>CM065779.1:16239928-18840416 GCA_033296515.1 Macrochelys suwanniensis | reverse complement strand
TAATTTATTGAGTTTAATCAGCTTCCCCACAGAAGAGCTCCCCTAAATTCAGGGGACTGGGAGGATTTCCCATCAGGCTTCTCTCCTTAGTACTAGAGACCCACAGATCTGCTTGCTGGGCTGAGTTTGTTAATTTAGACCAGCTCCTCCCCAGCTGGTTCCTTTTTACCTTATTGCATTTCTCCCTGGGTTGGAAGAGCTCAGCAGGCAGCAATACTCCCCAGCTGGTTTCGCTAGGACAAAATCTCCCTAATCCAGTAGGCCTTTTTCAAACTGCCACTTGCTCTCTTTTTCTTTGCTCTCTGGAGGCTTCACTTTTAACACCAGGCCTGGACTGATTTTAACCACATGAGCTACAGTCATGGGGTGCTACACTAATTTCCCCCACATGGGGAGGAGGGTTGAATGAGTCACAAGTGGGGCAGAACCAATTCCTCTTAAAGGGGCCAGTCACTCCATGACAGCTGGCCCCGGTAGAAAACATATAGTTGTGTTTATGCGACAAAGTCCACCTCACAATATTACTCACAAAACAAAGCAAAACTTTCCAAAGCAAATATAAACAACTAATTGTTTCATATTTGTGAACTTATTTGTACAATATTACATTGCATCAGTTCAAAATTCATTTCAGAGAGAAAGCTGATTTTTAAAATGTGGAAAAAAAAATAAAGATTGCTATTATTCTTTGCAGACACTGTTACAATGAGCAAGAATATCCAGGAATTAAGGTAGTGTCTGTCTTTTTTGGTTTTTTTTATTAGTGAAGTTATTTTTAAAATACCCTGCTGTTTACCCTTACAGTGTACACCATGATTGAACTTCGACATGACCAGAATATTAAAAGATAGTCTTCTTAGCAATAATGTGACAACAGAGATAAGGAAGAAATGTGTTACAAAGAGCACTGATATCAAAGCCATTTTGTGGAAAGGGGTGAATTGCATTGTTGATGCCAGGGTAATAGTGAAGGCCAGGTACTTCCTCAATCCACAGTGGCATTCTTACTGATGGCAATGGGACTTTTGCACAAAGATTAAGGATAGAATATGGCCCTGGGGTACTAATTAAACTTTTAGGGCCTAATTCTCTTTTACTTACATTTTCATACTGTTATATTGCGCATCAGTCCATGGGGTAAAAATGATGCAAGGCCCTTTTAGGAATCTTTCTGCCTTTTATTTACCCTTTGATGTTTGCAGTTAACAAATGTACACACACGAGTATGCCAATTAGATGCATAATTTAGGCACACAGTTATATATCAAATAATTGAAACTCTTGCCTGAAAGGTATCGCCACTGGGCTTCAGCATTAACAACTGAGATTCATGGGGCAGTTTTAACACTCTTGAGGTTGGATTTACTAGTATATTCTGGCTGCTTTTCACCCATTTGGTGATGCAAAGCACATGGACTGTATCAGTAAATCTGGCCCCAAGTTTATAAACCCCTCTGAAATCTTGGTTTTTGTTTTATTTCAATTAGCGGGCTCCATCTGAGCACTTCATATATCAGACTATTGAGGTGTGAGGTGAAGCTGAGGGGTTGTGTAGCAATATCCGTACGGTGAATGAAGCACCCTCTAATTACAATAGAGATTCAGTAAGCTTACATCAAGTTATAAACTTCCTGTGCAGCACCTATCCAGCTCCATGGGGCAATGCAGAGTGAACAGGCTTGCCTCCTCCTTACCCCAACCTCTCCCACTGGGGCAACATGTGCCCTTAAGGCCTCATGGAGGGAGTAGTCCGTGGGGTCTCTTGAGCTCAGAGACTTGACTGAGACAGAGCCTTGTTTGAAACTCACAAAGAGGGGGAGGGAGGCTCCTTACTTCTGTCCCCCGCACACCCACAATCTGGCCATTACTGCATGAGGCTTCGGTCACACCCAGCACACTTAACCGCATTTGCATCCATGAGAAGATAAGCTTGATTTCAGGTTTTCCCTCCTGATGTCTTTAACATCTCTTAAAAATCTAGTGTTTTGTCCATTTTCATGAGCTGTCTAGACTTCAAAAACAGGATATAGATCCACATTTGGAAATATCTCCCTTCCTGTGCCCTTCCCCTTTTCTCCTTATCTTCCTCGTCCTTCTCTCTTCAGAAGGCTAGATACATGTTTTTAAGAAACGTTGTGCTGCCTAAGTGACTTCAAACAAATAAGATTTTGAAACTCCGCATTCTGTGGGTGATGTCATGCTGTGAGCTAGGAGAGTCCTTGTTTCTGTGCTGGAAATCTTTTGTGTGTTTAATTGACCAAATGTTTTCTGTTACTGTAGAGGGTTTCTTCTCTTTACAACCCTGAAGTGTCTCCATGTAACATCTGAAAAATACAGGCCCATAGCACTTGTCAGAATTCCGAATGAAATTTCTCCTTAACCATCCTTGATTGATTGACTGATTGATTGACAAAAGCATTAACAACTCAATCAGCTATGCAAACTTTACAAGCTAAAGCAGAATGTCTATGGTTCTGTGTCGGTAGATGGGAAAAGCTCTTCTTGACCTGCTGCTCACAAACAGGGAGGAAATAGTAGAGGAAGCAATAGTGGATGGGAACCTGGGAGGCAGTGACCATGAGATGGTCGAGTTCAGGATCCTGACACAAGGAAGAAAGGAGAGCAGTAGAACAGAGACCCTGGACTTCAGAAAAGCAGACTTTGACTCCCTCAGGGAACTGATGGGCAAGGTCCCCTGGGAGAATAACATGAGGGGGAAAGGAGTCGAGGAAAGCTGGCTGTATTTTAAAGAATCCTTATTGAGGTTGCAGGAACAAACCATCCCGATGTGTAGAAAGAAAAGTAAATATGGCAGGCGACCAGCTTGGCTTAACAGTGAAATCCTTGCTCGTCTTAAACACAAAAAAGCAGCTTACAAGAAGTGGAAGATTGGACAAATGACCAGGGAGGAGTATATAAATATTGTTCAGGCATGCAGGAGTGAAATTAGGAAGGCCAAATCACACTTGGAGTTGCAGCTAGCCGGAGATGTTAGGAGTAACAAGAAGGGTTTCTTCAGGTATGTGAGTAACAAGAAGAAAGTCAAGGAAAGTGTGGTCCCCTTGCTGAATGAGGGAGGGAACCTAGTGACAGAGGATGTGGAGAAAGCTAGTGTACTCAATGCTTTTTTTGCCTCTGTCTTCACAGACAAGGTCAGCTCCCAGGCGGCTGCACTCCGCAGCACGGTATGGGGAGGAGGTGACCAGCCCTCTGTGGAGAAAGAAGTAGTTCGGGACTATTTAGAAAAGCTGGACGAACACAAGTCCATGGGGCCGGATGACCTGCATCCGAGGGTGCTAAAGGAGTTGGCCGATGTGATTGCAGAGCCATTGGCCATTATCTTTGACAAATCATGGCAATCGGGGGAGGTCCCGGATGACTGGAAAAAAGCTAATGTAGTGCCCATCTTTAAAAAAGGGAAGAAGGAAGATCCGGGGAACTACAGGCCAGTCAGTCTCACCTCAGTCCCTGGAAAAATCATGGAACAGGTCCTCAAGGAATCAATTCTGAACCACTTAAAGGAGGGGAAAGTGATCAGGAACAGTCAGCATGGATTCACCAAGGGCAAGTCATGCCTGACTAACCTAATTGCCTTCTATGATGAGATAACTGGCTCTGTGGATGAGGGGAAAGCAGTGGATGTGCTATTTCTTGACTTTAGCAAAGCTTTTGATACAGTCTCCCACAGTGTTCTTGCCAGCAAGTTAAGGAAGTATGGGCTGGATGAATGGACGGTAAGGTGGATAGAAAACCGGCTGGATGGTCGTGCTCAACGGGTAGTGATCAATGGCTCCATGTCTAGTTGGCAGCCGGTATCAAGTGGAGTGCCCCAAGGGTCGGTGCTGTGGCCGGTTTTGTTCAATATCTTCATCAACGATCTGGAGGATGGTGTGGACTGCACTCTTAGCAAGTTTGCAGATGACACTAAACTGGGAGGAGTGGTTGATACGCTGGAGGGTAGGGACAGGATACAGAGGGACCTAGACAAATTAGAGGATTGGGCCAAAAGAAATCTGATGAGGTTCAACAAGGACAAGTGCAGAGTCCTGCACTTAGGACGGAAGAATCCCATGCACTGCTACAGACTAGGGACCGAATGGCTGGGCAGCAGTTCTGCAGAAAAGGACCTAGGGGTTACGGTGGACGAAAAGCTGAATATGAGTCAACAGTGTGCCCTTGTTGCCAAGAAGGCTAACGGCATTTTGGGCTGTATAAGTAGGGGCATTTCCAGCAGAATGAGGGACGTGATTATTCCCCTCTATTCGGCACTGGTGAGGCCTCATTTGGAGTACTGTGTCCAGTTTTGGGCCCCACACTACAAGAAGGATGTGGATAAATTGGAAAGAGTCCAACGGAGGGCAACAAAAATGATTAGGGGGCTGGAGCACATGACTTATGAGGAGAGGCTGAGGGAACTGGGATTGTTTAGCCTGCAGAAGAGAAGAATGAGGGGGGATTTGATAGCTGCTTTCAACTACCGAAAAGGGGGTTCCAAAGAGGATGGATCTAGACTGTTCTCAGTGGTAGATGACAGAACAAGGAGTCATGGTCTCAAGTTGCAGAGGGAGAGGTTTAGGTTGGATATTAGGAAAAACTTTTTCACTAGTAGGGTGGTGAAGCACTGGAATGGGTTACCTAGGGAGGTGGTGGAATCTCCTTCCTTAGAGGTTTTTAAGGTCAGGCTTGACAAAGCCCTGGCTGGGATGATCTAATTGGGGTTGGTCCTGCTTTGAGCAGGGGGTTGGACTAGATGACCTCCTGAGGTCCCTTCCAACCCTGAGATTCTATGATTCTATGATTCTATTTCACCAGGCAATCAGGAGAAAAAGTAAGTGGGGGAAACAAGGAATCTTGTTTTGATATGATCCAAACAGGTTGTTTTTATTTGTTTGATGGAGTGTTTTGTTTTGTTGTATTTTGTGTTCAGCCCCTTTGGGACAAATCTTGGCTGGTGTATATCAGCATAGCTCAATTGATTTCAGTGGAGCTACACAAATTTACAAGAGTTGACGATCTGGCACTTTCTTGCTCATGTGAACGCAGACCCTGGGTGTGTATATAATGTCACTAAATGGAGCCTATAAAATGACATTATTTTTAGTTAATCATTTCAGATACTATTTGTGATGACACAATGCAGTTGGAGACCTTCCTCTATTCATACATTGTACTCTCAACAAATACTCACACGTATAATTTTGCAGGGAAGCTCTGGAAAGACAAACAAAAGAGACTCTGAAACTCCAAGAAGAAGCAACCAAATTTACGATGGAATCAATCACACATTCTCTGAGTCATGACGAGACTTTATCAAGTTGCAACATTCCCAGTGGGGGTAAGTACTAAATACAGTTTAACAATATTGAGAATTCATTTAACATCAGGCTAACTCAGTTGTGCAAACTGTCCCACTCAAGAGTTATTGTTAAAAAGGGTGCATAAGAGTTGAAATTTTACACTTAAGGTTGAAACATCTTTTACCAAAACTGGTGTTTCAAAACTGTTGTTTTAAAACTGGTGTCTTGAATTCTGAACAATGTACAAAAATATCTACATAAGAACATAAAAATGGACATGTTGGGTCAGACCAATGGTCCATTTAGCCCAGTATCCTGTCTTCCAACAGTGACCAGTGCCAGATGTTTAAGAGGGAAAGAACAGAAAAGGGCAATTACCGATTGGACCATCCCCTGTCATCCAGTTGTAGTTTCTGACAGTCAGCGGTTTATGGACACTCAGAGCATGGGGTTACATCCCTGCCCATCTTGACTAATAGCCATTGGAGGACCTATCCTCCATGAACTTATCTAATTCTTTTTTGAACCCTGTTATAGTTTTGGTATTGCCAAGGGACGTTGTGAAGGAGTTCTATAGGTTGACTGTGCATTATATGAAGAAGAAGTACTTCCTTATATTTGTTTTAAGCCTACTGCCTATTAATTTCATTGGGTGACCTCTGGTTCTTGTGTTACATGAAGGGGTAAATAGCACTTCCTTATTCACTTTCTCCACACTATTCATGATTTTTATAGGCCTCTGTTGTATCCCCCCTTTAGTTGTCTCTTTTCTAAGATGAAAAATCCCAGTCTTTTTCATCTCTCCTCATATGGAAGCTGTTCCATACCCCTAATAATTTTTGTTGCCCTTCTCTGTACTTTTTCCAATTCTATCGTTTTGGAGATGGGGTGACCAGAACCTTACGTGATATCCAAGGTGTGGGCATACCAGGGATTTATATAGTGGCATTATGATATTTTCTCTTTTATTATTTATCCCTTTCCTAATCTGATTTTAGTGAATTAACGAAGTGGTGTAGATGTGTTAGGATAGTGGATGGGGGTTGGACATGTGTGCAGAGGTGGCTTTAATCTGCCTTTGCATTCTCTTGATCCCTAGATTGCTATATACTGGGTCCCCCACAGTGTAAATTAGGGCGGCTCCCAGATTGCCAATGGTCTCAATGTGCGGTTAAACCAGCCAGGGATCACCTGGGTGCAAGGATGCCCTGGCCATGCCCTTTCACCAGCTACAAGGGTGGGTGGCATAGGAGCTACCACACCATCAGTGGGTCCCCCTACCTGGGTGTGATCATCCTGTAGTCTAAGGACTGAGGCCAAAGGTCCTGACTTGCCATTGCCCTGCACACTGTAGCATCATTTTCACCAGTGCAAAGTGAGAGCGTAGTGGGTTTAAAATGTTACCAGTCGTATCTTGCAGTATCTCACACCCGCTCTGCCGTCACTTTGCACTGGTGTACATGACAAGATGCATTGCAGGAATGGATGGGGCCTACACAATCCTTAGAAAAAGCTGACTTCTAAAGTATATGGGCTTGATTCTCCACTGTGTTGAATAGAATGGGCAGAACACTCATTTGGGTCTTGGTTTGCACAGGGGTGTAAAGAATTATTTTATTTTTACATAAGGATTCCATTTTAAATATATAATATTATCTAATTTCAGGTGCTGCTAGCCCCCTTTTCGGCAATCAGAATGTATTAGCCTCTTCCATTCGCAGCACAGTGATGGAAACCTCTACCTCTGCTAGTGCTGGCAGTAGTCCACCCAAAACTGTCCTGTATTCTAAATATGAAGTGGACATTGATACCCAGAAGAGAAGCACGAGTTATCCTGGAAAAGAGCACATTGAGAGCATCTTGGAAGAGTACTCACAGCAAGTCAGAGATCTGCAGAAGAGGCTAAATGATGTGAGTTTAAGACTTTGGGCCAGATTCATGGGTGTGGCTGGCATGGCTTTCTTACATACTGGATTCCTGGACTGGCCAGCACATTTAGAGCAGCCTCTTACCTGTTCTCAGCTGCCATAGCTCCCAGGGTGCCTCAGAACAGTAGCAGTCTTGCCATGCCCCCTCCAGTAATGCCCCCAGCACACCTGCACCACAGCATAGAGCAACTACTGGGTATTTGAGAACACTAAAAATGTATCTTATTATGAATGATCATATTACCCTTAGCTACATTTATTTTTGGTCAAATATTCAATAATTTGCTTGTTTTGTTTGTCCAGAACACTGAACTGCATGAACAACAGAAGTTCAATTTAAGACAGACAATCGTTGATTTGCAGACCAAACTTCAGGAGGTGCAAATGGAGAGAGATGCTCTTGTGGATATCAGGTGTGCATGCTTACAGGGCCAGCTCTAGGATTTTTGCCACTCCAAGCAAAAACTTTTTGGCCGTCTCCCCGTTTTTTTCTTGCCCCCTCCACCCCCCCGCCCCACCTCAACTCTGCCCCTTCCCAACCTCTTCCCTAAATCCGCAGCCCCGCCTCCTCCCCCGCACGTGCTGCATTTCCCCCACCCCGTTGCTTCCTGTGCCCCGCTCCCCGCAACCTCCCGCCCTAGCTCACCTCCACTCCACCTGCTCCCATGAACATGCTGCCGCTCCACTTCTCCCCACTCCCTCACCTGAGAGGAAGGGAGGAGAAGTGAAGCGAAGTGGCAGCGCCTTCAGGGGAGCAGGCGGAGTGGAGGTGAGCTAGGGCGAGGGGGGTGCAGGAAGTAACGGGGGTAGAGGAACAGGAACTGCTCCCCACCCTGGCTCACCTCGCTCTGCTGCCGCCGCTCAGCTTCTCCCCCTCCCTCCCAGGCTTGCTGCACATGAAAGTCTGGGAGGAAGGAGGAGAAGCCGAGCGGCGGCAGCGCAGAGTGGAGGTGAGCTGGGGCAGCGGGGGCACATTTCTAGGGACAGCATGGCTGGCGCCAGAATGCCACCCCTAGAAATGTGCCGCCCCAAGCACCTGCTTGTTTTGTTGGTGCCTAGAGCCATCCCTGCATGCTTACACTACAATGGGCTAGTCTCTGATGTAACTGGTAAATGATACATGGCTCCCATGTGGGCTTGGGAGGAAGAGAAGGACTGCAGCAGGTGATTGAACTGGTCCCCAAGTGCAAGGAGGGTTCTCCTGGAAGGAGCCTTGGGCAGCAGTAGTCATGGCAGAGCACCAGGTCTGGCCCGTAGTTTCAGAAAACATACCAGATTCCACAGTTTGCAGAAATAGTGATTATAAACCTCCCCGCATATCAGACAGGATAAAAATAAACATTGTACACCATTATCACTTTCAATATTTCTTGATGTCTTCCTTTCTGAAATACAGACGAAGAGAATCCCAGAGCCAGGAGGACATCAAAATACAGCTACAGGCTACGGTTCATGAACTGGAAACAGCCAACCACCTTCAGGAGGAGATGCTGAGGGAGGCCAATAGCCAAACTGAGCATCTGAAAAAGATGGTACATGGCCACGAGGAAGTGCTCCACGAACTGCGGGGCGTCCTAGTGGACTATGAAGACAGCACAGGCAAGAGGGTGTATGAGCATGAGAACATCAGCGGTCTCCATATCCGCAACCTGGGCACAGCTTTTAGTAAAGTCCTGCGAGATTTAGACTCAGAGGTGTCGTACCTCAAAGGGAGGATTTTCCCGGTGAGTGGGGAGAACGCTACTTTTCCTGCCAGTTAGTGGTGTAAGCTTCCAGATGACTATTTGTTATGTAAAAACACTCTGAGAGCCAAATCCACAAAGCAGTGCCTGGCTCAAGTAGCTGAATCCTTCCCCTGCCGCAGAACAGCTGTGGAGCCAATTCACAAAGGCTGCTTCGGAGTGCTGCACACCACTCCCACCTCCTACACAAGCGAGCTCCAGAGAATCCATGTAGTGACGGATCCTCTGGCCCTGTCCACTCCCCACTCTTGGGAGCCCCGGGGAAGCTATTTTAGCTCAATATATCAATTTGCCTTCCTATAAAGATGCAAGGGCTTGTGATTTCAGCAGTTCCCTGGCTCCTAAGCTGAGTCTCTTTTGGTTATCTTCTGAACATGCTTGAAAGCTAAAATTTTACAGCTGTTGCATCGGTTCAGTAGTAGCTTTGGGGGGGCCAGCGGGGAGCTGCCGGTGGGTGCTCTGCACCCACCAATTTTTCCCCATGGGTGCTCCAGCCCCGGAGCACCCACGGAGTCGGCGCCTATGGCTTCAGTGTGAAAAGTTAGCCATCGGATTGCTGTGCTGGAAGGAAGTGTTAATACCTGCCCTCCATCCCAGATCTGGGTAAAATCAATGGGTGCACTAAGCACTTATGAAGAAGCAGACAAAGGCCCTTTGTGTAGCAGTAGCTGAAATAATAGATGCCACTGCCCAAGGCTCTAGCCAGCATGGCAAGGCCTGAGCAGAAACTAAGCCATGCGAGCAGAGGGATTTCCCTGGGGACCGATTGCAGACCCAGGTGCTGGGATATTGACTGGTTGGTGGGGTGGGGTCAGAGGAAGAAAGATGTTAAAAGCCAGGAGAAAGCCAGCATACAGTGAGAGTAGTCGTGAGGATGGCCCTGAGAGGGATCAAAGACAGCTCCTTTGGGAAAAGGGCTTGCTTCAAAGTAGGCTTGGAAATTGTGAGCAAAGAAATTGGTTGCTGTTGTTTGTTCCTACTCTGTTCAGGGAAACGGGTCTTTGTATACATTCTTTGTTAATGGTATCAAAGAAATACCTGGCTCCATCATCCGCTTCGCCTCCTAATGGAAACAACGCAGCAGTGCCCCAAATATTGGCCAAAGGGCAACAATATTAATCAGTAGTGGGCTGAATCTGTACAGTGCTGAGCACATCTTGTGATGTGTCAAGGGCCCTCAACTTCTATTGATTTAGATGAAAGTTAAGAGCACTCAGCATTTTGTGAGATGAAGCCCTACAGAAACCAGTGCTGGCTGTCGAAGTTTCCTTTGTCTGATGCTATGTCATTGGCTTTGGGCCAGATTGTGCCGTGGCCACCATGCTGGTGGACAAGCAAGTCATGCCTTGTCTTCAGTAGGACAAAAACGGTGTGTTCTTAACTCGTCTGCTAACTCGAGGTAAAATCCTAGTGAAGACGACAAGGAATTGTGTAGCTTTCACACAAGTAAGCTCTTTGGGGCAGGGACTTCCTTTATTCTATCTGTACAGCACCTAGCACAGTGGGGCCCTGGTCCATGATGGGGCCTGCTAGACACTATGATCAAACAAATAATAAATAATAATTAGTTAGCAGCTCGAGGTAAACCCCAAGGTCCCCCGTAGTTTTTAACTCAACCTGCTAACTTGTGTAAAAACTACAAATCCCTTTACTTCAGGTAAAATCCTAGTGAAGACAGTTAACTCAAGGTAAGAGCACCCTTTTTTCCTAGTGAAGACACAGACTGAGAGGGTGCAAAGAGCCTCACACCCTTTACACATCCCATTCAGTGACCAGCTACGCAGGACTCTTTGAGCTCAGGGAGTGCAAAGACTGCAGGGCTAGCACTGCTTTCTACACTAGCCCATGGAAGGGGGGCAGGCAGGAGTCCAACTGTGACCATATTCCCCACTAGCAGCAGGCCAGGCACAGAGGAGCAAATGTTGTAACATCTTTAAGGTGGAGCACACGGGCTGAGTTCACACTAGGGTGATGTGTCTCTGTACTGTCCCCCAACTCAGCTCTGTAGCTGACAGCCAGAATTTAACCTTGCTTGTGTAAGTCTTTACTATGCAAACTGTTCTAGAAGTGAACCTTGGTTTCTTAAACTGTACTAACTATTGATTTAGATTGTGTTTTCATTTACTAGTGGGTAAGAGTGATTACTCACTATAAACAACACTGTAATTTACTTACAACAGTTGGAGGAACAACTTGAATCAGTGAAAAAAGAATCACAGGTCAAAACAGAACTTCTGCTTCAACAACATCAAGATAGGTACCTTTTCTTCATTTAATCACTAGTATAGTTCATGCATGCAAAACTTCCTCAGTTTTCCAGGATGAATTATTTTTTGTACCAGATGCTGATACTGTAATAGGTGTGGGGTGCAGTAGCAGTCATTATTATTGAGTGTTTATCTGTTTCTATTCTAGCTTTGTGTTTTTAAAGGCTCATAACTTCCTGACACATTTAACAATTTCCAGACATGATCTCTGCTGAAAGGTCAATATTTTGGAAGCGTCTGAGCAAAACCATTTCCACTGGGTTGTAGTAGGAGGATTTTCTGACTTTTGTGTTCTTTACCATGTTATGTTAATATTGTCCTGATATAGGCATGTTTGTCAATGACTAGAACTAAAACCATTTAAATCATTCTTGTGTGAAGAGTAGCACTATTGTTAAAGCTGGTTAGGATAAAATCAATAGCTCTCTAAAGTACAATGGAAAATAGAAATGACTACAGGTATTTTAAGTAACACTGCAAAAAATCCTTACAGTGCTTTTTGCTTTTTTCAAATCAAGGCTCTTCCTCTCTCTCTGACTAAAATAAGCCACTGAGCTTGCTGTTTATGTACCCAGTGCAGATTGTAGTACAGTTTGTCTAGTACATGGTAGTGCTTTCATGTAAATAACAATGTGTGGATGACATGACTTTTATTTGTCATCTTTTATTTTCCTGGTTTTTCTCCTCATCTTTCTTGTTTTTGTTTAGAACTTTGGCCTTCCTTGATTCAATAAATTGAAACTTCTCCAACTTTCTAATTGAATTATCTAGTTATGTCATCAAAATAAACAGTGAATTAATTTTACACAATTGATTACACATTCATGACAAATCCCCCATATCTTTAAACTTGTGACTACTGAGAAATATTCTTTTCTGTCCAGTTTATGCAGTGGGAAATACCTTGTCTACAATTGTAATCAATATTCTTTTGTTTTTTGTTAATAGGATTGAACAACTAATAAATGAACATGAACAGGAGGTGGCAGCACTGACTGATAAAACCAACAGCGCCCGCAGCCATGCAAATAGTATCCAAAGCCAGATGGAGATCATTCAGTACGTTTCTCAGTTATACTGTAGAACACATTAAAAGTAACCTTGATTCTAGAGAGATCTCCCTCTGCTAGCATACACTCTCTGCTAGCATGATAAGATTTCTAAGTAACTTTGCTTCAGAGTTAATCAACCACTGCAGAAATCATGGGAGGCGAAATCTAGAAAAGGTACAAGGAGATAGAGGGGAACATAGTCTTGTGCTTAAGGCAAAGGTCTGAGAATCAGGAGACATGGGAAGCGACTCTCAGTCAGAAACAAGGTAAATCAAATGAATCATTGGAGTTACTCTGGTTCAGGTGAGAGGAGAATCAGTCCTGACTGACGTAAATTTCTTTTTGTGACTTTGAGCAAATCTCTGAGTCCTGAGTTATGAGCAGCTCCTGCAACACTGCACATTAGTGAAGTGAAGGAGTGAACAAGAACCTTCCCCACTTGCACATCTGCATAGGGGATGCACACAATAGCATTCCCTGCACTCTCTATCACAGGGACTGCTTCTCTTCCTCCCCTCCTTGGGAAGCAGAACTAGGAAAAAGTGGGACCACGGTCCTGCTCTCTCTCTACACCCACCCACAGAGCAGGAAAAGATTGCTGCGGGGAGCATTCTGCACCAGCCTTATATAAATTAAGCAGAAGTGGGGCGGTGCAGAAATGACTGGAGTCCTTAACCATCAAGAGTTGGTAGGATTCTGGTCCAAAATTCATTCCCGACAATTTATTTCTTGTCATCTGTATCATAAACAAAAATGGGTGAATTCTTGTGATGTTTACTGGCAGAAATAAATAGTGATGAATCTTATAGACGATCCTGTGGAAAAGCCACATATATGGCCAGATGTGCTCAGTTTACACGTTAAAAGAAGAGTTTTCTATCTGCCAACCCTGCAAACTCAAGCTGGGGTTTGGAAGTCAAATTGGGCCGTGTGTGACTTGCACATAATCACCCATGATAAAGATTCTGTGAGTTGAATTCTGCCCAGAGTTCCACTTGTGCAGTCCTCTGGTGAACTAAAGACAGACTCTGGTTCCCCAATTAAAACTTCCAGTTAACATGTGTGTTGATGATACATGAGCCAGAATTGTAAACAGAAATAAAAGCAGTAACACCTTATTTTTGTCATTAAATTAACCAAATATGACTGAATACAGAGGGAGATCTGTTAAGTAAGAAGGTGCCATTTTTATATTGTCACATTTCAGACTGCAATTACACTTAATACAGTGAAGTCTAGGGATCACATCCTTAGCATAGCTGCGTATGTATCATATTTTGGAGCGCTCACACATTTTTTTTCCTCTTCCTTTCAAAATGTTTCTTAGAGAACAAACACGAAACCAGAATTCAATGTACATGCGTCAAGTCAGTCAACTGGAATCCACTGTTTCTCAGCTGCGTTCTGAATTACGGGAAGCTAAAAGGATGTATGAAGACAAGGTGTGTGTGGACTGTAGTGTTCGTAATAGCTCCAGCTGAACTTGGTACCTGGGCTTTCTCCTGAAATGCACTGTATAGTTCAGAAAAAGACAATCGCACTCTCATTTAAAAAGGGGTTTCAGAGAAATTCAGTGGCTGATCAGATAGATCACTATTCTTTTATCCATGGCACTGTTTTTATTTCCAAACTATTGTATTGTATTATATACCATGTTTAAGCACAGGTGCTGACTTGAAGTGGTTTCCATTATATACAGGGTTTGCAGATTGGTTCAATGGCTCTCAGCACCCCTGTGTTTAAGAACAAACAACATTGTTTTCTAACAAACAGATTAGAGGAGCACACAGACCAAAATTAGTGGCAAATGATTCCATCTGGAAATCAATGCAGAGGACCATAGACTTTAAATAGCAGTTGTATACCTGGATCAAAGATATTATGTCTCCTAAAAAGGAAGAGAATGTATCAAGAAGACACAGTTAGGCAAATAAAAAGAGCTTCTTGCATGAGCCATAGCACCCAGAAGTGTTCTCTGGTAACTTTCTGTCTTGGGAAATCAAAGAGGAAACTAATCTGCTGTAAACAGATCGAGAGCCCTAATCAGCATCTGGAACGTTAACTTTTTACCCATTAGTTGAAGGAAACTTGCTGATTAAGTCAAATAAAGCTGCTGTAATGGGCAATTCAGACCAAAATGCTTTGGCCAGAGAAAAGGGAGAATCATAGCCACAACCACAAGTACAGGCCGAGGCACTTTGGTCCTGAATCATCAATTACAGCAGCTTCATTTGACCCAATCAACAAGCTTCCTCACAAATCCTTTATTCTGTTTACCAGTCTCCTCTCCCATCTAGCTATCCACAGTCCCAGTACTATTTCATTTGGCTATCTCATGAGCATGTCTTTTCTCAGGGGCTCTCTCGAAGGTTTTCAAAGGCTGGGCCACACCTCAATAGAGAGGTTGTGGTTTCAGCCACCTGCCCCCTGCAGCTTCCCAATCATGAACCATTTGGAATCACATAAAACCCCTGTGGCTACTACAGCAATTGCTTGGGTAGGAAAATAGTGTTAGTATTTCAGTATTTTGAAGTGACCCAGGTGGAAAGACAGTGTTTGTCAGCACCTGCAGGTTCAAGCTGCTTTTCTTCTCCCTAGCAGCAAGTTTGAAAGCACACTGAAAATCCCCAACTCAAAATATGGGCAGCAAATCGTTTTCCTGCACCTCTACCTTTTGGTGATCAATTACCTTAGACAAATGGAGAGAAGGTCACTCCAGCCAGTTCCACTCCAGAAGTTCACTCCATCCATTCACTTTTCAGAGAATTTATTCCATGTCACCTCCCCACCCCAATTCCACACCCCTTTCTGGGATCCCTCTTACAAGAAAATACAAAGACTGAAGTCAGTGGCCTTCCCCAGACAGGAACAGAAGAGTTACTTCAGCGGCGATTGGGAGCAGGGTTGTGTTACCATTATTTCCTCATTCCCAAATACATGAAAGCTATGGAAACTGAACCTGTACCTCTAAAAGTTCCGTTTCTGTGTGGTGATGACAGTAGCCTCTACAGTATAATTCTTTCTCTGAGTTCACAAGGTTGGTTTGAGGCTGTACCCCTAAAGAATGCCTCTTTCAATACAAATATCTAGCTCTCTCATCAAAAATACTTGAGGCTCTGCACAAGTGAAGGCCACAGAATGACAGATTTCTTTCAGGATGTGGTCCCCATCAAAAATGGGTTGTAATTGTTTGATGATACCCCATATGGGTTCCAGTGTGAGGTGGTAGGTGACAATTAGAACTGTGTAATCATTTCTCCCCCTTCCCCCATGACTGGAGAGTTATTAATGGGCCCAGGGAAGTCCTGATAACACAGCTCCATTGGAGCTCCATTGTCAGGGAGCTATGGGAGCCCAGAATCCCAGAGTAAATAGAAGGCCTTTGTGCAGATGATCCTTGTCTCTTCTGCATCCTCCAGCATCCACTGGTCTCTGGTGATTGGGGTGACCAGATGTCCCGATTTTATAGGGACAGTCCCAATTTTTGGGTCTTTTTCTTATATAGGCTCCTATTACCCCCACCCCCATCCCGATTTTTCACACTTGCTGTCTGGTCACCCTACTGGTGATGGGACCATGGCTCACTGGGCAGGGGAACACGCCCAGGCTGATTTTGGAGAACACTCAGAGGAAATCCACAAAGAGATTTTCCCTGCACAGTAGTAGATAACTCTGAGTCACTAACCACAACATTTTGTGTGCCCTTTCTGTAGAATTCCATTTCCTTAGTCCCTTCCCTGGACCTAGGCCTTTTGGTTTCATAGATAATACTGCTGTGATTCTGACATCTCATAATTATTATCTGAGGATAATTCCACTTTTTCCTCAGAGGCTGACCTGAAAATGGTTGCTCTCCGCTCTCTGTAAAATTAGAGCTGACAACTCATGCAGTAACGTTTGACTTTTGGAGTCAAATCCTGCTCATGTTACACATCATGTTAACTTTGGCAGCCTTTTCCTACTTATTAGTGGAAAGTTGCTCACATTGTAGAGCTGCTGTATGATTTGACATGGTTGTTATTCTCTGTTCAAGAAAGGCCCAGGAAGGGAATAGCAGGGATGTGGTAGATCAAGCTTGAGGTAGCATGGCACAGATATGTTGGGCATTTGAAAGCAGGCCAACCTGCCCGCTGTCTGGCTCCACTTACTGCTCTGTTTCACATGCATCAAAATTCATTCCATACTGTTTCAAAACAAGCACCGCAGATCTCAAACCAAACAATTTTTTTGTTGGGCTTGTAAATTAATCTCTGTTATGTTCCAGCTGTAGCAGAAGTGCAGTTTACCATGTACTTTTTCATGTAGATGACTTTAACAAATTCTGTTTAGCATAAACAGAGCAGCACACTATACTAGAATCATAGAAATGTACGGCTGGAAGGGACCTCGAGAGGTCATCAAGTCCAGCCCCCTGTACTGAGGCAGGACCAAGTAAATCTACACCATCCTAGAGAGACAATGTGGGTGAGGTAATATCTTTTATTGAACCAACTTCTGCTGTTGAGAGAGACAAGCTTTCGAGCTTATCCAGAACTCTTCTTGAGGTCTGGGAAATGTACTCAGAGTGTCACAGCTAAATACAAGGGGGAACAGATGCTGGGGGTGGGATTTAGTGGGTTACAGATTGTTGTAATAAGCCATAAATCCAGCATCGCTATTCAGTCCTTGGTTTTTAGCGTCTAGTAAAGTTATGAATTTAAGCTCCCAGGCTCATCTTTTGAAGGTGTTACGCAGGTTTCCTTTGAGGATGAGAACTGAGAGATCAGATATGGAGTGATAGCTTTGTGAAAAGTGTTCACCCATAGGTGAAATGGATGGTGGTTTTGTATTTTATAATTTTTCTGCATGAGTTCATTCGAGAGCCCAGTGATTGTCTCGCTTACCCACATAGTTGTTATCAGGGCATTTAGTGCACTGCATGAGGTACACCACATGTTGTGACAGGCATAGGTAGGACCCATGGATCTTGAAAAGTGTGGGTGGGTGGGTGGGGGGAGGGTTGATCATTGTAGCTGTGGAGGTATTTCTACAGGTTTGGCCTCTGATGTTCTGGCAGGGTTTGGTGCCACTTTGAGTTGGTGAGTCCCAGTCTGTAGGGAGTTTGCTTCTGATGATGAGCTTAAAGAGTTGTTTGAAGGCCAGAAAAAGGGGTTTAGGAAAGATTTCTTTCAAGATGTGGTCCCTATCAAATATAGGTTGTAATTGTTTTATGATACCCCATACGGGTTCCAGTGTGGGATGGTAGGCGACAACTAGGGGTGTGCAATCATATTTCCCACCAGCCCGCCCGTGACTGGAGAGGTGTTTATGGGCTATTTCCACTTGAATGGTCCCTTGAAATATGTGTTAACGACTTATACTAAACAATCTGTTCCACCTTGTGTTTAGCTATGACAGTGAGTACATACATTTCCCAGACCTGAAAAAGAGCTCTGTGTAAGCTCCAAAGCTTGTCTCCTAAACCAGTAGAATTTGGTCCAATAAGAGATAAAGTAAAGCTTGTCTCCCAAATCAGAGGAATTTGGTCCACTAGATATAACCTCATCCGCCTTGTCTCTCTAATAGCCTGGGACCAACACAACCCCAGCACTAGACCATCCCTGACAGATGTTTGTCTGGAAGATGCCACACCTATGTCTATGACTGCAGAACACAATCTTTGGGCACTTTTCCCTTTTGGAATTAACAACAAAAATAGATTCAAAAATAGAAACCCAGAATTTTATGTGCAATACTTCTCCCAATGTTACTAACTGCCACAAACATCACTTTCAGATACCTACAAAATGGACTGCTCTTTGGTCCATCCATATCCATGTTGACTTCCACATATACTGTATAAGTAACACAGAGTTTTCAGGGAGAGACAAGTTGAAAATTGGAGTGCATCTGATCTCAGGCTTGGCTGTAGAGTTATTCCCGTGGATGAGCAGGGGTCTATCGTGTGGTATCAAAATAAAGCTTTTACAACTACATATATTCAGACACTGCTCTCGAGCCTCTCTGGTAGGAAAATACCATAGTAAACTGCAAAGTAGCTGAAATTTTCAAACTTGAGTTCTGAAAAGTGGCAGGTTACTGTGAGATGCAAGTACAGAGTACCTTCAGTACTTGTGAAAAATCAGGCCACTTATTTCAGTTCCTGAATATTAATTTAAGTATCTAAGGATAAGCACCCACGCACATTTAAAATTTTTAGCCTTTTTATCATCTGACTGTGAGCTAGTCCCCAACCTTGTTTAACAATCTTTTCTATAGGTCTCCTACACTGTCTCTAACTGTGTCACATTAGAGGAGAGGTACCCAAAGTGTGGGGCTGCCCCCTAGGGGGTGCAGAGGAATGTCCGGCAGTGCACAGCGAGTAGGGTTGCCAACCCTCCAGGATTGGCCTGGAGTCTCCAGAAATTAAAGATTATGTCGTGTGATGAAATCTCCAGGAATACATCCAACCAAAATTGGCAACCCTAGCAGCAGGGCCTGGGCCAGCCCCTCGGGAGTGGGGAGGGAGCACCACCCAGTCCCTCCCCGCCCCCAGCTCTACTCCGGTCCCACTGCCAGCCACGTCCCCAACTCCCAGCCCTGCGCCTGGCCCCGTCCCCAGTCTCAGTGGGGATCTGGTCCTGGCCCTGTGCCAGCCCCTAGCCTTGGCTGCTGGTCGCGGCTCCATTCCCGACCTGGGGGCAAGGCTGGGAACGGAACCACATCTGGCTGCGGGCCCCCACTGCAGCCCAGCTGTGGCTCCGCCCCCAGCCTTGGCCCCTGGCAGCAGCCCTGCTCCCTGCCCCAGACTCACCCCCAACTGCAGCCCCAGCCTTGGCCCCTTTAAACCTGTCTGTGTCTCTCCCCCCGCCCCCCCCCCGGCCCAGAGATGCAGCCTCATTCTGGAGGGGTGTGTGGACAGGAATTAGGGAGGGCACGACCCTCAAGAGTTTGGGGACTGCTGCATTAGAGAAAGTTGACCACCCCCAGGTGGAGCTAACCCATTTGTTTGCACATAGATTTGATAATGTATTTATGATGAAGGAATGCAGCTCCCTGCTGTGGTGTAGGTATTATTGGCTTCATCAGCTATTGCTACAAACACGCAGAACCTTACACTGAGGCCATGGCATGTCTGAAGGATTTCACTTCATCTTTAAGAACAAAGTGAATATGACCAGACATACAGGCATTTTTAGAGGAAATTGGGTAGTATAGGGTAAGCTATTATTTTTGTACTGCTCCATCTGGACGTCGTTCCCACGCTGTATTTTGGCAAGGGACTCCCCATACTCTGCCAAATCCTGGCTCAGATTGTCCTCGGGAGATCCGTACATGAAGGGCTTTCTCCATTCCCAGATCTGTCCCACATGGAAGCGAGGGGGCCAGCCCCCCCTTGGTAGTATCTTCCCACACCTCTGGAGCCTACAGAGGGCTCTCCATTGGGTTGGGTTCTCACAGGAGGTGAGTGGTCAGCTCAGGGAGTGGGTGAGACTGTGTGGCCCATCATTCCCTTCCCCCACACCACAGAGGGGCTTTAGGAATGGCCCTGTGGGCAACTGCAGACAGAAAAGGCCCTGGGAGTGGTCCTTTAGTGTTGCACTTCTAGCAAGCAGAGGAGTTTCCAAGGGTCCCACAGCCAGCCCTCACCTTCTCTCTATCCAGAGAGCACCGTAGGCCTTAGAATTGCAGCTCAGTGATAGGCGGGGCAAATGCTGCCTCTACCAGGCTTTGGGATAAGACTTGTGGAGGAGATCCTTATGGAGCTGTCCTGTTCTCTCCTGTTGGATAATGAAAGCATCGTTGGCATAATGTTCCCACTCTCCACTGGTCTAAAAGGCAGGAGTTTTGAGGTCACTCCTAAATAAACTTGCTGTGCAGCTGTATTAATCATCAGAACATGTGCTATTCCCCTGTAATTATAACTGCATTATAGAGAGAACAGTTTACTGCTTCTGTCCTATGCCAGTGAAAGGTTGGTTGTTTGTTTTTTAAAAAGGCAAAAAGGTAATTTCCTAACTCAGACTCACTAACAAAGATTCTACATTTAGACTAGTTAACAATTTTCTTGATGAGGTCTGAGTGGGATTTGAATCCAGCTCATTCTCCCCTAGCTGTGTTGGCTCTCCAGGACCAACAAGAGGAAAAATAGTAGTAAAAACTCATTTTAATCACTCAAGCAAGCAGATCTCTCTCTGAATACACATAGGGAACAGATCTGCTGACTATGGCAGCACCTTTTCTACATAGTCACTTTTCAGAGTAGAACTGCCCCATAAAATAATTATCCCCAGCTGTTACTGTCTTTTTATTTGCATGCATATTTTAGATAGAAGATTTGGAAAAGCAATTGCACCTGGCTCATTCTGAGATGGCAGAGGCTCAAACTGAACGGGATCAATACAGTCAAGAATCTGGAAATCTGGATGATCAGCTTCAGCAGCTGCTGGTAGGAATTTGAGATATTAATAAACCATTGAAGAACAAGGTATAGGGGAGTTCCATTTTTGTAATCAGTTTGTCTCATAATCCACTCAATATATGGATTCAATCTTACCTTCTAAGAGCTTTTGTTTTTATTGTTACTGTTGTGTTGGTACCTTGCCTGTTACGGAAAGCTGTCAGCCTCTTTACAATTAAGATTGAGACTTATTATAAATTTAATCTTGCTGCCCCAGAAATCCTCAGAAAGGTCTGCAAAAAGCACACTCAATACCCCTTGTGGCTGGGCATGGCATAGCAGACTCTCTTTCATTCCTGCCAACACCAGCTCCTGCCTGGAAGTGGTCTGCCTGTTCTTATGACCTCAGCCCCCTGGTCAGGTCACATTTAGTCCCACGGCCCCATCCCTTCTAGGGTAAGAAGAAGCCTTGCAAATAATAGTTACCATCCTTACTTTGGCCCTCAACTCTGGTCCCTACAAGCCTTCATTCAGGGATTCAGTCAACCATAACCCCTTCCCAGGGGTTTCACACTATCCTCCCCCGTGAAAGACAGGGGAACCCAGACCCCTCTTTTACACTAGGACTCTATAGCCAGCAGCTAACATCTGCTCCATCAGATGCCTTGCTGCTGCCTCCCTGGACATCCTCCTTCCATTGCCTTTTTCCAGCCTTGTCCCCACAGATCTCTAGTTTCACCCTTCTTTTAGTGGCCAGGATTCACAGGGCTCTTCCCTGGGTCTCCCAACAAAATCCCAGACTAGAAGTACAAACATAAACACACTTCTGCCCTCCTCAGGCTCTCATTTAATCTCTCAGGTTGCCCCTGCTCTGTTCCTCAGTTGAACATCTACCAGGGCTCTCTCTGGAAGTCCCAATTCTGCCTTTGTAATCAGCTTACTCCACCTCACTACCTGCTCCATGTCTCTCCTAGACTCTTACCAGCCTCCTCTATTCAGGAGAGGATCCCAGGGAGATTTCTCCTTGACCCTGCCAGTCTCTCCCTTTACTACTACCAAGAGAGGCACTGCAATACTCTTTCTCCCCACAACCATTCTCTATTCTGGGCTTCCTCTCTTTATACTAACAACCCAGCTCCACCCCAGCTGGGATTCATCTTTAATTGGGCTGGCCCACCCTTCCGGTGCAACCAGGTGCCTTAATTGAGCTCTCCACTCCAGTTAATTCTTTCATTACTTCTGTGGGGCACATACCTCATCACACGTTCATTTCCATTAGAAACCCAGGAAATTCAGAGCTAAGGTTAACATTAAAAGAAATGCAAACATTTGAAACTATGAAAATCACAGTTAAGGCTCCCAAACATAAAAACAGCCAGAATACTGGGTCAGACCAAAGGTCCATCTAGACCAGTATTCTGTTTTCTGACAGTGGCCAATGCCAGGTGCTTCAGAGGGAATGAACAGAACAGGTAATCATCGAATGATCCATCCCTTGTCGCCCATTCCCATCCTTAACTCTGACCCCCTAGCTAAGCTAGGTTAGCATCCCATCTTCCCTTCTTTTTTCCTTTCATATCTACTTTGTAAGATATTTTTTTTTGATCCAGGACTTTCCTAACTGCTCTAAATAGTCTGTAGCCATAGGCTGAAGACATCTTAAATTGAACAAAACCCCACTGTACCTGTACAGCTTGCACAGATAGTAGCCAAATTGTGCATCGCAGATCATTGGTTTCATACATACACCCTATTTCCAATGCTAAGTTTACTACTTCATCATCACACTCATCTTTCGCTCTGTGAATGAGTTCTGTAATTTCATGATTGGGTTTTGGGAGGTTAGTATACCAACTCTCCGTCTAGTGTCACTTGTACAATAGGTGAGACATGGAATCTGAAGAAGAGTTTTGCATGATTGCATTCTGCATGCTGTTTAAAACAAACAAAAGGTGTTTTTTCACACAACGCACAGTCAGTCTGGGGAACTCTTTGCCAGAGGATGTTGTAAAGGCCAAGACTATAACAGGGTTCAACAAAGAACTAGATAAGTTCATGGAAGATAGGTCCATCAATGGCTATTAGCTAGGATGGGCAGGGATGGTGTCCCTAGCCTTTGTTTCCCAGAAGCTGAGAATGGGCGACTGGGGATGGATCACTTGATGATTACCTGCTCTGGTCATTCCCTCTGGGGCACCTGGCATTGGCCACTGTTGGAAGACAGGATACTGGGCTAGATGGACCTTTGGTCTGACCCAGTGTGGCCATTCTTATGTTCTTATCTAATCAGGAGTGTGTAAAGTATATCTTTTCCTATGAACTCTTAATAGCTGTAGAGAAGGCTGGAGTCAGGACAGTCACTATACAATTAAAAGTAAAGCATTCTAGTTTTATGGTCACTGATTAAATAAAACTGTAATAGATGAATAAGCTAGTCTCCGTTTCTAATATTCTTCAAGGCATTGGGGGAAAAGTTAAATTTGTGGCAATGCCTTTACTGTGTATGTTCATTCTTTCACTCTCTGAGCCTCTCATTTCATTCTTTTCTTTGGCTTTACTCGGGATTTTGCATGCTGCCTCCACTTCCAAAATTTCAGCCCCTTCATGTTCTACTAAAAATTCTGATAACTCCTTTTTTAAATTAACATTTTCCAGGCAAATTAACATTTGCCTAATAATTTTGGATTTTTCCATCAGTTTTTGAAACCTTGCATTTGTTTCTGAGCTAAAAAACGACTGAAAAAACGTACAACAAATTGCTGTCTGCAAACAGAGTAAATCAAGCCATGAAATTACAGTTCTCATTATTGTTAAAGGTGGATGATTTCCTTTCTTGGCATGTACTGTAGTGTTTGTATTTGGTTCACTTTAAATTTTGATACAATGCTGCTTTTTTCATTGTGCTGATTTTTTTGGCTAGGGTATGTTGGCATAGAAATGCCATCAAAGGCTACAAGTCTTGAAATGTTAAATAAGATAGTGATAGCAGTAGTACTTAGAAGAGGATTGGTTTAAAGCTATTGCTATGTTGAAGGATGGTGCCTCAGAAGCATCAAACTAGCTGTTCACCAGAAATCCTGGCTTTTATTAGGTGTAAAGATATAGTAGTAATGATTTAACTTTATAACTGATTGTTGCTAATATTAAAGAAAACAAAAGACAGGATGGCTTTACAATTTAAAGATGGAAATGGCTGCTGTAATTTCTTGTAGGCTGATCTACATAAAAAAGAGATGGAACTGAGTCTGGAAAAGGAGCAGAATAAGCGGCTTTGGGATCGGGACACTGGCAACAGCATCACCATTGACCACCTACGGAGAGAACTGGACAACAAGAATATGGAATTGCAGCGCATGGAGAACATAGTGAAGACAATGAAGACCGAGTGTCAGGGACAAATGGAACGTCAGGTCAGGAAGGAACTTTTGAGTGGTATTATTACCATTGAGAGGTTTCCCATTCCCATACACTAGATATATACGAAAAATAGCACTGTTTTTATTATCTTAGTTGGAACATGAGCAGCATCTATACGTAAGGTGCCAGAGGTTTTCATTCTAACGCCCTCGTTTTGATCACTCTGAACTTTCACCTGTCAGTCAGAAATTTCCAGTCCTAGTCTCTGGCCTAAGGTGATTTTATACCAAAACAGCCAGAATTTGAAATTTGGCACATTAACACACTTCATGGAGAAGTGACTTTGAGTGTCTGGTGAAACTTGGTTTGGCTTTGGCCAAGTCATAAGCCTCCAGAAATCATATTTTATGCATGTACAGTAAATGTAATGTGCACAGGACTAATGGCAGCCCCCTATGAACCTCTTCTGGACTGTTTTCTATTTCACTTCTCTTTCAAGAGAGTCTTTCTGGTGGCAATCACTTCTGCAAGAAGAGCTAGTGAACTAAAGGCCCTCATAATTGATCCACGCTATACAGTATTTCATCGAGACATGGTGGTGTTTATGTCCACAGCCTAATTACTGGGCTGAGTTGAGCCCTGTGTCCGAAAGGACTGTTCTGTTGCTTTCAACGGAGTAGACTCCTGGACATCAAGCTCTAGAGTCAATTCCTTCCTTCAAGCTGCTGCATCCTCTCAATGAATCTTCCAACTCCAGATATGTAACCCAGTGCCAATCCTGTCAGCTGCTGCTCTCCACTTTAGGTCAAAGTAATTTGTCTATAACTCGATTCCTTTATTTGCCACCAACCAGCCAGGCTTTCTCAACAACTACTTCCTGCAACCACCCACCCCATGAAATTCCACCTTCAATTCCTAATATTTCTGGGTCCATTCTTGTCTTCTTCATCTGTCCTGCACTATTAGCGGCTCTTGGGTCACGATGCTTCCTGGTGGAGGTTGTCCCATAAAAGTCTATGCACTTTGCTGACTACAGCAATAAAACGAGTTATATACTATTGATGCACACATACTTTTCCCAGGATATATTTGCTGTAAAGTTCAGTTGGCCCGGCTTTAATATATGATTTAGACCTGTCTCCTCTAAATAGCTTAGAGACAGTTAATTTGTTTATTCTATTTTTCACATAAGTTCTCCTTATTTTTTTCCCTATATTTCACACTGTGTTTCCTTTATCAAGGAAGGAAGAAAAGCAGAAGAATCATGAAATCCACTAGCGTCCTTGTCATGCAAACCTAATTTACCGATGAAGCTCTTAGATACTATAATGATGGATGCTATACAAAATCCATAGATAGGTAGCTAGAAAACCTGTAGGTAGGAAGGTAGATAGAAAATACGGTTGTCAAAGTTGACCATTTTATTGTTACCATTCAGATGGCTGCAATTAAGGAAAAGAATGAAAGCATTGAAAGAGTCTCCTCCTTGACTGCCCAGCTGGAATCGACCAAAGAGATGCTCCGTAAAGTAGTTGAAGATCTGACAGCCAAGAAGATAAATCTGGAGGCTTCTGAGAGAACAGTGTCTGACTTGACAGCCTGCCTGCAAGAGAAGGAGAGAGCCATTGAAATTACCAATGAGGAAATCAAGAAGCTCCGGTCACGGGTAGATAGTAAGTTGCAGGAGCTCCAGCACTTAAAGAACGAAGGAGACTACTTACAAAATGTGCAGTCAGAGTGTGGGACACTGAAACTGCAGGTGATGGAAAAGGAAAGAGTTATTGAGATCTTCCAAAAGCAAATTGATACCATGACCCAGATTGTGGGCCAGCATGGCCGAACTGCTGGTGCAATGGAGGTGGAGAAATCTCAGCTTGTGAAAGAAATCAGTGACAGGAAACTGGAAGTACAAGAACTTAAGGTCTGTACATTTCACCGTGTTTACGTCTCTGCAAGACAGTACGTTCATTCTATTCTAAATCCATATATCGATATGTTACACTGTCTGTGTTTTCAAGCAGGTCAGAAAATGGGCCTAGGAATCTACAAACATTTAGAAGACCTAGCATGGCTGGGAACATTATCATTATGTTATCATTATTATTTTGATCAGTTTGTATGAAAAATAAGATAACTATTTCTAGGTGTGAAGTTAACAGATTATGGGTGAAATCCTGGCCCTGCTGAAGTCAATGGGAGTTTTGCCATTGACTTCAGCGGGGCCAGGATTTCACTCTATGTCCATGAGTCAGAATAGTAACTAAACTGGACTAAATATTCAAAAATGTGCACCTGAGTTGCACATGTAAAAGCATACTTTTGCATATACCAAAGGGATAATTGCATGCACAAATGCAAATTTAACAATATGTGCAATTACCCAATTATGCACAACCAAATGTGTGTCCGTGTGAATAGCTTAGCTTCTTATTTTTATAATCTATAGCCCAACTGATCTGCTCCATCATTGTACCAAAGAACAAACAAGGAGTAGAAGGAGGTGGCAAACGAGTGTTCTTCATCACAAAATTACCACCGTGGATCCCAACTGTCAGAATAGTGCTCCAGCCATTGTGTGTCCCACTCTAAGGCAGTTGAGCAGCAGGTGGTGGTGTGAACGCATTGATCTGCAGATCGAAACATTTTGAATTGTGGTTATAAAAGGCCAGTCTACCATTTTCAGCTTCTTTTCTACTGGTGATAGAGGTCATAGAACCATTGCTTCATTGTTCTCGATTACACAGTGAATTAGTTTTAGAATAACAGTGGATGTTAGTGTAATAATTAGCTGTTAGAATTGATGTTAATTGTTACTATAACAACGGTAGTGTTAGATCCAGAACGAGTTTGTTCTTTCATAGGCAGGTCCAGAGAAGTGTTTAGGCTTCAAAGGTTGATGACAACGAGAAGTGCATGACGGACCAACCTGTGAGGCACCCCTCACCATACAGGCCTCACCACCCCCACCACCTCAGGCAAGAGGCGAGTGGGAGAAGTAGACAAAGGTTTAGGAAGAAATTTTGTCCACTCAGCACTCAATCTTCAAGGCCTTGGAGATGTCAGATCTGAAGGTGTCAGACTGCACCTTCAACAAAACAGAAAAAGTCATATTGTTACTGAATTGTGGTAATTATGAGTGTTTAGTTACAGAAGGAGAAGCACTCTCAACCTTTGTGGCACTCTTCATTGAGACTGATTAAACATTCCTCATCTAGACCATACCCTATAGACCTGACAT
This sequence comes from Macrochelys suwanniensis, assembly GCA_033296515.1. NCBI lineage: Eukaryota > Metazoa > Chordata > Testudines > Chelydridae > Macrochelys > Macrochelys suwanniensis. The sequence goes on along the minus strand of CM065779.1, from coordinate 18,813,155 downwards.
CTTTAAAGAAGAGGCATTCTAAGCTAGCCATATCCAGGTGCTGACAAGACTCCTTAGAAAAGGAAAGGTTGGTTCTTGGAGCTTACTCAATTCCAAGGGGCTCAGATTTGTTGGTTCATATAGAAATTATTTGATCAGTTCAGCACTGGAGGAACATCTGAGCCCTCTCCATTGATCTCCATTGGTTCTGGTCTGATGTCAGTTCAGCAACCAGAGTTTTTTGTGAGGGCTAAAGAGTTTTGCAGTGCATCATCAGATCCAGAGCTGACTCCCTGGTTTTATTACAAGCGTGGTTCTAAGTCTCTTGGGCTGGACCCACTAGAGAGTTTTGCAAGTGCTGTATCTGGTCCTATACTTAGCAGGGCTCTCACTTCAGAGACTCATATACAGAAGTCTCCCACCTTGTCTGCAGCAGCCTTCAAAGCCAAAGGACCTTATTACTAAAATATTCTGATCTACCTCTTCATCAGCTCTGTCTTCTCTCAGTGGTGGTTGAGTATGAAACCATCCTTGCCTCTTTGTACTTTTGCTGTTGTGTGGTGTGTATGGGATGCCACAGCTCGGCTATGGCCCCTACAACCTTTGGAGCATGTGACTTTTCTGATTTCAAGTGCTACTTTATCCTGCATCTTCTCATGGTCACCCCATGTAGATGGTATACTGAGCACCTTCCCAAAGGCTCAACCTAGTTTCCATCAACTTGGTAAGAAATCGTTTCAAATCCCAGTTCGTTCACAGGTGAAAAGGTGCAAATCAGTCTTTTTAAAAATCTTGTGAGTAACTAGGAATCAAAACACAAAACATCCGTGAGTTAGGGATCTTATAAACTGATTTAGCCACTAGCTCAGGGGTCTCAAACACGCGGCCCGTGGGCCACATGCGGCCCGCAGAGCTATTTCCTGCGGCCCGCCATAGGCGCCAACTCCACTGGCAGCCAAGCTCCAAACATTACTGAGTGTTTATATTGTATTAAAACCCCTCTTTGCATTACAGTTTTTAAAAAGTTAATACATTAACTTTTAATAGCATACTATATTACTCTTCATTTTTTTCATTTTTGACTATACTTTTGTATCATTGTATGAAAAGGTGTCAGTGATGCGGCCCTCTGGCCAATTTACTAGTTCTCATGTGGCCCTCATGGTGATCTGAGTTTGAGATCCCTGCACTAGCTGAACTCTGATAGTGCTTAATACCAAAGCACATTTTGTTAAAAACAGTAATCAATTGGGTTAGCAGAGATAGTGATATATGCTGAAATAATCTGTTTATGCATTTATCCCCCCATTTTAAAGTAAATGTGCCTTTTCCACTCTAGTTTTCATCTTTGCACCAAGTTATTCCATGATAAAAATCAGATTTCAAATAATCCTGATGTGTATATGTCTTAATTGTTAATTAATAGATTTAATATAATGTATTTATTTACATATGTAGATTGCAATGGACAAGAAAGAAGACAGAGTCCGTGAAATGGAGGCCAGATTGAGTGAGCTGGAGCTGGAAAAAGTTAAACTGATAAATACCTGCACTGAGAGGCTCCGTGCAGTAAAGGATATGAAACTGGAAAGAGACCAACTGATGAATGAGCTGAAAGCCAGTCGCACTGAGCTAGCTGGCCTCGCAGGTAGGGAGCCTCAGATCAGATATCTGCTAAATCAGGCTGATGTTAAAAATAGAAGAGCTGCCTGCTCAATCCAAATATGGCTGCTAGTAAAGTCAAGTAAAAGGTTCCCAGATAGAGTACACTGATGGTCAGACTGCTTCAGAGAGCTAATTCATGATTTGGATTTCTAGTATAGAATGAAGATGATGTAATCTAGAGGCATAACTCCCAGTGCCTTGTGCAAAAATACTTAACACAGCCTGACCTTCAGTGGGGCCCAGAATAAAAAACCTCAAAGGTCACAGAATATAAACTTCACCAAGAGCCCTCCTTCTTCCCCAGGTATTATACAGGGAAGCTAGATATTGCAATGTTCCATAATTGAAATAAACTGATCTGGCAAATCCTATTAACTGTTTATTATCAAAATGTAGTGAAATATGTTTTAATTTGTTTTGTTATGGGCATTCTGTAAAATCTTGTATCTTACCTCATCAGAAAGAGGACATTAGCAAATGCATTCCTTAAATACTGTACATGAAAGGAGATCAAGATGCCAGGGACATACAGTATATGATATTGGCAGAAAGCTCTATCACTGCCAATAATAGCCTGCTCAAAAACTCATAACAATGAGGTGAGGTTGTACAAGTGTATTTCCTTTCACTACAGTCACCAGAACTCAAGGAAGTCACCCGTTAAGGCAGCATTAACACCCAGACCAACCACAATTCACACGCTGTACTATGCAGACATTATACCACCCACATGCATTCACAGATTCCCCCCTTCATTTTCAGCATAGACACACCCACAATACACATGCTCAGCTCCCCACAGTCATGCTCCAATGCACAACCTTAACTCTGACCCCAGCAAGATTAGGAGATGGTAACCATATACAGACTTTTACTTGGAAAGTCTGTCCTCAAATTTTGTGAAAGGTAATAATAACAGAGTTAAAGTGCGGGAGTGGGGGTCTGAAATGGAGGGTCCAGAGCTGGAGGGGGCACACTGTGTGGGTGCCAGAGCTGTGCAGGCAGCAGGAGGGAGTTGTGTAGGGAACATAGCGTTGTGGAGGATGATTGGGGGAATTTGAGGGGGCCAGAGCTGTTTGAGGGATGCATCTGAGTGAGAGCTGTGCCAAAGCAATTTCAGGGAGGATTGTGGGGAGAGTAGGTGATTATAGCTATGTCAGGACATAGAGGAGTTGTGAAAAAGAGCCTGAGAGAATGGGCACAGGTCAACTATTTTATCTCACTAGTAGCTATGCCACACCAGGTAGCAATGGGCAGTGATCCCTGACCAGCACACAGTCAAGAAGTGTAGCTTTACCATCACATTGTAGAATGGTAGCCTTAGAGAACAGTTAGGAAATGCATCTCATTTTGTTCCAGGGAAACACAGCATTTTGATCACATCACAGCAATGCAATGGAATATAACGTGTTTAAATTTGTTAGCAATTTTTTTCTATGTTAATTGCATAAATATAATATTCCTTTTAAGGGATTAATCAGTACATCTGTATAACCTTTTAGTACCAGGTGGGTGATTTTATGAATCACTTTACACTTTCGTTCAATTCAATGTGCTTACATTGAACAGAGGAATATGAAAATGTAAAGAGGAATTATCGAGACAAAAGTGAAGAGATGGAAGGTATCACAAGCAAACTCAAAATGCAATTGAAATCTGCCCAGGCTGAACTGGAACAAACCAGAGCCACTTTAAAGACTATGGAAGGTTCCGACGGCCATGGTAACTTTGGAAGGGTTTTTTTTTACGTCATATTTGTTTGTCTTTTTAACAAGTGGAATTTGTAAATATATTTATTCCTTCAGTAGCTGTTATTAATGGTAATTCAAATATTTTATAAAAGGAATAAAAAACAGTGACATATGCAGACGCCTTGTTGTTTTATGGTTTACTAGGAATCAAATTAAGCCAGGAAATTTGGAGCTGAATTTCTTCAGCGTATGAGGTGGTCTATATTAAATTTTCTAGTTTAGGTTCTTCTGTTTATATTACAGTCACCACCTAGGCAAAACTCCCATTGACTCTAATGGGAAGTTTGCTCACATAAGGACTGCAGGATCCCAACCCACAGTCTGTTTTTAGTGTATTATTGACAATTGATTTTCAAATAAGAACTCAGAAAGCATCATGCCTGATCCATTTTGTTCATAAAGGACTAATCAGTTGGGAACCTTGTCTTTTACAGCTATGAAAGTTGCAATGGGAATGCAGAAGCAAATCACAGCCAAGAGAGGACAGATAGATGCCTTGCAGAGCAAGATTAAATTCTTGGAGGAGGCAATGACAAATGCAACTAAGGTCACAAGAGCTCCAAGTAAAAGTATTTAACTATATTTAGATAAATAGTTCCAAGTAGAGATTCAGGGCCAAATTCAGGGTTAGTCCAAGAGAGACCAAAGGGAGTATTAGTTAGTGTAACTTACACCTTCATCTGGCTTCCTCCAGTTGAATGTTACATCAATTAGGCTTTGGCTACACTTGCAGCTGTAAAGTGGTTTGAGTTAAACCAGCCTTCAGAGAGCGCACTAGGGAAAACGCTGCAGTCTGTCCACACTGACAGCTGCAAGCGCACTGGTGTGGCCACATTTGTAGCACTTGCAGCGGCATTGGGAGCGGTGCATTATGGGCAGCTATCCCAGCGTTCAAGTGGCTGCAACGTGTTTTCAAATGAGGGGGATGAGTGGAGTGTGTGTGTGTATGCGGGGGGGAGAGAGAGACTGGGTTTTTGGAGTGCTGAGAGTGTCAGCACGCTGTCTTGTAAGTTCAGACCCCCCTCCCCCCTGCCTCTCACTCACTCACTCACTCACAGCAAACATTTACTGTTGTAGATAAGCAGCCGGGAGCAGATAAGCAGCCGGCTGTTTGAAACGGAGCTTTGAAACGGCACTTCCGCATTCCTCAGCCGATTTCACAACAAAGAGAAGAGAGGCCAGTTGACTTAAGGGGATTATGGGATGTTTCTGGAGGTCAATCAGAGTGCAATAACTTAATTCCTCGTTCACACTGGCCCTGGGGCATCTCAGCCAAGACGCAACAGCCGTTATCCCTCTCGTGGAGATGGAGTACCAGGAGCGCTCTAGCGAGGGAGTCTGAGCGCTCTACGTGCCTTGCCAGTGTGGATGGGAAGTAAGGTAGAGCATTCTAGGAGGCTTTATTGCGATTTAAAGTGCAAGTGTAGCCAAGCTCTAAGTCACTTTACACTGCTCTAGTGATGTAAAGGAGCCCTAAACTGGGTGTAAATATAATTTACTGCCAGATCAGATGAAAGTGACCTTAGTGTAAATGAGAATCAGGCCCTTAATTACTTACAAACTCATTACTTACAAACTCAAACCCTCCTACCAACCAACTCCTCTTTCTTGCACATCCTTCTGAATCTGGCCCTCCGTGCTTACCTTCAGTTTTACCTCTCAGTTTTCTTTGCTGCTGGATATGAGATAATATTTCCTAACTGAAAAATCCATCTAGAGGTGATTTTGGTTCATTCTGCTCAATAGCAGGCCACTATTATATTTATTAGCTAACATATCCGGATTGGCAAAAACTGTCAAGCAGCTACAATAACTTATTTTCATATTTTCTGTAAACATTATTGTTCATCCGATAATGCCACAGTGGGTGCTTGCTTTGGAGGACAGTTTAACAGAATTTGTCTTAATTCAGAATCTCAGCATTTCAAGTTTTGGTGGATACTTCTTGTCAGTTTCTTAACAATGAAGGTCTGTCTAGTAGATTCCAAGACAGATAAGTGGTTTAGTTACCAGTAGAGTTGACTGGATTATCACCCACATGTGTTCACAGCAGTTCATCCTCCTCTGCTAGCTTTGGATCTAGTCACTTGCATGGAGTGTGAGAGTTGTTTCTTCAGTATTGGGCAATGGAAGAGCTTATAAAAGTGAACTGTGGAGCATGAGTGTGCTCATACACTCTCAAAGCTTCAAATTTCAGATTTGAAATGGTTCAAGGCTCTGTGAGGTGACAGCATAACTCTCTAAGGGCAGGTCTTCACTACCCGCCGGATCGGCGGGTAGCAATCGATCTATCGGGGATCGATTTTTCGCGTCTCGTTAAGACACGATTAATCGATCCCCGATCGCGCTCCCCGTCGGCTCCGGAAATCCACCTCATCAAAAGGCGGAAGCGGAGTCGACGTGGGAGCGGCAGCTATCGACTCGCCGCCGTCCTCATGGCCAGGTAAGTCGATTACGATACGCCGACTTCAGCTACTCTATTCACGTAGCTGAAGTTGCGTATCGTAGATCGACCCCCTCCCCTAGTGTAGCCCAGGGCTAAGAGGTCACCTTCCTATTGTGAAAAGTCCTGTTTCTGCTTTGTACGATAGCTGAGCTTCTGGAAAGGTTCACTGAAAAATTTTAAAAGAATATAAACTACTTCAAGTCATAAAGCTCATAGACAACAGGTATATATAATTTTAGCAATCCAAAACTGTTATGTAATATTCACTTTGGGCTTTATCTCTACAAATGCAGGAGAAGCATTATCTGAAAGAAGAGAAAAATAAACTAAGCCAAGAACTGAGTTATATTGCAACAGAAAACAACAAGATGACTGGAGAGCTCGAGATCCTAAGGTCACAAGATCGACGTTTGAAAGAAAAGATTGCTAACATGGAGGCAGCTCTTGATAAGGTAGCTCTTGGTTCAGTCAGACTTTTCATTCCCCAAACTTTTCTGTAGCGAGAAGAGAAAGGACCTTAAGAGATGACATCTGTTAAAACCCTGACCTGGACCTCACATTAATACACTTCTGGTTTCTTTAACAGAAGCCTTAATTTAGCCCCTGCAGCCGTCTCGGGAGATACAAGTTGCACCTCCTTGAGCCAGAAGAGAAGAATTCACCCCTAGGGAAGGGCAAGTGTTGCTTTCACTGCTACCTTCCACTGGATGTTCTGTGGTCGGGACTCTGTAGGAGCCCTGCCAGAGAGACACTGAATCAGTATGTTCCTGGTGGTCACCCTGGCCAATATTGCCCATGTATAGAGGCTGCAGGCCTCCCAGTGCAGGGAGGATTGTAAGCATCTTGTGCTGTTGCAATTGCTGTCTGGTTGAGCTTCTCACAGCAGATCCTGCCCCCTGGGTCTAGACAGCACTGCAGGGGAGGACCCAAACAGCCATGTAAAACTAACTGTTGTTAGAGGTGGAGCTGGTAGTGACACCTATAGTTAAAATTGCCTAACATTTCCCATTATAACATGGTTTTCTATTGCTTACAACTTTGCTATATGTTAACCATTCAGGCTGAAAGTTTCCATGCTGGGTTCTGCCTCAGGCTGAAGTTTTCGGGAGAGTTTCAGCTAGAACCGTGCATCCCTTTCTGAAAAAGATCTTGTGGGAAAATAATGTGCTGTGCCCATGTTAAACATTGTTACAGCCATTTCACACAGCAGCTCTAGTGCCTCCATTCTGCGGAGCGAGGACTTGGAATTTGGCAGGGGGTTGCCTTGCTGCCCCCGATGTGCCTTTTCCTATCCCTATGAAAAACACCCAAGCTGCATCAACATACAAACCTTCAAAAAACATCTCTGTTTGCATATTGCATATTGCAACCCCTCACCACTCCTGTGTGCCAACCAGACTGTGCATGTGCCATCCCCATAAAACTCCATCTCAGGACTGCATGGGCCACCAGGGGGCACTGGGCACAGGAACTGAGAACAGGGGGACCCTCTCTCGTGTGCCACAAAGTCCCCCTCCATCCAGGCATACAGGCAGCATACAAGAGGAACGTGCTTGACACATATACAGAGGGGAAGAGAGCTAGTCCTGGTGGGGTGTGGGGAAGGAGTAGATTAGCACAAGGAGCCTATGGGGTGGACAGAGCCTGGTTGGGCAAGGAGACTGAGACAAGGGGGCTGTTGGGGTGACTGGGATGAGGAGTCTGGGGAGGGAGACTCAGTCTGCAAGGTGGGGGAAGACAGATCAGATGCGGAGCCGGCACCACAGGCATCCTTAATTCTGGCCGTTTCCTAAATGTGAGTGCTTAACTCTGCAACATTACTAATGTTGTTAGCACAGCTTTGTTGTGTGTAACAGAACATACAGTAATAATATAGCCAACTAACAAAGGCATAGGCACAATGGAGGCTGGTGCTGTCTGGAAGTGAGTGGGTGAAAAGTGTAAAAGTACAGTCAGAGCCCATTGAAAGCAGTGGGTAAAGATCATAACAGATGGTGAGACAGGACAGATAGTGCCTATCTTACCTACCCTGGAGAGCCTCCACTGTGTAGACATCATTAAATGTAATTGATCAACCTGCTGCTCATAAATTATTTCTGAGTTGAATGTTGAAATAGAAACTACCGTGCAAACAAGAGGCAGCTAATTATGTGTATGAACACTATATTCATCATGCTTCAGTGAGCATAGAGTCAATTGCCTTTTTGTCATGTGACAATGGTAAAGAATGCCAGAAAGAAACTCAGTTTCTTCTGTATCAGAAGGGTAGCCATGTTAGTCTGGATCTGTAGCAGCAACAAAGAGTCCTGTGGCACCTTATAGACTAACAGAGGTATTGAAGCATAAGCTTTCGTGGGTGAATACCCACTTCTTCGAATGCATCCGATGAAGTGGGTATTCACCCACGAAAGCTTATGCTCCCTCCGATGAAGTGGTTATTCACCCACGAAAGCTTATGTTCCAATACCTCTGTTAGTCTATAAGGTGCCACAGGACCCTTTGGCGCTTCTTCAGTTTCTTCTAACACTGAACAAGGAACTTTATTCGAATTATGAAAACACCCTCCCTAAAGTGTCCCTGTCTCTCTCTGCCTCCCTGTAGAGTTCGGGCTCAGAAGCTTCCTCAGCTCCTGTTGTTTAGTTTTCTGATACAGATTTAAAGAACCAGAATATGTATTATCATATCTGCATATATCACATTTTTCCACTATAAACAATCTTTAACAAGTTGTATTATTTAACAGAGTATAGATTCCAGACAAGTCACCAACTTCACCCCCTCATCCATTTTAAAGCCTTGAGGAGGGCTTTGCCCAGTTAATACGTTTGGATTACCAAGTCCCATAGGTGTTCAGGATTCTTTCCAATAGGAATATCTCCTTTCACTAAGGTTGTTGTGTGGGTATCATTGCTACTAGGGTCATATGGCAATTCAGCTGCCTTTTGGAAGCTCTGTAGGGCCGGCATCTGGTCTTATATTTCTTGAAAGCACCTACCACACTGATGACACTATACAAATAAAAGGTCTCTTTGTAGGGCCCCTTGTTCTTAGTAGAGAGAAAGGATTAAAAACATTTAATAGAAAACAAAGAAAAGGTTAATTAAATCTCATTCTCTCTTGCAGGCATCTATGCAATTTGCAGAATGTCAATGCATAATCCAGTGTCAGGAGCAAGAAGCTATGCGCTTCAAACTGCAACACACTTTGGATGTAAAAGTAAGTTCTTTATAGCTAATATGTGGACTGAAAAGTGTAGGTATTTACTGTTGATTCTAGTTTTAATGCTACCCTTCTCTTACTTCAGCATATGCCCAAGGGTTCTTATCTGATACCCTTAACTCAGATTTAGTATCACCCCTTCACAAGTGGTGCCTTTGATATCACTTACTTGTAAAATACTATTCCATGTGAGTACGGGTATCAGGGCCTGACATAAAATGAATTAAAGTTGTAATGGGAATGTTTTGGCACCATGCTTCTGTGAGAAGTACTAAAACTTCTGTGATACTCCTGAATTTTTCTGGCAGTTTCAGATGAATTAGAATTTGAGATTTTTATTGAATTATATATTAAAATGAATAATGCACCCAGAACAGTAATAAGTTATTTAACTTGACATTAAAATATGGGACAGTTTTGTTTTGTAGTGGCTCCTGTAGCACAATGGCCATCTACTAAGCACCCCGTCCTGGTCATGGGTCACTTTACAGGCACACTGATCCCTTTAGCCCCCATTTGCAGGACCTGTAAGAACTGCACACAACTTCCACCTGGATGTCACCACCCTTTGCCTGTGGCTGGCTTAATAATAGGACGATTCTTTTCTAGGATAACATCACCCCTGCCTAGGGCTGATTTAGTAGCAGAAACAATTCCTTTCCATATTATCACCCCTGCCTAGGGCCACTTCAATATCAGAAATAGTTCTTAACCATCGCAGGGTCCCAAAATAAGCCCATCACCACATAGGAGTCCATACTAAGCTCTGGTGTCTTCTCTCCTAGCCAGAGCTCTTATTCTGTCCCAGCTTGTTCTTACAGCCCATCCTCCCAGCTCTTCCTAACTGGAGCTTAGCCTTCCAGCTCTTGCCTTTAGGCCCAGACTCCATCCAGGTTTCACCACAGAAGCTGCCTGGTCCCCGGGCTTCTCTCTGTCACAGCTCCCTTGGTCTCAGGGCCTTCCCCACACGAGGTCTTCTCACACTCTGCAGTTTCTCTTCGCTATGCAATGCTCCCCCCACTGCAGCCTCCTGCAGCTCTTTATAGGGCAATCACCCTGTTCTCTCTCCTGTGTGACTCCTTCTGTAATCAGGCCTGGCTCTCCACAGCCTTTAAGGGATGAGCCACCCTGTGGCAGCTCCTAAGAATCATTACCAGATAGAAAACAGTTGTAACCACCACAGCAATACATGGCATTCTGAGCACAAAGCAAACCGCTGGACGTGTGTGTGACTAATGGGTTTTAAAGGGTTAACTTGTGTATGCCTTGTAAAGTAGATTATAGGACTACACTGGGGACCATATTTTATAGCCTCAAACTGCCTGCTGCCATTCAGGGTTCCGTGCAGCCGGTGTGATCCTGTTGTTTTTTATTCTGCATAGGAACCCCAGTCATGGACCAGCCAAGATTTTCAAAAGTGACTATTGATTTTGGGTGCCTCCATTTTTGTGTTGCCAACCTGAGACAACCCTAAAGGGGTTTGAATCGAGGCACTCAAAGTCACTAGTCACTTTTGAGAATCTCGGACCAAGGCCCCATTGTGCTACACACTGTAAAAAACCTAACAAAGATGGTCCCTGTCCCGAAGCATTTAGTCTGTACACCATTTTGTCTGCTTACACCTGACGACTGTTCTTCTGCAGGAACTGCAGGGCCCAGGATATACATCAAGTTCTACTTCTGGAAAGCCACGCCACATATCATTGCCTCTTACTCATCCCCACTCTAACGCGCCACCTTCCCAAGCCTTTCAAGGCTTCGTTCCTCATGTGAGTATCTGCCCTAGATTGTGAAGTCAGCATGACGCAAAGCTGCTCTGAAGTTCAAAAACAGATGTCATTTCCAGTTGGGGGTTTTCAAAAGGATTCTTACCTAGCAGAATTAACTCATTTTCTAGAACTTCTCATAGTATGGAGTTACTCATTTTCTTTTTATTTAGCTAAGACTGTCTTAGCAGTTGGAGAATAAAAACTAGCTTTTAAAATACATTTCCTTACCTGTGTCACTAATAACACTTTAAAATATTGAAACAAAGACTACATTGAAATACATTTTACTTTTCACCAGTTATGTTGTGTGTTTTCTGTAACTCACTCAGCATAGGGATGGTCTAGACAGTAATTGGTCCTGCCATGAGGGCAGGGGGCTGGACTCGATGACCTCTCGAGGTCCCTTCCAGCCCTAGAATCTATGAATCTATGAATCTATGAATAGGCAGTGAGAAAAGACTAGTCAGATTTCTAATTTCCAGCCAATTTCCTTTTTTGGTTCTCATGCACCAGTACAATCCTGCAATGTTTGGATTGCAAATTCTGCAGGAGAATGTTTTAAAAGTTCCTTCCTGTACTGGCTTGCTCTGATTTTTTTTCCTTTTAGTTTATGACAGCTTTTGTATTACTTTTAGATTAAGTAACCTTCCTCCCTTCTTTTTAACTACACCTAAATTATGGATTTAACCGAAGTCTTATGCAGAAAATAATTCTCCATTATTTTCTCTATAGTTTTTATATGATTCTCCATATAGGACATGACCCATATCAAGGGGGGAGGGATAGCTCAGTGGTTTGAGCATTGGCCTGCTAAACCCAGGGTTGTGAGTTCAATCCTTGAGGGGGCCATTTAGGGATCTGGGGCAAAAATTGGGGATTGGTCCTGCTTTGAGCAGGGGGTTGGACTAGATGACCTCCTGAGGTCCCTTCTAACCCTGATATTCTATGATTCCCACCAAAGTAAATGGGAGTCTCCATTACCTTTGGTAGCAATTGGATCAAGCCCATGATCATTAACACACAACAGAGTGTGGGTTTGTCAGTCGCTATGCACACACCTTATTTTTTATCAGTAAATATGTACTGTGGGACCAATTCTGTCCTCACAAAGCTCCATTGATCTCAGTGGGAATTGCACCTAAATAAGGCCCCATCAGCCCTCTTTGTATGCTCATGACATGCCCCCTCCATGCCCCTACAGACTCCACATGTAGGGAGGGGCGCAGGCCCAAAAGTTGCAGACTGTCCCCCCAATCCCATGGGGAAATATAAGATACTGCAGATAAAATCTACAGTAATTTTTTCTGCTTTGCTCTTTGTGTTTTGGAAATTCACATTTCCTGCAGGGACAGGTGTGGCTCGGGGGAGTCCCAAATAGCACAGCTCCCGCAGGAACTGTACTAGTGTCCACGGATTTATGGGAGTGGGTAGCAGGCAGCAGTGCACAGCCTTTCCCTTTCCTTGTGTGAGAATAACCTGCCTAGAGGGTGTGGCCAGGTGAGGACAGAATTGGACCTTGTATGTTCAGCTTTAACTTTGCAGGGTCCAGTGTAAAACAAATGCTGACATTTAACTTGAGAATACTATTGAGAGAACGTTAGTAACTCCAGTGCAAAAGGTTTTTATTGCTTTCTCGGAAAAGAAATGGTTTGATCCCTCTACATCATTGCTAGTTTCTCTTTCACACCGCAGAGAAAACGTCACAAAATGATGGCCATAATTTTGCAGCTGAGGCATGTTTGTGTACTTTAGCCTACGGATTGTCTATTTGCTCTGTCCATTGAATGTCTGCATCAACTCTTACCTATCTCTGAGTTTTCTGAGAACAGATAAAGCAGCTAGGAAATTATAAAAAAGCTGGACCAAAGTTTTGCCTTATATCATTTGGAGACATTCACTAAAAAAGTTTCAGTTACGAACTAACTTTACTTTCTAATGTATCCCCTTTTTCTATATATTCAGCATGTGAGCAAAATGTAACAATTGTGTGACTCCAATGAAATCAGTGGAGTCACAGCAAGGATGCAGGTGGCCTGTCTGGGTATGTCTACACTGCAATTAGAAACCCACTGTGGGACAGTGCGAGCTGACTCTGGCTAACAGGCTGTTTAATTGCAGTGTAGATATCCAGGCTCAAGCTGAAACCCAAGCTCTGGTACCTTCCCCCCTCATGGGATCCCAGAGCTCGGGCTCCAGCCCAAGACCAAATGTCTACACTACAATTAAACAGCCCCACAAGCCCAACCCCTGTGAGCCTGAGCCAGCTGGCATAGGCCAACCGTGGGTATCTAATTGTAGTGTAGACATACCCATTGTAAGCACCACCTATTAAGATTGCCCGACACTTCGCATTATAATATCCTATTATTAGGTGCTTATAACTTTGCCAAACTTTAACCATTTGGGCGGGAATTTTTTTATATCGGGTGTCTGTTTCAAGATGATTTTAAGAAAAAAAACCTATTTCAACCAGAATGGTTTAACCGATTCCAAGAATGAGGTTAGAGAAAAATGCATTGTTTTGCCCATATTAAAAAGAATTCTGGCAACCTTTCCTTTGAGCAGCTCAAGCACTCTAATAGTGTGTTCCTCATTTTCTGGGTGCCTGATTTGAGCCCAGGGGTCTTGAATTGCAAAATTGCTGAGCATTCACAGCTGCAACTGAAGTCTATAACAGGGTTTAAAACAGAACTGGATAAATTCATGGAGGTTAAGTCCATTAATGATTATTAGCCAGGATGGGTAAGGAATGGTGTCCTTAGCCTCTGTTTGTCAGAGGGGGATGATGGATGGCAGGAGAGAGATCACTTGATCATTACCTGTTAGGTTCACTCCCCCTGGGACACCTGGCATTGGCCACTGTCGGTGGACAGGATACTGGGCTGGATGGACCTTTGGTCTGACCCAGTACGGCCATTCTTATGTTCTTATGAAATCAATGTGAGTTGTGCTTCAGACATAAAAAGTGTTATATAATGCTAAGTAATCTGAAAAATCAGGTCCTAGGGGTCTCAGATTGGGCACTCAAAATTAGTGAAAACTTTAGACCTTAAAATCCTCATGCCTCTGTTCCCTATCTGTAAAATGGGAGTAATACCAGCCCCTCATCTCACGGAGGTGTTGTGACAATGAATTAATTCGTGTTTGTGAATAATCAGATACTGTAGTGAGGAGCACCAGAAAAAAGCTGATCGGGAAATTAACAATTCTGTGTTCAGAGCCGGGTTTGAATAGGGTTCACTAAATAAAGCCTAGGGGCACCCATTGAACAATCCAGGAGAAAATAAAATATTGAATTTAATAAAATGTAATAAATATTGAATGTAACTTAATTTTCATTAAGTGAGGACTATGCATCATGTACACTGAATGAGATGGAGGTCCTGTGGAAAATATAGTATGTGATCATGTAATGAAAGACTGCTTTACAATGCATATGCACCAGGGGGCTGAATTAAGGTTGCATTTCCTAACTTTTGAGTGCTTAACTTTGCAACCTTAATAATGTTTTTTGAACGTAGTATTTGTGTATGTATATAAAAATGTACATCTGTATCCAGTACTGTGTATAGAATCATGTCATGATTTTCTTTACAATATTCTGAAAGAGAGCCAGCTTATTAACTTACTGTATGTACTCGTTCATAAGCTGAATATTTTTGGTAAAAAAGTGAAGCGTCAAAGAGCAGGGGTCGGCTTATAAACGGGTCTACATCTATGGAATTATTGAATTGAACTGAATATCTAATACATTGTCATTTTGTTTACCTGGAGCGCCCCCAGGCATGGAGCCCCTCAGCTCCCTGTGACCGCAGTTCGCCGTTCCCAGCCAATGGGAGCTGCGGGAAATGGCGCCACTTCCCGCAGCTCCCATTGGCTGGGAACGGCAAACCACGGCCACTGGGAGCTGAGGGGCTCTGTGCCTGCAGACGTTCCAAGTAAACAAAACCCCTGAAATATAGGACCAGCTTATGAAAGGGTCATACAGTTTTTGCTATTTTTACCTATACATCTTGGGGGATCGGCTTATAAATGAACGGGCTAATGAATGAGTATATACGGTACATACTATAGTTACCTCTTATAAAGTATTTTGAGAATTATCAAATTTTCATGGTCAAACCTCTAGATAGCTTCCACTAAAATAGAGTTAAAAAATCTAATAACTAAGAACAGAAGAGAAATGTCAGTCTTTAGCTGGGTATATATAGGTTCTGGAAAGCAAAATGCCATTTTAAACATTTATTTTATATATGAATATTTAATTCAGATGCCACCCAAGTCAGGCACTGTGAAGGAGGACCCACTGCGAGATTTAAAGCGGCTTCTCCAGGAATTAAGAAGTACGATTGATGAGATCCCCTCCATGGTTCTCAGTAAGAATGACGGCGATGGGAGGCGAGAGTTACCTTTAGCCACCTTGAGAAACACAATGTAAGAAAAGTGTAAATTACTCTGGACATAGATAGCCTTCTGAAACTAAAATCTGGCCACTCAAGTGCTTTGGGGGCAGTGCAGGATGCTGTTGTACAGGACCCCTGGGTTTAGGAGTGAACTCAAGGTATCCAGAGAGATTAGCTATATTGCTCATGCAACAGCCCTTATTCATAAGCTGGTTTCTGGGAGAGGAGTAGTGGTTGCTTATAAGAGTGCAGAAGGAGAATGGTGGCCCCAATTAAAAAGATAGGCAAGGTATCTGCGCCATAGTCTAATGAATCCATATCACAGGCTGAGGATGATATATGGCTATGATGGTAATGGAACTAGAAAATGACTGCATCATTTGCACCCCAGTGGTGTCTTGTTTCTTTACTTTCCATGTAAGCATTTCAGATTTTATGATAATTTGTGAACTCCATTCTTCTGTATTATGGAAGTATCCTCTCATGTGGGAGACAGGTGAATGGTTTCTCTTAGCACACTACAGTGACTTCATAAATCACGTTAAACAAAAAAATCAAAACCAGCATCACTTGTAAAAGCCTGGTGCTCTGGATCCAGAAATAGAGAGAGTTTGTAAAGATGAACATCGTTCATGACTTTGCATTAGAATATATTCCTTATTTCAAGAATAATTTTTCTCCCATTGTATGTAAAATTGGGGCTTTGTCAGATAAGTCTCATATGCCAAACATCCCATTCTCATGCTTTTCACTGTTTTGGTTGAGTAGCTATTTTTTATTGAACCAGAAATCAGTGTCATCAGCATCAAACCTTTTGAGAGTCTTGACAGTCATATCAAGGGCCCCCACCAAACGTACCGTCCATTTTGGTCAATTTCACGGTCATAGGATTTTTTAAATTGTAAATTTCATGATTTTAGCTATTTAAATCTGAAATTTCACAGTGTTGTAATTGTAGGGGTCCTGCGCCAAAAAGGAGTTGTGGGGAGGGGGTTGCAAGGTTATTGTAGGGAGGGGTTGCGCTACTGTTACCCTTACTTCTGCACTGCTGCTGCTTTCAGAGCTGGGCAGCTGGACAGCGGTGGCTGCTGCTAGCCAGGAGCCCAGTTCTAAAGGCAGAGTCGCCACCAGCACCAGCACAGAAGTAAGGATGGCATGGCATGGTATTGGTATTCACCCGGCCAACAGCTGCCACTCTCTGGCCGCCCAGCTCTGAAGGCAGCGTAGAAGAAAGGGTCACAATACAGCGACCCCCCAGCAACTCCCTTTTGGGTCAGAACCCCCAATTTGAGAAACGTTGGTCTCCCCCCTGAAATCTGTATAGTATAGGGTAAAAGCACACAGAAGATGAGATTTCACGGGGTGAGACCAGATTTCACGGTCCGTGACGTGTTTTCCATGGCCGTGCATTTGGTAGGTCCCTAGTCATAACAAGAGAAGAATGCTTCAGAACACAGGGCAGTCAACAGTGCTGAATTGCCAATGTCTGGATTATGATGATTGTCTGTGTTATATATTTAGGATGGAAGTGAGATAAGGCATTGTTTTCTTTGTTGCTAATTCAGCCATGAGTTCAGTAAATGATTTTCAACATCTAGCAAAAGGCCCAGCGAAGCTTTGACATTTTGTAAGGAACATTTCTTTGGAAAAATTTGTCCACTGTTTTCTCTCTCCTATGTGATACTGTGTTCCCCGTGTGAGTTGACATGAGGACTGGAGAATCCTTTCCAGAACTAATTATCCCTCAGAAAATGACTATATCTGCCAATCCTCATGGGAGTGCTTTTTTTGATATTGTTAACTGTGGTACATTTTTTCCCATACAGAGATGCCGCAAGTAGAGAATCTGCTGTTACATGCAGCTTGCGACAGGATATATACAGCAAGTAAGAAACATTGTCATTTGACTGAGAATGTCCCAAACATTTACCAATAATCCGGGAATTAGTCTATTTGTTTCTCTGGAGGATATTAAATAGAAGCTACTAAAGCTAAACATGTTAAAATTAGCAGGTCCAGATAACTTGCTTCCAAGAAGTTTAAAAGAGCTGACTGATAAGCTTACTGAACCATTAATATTGATTTTCAATAAGTCTTGGAACAATGAAGAAGTTCTAGAAGACTAGAGGAAAGCTAATGTTGTGTCAATTTTTAAAAAGGATAAACGGGATGACCCAGGTAATTATAGGCTTGTTAGCCTGACACCAATCCCAGGCAAGATAATGGAGCGGCTGACATGGGACTCAATAAAAAATTAGAGAGTAATGTAATTTATGCCAATCAACATGGTTTTATAGAAAATAGATCCTGTCAAACTAGCTTGATTTTTTTATGACAATGTAAATTTGGTTGATATAGGTAATAGTGTTAACCTCATAGACGTCTCTAAGATGTTTGACTTGGTACTGCATGATATTTTTATTAAAAAAACAGAACCATATAAGAATAACATGGCACATATTAAATGAATTAAACCAGATAACTAATAGGTCTCAGAATGTAACTGTAAATGGGGAATTGTCATCGAGCAGGTATGGTTCATGTGGGTTCTCAGAGGGATCAGTTCTTGGCCCTATGGCATTTAACATTTTTTATCAATGACCTGGAAGAAAACATAAAATCATCACTGATAAATTTTGCAAATGAAACAAAAATTGGAGGAGGGGTAAATAATGAAGAGTACGGGTCATTGATTCAGAGTGATCTAGATCCCTTGGAAAACGGCGCAAACAAACAATATGTGTTTTAATACAGCTAAAGTATACTTCTGTGAATGGCACAGGTCCAACCACTGCTGGAATGCTGTGTCCTGTTCTGGTGCCCACGATTCAAGAAGGATGTTGATAAATTGGAGAGGGTTCAGAAAAGAGCCAAAAGAATCATTTAAAGGCTTAGAACAGAGCTTTCCAAACTTTTCATGTTGGTGACACGCTTTTTAGACATGCATCATTTCGCGACACACCGGAAGTGACGCGGAATCAATTCCGCCCGGATTACACATACTGCGCATGCGCAGTACCCAGGGCCGGCTGCCCAAGCAAAAAAAAAAAGCCCCAAGTGCCGCCCTCTCCCCGCCCCCAACGCCGGCCGAAACACCCCCCCACCCAACAACGCCGCCCCGCCAAAACGCCAGGGGGGAGGGCGGCATGCCTGCCGCCCTGCTCCCCCCACCGGGGAGCGGAGCACGCCCGCTGCCCCGGCCGGGGAGCGGAGCACACCTGCCGCCCCGCGACACACCTACACACTGCCACCGACACACTAACGTGTCGCGACACACAGTTTGGAAAGCTCTGGCTTAGAAAACCTGCCTTATAGTGATAGACTCAAGGAACTCAATCTATTTAGCTTAACAAAGAGAAGGTTAAGGGGTGACTTGATTCAGTAGCTACATGGGGAGCAAATATTTAATAATGGGCTTTTCAATCTAGCAGAGAAAGGTACAACATGATCCAATGGCTGGAAGCTGAAACTAGACAAATTCAGACTGGAAATAAGGTGTAATTTTTTAATTATAAGAGTAATTAATCATTGGAACAATTTACCAAGGGTCACGGTAGATTCTCTATTATTGACAATTTTAAACTCAAGATTGGATGTTTTTCTAAAAGATACATTCTAGAAATTATTTTGGGAAAGTCTATGGCGTGTTATACCTAGATGTTCACAGAGGTCTCTTCTGGCCTGGGAATCCCTGAATGCAGTAAAACCAGAGGGACTAGCTTTTGGGGAAACAATGGGCAGTAGAGTTGATTAGCAAGATAAGTTTTAAGATGAAGAAAATCCCTGGTATTGTGTTCCAGGTGACTGGAAGTTCTTTTAATATCAAAGCGCAGAGATACATTAGTGTGGTACATATCTGTGAGCTCTATTGATGAGGTCTGCACCTCATAGGTATTCATACAATACTGATTCAACTCCCAAAACCCTTTTCCAATATGTGCTAGACTCAGTGCAAAGCCTGGTAAGGATTATCCAAGGGCAATCTCTTTTTTGATTGTTTCAAACCCCAATAAAGAATCTGAAGGTGTCATCCTCAGGACGTTACAGAAATCCCTGAGAGTGAATGTGGCTCCTTTTCTAGAGAAGTTATGTTAATTGAATACAGAGCTTTTGCTAAAAGAAAGAAAAAGGGCAAATGGACAGATGGAACAATATGCTTCTCTCCAGCTGGGACAGAACTGACTTGCTGAATATTTGGATTTCAGGAAAGCTTTTATTTATGTTGATGGTTTTCTCCTCCAGTGCCTTGATGGAGAGGAGGTGGTGCTTTATGAGTAAAATACCTGATAGAATGGGCTTTTGGCCTGGAAGCAATCATGGTAGCAGAGCTGGTGTTGGAAAGGGAGTGTTTCTGTGAAGTTCCAAAATTAAATTAATCAACATTTTGCTTCTCTAGGTCACAGCCAAGAAACCTCCCAAACCTGACACTTTAAATCAATCCATGTCCTTGGTAGGTTCTGGAAATTGACCCAGATGCGTGGTCCACAATCGAACCTAACACTTCTGTGCAATAAGAACTTTACAGTGGCTGATACATGAGACCAGATTGGGAAAAGGCAGGAATTCATACTAGGGGAGCTGTGATCCATGGTAGTTATCATTGGATAAAATATGAGCTTAATACAATAGATTCCACTGCATAGTACCTTTCCCTGCACGCTTTCTGGGCTGTGCCCTGCCCTGGCCCTGGGGGCCCAGGCTCCGCATGTCCCCCCTTCCCGGGGAAAGCCCTAGCTGCAGGCAGGTTTGTGAGGCTGTAGCTGGGAAAGGAAGTGCTGGGAAATACCAAGTTCAGGGATGGAACCTATTAATAATTTTCAAAGCAGCTATTGTGAAAAATCAGCCTGTGCTGAAAACTTGCTGAAGATGGGAAGGACAGTGGGTTCCATACTCTATCACTATACACCCACAAAGCCCTGAGAGGTAGCTAGAGGTGGAAAGAGGAAATGCTAAAGGTGCCTGTAAGCAGTTAAAACTCACCACCATAGCACTTCTGGCATCAGGTCAAGGCCCTGCAGGGTCTTTACCTCTAGTGCCCCCATTGATTACCTCTTTGGCCCTGCAGAGGCCTGATTCTGTCTGTGAGTCAGACTAAGTCCTTTCTAGTCCAGACCCCTTCCAGGATGACAGAAGTACAACTAAAGTCCAACAATGTCCCAACATCAGAGATCTTGCTGCCCTCACTTGGGCTAGTCCTCATCCCAGCCTTTAGGCTCAGTCCTCATCCTCATCCTGGGCTCAGTAGTCTTCATGTTGGGGTTGTACACCTCTTCCTCAGGTCTTGGAGCTAGGCTCCAGCCCAGGGACCCCGTATTAAACAGCTAGGCCTGCTTCTTCAAATGGGCGGTTGTTTCCTTGGACCACTTCCAACATCAAAGCCCCTTGTGTTGCTTCCCTGTGGCCTGTGCTTAACACAACCTCTCCGCTAGTTCCCAGGCTTCTGGCTTCTCTCTAGATCCTCCCAGCTCCTTTTTTGCTCTGCCAGAACGCCAGCCCTCTCCAGGACTGCCTCTCTGTACCTTGCCCCTTTTCTAGGCCCCACCACAGGCATTAATTCTGTCCCTGTTGCCTTCTTCAGTCGGCTTCCCCAGGCTCCTCCCAGACAGTGGGTACTACCTACTGCCTCTCTCGTAGGTCCTCCCTGAGTTCTTCTTCCTCCTTATTGAGTCTCTTCCTGGCCCTTTCACAGCTGGGGTCACTAGGTATAATTAAGTTGCCAAATCAGGACTAGCTGACAGATAGCTGCTAGGTCACTGGCATGGGTGAGCCCAACTCCCCTTAAGGGTATGTCTACACTGCAGTAGGGAGCATGTTTCCCAGCACGGGTGGGTAGACGTGGGAGCGCTGCTCAAACTAGCATCCTAAAAATGGCAGTGTGGCCAGGGTGATGGTTTGGGCTACTTGCCCACGTATGGATCCAAAAGGTCAGGTAGGTTTGGACTTGGGTGCCTAGCCCGAGCTGCTGTCCATGCTGCGGTGGCCACACTGCTGTTTTTAGCATGCTAGCTCGAGTAGAGCTAGCTCACCTGTCTGTCCCCATTGGGAAGCTCATCCCAGCTGCGGTGTAGACCTAGCCACAAAGGACAGCCAACCTGTGACCGTCCCCCAACTTCCGTTATAATGTGTAAATGTCTTGACGAGTGCATCCAACATTTTAGCAATGTTTTCTTCATGTCAGGATGGGTACTGCTGCATCTTGGGAATCCTGGGAAATCTAGCACTCCTGACAGTAATGCTTCATGGGATTCTAACTGGCGTGTGTCTTTTCATACAGAGATATTGCGGTGAGAGACTCAGCTCCCGAAGGCAGCTTGGGGCAGGATACGTTCAGCAGGTGAGAAGTGATGTCACTTAACTGAGTTCCCTGTGTGTAACCCCAACACCATCAGAACATGCGCGTGGATCTCACTGTCTCTGTGTTGTTTATTTTCTAGGATGTGAAGGATTTGTTAAATTGAGTTGTTCCTGTGCTTTTCAATGCTGTATTACATGTGAAGCACTGTCAGGATGCTTCTTAGAAAGAGCATAACAAATATGATCAGGCCAAATCAGTGCTGATTTGCACCTGGTTCAACCGCACTAAAATCAGTGCCACCACACCAGGAATAAATTAGTTCCATTAAAGTCTGGGCGGAATTATGACGTTGCTGCAATGATATTTAAATGATTGTTGTTAGTGTGGACTAGTGGCTCCTCATGGTGATTCTGCTTCAGAAATAGGCCCCAAAAGTGCTTGTTGTAGACTTCAAATGCCAGGCACTAATGACCTGAATTTCAGATATGCTACAAATCCCGTTTAAATCAGCAGGAGCTCTGCATCTCTGAAAATCAGAGCATTAGTACATTAGCACCAAGACACAGAGAGCCAGGAAACTGGGGGAATCCAGAGATCATGAACCAATTTTGTATTTCCAGAAATCCATTTAGGGCCAGATTCTGATACCCCTCCTCATGTTAGGTGATACCTTACTTGACAAGTGGTCCCGTTGACTTAAAATGGGACTGTTTGCAGAGTAAGGTACTATTCAGCATGATTTAGGATATTGGAATCTATCCCTAAATCATAGCCAAGAAAAAAAACAATGAAGGAACATTCCTTTCAAATAACCTACTTGGATAATAATAGCAGATAGCAAGGTTATCTGATCTAGTCTTTCAGACACTGGTTGGAAGGCATGTATCAGTCCTTCTTACCACACTATTTGCAAAACAAACCCTTATTTTTCAGTTGACATTAGTATACAGTAAATCA
The DNA here is from genome assembly GCA_033296515.1 of Macrochelys suwanniensis. NCBI lineage: Eukaryota > Metazoa > Chordata > Testudines > Chelydridae > Macrochelys > Macrochelys suwanniensis. Next base: position 18,790,671 of record CM065779.1, on the reverse strand, counting down.
GTTCTCAATCTATACACTGAATCATCTGCTTTCTGTTGTAATATTCACCATGCATTGCCACTGAATAAAAAATCTCAGTGCTGGTTTATAGGCTATGTTTCTATCTTTGTAAAGCCTTCCAGCCAGATTCTTCAACCTATTTTCTGTGACAAAGCAGTGGTTTTTCCTCAATTTTTCCTTTTTTGCTGCCATAAAATAACCTGTCTTTGTCAAAAGGTCAAGAGAACATACTTAGCAGTAGGTTATTATTTGATAAAATGATCGGTGAATATAAATATGCATGAGTACAAAAAAAACCCAGCCACTTTGTTGTTTTGAATGTGTGTATTGCAATTGAATTGCTACATATCTATACTTCATGTAACCCCAACATCAGAGCATGCATGTTGATCTCACTCTCATAGCATGCTCGCTGCCTTATTACTAGTAAGATAACATTCCTCAAATAAGGAAGAATCAAAAGCAGGAGAGCATACCTAGATGTGAACCTGAAGAGTTCTATATCAAATACACTGTGCCCCAGACAGCCAGGAGTAAATCCAGGACTGTTACACCAGGAATGCATGTAGCCCACTGTGTATAGTAAATTTATCTTAAACAAAATGCTTGTCATTACCGCTTACGTAGAACATTATGACATATGTATGGAACAACCACTAGTGTTGTTACGTCATCCTTTCATAAAATGTATGCCCTAATTAAAACAACTATTGCATGTACTATTTATACAAGAGCACTGTTAACTGGAAAAGGATTATCACACAAATGCTGCCAATATCCAAAGCTGGTGAAGTAGCTGGTGCATAAACGTTGAAATAAGCTTTTCATGTCAATATTTTGTTGTGTTAGCATCATCACCTAGCTATTTATGTCACTATGTTGGAGTTATTATACTCCTTTAGCCTCTGCAATCCTCCCCACTTACAGTATGAATTCTACAGCAAGATTACTGCACAGCTGTGCCAGTTGTATTTCCTAAAGTCCACAGTAAAACCCTGCTCCTGCAATTTGTTTTGTGTGGGCGGACTCCCTGTAGCCGCACAAAGCTCCATCCAATCTCATGAAGCTGTAGACTCATTGTAGACTGACCCCTATCATTGCCTGGTGCCACACTGACTTCAGTAGGGCCCTCATGGACACAGAAGTCAGTCCACATGGAAGCCCCTGCAAGATCAGCACCTTAGTCTTTACTCCATCCTTATGCAGGCAAAACTCTCCCTGGAAATTGACTGGAGTAAAATCTAAGCAAGGACCTCAGGCTTTGGCCCACTGGTTACTCTCCAGGTGGAGCTTGTGTGGTGTGCTTTCCTTACTATTCTATTTGTTTTGTTTCCGCTCTGTGGACTGACTGCAATTATATACATTAACCCTTTTATATAACATACTACACCCAGTATTCTAAATATATAGACCTATATGAAAGTCAGAAATCCCCATATTGTACAAGAGCCCGATCCAGAGCCCATTGAAGTCAGTGGAAAAAATTAAGTTGGCCTCAGCTGGCATTGGAGCAGGCCCAAAGCACTCAAATTGTGGTACTAACATAGCTGGGGGCATGCAGCTTTAAGTTGCAGTCAAGTCATCAGTAGAGACTCTCGGCTATCATCTTTATGGGGGGCATATAAACATCTATATAGGGGCAGCTCACTGAATGCGGTCCATTTTGACATCTCCTCCTCTCCAGCCAACATCGCCCTCTGCTGGGCTACACTTTCTCACCCCCCAGCTTTCCTCTGGGGGAAGAAAGGTTGTGGCCACATTGCACCTGTTCAACTTTCCCCAGTGCCAGACTGACCTACACCCAGGCATGAGGCTGGATCATTAGCTTTAACATTGCTAAAAATTGCATGAGAATTAAATGCCTGAGCATGAGAAGGCCATAATGGTTCTTTCATCCCTCCACGTAAGCCCCTTTGAACCCTGTATACACCATTTACCTTTCAGGTACGTGTACGAGACTTCTAGAATGCATGCTGACTCTTCACTTCCTCATTGTGGAGATTAACTACTCTAGTGAAATCCCAACATAGTACTTTCAGCATGGAATGCTAGCCTTGCCCTTATTTTGCTTGCAGGGAGCCTTTAACTTTACATGTTTCGGATCTTGAGGACCAAACTGCTACCCTGTCTTTCACACCCACTGGTAAGTTTTCACGGGCTGCACTAACGAATGCATGTTTCAAGTAGGCATGGCTTGGGACAGAGCAGAATTGTAGAGAGACTGGAAACAAGTGTATTTTCATAGGTAAGTTTTACACGTGTCTCGTAGCAAGAGCTGTTTACAAAATCTCTGAAGCACTGATCAGTGCTTCATCATATGCATTTTATTGTTAATAGGTCTGCTCTATTAAGAGTGATATCAGCACATGTACTAAGAACTGAAAAGATGAGGAGGGCTTTCCAGTTAGCTATTTTCCCAGTTCTAGAGTGATTTCAGCAAATAACTGTTTATGAGGGTTTTCCCCATGAATATCTTCCACTCGACAAAATAAATTTCCATAACAGGTATTTGTTAACAGTAGTGGTCTTACGTAGTTACAGAGCAACATTTTCAAACTTGGGTGCCTACATTTAGGCTTCTACTTCCATATTTAGGCAACTAAATAAGGGACCTAATTTTTAAAGGTGCTGAGTAATGGCATCTCCCATTGACTTCATTTGGAGTAAGGGTTACTTACCTCTTACAATCAGGTCATTTTTACTTAGATGCCTCCATATAAAATTTTGGGCACCCAACTTTGAAAATAGTGTCCTAAGCCTTCTAAGCAGCTAGACAGAAGGTAAAGCAAGAACTGGGTTGGCGAGCAACCTTGAAACTCCTGTCTGAATTGTTAAAAATCAGGTGCTTCTCCAAGGGTGCCAGACACAAATAGTCAGCAGAAATACACTTGGCTTGTACCTTTTCCCAAGAAGAGTACGGCCATCTTCCAGTTGACAATCCATGCTGCAATACTGCATGTAACTTGCAAAGAAGTTACACCCTCTGTTCTCTTGGAGAGAGGGTAGGTGCTGCTGTTGACTGCTGATGGAAAATGGGAAGGATCGAAGAATGCAATGAAGAGAACAGGATTATGAAATGATTGCATAGCAGACCTCACATTAAGGGTAGAAGGTGAGTGTTTATTCAAATTGCACTTTGTTGATTTTCTAGCAAGTCCATCCATCTTCACTGCTGCTCCTCGTTATGCCTCTTCCCCAAAGAAGTTCTCCCAGGAGGAGAGATACAAAGATAGGTCTCCAGTGCACTCGCTGTTAACTGCTCCGCTAGATGACCTGAAGGCTGTCCCTAGTTCCTCAGCAGACCATAGACCATCTTTGAGGAAGAGTAGCTCACCAGAAGCTACAACTGCAACTGCCCGGAAAAGTAAGTATGGCCCCATCTTCTACTCAAGAGAACTCTACTGGCTTTTTTCCCCCCTCTCACCTAACTACTGTAGTGAATTACAGACAATAGGCTAAATTCTTCCCAACTGTAATTCTAGAGAGAGACCAGTGCAGTTACACCACCATACACAGAGGTTATGTGGTCCATGAGGGTAACCTTTTTAAATGTTCAAAAATATTTTTTAATATTTAACTATTGAAATCCTCCCCTTTCGCTCAATAAAAGTAGTGGTGATTCTCAAAATTACATTGTTGACCTTTTCCTTTTACACCGCTGTCTCCTTCATGTCCAGTTCTTGTAAGTACAATTCCATTATGCACATTTGTTCGTGCATTTGATGTCCCATTTTAAAGCTGTGTTCTAGAGTTCGCAAACCTGCTTGCCTAACTGAGATGGATTTCAGTTATTACTGATTTTCTCACTTCACACTGCATGCATTTAAGAGACAAAATGCTTCCCCATTTAGGAAGTGCCCATTGTGACAATTCATATTAAGAGAAATATTTCTCTTCCTGTATTGTATAAACTCTGAAGTGTATCATAGCTACTGTTTAACAGTGCCTATGATTAACACTATATAGCAGTTTAGGATGGAAAGTGGAAAAAAAATACACTATATCCCATTAAAGCTGCACAGGAAGTTACCAGAACACTAACAAAACTGAAAGAAAACAATTAGGGTGAGATTTGTCAGTTGCCTTATCTAATTAAATAAAATATGCAATTACCTAACCTCGCTATTTGCAATAGTCAGGGTATTTCCTATGGTAAGTATTGAGAAATACCAAGGACTAGTGGAAATACTGGTTTCCCACCACTAGACTGGTAGAAGAGTGTGCATTTTAACACCAGTGTACCAGCCACCTGCCAGTGGCTCAGGTTGCCAGGAGTGCTTTATCAATCAAGTATCAAAAAGTCCCTAAATAAATAGGGCCATCAGTGAAAAACAGATCAAGACTAATCTTCGGAATGATACCCAGCTACATGTTATTATGTTTTCTTCTTACTCGGTTTGTAACTCCCTCTAGGAGCCTGACAGCATTTCCCACTCAGTTGTTTTTATCTTTTACATTTGGCAAACCTCAGGCTTCCCCCGCCCCCCCCCCGTTTTCAAAGGAGCCCTTGCAAAACCAGCTGTGCTGGCTCACATCCTTGCACTGAATGCTCACCTTACTCTGCTTCTGCTGGCCGGCTGACTGGCTCTGCAGCAACAAAACACACACGTGGGGCTAACCCTGCGAGACTTTGCATGCTTATTGTTTGTTTACAAACAAGGAGACGGGGGCACGTAAGAAGAATGAGGTGCACATGACACTTCCACACTCATCGCCAGGGGACAGTCAGGCAAATGCAAGTCCATTTATCGGCAGAACAGCACCAGCTTCCGCCACCAATGTGCCTGGAGCCTGAAGGGGCTTCTCAGCTCAGGAAGTAATTAGTTGCAAGCATAATGATGAATTTTGTGGGGCGAACATCTCTGCAGTTGCAAGTGCACATAACCCCCTCCTCCCCCAATTTATTTCACACAGACCATTAGACAGCCGGCTGACACTGATGACTTTCAGTCACTGCCAGCCCTCACTCAGTTCAAACCTGTAACGTAGAGAGGAAAAGTTTCACATGCCATGCTTTTTCTATGTGGCTGTGTGCCTGTGTCTTTGCCCCGCCCCCATCTACCTGTCCCTTTCCCTCCTTATTTTAGAATCAGCAGAAGATATGAATAGTGCAGCTCCTAAGCAGAAGTGATTTACCCCAGTGCCAGTTGCAGAGTGAAACGGACTATGATTGTGCAATTGTAAAGCGTTGATTTGCATGTGCCATTATATCTGCTAAACTGGGCTAGTCCATAGTCCACCTCCTGATCAAACCAAACAGCTACTAATTTGTTTACTGCTGTTACATTCTTACATTTCAAGTCTATTTCTGAACATCAGTGTGGCCTAGTGGATGGAGCACTGTACAGGGACTGAAGACCTGGCTTCTGTCCCCATGTCTGCTACTGGCCTCTTAGATGACCTTGGGCAAGACACTTCACTTTTGTGACTCAGTTTCCCCATCTATAAAATAGGGATAATGATACTGAACTCTTGTGTAAAGAGCTCTGAGATCTACTAATGAAAAGTGCTATGCACAAGTATTATCATTATCAACAATACTTTTTCCTCCTTCCCCCTCCACACAGCCACATAGCATTTAAAAAAAATTGGCTTGCTTGAAATAGAAATATGATTAATTACAAGAACTGATATTAATCCTCTTGTCATCTCATTTATTTTCTCTTTGGTATTCAAAGTAATCCTATTTGTTTGAAATCTTTATTTTAGAACTAATTTTAAGTCTAATTTGAAAGTTCCTAGTTAGATAATGTATTTTTGTACCTCTAATAGTAGAGTGACTAATCATTTTCTCAATAGCTTCTCAGCCTGTGGAAACCAGTGGGAGCACATGCAGGCAGCTACAGAACAAGATGGAAAACCTACAAAACCTGGTGGAAACATTACAGATGAAAAACCAAGGTATTGGAATTTATTCTATTGAAATCACTAGTATTTCTTTCAAAATGTACTGGATCTCCACTGTCTTTGTGGTACATACCATAGCTCTGGTCACAGTTGTCCATTCCTGTCAGTTTAGATGTGTCCGATTTACTTATAGCCACTTCCACATTATCCAGTTCCTAGGAGAATAAACAGATTAACGCCACAATGTACTGTACTCAGCCCCTTAACTCTAATGAGCTCTGAGATCCTAAATCTTTCAAACATGGCAGCTGTTCAGGGGTGCAGCCGTGTTCTGCTGTGACCAATTAAATGGGATTTTTAAAGAGCTGTTGACACTTTGTGGACATTGAAAGCTATTCTATTTATAGACGTCTTCATTTAAAAAACAAAATCATTGTTTACCAAGTGGCCACACGACCATAGCTGATCCACCACAGCTATTCCTTATTCTAAAAACAGGGAAATACTGCAGTGTCAGCCAGCCTACCAATCACAGCTGACATATTAGGGCCTGCTCCCACTCACATTGAAACCAGCTAAACTCCTATCACTGCAGACTACTGGGTGCTGGAATTCCTTTTGTCATCAGCATTTTTTCTTAAATCAGAATGTGGAGTATCTTCCCTTTCCCCTTCACTTCTGTGCTTATGGACCTGGAAAATGAATGCTTCCACACATCATAATTCTTATACAAAAGTCATGAATGATGGGAACTTGTTTGAGAAAACTCTAATGAAATGTATATAAAATAAAAAACCAAGCAGGGAAAATTTGGGGCCAGCTCATGTTAATGGCCATATCTCCATTGACTTCAATGGCCCTTCAGTATGCGCTCTCATTTAACTTCCACTTTATACACCAGCAAGTTTTCTGTAACAGTAATGTATTGTACAGCAGTGGTATAAAAGATATAAAACAAAACTAACCCCTCACATGCACATTAGAACAAATACCACCTTACAAACAGTGGCACAAAGTTGCTTAAAATTCAATCCAAGCCATAAAAGTAACTTTGAAATCAACAGAGTTGTGCCCATTTACTTTCTTACAGTAATGAATTCTGGCCATTGGATCCAAATGAAACAGCTGTATAGTCAAGCCAAGGGAATATCCATTTATTATTGGGCCTATTTTGTGTACTAACTAAAACATCAGCCTACTAAAGCGGAAGCCACATTTGTTTTCTTAAGTGCATAGCAAGCACAGAGTAATGTGCTGGCTGGCTGTATAAACTGCAGGTATCAAAACCTGAAGCTTGAGTTGTTTTCTGCTCAATGACATCTAGCAATACACAGCATTCAAGTGATCTTTTCTCAATGCTATTTTCAGCAATGTCTTCAATGATCCGCTGTCAGGAAAAGAAGATTGAGAAAGTGAAGGAAAAGGAGAAAAAGCTAACAAAATAAAGAAACTCTGTATGGTTGTGATCATTCTAATGTATGTAGATTCGGCCCCATTAAATGCGATGCTTAAAATATATGATACTGTTAAAAATTCAGAATAAAGGTTCTCATAGTTTTGTAATGTGTGTCTTGGACTAGAATACTAGCTGCAATCTGCAGTTCTAAAAGAGCAGGGAGTAGAGAAGTAAACACAAGACATGGAGATACAATACCTTTATCGGCATACATTGGAAATAGCCACATACTCCAAGGGAGACAGCCCAGAGAGAGTTATGCTGGTCATCCCAAATAAGGGCCAACAGAGCCCACACCCCTATCCTGGATCTGTCACCTGTTCAGTGATTCTAAAATATTTAAAGACTAACAATTTTTAAAGAGAGACTCTTTGTTAGCTGTCCATCTCTGAAAACAACCCGGAGTAACTATTTTCTATAAGTAATGTTAAAACATTCTGCTAGGTCATGATAGTCCATATTTCAGAGCTAGAGACAAATAGTGCTGCCCACCCCATAGGCAAACTAGGAACTTCCTCTTTCCACTTGTATAAATTAGCCCTTTTAGTCCCCCTCCGCCATCCTCTCTTGGACCCTACACCTGGCACTGGGGCAGGACTAAATGCATCTCATCCTGCACCTCATTCCAGTGTGACTTTTTGGGTGTGGAGGAGAATGGCGTGGGGCAGGGAGGAGGTCCTTTCTCAGTAGAAAAAAAATTCTATAGCTGGTAGGATTTGTTTTTAACCACAGAAGGCATCTGAAGCTGCCATGCACTGGGATATTAGCAGTAGTCCCAATGGAGATGGATTAAGGAGCAGAGTGCAGGTAAAGTAGCCAGAGATGCATGATAAATGTAATTTAGCATATGGATACCACCACCATCTATATACATTTCTCAGACTAGGGAGTGTATCTACAATGCAGTGAATTGGCTGAATGGTGCACAAAGCAGAAAAGGATCACCTGTTGCACTTCCCCCAAAGACTCCTTTCCTTTCGTCACTTCCTCCAAGAGGCTCTCTCATTCAGAGTTCGAGTTTGAAGCGGAAGAAATGGGGTGTTCCTACAACTCTGCATATGAACGTGAGACTTTAGACCCAACATTGTAAGCCAATATCTCACACTTCAGAGAAAGATGAAGGGGGAAAAGCATAATTCACAACCAATTGCGTAGTGCTGCATAGAAGGGGGAAATATCCTTCCTGATCCTTGTGGAGAGCTGCTTCCACATTGAAGCATGTGACTGGATTGGCTGTATCATATATAAAGTAGGTAGGCAGGCAGCATGAGATTTATTCTCATTAAAGTTTTATTTTTGGATCTAGAGACTAGGGTGACCAGATGTCCCAATTTTATAGGGACGGTCCTGATTTTTGGGTCTTTTTCTTATATAGGCTCCTATTACTCCCCACCCCCATCCCGATTTTTCACATTTGCTGTCTGGTCACCCTAAGAGACACTGACTGTTTCTTTAATCATAAACAGAGGACTGGACTAGATTGTCATGAAACACCTCAGAGCAAGGTATAGCACTCCGCCCTAGAACAGTCCTGTTCCTCTTTCAGTCGCAAGCAGTACCATGCAACACCTTCCAGCCTAGGGCAATAATTAACATCCCACTGGAGCACTGCCTATCCCACATCCTCCAATAAGACACACTAGAGTAGTTGCATGGAACATTATCCCCCACCTTCCAGGGCAATCATAAAAGAGGACAAAAGAGGCACTTGGAACTTTAAGGCCACCTCTGTACAAAGAAGCCTGGAGGTAACATTTTCAAAAGTGCCTATGATTTAGGAGTCTCCATCTCATCTTCAGTGACTTAGTAGAGACTAAGCCTAGAGTCTATGGCAGCATAGCCCCTCAGTACAGATGTAGTATACACCAACAGGAGTTTTTCCTGCTAGTGTAGTACCACCCTCCTCTGTCAGCACAGCTGTGTCTATAGTAGGGGTTCTGTTGGCCTAGCTATAGCGCTGGGGAGTGTTTGGGGGTTTTGTTGGTTTTTTACAACCCTGACCACCATAGCTATGCCAGTATAAGTTAAGTGTAGACCAGGCCTAAATTTCAGTGACTTTCAATAAGTCCCTTTGGAAAGTGGGACAGAGGCTTGGTCTACACTTAACTTATACTGGCATAGTTACATCGGTCAGGGATGTGAAACACACCCCCACCCTCCGACCGACCTAACCCCCAACATAGACAGCTGTGTGGACAGACGAGCGCTTCCATCGACGTAACGAACATCATTCAGGGAGATGGTGTTTCTACACCTACAGAAAAACCCCTTCTGTCAGTGTAGTCACAGCCTACACCACAGGACTATGCCAGTAGAGCGTCCATAGCCTAGGTATACCCTTAGAGTCTTCTGCAAATTTTACCGTGGGTCGGCCCAGGTTACATATGGGGAGGAAGCAGAAGAGGAATAAACCTAGTTACCCACTTGAGCATGAACCCAGCACTTTTTTAAAAAGCTATATCATTTGGAGGCGAGGCTCTGCATAGGTCACTTGGTTACCACAAAACATCCAACGTACTTTAAAACTTCTGTTGGTTTCACGCTAGCATGATACAATACTCAGGACAGACCAGTCATCCAAACTTGCTCAGCCCAGTCTCAATTTCATTGGCTGGGGTTTGCGAGTTATGAGATTACTGTTCCTTCATGCTTTTCAAAGACTTGATCTTTCATCGTTGTCCACAGTAACATCACACCCTACGTCTCTCCTACTTTCAGTTCCTCACTAGTTGATGCTTGTGACTTGGTAATATCTTGCATCAGTTTCACAGGCCTTGTTCATAATCTAGATACAACCCATCCCATTAAGCAATCCTGACATTGTGGTAACCTTAAGGTCAAAGCTTAAGTGATATCATACCAGTGAGTTGGATGCAAGTTTAGTCTGTGTTTTTTATAGTTCATTTAATTCTCAAGAATTTTAACAAGAAAAAGTTCTAGAAAAACCTACGCAACCTAACATTTTAAAACTCCCATTCCAAAGAGCTGGAATGACCTATGCCAAGCCTTGATGCAAGGGAGGAAGTAAGTTTCCATACATGGATTTCCCTTTGTGTTATCTGCAGAACAAAAGCAGAGGAGGAAGTGGCAGTGCACACCTCTATGCACTACTCTACCAACCGGCCTCTCGGCTGGCAGAGAGGGAAGCCAAGTCTGGACTGGGAGATTGCTGGCCCACCAACACTGTAATGGGCACCCCTTTTTGGCAACCTGATTCATGAACAAGGCTAAATTAATTTCATATAGGCCCCCCCAAAAAACACTCAATGTCTGGAAGCTGTTACTCTTAACCTGGGCAGGATTTGAACCAGGAACCTAGAGGTCAAAGGTCCAGCCTCTAGCCCAAATTTGCAGCACCATCAAGCATGAGTGGTTTAGACTGCTTTTAAGAAAGTTCTGAGCAGCTCAGTGTTGGGCCTTGTGCCTTCATACCAAAGTTGCAGCACATTAACGATACCAATATAGCTAAAGTGGCACAACCTCCACAGCATGGATGCACTTACCTTGGCATGAAGCTTATTCCTCTTCCTTTATGGAAGAGGAATAAACTAACTAGTACAAGGGACTATTATACTGGTATAACTTCCCTAGGGTTTAAACTAGTATAACCAGATCACTAAAAGAATCTCATCCCCAACCAATAAAGGGACACAAATTGTGCATCTACCAGACTTCTGGATAATGAAATCTGATGTAATTCACTTCATCACACCACTGATGTTACTGTGTTTACCTAGTGCTGGGCTGTTCATTAAAGAGCAATATCCATTTAGGATTTCTCTTCCTGCTACACTGCAGGTCTTTGATCTCACCGCTGTAGGCTACAGCCCTCGTGATTACATCACAGATCACTGCAGAATTTTTGCTTTATCATTAACAATGTATGTTCTCTTCTGAACACGTGTCATTTGAGGAGACTTTACTCCTTGCCAGGGTTAGAGTCTACTTGAAAGATGTTCATCATTGCATTAAGTGGTCTATTCTAGTGGAGGTTAAGTGGCTTTCTGGTGAACATCTTAATCTAATACTGCAGTTTTAGATTAGTTTAATCCTCTCAGACAGGCTTCCAATGCATCTATAAATCCATTCACAAACTGAAGGCTGTACTATATATGCTTTTTAAAATTCACAGTATATCACCTTTTTTCCAGTTAGTGACAATGCGTTAAAAATTGCAAGGCAACTTGACACAATACGCACTGACCTGCAAGTGATGGGTTAATGATTACTTTCCCCCCCTCAACTGTGTCTTTGAATCAGTTAGGTACATAAATTATTGCTTTAACCCCTAGTAAGAAACCCAGACTATTTAAATGCATTTAGAACTGGTAAAAGGTGCCAGATTAGCAGGCTTTAAAGCCTTCTATTTATACACTAGAGAAAGCAGGGTCCTCAAACAGGGACATTATTGTGATGATGCACCAGAATCGGTCAATAGTTGAAGTGAGCTTCCCATGATTAGCCTGATTCACAAACCTCCTACCCAGGTTCCCCAAAAAGAAGCCAATGCCCTTGAAACTTGATATACCACACCTCAGCCCTGTGTAGATGTTCTCTGGAAAGTTTGGGGGCAGAAAGAATATGCTAGGGTGTTAAAAAATCCCCCTTTGGTTGACTTTTTGAAACCCCACCTCCTCTGCAGTCCCAGGCCCCACACGTTTTGGATCCACAATTTGCAAAATAAATAACCAAAAATGTCATCCAGTGACCCAAATCCTGCAACACACTCAAACATGATAGAGAACAAGAACTGTTCCTCGATGTGGTCATAAGCCAAAAAAACCCACACACCTGTGACAGCCACAGACTTAAGGGATTGGCCCCATTCCCCACTGCCACTTCTCCTTACACACACACACACACACACACACACACACACACACACACACCTCTTTACTCTCCCATCCAAAGTCTCTAGGTCAGTGGTTCTCAACATATTTACTGCCGTGGACTGCATATGCACAGAGAGACACACTACCTGCATGGCTCTGAGGAGGTCACCTGGGCTGCAGCTGTACGCTGATCGGGCCACAAGCAGCCCATGGGCCACAGGCTGAGAACCACACCTCTAGGTGGTTGAGGGAAGAGGGTTGAGGGAGGAGAGAAGGAAAGAGGTAGCAGGTACTCCCCTTCTCCTCTCCCCCACCTCTTAGCAAAATTAGGTTCCCTTCTCCCTCCCTTCTACTGCCCCTTGGACTTCAGGTATGGGATCCACATCTCTGCCCATCTCAGGGCCTAGCAGCAAATTTCTCCAAGACAATGGGACAATTTGACCTGCTTTGTAAGAGATGACAAGAGTGACTGGAGAGTGCCGGGGGTCTCTACCCCAATCAGCTCTGCTCTCCCATCTTCAGTTAAGAAGTCTGATCTCCCACAGAAGGGGTCACGGAAGGCATTTGCAACAAAAAGCTGGTGCAAGAGGATGGTTACGTGCTTTGATTTCTTCAGGTGGTTCTATGGACTTCAGCACCCTTTCTGAAAAGGTTCAACCCATCACTGGTCATTCACCCATGGGATACTTTGCTGACAAGCAAGCACTTAGAGCTGTAAACAGTTCAGTCCAGCACTGCTCTATAGAGCTCATGGACTTCCTTATCTCCCATAAACAGAGGGAACTGTGCAGCATCACAAGTTCCTGTACTTCACCCAGACTCCAGGCCACTTTCAGTTTGGTACACTTTCTTTCTACCCACCATCACTTCCCAGGGCCTTCACAAAGGACAGAGGGGTAGTAGCAGGAGCCCTTTGGCAAAGAGGATGTTAAAGGACTCAATGTCCAGAAGACTAACGAAAACCAAGGATTCCATCCACAAATTGGTATGCCTCTTCACAGGGTTGGGCTTTGCAGCCAGCCACAGGGTGGGAGAGCTGCCCCCTTCCCAACTTGAGAGTCAGCTGAGGACAACCATCTCAGGTGGGGTGCAGACAGCATTGATGTTGATGGCATAGCTTGGTGTCACGTGTCCTCTGGACCAACAAGAGGTCTCAGAGGCTGGGGGTCTGGTCTCCATTGTAGAAATGGCCCTCCCCCACACTCACCCTCAAAGAATGGAGGCTACAGGCAAGGCCCCAGCTTCCCCTGACAGCCAGACAAGGCAAGAGAAGACTCCATGTACTTCTGGAGGGCAGACCACCTCCCACCTCAAGGCCTTCTCTGGCCTGAAAACGGATGCCAGCCTAAAAAGACAGACAGTAACCCTACAATCCCATTTGGCACAGGGGTCCTGGCCCTCACGAGAGGTTCCCACATACACAATTCCACTGGGGCTCCTGGCAGTTACATCAGTGGTGAAAAAAATATGAGGGTACTAACCTTGCTGGGGAAAGCAGTGATGATCAGGAGCAACACCCCAGCAGTAATCTCCTACATCAACTAGCAAGGAGGTACCTGAAACAGCAACAGGAAGCAGCTATTTTACAGCATTAGGCAAAGTGTCATTTTCTGTCAACGGTCACCCACTGGACAGGATCCTGCACGTGCTGAGGTGATCGGCGGACTCACCAGAGGCTCCCTCATGGCAAGTGGTCCCCATATTCAGCAATCTTCCAACTACACCCCTTGGGCATCCTGTTATAGGCATTAGTAACAAATCTCCAACATTCTTCAGCTGGAACAAACAGCCTCAGGCCTTCCCAGCAGGTGAAGTAACCAGCTGTACTCTCCACAGGTCCTCCAAGAGGTGAAGACAAATAGCAGATATCCTACCTGTGCTCCAGCCTATGCCTGTCAATCAGTCCTCAGCTAGCCCTAAAAGAAGCCCTGTCCCTCTCAAAATACCAGAGAAACACTACTCCAAGGATTTTCCTCCTTCAGCCCAGGCAACAGGTTTTGCCTGTGAAAGTAATTAGCACTCCATCAAAGACCAGAAGATGATTTTCAGAGCATACCCAAGAGACTGTAGAGTTACCAATGGCACACCAGACACTGCCTCATTTTACATCTTAGAGCTTTTCCCAGGACAGCCTTTTGGATGCTAAAGGATCAAGCACCTAACGCTATTAAAAGTCCCTCTTCAAATCTGATCCTTCATGCCTCAAGGCTCACAAGGACAGTAAAGTAGCTGGTTGCCGTGCCTCAGCCAGTCACCCGAGTGTGAGAGTTTCACCTTGGCCTGCAGACAGTTCTGCCATAACTAGTCTCCTCCTTCTGGCTCCCCCTTGCAGAAGCACCACTTGGCAGCTATTACTTCAGCCAGAAAGCATAGGCAGGGGTGGAATGGAGCCACTTGAAGGACCTCACTGTTTGGGTCAGACTACATGGTAATGGTACCTGTTGTAATAATTGGGCCTACAAGTTTAGCCTCATTGTGAGATCACTGTGGGAAAGTGGAGTGAGTCTAGGAAAGGTTCCAATCCCATATAATAATAAATGTTGATAGGAAAAGGCGCTAAAAGGGAGACAGACTGAATTAATCCAAACTCAAGAAGTGGGTTAAGATCATGCCTAGTAAACAAGGGAAGTGGGGGACTGGAAATCAGGGAACCAAAATTGGTGCTGGAAATTAGGTCTAATTGGTGAACAAAATAAGGTTGAGTTATTCCACCCATCACTCCCTTTTAAGGGTTCTTAAAAAGGGAAGACTATTTTTGAAGCGAGCAGGGGAGAGGGGGAGGAGAGGAATTTTAGCAGAAGCAGCTACCTGCCAACAAGTGCCGCAGTGAGCTTTACCATTGCAGCTGCCACTCGCACGACAATCTCCTAAAACCGTGGAATCTACCCTAACAATTGGGCCATCATCCTAATCCAGAGAGGTCCTGAACTGACTGAGCCAAGAGAGGGACCCAGATGACAGCCACCTCCACTGGCTGCAGCTGAATTCCAACCACCCCCTGCCCCATTTTTGTATCCGTTTCCTTCCCCACCTTATTTCTTCTCTTTCCTATCCCCCTGGTTAACACGAGCCTGGCTTAGCCAGCCAAGACTATTTTGCAACACTGCTGTACGCCTGTGATCAGAAAGGCAGCTAAAAGCAATGCCCTAAACAGCCTGATGCTGGTACAAGTGTGCCAGAGTCTTGGAGTGGCTGATTTCACATACTATACCTGGGGTTTTTCCAGCAGTGAGGTTGCAAGTGAGTCCATACCAGGGACAGAAGCTGCATTTTCTGTTCTTCTCTTTCCCTGCTCGTGGGTGTTTATCTTGTTTGGTCTTTTAGGAAACAGGATTGGACAGCCCATTTCAACTAATTTCTTCCCCCCCTCCCGGACAGTTACCACCATCTTTACCACTCTCTAAAAGTGTGTCAAAACAAGCAGTTTCTCAGTGTAAAAAACTTCTACAGCTAACGGGAAAGAAACAGTAAAAAAAGGTAACGGTGTTACCGTGGTAACAAGCAGGCTAAGGTCTCTGTATACCCAAATCTTTTTCAGTGTTGGACAATGACAGGATCACGTCAACACCTTTGACTCTTTGGGCCCATATATTCCACCTAAGTTAAGACAACATACCTGAGCCTTTCTGAGTTTACATAAAACAATGCATGGTTCAGCCCAACTTTCAGGGGAACCAGAAAATTCACTTCCTCTTTCTGCTGCAACCTTACATCTCCCAGGGAGGTCCTTTGCCCTAGCCACATCCAGGGTATGACAATGTCCTTCTATTTGCCTAGGACCGGGGATATTTTGAAATAGTGCTCTTCAAAGGGACTGGATAGGGTGAAAAAATACCTTTGACTTGATTAGCTCGCTAGAGTGCATCTCCTTTCTCCTCTTTGAGGAGAAAGCTCATGGGTAGGGCCCTACCAAAATCACAGTTCATTTTGGTCAATTTCACAGACCTAGGATTTAAAAAATGATAAATTTCATGATTCCAGCTATTTAAATTGAAATTTCATGGTGTTGTAATTGCAGGGGTCCTGACCCAAAAAAGTTGTGGGGGGAGGTCACTAAGTTACTGTAGGGGGGTTGCAGTACTGCTCCCCTTACTTCTGCAGGCAGCAGCGCTGCCTTCAGAGCGGGGCAGCTGGAGAGAGGCAGCTGCTGGCCAGGATCCCAGCTCTGAAGGCAGCAGCACAGTAGGGGTGGCATGGTATAGTTTTGCCACCCTTACTTCTGCATGCTGCTGGCGGGGTGCTGCCTTCAGAGCTGGGCGCCTGGCCAACAGCCACTGCTATCCAGCTGCCCAGTTCTGCAGGCAGTGTAGAAGGGTAGCAATACCACGACCCCCCACCCTAAAATAACCTTGTGACCCCCCCGCAACTCCCTTTTGGGTCAGGGCCCCCAGTTTGAGAAACGCTGGTCTCCCCCATGAAATCTGTATAGTATAGGGTAAAAGCACACAAGACCAGATTTCACAGGGGGAGACCAGATTTCACAATCCAGGACGCATTTTTCATGGCTGTGAATTTGGGTAGGGCCCTACTCATGAGTCACGAAAGTCTGCTTCGGTAGAGATCTGCCCAGTAGTAACTTGGAACTTATGAGAGACACTTATTCTAAGGGGGAGGGGGACAGGAAGAGAGGAGGAGTCTGCCTTCAGCTGTAGAAGAGTACACTCTGCAAGCCACAGTCCTCTGCATAGTAGAGGTAATTCTAGGCACTAGATAGAAACATTTTAGTCTTACACCAGAAAGTCAATTGGCAGGGTAGCAGCTCCCACCTCCCAAACTGGAAGCAGAAGGCTCATTTACAAGGTAAGAAAATCTTTTTAACCCAAGTATAACTAAACGACAGTAGCATTTAGGCATGAAATCCCTGCCTCGGCTAGCTTCTAGAGCAAGAGAGTATTCCCTCTGTTTTGTTTCAAGTGCAAACACTACAGATTGATTTTCCCTTTCCACTACCCAAGGTAACAATTACAAAGTTCATTTGGAAACCCCTACCTGTTCCCAGTGAGAGGAAAGTCACTTATTAAACAGGTCAGGTGGTCTCTCCTGAACTTCAGCCTTCTGGAGGCCACCCTGCTAATATGAACTTTCAGGCTGGCCATTCCCTTTTCAGGTAGAGTGGGGCTGAGGAAGAAGGGGGAAACTTTGGGGATCAGATCCTCTTTCCTCCATAAAGGTGCAGAGTACCTGTTCAGGAACACTGGGCACCTCAAAGGAAGCAGGTCCAGTTACTCTGAATCAACCTTTTAAGACAACTTAGGTTATGTCTAAGGGTCAAACATGAAGGACCGTCAATCTGAAAATATATTATGTTTATTGCTCAATTATACAGTACAATAAATTAAAAACATGTTATAGCAAGCCACAAGTGCAGTGTAGTTAGCTACACCTCCTCTTGCATTCAGTCCGCTCTTAAACCTTAAGCCAATCATACAAAAATTCATCCCACTGCCCCACTCATACAAAGTCAAATTTAGCGTCAAGATCTAACGTCACACGAGGAGCTGTCTGAAGTGCTGCTCTTGCGTTCCTATCTGCCTGGATATCATTAGGCAGATTTTGGTTTGACTTCAACTGATGAGTCTCCTCACATGGAGAATCCCTTCCTAGAGCCATAGCTACTCTAGCAGAGGAGAGATTGGTGGATCAGACAGTTCTAGCAGGGATTGGTTTATGATGTACATTAAGGTCTACTAGCCAAGAAGGTTCCGCTGGAAACTGGAATAAAATTAGAGGCCCCCATGTTTAGTTGAAGCATTTTCTTTGCTGGGTCAGTAGCTTCCACGGAGATCCTGTTCAGTGATATCCCCACCACTGATGGGCCAGTCTATCTTCATGTTCCGTCATTAGGGTTCTGTTGTTACATTCTTCCCAACGTGTGACCTTCCCATTCTCCACCAAAATGAACTTCCACTCTATTTTGGAATCTGCTGGTAAGATAACCGCGTCAGACCAGAACCCATCCTTGTCACACTTGAGTGGAACATAGTTGTGCCACTGACCAAGACACTCATGGTCACCAGTGACAGCAATCAGCTGCGCGTCAGTGTGAGTGATGTAGTGCACACGGAAGTTCACGTGGATATTCTGAGGCATTGGGGGCACAGCTGCAACCCTCTTTGCTTTTGAATCAGCCTCAAGGAAGTCTACCTGTTCCAATTCCTTGTTGCCTTGGCCCACACTGGTGTCAGAGTCATCTGCACTACTGTTTTTACTAGCATCTCCCCAGCCTGAGTGTTCAGGAACAACTTCCCATTCCTCATGATCAACCAAGTCCTGATACTCAAGCGTCTGACCTGACGGTTCTTCACTTTTGTCCTCGTGCACGTCACTAGAAGGAGATGCTTCTGCCAAAGTGTCCCCACACAGTGCTTCACTCTCCTGTGCCTTCAATAGCTTTGATTCTGCTGTAGAATAACCAAGGGTTTCATTGCTTAAGTATTCATGGTAATTCATTAGCGGGGTGGCAGGTTCTTTGACCAGCAACTCCATTTCAGGAGATTCTCCAGGATCATCATTATCACTTAGAGATGGGACATGTTCCTCTCTTGGGGTAGTTGCCAGACTCTCTACTGGCTCTGGAGGGGTGGACAGGACGCTGGCAGTGGTTTCCAACAGGGTACACTCACTGTTTTCCAGGAGAGGCTCTAATTAAACACAATATTAAAAGACTTAGTTAACCAGAAACAGACAACCTCTTGGTTTCAGCATTAGACAACTGAAAGTGTTCACAACTCACAAGGCTAGTTGCTTTCTAGACATTGCTGTTACGATTTACTAGGCAAATTTTTTCTACTACAGTTACATCAGGCAAGCACTCTTACAAGACATGTTCAAAGTTTGTCCTTGCTCTTTAAGGCTTGATTACTGATCAGTACGCCATGCCAAGACCTCAAACCCTATCTCTACAAATCAGTATATTTATGAGACAGTCCTAACTTCAGAACATTCAAAGCATCCACTGTACTTTTGGGAGTCCCTCTCTTTTTTTTATTACTTTCAAGGATCACATATTCACAACCAGCTAGACAAGTCAACTCTTGTTTGACATGCAGCTCCAGAAGTGCTGGACATTTATATTCAGGAAACAAAACCCTAGAACATTCTCCTACCACCTGCAGGTGTTAGAAGCAGCATGGTTGGTCATTCCCTCCCCTCCCCTTTTAAGTTTCCTAGCCATATATATTGTCCCTGAAATAGTCTCTAGCTATTACTGCCAAGCACCCCCCTTTCCAGTAGCTTCAGATGTATTTTTTTTCTTGGCTGCGTGGCTCCTCTGAAGTGCAAGCGACAAGCCTTGGAGAGGCTTTCCAGGCCCACTGTTAAGTGGGTTAGCTGTTCCCCACCTCCAAGGCTGAGGGGCTCGATTTGGCTGAGGCAAGCTACTATTTTATCCACCCCCAGCACTGGGGAGCCCAGTGATCCTCTGTGTAACCGCAGCTCTACTGCTGCTCGGGGGTGGGGGCGCATGGGTGAACAGGAGACAGCACCGCCCCCAGCCCACGCGCCTGCCGCCTGCACCAGCCCTGCGGAGGAGCGACCGAGCGGTTCGCAGCTGGCTCCCGAGCTGGGCAAGCGCCCGCGGGGGGAGGCGGCGGCGGCAGGGGCCGTGCGCAGCCCCGGGGCCCAGCCGCTGAGCTCCCGCACGTCCGCCACCTCCCCCGGGCGCTGCCCGCCGGGCAGGGGCGGCCCCGGGAAGTCAGGCCCGTAAGAGACGGGACCTCCCCCGGCTCGAAGCGGCCCGGCCAGGCCGGCAGGGCTCCGCCGCCCCATCTACGCCCCCCCCCCAGACCGGAGCAGGGGAGCGGTGTAGCCCCCCCCCCCCGCCCATATCCCCGGAGCTCCCGGCGGGCGGGGCCGCCTCTGCACCACGTCTCCCGCCGCCGCACCGCAGCAGCCCCCGGGGAAGGTGCCCCCAGCTCCGGGCACAGGAGCCCCAGGCGGGTGGGGGGGAAGCCAGCCCCCCCCTTTGCCTGCCCAGCCCGTGGGGCGGCCCCCGCGTCCCGTACCCCGCACCCCGGGGAGGGGGGGCCCCGGCCCGGGACCTGCCCGGCCCCGCACCCCGGGGAGGGGGGGCCCCGGCCCGGGACCTGCCCGGCCCCGCACCCCGGGGAGGGGGGGCCCCGGCCCGGGACCTGCCCGGCCCCGCACCCCGGGGAGGGGGGGCCCCGGCCCGGGACCTGCCCGGCCCCGCACCCCGGGGAGGGGGGGCCCCGGCCCGGGACCTGCCCGGCCCCGCACCCCGGGGAGGGGGGGCCCCGGCCCGGGACCTGCCCGGCCCCGCACCCCGGGGAGGGGGGGCCCCGGCCCGGGACCTGCCCGGCCCCGCACCCCGGGGAGGGGGGGCCCCGGCCCGGGACCTGCCCGGCCCCGCACCCCGGGGAGGGGGGGCCCCGGCCCGGGACCTGCCCGGCCCCGCACCCCGGGGAGGGGGGGCCCCGGCCGGCTGGCCCCGCTACCTGTTGCTTGTGGCGCAGCTCCGCGATGCTCGGCGCCCGCGGGCGGCTCCGGGCGGGCGGCCCCGCTGCTGCCGCCCCGCCGCTCGGGGGCCGCGGGCGGCTCCTCCCCGCCCCGGCCGTACCAGAGCCAGGCGAGGAGCGCGGCCACCAGCCCCACCAGCAGCGCCGGCCACAGCCCCACCAGCGGCTCGCCCGCCGGCTGCGCCGGGGAGGCCGCGTCCAGCCGCGGGGCGGGCTGCGGGGAGTCGCCGTGCGCCATGGCCGGGATGCGGAAGCCCGGCTGCCCCCGTCGAGCCGCCTTATATCGGCGCCCGGGGCTCGCTCGGATCCCGCCCGGGGCTCGCCGGCCCCGCCCGGGCCGCGGGGCGGAGCCGCCCCGCCCCGATCGCTGGCAGCCGCCCGCCGGCGGGGGCAGAGCACCCGCGGCCGGCCAGAGCTCGGTGCCCAGAGCCTGCCCTCCCCCGAGCCGCAGCCGGCCTGGCTGGTGTTGTACAAATGTCCAGCGGGTCCCAGGAAAGCCCCGGGGCTGGGGCCGGGCCGGATCGGGCCGCTGCTTTTTGGTTTTATTCCGTCTTAATCCAAGTCTGGGCCAAGCAAACGATCACGGCTGCGGCCGGCTCCCCACCAAAGGGCTGCCCCTAAAACACTCCCGAGAGCTGCGGGGGAGTTGGGGCCCCGGGCCTGGTTCCAGCAGAGCTTGGGGCGGGGGGGGCCCTGTGACAGCGGCTCAGAGCATGGCCCCACTCCCAGGCCAGGCCAGCTGGCGCCGGGGACTAGGGTGACCAGACAGCAAATGTGAAAATTGAGGACAGGGGGTGGGGGGTTATAGGAGCCTATCTAAGAAAAAGACCCCAAAATTGGGACTGTCCCTATAAAATCGGGACATCTGGTCACCCAAGGGGGGACAATCCCTGGGGGAAAACAGGTGATGGCCCAGCTCTTCAGAACTGGCTGCTTGACGTCAGGCTCCTACCTCTACAGCTTCAGTAGGAGCTATTGGGCCTCAGCAGTTTGAAAACCGGGCTGCTTCATTAGATGCCCAAATGTCAAGCTAGGAGCCTAAGATTGGTACAGTTAGGGCTAATGTGTCTAGAACTAGAGGGGGAAAGGACTTAGGGGACTAATGCTGGAGCTTTCCTGTGAAACAGTGATGGGGTGGAGTGGGTGGAACCTGGATGTGGTGAAATGGAGACATCTTGATTTTCACCACACCATTGGTGTTGCTTTCTCCTGCCCCTCTCTTCAAGATGTATTAGTGTGGAAAGCTGGGGAATAGACCCCCTCCCTCTATTTTTAGCCCTACCACATTCTATTACCTTTTTCCTGGTTCTAAACACACAATAACTATCCAGCTGGGGAACGCATTTTACTTCAGTTCCTCTGTACTTAGTTCTGCGTACTGCATTCTCATATTCCTGAAGATATGTTGTGGCACTCTATCAGTCTTAAGTGTGCAGCTTCAAGATCTTTGTGTGGCACTCAGAATTGTCTCTAGGAATCTCCCAAAACCAGTACAGCTCCCCTTGCGTCTCTAAATCCCCCACACTTCAATTATATGAATAGGGCTATAGGATTTGTGTCTTCAGCCCTAGTGTCAATAAGTGCAGCTCCATTGACTACCACACCTACTTACACCAGGGCTGAAGTGGCCCCTTGGAATGTAAACAAAGAAGGTTTAAAATAGAAATGTGAAAGTCCAGCACAGTTTAAGACTTTCTCGCTCCCTCTCCTCTTATCATTTTTTCCTTTCCTGTTTTTTCTTCTCACTGTTTATTTTCTTGTCAGGGTCAGGTAAAGGCTGGTACCAAATGTTCCGTTCCGCGCAATAAGGCAGTAGCTAGAGACGTCACCAGCAGACGGTTACAAGGTGTTTTTTAATTCAAGGGATAATTCTAACATGGAGAGCTCTGCCATGTCAGAACTATATGCTGAGGACTTGAATTGTTTCTGCAGTAAAGAATCATACACTCTTACGATTGATGAAGTGATCAGCACCATATTTCATGAAGGTTATTTGCAATAACTCCTGGAGCAGTATATGATTTATATAGGTCAGAGTTAAGGCAGATGAGTTTGTTTTTCTACTTGCTAGGACTGTTGAATACTGGTTAGTTTTGTTTTCTTGTTTCTTCTTTTAGAAGTCAGATAAATTTATTACTGCTATTGTAACTTCCGCATTGTATGCTAATGCTTACAATTGGATTTCTTAACATTGTACTGCCCTTCCTTCTTTTGTGTTCTGCTTTGGAGGCTTTTTTTGGCTTGGTAGGGATTTCAGATCCCATTAGCACAGATTAGATTTGACAATTATTTTGATTTAATTTAATTTTATTACCCAGTTTTGGGCCTCTTGAAGTGGTGAGGATAGATTTTAATGCAGGATTAAAGGATTATACTGGTAAAGATTAAACTAGCAACTCAGGTAACTCAGTCTAAGAGTTGTGGCTTTATATTGTAGATCCTTGATCCTAGTTTGGCAGTCATTAAAAACTGGTAATAACACTATATGGCTTAGCCTATTGATTAGCACAGGGGTGGGCAAACTACGGCCCATAGGCCATATCCGGCCTGCCAGCTGTTTTAATCTGGCCCTCGAGCTCCTGCTAGGGAGTGGGGTCTGGGGCTTGCCCCGCTCCGGCGCTCCCACTGGGGAGCAGGGTCGGGGACCACCCGGCGCGGCTCCTGGAAGCAGCAACATGTCCCCCCTCCGGCTCCTACTTGTAGGGGCAGCCAGGGGGCTCCGCTCCGCATGCTGCCCCCACCCCAAGTGCTGTCCCCGCAACTCCCATTGGCCGGGAACCGCAGCCGAGCTGCATGAGGTAAACACCGCCCACAGCCTGCACCCCTGAGCCACCCCACTGCACCTCAACCCCCTGCCTCAGCCCAGATCCCCCTCCTGTCCTCCAAATCCCTTAATCCCATCCCGGAGCACCTTCCTGCACCCCAAACCCCTCATCATCAGCCCCACCCCAGAGCCTGCACCCCCAGCCGGAGCCCTCACACACACACCCCCCGCACCCCACCCTCCTGCCCCAGCTGGAGCCCACTCCCGCACCCTGAACTCCTCATTTCTGGCCCCACCCCGGAGCCTGCACCCCCAGCCAGAGCCCTCACCCCCTCCCACACCCCAACCCCAATTTCCTGAACATTCATGGCCCGCCATACAATTTCCATACCCAGATGTGGCCCTTGGGCCAAAAAGTTTGCCCACCCCTGGATTAGCACCAGACAAAGAATTTGGAAAGATATCTCCATTCAGTCTTGGGAACTAATTTTTAAACTCCATTCTTTTTATCCTTACCTAATTGCTGTGATTTGAATTCTAAAACCCATTAATGAGATCTCATTATCAGCTATCTCATTAGAAAAGAGAATGGCTAATTGGATGTCTGAGAGAATCTATTTCCAGTAGGCGGTGTTCTTAATCTTTTAGTGTCATTGAGAGCAACACTGTGTCAGCTTAAGAGGACACAAAATGTCATTTAAATTTATAGACGCACAAGTGTACAGTCTTCACAATGGCTGAAGTTCCCTGGATGGCTGCATAAATACAGTGAGTTCATAATCTAAAACAGGTTTTCCCTTCTACACATATGATCTGTGCTTACTAACTTGGACAACTTCACTGAGAACCTAGTCCAGCAAAGCACGTACATACATACAAGTACTCAAGTGCTTTTGTAGGAATATTATGTAGGTATGTTAAAGAAGGTCTATATTAGAAGTGAAAGTGATTCCACATAATTGGTCCCCAATAATTTAAATCCCATAGCATTACCAAGTAAAAGATCTCTTGGGTTTATTGTTAACTTGCAAGCTACTGTCTGTGTAAAACTTGTAAGCCTTTGATTGCATCTGTTCTCAGAGAGATACTTTGTTGCTATGCGAAACTTGCAAACCGTTAATTGACTCTCCATTCAAAACGACACATTGTAACAGCAACTGTTCCTAGAAGCAGCACAGGAAGAATCCCACCCTCTGTGATTAAAGGGCAGGGAGTCTCAAATAAATTAGTAAACACCCCCAAAAGCTGTAGAGACAGTAAAGTAAATGTGATTAAGATAGAGAATGTATGTAAATGAATGCTTGGTTTACATGAATGGTCAGGGAGATGCCAGCCTAGGAATGCAGTATCCATCCGCCGAAGAAGGCGTCAAGTGGGAACAACCAGAGGACCCCCGGAGGGCAAACTGGAATCCACCTGACCATCTCAAAGGATGGGAAAAACAAGATAACATCTGACAGCACCGAGCCATCAGGAATGTGCCATCTGCTGATTGATTCAGCAACAGCATGATGAAGCAATTCCCATAGACTGGCATAGGAATAAATCCCTATAAGTACAGAACCAAAAGACTAAGTCTTTGAGTCTGGTTCTGCTACCACCCTCCACACCACCCTCCAGGAGCATCAGGTGTGCATCTGACAAGGACTCGGCTCCACCCTCATGCCCAAGTTACCTGGCCAGTAACTTGGCATGAGCAACTTCTAGGCTGGTAACTATAACATCTATGCAGAACCTGTGTGTGTATGAATGAATGTGAAACTGAATGAAATGTTATAGCTATAACTGACAGCTTACTATAATTCTTTTTGCATTCACAATAAATGTGACATTTTGTCTTATCCCCTTTAATAAGATCCTGCTGGTTTTTATTTTATTGGTATAACACTTTGCTGAATGGGGGTGAACTTAAGCACATGCTTAAAGTTAAACACATGCTGAATTAGGCCCTGGATGAGAAGAACAGCGGAGCCTGGGGCCAACTGGACTCCTCTCCGAGATTTTCTTTTTGTACATTGTCTTTGTTATCACTGTATGTGCTCAGAGGAGAGATGTGTATACGCAGCTTTGCCTTGCTATTTAAAACATGGTCCTCGAAATTGCAGTATGAGGAGCTCTGTTAACTTGCCATGGCCCCATATATAAAGTACGTGCAATTAATCCCTTCCTGTAGTTGGTTGCCACTTCCCTTTTAGACTTCTTTTAATATTTCTATGATCCTTGTAGTTTTTCTGTAACCGAATCTGGAGGGTTCAAGTACTTACGTTAAAAGAAAGTAAGTGAATTAAAAGGGAGCATTATTCTGACATAGTCTATCACTGATAGTTATGGAAACATTGCATAATCGG
Source organism: Macrochelys suwanniensis (assembly GCA_033296515.1). Taxonomy (NCBI): domain Eukaryota; kingdom Metazoa; phylum Chordata; order Testudines; family Chelydridae; genus Macrochelys; species Macrochelys suwanniensis. Next base: position 18,764,950 of record CM065779.1, on the reverse strand, counting down.
GCCTTTCACTGCTAAAGAATGTATTGCTACTGAATATTGAATACTTAGGGGGGAGGGATAGCTCAGTGGTTTGAGCATTGGCCTGCTAAACCCAGGGTGGTGAGTTCAATCCTTGAGGGGGTCATTTAGGGATCTGGGGGGAAAAATTGGGGATTGGTCCTGCTTTGAGCAGGGGGTTGGACTAGATGACCTCCTAAGGTCCCTTCCAACCCTGAGATTCTATGATTCTAATCCCTTGTGGGGGAAAAAAGAATATGAAGGAAAAACTAATGGGTTAAATTCACCAGTAATGGAGCTATATTACTGGTGTACTTCATGTGCCATTGTCAAAGTGGCAAGGCTGCTGTTGAGGATAATTTGAAAAGAACTAGCCTGACTTTCAGGCTTAGTTTGGCGGGCGAGCAATCGGAAGAAAAAACATATTTTATTTGTAAACTGAGCAGATCTGCTCTGGTGTCACTGAGAAGCAATAAACATGGAAACCCATAATGCTGTGTTTACAGAATCACTTTTCTGAATAGCTCTGCACAGAAAGCAGCCATCTAGACATTTTGCTGGTGAAAAGTAAGACTGGGAAAAATAGTCTTTCCCAATAAAACATTAGAAATCGCATGTCCAAGTTGTTATAAGGTAAATGCTAACATAAATATATGCAGTTTATTAAAGCAGTTGTTAAACTACACACTATGAATTGTTGTTTTTGTTTGTTTATTTGTGTTTAAATAATCAAGCATATCGTATAACATCTTTCAAACTCCCTGATGCCAATGGAAAAACTGATTCTTTCAGGTTTGTCTTGTAGGCTTGGTCTACACTAGGGACGGTTCTCAATAATTTCTCCCCCTTGCTAACACCAGTGCAGCTGAAATGGTGGTAGCAACAGTGGTGTTACTGAGGGAGAATATGTATCAGTTTTTTGTTGATACTATAACAGAAACCTTTGGTTTAAAGCAGCTGTTTAGCTTGCATGTACCCAGATTCGTAAGTGCCCTGTGTCTGCACTAGAATGTACTCCATAGCCATTCATTTGTCTTTTAAACAAGAGTTTGAATCACATAACCCTGTTCGTTACTGTCAAGATGAGTCTCCTGCTATCTCCTGAAATCACAGCCTGCCCCTGAGTGAGATCCTGCAGATAAAGTCTCCTTCACAGCCAGGCCCTTTCAGAGGTCCAGAGAGGCCCAGGCCATTTCCAGCTTTTGAGGCCCCTCGCCATAATAAAAATAAAAAGTGACAACACATGAAAACGAAATAAGGCACCAAAAAAAGAGTGAGATGTAATTTGAATATTTTTTTATTTAACAAACGCTTTTCTGCTCCGATAGGGATGCGCATACAAACAAGTTTCAAAACTTCTCAACGCCAAAAAATTAACAAGTATCTACCTTTGAGGCCCAGGCCAAATGGCCCCCCTGCCCCCCCCCCCCCCCCCCGATTGGCCCTGTTCACAGCTGGGGAGGACTTCAGGAACTGCTCCAGGATTAGATTTCTGTGTTCTGGGAAGCACTCTTCAACATATTTATTCCTACAACCTCTCACCTGTGCTAGTGCTGGGCCTGAAGCCAAGGGACTGGTTCACCCCTGCATTATGTTTTAAGCCAGTGTAACTCCACTGATTTCACTGGTGGGAATCTGACTCCTGCTACAGCCTCCGTCCACTGCTCTGTAAAAGCCCTGCAGCCATACAGCAAAGGGTTCTCACAGCGCAGGCACTGCATAGCGCTCCCCCAGGCAGTCGCCTACGCAGGCTTCCTTGAAAACCTGGATTCCCCATAGTCTACATGCTACAGGGATCCTAAGTTGCTGTGGAGCTGCCTGTAGGCACCCATGGGGTGGAAGCTGAAAACAGAGCAGCTCCTGGTTGCACTAATTTACACTGGGGGGCCACAGTGGCCCCCAGAAAATCCATCTTAAGAGACACCTTTGCCCCCTCTCCCCCTTGGCTGCCGCCTCTGTGCTGCACCTCCTGAAAAACACAGCACAGAGTGCCAGCCAAGGTGTCTTACTGTCCCTCCTGGGGTATTCAGTGGGGATAGGTCAGAGCAAACCTACCGCAGATGGATGATGAAGTCAGCAGCCCATACACAGAGTCAGGTTCCCCCATCTGTAAGAGAGGGATAATCCCTCGTCTAGGTGACTGTGAGCACCTTGGGTCAGAGAATGGCTCTTATTCCACATTTGTACAGCACTTAGCACCATAGGGCTCCTCAGTCTTGACTGGAGCTTTGCGGTGCTACTTTCATACACATAATAAATAACTGTGGCATGCTGGTTAAAACCTCTAGTCCTCACAGTGCAGCAGAGACGAGCTGAAATCTTCAGAATGTAACAAGCCAACTCTTAGCACGGCTGAACAGCCAGGCCAGCTACCCTGCGTCTGGGATCCACTAACCCAAGTGTTTCTCGTTCAAATATATGTGATGAGCAATTTCTGAGGAAGGAAGGGGAAAAGAAACCAAATCCACACCGGGTAGAAATGACCATGACGGGAGCCTTCAGAATGGTTTATTTAGAGGAAACAAATGTGAGTTAACAAAGTCAGAGCTCTGCCTTACTTAACGAGTGTGGAGGAAAAACCTGCCTTGGGCTCCTTGTGGCTTTTTAAAGCCCTTTGACGTCCCCTCTTTTGCTCCTTTACCATCCTTTGCAGCCAGCATCTGCAGAAGAAACTAAAAGAAAACACAGAGATAGAGCACAGTTACTAGGAATGCATTTAAATGGCCAGCTACTGACTACAAGATATAAAAGAACAAGTCACAGAGGATCAAGATACCAGTGTGCTTAGTGCTTTAATACAGATGTGGTTTTTTTAATGCCATGAGACACAGAGCTGTTGGAAGGTGCAATGAATGCAGTCTCCAGGGCTATCAAACTTCTTTTTCTCCATAGGTACCACACGGGCAATGGTGATGGAAGCTTCCCATGCAGTCATGCACCAATCCCATCCTGAGCGAGCTAGAGCATCTTGATAGGTGAGAGGGCAGCTCATCTACTCTTTGTTCTCTCCGCTGAGATCCCCTGGGCGGGGAAGCCAATTCGTGCCAGCTGTGAGGGAGGCGTCTGTGCTGTGGACCGTTGTTCACTGGGAACTGGGCTGAGAGTATGCAGCGCCAATGGCCTTTGGCCCAGATCCAGCCTTACTTCCTGCTGCTTTTTACAGGGAGTCAGTGCCTCAGGCCTGGGGAACTAACCGGATCTCTCTGTCCATGACAGTGTCCTAGCAAAACACACATACCGAGTTTCCTCAGGTCGTTGCGTCTCTGGGGAGGGGTAGGAGCTGTGGAGGAGAAGACAGCATGGCTGAACCGCTGAAATGCTGCCTTACTTACCTGGCACATGGAGCAAAGCCAATGGCTGCTGGTCCAGGGCAGGCAAAGGACACCATGTTGTTTGCCCTGTTTTGGTTCAATGAGGCACAACCACTGGGAGCAAAGGGAGAGGTGAAAGAGCCCAAGACTTAGGGGGAAAAGGATCCACCACCAAGTCACAGTCTGATTTCTCAGGAACCATGCTGTTTTCTCTGGTGTTTATGGTCCCCTTTCTCCCCTTGCTTTCCCCCTTCCCTGGCCTTACTCTCGGTGGCTTGGTCAACATAATCTGGCTCTCCTCCTGCTGAACCCACAAAGTATGTGACAGCCCGGCCATGCCTGATCTGCTGAGTCTCATGAGAGCCCCACCTGCCACCTTACTGCCCTAACTCCAGCCCACCTTCTCCTGTCACTTTGTGCTGTCTTCCCATCCCCACACCTAGCTGCTTGCATCTCCCTCTTCACACTGCTGGCTGCCAGCACCACAAAGCCTCCTGAGGCACCACTGCAGACTTCACTTCCCCAGTCCACCAGGAACAAGAAGCACAACACCCAGTTCTAGCTGATTGGGTGTAGGGAGGGACTCGGGGGCTGATTGGGATGAGGGGGCACGAAGACGTGGATTTTCTGCATGAGGTAGCTAATGGAACCTGCTCTGGTGCGAGAAGGGGTGAAAGGGAAACTCTGCCTTGGGATTAGAGCATGAAGGGGGAATAGGGAGACTGACCTCAGACTGAGGGTGAAGACTCATCTGGAAGCAGGGAGCCTGGGCTAGGGGAGACGAGACCCGGGAAGAAAGGAACTGACTCTAAGAATGGGAAGGTGAGCAGAAAGAGGATGAATGAACAAATGGTAAGGCCAAGAAGAGGAACACACCACAGAGAGAGGAGACCAGAGGAATGCTGACCATAATTGCGGTGGGGGCAAAAATGTGCAAGCCAACCCATCTGAATCCGGGACTGTGTGAATATCGTTTATTTGTGTAGGTGATAAGGAGGGTTTTTATTGACAGATATAGAGGAGGGACCATCTCTGTTCTGCAGCCTTCTTTCCATCTCCACCTGTTTCTTCCTGTCTGGTCTGTCACCCACTTCTTTTTCTTCTTTTTGTCTCCATCTCTCCATTTTTCTTTGAAGGTGACTGATTTGGAGACATTCAGTGCCAGCCTGTCACACTGCTTGGCCCGGGGGCCAGACTTAACCTATCATATATAAATGTGTATAATATGGTCAGGCACCAGATGACATGCGAAATCCAAACGTTTCCGGGGGAGTAACAGACACCTCTAAAGGGGATGTGCCATCTTTGCCTATTGACTGCCTGATGTCACCAGTTTCCACTGAGCAAAACACCTCCAGGGCTGCCTCACCCATGTATCAGGCCCATCCCTGTGAACTGATGACCTCCAGTGGAAATTCAGCATTTAGGAATGATTCTGCTTTCAGCCACAGCTGTGGAGGAGGCTGCAGCCAAAGGGTTAAGTGGAAAAGACAATGGTTACTTCTTAATAGGTCAAAAGACCTAGAATAGGCTGCACAACATGTGATCACCCTGGCAAACGATGGGTGCAGCGTTAGATGCAATGAGCCAGGGGGCATTCTAAGGACTGGCCTTCCTTGTTGAGCTCTGAATGAATGGCCTAAGAGGAGGGCTCTTTGTTGGGTTGAGTGTGGCCACGACGAAACAATATCTTGCAGCACGTCCTGCTGAGGTGGCTCATGCAGCCTTCACCAGCCCTGTCCAAACTGTGCTAGCTGCTACCATGTTTCAATGCCGTCGTTGCCAGCAGGGTTCAAGCCTAGTTTCCCTGACCAGTGTGAGATGTTTTGAACAAGAACTGGTCTACCCGAAGCTATGTTACAGCCTTGAGGCCAAATTCAGACCCAATAGGGCTGGTGTTTGGCTTTGGTGAACTTCCATCCCTTGCCATAATCAGGTCTGGATTTGGCCCCAGGGCTAAGGGCAGTTCAGTAACAGCTGTAGCATGGTACCCTGACATGGTAAGGACTGTAGTGCAGATTGGCACACGGGGTCCTCGCTAGGTTGTGTACAGCATGGTTTTTTATAACATGGTTCTCACAGGGCTCTAAGACTAGCTGTCCTTGTCAACCTTGGTCAGTCACACTGTGCTAGAAACAATGATGCTTAAACCAAGCTGCACTGAGCACATCTCTTTTCCCAGAGTGCACAGGGCCAGAGACATCCTGGTCTGTCATTGCTACTGATCACATCAACGGGCTTGTTATGCTCTCCCTGACTTACCTCAGGCTTCCGGTAGCCCTTCCTTTCGAGGAATTCCTTAAAAGCTTGTGTTCCATGGAGCTGTATGACCTCTGCCTCCTAGGAGAATTTCCAAACCAAGTTAAGGGAACACTCAAGAATAAATCTCACAGATTTATTTATTTATTTTTTCATGCTCTCATTCGTACAATAAGCCAACAAAGCAAAAAAGGGACAAGGAAGGTTATTTCTGTGAAAGTCTCACACATATGGTAAATTCCATTTCTAATTAATCTCATGCATTGTATTTCATTCGAGAGATAATTTCTGATCTGCTATTTTTATGGCAATCCAGGTGTTTCATAAGCACTGAATTGCAAGGAGACAGTATGTCATTTTTCAGTGAGTGCTGTAGCAAGTCACTAATTACTAGAGATTATTTTGTAAAGCTGTTGTCACCGGCTGGAATTCCCATCCGGCTCTTATCACAGCATACACACATGAGACATGGCCCAAAATTACTCCCACTCCAGGGTTCACATGTATTGTTAACTGAAATAATAACAAAAAGACAAAGCTTTCTTCCTACCTCTGTTGTTCCTTGGGCTTTCCCCCCACAAGCTCTCCTGACCCTGCCAGATACTCAAACCTTTTCAGACTGCTGGGTTAGAACTGGTAGATAGAATTTGACCAGATAGTAGGTTAACACACATGGTCTTCCTGGGATAGTTAAGATTACAAGTGGACAAGTCTTTTGGCCAGATCCTAGTCTCTGATAAGGCTGCAACTATGTGATTCTTTAGTGTCAAAAGGTCCATAAAGTTGGGCCTGCTTACAATAGTGATGAAACTGACCCTTTGTTTACATGGGTTGAAACCATGACCAACAATAATTCCTTCTGAGCTGGAATTGTGCATGCTTAGTCTCAGAGTGGGAGTGAATTTTTACTGCCAAATTTGAAAGGCGTTTAATCTGATTTTAGAATAGCAGCCGTGTTAATCTGTATCCACAAAAAGAACGAGGAGTACTTGTGGCACCTTAGAGACTAACAAATGTATTTGGGCATAAACTTTTGTGGGCTAGAACCCACTTCATCAGATGCATAGTGTGGAACATACAGTAGGAAGATATAGATAGATAGATAGATAGATAGATAGATAGATAGATAGAACATGAAAAGGTGGAGACGGTTGCCATACCAACTTTAAGTGGCTAATTAATCTGGTCTTGAGATGCATGGAAGCAGAGAGAAACATATTTTTCATCAGCATTAAATGGACATGAAACTAGAACCCTTTGAAGTAAACATTGTGACTGGCTTTTAGGTCTTCTTTTGAACTCAGACCATACACAAGGCGCTGTTGTGCCATCCCCTGGGATGAGCCTTAAAAGATCTTGGGAGTTAGGATGTTTGTACAATTGTCTTTTTGTTGTGCTTCTATAGTGCTGAGCCGTGAGGCCATGATCCAGGATTGGGGCCTCCAACTGTCACAGAATACAAATAATAAAATAATAATAATTAATAACTATAGCCAGTAGGGTTGGTAATATGAACCATTCCCCTCCCACTGTAACTGAGTCAGATAGCATATGGTGTGCAGGCATGTTCCAGTAACAACGTATGCTCTGTAGCCTTGAACTACGATGAGAATTTCACCACAGAGATTCCAGAGATGCTTACAGTACCTTTTCATCAACCCGCTTCCTTAAATTCTGAATGATATCAGCTGCTGCTTTTGGATCCTCTAAAGGCTCATTTACTTTTTGGTTTTTCCACATTTTTGGGTCAAGGTACCAGGCTCCATACCTGATCTTCTCCCATTTGGGCTGGTAGAGACCCTGCACAATAAAATCATCATAATTAGGAATATCCTCTAATCATGTTTGTAGGTCTGACTCACCGCCCACAATGTGTATGCGAACCACTGCCCTCTACTAGATGGAATGTCCGCCCTGGTTAATGGATGTGATCAGGTGCTCAGAGACCATAGTGGTGAGTGCAAGATGGAGTCAACTGTGTCTTTTTCTGGTGCCTATAGCAGATGTAAGTGTGAGGTGTTTCACTAGCTACCCCTAGCAATAGCAATGTAATAAAAAGTACTAATTTTCATCACCATTCATTCTTCTACTATTTATTAGACTTCAGATAGTGAAATCATGCTCTCCACATTCTCCTACCTACATCTCTATAATAGTGAGTTGTTCTTTCTCATAGACAGGAATTTGGGTTTAACTAGAAGCTGTCAGTTTCCCTTGGAAATATTCCTCAATAATAAAATAGAAAGCGAAACAGAGGGGCAAAATCTATGGGGGGGAATAGAGTGGAAAGGAAGAAGAGCTGTGGGAGGGGCTTCAGTTGAAATGAATTAGCAAGGAAGAAAGTTATCCTTTTCCATTCACTCTCCTGTACTCATCTACACTGAGCAGAAGGGCTGCCCAAAGGTGCAGCCAAAAATATCACAAACATCCCAACGCCTAACAGCAGCTTGCAAAACTCTTTATCTCAAACACTGCTCCCCAAACATAGTCAGCCTGTGCAAAAAACTTGCACTCGGCTCCTGATAGAGCCCTTGGGAATTAACATTGTCTACGCCCCGGGGTTGTCTGACCACTGATTAAAGCTGTGGTTCTCAACCTTTTCAGGCCAGGACCTGCTGCCCATTTAATGACATAGCAAGGGCAGGATGGATACAACCTTATTGACACATGTTCACACTATAATAGGCTGACAAAGCATCACCTTGGAGAATTAACATGTTTCCTTATTATACTACTTTACTGTTTTCAAGGATGATGAATATGAGCACAGATGTCATCCCTCATTGTATGCGATGTTACAGAATGGCCAGCAGGTGGCGTTTCAAGAGCATTATTCCGCATAAAAAGCTCCGCACCCCTTATATAGTGAAGAGAAGATTTCCTTTGGTTTTTGTAAAATGGGCTTTTGAGGATCCATATTCTCCCTTCCCTCTGACCCCAATTCTTGTCCAGGGAGGGAATTTCTAATGATGACCCAATGAAAAGGAGAGGAACACGTGGAAACAAAACTAGCAAAGCTGGCATTAGTAGCAGAGCTCTATAATCTGTACAAGCTCTGGGAATGATCTCCTTGGGGCTATATATTCTCTTCGTTTTCTGCCATTAAAAGCTTGGAGGCAACCACTGGAGAGGTGAGTTGTTTCTCCTGGTGACTCTGATGATGGGGTAAGTAAAGCACAAGTCATGGCCCTTCCACATGGCTACTGGGCTTCCTTTCAATGACTGGGGACCTAGTTGGCTTGAAAGGAGGAATATGAGGTGAGACCCTGCAAGATAAAAGTCATTTATGATGGCAGTGAAAATTCCCTGTTGAAGCCCAGTAGAAACAGCTCAAAATAAGAGAGATCAAATCTAATATGTATGCCCTTCAGTTTCTGCTGAATCAGATATTTCTCTTCCTAGGCACAATAGCAAATATCATTTTATAGGTCACCTCTTGCCGGTTGTTTTAGAGACATAATGAGAGTGGTCCCAAACCCTGAGGACAATGGTAGTTTTGCATGCAGTAGAATGGAAGAATCAGTCCCAACTGTGATAGCATATAACAGAGAAGCAGAACGAAATACTAGCTAATACATACTAGAAGTAATATATTGTTACACAGATTTTATTGCTGATAATAGACAGAATATAGAATTATGGACTTTGCCATTGATTTTATGTGCAAGGCGCTCAGATATTATGGTAATGGGTGGCAGTATAAAACGCTAAGACTAAGTTAACGTAACACAGTACAAAATATAGGGCCAGATCCTGAGAGGTGCTGAGCACCTTGAACTCCCGTTGAAGTTAATAAGAGCTGCAGGTGCAGCTTGTTTAGTTTTCCCTGGCCTGCTTACCTTAGGAAGACTCTTTATAGCTTTCAGGGAGGATGAAACCCCCAGACACTTTCTCAGCTCCGGTGGCACGTTGTTTATCTCCACAACTTCCACAGGCATAGCCAGCGTGGGCTTGGTTTCATAACCGGTATCAAACAGCCTCATGATGGTATCTTCATCGATGTTATACTTTTCTCCTCCCTGCAATAATACGCCAAGTGCACCGTTAGGAGGTAGCAGGAGGCAGTTTGTAACATTGTCAAACACACCACACTTGGGGGCTAGGGGGAATATTTACAACGTACTGGTAGAGAGCTAGATGCTCAGCAGATTGGGGACAGGCACCATTGCCCAGCACCAGTTCCAGCCTAGCCCAGGACAGTGGTTACCAACAGCTGTTATTTATTTATGCAGATCATTAAAAATCTCCTATCTGCCCTGCTCAGTAGGGTTGAATCCTGTTACATGCTGTGAGCTGGCCCTTTAAGACAGTGGCCCTCAACATTTCCAGCCTACTGTACCCCTTTCAGGAGTCTGATGCGTCTTGGGTACCCCCAAGTTTCACTTTACTTAAAAACTACTGGCTTACAAAATCACTTACAAAAGTGTCACAGCACACTGTTACTGAAAAATAGCTGACTTTCTTGTTTCATATAATTATAAAATAAATCAATTGGAATATAAATATTGTACTTACATTTCAGTGTCTGGTATATAGAGCAATCTAAAGAAGTCACTGTCTGTATGAAATTTTAGTTTGTACTGACTTCGCTAGTGCTTTTTATGGAGCCTGTTGTAAAACAAGGCAAATAGCTAGATGAGCCGAAGTACCACCTGGAAGAACTCTGCGTCCTGCCAGGGGTACATGTACCCCTGGCTGAGAACCAGTGCTTTAAGGGAATCTGGGGTCAGCCTTACCTATGACTAGTTTATCTCAGAGCAGGCAGGTCATTTGATGAGGGAGCAGGTGACTAAGAACCAGGCCTGCTTAGAGGTGCCCAACTCCCACTGACATTCCGTGTGATTTGGGTGCCAAACTCTCTTGTGTGCTTGTGAAAATCACAGCCTAGATTCCTAAACTGCCAGCAAAGAGGCAGAAAGTGTTTTTTCAACCCCCGCCCCTCCCCAGGAACTAATGCTGTTTCCTGGAGACAGATCCACATTAGACTAGAAGAGCACGGGCTTCCAGAGACTGAAACCAAGTCTTACACCACACGCCTTGGGACACAACTTCTTGTGATGCTAAGTCACCAGGTCTTTCTTTGAAGCGGTTCTTCTTAGTTCCTCTTTGCTTTCCTGGTGTATGTCAAAGGTCCCTTTACCATGTGCTGCTCTGATCAGAAAAAGGCCTTTCCCACCCAGTCAGATTAGCTATAAAGTACAACAAAACGGGAGCACGTGACACAGCGCAGCACAGGGGTCAGAGATTCTGCAACTTCCGGTCTGGTTTTTATTTTTAAACAGGTCACCGAAGGCCATTTGTGCTCTGAGTGGGATACGAGGGCTGTGCTAGGCATACGGTCCCCTGAGATTAACACGTCTAGCACCTACCATGGCGTCCTCTTAACGTCTGGGGACAGGGCACAGGGGGGAAGGCAGAGAATGACTAGCCTCTGAGAACTCCTTGACATGCTCCAATGTCAGGGGTGAGGACAGAGTTAGAATGGCCAATGCACCCCACATTTCTCATAGAGCATTTCCCAATCCTGCTCCCTAATACTAGCCTGTCCGTTTCAATCCCGATTTTAAAGCAATAGCACGTGGCCACAATGAACACAGAAAACATCCGATCATGTGAGAGTCTCTGTCATGAGAAACAATGGCTTAGTGTGCTAGGAGAGTGACTGCATCACTTTATCACACTCTTATTCTGTTTCTTAGAGGGGATGGAGCAAAGAGCCACTACAGATAACTGAAGATAACGCTGCTGGGATAAGCAGCCGCACAGTTACAGGGATGCTGGACATCTGCCCTTCTGAACAGCTACTGGACCATCTATTTTCCATGCTGGGCTAAATCCTGGGAAGTGCCGAGTTGAAATCACTGGGAGTTGCAGGTGCTTGGGGGGCCAGGGCTTCCCGTTCCATGGAAAGACCTGTGGAAATAGGCCTCGGGGAGGGAAAACTTGGCAGGACAGAGGGATGGATCTGCACCCAGCAGATCCCAAGATCCACAGGAGGCCGGGGCCGTAGGTATCCAACTGACTCTAGATCTCAGGGGTTCCTGGAGCCCCTAATGGGTCTATACTCCCAAGGTCTCCCCTGGACACAGCTGCCCCCATGATCCTCCTTAAAGGGGTTCCCCAGCAAAGAGGGACTCTGTGTTAACAGTAATACAAGATGGAGCTGCAATACTTCTTCCTAGTAATCTGCTCTGCTGTACTCACAAAGCAGCTTCCCTAGCCCCACCCCCAGCTCAAACTCCCAAATTTGTACCCATGAGGACAATTCGTAACACCATAGGATCCCTTAAGGAGGGTGGGGACAGTGCTGAAGAGATGGCTTATCCCACTCCTCTGCCCCCCTTTCAAGCAGAGCAGGAGGAATCTGCGTACAGACAGCTCTCCATGCACATATTTCAGGGGCATGTTCTGCTCCAGGCTTTGGGCCGACTCCCGCTCCCTTTGAAGTCAATGACAACACACCCATGACCTGATTTTCAGAGGCATTGAGCATTCACAGCTCCCACTGAAATCTGTGTTTGGACAGCACCAACGGGGCCTAGTCCATGACTGGAGCTCCTCGGCATGACAATAATAAAAGTAAATAATAATAACAGGACCTGTGGGCACTCAGTACCTCTGTGCTTTCCATGAGGCAGGACTGGGGAACAGGGCCCACTCCTTGCAACCTTGTATTTTATCCTCCCTTGTTTGTAATCAACCTCTTAGCAGCCCGAAAACAAAGGGTCCGTCTGTCCCCAGTGGTCCTGTCTTCTTCCAGCACTGCTCGCATAGAGATTTTGCTGTGTTTCCAGCGCAGCAGGTGCCAAGACGGTGGCCTTTTGTCCCCTTATCAAGCTTTGCACACCCCCAGTGATAGGAGTCAAGGGTTATTTTGCAAACAGAGCCTCATTGAAGGTATTTTTAGCTAATGGCTGCTGCAATGCAGTAGGGGGTATTCAGTCCTTACAGTCTCATTTCTAGGGAATTCCTTTCTCAGACACACCATGAGGGCATTTAAACATCATCAGCATTTGGAATTGGAGGGAAGACACACCCCACCAGATTATCATCTTACAGTAGGTCCAGTGGGCCTCATAAGGGAACCATATTTCCCTGTGGGGTCTCTGTGCTGAGACCCTTCACAAGGCTATTGACATCAGGGCTGGCTCCAGGCACCAGCCAACCAAGCACGTGCTTGGGGCGGCACCTTCTGAGTGGGTGGCCAATCTTGGGGCGGCGGGGTGGTGCTCGGTTTTTGGTTTTTTTGTCTTTTTTTGTTTCGGCGGGGCAGTGCTCGGGGTTTTTTTTTGTTTCGGCGGGGTGGCGCTGGGGAGGGGGGTTTGTTTCGGTGGGGCAGGGCGGGCGGTGCTCGTGGGGGAGGTTTGTTTCAGCAGGGTGGGGCGGCGCTCGGGGGGGTTGTTTTGGCAGGGTGGTGCTGGAGAGGGGGGTCTGTTTCGGTGGGGCGGGGCGGGGCGGCGCTCGGGGGGGGGAGGTTTGTTTTGTCAGGGTGGCGTTCGGGGGTGGGGGTTGTTTTTGTTTCGGTGGGTTTTTTTTCCTTTGCTGGGGGTGGGGTCGGCACTCAGGTTTTTTTTTTTTTTTTGCTTGGGGCAGCAAAAAAGTTAGAGCCAGCCCTGGTTGACATACATGATTTTCTAAGGATTTGTTGACACAATGGGTCAGATCTTCAGTCCCTCAGCCATCATAAAGCAGACAGATACCTTTACCTGGCACTGGGGAATTCCCAGCCTCCTGCCTGGTGTAGAGGGTTGTGTCAAGGGTAGGAGGGGCAGGACTGTAACATGCTGTCAACCCTCCCCAGCAAAACGGCTTCTCAGGAGCCATTTCAAACTGGCCCATATTTGAACAACTCTTGGGCTACTCTATTTTTGAGCCAGAGGCTGCCAGCCCCAGGATCAGGAGAGCTTTGAGCCACCTTTGTCTCGCTCAGTGCAGTCAAGCTGGTATTTCAGTATTTGTACATATTAAAGCTACTAGCGTGAATCCAGAGAAGCACCACCGACATTGTTTTCTGCAAAACAAATGTATCTCTATTGAGCTATTTGAATGACTGAGCAAACAATAACATAAACCAGGCGAGCAAACAACTCTACTTAAAGTTTTCAATGCCCATGACATATGTCAGACTCAAAGGAGAGAGTTTGGTCTTTGACGGAAGATGGACTCTTGAGACAAAGCAGGCACTGGTCTGGTCTGGAGACTACAGTCTGACTTAGATCCACAGATATAGATGGCTACAGCGAGAAGATGCTGTGAAATCCCTGGTTATCCAAGACCTCTCTGTACTAAGTGGCACACTATAAGAGTATGTCTGAACACTGCTATGTAAATGTTCAGGATCCAGGGACCTGTTCTTGCTCCCATTGAAGTCCATGGGAATCTGGCCGCTGACTTCAGTGAAAGCATAACCAAGTACCCCAGGTCTGAAAGCACTTGGGATGAGATTTTCGAAAGCACTCACCGTTGTCCTAACTCTGTTCCCATGGCAGTTAATGGACTCTTTACCATTGACTTCAATGGAATCCGAGTTAGGCCACTGCAGAGTGCTATTTAAAATCCCAGGTGTGGCGTGTATAATACATGTCAGATGCATTCCCCAAACTCTGCCCTATCTTAAACCCACCTCATCCCACTGACATTTGTGGTGCTGCAGTATCACTCAAGTTAGAATTTGGCTCCTAGAGAAAGGGAATGTGCCGCTATTTATCTGCACATTTTTAAACTGTGTCCATCATAGTAACCTGTGTTCACTAAAACCAATGTCTGAATTGCCGAGTCACTGTCAATCAAAAAAATTGGCCCTGACCTCAAAATGAAGCAGTTAAATCTAACCAATAACGCCCCCTCCACACCTCTCTCGGGCAAATGCTTGAGTAAGCCGATGGACTTGATTTGCGGTTTGCTTTGCATTTGGGCTGCTTCAATTAAACTTCTGTAAAAGCAGAATTGTAAGGGTTAACATTGTCAGACGTGGGTGCCTCAGGTTAGGCACCTGAAGCCATATTTAGGCTGGGATTTTCAAAAGTGACTAAGGGAGTTAGGCTCCAAACTCCCAGTGAATGTCAATGGAAATAGGGCATACGTGGCCTATATCTTCCAAGAGATGCTGGTATCCCCATCTCCCATTGCCATCTGTGGAAGCTGTAGTGCTCAGGGAATGTTAGCTGAGGGACGCACTTAGAATGTAGATGCCCTTCGGGTACCCAAGGCTGAAAACATTGGCCCAAGTCATTATTGGACTGCTGGGATAGGAGGGTTTTGGTTTTCAACTTACCAAAGAAGCAACCCAGTCACAAAACTCCTTAGTCACTCGCTTTACGTTCTCATCAAGGGGAGGAATGTAGCGCCGTTGGGCTGCCTTTTCCCTTGCTGCTACCTCTTTCTTGGAAAACAATGTGTATGGACTCTTGCCTTTAGACTGCTTGAAGCTGAAGAGATGGATATGACGCAGTTATTCGCAGTCTGTAAGTGCCTCTCATCAGCACAAATGCGTTTCTGCGGTTTCAGATCAGCGGGGTTTGAATAATTGTCTCTGTGCCTGCTGCTCCCAGCTTGCAATTCATACTTCCTTCTGTAAGGAAGATCCCGCTGCTGCTTCTTCTGCAGAGTCCCCTTATTATGGAGCTGCCTGCCCTCAGCAGGCCTACAGCACAGAGAGATTTATGTGCAGATCTTTACGGTCTGCAGGGAGACCAACAGCTAGGTTCTGAGACAAAGCTCACTGGAGTCTATGGGAATCTTTCCATTGGCGTCAAAGGCTTCGGATCAGGCCCGTAAAGACTTATGTGCTGAAACCCTACTAGGCCAGCCAGCCCTGGGAAGCTTCCTGGGTGTGTCTAATCAGAGGAACCAGGCAGAAGACTTCAATATCGACTGAGCTGGCTCTCCCGTTTAGCCACAGCCCAGTTACTAGAAAGGCTGGGGTGTCCCCAAGGCCTTCTAAAGTTGAACTGGGGTGGGGTATGCAAAACATCCACCCACAGAAACATTCAGCTCCTGTCTTTCAATACATTTCATTTCTGAGGAGGGACACTGAACTGAACCCAGGCCCAGCAGCAGAAGGTGGATTCAGGCAGCCCTGGGTGCTGCTCTCTCTGTCCTGTCCAGTACTCACAGTGCTGATGGCCTGGGGCTTATTTCTTTACTTTTCCCATCCTCCAGCTGCAACAGCACTTGCTGAGGGGTGTGGCTCGCCTGGTCACGCTCCTTATCTCCAGCTTTACTATGCAAGCACATCTCCGGGTCCAGGATGGCCACAACCTCTTCGAAAAGCTGAGAGCCAAATAAGAACACAGCACGTGTTCAAAAACACCTCACACCCACGGAGACTGCACAGGAGACCCCATTACAGATCACGCGCCCTGCCTTAGCTCCCCCATCAGCATGTGATGAACCGTTCTGTGACCTGATCTCGCCATGAACAGAGCCAGGACTCCTTATTTATCCTCAAACTCAAGGGGCTCTCATGGCACAAAGAATACAATCAGCTTCATTGTCTTACTGCTTCTTAACCTTTGAGCAGTATGATCCTCCTCAGCATTCTGCACTGTACCACTGAGGATGAATAGACATTCACCCTGAGTTCACTGTGGCCCCCAATACAAGGCCTGCCATCTCCCTGCTTCTGGCCCCTCTCTCTCCAAAAGACCATCACAACCTTCCCCTAATCCACCTGAGAGTTGAAAGCCTAATGCTTCACACCCACTTTTACTCCCTGGCCCCAGCTTGCTTGCACGGAGTCCTTCAGTGTCAACACACCTGCCCCAAATCATAAGCGCAGGTGTGCACTGACTAGGCCCTGTTGTTTCCCAACAGAAGAGAGCTTGGGAGTGACCCCAGAGCAGAAGAAGGAAGGATTCTGAGAAGAAGTAGTTATTCTAGAGTCAGGCCAAGGTCCAGATCAGGTCAGGACTCAGGACCCACACCATGCAAGACTTTGGCTAAGACTCCAGGGTATCTTTCAATTTTAATACAAGAGAGGGATAATCCATTCATTGCCCTGGAACAGCCAGTTATATCTGGAGGTGTGCCCAGTGATACAATGATGTAAACCAACTGATCCCTGTATAATCTACCAGATATGGAATCGTGTGGCAGACTATGAAAGGAGCCTATTTTTGTATAGTGGCCCATGTTGATGGATGAGTGGGAGCAGGTTCACTGACCGAACCCAAATAGTGTGACAAATCTCAGAATATTAGCAGGGTGTCTCAGAAGCCTGCCGGTAACTGCTGTCAGTTCAAATCTCTCCCTTTCTTTAAGGTCACCTTCCCACGACAAGTCAGCTTTAGTAGATGTTCAATTTGTAGGAAATAACATTGTTGTAAAACACCCAATGAGAAAAGTTGGGCTCTGGATTACTTTTATATTTAAAACATGCTAAAAGGATGCTCAGTCTTGAGGAAGAACAGCAGCAACCCCGGGGACTTTACCTCTGGAGGGATGCTTTCTTCCAGATGCGGGTAGAGCGCAAGGGGGTGTTGGCTCAGGCAGTGTTCTGTCTGTGCAATGTGATCCCGCCTGGCACTCTGCAAAGGACTGAGCCTGGAGTGTCTTGTAAACATTTTCCCTGCCTTCTGCTGGGATGCATTATTAGGTAGAACAACCGGTAAAAGCCCCTTTGTGCCACGGATGATGATACTGTCAGATGGAGCAGGGACACCACTTCTGAAATCGTCCAGGCCACTTTTCAAGAATCGCCAGCGCTGGCTGTTAAGAGAATCTGAGAACTTCGCTTTGTTGCTGTGCTCTCGAAAGCCCTTAGAAGGCAATTTCTCCTTGTACCTGAGACCAAACGCTGCTGGTCAGTGCTTAAAGTAAGAGGGATGAGTTTTAACAAAGCACAGTAATATCTCTGCCACCTGTCCAGCTCAAATATGAACTCACCATTCCATTTCATTCCCTTGCCAGACTGAGATTCTGCAAAATACATGGGGAGGTAGAATCTCTTTATTCTGCCAGATCAGAGCCAGGTGCTTGTGTTCAAATGGTCTGTCCTAAAATGCAGACCTGTAATTGTCAATAAAGTTGGCCTGATTTTCAGAGATGATGAGCAGCCAGGACTCCAGCTGAAGACCAGGAGAGCTGCAGCTGTTCAACAGCTCTGAAAATCACGTCCAAATATTCATTTATTAAATCCTCTGATTTAAAAAAAATGAAGACTTTGAACCAAATTCACCATGAGTATGAACACGTGTGATTCCACTGAAGTCCCTGGAGCCACACCCACTTACGCCAGCTGTGAATTTGGTTCATGCTGTATCATTAAAAAACAAGCACAAGTTTTATTGTTTCAGCATTGATAAAAAAAAAACCAGGCCAAAGAATGCAGTGATCTAATGTCCTCCCCATTTTTTGAGTGGCCTGTGGGATATGAGTTAATGGTTTAGACCCAAGTGTCCACATCTCAATGGACATTAATTTGGCACCCTTATGGGCATTTGCATCCGAGAGGCCAAACACTGAACAACCAAGGAGACTTGTGCTGCCACTGCCTGGGTTATTATGGCTGATAGATGGATCCAAAGAGCATGCCAATCCTATAGGTCTCTCAGTCTGGCACATTTCCTACCACAAAAGTCACTCACTACATGCATAGCAACTCAAACTCATGCACTTTATATATGTTAATAGCTGGTTAGACGAGCTCAATGCCTGCCTTCTTAAGTGGTCAGAAAACATTTTAAAGAATGGGCGGGGAGGAATAGCTCAGTGGTTTGAGCATTGGCCTGTTAAGCCCAGGGTTGTGAGTTCAATTCTTGGGGGGGCCATTTAGGGATGTGGGGCAAAAATTGGGGATTGGTCCTGCTTTGAGCAGGGGGCTGGACTAGATGACCTCCTAAAGTCCCTTCCAACCCTGATATTCTATGAAAGGAGAAAAACTCTTCCCTATTTAGATTTTACGTATCAAATAAGCCCATGCCAACAAAAGTGCAAGGATCATGCAAGGCTCATGCCTAGTTGAGGACAGTCTTGCATGATCCCAGCATGGGCCCCTCTGCAATGATGTAAGAGCAGGCAGAGGATTATTTCACAGTCCTATGCTGAACACACGGCATGCCACGCGGACAAGGCCCTTTCCCAAGCAAGAGGCAACGGGATGAGTGTTGCTACCAGCACGCGGCCCAGGGGTTGACATGTCAGCCCCGTTGTTTGCCACCCACTCAAATCGGGATGGTGCACGGCTCTGCTGTCTGCCTGGGGCCATGAGGGTGAGCTTCTGGAAGACGGGCTGCACGCTACACACCCAATGTGAATTTGCCAGCAGGATGGGCACAGCTAGCCAATGACGTACAGCCTCCCCCACAAACCCCGCTCACCACGGGGCTGAGCCCATCCCTGCAGTAGGAGGCAGCTGCTGCGGACCGTTGGTGGGACAAGGTGCTCCTCTCCCCCTCCCCGCCGCAAGGCAGAACATTAGGGCTGTCTTCGTTCCAAGCACCGGCCCCAACCACCCGGGCTGAGAACGCTGGTTGCTAGGAGACCATGGCCGGGGGGGGGTGCATGCAAGAGCGGGAGAGGCTGTTGGGCAGAGTAACTGTCACCTAGGCTTTGACTGACCCCTCTCCTGTTGTATCTGCCCCCCACACTCCCTCTCTTCCCCGCCCCCATCATGTCTATCGTGTTGGCTCCAGTGCCCCACAACTGTTGGCCAGGCTTCCTCTCCACACCAGGGCTGCCAGGCCTGGCCCTCCCCCAAGAGCAGTGTGGCCACAGGGCCTGCCACTTCTTGTGTCTTCACGGCCTGCCTCCCACCTGGGCCCAGCAGCTCCAGGGCCTTCCCTCCAATGGGTGGTGCAGCAGTCAGGCCTGTTCGCACCTCCCTCACACACTGCACCCGCAGGGCCAGCCTCCTCACTCCCCCATGGACACCCACTACACACAGTGTCCCTGCCGAATGCCACACCCGCCCTGACGTAACCACTGAAGTAGCTCAGCCACCTAACCAGGAAACATGGGGAGAGTTAAGGCCACACTGTGGTTGTTCAGGATGAGGGTGAAGAGCCGGGGGCTGAGGTGGTTCTGTCTGCCAAGAGCAGAAACTACCCCCACAGGGAAATCAGGTGGAGAATGGGACCTGATGAATAGAGTGTAGCTAGGGTATTGAGCAGCTTCACTGCTTATTCCCTTGCTTGTTTTGTCTCCGGTGGGGGATGTGCAGTCTAGCAACATTAAACCGATTTAAGTTGGTGAAGCTTTTGCCGTGGAAATGTTCATGTGTTGGCTTGCCTGCGTTTGGGGCTGCACTGCTATAGAGAGTCTTTGATGCACCAATGCCTTGGTACAGAGACAGTCAGCTTCCTACAGCGCTGCTGGGTACACTGGGGAGCTGAAGCAGCAGCACCAAAGGAATGATTCAAGGGCTGATGACTTGGTTCGGAGACAATGAGCTCTCTCCCTCCCAACACACACACACCTTCCAGTCCCCATGCAAAGCAAAAACACTCTCCCCCAAGTCCCTTACACACCCATGCACATACAACGTCTCTTTCCCCCAGTCTCCATCCATTCCTGCTAAATCCATCCGCTTTCCCTGCATTCCTGCCGAACTCTCATATCCCACGCTGCCCAACCCACTGCCCAGACTCGCTGGACTCTGTACAGAGGCAGCTGGTGAGTCAGAGAGGCAGCAAGTGAAAACAGAAATAGCTGATGGATGTGCGTGGTTGTGTTGGCTAATCTTGGCATCACTCAATTCGATGTGATGAGTAAGGGAAATGCTGTGTGTTTAATTTTAAAGTTTCTAATGTGACCTATGTCCCAGATGTTAGACTGTGTGTGTGTGTAGCAAATTGCACAAGAGAGCATTGTTAAATGTTTCCCCTGCATCAGTTAGTAAAGATTTCACCAAAAAGATACATAGAAAATTCCATTGTCCCTTGAAAAGTTATTGTGCTACATGTGGAGGTTAAATTCAGTCATTAAGATATGAAACAGAGCAATTTTAGCCCTGTCCTAAATGCAAACCATAACTCAGCCTTAACTACGGCGTCGCTACTGATGCCTCCGTAACTTGTAGCTAAGCCAAGAGGGGAACTGTTATTCCATATGGAGAATACAGCTTAGCATCTATTCACATGCATGTTAACTTTAATTCTTTCAAGGATAGTTGGTTTATCTACTATTCTGTAGTATTACAGTGAGTTCCTTTCCTATAGGCCAGCTGCTAATTTGTAGTGTATGTGAATAATAAATGAGAATACAAATATTAAAGTGAAACTTGCTTCCTAGAAGCTGTTTAACCTTCCAGAAATAGTCCCATGTCTCAGCCAAAGTCATATAATGATATTACTCATTGTTTATATAGTTCTATCAATTTACATGGCAACTTAAAGGCAAAAAAGAAGAAGACGCTCCACCTTGTGCAGTCATTGATACTTGTGCAAAGAGGGTATAAAATACACTGGTAAATACTTGTACAAAGATGGTATAAAATACCAGTGTTTGCAGGATCAGACAAATGTTGACTTTTTTTTAACTTATAGGCATTGTATATATTCAAGTTTACTAATGATTTAGAGTACATTTCACACTCATGAAAGGTGCTGAAATAATACTCCTGAAAACATCCCCACAGAGTTGCACCAATATGCCTCGACCTTTATCTGGAGATGCCAACTCTTGGACTGGGAGGATAGTTCATAGTCCTGTATGTTTGTATTCTCTATGGCCCACTCAGTCCTTGGCCACTAGACTGAGACTTCCAGCAAAGAAGCCAGTTAGGGCACTTTGTGATGGTGGATTTGTTAAGTCATTAGGAGACTGGCCTGTGAAGGACTCAGAAGATGCTGTAATATTTTGTGACTATTACATGCTCTGTCTGAGGGTTTGATTATAGTTGTGCAGTTTGCTAGATCAGTGTTTCCCAAACTTGGGACGCCGCTTGTTCAGGGAAAGCCCCTGGTGCGCCCGGCCGGTTTGTTTACCTGCCGCGTCCGCAGGTTCGGCTGATTGCGGCTCCCACTGGCTGCGGTTCACTGTGCCTGGCCAATGGGGGCTGCGGGAAGCAGTGCGGGCCGAGGGACAACAATACTGAGAGTAAACAATACTTGGTTTTGCAAAGGCCGCCATGGGGCAGGAGAGGCCGCACTGTTGCTGCTGTTTCCCGGTCCTGCCCCCTGTGCCGCATGGCCTCTCCTGCCCCATAGCAGGCTACGCTCCCTGCCTGTCCCTACTGCTGCGGAGGCTGCCGCTGCCCTGGTCTCGGGCCGCCCGGCTCCCCCCGAGCGGCGCCCGGTTCCTGCTGCTCTTGGCCGGCAGGTGCGGGGCCTCAGCCGAGCCCGGCCCCTTGTGTCTCCTCCGTGGCGGCGCCCCCGGCCTGCATTGTCCCGGGCGGCCACGGCGGCAACAGCCGGGGAGCCTGAGAGGAGGAATGGCTCCCGGGCAAGCGGGGGAGACTCCGAGGTGAAGAGGCTGCTGGTCCTGGCACGGCCCGAGCGCTGGAGACTGACAGCTACCTGCCCCTAAGCAATAGTGTAAAAAAAAATTGGGGGCCACTGCTTTTTGGCGCCCCCAAATTTTGGCACCCTAGGCGGCCACCTAGTTCGCCTAGTGGTTACATCGGCCCAGCGGGGGCGGGGGAGAAGAAAGGTATGAGGATTGTTAAGGTTAAGCATGTATTTAAATGTTTTGCTGAATCAGGGCCATCGTGCCTTTTCCCATTGGCAATGTCATGCTGAAAGGAAGATAAGTCTCTGCTTGTTCTGTGATTACAACATATTATGACACATTGATCTAGCATTGCACCCACTGTCTTCCCACACTGTACTTCAAGTGTAGAAATTTTGTCAATTATGTACTTTAAAAATATAATCAACAGTGAGCCGCTTCATATTTATTTATAAAGGTGAAATAACTTTCACCAAACCAAGACTTCATATAAAGAATCTAGAAAATCTGTATGGCCAAATCGTACAGGTATACTCTCTATGGATTGATCTTTATGAATGAGAAAAATACTAGCACAAACAAGACTCCACAAAAAAGCCTTTGGGTTTTGACCCCACAAATACTCAAGCGTGTATCCAACTTTAAACATCTGAATAATTTCATTAGCTTCAAGGGAGTTTTATTTCTTTGCAATAATAAATTAAATTTAGTCTTAAGTGATTCAGTCAAATCTCAGATTCCAATTTCTGTTTCAAATGTGCTGTTACCCTCCTGAACTCTGCCTCAGTGTTCCTTCCTTTTTATTGATTCTCATTGTTTCTAATGTTCAGATAAAACAGCATTATCTTTAATTGTATTAATACAAAAAGCTTCACCACTGAGAACATTGCATATAGCTACAAGGTTCAGATCCTCCCCACACCCCCACCCCACCAATTTTGTCTTTGATTTAGAGACTAAGGACTGATTCTCATTTTACCCAAGGCTTGTCTACACAGCGAGTTAATGTGCTGGAAAGCAGAACATGAATCTACAGTGCACTAGCTTGCCACAGACTAACTGGCCATGTAGACCCTACTCCCGCTCACTAAAAGTTTCCTGCTGTTTGAAACGGGAGTACATCAAAGTGCACTATAGAACTTTTAATGCACAGTGGCAGGGTCCACACAGCCAGTTAGCATGTGGCAAACCTGTGTACTGTAGATTCACACACCCTGGCTTGCTCTGCACTAACACACCATGTAGACAAGCCCATACATTAATGTAAATCGGGAGTAACTCCCCCTAAATTAAATTATTCCGATGTGAAACCAGGTTAAGTGTTTAACCAGGAAAACCAGGTTAAGTGAACCAGGAAAAACAGCCCTTTGAAAAACAAAGGTTCCTACTTTGGAAACAAACTTCTGCTACATTGCTTCAAAGGCCATTAAAACTGTTTAATGCAATCTCTAAAGAGGCATCTGTTCTTGAAGAATCCTCAAGAGATAATACAATATGGTATAGGGGAGAATTTGTAATTCCAGTGGTTGAACTCATGAGAGTTTCCTTTCCTTCTTATACCTGAGCTGGCCTTCAAAAAGATGTTCCAATGATTTATTCTGTTGTTTTCATTTTGGAGCCATTATAAGAAAACAGAATTAAATCACCCCCTCAAAACTGAAATCTAATAACTTTTCACTAAATTAAACAAGGTTGCTCACAAAATCTTAACCCTTTTTTACTTCAGGGGGTAAACTACATTAATTATAACTTGGTTGTTCCAGTTTCCCCAGACATGGTGAATGTGGTTTAGTATTTTTTAACAAGCAGAAAAATGCATGCCACAAAAATATTCCAACATCTGCAATTAAGGAGGGTGCAACGTTAGTAATTTAAAAGAAAAACCCTCATGGTTGTAGAGAAAAGCTTGAAATGTGAACTCCAAAGGCTCAAAACCCAGAAGACAAACAAAACGAAACAAAACTTATTTTTTAAATCTCATGATTTTTTTGGAGTCTTGACTTGTGATTTTTTTTGCATCTTGTGGTTGGAAAACTAGTGCTGCTAGCACCATTGTTCCCTGCTACAGGAAAGGAGTCCTCTTCATTTACAGGGCTCACCTTCCCCTTGTAAATCACAGGGCCATAATGGGGGGCAGCTAGAGCAGTAGGCACTGCTGAGGAGAGGGAGCGTTTGCTTTCACAGGGCTCCTTATTCTCTGCAAGCAGTGCCCTGGAGGCGATTACTGAGGGATGCTAGAGCAACACTCCTCAGCTGAGGGTCTTAAAAGGAGAAATCTCTCAATAGTGCATTGGTCTGTTTCTTTTTCATGAACAGTTCAACTATATTAGTGCAAACTGCTTTTCACTGAATTATGGCAGAATCTGCTCTCTACAAAATAATGGCATAAGAAGGTTAATTCAATACTGAGGCAATTAGTGTGTGTTGATCCTATGACAATGGGCTTTTTTTCCCCCTTAGGCTCTTCCATCTGGGGTATAGTTGTTGTTCCTCTTGTTCACTGGTGAAACTTTTAAATGTCTGTAGATATTGTATAGCTAATATATGCTCTAGCAAAATTCCATATGTAATAGGATCCCTGCCAATGGAAGCATTTACTGCAAGCCGTAACCATAAATTCCATGTGTTCCTTTTGCTAGATTTTTCCCCCCTGGTAGATCAGGCAAATAATGGGTGCAGGTTTTGTTACTGTTGAAAGATGTATGGGCAGCTCATTGCCCTGCATAGTCCTGGACACAAAGATTGTTAGTTTTGCCTTTCTGGTATAACAAACAATCAAGGATTTTCCCATGGCCCGTGTGCTCAGGAAAGGGTACTGTATAAAGTGATTTTTAGCTGTATAGGCACCTCGGTCTTATGCAGTGAAGTATCACATCACAGTGGTTTATTCACCAGCAACTTAATCCAGAACTTCTGATGAACAGATCTCTGCAATAACTGTATGACAAAAGGTTTAGATCAATTGGGTGCCTTCGCCAATCTTCTCCAATTTTAGCTCCAAAGCCACAATAACTACCTTGCTGCCTAACATTTCTCTGAAGCAAAGAGCTCCAAACAATGCTCATCTGAATCAGAATCGCCATGACCAAAGGGCACACTTGTGCCGATGGCCTATCATCAAGCAGCCAACCAGGTCAAGTCTGAGGATATGTCTACACTAGAAATGCTACAGCGGCATAGCTGCAGTGTAGACACTTCCCACAGCGTCAGAAGGGGTTCTTCTGTTGTAGTAAATCCATCTCTCTCAAGAGGCGGTAGCTAAGTTGAGGAAAGAATTCTTGTGTTCAAGAGGTGTCTAGACCAGGGCTTAGATCAGCTTAATTACATCACATAGGGCATGACATTTTTACATAAGGCTTCTTGGCTGAATGCAAAGACAGACAGTTTTGCTCTGCTAAACCCACCCTGTTTTTACTGCATAGCCAAACTGGACCCATCCCTGCCCTGGGGTGACTGGAATCAAAGGACTGCTTCAAATGCACCCATTTGAATGGCCTTTTGCAGGGCTGAAGGAAACATGCTCGCTGTCAGCTATTTCAAGATCGCAGCAAAGGCTCCTAGGTAAGATCCCCAGCTGCACAGTTCAACAACAGTCCCCATACAGAGAGCGCAAGAGATACAATAATCAGATTTGTGCATGGGACTGCCCCATGCAAAGTAACACACCCAGTATGTGCATAGATAGATAGGCAGCAGCATGGCAGGAGGTTTGTTCTCTGTGCAGTCAGCAGATGCATCTGCAATACCAGAGCTGCGTTGGTTTTAAATGGCTTATACTGAAGGGGAGGCTGCGATAAACCGAGTTTATTGGGGTTGAGTCTTTGAGCCACCCAGCGATGGAGTGATGTAGTTAAGCCGACCTAACTTTGTAGTATGGACCAGCTCCGAGGAAGTAGTTTACAGTTCTCAAGCGCTTCATGTCCCACCTGTGCGGTGTGTGGGTACTGTACTGACACTGTCATAGTCACTCAGTCCCAAGTAAAACAAATGAAAACGACTCTTCAGAGAGATCCCCCCCGCCATAGCTCAGTGGTTTGAGCATTGGCCTGCTAAACCCAGGGTTGTGAGTTCAATCCTTGAGGGGGCCATTTGGGGATCTGGGCCAAAAATTGGGGATTGGTCCTGCTTTGAGCAGGGGGTTGGACTAGATGACCTCCTAAGGTCCCTTCCAACCCTGATATTCTATGATCCCAGGGCATTTTGGTCTCTCTCCATTATGCATTTCATGCTCGGTTGCTGTGACTCACTTACACTATCCCACCCTGCCAAACTGGCTCTCCCAGCACTAGAAAAACCAGTCTCCAGACATGAACCCGCAGACGAAATGAGCGGATCGCTATATAAACGCAAAACCCGCGGGAAAAGAGATGGACACGGCCAGCCTGGTCCCGGTTAGCATCCAGCGGCCAGCCCCGGCTGCTTCAGAGGCAAGAAACCCCCCGCCCCCGCCGCCGCCGCCCCCCAAACCGGGCATGAAACGCGAAGTCTGTGGATTGGGCTGCAAATCCCGCCCCCAGGGCAGGGACCTAGGCGCGGATAAAGGAAGAAGGGACAGAGGCCAGACACACACCTACCCCCCTGTGCTTCCCTCCCCGCGGATCGCTGCTAGGCTCTGCCCCGGCGCTGCGGCGGGGAGGCCGAGCGGCCGGCGGGCGGGCTGGACGAGGGCCCGGCCGCAGCGGCCTTGGCGCGGCCCCAGGCCCGCTGACCAGCCGGCCGGGGCCCCGCCCCGCGCCCGATTGCCCGGGAAAGCGACGCTCGGCCGCGTCCCGCCCCGGGCGGCAGCGGCAGGTAGCGGCGCCGCGCTCCCCGGCCGCCCAGCCCCGCCCCCGGCGCGCTCGCGTAGGCGGAGAGCGGCAGCAGGCTCCGCGCTCCCCGGCCCCGCAGCAGCCAGCCAGCCAGCCGTGCGAGCGGGGTGTGTGAGTGAGTCCGCGGCAGCCGCGCCCGGCCTCAGCCCCCCCGCCATGAGGAAGTGCTGCCTCTCCGCGGTGGGGGTCCTCGCCATGAGCCTGCTCATCGCCAGCGTCGCCTTGCTGGTGGCCCACGTCCTCCAGAGAGTCGTGGACCTGCAAGTGAAAGAGGTGAGAGCCCCCCCCCTCACCCAGCCAGGGCATGGGGGGGGGGGGACCCCTCGCTGCCCTGACACACCTCCCTTCGCAAGGCGCGGGCGGCCGCCGCTAGCTAGGGTGTGAAACATATGGGGGGGGGGGTAGGAGCCGATATAAGGCAAAGACCCCAAAATCAGGGCTGTCCCTATAAAATCGGAACATCTGGTCGCCCTAGTCCTAGAGCCAGAGGCGCTGGAGAGAGGCCGGGAGCTTGGTTGCTTCCCTCCAGGCCTGGGTGATCCCAGGCAAAGCATCCCTGGATGCCAGGCAGGGTGGGGAGCAGCAGCGCCAGGAAATCAGGCTCTGGCTGAGCCCTAGAGAAGCTGCCATGAGACAGCTCAAAATAAATGCGTGGAAAATCCCGGCTGGTTTTAAATGCCCTATTGCAGTGCGGCAACAATCCTTCCAGACTGCAAGGGCTGCCTCTAAAAAAAAAAACCATCCGGTGCTAATAAGCCTCCCCCTCCCTGGGGAAGCCTAGCAAGGTGAGATGTGTGATTTTTAAAAGAGTGTCACATTGAATCATATGCAAGTAGCTTTAATAACTGTAATTAAGGGACACCCTCCAAAGCAGCAGTAAGTAAGTGGTGAAAAGCATATAAAGCTTTAAGTACCTGCTCTCTTACAGTTCATGTTATATGGTCCTAGTAACATTTATCTTGAATAATTCTGGCTTCGTGTTTGCTGATAAATTTCTCTCAACTTTTCCTGACTTTTGTATGGATTGATGCTTTTTTTTGTTGTCAGGCTAGGATATTAATGGTGTGTCATGGCAAATCATTAAAAAATATTCAGTATTTTAAAATTTCATAACAACACGTGGCTATCAATTTTTTAAAAAGCATTTAAAATTAATTCCTGGGTGTTGTTTATCATAGGTTTTTTGTTTTGTTTTGTTTTGTTTTTTAAGCCATTTTGTTCTCCCCTCCTATCTGCCCTTTGCTTCTGAATGGTGGTTGTCCAGAGTTTCTAGTCCGGAGTCAAGATGGGTCAATTCAATTAGCATTAATGGTTACTTTTAAAAAAATGGGTACAGTCAGAATCATTATTTACTGATATCAGCACTAGCAGTAAGTGCAAACTCTTCATGCTAACCATTAATAATATTTGGTTATACAGTGCTATTCCATTCTAGATCACAAAGCGGGGTGGGTGTCATCATCCCCACTTTTCAGAGGGGGAAGCTGAGGTGCAGAAAGTTGAAATGGTTTGGCCATGTCCATACAGCAGTGGCAGAGCAGGGAACAGAAACCAGATCTTCTGAAGCTCAGATCAGGCTGCCAAGCACGGGGTGGTACTGTTGTTAGTGATATTAACAAAGGGCTTGTCTAAACACAGAAGCTGCACTGGTTTAACTTAAATCAGTTTAATTAAACCTGTGCTACTTGTGGGTGAGGACTCTCTTCAGTCTGTTTAAAACTGATGATGTGCGTTTAGCATGAGTCTGTACATTTATTTACCAATGCAAGCTAAATGAATATAAGACGGGTCAAAACTGATATAGGAGAGTTCACGTGCAAAGCTGCACCGGTATAAGAATCACACAAATATAGTGCAACTTTGTGGGTAGACCAGGCCATAGTCTCCTAGCATAAAGGGCTAAGGGGAGGAAGAAGGAGAAAATCTGGCCTTGATCCTGCTAGTCTTTGTACAGCACACAGCAAGGAGTGCAAAGAGATGTGAAACTGAGTGGAGGATAAGCTTAGGCACAAGTAAAATTTCAAATTTTCAAAAGCACCTAAGTGACTTGTCCACCTAAGTCCCATTGACTTTCAGTGAGAATTAGGCATCAAAGTCACGTAGGAACTTTTGAAAATTATGACTGTATTCCTTTGCACTCAGTAGAAGTTGTTTGCACCACTACTGTATGCTCACTCTTACTTCAAAGGGTGTGAGGTATAACAGAGCTTGGGATGGAGAATGGGAGTGTCTGTGGCAGACATGGGCTTAAGTGTGATTGTCCTCATGCTGGTGAAGCCCTTAGCTACACTCTCTTCTTTGGACTTACTCCTGCTATTAGGTAAGAATAAATTAGTACTGGTGCAATGGTGCTCTCACTAATGTTGGATTGGGTTCCCTTGTGCTCCTCCTGCTCATCACTTTTTACTTTGTACTTTTACACACCTGACTATGCAGGGTCAGGTACTCTCTCTATGCTTATCTAATGCACCCCTCATTGTCGGATCCAGGTGCCATATGCACAAACCGAAGAAAACCCCCAAAAGATTGTGCTCGCTATCACTCTATTGACTCTGCTGTTTACTTAGTCGGGTTGTTCATATTTGTTTGCATACTAGGGAAAAAGCGTCTGGCTATATGATGTAGTCAGTGATATTTTGTGACATCATGTGCAAACAGATGAATCTTGCATTGCATTTGAAATGTGGCAAGATTTGGGCTTTCCCCAGTCCCTGATGGGGGAGTTCCACTATTCAGAGTCTGTGCCAAAATCCCTCAGCTCCAAGATCTCAAGAGTTTTATTCTGGTCTCTGGCAGCTGCAACAACCCCATCTGCTCACAGCCATTGAGGTAGGTTGCAGAGGGAGAGGCTGTCTTTGTGACAGATGGACCCTAATCCATTGAGGGCCTTACAGCAAAACTGGAATTGCAGCCAGGTATGATGATATACTATAATGGGCTCTCATCAGTCTGAATTGTGTAGTAGGAGGAATGGCCAGACCTAGGACAATCACAATTGCTGTAGTTTAGCCTGGAGGTGATGAAGCTGTGGATCACTATGGTCAGTGCAGGTAACATGCAGGCATATAAGACTGAATGACCCGTTTAAATGTTACTTTAGAAGTGAGTATTCCCAAGAAGATGGGAAAAATATACCTAGACTTGAGTCAAGGAGTCCTACTCAGGGTGGTTGAAGAAGTTTACTCTGCTGTTCAGTTGTACTCAATCCAGGAGTGTGAGCATTTTGAAAAATCACAATGAAACATTGAAGGAGGGGAACATAACTATTCCCCGGTGTTACGACTTCTTAGGATCTTTGGCGTGCCTATGGGGAAACAATGAATATTTAATCCACTAACATGAATTCTAAGGAAGGGTCAGTGGGGCTCCGCATGGGTGCAGGAGTCCACCTGCATGGCATGAGTTGCAGGATCAGGGCCTAAGACATCAGGACTTACCGGAAACAGGATGTCAGAAATACTGGGAGTTCCCATGGAATTTAAAAAAAAAACTCCCCAAAACATTTCTAAAATAATGTTTTCATAATACATGTGGCATTTTCAGCATATATGATTTGAAATCCTCTTCTGAAAAGCATTCTGTAACTCCTGTGTATTACTATGGTTATGATGCGGCATGCTACAAAGGGTTGATTGTTGCTCATTTGACATGATTGGCCAGATATCCTATCTCAGGGTTGTTTGCCAAACACTCTACATCCTCCATCTCTAGATGTGCACTTCCACCTCCTCTATATCCACAGAGGATGCAAATCCACTTGCTTTGGTGAATCAGCAGAACCCATTTAATTTAGCAGTGGGGAGCACTCAGTGGGGAGGGTGTTCCATGCAAACACTGCCAGCCTGTTACAGGCCCTTAATCCTTTGTTCCAGATATCAGTGGGCATGCCTAACTCCCATTGGTTTCAGTAGGAGTTAGGTGCCCAAATACTTTGGAGGATCTGGGCCAGCTTACTTTCCCACTCAGAAATATTGCGGCCATCCCAAGCTCATTCTATCAATTCTATCAATCTAACCACTCAAAAATAAAAATGCCAGTGGAAAGGAAACAGAAACTGATACTGGGAGACCCAGAATGTGTCCGAGAAACACATGGAGTTGATGAAATTAAGATCCTATAAGCACCAACCAAGAATTGGCAGTTCTCCAGGCCTTTCTGCTTTTGAGCTTGTGTGTTTACAATATTTAATGTGTTTTCCCAGAAAAATAAAAGTAGCAAATAGAGATGTGATCCATTTAGTTGCAAATTATTTCCCCCTCTTCTGCCTCCTGGTGATGTAGCATTGAAGATATGGTTTTCTTTGTGCCTTTTCTTAAACAGTTTAACTTAGTGGGTCAGATTTATCCCTGCATTGACTTTAGTGGAGCTTAAACCGTTTTCCCCCAATATTGATTTATTTTCTCTTTTTATAGCACTGCTGCATCATAGCTGTAATGTCATTTTCAAAACAAAATGAGCACTTTTGGAATGATACTTCTATATCATGTTTCTAGAGGAAATGTAAAAAGGTGGCATTCTGACACTGACCTCGCAATTATAGATGAATTGCCGATACAATAGTTAAGTGATTCTACAATAACAGGGATTTATGGACATTCTTATATAGACTTCTATAGAATACAAGATGAGCTGATAGCAAATGGATCTGTGTGCATTTGTGTTCTCATTTTTTGTTAGGAAACTCTTTAATGGGGGTGGGAAAGGAACCCAGGCCCAGCCAGGGATTTTGCTAAAACAGCTGTTAAGTCCTGGTCCACATAAACGTGAGGACCCTCAGTAACTTGCAGGATTGGCGCCTGAGACTAAGTGCTCATGCCAGTCTGACCTAAAACAAATTTCACATGCTGCAGAGTCAGAACTTCACGCCTTTGCTGGAATTGGGTTTATTAGCAAAGAAATTAACAATAACACAAAGCTCAGCTTCTCTCCTAGTTTGAGCACTCCTAGGGTGCCTTCCACAGGGCTGTTTGCCACAGACTCTTCATCCTCCATCCCTAGATGTCTACTCCCACCTCCTCTATATCCACAGAGGATAGAAATCCACTTGCCTGGGTGACTCAGCAGAATACATTTAATTTAGCATTCCCTGGCAGGATCAACAGCTCGGGGGTGGGGGGTGTTCCATGTAAACACTGCCAGCCCGTTACAGGCCCTTAGTCCTTTGTCCCTATTTTTACAAGTGCAATGCAGTCTTTGGAAATCGTTCCAGTTAGAAAACTAAAGACAGGGGGCTTGAAAAATCCCAGTGCAGCTGGCTGTTTTCGTTCCTGCTCCCCTGCCTCCTGCTCCCGGTTTCTATGAATTAGAGAACCCAGGACCCCAGGGTGCATACTGGTGGGATGCTGTCAGGTTATACCTGGTCATTTATAACAGGATAAAGCTTAAAGCATGTCACTACCGTATAACTACATCTGACTTGTAATAAGATGACAGTCAAAGACAAATCTCCCTCAGTTTCTGTAGATTCTGAGTTGTATTTATATGTATACAGACGGTTACATCCACCTCCGTGCAACACTCTATGCCCCACTTAAGCATAGTGGTCCCAATCCTGGTCTTACTGAAGTTAATGCAACAAGGAATTTACAGTCTAAGGCCTTGATTTTCAGAGGGGCTGAGAAATGCCTATGGGGTTAAGAAATGTGGAGGGGTGCATTTCACCCAGAATTAATATACAGACAGATTCTGATACCCTGACTCTGGTTTAGTAGCATCTTACGCTGGAAGAAACCACTTGTGGAGTAAGGCCCAGCCCCTCAAAGTTATGTAGGTGCCTGAATACCTTT
The DNA here is from genome assembly GCA_033296515.1 of Macrochelys suwanniensis. NCBI lineage: Eukaryota > Metazoa > Chordata > Testudines > Chelydridae > Macrochelys > Macrochelys suwanniensis. The sequence goes on along the minus strand of CM065779.1, from coordinate 18,732,400 downwards.
GAGGATCCAGGCCTAAATGATAATTCATTGTGAGTAAGGGTGTCAGAATTTGGCCCAATGTGGTATTCAAGAGGGGCCTACTACTTAAGGACAATAAGGTCCTTTAGTTCAGTAATAATTTAAGATTTCTGTGCCCAAATAAAACCAAATGGAGGGGGCGAAGCTGTTCTCTCACTGAGGCACAGGTGTTGCTGTACCTCAGTAGCCAATATTGGCTGGTATGGACATGGTTCATTGTGCTCTGGCTGGTAAGTCCACATGCCAGGGAATTTAAGTCACAAACATTTGAGGGAAATAGAATGAGAATTTCTGCAGTTCTTGGCCCCCGTCTTGCAAAGGCTAATGCACAAGTTTGATTTCAGCGGGGGCTACTTGTGCTTAAAGTTAGGCCCATAGAGAAATATTTACAGGGCCCAGGGCCTCATCAGCCTCAGTCCAAGGGCAACTCACGAGGCCGTTTCTTCTCTCTCATACAGCGAATCTTCACAGAATGCCCAGCAACCGTGTGATTTCCTTTTGTTGTTGTTCTTGTGTAGGAAACAGTATTAAAGAATGGCACAGAAGCCTTTGACCTCTGGGAAGACCCTCCTCCACCAGTCTACATGCAGTTCTACTTTTTTAACGTGACCAATCCTCTAGAAGTGGTCAATGGAGAGACCCCTTTTGTGGAAGAAATAGGGCCGTACACCTACAGGTAAGTCTATATCACTCACTGTATTTGCAAAAATAAAACTTGGGAGGGTTGGTTGGGGCAACCATGGACAGGTTTCATAGCAAAAAAAACCTGTTGATAGGTTATGTGCTGGAGAGTTTACTCAAGGGAGGAAGGATGTTCTAGTGGCTAAGGCACTGGACTGGGACTTGGAAGACCTGAGTTCAGTTCATCACTCAGCTCCAGTTTCCTCTGGACACGTCACGTAATCTACCTTGTGCATCAGTTCCCATTTGTGAAATGGAGGTAGTATTGCCCTACCTCCCAGCAGGATGTTGTGAGGAACAAAAACTGCATGGTGGTGAGGTTTTCAGATGTTATGGTGAGAAGGGCCATATAAGTACCTATGATAGATAGAACATGTCTTCACACTGGCTAGAGCAGTGGTTCCCAAACTTTTTCCATTGCACCCCCCCCTTACCCGTAATGGAAACCCTCCCCACCCCCCAGAGCCGCAGCCAGGAGCAGACCTGGACCACAGTTGTGAGCCAGGGCCAGGAGCGGGACCGCGTCAGGGCTGGGAGTCAAGAGCCGGGGCTGGGAGTCAAGAGCCAAGGCTGGAGCCGGGGGCGGGGGTCAGGGCCAGCGCGGAGCAGGAAACAGAGTGGGGCTGCGTAGTGCTCCCTCCCTGCCCCCTTTGGGGGCTGCTCCAGGCCCCTCCGCGTCCCCCTGAACGTTCCTCTGCCCCACAGTTTGGGGACCATTGGGTGAAAGGGAATCAGGCCCCTAGTATTTGAAGGGACGCTAGAGAATTGAAGGGAGAGCCTGGTTTGTTAATGTTTCACAGCCACATTGGTCTATGCACACACCTTTCCTACCCATGTTATTTCTCTCCCTCTGCCTTTCTCCTTCCACACCTCAGCATCCTCGTTCTCTCACTGCCTCTCCTGCTATTTTCTCATCTTCCTTTCCCCTTCTGCAGTCTCTGCCTCTCCTCCCTCCTTATTTCGTCACAGTGGCCAATCTGTCTCTTTCCACATATTCTCTCTCAAGCGCTTCTGGCCCCCATCCCGTGGCATTGGAAGCTTTGCTCATACAACATCCATGCTGCTGGGAACCACTGTGCAACATCTCTGTGTGAAGTGTTCTGGCAGAGCGTGGCACTTACAACTAATCAGAGGTGCTCTCCGGTGTGTCAGACAGATAAACAGGGCTCTAGTTTTTGTAGGGCCCTATGTGAAGTGACACAAGCAGAGTCCCCCACCTCCTGGTACTCACGACACATCCCTGGGTGCCTCCGTCCTGTCGTCCTTCTCAGGCTGTGATTCCCTTCTCCCCGCTCCCCATACCCTTCGCCAACACACATTAGTGAGGCTGCACAAGCTAGAAAGCCAGCAGGTAGAACTGAGCGGAAACCTTCTGAGTGGGGAAAGGGTACTGCGAGAATTCAGTCTTCGCCAAGGCCCACTGGCCCCAGAGTCAGCTGGGATGGAAGACGGACGGCGAATCAGGGCTGGTGCTGTGGCTGGTGGATCAGGTGTATGAGTGTGGAGAAACACAGCGTGAATGGCTAGTGTGTAGATCCCCTGGCAAGAGCTCTCCCACGACATGTAATTTTGCAGTCAGCATGCAGGAGGCGGGGCTGGGTGGTGCAGGCTCGGTCTGTTACTTGTGCATGACGTGAGTAAGCCAGGGCTGCACATTTCAAAGGTCTGTGATTCACTCTCTTTTGTTTGCTTTGCCCTATTTTGACTTGTCTGTACAGGATAGGGTCTGTCTGATACAGAAACACTGGAAGCTGAAGTTCTGTTTTCCAACAGCTTGATTGGCATTTCCAGGGCTGTGGGTTGCTGACAGCAGCAGCTGTCACATGGGGGCCATTGTAGCCTGCTACCCACTGGGACGGAGGAGAAATATCAAGCTCCTTGCTCAGGCCACAAGCCAGCAAAGCACAGAAGTGCTTAAACACACGAGTGCTTAAACCATGCTTAAAACTAAGCGTGCGCTTGTGTTTTTTATGGGCAGTGCAGGCTGGCTTGGTAGTGGACATGCTCTGAAATTGGGCAGGGGGACAACAGTGTTGTGACTGACGTAAACAAGATTGGACAGTACAAGGGCTATTTATAAACTCAGCATGCTGGACAGATGACGTAGCTTTAAACAAACCATGGTTTTGATCCACAGACTCTGAACCCAGTAAACACAGGGACATTCAATAGGACTGTTGTAATTGCAGAGATGGGCATAAGCTGCAAAATTCAGATCTAGCTAGAGCCAAAAATAGTATTAGTGAATGTCTCTCTCGTCACCTGAAACCATATTTACTGGTTTTACAGGATGGAGATCAAAAGAGTAATTTATTGTAAAGCACAGTCTGCTCATCTGTCCAAACTTGCTGAGCTTGGAAACACTCTTTAATTTTGTCTGGTTTTGCCATATTGAAGATTTTCCTCTTTAATCTTTGAGTCTCAACCCTTGGAACCCTAAGGGGTGAGTTTTATTTTCTCCTCCAAGCCTCTTAGGAGTGAGATTTCTCAGACTGATTATGGCAAAGAAATTGGGAGCCCCCTACAAGTCAAGTCCTGGCGTGATTATTCCGTGATAGTCTGTTGCCAACTCAAAATGTTCCCCAATAGTGAAGATGCTGAAATGTGGTGGATCTGTCATTTATAAACATTTGGGGCAGGGGGAATGGCTGGTTTCTAACTGGAATATTTTCCATGGAACATAAGCCTCTCTCTAAACAGCTTAGAGATTGAACCAGTTTCTTGGGAAAAAAAATTAACTGCAAATATAGCTGTATGTTCATATGTGTGGATTAGAATGCTCTGAAGATTCTTGTATGCACTATTGTTGTACCTGTATCACCCCCAGGATACTGGAGAGACAAAGTGGGTGAGGTAATATCCTTTACTGGACTAACTTCTGTTGGTGAGAGAGACAAGCTTATACAGAGCTCTTCTTGACCTGAACAAGAGCTCTGAGTAAGCTTGAATGCTTGTCTCTCTCCCCAACAGATGTTGGTCCAATAAAAGATATGACCTCATCCTCCTTGTCTTTCTGAAGATTCTTGTGCAGTTGGCATAGAACATGGGAGTTGAAATGTATGAAATACAGCATTGATTACGTTTGCTCAGGAAGAAACCCTTATAAAAGGCAGTATATGATCTTTGTAACTCAGGAGCTGGTGTGGAGTTAGTGAGATGTAACCAAATTCTTACACTGCTATAAAGACATGCTGGCAAAGCATGTAACCTGACATTTATCTCTCTCTCTTTTGCTTTTATTGTGCAAGTTCTATGTACATTTCATTTGGAAATCGGGCGAGCCAGCTCTGTAGAACTTAGTATATATTGTTTGTGTAATGGTGGCTGCTGAAGTTTGTACAAGGGTGGGGCATACATTTCAAAGTCGTTGAAAACTGGAATTCTGATCAGATCAGCTGGCAGCATTCCACCCCTTATGTGTTAGGTTTGTTTATGAGCCATCCTGGACATCTGCTGCTTGGGATGGTAAACAGTATTCTAGAAGTGAAATCCTGGTCCCACTGAAGTCAGTGGAAAAAATCCAGTGGACTTCACTGGGTTTCACCTGGCGTATTCAAGAACCTAGGGTGAAATTCAAACTTGTGCAGAGAGCAGCATAAGGCCTTTTCCACAGTCTTGTCTCACATAAGCCCATAGGACCTGATCTAAAGTGCACTGAAGTCAATGGAAAGACTCCCCTATTGGTATCAATTGGTCTTGGATCCGGGCGATGAGGCTTAAGTGGAGCATATCATAGAATCCTAGAATCATAGAATCTCAGGGTTGGAAGGGACCTCAGGAGGTCATCTAGTCCAACCCCCTGCTCAAAGCAGGACCAAACCCAATTAGATCATCCCAGCCAGGGCTTTGTCAAGCCTGACCTTAAAAACATCTAAGGAAGGAGATTCCACCACCTCCCTAGGTAACCCATTCCAGTGCTTCACCACCCTACTAGTGAAAAAGTTTTTCCTAATATCCAACCTAAACCTCCCCCTCTGCAACTTGAGACCATTACTCCTTGTTCTGTCATCTTCTACCACTGAGAACAGTCTAGATCCATCCTCTTTGGAACCCCCTTTCAGGTAGTTGAAAGCAGCTATCAAATCCCCCCTCATTCTTCTCTTCTGCAGGCTAAACAATCCCAGTTCCCTCAGCCTCTCCTCATAAGTCATGTGCTCGAGCCCCCTAATCATTTTTGTTGCCCTCCGTTGGACTCTTTCCAATTTATCCACATCCTTCTTGTAGCGTGGGGCCCAAAACTGGACACAGTACTCCAAATGAGGCCTCACCAGTGCCGAATAGAGGGGAATAATCACGTCCCTCGATCTGCTGGAAATGCCCCTACTTATACAGCCCAAAATGCCGTTAGCCTTCTTGGCAACAAGGGCACACTGTTGACTCATATTCAGCTTTTCGTCCACCGTATACCTTGCACTGGCCTTCTACATAGGAGGAGTGAATTTTTTCCCACAGTGAAGAGGCAAAACTGTAGTTTTCAATCCTTATTTCATGTGAAGAACCTTAGATCGGGCCTTTAAATCCTTTTGTGTTGTCTTGGGCTATAATCTTTCTGTTTTTTCTATTGCCGTTTATAAAGCAAAAAAGTAAACTTCACTAGACTGCATTAAGAACATTGGTGGGTGAACAGGATTTTAAAAAGTGCTCAGCATTGACCTAACTCTGCCCCCTTTGCATCCAAAGGGATCCAAATTTCAGTGAGGGCAGAGTTAGACCAGTGCTGAGTGCTTGTGAAAATCCCACCCTTTCTCTTTATGCACTTAAAGCAGGAGTTCTGTAGCCATAATAGATATTATTTGTACCGTTGCAAATTTCCTTAAGAGCCAAATTTTCTGTCCCCCAGAGAGTACAGGCCAAGAGCGGATGTTCATATTTTGGACAATGGCACCAGGGTCTCTTCTGTGAACCCAAAGACCTATGTATTTGAACCAGAGAAGTCTGTTGGAGACCCTGAAGTTGACCTGATCAGGACAGTAAATATTCCTGCAGTGGTAAGTTCTGTTGTATTTATGGCTGGAATATTATTGACATGTGGCTGGAATACTACTGACAAGTGGCTATTATTGACATATGCATATAAGTACAAGTTGTAGCCATGGTATTTCTCATCTTCAAAGCGTTGTATTAATTGCCAACTCATTTCTTCTTATGACAACTTCTTGGGATAAGGTAAGAATTATCCCCATTAATGGATGGGGAACTGGCAACAGAGAGGTTAAAAGGCCATCAAGGCAGGCCGTGTCAGAACAGAGATTGGAAATCAGGCATTCCTGGATCCCAACCCTTTGCTCAGACCACTGGACCAGACCACTCTCAGTCCTTTCATAGGCTCTACTGTCTCATTTTAAAGGATGCATTACCCCATTAAAAAAAAACACACGGAACTTGATCTCTGAAGTCCTCAGATACTCTTAAGTGAACCATCGCCCTGCACTTTGTGTAGTCAGGTCCACCAGTTGAAATACATGTAAAATGATCCCAGATCACAGTAGTAGCATTTTACACCCACTTTGCACTGATGTAATTGACTGCACCTTGTGCAGGGAAAGAAAATCAGGTCCATTGTCTGACTCCGTTCTACAGTTCTTGGCTATGCCCATAAAGGCAGGACTTGTACTAAAGAACTATGCATAAACCAGATATAGTGGTTAATATTTTAATGGTTTTTTGACTAAAGGTTATGTGTTACAAGAATATTGTCTCTTGTCACTGTGACAGATAGGGCAATTTCCTGTAATGTCTTTGAAGGACCTTATTTTATTATGTTTATGTATAAATGTGGCCTGGAATTGTATATAAATTACCTCTCTAAGGAGGAGGTGTGACAAGACCTGGGAATACCAGAGACTATTGAAAATGTGCCAGACAAGTATGGACTTTTGGGACAATAAGTATTAAGTGGATTTCCTGGGGAATCCATAGGAAGAGGTTAATGCAGATCCCATGCTCCGGTTATGCAAGACCACAGCCTTTTAAGCTATGCCCTGAGCAGAGGGTCGTTGTCTGCTGATTGCCTGTTACAGAAGGCCAAGATCAAAGGCCCAAGCTGTATAAAGAAGTGGCTGATTGGCCCAGTCTCAGCTGTAGTTCTGAATCTAAGACAGATGAACTTGTAATCACGGAGAAAACCCAGTTGTGGGTTTTGACCAGAGCCCTAGGTTGGACTGGGGGTGACCTCTGCTGAGCTTTTTAGCATGCGTGTAGGTTTTTATTGTTTCAATGTGTTTTCTCTGTAATGCTTTTACCTTAAGAATAAATACGGTAACTTACAATACTCTAGGCAATACTCTGGTCATAGCCCTTGGAAAGAAAGCAAAGCCTGATTAGGCAGTCTGGCTTGCCGGGGTACCACAGTGTAAGGTAGGGAGCTGTGCAGCCTGGAAAATCCCCACCGAGTTAAAGATGGAAACAAACCTCTAGAGATAGACTATGGCTCTGCAGAGAGCCACGATTTATCATTTGTTGTTTGCAGTGTTGTGGTAGCCATGTTAGTCCCAGGACATTAGAGAGACAAGGTAGGTGAAGTAATATCTTTTATTGGATCAACTTCTGTAGACCTAGCACTGTCTACACCAAGGATTAGTCGGTGTAACTGCATTGCTCGGGGAGTGTGGATTTTTCACATCCCTGAGCGATGTAGTTATACCAACCTAACTTCCTAGTGTAGACCGCACCTAAGCTCGAAAGCTTGTCTCTCTCACCAGCAGAAGTCAGTCCAATAAGAGAGATTACCTCACCCACCTTGTCTCTAATATTCTGGGACCAACACAGGTACAACAACACTGCAAACAAATCATGATAACTTGTGGCTCCCAGCTTGATCGGGCACCAGCTCCATCTTGTGGCTGTCTGCAGAGCCATATTCAAAGGTTTGTTTCAGTTTTTAACCTGGTGGGCTACATTCAGAGGTGCAAGTAAGCCAGTACGCCCCGGTAGAGCATACAGGCAAGAGCCAGTGTGCCGTACCAGGGACCAGCTTCCCCAGGCGGCAATTTAAAGGGCCTGGGGCTCCTGCCGCCGCTACCGCCCTGGGCCCTTTAAATCACCGCCGGAGCCCTGCCACTGCTACCCCAGGGCTCCGGCGGTGACTTAAAGGGTCCAGGGTGGTAGCAGCAGCCAGAGCCCTGGGCCCTTTAAATAGCTGCCGGAGCCCTGCTGCCGGAGCCCTGGGGTAGTGGCGGCAGGGCTCTGGGGGCGATTTAAAGGGCCCGGGGCTCCCAGCTGTCGCCGCTACCGTCCCGGGCCCTTTAAATTGCTGCCTGAGCCCCGCTGCTGGACCCCCGGGGCTCCGTTGGCAATTTAAAGGGCCCGGGGAGAAGAGGCAGGGAGTTCTGGGGGGCAGTCAGGGGACAGGGAGCAGGGGGCGGTTGGATGGGGCGGAGTTTTGGGGGGGGCAGTCAGGGGACGAGAAACGGGGGCATTGGATAGGCGTGGGAGTCCTGGGGGTCTGTCAGGGGGTGGGGGGGTGGATAGGGGTCAGGGCAGTCAGGGGACAAGGAGCAGGGGGGCTTAGATGGGGGGGTGGGGTCCTGGGGGGGCAGTTAGGGGTGGGAGGGTCTCTGGAGGGGGCGGTCTGGGGGCGGGGGGGTTGGATGGGTTGCGGGTTCTGAGGGGGGCAGTTAGGGGGTGGGAAGTGGGGGCGGGGGGTCAGATGGGGCCAGGCTGTTTGGGGAGGCGCAGCCTTCCCTACCCAGCCCTCCATACAATTTTGCAACCCCGATGTGGCCCTCAGGCCAAAAAATTTGCCCACGCCTGGACTAATCCATACTAATAATAATCCCTTGTAACTCAGTCACTGGTTTTTATTTTTTGTTCAGTTTGCGGTTAAGCAGCTGCATAAAAGCAAATTACATGGGTGAGGGGTTGGCATTAAAAATCTTTATTGTTAACTTCAAAACCCTCAAATCTTATTTTTTTTTCTCCTTGTTTTTATGTAAAAATCAATTCTTTCATGTAGAAGCTGATAAATTCTCCAAAAAGCTAAAAAACCAACAACCCTCAAGTGAGTTAATTTGCATTAGCAGTTGGATTTACATTCTAGCACATGAGCTGAAACTTCATTAGGTTTGACACTGATTCACAATACAGGGCAGGAGACTTGGGTGACTGCTAGCAGCGGAAGCTCAGGCAGCAGTTTTGTTGTGATGGAGTTGGATGCTCAATGATTAGGGCCCTACCAAATATAGGGTCCATTATGGTCAATTTCACGGCCATAGGATTTGAAAATTGGTAAATTTCACATTTTCAGATGTTTAAATCTGAAATTTCACAGTGGTGTAACTGTGGGGGTCCTGACCCAAAAGGGAATTGTGGGTGGTGGCAAACTTGCTGTAGGGGGGTCATGGGATTGCCACCCTCACTTCTGTGCTACCTTCAGAGCTGGATTCTGAAGGCAGCAACCGCAGAACTTCCTGCAGCCTCAAGAGGTTCCCGGGGTTGGAGGTGAATCTGATCTCCCCTCCCCCGAGCATCTGTACAAGGAATGGACAAGTCCTGTCCCTCCCCAGCCCAGCCGGAGCTAGAAGCCCTCTTGCTGGGATGCTCCTAGGAACAAGGGGACATCGGATTTCATGGGGAAGGGCTTATTTCACAGTCTGTGATGCGTTTTTCACTGCTGTGAAATTGGTAGGGGCCTATCAATGATCATTTGAAGACACTGATACATCAGTGTAAAACATACTGCTGCAGAACTTCAGTGTAGACACTCATTACAGCGACTGTAGTTAATGGACCTCATTGAGAGGTGGTAGCTAGGTCGACTAAAGAATTCTTCTATCAACCTAGAGATGTCTACACCCGGGGTTAAGCTGGCTTAACTACATCTCTCAGGGGGGTGGATTTTTCATATTCATGAGTGACGTAGTTGGGTCGACATAACTTTTCAGCGTTGACCAGCCCAGAGGCTTTCGTTTAGAAGCTGGTTGTCTGATGGCCAGCACTGAATATCTGAGCTACTGGCTAGTCAGTGGCACAACATAATTTGCCAACTGCACAAGTCAGATTGCAGCGCACCATGTGGTGAAACTTCTTAAAATGAGGGCTTGAGAGGAGTTTAACTCTAAGAATGAGAATTGGATTTGGAAAGGTAGAAATTGCATTGTTGTGGGGTATTTTTAGCCATAAAAACATAGTCTCTCAGAACACTGAATGTGCAGTGTTGTAGCCATGTTGGTCCCAGGATATTAGAGAGACAAGATGGGTGAGGTAATAGCTTTTATTGGACCAACTTCTCTTGGTGAGAGAGGCAAGCTTCCTACTGTACAGCGCCAGACCGGAAGAAGTGCTCTGTGTAAGGTCGAAAGCTTGCCTCTCTCACCAACAGAAGTTGGCCCAATAGAAAAATATTACCTCACCCAGCTAGTCTCTCTCATAACCTTGAATAATAGTTGCAAAGATAAATAAAACAGGTTTATTACTATTTCTAACACTCAGCATTGCAGTCTGAGTCTGACCTGCAAACCCACTGTAGTAATCTCATTGACTTCGATCATGTGGGATGCTCACTTCATTTTGCAGCAGTGTCAAGCATGATAGAAGTATGTGATTGTATGCTTGGCTACATAATTGTGGTCTAATGAGGGCTCTGTAAAAAGTTAATTTCATCTGTGGTTGCAGCCAATGCAATTGTTTCTCCTGTGTCTCCTTGCTACCACATGAGTGCTGTTAAACATTACCTCTTATTAATGCATTCAGCTGTGACAGATTGCCAGAAGTATACTGTAAAGACTACAGCTAAGCTTGGAGGAAGGATAAGATTTGTATCGGTAAATGCTGGCAAAGTGTCAATTTACCATACTCACACAAGCCAGCTTAAAAGGACTGCTGTTTATTGAGCATCCCTTCCCGACCAGGGGTGTCTGCAGGCTCCCTGCCTCTGTTTTTTTCCCCTCTTCGGGGTCCTCTGTGTATGTGGAAGAGAGCTTCTCAGCCTGGGTCGACAGACTTGCGTTAGCAGGGCATGCCTTAACTCTCTAAAAATAGCTGTATTACAGCACTGGGAAGCTTGCTTCCGCAGGCTATCTAGACCAGGGGTGGGCAAACGTTTTGGCCCGAGGGCCACATCTGGGTATGGAAATTGTATGGCGGGCCATGAATGCTCACAAAATTGGGAGTTGGGGTGCGGGATGGGGTGAGGGCTCCAGCGGGGGGGTGTTTCTGGGGGGGGGCCCAGAAACGAGGAGTTCAGGGTGCTCCGGGTTTGGACTAAAGGGTTCAGAGGGGGATCAGGGCTGGGGCAGGGGGTTGGGGCATGGGAGAAGGTCGGGGGACAACATCTGAGCGGCACTTACCTCAAGCAGCAGAGGCGCGGCCAAGCGGCTCTGCGCGCTGCTCTGTCCGCAGACGTCGCCCCTGCAACTCTCACTGGCCGCAGAGGGCAGTTGCGGGGGCAGCGCTTGGGGCGGGGGCAGTGTGCAGAGCCCCCTGGCTGCCCCTACGTGTAGGAGCCGGAGGGGGGACATGCTGCTACTTCTGGGAGCCACGCGGAGCAGGGCAAGCCCTGGACCCCGCTCCCCGGCTGGAGCTCAAGGGCTGGATTAAAATGTCTGGAGGGCTGGATGCAGCCCCAGGCCGTAGTTTGCCTGCCCCTGATCTAGACGTACCCTTTAAGAACACTCAGAGGCTTTCTGTGGTTAACAGTGCCCCTGCCTGGGGCTAGCTTAATACCAGAACTAGTTTACAACAACCCAGAGTCCCAAACTAAAGCGCATACCAACAACACAAAGTAAAAGTTCTGGCATTTTCTCTCACCCCCTCAGGGCTCTTCTGTCTAGTCTGATCTCCTTGCTCTCCCTCACTGGGGCTCTGACTTCCAGTCCCAAACAGAGTCGGGGCTTCCTGCTTCCCCCCCCCCCCCTCTCCCCCCCCGTAGCCTTCTGCACACTGGGCTTTACCCGCCAAGTTCCCTGGTGTCATGATCCCGCAGGAACCTTTTTTCCCTGCAGTGTCTACTGACATAGCGACAGCTCTTTGGATTTCCCCTTTTACTTTATAGGGAACTCCCCTATTCACCTCAGTGGGACTCATTCCGTAATCAGGGTTGGCTTAGCCCCAGGCTCTCCAGATCGTGGGGCAAGCCACCCTGTTACCCCAACGAAAACTATTTCCATCGATAATAATCAAAATGTACAGCTAGGAAAAGTAAGAAAAACGCTGCGTGAGAAAGTATTGGAGTTTGATTTAAGGATATTTGCATTGTACATTTTGACATGCGATGTGTCCAGTTTGTGTTTTAGTGGTTATAAAGCTTTAACTTTTTGAATCTCAGTGTCTGCTGTCGTTCAGCAGTTATTCTCTGATCCCGCTCGTAAGTTCCCACAACTGTGAAAACTTAAATGGATAGAAATTGAAGAAAATGCTTGAAAATAACCACTGATATTACCTGTCAAAATGATGAAATAAAAATCACATTCTGCCAAGCCTAACTCTAGCCCGGTCCACACAGGAGTCATTCATGTTCGTGCATCTGAATGCAGCTCTTGCAAGCGCGGTTTCCCTGACCTGTATGAACTAAGGTTTCTTTTTCTGAGGGCAATGCTACAAAAACCCTATTGTGGACTCCCTAGGGAAGTAGTTTCTTGCACTGTTTGACTAACACTGTTCCCTGAAAAGAATCCCTGCCCACACTTGTCTGGGAAATCAGGCTAGAAACGTGCTAGTAACAACCATGTTTCCATTCTGTTGTTGATAGCATGATTTTGATGCCATAAGTAATCATTAGTCCTGCCATGAGTACTGGGGACTCGACTAGATGACCTCTCGAGGTCCCTTCCAGTTCTGTGATTTGTACCAACCTGTTCTTATGTCAGTTTTGCTCTTTTTTTCACACAAGAAACTTGACTTTTAACTATCTGTTTAACTTCACTTCTTATATTGAGCTGTAGAAAGTGCAATGTACCACAGGTTACAGAGAAAATGAATTCCATTCCGTTCTGCATATGTTGTCTTCACTGAGTAGGTGATCTAGCGAGTCCATGCGTTTTGGAGAAGTGGCCACCTTTTATAGAATTTAATCAGTATTTGGTTTCACAATTTTGAGCCACATCCTTTTTGAAACTAAATTTCAAACACTTCTCTGGGCAATAGGCTACTGTGCTTCAGCAAACCACCTCTGTTTAGCAAAGCATTTTTGCATGTACTTTGGTTGAATGCCTCGAAGCCACAACATCTCGAAACTAAAATTCTGTCACTCTGGTCAATAGGCTTAAGGACCGTCTCGATTCAGCAAATCACTTACACGCATGTTTAACTTGTTGTACATTCTTAAGGATATGCTTAACTTAATGGAATGAAACGTATGTGCTTTACTGAATAGGGATGGATTTAAGCAAGTGCTTAAATGGTTTCCTGAACGGGGCCTGTGAAAGCAGATATTGATAAGAACATATCAAAAGAATCCCAGTGACCAGTAAATTACCTGTTATTGTTAAATCATAAGGTTGAAAATATGCTTCATGCCTGTACACTGTTCTGATATTGTGTGTGTATATAAGAACACTTTATTTTAATACTGTATCAACTTGTCCTTGCTTCCTCTCTCATATCAGACTTTAATGGAATGGACCAAATCAACTTCTCTACGGCTACCCACAGAGATACTCCTACTATTATACCAAGAAAACTTGTTTACAACACACAGTGTCCACGAATTACTGTGGGGCTACAAAGACAAATTTTTGTCAATGCTGCATGTGCTTCATCCTGAGGTTGATTCAGAGTTTGGCTTATTTAATAAGGTAACTTCTCTACGATGTCCTGTTTTCCAGTGCTTTAAATTAATGGCACGTCACTGATGCAAAGTTGGGGCTGTAAATGCTGGGCCAGTTGTAAAGGGTATATCGGGGTCACACGCAGGCATTATGGGGAGGTTGTGGGGAAAAAACTGGAGAGATGACAGTGGGGATAGCTGCCTCTTCAGTTGAAGGACTACATCTGCCTTTTGCTACTCTGGTTCGGAGTCCTTGAGTAGAAAGTAGAAGAGCCACACATGCTTTTTTTCCCCACCCATGCTTGGCTAGGAGGCTGCAGAGTTTCCTTATTCAGATGTGGACCTTACCACTGTTGCCCATGCCTTCGTCCCCTATAATGCACTGTTTGTGGGCTGGCCTTGAAAACCACTGGGAAAATTCAGCTGAGACCGAACGTGGCTGCCCACTTACTTAACAGCGTTTCATTGCACATAAATATCTGGGCCCTAGAGAGACTATATTGGCTGCCAGTTTGTTTCTGGTTGCAATTCAGAGTGTTGATTCAGTCTCTAAAGTTCTTTATGGCTTGGGCCATAGATATCTTGGATACCCCTTCTCTCTCCTTGAAATCATCTGGAATACTTAGGTTGACCATCCCTCTCTGTCAACAATTGGCTTGCAGCCCCCCCCAGAGTCCAGTGCATGGTAAGAGGGTGGCACGACATAGACACCTACCACCCTGTTCTAGTGCATCAGCCAGCTGCCCTAGGGAGTGACTGGCCAGCACTGTGCAGACGAACTCTTCTGTGTTTCTAGATGAACGGAACGGATGACGGCGAATATGTTGTTCTCAGTGGGAAAATGAACTACCTTAACTTCTCGAAGATTGTGGAGTGGAGAGGACAAGAGTAAGTTGTCCAATCGGACAGTGTGAAACTTCTCACTTCTTTTGAGACCTTTCAGTCAGCAGAGACCGTGCCTTTCATGTCTGATGTTTTGAAGCCAGTTTCGTGGCAGGCTCTTTGCACTCCCCAAATCCCACTGCTCACAGGAAGTTAGCCTTTACCTGCAGAGGACAGAGGCAGGCAGAATGCACCTGGAGGGTGCTGAGGGAGCAAAACGACTACTACACCCTTTACGTGGGTGCTGCATCCACTCCCTCAGGCCACCAGCTGGTGCAGAAAGGGGACTGGGTTGTGGCCATGCCCCCGCACAGACACATTGCGCCCCCTTTGAGGGATGTCATTTCTGCTTGCATTTCAGATGCTACAGGGATGGAGGCAGTATAATACCTAGGTGGATAGATGGGGGCGGGGGGGAAGAGAGAGAGAGACACTCCCACAACTTGCAGTTGGTCAGGACAAGCCCCAGGATTTTGATTGCTGCCTGTACGAGCAAACCCGCACGCTGGGCAGCCAGAAGTGGGAGGGGTGGATGTTGGAGCTGATACAGTTTTAGTGAGTGTAACTTCTCAGCTGACAGGGCTGTTTCTATCGCGAAAGGAGACTTTAACAACTAGACCAAGTCCATTCTGTCTGGGCGCTTGTCTTCACTGGGAGAAAGGTGAGTTTTTAAACCTGTGTTAACATGTCCTGTGTTCAGCTAGCCCATGTCACAGTCCTAGTAAAGAGGGGGCAGTTGTAGTTTTAACCAGTATTAGATGGCCAAGGTACATAGGTTAAAACTGCAACTGCCTCATCATCACCAGAATTGCAGCAGGGGTTAGTTACACAAATCATCTTCGGTTATGTCTTCACTGCGCAAAATGGTCTGTTTTTTTACGTTGGTGCGGTTGATGTAAAATCCTAGTGGAGACAAGGCTCTATAGTTTTGACTGTGATGTAGCTAGGCCAGGTCAACTGCAGGTGGGGTTCACCCCCCCCCTTTCTCCCCCAGGGCTTTCTTACTTGGCTAACATGCATGGGTTTAGGCGACAAAGGGTTCTGTGGCACCTTATAGACTAACAGTCTGTTAGTCTATAAGGTGCCACAGAACCCTTTGTCGCTTCTACAGATCCAGACTAACATGGCTACCCCTCTGATACTTGAGATGCATGGGTTTAGTTTGTGATTCTTTTGACTTGATATCAAAACTCTACTGAAAAGCTGGGGATTATAACTACAAACTCCATATAGGAACCGACATGTTTCTCTGCATACTGATTTTACAAAATCAGCTTGAACTTTAAAACTATTGCAATAATCTGCAACATCATATTCACTGAGTATTTAGCAGTATTGTGGGCTACCACTTAGTTTTCCCTTTGATTTTATTAAGTATGCAATAAATTATTAATAAAAAGGGTGGTGGAGCTTGCGTTAATGCATTCAAGCTGAAGATTCGCTCCATATGTTTCCTGCTAGTCAACATCCATCCGTTTACTCTTGCAGCTTTCTATAATACAAATGACACTTGTCTTTATTTGGAGTGAACATACTTGGATCCTGCTTCCATTGGATCCTGCTGTTTCCCTCCATTCAATTTTCTTGTTAGTTGCTGTTTTCTGGTGGCTTACACGCAAAGGGGTAGATTGTGACTTTTAGATACATTAGTGAGCAAGGGGTGGAGCATAAAACTGCCCCACCAAGGAGACATTGCATCTGCTAGGAGTCACAGTCATCCCCTGCTTCCTGGCTCCTGGGGATAGCACCCCATACCCTGCAGTTGGTCAGCTACTCTGGGTAGCAAGTAGTGGGGTGGAGCCTCTAAGGCAACGCTCAGACCACTCCCCAGCAAGTAGCCTTGCCTACAACTCTGCATCCAGACCCAAGGTTTGGGGAAGCCTGTTGTTGGCACCAGGGGGCTACTACCCCTGAATGGATCTTTAATGACCCCCAGTGGAGCAGATTACGGTCATACCAATGAAAAAGGTCCACAGTAATTATCTTGCATAATACACAACAGTTTATTTGAGAAGGAATTACACAAGTGGTAAAGGGTTACATTAAGCACATAACTCCTATGTTAGACATTTAAGAACTATACATTAAGAGCCATACATTCTTCTTAGTGAGCCTCTCTGTCACAAACAGGCCCCGCGCTAGCCTCACACTGTTCCTACTTGGCAAACAGAGGTGGTGGTTACCAATTCTATGGATGACTCCTTCTCTCCAGGTCTGGTCTCCTCAGCCCTCTGGTCTGTCTCGGATTCCCTCGAGGCGAGGCCTCGAGAGCCTGGAAACCCCTCCGGTCACAGTCCTACTCGAGCCCATGGAGCAGAGTTTTGGCTACTCTGTCTAGCAGCTTCTTCGGGCGTCAATTAAGGAATCCCCAACAGTAATTTAATTTGCTTGATTTTTATATTCTTTTTCCTCAAAGGAGTCACATGTCTTAAAAGCATGCCCAGTGGGCGTGTGGCTACTAATTTTTATCCAATTAATACTTTAGGAGGAGACTGCAGAGTGGTGCCAACTGAATATTACTCCACATTCACTCCCTTATCAATCATTTACTTCAGCCCCCTGCGTGATGACCTTCAACAGGGTCGAGATGCCCCGGTCAGCCCATGCTCCACTTACGATGTTCAACATGCGTTGTTTGCTTTCAAGTGCACTTATTTGCTGACCCAAAGATCAGTATTGATCTTACACGCAGCTTGGAGCCAGTCAGCTTCATCTCTGGCATCTGCCTGTTGCTAAGAGAAGGATTCTGCTCCCAGAATCCTCTTTCGCGGTTCAGTCATGTCAAGCCACGTTCTCACGCCCTTCATTCAGTACAGCCTCACCAATTCGGCACCATCCCAACACCTGTCTAGAGGCAGAAGGGGGTTCCTACACACTTGCTCGACATGTGGTCTGGCTCATAAACAAGCCCAAAGTGAATAACCCAAAATACCGTGCTGTTAATTACAATGTTTGCCAGCAACTTTTTGCTTGGGCAATATACTCGGAGCCAGTTTCTCAGTTACACTAAGGCCCCAGCGTAAAGGAGAAGTAAGTGTAATTTATGTGCATTTTAAGCCCCGTATACACTGCCAGAGCTATTTCCATTGCGCTACGGGTAGGTCTGCACTGCAGTCAGAGGTCTGATTACAGCGCAGGTAGACATAGCTACACTAGCTTCAATCTAGCTAGCGCAGCTAAAAATAGCAGTGAAGCCACATTGGCGTAGACCCCAGTCTGGGTTGTACAAATCCACCCAGAAACCCGGGTGTGTGCTCGCATTCCTAGCCCGCGTTGACGCCTGTGCCACCGTGTCTTCCCTGCTATAGCCATGCTAGCTCAATCAGAGCTAGTCCGGATACGGTTATCCAGCTGCAGTCACACCTCTGACTGCAGTGTAGACATACTTTTAGTGTGAATGAGAGTCAGGCCCTCACGGTCCTTCCCACACCAACCAAGCGGTATTAACCCACCATTGCTCAATAATTCTTTGGCTCTTTCGTTCCCTCTCTCTGCTTCTTTTACTGCAGGTCACTGAACTGGTGGACTACAGAATCGTGTAATATGATCAATGGGACAGATGGAAGTGCTTTCCACCCATTGATAAGCACCGATGAAACAATTTATGTCTTTTCTTCTGATTTCTGCAGGTAAGGAGAAGAATTCCAAACGTAACGTATCAAACTGTTCACACTGGATCCTTCTGAGATTTCAGATGAAATCTTTTCCCCGATGTTATGTTTTACAAGCTCTATTCCTTAAGTACATTTGTCCTTTATTCATTCACTCTAACAAGTAGGAGTGAGTTAGCCCCGAAAAACCAAGTCACATCTAGTTAAAAATGAACTATCTGTGACAAAAGTAAAATGAAAATTTGAGTTAAATCCTGAAATATCTGCTGAATTCCCTCACTCAGCAGGATGAGAGGACACAGCACAAGCGTGCTAACCAGACCTTATTTGAAACTTCTCTTTCCCTCTGTGAAATCCTCTTGCACTTCCTAGTTTGCTAAAGACATTCCAGAATGTATGATTCTGTGACATCACTTCCACTATTAGACACATGCACACATACACAAGTAATGGGATATGGAAGAGCCTGGGATTTTTCTCTTGCCATCCTTCCTAGTAGTCACCTTCCTCCTAGGTTTCTCTGCCATTTGAAAACAAAATTGACATGACTTTTTTTTTTTTAATCAGGAAAATAACCCCCATTAGATGAATCCAGGCAATGTTGGGGGTGCTAAGAATTGCCCTCTTTGGGGCCTGCTGGTACTGTCTCCCCCGTCCATTCTTTTCATTGTCACTTTTGTGGTTGTGAGATCTGTGGTACAAACAGCTGCAGCACCATTGACAATCTTATGGCTGAAAATATAATCGTGAGGACTTGAGAAACCCTTCTGAGGCCAGGCATCTGTGCCGCCGACCTCCATTTTTTTTATTTAAAAGGCTCAACCTTTTCATGCAACACCACAGCAAGATGTATAGGACCTGATCCAAAGCTCATGGAAATTAGTGGAAAGGCTTCTGTTGATTTCAGTGGGCTTTGGATCAGGCCCGTAGCTTACTGTAAATGCAAATGGGCATGCAGATGCCACTTTGAAGACTGTACAGCATAGGCTAGTAAGTCCTTGGGCCTATAAATTCAGATTCTTGCTTTTCTTCCCCACAGATCTCTGTATATAACTTTTGATAGCTTTGTGAGTGTGTCTGGAATCCCTGCCTATCGGTTTGTGCCCCCTGAAAAGGTGTTTGCCAATACGTCAGTGAACCCAGACAATGAAGGGTTCTGCGTGCCAGCAGGAAACTGCCACGGCTCAGGTGTCCTGAACGTCAGCGTCTGCAAGCAAGGTGTGTAGCCCAGGAGTGTGGGGAATGCTTCTGGGGCAGCACATTTTCACGTTTAACTGAAACATGTTGGGGCAATTGGCTTGATCCTGTGAGGTACTGAGCACTGTCAAGTCTACATAGACTCATAGACTTTAAGGTCAGAAGGGACCATTATGATCATCTAGTCTGACCTCCTGCACAATGCAGGCCACAGAATCTCACCCACCCACTCCTGGAATAATCCTCTCCCCTATGTCTCAGCTATTGAAGTCCTCAAATCATGGTTTAAAGACTTCAAGATGCAGAGAATCCTCCGGTAAGTGACCCGTGCCCCATGCTGCAGAGGAAGGCAAGTCCCGGGGGGCAGTCAGTGAGTGGGGGGGTTGGATCGGTCGGGAGTTCTGGGGGGCATGTCAGGGGGCGGGGGTGTGGAGAGGGGTTGGGGCACTCAGGGGACAGGGAGCGGGGGGGGAGTTGCAAGGGTCGGGAGTTCTGGGGGGCCTGTCAGGGGGCGGAGGTGTGGAGAGGGGTCGGGGCAGTCAGGGGACAGGGAGCAGGGGGGGAGTTGGAAGGGTCGGGAGTTCTGGGGGGCATGTCAGGGGTGGGGGTGTGGAGAGGGGTCGGGGCAGTCAGGGGACAGGGAGCAGTGGGGGTTGGATGGGTCGGGAGTTCTGGGGGGCATGTCAGGGGGCGGGGGTGTGGAGAGGGGTTGGGGCACTCAGGGGACAGGGAGCGGGGGGGGAGTTGGAAGGGTCGGGAGTTCTGGGGGGCCTGTCAGGGGGCGGAGGTGTGGAGAGGGGTCGGGGCAGTCAGGGGACAGGGAGCAGTGGGGGTTGGATGGGTCGGGAGTTCTGGGGGGCATGTCAGGGGGCGGAGGTGTGGAGAGGGGTCGGGGCAGTCAGGGGACAGGGAGCAGTGGGGGTTGGATGGGTTGGGAGTTCTGGGGGGCATGTCAGGGGGCGGAGGTGTGGAGAGGGGTCGGGGCAGTCAGGGGACAGGGAGCAGTGGGGGTTGGATGGGTCGGGAGTTCTGGGGGGCATGTCAGGGGGCGGAGGTGTGGAGAGGGGTCGGGGCAGTCAGGGGACAGGGAGCGAGGGGGGGAGTTTGAAGGGTCGGGAGTTCTGGGGGGCATGTCAGGGGGCAGGGGTGTGGAGAGGGGTCGGGGCAGTCAGGGGACAGGGAGCGGGGGGAGTTGGAAGGGTCGGGAGTTCTGGGGGGCATGTCAGGGGGCGGGGGGGTGTAGAGGGGTCGGGGCAGTCAGGGGACAGGGAGCGGGGAGGGAGTTTGAAGGGTCGGGAGTTCTGGGGGGCATGCCAGGGGGCGGAGGTGTGGAGAGGGTTCGGGGCAGTCAGGGGACAGGGAGCGGGGGGGGAGTTGGAAGGGTCAGGAGTTCTGGGGGGGCTGTCAGGGGCGGGGGTGTGGAGAAGGATCGGGGCAGTCAGGGGACAGGGAGCGGGGGTGGGAGTTGGATGGGTCCGGCATTCTGGGAGTCCTGCCAGGGGGCGGGGAGTGGTTGGATGGGGTGTGGGAGTCCTGGGAGTCTGTGTGAGGGCGGGGGGGTGGATAAGGGTTGGGGTAGTTGGGGGACAGGTAGGGGGTAGGGTTGGGGTTAGGGGTTAGGGTTTAGGGTTATGTTGGGTTAGGGTTAGGGTAGGGTTAGAGTTAGGGCTACGGTTAGGGTAGGGTCAGGGGTCGGAGTTAGGGTTAGTTTAGGGTCAGGGTTAGGGGTTAGGGTTAGGGCTAGTGTTAGGATAGCATTAGGGAGTTAGCGGGTTAGGGTTAGGGTTTAGTGTTAGGGTTTAGGGCTAGGGTTAGGTTAGCATTAGGGTTTAGGGTTAGGGCTCGGGTTCAGGTTTTGGTTTGGGTTAGAGCTAGGGTTAGGGTTTAGGGTTGGGGTTGGTGTTAGGGTTTAGGGGTTAGGGTTAGGGTTGGGTCTTGGTTAGTGTTCAGGTTAGGGTTATGGTCTGGGTCAGGGTCAGGGTTAGGTGTTAGGGGTTAAGGTTGGGATTAGTGTTTAGGGTTAGGGTTATGGTTAGGGTCAGGGCTAGGGCTAGGGTTATGGTTTAGGCGGTTAGGTGGTTAGGGGTTTAGGGTTAGGGTTAGGGCTAGGGTCAGGGGTTAGGTTTAGGGTTTACGATTTAGGATTAGGGTTTAGGGCAAGGGTGAGGATGAGGGTACATGAAGTCGTTGGGAGCCGAGAGAGTCCAGCACCTTGCCGAATCAAGACCAGTATCACCAGTTAATATTAAAAGGCTACAGTAGTGAGGAGAACTGATCTGAAATAGCATTCCTGAAAGATGGCATCTGCTCACGCTCTAGTTTACATCGTATAAAGACTGGAGTCAGGAGCACATCGTAGGAGCCGGACTGTAAAGTTAAAAGCAGTCACAGCCAGCCATGCGCTACGCAGCACAGTCACTTCTTAGTGGGCAAAATTCAGTATGGGGCCTATACACCACTTGGCCCTGGTGCATAGGCCTTATGCTGGCTGGCTGTACTGGGTGAATTTCCCCTCCATGAAGATGGGGCATGTCAATAAGTAGTTTCTGCCCAGGTGATCCCTTATGGCCTCAAGGCAGCCCAGCCAGCAGCTCCTCAACCTCCGGTTCCCCTCTTGGTTTTTCAGTAAACTCAAAAAGAGCCTTTTACAAATGCAACAGCAGCTTGCCTCAGAGTCTGGTTTATTAACTTACATTTCAAAAACTGAACACCAGAGCCTAGCCTCCACCATTAAACTAGGCACAGCCCCAAAGTCCCCTGGTGTTCAGGGTGTCCCCTGCTTCGGCAAGCTACTCCCAGCCCTTCCTCGCTGGAGCTGAGCCTCCAGGCTCTGGCTTCCAGGCCCCAACCTTTCTCCCAGTTGGGGGGCTCCTGCATTATTAACTTAACACCACATTCAAAATAAAGCTTTCAAGTCCATCCATTCTCCCAGGCCTTTCCTTGCCTTCCTCACTCACCCAGGTTCAGTTTCTCTGCTAGAGCCTAGTCGCTCCCAGCCACTTCTGTTCTCCTTGAGAACACCTGCTGCAGGGCCGGGTGTGTCCTGCTCAGGTGTGTCTCCTTACTAATCCAGGCTGGCTGGCCTAGGGCAGGTTCTGCTGTGGTAAATGTCACTTCCCCAGTCAGCGTGTGAAAGTCGTGTTCTGTGCTGTCTTCAGTGCTTTGCGTATGTGCTTTGTGAAGGTTAGCTCTATTGGCATGAAAATGGTAATCACACCTCTTTAGAATGTCCTTAGATCCAGTCTGTGTTGGGAATAAAATAGTCCTAGTAGAATAATGGTTAATCAGTGCAATGAGACTGCTCACGTACTTCAAGTTACACAGGTGCATAAGTGACCGGACTGTAATATGAGTGACACCTCAGAAGCGTAGGTTGTGCTCACAGCATGGATGACACGAAGGGCTAGATCAGGGGTGGCCAACTTGAGCCTGAGAAGGAGCCAGAATTTACCAATGTATATTGCCAAAGAGCCACAGTAATATGTCAGCAGCTCTCCATCCGCTAACCCGCCCCCCCCAGCACCTCCCGCCCACCGGCAGCCCTGCTGATCAGCACCTCCCCCTCCCTCCCCACGCCTCCCGTCTGCCACAATCAGCTGTTTTGCAGTGCACAGGAGGCTCTGGTGGGGAGCAGGGAGGTGCGAGGGCATGGCAGGCTCGGGGGAAGGGGCTTTGGGGGAAAGGGATGGAGTGGTGGCAGGACCTGGGGCGGAGCAGGGGGTTGAGCAGTGAGCACCCCGCAGCACATTGGAAAGTTAGCATCTGTAGCTCCAGCCTCGGAGTCAGCGCCTATGCAAGGAGCCGCATATTAACCTCTGAAGAGCTGCATGCGGCTCCAGAGCCACAGGTTGGCCACCCCTGGGCTGGATCCTCAGCTAGTGTAACTCCTTTGGCTTCAGTGGGACTACCTGTGTGCCCAAGTGCTTTGCTGGATGAGGGCCTAACCCTCGGGAGAGAACAAACTACATGTGACAGATGTTAGTCACGTTGCTTAATACACTGCTGGAAGGCACTCGATGACTGAAGTGATAAGAGTGTAAGAGCCTAGATAGTGTACACCAGAACTAGGTTGGAATCTGTTATGTTGATAGACCGTAAGAATATAATAAACAACAATGCCCAGCTCTTACATAGCACTTTTCATCAGTGGATCTCTTAGCACTTCACAAGGAGTTTGTACATTATCCCCATTTTATATCTGGGGAACTGGGGCAGGGAGAGATGAAGTGATATGCCCAAGGTCACTCGGCAGGGCCAGAAATAGAACCAAGGTCTCCTGAGTCCCAGTTCAATGCCTTATCCACCAGGCCATGCTGCCTTCTGTAAAGTGCTTCCAGTGAAGTGAATGGGCTCCAGAAGAAACCAGTTTTCTTCAGTTATTTATTACTGGATTCTGGGAATGTATGTTGGTGATGATACTTACTTTTTACTATTGAAAGTTGTTTCATGGTGTGTGTGCGGTATCTTATTTTTGTTCCTGGCCACACTGTTAGGTTGGATGGGTGGGGATCTTGATGTATTGTTATCTTTAGAAAATAGTGACTTCACTGTTTTAAAATTCCAGGTGTCCCGATCCTTTTATCGGCCCCACATTTTTACCAAGCAGATGAGAAGTATATTAAGGACATACAGGGCATGCATCCCAGGAAGGAGGATCATGAAACATTTCTGGACATCAATCCTGTAAGTACATGCTACCCTGCAAGCCATTTCAAAGGGAATCTGATTCTCCCTCCACTAGATGAAGTGAATAAATGAAGGCAGCCACCTCCGGTTAGCAATCTGCCCCACAGTGACTGGGGGGGGGGCGCATCACATAGTCCTGTCCTGTTGATACCAGACCCTTGAGAAAGAAAACCAAGCTCTACGCAAAAAAGCAATACAAGAGCCTCAATATTGATCAGTGCACTTAGAGCACTGCTTTTGTAGATCCAAGACTTCACCAAAGAGATGGGCTTGTAGAATACACTCCCTAGGCAAGGGAGGAAGATGCTAAGGCCTAATCCAACTCCCATTCACTCAGAATTGAGTCCTTAAACCTTTATTCCCTCAGGCATCCAGTTTATGTGATGCCATGAATGTGATGGCTTAGATAATGGCAGGCCATAGGGTTTCATAGTGTTTGTTCTGGCTTCATCCCTGGTCTGGCAATCTCCTCTCTAAGCGCTGTTCACTAGCCCTCGCCACCTCTTCAGCAGTAGCCTGGTTCATATGATGAACCCCAAGACTAACCTTCCTCCAGAAGAGGAAGGCAGAGAGACACACCAGAAAGCCCTCCTTAGAAAGGCACTTCCCACTCCAAGCCCCACGACCATTCTGCTCCAAGTTCCACAGCTCTCAATACCAGGAAGGGGCAGTTTAATGTTGGCGATATCTCAAGCTTTCCCACCAACCCACCCACGCTAGGCAGCCTCCTCAAGGACAGGTTTTGACAGGAAGATTTCCCTTTGTGTGGGACAGGTTTTCTTTTTGCCCGAAAAGGGTGGAGATTGTTTCCATGCAGCTGGTGTTTTCCATCATAGCCTCTCGATAACATTCGAAGAAAACCCCCTCCCTCTTCACTTGGCTCTCTTCCGTCTCACTTTCTGGCTCATAGAGCGATGAGCAGTCCGTGGGTTCCAGCTTTCATCTCACGTTCACCAAAGCCATCGCCCAGTTTCCCCTGAGAAAGTGAAATCTTCTCTGTCTACTTCAGGGCCAAAAAATCAGGAGACTGGAGACCAATCTTACACCTCAAGAGGCTAAATCCATTCATACTGCCCCAAAAGTTCAAGATGGAGGCTCTGCATTCATCCCTGGATGTCAATAAGCCAAAGTAGTTGCTGGCCTTGGTCAAAGAGCCAGTAGCTGGGTTTACAGCTATTTTGCATCCCAGGGGAGTCACAAGGTAGCTGAAGTTGACCACTGAATCTGGCACAGCATTTGTATAATTATTGTACCTGTTGATCCGTGGCTTTAAAAATCTACTCTTCCGTAAATCCATGCAACAGAGCAGTGGCCTGGAAGTGAAAATGTGAAGGAGTACAGTGGAGAACAGAACAGTGAAAAAACAGAACGAGGGGAAAGAATAAAGGAATGACCAGCATAATGATAGAGGGAAGCTGTAATCCGACTCAGGGTGCTAGGAGGTACGATTTCCTTCTGCTTCAGCAGGGGCAGCTTCTTTCCAAGCACTAGTGTATATGCTGTTCGGAATCCAAACTCTTAGTGCCAGCAGGTTCCTGATTGCCCAATCCCTTCTGACACAATTCTTTCTCAACGTGTGCTTGACAGTCATATGAACTAACCCCTGTCCCACCAAAAAAAGTAAAGCTAAATTTTGCCACCTTTACACTTAAAAAATCTCCTTCCTCCAGCACACCAGTCATTGCAGCATTGATGATGATGATGATGATTGTTATTATTATAACTCGCAGAAGAATATTTTGCACAGATCTTCAGTGGCAGTGCAGCCAGATTCATCACTCCATCTTGGGCTGTGGTAGCAATTTGTTTTATGGTTAAGGCACAAGGACTCTGGGTTCAATTCCCAGCTCCGCCACAGACTTCCTGCGTGACTTTGGTCCTATCAATTTAACCTCTCTGGGGCTCAGTTCTCCATCTGTAAAATGGGGCTAATAGCACTTCCTTTCTCCGACCCTTTGCCTTTCTTTCTGTTTACATTGGGACAGGAACTGTCTCTTAACTGTGTGTTTGTACTATACTTTATAGAATGGTGCCCCAGGCTCAGTTGGAGCTTCCAGGGACCCTATTAATACAGAGACACTCAGGTTCTATAGTAGCGAGAGTCATCTAAGTATCTGGATGGATGGATACAAATACAAATAATCCCATTGCATGCATCTACCTAATTCTCCTGTAAAGAGATAGGAAACCCATCCAGTTCCATCTTAACTAATAGATGTGGTGGTTTATCATCTTAAAAGCAACTCCTTTCCACTGTAAAAATAGGGCGGAAATCACACTTTAAAAAAAAATCATAATTGTTTTTACTCTAAAAGTTTCCCTTTCTTTCACAGCTGACGGGGATAGTTGTACAAGCAGCCAAGAGAATGCAGATCAATGTTCTTCTCAGAAAACTAGATGGATTTATGTAAGTATTCTCCTCTAGCAATGGGGATTTCAGGGTTGCTTGCCTGACTTTGTATTTGAAGTGACTTTGTCTGCAGAGTCCTTGCGGGAAATATTATTTGTAGAGATAGTTCAGTCCAATAGAATCTGATACAGAAAATGGCAGGGTAGCTCCTTCTTCTCGTTTCAATTTGCAGTTATTTCAACAGCCTGAAAACTCAGGCGTGAGCTGTCGCAAGCTATGGTGGCCCTGCTATGTTTTCTGAACATATCTTTCAAACTGCGAAAGCCTAAATGTGAAACACACTATGTGACCAAGAACCAAAACGTATTGGTGGCATGATTTCTGTGAAGTCAATAAAATAGATTCACACTGACTGAGGATCTGGCCGACTGTCCTTTATGTTAGTTATCAGAGAGACACTGTCACAGGAATGCATGTGTATCCATACACAGCCACGATTTCTGCCACAACAAATGCCAAACACAGTCCCAGCTGATGAGGCCAAATTAGTGTCAGCAGGAGCTAGTTAAAAACTTTACAGGAACTCCCATTCACTTTCAGCTTGACACTTCAGAGTTCCCACATGAGTCTGTATGTACAAGGCACTTAAAAATATATAAAGGGTGGCATCTTATCTGCCCAGATCCCTTTGGGGGACTGGATCCTAAGACAACATTTCCTCATATGTACTGTACTTTCTAGTCGTTATGAGATCTCTCGTTGAAACACCTTCTATCCCAGTACTGCTGGCACCATTAACATAACTCCACTGTGATACCAGGCATCGCTTTAGCTGGTGTGTGTCTCTGATAACAGCATGTGTATATTTCACAGATATGTATAGCCTTTAACAACCGCTCAGATTGGTGTTCCCATTCCCTGGCATAAACTTTCCATGAGGTCAGCTATTAATAAGCCTCTCCTGGATCCTTTCCTCCCTTCCCCCCCACCCCCGCTCCTCAGGAAACCCCAGTATATTTTATTGCTTTAAAAACAAAGACTACATTCCAGTTTCTAGATCTTGATTCTTATCCTAATCTGGGGGAGAGGAAGGTTAAAAGTTTAAATAAAGGTCTAGAGTTTTCACATGAGAAAGTTTTCCCCCTTGATTGCTGTGTTCTAATCTGGCTGGAGAAAGCTGAAATCATTGCAGAATCTCAGTGCTTTGTTGTCTTTTTACACAGTGAAACAGGCAGTGTCAGAACATTGGTTTTCCCCGTGGTGCATGTAAATGAGGTAAATATTGTAAATGGTCTCCATTGCAGTGTGTGCCTGTCTAGAAAGATGACACTGGACTTGCAAAAAAGTGGGGAATGTGTCATGTTTCTCCTAATTTTACAATAGCTGGCGGGGTAGGAAATAGTTCTTTGTATAAAATTTCTGGTTGATGGTTGTCCTAGGTCCCAGTCCTGCAAACTCCCCTTCACGTGGGTACTCCTATTGACTTCAATGATACCTTTCATGGGCGTAAGAGCTACACATGGGGAAAAAGTTTGATGGATCAGGCCTTTAGTTTGTCAGACTTCCAGGGAGATTTCTTCCCTAAAGATGGATCCCTGAATTCCTTGGATTTGTGATGCAGTCAGTGTTAAAGGGGACTTTACAAAGAGGTTTAGGTTATCTCTAGGAAGGAGCTTTATCTCACTGAGGATCTTCATTGTGGCCTGCAGCCATGTCCCTTCATGCTCTGAACCTGAGAGGGCTTCCAAATTAATGCCCAATCCTGCATATTGTAGTAAGTAGTGCTTACTGTCTTGAGTCCCATTGACTTCAGTGAGACAACTCCTGGCAGCAAGCATACCTCCTGGCAACAACAGTTTGCAGGATCAGACTGTGAGTAAGATCAAGTGAGGTCAGCAGTTGAACGGGAGACCTCCAAGGAAAATCTTAGCTATTGCAGGAAGTGTGCTGGTGATTTGTGAACCAGTCCCTCCGTGGGGTGCTGGAGAGAAAGCACCTTCCCTCTGAAAATCCAACCCTTTTAAGGTGTCCCACAGTTGTGCACAAAAAATCATTAGTCACTTTTGAAAACACAGACCAGTTTATCCCAATAGCGTCTAAACTAGAGCAGCAGTTCTAGTCTGAGGCAAGGCATATGAAACGGTCATCATGGCAGAGTCCGCTGCTGCTGTTTCCTCTTATGCTTATTCCAAGTAAGAGAGAGAGGTATTGAAATGTATCATTTTTCTCTTTCTCAATTCTCCCTGCTCCTCCAGAGTGTTCTGATTGATGAAGCATCTGCCAAAAAACTGAAGAGCGTTCTGTTTGAAGCCACAGTTGTAGCCAGCATCCCCTTCATAATCATGGCATTAGGAATTATTTTGGGGATTTGTTTCATTGTGCTCGTTTGCAGGCCCCCTGGAACAAAGGAAGAGGTTAGTAGCATCTGAAGTTGACCTTCCTTTCTTGCTGTTTATCTGTGTTTGTTTTTTTTGCCTGTCATTGATTTTACCTTTTGGGTTCCCACAACGTTTTTGCTTTGTTTTTGTTGCAAATGCTCTTTCCAGGTTAGAGAAGTGTTAATAGACCCAGAGTAAGTGCACCCAAACAAAGCTATGCAGCCAATTTAAGATACATGGTAAGGTGGGTGAATATAAATATTTTGTTTTCCTAATTCCTTTGCTAGCTACAAACACTAGTTGTAAAAAGAAGCCTGTCTAGTGAACTCTGAAGGGTAAGATCCAAAACCCCCACATATTTGATTGACATTTTGAGCCCTGTTCAATTTGACAGTTGCCGTCTGAGGAAAAAATATTAAATTGATTTTCAGGTTCTCTTGTAATACTTTGGGCTGGTTCTAGGCCCAGTGTTCGTGACAAACCAACTGAAGGCCAAATCGGCATCTAAGCTCACAGCCCAATTCTGGACACCCAAAAACAACAGACGAATTTAGATTCTTATCCCAGCTTTTGACACTTGGGCCATTCAACAATACTGTCCCCCTCAGAGAACTGAAAATCACTCCATAATGCACAACCTTAACTCCGACCTTACCATATTTAATAATTCAATGGCAATTATAATCTTACAATTTGAGCATCTCCACGTGTCAATATACCTGATACAAAGACGATACAAAGTGGATCAGCTCCTCCAAATTACTTCTCAAATGCACAAACTTATGCTATAAATGCATATTATGACTTAAGAAAACCCCACCGATCAATTGTACAATAAAGTACCATACACAGATAATAGTATTCCATATGTGTATTCTGATCTGTTACATTAAAAAATTGCCATTAAGGTTGTCAGTGCTGTCAAAGATTGTGAGCCAAAACTTCACCCTACTTCAGTGGTCCTATATGGAGCTAAACTATGGACATCTTCGTGATCCGAGACAGGGTACCCTAGTAGGCTTTTTCCACTTCTAGCTGCTGTTGCTCTAGGACAGTCTCGCTTTTTGTGTGTGTTGCTTTCTAAACAGGTTCTTGCAACTGCACGAAAAAGCACACGCAACCTGCATCCTGAATTCGCACCCAAACCGGGCGTGTGCTGTTTCTCAGTTTGTGAGGACCTGGGTATGCTTATTAGTTAGCCTTGTGGTGGTTGTTTTTGTGGCAGGACCTCAGGAGAGACCCCCGTGTCATCTTTCTGCAGCCTGACAGACTTTCCTCAAATGTTGACTGCTCCCACTTGGAAACTTTTGCTTCCTTCTTGCACCCTGCTCAGCTTCTTGGCAATGGAGGTTTTTTTAATGACTCTGGTCCTGATTCCTTTATGGGAGAGGCGGATCCTGTTTCTCCTGAGCACCTGAGTTTCTTTTCCCATTCCCTGTCTGGTTGGCAGGCTCCGCCTGAGAGCCTAGCAGCAGGCCTGTGGGCTCCGGCCAAGGCCCCAGCCCTACAGGCTCTCTAATCCCAGCCCCAGCGAGATCAATCACAGCCACGTTTCTCAGCCTTTCCTTGGCACCAGAGAAGTAACAAAAAACAGCGGAAAGTTTGAATTTCATGAAAGTAGAGCTTTTTCGTGCAAACAGTGAAATCTGTGGTGGCCATGAAAATCATACAGTCGTAGTTATACCCCCTTGTATTGCACCAGTTCTTTTCCCTCCCTCATGGTTATGGCCTTAAACTATTTGTAGATTATCATCATACCGCTGACCCCACCCCTCCATTGTCATTTAGCAAAGCTCCACATATTTAACTCTTTAAATCTTTCCTCTAAATCTGTCTCTCCAGCCCCGCATCCTTTTTGTTGTGTCTCTCTGAACTTCCTCCTGTCTGTCACTACCATTCTAGGTGCCCAGAAGTGAGCACCTACCTTCGAGAGGAGCGCTCACCTCCCTTCCCTGTGACTCACTATTTTTGCCGACGCAGCCCAAGATTGGCCTTTAAGTTTGCAGCCGTATTACCCTGCCCTCTGTCGCCCATAACTCTCCAGCGTTACTGCTTCCCAGGATTCTCCCTCCCATTGAGTGTGCGTGTGTCAGATTATTTTTCCCAAGATGCATTATCTTGCATTTTTCCAAGATTTCCTGCCTTTGACCCTTCCCCTCTGTAGGTCCCTTTTATCTCTGTCGCCACTGGCACAGATAACTCCTCCCAGTGTAATCTCATCAATACGCTGTTCACTTCGCCGTCCAGCATCATCATGGAGGATGTTAAATAAGCCCTGCCCTAACACTGATGGTCCCTGTGTCACCCCCTAAACATCTCCCAGGAATGCAGACAGCCTGTGCCTGCTGCACATTCCCTAGGATGATGCAGCACGTTCTCTTCTCTGTGGCTGGCCAACAACACTAGCCCATGCAGAGAAAAGCCCATGCCCTTTTCTCCTCTCCAGCCCCTTTGGGGCAGCTTTCCCAATGGGAGCCCTATGAGGAACAATCCGCGTGCTCACAGTAGAGCATATGCTGCGGTTGCGCTGGTCCTGGCATAGGGTGAGCAAAATTGGGGTGGCTTCTTGCATCATCCCCCTTGAATATCTATGCAAAGACCACTCTCAATCTGCCCCGCAGTGCTTTTTTTAGCTTAATAGTAGTTCCTGTATGGCACGAGGGATGGAATTTGGACTTAGGGGATGATAAAAACCAGGATCACTCTTCTTTGCTGCTTTGAAACTCTCTTACATTTGCTGTTCTCCAGCTCCACATTGTCTAACACACGACAGTTAACTTTTCTGCTTTGCCATTTTGTATTTCAGAGTACTGAAGAGGAAAGGGCTCCGCTCATCAGGACATCCTAATACTCTTCTTTTTTTCCCCCCCTTCCCATGTGAGCTTGGTGACTAAACTATGCAAGTTGATCTAATACCGAACACTACCCGGCATTCAGCGCTGTCTAAAAACCCGCCATGCTAATTATAATTAGTTGTAGTACAGGGATGGAAAAAACTATAATGCTAGTGAATGAGGAAACTTTCTTCTCAGCTAAGTAAGTTTTAAAGCCAGATATTAAAATGACTTGAGATCCTGCTTTATTAACTAGTGTTTAATATTCCCAGTGCTGTTGAAAGCCATAAAAGCTCAAAACCACTAGATCAGTGAGAGTATAATACCCTGATTCATGTATTAGAATTACGTGGGGTAAACTTTGTAAAAGGACCTTAGTAATGTGGGCTCCTAAGTCCCTTTTGAAAATGGAACTTAGGCATGTTTGAAAATATTGCCCTGGGTCTAATTTTGTCTTTTGTGTAGCGTACACTTGGCTTCTTATTAACAGAGTGTGAATGGATCGTTTTAGTAGTTACCCATCATGCCTTTTACCTCCAAAATTGTTTTGTGAATCTAAGCCAGAATGGTAAGTAAGGCCTATTTAATCATATCTAGTTTTCAGTTAAGAAGCCAAGTACTTCATAGCACTTTTTCATACAGCACCTTGTTCTGTCCCAGTATTGTTTTAAATCCCGTTGTGTGGTATTAATAAAATGCCCAGACAAGTTTTTTAATTTTTAATTATTTTTTACACTGGAAAACAAATGGTTGGTTAGCTGAGGGTACGACAGAGCGTTCTCCTTTTTCCTGTGTCAGTGTCTCACAAATATCTCTTGTGTGGAGCACTGTAAAGGCAGACGTTGCAAATATATTTGTAATTGTATTAAACATTTAGGAAACCTACAGACCTTTGTGTGTTGAGGTATGTTTGGAACATAAAGGAAAGCAGCATAAACGTTTATTTAAAATATCATAAGGGTACCTTTTTTTCCCCCCAGTGAGGAAGAGCATTCTCACAAATTTATTTCCGTCAAATAAAGTCAGTGAAAAATTGAGACATACTTTTTTGACTGGCTGAACACCCGTGCATAGGGTGTTAGCCTATCAATTGTTCAGCAATCCAGAACATTTTGGGCTGTCCCAGTCAGAAAAGTTCATTATTATTATTTCTTATCTGTATTACTCTAGTGCCTAGGAGCCCTAATCCTGGACCAGAGCCCCGCTGTGCTGTGGTCTGTAGATTTGTACCAATTACAGAAGGCTAAAGATACTGGCATTGCACCAGGCTGACTTCTTCTGCCAACAGGCTCCTCCTATGCAAGCCAAAACCAACCAAATAATAATCATCCAAATTCAGGCATCTGCCTGCCTGAGGATAAGGGCTCCTGTATGTAATGGAGCTCCCAACCCATCATGATCTACAAGTGTGTTCCCAGTGAGTGAGAGACTCAGGGTAGCCAACTACAGCCATTCATCTCAAGGGATTTGCTGTGCAGTAATGTCATCATTTAACCTCATGAGAGGAAACGGTCCAGCCCTCATCTGCCCTCTGATTGCTCAGGATGAAAATAACGCCATGTGAAAACCCTTGTGGGCGAGGGGATTTGGAACTCTGCCTTCCCTTTACCCCAAATGTTGTTCTGCAGGAGGAGAGAATCTTCCTTTGCCACATATGTAGATTCCAGTTGCAGCTACCTCCTCCCCATCACCCCAATCTCTGAGTCCCAGGACCCCTTTATTTTTTTCCTTGGCTGGCCTCTGGAATAAACCTGCCAGCTAAGGAAAACTCCAATAGCTTTGATCCAGGTTCCCTTTTAAATTCTTCCTTGTATTCAGAAGGGGACAGCTTCAGAATGGCCAGTGCTGCTGGTGAAAGGCTAAATCCCCCTCAGATTAAGGGCCAGCCTTCCTTAGCTGAGAAAACTGAGTCAGTAGCTGCAGAGCCTGTGTTCTGTTAGTGGGCTATTTGCCTTTTGCAGTACGTTATGCCAAATCAGGAATTCCAAATCACCTTTCTGTCTCAGTCTTTATGTTGTACAGGTCAGATCATTGTCTGATCCACATTGAAATATAGCACCTTGTATAAAAGAGCTATCTGTGCATAACAGCAGTAACCTACAAAGCTTCGGGTATTTTCTGAGGAAGTCATTTTGAAAGCATTATTCCTGATAAAAGGACAAGGCCTCACAGGGTGAAATTCATCCTAGCGCAGAGGACCAGCAGAGGGACTACGCACTGCTTAAGCCCTGCTTCAAAATACCAATCCTCATGCCGCTGTCCAGACCAAGTAGTCGTGGACTCAGCTGAGAAGTCAGGAAAAGGTTTTGCCCCAGGGACTCCACTGATGTGCAGGATCCTCTGCACTGGGGTGAATTTAACCCCAACATATCCATTTTAAAATGTTACATTCTGTTTATTGGGTCAGATCCTCACCTGTTGTAAATCAATGGAGCACCATCAAAGTCAGTGATGCTATGCCAATTTACACCTATTCAGGATCTGGCTCATTATTCCTTTCCGTTTATTGATTAATTTAGCTGAACTCTTAAAATGTCTGAATTACTGTGTCTAGATGTTTGTGTATATGGTACGGCAGATTAAGCTGCTTCTTGGTTTTGTTACTTCATTGCTCCAATGTTTCCATTCTTGCCCTGAAGAATTTTCCCCCCAAGGAACATCTGTTTCTTAAATCTCCACTAGACCATAGGGAAGAGGTCTTATCTGTCTAATATACAGGAAAGGTGGTTATTTTAATAAATGTTTCCATTTTATTTTTTGCATGCTCCCGCTGTTATGTTCATACCTGTATAGCTGTCCTGTTTAGCAGCGCCTTCTAATTTCCAATGTGCAGTTGGAAATCTGTTAAATGTCTTGCAAAGTGACTTTCATCAGGTTTTAAAACACATGCATGTCAGTTAGCGGTGAGCACTGTGGGCAAAATGCCAACAAAATCACATTCAGTTGTACTTTATAGACACCGGTTTTTAGTCCATGGAACATCTAATTCTTCCTGGAACTTCTCAGCTGCTAACTCACATGTAAGAAACATAGTACGTTCTGTATTAGGAGTGGGATGTTCCAAAGCGCTCAGCGGTACTCTGCTCCCACTGAAGTCAATGGGAGCAGGCTTACGCCAACACCACACACATTTTAAAATCCCATATGTTAGATACAAATAGACGCATAGATATTAAGCAGTTTGGAGAAGGGTGTGTGCATTTCTGTATAAGGCAAGAGCAAAAATGACTACAGAGTTAAAAGCTAAAACCCATTCAAGCAGGATGCATGATACAATTTTAGAGAGTGTTTTATTTCCTTTTAGTTTTGTGAAACCGGTACATTGCAGTTTGATGCCTCTTAATGAAGCATTCCACCCCCTTTCTCAATCCAGCACATACAAAAAGTCAAATATACCTGTGGGAGAGCCATTTTATTGGATGCCAGACCTTCCAGCTGTGTTTTATAAAGGGTTATTGATGATCAGTATATTTGATATGCAGGGGCAGTTATTCTTGACAGGCCTTTGCATTGTTTCTTTGTAAACTGTGCCCTGGGTACCTTAAAAATCCAGAATCCCATTTGTTCATCTTTCTCAGCTGTTAACATGTAAAGAAACACTACGAAGAATATCATTCTCCTCTGAATGCACACATGCAACTCACAATAGCACCTAATTTAAACACAGCAAGGCAGCACAGTCTAGTGGTTAGAGCCCAAGGTTAGTTGTCAGGAGACCAGAGACACTCAGCACCTTGCAGGAGTGCTAAGATCATTGTATGACAGTTCCTTATATATCTATTAATAAGAATTACTTGTGCTTGCATCCAGGGAAGATTATCCATCTATAATCCTGTTCAGCTGTTCTGTAAAGCATTGTTTGTTTCACACAGGGGAGTGATTCCATGCAGTGTTATACTTTTTGTAATTATTGAAGACTCACGGGAGATAATTGTTAACTGTTATTTGTTGATGGATTTTGTATTTGTTTTCCTGAGGCTGACTGTTGAAGAGGAGACACTCATAGCAATGATCAGTATGTTTGCACACTTGATTCACTTTCTGTGACTCTAGCAATTTTTGTTTCCACTATTAATGCAGATCAAGTGTTGCATTAATAAAAGTTAATGTTTCTATAAAAAGTGTGATGAACTTGGTATTTTCTTTCACTATACAATTTCTGTGTTTGTGTGTATCTGGTGCCTTTTGAAAGAAAACAGTTCATAGCCAAAATTTTCAAACCTAGCTTTTGGCTCTGAAATCCATATTCAGGCACCTAAAAAAGTGACCTTGTTTTCAAAAGTGCTCAGCACCCAGCAGCTCCCACTGATGTCAGTGGGAGTAGGGGACACTCGTCACTTTTAAAAGTCAAGGCACTGATTTAGGTGCTTGAATATGGATTTAGGAACCTAACTTTAGGCACCTGAGGGGGATTGTTGCAGGAGTGCTTAGCATTGGTCTAAATCTGCTCTCATTCTCCCTAAGAAGAGTTGGGATGGCACTGAAAGAAAAGTAAGGCTGTTTGTATGTCAGGGGAACGTGGGGATTGTAAAATAAGGATCATGCAAATTTCCAGGTAGGTGCTGTGATACTTTTGCTGATAGTTTCTCACTCTCTCTTGTGCCATAGAGAGGCAGATTCACAAAGAGCAATACAGTGAGTTGGATGTCTGTAGTTAGGGGGAACCACCAGACACTGATTTTGGGTGGCTCATTATTTGGTACCCAACTCAAGATGCCTGGGGGCACCATTTCAAAGATACTGAGCACCCCCCATTCCAGTTGACCTCAATGGGGCTGCTGATGCGTGGCTCCTCTGAAAAGTAGGCTGTAAGTGGCTCAAGCTGGGTACCCAAAAATTGAGGGTACCCAAATTAGTGGACACTTCTGAAAATGTTGACTTTGCTCTTTACTGAGTTATGGCTACACACTGCTGACTTGGGATGCTGCTTAGAGGGGAGTGAACCCCACTTCCCCTCCCCCCACACACCTGTATCTCTGGAGCATATATTCCAGTGAGGTCTAGCACGTGTGTGGGATCTGGGACTAAAGACAAATAAGAAATTGCATTTGCATCATGCCTTTCTTTGAAAAACAGAGTAAATATCTTCTGAATATAGGACTCCAGAGAAGTCTACTATTTTCTGCCCAGAAGTGTGTGAAAAATATTAACCATTTTGTATGGAGAACTATTTCAACTGCAAGATAATTTTTAGGGAGTTACCAAGGACCTGATTTATATTCCTTATGGACCCAAATCTCATATTCTGTTCAGTAGGAGCTGGGGATACTGAAGGAAAGGAGGATCAGGCCCCAAATGGTGACCTGTTTGGTGTGGAAATTTCAGTAGAAAAGGTACCGTAAGTTTCCAGTATAGATTTGCCCAGGGGCCTGATTAACATCTCTGGTAGAGTCAGTGGAGTTACCCCAGCATAAATCTGGTGACAGTAAAAGGAGAGTCAAGCCCAGAGGCTCAAATTATGATGGGTTAAGCTGGGGTGACCCCAGTGATGCCGACAGGGTTGCTCTGATGTAAAAGTGAAATTCGGCCCATCATCTTGTACCTGGCCTCATGGGACAGGTGTTAATCTAGGTTAGGTAAAAATTATTTTAACCACTTGTGACCCTGTTGCAGGTTTTTTTAAATTGCCAAACATGTGAAGGCGTGTCTGGGAGGCAGTAACCCTGCTGGCTCCCTTGCAGTTTTAAATCGGTAACTCCAACACTCATCAGAGTGCAACGATTAAGCACAAAGCTGATTGAAAAGCAAGGCTGGCAGTGGCGGGGTGGGGGTTTCTGTATAACATGCAATGGGACGGCGGGGGGGACCTGTCCCACAGGCATGGTGTCGCCCACCAGTCCCCTGCGAAGAAGCAGGGTGAGGTTCACCCCCCGCACCCGTTGGCATCAGTGGAAGCTAGATGCCGACACACCTTTGGGGAGCTGGGCTCACCTCGCTGGCTAGCCACACTCGGCCCCGCCTGCCCACGGGGTGACCAGACAGCAAGTGTGAAAAATCGAGACGGGTTGGGGGGTAATAGGAGCCTATATAAGAAAAAGACCCCAAAATCGGGACTGTCCCTATAAAATTGGGACATCTGGTCACCCTAGCCCACGCTCACAGCACAGCCAGCAATGGAACCCAGAAGTCCTGGCTCCAGCCCACTGCTCTAACCACTCTGCCACTTGCCACAAGAGGGCACCTCCCCCTCCTAAGCCACATGGTATGGCCCTGAGTCAGTGATTTCCACTCTTCCCCCCTCCATTAGCCTGATTGGTATGTTCCACAGCTAGTGTTCCCTCTCCGCTCTCCCCCTCAATCCCAGCTCCGCTTCTGAGAGGCGCGCGACGCCCATACGTCACCTCTAAGGCGTAGGAGAGCGTGAGGTCCGCCGTGCCACGTGATCCCCCCCCAGGTGTCTTGGAGGCAGGGGCTGGTCGCGCGTGCGGGTGACGAACCAGAGCATTTTTTACGTCATCATTCAGCGCCACCTTCCGAGTTCAGGCGCTGGTTGCTGGGGCGATTAATGTTTCCGGGGGCGGGGCCATCCCCCGGAACCATTCCCCCCGGGGGGCGACCGTTTCCAGCCGGACTCGGCGGCGGCTGCTGCACTCCGCCAACCGCGCCGCCTCATGGCCTTCAACTTCGGGGCCGCCGCCGCCGCCGGCGCCGCCGCTAACCCGACCGGTGAGTGCGGGGGAGCCGGGGCGCGGAGACCGGCCGCAAGGGGGGTGGCCCGCTCCGTGCCTTCGCCCACGGCGCTCGCCCTAGCAGCCCGGAGGGGCGGTGCCTCCCCAGCGCCGGGGCGGGGCGGGTGGCGGTGTCTGGTCGGGATGGGAGCATGAGGCAGCTGGGCGGCGGGGCCGGCCCCTCCCTGCGCCCGCCCGCCGTGGCGGTGACACCCCGGCCGTTCCTGGGGGGGCGGGGGGCGCCCTGCCCGAGCCGGGGCTCGGTGTCCGCCTCGCGCTTCCCCGCCGCCCCGATGAATTAACATTAAACCAAGAGGGTTGGGCTGCGGTGACTTCGCGCCCATCGTGTGAGCTGTGCCCCCCCCCGCCCCCCCCTGCCCGAGCGCTCCTTGCCCCCGGCTGTCCAGAAGCGCTGTTCTGTGTCTGCCCAGGAAATATCCCCCTCTGAAATCTTTATACCATTGAAATAAGGCGGGGGGCGGCGGCGGCGGCGGCGGCGGCGGGGGGGGGGGGGGTGTGTGAATTTTTGTAGCCTTTCCTCCAAGGTTCTTGCAAGCTGCTTCTGCAGAGAGTGTCACGTTATGGTATGTAGCAGTAGAGCCAGTTGGAGGGTCATTACCTCTGCGCTATAGGGGGTCATGAATGACAGAGCAGGGTTAAAAAAAAAAAAAAAGACCAGGGCTTGTCTTGAATAGACAATTTTAATGTGATTATGAAAAGTTTAATCATGGTTGGCTGAGATGAGGCTATACATGATGTGTACTAGTTGGCACTGATTAATCAGTCATGATAATTATCAGGTAACTCAAGTATTCTCAAACGGCTCCATGGTCAAGCACAATATATTTTTTTAAGAGATGTCCCTAGAGAGTTTATCACTTGTGTGACGTTTTCTAGGGTGTGAGGAGAAGGAAAGGCTACATCTAACTTGAAATCAGAGGAGGGGAATGTTCCTTTTAAGCTTTGCAGATGTTTGTGGCTTGTCCAGACATAGCTGTATTTGTGAAGTAGACACCAAAGCTTTAAGAGATTGTGCTAAACGGCAAGTCATTTCCAGCCACTTCAGAGCATCTAGACTTCTAATACTTTGTCTTCCCTGGCATTTATCCTCACTGTAGAGGTAACTCAGGCTCTTACTTGAGTGGTGCCCCTAGTCTGGCTCCCATCCATGCACAAAAACCTCTTCCCTGACTGACTGGTGGTGGTGTTTACACCCCAGCTGGCTAGGTGGCCTAGGGTACAGGCTAAAACCTGAGTGTTGCTTACACTCAGGCTGGTAACCCACCCATATTGCAGTGTAGATACAGGCTAAAACACTCAGGTGCTGATAATTCTCCAGTGCCTTCCCAAAAGTCCTCCTGTGTACACAGAAACACAGATGGTTTCTCCCACAGTTCACTGAGAGAGAATCGTAGAGTGCTTCATCATATTGCAGTGTTAAGATCGCTGGGATATAACCACGGAAGTCCTAGTGAGTATAGTACCAGTATGGACACACTTGAATAAGGCTTTGCAGTGTGTCACTCACACCCAAGTGCTGATCACCCAAATTAACTCTGCAGTGAAGACGTACACCTGGAAAGTTGTACTGCTTTAGCTATACTGGTTGTACTAGTATAGTTAAAATGCTACAACTCCCCTAGTGTGGACTCTGTTACATTGGTGTACATGTACTTTTCACATGTAAAGCTTTTCCCATATGGGAGAGGGAATAACTAGACCAGCATGTCATTTGTATACTGATATAACTGTATCCATGCTAGGGGTTGTACTGATATAACTATAGCAGAAAAAAAATCACGCCTCTGACACAGTTACATGACTATAACTTCATGTGTAGATCAGGCATAAGTGCGTGTGGGGAGAGAAGTCTTACACTTTTTTATTTGTGCTTTACTTTTGTATCTGCTAACAGCATAGATTAAATAGCATAAAGCTTTGGACTGCTCCGTTTGTGTTAAATAAATGAATCTCATTTGAAATGGAATAACTTCTCTCCTCTATGCTTTTTATTTCGTTAACTATTTCTGTTTTTCTTGTCCCTGGCTATGAAAAACACAATATTGTTTTGCTTCAAACTAATGCTGCCTGCTCTCTTTCTGCTTCCCACCTGTTAGGATTTGGTGGGCTTGAGACTGCAAACTCCACTGCCAGTGGGTTTAATTTTGGGGGTTTCGGATTAACTGCCAATCCTGCAGTGAATTTTAATATTGGGAATTTCGGTGTGTCCACTACCTCAGCGCCACCATTCAATTTTGGTAACAGTCTGGCAAGTGCAGGTAGATAACACACACACTTGTTTGTAATGAATGTTGATAGCAGGGGTCCAAGAATTCTCTTCAGATCTCTGGTATCTAAGCATAAAAAACTACTTCAGTACTTTTTGTATAGTCCAAATTAGGGAACAAAGCTTTTAATAACTTGTAGCAAAATCTCTAAATATGACTTTAAAAACACTTCCACTAATTTCTGGATTTTGTATGCAAATCCAGTGAAATAGCTCTTGAAAGAAAACTATGTGGTCCGTCAAATGCACATTTTCTCTAAAAACAAAATAAACCATGGTGTCCTGCCAGTCTAAATCTAAGTCTTGATTATTTAGCAAATGGTCAGATTTACCAGCAAACTGTAATCTCAATTCTTTGTTCAGATATTGGTAATACTGAATAATTACAGAGTAAGTCTGTAAAGGCACATTTCCTTACTTTAGATTCTTGGACTACTGTAGTCATGTTTTTCATCTTACCTATGTCTCTTCATTGGACTTCAGTTAGTTATCATGAACACACCACACTTAAACTAGTTTCTATGGAGAAACAAATTTTATACGATCAGCACAAAATCAATAGCCCTTGCTTTTTGTCTCTGTTCAAGTACTGTTGTTCATCTGCTGAAATAATGCACAGATGTAAGGTTGTCTTTAAAAGATGCTCTAGCTTTTTTGTTCTTCCCAATGTGGACACTGGTTATTTGTTATGAAGGGAATTGGCAATCCAGTGTAAATTAGTCAATTGATTTATTTTAAATTTAGTCTTATCTTTTTTTACGTGAAAAGATTTGTGCCTTGTATGGTGGTATACTATTTCATATGTTTCCATTTATATTGGGTTAGCCTTGGGATCTTGTTCTTGCAGCTGCTCGTATAGGAATTATATGCATTCCACAGTCTTACCATTTTTTTTGTATTCTAGC
The DNA here is from genome assembly GCA_033296515.1 of Macrochelys suwanniensis. Lineage (NCBI taxonomy): Eukaryota > Metazoa > Chordata > Testudines > Chelydridae > Macrochelys > Macrochelys suwanniensis. The sequence goes on along the minus strand of CM065779.1, from coordinate 18,691,200 downwards.
ACCCATATCGCTTTCATGCACCCGATGAACAATGTAAATCTTATTTAATTGATTTTACTCTGGTACAAATTCTAATGAATTGCCTTTTTCTAATGGATATGGTCTAAATTAAAACTAAACCTGAGATACATGTTTTCATTGTATTAACAGTTTAATACTACAATTATCACTGGAAACCTTTTTCATCCAGTTGCATAAAGCTGATTCTCTGAGTGAAAAATCAAGTCGGGTTGAAAATTTAAGTCTGGTTTAAGTTTCATTCTGTGTGCACGGGGATGGTAAATCTAATAGACTTATAACTAAAACATTATTTGTTTTGATTCAGATGTAAACTGTATTTTGATAAACTGACATGTCCATTACCAATGACCATATCCATTTGTTGAATCATGTACACCATATTGTTTGATATTTTTATATAAAGCTCTTGCTGATTGAATATAATTTTGCAATTTTAACTAAGATTGTATAACTTTGCCCCTCATAACTGCTTTCCTGCCATACATAACATGCCATTTCAAGCTGACTGTTTCATTAAACTAAGTTTAAAAAAAATAGTAAATTTATTACATGTAACTTATGTACAACAGCTGATCTACGTAGTGGACTCTTTTAGTTGGGGTCTGTGAGGTGCTGTCACTCCTGCTCCATGTGTGTATAGGATAGGGTGACCAGACAGCAAATGTGAAAAATCGGGATGGGGGTGGGGGGTAATAGGAGCCTATGTAAGTGTATGATCCAAGAATTGAGACTGTCCCTATAAACATCTGGTCACCCTAGTATAGGAGGGAGAAGGTCCCTGGGGGAGACAGTAATAAGTTTGGGCTGTGATGCCATTGTTTTCATCTGACCTATATGATGTAGTGTCTTTGCTTTTCTGCTGCCTGGCCAAGTTCAGGAGTAAGATCAGAATGGACTGATGATCCAACTTGCTGAGTTAAGAAAGGATCTCAAAGGTATAATGGGATGGCTTCTTTAGGCTCTGTTCAGGGAGAATTTCTCTCTTTTTCTCCATGAGTACAGTTTGGAATTGTTTTTCTTCCTCTTAATGCCCCAGGATATCCAAGTCTTGTCAGTGGAATAAAGTATATTTTTCATCTTTTGTCCTCTAATAAGGTGATGGTTACTTTCACACATGTCCGGATCAGGAATACGTGCCTGAGCAATTTTAGATTGGATAATTGCAATGCACACCACACAGAGTTACCCCTGAAAGCCTACCCATGTTTGCAGCTGGTGCAGCTCACCACTGCAGCTACTGTTCCTTGCAGGCAAGCAAAGAGCTGCTTAGCTCCTTTTTGGATAAATGCACTGGCTTCCTTCTTGATTCCAGATTAAATTCAAGTTGCTGATTTCAGTCTATGGTTTGAATCTTGGACATGTAGAATGCTCTTGCTTTTCCCCAGTACAGCTGCAGCAGTTGCGAGTAGCTAGGTATCTTGAGCTCTAGCTTCAAATGTCTGGGGCCGGAAACTGTTTTCTCGGGGGCAAGGCCCTGGACTCTGGAATTTGCTCCCCTTGCCCCCCCCCCCCCCCCCCCCCCCCCCCCCCCCCCCCCCCACACACACACACACACACACACACACACACACAAAAGGCCTGAGGTGGCTGAGTTTGTGGCTCTTCAGCAAAGTGCGAAGCTCGTATCTTTTTTTGGGGGGGCGGGCCCAGTTGGTTTGATGGGTAACTTTGAGTGGCAGTCAGTTGTTATCTGCTTGAAATTATGTATTTTAAAGGAAATGGAGGAAAAATGTGACCATAATACTTAGATGCACTATAATATCTCACTAGAAATAAATGTTGTCCGCTTGTGCCCACCACCAAACTATACACTCTAACTATAAAGGGGCGCTAATCTGGAGGCATCTGAGCTCTGGCAAAAAGTAAAGCCAAAGAATTTCAGTAATACCCAAACAAGCATGAAGAATCTGAACAAACTTTACAAACTAACACTCCCCCTCCACTTCTCTTCCCCAACCAAAAACTACAAAAACCACTTTCTTAGCCTTGTCTGGAATGAGACCATTGAGGGATTCTGGTGTATAAAAAGGTGAGCATGTTTTAAAGTCACAAGGCCTCTTCTGCCACCTATCTCTTGAGATTTTACCATGGGATCATCAGTAGATACAGCCTCAGTGCTGTGATGGGAAAGCAGCTGATAGTCCATCAGGCAGACTGGCTCTGTATTATACAAATTATAACACTTGGACATCTTAAGCGTGTCTTGCAGACCACTTCCTCTCCCCTTTATGATTACATATCCCTGTGGCAGCTACAGTAATTGAAAAGTTAATCTCTCTTCTTGTGCTCTTCTTCCCCCTACACGCGCTCCCTTTTGTTTCATTCCCTTTTCCCCTGGATATGCTCCTCTGCCATTTGGTCCTCTTTTCCCTGTGCTCCTCTAGACATACTACCTTGTTACCAGGACATGATTCTGCTGTTGGTGACTCCAAGTCCTTGGGGAACTGTGCCTGTTTTTTCTACTGTGTAGCAGAGGCCCCTAGTAGAGGCACCTAGTCTGACTTCTTTGTTTCCAGCTGCTTTTACAGACTCTTATCATGAAGAGCCTGAACACCTGTAGAAGCAGCAGGAAATAGAGGGGATCCTGCACCATATGACTAGCCAGATGTTCAGACCCCAGTTTGGGAACCGCTGACTTAAATATTTAGCTAATAAAAGTAAAACCTCAGGCATGTTTGCTGGGCTTCATACAGCCAGTGAATCTTGGAGGGTGCAGGTGTTGCTAGCTCTTACAGATGCAGACCAAGGGACATCCCAAACTGAGGGTATTGCAGTAATGTAAAGGGGGATCACAAAGGCATGGGTTACCACTGTGAAATCCAAACCCAGAAGGAAAGTGTGCAATTTCCACATATTTGAGAGATGGAAGAGGACCACTCTTTGCTGTTGATAAAAGATTGTGGGCTTATGTTTAGCTGGTTAAGAGTAATGATTTAAGGTACTGATTTATCTTTTTTTCAGTGTGCCTGGGATTAATGTCAGGGTAAAGGCACCCACTGCATATATGAAATCCTGACAGCCCTTCATCTTATTGGCAATAACTCAATTTTATCCAGTCAAGTCTTTTAAAGTACTGCCTTGTATTTGTTCTGTTGTCTTGGCCAGGCAGTGAGATGAAATAGTTGGCATTAGAGATTTGAAGAGATGGTGGTATAACATTGGGGGTGCTATTAATTTACTGAGGACATTTCAGCCCAGGCTTCTGAACGGAGATATCTATATCTTAAATATTTACGTGTTAAAGAGGTTCTACTGTATGGCCCTTTGACTGTTCCTCTCAAGAACTGAATACTTCCCTTTGCATTGTAAACTATTCCAACAAATCCATCCTCCTAACAACCTGTGTGCCATGCTGTGGACCTGATCGTGAAAACTGATCCACACAGAGAGACCCATTCGTCCATGCAGAGCCCATGGAAGTCCGTACCCCCATAGATCTTCTTGCAGGATTGGGACATAGAATGTCATCCTTCTGCTGACACGAGGGACACTGGCTTTGCCACAAGGGTGTTGTATTAAAAACAAACAAACAAAAACCAACAACTCCCATAAAAAAGAATTCATACAACATTATTCCAGAGTTTTAGGCCATCTTTACTGTCTTTGTGTTCTTGCTCATAGGCAACTTGTATGTAAGATGCGTAGTTCTATCCAAGTGTTTGTAGTTCTTATTTATATTTTTAATTAAACAATCCTTTATATTAAAAACTTACCACCCCACCCCACAAAAATCCAGTTGTTCTAGACTCTAGAGAATTAATGTGACACATATTTGTACTAGCTATAATCTTCTGTAGATGGGGGGAGCACATCTGGGACTGAGCAACTTAAGTTAACTAAAGCCTAAGGTTTTTTCATATCCATAGGTCACTTGTCGCAAGATAAATATCTATTGCTTTCTTGTGCCCACTTTCTCCCGTTTACTTTATTGACAATAAAGTAAATAACGATCAGAAAAATTTGCTTGTGCCACAACATTCATCTGTCAGCATCTCCCTTCATAAAACTCATTGCTTTGGGGTGTGCAGTTTATCATGATCTACAGGAGATTGAACTTTGTGGCAAAGCCACCTTGTTGATTTGTACAATTTATTTACTAGGTGCATTTGGAGGATTTGGGACAACTACCACCGCTCCTGGATCAGCATTTAGCTTTTCTGCTCCTACCAACACAGGCACCACTGGTGAGATACCATCATTCTGATTTAGAATTAAACTTAGCATCCGTCTTTTAGAAGTTTTATCTGTTTTTATGTAAATCTTCTGTTTCTTTGATTTTCTCCCCTCCTCTAAGGGCTGTTTGGTGCTACCCAAAACAAGGGTTTTGGATTTGGTACTGGTTTTGGCGGAGCAGGAACTGGTACCGGCCTAGGTACTGGTTTAGGAACTGGGTTAGGCTTTGGAGGATTCAGTACCCAACAGCAGCAGCCCAGTAAGTACACAGATTTTTATTTCTTTTAAAAGCTAATGTTAGTAAGCAAAATATCTCTTGCTCATCACTCCTGAGTAATCAAAATATTAGCATGAGTTTACTTGAGTAACGGGCAAATAATAGAAAATTCTAACAGCCTAATGTATTAAGCTGCTTTTTTTGCCCCCAGAACTGTCAGTGAAGGATTTACAGATCTCTGCGCCCTTCATAGTCTAAGCCTTTTACACAAAGCACCAGAAGCTGAAGAGGGGGATGAGGCAACTAAACCTCACTCTTGGCACTAAATACACCTCCAAGCCCCAAATCTCACTAGTGGGGAGATTGCTCTGTTGTGGAAGAAAAAGACCAAATAGCCTTGACATTTTAATGTGAATGCTTAAAAATTTGCCATTTGTCAGGCCCCACACTTCAAGTGCCTCTTGCTCAAATTGCTATAGGTTGTTCCATGAGAATGAAAAACTTTGGCATGTCCCCAGTAGTTTCAAGATGTACCAGTAAAGTGTCCATCCCGTTGGACCAAAAAGACGGATCACTTATCTTTTGAGTTATGTGCTACCTATCTTGCTGATGCTGTTCACTGTCTGTCTACAACAAGGGATCTCATGGAATAGCTGGAGGAGCCAGGGTTCTATAGAGCATCCTGGAGTAGGGTGACCAGACAGCAAGTGTGAAAAATTGGGACAGGGGGTGGGTAATAGGAGCCTATATAAGAAAAAGACCCAAAAATCAGGACTGTCCCTATAAAATCGGGACATCTGGTCACCCTATCCTGGAGAGTGTTTTCCTTTTGCAGTTAGGGATGTAAAACCGTAAACGGTTAAACAGTTAACCGGTAAGCATTAGTCTTCCTGGTTAACCCAGCTAACCATTAACCCCCGGCCCTGTGGGCAGGCCCCTCTCCCTTTAATTGGTTAACCGGGTAAATGATATAATTTTAATCGGTTAATTTTTTTAAATGATATTTACATTCCTATTTGCAGCATAATACCCAGGTACCTTCACAATGTGCCTGAGGATGGCCTTTGTTTTTCTGTTGGCAATGTAGCCATCCTTACTGTTTTCTGCAGAGCAAGCTAAATCCTATGGTAAGGTAGTTCTTTTCCAAGTTTAATATTGCCCTTCCTTTCCCAGAGGGATATCTTTGGGACTAGCCTGGATCAGGGCATGGGTTCCATGTCTTAGCAAGGAAAGACTCTGTATGAGTGTGGGCATGTCTTATCCAAGAGTCTCTCTAGACCAAACTGACATTTCAGCTCCTTTCTCTTTACCTACAGAACATGTAGGTTAAATTCCAATGGAACTTGGCTTTTCATGCCTCATTAGAAAGGGACCAAGAGAACCAGGCCAAACTCTTTGAGATCGGCCCATAACAAGAGACTTGCTGGCAGTTCCTGGCTACATGGGGCAGCATTGCTTCTGAACATAGCTTGCTTTTTGTAGTGACTTTATAAACTGAATTCTTTTCCTCCCCTGCCTCCTGAAGCAGTCACATCCCATCTTCCTTCCTTTCCTGTAATGGAGGAATCAGTTTAGAGCACCATCAGCTGTCGATTTCACATTCAGGCAGTGCTCCCTTTTGGCCCCAGCTTAAAAGGGTTACAAAAGTTGGTTCCGTTTATTTTCTGGTCTCCAAGAAGTCCAGGATGATCCAACAAATTCTGGATAGTGGAGCATAAATGTATCAAAAAGGAATCCAGCACATTGGGTGATCCTTGCTGTCAGTCCAGGAGACTTCTGAGCATCTTGGTTATAGCATGCGCATCTCCACAGCCCCATTATAGGAGCCCTCAGAAATACCTACGCTTCACCTAGGGATCTCCATGTGTCGTATTGGTCCCTTCTTTTGGGTTAGCATTGGCACCAGGAATCTTTACAAAGTTGAAGGTGGCAGTGACAGCATCATGAGACAGGAAGGAATTGATGACAGACTTGGTTTTAAAGAAAAGTCAGAATATGAAAAGATCTTGGATCTGCTGACTGTTTTACTGTGTCACAATGACAGATGTACCTTTCAGATTTGAAAGCCTCCAAGAATGTTTATCCAGTCACATCCCTCAAATGGGTAAATATAGACACCTGTTTTTAAAAGGGGTGTGTCTATGTAATTGAATGTCCGACAATTCCATCATCCCTTTTAAGAAGGGTAGGGGGGTGGTGGTAATGTCATTCAAAAAAATCAAACTTTGTGCTTTATTATTTACCCACAGACTTCTTGGGGGGTGTGTGTGTGTGTCCCTCCTCCCCAAATGCACAAAAAGCTCTAGTGTGGTGTGTATTAATCAGTTAATCTTTCTTTATTCCTCAAGAACTGTGTTTTCTGTATCTGATTTTAGCATTAGGTGGCTTGTTCAGTCAGCCCACTCAGGCACCTTCCCAGTCCAACCAGCTGATAAACACAGCCAGTGCTCTTTCTGCTCCCATACTCTTGGGAGATGAGCGAGATGCTATTTTGGCAAAGTGGAACCAGTTGCAAGCCTTCTGGGGGGCAGGCAAAGGATATTTCAACAGCAACATTGCTCCGGTGGAGTTCACGCAGGAAAACCCATTTTGCAGATTTAAGGTATGATCTTTCTGGCATTTATCTAAATACTTATTCAGAGACCATTTGCAGTCTTCTGTTTTAATCCTAAATGCATCATGGGAGTTAATTTAGCTATTGCTGATTCCAAGTATGTAGCATATGTTCTCCTAGGTAATGTGTCCCATTCTAATATGCATGGGATAAAGCGCTGAGCGGTGTGCTTGCTGAAAAACTAGGCCCTGCTGAAGTATTACAAATGAGATGCATGCTCATGTGAGCAATAAAACAGATAAAATATTCCAGGATAGTGTTAGTAGAATGAAGGTCACTAACTATCCAAGATGAGCACTGATCCATTAGAAATGTGTTTCTTCTGGTGCTAATCACTTAAATAGTAACACTTAAAATTGTCTTTCAAATTTTTAAGCTTTAGAAGACCAAGATAATTTTATTTTTTTGTTTTTTTTTGTTTTTGAGATCCAGAACAGCAAACTTAACATTGCTCTCTGCGTCAACTGCAGCAACTGGAGAATGTTTTCTAAATTTGGCCTGCACGCCACTTTGGTAGCCTGTATTCTCTTCTGCATCAGCTAGATTCAGGCCAACTTATTCTGATTTGAACTCATCTGCTTTTATCCGCAGGAGTCTTTAAGCTGTCCTTATGCCTTGTCCCAGTTTCCAGTTCTGCTGTGTCAGCAAAGAGTACAGGCTTCCTCATCCTCCACAGATCTGCTGATGCTTACTGTAGCTCAGCTGCAGATAAATTACTGGACATATCAAAGACAGTAATAAGCCTAGCTTTCTGTACACATTTGAGATACTTCCCTGAGAGATGCAGTTTTTACTCTGAATGTTAATGTAGTTCGTTGCATAATTAAGGCTGGTTTTGACCTACAAGTTGCAGAATATTACAGATGCTCTAAAACTGAACCTATGTATAGTAAATACATAAAGGGGTGTAAAACAAGATGGCAGGTATTTGGCTGTTGTCTTAATAGGAGCGTCTTGTGGGCAACTTGATGCTTTTGAGCAATCGCTTTAATATAGGTATCAATTCTAAAAGGCTTACATCCACTTGTAAGAGGACTGCTCTTAACAGAGAGCTACTAGTGCTTTCTGCAAATTACACAATACACTTCATCTTTCTCATAAATTTAGCTTTCCATTAATTCTGGGATGTGCATTTCCGTGCTATGTATTTAATCTTATTTATCGTAGGGCCTTGAGTATTGCCCTGGGTTGATTCAGGCTGATGGACTTTTTGTACCCAAGTGAAATTGCTTTGAGGGAACTCTTGTTGAATCTTGTTTGACTTTCTCTTCTAAGGGTACGTCTATACTCACCCGTCGCGTCGGAGGAGTCCAATCGATCTTCTGGGTTCAATTTATCGCGTCTTGTCTAGACGCGATAAATCGAACCAGGAAGTGCTCCCCCGTCGACGCTGGTAATCCTGCTCCACGAACGGAGCAGGCGGAGTCGACGGGGGAGCCTGCGCGCCGCGTGTGGACCACAGGTAAGTTCGAACTAAGAGACTTCGACTTCAGCTACGTTAATAACGTAGCTGAAGTTGCGTATCTTAGTTCGACAGGGGGGTTTAGTGTAGACCAGCCCTAAGAATGTAGAGCGTACACTGACACGAGTTGCAAATGCAACACTGCATCCTACATTAAAGATCCATTTGTTGCCCCTCCATGCAATTCACTGTCTACTATATTGTATCAAGAGATCTCAGTGACTTGCCCCAGGTGTGCTAAGAAGAATTAGTTTGAACCTTAAAACATTACAACCCCTCAGTGCATGAAAACAGTTGCCTTAAAGCAAGTTGGATAATACTCACTAATTCATGACTTTTCAAACTGTCCTGCAGTCTTTGAAAATTACTATTGTTATAGTATGAACAACAGAGTTTCTTTGTGTTAGGATATTGAGTTGCATCAGCCAAAGAGTCTAATAATCTTACTGCAAGTTTATCACAGAAAGGATAAAGAGGTTTTTAATAGAGAAGATTAGAGGGTTTTGGTTTTTTTTTAAATGCAGGCATTCAAAACTTCATCACTACACACTGAGATGGAAAAGTAACTGTCTTGGGTGTATTGGAGTTCTCAAATGTTATATCTTGATCAAGATGGTTCTATTTCATTTAAGCCTTACACCTATAGAAGCACTCCAGTGTGTACACCTTGAGTTGTGTTCCCCAGTATCTTCCTACTCCAGTCAATACCGCATAGAATGGAGGTTCCAGAAATCCACAGAGGTTGGAAGTGATTCAGTTGTGAAAAAGGCTATAATTCTGTGGTATATTAATAGGAGTACCATATGTAAGACATGGGGAGGTATCTGTCCCACTAATCGGCATTGGTGAGGCCTCAGAGGGAGTAGTGTGACCAGTTCTGGTCACGAGACTTTGAGAAAGTTGTGGACAAACTGGAGAAAGTCCAGAGGAGAGCAACACAAATGAAAAAAGATTTAGAAGACTTGACCTATGTAGAAAGGTTAAAAAAGCTTCGGCATGTTTAGTCTTGAGAAAAGAAGACAGAGGGACCTGATACAGTTTTTCAAATATATTAAGGGCTGTGGGGGATGGCAATCAATGGTTCTCCATGTCCACTGAAGGTAGGATAAGGAAAAAATGGGTTTAATCTTCAGCAAGGCAGATTTAGGTTGGATATTAAGAAAAGGTTTCTAGCCATTTGGGTAGTTAAGGGAACAGGCTTCCAAGGGAGGTTGTGGAATCCCCATCGTTGGTGGTTTTTAAGAACAGGTTAAACAAATAGCTGTCAGCGATGAGCTCAGTATATTTGGTCCTGCCTCAGCACGGGGATGGACTAGATGACCTCTTTAGGTCTCTTCAGTTCTAAATTTCTATGGTTTTATCTTCCTTTTTCCTTATTTCTATATTACGAGGGGTTTTTAATATCACACATAACAAGTCAAAATCCCTTTTCCTATGTTTACATTTGTATTTTATAAAATGTATAAAATTCTGCTGTTTTAATTCAACTCTCAGTTCCAAAACAGTAACAAAATTTTTGTTGTCCAACCTAGAATCTTCCCAACAGTCCAAACTTTCTCAAAGGCAGAGAATGGACATCTCTGAAAATGTTACCTTTTTAAAAACTTAAACCATTTCAAAAGCAACTTTACTGATTGCTCAATAAATGTAGTTTTAGAAAGTGGGAGTGCATTTAAAGCCTTTAAAATTATTCATATGCTATGGTTATATTTTTAGAATTCACTGAAAACATGCCTTAGAGTACAGTCTGTCATAAGTTCTGCGAGTGTTATCCTCTCCTACACCCACGTCTTGATGTATCCCACTTTCAGGTGAACCTTTAATAACATCCAATTTGGCTTTTTCCACAGGCTGTGGGCTACAGTTGCATGCCCAACAACAAGGATGAAGATGGCCTGGTGGTCTTAGTCTTCAATAGAAAAGAAGTAGACATTCGAAACCAGCAGCAGCAGCTAGTAGAATCACTGCACAAAATTTTGGGAGGAAACCAGACTCTTGCGGTCAATGTAGAAGGTGTTAAAACACTGCCAGATGACCAGTACGTGAATATCTTCTTGTGCAATTTTGCCCCCTTCTCTATCTGGTTTTCTCTGCATGTATAATGGGTTTGGCTCTCTTTAAATCGATCTGCTTCAGTACAAAGCTTCTGCTGAAACTCCTTTTAAGAGTCTTATTGGGATACTCAAATATATGTTTAAAGTTTTAATGTTTGCATTCTCAATATAGTACTATCTGTGTTCAACAGTATCCATTTCTTTGTCTACAGGTTTTGGCATATTCTATCTCTTTTTTTCCTTTAGTTTCTTTCCACTGTTTCTGATGGATTACTAAATCCAATCTCCTTGGTTTATTTGGCATTTGCATCACCAATGAGGCCAGTAAAGTTCTGGCAATAGATTTATCTTGTGATTCCTCTGCTTCACAGCAGTGCAGGAAAAATCAGGGATGTGTGTAGTGGTTACTGCAACTGGGTTAAATGCACTAAATATTTTAGAAAGTAGAGGGCATTCCCCACCAGTAAGATACTGAAGGTAGATAGTGTTTGATGTGTGGTGGGTTTGTTTTTTTGTGCGGCTCTTTTTTTTTTTTTTTAACTGATACTGACAAGGTATTCTAGCATTTGAGCCCAGAAATATTTGCTTCGGAATTAAGTTTGCTTACTGACCGTGTCACTAGCTACTTTTGCCTGTGGTGTGCCAGAGGTCTGTTCTTTACACTGGACTACCTTAAATATTTCTAACATCCCCATGACAGCAGGCACCTTTTGGCTGTTACCCTCCACACACTTGCTAAACTTAGAGCAAAGACTCCACTTTATCCTGACACATAGACTGTCTTGATGTATGAAAAGACAAGAAATGTGATACTCCAGTATCCAGTTCTTTTTCTCCAATGATAGAATTTGGGCGGGTTCTAGGGATGGGTGAGTAGGGTCATCACCACCACAGGGCTGGTTGGCTTTTCTTCTTCTTTGCTCTGATTAGGCACACTTCCCACTCTCCTCTACTCCTTCCCCCTCTCCCCCCTATGGTTGGCTGTGCTTTTCCTTTGCTTGGCCACTGGGGGGGCGGGGCACGCTGCTGATGTACATCGAGGGCTAGGCTGATGTCATTTAGGAAGATACGTACACGATATCCTGTTCGTTTTCCTTTGTTACCAAAATGTGAACCTAGTGGCTTCTAATACACACTGACAACACATCAGTGTGGAGATGTTTTTAAAGCTGTATAATTTTGTAGATCAGTTACGTTTTATTAAACCACTATTTGACTTCTGAACATTTGATTAATATTTGTGTTTGTAATTCTGAATGTGATGCTCACTTTTTTGTTTGCTATATTAGTCACCAGTAAATATTTTCAGCTTTTTTTTTTTAATTGACTGGAATGTATTGATTGAAAATAATGATGCCGTTCTGTTTGTCCGTTGGCTCCAGGCTTATAATTGCATTTCAATTATTTCTGTAAACCATTAACTGATCTAGGGTACTTGTATTCTTCTTTTCTTTTCTGTTGCATTTGCTTGTTCAGGACTGAAGTTGTCATTTATGTTGTTGAGCGGTCACCAAATGGGACTTCAAGGAGAGTTCCAGCAACAACCCTGTATGCTCATTTTGAACAAATTAACATAAAAACATCCCTGCAGCAGCTTGGAGTTACCCTTTCCATGGCCAGAACAGAACTTTCTCCAGCACAAATCAAACAGCTTCTACAGAATCCTCCTGCTGGTATGTATTGGAGGGCTACATTTGTTGGTAAACAAACCCTTCCACGTTCCCCAGGTTTCTGGGAGAGTGAGTGACTGGGAAACAATGACATTTTTAATCAAAGGAGTTTTTAAGCTGACATTACATACTAACATGTCTGTTCCAAATATTTTTAACCCTTCCAACAAAGTAACTTTGTTTTGCTCAATTGATGATACAAAGTTATGCAGATATCAAATAGGGGGGTAGACAATATTGTAGACCAAACTGTAAGAGTCTTAAATTAGTTCAGCTCATCTTATTAACTTCATTGAGTCCTGCAAAAGTGATATGCCAGGACAGTAACTTTTGCAGGTAAAATAAACACCGTAGGGTCCTGTATTCTGACTCCTCTCAACTTTCTCTGAGTAACTCGGCTAATACACATCAGTACATGTGCACAGACAGTAATTGTATCCCTTTGGATGAGTGTGGTGACCTTTTTGATTTCTCATTTGTTCACTTGCAATATCATAGATACTTGGCTTCCGTTTGCTGGTCTGTGGTCTAAAGAGAATAGTTGGTAGGATCTTCACACTTGAAGATAAGTGTACATTTGGAATAACTCTTTGCCTGCTCTCCAGGTTCAAAAATCTCTAATCGTCTGTTTTTGGCTTGGATAAGTTGTGTTCAGGAGTAAGTTGCCTGTGTTCTGGATGTGTGGGGGGGTTTTTCTTTTTTTTATTTTTAAAAGCCAGAATGACAACATTAAAGATTTGAAGTCTATTTTAATCTTTCATTCCATAGCTGGAAATCGGGCTCTTTGGTAGCAAAATTAGGATAAAAAACTTTTAACTAAGGGAATCAATTTGAAATCTAATCCAATTTCAAAAAATGAATTCAAAATAGTCTTATGTACTACACCTATGGTTCTGCTATCGTGTTTTGCCATTTTAAAATGATTTTTCTCTCCCTCATTGCTATGTGAAAGACTCTCTCAAAAATGGGGACAAAGTCTGTTCAGTGCACAAAGTAACAACTTCTGTCCCGTCTTTTTCAGATATAGTAACTTTAGGTACAACTATAGTAGGTATAAAAAAAACTTTACACAGAAATCTGACAATTGGTTTTACCTTGGCACTGTTAATTTAAACTACTGATCTGTGTTTTGGAATACATTTTGTTTTTTAGAACTGCTTCTTTATTGATTTGTGCGGCTAGTGAAGTTTAGCATAATTGTATCGTTGGTACCTTGTGCTTCTCCCATCTGTTTACCTTATGCATAGACTCTAAGCTCTTTGGACATGAACAATCTTTTGTGTAGGAGCTCAGCACAACAGGCCCCTTGCTGGAACACCAGTGCACTACTGGAATACAAAAAAACCCATTATGTTAGGTTTTCACCAGTGTAACAAGATCCAAATCTGTTTAGAAATCAATGCACAACAGTAACATTTCTATAGCATATGAAATGTCAGACCTCCAAAAGCATCCTTTTGTACTGACAGTGCATGTATAACCAATTTACTACCTATAAGTTACATGGTGGATTTGAACTCCGCCTGAAAAATTGGACTTGCAAAGTGTAGATTGACCATCTCCAATTTTCCCATCCTTAGCTCCCTCTGTTCTGCAAGTGCAATACGTACGCAGCACAAAAAACCCCACAAAAAACTGATGGTAAATGCTGCATACTAAATTCTCTAAATAATGGGATGTTTTGGATAGGCAGGAATTTCAACATTTTAGTTTAGTTATAAATAAATATGCAATTAAATATGTCAGGTAATGAAATCCAGTTATGGGCAACTAGAGTAAAGAAAAGCATTGTGCAGATGAAGCATAGGACATGTCAGATTAACTTTGACATCATGGACTAATTTACCTAGATTTTAAAATGAGTTTGGCACGCTTCTGCACAGATAAATCAGAACTTAGCACTATTATCCAGAAATGCAATATATATGAGAAACAGTTGCCTTACCCGTAGGGAAACGCGTTTACTTTTCTCTGGTGTAGGGGAAATGTTAACTCAGGGTTTGATATTAACACCTATTTTATTCAACATGTTTGTCCATAACGTTGAGGAGCAGGTTGATTGGATGATATTCAAATTGGCCGACAAAACAAAACTAAGGCCTTGTCTTCACTGCCACTTTACAGCGGTGCAGCTTTCTCGCTCTGTGTGAAAAAACACTCCCCGAGTGCTGCAAGTTTCAGCGCTGTAAAGTGGCAGTGTAGACAGTGCACCAGCGCTGGGAGCTACTCCCCTTGTGGGGGTGGTTTTTTAACAGTGCTGGGAGACCTCTCCCAGCGCTGGTGCTGCATCTACACAGCCACATTAAAGTGCTGCCCTGTAGCACTTTAACATTGCTAGTGAATACATACCCTAAATAATACAGTAAATACAAAAGATGTGCTTAATACATAATCCGAGTCACTAGTCATACCAAGGAAAAGACGGCTTAATAAAAAGAAATGAAAGACCATATACCTGAGGAGGAATAAATAGTAGCATTCACTTAGTAGAGAACTCCATAATTAAGGTTGCTAAACAGTTAAAATCGCTACGGCCACCCTCTTCTTTCCCACATTTAACTTTTTTAAAATGCTCCTTCAGCCTGGGACTGAAATGTACAAAAGTGATCAGTGTAAATCATCAACACTTTTCCTTTGTCTTCTGCATCCTGAGGACTATTGCCTTTATATTCTTAATCTTAGTTTTTCTAACTTCACTTTATGTGAATTAATATACTCAGTGTGTGCATCTTAGCACGTTTTCCTTGATAGGTAATATAGTCCAGTGGTGACAGCACAGAGCTGGGTACCAGGACGTCAGAGTTCTAGTTCCAACCTTGCTATGTGGTTTTGAGCAAATCTCATTCTGTTTCCCTATTGTTGAAAATGATACTTGCCTACTTCCCAAGGATGTTTTGAAGACTAATTTAATCTAGACAAGCAATATAAAATATTTAGGGCTGTCAAGCAATTAAAAAGATTAATTGTGATCGCCTGATTTAAAAAAATTAATGCTCACTTTATATTTTTATTACAAATATTTGCACTGTAAAAAACAGTATATTTCAATTCACCTAATACAAGTAGTGTGTGTCACTCTTTATCATAAAAGCTGAACTTACAAATGTAGAATTATGTACAAAAAATAACTGCATTCAAAAAAAACAATGTAAAACTTTAGAGCCTACAAGTCCACGCAGTCCTATTTCAGCTAATCACTCAAACAGGTTTGTTTACATTTTATGGGAGATACTGCTGCCCGCTTCTTGTTTACAATGTCGCCTGAAAGTGAGAACAGGCGTTCGCATGGCACTCTTGTAGCCAGCGTTGCAATATATTTACGTGCCAGATGCGCTAAAGAATCTGATGTCCCTTCATGCTTCAACCACCATTCCAGAGGACATGTGTCCATGCTGATGATGGGTTCTGCTCGATAACCCAAAGCAGGGCGGACTGACGCATGCTCATTTTCACCATATGAGTCAGATGCCACCAGCAGAAGATTGATTTTCTTTTTTGGTGGTTCGGGTTCTGTAGTTTCGGCATCGGAGTGTTGCTCTTTTAAGACGTCTGAAAGCATGCTCCACACCTTTTCTCTCTCAGATTTTGGGAGGCACTTCAGATTCTTAAACCTTGGGTCGAGTGCTGTAGCTATCTTTAGAAATCTCACATTGGTACCTTCTTTGCGTTTTGTCAAATCTGCAGTGAAAGTTCTTAAAATGAACATGTTCTGGATCATCATCCGAGATTGCTATGACATGAAATATGTGGCAGAATGGAGGTAAAACTGAACAGGAGACATGCAGTTCTCCCCCAAGGAGTTCAGTCTTAAATTTAATTAATGGATTTTTATTTTTATTTTAATGAGCATCAGCAGCATGGAAGCATGTCCTCTGGTATGGTGGCCAAAGCATGACAGGGCATAAGAATGTTTAGCATATCTGTCAAGTTGCATACCTTGCAATGTGCCATGCAAAAGTGCCACGCGAATGTCTGTTCTCGCTTTCAGGTGACGTAAATAAGAAGCAGGCAGCAGTATCTCCCGTAAATGTCAACAAACTTGTTTGTCTGAGCGATTGGCTGAACGAGATGTAGGACTGACTGGACTTAAGTTTTTACCTTGTTTTGTTTTTGAACGCAGCTATGTAACAAATCTACATTTGTAAGTTACATTTTCAGGATAAAGATTGCACTACAGTACAGCAGTTCCTCACTTAATGTCGTCCCGGTTAACGTTGTTACGTTGCTGATCAATTAGAGAACATGCTCATTTAAAGTTGCACAATGCTCCCTTACAACATTGGCAGCCGCCTGCTTTGTCCACTGCTTGCAGGGAGAGCAGCCCGTTGGAGCTAGCTGGTGGGGGCTTGGGCAGGCAGCCCCCCTAAGTTCCCTGTGTGGCAGCTGCCCAGTAGGCTATCAGTTGCCTTGCCGGGCAGTTCAGGTCTTCTCTTCTCTTCTCTCCCCCCCCCCCCCCCCCCCCCCCCCCCCCGGGTGCCACGTGCTGCTCCTGCCCTCTGCCTGGGAGCCTCCTGCTTGCTGTGCAGGGGGTGGGGGGAAGAGGGGTGCTGATGTCATGGTGTCCCTCTCCCCCTGCTCCTGTACCCCATCTCCACAGAGCATTGGGGGACAGGGCTCAGGATGGAGAGACCTTGCTGGCAGCAGCTGCTGTCTCAACTTGTTGATCTACTTAAAAAGGCAATGTACAAAACCTGGGACCAAGACTCTTTAATTAGCTGAATTAATAGCTTGAAGATGAGTTTATCACAGCTGATTGTAGTGTGGCTCTTTCACATGCATTATTAAATCTTATCACCTAGCAGCCGTGTGATGTGAAAACTATTGAAGCACCATCGAGATTGTCCTTTATAGAAAGAATTTCCATTTTCTCTTGTAGGTGTTGATCCTATTATCTGGGAACAGGCCAAAGTGGATAATCCTGATCCTGAAAAGTAAGTCTGGTTCTTTTATTTTTTTTAAATTTTTTTTGTAAACATGGATGTACAGTGTGAATTTAGCCTTAAAAATCAAACACTTTCTCAAATAACTTTCACGTAACTTTAGGAGATATTTTAGGGATACAGCTGTGTAATGTGATAACTACAAGGTAGGTAATGAGAGGGTGGCCACAGAATCACAAACACAATCTCCCAAAAATGCCAATTTAGTAAATCTGCCTCTAGGACCCACGGGAAGGAAAGAAGCTCACTCAGCCCCCTCTGCATCTCCTTCTTTCCCTCTCTCCTGAGCTGATGAGCTCTCTGGAAGCAATATATAGACTCTAGACCGGGGTGGGCAAACTTTTTGGCCCGAGGGCCACATGGGGGAGTAGAAATTGTCAGTATTCATGGCCTGCCATACAAAATTTGGGGTGGGGTGTGGGCTCTGGGGTGGGGCTGGAGATGAGGCGTTTGGGGTGTAGGAGGGTGCTCTGGGCTGGGACTGAGGGGTTTGGCGAGTCGGGGGAGGATCAGGGCTGGGACAAGGGGTTGGGGCATGGGGAGAGGCTCAGGGGGTGCAGGCTCCAAGCAGTGCCTACCTCAAGCGGCTCCTGGAAGCAGCAGCATGTCCCTTCTCCGGCTCCTACGCGGAGACGCAGCCAGGCGGCTCTGCACGCTGTCCTATCCGCATTGAAGGTTAAGTCCGTTCCTGGCTATTAGCCAGGATGGGTAAGGAATGGTGTCCCTAGCCTCTGTTTGTCAGAGAGTGGTGATGGATGGCAGGAGAGAGAACACTTGATCATTACCTGTTAGGTTCACTCCCTCTGGGGCACCTGGCATTGGCCACTGTCGGCAGACAGGATATTGGGCTGGATGGACCTTTGGTCTGACCCCGTATGGCCGTTCTTATGTTCTTCTGAGCATGTAGGAGCGGGGCCATGCCACGGCTTCTGGGAGCTGCATGGTGCAGCTCCTGACCCAGCACCCCAGCCAGTGCGCCAGAGCAGGGCTGAGCCATGTGGTGCAGCCCCCGACCCTGCGCCCCGGCTAGAGCAGGGCCGAGCCGTGTGGTGCAGTTGGCGGGCCAGCTTAAAACAGCTTGTGGGCTGTAGTTTGTCCACCCCTGGTCTAGATGGTGTAGAGTCCACTACACATGTACAATCTATGCAGCACCCCCAACATTATTATGTAAATTTGTGGCAGCAGAGGACTGTGGGCTTGGGGTCAGAAGTCATGTCTGATTTTTGGGTTTCAAATGGCAAAAGGCTGCAAATTCTTGCTCTAGGGTATATGTTAATTGTTTGGAGCTGTTAGCTCGCTGTATCTATGTACTTCAAACCAGCACATTTCTTGGGGTCAACCCTACCCTGTTAGTCCTGCAACTCTAACTAAACAATCTCCTACACAGTCGGTATGAGTGGTGAGGACTTTTGAATTTAACACCTGTAATTAGAATGACTTCTTATTCTTGTAACGAACAATCTGCAATTTAGGAATATTTTGTAAATATAGCTGTAAATCTTGAGTTGTTTAATAACGAAACACTTCTGTTCCTGTAGGCTTATCCCTGTACCCATGGTAGGTTTCAAAGAGCTGTTAAGAAGGTTAAAGGTCCAAGACCAGATGACTAAGCAGCATCAGACCAGATTAGATGTAAGTGTTAACGTCTTGACACCGTTCGTGTTGAACACTGTTGCAGACCATGGATTTAGCACTTGAAAAGTGTGACTCTTGTGGCCTTATAAAGCCTGATTTCCAACTGTTGAGAACTAATTGGGGAAGTATTAACACTTAGCAATAGTTCTAAACTGCTGCCACCATAGATGATAGAGAAACCTAGAATATGTCTACACACAGTCATTCAAAACCCATGGCTGCCCTGGGTCAGCTGACTCCAGCTCATGGACTGTAGAGCTGTAAAATTGCTGTTCTAGATGTTGGGTCGAGGGTTGGGACCCCACAAGGAGGGAGGGTCCCTGACTCCAATCTGAGCCTGAATGTCTACACAGCAATTTTTAGCCCCACAGTCTGAGCCTTGTGAGTAAGTCAGCTGACCAGGGCCAGCCGTGGCCATGCCCTGCATTTTTTATTCCAGTGTAGACACATCCATAGGAGCTTGCGTCTGTGCGGTTCTGAGCACGTATGAATTTAGAGTAATGACTTGGAGTACGTGACTTACTGAAGCTGAAACGGGAACTGCAAGACTACCCTTACAGGAGCGGTTAGGACTCTTGTGTCTGATTAACCGATATTTCACACCATGCTAGGTTGGAGCGGAAGGCTTATGAAATAGCTGTTCTCTGCTTTGTGTGACTATTCTCTCTCTCATCTGCTCACTTGAAAGAGGGAAATTATCAGCTTTTTGGCTATGACAGTCTAAAATCTCCCCTTAGTTCAGGCATTTTCAAAAAAGTCTCCAAATTAGGCACCCCACTGGTCCTGACATCCAATGAGTGGGCTGCTAAAGCCCTTTTAGATCTCCTGAAAATTCCAGCTGTAGCCCCTGACCCAGCCTGGTTGGGGAGCGTATCTTAGGCACTGATCCCATAGTGATGGGTGTGCTGTAACTACCTGACTAGACCCGATACTTTCGCTGTTTGAGGGGACACAAGTGGGAAGCAGGGAAGGGGTTAAGGGTACTGACAGAATAAGGCCCCCTCGGCTGCTCTCCTGTTCCTCCTGCTCAAGAGAAATATTTAAAACATCCAGCTAATTACATACAAACCAGACTGATGGTGACGGCAGAGCTGGGCTGCAACAGACCCACTTATTAAACAAGGGGGTGTGATAGCATTCTTACATGAACAACTCATCACATAAAGAACGAGGAGTACTTGTGGCACCGTAGAGACTAACAGGTTTATTTGGGTATAAGCTTTCGTGGGCTAGAACCCATCTCTTTGCAGGTGTTTTCAAATATGGCCACTTTTCCTTTAGGACTGATCATTGATTTGAATCTCTAATGGCAGGGAAATGAATGCTGCTAAATCCTTTTTTGTTTTAGTTGTTTATAAAAAGATGAAATGACATTTTCGGATGGCCTCCAGCTGCAACCATGTTTTTCTTTCAGATAATATCAGAAGATATTAGTGAGCTGCAGAAAAATCAGACCACAACTATGGCAAAAATAGCCCAGTACAAGAGGAAACTAATGGATCTGTCTCATAGAACCTTACAGGTAACACTTGGATGCATTGAGTAATCTGATGTGTGTTCCATTGGCAACAGAGTAGACTTAAAGAAAAATTAACAGCTCTATTTCCCATTCCTGTTTCTTTCTTTCAATCTGTATGCAAGTCTCTCTCATGAAGACCAGAGACTTGCCAGAAAAGCTGCCTAACGTTGTGGGAAAGTTGTCCTATTGGAATGAGTCAGGTTTTGTTGGTTTTAACCCCAATTTGTAGTAGTTTCAGATCCTGTACCTGCCCCGACTCCTACCAATTCATAACTCTTTATAAACTCCTTTCCCTAGTGGCTTCATGAAACTCAGTGTACACAGTGTAGACAGAAGCACAAATTAATCTGAAATGACAATTTTTTTACACTCCCAGTTAATATGGTTAAGGTGATAATGGCTTGCTGGTTGATTGGATTTATTATTCTCTTCTGTTTTGCATTTTCTTTAATACCTGTAACTTGCTTTAAGATAGATCTGGCAGATAAATTGTAAGCTCTTTAGCAGAGAATGTTTAAGACCAACTACAAGGCAAGAGCCCTGATGAGAGTTGAGGAGAGGGAGAAAGTGCAGGGATTGAGTAGAAGGGAGGAGGGTTTGAAGGAGGTGAGAGGAGGTGCCTGGTGGATGAGGACAAGGGGTGTCTTTCAGATCCATGGGGCGCAGAGTAGAAGACAATCTGAGTGGGGAAATGGGAATAGATGTAGATGGGAAGGGAAACACCATGGAAAACATTTCCCCTGTATCTAACATGCCACAAGTGAAGTAGATGACTGTGGTTTTAAACCCCAGAAACAAATGTACAGGTAGAACATTGTGACTCTGATTTGTATTTTACTAGAAATGGTAAATCCATTTCTCTTGTACTATAGCATATACATTGACACACAGCATACAAAAGACACAAGGTGAGTGAGGTAATATCTTTGGACTTCTGTTAGTCCACTAGAAGAAATTACTTCACCCACCTTGTCTCTCTGATAGCCTGGGAGTGACAACACTGCATACAACATACAAGGCAGCCTTTAGACACACCGCTCTTCTGTCTGTTGATGTCGGCAGGAGAATCTTGACATTTGGAGTTGATGCACATAAAACACAGGTGTAGTCATTCCAAAGATCATTCTGTCAATGGTTCCCTTTGCAGGTGTTAATTAAACAAGAGATCCAGAGGAAAAGTGGCTATGCCATTCAGGCTGATGAGGAACAACTTCGTGTACAGTTAGATACCATTCAGTGTGAGCTCAATGCCCCTACTCAGTTCAAGGTGAGTGAGTTTTATAAGCTCTTGCAACAGAAAATGGGCTCTTGGTGTACTTACAATAAAACTGTAAAATAACATTCCCACAGCCGGGTTAAAACTATTTGTGGTTTGTTTTCTTTCATAGGAAGAATATTGACCTTTTTTCCCTGTTGATTTGAGTCAGCACAATCTTGAAAAAAAATACCCTTACAAGGTCAAAGACTACAAAGCAAGGACTGAAGCAATTTTATGAACAGTATTAGACTGTTTACTGTATTGTATCCCCCGCCCCCCTTATATTAAAAAAAACAAACAAGAAGCTGAGCCAAAACCGTAATGATAATGGTACATTTTTGTCTCAGGCCTACAGGGGAAACTGCTTTTCTGTCCTAATACATGTGATTCCCATCTGTTTTTAGGGTCGACTAAATGAACTGATGTCTCAGATCAGGATGCAAAATCACTTTGGAGCAGTTAGGGCTGAAGAGAGGTACTACATTGATGCAGATCTCTTACAAGAAATCAAGCAAGTAAGTATTCCTTGTGGAGAACTGCATGATGGAAAGCAGTGGGGTTGGAACTGAAGTTTCAGCATGCCTCTTGACTCAAGTGGACTTAATATTGGCTTGATGCTGTTGCTGAATTTCCTCTAGACTAAGACCTCTGTTTTCCTGTGGTACCCCAAGCAGTCCTCATACAGGGCTATGCAGAAGTGCAGATCCTGGAAAACCAGTCCTAGGACTTCAGGCTCCCTGGTCCACCAGAGAGCCAATGGGGAGCTGTGGGTGTTCCACATGATGGGGCTGCCTCTGAGCCTAGCAGACTAGGAGCTGGTCTTAGGGCTGAGTCTCCATTAGCTTTAGCTGGGTTGTCTATGCTCTCTGCAGTGGTGCTGTCAACCCTGGAACTTGCTGTTTTGCCAAAAGCTTAATTGAATCTGCATTTTTCCAACCAGCTCTAATTGTGAGTGAACTCAAATAGTTTAGTGGCTTTTGGTAAGGAGCTCACAGGCCTTCAGCTATGACAGTGGTAAAAATGACAATGTATTATACTTAGCACACTAATGTAGTGTAAGCTTTATAGCTGTTATAGTAACTTAGTTATTTTAGAGAGGTTCTAAAGGGGATAAACCTGTTCTGATCTTTTATTCATCAAGTAGTGGGCTGAGCTGTAGTTGTGTGTGATAAATGCTACAGCTGAAGTGTTTGCTTGTTTAAGTTCTTTCTTTAATTATTCCAGCATTTGAAGCAACAACAAGAAGGCCTGACTCATTTGATTAGCATCATAAAAGATGACCTGGAAGATATAAAACTAATAGAACATGGATTGAACGAGAGCATCCCTATCAGAGGAGGAATCTTCAGTTGACTGGTCATAACCCATTGTTAGGGGTGTATCAAATGCATTACTTTGTTTCAGGATTCACTTTCAAAGGCTGAAACTGACCAGGTTAAAAAAAATATGCACATCTTCATATAGGATTTTCAGAAATTTGGTATTGGCTGTAATCTTTTGGACTAGCAAAGCCTCTTCCATGCTTTTCAAACTTGATGACCTTTGGAAGGTTTAAACTTAAAGCTGTATATGCTTTCTTAAAAGAAACAATCTGTTCAGATACTGTTCTACTACAAAAGTTATGTACTATTGTACATTTTTACAACAGCATTGTTCTTCTATGCACTGCAAAGGGAATCCTGCCTTTGAAGTTTTCATTTTTGCAGTGAGTAAAAACATGAAAGGAATTTACGTCACAAAATTATGCATACAAAAAGTACAAGTTTGCAACAGCCTAGTTGTTGATTACACTGTAAACATGTTTAATATTGTTTATCAGCTGGGGGAAGTTGTGGATTTAGTGTCATTAGTGTAATGTGACTTTTTTTGGACTGCAGGGCTATATTTTTATATCATTTTGCTTATTCAGGAAATAGAATAAAATGTCTACTTTAAACAGTGTCCTTTATCTTGTTGCCTTTTTATTTTTAATAAGTCTTACTTTGTAATAAGTTACATACAGCATTGTTCATTCTTTGGAAAGGTAGTTACTTGCAGATTTGTCAAATATTGTAAAGAGGCACTTGTGATTAAGAAATACAGCTGACTTGTGCTAGAAAAAAATCAACCAAGCATCATACTGCCTGCCTTCTTCCCCTGCATTATATTAGTATTACTTTAGATACAACATTTGAAGTTTTTTTTTAATAAGAAATAGGACTCTCACCTGACCAATGTCTTTCTTGGGTTCCTAAACAAGGTGAAACTTCCTTGGTAAATATCATTACTCTCTGCAAATTCAGGGTGAAATACTGCCTCCATTATTCAGCAAAGCCTACTGCGGTACTACATTTGTGAAGAAGGTTGGGTGAATCTAGCCTTTAATTTGTTCCAACTGTATCAGATTACAGCAAAAAAAATTTGAACAATGCACTTTAAGTACTGTTAATTATGTGAAAATTTTCACTTTCTTCTGCAGCACTAGATAGTAGTGATGGGTTAATTAGCTGAACCAGTATAGCAGCTCTTAAACTTGGAGTATCTCTTTCTAGCAAAAAGAGATCCACTAGCTAAAGCTAAACCAAATCAGACTAGAAATAAGGCACATTTTAGCCAGGTGATTTACAACTGGAGTGTCTTACTCTAGGGCTGTGGCAGATTCTCCACAGACTTCATGCAGAAGTTAGAACTTCACACCAAAGCCTGACTTCATACAAGAAGTCAGACTAGCTCATCATTAATAGTTGCATCTAGCCTTTAAGTCTATTTATTAAAGGACAAACCTAAAAAGGTGTAGGATCTTTAACTTCAGTTACTGCAGCTGTTCCTAATAATCCTGTAATAGTTTACCTCCATTTACTGAAATTTCTGTAACAGACTACACTATATACCCTTGCAGAGCATTAAAAAAACAACCCACAGTTGGAATAAATATCTACTTGGTCAACAAATTCCCTCCATTTCCTTTTAAAGTAAAACTTACCTATTTGGCCAATTATCATACCAAAAAATGGAACATGCCTGTTGCGTGGAGCAGTAACTGCTGCCAACACTGAGCTGTCTAAAATGGAGTAACTCAGTTCCACTTGCCTGCAGTTATGAAGACTTGTGAGGATGTCCTTCATTGGTGAAGGATTGCTGCGGTTTAGGAGACAGTCTAAAGGTGTTGCAGGTGGCTGCCCCAATAGCTAACTGCCCTCTCTGCTGGGTGGGGTTGGTAGGAGCTCTGCTGCTTTCTCGTCACAATGCGAGTGTTCAAGGAGGCGGAAGGCCTCTAGGAACTCGTTGAAGTCGATGTTTCCATCCTTGTTGAAATCTATGCTGCGGGCCAGGTCGCTGATGCCGTCATCGGTGAGCTCAATGTTCATATGGGAGCTGAACAGCTTCCAGGTCTGGTGGAATTCTTCAAAGGAAATGAGCCCTGCAGGGAAGAAATGGGCAATTCAGTTTAGTGACAGTCCTGTGCTGCCCTCTAATGTGCACCAGGCACACAACAGACAGCCCTCCTCTGAGCCTGCCCTTTCAGCAGCACTGTGGGGTAGGTAATAGTTCAGCTCCTGGGAGTAGTCAGGATAGCCATCTTTTGTTCCTGGCTCAGACGCACTGATATTGAGGAAGTCATTTACGTCATGTGCCTCATTTTCCCATGTATAATCTGGTGACACTACACCATACCTCAATGGGGTGGAGAGGCTACATTTTTAGAAACTGCTAGAGAAGAGTAAAGTATTGTTCTACCTACTAATGCAGAGATGATAGGCAAAAATGAAGCAAAGGTTTAATGCACGGTGGCAGGACAGGTGTTCTAAACAGCTGAGATGCACCAGGAGTGGAGGGAGAAGATACAGTGCCCTTTTATCGATAATTTAGCTGCATAAAAAAGTAATCCAAATGGCTCCATTTACTGTGGTGTAGGGGATTGCTATACATAATGGGATAGGTATTGCAGGGACGCAGCACAAGTCTGAATCTTCACCCATTATTGTTGATGTAGCTAGCTGTCCACTCCCCCCAGGGATTAACTAATAGGATAGATCAAATGTAACCTCAAACAGTTACACATACCTTATTCTTTTCTAGTGAATTTATCCAGAATAACTTCATCTTAATCTACACTCCTACCACACTTTTTCTGATGCTCTGTGTATTACAACCATTTACTGAATTAAGTTTCAGAAGATCCTGTCGGGTAGTATCCTTATTTTACAGATAGGAAACTGATGCACAGACAGGTTTAAGGTCTCAATCCTACACTCCTAGAAATCATTGACAAAACTACCATCGTCTTTAATGGTGCATAACTGGAGTTTAAGTAATTTGCCATTACAGAAGGTAGCTGTAGCACAACTGGGAACAAAACCCAGATCTCCTGGGTCCCAATAAGGTACTTTATCCACAAAGTCATCCTCATAGGTAATATCCCTTTTGCACTGAGGTCCTACGTGAGCCCATTTTCACAGCACAAAAAAGTGATTCATCCACAGTTAAACTAGCCACATCCTCAGCTGAACCACAGGGCCATTTTGGTTCCCAAGACCTTGTTCTAACCATTGGGCAAACAGCCTCCAGTTTCTCAGGTTTAACATACAATAAGTGTGAGCCCAAAAATGGGAAGGCACAAAATAAATATATAGGGGGTGAAAAAGAAAACATCCTTACCTGAATGATCGCTATCTATGATCCTGAAGATGGTCTCCAGGTTGGATCTGTTTCGATAAATGGTTTCTAGCAAGCTTGACTGTATGTGCTGGAAGATATAACACATTTCCTTTTACACTAAAACTTACTACCCAGTCCGAGCATAGGCTGGGATTTCAGGCTTTTGTATAGTGATTAGAGTTGGTGTTGCATAAATAAAAGCAATTCATCTACACCGGAAAAGAATCACCCTTTCATGTTACCTTGTGCTGCAAACTGAAACACCTAGAAACCCTTACTAAATACTTTAACTGTAGCCAGATCTAAATCTTTTGGAGTTGTCTCGACATTTTGATCCTCCTGGGTATGACTCTGCATCCCAGTGTGCCCCCCCCACACCATCTGTAAGCACTTAACAGGAGTGTGTGTTTGTGCACATGGATTTGCATTGAGATATCTGATTGCACTACAGGTATGATGTTTGTGTTTACGAATGGGCTCACCTCCAATCTCTGTGTCTCCGAGCCACATCACAACAACTGGGATCTGAAAAGCCCTGAACTTCAGCAACCCTAAATCCAAACTGGGATCCAGGCCTGAATTTCACAGTGGGCTGGGTTTCCACACTTTTAATTTTATGGCTTATTCCAAATCTGGATCTAAATATGCCAGTTTAGTCCCCAGCTCTATTTTTCTTTTCTTTTCTTTCTTAATTTTAGGCCCCCTATGGCATGAAAAGAGCCCCAAAAAACAAATGCTAATAAAACAAACACAAATCAGAACAAAAAGGTTTGGTCCATACCTACCTCACAGGGCTGTTGTGAGGATTAAAGGATTATTTTGCTGATGTTTAAGCAAATAAAGGAATAGAAATAAATATATAATTATTAACTACTTGAATGAAATGTTTATTGGCCTGATCTAACTCCCACTGAACCCTCAATGGGCATCTTTTCAGTGGGGTTTGGATCAGGGCCCACATGAAGAAATTCTCCACCTAGGCTTTCCTAGCACATTCATCAGCCCGGGATCTGCAGGCCCTGTCCGTTTGGTGGTCAAGTGGGCTGCATTATCCAAGCCTTCTACTGGGCTCTGCGGAATGGCTGCACCGCTAGTTACCTCTTGGCTCCGTTGTTCCACAGCTAAGTCATCCAGCCAGGATTTGTACTCCAGCCGGCCCCCTGCCGTGCTGCGCACCAGCTGGGGCCTCAGCATCCGCCAGGGCAGTCCTAACTGCAAGACTGACTCTACCGCCGTTGCCCAGTCACTCAGTGGGATGGTTCCTGTTTGAAAGGGACACTCATGAAAGCACCTTGGGAACCAGAGGCTGAAATCGCACGTAGGAAAGAACGGCCTTGCTGATTTAGCAATCCTGTTGGTTATATCATCACGTTGTCCACGGGCTACGTGGGACCTCACAGAGCCTTATTTTCACCCCTACAACTCTGCGCTGCTGCTGCTAGATCAGCTGATATGGGGGTGAGAGGATGTCACGACAGGCAGAGTTATCTTTCCCCAGCCTAAGAGCAAAGTTTCCCAAGGTCACAGGCCCACAAGCCTGGGTTAACAAGATCCAGACAGCAGCAACCTGGACACCAAGTCCCAAGTTTTCCCACTCTTGCTTTACGCCCCTTTGAACCCAGGGCTGTGCAGCTGCTGTAGACAGTCTGCTCCATTGCACCAGGGAAACCCACCCGGTACCCTGGCCACTGCCTATTCGTTCACATGAAGCTCTCTCTTTGCTTCGTCTTACCGGTTTCATCCTGGTCGTAGCTCTTAAATGCACAGATGAGGTCCGATGTGTGAGCAAAGAGCTTCTCCCGGAGTGCACGAAAGGCTGACTCCTCCACTCTGCTGATCCTAGAAGAAGCAGAAGAGAGACAGACCTTTTTAAAAAGCTCATCACGAGAGCAAGATAAAGAGCATCTGCCCCTGCTGGACCATTCATGCATGCCCTGGCCATACCCATGTCTCTCACATGAGCGTAGAGCATTTGTTGTAGGCAAGTTAAAACCAAACTGCAACCCATCAGATTACAGAAGATTCCCTGCCACCTAGCTTTGGTGTAACTCATCCCAACATGAATCACTGCACTATGAGCAGTGCTCCAAAACTCCCCATCACTATCCCACGTAACTAGTTCAGGACCCTGCTAAAATCAGTTCAGAAGCCTCACTCGGTCCCAGGAATAGACACACGTGTTATTCCTAATTCACTGACAAAGGGATCGTTTCTTTCGGTTGTTCAGATGAGATGAGCCACTTATAACATGCTGGATGATCAGCTTCTGAAGTGATGGAGTCAAACTTCCAGATAGTTTGTAAATGGCAAGAGTTACACTTTGTATTGAAAAGGGAAGACTGGAAATGGACCCAAGATTAAGCATTTACGATCATCTTCTGCATAACACATAGAACCTCGCCTAGTAATTCCTGTCCCAAGCACATAACTTCTGCGTGTATTAAAGCACATCTTTTAGAAAGACGCCCAGTCTTGATTAATCAAGATCCAAACTTTCTCAAAACTTCAGGAATTTTCATATCTGGGGTTTTGGATCAATCAATCAATTCTGGTTTAATTCTAAAGCAGAATTTGATGATCCAAAGTGCATCTTACTAGCATGGTTAACACTATAATAGCCTTGTATTTCTATGCCATCTATAACACTAAACTAGAAAGTCTTGCCTTTGTCTCATAGTTAATGTATGGGCTGTCTTGTTAGCTTGATACTGCACAAAATGAGGGATCAGGTCCGGCCCCAGCTTCACATAGGCTCCTCTGTTACTGCCAATCTCATAATAGTTTGAAGCGGAAAATATGGTCAGTACCTAAATGAAAAAAATGGACAGGCATTTCCAGTCATTTACAATACACACAGATGATCCACATTCACCAATCAGAGCTCGGCTCAAGGAGCAGTATAACTTGTTTGGGGAAAGGAAATTCTAGGAGAATGTTTGGGAAGGGAAGAATGAAAACTGTACATGTTCTCTGTGTGCACTGCTAAAGTCACCAGACACCACGCCCAGACTTCTGTCATTTTACTGAATTCTCTTGGCAACACCCTACTCTCAGATAGATATACATCTATGAATCCAGACCAACTCGGTTGAAGTCGCTCTGGATTTACGCTTGTGTATCTGAGAGCAGAATTTGGTCCTGTGTCTGCTCGTTAAACACAGTTGTGGTTTTCAAACCTGGCATCATTGCAAACAGTTTTGAACGGAACATCTGTTTGGAAGCCCCAGGGGTAATGATGTAAGGAAGGAGATAGGATTCCACACCTTTCAATGCCCAGACGCATGCCTGGTCTGTGTACAGGGGCAGCGTCTGTGGGACAGATCCATCTGGAGTGTAATTTAGTTCAAGATTTCCAGGCCAAAAACTGATTTAAGGTGGAAAGCACATATCAGTAACTTCAGGGTAAAAACCATACAGGCATTTTGTTCAGTAGTTATCAACAAAAGCATCACAGACCCCAAGAAATTCCGAGTTAAAGCAAAACTCAAAAGAAGCCCAAAGTGATAGTAGGGTAATGCACTCCAACACCCTGAACTCTGTCCCATTAACACTGGCCTATCCTGCTACCTTTCGATTGTGGCAGAACTCATAGCCTTCTTGCTTGCACTCATGAGAGCGGATCAGGAACTGCAGACTGTGCTTCTGGAGAATCTTCTCTGTCACATCAGGCCCAAAATAGCAGCCGCCTCCTCGCACCGTATTCATTTTACAGCCCTCCTGAGGCATAGGGTCACTCCACAATATATCTACAATCTGAGAGATCAAACACACATGATGACTGTACAGTGGTTGCCGCTGCAATGTCAACATTTACCAACACTTCACACACCAGAGCATCTGAGATTCCACAGGTATCATTTCCTCGAAGCACTGGGGAATACTGGGATATTTCCAATACCATGGTGCGGCAACACACAACCATGCTCTGTATCATTATTATAGCCATAACACCTAGGAGCCCGTCATGGCCCAGGACTCCACTGTGCCAGGCGCTGTACAAACACCGGACAAAAAGATGGTCTCTGCCCCAAAAAGACCATCTTGTCTTAAGTATAAGACAAGCGATCGGGGAGTACCAGGAAATAATGAGACAATACTGGTGAGAACTGCAGCCTGTGGTCTCTGCATGCCAGCAGTGAAGTTTTTCTGTAGGCATCATGGCAAAGGAGGGTTTTGAGGAACAATTTGAAGGTGGATATGAAGTAGAGCATTGTGAACGTTCACATGGAGCTCCTCCCAAGCACATGGGGCACTATTGCAGGACTATCACAGGATTGGACCTTTACTGAGAGGACAACGTTGTTGGCCAGTGGCTTTAGAAATACAGAACAGGAGAGAAAAATTCAGGCTGTGGTAAAAGCAATTCCCAGTGTCTTCCCCTTCCACTCCCTTCGCTCAGTCCTGCTTTGGTTTGAACTAAAAGTGACCTTTCCTGTCCAAACCAACTAGAAACGCAGGTCCCCAGATGTAAACACCTGAGAGATACTGGGGCCAGGAGAAGGCTCTGCATTAAACTGCTCTGCCACCTAAGACATTCAACGATCTCTGGTAATAAGACAGCTGACCGAGTGGCCACTGTTTGGATGAGAGCTGAGGTCCTCTCTCTTTCACCCTGACCTTGGCATACACAGGTGGGCAACGCTTTGGGATGCTGGCATGAAAGCTGCTGCTGAAGCACACTCTGCTAACATGAGATCAGTGGCCTGCACGTGTAGAACACAGGAGGGGGCACAAGTAAACTAGCGACAACTTGTTCAAAGGAGAAGAAGAGTTCGCGGGACTTCAATTTCCCTCAAAAGTGAAATTCCTCTTAGTGCCGTCTTCTCTAAGACACAAATGAAAAACGGTCGAACTCACCTGCTTCCACTCTTCTTGGCTAGACTCGCTTGTTTCACAGGACTCCAGCTCGGACTCGGTCATGGTGACGGAGCTGATGCAGGAGAGCTCCTTGTCCCCCGGAGTCTCACTGAACTCCACCTGCCTGCGGCACTTCTCCAGCTCCTCTTGGACCGACTGCCGGACCCTCTGGGCGAGCTCCGTCCTGCTGGCCGTGCTAGCAGTGCTAGCTAGCCCAGGCTGGAGGCATGAGCCAGGGAACGAACTGCTCCTCGGAGGATCGACACCCACAGGGCTCTCGCCATTTATCGCTCGGGAGTCCATGTGTCTACTCTTCTCTTTTCTCTTTTTGCCCCTTAACACAGAAACAAACTGAAAGAAAAGAGACAGAGGGGTGGGTCTGGGCACCAGGAGCTCCCAAGTTCTGACCTTGGCTCCAACACGAACTCCACCTTTGTGGCTTTGGCCAAGTCACGCAGCACTCTGTGCCTCAGTTTCCCCCCCCTGTTAAATTGGGATTAATCATACTCTCTTACTGGCCTGGCCTTAGCTGTTGTGGAGCCCTGGGCAAAGTAGAATGTAACTGAGCGAGCGCTGCTGGGAAGGATGGTCTAGTGGACACAGGATTCTATTCCCAGCTTTGCCACTGCCTGCTGGGTGACCTTGGGCAAGTCACACCCCCCGTGCCTCAGTTTCCCCATCTGTAAAATGAGGCACTGTTGAACGGGGTGATGTGACGATAAAATCCTTACACGTTTATGAGGTGCTCAGATCCTGTGGGGAAGAGACCCATGTCAGTACCTGGATAGAAATCGAACCGGCTGAAAATGGGAAGGGATGGCTGCCGGACAAGGAATAGATACTTGATTGTAGGAAGGTAAGAGGAGGGTTTAGTGATTAAAGGAGGCGGGGGATCAGGGATTCCTGTCATTCCTGGAGGGGATGTGGAAAGGATTTAATCAACTACAAGGGATCTTACAGAGAGTTGCCGCAGCTGAGAGCGGGTTGGCTGGGCATGGGGTTTCAGGGAGAGATCTTGTGGGTGTTATCACAGCAAGCTCCCTCAGAAGAAAATTTCCCCTCCCAAACCCCCTGCATGGTAGGAAGTATTTCCAGATGGCGAAGCGTGGCACAGAAAGAGAAAGTAACTCGCCTAAGGGCAGGGCCGGGACTAGAACCCCCATTTCCGGAGTCACGCTGTAGTGCCTTACTCACACCAGACCATCCTCGAGCCCAGGGTTGAAAAAGATATTACAAGCCAGGGGGTGCAGAGCAAGGGGACTGGTGCTACTGAGGGGAACAATCCATGCGCAAGGGGACAGAGTCCTAACCCTTATTACTGACCCCCTTTGTCTCACAGAGCCTGCCTCAGCCAATCCATTTAACTATGTCACAAAATCCATCACAACCCAGGTCAGAAACTACATTCTTCACACTGAAAAGAAACCCAGAGGCTATTCTAGTCTCCTCCCCTTTACACCTAGTGCGCACGCTCAGTTAAGTCAAATCAGTCCCTTTCAAGCTGGGATCTAAACATGCTTCCACTACAAAGCCATGCTCTGTGTTTTTATTCTCTCTGGCCAGGATACCAGAAATAAACAAGCTCCCGCAGTCATAAATCACCAGTGCCTTTGTATTTCAAGGGGTCCACAAAGAAGATGTACAGACGCCCCCCGACTTACACAATCGTTCCGTTCCGGAAAGCCTTGCGTAACTCAAATTTTGCGTAAGTCGGAAACGTATACCCGTACATTACGCAAACATTTCTGCAACTCGAAAATCCTGTTTCTGGCTTATGGAACTTTTTCCGTAAGTGCGAATTTGCGTAAGTCGGATCTTGCATAACCCGGGCAGCGTCTGTACCTTGTGCCTTTGGATTTTGGCCAGCAGCTCCAGGTCAGTCATGTCAGACACCCCGCCGTGTAGAATCAGGACTTTCTGATCGATTAAGGTGGCCAGTGGCAGCCAGCAAAAGACATTCTGGAGCATCTTCAGAATTTTCTTCCCATGCACCTAGGAAGACAAGGGCAGGAAGGGAGGAGATGAAGCACCAGGAGGCGTGTGTCAGACACAGGAAAGAATGTGTGAGATTTCAAAGCAAACCTACCTTATATTTTTGCATGACCTCCTTGGTGAAACCATAGCTAGATGGAAACAGAAGAGATGATTTTGAGTAGCAGTTTAATAACAAGCACACTGCACGCCAATACCCGCCCGCATTCCGCGCCCATACCGTAAGTTGACCATGTGGTCTTCATGGTTTCCGCGGTTCAGATGAACCTCCTTCGGGTACACCAAGAGAAAGGCAAAGAGAATGATCAAGATCTCAACGGACTGTTTGCCTCGGTCCACAAAGTCCCCGTTGAACACATAGGACTTCTCTGGGGAGGGAAGGCCGTTCTACACAAACAAGAAATACAGTCAAACGCCACAGGGCAAGAAGGGGACAGACGGCAAATCCCTTCCCTCCCTTCGTTCTCCACACTGCCACCCGTACATATATCTATGTTCCAGCTCCCCTGACTCACAGCATCTTTATCATACACGTCAGCAACTGAAAAGAACCAGTATTGTCATCGAGTCGTGCCCTATGGTGAAATTCCGGCCCCGCTGATGTTAATGACAAAACTCCCCTTGACTTTTCTAAGGCCAGGATTTCACCCAGTATAATGCTAACCGTACTGTAAGAGTTAGGCAGAAGGAGGCTGACTCCTCTGGTGATCCAAATGGCTGCAGTTCCATTGATGTCTGCACCCATTTACCCCACCTGAGCGTCTTGGCCAGTGTCTCCTCTGCAGCCTCCTATCACTTTACACGTATGGATACAAACAAGTGGTAAGGAAACAGTCAGGGGTTGCCTTCTAGCTTTATAAAATGGACTATTAACCCCTGGGGAAAACGTACACCTAGAACAACAGCTGTAATAACAGCTTTAAAGAACAACCAGGGATACGCTTTTGTTTAGCGAAGCCATTTCCAAACCAACTGAGCTGAACATGAGATGGAAGCTTTGAGAGCTTGATCCTGGAGAATACTCCCCACTGCAATCGGTGGGACTGCTCGCATGTGTAAAGGCCGCGGGACGGGCCAGTGTCACTCTCAGCAAAGCACAGTACGTACCTTGTAAAATATCAGAAACAAGTCATCCAGCCGGCCATGCAAGTCTCCTAACACACGAAAAGACATTCAGTTCAGGGCGTGCTTTCCTCCTCCCTGACATTTAACAAAGCAAAGCTGTTCATGCTGTCACTTAACAAAAGGGACAGCCATTAAATCGCTTTCTGTAAATCAACGCTGCTTTCCGTGTCCCCGGACCCACTAGATGTTGTCATCAGAAAATGGGGTCCGAAAAAGGTCAAATCATTAAAAAAATAAAATCTCCTCTTAGTCCCACAGAAACATCTGTTACTGTTTGCTGCTACTTACCAGGCATTGCACTCCCATCCGCATATGCAAGTCCCCCACGGGCAATTCCTGGGCCCAGTCACAGTAACTGAGGCTCTGCCTTTAGTTACTTCTACAGACACTAATGGCAAAACTGGGTCTATTCAATACAGCCGCTAATTCTTTAGGATGCACCAGAAGCCTTGTTCATTCTCCTTAATGATTAACTGGGTTTTATGGTTTGGATTTCCCTGAACCGCTCTTGTGGAGCATTATGGGATGCATTTATTAAAATGCATCCAAGCCCCCTTCCCTTCCACAACTTCTACTGTTACAGCAGAGCTATAGCCGCCTGAATACGAGCGTCACTAGATTCACTGACCACAATATGCACGCCCGGCCAAGCCTCAGGGCAGCTCTGTTTATATTCCAGCGGCTGATCTGATCTAGAATAGGGGAAGAATACGGCTGACAAAGCTCCCTCGGCTGAGCAAAGCCTGGTCAGTATGGAGACTCGGGCCCTCTAACGGTTAGGTTTGATTTGCCTTGAATACAGCAGGTAACGGTGAGCTCCGATATCCAACCGGATGTCCCACTGTATCCACAGACACAGCCATGCCATTTTGGAGCTACACCACCACAGCGCCAGATCCTGCTCTGTTACACACATACGCCACCATTTCATTCAGTGGGGTTACACACCTCTTACAGAGCAGGATTTGGCCTACACCGTTTTGCATTTAAGAACAAGAACCATCCACGTGCGTGGCTGCTAGTTCTGGGTGTTCGAGGGGGGTTTCCTTTCCTTTCCTTTCGAGCGCTCTTACCGCAGACGGTGATCTCCTCGCTGTAGCAGGTGGAGATGTGGTTGATGTTTGGCAGCTGCATGAGATGTCTCCTGGTCTCGTGCAGGAGCTTTAAGACATAACGAGCGTGGAGCTGCTACTGGGAGAAAACAAGGGAATTAGAGTGGGAAGTTCACCACATGACAGCGTTCGGGCTTGGGCAAGCCGCTAGCATGGTACTTCCAAATGGAAACGGCCACCTAACTTGCTACTGCTGGTAACGAGGTGTCCAGGAGAGGTCCAGGGGGAAAGGAGACCTGGGCTGTGTACATGGGCCAGCCCAGCTGAGAGAGCAGTAGCCAAGTTAGGAAGGACTAGCTGCAATTCTTCTACGTGGGAGTATGCTAGGGGCCCGATTTTGAACACAGCCTCTCACTGAGAACAATGGGAGCTGAACATGTCTGAAAATCTGGCCCTCTGAGAGACAGTGAGAGTTAGTGTCTTGTGGTACAGGACCAGGGAACTGTTTTAGTGAGTTTCCTGTTACCACCTCCAAGCTCCAATCGAGATCAGGCCCCTGTTGTGCTAGGTGCGGTATATACACAGAAGAGACACTCCCTGCTGGGAAGAGCTTACAGATTTAAGAATTTTATTAAGATAATGTTAAAAATAAAAACAACGGTACAGAGTTTAAGCGTAGAAGTTTCTGGTTATCAGGGAATAAGGTACAGATTATCAAGGGGAGCAAAGTTCGGTTTAGGATCGAATAACGTAAAAAATACATAATCTGCAAAATCCCCAATTGGAGGTAAAGGTTTAACGGGTCAAAGTAAACAGATAAGACAGACACAGGCTGAGATCGGAAACAGCAACAGAGAATGGAAGTGACTCGCCCAAGGTCACACGACAGTCTGGTGACAGAGCCGGGAATAGAACCCAGGACTCCTGACTCCCAGTCCAGTGCACTATCCACTAGACCTTGCCGCCTCTCTTCCAGAGAGCCACAGCCCAGATATTCCAGCTTGGAAAAGAGTCTCTTCCAGGCATTTCTTATTTTTAGTCTTCCCCTCAGGAAGTGCAACTTTGTGTTGCCTTGTGTCCAGGTGAAGCACACGTATCTAGGATTGATTTAATGCTGCTGAATTAAGGGCACATCTTGATGAACCCACCTCAAACTTGTAAATCCACCTCACTCTAGCCTGCTGCGCACTAATTGTCCAAGTGAACCCTGCCTGCTCACCAGAGCTCCCTAGTGAGCACTGACCTACCCCTATTCCAAAGTGGAGTAGATCAAAGTTCATTATCAAAGTTCATTCTGATTCAGAAAGAAAACAAAGCCAGTTAGACATTCTCAAAGATACCCGAAGAGAAGTTAAAACAAAAGAGAAGGGATTATCGGAACAGATAGCTTTTGGCTATGCTGGGTTATGGGTCAGTGGGCTGGGAAAGAGAAGAAATTATTGGACACCCGAGGGTGTATGGAATGGAGCCCTCAGAAATGGGTGTGTTTGTCCCTACCTGTCACCACAGAACCATGCAGCAAGGACACATCACTGGGAACGTGTGTGGGACGAACTAGAAAATGTGACGTGTTTTGTACAACGGACAATGTGTATGTGTTACATCCTGGGAAACAGTATTCTGGGAGGATGCAACCCTGGACTGGTAACTATAACATCAACTGGAAGGACAGTGTGTGTGAGTGTGATTGAATGCGGCGTATTGCCTTTCCCCCTGAAAAAGATCCCGTGTGCTTCTTATAAGCATAACAGCTGCCATCTTCCAGCCAAGGAGAATGGATTTCCCTTCAAAGCTGCTCCTAGATCAGTTGACAAAGAGGGCTCCACTGGTGAACAGATGCTCACCTCCCAGTTCAAACGGGGATAAATATGTAAGACCAAAGTCTCTAATGGTGTCAACAGATCCAACTCTATTGATTTTAACTGAACAGTGCCCATTTACACCAGCCAAAAATTTGAACATAAGAATATAAGAACAGCCTGTCATGGAGTGTGGGGGTGGGATTCAATGTGACTCTGAGCCAGCCAGTAGAACAGAAGGTTTATTAGGGTTGCCAGGAAAGAGTCCAAACAGAGCTTGTAAGTATGACCAGGACCCCTCAGCTGGGCCCTTCTGGGGGGCAGGGAGCTTAGACCCCAGCTCTGGGGCTCCCTGCGTTTCACCACCCAGCTCCAAACTGAAAAACCACCAGCCAAACCTCCAGCAGGCTCTTCCCCTCCCCCGGGGCCCCTCCTCTTGCCTTTGACCATTCTCCCAGCCAAAGGTGTCACCTCCCAACCCCCGTCCTGGCTCATGTTACAGCCCCAGGTAAAGTCTCACACTCCCAATGTAGCCTTTCCCAATGCAGCCTGTCCCAGGGAACCTCCCCCGCAAGCCTCTCAGGTCAAATCCATCTCGCTCCCTATTCCGTCACACAGCCATACTGGGTCAGACCAATGGTCCATCTAACCCAGCATCCTGTCTATGACACTTGCCAGTATCAGGGCTTCAGGGGAGTGTAAACAACAGGGCAATTTTGGACAGATCCACCCAGTCTTCTCCCACCTTCTGGCAGTCAGAGGTTTAGGGTCACCCTGAGCATGGGGTTACATCCTTGTCTATCTTGGCTAATAGCCATTGTTGATCCATGAACTTATCCTGATTTTTTTTTTCATCCCAGTTATACTTTTGGCCATCACACCCTCCCATGGCAACGCGTTCTACAATTGTATGCTCTGTGAAAAAGTAATTCCTCGTTTGTATTAAATCGGCTGCCTATTAATTTCATCGGGTGCCCCCTGGTTTCTGTACTCTGGGAAAGGGTAGATAACACTTGCTATTTTTCCATCACAAACATGATTTTATAGACCTCTGACATATCCCCTTTCTCTGAACCTTTTCCAGTTCCACTACGTCCTTTTTGAGCTGGGGTGACCAAAACTGGACACAGTATTCCAGCTGTGGGTGCACCATGGATTTATACAGTGGCAATATGATATTTTCCGTCTGATTTTCTATTCCTTTCCTAATATTCTGTTTGCCTTTTTGGTCAGCAGCCTCCACAATAATCACACATAGATTCTGTGGGCCCATGGAGCAAAAGAAGGTGATGTCCTCAAAAATTTCCCCTTCATATTCCTGACCAGGTGTTTGGAATAAGAAAGAGGCAGATCACCCCCTAGAATTATCCTTCTACCACCCCACCCCCATGGCAGTGCAATGAGAGGGAACCACTACAATCTCCCTTTGGGGGTACTTACTTGTTTCTGTTTGAAAGCTTCGAGTAAGGCCGTTGCATGATCAGGCAGCAGTGGGAAGGAGAGATGGGGTCCAGTGTAGGAATCTGGCACCTCTACCGATTCATAGTCGCAGAATTTTTCCACCTCGGTGTCTTTGTAGCTTTCTTCCTCCGTCAACATGCGGCTAATGAAGTCCCCTGGGTGAAGTTTAAAAAAAAAAAAGAAGAAGGGGTAATTGGGCCAAATGTGTAATTTCAATGACTTGCTAAAGATCATCAGGCCAGAGGGGTATTCGAGAACAACCCTTCGGTAGGCTCATCTCAACGTTTTAGTCTTGATTCCAAAGCACAATCTGGTTAGAAACTAGATTGTATCTGCATTAGGAGGAGGAGGGAACTAAAACTGGTCAAAACTCAGAATTAGCTGCGTGGAGGAAATTTTGACTTTTCTTTTCATTCCGATGCAGAATGAAAACAACTATTTTTGAAATTT
Organism: Macrochelys suwanniensis; assembly: GCA_033296515.1. Classification (NCBI taxonomy): domain Eukaryota; kingdom Metazoa; phylum Chordata; order Testudines; family Chelydridae; genus Macrochelys; species Macrochelys suwanniensis. Next base: position 18,652,263 of record CM065779.1, on the reverse strand, counting down.
CCCACAAAACAGATATTCTGAAAACTTTGGGGTTTTGGAAACGTTTCGTTTCGAAATTCTAAAATGTAATTCAGACATCTGAAAGGAAACTCGGACATTTTCCAAAATGAAATTCTTTTCAAATTTTGGAGAAAAAAAAATTCTCCCCACAGGAATTATCACTGAAAGCAACATGTTTTTGATATGTTTCAATTTTGACAAAAATGGGATTTCCCACAGAACCCCCCCTGCCGCCCCCCCCCAAAAATATTTCAACAAAAAATTTCCAAGCCGCTCTAGATGCAACTCGGACTAGTATGCTCTGTGGCAAGCATTTTTGAAAGCACTCCTGATTTCTGCAGCATTTTGGTGCAGCCAGTCTGTGGTAAGTTTTTTGTGGTTTTCCCCCTCCCAGAACTAAATGTGAAAATGAATGGTATAACCAGGGCAGGGTCTCTTGTGTTATTTATTTTGATATAATAGTCAATTTATTTTACTCTATATCCAGATCTTCAGTGTAGCCCAAATGTATTGACAATACAGAATCATGTTGTGGGATTTGTCGGGGGAGAAAAAGTTGGGACATCCAGTTAAACGAGAGAGGCACTTTGAGATGATGGGATCAGCACATCAGCTGGATGTATTTGCGGAAGTGATCAGCAATGAAATAGTTAACGCTGACATGTTACCTGTATAAGTAGAGTTAACACACAACTCGGGAAAACTGGAAAGTCCATACCCCTTAGAGCTATTGTTTCCAGGCTGTCTACCAACTCAGGAAGGCAACACTGCATTGGTTTGCATTCATATTGTACAGTTCTCGCCACAACCATGAGGGCTAGAAACTTAATATTTTTAAAGAAAATTAAGATTCTGGAGCAAGTTCTCCCAGGGTGGAGTCTGCAGCTGCAGAATCATGGAATCCACAGGACCCTGATCATTGTAGTTAGGGAACATCTGACAATGACAAGCCCTTTTATAACAATAATATTATGGATGTGTACTTTTATTCCCCCTTCCAACTCTCAGAGGGGTAGTGGCAGCTCCAGCTCCCCCCGGGGATCTCCCTATTTTAGTCCTGAGGCCTGCGTTATAATCATGGTCTGTCTAACGCATGCATTGTAGTCATGGGTCCATCTGACATCTAGACAGGTCTCCCTTCAGATCCCTGTAAGGCCATGCCTTAATCAGCTAGAAGTGTCAGCGTTGAGCCATGTGAGTCCACCTCCCCGCACTGAGCGTGCAGCTTTCAGTGCCGCAAGTCCCATATCTACGTCTGGAATACACAGGCTTACTCTCTTTGCTGCTGCTTGGTGTGAAGTGGTCCATAAGGTAGCTGAAGAAGTTGTGAAGCTGCAGAAGACAAGAAGGAGCGCCACGTTATTCACCCTTACACCTGAGCTAAAGCTTTGAAAGCTCTACCGCGGAGTGTTCTTCAGAACACAGTTCCTCTTTTCACCTGAGCCTCCACAACCTCCTTTGCATATTGCACTGCATATACAGCAAATCCCGTCACACCGGTTCTCGTTGTGGAGCACAACAGTGGTCTATATAGACCGGTATCCACTCTCTCAAAGAGGCCAATATTAAATAATTCCATGGAAGTTGTAAAACCCACAAAATGCAGTCAATTGTGCAATATTACACTCTTGGGGGGAAAATTCTCCATGAGCTGTATGTAGGTGGCTATTAATTTATACTGTGAAGCTGTGGATTGATAGTCCTGCTCATTTCTACCCTGGGCAATGTAACTACCGATGCTGCTCTTATTCATATAAAAGATCAATTTTATTTTTTTTTACCATTGCCGAGTCATTTGCTGCAAAATATCCCACTGTGGAGAGTTCCACTAATTAATTATACATTGTGTTAAGTGATATTTAATTAATCATGTTTCCAATTTAATGTAATTGTTAACAGCCAGATTTTCAGATGAGTTCATCCCACTGGAAGCATGTTGGGTATCGAACAATAAAAAAAATCTGGCCCTGGGAGACCAAGAATAAAGGGCTTCATCCAATGCCCAGTGAAGACAGTGCAAATCTTTCCACTGATGTCAATGGGCTTTGGATCAGGCTGAAGAGTAGCATTACCTTATAACTGCTTCTGGAGCACATGTAAAAATCAGGGCTTTCCTTACTACCTTTGCTTCACTCCACCCTGTTTTTTTTCAAAGGAGTTTGCAGGTGCGGGTACGGAAAGCAAGAAATCATAGCATCCCCCTCTGAGGATCTATCCGGATTTCCATTTTCCCTTCAGCTACTGTTTCTCTGATCTAAAATATCTCACGTGCTGAAGAAAAAGACGCAAATATCTGCTTAAGGCAGTCAGGTGAGAAAATGCTGCGCCAAATTAAGCAGTAAGAGCTCTGGTGGCTTCCCTCCTAGTGTTCATAAACCCACAGAGAGGAGCTGTGACCTGAGGCTGGGTTACCAAATTACGCCCAATCCTGTCTCACTTCATTTGTTCCCCATGGTTTCAAGATGAAGTATTTCTGGCTTCCATCATATACAAGTGAACGGGGACAAACAAGCAAAGAAAGTCAACGTGAAAAGAGCCAGAAGGGGGCTAGGAAGCCATACTGATGTCAACACCTTACCAGAAAACGGACATCTACTAATACCAAGTATGAAATATAAACAAAGGAAGCAGCAGATCAGGAGCTGCTATTTCATTGCAGGAGACAACTTTCCCTGCCAAGCAGCCACAGAAACGGCCTTGAGATGTCTACCACAAAAGCCTCGAGATGCCACCCACTCATTGGCAGGAAGTGTCACGCAGCTCAGGCCTACTCAGGCAGAACAGAGAACAAACGTAAGAAAGGGGAACAGAAAAGCTTGCAAAAAATTCCTCTATATTTAAAAGCCAATTGTGGAAGTCTCTAAATATGCATATTACTCACCTACCTACCACATGATCTCAGTCACCCTTCTCCTCCCCTCGTCTATATAATAAATATAAAATATAACTGGAGATATGCCAATCTCCTAGAACTGGAAAGACCTTGAAAGGTCATCGAGTCCAGTCCCCTGCCTACACTAGCAGGACCAAGTACTGTCCCCTGACAGATTTTTTTTTCTCCCCCCAGATCCCTAAATGGCCCCCTCAAGGATTGAACTCACAACCCTGGGTTTAGCAGGCCAATGCTCAAACCACTGAGCTATCCCTCCCCCCTCTCATCCATTCCCTTCTGCCCACACACATACAGTGGGTCTCGTCTTTTGTCTTCATCACTGATCAATTTCTATTGCAGTAGCTCCTAGAGGCCCCAAGCCAATCAGGGCCCATTGGATTTAGATGAAATGCTAAAAGATGGCATGTGCAAAGCCCTGTTCATGCACATAGTCTCTGCCCTAAAAAGATTCCAATTTAAACAGACAACGGGAGTTGTATTATCCCCATTGTACAGATAGGGAACAGAGGCACAGAGGATAAGTGACTTGCCCAGGGCTGCCCAGAAAGTCTGCTGCACAATTGGGAACTGAACCCAGGTCTCCAAAATCTCATGCTAGGACCTTCCTCTCCCGGAAAGGATTGTGTGGGTCTGCAAAGCACTATGCACATCCGTGGCCCGATAAGAACTGTGAAGATGACGACGACAGAGGGCACAGAGGGCACACACTTCCATTATCTCCTCCTCTTTAGCACTGTACCTTGATTTGATCCTGCTCACAGGAATACTCGATGGATTGGAAAATTCTCCACGTGCACCTTCGACGCATCTCTAGCCGGGCAACGTAACGTCGATACCATCTTTGGATCAGGACAGCGGCCTTGAAGGCTGTGACACAAAGAACAGAACCAGAGAGCTGAGCTGCGGTATCCCAGCACCAGGACAAGTGCTCTTCTCCCTCCCAGCCATGCAGGGAAAGAAGGGAGTTTTCTCCTTCACAGCAAGTGAATCGTTGGAAAGAATTGAGTGAATCGGGCTGGCCAGAAAAAGAGAATTCCATTTTGGCATTTGGTTTTGTATCAGGATGAAACCAAGATCTTTCCCCATTTAAAAATGAGAGAACGGGAGAGATCTGAGACTAGCCAATAGCCCACTGGTTACGGCACTCACCTGAGATGCGGGATGCTGGTTCAAGACCCTGTCCCAAATCAGGCAGAGCAGGGTCTTGAACATCCCAGGTGAGTGCCCAAACCACCCGGCTCTTGGCTATTCTGCTCTCTCTCTCTCTAAGTTCCATCCTGGACTCGGGAAACCTTCCCAGAGAAAGTTCAGTTGAAACAGACAGGTTTCTACTTCAGCAAATGGGTATTTTCCAACCAAAATCATTTTGTGGAAAAATTCCCAGCCAGCTCAGATGTTAATATGACATTATCAGTTGTTCTTCTGCCTAAATCCTAACTAAGAAACACTTTCTCCATTGTCAAAAAAGAAAAGTCTGATCAGATACTCCCAAGACACTTCTAGCTCTCCCTGGTGGCTCCTCATGGCACTGTTATTATTCATATGACAATAGTGCCTGGAGGGCTAACCAAATCCTGCCTCAAAAAGCTCAATTCTAAAAAGACAATTTCCACCACTTTTTGACTCTCAAGTGTCATTATTCTCATTTTACAGAGCTGGAGGATAGGAAGATGAAGGGATTTGCCCAAGGTCACAAAGAGAGTCTGTGGCAGAGCCAGGATTTGAACCCAGGCCTGAACCCTGTCAAGTACCTTAATAAAGTGGAGCTTTGCCTGCTCTGTTTTAAGTCAAATAAATACAGGGCCTGATTCATCACCACTACTCCAGTTTTACACAGCGGTAACTACACTGATTTCAGAAGGGTTACACTGGCAGAGAACTGGCCTAACACAGTGATGAAGCAGATGGGAAATCTCTACCGCTGCTTTAACCTAGCTCTCAGCACGTTTTTGTAGGCTAGTCTTGCCCGTCCACTCTGAGGTGAGCCTCCAATCCATGCATTCCTGTATAGGGAACAAGCGTCTACTCCCCAGAACCACTGGAAACACACAAAAGCCATCACATGGGTTTGAAGCGCGCTTCCTGCCAATGAAACATGCTAATACTTAGCACACATATATCAGTACTGCTTTGCATTTTATTCATTCATTAAGCAATCCCTGAATTTACAGCTATTCCCTGTGCTAATAAAAACCTGAACACAAAGGCAACATCCTCAAGTCACTACAAGGACACCCATCGTAAGTACAGGAGAACCTCAGAGTTATGAACACCTTGGGAATGGAAGTTGTTCCTAATTCTGACCAAAACATTGTGGTGGTTCTTTCAAAAGTTTACAACTGAACATTGACTTAATACAGCTTTGAAACTTTACTATGCAGAAGAAATATGCTGCTTTTCCTTGATTTTTTTTTTTTTTTAGTAGTTTACATTTAACACAGTCCTGTACTGTATTTCCCTTTTTGGAGGGGGAGGGGTGTCTCTGCTGCTGCCTGGTTGTGTACTTCCTGGTTCCAAGTGAAGTGTGTGGTTGACTGGTCAGATCGTAACTCCAAGGTTCTACTGTAACCCACCACAGTCAAAAGCCACAATGAACACATACACTTTGCACGCCTCCCTATAAATGGCTGCAAACTTATGACACCTCAGACTAGTGGGCTAGAGTGAATTTGAGGCTACCAACCTCAACTGTTCAAATCTAAGGGCTGTTAATAACAGCACCTCAGCTGATCTCACCACGAGGGGAGGCAGTTAGCTCAGGTTGCGAGGACCTAAACCAGGCAAAGATTTCAAGATCAAAATGAACACCTGAAATTGCACCTGGGGGCAAACAGGAAGCTAGTGCAGCCTTTGGACCGTTAGTGTACTCTCTAAGGCCAACCTGCAGGCAACCATGTTCTGCAGCAGCTGCAGCATCCCAGCGGTCTGCAAGGTTAGCCCGGCGTGGAGCACACTGCAGTAATCCACGCTGGAAGTGACAGATTACACACACGAGAGATGAGGTCTCAATCAAAAGGTAAGCGACTGTTTTGTTGTGCTGCGTAACACATCATTACAACTGCACAACTGAAAAAGCCATGTGTTCTAATCAACCAACTTACCTGGGTGAGCTGCATCTGGCAGTGTTTGCACTGATTTAAAAAAGAAAGAAGAAGAAAAGAAAGATTTTTCTCACATTTTATGAGGATCTGGGTAATAAATTGAACAGCAGACACACACCAACACTTAACTATTAACTAGAGGATGTAACTCTGCTTGTTCAGCAAACCCAAACAGAGGTAATCAGAAACTAAAATATGCCCATCCATTGTAGCAAATACAATTCAATAAAACTCAAATAAGTGGTGAATAAAATATTGCCCTTTTCACCATGTCTGAAATCATTAATAACCAAAGCTGGTCACACAAATGAGACTTCTCCAGGAGTATCCCTTAAACAAACTTCCCTGGAAGAATGTCAAAATGCCTAGATACCACAGTGATGAGCACATTAGAAATATAACTAGATAGTTGAATAGACTGTCTGATTTTAATTTAATGCCTGTGTAATTAAGGAAACCCTACTTTCAAATCTCTACACAGTATCAAAAGTAGATCAATCAACAGTGTGGGTTCCCTACCCTAAGTAAAGATTTATGATTCTTAGAACTTTAAGATAGATCAGCAAAAATACGAAGTAAGGCGCATTCTTTTGACAAATTTTAAAGTGCGCAGAGTCTATCCTGCTCTGAGATAACGTTAAGGTTACATGCCTAAACATACAAAAGTCAAGAAATAACAACACTAAAATTAAGACCATACACATCTTCACCACTGCCCCTTTGTGCACATGCCTTGCAATGCAGTCTTCACCGACGGTCACATACGACCATATTTCCCAAATAATACAGTTACCAGACAAAAAGAAAATAGGCCCTTGCACAAGTGACGTTTTTGCTGAGGATTGTCCTGGAGTCTCCAGGAATTGAAGATTAATCTTTAATTAAAGACTATGTCATGTGATGAAACCTCCAGGAACACGTCCAACCAAAAGTGGCAACCCTAGATAACTGTCTAGCAGTCTGGAGTCCCCTTCATGTTCCTGCTCGTATGCCTCATTGATCTCCAGTGCCTCTGGCCCTGCCGTGTATAGCAAGATGGAAGGTTTCACCCTCTCCAGGTTGACCACAATGTCATTCACTTTAAGGAAAACGGGAAAGCACCTCAACGTCTTATTTTCTGCCTGGTTCCTAGTGTTTCAAGTGGCTTGGTTTGCTCCATTCCCTGAAGATTACATTTTCTATTAACACCCTGTAATAAGTACTTGGCACACAGGAATGCTGGGCAGAGACTGAAGTTTAGTTCTGACTTCAGTCAGCGGAGGGGTCAGAGCTACAAATACCCCCATTCAGTGGCTACTTAACAGGCACCTCTCACAATCCATAATTTCAAACATTCAGGAAAGGTAGGGTGCTCAGGAGAGTAAGTTCAAGCAAGCAACAACGCCCTTGCTTCCCAATGCGGACAAACGGACAAACCCATTCTGTCCTTTGGGGGATGTGCTGCAGGGTTTACACATTGCTCAGCAAAACATCACATTGGAGCGTCAGGCAATATACACAAAGCAGATGAGACATACTGATGGCCTTATTGTATTTACACTTGGGCAAGGTTTTTTGACCGAAACGTTATTGGGCGATAAATGCAGATTCGGTGCCACCAAAACATTGCAATAATTTGTGTCTGTTTTGCTGAATGGTTTCAGTTAAAACATAAAATAATCTTTAAAAAATAAAAATAAAAACTCTGATTTTTTTCAAAATGATTCCAATACTGTTATGTAGTCTTAGATAACGGATGCATTCTGTTGAGAAACTGATTTTTTTTATTTCATTTATTTCCAGAACAAACAAAAAATCAGTTTATACTATATTAGAGCTACGCAGACACATTATTGTCATCATATAGCTGGCATCATGAAACTGTTTCTGTGAAAACTGAAATAGAGAAAAATAAAAAAAGCTCAAAAATAAACACTGACGCGATCAATTTTAATTAGAAAAACTAAAAATCGAACTCTGTCAAGCCCAATCACGAGTGACGAGACAAGAAGATCATTGCATTAACACAATTTAAAATAGACACGGTCAACCTGCTTAACCACAAAATTGAACCTCTAAAAGAGCCAAAGCGCTTAATTCTCCGTCATCCCAGTTCGGTTTGGCAAACCCGCTGCACAAACCAGCCCTCGTTGTGGTTTCAGTTTCAAAGTCCGTAGAAAGCAGTGTTCATGCCAGCACAGCTCTTGCTATCAGAGCATGGGAGCACAATACATGCATGTTTACCACTAACTGACAAATTACCGTGGACAACGACTGCAACAGATTTGCTTTGCTTTACAGCTTTGCTTCTGCCTTTAATCTCAGCCTCAGCTAAAAGCTATTTACTATTATCTTCTTTGGGAACTGAATGTCTGTTTTTATGGGACACTCAACTATACAACTGGGCCACACAATGTCATCAGGCAATACAGCTGATGCATCTCGATGCTGAATATTTGTGACTTTCTAGCAGGACCTTTATAATCCACCAGGAAAGACTGAAATATTTTATGAGACACACTCACCTTTTTCCGATTTCCGCACGAAGTAGTAGGCATTTGTGGAACTACCACATCCCATGATCTCCAAACGATGTTTCTATGGGGTTACAAATAAATACAGTATCATCAAAATCAAGTAAGCAAGCATTGGAAAGAGCATTCAATCAGAATCAGGATGGGTGCCCTGTGTCCCAAGCAGCTGGGAGACAATCACAAATATATTATTACTCAGGAAGGTTCAGAAGCTTTACAGATGATCTATCTTGATTCAAGTATAACCCTGACATCTAATTTTCCCCACATACTGTGCATCTGTATGCAACCTAGGATGGATTCTTTTGACGCGGTCACCAGTTTGATTGTTCCAAGCTTCAGGTCAGATATGGAAGGAAATTTTGCAGGTCATCTCAATTAAACAGAGATGTTTTAGAATGTTAGATGCCTACATGCAAAGTCTGCATTATGTGCCTAAAACAGGTACAGTATTTAGGTATCAACATATTGATGTAGATGGCTAACTTTAGGCTCCCACGTTTGAATAGGGTGACTGGATGTCCGGATTTTATAGGGACAGTTCCCATTTTGGGGTCTTTTTCTTATATAGGCTCCTATTGCCCCCCACCCCGTCCCGATTTTTCACACTCACTGTCTGGTCACCCTACGTTTGAAGAGTAGGTAACCCACAAGACTAACTGGTCCGAACCTTGGTTTGATTTATAAAAAGTGAAAGGTTGTTAGACAAATATTTATGCACCCTAGACCATATTTTATAGTTTGCCTAAGAAATTCAGGCCAAATAGCTTTGTCTGAGGCCAGTCAGAACCACAAATACGCCATGCAATTAGATCCTTTTCACCTGGAAACCATGCATATTACAAGTGTCCATTCAGAAATTCAACCTGAATGGCAGGGTCACAATAATCAGAGGTTGCAGAGGTACAGATAAATGATAGGATGTCCAAGATGCGGCTGGAAGCAGAAAGATGGGTTGAGAAGGTGGTGGAGGCAGGTATTTCCTGTGTATGCACGGGATGGGATGGAGTGGAGTGGACAGATCAGGTAGTTCACCAAAAAGTTAACTACAATAGTTAGTCAGAACAGGGCAATTAAAGGAATGCATTCTCCCTGCACTGAACAAGTTTAGTCATTTCTAAATATGGGATGACAACGGTATGAAATTATACATGGAACTTTGCTTTGGGAGTTTGGGGATGTCATAGCATGAGAATGATGCAAAGCGAGCCCCATGTCTGCAAGCAAAGTCTTTGTATGCATCTTCCACTCCCCTCCCTTCATCAGGACCTGTCCCAGGTCAGAAACATCTGACCTATTAAAATAAATAACTCGGGGGCTGCACTCCAGCATTCATTCCATTGGGTGCCTGTGTTTGCGCACACACATAAACATACCCTCTCCCTAGAGTATATCCCTAATTATGAGGAATCAGGGCTGGCCTTACCATGAGGCGAACTGAGGCGGCTGCCTCAGGTGCCAGACTGGGTGGGGGGGGGGGGGGGGGGGGGCGGGGGGCACCACTAGGAGCCAGAGTGTAGAAAATTGTGTCTGCTGCTGGTGCATATGTATTGTCTCTGCTCTAGATGCACAGAGATGGTGGAGTGCTGTGCTGGAGGAAGGAGGGCACAAGAGACCATTCAAAGTTTTGGCCCAAGTGAGAGGGGAATGGGGGCGTCACTTGAGCTCCCTGCCTCAGGTGCCAAAATGTTGTGGGCCAGCCCTGTGAGGAATTAAAGGATAGGGATGGCATTTACATTGATTTGCTATAGCACAGCTGGAGTAGAGAGAGGTCTAAAATAAACAACTAGCTGTCATAAGAAAATAATCAGCTTTGTTAAATAAATACCGCTTTTCTTCACCTTCTGGTTTCACTCCTGGGGGTATTACACCATCAATGAATTGTGTGGATCCCAGCCACTCTCTTTAATGCTCACCCTTGCCAAGAGTGCATGATTGGCAGCACCCAGCCAGCACACATTTTAGGAATCAGCCAACTTCTGAAATCTCTCCCTCTGGGGAACAATCAAAAAACCAAGCCAGTGGGATTCCTTTTTCATCATTCAACCTGTCATTCGTTTTGGAGACCACGGACACAGCCTATGAGCTCATACTCCTTCCAGGTACAGAAGAAACTAGAGTGAGCAGAGGAATCCCGAAGGCTAACACAGCGAAGGTGTTCCTGTCCGTTCCTTCTGAGACTGGAGCGGATGGAAGATGCACTGCTTTGGTTTGCGACGGAAGGCAGCAAGTTTAGTACAAAAGCTTGCGGGACAGAAGCCTACATTTTAGGAATCTGCCATGAAAGGAACGTGCAGCATTTCTGTCAGCAATATTCCCAGCAACATCTCAGCCACCATTCAACTGATGGTGAAGCATCGGTCACAGACAGCGCAATGTGAAAACGATGGGGTTTACTTCCAGCAGGGTTCTTGGGTGACTGAAAGATGGCCAAGGAGACGCAGGGGGTGGCAGGGAAGGACCTGACTGAGGGGCAAGGAGGGGAGAGATTCATGGTGGGAGTGGCAGACCAGAACTCAACTAGTTTTGAAGGGCACAGAATCAACTGATTGGAGGAGAGGGAGGGCAGGGTACCCTCCTGCTCTCCCGGGTAGCCCTGGCTGAGCAGCACTGCAACCTCCCCAGGTTGTAAGAGAAGTGGGGTGCTCTGAGCAGCCCCCGGGGTTGCTTCGCAGAGCCTCACCCTCACAGGAGAGCCATGACTGGTCCACAGTGTTGTCAGTCCACAGAGCTCAGGGTGGGAGGGGGCTCCCCCCAATGAACCAGGTGAGTGGGGGAGGGGACGGGTCAAACAGGGACTTCCCCCCGCAATCCCTTTCACATGTCTCCTCTCCTCTGACCCTCCCACGCTCTATGCAGGCAGGGGCCATGGACCTGTGATTGAGGGGAGGGGCCACTGCCAGGTGATTTACGAATGTACGGAGGTGGGAGGCACTGCTGGGTGCTATAGGAAAGAATCACAACAAATGCTCCCAGGGGGACACCACCCATGCCCCAACACGGGATGTACCACAGAACGTCCTCCAGGTGAGAGGTCTGCTTTAATCCCAGAACGCCACCCCGGAAAACAGCCTCCCATCAAATCCTAGACATCGACTCAATCTTACTGCCAGGTCCAGATCGTCCCTCCTGGGTCTCCTCCGCTGCTGTGTCTCACGGGACCCCCAAGGACAAGACTTCACTAATGGAAAACTATAGCACAGTCAAAAACATGGCGGCATGGGATCTTGTTCCTCCATCTAGTTGTGATGCTGTGTCGTTATTATTTGTATTACCAAAGTGCCTAGGACCCCTAGTCCTGGGCAAGGACCTCATTGTGTTGTACAAACACAGAGGAGACAGTCCCTGCCCCAATGAGTTTAGAATCTAAGTGCATGGAGACCGTCCTAATAAACAGGTATTAAAAAGCAAAGCAACAGTGATAAAAAAACTGCACAATGACCAAGCACACCCACCTACTCTTCAGACCAGAGCCGAACAGATGAAAAAACACAAGACACAGAAAGAACAAAAGCACCAAAGAATGACAACTGCATTGCCAGTCAGCAAAGCAGCACAAGTTATGTCCTCGTGGAAACACAAAAACATATGCACAGTGCAATTTTGCTGCTCAGCAGTGTTGTAATCATTGCACTTAAATATAGACAAGTCTTACAAGAGTCCACACCTCCTACCAATGCAGCATATATACGCCCCTGTTGGGTCAGGTATCAAACTGAGACTACAATAAAACTTTGCAGATTTGCGAGTTTGTTTTGGTGTGACGATTCTTATCGCTGAGGTCACTGAGTTTTCTAAACACCCAGGATACATATATTAAAAAGGCAAATGATTAAGAGGAAATAAGGTTTGAGTCAGAGCATGTCTTAGAAAAAAGAAATAATTTGCAAGTCAGAGCTAAAAGTTTCCTGGGCAACCCGAGAATTGATATTCTTGATAAAATGTTATGGGACTCAGTTTTGGACTGAGCAGCTACATGAACTTCCCTGAGATTGTCCAGGATGTAAAATCAGCACAGAATTTGCCACCATATCTATAGGAATCTTAGACATCACACAAAAACACTATGTTGTTTAGGTGCAGGAAAATGCATTGTTACAAAGTAGAAACACAACTGAGAAAGATTCTACCTAGGACATATGTTATGTGGGGCTTATTCAATAGAATCCAAATTGCTTCGGCAACTCCAGATATATGTGGATAACCGAGAGCTCAGATAATCAGAATTCAACAGACAGGGAGTCAACAGAATAGACATACACTGGCACCTCATTAGATAGTATCATAGATGCTGGAACTAGGAGTGCTGCCGCACGCGCTGGCTTGAAGTGGTTTCCATTATATACAGGGTTTACAGTTTGGTTTGTTGGCTCTCAGCACCCCCACTATACAAATTGCTCCAGCATCCCTGGATAGGATGGAGAGGATAAGGGGGAGTTGGAATAATTGGGATTCTAATGTATTACTAAGTAGTGGGACCATCTATGGAACATGGCCAAGCCTGCTGTAAAAAGGAAGATGTTACCATATCATCTACAAACCACCCATGACTACATATTAAGATTTTGCAAGAAAAAAAAATTAAAATAGAAGTCCAACAACAAGAAAAAATTAAAGGTAACTGACATTACGGACCCAACAGCTTGTCTTTACCTCCTGACAGCAAACACATGTTCCACTGTTTGCAGTAGAATTGGATCCAGACATAGGACTTTCCTCCACAGGAGTTATTTAATAACCCGACCGCACAAGAAAGAAAAAATAGAAAAAACTTACCTTGTCCCTAATCTCTAGTTTAAAGGAGGTTTTATTTGGATAAACACTTCAAAGCTCTCTGGGTCTTTTTTTTTTAAAACGTGGTTTGTTGTTTGTGTGTGTTTGCACATATATAGAGAGAGTCAGCTTTTGATGCCCAACATGATCAAGAGTCTCCGAGATGATTTAGTTGGACATTCCCATCCGAGGCCTTAAAATGATGAACGAGCTACTCCAAGCATATCTTCCCCTTAGCCACTCTGTGAATATTCCCATTTCCTTTTGCACGTCCAGAATGAAGCACATGTGCTAGTCCCCAAAGAGAGCACAGACCTTATGATTTATTTACTGCACAGTTGTTTTGAGAAGCTTTCAAAGCCTCCCCATGTGACACTTACAAAAGGCAAGAGATTTGAAATGGTTTAGGATTACTAGCAGGGATTATGGATGGGAAATATAACACGCCAGCCTCTCGTGTCTTAACTGAACAACAAGCTCTTATACACCGGCCCGCTGCCTTTTGTTACATGAAAAGTTTCTCTGGGGAAAAAGTTCCCACTCAATCCCTACTTTGGGAGGAAAGGTCCCTTGCTCAGGTCAGGATTTTGTTGTGCAGAAATAAAGCGCAGAGGTCATAGGCAAATTGGCCAAATTAAAACCCAAAAGAGAAAGCTCCTGGTTCCTGGAATTGCAGAATGGCGTTGTCTGTTCCTCCTTTGGTTCCTTTTAGGATTAATCAGACAAAAAGCTTCAAAGTAATACAGACGCCATCAGCAGATAACTGCTCTCTGCTGACAAGGGTAACAGCTAGAAAATCTGTAGCTGACTCATCTCGCCTGGGACCACTATGCTTGCTGGGAATATAATAGCATTTTTAATCAAATGTGAATCCCATTGGACGCAGTTTTGCATTCCTAGCTCAATTCTGGATTCAGAGAACTGGAAAGGAGCCTCCTCCACCATCCTTGTATATTGCAGTTCTAAAGGGTTCATCCTCCGCATAGATGCAAAAATCCTTATTGAATCATAGGTGCTGGAACGAAGGGCGCTGGGAATCCCAGTGAATTTATGTCATCTTTCCTTGCGACAATCCTTTGCTTAGGAAAAGTAATGAAAAGACTGCCTGAAGAAACCATTATAAAAGTCACACTGTATAAGCAGCAGCAACTCTTTGGTACTCATGGGGCCCTGCCACACTTGGAAAAAGGAAAACAAAAATCAATCTAAATTTTAAAAAAAATAAAGGTACTTGCACACACCATTTACAGCAGTTAACCTAACGGTGAATTAAAATAGTGGAGTTCAGTTCATTGTTGTTAGATGTTCACGAGTAATCAGACTGCTGCTGGGTGTTTGTGAAAACTGTTTGCAACAAACAACACTGAAATTTGTTTGCATAAACTATTCAGTGGGTACTTTCGGATGACAAATATCTGCAGAACCAGGATCCATTTGCAAACGGGGAAAAAAAGCTAAATTCACAACAAATGCTACTTGCAATGAGTAATTTGATTGTCTCTATAAACCACGAAGATTCTGGGTCAGGTCTTTAGTGAATGTAAAGCAGCAGACCTCTAGGAAAAGTCCACAGATCTATGCCTATTTACACCAGCTGAAGACCTGGTCCCCCAGCTTTGGGTGTAGCTGTTAGGAGACGTTATGTGAACGTGAGAGAGGCAGGAGCGGCTGCCAGCTCTGCAAATTAAAGTGACGTAGATATGGAATTACGAAATCGGTGTGGCCTCCTTTACTCCCACATTCTTCCTGGTACCCTCTGTTTCACATCACATCAGTTACAACACTAGCTCTGTAACTAATGCTCCTGAGTAAACTGGGTCAAAGCAAAGCTTGCGGTGCCTTTATCCAGGTAAAAGCAGAGCACGTAGGTAAGTACGTAACGACATTTAGCTAGCGACAGCATGATGAGATAAAGGACCCGTGTTTCTATAAAGCTCCGGTAGGAAAAGCTCACATGACCAATTCAAAAATATTGCAAGGGACACTGTGAATCAATGTTTTAAAGGGAGCAATCGCTTTGGAAATTATTTTGCTACGCAGTGAATTGTATTTAAATTTGATTGCAGAAAAGCACTCCAGGTACTGAGATGCTGTCTGAATTTATCCAGAAGTTCAACCTCCTAGACTTCAGAAGGGCTGCATGCCCAGCCTCTGCTTTCACACCCAGACAACAATCCCTGAAGTCCTGCTGTATTAAAGGTGTCCTGCATAGGAAATCAGAAAGGCAAAACCCCAGCTATTTTTTTTTTAATTATGTAGGACAGTCAAGATACACTAAATACTTGCCCACTGTTACTTTTTCACACGAGCCATTCCTGAAAGGACCATGCAGATGTTCTGTAATTCCAAAGGGAAGAGAAAGGGGCAGGTGGAGGCCGGAAAAAACATGCATTTGTCTCTTCAGCCATTTTGAGTACAATTCAGTGGCGCTCCCATCTTAGCATGCTGTGCATACACCTACTGTGCAGTATTCAATAGAGAATGCCACGCCCCATCCATTTCACCAAGGTCCTGGGGTTTAGCCTGGCAGAGCGTAGGTCTACACTGCAATCGGAGGTGTGACTGCAGCTCTTACCTAGGAAACTTTTTATTTGAAGACCTATAGTCCCATCCTACAGTCCTGACTCGGGCTAAATTCCCATGGACATCAATGAAAATTGTGCCCTATTAGGAATCAGATCCTAAACACTGAAACCATAAGGGTAGGTATTTACCTAAATCAATCCTTGCAACTCTGTGTTTTTGCTACAGCATCACAAACTCAAGGAGTGACTGGTGCAGGATCGCAGCACAATCAAAGGGAACATAGCTGCAAAATTTCTACTGATGTGAACTTCAGCTGTGCAAAGGAAATTCAGCCTCTGTTCATCCCCACAACCCTCTTAGACCGATCTGTTAGGGAAACAACAATCGGTGCCGTCATATCCCCTAAGATGAGCCTGGCTGTTCTATCCTGGAGGAGAGCACATTAATTATAAGTTATACACAGTCCAGAGTTGCTCTGCACCCTCCCTTAGCATGAATAACCACCTCTCAGATTGAGTGGTAATCTTCAGGGAAAACCAGCAATTCAGACCAAAGACAAATGGTGAATTTCCATCCACTCTACAGCAATGCAAAGGGAATGCAATTTAAATTGCTCTGGGGTATCATTGGGGAAACATACCCTTCCATCACCTATCATCCTGCAGTCCAACTAAGGGCCAAGGAAATGCTGGAACACAGGAGAACCAGTCTGGTTCCAGGGTCCCATGGGAGGCGTACTGCAGGGAGCCCACACTGGGGATCCAGGCCCCTGTGTGCTGCAGAACGCATCTCTGCATGGCCCTTCTCCACTCAGAGGAGGTTGGGGAGGGGTGGGGGAAGAACAGAGGCCTATCCACTAACCAGACACAGTTCCATGGAGGAGCAGCAATTTCAAGGGCTGCTGTAACCCTGATGCTGTAGCAGTGCCTGTAGAGTTCTCACTGCCCATTCCAACCCGCTCAGGGATTGCTCCAGCACTCAGCTCATTTTACTCCCGGGTGGTGCTAAAGAGAGGACCACAGGGCTCCCACTATGGATGTGGATCACAGGCCCCTTACATGTCAGATGAAAGAAGAATAACGAAATAGCCCAACATAAGCCAGAGGGGCCTGCTGAATATTTTAATTTCACTATTTTCTTATCCGCCAAACAAAAATAGAGACTTTTTATTATTAATAAACTCATCAGTACATTCATTTAAAGTGCACACTGCATTCCAGAAACACAAGTAAAAATCAATTTCCTCTCTTTTAAAAATCTGCTAGAAAGCCAATGTAATTGTTAAAGTTAGTAAAACCTTCATTTCAGAACATGAACAAAATCAGAATCTGGCAAGTCAGCTTTACTGGAAATGATCATGGAATTGTGGACAAAACAACTACAATGAATTAATTTAGTTTAAAAGTAATGCTGGACTTGGAAAGCTTCAGCTTTTTCCCCTTTTGTCTGTTGAGAGAGAGAGAGTAAGAAAGAAATGAGCACGGATCCGCACAGAGCAGAGAAATAAAGCAAACACTTTAAATTCTCCAACAGAAAAAAAATAAATGCTGCCATCTCAAAAGCTCAGCATGACCACTGCTAACCCTAGGGTCAAATCCACGTCCAACGAAAGTGAACACCAAACTCCCACTGACGTCGAGGGGATCAGGATTTGGCCCTGAAGGAATTCTCCGCTCGTCCAGGAATGGGAGTGCAGCAGCAGCAGCAGTCACAATTTCTTTGTTTTGTATTTTTAGAAGGTCAAAGTACAAATATTTAATTTAGACTCCAATTGCCCCCCCTGTACATGTACATGCTGTTTCTTGGGGGGGAAATGAACAATTGAAGTGATTTGTAGTTTAATTGACATATGAGAAACCCAAATTCATTCAAATTACAGCAAAATTGGACCATCAAGGAAAACTAACCGTATAGTGCAGTGGTGGGAAACCTGTGGCACACGGGCCGCATGTGGCCCATCAGGGTAATCCGCTGGCGAGCCACAAGACAGTTTGTTTACATTTGCACGGCTGCCTGCAGCTCCCAGTGGCCACGGTTCGCTGTTCCAGGCCAATGGGAGCTGCGGGGAGCGGCGGCCAGCACGTCCCTGCACCCCAAACCTCTCATCCCCGGCCCCAGCCCAGAGGCCCCTCCCACACCCTGAAACTCCCTCTTTCCCGGCCCCACCCCTCAGCGCTCACCCCAACCTTCTGCCCCAGCCCTGAGCCCCTCCCACACCCCAAGCCCCTTATCCCCAGTTCTGTTGGGTCACAGGCATCAATAATTTTCTTCAACTGGGTCGCCAGAAAAAAAAGTTTGAAAACCACTGTTTTATAAGACTGCACCTCTAGTCCCTGCTGGACATTTAAACTGCACACTTAAAAGCTTCATAAAATTAAGTGTGATTTTTAGGCCTAACCCAGGACTGGAAGAGCAGGCCATTGAACTTCAATGGGAGTTGGGCTCTTATGAAAGTCTCAGCCTAAGGGAATCAGGTGCTAAGTTCCCACAAAGTTCCCTCACCTCAACAGGACAGGAAATCCCATCCACAGGTACCACTGAGTGTTCATAGTCAATTAAAACAGCTATCGGCACCAATATATTACTTACACATGTTCACTCCCAGGTTCTGATCTGGGTCATGTACTTGTCTGGGACTGCAGCACTCATTACTGTGGTATATATTGTGTAACTGGGGGAAAGGAGGGGGAAAAAAGATGTACTGTGTGCTTAAAATACCATCCCAAACCCAGGAAGATACAAGTAACAACAGCAAAGCAATAGAATCAATCTTATTAGAAAGAAACATTCTACGTGCCCGAATCAAAACAATAAAAAGGCACAGAGTGTTGAGATATCCGGAAGAGTTTGGTAACGCTGACAGCCAAATTCTCTCCAGATGCAAACTGGCACAGCAGTATAGACAGGGTGACCAGATGTCCCGTTTTTAAAGGGACAGTCCCGTTTTTGGGGACTTTTTCTTATATAGGCACCTAATACCCTCCACCCCCGTCCCGTTTTTTCACAGTTGCTATCTGGTCACCCTATCTATAGACATCAAGGGAATTTTACCCAGCAGAAAATATGCCCTAAATTGTGAGTCTGCATCTATTTCATCAGTTTACTAGAATATTAATATTATTGATCTCAATTGTTACAGTGACAGAATTCAAATTGTGAGAAAAAGTAGAAGCACAATATATAGGTGATTAAATCCTTGTTGCTAACCCTGAGGAACCAATTCCAGAGCTCTTAGCGTGAGTGAGGGAAGCTGTGGAGATACTAAACTACATACAAAAGTAAAACAGGACAATGGGAAGAAGGGGGAGATGCAAATTTTTGTAAAATATAGAGCCATTATAGAGCAAATGAAAGAACTCAGTGCTGGTTAGGCATGCAGTAGCTTGTAAAACTATACTCAGTAGCTATGGTATGCATGTACTACTTTTTCCTCTTCAAAGCAAAGCAAATTTACTAACACCGATTAACAAAGGCAAGAGTTGCAACAAAAACTAAGTGGAAAATGAACGTTCAACATATCAGGAGCAAGATGTATCACTCAGCAGAAGAGTGGCTGGTCTGATGATCAATTTGCTTCATTGCTGCGTATTATTGTGAAGTTTAGACTCCACGCACAGGAGGACTGAGCCTTATGAAATATGATTCGTTCACTGGACAGTGAGTGACAGACAAAGACGACAGAAACCCAAGTGAGGGCAGACACTGAAAAGCATTGTGCACGGGAGCAGAAAATCATGAAATATTTTGCATGGTTAAAGGAAAATCTTCTGACAATCAAAATCAATATTAAATATAAACTGTTCTAAACATGATACTTACTTGTTTAAGACTGGCCTCACTGATAATACCTATTCAAAAAAAATTAAAGAGCCTGTCATTTTGTCAGATTAAAAGAAATATTTAAGTCTATTTAGAAACAGTGGGATACAATCATTTAAGATGGATAATGCAAGATCAGAGGTTACCCTATCCATTGTTAAAAATCAGAGCACTTTACTGAACCTTTTAAAACAAAAAAGCTTTGAGAATACACAAAGTTTTGTCAAGTTCCTGCATTTAAGAGGTAGATATCAACCTTCTCCTTACATTCTACCCCTCTCTCTAAGCATCTGTAGTATTATACCTGTGCTTGTACCAAAGAAATCATCTAATAATGCTGGTGATACAGTCAACCTGCGTTCCTCATATGCTCCTGTCTGAGCAGTCAGAACACAGTTATGTTACACACATTCCTCATTTAAAAGTAATAGTTCATAGCATCCTAAAGGGAATGAGGCACCATTCTACACCTGGGTCCTTCAGTCCATGCCCACAATAGTGAATGATTTTACTCTGTGTTATAGGCCTGATCAAAAGTCCATTTAAATCAATGGGAGTCTTTCAGCTGACTTCTATGGGCTTGGGATCAGGTCCCATATGTTAAATGGCCTAAGCCAATTATTGGAATTAACGCTTGCTCAGCTTCGCCTGTAAAAATCTCTCTGCCCAAACAACTCAAGCATTTTAGAAGCTGGTAATGTCACTCAGTGGGAACTGGGAGTTCTGTGGCATGAAAACAGGTTCTGGCACCTTTTGAGTCTGAGCCTGCTGTAATGTTATTCCTCCTACAGACCTTGTACATGGTTAATCTGGTGGTCTCTATGGCTGTGCTAGGCAGAATTTTGAAAGTACGGATGCTTTGAGTTTGGAGATGTGTCACTTGAGATCGTGGCATCACACATTTTCATATTCTTTTACAACTAACAGAGAAGGGCTGAACCAAAATTCTGGCTCAGAACACCTCGGAAGCATTTAAATTCAGCTCCAAATCCAGAGCTCATCTCTCAAAAAAATACAGTACTTTGCAAATGGTCCCCATGACCAAAAGACTAAAAAAAAATAAAAATTCAGTACTGTTTTTTCTATTGACTTTTATCCTTTTTGCACAATATATTCCATTATCCAAACATCTGATGAGTTCCAATTTTCACTCCTCCATTAAAGCTTTCAGTTTTTGTACGAAACTGTAGGTTGTGTGTTGTCGTCATATTTTTCCATCAAAGAGGTCGTTGTTGTTAATCCAGCTTGTTGCCAAAGCCCATGATAATTTAATAATTAAACAGTAATTAAAATTCTTCTCTCCTCCCCTGTGGCACTGCAAAAAAACAAACCCCTTCTTGAAATCACTACCGTTATTAAATATAATGGGTAGCAATCCGTGGGACTTGTGCTTTTAACTCCCTTATGTGCTTCTGAAAGTCTACTATATGTGAATGGCTGCCTAAAAACCCCACACAAGAATCAAGGCTGCCCCGTCTCAGATGAAAAATAATCTGAATAGATTTAAATTTTTTTCTATACATTAAAACAAAATAAATTAAGCTGGTATGCCAAGTATTTCTGAGACAGACTTTGAAATAACTGAGATATAAGCTCTTTGGGGGGCAGTCTGTCTTTTTCTTGTATGTACAGTGCCTAGTACAAGTTGGCCCTAATCCTTGATAGGCACTAGCACAACATATAAACAGCCTTAATATATATCTCAAAATTCAGCCTTAAAATCACAATAATAATTTACGCTTCTATAGCATGTTTTGTCTGAGGATCTCAAAGCACTCGAACAACCTCCTGAACTAACGCTCTTTGGGCAGGTCTACACTACCTGCCATCGGGTAGCGATTGATCTCTCGGGGGTCGATTTATCGTGTCTATCTCCGAGCACGCTCCCCGTCGACTCCAGAATTCCACCACCGTGAGAGGCAGAAGCGGAGTCGACGGGGGAGCAGCAGCAGTCGACTCGCCGCCGTGAGGACGCCAAGGTAAGTCAACCTAAGATACATCGACTTCAGCTACGCTATTCCCATAGCTGAAATTGGGTATCTTAGGTCGATCCCCGCTCTAGTGTAGATCTGGGCTTTGTGAAATACGTATTACCAGCCACATTTTATTGGCTGGAATACAGAGACACAGAGGATCAAGTTTTCAGAAGTGCCCAATTAATTCTGGATGCTCAGTTTGAGACCACTGCAGCCTAATTTTCAGAGAAGCTGAGGGTCCACAGTGTCAGCTGAAGCCAATGGGGGCTGAAAATTAAACCCCAGGATTCTCAACTTGCGCACTCCAAAATTGAGTCACGCACAATTAACAGACACTGGAAAATTTGGGCTTAAGTGACTTGCTCAAGGTCACATGCTGAATCAGCAGCACAGCCTGGCTCAGTTCTCCATCACTAGAGTGCAGTTCAAGTGACCCTGGATGACAATAGCCACTCAAATGGGCCCTTTGCTGTACATCCTTCGCCATGCACTGCCTGTGTCATTTTCCAAATCCTCACTAAAAACTATTAGATTCCTCAATCGCTGCTCTAACCATCTCTCCAAACAGCAGAATGTTAAGTCAACAATCAGACATGATGATGCAAAATTTAAAAGCAATACCTGAAAGAGGGTCTCAAAATTAATATTCTCCCATCCAGTGGCATTGAGAGCTTTAATGGCTGCAGTTCTGCAAGGAAAGGATGCAATGTCACTCAACAAAAATAACCGTCATATAAAACATTATGCAGCCTGAATGAGAAATGTTGGCTACTAAATCAATCCACATCAAAACATCTGCTTGGGTCTCAATTACTCTGAAAGATGGTAGGAGCTGAATCCAAGCCCCTATAATTGAATGAGAGGCATTACCATTAAAGGATATAGCTACAGAACGGCAGCCAATCTGCCAACATATTTTGTGCCCTTGCATCAAACAGCCAAATCAACTAAAAATGTGGCTGAGGGATTTAACAATGCCTCCAAACAGCCTGTCCTTGTGAGGCCTGAATACTGTGATTAGGGTTAAATTCTGTTTTCTACTGGGACACCAACACCAAGCATCTTTCCCGTCCCATGATTTTCTTCTCCCTCATGTTAGAGAGCCGTTACCTGGTAACCACTGTGCTTCCGCACACGAAGCTGCCCAGGGGAGCACCTAAAAGCCCATGTCACCTCTTAAATACAAAAACGGCATTCAGGGTCACAACTCCTACTCACACTCACCTTCGTTTATCAAATGGAGGAGGGGCTACCCAGTGGTCATAGTTTGTCTCCACACGGAACCACCTACCCCGCAAAACAAACCAAATAAGAAAAGTGTAATTTCACCCAGTTGCACATGTGGCTAATAAAAATAGACATGAGTCATTAGGTCTCTATTTAAGAAGAACAAGAAGGTTCCCCCACGTCTCTCAATTCCCCTGGACGTTCCCATACATAGACTGTTAAGGAGGCTGGAAAGAAAGTTGGACTGAGTCCAACTCTCATTACAGTCAAAGGCAAAACTATCACTGACTTCAAGTGAAGCAGAATCAGGCCTTTAAAATGGAGTCTGCTCTGAGAAGCAACTATAGAACAATAGTTCTCTCTCATTCGTTGGCTCTGCTCCCTGAGTATATTAAGAAGCTTAGGTTTTTTGGCATGTTTGTTTGCTTTACTTTAGTGAAAAAAATAAGGTTTTTTAGAATGCTTTTTACTTCTGTTAGCCCTGCAAAACCAACATTACTAACAGTGAATCAGCTGGATTCTTCTGGTGCATCAACTGAATTCTAGTTACAACGACAAATTATTTACCCAATACACCCCCCACTGAAACTAGTGGGGTTGCAGATAGGTCACAGATGTCCCAGTTTAGCATGCAAATCTTTTATTACCAGCAATGATTCAAAAGGAGGAAAGAATCCAGCGTAACTTTCAGATCCCAGAGTGAGTGTACAAGGCTAACAGTCCGAAAAACATCTTTTTACTTATAAATTGAGCTGTAAATCAGTGACACACATGAATTCAAAACAACCCTGAACCCAGGTCTACTCTGCGGGGGAGATCGACCTAAGATACCCAACTTCAGCTACAGGAATAGCGTAGCTGAAGTCGACGTATCTTAGGTCAACTTACCTCGACAACCTCATGGCGGCAAGTCGACCGCTGCCGCTCCCCCGTCGACTCCACTTCCGCCTCTTGTGGTGGTGGCGTTCCGGAGTTGACGGGGAGAGTGCCTGGGGATCGATTTATTGCATCCAGACTAGACGCGATAAATCAACTCCCGAGAGATCGATCGCTACCCGCCGATCTGGGTATCCTGTCCTGAATCTCCTATGGGCATGCAGACTAGCATATTATTGTCAGTGAAGTGGCTCAGCAATTGGATAGCATTCATATCTGTACCAGTAACTGAATTGTACGTCTTGTCACAGGCTTATATAATCTCAATTTTGTTTATTGTCCTCACTAAAGAAAAAACAATCCACATGTCCCTTTTCTCCCCCTTGTTCTCAGAGGACTGCCCCTAACCTGTGCGGAAGCGGCTTCCTTGGCTGAGGAGGGCTGGATGGAGCTCCATTCAGAGACATCAGTGAAAGCGGCTCCTGGCTCAGCCGCAGTCCACACTGCAGACGCACAAGATACTGCCCTCCCACCGGGTCTCGGTCTATTGAACACTCTTCCCCATAGCAGCTCACAAAAGTGAAACAAAGCAACATTTGTGGCCACTTACGCTCCGGCTGTGGGCTCAAGAGGCCAGATGTCTGCCGGCCCCCTTCTATTCCTTGTGATGACCACGCCCTCTTTGGGCGACGTCCCTGCGACGATGTAGTAAACGTCCGCAATGATCGGGGTCGCAGCCAGTTTGAGAACGGCAGCTTGGAAGTCTGCAGCCTTGCCCAGGGTCTAATGCAAAACCAAAATCACCGGGAATCAATACTGCACAGCCTGCCGAGGCACCACATCAAGACAGCTTGGAGCCGGGAGGGCTCTCGGCTCCAGTGAAGGCTGCATTTTATGGAAAGGTAAATTTTGGGTTAGCGATCAGTAGAGTAGGTATCTGTGCAGTATGGGAATGGTTTCTCATTTAGGCCCTGATCTTGCAATCAACGTATGCACTTTAAGCAGGCCCACTGAAGCCAAGAGGACTAGGCAATGTGCTTGAATGTAAGCATGCATCGAAATGTTTGCAGGACTGGGACTATATACAAAGCCAAATTGTAAACCCCATCCTCACACTAGTGAGCAGCTAATGCCAAGAGTCGTTCCTTTTAACTCATCAGGCCCCATAGGAAGAATGAGGAAACAAAAAAAAAAGAAAAAGAACCCCAAGACTGGGATTTTTAAAGGAGCCTAAGGAAATTAGGCCCCTGCTCCCAGCTGACTTTCAATGGGACTTGGGTAGTTAACTCCCTTAGGCTCCTTTGAATATCCCAGCCCACGCACAAGAAGGTCCAGGTTTGGTGAACACACATTTTTCCCCATAGTTAATAAGTGACATTTAAAAAAACCAGAGAGCATCA
Source organism: Macrochelys suwanniensis (assembly GCA_033296515.1). NCBI lineage: Eukaryota > Metazoa > Chordata > Testudines > Chelydridae > Macrochelys > Macrochelys suwanniensis. The sequence goes on along the minus strand of CM065779.1, from coordinate 18,627,159 downwards.
ATGATGAAAAGTAAAGGACCTGAGCATGTTGTCCATTTCCACTGAAGCACTTCGCAGGACTGAGCTCTAAATTATGGGATGAAAGAAAAAAGGCTTCTCCAGGTCTTGTTTATGTGGATATTGGTGGCAGTGGGGAGATAAAAATGCAAATGAGTTATTTAGGCCTTACTCCTGCAAACTTATGCATGTAACTTCACACACATGGCTACTCCCATTGATGCCAATGGAGTTACGCATGTGTGTAAAACTATGCACATGCTGAAGTGTTTTCAAGATTAGGGCTGTAGGGAACACTTCCTTAAAAACTGACCCTAACAAATTAACACAGCGCAGGAATTAAAGGCAAATAGGGCATGTGAAATAAAAACAAACAAAAGAGACAACAAACACCTTGTGTAACAAACAAGCTACATGAAGAAATTAAACGTTTAGCAATGACTGGGCTCTCCGTAACTAACTATTTGTTTTTTTTTCTCATATACAGCTGTCTCAATATTTGCTTGTTATTCCACTAAAGTTATGCAAGAAACATACTGGGCGTATGGTACAAAGGTCACTACCATTTTCTAGACAGCATCTGCAAATTCATTTCAGATGTGCTGACCTAGTATCAGGTGTGTGAATGAGAGCCAAACAGGAAAGAAGCAGGAGGTTGGATTTTTGGGTCACAATGTGTAAGTGCTCTCCTCTCATCACCTTGTTTGGTTCCCTTAGCTAGCCCTGGAGCTGTGCACTGAAATCCTAATAATTGCTTTAGAGCTTCATGCACATACCTCCTATGCAGCCTTCTGTACATTTCTACCTTCGTTCCACGTAATTGGCAAGATGAAAATGAAGTGTCTGTAACCAAACTCCTTTAGCTTTTGGACAAGATGTACCTGGCATTTCAAAAAATTATTACTATTGGGGGTTCAATAATCAGCTATAGCGGGAACTCTGCAATTCAGGAAACCTAGTATGCTCACAATCTTTCAACAAACACCCAGTGTTACACATAACGACTTCCTCCTTGACAATTTAATCTCTCCCCTTTGGAGTTTCATCAAATTAATCAAATAGAAGATTCCACAATGCCACTTTGACACCTCAACGGGGTGTGTATTATTTTTCAATGTCTTAGTTTTGAGATGTTCTGGCAAAAGGCATTTGGCTTTACAATTAAAAACTGTTACACTCGTTGTTTCAGTACATACATATTGCTGAAAGCAAAACATTGGATAAACAGGTGGTTATTTTAAATCGACTCCCTGCAACCACTAACTAGCTTCTGCAGAAGTGTCCATTCGTGTTCTTCTGAGTTTGAGATGGGAGTTGAATCTTCTGGGGATATTTTTACACTGCAATCAGAAGTGTGACTGTAGCACATGCAGACCAATGCAAACTAGCTCTCATCCAGCTAACTCAGTATCAGTGAAGACGTGTCAACACAGGCTACCTGCCTGATACATACCCAAGGACCCAAAAGAGCTTGTACAGCCTATGCCACTGTGGCTTCACGGCTTTTGTTATCTGATCTAGCTAGATCAAAGCCAGCCCAGGTGTGTCTACATGTGCTGCAGTCACACCTCTGATTGCAGAGTAGACAGACCCTTTGTGACAGATTCATCAAAACTGCCAACTACAGTGCTGCTTTCAGACACTACAAACCTGCCCCGCAGTGGAACATACTGTTTATTTTACTTGGAAACCCAAGCATCTTGTTGGTTATAATTCATGACACAGCGCAGTTTTATCTCGCCAACTACCCAGCACATCGCATATATGTATGAAACACGTGTGACTCCATTAAACCATAAACTTAGTCAGAGGTTTAAGTGCCTGTGTAATTCTCACTGTGAAGCTGAATACCTACTGAAGTAACAGCCTATATATGCAACTATACTTGCAAATAGCGTAAAATACCTTCCCTATTGCATACCCACCTGTATGTCTAGCTACCAGTGCAGCTATTATGCATTTACACTACTTTGTATCCACCTGGTTGCTTAAAATACTTCCTGTTCTGTGGGATGGGCGTCTTTTCACAGAAACTTAAATGTTATTGAGTGATAAATTCAAGCTGCTTGGCAAGAAGCCCCTGCAGTACTGGAATGGCCTCTATTTTCTGCCCTAGGACAGTTTATAGCTCAAAACCTCTCAGCCAATACAATACGCTCCTATACAGGTCATATACTTGCCAGTGTATCTATGTAATTTTCAACGCAAATGAAAAATGGAACGACAAAGTTATTATTACAGTTTGCATCTTCAAACAGCTTGTGGTATGTGACGAAGATAAAGAAGATGAAATACTTTGCATACGTACATCCCTGACAAGCCAGCTGACTGGGACATTTTGACTCAGGAAAGCCGCTATTGCATTCTCCCACCATCTTCCCTTATCTGCAGAAAGAAAGGGAAAGTGCTATTACACATGCAGGCAATTCCTGCTGCCAACCAATACCTATATTGTGTATCTTCATCATCTCGCCCAATCTTACCATCGTTCACCTCTCCTCTTAAGCTCCGTTTTCGATCTCTATAATCCTCTCCCTCACCAACAAAGTCCAGTACAATAAATTCTCTACCCATGCTGCTATTGGGAATAAAAGTGGCAGCCACTCATTACCAACTTCAGCATCAGCAGTAGCAACTCTTGGGTGGAGAATGACCCACCAAGAAGCTACAATGTGACAGCCACTGTGACAGGGACCAATACTGCAACAGAGTTTGGGACAACTAGTCTTTTCTCACTTTACCTACACCAAAAACCCAAAAGTAAAATCACTGTCGGAGACTCAATATCAAGTGATTTTAAGAGGCACTGTCACAAGAAGTACTCAACACCTCTCAGGAAAGACCAGCGCTAGCAATTTGAGTCGGAAACTCCCCAAATTCCTTTTCCGTTACAGTTGGTGACTCACTGACTTTGCCATTTATAAACATTATTTCTTCATATCAGAATATCGAGCAAGAGAAAGGCTGAGGTTAGTGTAACAGAGAGCAGAGCCTTGTAACACACATTATGGACAGGGTCACAATTCAGCCAGCCTCGCCTAAACTGTTAACAGCTTCTAGGGGAAACGCTCCTACGTTAATGTTCCCTGTACAATTTATTGTATTGTAATTCTACAAAGAATGAAAAGTGCTGGACAGAAATCTGGAGCACAGCTAAAAAAGTAGTGATGACTGGCTGAAGAAAACTAAGCAGAACAGAAACTGACATTCATGTTTAAAATTATCCACAGGCCAGAAGCACAAAGGAGAAAGTCAGCAGGAAGAGTCCTCCCTGTCACTTAAATAACTTTTAGGCTAATGTAGAGCCATCACCTCCTCTAGTCTCATGACCCCTTCCCTCAATTTTATCTCAATGGTTCAGCAGTAGGAAAGAAAGCAAGCCAGCGGCAGTTGTTATTCTGCACAACAGTAATACACACTCCCCCACATGCTGCTGTTGGTCTTTGTAGAGACAAAGGACACACATCCTTAGCATATAAGAGTATATGATGCGAGATCATCATCTCAGTCCAGTTCCTGGTGGACAAGGGTGCCCTAACTTGACCCACATCAAACTACCTCTGAACTCTGGGGCTCAGATCCATTTCTAATATTTAAAATGCTAAATTCTCCTTTTGCCTCCCTTCCACCTCCCCCACAAATTAAACATTGGTTTGCTTCTTTGAAAAACTGGGATTCAAGGTCTGACCATTCTATACATGCCTCTCAATCCTCCAATCTAAACTCAGGACCCCAAGGGGGAGAGAATGGCCTCTAACTTAAAGGGGCATTGCCCCCTCTGCCTTCATTGCCCCCAAATGTCTTTCCATTGTCATCAATTGTCCTTCTCTCTCCAATGACCCCTCAAGTGGGTCTTCACAGCTTCTCGGCCTTCCCTCATCTCTTAATCCACTGTCTCCTACCACTTCTTTCCCCCTGCTGCAGATCCCATTGTCTCTCTTCTCCTCTTTTCCCCAGCACTGCCCTGCATGCATGGGTCCACTATACTGGAACAGGCCAGAGGATCCAGGCTTTTAAGTCCCTGCACAAGATGGTATCCTCCTCTCAGCCCCATGTCTCCCTTCCTCAGTGGTGTCTCCTCAAAGGGCCACAAATTCTCCTCCTGCTGCGTCCCCGGAATTCCCCCATCTCCTGTTTCTGCTGTTTGAAGTTCAAATGCTGCCGTGTAGGCATCCAAACATCTCTCCTCTATGGGTCGGCCCCAGGTGCTTATATATGCAGAAGGTCAGAAAGTTGTGCTCTACCCCACTTCAGTGGACAGCATGTTTGAGGGAGACTCTGGCAGAAGAGCTGGACAGGGATAAAAGCAGCTGACCGGCAATCAGTCCCATCCAGCATAGGAGAGTTGTCAGGCATAAGGTGATAGCTCCAACCTCGCTTCGACAAAAGTGCTTTAGAATGATGTTCTGCTACATCGTTTACAACTAAGAAGTTAAACTATTGAAATGTTTTGGTATGACAGTGCTATGGTTGGGAACTTGACTTACCTCGTTCATCACCAGAGATTGTAAACTTGTGTGGACTTTGTCCGGTCCATAAGCCCACATAGCCCATAAATGTGGTACCCTTATATGCTACCTGAAATCAGAAGACATACAGCATTCTACAGTTATGGGACAGACATGTTTTTAATACAACATTCCAAAACAACATCTTACATTTTACCTGTGGATTTCCAGTAAAGAAATAACCGGATTCCACCATATGTCACTTGAAAAAGTGAACACAATAACATTATGTCATTAAAATATCTGCATCGTGATTGAAGAAGAAGGAAACTAAAGATAAAAAAGCGAAGATTAAATTCCATTGCGTTTCATTGCTAAGGATAACCCAACTGCTATTAAAATGTTGTTCAAGTTAGCGAGTATCTGGCACAGACAGAATCCTCCATTTCTAAGACAGACAGATATGCGGTGACTGCAACAGCAAATACATCATTTCTGGGATTTAAAATATTAAAAATTAACACACACACATTGGTCAGTGCATATAAGGTTTGCAGAAGTTGTCAGACTGACAGCCATGCAATAAGATTCTTAAAAAGGAAAAGATAATTCTGAAAGGAAAGAATCAGAGAAATCAGAGACGAAAATTACCCATTAGGCTCTCCAATCCCTCTCCTCACCAAAACTGAACTCTACTGTACGTGTTCAAATATTTTGTTCACGTTTTAAATGCGCTCTGCGTTTGGTCTCCTTGGGAGACTATTCTCCAGCCAAATACATCACACAATCAAGAAGATTTTTCTTAAACTCGGTCTGAGTTCCCCTTTTCTTAATTTCCTTCCATTAAACTCTTGCATCACCTTAAATAATTCCTCTCTATTCCTGGAGTTTTCATCATTCTAATATTTGTAAACTTGTGTCATCCCTTCACTATCCAATACACATTTTGCTCTTTCAATATTTCCTTATAAGTAGGTCTCACCTGGCCCCAGGTCAATTTTGTTTCTTAAGTATGAATTCTGTCCAGTTTTTCAATTTCTCTCGGATATCATGGTGCCCAAAAATGAATAACTCAAATGCAATTACACCATAGCCCTAGAGAGAGAGGCCGGGGTGCTCAGATACTTCAATGATATACAAAGCTGTTATATAAACCTGGACAGATGGCGAAGCACTCTAAATAGCAAATATTCTATTACTAATTGTCTTGCACTCCTCTGTGGATTTCTTATTCAATCCACTAAATCCAGCTGCTTAAAGATATGCAGGCCTGTGTGCCATTCTCAGAAAACAGCATCAACCCATGCCAAAAACAGACCATACCTGCCCATTTTTCATAAACTGCACGTCAATTGTAATCTTGCGTAAAATATCCCCAAAAGCGTAATCCATGTTCCGACCATGGTAAATGTTTCCCTTGGAATCTTGAGCAACAATACTGGTACAGAACCTTGGAAAACAAAAGCAGAAGGAACTATTTAAAAAACCCCAAAACACAGACATTTTTTCAATATTGAATAATTTTTCAGTAAATTTCTTACGGCAGTGACTGAATCTATTTTATTTTCTCTGTAAAGTGTCATTAATGCTTATGGCGTTGCATATAAAACAGCTACAGTTTTTTTTAAACATGTGACCACAAAGCAATGTAAACACTCATATGTGAAAGTAAAAGTTGCGTTTGTAACCTTCTTTCCGCCCCTTTCAGTGTATGTATTACAATGCCGTCTTTAATTATATACCATTTCTACACTATATATATTGCCATACAATTGTTTTCACTGACTTAGATACACGTCTATAATATCCTATAGTACTATGTGCTACTCTTTGTCTGACAGACCAACAAGTCCATGAAAGTTATTTATAGGACAAACACAATTAGAACCCAGCACTATAACTCCTAGCTAGAAAGGTCAGCTGCTACTCTTGGTATGTAGACATCTCAGTTTTCTCCAACCATAAAAATATCTTTTCAAGCAGGTAACATGAAACCTTAAAGGTATCAATCCCCAGCCCGCTGCAAATTATCAACCAGGTCAGCAAGTTTCTTTGGATACAAAAGAAGTTGGGGAAAATCTCCTGCCGCCGCCTAGGGCAGCAAAAAAGCTGGCGCTGCCCCTGACAGCAGGTGCTTTGGACATTGTTATATCCGGCCTTTAAGTGAGTGTTTTATCAGATAGTTACGCTTGCAAAGAGACAGTGTCACCTAGAGTGAGCCCAACATTCAGCTATTGTGATGAAACGGGGTCAAAACCAAACATGGAGAGCGAATTTTTCCAGATTAAAAATTTGACTGTCATTTTTTTTTAATTAAACATTTCTCTGCAGTGCTGTGAACTCAAACAACCTGTTTCTGTTTCCTCGTGCACTAACTGACTGAAAATAAACAAAAGTTAACTTTTTTCCCCATTTAAGCTTCGTCCACAGTAGGAAAGAGAACTATCCTCATTTCCCCACTGTAGACAAAGCCAAAAAGTAAGTTGTGGCTATAACCACAATCAGCTAACATGACAGTTTTAAACACAAATGTACTTGTTTCCACTCGGAAGCGAACTTTTTAAAAATAAACAAAACAAAAAACAGAACAGAACTCATTTTCCCAGGGCAGACAAATCTCACTTCTGCTTTTTGAGTGAAATCCTACAGCCTAAATGATTAAACAAATTTAATTTACTTTTTAAGTGTTGAGGATCTAATGAGCTTTTGAAGGGAAAAAACTCCTTGCCAGTTTGCTTTGACGTTTCAATTAGGGTTGTCAAGCGATTAAAAAAATTAATTGCGATTAATCGCGCTGTTAAACAATAATAGAATACCATTTACTTAAATATTTTTGGACGTTTTCTACATTTTCAAATATATTGATTTCAATTACAATACAGAATACAAAGTGTACAGAGCTCACTTTATTTTTTATTACAAAAATTTGCACTGTAAAAAACAAAAGAAATAGTATTTTTCCATTCACCTAATACAAGTACTGTAGTGCAATCTCTTTATCATGAAAGTGCAACTTACAAATGTAGAATTATATACAAAAAAAACGGCATTCAAAAATAAAACAAGGTAAAACTTTAGAACTTACAAGTCCAATCAGTCCTACTTCTTGTTCAGCCAATCGCTCAGACAAACAAGTTTGTTTACATTTGCAGGAGATAATGCTGCCTGCTTCTTGTTTACAATGTCACCTGAAAGTGAGACCAGGCATTTGCATGGCACTGTTGTAGCTAGTGTCGCAAGATATTTACATGCCAGATGCACTAAAGATTCATACGTCCCTTCATGCTTCAACCACCATTCCAGGGGACATGCGCCCATGCTGATGACGGGTTCTGCTTGATAACCATCCAAAGCAGTGTAGACCAACGCATGTTCATTTTCATCATTATGATTCAGAAAATCAACCTGCTGGTGGCACCTTTTTTGGTGGTTTGGGTTCTGTAGTTTCCGCATCAGTGTATTGCTCTTTTAAGACTTCTGAAAACATGCTCCACACCTCATCCCTCTCAGATTTTGGAAGGCACTACAGATTTTTAAATCTTGGGTTGAGTGTTGTAGCTATCTTTAGAAACCTCACATTGGTATCTTTGCATTTTGTCAAATTTGCAGTGAAAGTGTTCTTAAAACAAACAACATGTGCTAGGTCATCATCCGAGACTGCTATAACATGAAACATATGGCAGAATGCAGGTAAAACAGAGCAAGAGACATACAATTCTCCCCCAAGGAGTTCAGTCTCAAATTTAATTAATGCATTATTTTTTTAACAAGCGTCATCACCATGGAAGCATGTCCTCTGGAACAATGGCCAAAGCATGAAGAGGCATATGAATCTTTAGCACATCTGGCACATAAATATCTTGCGATGCTGGTTACAAGCGCCATGCAAATGCCTGTTCTCACTTTCCGGTAACAATGTAATTAAGAAATGGCCAGCATTATTTCCCGTAAATGTAAACAAACTTATTTCTCTTAGGGTACATCTATACTACCCACCTGATTCGGCGGGTAGCAATCGATCTTCCGGGATCGATTTATCGCATCTCGTCTAGACGCGATAAATCGATCCCGGAAGTGCTCGCCATCGACACCGGTACTCCTGCTCCGCGCGAGGAGTAAGCGGAGTCGACGCGGGAGCCTGCCTGCTGCGTCTGGACCTGCGGTAAGTGCTTTTTAGTTCGAACTAAGATACTTCGACTTCAGCTACGTTATTCACGTAGCTGAAGTTGCGTATCTTAGTTCGACACCCCCCCCCCCCCCCCCCCCCCAGTGTGGACCAGCCCTTAGAGATTGGATGAACATGAAGTAGGACTGAATGGACTTGTAGGCGCTAAAGTTTTACATTGTTTTGTTTTTGAGTGCAGTTAACAAAAAAACCTACATTTGTAAGTTGCACTTTCACAATAAAGAGATTGCACTACAGTACTTGTATAAGGTGAATTGAAAAATACTATTTCTTTTATCATTTTTACAATGCAAATGTTTATAATCAAAAATAATATAAAGTGAGCACTGTACACTTTGCATTGTGTTGTAATTGAAATAGATATATTTGAAAATGTAGAAAAACATCCAAAATATTTAATACATTTCAGTCTATATTCTATTGTTTAACAGTGCGATTCATCGCGATTAATTTTTTCATCTCGATTGTTTTGAGTTAGTCACGTGAGTTAACTGCGATTAATCAACAGCACTAGTTTCAATATATACATTATTGCACTGCACCATCTCACCCCCCCATTAGAGCATTAATGTTGCTTGATTGATTTATACGCTCAAAATTCAGTCTGATTCCATCTCATATATTAGATCAGAGATTTATTATCTTCAATCAATCATAATTTATAGCCATTTTGCATTGAGACACACTACTCCGCTGCCTTAACATTCGAATATTCTGAGTTTATTTCCCAGGATAAATGAAATACTTACGCAGAAAATTCATAGGCCAAATTGATGAGAATTCCATCTCCAACACTAATCCCCAGTGCCTTGCACATTCCCAGGATCTCTCCTGCAAAGGGTTGAGGGATAAAAGATTCCAGTTTTTCTGCTACTGGCCGAATGGCAGCATGGACCCACTTAGGTACAGTTTCACTAAAAGACAAACCAAAAATATCAGCTAATCGTTCCCTTGAAGATGGATGTGGGCAGTCAGAGTGGTATGTACAGTATCTACAGCTCACAAGTTAACCAGTTATTGAATTCAGTGGCATTCTGCTCAGCGCAAGACTGAAAGTTGTTTTGCGTTATCAATTATTTATTAGCAGCCACACTTGTGCTGGGCTGCCTATAGGGCTCATGATCTTATCCCTCGATCCCACAGACATTTATCCACATGAGTAATCCCACGGCGTTCAGCAGGATTCATGGAAGTAAAGTTAAGCACGTGCTTACAGGTTTACAGAATGCCATGCTTTTTCCTCTATCCTTAGGTCCCTCAAACTCCTAATTTTATGCATTTCTAACGTGCCCATCACCGTGGTATTGGGGGTTTTTAAAATAGCTATTTATTACAGTGACATTCACTCTACTTACATAAAGCCTGAGTATTGGGGCTTGATGCTGGCAAAATCCACCACCTCTCAGAGCACACACTGGCTGTGCGGCCCTCGCCCAGCCTATGGGCCAGAACCAGCTACCTGCCCTTTCTCCCAGGTGTGCCAAGTATGGGCCCGTCCCCTCACCCACTCGCAGCATGGCCTTCCAGGGCCCCCCTAGGCCTGCAAGGATGCAGCTGCTCAGCCAGCAGAGGCCTGGGCAAGCTCGCCGCAGCTCTGGGACCATCCAGCAGGTGCGGTCCCGGTGCGCGGAGATCCGATAAGGACGAGGCCGGTGGTTTGCAGGGGTGACCCCTTTCACATAGCAAGCCTCTGAGTGTGACCCCCCCTCATCAATTACAAACACTTGTTTATCTATTGAACACCATTATAAATGCTGGAGGCAAAGCGGGGTTTGGGCTGGACTCTGACAGCTTGTGACACCCCCCCCCCCCCCCAGGTAATAACCTGGCAGCCCCCTGAGGGGTCCCAGTTTGAGGAGAAGACACAAAGCAAAGGCAGCGGGAGGGGAAGGCGAGCGGAGAGCCAGGGCTGCGGGGCGAGGCTGGCCGGCCCGGGCTGGGGTCTCCCTGTGCCCCGGGGGCGCCCCGCAGCCGGGCTGTGCAGAGCGCTGCCGAGGCCGGGCCCACCAGCCCGACGCCACGGTGATGGGCGCCCTCAGGAAACCGGGGGGGGGGGCAGAGAGAGGGGCTCACTCACTCGACGACCCGGGCCAGGGCCGCCCGCAGGAAGGCCCGGTCGAAGTGCCGCAGGGCGGGCAGCCAGCGCTGCTGCGGCTCCTGCTCCAGGCTCACGCTGCACAGCGGCGGGGGAGCCGCCGCCGCCGCCCCGCAGAGCAGCAGCAGCAGCGCCGCGCAGCCCCCGCGCGCTCCCATGGCCCCACTGCCCGGCGCACTCAGCCCGGCTCCGAGCCAGCGGGGAGCGGCCCGCGGGGGCGGGGCCGAGCGGCCGCCTCCCGCCCGGGGGCTCTGGCTGGAGCAGGGGCGCTCGCACCCCGCCGCAGGGCTGAGGGGAAGCGGCGCGGCTCCGCCTCCCGCGGGCTGAGCGCCGGAGTCCGGGGCCCGGCTCCGCCCCCGGCGTGAGGTGGAGCCCGGCGGCTGCCTAAGGAACCGGATTTCTAACAACAAAGGGCGCTAAGCGGGCTGTAAACCCGCCCGGGCAAAGCCCATAAACCACATTTCCTCCCCTCAGCCCCACCGACCCCCCCCCCCTCCCCGGCCGCCTTCCAGCCCCGTTCAGCCCGCGCCAGCCTCACCTCAAGCGTCTTTCCTAGCGTAGCCAGCTCTCCCGGGGGAGGCCTTTGGGGGTGTATTTACAAAAGGCTCTATCTGCGTCCAGCGGGGCGGAGAGCCATTGACCCAAACTGTCCGGCCTGTCTATAAAATGGAAACCACTTCAAGCCAGGGGGGGCAGCAGCACCCCGAGTTCCAGCACCTGTGTATACCCACACAAATGGAGCCGAGGCGGCAGCTCCCCTGGACTCAGACTTTCTACCAACACCTAAGGCTGGCCCAGGTGTTATACAAACAAAGCATGAGCTACTGTTTACATTTTCTAGAGCAGAAACTTTTAAAGGGAAGGGAAAAGCGGAATATTAAAAAAAATATATCAATCGAACTTCTGGCTTTGAAATGTAGTGTTAAGGGTTTTTAAAAGGGAACTCATCAAAAGAAAAAGCATGGCGGGGGAAAGGACCGCCAACAAAAAGGACAGAGATGAGAGCGGGGGAAAGGTGGCACAAACAGGATGCAAATTATTATTTCTGAATAAAAAAAATGTGCGTGGCAAAATGTTACAGGAAAGTAATTGGTTAGGTGCTCTCGGAGGGCTGTACAGACATGCACTTCATTTCATCTTCCAAAAGATTTAGGCCTCATTCTGCAACTGACTCAGTATGGGCAAATCTCCGCCCCCCTATGGTGTCAGTTTCAGGAGAGGGGCATTGTTTTAGAACAGAGTCAACACTGCAGATCCTATTCTTCCACTAATTGTTCCAGTTTTCAAGAATAGAACCACCTAACTGTGCACATCCACAATCATTTGGTTGAACAAGCTGTTAAACTAGGAGTTGTTTTTCTTTTAAACAAAAAGGGGAAAGGTATGCAGCGTTGGTCCCACAGTATTGGAGAGACAAGATGGGTGAGATAATATATTTTATTGGGCCAACTTCTGTTGGTGAAAGAGACAAGCTTTCCAGCTTATTCTGAGCTCTTCAGGTCTGGGAAAGGTGTCACAGCTAAAAACAAAAATGAACCTGTCCTTTAGCATAAGCCGTTAGCACATATTCTAAAAGGACCATTCAAGATTCAGGGGCCTAACACCCCTGTGGTCATAGGACACAAAAAGGGGCGGGGAAGAAGGGGGTGCTATACCAGGACAAATCACCAACTCAAAGCAGCACCACTCTCTTCCACAACAGATGAAAAACCTGCAGACAAATCTCCACTGCTACAACAATCAACCTCCACCACAACACACCTTTCAAGATCCATGGGTCCTACACATACCTATCACAACGTGTGGTGTACCTCAGCCAGTAAACTAAAGGCCCCAACAGCTATAGGGGTGAAACCAATCACTACACCCTTGAATGAACTCACACAAGAAAATGATAAAAGACAAAACCACCCTATCACCTGTGGGTGAACACTTTTCATAAAGCAATCACTCCATATCTGACCTCTCAGTCCTCATCCTCAAGGGAAACCTGCACAACACTTTCAAAAGACAAGCCTGGGAGTTTAAATTCATAACTTTGCTAGCCACTAAAAATCACAGCCTTAATAAAGACACTGGATTTATAGCTTATTACAACACACTGTAACCCACTAACCCATTTTTGTCCTATGACTACAGGCGTTAACGGGCCACTTCACCGTCAACAGTCCCTTAGAAACAGTGGCTGTCAGCCAGGGGCCACAAGCAGGTTTCAGGGGGTTCTCCAAACATGGCCGGCATTAAACTTGCTAGGGCCAGGGGCAGAAAGTCAAAGCCCCGCTGCGCAGGACTGCAGCCCGGGGCCCTGAGCCCCACCTCCCGGGGCTGAAGCCAAAGCCTGAGCAACTTAGCTTTGCTGTGGCCCCTGTGGCATAGGGCCCCGGGCAATTGCCCTCCTTTCTACCCCCTAACACCGGTCCTGGCTTTTATACGCACAGAAAAAGTTGTTGTGGCACAGGTGGGCTGTGGAGTTTTTATAGCATGTTGGGGGTAGGGGGGGTGCTCAGAAAGAAAAAGGTTGAGAACCACTGCCTTAGAATATGTGCTAACTACGTATGCTAAACTATCCGTTCGATCTTGTTTTTAGCTGTGACACTCTGGTTACCTTTCTCAGACCTGAAAAAGAGCTCCGTGTAGTGTGAAAGCTTATCTCTGATCAACAGAAGTTGGTCCAATAAAAGCTCTTACCTCAGTCCTCACCCACCTTCTATTTCTAAAAACAGGAAATGAAAGTTAACCATTTTCAACTATGGTGTACTGTAGAGTAAAAGTCCTTTAAAAAATTACATCCTTATGAAAAGGCACAAAGTTTTTAATCTGTGTAAAAGTTACTTTACATGGACTGATCTAGGACTTACATTTTCCATGATTCAGGCAAAACATTTAACAATGAAATTCTCCTTGCTTTAGTTAATATATACAGGGACATAACCAGTTAACTCAAAATAAGTTATATTCAATAAAAGGTAACTGCCTCCCTTGCTAAGAAGTTTCTAGAATACAAGATCTTCTGGCATATTAAGGTCTCTTGACACCAACACGTACAAATGAGACTCATTTGGTGCTGCAGGGTTATATTCAATCATCAGTTGTATTCGGAGATGTATGCAATGGACATCCAATTCTTCAGTACAGGCCATCCTGTACTTTCCAATATAAAAATTGTTTCCAGGGTTATACTGTACCCACAGTAAGGATATAAAACAGTCCACTCCTTTGTTGTTTTAAGTTATTTCACCAGCCTTTTTCTCTTTTTCAAAAGTGCATCTCGTAATGCCAGCTAGAATACAAAACAAACAAAATAAATCATGTTACATAACAGTGGAATATTGAGGTATTTTGACTACAAGTTTTCAAGTATTTAACTGAAATACCAATTGTGGCAAATTGCCGGCACTACTATGATGGGTCCCACACTTTCTCTTCTTGTGGGGGGGTTTCAGGGTGCCATTTCTTGCCCCTGAACTGGGGTAACAGCTATCCTACTAGTATCCCAGGGAAGGGGAGTGGAGAGGGAGGGACCCGGGCCCACCCTCTACTCCAGGTCCCAGCCCAGGGGCCCTATGATAGCAGGTGAACCACTTGTACCAGTGATTCTTTCCCCTGGGCTACTTCCCTCTCCTGACCTTCAGCTTGTGGGGCTTCCTGCCTTCCCTCTGCACAAGCCAGGTGTCCCTTTACCTAGGATCTTGGTCTTCTTAGCCCGCTGCAGCACTTCTCAAAACTCTCCTCCGCTTTCCTCCGAACTGCTCTTTGTTCCACCACCAATCCACTCTGCTTCACTCCTCCAAACTGCTCTCTGCTCCACCCCCAAACCACTCTGATTCAGCTCCTCCAAACTGCTCTCTGCTCCACCACCAATCCACTCGGATTCAGCTCCTCCAAACTGCTCTCTGCTCCACCACCAAACCACTCTGCTCCAGCTCCTCCTCACTCTGCTCCAGCTCCTCCTCCGGCTGATTGAAGCAGGGGGATTTTATCAGGTGACTGGCTTCAGGTGCTCTAATTGGTTTCAGGTGCTTTTAATTAATCTACAGGGAATAAGGCTTCTCCTCATCCTAGATCACTCTCCTGCTGCCTTCTGGCCATGCTGTATCACACAATATAGCACCTATCATGCAGCGATCCCCATGTGATGTGAAAACCGTGTATATACCACACAAGAATTTAAAAATCACACCCTAGTTAAAACTGTGGGCTTAATTCACTTATAGATTGGAGGACAAGTGCTACTAATTATAGCAGGGACTAGATTTTCCTCGATGCAATAGCTGACAGATTTCTTCACCTAACAGTCGCCAAACCAGCAAGATGTGATGCCATTTTAGATTTGGTATTGGTGAGTAGTGTGGATCTCATAGAAGAGCTTGTTGCAGGTGACAACCTTGGTTCGCGTGACCATGAGGTAATTCAGTTTAAACTAAATGGAAAGATAGACAAAAATGGATCTGCAACTAGGGTCTTTGATTACAAAAGGGTAAACTTTAAAAAAAATTAAGGGAAGTAGTCAGGGAAGTGGACTGGACTGAAGAACTCAAGGATCTGAATGTGGAGGAGGCTTGGAATTACTTTAAGTCAAAGTTGCAGAAAGAATCTGAAGCCTGCATCCCGAGCAAAGGGAAAAACTCCATAGGGAAGGGTTGCAGACCACGCTGGATGAGCAAGCATCTCAAACAGTTAAGAGACACTACAAAGCCTATGAGGAATGCAAGAAGGGATGGATCAACAAGGAAAACTACCTCTTGGAAGTCAGAAAATGAGGGGGGGAAAGTGAGAATTACCAAAAGCCAAGCAGAGTTGGACCTTGCAAAGGAAATTAAAACCAATAGTAAAATGTTTTATGGCCATATAAATAAAAAGAAAACAAGGAAAGAAGAAGTGGGACTGCTAAACACTGAGGATGGAGGAGAGAGTAAAGATAATCTAGGTATGGCCCAATACCTAAATGAATACTTAGCCTCAGTTTTTAAGAAGGAGCTTAGGGGTAGTGCCAGGGTGGCTAATGGGAACGAGGATATGGAAGTAGAAATTACCACATTAGAGGGGAAAGTCAAATGCTAACATTTTAAAGGGACAAAATCGGGGGGCCCAGATAATCCAAGAATATTAAAGGAACTGGCACAGGAAACTGCAAGCAATTTCGAGGATATTTCAAAATATCAAGGACTTTCAATGAATCTGTAAACTCAGGAGTCATACCCCATGACTGAGGAATTGCTAATATAGTACCTATTTTGAAGAAAGTGAAAAAATAAAAGTTATCCAGAAAACTGCAGGCCTATTAGTTTGACCTCAATTGTATGCAAGGTCTTAGAACAAAATCTGAAAGAGAAAGTAGTTAAGGACAGAGGTAAATGGCAATTGGGATAAAATACAACATGGTTTTACAAAAGGTAGATCATGCCAGACCAATCTGATCTCCTTCTCTGAGAAGAAAACTGATTTTTTAAACAAAGGAAATGCAGTAGATCTAATCTACCTGGATGTCAGTGAGGCATTTGATACAGTTCCACATGTATCCAACTTTGCGTCTTCCGCCGATTTTAACAACACACACCCACTTTATGTGCCAAGGGCATGAATGAAAAAGTTAAATAAGATTTGTCCCAAGGTAGATCTCCAAGGAACACTGCTAGCAACCTCCCTCCAGCCTTACAGTTCACCTTTCAGTATGACCCATTGTAGTCTCCCCTTTAACCAGTTCCTTATCCACCTTTCACTTCTCGTATTAATCCCCACCTTCTCTAATTTAACTAACAATTTCCCATGTGGAACTGTATCAAATGCCTGGGGAGGGCTCTGAGTTACTAATTTTTTCTCAGGCGTCTGGCTGGTGGGTTTTGCCCACATGCACAGGATCTAACTGACTGCCATATGTGGCATCGAGAGGGAATTTTCCCCAGGATCAGACTGGCAGAGACCCGTGGAGGTTTTTCGCCTTCCTCTGCAGCAATGGGGCACAGGTCACTTGCAGGTTGAAACTAGTGTAAATGGTGGATTCTCTGTAACTTGAAGTCTTAAATCATGATTTGAGGACTTCAGTAACTCAGCCAGAGGTTATGGATTGATTACAGGAGGGGGTGAGCAAGGTTCTGTGGCCTGCGATGTGCACGAGGTCAGATGATCATGATGATTCTTTCTGGCCTTAAAGTCTATGAGTCACGGACTGGAATCAAACCAGCCTACCTGAGCTAGTGCCCTAGGTATTCTATGCATAGGTGTATTACAGCTATGTATTTAATGTAACACACTTTGCTACTTTGAAACAGAACTTGGCACAAACAATTAGGAAGAGGTACATTGAGATAAAATTGGATATTTCACTACCAAAAGCTTACATAAAAACAGTAATTTGGAAACAATTTAATTCTTATTTTAAGCACTTAGGAAAGTTTAATATACTAACTAAAATAGCCCTTATAAGGAAAAGCTATTATAACTTTTCTAGTGACACACTAATCGGGCTAGACTTAATAACAGTCTAGAAAATATTAAAAATGCCAAGAAACTGAGCAGATTTAATACTTTAGGAAAAAAATCTCAACATGTATTGTGCAAATGAGAGTCAAAGACCCCTCATAAACCCCTACACTAAAAACAATGGCAGGCACTATCGTGACAGGGATCATACTCGTACCTAGGTAGAATTGCTAATACAACCAAGAAAGAGTCAGTGAACTCCTAGATTCAAGCAGTAAACATAGCAGTAGTGACACTTCTTTGACACTGTACAATAAAAAAAAAAAAAATCACTAATGTAATATGAATGTCATTGCACTGTGTCAATGGTGTTAAACTAGAAAAGATCAGTACAATATCACTCTTGTCCCTTTAAGTAGGTTTAAAGAAATTTCTTTAAAGGGCAAATGAAACTTCTTAAAAAAAAAAAAAAAAAAAAAAAAGACTGACATTTACAAGTGCAGTCACTCCAGAGAGGTTCTGCCAGAAAGGTAGACACATTTAAAATAGGGCTGTCAATTAATCATGGTTAGTGCAAACAATTAACACAAAACAAATTAACTAGATAAAAAAATTAGTCACGATTAATCAGTTTTAATCTCATTGTTAAACAAGAATAGAATACCCATTTAAATTTATTACAAATATTTTTGGATGTTTTTCTACATTTTCAAATATATTGATTTCAATTACAACAGAAGGTATAAAGTGTACACAGTGCACACTTTATATTATTTTTATTGCAAACATTTGCACTGTAAAAAAAAGAAATAGTATTTTTCATTCACCTCATACAAGTACTGTAGTGCGATCTTTTTATTGTGAAAATTGTGGGGATATGTAAGAGTTAAGGAAAGAGCACACCAGCGGTTTCCCAGGTATCATGGTAATAGGGAGTAGGCACAGGCATGCACTATTTCTTCGCTTAATAGATAAAATTACTCTTCTTTTCTGCTTGTTAAGGATAGGTAAGCATTGCGACTGCATAAGGAATGTGGTTGTCTGAAGGATCCCCTTTGTGTAAAGAAGTGTCATCTCCCCACTCCCTTCCTTTCCCAGCTACATAAACGAGCTCGGCGACATGGCCCCTTCCTCCCTCCACTGCGAACTGCTGATTAAGGGAACTTGTGGCTACAATTACTGCGAAGAAATGTATCTTCAAGGTAAAAATGTCTGTATAATATGCTTAATGCTGTAAACAGGGACGGGTATAATTATATTCAGTATATAGCTATTAGTATTTATTATATGGGCATTCATATTATCAAATAAGGATTTTGGGGGTGTTGTAGTAAATGTAGGTATTTACATATTAACTTAGATAAAAGAGTGTGATGTGATTAACTCAGGGCTTGACAATTGGGTCGAGGGGAACAAGTACCGCAATAAAGAAGTCGGTTTACTCAATCTGTCTCTGGGGCCTCCTGCTCATTCTTTCCATCTCTAACAAAAATGCAACTTACAAATGTAGATTTTGTTGTTGTTGCTACATAACTGCACTCAATAACAAAACAATGTCAAACTTTAGAGCCTGCAAGTCCACTCAGTCCTACTTCTTGTACAGCCAATCGCTCAGACAAACAAGTTTATTTACATTTACGGGAGATAATCCTGCCCACTTATTTACAGTGTCACCTGAAAGTGAGAACAGGCATTCACTTGGCATTGTTGTAGACACCATTGCAAAGTATTTACGTGCCAGATATGCTAAACATTCGTATACCCCTTCATACTTTAATTTGTAGTCTCTAAAAAGTTTGACATTGTTTTGTTTTTGAGTGCAGTTATATTGAAAAATATAATCTTACCTTTTAAGTTGTACTTTCACAATAAAGAGATTGCACGACAGTACTTGTATGAGGTGAATGAAAAATACTATTTATTTTGTTTATCTTTTTTTACAGTGCAAATATTTGTAATAAAAAAAATATAAAGTGAGCTCTGTACACTTTATATCCTGTTGTAATGTACAAAAACATCCACAAATATTTATAATACATTTAAATTGGTATTCTATTATTGTTTAACAGTGCAATTAAAACTTCAATTAATTGTGTGTTTTTTTTTTAAACCATTTGACAGCCCTAATTTAAAATGGGGATTTGAGCTCTGGATTTTAAACTATAAAATCAAATTTTATTTCTTTTAAGCCCCTCCCCCACCTCCACGGGGCTAGTTCAAGCCTTTTGGCTCAAATCACTAACACGTTGTTTGTTTTGCTTCTTGCAGAGATCTGATGTCGTGAGGTAGTCTGGCTGCCTACCAAATCAGAGACATCAGCAACTCAATGCAAGTGCAGAGGATTAGCAAGATCACTGAAGTACCTAAGCAGCTCATTCACAAAATGAACCTCTTGTGTTTTATAAGAGAGGGTGAAATCAGCACATTGCTGCAGTCAATGGGGTCAGCCTAGATCCCACATTTGTGGGAAATGGAGAAGATACCAAGTAAAGAGCAGATTTAGAGGTACTGGTCCAGGGTCATATTATTTGAAAAAACAGCATAAGAATACCCAGGGTCTACTTTCCTCATTTGGTTTGTAAAGACAAAAGCCACCTGCAGACTGTTCTCAACACTGTTTGGCTGCCCTTAGCAGGGAATAAAAAGCCAGAAACAGACCCTGGAGCTACTCACTGGGACCCAAATCTTACCGACAAAGGTGGGTTTATAATGATGTCAGTACATATGCTCTACCAAAGAGAGAGCTTGGTGAGAAAGCCACAAGGCAGGATTTTCCTGGAAACGGCTCTTTGAACACATTCAAAACAGTCTGAGCAAGTACAGTGACATTATAATAGTCGGCAACATTTTGGCCTTGAGGTTTTCCAGGGCAGATGAGAGGATTTCAAGAGGCACCTTTTATCATAGACACAGCATGCCCAGCTAGCCTGAAAGGGAGGAAAGAGCTCTCTCTGGTGACTAAGGTAATCAGGAAGATGGTGACTGTGAAATGAGGGTTTGAAGAGGAGCCCAAAGGAAAAGAAAAGGATAGACTAAAAGGCCTGTCTGCAAAGCCAATTCTACCACGCAAAGGCAGCATGTTCTGTCACTCTGGTGTCCTGATTGTAGTATAATCAAAGTCTGACCTTGCTTAAACCTAGGGGCCCACGCTGTGTTAAAATTACATTCCCACGTCAGGCTACAACCCTAATATCACTTCACCACATGACTTGGTGTTTTCTATGCAGACAAGTCCAAGCCAGTTATAAGAAAGTCCCCCCCAGCACAGGCAGCCATTGGTCTGCAAGAGCCCAGAACTGTGACTGCTACAAAGCCCAGGCATTTGGGTAGGACATAGGCTAAGGGATGTTTAGACTGCACAAGGGGCTTTTTTAGTGGGTAGCAGTGAAGCAGCCTATTATATGTTTATTTGAACTAAGCTTTGTCACGGGAAATCTTTAAGCACATAAGGCCTCCTAGAGCATGTGAGGGGCGCTTATTTTAGCTGAAATACACGTAACTAAAGTTTGTTGCATACACTGCCCCTGACTAGTCTCCAATTTACTTTGTCACCAATGGGCTGAGTATTAAAAACTGACCTGTTTTTCCCTGAAGGAACGTTTATTTTTTGTTCGGACATTGTGACTGTATCTCATCATCATAAAGTTCTTCTGCTTTTTCTTCTCTTTGTTAGTGGAGCTGGCGAATGGATTCATTTTTGTTTTCCTTTTCACAAATTCTTTTCTATCCGTCTTTCCAGCCTAGGGAGGAAAAAATATCCAAACAACTAAAGCCCACAGGGTTATCTTCCTTTCTCACAAATGAGATCATCTAACTGGCCTCTGTAGAAATGCCATTTACCGCTACACACTTTCCACTCCTGGAGCTGCAAATCCAGACTCACTCTGCTTTCCTGGGAGATTTTATGTGCTTTGTGATTGGCTGTTTAACTTAGGGTGACCAGACAGCAAATGTGAAAACTTGGGACGGGGTGGGGTGGTAATGGGAGCCTATATAAGAAAAAGACCCAAAAATCGGGACTGTCCCTATAAAATCGGGACATCTGGTCACCCTAGTTTAACTGTACCTTTAGAATAAGAGCCTCTATTAAAAAAGAGGTTTTAAAATTCCCAGCATCAGCCACAGGGAACTGGACTAAAGTTAACCATTGGTTTGTGCCAGGGCAGCAAAGAACCCAGGATGGGGAGATCTTCAAAAGCACAAATGGCAACCAGGCGCCTAGCTGTCATTCATGCCTGAGCCCTTCCAAACCTGCCCCTACTGTGTTCTTGTAACTCCGCAGGTTGCAAAGCCCGAACCCCCTGAAAATCCGCAAGGAAGAGGATCTGGAATATCACGGCTCCTCACCATGGCTGTGGCCAGTCTTGTTTCCTTGTCTGATTTAGGCTTCTTATGTAGATGCTCAATATCTCTGAGCGAAAGCAATTCTCCCCTGCAAAACGAAAAGAGAACATGATGTTGCCTGGCATCACGGGAGCTTCCACCATGCATGAGTCTATCCCCACACTCTCATTTGCACTCGAGATATGGACTCTGAGCTCTTTGCCCACAGAAACACCTTTGTGCTTTGTCCCATGCTGCCCTTACGCCTGGGAGGAGCTACCCATAAACATCTGCACAGCTGCCTCATGGTCCGCCTTCAAATCCCCTTTTAACTACCATACCTACAAAAATCTCAGCAGCGGTTAAGCAGCCGGTGTGCTGAGACCACAGTCTATCCAGCTGACGAGTATCGTCTCATTGTTCCCTTGTGCTGACCCGTCTATATTCACCTGCTGTCTTGTCTCATACTTAGATTGGAAGCTGTGTGGCATGAGGACCGTCTTTTTATTATACATTTGTACAGCACCTAACACAATGAGGTCCTGGCCCATGATTCAGGCTCCTCAGTGCTACCGCAATATAAATAATATCCATTATACCACCTGAGTGAAAAGGAATTTTGTATTCTACCTGCGCCCCTCATCGCTGTCTATTTCAATATTCTTCCTCTTTGCAGCTTTACCAGGTGCTGAGTTGAGTTCTTTGGCTATCTGGGCCAGGCGTATTTTCTGGAAGTCTTCTTGAGTTAAAACCCGGCTCGTGCTAACTGCTGCTGCTTTGGCTTTCTGTTCTTCTACAGGCATGCTTTTGATCTTCTCCACCTTTAAATGCAGACAACAGTAACGATCATCAGGGTCTTTAAGCAATGGTTTTGCATGGTTTATTTGTACACTATAATCTTATTATAAAGGCAAGTCCTGTTTCTCTCCACCTACGCAGGTCGCTGGAGAGGAACAGGACTTGCCTTTATAATAAGGGTATATGGTTGGTTATGGCAGAAGAGAAGAATATTGAAAACATAATAAGAGGTACAATACTTGGGAGGTGAGAGGCGTAGGGGAGGGAATAGCATTGGCCTTCTTCAGGTCTACAACAAAGTTCAATGGTGGGTGTAACATTACCAACAGAACCCACGCTGGGGCACCACGCAGCCTGTGATCAAGGAGTTCCCAGGCTTTTCAGGAAATTGGTTGTGTGTGCTTGTTCGTGTGTAAGAGAGAGAGAAGGGGTAAGGAGTATTAGAAGTGTGCCAAAATACTCCTCTCCTTTGTTGGAAATGGGGGGAATTTGCCCTATTCCCAATAGGTTATAAAATATTTACGTAAAAGACTGATTCTCCTCTGCTTTGACCCGTGGATATTCACTTATACGTGTGCAAAGGGGTGTGACACACCACCATTCTCATTAGCTACTATTTATACGCCCACTTGGCACAGCTGAGAACTACATTAAAGGTGCAAGCCAATAGAGAATCAAGCCCAATCTTTGAAAATCACATTTATATTTAGGCCAGAAAGTGATGACAAAACTCACTACTTCTTGCTGCTCCTCATCTGAGGAGTGGTGCACATCTATCCATTCCCCATCTTCATCGTCTTCCTCCTCACTGAGACTGGCACTTTGCCATCCATCTGCCCAGGGGAAGAGGCGCACACAGTGACTAGAACAGACTTAGTTCAAGTGCATGATAATAAATATAGCAATTAAGACTGGATCCCAGATTCATTTCCTTCCATGTTATCTCTACCTGCTAAAAGCACTACTGTTTTTAAAAGCCCTCCATTTGCAGTTCTCAATCACCTAGTCCAGAAACCACTAGAAATAACAAGCAAGAATTAAAGGGTTGTCAAGTTACGGTAGAGGTTGACTGCTATTTAAAAACTATACATTTCAAGTAGCATCCACAATGTGCTAGATCAGGGATCGGCAACCTTTGGCACGCGGTCCGTCAGGGAAATCCGCTGGCAGGCCGGGACAGTTTGTTTACCTGCAGCCTCCGCAGCTCCAGCCGATCGCAGCCCTCACTGGCCGCGGTTCGCTGTTCCGGGCTAATGGGGGCTCCGGGAAGCGGCGTGGGCCGAGGGATGTGCTGGTCGCCGAGGGATGTGCTGGTAAACAAACAGTCCCTGCCTGCTAGCGAATCTCCCTGATGGGCTGCGTGCCAAAGGTTGCCGTTCCCTGTGCTAGATGCTGTACAAAAATAGTCCATGGACCACAAAGTTGTGTCTCTCAGCGACATTCAGATGTGTGTATTTATATAAAAACAGGTAGTTTGGTGGCAATGGCTTGTGGAAGCTGCTAAATACAAGACATGCCCCTAACCAGTTTACTTCGGGCACCGGCTGCAACTTGTAATTAACACAGTACACAAGCGATTTAAGGCAGAGACTATCACTTTATTACAAGTTTATACAGCACCTAGAATCAGATCCTTCATGGAGATTGTGATGTCATCAGTTGTTGTAAGTGGAACCAACCATAGTAATAAACAAGTTATCCCCAAAGTTGTAAGAAAACACCAAAGGCAGCATGCAAAACACCGGTGTGCCTGATGTCTGATCACTGGCAATGGAGACAAGCGGTCCTGTAAACCTAATTTACTGCCAGCCTATGTTGCAGTTATTGTAAAGAGTGCTATAAAGGTATTAAATGTGTTTGGAAAAGGCTCTGAAGATAAACAGCGCTACACGAGTGCCCCATGATGTCTGCTGCGCAGGGCACCGTACATGCATGCAGTGATATTCTGCAGCATCCCCAACATCCAACCAGTTCACACAGATATGGAAGCAGAACACATTATATGAAAAAGTCACGTTACATTTTCAACAGCCTGAACACTGCTCTTCTTAATTCTCCCAAGTGACTCAAGGACATAGTAAGCAAACAGTTATTTATCTTGGGGAGAGCTGAACAGGTGCATTTTTGAAGCCATATGACCTGCTTTTCCTTGGAGATTAGTCACACAAGCAACAAAACCCCTTTGTTATTTCTTGCTAAAGCAAATACTGTATGAAGCAGCACAGACTCAATGTCAAATATACCTGGGTGTATTGCATTCATTCAAGGGCAACACTAGTGCTGTTTCACTGGACAAACACACACATGGCCAGAGTTACTCAAGACATGACAGTGTCAAACACGTACAAGTTTCCGCATTACAACAAGAGACTTGCACCACATTTTCACACGTAACTAGAATTTTAGTGGCAATGCTGTACTGCCTGGAAGTGAAGAAAAACTAACCAACCTTCCTCATGTTTTCCTTCTTCTTCTTCTTCCTTATTCTCAACCTCTAATATTTCTGCTCCTGGAATATAATCTTTGGCATCTAATTCTCCATACTCGTGGATTCTGGCTTCTGATGAGGCCTCAGTAGGTTTACCCTACAAGTAAAGAAAGTACATGTTGTAAGTAGCTCTTTGTTTTCTTTAATTTCACAAACAGGACATTTTAAAAGGGGTAGAAGGTTGGTGGACTTGATCACCAGCCTGGGAAACATGATATGCCAATATCCATAGTACTGCTCACAACACAGACTGTGGTGTCCCCCCGGCCTCTAGCAGTTTACTGTCAGGCCTTTCACCCTGCCTAGGAGGTCCACAGGGCCTCCTGCAATCCTCTGCCATAGTTACAGGAGAGCGTTCTCCCGGACTGCCGCGGGTCCTCATTTATATCGCCTAGCTGGAAAAATCAGACCCAATCAGCTGCTGCTACCCAGCTGGGTCAGTTGATTTCCAGCACCTGCCTGCCAGGCTGCTCCCCAGAACAGGGCTGGTTGCTCCCCTTAAAGGGCAGATTGCCCTGTTACAAGTTGTTTTTTCACCAATGAAACAAGAAGTGATCAGCCAGTGTTAGAAATCTGCCAGAGGCACATATCCCAACATGCCCTCCAAAACTCTGGATTACATTTCTGCATCTTGGGCCTATTCCTAATAAGATTTATACATTAATGAGCATTGCAACAACAGAGATCCACAGCCCTCCAGGTTCAGATAATCCTTCCCTCTACTTCTTTTAACAAGTTTAGGTTTTAGTCACACAGAAAAAATAAATGACGATGAAGAGCTTCTGATATTCCATTTTCGGAGCACAGCACTTTATTGAAAACACATCTCCTCTCCATAGATTAATGATGGATTCTACAATGAAGGGGTGGGGACAGAGACACTCTATAGATCTCAAAGCACTTTGCAAAGAAGCATCATTATCCCCATTTTACAGATGGGGAAACTGAGATGGGAAGTGACTTGCCCAAGGTCACCCAGTAGCAGAGCCAGGAATAGAACCCAGGTCTCCTAGGTCCAGTGCTCTGTCCAACAGGCCACACTGCCTTTTGCCTTTAGGTGATCTCTCCAGGGCAAAATGCAATGCACATATTCTTAGTTAAAGGTATGCACACCGTTAACCATGTTCACTTGTCTGAGATGCACAATTGATCTCATCCTCATTTTCAGCATCACGACCCTGCATTTCAGATATAAGTTAATGCACATAAACATCACTTACCCTGAATTTTTTTTGTAACATTTGCGGATTCAGTGATCGGAAGAGATGTATCAGAGTTCTTGCAGACATCATTACATCTACAAAACAAATACCAGGAATAAACACACACCTTGGAAAAAAGCAGGATCTGGATCAAATGAAAAGGAAAGTACTGAGTTGGAATTAGGTTTTGTTCTGTGGCTGGGGAGAAGGGTAAAAGGAAAAGGGCTATATTTCTTTATATCTTTCTCAATAATAACAACTTCTTAGCGTTATTCTATTTGACAATCCATGTCTTTCCCTTCTGCTCTGGACTACCTACTTTTTAAAACTACCTTCTCCTCTCAGCCTTCTTCCAATGTAACCGCTATCTCTGCTGTGCTCTAGTTTTGTTTATAGGATACATCTCCCCAAAAATCCTTTTTCCAAAATTTAAGCAGCTACCAATAATCGGTGAGGATCTGTTACTTCTAAAAAAGAAGTGAAGAAAGTTTCTCCAGGACTAGGTCAGACATTTCCAAAATAACTCTCACAATCAATATTTATTTAGGACATGAACCTGTGTCCCCTACAGTCAGTGATCAACCAATTGACAAAGTTCCCATTGATCAAATTGTGCAAGATCAAGCCCTTATGTAGCTTCAGTTCAGGTAGCTGCTAGGCAACTACACCTTTCCCCTCCCAACTGCTCTGACTGCTTCATCTCTCACATGAGGACACCTGAAACAGACACAGAGGTGCAGGAGACTAACATGAGAAATACTTCCTTACACAAGCAATGATGATGTGACATCAGAACACACAGCATAAACATGGGTAAAAAAAAAAGAACAGCACATTTTTCCACCAGCAAAGCACTAAACTTACTTTTATCTTTATGAGATTTGTACAGGGCGAGGTCTTGGAGCAGGTCTTCGGTCATGGCCAAAGGACATCTCGCAGTTATCTCTTTTATCGCATTCAGTCTAGAAAAATCCAAGTTTTTTTTTTTTTAAATTTCTCAGTTAGAAAAGGTCCTGGCAGCAGCATGTTGCACGACCATGTCTGAGACTCAGGGACAGTCATCCTGAGGCACACAACTCAGTGTCAGAGAAAAGAGCAGCACAGGATTCAACCCCCCCAGGTAGCCTATCAAAGGGGCTGTATCCATGGCAGCTTTGCATAATAGTCTCCTAGCCACCATGATGGCCCAGTTTCCAGAGGTGCAGGTACTCAGCCTCTTTGAAAATTGAGATAAAGTACTGACACAGCAATCACTAACTAGCTAGAAAGCATCCAAAACCAAAGGATGGAAGTGGGCAGCCCATACAGAAAAGCTAAAACCCTTTAAATCGGCGGACCATGTCTGTGCCTAGTGGAGTCAGGAATCTTGACTGCATTCATCCATAGTTAGATCAGTAAAGGACAGCCTATGCTGGGGGCCTGTATGCTCACACAAGAGAGTTCCCTTTCAAAGTAACTTTACGCTCACATTGACCCTCACCCTCCCCAGTCTCTCTCTAAGGGCCATCCCCCACTGCCTCCTTATGGTTGAAACCATTTTAGCAACAACCATTCTTAAAGCATGGCTGGAGTGAGTGAGCATCTTTCCACCCGCACTCCCATGCAATTGGTATGAACAAGGACACCTTTTCCTGAGACTCATCTTAGATCTCTATTATAAAAGAGATGTAATACATTATACAATTGTTATTATATAGTTAATATTATTATACATCAGTCTATAGCATGGGTCTCAGCAAAATAAGCCAGTTTATACTGGGCAGAGAACATGGGTTAGCGTTCTGCTGGCAACAGCTATGTTTACACTTAGTTGTTGCTAGCACAATTTCAGTCATTGTATAGACAGGGAATGAAGTCTTGACCCTCATGTTATTTACACCCGGAAAAATAAAGGCATACATAAGAGTTTACAGATAAAGGGGATACACACAGACCATTCCCAAAGATCTTGTTACCCAGGAAAGCAGGGATTCAGCCTCATCTGGGGGGGAAGAGAATGGAGCATCCTGGTGCTAACCGATGACCTCTACGGCCAGTGACATAGCAGTGTTGGCAATTAAAAATAAATAGTTGACCATACTCAAAGCACACTGCACAAAAGGTTATTTTTTTATTTCAATGGCTGTTTTTATAAAGAGATACACCAAGCTATTTTCTATGAGTTGTACAGTGTTTCTAGGAACCCAGGTTCCCCACGGATCCCAGACTGAGTTGTCATGAACTTTTGTACCTACCCTACAGTCATAACTTCCCCAGAATTCTTGTCGGTGACAAAGTTGTTGGCTATGGTCATTAATACTGATTGGATGATCTAGAAAGGAAAGTAGAGCCAGATGAACATACATTCTTATTGTAGTTATAGTCATTTGCATACAATGCCATATCCACAAAGGGCAAACTCACTCAAAGCTTGGGACTTGGCCCTTTAAGAGGCTATTTTTAAAGAGACATTCTAATCCATGAAGCATTTTTATGATACAAATCCTACTACAGGGAGGAAATGTGGCCTAGTGAATACAGCACTGAATGGGGATTCAGCAGACCTGGGTCTGCCACTGGCCTGCTGAGTGACTTCGATCAAGTCACGTCACTGCTCTGTGCCTCAGTTTCCCTATCTGTAAAATGGGGATAATGCTACTGACCTCCTTTGTAAAGCCCTTTGAGATCTACTTTGATTAAAAGTGCCATATGAGAGCCAGTCTGTGACCCTAAGAGCATCCCAAGGCTAAATGGCAAGGAGCTCCCTAGTATGCAGCAGTGAGACTTAGCTGGCCTGACCCGCTCAGTATATCCCCATCCACTGTGATCACATTTATCCAAAAGGTGGCATGTAATAAATCATTGGAAAACTACTACTCACTGATCATTCACATTCTTGTGTGATGTACATACGGCTAACCTACATAGAGTGATCCAGAAATGCGTGATTAAAATGTGTTTTAACCAGGCATGTCAGGGGAAGTTGACAAATAGGTTTTTCGAGACAAAGGAAAGGGACCAGCCCCACAAGCCAGGCATTGCCAGCGACAGTGGGCTATTTACTGGTATGGAAGATTGCAGGAAGATCATTTGCACTGTAAAAATTACAAGCAGGGGTGAAGCCAGCATGGTGTCTGCATAGGGTGACCAGACAGCAAGTGTAAAAAAATCAGGACAGGGGGTGGAGGTTAATAGGCACCTATATAAGAAAAAGCCCCAAATATCGGGACTGTCCCTATAAAACAGGGACATCTGGTCACCCTATGTCTGCACCAGACAGCATGGAGTCTACACCCAGCAGGGGAAAGAACCTTTATCTTGGGGATACACTGCAGAAGAACACGTTTCAGAGGTTTCCTGGACTATAAAGAGCGGGAGAGAACCCCAAAGTTATCCTTCACCTGAACAGTCAAAGAAACAGAGCACTTTGGGCTCTCTGATTGACCCCCGGCTAAAAACCGGCCAGCCATGCAGGAAAACAACTGTGGTGAGACTCTTACTCTGAACCAAAGACTCTAGTTTGTTAAGTTAGGTTTTAGTCTTAGAAGTGTATTTTTACTTGTGTTTGGTTTGTACCTGTTCCTATCCCAAGTCCTTCTTCTTGGCATCACTTACATGTACATTCTTTATTAATAAACTTCATCTTGTTTTATTACACAACAGCTGTCTAGTGTTTCAAACCGAAGAGGAAAATCCTCAGCCAAATCAACAGGCTGGGGCCGCGTACTGTCTCTGTAAAGGAGCAGCAAACTTAATAAGGTTTTGAGAGTGCTACAGTGAGAGGGGCCGAGCACGGCATGAAGATGTCTTTGGGGGAGAACTCAGGGCTGGAAGGGTTGTTGAGGTCCCCCTGCAAAGAGTAATTGGGCTGTGGAAGCCAGAGTGTGACCAGCAGACTTGTATGCATATTGGTGTCAGGGCAGTGAGCCACAACAGCACAGGATTTAAGACACCCAGAGTTGCAAGGCATGTGTTGACTGAACCCCCCCACTGGTCTGGGTGAACCCCGAAGAGTCACAGATATTATTAATTTTTTTATGGAACATAAACCATAGAATAAGCACAAGTGTTCCCATTTTGAAAGATCGGCGTGTGTTTTTCAACCCCACCCGCCCAGTCATGTTAAAACTCACAGGCTGGAAGTGTTGCTGGATGCTGGGTATTGTTTATTGAGGGGGAAAAGTAATGCAAGGAGTGATTTCTCAGTGGTGTCTGCTCAGTTCCTCTGAGATTACACCCTCTTTTCTCCCTACATAAACAATACCCAGCATCCAACAACACTTCCAGCCTGTGAGTTTTAACACCACTGGGCAGGTTTTTTGCCTCTCAGCATAGCTCTGTCAACACGTTCAGCAGTTATATTTCCAATCTTTGCACACTGTCTACTTTTTAATATTAAATGAGATTTGGAAGCATCCTGACCTCTGGCGGCACCAGCTGATGAGACGCTTGTGCAGCAAAAAGAAGGATCTTGGTCACTTCTAGAAGAGTAGGAAATAAAGAGAGAAAGGTTCCACAGTCAATAGACAGCCATTTCTGCTTTCAGTGGCTTATAAATATCGGCACGCATCACAGCTTCTAATTCTGGGTCCCATCCTGCAAGCTCAGCACCCTGAATTTCCACAGAGAACCTGAAGTCATTTGGGGCCTCGCAGAACCAGATCCTCTGGATCACTCTCTGTCACAATAAAGCACTCAATCAGATACCACAAACTTTATCCCAGGCCCTCCGCTGGCCACCTCTTTTGAAGCACTGCATATGGACGGTAGAGCACTTTGAAAATTCTGCTCTAGAGCACTGGTTCTAAACCAGGGGTACATGTACCCCTCGGGGTAGGCAGAGGGTGCATCAACTCATCTAGATATTTGCCTAGTTTTATAACAGGATCCATAAAAAGCACTAGCGAAGTCAGAACAAATTAAAATTTCATACAGACAATGACTTGTTCATACTGCTCTGTATACCGCACACTGAAATGTAAGTACAAGATTTATATTCCAATTGATTTATTTTATAGCGATAAAGGTAAAAATGAAAAAGTCAGCCATTTTTCGGTAACAGAAATACAAAAGCGTCACAGCACACAATGTCTGATTTTGTAAGCAAGTAGTTTTTAAATAAGGCAAAACTTGGGGGTACACAAGACAAATCAGAGTCCTGAAAGGGGTACAGTCGTCTGGAAAGGTTGAGAGCCACTGCTCTAGACTGAAATAGTGTTGCAACCTTAACTATGGTGTGGCAAGAGAGACAAACTTTGCTAAACAATTACAGACAGCATCTTGTAGCAGCTTGGTGTAACTCCCAGAACTCAGGGGATCCATTCTAATCTGTATTTAAAAATTCTAGCTCCCACTTTCAGAACTACGGAGCAAACCGTTTCCGTATCCCATAACAACTGGTAGCAAAACTGCATCTCTGTTCTTCACCCTCCTCCTTCCACGCCCTCCCTATCTGACAAGGCAAACCTGATTGTCCACCCTACAGCACCACTGCTCGAGACCAACTGCACACAGGGCAATATGGGAATGCAAAACACAAAGGCAGGGAGAGGATACATGTTTTGTAGATGGTTGCTTACCTCTCTGATGGGGCTGCATGAACCGCTGCACAAAGGGGTAGAAGTTAAAGAGAAAGAGCTGTGGGGAGGAAAGTTGATACTGGATTAAAACCCTGCCAGCGTCTCCTCCCTTATATCTGCCTGTCTAGACGGAGGGGCTGTGAAACGTTCATAATAATTTTGTACAGACAGTGGTACACACAGACTGCACTGGTGTTACTGGGCAACGTGTTTGTAACAGAGAGTGGATTCTGATGTGTTTTCCTGTCTTGGACTGGGGGAAGAGAGGGAGGGAAGAAATACTGTGATGAGATGTTCAATATTTTCTTTAACAAAGTAAATACTGATCCCAATCCAAATCCCACTGAAGTCAATGGAAGGAAGGGGTCCCATTGACTTTGACGGGCTTTGAATTGGGGCTGTCGTGCAAGTATCCCATGTTATGTCTGCCACTTTCTCAACTCCTAGAAAAACATCCCTCAATCCAAAGCTGGAGGGGCCCCCTGTAAGCACACGCGGATAACTGAGGAGAGAGTGGGCATGGAGGCTAGTCTTCAAGAAGACTGTCAAAGGGGCACCTGTCATGGGCGTGGCCTTCTTCATCACATGGCCATGTGCCCGCTAGGCAATGGACCCGAACCCAAACTAACTGCACTTCAATACTGAATATTTAGGGTTTCATACAGTGTCTGTTGAATTCAAATGTTCAAGTCACTCAATTTTTCTTCTGTCGCAGTCTGGAATGAAGAGACAGTCCTGCCAGAGCCAGACGGCCCGGGCCCTGGCTGGGCAGGTTTCCCTCACATACTCAGTACCTCCTGAGTTTGTCAACCCTCAAGACAGGCTGCAAGGCCCATCTTTTCTCCTGGGCCCACAGGGAGCTGGGAGGAAGGAGAAGTTGGAGGACTGCAGAAATTCTGTTTGTGGGGATTAATACAGTTCAGTGATACTCGAGTTGCTGTTTGGTGGGGAATTGCCAGAGTCCATTTATGATGGACAGTACTTTGAAGAGACTGCCAAAAGCATTCAGATCCTAGGATGGACACTCCTTTATGTAGTTATCATAAACCTCAGTGATCATAAACCCATAGGTGCTGGAATTTGGGGTGCTGGGGATACAGTAGCTTGAAGTGGTTTCCATCATATACAGGGTTTACAGTTTGGTTCAATGGCTCTCAGCACCCCCACTGTACGAACTGTTCTAGCCTCCCTGTCTTGGCCTGCAAGGCACTTACTGTTATACAGCTGGCCAGCTAATAGTGCCAGACATGGAGTGACTTGGTGCTATAGACATAAATTCATTAGGAAATAAAATGAAGCCAAACTCATCTTCACTTACAACGACAAAGTCTCCAGTGGTGAAAGGCTAGAGCATTAACCCACTGTGCCATCTTGATCACATTCAGACCCATTACTGACTGACAAGCCTACTTCGGACATGAGAGCTCAAAAACCCAGTGCAGTTAACATGTGTATGTACCTCGTGTATTCCAACTAGTCTAGAGATAAGGTCCATGAGCATCATCTTCACTTCAAATCGTTCCTTGGAGGTCTCTAGCTGCTTTAGGAGTTTCTCTGCAAACTCTGGAAGCAACATGGAGTGTCAACAAGAAGTAATAACACTGGGGGGTTCGAGGATGTCAGAGCAGGATGTGCGTCAGCTTGACATCCCAAGAGACTTCTGATTATAAAACAGTCACAGATCGTTAGATAATCAGCTATTAAGGCTCAGATAGCCTCACCCTGATGAAACACAAGGTAATTGGTTACTGCATTTAGATTGCATTAGTTACAGCAAGAAGAAAAAACGTGAATAAAGAAAAAAATTGCTCATAAAATTGGGAACAGGATAAACAAGCAAAACAGTAAATCATTGGGCTTGTCACAGGGTGGCTTGCTCCTTTAAGGGCCAAGAGGCCTGGGGCCAGCCAGCCCTGTTCAATCAGCCCTGCTTGTGCCATACTTAGCTGCTTCCATACCTAAGGGGGCTGGAGTCATGGGGATCAGGTGACAGCCTGAAACACCTGGGCCTCAAAGGATGGAGAAAACTCATTGTGCAGAAGGAACCACAGGGAGCGAAGCTGGGCTCCCGTGTAAGGCCCTGAAGTTGGGTCTAGGAGGACTCCAGAGAAGCAACCTGGGTGCAACCAAGGAGGCTCTGTACCATCCTGTGAGTGGGCTATTTAAACAGGAACAGGAAGCTGAGCAAGGAAGACAGGACTAGAAACCAAGCAGGGGCTGCGCTGGATGGAGCCTCTCTCAGTGGCTTATTAATTATTATTATCCAGGAGACCAGCCTGGCCAGTCTCAGAGACTTTGCTCTGCAGACTAAGTTTGGGAGCTCTGAACCAGAGTCTTGAGATCTATTAAAATCAACTTACTGATGCCCAACTGAGGAATTCAAGCAGGGTACACACTAGACTGCCAGGGGGCGCAGAGGGATGGCACATGCCTTTTACACGGCTCCATAGCTTTAGGGTTTTACAGTCAATATTTAAAGCCAGTTAATATGCACTAAAAAGGAGGCTGACTTGAGGCCTATCTGAAAAAACTCAAGTTCATGATGTCTAGAGTGAAAGAGTAATTTTAGACAAAACAGACTAGAAATAAGGGGCAATTTTTTAAATGACTAAGTGATGAATGATAATTAGTCATTAAAACTTTCCACCATTTCCCTAGGTTTCTCCATGAAGTCTTTAAAAATAGATACCCTGTCTTGCTTTAAAGACAAGCTTAGCTCAGACAGAAGTTACAGCCCAGAAGTTACTGGGTGAAGCTCGATGGCCAGCGTTACGCAGGAAGTCAAGACTAGATGAGCATAACAGTGGCCCCATCTAGTCATAAAATCTATGACTATTCCTCCTAACCTGCAAGGTGCTGTGAGATTTAATCAACATTTGTGAAGCGCTTTGAGATCCAGTGATGAAGTGTAGTATCTAAGCATTCCATATCATTCCCATGTTCAAACAGTGGAGCATAGGTGTCTCTCCCATTGCAGTTTTGCCTGAACATCAGTATCTTGGCTAGAACATGTATTAGAATTTCCAAGGCGCATGTATATCATTTGGCTTGGACACCACGCTTACCTTGGGGATCGTGGATCAAATGAATAGCGGAGAAGTTAAACACCTCTGGCTTTTTCTTCTTCTTATGTTTCTGTAGGACAGCAAGAGACAAGGAGACACTTTTTCCTTTCTTTCTGTGGAAGAGTTGTTCTAAGCTAATTTCAGACATTAGTTCTGGAAAGCAGCCATTTCACATTACCAGCTTTAAGAGACATGGTTTGATTTTAAATCGTAAAGTTCATCAGCACTTTCAACATTTCTTGAGTTACATATGGTTTTCAGCCATACGACTCCAGGCAAAGTCAATGCAAACCGCGTAACGAAAGCTCCACTCAAACTCTTGAAACATACCTCTAGCTATTATAGATACTAGTTCCCAAACAGGCACTGGGCATGGGAAACAGCAGTTCAAAAAACTCGCCACAATCCTGCCCTGACTTATAGTATATCCCACGCAAAAGGATTGAATGAGATGTAAGTCAAGGCAGAACCTGGTCCACAATCTGACCTAGCAAAGTCTCTTTTTAACACATGTTCTTCCACGTGAACATGAGTATGTCTCGCTGGCTGCTGCTAGAGCAGCAAAGGGAGCTTTGCTTATAAGACATGACAAAGGGTAGCTGGCTGAAAAGGGACAGATGAGAGCACAAAAATCCTGGATTTGAAGGGTCCCGGTGTATGAACCGATGAAGGAGATAACCTGACATAGATGACTGTGGTCTCAAAGAGGGAAATAAGAACAGCATGTCGTCTTTAGAAGTTTGATTAAATTGAGCCCTGCATTGTTAGGGCTGACTGCTTTTCAAATCTTATTTAGCTTTACAAGTATTCAATTTACTCTTGTTTCCCTTTCTACCAAGCCACCACTAGTAACTTTACACTTGGATTCTGATGCCAAAAAGTCCAACTGGGCTTCCCTTACCTTCAGAACCTTCATGGCTTTCTCCAGCTTCTTCTTGTGCTTGGTGGTTTTCTTTCCCGTTGCATATCTCACCATGAGGTCTCTGGCTGTGGGCCCTTCATCCTTCGGAAAGGAACATCAGAAGAGCATGACTCAAGGGAATGAGGCTTCAAATAGGATATTGCAGCTGACTGACAGCAACAATTGTCAGGGTCACACACCAGGTTTTCAAAAATTGGAAACCAATTCACTCTGCCTCCAAATGTTTGCCATGTAACCAGCCTGACATTATTTTCAATACTTAAAACTTTGACTTCATAAGAAAGAACACGTACACCACGGTTTATGACCAGGTTACAGCACGTCAATAAAGCAATACAACAGATATGGTACTAGTCATTAGGCAATACCCAATTCATGAGTAACGCTTTAAAAGGATCTCGAAACAGATCAGATAAAGTAGCTGGGGGTGGGGGAATGGTTAGGGTAACATACTTCAGTGAATTTGTTCAAAAAAGAATGCTTAATAGCATCTATGTACTTGTCTGACTCCCATCACTAACCTCTGTGCCTCCCCACATATCAGTAAATTTATTCTCACAACACCATGTGAGATATTTTCCCCATTTTACAGATGAAGACCTGAGCCACACAGAGATTAAGTGACTTGCCCAAGGTCATATGCAAAGTCTGTAGCGGAGCTTTAATTTAAAAAAAAAATCAACCCTGGTCTCTGGAATCCCAGTCCAGTTCCTCAATCACAAGTCTCCAAGAAACCTATGGTAATCATTACCTTCCAAACAATCACAGAGCTCAATCCCCAAATCCCCACTCAAGCACATCAGCCACTGACTTTAATTGGAGTTTGGCCAGTGGTCAACCACAAGACAGACCCTAAAAGCATCACACACTTCCTGGAAAAGTACTTTACAGTGTAAGCTCGTCAGGGCAGGGGCCACACCTGCTTTGTATCAATGTGCAGTGCCCAGCACGTCGAGGGCACTACTAGAACCAAATACATTGTCACAGTCTGTAAGGGGGGAAAAGCTGTTTTTACTACTAGCTCATTCTTATAATGCGGGTTATGACTTCCCATGCTGCCAGCTATGGGACCGTCAGCCCGGGTACTACAAATGGGCCAGTCACTAATGATTTTGAAAATGAAGGGGACCGTTTTCCTGATCTTTCCCTCAATGTACAGGCGTATTTCCCATTAACAATAACATCACATGTCCCGAGGAGACTGAATTCCTCAAACTGATGGGCAAAGTAACACATGATCCCTTCTATTCTTTCCGGCTGGCATGAAGAAAGCCCAGGGGTAGGGGTGTGTGTGTGTGTGTGTGTGTGTGTGGGTGGGTGTTTTTTTTTGGGGGGGGGGGGGGGCGGGGAAATAAACAAATGGGTCTAGGTGGCTGGCATCCTGGAAGGAGAAGAGAGGACAATGCCAGAAGAGACTAGGGCAGATCAATAAGATACATAACACCTACTGCAAAAAAATTTTGCAGAGTCTGAGAAAGTGACAGCAGGAGAATTAGTCTCTGAACAAACCTCAGATTCTGAATCACTCTCTTTTTTCTCATCTTCATCTTTCCCAAGGAAGAATTTCAAACCAGCAACTAGTATCTGAAAAACATGGGCATGGGAAAAGAGGAAGAGGAGGAAGGGAAGAATTAGTTTACAAGAGGCAAAAGGTCCCCATGTTAGGTCACCTGCTGCTTATAACAAGAGATAGGAAATGGCGTAAAACGTACAGGCTGACTGAAAACACTCGACATGAACAAAAAACACGGTCAGTCTTTGTTGCCAGTCTTGCAACAGTGAAACACTGGCATGCAACTGCTCAAAGTGTAGCAAGACTTTCCCAATCGCCCATGTGAACCTGCACTATTGCACGAGGGCTGCTTTACTAGCACAGTAATCCGCAAAGCACCCCAGTGTGGATGGATCTTATTACCGGCCACACTGCTCAGGAGTATAGTTTATTCTACCAGCTCTAAATAAGACAAGCTGTGCCACACAATGGCATCAAAACTAGGGGCTGCGACTAGCATAGGTATGTCAGAGGTTTTTAAGGTCAGGCTTGACAAAGCCCTGGCTGGGATGATTTAGTTGGAGATTGGTCCTGCTTTGAGCAGGGGGTGGGACTAGATGACTTCCGAGGTCCCTTCCAACCCTGAGATTCTATGATTCTATGTCAGCCAAGGACATGAAAAGGTTTGATCCTCCACTGACATGACTGTAGAGTAGACACAACCTATTGTGCAAAGTCTGGTTTCCTGAGTTGCTCGTACAATTTTGGTTTTATTGCTCTGAGCAATGAGGCCATTCACGGTAACTTTGGCGGCAGCTTGAGATCCTAGGCTCAGTTTCACAAGCCTGCGGTGGTTTTAAGAAATAGAGTACGGGCCTTTATCATATAACGACCCAAACCATGGCATCCTAGGCGTTTCTAAAACCACCACTGCTGCAGCATCCAGATACAGGGTTGCTTCTAGGAACGGGCAGCCGGATACCAGTTATTTTCACTGTTGGGGCTGAGAAAGTGCAACAGTGCTGATCAACATGAGGCAAAGCTCCTGACAGTCACTTTTGGCTAGCACTGCCCAGCGTGAGGGGGTATGGAATCTCACACCAGCCAGCAATAGCTGGGCTACTAACTTCCATTGCTGCTGCTCTCTGGGCAGATGTGACAAATCTATTTCTCTACATTAGAAATAAATTAAGCTGTGCTACAGCTAATTTGGAGCCAAAAGTTAATGAAACACCTTAGTGAATAAATTACAGAAGAACCTCAGATTTACGAACATCAGAGTTACGAACTGACTGGTCAACCACACATCTCATTTGGAACCAGCAGTACGCAATCAGGCAGCAGCAGATACCAAAAAAAAAAAAAAAGCAAATACAGTACAGTGCTGTGTTAAACAGAAACTATTAAAAAAATAATGGGAATGTTTAAAAAAAGATTTGACACGGTACATTGTTTCTGTGTTTGTTTCATTGAAATTAAGACAATTAAAAGCAGCATTTTTCTTCTGCATAGTAAAGTTTCAAAGCTGTGTTAAGACAATGTTCAGTTGTAAACTTTTGAAAGAACAAACATAACATTTTGTTCAGAGTTACGAACAACCTCCATTCCCGAGGTGTTCGTAACTCTGAGGTTCTACTGTATAGAAAGGAAGTTGCACATATATATACACACATGGCAAAAACAGCTGAAGCAAAATATACTGGCATTTCAGGTAGATTTCCACCTCACCTTTGTGACTTTGGAAAAGCAGGCTGTTGTGATAACATTTACTGTTTTGGCATCATTCCTGGAATAAGCAAAACATTAATATACCTTCACCAAGAAGTTTGCTGATTTTGAAAAACAAGACATCATGGTAGATTGAATGCAAAGTAGATTCATTTGAAACAAATCCCACAATACTAGCTGCTTTCATCATACCATCAGTGATTTCAAACGCAAACCAAGAGATGATGTTTCTCCGTGCTATTTGTTGTCATTTTTCCTACACAAAAATGATCAGGTCTAGATACCCAGAAGCATATATGCTTTATCTAAGTTCACCCTGGAGAAGAACACACAATTGGACTTTGACAACGAAGATGAATCAATAAAAGCAATGGCAGGCACCACAGTAAAAGATACTTCAAGTGATAAGAAACTGCCTGTTAAAATTAAATGCAGAGAGATTTGGCTTTCATTACAAAAGCTACTGGAAAGGTTCGATAGAAACAACCTCTAAGAGAGGTTTATAAACATTGTAGGCCCTGAACCGAATTTAGCTGACTCTCAAATACCTATAAAGCTATTTAGCAATACTGCAAAAGCCCTGTCCTTAAAAGGGGAAGGTATGATGTATGTAATCTCATCATACCATTCCCTCCAATGGCACATGGCCCATCTGCAACCGCTCGTAGCAAATATCCCCAACTGCTGGAGATAGGGCACGACATGGGAAGGGCTTAGTTACTACACAGAATTCTTTCCCAGGTATCTGGCTGGTGGGTCTTGCCCACATGCTCAGGGTCTCTAATTGATCAGCATATGTGGAATCAGGAAGAAATTTTCTCCTGGGTCAGACTGGCAGAGACCCTGGAGGTTTTTCACCTTCCTCTGCAGCATGGGGCCCGGGTCACTTGCTGGGTTGAACTGGAGTAAATGGTGGATTCTCTAAGTCTTAAATCATGATTTGAAGACTTCGGTAATCCAGCCAGAGGTCATGGGCCTATTACAGGAGTGGGTGGGTGAGGTTCTGTGGCCCATGTCAGACTAGCTGATCATGATGGCCCATTCTGGCCTTACAGTCTATGAGTCTATAAGTAAGAGGGTCATCTATATATTTTAAGCGTTGCCGGTTTTTACTCTATAGCAATATTTCCTTCCCCTCCATTTTACCAGAGGCATTATTACGCGGCTAATCTAGAGCTTGCAGACCCACTGTGGCAGTGCACCATTTATCTGCCTGCCTGTCCAACCAATTCGTGGCATATCCAAGATCAACATGTGAACAAAGCTCCCGAAGCCCAATCATGCTCTGCCAACGCGCCTCTGTGACGAACTAGGACTGTTGTTAAGGTTTCCCTGAGTACTGTGTGGGTGCCTCGGTTTCCCCTATGCAGTGCTTGAGTATCTAGGTGGTGGGACAACGGTGCATGATTGTTACAAAGCCCTAGAAGGCAGGGGTGGGCAGAGGCCTGGACACAGAGAATGGCCGTGTCTCCTGGCAACAGATGGCCCGGCCCCTCCCCTGCAAAGGTGAGAGATGAAGGTGTTGGAACAAAGGGATCAGGTGACCTCCTGGCCCGGGAAGGAGACAAAGGGGGAGGAGGGGCTGGAGAGTTTCAGTTTGGAACGGGCCGGAGAAGAGGGGAGAGAGGCAGACAGGGTCTGGCCTCCCTGCCCCGTTTGGAGCTGTGGGGTGAAATGCAGGGAGCCCCAGGCTGGGGTCTAAGCTCCCTGCCCCCCGGAAGGACCCGACTGAGGGGTCCTGGATGTACTGACAAGCTCTGTTTGGACGGTGTTCCTGGCATCTCTAATAAACCTTCTGTTCTACTGGCTGGCTGAGACTCCCAGTGAATCCGGGGAAGAGGGGTGCAGGGCCGGACTCCCCCATACTCCGTGACAGCCTCATGCACCAGCTGTTCTCTCTCCTTTCTATAAAAGGCAGTCCTGCTGCACAGTCGGGCTGAACTCCTGCTGAAGTCCCTAGGAATTCTGCCTGGGATAAAGAATGAAGGGCTGCGCAAACCACCCCGGCAGAACATTGGGGAGATCCCAAAGAGGCAGAAAATGCTCAAAAGGAGCAGTATTCCTTACCTGTACAGTCCATGGCAGGACCAGGAAGTTAAAAGGGGGTACAAGATAGGTGACAACTCCCCCTCCCCCAACGACACACACCCAAGGATAATTAGAACCTAAAACAATAAGCAAATGAAGATCTTCCCTTGCTATTCCTCACCGTGAAACATCTGCTGAGAGCAGCAGCACCTGAACTAAGGCAGCAGTGGAATCAATAAACATCTGTGCAACTCCATTAATACTCCAAGTTCTGTTTTTCTTCTAATTCCTCGCCATCTTGGCGCTTACTCAGCCTCCTGCTTATTCAAAACAGTGCTTGCTTTTACTCCGGAAAAACTAACTCACTACTAAAAACATTAATTCACCAAGCATGTGGCATCAATGTACAGGCTTCTTTTCTAATACTAACCATGCAAATCCTATTTCTTCTCTTGAAGTACATCTACACTTGCAGCAGCGTGTAGAATACAGACAGCGCCCACTCGGGCGCTGGTGAGGCACCGCTTAGGCGAGTAGAACACACGCCAGAAACTTCGGGAAATACCCTACACATCTCTCGATACACCCAAGCGGAGCCTCCCAGGTTTACATGGATATTTTTAGCAGTGTGGTGTCCCGTTACCTCCTCACTGCCACCGCCTTTCCCCACTGCATAGAGCTACATGCACTATATACACTGCCGCAAGTGTACACAAGGACTTGGACATCAGCCACAGCTGGACTTCACGCCTTACTATACAGCAGAACGATATTCAAGATTTAACGCATCAATAGAGAGGCTCAAGAAAGCATGTATATGTACAGGTTTTGCTTGATGGTTTGAAGTATACTTGTTTATTGTTCTTAAAAGAAAAACGTCTACGATTCTTCCTACACACCTTCTCCTGCAAAGTGTCTCAGTCATTTCTGCCCTTCTAGATTGTGTTGTACAAAAAACACAGTACAACCACACTACAAATGGATTGCCCCAGGGTGCACGGATTTAAAATCAAAGCGATTTTAATCATGACTGAGATCAGCAAGCAGAAAACCTTAATTTAAATAATCGATTTTAAACTTGTTTTGCGTTCGTACCTTTTAGTTATTTTCCAAAAAAAAGATTGATTCTTATTGGTTGGAAACCATTGAAACGTTGATTTTCAACAAAATATAGCCTTTACACCGCACTTGATGTTTCTTTTTCCTAACCAGGAAGATTCACTACCTCTATACACATTTATTTAAGCAATTATATTGCTTAAATACATTTATTCAGATTCTTAATTTTTACATTTTCTATTATGTTAGAAAGCAACAAATAACATTTCTTATTTATTAGATGATTGTGTCAAGATCTATTTGGATGGAAATTCAAAATCAATTAAAACGCACAAAAACAGCATTTTAAAATGTTTTTCATTCGTTAAAGCTATCTTAAACATGCTGGATACAAAAGGAAAAAAATTTATCAGAAAAACATGTTTTGCATTTAAAACTAAGTGACTTATTAAACTAAAGAACTATTATCTGTAGTTAGTGAACTGAACGGAATGCCACCATCTCTTTCAAGATTTTAGAACTAGGAGATCTCATCCTCTCCCACTTCATTTTTATTCATAGATTGGAAGAGGAAAACAAGCTTTTCTGCTTTTTCAACTCCCAGTTTGTTTCTTAACTTTGAATAAAAGTAGTCATTGACCTGAACTAGCTGAATACACTGAAAAGAAGAAAATATTCTCTCAGTACCTACAATAGAGGCTACTGCTGTCAAAAGCTGGGCTAGCCTTTCAACAAACTCTAGTTCTAGGTGCTTAGTCAGTGACGTCCGCCAGTGCAGTGGTCTGACTTTCTTTAAAATTAGGCAGCAAAGATGTGCTTCTTAATACTTTTTTGTGTTTAATTTAAATGATTGTAATAGATTACAATACGTTTAGGCCTGAACAAAGATTGTCAATTTCCAATTATTATTATTATTTTTAAAAATAAACCTTCATTTATTTTAAATAAAAAAGTCTATTTTTTAAAAAAAATCATCGATTTTTATCCATCCTGGGTTGCCCCAGAATAATCAAGGACCAATTCTGTCCAATCAAACTCACCAAATATTCCTTCTATATAGCTCAATCATCACATCCAGAGATATCTTGGCTGCAGTAGGGTTGCTGTCTCTTAACATAGTATACATGAAGTTCTGCAGTGTCTTAAGAAGAAGAAATTGGGAAAATTATGAGCGAGTTTGAAAAAGTGTTCATAATAAAACGCATTCATTCCAAGTAAACCTGGAAGCCAGCATACTTACTGTATTCACTTTATTGTTCTTGTGTTTAGCATTTATATTCTTGATGTCTGTCACAATGTGAGTATATAAAGTCTGCAAACAAACAGTGACATGTACAGTAAAGTGAAGTATTTACACTGTGCAACCTACAAAGTTCACACCCTAGAGCCCATTAGTACTATCATGCAAGGAGAGCGCCAGTCACTATGGCAGGCCTACACAACTCGTAAAGCGGCGAGGGCCATGTTACTCCAAAGAAAACAGCTGAGGGCCGAAACCCCCCGGCCCCGCGGAAACAACCATTCCTTCCCCAGCGCTGGGGTGTGGAAGCCTATAGAGGGGAAAAGAAACAGCGCACATAGGATGACCAGATCACAGCAGTAAAATAGGACCTGCCCCCGCCCTGCTCGGCCCCACCATCACACTCCTCTTCACACCCCCAGGGGTCACTATATTACTGCACACAACAGTCAATCAATGCAGTTGTAGATAAATC
The DNA here is from genome assembly GCA_033296515.1 of Macrochelys suwanniensis. NCBI lineage: Eukaryota > Metazoa > Chordata > Testudines > Chelydridae > Macrochelys > Macrochelys suwanniensis. The sequence continues at coordinate 18,583,635 of CM065779.1, read as the reverse complement.
TCTGCATTATGCATTTTTGTGTAACTTTTATATGACTTTGTACTGAACTCTGGTAATACGTTATACCGGGCCCCTAAGGTTGTATAATTACGGTAAAAGAAAAATGTCTTTTTGCTATAAGTAGAATAAGATCTTCCCCCCACTTTTTATTCAATAGCCCTGTTGAATGAATGAGGTGTGAATGAGGAAGGCGTGGAAGGCAGGCACCTCCAGACAGCTGCAACCCTTGGAGAGGGGATGGGAACCAGACCAAGGACAATCAAACTTGTCAAGCGGGCTGACTAGATAAGAGCAGACATACTGACCACCTCGGGGGTTAGAAGCAAGCACCTTCCTTTGGGAACACCCTCTTTGCAGCATTGGGACAACCCCCAGCCCAGAGACAAGCAGCAAAAAGGACCAATGGACACAGTCCCAGATTTTGGGCTGCACAGTGAGCCCACCTACTCACCCCCCCGTGGGCCGCACAGTGAGCCCACGCGGGCCGCACAGTGAGCCCACGCGGGCCACATGTTGTGCAGGCCTGCCCTATGGCAAAGACGTTTTTTCCAAAGCCACAGTTGGGAGAGGAAAAGAGTCACTGGCCCCAATCCTGCACAAAGATGTATTCATGTGCTTAACTTCACACACTGCAAATGGTCCCACTGACTTCAGTAGGGCTACTCACGGCACGCAGAGAGGATGTTCCAAGGGGATGTTAGTGTGGAACGAACTAGGGTGGGACTTTAAAGAATGGCTATGCTGCACTAATCCCCCGTGTGGACACTTCTATTCTGCACTGAGTGACTTTTTGCACTTTAGCTCAATCCACTTCCAAAGTGAAGTAACGGTTTGATGAACAGTGAGTGGGCGGCAAGATGGGTTATAAATCTACAGTGCACTCGCCTGCCATGCACTATCACCCCCTACAAGTTCCGTAGTGCACTTTTATCTAGTCCTGTTTCAACGCAGAGCAGGTCATTGTGCATTAGGGAACTTTTCATGTGTGGTACAGGGCCCACACGGACAGTCAGTGCACAGCACACTAAGGCAATGTAGATTGACACCCTAGCTTGCTGCATACTATTCATCTGGACAAACCCTAAATTAAACCGCAAAAGGAGAAGAAGAGCGTTCACATGGGGAGTTAATGTGGAATACCTATTCTGCACGATTCCCTTATGTAGACAAGACCACAGTCTTTGCAGAATAGGGACCACAGAGAATTGAACAACATCAAATATAGCTGTAATTAAAAAAAATCTTGTATTGCTGACATTTCTTTTGCAAATTCAGCTAAGTTTTGACTGACTATTGTAGCAAGTTTGATACCAATCAATTCCATTTTCAATTAGTGATAAATCTTTCTGCAACAAAGAAAGCATTTAAATAGGCTTATGGCCAGCCGCGTTTTTCATTTACAAGTTTCTCTAAAGAATTCAGGAGTTCCTGTTTGGGTACTGCCCCATCAGCAGAAAAGGCCTCAGTGAATAGGACTGTCTATCCCATAACTTTAGCAATAAACTCCTGAATTCTATTTCAGAAATCAGTATCATGTAGAGATGTAGAACACATTCTAATTTATGCCTAGACAATTATCCACAGTGTCTCCAAAAGAGATCAGATATGCTGATTTTTAAATCTATGTAATTATGTTGATTCATAGCATACCTATGACACGCTGTAGCCCATGTTCACCACTTTTATATGGTTATGTTATCTTTTGTACAAAGTATCGCCTTGTGCGGTATCATTTGAAAACTCAATCTGCTGAATATTATGATCCTGTTGAAATGCGTGCAACAACACTGCATGTAAAATTATGATGGTTACTGAAACATGTTGTAGTTCTGGGCAACATCCACAAACCAATTTCTCAGAGACAGAGACACCCTAGCATGCCAGCAAAGTGCTCAAGAGTCATTACCAGCTTAATTGGACATTCTCCAGAAAAGGGGGGGGTTGTTGCAAACAAGAAATGTACAATTCATCTGAAGGACAGTTTGGCGCTCACGTACACAATGGAACTGCCTGTCCCTATGATCCAGCAAGGATTTTACCAGCACAAAGGGCTAGGGTGTAAGAAGGGGGAGAGGGGGAATGTCCTAGCCACCTCTCTCCTCCTTCCATCTCTCTGCGTATGAGAGCGACTCTCAGAGAACAGAACCAACTGGGGGGAAGAGGGGGGACCCAGCCTGGAAATGTATTGCAGCTCATGGTGAGACAAACCTTTTGCTTTTAAGCTTATCAGCCTTGATAAAATTTAGGAATTAGCTTGCATGTTTATCCATTTCTTTTTTTGTAACCAATTCTGACTTCTATAGCTTATCACTTGTAATCACTTAAGATCTATCTTTCTCTAGTTAATAAACTTGTTTTATCTAAACCAGTGTGCTTTGGTAGAAGTGCTTGGGAATCTCTACTTAGGTCAACAAGCCTGGTGCGTACTCATTACCCCTTGTTGGAGTAACGAACTATGAACGCGTACTGTCCAGTGGGCCACTGAGCAGTATAAGACGCACACTTCTGGGGAGCAAGGCTGGAGCTGAGGGCTATGTGGGTGCCTCTCTGTATGTAATTCATGGATGGCTGGGCAGAGCAGTCATGTATTCAGCTGGGAGTGAACAGAGCGTAGCGGGATTGCTGTTCATCACCAAAGCAGCGTAAAAGGCATCCCAGCCTGGAGAGCTAAGGGGACACAGCAGACCAGCGGTTCAGATCGCACCCTGGGAACTGTCCCAACACCATCATCGGAATGATACTTCCACTAAATCTTAAACGAGTGGAACATGAGCCCACACAAGGAGTTACAGTTGCTCAGGCCCCATGAAGTCAATGACACCAGCAAATACTCAGAACTTCTAGGAACCAAGCCCATAACTCTCCATGAACTGCCAACCCTCCCACCCTTTTGGGGGCCGGGTGACTCACTATTTTATCTCACATTTCAGGTTTCTAAAGCTGGCCCTTTCATACTCATTGTATTTATCCCCGAGTGTCCCTCTCCATAATATTTGGTCACAGGCACACCAAAGCTGCTAAAAGCCCAAAGACATTAAAATCTTAACTATTGGAACCAACAGAACTACAATAAGGTTATATATTTAGCTACCGGCTGTCTGGTACTGCTGAATTACTTCTGCTTCCTTCTCATAAGAGAGGGGAAAACATTGACAAGCGGCTCACCAAGGACATAAAACCCATTCTTATTTTGCAGCTTACTTTTCGTAGAAGTTTATCATGGCAGCGCAGGAGTTCAAAGAAGAGTTCCAGCAAACTCGTAGGGTTTATTAGATTCTTGTTTCTTAATAAGATCAGAGCTTTGCAAAATGTCTGCAACCAAGAAGCAGTGACCAGAATCACAATTTGAAAATGACTGAGACAAGAGCATTTATTATTCATCTACACACACACACACACACACAAAAAAAAAAAAAAAAAAGTCAGGCCCAAATCCTGCTCAGACACATGCTTAATTTTACACACAACAAGTAGTTGCAGCGAAGTCAACAAGACTCTTAACAGTAAATTAAGCATGTGTATTGGTCTTTGAAGGATCAGGGCAAAGATGTGCCACTGGAGTGCAGAGTTGCTAACTGTGTGGTGGTCCTCAAAACCAGGGTACCACTTCTCTACCAACAGGACCACTCTGGCCTTGATTTTTGGATACCCAATTTGAGGCATCTTGAAGGAGTCCGATTTTCAGAAATCTGGGCACTGAAAAACCGAGGCACACAAAATTCATAGTCACTTAGGACAATGTAAGCCCTTGCTTATACTGTAAAATAAAATTCTGTGCTTTACATGTCAGACCTACCATTCGAAGATCTGCATCCAAAACTGTGTGATTGTAAGAAAGCAGTTCTTTCAGCTGCTGTGGAAAATCAACAAGATGTTCTGGATAGCAGTGCCCAACCTGTTTTAAAAAAATCTTTATTGAAATCCCTATAATAAACTCTAACAGTGTAACAATGGTATATTTGCCTGAGAGATGTATCTGATTCTGTAAAAATAATACCCCTTAACCAAATATACATTTAAATGACGACTAACTTTTTCAAATTTTGTTGATGTGCAATATATCTTTGAATGCTGAAGTTTCGATCATATTAACTACCTACATAAAAGCTCACTTCTTTATTAAAGGATTATGAGTGCTGTAAAATCTGTATGTTCAATGCATTTAAAGGTGATCAGCAACACCCATTCCAAAAATAAGATAATTATGAGTAACAAGTTCCATTTGGCATCACAATGATGTTCCAGAATCATTCTAAAACAACACATCTATTAAAAATTCTGCTGAAGCAATGTAGTCTGTCAAATGGGACTCAACTGGGTTATTGTTTATTAAATAAGCAGTTCAGTTTTTAAAATGTTTTATTTTTACCATTGTATACTGTAATCCACAGAAAGCAACACTGGAGAACAGAAATTTTAAACAATCTATTAAAATATTTTTGTCAGTTATTTGTCACCGGCTCCTAGCTATATGGGCCATCTGTATATAACAGGGGTCAGCAACCTTTCAGAAGTGGTGTGCCGAGTCTTCATTTATTCACTCTAATTTAAGGTTTCGCGTGCCAGTAATACATTTTAATGTTTTTAGAAGGTCTCTTTCTATAAGTCTTTAATATAGAACTAAATTATTGTGGTATGTAAAGTAAATAAGGTTTTTAAAATGTTTAAGAAGCTTCACTGAAAATTAAATTTAAATGGAAAGCCCCCCAGACCGGTGGCCAGGACCCAGGTAGTGTGAATGCCACTGAAAATCAGCTCACGTGCCGCCTTTGGCACCCATGCCATAGGTTGCCTACCCCTGGTATATAGCTTACAATGTGGGGAAAGGTTTTGCAGGTCACCTTTAATAGTTCAATGTGTTTGTTTTTCCTAGAATTACAGAATTTTACCTGTGCCAAGAAGATCACCAATTCAGCCAGCTCCTTACTGGGCTTATCGGGCTGGAGTTTGAAAATCTCCACATTGGACTGGTAGTGACGATACTGCTGGAGAAACTGAAACACAAGTATGGCATTTCACTCTTAGTTGTCATTACTGGATAAGATAGCTTCTCAATATCAAGAGATCTAGGGCCCCCATTCTGCTCCACTTGAAAACAGCAGCAAAATGCTCAGTGACTTCAGCGGTACCAGATCAGGCTCATAGAAACCCATTCACGTCAGAAAATCCCCCCTGAGATGGCATTCTTTTTAGCGTACGCACAACGTGCCTCAGGTGGCATGTAACCAGGATTCATCATCAAAAGCAGTCTGCTGGTTGGATCGTTAGCTTCCCCAGCTTAGGCAGGGTATGTGAACGCTGCTCCATGCCCCCTGAAATGGCATTGAGTCCCTTTAAATATATAATTATATTTTCCCTGTGACATTCAAGCCAAGCAGTTTTCGATGATACATCTCAAGCGTCTCAGTGATGTGACTTTAACAGCTAATCCACGTGAGATGGGAGTACGTCTCTTATTAGGGTAAGATATTAATATTTATAGTGGGGCACAGAGGCACCAGTCAAAGTTAGGTTATCGTTGTGCTAGAAACTGCATGGATCCCTGGGCCCTGATCTTGCAAAGATTTTACGCACTGTGAGTAGTCAAGCACAGGCTTAAGTCTTTGCAGGACTGGGCACAGTCCCCGTCCAGAAGAGTATGCATCAGAAGCTGATAAAGCACAAATAGCTGCAGTGCAGGTATAATACATGCACATTGCCTACTGGAGGGAGACCGGTGTTGCATAATGCCACTTTAAACAATCATCCTGAGAATTCCGGAGGTTTAAAATTCTGGTTTTAACTCAACCTCTAACCACAGGAGAGATGGAACAGTGAGGAAGGTATCCAGACCTATTGACCATATGTACATTAGGAGAATGGCTGTGTTTAACATCAAGGATCAAACAGAACAGCTCCCTCGCCCCAAAGCTAATGTTCAACATGATTGTCCCGCTGGACCATACTTCCTTATAAATGTTGTGCACAGTATATGCCAGCGGGCTAACCGTCTTTAACTCCGATCTGTGTGAAACGAATGAGAGAGCAGAAATATATTTACAGTTGCTCTTCTTTGCACATCTGACAACACTTAGAGCTTAACTACACAACTGCTTAAATCGATGTAATTTATGTCGCTCGGGGATGTGAAAAAGCCGGGCGACACAAATTACATCGACCTAAGTGCGGTCCACACCAGCGCTAAGTCGGCAGGAGACGCTCTCCTGCCAACAACATCGCTTCCGCGGCGTGTGGAGGTGGAGTAATTGTGCTGACGGGAGAGAGCTCTCCTGTCAGCATAGTGCATCTTCACCCAACCCACTGATGTAGCAGGGCAGTGCAGACTAGCCCTAAGGGTAGGTCTACACTTACCCGCCGCGTCGGAGGAGTCCAATCGATCTTCTGGGTTCGATTTATCGCATCTTGTCTAGACGCGATAAATCGAACCAGGAAGTGCTCCCCGTTGACGCCGGTAATCCTGCTCCACGAACGGAGCAGGCGGAGTCGACGGGGGAGCCTGCGTGCCGCGGTGTGGACCAGCGGTGAGTACTTTGAAGTTCGAAATAAGATACTTCGACTTCAGCTACGTTATTCACGTAGCTGAAGTCACGTATCTTAGTTCGAACTTGGGGGGTTAGTGTGGACCAGCCCTAAGTGTCTTGCCGGTTTCGATGTCCCCTATCATCCATCAGTTTCAGATGTCTGGGTGGGACTTCCAGTAGCAACAGGGGAGGCTTTATTTTTAAAAGGAATGGGCAACTGTAAGACTACAAGAACTGGTAAGGGGACTCAGGGTTCACACAGTTACTTCTAGCTTTTTTAAGAAGCTAAAAAGATGTCAAGCTGGGAGTTTAAGGGCTCACCAACGCTTGTACAACAACTCTGAATAACATGCTATAGCTGTTCCTTAATGCTTCCGTGAGCACACACGCCTGAAGGAAACTTTTAAAGTCTCTCTTAGGTATTGATCTACACACAAAAGCTGTACAACATTAACTATACTGGTACAGACTTCGCAGTAGAACTGCCTGTCACCCCTCCGCCCGATGGATGCAGTTATACTGGTATAGCAGTGCTTTATAATGGCATAGCTATTCCTGTACAGGAAGACGAATAAACCACACTAGCATAAGGCACCTTTAAACCGGTATAAGTAAATCGCTAAAAATATCACCCCTAACTAAAATAGTTACATTGCTGGCAAAAAAGGGGTCTAGACCAGGGCTAAGGCCTGGATTCAGCTTGAGGCTTTAGCACAGGGGTCTCAAACATGCGGCCCGCGGAGTTATTTCCTGCGGCCAGCCATAGGCGCCAACTCCACTGGCAGCCAAGCTCCAAACATTACTGAGTGTTTATATTTTATTAAAACCGCTCTTTGCATTACAGTTTTTAAAAAGTTAATCCATTGACTTTTAATAGAATGCTATATTACTCTTCATTTTTTTCAGTTTTGACTATACTTTGAAACCTTTTCATACAATGGTACAAGTGATGTGGCCCTGGGGCCAGTTTACTAGTTCTCACTGTGGCCCTCGTGGTGATGTGAGTTTGAGCTCCCTGCTTTAGCACACGCCTAACTTGAAGCCTGTAAAGTCACACTGAGTTCAAGGCGTCCAGCCCCCTGTGAGGAAGAGAACGAGGAGGCCTGTTGCCTTATACGCCACCATCTCTGGCGAAGGCAGCTATATCTTAACGGGGGGGGGGGAAGGTGCGTTTTTACATCACAACACCTAAATCCAGCCAGCCGAGCTGAGGCGCACAGTGCCTCGTCGCCACTAGGATTTCACTCCCATCCTCGCCCCGCTAGTTATCGCCAGGTAAACACGCCCTTTGTGAGCAAGGCCATACAGCCCTTTGGGGGCAGGGGGATTGCGCTGTGGGCGTGACACTGACTGGGGGGGGGGGGTCACTGTGGTTACCTTCCCCAGACCCGAAGAGGAGCTCTGCGAAGCTCGACAGTCTGCACCTTCCACCAGCAGAAGCTGGTCCAAGAAGAGATATTATCGCCCCCCGCCCGGTCCCTCTCTGGCACCCACAGGCCACACCAAGCGGCGGCACTGCCCTCCGGGGCTCCCAAGGGCAAGAGGGGTTTTTTAAGAAACACAGAGGCCTCTGCCTTGCGGGCTGGGGTCCGGGGCAACCCTGGGGGCTGTGGCTGACTCCCCCCGGCGGCGGGGGGGGAGGGGGTGTCTCGCTCTCTCACCTCCTCGGTATAAGCCGGCGGGTCCCGCTTGATCAGGTTCTGCAGCTGGGGCAGGTTACTGGGCAGTTTGTTGTTGTTGCGTCCGGACATGGCTGCTGGAGCCGGGGCGCTACCGCCTACGAGACGCTCTGCCCCTCCCGGAACGACCACGTGGGCCACCACTGGGCGCCGCCATCTTGGCTTCCGGCGCTAGGGGAACCCGCAGAGGGGCAAACTTGTTCCAAAAGCGCCCGCTCGTGCGTTATTCGGAGTCTGGCCTCCTGGGAGCTGCCTGCGCCCCCTGCAGGCAGAGGGCGCAGGAGGGAGCTGGGCAGCAAGGTCAGCACTAGAGATGGGGCTTCTTGGGGCAGGCACAGTGCTAGGTGCAGAATCCTTCATCAAAATGTTCCTGGTTGATAGGAATGAGTTGCATTAAAGGGAAAGAGCTGTCCTGGCCAGCGGAGGGGGGGATTCCAGCTGGGACCGGCAGAACCACTTCCCCTACGGTGCTGGACACCTAGTTCCTTCCCGCTGAAATGAGTAGGAATTAGATACCTAAATACCCTGCAGGATCTGGGCCCCGGTGCTGCTCTTCTGGGACCAGCTCCTTTCTGTCACAGCACAGGGACGCGCATCTCAGCCCCTTCGCGCTGCCCCACCAAGGCAAAGAGCGTTAGTGTAAACGGGAATCAGGCCCAGAGCCTCTCCAGGGAGGTGCCCTCCAGTGTGGCACTGGCTTCCCGGCCCGCTTTGCTGAAGAGCAAATGTGTTGACGTTCAACTGAAGCTGCAATGCTTATCTGTTCTTCCAGGGTTTTCTTTAGGGTGACAGGGAAAGACAAGTAGATGAATGGGGATGGGGTGCAATTCTGCTGTTGGAGGTGTAGGAGGAGGACTGGAGAAAGTTCTGTTGGTTGGATATAGGTTCACTGTAGTGTGAATGAATGTACGCAAACATTGATAAAAGGATACGTATAGAAAGCTCAAATTCATATGGTAGGATATTAGCATTAATTCTCAGATGGAGTTACTCAACTGTAAATATATCTAGCACTATCAATGAAATTTCAGTTGATGAATGATTACATAGTACAAACTCCAAGGCAACTGTTACAGCTTTCAGTGTCTTTTATTCACTTTAATTGGTTTCTCTTTAAAAGGAGAAGTCTAACACAAGGAATGTTTGTGAATATTATATTACAGCATTTGTTATATTACATTTCATCATGATCAGATGCATTTCATCTATGTAATATATGTTTATACATCAGTTAAGCACACAGCATGGTTAGCTTTATATTATAAGCCTTCTACAATTTTATTTATAGAGCCTACAGACAAATGTTTCACATGCCCTAGAACAACAATCATGTGTGATATTATATAAATTCATATGGAACATGTGTATCTAAGAATTATGTTAATTTCAAACCTGCTAGAAAAAAAACTTGGAATTCTTAGTATGTCTTACCTGATAATATTTTTATTCTTTATTATTTTTATTCTCTCTTTACTTTTATTCTGAGAATATTTTTATTTTTATCTGATTCGTCTGTTGAAGTGATCTTTAGCTCTTCTCCTTTACAGGCGGGTGCTTTGTGAAGATCTGTCGAAATAAACACAGTGGGAACTTCATCCTTTCCTTAGAATGTTTCTTTCGGGATTTCACATACAGAAGGGCTTGATTTTCCTCCCACACTAGCTTTACGCTGTGCCATTCCATTGGACTTACTCCTGATTTACACCAGTTTAAGTCACCTCAGAACTAGGGCCATCGAGTATTTGGTAGAACAGTAGGTTACATATAAAGGACCAGATTCTGCCACTGTTAAGCTGATTAGCACCTTACTTTGTGAATAGTCCCTTTGCTTTCTATAGGATTACTTGTGGAGTAAGGTGTTACTCAGCGAGGGTAAATGTGGCACAGTCTGGTCCTAAAGGATTCTGTGATTTCTCAATAGGCATCATGGATGGCCATTCTTCCCAGCTTTTGAAGCCCACACATGGGTAAAGATCCCCAAAATTCAGCACAAGTGAGTTTAGTAGTGAGTCTGAGACACACAGGCTGTTTAAACTAACTTGTTTTTCCCTTTGAAACAATGCCGTGCATTTGACCTGCTGTTCTGCGTGAAGCAGGGGGTATTGCTGCAATGGGGGTTCTGTAACCCCAGATACCTATACTGTGTCCCAAGAAATATGCCATTTTCTGGGGTTGCATTGCAGGTTTCTGACGACGCTATGAGCAGCCACAGGCTGTGAGACTGCAGTGTCCATCTATTGAGCCCAAAGTTGGATCTCACTGATATAAGAATAAAGTGAGCTCTTAAGCACACGAGAGTTTTTCCCTGCAGACGGATGGGAAACCCACCTTTTCTTGATGAGAGCGGTCATCATCTTCTGTACCCATTTGGAATTAGGGTTCAAGCATCTTTGCTCTCCAGTGGGCTTCATTGTAGCACTGAAATGAACAAAGCAAAACAGAATACATTTCCATAGACTGGAAAGGTCACCATGGTCTTTGTTATCTGGGATCAGGGTCTGAATAGCAGGAGTCTGACCCTTGGTGATCTGAGTGATCCACTACATTGTCGCCATGAGCTGGGAGCGAATAGAAAATCAAAAGACATCAGCTAAAACATTAGAATGATTCTAATACCTGATGTATTTGTATTCACCTAGCAAATGGGATCTAGGTTCTCATCAAGCCTCAGGGCCTGATTCCCTACAACCTGTCTAGTCATTTACCCCGTGCCAAGTGGGTGCAAAATGCTCCTATTCAGATCTGGTAGCATTTTGCACCCACTGTGCACAGGGGTCATTGACTAAACAATGCACAGAGTTGTGGAGAATCCCACCCTCCAGGCTAGTCCTCAGTTGGTGTATTTCCATTGAAGTCTGTCATAAACATAAAGGGAAGGGGTTAAGAAGCTGATACAGTACTATAAAATCCTCTTACCTGTAAAGGGTTAAGACTCAGGTAACCTGGCTGGCATCTGACCAATAAGGGGACAAGATACTTTCAAATCTTGGGACAGGGGAAGGTTTTGTGTGTGGCTCTTTGTCGGGTTGGTGTTATCTCTTGGGACAGAGAGGGACCGGACAGAAATCAATTTCCTCCAACCCAGCCTCCACCAACCCTCCAATATTTCAACGTAAGTTAGTCAGGCATTGCGAATAGGTTTTGTTTGTGGAACTTTCCCTGTGTTAAGAGGGGGGTGTTATTCCTGTTTTTCTGTAACTTTAAGGTTTTGTCCAGAGGGGGAATCCCTCTGAGTTTGGAAATTGAGTACCCTGTAAAATAGTTACCATCCTGATTTTACAGAGATGATTTTTACCTTCTTTGCTTTAATAAAATCCTTCTTTTAAGAACCTGTTTCCCACTGTTATAATACCCAGGGGTTGGGTCTTTGATCACTTTGTAACCAATTGGTTAGGAGATTATTCTCAAGCCTTCCCAGGAAGGGGGTGTACGAGCTTGAGGGGATATTTTGGGGGGAATGGGAACTTCAACTGGTCCTTTTCCCTGGTTCTTGTTTAAATCACTTGATGGGGGCAGCGAATACCTTTTTTCAGGGTGCAGGGGAGATTTTGTACCTTAGGGAGTTTTTAACCTAAGCTGGTAGAAATAAGCTTAGGAGGTCTTTCATGCGAGTCCCCACGACTGTACCCTAGAGTTCAGAGTGGGGAGGGAACCCTGACAAAGTCTATGAAGCTGTGTTGATTACACCAGCTGATGATCTGGGCCTTAGTCTCCAGCCACATTGCACTTCTCTTTGCTTGTAATACGGAGATGGACATCACAACCTGGGGTTACGTTAAAGGGGGGGGGGGGGAAATCCCCATATTTCCTGCCATTGCAACAAGCAGCCCCACTGAGGGCTGATATCTGAGTAGTTAAGTCATTACTCACATGATCTCAACATGGTCACAGGAAGAGCTTTTGGGAATCAATTCTATTTTTCCTAAGGCTTTTCGCTGAATGAAATCAGAACCTTTCTCTGTGCAGCTGCAACGTCCTTTTCCATAGGTCAACTTCCCTAAAAGAAATGGGCCCAGAAGAGAGAGAGAGAGAGATTAGAGCGATATTAGATAGCTGAGCTGTCTTCAGTAAAATATATTTAAATTGAAAGAGGAGAGATTGAAAACACTCCATTTCATCCTCAGGGCTGCTGAGTAATTTGTCCTGCAGTGTTACCATGTGCATATTTACATTAGGACAATGTCACAAAAAGTGCTACACTCTTTTGCTTTGCTCTCGTTAGTTTGTCTACACTACGCCCTTCTGAACCTCTTCCTTCCAGAGCTGAGATTTTCTTTTGTGTTATCAGTCTTGTTTGGAAGTTAGAGGGCCTGATTCTGCTCTCACACAAGTCAATGGCAAACAGGACTCACCCCGGTGTAAAAGTGATGGAGTGACTGAGCAGAAGGAGCAGTTGGAATTAATCGTTGCTCACAAAGGGTCTGAACCAAAACCCATTGAAATCTGTGGGAAAGTTCCCACTGACTTGAATGTGCTTTGGATCACGCCCAAACAGTCTTCCTCTGGTGATTAAAACAAGACAAAATATGACAGACTGAGGCTGATTTCACACCCTTACAAAGTGGAGGACAGTCTGGGCAGAAATCCAAACCTTCTGAAAACTGTCATATTCATTTCCCTGCTAAATACAAGCAGATCAGTCCAAGTCCTATGTGGACAACACACACCTAGACACAGGCAGAGCGGACAGATGTTTGCGAACGGCAGTGGAACACAAACCCTGAACTGAGATCCCCTTTTTGCCACAAAAGTAATTTCCATGCATTTATTCTACACAGCTTTCCAGTTAATCACACCTCTGGCTTTCTCACTTATTACACGTCTTTTGTTACATCGCTACCTCTTACCTTGAATTTCAGCTGCAATCAGGAGCACTGAACAAAGGACAACAGCCCAGGTTCCCTTCATGGTGATGAGAGTGAAGGTTCTTCTGTGTTATTCTTAGATATCTGGGAGAGGTTGAGAAATGTCTAAGAGAAAGTGTTTCCCAGTGTGCATTTATACTCTAAGCCTTTTCCCTCCTTGATGCTGATTGGTCTTGATTATTGCCATGACAGCTAAAATAACCAGAGATTATTCAATCTGTGCGGGGAAGTCCCAACAGGTGACAGAATTGGTTTGCTTTACCAGCTGTTCCCTTTTCATTGAAATTCCTGATTTCTCATAAGGAAAGAAACTAGGCTTTACTTTCAGTGAGTCTTAGGAAGTGATCTCCGTAGGCCCCTATGTGTGCAGGGAGCAGAGCTGCCTTTTTGCTCTCCTAGGCAAAAATAACACAGGGGAAATTCTTGAAGTGAAAGCTACAAATAAACATTGTGTGGGGTGAGGAGTGGGGGGAAGGGAGTCAAGTTATCTCAGCTCCTGTCCCACCTTTAAGGGTGCCCTGTTTTCTCATATCTCTTAGGAATCTTGCTCAGAAACATGGACCGAAGTTTTCACTACAAATTCCATGCAAGTGTGAAGGACAGACAAATAGGGGGAAAGTGCAGTATTTCTGTTAATATTTAAAAGTCCCAAAGATGAGTCAACTCCCATTTGGGATTAAGGGACTGGAGTTGAGATAATCTGACTCTGTTTTCTCTGTCCCACCCCTGAAATATTTTGGGGGGCTTTAACTTTAAGAAATCTCCATGGGCTAGTTTCTCTTGTGAGATCACCCAGACAGCTCCCTGCACACATCCCATATGCGGGCTGATCATTTCCTAAAAGTCACAGAAAGTGAAATCTACTTAGTGTTCCGATGAGAAAACAGGCGTTTAAATGAAAAGGGAACAGCCGGCGAAGACAAAAAATTCCACAGGACTATTGGCTTTTGTGACTTCTCCACCTAGACTGTCTACTCTCTACTTAGTTTAATTTACAAGGCAATATTTTCAGTGATACTGCACAAGGAGTGTGGTGCTATATAGTGTGAGTACGGGCCCTGGATTCTGGCCTTTAGCAATTGTTGTGTCTTCTGCTCTTTCACAACATATGAAATATGAAGGAACCACACAGGTTCAGTGAGGTCCAAATTGTGGTATATTAAAACTGTTAAAATTATAGGTTAAAATTGTAGGTTATAACTTTAAATTTTGGGGAGGAGGTGGTTCCCCTGGTTCTGCTTGCTGGCTAGGGGGCTCTGTAGTGAAGTGTGTGAGCTGGGCCTATCACTAGCAGCAGTGAGTTTGCAGTCAGACAGCCTGTAGTAAGATAGGGTGAGTTGTTCCTCGCTGCTTTAGGGAGCAGCCTGCTTTGTCTCCCTCTGGTTTTGGGTTCTTGTGTGTTAGAGTTCTGAACTCTAAGACAGAAAGAAGTGTTATATTTGAAGGGAGCTGGCTGGAAGGCCATATCACAGGAAGAGGCAGACTACCACACAGGCGGCACGGCCACCATCAGGAGACATGGCCACCTTGAAGAGAGATCTGCTACATCACACGTGGCTATAAGGAGGCACCAGTTGACCCTTTCTCAGGCCCCTAATCAGGAAAACACTTTAAGGACATACTTAAGTCTTATTTGCATCAGTGGGAAACCAACTCATGTGATACAGGATATCTGGGGATTTCTACTCTAACTAAAATAAACTAAGAGTTTCCATATTAGAATGGCACGCCAAACAGATAACAAACAATTGGGAAACCAAAAGGGCAGTGGAGCTTCCTGCCATTAATACAAAACAACTGTTGTGTAAAAAAAGACATTGTGCTAGAAAATAATGAACTAAAATGGAAGAATCCTTTAGCCTCGAATGATAGTCTGCATGTTGAAGGACTGAGTATTTCATGTGAAAGAGCCATCGATTCCAAGGCCAAAAGGGACCATTGTGATTATCTAGGCCATGTCTACCATATGGGACTATAGCAGCATAGCTACGGTGCTATAACTATCCTGCAATAACCCATAGTATACATACAGGCTACCGTGACATCACTGTAGGAGCTCCACCTCTCCAAGCGGGCAGTAGGTAGGTCAACAGAAACATTCTTCTGTCAGCCTAGCTGCATCTGCACAGGGGGTTAGGTCAACATAGCTACATCGCTCAGGTGTGTGAAAAATCCACACCCCTGAGCAATGTAGACGTGCCGACCTAAATTTTAAGTGTAGGCCAGGCCCTAATCTGACTTGTATCACGCAGGCCACAGAACATCCCAAAATAATTCCTTTGGGCCTAGACTCAGAGTACCTCTTTCAGAGAAACATCCAGTCTTGGTCTAAAAATTGCCAGTGATAGAGAATCAACGAGAGCCTTTGGTGAATTGTTTCCAGGGACAGATTTAGGGGCAGGCAACCCAGACGACCGCCTGGGGTGCCGGATTTGGGGGCGCTGGGCTTGGGGTGCTGTTTCTATTGTACAGATCCTAGCATGCAAATGTATCGTCTTATATGACAGGGATCAATCATGCATGCAAATCGCACATCAAAGTCATGAAATGGGCTACAAATGCAATCAAAAATAAGGTGTTCAAAATTTTAACAAATGGGGGGGAAGGGGTGCACTAAAGATGCTCCTCACTTGGGTTGCCATTTGGTGTAGGGCCGGGCCGGATTGTTTCAATGGTTAATTACCCTCACTTTTAAAAAATTATACTGTATTTCCAGTCTGAATTTGTCTAGCTTCAGTTTCCAGCCACTGGATCGTGTTATACCCCGGTGTGACAGGTTGGATCACAGAAAAAGCTGTTCTGGCCAGCGGAGGGGGGATTCCAGCTGGGACCGGCAGGACCAGTTCCCCTAAGGTGCTGGACACCTAGTTCCTTCCCGCTGAAATCAGTAGGAATTAGGTACCTAAATACTCTGCAGGATCTGGGCCCCTGTGCTGTACTTCTGGGACCAGCTCCTTTCTGTCACAGAACAGGGACGCATCTCAGCCCCTTCGCGCTGCCACATCAAGGCAAAGAGCCAGGGTAAACGGGAATCAGACCCAGAGCCTCTCCAGGGAGGTACCCTCCAGTGTGGCACTAGCTTCCCGCCCCGCTTTGCCAAAGACCAAATGTGTTGACCTTAGGGTGACCAGACAGCAAGTGTGAAAAATTGGGACAGAGGTGGGAGGTAATAGGCGCCTATAGAAAGAAAGCTCCAAATATTGGGATTGTCCCTATAAAATAGGGACAGCTGGTCACCCTAGTTGATCTTCAAGTGAAGCTGCAATGCTTATCTATTCCTCCAGGGTTTTCTTTGGGGTGACAGGGAAAGATAAGTAGATGAATGGGGATGGGGGTGCAGTTCTGGAGTTAGAGGTGTAGGAGGAGGACTTGAGAAAGTTCTGTTGGTTGGATATTGGTTCACTGTAGTGTGAATTATTGCAAGCACTGAGCTTTCTATACGTGTCTTTTTATCAAATTCATATGGTAGGATATTAGCATTAATTCTCAGATGAAGTTACTCAACTGTAAATATATCTACCACTATGAATGAAATTACAGCTGATGAATGATTACATAGTACAAACTCCAAGGCAACTGTTCCAGCTTTCAGTGTCTTTTATTCACTTTAATTGGTTTCTCTTTAAAAGGAGAAGTCTAACACAAGGAATGTTTGTGAATATTATATTACAATAATTTGTTATATTACATTTCATCATGATCAGATGCATTTAATCTAAGTAATAAATGTTTATACATCAGTTAAGCATACAGCGTGGTTAGCTTTATATTATAAGCCTTCTTCAATTGTATTTATAAAGCCTACAGACAAATGTTTCACATACCCTAGAACAACAATGATGTGTGATATTATATAAATTAACATGGAACATGTATATCTAAGAATTACGTTAATTTCAAACCTGGTAGAAAAAAATAACTTGGAATTCTTAGTACCTGAGAATATTTTTTATCTCTGAGTTAAGATTCTAATAATATAATAACCCATCCCTGTGGCTCAAAGAAATATTTGCTAATTAGAGAAGCAGAAGAAATCTATTACCACTTGCAGCCACCAGAAGACCCCAAAGACAAACTGGGCCTTTCCTGTCTCTGGTTTGCCAGAAGGATTACTGAGGTTACATATGCCTCACTACATGTCCTGCCGAGACACACTGCTGTTTCATCACAGTGTTGAGATGATGTCACAACCCAGATGTTACCTTAATGGATGCAACGACTGTGTGTTGGGAACAACGTGCCTCCGCTGCAGCATTTGTATTTTAAAAGCTGCAGAGCCAGGTGGAGGAAGCAGACTCAAGTTCATTGCTCCCTGGAGCGGGAGCCTGAAGCACTGAAATCCTAAAATCTCATCCGTCTGTTGAAGTGATCTTTATCTCTTCTCCTTTACAGGTGAGTGCTTTGTGAAGACCTGTCAAAATAAACACAGTGGGAACTTCATCCTTTCCTTAGAATGTTTCTTTCGGGATTTCACATACAGAAGGGCTTGATTTTCCTCTCACACTAGCTTTACACTGTGCCACTCCATTGGACTTACTCCTGATTTACACCAGTTTAAGTCACATCAGAACCAGGGCCATCGAGTACTTGGTAGAACAATAGGTTACATATAAAGGACCAGATTCTGCCACTGTTAAACTGATTAGCACCTTACTTTGTGAATAGTCCCTTTGCTTTCTATAGGATTACTTGTGGAGTAAGGTGTTACTCAGCGAGGGTAAATGTGGCACAGTCTGGTCCTAAAGGATTCTGTGATTTCTCAATAGGCATCACAGATGGCCATTCTTCCCAGCTTTTGAAGCCCACACATGGGTAAAGATCCCCAAAATTCAGCACAAGTGAGTTTAGTAGTGAGTCTGAGACACACAGGCTGTTTAAACTAACTTGTTTTTCCCTTTGAAAGAATGCCGTGCATTTGACCTGCTCTTCTGCGTGAAGCAGGGGGTATTGCTGCAATGGGGGGTTCTGTAACCCCAGATACCTATACTGTGTCCCAGGAAA
This sequence comes from Macrochelys suwanniensis, assembly GCA_033296515.1. NCBI lineage: Eukaryota > Metazoa > Chordata > Testudines > Chelydridae > Macrochelys > Macrochelys suwanniensis. Next base: position 18,565,569 of record CM065779.1, on the reverse strand, counting down.
TATGCCATTTTCTGGGGTTGCAATGCAGGTTTCTGAGGATGCTGTGAGCAGTGGTTCAGCCACAGGCTGGGAGACTGCAGTGCCCATCTATTGAGCCCAAAGTTGGATGTCACTGATATATAAGAATAAAGTGAGCTCTTAAGCACACGAGAGCTTTTTTCTGCAGACGGATGGGAAACCCACCTTTTCTTGATGAGAGCGGTCATCATCTTCTGTACCCATTTGGAATTAGGGTTCAAGCATCTTTTCTCTCCAGTAGGCTTTATTGTAGCACTGAAATGAACAAAGCAAAACAGAATACATTTCCATAGACTGGAAAGGTCACCATGGTTTTTGTTATCTGGGATCAGGGTCTGAATAGCAGGAGTCTGACCCTTGGTGATCTGAGTGATACACTACATTGTCGCCATGAGCTGGGAGCGAATAGAAAATCAAAAGACCTCAGATCAGCTAAAACATTAGAATGATCTAATACCTGATGTATTTGTATTCACCTAGCAAGTGGGATCTAGGTTCTCATCAAGCCTCAGGGCCTGATTCCCTACTACCTGTCTAGTCATTGACCCCTGTGCCAATGGAGTGCAAAACGCTCCTATTCAGATCTGGGGTCAATGATTAAACAAGGCACAAAGTTGTGGAGAATCACAGCCGCCAGGCTAGGCCTCAGTTGGTGTATTTCCATCGAAGTCTATGAAGCTGTGTTGTTACACCAGCCGATGATCTGGGCCTTACTCTCTAGCCTCATTGCTCTTTCCTTCACTTGTAATATGGAGATGGACATCACAACCAGGGGTTACGTTAAAGGGGGGGAAAATCCCCATATTTCCTGCCATTGCAACAAGCAGCCCCACTGAGGGCTGATATCTGAGTGGTTAAGTCATTACTCACATGATCTCAACATGGTCACAGGAAGAGCTCTTGGGAATCACTTCTATTTTTCCTAAGGCTTTTCGCTGAACGAAATCAGAACCTTTCTCTGTGCAGCTGCAACGTCCTTGTCCATAGGACAGCTGCCCTAAAAGAAATGGGCCCAGGAGAGAGAGAGATTAGAGCGATATTAGATACCTGAGCTGTCTTCGGTAAAATATATGTAAGTTGGAAGAGGAGAGATTGAAAACACTCCATTTCATCCTCAGGGCTGCTGAGTAATTTATCCTGCAATGTTACCATGTGCATATTTACATTAAGACAATGTCACAAAAAGTGCTACGCTCTTTTGCTTTGCTCTAGTTAGTTTGTTTACACTAGGCCCTTCTGAACCTCTTCCTTCCAGAGCTGAGATTTTCTTTTGTGTTATCGGTCTTGTTTGGAAGTCAAAGGGCCTGATTCTGCTCTCACACAAGTCAATGGAAAACAGGACTCACCCCGGTGTAAAAGTGATGGGAGTGAATGAGCAGAAGGAGCAGTTGGAATTAAAATCAGTAGCGTAGCCAGGGGGGAGCAGCGGGAGCGGCCGCTCCCCCTTGAGCAGAAGCGGCGGCTTTTTTTAGCAGCACTAAAAAAAGGCGCCGCTTCTTTTTAAGCGCCGCTTCTTGCACTCACCCGGCGGCGCTCCGGGTCTTCGGCGGCATTTTGGCGCGGGGTACCACCACAGACCCGGAGTGAGCCGCCGAAGTGCCGCCGAAGACCCGGAGCGCCGCCGGGTGAGTACAGGGGGAGGCGCCTTTTATAGCGCCGCTCCCCCTGCGCTCCGGACCTGGCTGCGCTACTGATTAAAATCATTGTTGCTCACAAAGGGTCTGAACCAAAACCCATTGAAATCTGTGGGAAAGTTCCCACTGACTTGAATGTGCTTTGGATCAGGCCCAAACGGTCTTCCTCTGGTGATTAAAACAAGACAAAATATGACAGACTGAGGCTGATTTCACACCCTTACAAACTGGGGGACAGTCTAGGCAGAAATCCAAGCCAGAAAACTGTCATATTCATTTCCCTGCTAAATACAAGCAGATCAGTCCGAGTCCTGTGGACAACACACCTTCTAGACACAAGCAGAGCGGACAGAAAAAGAGCGGACTGTTTGCGAGCAACAGTACAACACAAACCCTGAACTGAGATCCCTTTTTTGCCACAAAAGTAATTTCCAAGCATTTATTCTACACAGCTTTCCTGTTAATCACGCCTCTGGCTTTCTCACTTATTACACGTCTTTTGTTATATCGCTGCCTCTTACCTTGAATTTCAGCTGCAATCAGGAGCACTGAACAAAGGACAACAGCCCAGGTTCCCTTCATGGTGATGAGAGTGAAGGTTCTTCTGTGTTATTCTTGGATGTCTGGGAGAGGTTGAGGAATGTCTTAAGACAAAGTGTTTCCCAGTGTGCATTTATACTCTAAGCCTTTTCCCTCCTTGATGCTGATTGGTCTTGATTATTGCCATGACAGCTAAAATAACCAGAGATTATTCAATCTGTGCGGGGAAGTCCGAACAGGTGACAGAATTGGTTTGCTTTGCCAGCTGTTCCCTTTTCACTGAAATTCCTGATTTCTCATAAGGAAAGAAACTCGGTTTCACTTTCAGTGAGTCTTAGGAAGTGATCTCCGTAGGCCTCTATGTGTGCAGGGAGCAGAGCTGCCTTTTTGCTCTCCTAGGCAAAAATAACACAGGGGAAATTCTTGAAGTGAAAGCCACAAATAAACATTGTGTGGGGTGAGGAGTGGCGGGGGGGGATCAAGTTATCTCAGCTTCTGTCCCACCATTAAGGGTGCCCTGTTTTCTCATATCTCTTAGCAATCTTGCTCGGAAACAGGTACCAAAAATTTTACTACAAATTCCACGCAAGTGTGAAGGACAGACAAATAGGGAAAAAGTGCAGTATTTCCGTTAATATTTAAAAGCCCCAAAGATGAGTCAACTCCCATTTGGGATTAAGGGACTGGAGTTGAGATAATCTGACTCTGTTTTCTCTGTCCCACCCCTGAAATATTTTGGGGGGCTTTAACTTTAAGAAATCCCCATGGGCTAGTTTCTCTTGTGAGATCACCCAGACAGTTCCCTGCACACATCCCATATGCGGGCTGATCATTTCCTAAAAGTGAAACCTACTTAGTGTTCCGATGAGAAAACAGGTGTTTAAATGAAAAGGGAACAGCCGGTGAAGACAAAAATCCACAGGACTATTGGCTTTTGTGACTTCTCCACCAGTAGCGTAGCCAGGGCGGGAGCAGGGGGAGCGGCCGCTCCCCCACTGAGCAGAAGCGGCGCCTTTTTTGTGCTCCAACACCTTTTGCTCCTACGCTGCAGCCAGAGCGGAGCATTTTTTTTGGCTCCCGGTTCCTTTTTTTGGCTCCCGACGCTTTTTGCTCCCGGCGCCTTTTTTTAGTTCCGCTCCCCCTGTGCTCTAAACCTGGCTACGCCACTGTTCTCCACCTAGACTGTCTACTCTCTACTTAGTTTAATTTACAAGGAAATATTTTCAGTGATACTGCACAAGGAGTGTGGTGCTATGTAGTGTGAGTACGGGCCCTGGATTCTGGCCTTTAGCAGTTGTTGTGTCATCTGCTCTTTCACAACATATGAAATGTGAAGAAACCACACACGTTCAGTGATGTCCAAATTATGGTATATTAAAACTGTTAAAATTGTAGGTTATAACTTTAAATTTTGGGGAGGGGGTGGTTCCCCTGGTTCTGCTTGCTGGCTAGAGGACTCTGTAGTGAAGTGTGTGAGCTGGGCCTATCACTAGCAGCAGTGAGTTTGCAGTCAGACAGCCTGTAGTAAGATAGGGTGAGTTGTTCCTCGCTGCTTTAGGGAGCAGCCTGCTTTGTCTCCCTCTGGTTTTGGGTTCTTGTGTGTTAGAGTTCTGAACTCTAAGACAGAAAGAAGTGTTATATTTGAAGGGAGCTGGCTGGAAGGCCATATCACAGGAAGAGGCAGACTACCACACAGGCGGCACGGCCACCATCAGGAGACATGGCCACCTTGAAGAGAGATCTGCTACATCACACGTGGCTATAAGGAGGCACCAGTTGACCCTTTCTCAGGCCCCTAATCAGGAAAACACTTTAAGGACATACTTAAGTCTTATTTGCATCAGTGGGAAACCAACTCATGTGATACAGGATATCTGGGGATTTCTACTCTAACTAAAATAAACTAAGAGTTTCCATATTAGAATGGCACGCCAAACAGATAACAAACAATTGGGAAACCAAAAGGGCAGTGGAGCTTCCTGCCATTAATACAAAACAACTGTTGTGTAAAAAAAGACATTGTGCTAGAAAATAATGAACTAAAATGGAAGAATCCTTTAGCCTCGAATGATAGTCTGCATGTTGAAGGACTGAGTATTTCATGTGAAAGAGCCATCGATTCCAAGGCCAAAAGGGACCATTGTGATTATCTAGGCCATGTCTACCATATGGGACTATAGCAGCATAGCTACGGTGCTATAACTATCCTGCAATAACCCATAGTATACATACAGGCTACCGTGACATCACTGTAGGAGCTCCACCTCTCCAAGCGGGCAGTAGGTAGGTCAACAGAAACATTCTTCTGTCAGCCTAGCTGCATCTGCACAGGGGGTTAGGTCAACATAGCTACATCGCTCAGGTGTGTGAAAAATCCACACCCCTGAGCAATGTAGACGTGCCGACCTAAATTTTAAGTGTAGGCCAGGCCCTAATCTGACTTGTATCACGCAGGCCATAGAACTTCCCCCAAATAATTTATTTGGGGCTAGAGTATCTCTTTCAGAGAAACAGCCAGTCTTGGCCTGAACATTGCCAGTGATGGAGAATCCACCACAGCCTTTGGTGAATTGTTTCCAGGGACAGATTTAGGGGCAGGCAACCCTGACAACTGCCTGGGGTGCCGGATTTGGGGGTGCTGGGCTTGGGGTGCTGTTTCTATTGTACAGATCCTAGCATGCAAATGTATCGTCTTATATGACAGGGATCAATCATGCATGCAAATCGCACATCAAAATCGTGAAATGGGCTACAAATGCAATAAAAAATAAGGTGTTCAAAATTTTAACAAATGGGTGGGGGGAGGCGCACACTGAAGATGCTCCTCGCCTGGGTTGCCATTTGGTGTAGGGCCGGGCCGGATTGTTTCAATGGTTAATTACCCTCACTGTTAAAAAATTATACTGAATTTTCAGTCTGAATTTGTCTAGCTTCAGTTTCCAGCCACTGGATCATGTTATACCCCGGCACAAAGCTTGGCATAAAGATCTGTACAAGACCCACATGTTTAGAAGAAGTGAGTATGGGCTTGTCTATGTGGGGAATTTCGTGGCATAATTATACTAGGATGTTTATACTGCTGTAGTTATAATGGTATAAATCCCTAACGTAGACACACTAATCCCAGAATAAGAGTGCCTTTTTCCAATTTAATTTGTCAGTTTAGAACAGTGGTTCCCAAACTTGGTTCGCGGCTTGTTCAGGGTAAGCCCCTGACGGGCTGTGAGTCGCTTTGTTTACCTGACCGTCTGCAGGTACGGCCACTTGCAGCTCCCAGTGGCTGCAGTTAGCCATTCCCAGCCAATGGGAGCTGCGGGAAGTGGTGGTCCGGCCCGCGCCGTTTCCCACAGCTCCCATTGGCCAGGAACAGTGAACCGCGGCCACTGGGAGCTGCGAGTGGCTGTACCTGCGAACGGTCAGGTAAACAAAGCGACTCATAACCCTCCAGGGGCTTACCCTGAACAAGTCGCCATCCAAGTTTGGGAACCCCTGGTTTAGAAGCAACTATTTTTATCAATGGCCTGGAAGAGGACATAAAATCATCACGGATAGTTTGCAGGTGACACAAAGATTGGGGGAGTGGTGAATAATGAAGAGGACAGATCACTAATACAGAGCAATCTGGATAACTTGATAAACATAGCCAAGTAAACAATAAGCACTTCAGTATGGCCAAATGTAAAGTTATACACCCAGGAGCAAAGAATATAGGCCATACTTGCAGGATGGGGGACTCTGTTCTGGGAAGCAGTGATTCTGAAAAAGACTTTGGGCTCGTGATGGATAAGGAGCTGAACATGAGCTCCGTGTGCAATGCTGTGGTCAAAAGGCTAATGCAATCCTGGGATTTATAAACAGAGTAGAAATAAGGAGGTTAAGTGACCTCTGTATTTGGCACTGGTGCGATTGCTGCTGGAATTTGTGTCCAGTTCTGGTGCCCACACTTCAAGAAGGATGTTGAAAAACTGGAGAGGGTTCAGAGAAAAGCCAGAAGAATAATTAAAGGATTAGAAAACGTGCCTTATGGTGAGACACAAGGAGCTACGGCTATTTAGTTTATCAAAGAGAAGGTTAAGCGGTGACTTGCTCATAATCTATAAGCACCTACATGGGAACAGGAGTTTGATTATGAGCTTTTCATTCTAGCTGATAAAGATACAACAAGAACCAATGTCTGGAAGCTGAAGTTAAACAAATCAGGCTAGAAATAAGGTGCAAAATTTTAATAGTGAGAGTAATTAACCATTGGAACGATTTACCAAGGGTTGTGGTGGATTCTCCGTTACTGGCCATTTTAAAATCAAGATTGGGTGTTTTTCTAAAAGATCTGCTCTAACTCAACCACCACAGCTATTGGACTTGAAGCAGGGAAGGTTTATGGCCTGTGTTATGCAAGGGGTCAGACTAGATGATCGCAGTGGTTCCTTCTGGCCTTGGAATCTACTCATCAAATACTTGAGTCCGATGAGTCAGTGTCATGTGGCGCGTTGGTCCTTAAAGGGGATTTGGAGCTCAGCAGCACGTGTGTCAGGCTTAGCTCGCCTCACAAGGTGAAGGGAATCATAGAAATGTAGGGCTGGAAAGGACCTCGAGAGATCATCAGGTCCAGCCTCCTGTGTCAAGTAAACCTAGATCATCCCTGACAGGTGTTTGTCCACCTGGTTTCTAAAAGCTTCCAGCGATGGGGATTCTACAACCTTCTTCTATTCCAGGATCTGTGGCTCTAGAACAGCCTGCCACACAGACTGCTCTGAGTGGGAACCCCAGGACTTGAAGTCATCCTGGCCGGCTGGCCTCCTCCGCTGCCCAACTCCAAGCAGGCAAGCATGAGAGGCAGCTGTCTTGAGAGTGGAAGCTCTGGGGTCCCTAGCAGTCCGAGTGGATGAAATTGGACAAAAACACTGAACTTTCCCATAGAGCAGAAATCCCAAGCTTTGACCCGCTCTAGTGTGTGCTGAGCAGTCCTGAGTGAGGAACTCGAGTTGAAGCCAACCTGGGGAGAAGCCATGAACTGATCTTTGTGGTCTTATTGTTATTAAAGCCAAATTTCAGGGAAGGGGTGAGTTTAGATTTGATAGAACACGTGATGTTTTCTTGTAGAGCAGGCTGGGAAGATCCGTGCTGACAACTCACACCAGAACAGCATAAGAATTCCCCTCTTTACAGATAAGATGAACAGGATGTGTATATAATACACGCACAAATAAAGCCAAGGTCTTATATGTACCTAGGAAGCTGGCCATAAGCCTTTGTACACACTTTACCCAAGCACTTAATTGTTTTTCTTCTAAATTAGGGTCAAAGTCCTACCTATCCTCAGTGGTGACTGGGTGCATAGGCACTGACTTTGTGGGTGCTCCAGGACTGGTGCACCCCCGGAAAAAAATTAGTGGGTGCTTAACACCCACTGGCAGCCAGCTCCCCTGCTCCCATCCTGCGCCTCCCATCTGCTAGTGGCCCCCGCGGATCAATTCCTCCCCCTCCCTCCCGGCACCTCCCGCCGGCCACGATCAGCTGTTTTGCAGCGTGCAGGAGGCGCTGGAGGAGAGTGAGAAGGAGTGTGGATGGGGCATGCTCAGAGGAGGGGGCGGAACTGCGCGGGAAGAGGCGGGGCGGGGGGCCGAACAGGGCAATTATCGAGTGATCCATCCTGTGTCATCCAGTCCCAGCTTCTGATAGTCAGAGGTTTAGGGACACCCAGAGCATGGGGTTGCTTCCCTGGCCATCTTGCCTAATAGCCATTGTTGGACCTATCCTCCATGAACTTACCTAATTCTATTTTGAAACCAGTTATAGTTTTGGCCTTCACAACATCCTCTGGCAATGAGTTCCACAGGTTGACTGTGCATTGTGTGAAGAAGTACTTCCTTTATTTGTTTTAAACCTGCTGCCTATTCATTTCATTGGGTTCTTGTGTTATGTGAAGGGGTAAATGACACTTCCTTATTCACTTTCTTGACACCACTCATGATTTTATAGACCTCTACCATATCCCCCCTTAGTTGTCTCTTTTCTCAGCTGAACAGTTCCAGTCTTTTTAATCTAGTCTCATACAGAGGTTGTTCCATACCTGTAATCCTTTTTGTTGCCCTTTTTTGTACTTCTTCAAATTCTAATATATCTTTTTTTGAGATGGGTTGACCAGAACATCATACAGTATCCACGGTTTGGACATACCATGGGTTTATATAGTGACATTATGATATTTTCTGTCTTATTCTCTATACCTTTCCTAATGGCTCCTAACATCCTGTTAGCTTTTTTTTTTTAAACTGCTGCTACACATTGAGCAGATGTTTTCAGGGAACTGTCCACAGTTACTCCAAAATCTCTTTTTTGAGTGGTAACAGCTAATTTAGACTCCATCATTGTATATGTATAGTTGGGATTATGTTTTCCGATGTGCATTACTTTGCATTTATCAACATTGAATTTCATCTGCCATTTTCTTGCCCAGACTCTGAGTTTTGTGGGATCCCTTTGTAACTCTTTGTAGTCAGCTTTGGACTTAACTGTCTTGAGTAATTTTGTATAGTCTGCAAACTTTGCCACCTCACTGTTTACCTCTTTTTTCAGAGCATTTATGAATATGTTGAACGACACTGGTCCCACTACTTGGGGGATCCCACTATTTATTTTTCTCCACAGTGAAAACTGACCATTTATTCCTACCCTTTGTTTCCTAACTTTAACCAGTTACTGATCCATGAGAGAACCTCCCCTCTTACCCCGTGGCTTTTTACTTTGCTTAAGAGCCTTTGGTGAGGGATCTTGTCAAAGGCTTTCTGAAAGTCCAATGGATCACAGTGTCATGTCTTTCCGTGTTTCCCACCTTGCCTAAAATATGAGACTGTACCTGTAGTGTTTATAGACTGCTCCTTGCTGCGCACTGTGCCCGGACTGGCAGGTCCCTAAAGCCTGTTGTGCTCTGGTGCAAGTGTGAATGGAAGTGGCATGTTAGAACAAGTAGGGTGAAGGACTAGGAGTAAAATCCTGGACCCACTGCAGATAATAGGTCTGCCCATGATGTCCGTGGGGCTGTGATTTCACCTGGTGTCGCTCTCTGCGTTGAGTAGTGGTGGTGGTCTCCTTGAGCACCTCACTTGAAAAGTGAAGGCTAAAGAAAGGGTGGCTGAGAATGGATTTATCTGAGGTGACATAGGCTTCCGTGCGACCCTCCTCATGAAAATGAGGCTGCACATCACCCTCTTTGGTCTCATTCCTGCTGCTGTTTGGGAACAGCTGGTGTCTGGGCAGCCATGCTCTCATCCATGCTGACTGGTTCCCCTGTGCTCTGCCCCTGCCCATCCCTCTTGGCTTTGCACTTCTACACACAACACACGGCACATTTGCTGTGCAGAATCAGGCAACTTCAAATCAAGGTGCCGGGTTTAACCCATAACTCATTTAAAGTGTCCTTCCAAATACCCCCAGGGAGCAGAAAGGGGTGGGGAAGAGCCAGGGCTAAGCCTCCATGGGCTGGTGCTGCAAGGTTCAGTGTTCCTGATCCACAGCCCCTGCCTGCAGATAGCTTGAGCTATAGAAACATACTCTCAACTTTGGAGATTCTCCAGTTCAATCCTCAGCGTTGGCCAACGTGCTAGCTGCTGTACATGCTTCCCCTGCATGCTGGGTGGCTAAGGGTGGGATTGTACCTCTTGAAGCACAATCCTTCCCAGGGATTTCCTGGGGCACTGCCCCAGCACAGACCACAGTGCACACCTTGGCCTTCTGTTTGGGGAGGAAGATCTACGGGACTTCCCAAGCTGAATTTTCAGACATGACCACTTTGAGTGCCTCCATTTTTGGGACCACTTAAAGGGGCTGCTTGCCTTTCAGAGGTAGTGAACGCACACACCGCCTCTTGATTTCCGCTGGAGCTGCAGCCACTCAGCACCAGTGAACATCAGGCCTAGGTGTGAGCTGGGGAACCTAGAAAACAAGGCACCCAAAACCAATGATCACTTGAAAATGTTGGCCTTATTTTCTGGTCCTCCTCGTATTTTTTATTTAAACAGAGAGTGCGTGCCCAGAGCATCGGATGGGTGCACTGTAACTAACAAAATTTAATTCGAACTAAGCCCAGAGTGTATATATTGAGCTGTCCTACCATGCTGTAAAACCCTGTTTGTACCCCTGCATTCTGGGTCTCTCAATAGCTGGCCCACACTGCCTCAGCGGATGGTGCTGATGACAGAAGATTGTGGGTGTCTTTCAGGTGGTGCAATGTATTTTGGGATGCCCTCCTGCATAGAGCCCCGGGAAGTAGGAAGGATAGCCAATGTGGTTGCACAGGCCTTAGGTGCAGGAGGAGAGGGGAGTCTAGGGGGAGCTCACTGCCATCCTACACTGGCTGGAGGCATAGTAGAGACTTGAGGATGGATGAGGACCATAAGCCTCATCCAAAGCTCCTTACAAGCAGTGGGAGTCTCCCAATTCCTTCACTAAGCTTAAGACCAGGAACCAATGGAGGCAAAAGGCAAATGGAGAGGGGGCACAAGGGAAGACATATGGATAGAAAGAGAATGAAATCAAGAACATTGAAGAGAAAGTGTTGGCAAACCACAGGAAAATGATACGGCAAAGAGCAAAAACCTCAAGCCTTTTGCTATGTCAGTATATTCCCCAAATGGCTTGTCTAATTTTGTTCTTCCTATGTGAATGACCAAATTGAGGGCCTGATCCTGACAGATGTGAAGGGCCATCGAGCCGCATGGACCTCAAGAACTTGGGGTAACAGGAGCCCCTATGTGTTTTGCCTGGGTCTGAGCACGGTCACTGCACTACATGGACATACATCTCCTACATGTCTAGCCTAACAAATACAGCACTTCTAAAACCACTTCCCCCAAAATACCCTCCTGGACTTCCATTTTCTTGTTTACTTATACTAAATGGAGTGTTTTTCTGGAAAAGAAAAGAAAAGTAGTAAATCCCCATCAGTTTTGATGTTCCTTGCCAAACCACAGTCTGCGGCTTAAGCAACTGTTGAAGTAACAATTGTGCTCAGGCAGCCTGAAATGATTACCGACAGAAATAAGTCTCCTAAGTCCTTTTTACTCAGGAATCCTCTCTGCTTTGCAGAGCTACTAGGAAGCAGCAAGAAAAGGCTGTTGCTTACTAAACCCAGCCAGCTGCCTGGCTGGAAAAATGGTATAACGTATACATCCGTTAACAAGACTCTGCTTTAATTTTCTAGGCTTCCATTTAATATTCTAACATTAAATCAACTGCTCTCTTCCATATTGCAGGTCTCCGTTCTCCAGAAATATTTGTCTACAAAGGTCAGAACAATTACACTGTGACACGCCGGACGCAAAACGGCACTAAAACACGGCCTTCAGCCCGAATCGTCACCTGCAGCTTGTGTGGCCACCCACAATTGTTCTAACCCTGCCATCCCCTCATTTTGCACAGGTGTTGTGACTATACAGGAAGCAAGTGTACGCCACTGTTGAGTGTGCTGGGTACACCCTCTGCCTCATCCAGAGAATCAAGTCTACTACAGCTGCCAACTGGGTGATTTAGCAGTCTGGGGTTGAATTTCCCCTGAAGCTCCTTACATAAAGGCTTTTCTTGGTAATCAGGCCCTATGTTAAGATAGTTGTAAGATGGATAATTAATCAAACGGCCTTTGTTTACTCATGATGTGAAAGTGAAAGATTTGCTGTGTATATATATTTAGGCATCAAATGGCTAATGATTAACCGGGGGAATGCACCTGCCCCGCTTTGCTTTTGTTTTCTCTATATTGAAATAATATCTTAATTATAACCACAGGGGACCCCCACTTCCCCTGTTCCTCTTTCAGTCTGAGTCTTGCTGACACTCTGCTAGCTGCATAACTAAGACAGAAGGGGAAAAGTAAGAGATTTTCCATTTTATAAATTTGAGTCATAACCCAAATCTAGGTGATCACTTCCTAGATCTTCTTGGGCTCGATCCGACAAGGTGCTGAACATGGTCTCTGATCCAGCAAGGACTTTAGTGGACCTACTCCATGCTTCAGGTTAAGCATGTGGCTAACCAGGGAACATCATGACACCCAGGAGAAAGGGGAAGTGTGAGGGAAGATACAGATCAGAGACCTTGATCCAGTGACTGGGGCTGCCTGTAAGAGGAGAATTACAGAATTTCTTTAATACAAAAACTGTAGTTTGTATTGATTAAAAACATGTGCCCTGTGAAGGCCATGAGTCAATGGGCCAATAGGACTGAGCACTCTGGCCTCAAGCCAGCAAAACACTGGCAACTGAGAAATAAACAGGACTTGTAAATATCATGGAAAGACATTGCCATTTTGCTCTTGTCTGCGAATGTTATTCTGTCCAAGACAAGCATTGTTCACTTGGGTACCAACTATTTAAGAACATAAGAATGGCCATACTGGGTCAGACCAATGGTCCATCTAGCCCAATATCCTGTCTTCCGACAGTGGCCAGTGCCAGGTGCTTCAGAGGGAATGAACAGAACAGGTTATCATCAAGTGATGCATCCCCCATTGCCCATTCATAGCCCAGTGAAGTCAATAGAAAGAATCCTATTCACTTCACTGTGCTTTGAATCAATATCTATATAACAGAACAGAAAGAACTGCAAAAAATATTCTGTACATATTTGGTTGCTTACAAAAACTAACTTGGATTTGACCATATTTGAAACCATTTTGCACTGGCTTCTTGTGGTCAGCTGAGCTTCATTAACACAAAAAATGCTGAACCTGAATATTCACTCAAAGCGAATTTCACATTGTATATTACCGTGATATTCAGAATTTGAAATCTGCATGGTTTGTTTGCATAAATCATCCAATCAGGGAGCATAAGCAATGCTATGACTTAGGTAACCCTCACAGTGTAAATTCCAGAAACTGAATGCTAAATTTTGCCAACAAACTGTTTAAAAAATGCTGTCAACATGTCAAGGATAATTTTGAAAAAATGAGAGTCTTGCTATATGTCTTTGACATTCCATTTCAGCATGATTTTACTGACCAATGAGTTATTAGTTTTCGAATGACAACTCACAAGGCACATTTTGTACAAAGATTATTACAATAGTATGTGGGGTGTGAACACAGCGGTGCATTTGGTCGCAATGCCTCAAACATTTTGCAATCCCAAAAAAAGGGCAAAATTCAATTTGGCATGAACCATTCACCTCCAAGAGTTATTAATATAATTAATCATTTTAATATTGATTAAATATAAATCCCATTTATCCACTTTTCAGGTTATCCAAAACTAATTTGCTTCCCATTTCTGAAACTTGTCTAGACACCAACTTTTTTCCTGAAACTTTGATTTTCACCAAAGCTTTGGATGGCCGAGACATTATGAAAATCATCATATGCTTTTATTGGTACTGGAGATACTTACACAAACTGAACAGTCGTCAATAGCTAGATGATAGATTTTTGTAAATGTTTATAGGTTTGTAAAACAACATTGAAAATATCAGAGAATAACAACTTATTGACATGAAGGGCCTGATTCTTCACTGTCCTCCTCCTTGTGGAGTTATCTACACCTATGCAAAGTGGGTGTAAAATGCCACCAAATCAGCATGGTATCATTTCGTGCCCACTTTGCCCTCGGCTTGCACAGGTGTAAATGGCTACACATGGTGCAAAACAAAGGCAAATTGGGCCTTATGTCTCACGGGGGTTTTTTCAGCTCTCATTGACTTTAACTGGAGCTGTGGGTATGCAGCATTTCTGGAACTCAGACCCTATGAACATAATCCAAGCCTTGATCCTCCAACCACATTCATCCTTAACTCGACTCACACAAGTATAGGGCCTGATGGGCCTGCTTGTCTGCTTAAACGTAAGGACATGGATATGGATGCGTGTGCAGGATCAGAGCTTGAGTTTACACCAGTGTCTGTGCTTGGATCGGGGAGGAAGGTTGAATGTTGCTCTGCCATAACTTTTTTTCTTTTAACTGCTACCAACTAAAGAAAGGGGGAGACTTCGGGGGCAGCGGGGAGGTGCAGTGCTGAGTGAGAGGGATGCTATGTGTTCCATTTTTACCACCTCCAGTACTGACTGCAATGCAATATTGAATAACATCCCCTCCTGGTATCTGAGACTTATCATGACACAGAGATGGCAAAATGGGATGATCTGAGACTGCCAATGCAGAGAGCAGGCATGATTTACAAGAAATAAAAATCCTTTTATAAAATAATCTAAACCACCTCAGGGATTTTCCTACAGAGTCTGTGGCGTATTGTAAAATATAGTCCATGGCATTTTGTGACTCTGGACACAGCTTTGAAAGTCAACAGATGTGATTTCTGAGAAGTAACTCTCTGCTTGCTGGCATTTATCCAAAGCTACAACAATCCAGCCTTCAAATCACTTAATTGCATTCCGCCAGTCCATTGGCAACCCCGTGCCCTTTATGAACAGTAACAATTATTCCAATAGTCATTGTATATTGAATAGAGCCACAGAAAACTAGTGTGTTTCCCACAGCAATGAGTTTAATTGTCAATAAGTGTAAAAACACTCTTCCAAGGAGAAAATTTAATGTCAGCATAATTTAGGACAAAATTGTGCACCTCTTACTTGAATTGGTGAGCAGTTACTTGCACAAACAATCCCAGTCAAGTCAATGGGGCTACTCATGCAATTGCTCACCAATGTGAGTAAAAGGGTCTGTCTCAATAATAACGGCTTATACTTAGGGACAGCTTTTGATACCCATACTCCCACTGAGTAGTTATTCTGTAATCAGTGTGGCCAACTCTCATTATTTTTATGGTGAGACTTCTGATATTTGTTGTCTTAAAGTCTTAGCTCCTGGAGTCCTGTGATTCGACGAAAATCTCAGCCTTTGTTTAAAATATGCCTGGCCCTCATGGTTGAAGAGGAAAACCTGAAAACATGACCTGGATGTACCTTGAAGACTCAGAAACCAGAATGAAAATAAAAAACAGGTGGCTCTGAAATCTCATGATTTGCAAGCCAAGCTTGTGCTGTTTTTTGAGGCCTGACTTGCAATTTCTGAACACTTGAGGATGGCAATGCTGAAATGGTCGTCGTTGCTTTCTCCCCACCCAAAAAAAGAAAAAAAATCTGTCCGCTCTTGAGGGAAAGAGGAGAGCTCTACTTGCCTTCTGCCACACTGAAAGCAAGGGTCAGCGCCGCTCTTCTCTATCTGCATCACCAGGCCTGAGCCAGAGGGGGCATGTGAACAGCTCTGGGAAGGGCCACAACTTGGGAGGGGACGTGAAGAATCTCCACAGCTGCAGAAGGAGCAGAGGTGTCCTGGGGACAAGGGGCAGATGGACACTGGGGCTATGCATATAAAGTGAATGTGAGTTTGGGGGTGGGGACAGATACGAGGGCTGGGGGCACAAAACTAATTGATTTGGGGCTGGGTGTGCAATGGTCTAGAAAGGAACCAAAGACAAACGCAAGGGTGCCAGGAGGCACAAAAAAGGGCACATTAACAACTCTGAAAATAAAACAGGCACCTATCAATGGAAACAAAATAGCTGTGATCAAAACCAGCGTAAAATAACTCCCTAAAAACCTTTAAAAAACCCCAAAATTAAAAAAAAAATTAAAAAAACAAGCACTTGTCAAACAACAATTAATTAGAGCATGACGGTGCAAAACTCACTGGTCCCAATAAAAAAAATCACTATATAAACAGGGTGCCTTGCCATAAAACTTTGGGTTCGGCCTGCCAAGACTTCCCTGGAGAATCATGTCGTGACCGACGGAACCCGGTGATCAACCTAGCTGGTCACTAGGTTGATCCGGACTCTAAACTGGTAACTATAACATCGTTATAGAGTGTGTGTGTGTGTGTGTGTGTGGTGGTGGTGGTGTAATTAAATACATATGCTAACTGTTGTATCTTCAATAAACACGGCGTTTTGCCTTTTCTCCTGAAAAAAATCCTGCGTGCTTCTTATAAGCATAACACTTGGTTGATGCAAGAACTGGGGACCCAAAAATGAAAGCTACTTAGCAATAACAGGAGTTCTTGGCGATGAGTCCAGCAGGTGGAGCTGAGGGGCACAGAATTAATGGCCATTTTGGGGTCTGAGGAGAATCCGAGAGCCCTCCAAACCCACAGGCAGCACTTCATACAGATTGATGACACTTGATACAAATCTGTGTAATTTTGACATTAAAGATCTAGTAGCTTTGTGTCACAAGATGTTGTTAGGTTTGGGTTCTGGAGAAACAAATTGAGCAAGAATCCGTGTGACAAGGACTTAGCTCACTCACGGCTTGCTCAGCGTCACTACCCCTTTGGTTGATGGAGTTCAAAAATCAGAAGACAGACCAAACATGACTAATCTTTTTGGCCGAGCTTGTGAGGCCCTACACTCACGTCAAGGGCATTGTTCTGTCTACAGTGCAATAACTTTTGAAAACTGCATCCAATCAATCGCAAAATGTCTGAGAATGTTCTAAGCATCAAAGGGGAGAAAACTGCTTTTGGTGAAAACTGGACGGTGAAAATGCGGGACATACGGAACCCCTGACATCTGGTTAGCAATCTCATCAGCTTCAAACACCTCTAATTGTCTATATATCACTTAACAGCAGCAATTAACACCTTCCAGCATAATACCACCATTTCAGTTTAGAATGTTGACATTCTGAATGGCTTATTGCTGAGACTATGGACATTTCTGTGATAATTTTATGAAGTGATGCATGACTCAGTTTCCCCATGCTCACTTTGTATTGCTACCCACTGGTTGAGAAGGAGTTAATTTCTCCTCTGTGACAGAGAAATAAGGGTGTTGGTGTTACTTAGACATGGGTGGTTTGGTCTGAATTAACTGTCAAGATATCAAAGGAGTTGCCTCAGAGGTGTAATGGAGTACCAATAAGAGATAACACCGGGAGCCAAGGGAAGCAGAACATGTGAACACAACGTGAATGCAACTTGAAAGAAAGGCCTACATTTGTGGGCAGATGGTAATATATAGTTGCTGCTGCTGCTGCATAGGGCAGAGAGACAGATAAAATCCAGGAGGCTTTGGAAAAGAGAGCAGGTAATTTTGCAAACATGGGCTCTCAGTTCAGTTTTGCTTTTCCCCGGTAACCTGAGGACCCTTAAATATCATATTCCAATTGACTGATAAATGCTGGCTTGTTTTGAAGGGTGGTCCTGCTGGCTGTGTCACTCCCCAAAGGGGTGAAGTCTCTCCCAAGGGTCTAAACTTGCTTGGCCAGGCGGAAGAGACATGTTGAGACACCAGAGGTCCCAGTGTTGGGGTAGTGGAGATGCAGAGCTCACCACTGCAAAAAGCGAAGGTCTAGGGCCTAGAACAAAGGTGATGCTCCCAGAAAGACTGTATGAAAGCTGGAGATATAGAGCACACATGCACCCTGTAAATTGTGACCCCTGTCTGATAGAAATAAGAGACTAGGGTACACAGACCCTAGTAGGTGGCCACCCAGAACCTGCAGCATGGGGAGAAAAGAGGAATGGGGGGAGGGGGGCAAACAGAACCATTGGTATGTAGGAGGAATGGGGAGCGTACAAAGCCTGGGGAGGGAGCGGGGCTGTGATAGGGCTTAACCCCCATCACCTGCCAGAGTAGCACAGGCACCCAATTAGTCATGCTCTGCAGTTGGGGAGGTGGGTCACTACCTGGCTCCTGGCCAGAGGGAGAAGAGCTAAGCCATAATAAGTAGACTGAAGGTGGTTGGTTTGGGTAGAGGTGGTAAAGGAGATTGGATTCTCCAGCTGAGAAGAGTTCAGGGCTAGGGTACAGAGACAACAGGGGATATAGGGATGGTGCAGGCTCCTGTAAGGAAAGCCCTGAGATACAACTTGTAAGTAGAGGGGAAAGGACTTTGGTAGCCCAGAAGGGTAGGAGAACTGTTCAGTTCTTTCTGGGCTTATTTATGATACCTTGGAAGGGGTCTGAACTTAAGTGATGTGGCTAAAGGGCTGAGCCACAGAAGACCTGGGCCCAGAGGCAGGCAGCTAGCAGGAGGTGCTGGAGCCGAAAGTAGCCGCAACATCCGGTACTGATGCAAGGGGTGCTCTGAGGGTGTGTGAGCCCTGTCACAGGGGCAAACAGAGCCCCTGGCATGGAGTGGGGGCTGGTTACGGTGAGTCCTTGAAGTAGAGGAAGATGGGAGGACGGTACACATGGTGAGAATGGAGGGACGAGGAGCCAGTGATGTGCACAATGAGTTGAGTTTACTGAAGTAACAAAGGGTGAGACTTGCTCTCCTAGCTTAAAATATATCATGGGGTTTTTTTTACCCATTTTGGAGCCGGTGGGAGGATCCTAACTCCTGATTTTTAAACACTGGGGTTGGTAATATTGCTCCCATGAGAACTGTGAGCCCCCGAAGTGCATGCAGCATGCTACTGCAGACATGCTTTGAGAATGGCAGGGGCAGAATTATTTACTGAATTCTTTGTTATACAAGAGGAATCCCTCGGCCAACGCAAACACTGCTTCATTGAAATCAGTGGTGCTAAGCTGGCTTACATCTGTGGAGGGTCTGTGCCAAAATGTGTTCAGTAATATTATTCATAGTGTGTTTGGGGGAGGTATGTATTTTTTCCTTAGAAGAAAAAAAAAGAAGCAATGCTTATGTCCTAACAAAGCTATTTATTTACAAAACACTTGTACAAATTCAAGATATTAGTTCAATGAATGTTTAAAAAATTCTAAAGTCTCAGACAACAAACAAAATGTACCGTTATGTATTTCAAAGTATGTCTTTTGAAATGCTCGTACATATATACTTACTATTTATGACAAATTATGCCTCAGTGTTACCATCAATATGATACAAACTGATGGAAGATAAGAATCCAAAATGGAGGGTGGCAATCCCTCTTAAACTCTCTTGTGAAACAAATAAACCAGTACTTTGAGCTAAAGCTAGGGTTAAAACTCTGACCTTGAGTTTTCTGGCTTTTGTTAGTTTTCATCAAGCATATTTTCATCTAAATGTGGGTTTCCCTTGCATATTTTTTTAAAAAGGAGAATGCTCTTCCTGAATATTCATAGAATATGAATGATTTACCCAAAAGACTCAACTGGTTTCTTTGGGATAAAGTTCTACAGCATCTATTTAAATGCATATTTAAGCATATCCGAGAGGACATACTTTTTTTTTTATGTCTTAGCAAATCTTCTTTGGCTGAGGTCAAGTCCCTGATACTAAAAGCCCTGACAAGGCTAAACAATAGCAGTCGAAATAACCAGTGTAAAAAATGATGACAGATGTTGACACACAGAAAAACAGTTGCAAATATTTTATCTGCTGTGGAGCTGATCACACATCATGATGTACTTGCAGGGCTAGAAGCTATGGAACAGCACTCCAGTCAACAGTCAGGCTTGTCGGCCTCGTATGTGAGCAGGTAAATGCCATGCAGTAGTTTTGCACAGTCTTCCTTTCTGGTTGCTGCTGTTACTTATTTCTCTTCAATAATTTCTGGAAGGGGAAAAAAATATATCAGTTCTCTGGTCTGGCCTCCTTCAAGTACAGTGGAAACATGTTCCATTATTGCATCTCCATAATAGCAAAGTGCATTACAAAGGGGGGAAAATATCCATGTCCCAACTTTACAGGTGGGGAAACTGAGGCATAGAGGTTGAGCACCTTATGCTATGTCACACAGGACCAGATTCTGATACCCTTACTTACGCTGAATAGCACCTTACTCTATATCTAGTCTATTGAAGTCAATGGGAACTACTTCTGGATTAAAGTAATACTTGCTGGGTGTAAATGTGTCAGAATATGGTTTACAGTCACTAGGTAGCAGCACTGGAAATAGAACCCAGCAGTTTTGACTCTCAGGACACCACTGTACCCCACAGAGGACACTGCTTCACTTGAAAACTTTGCTTCAGTGAACTGGAAGCTTGGTGCACCACAAAACCCACAAATGCTCAGATGAGCAAATAGCAGGCAGGCAATGCCAAACCCAGAAACACACACAACTCCACGTGGGCCACATTCACCGTCGGATTTCCCTTCCCACTCAGAAAACTTTCAAGTGCCCAGGACTGAAAGCCTCATATCTCCTATTCAGACTCCATTACAGAAGTCTTTCCACAGGCCTGGCTCTTCTATAAAGTTACATTGGAGCTGAGCTATGCACAGTCCATCTATTCATTTAACAATTCTCGGCTATCAGGTCAACTTCCTATTGGAGTTTACTGTCAGGTGCACTGGAGTTTGTTTCTGAATAGCTGTCCTGCTTTGTAAGGTGACCTTTGGAAAGGGCCATCGCTGTGCTTCTGCATGTGCTCTAGCTTAGGGCATGCAATTATTATTTAAACAAGCTTATTCCACTAGCCCACACTGTATTCCTATACTTGGGCTTCACCATCTCACAAAGGATTAGTTTCCTACTGGAGTCACTTATCCATCCATTTTTTTCTTCTTCTATACTTCTGTGCATAATGGAAATCATTTGTGCATTTTGTACAGGGTCATATTGTGCATTTGTTCTACATCACTATTATGGGGGTCTACTAAGGGGTGACAAATTAAAATCTAGCCCTGATCATGCTGCCTCTCATGTCAACAATAATACTTCATACAGGCGGAGAATCTGCTTCCTCGTTGCATCAAATATGTAAATACAATGCATGTAAATTAGCCCTTTTTAAAATTAAGGGTTCATAAAATCTTGTCCAGGCCTGTACCACAATTCCCCTTCAGAATGAGCATCTTGATTTATTTGACTTAAAGACCGAGTACAAAGCCACACAATGAGGGCTCAGTGATTTAAGAAAAGGGGTTTAAACCCAGTGTTTTCAGGACTCCTGTACACTATGCTAAAAGGGGATCCTCCCATCCAATGGTATCTCCCAATACCAAAATGTCAGTGCTTTCAATCCCAAGGTTTTGAGATCCAGGAAACTCAGCTTCGAAAGATATGTAGTAGACTAACAGGTGCTGAGACTTGTCTCTCAAATGTCTAACATTGGATTTATAAAGGGTTTAGTACAGACTAAAGTAAAATATTTCCTCAAATCCCAAAGTTGCATTCGCTACAACTTGCATCGAAAAAGCTCAAAGTGGAGCATTCTAGAAAAAGGCAGGACACAGGCGGCATCCTTATGACTTACCTGGATCAGGCGTGATGCTTGCTTGGAGGTGCTGTTCAAACATTTTCTTTGCCCACTCCCTTTCAGTGTGACACTGTCAGGAGAAAAGATGACTTCGCATGAAATGGGACGTGACCGAATAAATACTGAAATAACGTGCCCTGACCAGTATTCATTGTGCACTTACATCACTTCGATTTGCTGACAACCGCCGCTTTGCCCATATATTTCAACCTTTGCTATACGTTTTGGGTGGATTGCAGGTGCACCAGCTGCTACACAAAGACAGCGTCCCCTGCTGGAGGTTGGCATTCCTATGATGACATAAAGAATACGGATATATAAATACATTTGAGCACAACATTGTTTATTATGATAAAACTACTGGGTCAAATTCTCCTTTCTCTTACGCTGGTGTAACTCCACCAAAGTCAGTGTAGGTTTAGCAGATGTGAGAGGTGAAATAAAATAAGAGATTTCGGGGGGGCGGGGGGGGGCGCCTATTGCCTGTGTCTGAATTGTATTCTGACAGATCAGAGCAGAGAGAACTGGTTCTTCAAATGTATTCAGGAAATCAAATAATTGAAATCAGTAGACGTTAGGGACCTAAATACCTTTGAGAAGCTGGGCCAGAATCACTTGTTAAGCAGTATTTAACCCTTTCATTTCCAGCAGAGGTGGCTCCAAATTACATTTTAATCACAGCCTCAATAAATGAAAGTTGGGCATGATCCTGGCTGTGTGGGAGACATTTGCACAACAGCACCTGCATGGAGCTGGTGGTGTTGATCCTATACTTTCCCTTTCTAGGATCATATATAATAAAATTATATCTCTGTAGTGAAGAGCATCTATTTTTGCCCTAAACTGAGCTTTAATTTACACTTGGCTTGACAAATCAGATTTTTTCTGCTGGGAGACACCAGTTTCCAGAAGGGGAGGGGAGAAACCACGTTAAGTAACAAAATAAGATTGTACAAAACGAGTGAATTTTCCCGCTTGTAGCTTGCTTTGCATTGTCAATTACACAAAGCCAACAGCTGCCTCTTATTTACTGCCTTAAGTATTTCCTGATGTTGTGCCTGCGCAGCTGTTAGCAGGTTTGATCTCTAACATAACACTTGTAAGAGACTGCAAAGCGTTGAACAAGGGGTTATGGGCTAAGGGTTTGAGACAGGCGACCGTTTTAAGACACATCACAGGAAAGAGGCGTGAAGAGCAATGAAAGTTTGCAGGAATCATGTAAAAATCAAGCAGTGCCGTGGGAAATGCTACTGTACCTTGCACCAGAACTGCAGCCAGAAGAAGCAGGAGTGAGAGACGAATGAGAGATTTCATGTTCAGTTCTGTAGCTGCTGCTGCTCCTCTTCCACTTGTTGCTCAGTTGGAGGCAAGTAGATGTGGTGTGGGGTTCAGAGGGAGCTTCTGGACTGCTATTTGTAGGGCATTTTCACTTATCCCACAAGTCTGTAGGCGGGAATTCCCAGAGTCAGAAAACCCCATCTATCTTTGAACAGCTCAGCTTCCTTCCCTGTAGATAAGCAAGTCTGTGCTAGTTTCATTTTCCTGGTTATAAGAAATCCATACCTATTCCTCTCAATCCAAGGATCTGATCAATTATGATTTTATTAGTTAGTTAGTTTTATATTGGCAGGCCCTGGCTCTATGCGCTGACTGACTTAGGCATGCTAGTTTCCATCAAAAAACTCTCCCCACCCCGCCCCAATTTACCATTTTATATGTAAATTAAAGCATTAGAAATTAAAGTATATCAGCAGGGCTAAATGGGTGCAGACGATCATAGGACTTGCAAGACTGGCTCAGTATCTTGTCTCTGACAGTGGCTGGCCCCAGATGCTTAGGGTGACCAGATGTCCTGATTTTATAGGGACAGTCCTGATTTTTGGGTCATTTTCTTATATAGGCTCCTATTACCCCCCACCCCCATCCCGATTTTTCACACTTGCTGTCTGGTCACCCTACAAGAAGGTGTAAGAAGCCCCCAGTAGGCAGATGTGAAACAATCATACACCCCATATTAGGTCTCATCCTGGGATCTAATATTTGGAGAAGGGCTTAAACCCTTGTGGTGTTTAAAATAAAGACCTGTTGAAGTTTGTGAGTACCTTGCCTGACTGATACAACAACCCTCAAACACAAATTTAATATTGCTTCAGCAACATTTTTGTTCGCATTGATTATAACTCTGGATATCCTTGATAGCGATATAAATGGCCAATCTCTTTCTGAACCTTGTTAAGTTCTTGGCCTCTGTGAATTCCACAGTCTAATTACACGTGTGAAGAAGTATTTCCTCTTCTTGACTTTTAATTTCCTACCTTTCAACTTTAACTGAACCCTTGCTCTTGTGTTATGAGACAGGGAGGATTTTTGTGTATATATGGTTCCTTCAAACCTCCTATTCTCTTTCCATTTACCTTCATATCACCACCACTTCCATTAATTGCTGGAACCCCTCATTGGTAGAGGATAGTTGGATGTGTCTACTGCCAGAGTTACAATACTGTTAGCCAGCGGAAGTTGTCCTATGTTTCTTTTTATGGGAGTATTAGTCACTTGGAACCCACATTAAACAAAGTATTACAATTTTGACTAGTGTTATCAAAAGGCTGATTTCTTCTTACAGGACAAAGCCCAAACGAATTAACATTCAGTAAAGCCTAAGACAGAGGATTCAGGTTTCCACCCATTCAGGTTTCCACCCATAAACTAAATTATACTTTTTTGCTAGCTGTTAAAAGCAGGTCACAATAGAACACCCTGCAATTCTGTAGTTCATATTATGTT
Organism: Macrochelys suwanniensis; assembly: GCA_033296515.1. NCBI lineage: Eukaryota > Metazoa > Chordata > Testudines > Chelydridae > Macrochelys > Macrochelys suwanniensis. The sequence goes on along the minus strand of CM065779.1, from coordinate 18,541,495 downwards.
GTACTGAAAGGCAGATGACAGGTCACTTTTTCCATTCAGTAGAAGCGACAAAGAGTCCTGTGGCACCTTATAGACTAACAGACGTATTGGAGCATAAGCTTTCGTGGGTGAATACCCACTTCTTCAGATGCATGCAGTGGAAATATCCAGAGGCAGGTATATCTCTGGATATACCTTATACCTGCCTCTGGATATTTCCACTGGATGCATCTGACGAAGTGGGTATTCACCCACGAAAGCTTATGCTCCAATACGTCTGTTAGTCTATTAGGTGCCACAGAACTCTTTGTCGCTTCTACAGATCCAGACTAACACGGCTACCCCTCCGATACTTTTTCCATTCAGTTAGCAGTGTTCATTGTCAGCTGCAGACACAAAAAGGCTCAACCTAGACAAATGTTTCAATGCCTTATTTAAGTAAGATGTTAAACTTTTGGAAAGTCCTAGCTATTACTCCACCTAGGATTTTAATATTAAGTCTCTAGTCCCAGGTACAAGGCGATACAGCTGGTTGGACATACAGAACAGGAGCCTCCACTTAGGTCTGGCTTGATTTGGTTCATCTTCTACTGATTTGGGTTCTCAAAACATGGCTTTCCCCCTCTGGATTTGGTCCTTGATTCTGCAGGAACAGAAGTACCCTTAAATGTCCTAAATAATTTTCTTGAAGTATGGAGATGCCTTTCTCTGACCTTAGTGAGAAACAAAGTTATCCTTAATTACTGAGTTGTCATTCTTCAGGTTCTGCTGAACAAAATCTTAAGAACCTTTAACTTCTAGTGTACGTTTTAATTCTGAATGTGCTTTTGCATCTGCTGCCTAGTTCTCTTAGCACTTACTTACACCTCTGACTTTCAGCTTCAAACTCTGGGCTAGCCTACAGTACGGCCTTGTCTATAGCATGTCTGGTGAAGATTCTTTATGACAACAGAAGAGAGCTCTCCTGTCGGCATCATAACTCCACCTCTGTGAGAGGTGGTAACTACATTGGCGGGAGAAGCTCTCCAGCCAACATAGGCCTGTCCACACCAACGATTATTCACACTCCTGGGTGGCATAAGTTATACTGAAGTAAGTGGTAGTGTAGACGAGGGCTCATTTGCACTCTGCTTCTCTCTCTTTCTCCTCTCTGCCCCCGCCAGAAATCCCCTGCCTTCATCCTCTTGGCACCAGTTCATTTCCACTTCCCACAAAACAATTCTTATTCAGAAGTGAAAAGGGTCTTTGAACAAGACTTCTTTGTGTGGGTGGGTGGGTGAGTGGGTGGGTGAGTGGGTGGGTGGGCTTCTCTTTTTTGTGGGTCGGAAAAGGGCAAATTGAGATGTTTTATTTATAATGGCCTGGAATGTTCTGACTTTTTTTTTTTTTTTCAATTGCAGCACAATCTTGTACTCTTTGCCTTTTGTTAAAACTAGTTCAAACTAAACTTTGGGTCACACCAGTTTCAGCTAACACAGCTAAAAATCACAGAACACGTAAAATCAGGTAGCTTCTTGCCGAGATGGGGAGCATGGATTGGAAAATGCCCACCCAAGCTCTATTGTGCTGTCTTCTTTTAAAAGGAATATTACTGTCCAGAGCCGTAACTAGGAATTTCTGCGCCCGAGGCAGGGGCACAGAAATTCCTAGTCCTCCCCTTCGCCGAATTGCCGCCGAAGCCGGGGGACCGGCGGACCTCCTGCAGGCAAGCTGGGGCGGCTTTGGCAGCGGGGGAGGAGGGCGCCCCTGGCTGCAGGCTTTTACGCCCCTGCCAGCAGTGCACCCTGAGGCGAGTGCCTCAGTGGCCTCGCTCTCGTTACAGCCCTGTGACTGTCACTTGATGGAAGAAGCACAGTATGTGAATAATGTTAATGTGATTCCTAGGTGAGTGTTTAGCTAATACGACAGTATTATAGCTACAGGGGATTGGAAAGGCCAAAATCTGCCGTCAGATACGTGCCCAGGACTTTCTTTGAAGTTAATGGAAACTACACACATTAATCCAAGGGCGGAATTTGGCCTGTAAGTATGTCACAGTCTTCTTTATTTCCATGACGTGTTTATTCCAGATCAACTTTCAAAATGCACCTTGGAAAGTTGCTTAAGGTGTGGTTTTTCAGAGGGGCTGAGCACCCAAAACTTCCACGTGAAGTCGGTGGGAGCTGCAGGTGCTGAGTAATTAGGCCCACATGTCCCTTTTTGAATCTCACCCTCTGTGAAATAAGAGTACTTAATTAGGCCATGATCAATATCCCACTGAAGTCACTGTGAGCCTTTCCACTGCCTTTGGATCTGGCCCGTAGCTACGTCACAAAGGTGTTTGTTCAAACATTGATTGGTGAGAGTGAAGCATGTCTACAGTATGCCACCTGGGAACGTACTAACTGAGCCCCACATGATAAAAACATGACTCATATTCTGAAATGGGTCTTGCAGCACTGCAAATATTTCAATATTCATTCCTTCAAAAGGTAGGTTTCTTTGATCGGCATTAAAATAAAATAACAGGTCACAGGGCTGTTCTTAGAAGATGGCCCTTTCACTCCTGATGCAAGCTTGCCTTTTGAAGCTCATGTCATCCACCTGCTCTGAATGACTAATAACTGCTCCGGTGTTAGGGGACCGGACTGTAAGGGAGAGTCTGGCAAAAATATGCCAAAGTTTGTAGGTGGAACTAGGCATCATTTAGCCATAATCCATCCCTCAATGAGGTTGCAACCTGTCCAAGGTAAATTCACTACCTCCATTTAGCATCATCTTCATGAGCATGGACTTAGAACTCATGAACTTCCCAGCAAAAACACATGGAAGGGCCTTTTATGGCCCACCAATTTAGCATTCTGAACTGCACAGGTAGTCTGGGGTGGATCCTCAACAACTGTAAATTGTTGGAGATTTGTTGTTGTCAATGGAGCAAGGACAATCTATATCCGCTCAGGGTCTGCCCCTCTGTCTGGAAGAGAACACCGCTCTGGTGGCAGAGACCATCCCAGAGGTGGAAGTGGTATCGTGGAAGTGAGTGAGGTCTGTTTTCTGGTCATCTGCTATAGATTAACAACTGCACTGAGGTTAAGAAATCTGCATATTTACATTCTGAATAATGACTTTCTCAGTACATCAGGTAACAATGTGGTTCCATTAACAACCTGTGTAAATAACAAGGTGCATCCACTTTTATCTATAATCACGTGATTTTATTATTACTACATGTTCCAAGGGACAATTGGTGCTCCAAAGGCATTCTCTTGCGTTTTACCACTGGGCAGAAACTGGAGTCATTAGAAGGGCAGCCACATGGCAAACATTGCCTCTACTGTAATTAGTTAGCTAATTTCATACATTTGGATGTCTTGTTTTGCTGCACAGATTCTCCCTTCCTCTTACAAGTTTCAAAATGACAAACAGCTCCTGCAAGAATGTATTATACAGCAGAGCAGGAAGCTAAAAAGATGAAGAAAAACTAACTACAGCAGAGGTTGGCAGCCTTGGCACGCAGTAATCCGCCGGCGGGCCGCGAGACATTTTGTTTACATTGACCGTCTGTAGGCACGCTCCCCCTCGCAGCTCCCAGTGGCCAGGAATGGTGAACTGCGGCCACTGAGAGCTGCGGGAGGCCGTGCCTGAGGATGGTCAACATAAACAAAATGTCTCGCGGCCCGCCAGTGGATTACCCTGATGGGCTGCGTGCCAAAGGTTGCAGCCCCCTGAACTACAGTATATACATGCTTATACAAAACTAGCATTGTAATTCTGAGCTCTAGATTAGAAACCTGAGCCAAAAGAACAATCTAGCTGTATGTGAGGAAATTCCCCAGTCATTTATTTATAGGACATAAGCAGCAGCAAGATACAGCTGTGCGACCAGTGCCCTTTATGGTCAGACATGACCCTAGTGCCTGCTGCCGTCCAGGCTCAAGGAGACACAGAATTGTCTCAGTAGTCCTTGAGTCTCTGTGGGGAAGTCCCAGTTTCCTTATGGACCTAGCAATGTTCCACTCTTTACAACTGAAACTACAGAGCCTGACAGGGATTTCCACAGCCGCTTCCGCTTTCCTGTGTGGCCGTGACCTCCCCCACACAGCTACCCTGCATGGAAAATGGACATATTACTCTCGTGAGAAAAACTTGTGTGCAGGAGACAGAGCTGTTGTGCAGAGGCCTGAACTCTAAGTTGCCCACGGTAACAAAAGTTCAACTCAGCCTGTTACAAAAAATTGCTTATAAAAGTCAGCAAGAAGTTAGACTGAATTTGTCCAAACGAAAAGGTCGACTGATGCCACCCAACGACTCTGTTAACATCATAAGTAGTGAGCAAAGGAGAATGGAATCAGAAATCAATGGACCAAAATTAGGGTGTCAGAAGTGAGGTCTAAGTGGTCAACAACATAATGAGGGGATGGGCAATTCCATCCATCACCCTCTTCTTTGGAGTCCTTACGAGACTTTGGGGGGAATCATGAAGCTGAGGTAGAGATGGGTGGACTGGAAGGAGCGAGTGTTATCATCATGGCTGCCACCCCCACTTCTCCTGGGTCCCTAAAATCTACCATGATACCATTGGTTCATTATTGTCCTAATCCTGAAAGGCGTCCTGACCAGTCTGGACCAGAGAGAGAGAACCAATGACAGCACTACCTCCATTGACTTTGGCTAAATCCCGAACAACACCTGAAATGTGAGCCGTGGGATTGGCTGTCGCTCCCTCTCTTGTGTCCTTTTCCTTCCCCACCTTATCTCTTCTTTCATTATTTTTTAACCTTATGTTTAATAAGTGCCCAGCTTAGCTGGCCAAGACTGCATCTTTCGCAACACTGCTATGAGCCTGGGACCAGCAAGGCTGCTAAAATCAATGCCTTAAACACCCCAATGCTCGCACAAGTTTGCCAGGTTTCATAGATACTGATCGGAGCGGGTGTGATGCCTGTGTTTCTCTAGCACTGAGCAAGCAAGGAAGAGTTTGCGCCAGACATTAGCTTCATTGTTCATGTCTGATTTTTGTAAGCAAGTCGCTTTTAAGTGAGGTGAAACTTGGGGCTACACAAGATAAATCAGACTCCTGAAAAGGGTACAGTTGTCTGGAAAAGTTGAGAGCCACTGATCTAAATGACTGACGAATCTATGCTTCCTTATTTAAAAACTCCCGACAGCTAAAGCAAATGAACTTTTACGGGGTATTGTTAAACTAAAACCTCACTTAATGCTTTACATTTTTCATTGCTTTAACTGTTCTCTTTCTTGCTAATAAAAGGTTATAAAGGTTTGGTTTTGTAATGGTAGCTGTTCCCATTGAACTGAGCAGGCTGAGATCTATGTACCCAAAACCTCAAACCGTGTTTGACTGTTTAGTGTTATACAGTGACGGGGTCATGTTAACATCTGACTTTCTTGGCCCACTTATTCCATCATAATTAACAGCTTGCTTGGCACATGGCCCACAGCTGTGAAACTAGTCCCAGAATTGATCAGGATGAGCATGAACCGCAGTACGTGCAGATCAAACTGCACAACCCTCACTTCACTCCCTAGCACCAGCAAACCCCAGAACTGACGCCTCTCCTTCACTCCCTAGCACCAACAAACCCCAGAACTGACGCCTCCCCTTCACTCCCTAGCACCAACAAACCCCAGAACTGACGCCTCTCCTTCAAGCCCTAGCACCAACAAACCCCAGAACTGACGCCTCTCCTTCACTCCCTAGCACCAGCAAACCCCAGAACTGACACCTCTCCTGAGAAGAGTCATTCTGTCAAGATGGTCCCAAAATCCGGCTCTGCATTTTGTGGATGGTGTCTGGCCTGAGAGTGTGGGAAGGTTCCAAAAAGGACAGTACCTGGAGCAGACACTTTGGATGGCCTGACTGAGTCGAGAGGGAGGAACTGGGGGCTGTAGTACTAAAGCAAAAGCTTGTATTTTAACAGCTTTTTTCTCATTGCTTTATTTTCTTGTTATAGGGCAGCTTCATTACTGGAGGTTTGCAACCATGGTGGCCCTTCAGTATGATCCTCTGCTAATCTTTGGATGAACAGTCCTTTTGATCCACCCAGAATACCACATCATCCATGAAAGATCTTCTTTTTCTGCTATCAACTTTCCCTTCCAGTGCCCATAAGCATGCATTGCCCGCTGAACTGAGCACGTCCATGGGTTGCAGATAGTGGAACGACCTTCAGATATGGAGATTCTCTACGATATCAGCAGAGAACCCTCTCAAATAAGCAGTGTGGGCAACATGACGGCATTACTAACAGGGTGTGGTGGAGCAGCACATGCCACTTCTGCCCCTATAAAATACCACCAACATCCAAAGACCTGTGACATGGCGAGTGCAGGCCACCATGCAATCAGCCTCCAGCCAAACTTCCTGCTGCTTTCTGGCTAAAGGTGAGGTTCCAAACTGAAAATGTGGCTGCAGTTGAATCCTGGGGCCTTTGTGCTGTATTAGCCCCAAAGTGACACAATAACTCGTTATACCAGGCTTCCTCATTTTCCAGCAGATTATCTATGTCTATGACTATGTAGCCCTGTGGTCTGAAGCTCATAGGGAAAGGCGTTCTCTGCTGCCATCTACTGAGACAGGATGAGCCAGTCCTTAGATGCACGGTTGACAGTAGAGCTGGGCAGAAAATGGTTTTCATGTCCCAAGTGAGGTCCTTGGCCTAAGAACATAGTAATTCAACAGAGATTTGTACGGCACAATATCCAGGAGTGTAGATGTGGGGAGGGGGGGAAAGCAGGGTATATCTTATGAGCTCCAGTTACTGGTTTGTAGCCTGTTTTATTTTCCACTGATTCCTCTGTATTTCATGGGCTTCAGGAAAACCTGCGGAAGCTGCCTGAGAGCTGCTTGGAGGGACGTCATCATCACAGCCTTCACCCATATGGAGTGTCTTCTCTCAGCAGCTTTGGAAACAGCTAGCTGTTCAGTGTAGTACAATTTCACTGACGTTTGAGAGGCGCTTTAAGTGCGAGACAGTTAGTCCCAAACCATTCCTGCGGGGCACCTTCATTCCCGATTAGAAATTGTTTTTAATCATGGAAGTCACATGTTGTTCTGACATGACACAGGGCACTGCGGGTGTCTCAGAAGACTCTGAATGTGTGCAGTAAGGAAGCTGCACTTTGCTTTGTCTTTTTCTGAAAGAAACCCCCTGTGCAGAGAGTGAGATGTCACTGGAGTCCTAAATCCTAATGTCACTACATTTCCCCACATTTTTTCATGTTGATACCGGTATTAGACTAGATAACTTCTGCTCCATTATTTTCCTCCCATTAGAAAATACAATTGGAGGTGACAGATGTGTACTTCTCTAGTGTCATAAAGATTCCTCCCTTGGACACTTTTTGAAGAGAGAGAAACATCTGAAGTTGCTATCCTTGTCCAAAGCTATTATGGCATCATATGCTCTGGATCCGATTGTATTCTTGCAAAACATGTTGTTATAGTGTGCTAGAGCAGATGAAGAACCATTTCTCGCTGTAAAACCCCTAATGACTTACCCATGTAACAATTCCTCTGGACTGCGGTAATAGTTTGAGTCAGTGAAAACCCCATTTTGAATCAAGCTTGGTGGAAACAGTTGCTACATGACATGGAGCATTTCTTCAGTTGTGGGAATCAGTTGTTGCTTCCAAATGGAGCTTCATTCATCCGATGTATGTCAACACAAAAATGGACCTCTGAATTTTAAGGAACTACTATTCATTCATCACCATATGCTCATCCACTGCATTTGAAACCCTTCTTTGAATATGACACGTCTTCCATTTGTAAATGTACGTAAAGAGAAAATTCTTTCAGTATAAGATCTAGAAACAATCGGCCCTAGGTTATACATAGGGTTGCCAACCCTCCTGGTTTTGCCGGGAGTCTCCCAGAATCAGGCCATATCTCCCGGAGGCTACTGAAGCCAATCCGGGAGATTTTAGTCCGGCGGCACAGCAGGGCTAAGGCAAGCTCCCTGCAGGGAGACAGAGGTCTCCGTGTGCTCCCCATGCCATGAGCACCGACTCCACAGCTCCCATTGGCTGGGAACTGCGGCCAATGGAAGCTGCAGAGGCGGTGCTTACAGGCGCGGGCAGCACGTGGAGACCCCTGCTCCCTGCCAGGGGCTGGACATGGCGGCTGGGAGTGGTGTGGGGCCAGGGCAGGCAGGGAGCCTGCCTTAGCCTGCTGCACCGCTGACCTGGAGCCACCCGAGGTAAGCGCCTCCCAGCCGGAGACTACATCCTGCAGCCCCTCCTGCACCCCAACCCCCTACCCCAGCCCAGAGCCTCCTTCTGTACCCCCTCCTGTACCCTTACTCCAGCCTGGAGCCCCCTCCTGCACCCAAAATCACTCCCAGAGCCTGCACCTCTCATGCCCTCCCACACTCCAACCCCCTGCTCCAGCCCTGAACCCCTTTCCGCACCCAAACTCCCTCCTAGAGCCCACACCTCCTTCTGCACCCCAAGCCCCTGACCCAGGCTCAGCCCGGAGCCCCCTCCCACACTCCAAACCCCAGCCCCCTGCCCCAGCCTGGTGAAAGTGAGTAAGGGAGGGGGAGAGCGAGCGACGGAGGGAGGGGGTATGGAGGGGGTGGGGTCTTTGAGAAGAGGTGGGGCCTCGGGGCAGGGGGTGGGGCAAGGGTGTTTGGGTTTCTGCGATTAGACTGTTGGCAACCCTAAGTTATACAGGAAGCATCTTCCTGCCACTTCGTACTCCACCACAAAGAAAAGCTTTGAATAATCTTTCTCTAAAGAAAACGTGGGGTTCATTCGGTAATAGTAACGCAACTCTTGTATGGCTGTGGTTTGTGAAACTGCTTGACCGTCTAAATAAACGGCTATTTAAAAATGTAGTGACCTATTTACTGAATATTTGAAATGCGTAGAGAGCCACCATGAAAAATGGGCCATTGCATTATTAAAACAAAACAAAACAGATATTCCTCCCCTACAAAGCGTTTTCCTTCCCTAGTCTCTGAAATTGCCTCCCCTTGGTGCATACAGAAAACACACACTTACTGGCCCTTTTCCCCCAGCAGTGACTCCAGCTCTCTCCTTGCTCTGAAGGCAGGGAGTGCCTCATCCACCTAGCCCCTGAGACTACAACTCCCGGCCTGCCCTGCTGCCTGGGTCTGGCGAAAGGCTAGGCTGGCTGACAGCACAGTAGCTGTTTGATCCATCAGTGAGGTGGGAGAGATGAGAGTTCCAGCCCACCCTGCTCTCAGAAAGCCAGTGTGAGGCCTGAATCCGAGTTACCAGTTTCTGCCTCAAAACTACCTACTTGAGACCACTTCCTCTCCTGCAGTGACTGTCCGGCGGCTGTGGCTGCAAAGGTATAACCTGCTCCCTATGATTTACCTTGAGCTGTCTGCCTCCAAGGGCTGATGCACTGTTACTTATCGGTACCATATTACCATTGGGGATGCAGCAGGCAGGGTGACCAGATGTCCCCATTTTATAGGGACCGTCCCGATATTCGGGGCTTTTTCTTATATGGGCACCTATTACCCCCCACACTCTGTCCTGATTTTTCATACTTGCTGTCAGCAGTAGCCTGCAGGTAAGTGACAGTGCGGGCAGCAACTATATGCAGTGGTACACAAATGCAAAATCCCCCCTGCATACGTGTGCAAAACATCTGTGCAACACCTTTCATGTGTGTGTTTGTGGTATGCACATCACTGGATTCCAAAGCTCCACTATATACATGTGCGCAAAACAGCTATATAACACCTTTAATCGGTGTATTTGTAATATGTACATAATTCTTTTTATTATAGGTCACATGATTGTCTAGTTTCTATATACGAGGGGAGTTGCAGTGGTCAGGAACTAGCTGGATGTGGCCTACTGCCAACTTAATACTCCCTTTGGGCTTGATTCTGTGACATTTGCTCACAAGAGTAGTCCTTACTTACACAAGTAGTTTCATTTAAGTCCATGAGTCAGTGATTGCATTTCCCCTTTTAGTCATTACCGGATCAGAAATTGTTTGTTTTATTCTTTAAATGAACATTCCCTCACTTGTGCAGAGCAACACTGAAGACAATTTAGCATAATCTTGTGAAGCAAAACATCACTGAGGGACAGGGACAGCGCTTGCACTAGGTGACCCTAGGCGGTTGCCTAGGGTTCCAGGATTTGGGGGGCGGCATTTTGCTGCCCTTGGCGGCGGGCAGCTGCCTCCCGGCTCCATGCTCAGCAGCTGGGGTGGGGGGGGGGGGCGGCGTTAGCTGGGGGGGCGCAGGGCTGGTGCAACAAAGTTTCGCCTAGGGCGTGAAACTTCCTTGCACCGGCCCTGCTGAGGGAGAACATTATTTCATTTTACAAACATTAGGGATGAATTTCTAGTCAAGTTTTTAATGATAACACTTCATGCATGAGAACTCTACTGGTGTGGTGAAATCAAATTTAGCTTTTAATTCTTAAGTTGCATTTCACAACAAACTGTTCAAGAATTCTGTGTGTGTGCAAGAGAGCGAGAGAGAGAGAGAGAGAGGACTTGTGAGTCTATGGGATTTGGTTTCCACAACAACCAGCTCCAAACATGCCTGCAGTATGCAAGATGCACCGGGAGCTTATCACTTGAGCCTGCCTGCCTTGAAGCAACCTGCAAGAGTTTGTATTTTTAAAAACGTAGCTACACGCTTACTTGCACTGTCATTGAATGGGGAGCATTTTATAAATCCAGTCCATGCATCAGTGACAGAGCCAGATGCCATCTTGCATGTGAGAGTTTTACCCTGAGTTGTACAACACGTAAGGTATGTATTTTGATTTTTGTAGTTTCAGCTCACAATCAGATTGCAAATACCATGGTATTCTAACTAATTATTGTAACATACCTCTGGAATTAAACTGTCTGGTGCTCAGAGTAAATTGCATGTTTACTGGAATCTTTATTTAAAATTTAGATTATGTGCAATCTGTTTGATAGATCTTCTGGGCTTTGGCAGGCCAAGATCATGCTGTAGAGCTGGTAGTATCTGTTGGAAATAAGAATCCTACTCATTCATGCAGCTAGTTTCCCTGAAGTCAATGAATGGGACTTTCCATGCAAGTAAGATGAGCAGGATTTGGGCCACTACTACCTATGGATAGCTTGGAACTATTAAAAATGAGAAGAAAAGATAATTCAGGGGCCATAGAAGAGATAAGTGATGATGATTCAGAATCAGTGAACATATTAAGTTTAAGGCACTGGAAGTTTGGATTGTGACTTTAGTCACATTTCCTCCTTTTCTGAATGTAGAAAAACTAAGCTGTGGTGGGAAAACTAAGTGATGGGCGAGTATATCTAGATGCAGGATTTAGTTGTTGGTTACTGATTATAATGTTGGTCCTATAAGTATCGCTAACTATTTAAAGTATTTATAGGGCCTCCATAGCATTTGAGCACCTCACAATCTTTAATGTTTTTGTCCTCACAACAGCCTGTGAGGTAGGGCAATGCTATTATCCCCATGGAAGGTCAAGTGACGTGCCCAAGGCCACACCCAGTCTGTGGTATAGCAAGGAATTGGTCCTAGGTTAACACTATAAGCACCAGACCATCTTTCATCTTGGTGATATTCCGTACTAACGCCCTTCAAATGGTGACGCGGGAAAAGGCAGGTGTCTATCTGTTTGTTTTTTTTAAGCGGCATCCGTACTTAAGAATACAAGTTCTCTTTCTCTCTATCCACTCAGTTCAGCTTGGAAACCCAGTTCTGCATATTTCATTTAAAACAAAAATAAAATGAAAAACTTAGGGTTAGTATTGTAATTCCATAGTGTTCAGCAATTCAGAAAGTTAGCAATATAATTAGACATCCATTTATGATCAAAACAAAATTCAGTACTGGGTTAAACAGGGAAAGTGAATCTGCCAGTGCAAATGTGTACTAGTCTAATTATATACAATTCTTTAGCTTGTTTGGTTTTATCAGTCTAACAACATTGTTAGTCCAGTCAATTCCGTGTCTGAATTTGCTAAATAAAATTTAACTTTACCATCCAGTCAGATTCAGCTTTTGCTGTATCTCTCTGCGCTAATAGGACTTTACATGGTGCATGTGTATTTTTGGTGACTCACTAGGAGCTAGATCAGAGGTGGGCAAACTATGGCCCGCGGCCACATCCGGCCCACGGGACCATCCTGCTTGGTCCTTGAGATCCCAGCCAGGAACGCTAGCCCCCGGCCCCTCCCCTGCTGTTCCCCCTCCCCCACAGCATCACCGTGCCGCCAGGGCTCTGGCCTGCCGCTCCTGTCGGGCAGCGCGGGTTGTGGGGCTGTGAGCTCCTGCTGCTCTGAGCAGCATGGTAAGGGGGCTGGGAGCAGGGGGGTTGGATAAGGGGCAGGGGGGTTCCATGGGGCAGTCAGGGAGCAGGGGGCGGTTGGAAAGGTGTGGGAGTCCTGGGGGGAACTGTCAGGGGGTGGGGGTGTAGATAGGGGTTGGGGCAGTCAGGGCCGGGGGACAGGGAGCGGGAGGTTGGATAGGGGGTGGGGTCCTGGGGGGCGGTTAGGGGTGGGGGTGTGGATAGAGGTCGGGGCAGTCAGGGGACAGGGAGCAGGGGGAGATTGGATGGGGCGGAGGTTATGGGGGGGTGTCGGGATGGGGAACAGGGGAGGTTGGATAGGCGTGGGAGTCCCGGAGAGGGGTCGGGGCCGGGGGAGTTGGAGAGGGGGTGGGGTCCGGGGGGGGCAGACAGGGGACAAGGAGCAGGGGGGGTTGGATGGGTCGGGGATTCTGTCTTCTAACTTAGCCAAATCTGGTGGATTTTCATGAAGATAGCAAGAGACACCTCATACCACAGGACCATCTCCCTGCCAAACTGCAAGTTCTGTTCCAAACCATGGAGGCATTATGGGCAGAAATTGTAAAAGCACTTAAGCCTCATTGAAAGTTAATGTCATTTAAGTTCCTCATTGTCTAAGTCTGCTTTCAAAGTTTACAACTGAACATTGACTTCATTCAGCTTTGAAACTTTACTATGAATAAGAAAAATTCTGCTTTCCCTTTATTATTTTTAGTAGTTTACATTTAACAGAGTACTCTACTGTATTTGCTTTATTTATTTTTTGGTCTCTGCTGCTTTGCGTACTTCCACTTCCGAATGAGGTGTGTGGTTGACCGGTGAGTTCGTAACTCTGGTGTTCATAATGCTGAGGTTCTACAGTATATAATATACTATACATTAAATAAACTGTAACATATAAACCATAATATATTGGTAGAAATGATAAAGTAGAAACAAAATGTTTCATCCTTATCTAAATCAAGGCTTTTGATAAAAATGAAATATTTCATTTTGCAAAAAATTCCCAGATTTTTGACTTTTTTTGTCCCAATTGCGTCATTTGGCCAGCTCTACTTTATAGGGTCACTACCAGCTTCCCCTAGAGCAGTTCTTAGGGCCAGGCTTTTCTCTGAGGTTGAGTGATGGAGCAGGTTTGCCCCCTGGACAATGTGTGCCAACATGGTGGAGTTGCATAGCCATTCGGAATTTGAATGTCTAACAACACTGCAAATAAGAACACCAGAGAGATCCCAGTGATGTTCATGTGCTTCATTAAAAGCCCCATTACTTCCAACACTGACCAGAAGTCTTTACTTTCAGGTACCAGGAGAAAATGCCGTCTAAGTACTTTCAAGAACACAACAAACGGAAGTTCTCGGATTCCCTTAACAGCCAGCGCTGGAGATTCTTGAAAAGTGGCCTGGATGATTTCAGAAGCGGCTTCCCTCCACCATCTGACAACATCATCATCTGTGGCACAAAGGGGCCTGTACCGATTGTTCTGCGTAATCACGCATCTGATGCTTCACGCATGGCCCAGCAGAAGGGAAGGAAAAAGTGCGCCAAAACCCAAGTCAGCCCTTCCAAGCTCAGTCCATTGCAGAAAGCCAGGCGGGATCACATTGCACAAACTGAATACTGCCTGAGCCTGCACCCCCTGGCGCTCTACCCGCATCTGGAAGAAAGCATCCCTCCAGAGGTAAAGGCCCTGTGATTGCTGCTGTTCTTCTTTCAGACAAGTGTCCTTCTGGCAAGTTTTAAACACAAAAATAACCCAGTTGTCAGCTGTTCCTTATATAGAAAATCTGCAGAATATATGACTCATCATGGCAAGGTGAATGATCTTAAACATAGCAAGAGATCTGAACTGGCGTCAGTTTTGAGTTTTGTCACGTTATTTGCAGTCAGTGAACCTGTCCCCATTCATTTGTCAAAATGGAACACGAGAAAGTGTTATTTTAAAAGGGCTGCTTTAGAAGTCAAGCACACGGGGCTGTATGTAGGCAGAGTGTGTAGCCAAAATTAAGTTATTACCAGACATCAAATATAACTGGACGTTCCATGACGGTGTCTCTGCTCAAAATTAAAGAGGTAAGAGTTGGACCAAGACACCAGAGCGAGTCCTGACCTGATCCAACTCCCATTCTTCCCCAGCCTGTCTCTCGAACAGCCCCATCTTCCTCCAGCTTCTGTCCCTGCCCGTTCTCTGCCTCATGCAAAGAATCAGCAGAGAGTCGTCAGCACACAGTTCTACCTCTGGTTTGGGGCAGGGAGCTTCTGGTACAGAGCTCAGAGGGACTCTGTACAGGCAAGCTGGGGGCAGACAGTGAAGGTGAGTGAGAGAGTTAACATGGTCATTTGGAGAGGAAGGGAGCAGGCAAAGGGACAGGGTTAGTCTCGTGTTGGGAGAGGGGCATGGGAGAGAGGAATTCATGGCAAGCATACTCCTCGTCGGGGCACAATGCTATGGGGGAACGTACTGGGGTAAGGTTAAGAAGCAGTAAGATCATCAGGAGAGTGAATTTAGTGTGTCAGGTGAATTCTTCGAAATTTGAGGGGCAAATGAGGAATCTTGGGTCTGATCAGTGAGACTCCAGGTCACAGCGTAGACTCAACTTCAGTACCTTGGGTTATGAAACAAAGGGACTTTTGATGAGATTAAAGGCAGTAAATTCAAAACCAATGAAAGAAAAATCTTTTGCACAATGTATAAGTAGACTGTGGAACTCATCGCCACAGTATACTGTTCAGGCCAAGAGCTTAGCATGAGTCAAAGAAGGACTGGACATTTATATGGATAACTACCCAGAGATACAGTAGTTAATGCTAAACAAGGTTTTGGAAGGGATGTTAAACTTTATGCTTCAGGTATGACACCAATTTCTAACTATTGGGGGATTGGATGAGTCCTTCGTGGGGGCAGATTATCCCACATCTGCCAACTGAGGGGTTTCTTGCACTTTCCTCTGAGGCATCAATCTCATCCGATGTCTGGGACAGGTGAGTGCACTAAATGGACAATAGGACTGATTCTGTCTGGTCACTGCTATGCTGTCCAGGAGCTCTGTTTGTAATGTGCCCCCTTAAGCAGTCTCCATAGGCACTGCGCTGGTGTGAATACCGTGCTCTGTTCTTGTTTGGCTCTCAGCTTTTCGAAGAGGTGGTGGGCGTCCTGGATCCTGGGATGCGCTTGAATAGCGAAGGTGGAGACGAGGATTGTGACCGGGAGAGCCACACCCCTCAGCAAGTGCTGTATCAGCTGGAAGATGGGAAAAGTAAAGAAGCATGTCCCAGGTCATCAGCACTGTGAGTACTGGACAGGGCAGGGGAAGCAGCACTAGGGCCACCTGAATCCACCTTCTGCTGCGGGCCTGGGTTCAATTCAGTCCAATCTCTCTCCTCTGCATGTGGCTGCATCAAAAGAGAGGAGTTGCCTGTTTCTAGGCTGGGTGTATTCCATGCTCTGTGCCAACTCACCTTCAGAGAGACATGTCTGTCAGAGAGGATGTTTCACAGCCATGCGGAAGGACTGGTCAGGGAGTGACTGTGGGAACCTGTGTTCCCCAGATAGGTGGAGAACAAACATGGCCGACACATGACTTTTAAAATGTCTATTTACACAGGTGATATGGTAACGGTGCAAACTAGGGCCAGACACAGGTGAATTCTCTGCTGGTGTACACCCCAGGTAACCCTGACAAAGTCAGTGATGTTTCATGGGACAAAAGTCAGCACAGAACTTGGCACATAGCACAAAACAAGTTACTCTCCTCTGCAAATACATCTTCATCCTGACACAGCCCCCGGCTGTGTAAATCCTGGTACTTTCCTGTGCAGAGAAGGACAGTTGTCACATTTCTTTTCCATATTTGTAACCTTTGTACAAAAAAAACATTGTATATTTTACTGCTGTGTCCAAAAAGAGTTTGGGAGTCAGGTAGACCCACATGATATAGCTTGAGGTGGTTAGTGTTTTGAGAAAAAACCTCGTGTCTTTTACTGAAAAATATTTCTTGGGTCAATCTTTTAAACAAAATCCGATACTAAAGGGACGGTATTTTTAGTTGGTGTTGGTCCTGCTTTGAGCAGGGGGTTGGACTAGATGACCTCCTGAGGTCTCTTCCAACCCTAATCTTCTATGATTCTATGATCACAAAATACCCGTACTTGCATCCTTCAGATTATACTGAGTATAAACAGATGTCCTAGAATGCATTAGTTAGTCTTGCCCAGAGGCTACTATTAGGAATGTGGTCACATTGTGCTGGATGCTTTACAAAACCACAAGGAGACAGTCCAGCTCCAGAAGAGTTCACAGTCTAAATCAAGACAAGACATTAAGTAGTGATACAACAAGCAGGTAAGGGAGGATGAAGGTTACAGTGACAGAACGGTGTAGTGACAGACACGTATCGTTTGCCAGTGTGAAGGGTTGTTTGTTTTTAGTCAGATTACTTTTTGTCCCCAGAAAAATGCAGCACTGAACATAGGCCTGGCCTTCAAAACATGAGACTTTCTCACTAGATGCAGGATAGGTGGCTTCCCTATGTTTGTGAGACCAATTTGAACCAAGTCCTCCAGAGGTGAAAATTTAAGGCATGAAATCACTGTGCTATTTTAGTCCCAACTGTACAAGTCATTTGGACCATTTGTGACCCAAAGCAAGATAAACACAAGTTTTATGTGGTCCTCTGTAGTAGTGACTGTGCCGTGCCAGTTATTACTGGGTCTTGATTGTGCTAATCAAAGACATTTTAGATGTTATTTTATATTTTAAGCAGCAAGGAGTCCAAAGGCAAGAATCCGCAGTACACCTACCTGTCCAAGAAAGAGGTAGCAGCAAGGGGAAAGGAGGCCAGTCTGAGCTACATTCCTCCCCTGGACGAGAACGTAAGGCGAGTGACTAAGGAGTTTTGTGACTGGGTGGCTTCTTTGGTAAGTAAAAGAACCCGTAAAACCCCACACTCTCATTCCAAAAATGCAATGATCAAGACTGAGGCCAATGTTCTCCAGACTTAGGAACCTAAATATGACTTGGGATGCTTAGCTTCAGGCACCCACATCTGAAAATGTTCGTCCTCATGTACAGCAACGTTTGGGGCATAGCCGAGCTCAACCAGTTGGAAAGCAAACAACAAATGGCTTATTCTGGAATACTATCAAGTCAATTTGTTTACTCAGAGCATTTCCCTTCGGGGGGGACATAGTGTACTTGTCAGATTTCATAGAGCTGCTCCATTCTGGAGTCACGTCCATTTATTTGATCAGCATTCGTTCGCCGATTCATGTATTGTTGTTAAATCAACTTTAAATGTGCCTACAGATTACTATGAAGGGCACATTTGAAACATGTAAAAATCAATCAAATCAGCAGAAATCAGTTGTGGCGCGAGAGATATACCTTTGCTATCCTAAGGAAGATGAGGTCTGGGGATGTGAGTGCTGGGCTAACCAAACCCAGAATGACAGGGAGAGAAGCCGCTTTTTCCCACTCTTACGCTGTGCACTTGGGTTATTACTGCAGGGAGGAGAAAAATACGAAGTGGATGAAGCCACCATTCTGAGCTTGTTTGACACTGGATATGAAACCAAGCTGGTGCTCTCTGTGCCCATCCATGTTGTGGAACTAAACAATGTGCCAGCAGAGCTGAGAAAGTATGTGGGTGTTTCACCTGCACCGACTACTGTCAAGAGCCCTCTTCGTACCAGGTGCCACCCATGCCTTGCCAAGGTAAAGAGGCCTGGACCTACATTGTCAGATGTTTCTAGTTATTTTAGGAGCCTTCATTTTTGGGTGCCCAGCTTGATATGTTAAAGGGGCCTGGTTTTCAAGAAGTGCTGAGCATCCGTCTTCTGAAAAACAGGTTCCTCTAAGGTGTTTGAAGATGGGCACCAAAAATTGAGGCACTCAAAATCGCTTTCTGTTTTGAACATTTGTGAACCCTTATTTTTGCATGGGGCAATACTCTAGAAAAAGGGCAAAATGGGAACTGGGAGCATCAATTAGGGCCTAACCGTACAGTCCCTTTACCGGCCAAACTGCCACTGACTCTCGGAAGTTTTGCTTGTATAACATCCAGCTTCAATTAACATCCAGCGCCCGCTGATGTTAATTGAAAGACTGTAGTTGAACTCGGTAAGCTTTGGATCAGGTCCAGAATTGCAGGCTCCCACCCAATGGGCCAAATTCAGCAGTGGTGTGAGATGGTATATTTAGACCCTCTTAAACCTGGTGTAACTCACACTTACAAATGCTGGTGTAACTCACACTTACAAATTCGTACCCCTCCTGTTCATGGCTTTTCTTGCTACACGTTTTCATCTTAATCACCTGAAACGTGGGCAAAACGTTATCTACCAGCCACAGACTGCTTGGGTCAATGTCACTGAAGAGGAAGTGACATTTCTGACAATTTTAGGGGAGAGTTGGGCTAGATCTAGGCTCATAACAGGAAGCAAATCACAAACATAGCTGTGGAGAGACTAGTGCTTCTCCAAAATTGTAGTTCGTTTTGCTTTAGAGACTATGATGGAAAGACAGTCACTAGGTCAGTGACTCCAGAGCTGTGATCCTCTGAGACATCCCTGGTCAGCCACAAAATTAACAAGTCTGAGATGAGAACTAAGCAGTGGTTGCCTGCCTGGGATGAAGCGAGGGGTTCTGTGAGAGGATTGCTGTCTTGTGTGGATCCTTGCCTAATGCTGTTTGCACGACAAAGAAAAATCAATGAGAGCTGGTAATTATTAGAGATAACCTATGAAACATTCACACTTATAGCAGGGCTAGGACTTATACTCGCTGTAGATACCAATGAGAGACATAATCAGCTGTACATCTCACATTCAATGAGTGCCGGATCCCATCCATTCATAAGGTCTGACATGCCGCCCAGAAAAAAGCAGCGGTTCACATACACATGGTGGGAGGAGAGGCAAACACAAACATAACTAGAGAGTATTACCAATTATCTTTTTACAGGGTCCATCCCCACCAAAATGGGAGAAGATCAGGTATGGAGCCTGGTACCTTGAACCAAAAACATGGAGAAAACAGAGAGCAAATGAACCTTTAGAGGATCCCAACACAGCAGTTGATGCCTTTCAGAATTTAAGGAACCAGTTTGGTGAAAAGGTACCGCAAGTGTCCCTGGAATCTCTGTGGTATAGTTCTCAACCAAGTTAATGGGCTAACATTGTTACTGGAATACGCCTGCACACCGTATATTGTCTGACACACTCACAGTTGTGGTTCAGACATGGTGGTTAATTTAGCCCACATAAATGGTGGCACAGCAGTGCCTGTATGTGGGCTGTGATTGTAAAAGGCAGATACACACCAACCAGCATTTATTTTGAAGGATGTTGTTTTAATTCAAGTGATTCTTTAATGCAGGTGAGAGTGTTTTGCTTCAGTAAATAAGCAGATTAACCAGATACTTTCCACTGTGGCAAAAATTCATTCCCTGGGAGGGATCAGGCATGTGAAATGTCAGCTGAGAAAGCATTGGGTTTTGGCTGCAATATCCACCCTTATAAACAAGGGCTCAAATTCATCACAGATGTAATCAGACAACTACCCCTTACATACCTTAGGGGATGTGATGAGTCATAAAAAATGCTATGATGAAGTGCTACAAAAGTTTGAGCATTATTATCAGATTTATCGTGAACAGCAGAGGGGCTAATTCTGTAATCACTGCATTTACATTTTGTTCTAGCAAACAAGTGTCCAAGTGGTGCTAACATCCCCCAGACTAGATTTATGTTGAAGGAACAGTAAAGATATTCCTGGCCCACTAGAGGGCAGTGCTTCCGAAGTTAAATTCAAGAGTTTGGCAATTGCTCACTTTGAAAGAGGGGACCAGATTTTTAAAACAACGATTGTTATACAATCTTGGTTTGTTGAATTATGATGAATAAGTGGCAGTCTCATTGTTTTCTATTTTAAAGCTGTCAGAGAGCATCAGATTCTAGGACCCTTCATAAAGATGCAAAGGGCTTCTTTTGACTCACTCTGATGTCAGACCAGATGGGTTCTGTTAGCTTCAAATCAGGAGTACAAGAGGGTTTGAATGTCTCTGAGAACTAAGGTTAGAGACAGAGGAATCCTGCAAGGAAAAATGGGTGCCGTCAACCAAGGTCAAGAGAATGCTTAGGCGGAGAATAAGATTCGGGTTTGTTAGTACTGTTAAAGATAACAATAAAGGCAAAGCCCCGGGAGAGGTAAGTTTGAAACAAATCCTGTGTTAGGAGCAGGATGGGAAGTCTGCTTCATCTGAAAGCTTTACAAAATCTGTTGATCCTTGATTTGATTTAATAAGGCATTTCTTGAAAAACAAGGTACAGTTCAACCACAAGTTATTGGGCTCGATAGTGTTCACTTACATAGCAAGGAAGAATAATTTCCTCCTCTGCAAGAATTCCTGGGTGAGCTCTATGGCCTATACAGGAGGTCAAGCTAGGTGACCGTAAATTTGATTATGATCTATTTTTAAAAAATCACACTTCAGGGTTGTGAAGTAACCAGATCTCTATAAAAGCAGCAAATCAGAAATCAATTAAGCTAATTAAAATGCCTAATGGCTAATTGGTGTTTGTTGTGGTGAGAATTTCACAGAAATCCCCTTTGTGGTTGACTCAGTGAGGGTGTAAATAAAAATACATTTCAGAGGCTTATTTTAAGTTTTCCCTTCATACCAAGCTGTTCAAGTCTGTTTTGGAAATTCCCCTAGGAGGTAGAGCTCATGCAGCTCCATGGAACACACGCTTTTAAGGAATTCCTCGAAAGGAAGGGCTACCGGAAGCCTGAGGTAAGTCAGTGAGAGTGTAACAGCTGCTTTGCATGATCACAACAGCGAGGATCATGGTGCCCTAGGTCTGTGAATCAGAGCTGTGTTTCTAGCACCGGCTCCCTGACCCACGTGGACAGGGATTTTTAGTCTCTGACCCATATGAGAAGCTGGTTATACAGCCATGCTATGCACTAGCTAAGGATGTAATTTATGGGCCCCATCCACACAACTAGCTGTAGCATATCCGGGTACCATGCTATAGTGTGGTTTGGTTCTGCTCAAGCAAGCCAGGAACTGTGCTCTGACCTCGGGGGCCAGATTCAAAACCCTGAGGCAAGTTTATGCCACTCCACACAGCCAGACTGCAACTCTCAGGCCTGCATTTGTCCTCAGGGCAGTTAACACAGCTTGGACAGATCAGTTCTCACTAAGAAAATGAAGAAAAAATACGCACTGCTCAGGGAAACAGATTAAACCCTGCTGTTAAGAGCTGTGTTGGAACAGGGCTGCTGTCATTTGGACAGCATTTTTAAAAGATGTAAGCGTAAGGGAAGCTTGCACTTCTGTTGTTACCTGTATGGTAACTGTGCGTGTACAGAAAATCTCATTATCATGGGCTATCTGGCACCATCCCATCAGGTCCAAACTGCTTTAATTAAAAAAAAAATCTATCTGTAAACACAAATCACATTGGTTTCTTGATCCCCTGCAATTTCTTTAAAATATTTTTGTATTAAACAATCAGCCACTTAAGAGCATTATATATATGTTTTGTTTTAGTTCCTTCTGCAGATGCTGGCTGTGGGGGATGCTAAGGGAGCACAAGAGCGGACGTCAAAGGGCTACAAGAAAGAGTCTCTGAAGAGACCCGAGGGGCTCAGAGAAGGATCTTCCTCAACAATTGTTAATTAACACAGAGTTCTGACTTTATTCACAAGAAACAGACGCACTAGTGAAACTGCTCCTGGAAGCTCCCATAGTAGCAATCTCGATGATAGGTTGATTGTTTCCTTCTTTAGAAATTGCTAGTCAGATATAGTTTAAAGAGAACTACTTGGATTAATGAATTCCAGACACATGCCAGATGTAAAGGCTGGCTGGGACACCCAGTTACGTTCTATAGGCCAATGGTAGAGAAGTCAGAAGGGGGCACCACCTACCACAGTGATGGCAGCGGCAGCAGCAGGACGTCCTGCCTCACCGAAGTGGTTAGATAAAGAACAGAGATGGAATATTTTCTTAATGACAGTCATGTCTATTACATCAGACACGATTACTCACATATAGCCCAGTCCCACAAGCGACATAGTGATCTAAAGTCTTTGCCAAGTAATGTATCCCGTATCAGTGTCCCTCTCCCAAGTCTCACTAGGCAGCACCTAAGCGCTCTCCTCCTCTAACACTAACAGAGATGTAGGCGAGCCTATGCTATAAACTGCCCCAGACTCCTCCTCTTCCCAGCATGTTGTGCAAAGAGGAGATGAACTGTTTCCTTGCTCTATCAATACAGCAAGCCTCCTCTGTATTACTGCCCTGGGTGTATTCTTCAGCCAGGGAAGGACAAATCTCTCGGTCTGTTTTCTGTTTGGCTGGTTTGTTTGCTTGGTTGGGGCTTTTTGCCTAAACCCAGGCCAACCTTGTCTGATAACAAGGGCCAGGGGAATCTGAGGTCTAGATACACCTTCTTCAATCTCCGGGTCCTAAATAAACAATTTAGAGGGACTCAGTCCTGCTTTCTTAAAAATGTGGAGTGAAATCCTGGTGCTATTGAAGTCAATGGGGCCAGGATTTCACCCATGACCTTTCGTGCCTCCCAGGGATGACTTGCTCTGTTATAAATGGTTATTAAAACAGAAGAGAGGGTCTGAGCATGTAAACCTGCTAGAAAAAGCCTCCTGTTCCTCTGCTTTGCTTTTCCCCCCAGACTAGATTCCTCTGTTGGTATTACTGGGTGCCCCAAACTGGGCTTCAATAGGGATTTGGGGACCTAGGCTCCAGTTCTGCTCCCTTGGAAATAAATGGGAAAACTCCCATGGACTTCACAGAAGCAATATAGAGCTTCTAGTGAGTGATGTGGAGGTAACCTAATGAGTGTGGGCTTGTTGCATGTCAACTGGGACTGTCCTGTTTATTGAAACCAAATGTGTGCCTTCTTCTAACCCTGTTTTATTGGGCATAGTATTGTGGGTGAGTTTTTTACACTCCTCTGGCTGTGTAGCACCAGCTATGGGAACAGTTATTCCTACATTTTCAAAGCACTGCACCAGCTTTTGCCCAGGAGACTTGCAATAAAGCCCACTTGAATCCCCCTGAAGGGGAGAGACCACTCTCTGAGCCCAGGTGGGCGGAGCCAGGCTGTGCCCACCCCTCTCACCGGAAGTTAAGAGGCAGAGCAGGAAGTATAAAGGGCAGGTCCTGGACCTCAGTTGGGTGGCAGCTGCCGGCGGAGACAGACACCTCCTGCCCACCCCTGAGGCTGGAGACCGAAGAGGAGCCCTGCGGAGCTGAAGGCTGGCCGAGGCGTCACTGGCCATCTACCCTGGAGAAACGGTCAACACCCACGCATCCAGGTACCCCCCGAGGGGAGGGGAGGAAGCGGCCCAGCGACAGCCAACTCCAGTCTGGCGGCAGTGCTGCGGCCAGGATCCCCACTGACTTCTGCCACTGTTAGGGCTGGGACCCAGTGGAATAGGGTGGGCCTGGGTCTCTCTTCCCCCCCTCCCACCACTCCACCCTGACATTTATCAGCCGTCCCACCAGAGCCAGGACGCCTGACTATGTGGTGCTCTGCACCTGTCCACGAGCCTGAGCCCCATAACCTTTAGTGCTCTGCCCTGCCTTAGGGCTGGCGCACACAGACTCCTTACAGCCTGAAAGCCGGACCCCCTTCAGACTGTGAGTCCGCTCCACCCCTCAGCCTCACGCCAGACTTCGCTAATTCCCTGACTGTGGGCAGCGCCCATTGACGTAGTGAGGCAGACTGGCCACCCACTGACCCAGAGGAGGTGACCACCGCGAACCCACTACACGAAGTCTGTGGCAGAGCAGAGAATTGAACTTGGGTGTCCCAGGTCTTAGGTTCGTGCCCTAACCACTGAACTATCCATCCTCAGTCTCATTCAAGTGTGACTCCCAGGCACACCCAACACTCCCTCGCTCTTAAAGGCCTTACTCTGACATATTTTACCACTAGGAATTTGTTGACAGTCAGAAAGGAGCACAGTGGATGCTAAGCCCTGCCATGAGACAAGGACTATTGAACTTTTGTAACCCTGACCCTAACAGGTGACTGGAGTCCAGAAATAAAGTTCAGTCTCTTCCCGGTACTCTTGTGTGTCATAAAGCTCCTACATGCTTAATACACTGACATTAGCAAAGGCCCAGAATCTCACAACAAGATGCTCCAAGTTCCTGTGTCCACATCTTAGCCCCCCAAAAAGTGGTCTGGCTTTCAGAAGTACTGCGTACCCAGAAAGTCACTGACGTCAAGAGTGCTTTCTCCTTAACCATGTCAGTACACTATAGAAAGATTTGATCTTGAAGGCTTTCTTCCTTCTTTATGTGTTTTTTATTTCTTAATTAATCTGAGGAACTATCTTATTTCATAAGATGGAAAAAATAAAATTGGACATGTATGCCATTTAATGTCAGGCCATGATATAAATTGGCTCAAAAGTATATTTTAATCGTCTGTGGCCTCTTATTTTGTTGATCGAGTGTGGGCACTATAAATGTCGTCGTCTTGTCCGTAGGGAAGGTGTTTTGGATTTGAACTAGCAACCCTGGTGACAAGCACTGTTTGGGTTTCTATTTGAAGGCACTCATGCTGTTCAAACCTAATATGTCAGCCACACAGTAACATGCAGGTGGACCTCTGGCCCACGCAGGATTAGGGTCTAAACGGGCTCACAGTGGCTCACTCATGCAATGTGTTGAGCACTTTGAACATTCCCACTGATGTTGGATGGATCTATGATAAAGCCATGGAGCATCATTGCATCATTGACATTTCTTGATGAAAGTATAAGCATCTAATCAATACGTCAGAATGGGTTTGCCTGTAACTATAATTAAGGGCTACGATTTAGTCATGAGTATTTATAGTATAAGTCATGGGCAGGTCACGGGCAATAAAG
The DNA here is from genome assembly GCA_033296515.1 of Macrochelys suwanniensis. Lineage (NCBI taxonomy): Eukaryota > Metazoa > Chordata > Testudines > Chelydridae > Macrochelys > Macrochelys suwanniensis. Next base: position 18,516,324 of record CM065779.1, on the reverse strand, counting down.
AAAAATTCACGGGCGTGACCTGTCCATGACTTATACTATAAATACCCCTGACTAAATCTTGCGGGGAGGGGCAGCAGCACCAGCTACCGGGGGCTGCTCCAGCAGTGCCCGTGTGGCTGTCCCTGGGGCCACTTGAGCAGCTGGCCCTGGAGCCAGCTGCTTGGACGGCCCTGGGATCAGTCACACTGGCCACTGCAGAAATCACAGAGGTCGCAGGAAGTCATGGAATCCGTGACTTCCTGTGACGTCCATGACAGACCTGTAGCCCTAACTATAGTCAGTTAGTGCAAATTATTCTTCTTCACCTTGAAGATTGGCGGAAAACCACTACAGACCAGACTCTTCCTTTTAATGCCATTTAAATTTCACACACAGATAGTTGCAGAAAAATCTATTTAATGACTTCAATCTTGCTAACAAAGCTGAAATCCTGGGTACACGGCTCTTGCTCTATTTTGTTGCAACATGAAATATGTCAGGGTTTCTCAGAATAGCCTAGGGATGTGCAACCAATTTTTATAATGGGGAGGAATGTATCCCAGGGGTGGACTTTCATACATGACTGGCTAGTGAAAATACAAGGTATGATGCACTCAAATGTGATGAACAGTGCAATGCAATATCAGCCTCTTTGATGGGTGAGAATTCCTTCGACAAACAAGAGAAAGGAATCTGGTGTAGAAGACTGGAAGGAAGCCCTAACTAGGGCCCCATTCTTGCAATCAGATCATGCAAGCCCAAAGGCCGCCGATGCACCTCTGAATGCAGAATCAGGACCTAGCCCATTTATTTATTTAAACTGAAAGAAATAATTTGTTCTCCACAGTGTTAGATGAATTGGAGAAAGCATTAATAATTGTCAGTATGGAAACACAGAGCAGTGAAATATCATTGGTAAGTAGCTCAATCTCGAATATATAGTGAAAGAATAATTTACCATTCCCGTAACACATGGTATTTTGGCACCATTTAAAAATGCTCAAGAGCAGCAGCATCCTCAGTCTTCTCTAAATATGCAGGGGTACACTGAGAATGTGATTTTCAAAGCCACATAAGGGATTAGGATGCCCATTAAAAATTAATAGAAACTGGGTTTCCAAATCCCGTAGGCATCTTTGAAAGCCCCACCCTGAATGTTCTCCTTCTCAATAACGGCACTGGTTTCTATTATGCTCGCAGGTGGAAGTGTAACAATATGGTCTCGTGTTACTTAAAGTTTGTGCAAAGGATTATTTTAGGTCATTTAAGTGGGGTTTTCCAAAAGAACACAAACAAGGGGCCATCTCAAATTGCACACTGATATTTTATGTGCAGTAGTGTTCTCTCTCTGGGCTAAAAGGTATTGTATTGACCAAAAAGACCACGACACTGGAGAAATTGCTTTGGAAAACGTAATCGTGGAAATCTGAATCCAAACACTTGCATGGCATTTGGATGTCACTGTTTCTACATACAGAGAAGAACAAATCCTGCCTTTGTGACTAGGGCAAAACTCCCACTGACTTTAATGAGAGCCTCGTCTGAGGCAGCAATGAATGAAGACTGTCCGAGCCAGATCCCGCACTGGTGTAAAATAGTGTAGCTCCCATGATTTCAAGGCAGTTACATTGATTTATACCGGCTGAGGATCTGCTCCACAGTATAGGATTTTGCCCTCCAGGCATCATTGGCTTAATTATTCAGTTATATTTATTACCACCGTGTGCTATAGAAGGAAGGCATTACTTTTCATGTAGCTAACGCGTTAACTGTGAGGAGCTGATATTTCAGACACTGTCTTTCTGACCATGCTGATATAAATGTGTTTTGGTCTGTGGGGGCAGATTATAGTATAACAAGGCGCTCTAACAGCAGTGGTTTAATCTAATCGGCGTAGCAGGATGCTGGAGTCAGGGCTGCTTGGATGGTGTTGGTCTCCCCGCCGTAGAAAAACGGGAAGGTTGTGGTGTAGCATTTGTTCCTGTCATAGGTGTAGCAGGTATCGGAACTGCTGCAGTTGTTGCTCTGCTCAGCAGTAACTACCCGGTCACCTAGCTCCACTTCTGTGGGATCACATTTTTTGCAGCTGGAAGACAGATCGGATGGAATGCATGTTAGGCAGTAGTCACTGAAAGAGGCCACCGCGCGGGAGAGGGCTCAAGTCCTCATTGCTACTTTGGCAGTGACACGTCAGTCTGGCTTTGCTGTCTCTTTAGGCTCTGGAGCAGCCAGGCCCTTTCCTGATTTACGAGCAAATGGCCCAATTCTTTGGCACCAGGGCCAGCCCCCAAACCTTCAAAAATGATGAGTCAGGTCCCCAAAATGATGAGCTTGGTTAACAATAAATGTGGGGTTCTTTTTATTTGCTTTCCGGTTTTTGAGCCTTCAGTGTGCACTTGGGTCACTTTTTCAAGTTTTTCTGTGCAACCATGTGGGCTAGAAACTCACTTTAATCTTTAATGAAAACTGGGATTCTCCTGTGATCACATGACTCCAGGAGCTGGGACTTTACTTAAAACATCAAATGTTTCAAGACTCAGGATAAAATCATGAGTTAGAGCAGCAGAGAATTTGACTCAACATCTTACATTTACGTAGGCTGAATCTCACCCACGTTCAATTCAGCCTCAGCGTGAGCAGGCTCTTTGCAGAGGTGAGATTCCTGCCAGCTTCATCACTGTCTATGCTAGAAGTCAAGGTCTTGCTTTTGCCCCATGATCTCACATGGGTATTGGATTTTAATGTATTGGGGCTATGTGCATCATGGCACTGTTTTTAAAAAATGACATTTTATGAAGGGATTTGTTTAGTTTCTACATCTAAATTTGCCATAGTAACTCCTGAATTCCCTCTCCATAGGAAGGACAGGCTTGTGGTTAAGTCACTGGAGCGAAGGTTGGGGATTCTGTTCCCAAGTTCTGTAGCAGAATTCCTGTGACCTTGGACAAGCCACGTAACTTCTGCCTCAATTCCCATATCTGCCTAATGGGATGTGGTGAGGATTAATTAATTGATGTTTGGACAGTGGGGTGGAAGGGCAAAGTGTTCTGAAATTAATGCAGTAAAGAAAATTACTTACAGCTCAGACAGCCGGTAGACAAAGGTGGTTCTCACTGGTGAGGTGGGATCAGAGATGTTCTGTCTGCTCAACAGGGGGACTCTAAGGGGGGGGAAAAAAAGAACAGGACCATCAAGTGACCACAAATTGCTCTAATGAATTCTGCAAGCTCCATAATGTCTCGTGATTATTCTAATTCACAGAATCCAAGTTCTTCTCTTGTTCTGAGTTCAGATATTTTCATCTCTTCCCCTTCCATTTCCCGTGAAGTTTCAGATACTTGATCTGTAGAACGGATATGTGTTATACCTGCACTGAACCTTCGCATACCCTCAAAAGCAACAGGGTCTTTCCTGCATCATTGCCAGACACCACCATGGAAAGACTGGAGGGTGTCAAAGCACTGCACCGTGTTAGGCCGCTAGTGAGTGATGGAACAATTTCCACAAGTGCCACATGCCACAGATGATGCTTTCAGTAATGACATCATGGCACTGATGTTCCTCCTGCCCCCTCTTGAGCTGGTGGAAACCGGGACACAACACACATGAGACTAGCTCACGTTCAGGTGGGTGGGTGACTGACTCACTCACTTTCATGAAGTGAGCCCTTCCCATGGCTCCAATGCTGCCCTCCTTACTCAGACAAAACGTCCCTCACTCAGTGGGAGTAAAGAGTGCAGAATTAGTCCCTGTGAGCGGACAGTTAATTAGCTAATTGCACCATGGAAGTTTGGCGTTCCCTGAAAAATCAGGCATTGGCCTCTCCCAGGGACAAAATCTCAGACCAGGGGTCCATTCTGGAATGTCAATCCTATGTTCTATGCTAGCCAGGGTTCCTAATTATCAGAACAGGAGATACACTGAAGGAGACAAGAGTAGCTATCTTACAAAGCTACTGTCAACTCTTCAGAAAAGTTTCTGAGCTGCGTTTTGGACTGATAGACGAAGCAACATGTAGTGTGACATGGGCCATTTTCCACTAGTCTACAGCAATATACGCTGCAGGCCATTAGAGCACTAGATGGGTGTTAATGAAATCGTAATTACTTACACTATAACATGAAAACCAGGACAAAATGAAACCCTCTCATGTCCCATAACTAATATGCTGAAGTGAGACAAAGGAACCTGCTGTGTCGTGTCACCTCATCTTTACCCACTTCAAATCAAGCATTGTTTGCCACTTACATGACGCGTATATTTCTCACCAGGATTTCCTCCTCAGGATTGTCTTTAGAAGGGACAAACCTTGAGGTCACCCTCGCACATTTACACTTGTTGTCAACTAGGACATGCTCTTCCGCCTCCTCAGCCTCATAACCTGGGAACACAGGATGGGTTTTAAAAGGAGAGAAAAACAAGAGAAAAGAAAATTCTTGCCAGTTCCTGGAATTGATTTACTATATTTTTCAGACATCTTATCCACGGCGCAGTAATGTACAATGTGGTTCTCATCTAACATCTGCTCAGTCATTGCAGGCCCTCCTGCAAAACTGAATCCCCTACTGCTCAGCCCCAAAGTCGGTGTGGTCTCCTTCCACCACTTACTCAAACAGCCGGGTCTGAAAGGGGGAGGCAGTAGGGAATGAAGCCACAAATTATGCATATCTGGAGAGGGTCTGGGAGACAAAAGGCGCAGGTTTCCTGTTAAACAGGAGTGAAGAACCTGTGCCAATACCCCAACTTGAGCCAAGGAAGATGTTCTGCTCCACACCAGGCAGCTCAAGGGTTGTCTTTTGCTCCTTACGCAGAAGACGAAGGAACCGCAATGGACCAAGTATGGTCCAAATAACTGTATCCTAAACATAAATAACATGGAAGACCCAGCCTCATATATACACTGGCTTCGGAAACAGAAGACCACAAGGGCCACTAGAGGGCTCACAAGCTATTTAAAGGGAAACCACTACCCCACTTCTGTGCGCTACACCAAGTTAGCACCAACGCAGAGCTCTGCCATCCCAACGCTGGCTGGAGCACGAGCAGTAACAATCCCACCAGCATTCCAGCCTCTCCAACGCCGGGCAGCTTCAGCAGCACTGTCAGAACCAGTCCTAACTTCATAGTTACTCCTCCAAAGCAGAGGGAGAACACAGTGGTCAGTGGGGATTCCCCACTGGAAATTCTGAAACCCTCCAGCTAACGTTTGGGCATTTTTATAGCTCCTAAGTAGTGACTTTGTCTTTACACAGCCAAATTCACCCATCGCAGAAACAGATGTGGTGACGATAGCAGGGTTTGACTCGCCAACACTCAGGGCCAATTCTCCAAAGGTAGAAACCAATTTCAGTGCAATAAAACCCCTTGGGCACCTGATTCTGCAAATGTGTGTGCAGACTGGTGAAATACAGCTGCAAGTAACTAGCCAGGTCCCAGATTGTATTTAGACACCCCTGGAGCATTCACTGGGTTTGAAAGAGGACTCTGGCCATTGGGGCTGGAGCCACTTGGTAAGAGTCAGCCTCAGAAACCCTTCCCACTCCTAGTTCGTTTGGGATCAGGCAGGAAAATGAAAAGATTAAGATTGGCGGGGGGGGGGGGGGGAGCCACTATAAAAAGAAGGACCCAGCATTAATTATGGACCAGCTGGGAGGGTTTGAGCCAATGAACAGAGGGGGGTGGGATAGGGAATGAGAGAGAAAAGGAAGAGCTGAGCAGCAGCAGCAGCACCCTGAGGTGGGGGAGAGACTGACCATGACCTAGGAGCTGTTTGGAGGAGAGCTGCCAGAGGGGACTCTTATTGACACGCAGCATGGAGTTAGCAGAGCTGAGACCACAATCCACCTCAGAGTGCGCAGACAGGTTTGACTGACCCAGGAGGAGAGGTGCAGGATGGGGGTGGGGTGCAACTGTGTAACTCCTACCAGAGAACCTGAGCTGGGTCTGCTCCTGGGTTAGATACATGTGTTCTTACTTAACCTGGGGCTTGTGCCAGGGGTTGACTCCCCGCCTCCTAGGAGGGAGCTTTGTTGCTGTCTGTGCAGAGGCACACGGCTGGGACTTGGGACCCCCTCCCCTCTGGGGGATCCCCCACCTCACAGCGTGTGCTTCCTAGCTGAAGCAGACAGACATCCGATGTTAAAAATAGCAGAGTGGTGGCCACACCAGTACTGCTGGCAGTTTGGGCTAGCCACCCCGCTATGTATCCATGGAGCTGGCAGGTGTGTACTCAGCTGGCTAGCCCGTGCTACCCCTGGCCACGCTGCTATTTTTTAGCATGCTAGCTTGAGCAGAACTAGCATATGTCTGTCTGTCTGAGCAGGGAAGCAGCTGCAGTGTAGACATACCCCCCTCAGGTCACACTTAAGCCCCTACTTTTTCATGGGATTCCAAAGTTCCATAGTCTGGAAGTGTCCCTGTGAATACAGGCAAATTGCATTCTTTGAGTTACCAAAGAGCTGGCTTTCTGCGGGGTCTCCATTTTTGCACACGCAGGTTTGCACTTGAGTCCACCTGCATGAACCTTTTTTTTGTGCCCTGTCACTGGCTCACACAAGTGATGAATGCTATGGTTGGCACGTGCGGGGGATTGTACTTGGTGTGTGAGCACAAACTGAGAGGCAGCATCTGATTTCAGATTCTAAGAGTTGCCAAAGATTCAGGGCTTCCCATTCCTGCACATTCCAAAGACTTTCCATTCTTAACTGCCCTCTGAGGCTGTTTTTAATCCCCTGCAAGGCCATTCCTCACTAGAAATAAAGGCACGGTTATCTAGTGGATGGAGCACTTCCCTGGGATTCAGGAGTCCTGCTCTGTTCCTGGCTCTGCCACTGACCTGCTGTGTAACCTTGAGAAAGTCACTTCACCTTTATATGCCTGTTTCCCATCCCCATCCCTGTGCAGTCTATTTAAGCAGTAAGCTCTTTGGGGCAGGTATTGTGGAGACACACAGTGAGAGACAGCACCTAGTGCAGTGGAGCCCAACCTACTTAGGGACCTGTCGGCACTAATGTAAGGCAAATAATATAGCTAGAGTATAAAGCTGTTTACACTGTACTCTTCTGATGCCATAGTACTTTCATATCCCCTTACTATAGGCCCAAAATACAGAACTCCATAATCGTATTTGACATATGACTATGATTCAGGTTTCATGGCCCTTATCCTTCTCTGCTCTCTGCCCCCTCCACAATCTAGTTAACTGCTGAAACAAGAATCCTTTCCTCTGAAAGACTAGAACCTTCCTGTGTCTCTGCCTCAGTGACTCTTGATCTCGTTTCAGATTTCACCTCTATGGCCTTTTCTTCTTCCTCTCCATCGCCCGCTGCTGTTTTGTAACTGTACTAGGTATTGCGCATGTAACTGTCCGCTCCAAGACTTTGATCCAAAGACCACTGAAGTCAGTAGACTCCCTCTGGCTTAGCCAGGCTTTGTATCAGGCCCTAATTCTGTAACTGTATTATTCAGACCGCATCATTAGTGAACATTTAGGAAGACATGCTCTAAAGACTATTACGGTACACTAAAAATAATGGGCCAGATTCATCCCTGGTGTAACTCCATTGACTTCACTCATAATAGTAACAATAATGAATGTAATTATATTTAATAGTTGCTCTATAATTTTTGTAAAATTTAAAACATCTTATAAATCACAAAAGTGAAAATACACCATCATCCCCGGCACGTCAGCAATATAATAATGTCTCCATGTCCCAATGGAGCAACAAAGACTCCTTAGGAAAAGCAAAGTTTAGCAGTGGTTAAATAGGGCATTTGGGGAGCTGCTTATGAATGCCTGGAGGTTGGATAAATCTATTCTGCATGTGGCTGAGTGTAAAATGGATTTTCATGAGAAATGTCTCTCTTAACATTGGGTTGTCATGTAAAATGCCATGATATATGGATGTGGCATCCAATAAAAATCAATAAATAACCATCTGCAGCATATTAAAGAAGCAAAGAAATTGCAAAATGGCTGCTCATGCGTTGCTGAATTTTAAACCACTTCCATTATTAAAGCAAGAATAAATCCAATTAGACCCAAAATGGATTCATTTCAAAACAAATGGGCCAAATTATGCTCCCAGAGAGGCACTTAGCTCTCATAGACCTCACTGTGACTTGCACACACATTAGAGGCTGTAATAATTACAATGAGAAGAAGCAAGTTCAGCTCTTGGTTGACGTGGTGCGTATTTGACAATCGACCACTGTCACCGATTACCGTACACTCCTGCAGCCAAATTCTGCACTCAGCTACATCTCTATGGAATCAATACTTTTAAAGAAATTATAATTAATGCAAAATGTAGCCCTTAATGTTAGCAAGATTAGAGAAAATACAGGATGTAATGGACCCTGGGGGGTGTACTGTTCCAATTAACAGCAGAATAGAATGCAGAGTAGAATTTGACCCAAATATATCTCTGGTGTAACTCAAGTTACACCACTGTGTAAAAAAGGTCACATCAAAATAGTCAATATGTACTACCTGTCAACCATTTTTACTATTCTCTGTGGACAAGATTCTTATCTCACTTAGACCAGTGTAACCCAGGAATATCCCCATTTAAATCAGCAGTTACGTGGTGTAAAACTATAGTGAGATCAGAATCCAGCCCTATTGTAACAGCCAGATACACTCAGAAAGCAGTATTGAGAAGCCTTTAATTCTAGCTAGGCGAAGTCAGCCTTGTGAGCTGCCCAGGTAGGAGGAAGAAAAAACACCTGCACTTTCAGCTCATTGATGCAGAACCTCTGATTAAAACAGGGGTTCTTAAACTGGGGGTGGTGACCCCTCAGAGGGTCGTGAGGTTATTATGAGGGGGGTCATGGGCTGTCAGCCTCCACCCCAAACCCTGCTTCACCTCCAGCATTTATAATAGTGTTAAATATAAAAAAAATGTTTTTAATTTATAAGGGAGGGTCGCACTCAGAGACTTGCTGTGTGAAAGGGGGTCACCAGTACAAAAGTTTGAGAACTACACAGCTAATACTAAGGCATTACTGAGTAGCTAGCAATCACTCTCTTAGCATTGCAATAGGGATTTTTCAAAACACCGCTCTTTGGGTGCAGAGACAGACAAAGGCCCCAAGTCAAGTCCAGTGCAGACTGATTTCAGTGGGTGTTGGGTCCGGACCTAGCAGAGGGAGGCTAGTCTTGCCTGCCTATTAAGATCACTGACGACAGGTGGCTGTTCAGGAGAGCTACCCAAATGCAAGTTTATATTTAAGCATCATTTATAATGGTCTTCATTTCATTTCACACCTACCTGCCACAAGAGCAGCCCCCAAGAAAACTGCCAGGACTCCCCACAGTAACAAAGAGGTCTTCATCCTGCCTTCCCTTCTTTTGAAGAACTTGAGTTTAGAGGAGCGTCATCTGCCTATAAGGGTGTGTGCAAATGATAGAGCTATTTGTTTCCTAAAATAACAGCCCCGCGTGCTAGCTCTCTAACGCCGCTGTAAGATGTGGTTGGGGGTATTGAAACCAGACACTGCAATTGGTTTAATGCTCAAGGGAAGATTTGGTTCTTTCAAAGATCTACAGATGGGTAGAATTATTGCAGCACTTTTAACTCGGTTTGCTGCCAAGCAAGCAGTAGGACAGCAAAGGATCCCAGAGGGGCACCAAATTATGCTGGCGCTAGGGCCAGGGTGGAGCATGTTCATTCCTAGACCAGTGACATGTTTACAGGCAGTTACACAGAGGACTAGGAGTGAGGGGGGGAGGGTAATTCCCAGATTGACAGTGGAGCACCACTCTTGCTTTTAGTCCTGAGAAATCTGATTTTAAAATCACGTGTTCGGGCTACTATTTGTATTGTAGTAGCAGCTGGAGGATTCAAGCTCAGAGCCCCATTGTACTAGGCACTGTACAGATACATAGGAAGAGGCAGCGAGTTTATAATCTAAGTAGACAAGATGAAGAATAAACAGAAGAGACGTGACAGAACTGGAAATAGAACTCAGGTTTCCTGACTCCCAACCTGGTGCTTTATCTGCTACAGAGCACTGCCTCTCTGCTTAGGCAAGCTAAGAGATGAAAGGTACAACTACTAATGCCTATTCCTTGCCTGTTAATGTCTGCATAGGCAGATTGGGGAACCCCTGTTTCCTTCCGATGCCCCCACGGGATACCAATGCACTTCAGTTACGGGGTGTATAGCCCATGATCAACTCAGTGACAGGAGTGTCATTTCAAGGGGTGACTTTATGACGACAGTGTCCATCTCCTCTCCAGCACCCCCATTCCACAGAGAACAGAGGCACAAGGAGACTAAGTGACTTGTCCAACCTCATTTCACCCATAGGTCTCGGAGCATCTTACAAAAGAGGTGGTAAAAATTATTCCCCCACCTCCACTTTACAGAGGGCAAAAATGAGGCACAGCAAAGCAAATTAATAATAGAGCCATGAATAGAACACTGTCAAATCTCTTCCCTCCCATTTTAGGCTGTGCCCACTAGACTTTGCTGCCAGGGAGATCTAGATTTAGTGTTTGTGAGTGGAATGTGTCTTGGACACATACTTCCCTCGGTAAGATAACTACTCACATGCTCTCTTCCCTCACTGCACATTTTACTAACTGTGATCCGGATCCTGCACCTATTAGCGTCAATGGGAGTTTTGTCATTGACTGTAAGAGGGGCAGGATTGAACACAGATGCATCTTGGGACATTGGCACAATGCAAAGAGCATTTGTACTGGATTAACAAGTATCTTTATGCAAGGCTTCCCCAACAGTGGGACGGGCGGGTGTCAGTCACAACTTCCTTCATTTCATTTTATCACAATTCTTTTGGCTTAATCCTGCTGTGTCTCAGATCTATGCAGCCCCCAGTACAGTCAGTCAGTCAGGCTGCCTATCTGTAAAAGCAGAAGTTGCTTTTCTGTCTCTTCTTCTGTATACTAAGATATCTAGAAAGCATGTCTATCTAGATGTTATATGGCACTTTCTTATGCTATCGCTGTCGGTTGGATGCCTGCTGAGCTCCACCTTTAGCACAGGTTTAAAAATAAGCTTGAGTTAACCATGAGGGAGTTTCTGTTCTCCAATTGCTATTTGTTTCGGTCATTTGTTCGATAATCCAAAAATAGGTTTAAAAAAAAACCCGAAAGCAGCAGAAAGCAGAATATGCAAAGGAGGCTGATTCTTGCCAGTTCTGCCTATGCCGGAGGGTTTAATTAAAAAAAAAATAATCAAAGATCAACATCCATGAATATTTTAGAACTATGTAGTCCCCGAGGGAAAAATTAGGTGCTGATTTACATCCTGGGTGATCCCGTTGAATTCAGTAGGCAGCCCGGACCGGCGCTACCACTAGGCAACCCTAGGCAGTCGCCTAGGGCGCCAGGATTTGGGGGACGGCATTTCTTACCTTCTTCAGCCATTGGGGTCCTCGGCGGCAGCTTCTTCAGCCGCCGGGGACCCTGGCAGCATTTCGACGGCAGCTTCTCCCGGAGGCACCGCCTAGGGCGGCAAAGAAGCTGGCGCCGCTACTGTCGGCAGCACCCCCTGGAAATTAGGCCACATAATTAGGAGCCTAAAGATGGATTTAGGACACTAATTTTAGGCACCCTGGCCAATTACATTCTTGAGAGCCTAATCTTGACTGTGCACATACCCTCTCCCCTCCTCCCCTGCACACTCAGATTGGACCCTTATCTTGGGATTAGACTGCTTCATCTGCATGCCAGGCACTTCACTTTTTAAGTATTTCCTGGTGTCCTAACAGCTTTGCTTCTGAAGTGAGGCATGTGATTACAGGAGATTCTCAGCTTTATTTTTATTTTTTTTAAATTAAAGTTTCCAGCCTTCAGGGTTGCAGCAAAAATCTTTAAAACGTGAGCCCTAAAGGATCATGAAGCAAAAAGGCAAAGAAAATGAACCCAACCTTTGTCTTTCTTTCTTTTTAAAAAACCCTCAAGATTGTGGAAGCCTGACTCACGATTTCTGAGTTCCTGGGATTGGCAGCATTGCAGTGTGGACCATATAGGGCCTGATCTTGCTCCCACAACAGTTAGAGAGTGAAATCGAGGCCCCCGCCCATTGGCGCATCCTGGTCATTGAAGTCAATAAGAGTTTTGCCACTGATGTCAATGAAGCCAGCCTTCACCCCCTGGTTTGCCTCTGACTTCAGTGACAGAAGGCTCAGGCTCACAGGTTTTTGTTTTTTTTTTGCTTGAAAGCCTATAGGGCCTTGGTTCTATGCAGGCTGTAAGAGGAAGTCCCCAGGCCCATGCACAGCCACATGGGACCCACACTGATCATGGCACTGACATGGGCATGGTGAAAGCAGGAGCTGTTCAGCAGTTGTTCCTCCACCCCACCCTGGGTGTAAGTGGGCAGGCGCAAGGTCAGAGCCATGGCTCCATGCCCCTCGATGTGCCAGCCAGTGACCTGGGCTGGTGCGAGAGAGGAAATAAGCAACACCTCAGTTCATGGTGCTGCCACCCCCTCCCCACGCCAAGCAAGAGAACTCCATCGCAACTGCACACCCGGGACGCTTGCCAACCCTTACTCGGGAAGGTGAGCACGTGCAAAAAGGACGAGAACAGAAACTGGTTTGCAGCCGTAACTACTAGCATCCACTATCATTATTAGACGTAAGACGATGAGGGGAACATTTAGCTTGTGGCAAAGTGGGGTGTAAATCTACTGTCTGTGTGGACCCCGCTGCCACACACTGCAGCTCCTTAGTGCACGTTGATCTGCCTCACTTTGAAACAGGGCTAGGTCAAAATCCACGAAGGAAGTGTTAGCGCATGTCAGCAGGGTCCACACAGACAAGCAGTTAGTGGCAGCTAGTGTGGGTTAGAGTTATGCCCCTGCTTACTCTCCATTAAATCTTTGGGTAGACAAGCGCTGAATGAAGGCTGGAATGTCAACCTGAATTTTCAGCCTTAAATCTTTATTACTGAATCTTGCCATCTAAGTCAACTTTAGTGTTAGTTTGACCGGACTCTTGTTTTTCCCCCTGTGGTTAAATATTTATATTAGTAAGAAAAGCTGCACCTGTTCCGTGGTTTGGTTTTTAAACAAACGAGCACCTGCGCTTGTTTCACATTGAACTGTTGCTGGGTATGGTGTATGTCAGCTTAATTTACCAGATCAATGTTTGAGTGCGTCAGACATAATTTGCTATGACTCATTCTGCCATCTGACATGCCTGTCTGCATTTGTTAATGACCGAATTACTTCAGTCGCTTTGTGTTTGATTTTCTCCCCCTCCCCTTTTGGAAGGGTGGGAGAGCAGATTAGGTGCCTCTCGTGACTGAGAGTGGAAACTATAAAAGGAAACATTCATGTAGACAAGAAGGAAAATAAAGATGGCTTAAAATTTGCACAGGCTAAGGGCCACATCCTTCCTTGGTGTTAATCAGCATCAGCAGAGCTGCATAGACTTCAATGGAGCTCTGCCAGTTTACACCCACTGAAGATCTGGCCCTGAATAGCCAGTCCCAAAATAGAATTTGTTCAAACAGTATAGCTGAAGTGCCTACTGAAGGAGTCTGGGCACTACCCATGGAACGCCACTTTAGGCCCATTGCATTACCAGCTAAGCACTGCTGGGTCTGGAGGGCATTAGGATGAGACCTCCAGCACCAGAGAGGAAATGTCAGTGTTGCAGAGGTACAATAACAGGTGCTGGCAGAACTTGGTCCTGCATAGTAGTGGGGTGCTCTCCTGATGGAGCTGCTTGCTTTCAGATGAGAGGTTGTCATAAACATACAGCTAAGGGGTTAAGATTCCTCCTTACCTGCAAGGGGTTAAGAAGCTCAAATAACCTGGCTGGCACCTAACCAAGAGGACCAATGAGAAAAGAAAATACTTTCAAATCTTGGGAAGGGGGAAGGTTTTGTTTGTGTTTTCGTGCTCTCTCTTAAAGATGAGAGGGACCGGGCAGAAATCCATCTCCTCCAACCCATCCTCAACCAAGTCTCCAATATTGCAATAAGTAGGTTAGTCAGACAGTGTGTATTAGATTTTCTTGTTTTGCTTGTGAACTTTCCCTGTGTTAAGAGTGTGGGGGGGTGTTATTCCTGTTTTTCTGTAACTTTAAGGTTTTGCCCGGGGAGCGGGGGAATCCTGAGTTTTGAAATTGAGTACCCTGTAAAGATATTTACAATCCTGATTTTACAGAGATGATTTTTACCTTTCTTTTTTAATAAAATCCTTCTTTTAAGAACCTGACTGATTTTTCCAGTTTCAAAACCCAGGGGTTTGGGGTCTTTGATCACTTTGTAATCAATTGGTTAGGAGATTATTCTCAAGCTCCCCAGGAAAGGGGGTGTACAGGCTTGAGGGGATATTTTGGGGGGAAGGGGAACTCCAAGTTGTCCTTTTCCCTGGTTCTTGTTTAAATCACTTGGTGGTGGCAGTGGTTACCTTCTTCAGGGTACAAGGGAAAATTTGTACTTTGGGGAGTTTTTAACCTAAACTGGTAGAAATAAACTTAGGGGGTCTTTCATGCAGGTCCCCATGACTGTACCCTAGAGTTCAGAGTGGGGAGGGAACCCTGACAGAGGTAACATAGGGATTCTTATCGCTCATGACACTAAAAGTCCCATGGCACTTATACAATAGTAGGGATGGTTTTTGGCCAAAGTCCAGCCCACAGTTGCTTATAGGCATCCTCCTAACCAATCTCTGCCATCTCTACTGGATGCAGTATGTCTCGTCAGCTCCTGTCCTACACTGCTGTGTAACATTGCCGTGCTTTTTTTGCCAGGCGCTGTGCTGCTCCCCAGAGCATTTCAGCAGAGGATGGAGGGTTAAATTCACCTCTGTGCACAGGCAGCACAAGGCCTATGCGCCACTTACATCTCTGTTAGGTCCTCAGAATAAGGAGGCCTCCGGAAACAGTCACTAATGAAAGTTTTCAACCAGTGAAGGATTGTGTGCTAGATGCTGTAAAAAAGAAGTGAGAGCGCTACAGAGTGATGCCCTTCAGGACACTGCTTCTTGACCTGTGCTCAGCCCGTCTCCTTACATCCACTACTCACGGGATCCTCTCTGCACCTCCTTTCATGCAGCTTCCTCCCTCAATCAGCTCATCTGCAAGGACCCTACCTTCCTATCTTTAAGGCTCTATGCTACTTGCAGTGGACTTGAATATACATTCTCTATTATTCCCCTGCCCCAGCCTGTCTCCTTATCTCTGTCCCCTTTTAGATAGTGAGCACCTTGGTGAAGGACTGCCCCTTCTTGAATGTTTGGAAACCACTTAGCATGTTGTGGATGCTACCATAGAAATAAAAGCTTTATATGACTAATATATACATATATATCTCCTTGTGCAGGGCTGCAGGAAATCCAACAGGCATGACTGGGGGGAGGGATAGCTCAGTGGTTTGAGCATTGGCCTGCTAAACCCAGGGTTGTGAGTTCAATCGAGGGGGCCATTTAGGGATCTGGGGCAAAAATTGGGGATTGGTCCTGCTTGAGCAGGGGGTTGGACTAGATGACCTCCTAAGGTCCCTTCCAACCCTGATATTCTTCTTTCGCACAAGTTTTACCATGTCACTCCATTGACTTCCATGGAGGTACTGTACTCCTGACTTACACCCATGTGCAGTGAGATGCAAAGCGGGCCCATTAAGACACCTTTGACAATGGCCAGTCCTAACTTCTCCATAGCTTACAGCATTTAGCAAAGAAAAGCAACAACATTTTAGGTGAGTTACAATTTGAGAAAATAAAAATTCCTAAGAGGTCAACTTTGTTATAGTTGCTTCTTGTTTCCAGTAGTACCTACAGCGTGTTAGGTGCTGTACAAATATAAATGAAGGCACAATCCCTGCCCCGAAGAACAAAGCCTACTACCCAAGAGAGAGATCTAAGAAGGTGCATATACATAGAAAAAAAAACATAAAAAGGAAAACTTGAATTGCAGGGAGTGCTCATCATGTCTATTGTAAGAGGCATTTCCATGTAAATGGGGGGTCTTTGTAAAGGGCAAGAAGTCAGGATAGTTCTTGTTTTGTCCCTCCTATATGTCCAGATAATTTTTCAAGTATTGCCTTATCCTTCCTCTGTGGTCTTCTAGAGTGTGACACGCTTTGGCAGTCTCGTTACAGGGAACCTGGTAGTGAGAAGTTTCAGTTAACACACAGTCAGATGCCAGGTGCATGTCAGATCTTCCTCTTTCTGTTAGGCTAACTCCCAGGGAGGTCTTGCAATGGTTGTTACCAAAAGGCATCTTAAAAAAAGAGCATGTACTTTGAACCCCCACAGGGTGGGGCACTCATTTCCTCTTCAGAAATCCCCCTCCACGTGGCAGCATTCATTACGGATCCCTGCAGGGTCTGAGAAATGCTAGCCTAATAACAGCACAGCGCTGCCAACTCTAACCACGACTGAGCCTTTTGAGATGAGTCATTCTGATTACAAAGGATTCCTTTTATAAATAACAGTGTCATTTACACTCCAGAACAAGCTGACAATGATTCCGTACCTGATCTAGGTATATCCAGCAGAGATGAAGTTTAATTTCAAGACATTATAAAACCTTAACTGGAGAATCAGCATTTCATAATGCTTTCTTATTAGAGTTTGTGTCACTGCTTCTGCCCTAAGGAAATACAGCTTATTATTTGTATTGTGCTAATGCTTGGGAGCCCCAGTCAGGACCCTGTTGTTCTAGGTGCTTTACAAACAAAGAAGAAAAAGAATGCCCCTGACCAAAGCGTTTACAATCTACGGCACCTTCTTTAATATGCAACTCTAGGGCCATATGTTTAAAATATGGTCTTGAACTTTTGTTTCTACTGCTTGTCCCTTCCTTCTCACATTTATCTCCAGACTTCTTCTCCTTGTCCAGATCTATTTCGCCCCCCAACAATCTTCATTGAACTTTTTGAAATTTTGCCTTTAGAGAGAAGTAAGGGATTGACTCTGTTTACACAAATTTGCAAAGGGACAATAGGGTGGAGGTTTGTTATTTCTCACCTCTACATATTATTTATTTAAAAACATTTTTGCTATTAACAAGCATGTTATCTCTGGAGCCACAAATCCACAGTTTGAGAACTGCAAAACTAAGCATCTCTGATGGCATCTTCTAGACTAACCACTCAGCCCCATTGGTTAGATAGATTAACCTACATAATCTATACAGAAGACCGTGGAACCCCATAAAACTGGATCCTTAATCCAGGCAGGGATTTGGAGCAATGACATTTTTGAATCGCTCCGCTCCGGGCATAAACCTACTGCTCCGTGCTCCAGCTCCGGGCTCGGCTCCAAAGCCCTGAATCCATGAACTACTGGAACTCATTTACAAAACTTTTCTTAAACACTACATGACCATATTGTCTCATACTATAGAATTAGATTTCAGTGTAGTAGCCGTGTTAGTCTGTGTCAGCAAAATGAAAATAAGAAAGAAAAACTTGTAGCACCTTAGAGACTAACAAATTTATTTCAGCATAAGCTTTCGTGGGTTAGTACCCACTTCATCGGATGCATGGAATGAAACATACAGTAGACAGATATTTATACAGTCAGAGAAACATGATAAGGTGGAGGTGCATAGACCAACCTTAAGAGGCTAATTAATTGAGAGGAACCATAACAGCAGGGGAAGAAAAACCTTTGAAGTGATAAACAAGATGGTCATAATGCCCCTCTGCCATGTACATTGGCCAAACCGGACAGTCTCTACGCAAAAGAATAAATGGACATAAATCTGATATCAGGAATCATAACATTCAAAAACCAGTAGGAGAACACTTCAACCTCTCTAATCACTCACTGACAGACTTGAGGGTAGCAGTGTTGCGACAGATTAACTCGAAAAGCAGACTTCAAAGAGAAACTGTTGAACTCGAATTGATATGCAAACTAGATTGCATTACCTCAGGATTAAATAAGGACTTGGAATGGCTCGGCCATTACGTTAATTGAATCTATTTCCCTTAAGTTAACGATCCTCATTCACACCTGTGTGACCATCTTGTTGATCACTTCAAAGGTTTTTCTTCCCCTGCTGTTATGGTTCCTCTCAATTAATTAGCCTCTTAAGGTTGGTCTATGCATCTCCACCTTATCATGTTTCTCTGACTGTATAAATATCTGTCTACTGTATGTTTCATTCCATGCATCCGATGAAGTGGGTACTAACCCACGAAAGCTTATGCTGAAATAAATGTGTTAGTCTCTAAGGTGCTACAAGTTTTTCTTTCTTATTTTCGTTTTTATAGAATTAGAATGTATCATCCCTATTCCATGATGAGATAGTTTTAATTAAGATACATTATAGCGCAAAGATATCTTTAGATCGGATTTTTGTTGTTGTTGCTAAAATGCTTTTCGAGGAAGAAACCTATTTACATCCAAAAAATCTGATTTTTTTTTTTTTTTTTTTAAAGTCTTTGCTTTGTATCCAGCCTGCTCCCAGGCCTGCCCCCTCTCCACTGAACCCGGCTCTCTCCCCTGCTTTGGCGGCTGCAGTTTGTCAGCACGCTCTGACCGGGCTAAGCAGTGCGGGGGGGGGGGGGGAGGTGACGAGGGGCTCTGGCCGTCTCAAACCTCCCGCAGTCAAAAGGCGTCTGCGCAGGCAACCCGGGCGGGCACCGCGGAGCACTTCCAGTCCCGCGGGGCTGGCTGCAGCCTGGGCCAGGCCCGGGGCCTGCCTCGGGGGCCGCGACCCCGCGGGCTGCTGACTGGGGCACCCCACCAGCCAGTGGGGCTGGAGTCACGGGAACCGCGGGGGCTTTGGGGGGGGGCCCGTCTCCCAGGCGACGCGACGCGACGCGACGCTCCCCCGGGGGTAAAGGTCACACCGCCGGCCGCTGCTGGCGCCTGCGTGGACAGAGCGCAGAGGCCCCCACGGGCGGGCTCACGGCAGAAGGGCGCGTGCCCCTGTGGTAGAACGCGGGGAAGCCGGAAGCAGGGAAGGAAATCACGGCGGCACAACGCTGGCGACCGGAAGAGAGGAAGGGTATCACTGGGGCGCGCGCTGCGCGGCCGGAAGAACGCGAGCGGTGACGACGGTAATCGCTTTGGCTCCGGCAGTCGGAAGTGGGGAAGGGGATGCCGGTAGCGCACGCTGCGCCGGAGCCGGAAGTGGGGAAGGGGATGGCGGTTGCGCACGCCGCGCCGGAGCCGGAAGTGGGGAAGGGGATGGCGGTTGCGCACGCTGCGCCGGAACCGGAAGTGGGGAGGAGAAACGCCGCGACGCGCACCCACGCACGGGCTGCCCGCAGCATGGGTCGGTCGCGCCGGGCCGCACCGCGCCGGAGGCTGCCCAAGGCGGGGGAGGATGCCGGGGAGGAGCCCGCCGGGCCCGAACCGGGCCCGCTGGCCTCGCAGAGCTTCACGGACGAAGTGGAGGATTTCCACGAGGCGCGGTTCCAGGCGGTGATGGGGGCGCTGGGGAGCGAGGAGGAGGCGGCGGCGGAGGAGGAGGAGGAGAGCGAGGAGGAGGTGCTGGGCCTGGAGCTGTCGGAGGAGAGCGAGCAGGAGGAGCCGGGGGGCGAGGAGGAGGAGGATGGGGAGGAAGAGGATGGGGACCTGTCTATGCACAGTGACCTGGAGGAGCCAGTCAGGGGCTCCGGCCTCCCCCACGAGCTCTCCTGGGGGCAGCGCAAGCAGCTCTATTACGACACGGACTACGGGGCCGCCGCCCGCTCGAAGAACAAGCGGAGCCGCGAGGAGGCCGAGGCCGAGGAGCTGGAGGAGGAACAGGAGGCTCAAGCCATCCAGAAGCGTCTGGCGCAGGCCTTGGGCGAAGACGACTACGGGCTGGACCTGGTGCAGGCCTACGCGGATGAGCAGCGCAGCACCCAGCGGCTGGAGACGGGGCCGAAGATCGCCAAGGATTTGGAGACGCTTTCCAGAAAGGAGCAACTGAAGCTGCTGAAGCAAGAGTCACCCGAGCTGCTGCAGCTGATTCAGGACTTTGAAGCCAAGTTAACTGAGCTCAAGGATGAACTGAATCCACTCATGCACATGGTCAGGAACGGGATCATCCCAAAGGGAAAAGGCAGCCGTTACCTGCAGACCAAGTATCACCTCTATTTGAATTATTGCACTAATATCAGCTTCTACTTGGTTCTGAAATCAAAGAGGATTCCAGTCCAGGGCCACCCTGTTATTGAAAGACTGGTTGCTTACAGAAATTTAATCAATGATTTGGGTATTGTGGATGAAAAGTTATCATCAGAAGTCCAATGGCTCCTTAATGAGCTCCACAATAATGAAAGAAATGATGGAGGGGGGAAGAAGAAACCCACAATGCTGCTTCAGAGAACTATTAATAAAAATAAACCAAAATCTATTCCTAAGATTTCTAATGTTGAGGCTGCTGCTAAAGAACCAAGAGATGATTCAGACTTAGATGAAGAGGCTGCCTTGAAATTTTACAGGGAGATGGAGGAGAAGATGAAACTCAAGAGGAAGAGAAGAGAAAATCAGAATGCTATGGAAGAGGACCTGGTTCTTGAAGAAGATCCAAATAAAAAGAGAGGTATAACATATCAGATTGCCAAGAATAAAGGCCTTACACCCAAAAGGAAGAAGATTGATCGTAATCCGAGAGTCAAGCATCGTGAGAAATTCAGGCGTGCTAAGATTCGTAGAAAGGGCCAGGTTCGCGAGGTTCGAAAGGAAGAGCAAAGATATGGTGGTGAACTGTCTGGCATTCGTGCTGGAGTTAAGAAAAGCATAAAGCTTAAATGATTCCCTCTGCAATTTGTGGACCTGAAGATAGTGGACGTGAACACAATAAATCATTTCTAAATAGAACATTGTGGGTTTTTAAATACTTATTAATGTAGAAAGTATACTGGTTTTTTAACAGAATGTTCCACCAGCCCTTTAATTGTACACCTCTCTAAAATAACTCTGAACACTCACTCCTGTGTACAGGAGCTATTCCCTGTATCACTGTCTCTTGCTGTAACTTTCCCTGTACAGTGTTATTCACTGAGAAGCAGAAAAAGTTGTGAGGGAAGGGAGTGAAATACGGATGGCGGGGTGAGAATCAGGTTGGGTAGGACTTTACAGAGGGGGCCAAAGGATTTGGCAATTGGGAAGAGACTTGGCAACGTCTGCAAAAAGATTCTATGTAGAGAGGGAGTTGGGAAGTGAAATGCTTGCAGCTACCATTGTCATCTCCTTTACCTAGTTTGTTGCCATTTTCTCTGGTCCAGTAACTGATGAGCTGTAGAATTAGGTGCCTGCTATGGTAGTTCCTCTAATGGCTGCTATACTTTGCTCCCACCTTTCCTCTGGTTCTTTGGAAAATTGTAGATGAGCTAAGAATTAGATAATCTAATTATACCAGGGAATGAATCACTAAAAAGAAAAAATCTTAGGTCTAATAAATAATAAGTAGCAATTCAATAAGAAAGCTGTGACCTTCACAAGTTTATGTATTTTCTATACTCAGTGGGCCAATTTGTTTTTAAAATTATTTAGTGGTTAAATAGTTTAACCCATTGTTACCTTATTTCTTTGGCCTAGTCTGTACTACCACTTTAGTATTTGGTTGTCAGCACTCTGTTATTTGCGTTGGTGCTGAGCACAGTTGAGGTATAAGCGAAGACAATGGCAAATTGACCAGCACCAATTCATTTAAAATCATTAACCTTTGCTATAACCCCTGCTCTAATTTGTCCTTGTCTGTACTCATAGCTAAATCATGCTAAGCACTGAGGCAGCAAAAACAGTTAGAAAACTGCTGTTTCTACAATGTAGGTATCTTTAATTTAAAAATAAAAGCTCCCCCCCCCTTTTTTTTTTTAAATCTACAACAGCTTTTAAAGTCTCCTATTTTTCCCATGCATTCTAATGGAGAACTGCATTTCCTGTGTTTTAATCTCAGACTGAAAGTCCTGCTGGGAAGTATCAATACAATGACAGTTTCATTTGAGAGACCACTCAGTTCTGGTTATGCTGAAATAGCGACAGGTGTTTATAAATATTTCTTGAAAATGCAACAGTATAACTTGCACCACTGTGAGCCATATCCTGAGAGATGCTGAACATATACATGTCCAGTTAAGTTCTAGTTTTGGGTGCTCATGTCTCAGGATGGCAAATCTGGCTTGATTTTTGTCCCTGGTTAGCAGTGTATGAAAGTCATTCTAATCTGCCCAGTGGTTTATGTGTAATGAGTGGATTAGTGGACGTATGTCCACATTACAAAATCGCTATTGTAATTAGTAGCCTTGTGACAATCTCTGAGGAATCCAAGATTTGAAAGTGCATCATAACTAAATATTCTGACTTTTAGTCTGTGACAGGTTAACCGTAATCTAAATGTGTGAGCATTCCATAAACAGTATATACAGCATCACTGAAATGTGTAGTTCCCTCTGGAATGTAGGGAGGCAACCCGCTGCTGTACAGCAATGCTGCACAATGATAACATGTCAGTGACCCAACTCTGTTTTGCACACTCATTGGCATAGTCTTTGGTTATGTAATAATACTGCAGAGATGACACTTTCTCTTTATATTAAATATGTATGTTTGAGTTCAGCTCAGTCTAATCGCTTTTTCCTCACAAGTTCAGAAGTTATGTGCCACTTATTTCTAGTGACCAGTCATGTTTCTCTTCCTCCTCCCCCCCCCCCCCCCCCCCCGAGTAATATACATAAGCTTTTGTGAAAGGGAAAAAAACGGGTGGGAGAACAAGCATAGCAGAAATATAGCCAGACTGGAACCTATGAAAGGAGATTGATTTCAGCTTGTGTACTAGTCACATAAATTACTGCAGAAATTGGAGCTATGCAGTGTGATTCTAAAGACTATTTATCTCAATATGTGGATACAGGGACAGATCCTCAGGATAAATCCATGGAACTTCATTGACTTCAGTGGTGCTGCACCTGTTTGCACCTATGAATGGTTTGGCGGATGATTAAATGCATGACAGGAATACATGTTCACACAATACAAATACCATTCATACCACATAGCAGCATTCTGAATAGAACCCGTAATTAATTTGACCTTGGTAACAAACTAGTATTTTTATGTTTCAGTAGTGGGTGTGACAGAGAGCTTGAGCTCGATCTGGCCACAGCAGGGGCACCTTAGAAGCAGGGGGTGAGCCAATGCAGACTACTCCAGAGAGCCAGGGAGCACTAGTGGCTGGCAGCAGTGGGGGCGATTTTCACACCTCTCGCTTCCCTGTGAGATCGGGGTTCATGATGCAGCAGCATCTCAGAGAAAGAGGGAGGACTGCAGGTAGGTGTAGGAATGAAGTAAGGGATCCCTCAGGTCCTGGAATGATTATTTGTGAGCCTATGTATGTTTTCTGCTGGTACAATCCACACACAAACAATTTACCAAATTTCCATTGAAAGGGGTCTTGTGTAAAAATCCCAAATATTAGTGGATTGGTGGTGCTGTTGAGCCAACAGGTTTCTTCAGCTCTGGTTTTTATTATGAAAGGTGCATTTATTACATGTTTTATAGAATGGGATTTTCAAAAGTGCTCAGTGGTGGCCTAACTCGGCTGCAGTTGAAATCACTGGAAATTTTACTGTTGGCCATTGACTTCAGTGGAAGAAGAAATGGGCCAAACAGCGCTTTTGAAATTCTCACCCTTGAAGGTATTCTGTCTCTGAACTATGCCCTCTATAATATGGTGGTTGTACATTGTAAAACCGGTCTGCATACGAATGGCAAATGCTTGGGCTGTACACTCAGTCCTTGTAGTGTCACTGCCAGTGGGACTGAATAAGAATAGGGTTAGTGTCAACAGTGTAGCAACTTGAAGTCCTCTGCTCTTGTAGCAGACACAAAAATGTGTCTTCCTTATTAGTGTTGCTCATCTTAAAAACAGGTGTAAATCAGGCTTATGATGGGAACCCAGGTTTAGCCTTAAATATGGAGGGAGTGTAGTGCTCCTTCATAACTATTACCTTTAGTTACTACGTGTGCTGGAAGCCAAAAAATATCGTGCATTTCACAGCTGGTATTGTTTCAATACATTAGCTGCGCTCCTGGAAAGACCTCAGTTACAGGTGACTTTTAGGAATTTTTTAAAATAGGCCTTTGTCCTTTTGGGAGGAAAGAGTGGGGAAGGGAATATGAAAACCTCAGCCCAACTGGGTGATTATACCAGTGTGTAAAAATTTTGAAAACACAAATTGATTTTATTACTCAGATGGCTACTAACTGATATGCTCATTTCCTGTAAAGATGATTTTCATATTACCATTCAGGGTGGATTTGATTTAAATCACTAGTCAGGAAGACTTGATTTAATCATGGTTTTCTACATAAAAGTGCATTCTTGTTAGTTGTTATAACCTTAATACATATTCTTCACAACTCAGAGATAGATGTAGGTTTCATTTTTAGAAGGTACACGCTAAACATTTTTAAAAAGTGATTTATTTTAAAAAACTTTTCAGATTAGTTTTACAGCTATATCAGAAAATGAATGATTATTTGGTTATTTCATTTACCAAAGGTAAGTGAAGCAGATATTTATGAAGTCATTGGGAGGTGAACTATCTCCAATTCAACAGGTTAATCATTAATATTTGGAGGATTTTCTTGCCATGCTGTATTAGGAGAACATCACCAGACAGACATTTAAATTTTTATTTAACTAAAACAACAACGTTAATGTATTCTGGATTTTTTTGTTCAATAGCAAACACATAATATTATAACAAAACAAGCATATGTCCCTCGCTTCTCACATTTATCTCCAGACTTCTTCTCCTTGTCCAGATTTATTCCTTCCCCAACAATCTTCTATTCATTGAACTTTTCAAACTTTTAGAGAGAGGTAAGGGATTGACTCTGTGTACACACAAATTTGCGAGGGACAATAGACTTGAGGTCCGTTATTTCTCACCTCTCTATATTATTTATTTATTTAAAAAATTGGGGGTTAACAAGCATGTTACCTCTGGAGACACAAATCCACAGTTTGAGAACTGCAAGACTAAGCATCTCTGATGGTATCTTCTAGACCAGGGGTAGGCAACCTATGGTACGCATGCCAAAGGTGGCACGCGAGCTGATTTTCAGTGGCACTCACACTGCCCGCGTCCTGGCCACCGGTCTGGGGAGCTCTGCATTTTAATTTAATTTTAAATGAAGCTTCTTAAACATTTTAAAAACCTTATTTACTTTACATACAACAATAGTTTAGTTATATATTAAAGACTTATAGAAAGAGACCTTCTAAAAATGTTAAAATGTATTACCGGCATGCAAAACCTTAAATTAAAGTGAATAAATGAAGACTCAGCACATCACTTCTGAAAGGTTGCCGACCCCTGTTCTAGACCGAGCACTGAATCCCATTGGGTAGATAGAAAGATTAACCTAAATAATCTATACAGAAGCCTGTGGAACCCCATAAAATTGGATCCCTAATCCATGAACTATTGGAATTTGTTTACAAAATGTTTCTTAAACATTACATGAATATATTGTCGCATACTATAGAATTAGAATTTATAATCACTATTCCATGATGTGATACATTATAGCGCAAAAATATCTTAAATATCTTAATTAAAACTATGTTTACATAGGTTTTTTCCTCCAACATTTTATCAAAAAAAATCAGATTTAAATTTAAAAAAAAAATCTTTTGATTTTTTTAAAATCATTGATTTTTATCCACCCTGTTACCATTCACATCCTTAAAGGTGTAGGACATACAGAGCTAACAAATTAATGTGCAAAACCTGAGGGCAAGGTATGCAGAATGCTTTGTGTTAATGTATGGGCTGGTCTACACTACCCGCCTATTCAGCGGGTAGCAATCGATCTTTCAGGGATTGATTTTTCACGTCAAGTGTAGATGCGATAAATCGATCCCCGATCGCTCTCCTTTCGACGCCGGTAATCCACCCCGATGAGAGGCGGAAGTGGAGTTGACGGGGGAGTGGCAGCAGTCGACACCTCGCCGTGAGGACGCTGCATTAAGTTGAGCGAGGTACGTCGACTTCAGCTAGGTTATTTACGTAGCTGAAGTTGCGTACCTTACATCGACCCCCACCCCTAGTGTAGACCTGGCCTCTGAAACTGATGGGTCTTTGACAACAAGCAGATTTATGGAAACTGATAATGCATTTCTCCCAATATCAAAAATGTTCTCGCCTCTAGAAATTGTAGACTTATAACTTAAGACAACATTAATTTAGCATACTGACTTTAGCTTGTACCTTTAGTCTTTTAGGAAACATTATCCCATACTCCAAACAGTAGATGGTGCACATAATCTTGTAGACTTGAAAGTAGTCTTTCAAGTAGTCTTGCCAACCTGTTCAACCTGAAAATGAAGTCTCTTGGAATCTTATTTACAGTTTGCTAATTCAGAGCCTAGACAGTCTTCATTTTTGAAAGATGAAATCATTTTTAATAGGGGCTTTTAAATATATTGAATAAGGAAGGGCTACTGAACACTACAAGGTAAGTAATATAATTATGTCTCTAAGTGGAACTAAAAGACAATTCTAGGAGGCTACTAATGGTAAATGATTTAAAGACCTCATAAGAGAGGATGTGTGTGTGACTGGTTTGGTCACAGAGACCCCATTGGGACTGTCACCTGATGTGCTGAAATTACCTCTGAGCCCGTTTTCCCTGCCAGCTTGGGACTCCAGAACCCTGCCAGACATGCTAGCTTGCTGCAACACAGACTCAGGGTCTGAACCACGCTCCCAAAGCTTTAGACTTTAACTGAAAACCACTCAGCAGATTACCTGCCTCCAGCACTCAGACACCCAGCTCTCAATGGGATCCAAACCCCCAAATAAATCCATTTTACTCTGTATAAAGCTTATACAGAGTAAACTCATAAACTGTCCATCCTCTATAACACTGATAGAAAGATATGAACAACTGTTTGCCCCCCGCAGGTATTAATCACTTGCTCAGTGAATATTAATAAACAAAAGTGATTTTATTGAGTATAAAAAGTAGGAATTAAGTGATTTCAAGTAATAACAGAACAAAGTAAGTCACCAAGCAAAATAAAACAAAACATGCAAGTCTAAGCCTAATACATTAAGAAACTGATTACAGGCAATATCTCACCCTCAGAGGTGTTCCAGTAAGCTTCTTTTACAGACTAGACTCCTTCCTAGTCTGGGCCCAGTCCTTTCCCCTGGTACAATCCTTGTTAGTTCCAGCAGACATATTAGATGGAAGGCAGGGGCTTTCTCATGACTGGAAGGTTTTATCCTGTTCCACACCCTTTTTATAGCGTTGGCCCAAGGCGGGAATCTTTTGTCTCTCTGGGTTCCTACCCCTCCTTCTAAATGGAAAAGTACCAGATTTAAGATGGATTCCATTCCAGTATTAGGTGACATGATCCCATGTCCTGTGAGACCCCTAGTCTCCATTCTGCCAGGGCTGGCCCGCATGTACCCCAGAAGCTTTGCAAGTAAACCAAGCCATTTACAACCAATTGTCTTAATCAATGGGAGCCATCAAGATTCTAAACCACCATTAATGGCCCACACTTTGCATAATTACAATAGGACCTCAGAGTTATACTTCATGTTTCTAGCTTCAGATACAAGAATGACACATGCATACAAATAGGAGGAATATATTCAGTAGGTTATAATCTTTGTTATGATATCTTACAAGAGACCTTTTGCATAAAGCATATTCCAGTTACATCATATTCACACTCATATGCATATTTCCATAAAACATATGGAGTGCAACGTCACAGTGTGTCTTATTTTGTTAACTCTCTGGCAGGAAGCAAAGCAGGAGAAATTAGGGAAACACTTTACAGTGACAAAGAGAGGCAGAGTGGGTTTATGGATGTTTTCCTTATTCTAACTGTTGAGATGAGTTCCTGTCTGCTTCCTGTAAAACTTGCCCATACCGGTATTGCCCTGGCCTCTTCTTTTGTCATTCAGTGTGGCATGCATTCTAAAGCAATATGCATTTCCTCACATTTTGGGGGCGAAGCCAGACTTTGAGGCACCTGCTCCCCTACTTGGTGTTAACTTTGCTTGTGCCAATCAGAAACGAACACAAACAGGTTTTGGGCCCCGTCCCCTATGACACTTCTATGATGTCATAGTTGGTACTTTATGGGCCTGCCTGCCATGTGCAGGCAGGAAGAGGAGAAAGAAAAACGAATCCTGTGTATCCTGTGTACACCCGTAACCGAGCCGGATCACCTCGAAGCCTCTCTCTCAGCGCACGCGTTTCAAACAGAGTTTCTACGTTTGCCGGTCGTTATGCGTTGGTTTGTATTTGTGAGTATCAGTTATTACTAAATGCTGCATCTTTGTTTATAAATATTGTTAGTAGATATTTTAGTCATTGTGTGTTTTAAGTTTCATTAACTCTATTAGCTAATCTAACGCTGCTCCCTTACCCCTTGTAATTATCCCCAATAAAACTTTAAATTGATTAATTTTAGTTGTGTGTGTGCGTGTCTGCAGTTTGCATCGTAACCCATACTCTCCTTGCATCTCTTACCAATATAGTCTATTGCCACATGCAGCCTAGTAAATAACAGGCCTGCATTTTCTTTCGCCCCTGCGTGCCCGTGGCAATCCACATGGTGTCACGAACAGGATGCAAGGGAGTTGGACCATGCCTGTGGCACGCTGCAGACCGCGCAGATGATGAAACTGAATAGTTCCAACATTTGCAGTTTCACCTTTTTACTAGCCAATATTCGACTGATCCAAAAATAGAATGGATCTGTTCCCTTGGCTCGGGTAAAACTCTAAAAGGCTATATTGTACCATTAACCTTGGCAGATATGGGATGCCTCCTTCGGTGCCACCCGAGCTTTAGGTGTCAGCCAGCCGATTGTTCCCTACAGCCTCAGTGCACAGAGACTGTGGAGAACCTCGGTGCTGCAGATCCCTCTCAGCTTTGGAGAGAGTGTAGCCGCATTGTTAGAAAATCCGGAGGTACCGTTTCCAAATTGATTCCCCCACCTCGGGTAATACCTGCTGATCCGGCACACAAATTATTATGCCAGATGATAAAAGAATTAGATTTAATTAAGAAAACCAAAAAATTGCGACCCGATGAATATAAATCTGAGGATGTTTCCACCGTCCTGTTTAGCATGATATGCAAGGCCCTCGATCTGTGCTCTGTCCTCCACGGGGGCACCTCACCATCCCCTAGGGCGGGAGTTCTTTGTTCCACATGTAATTACTTTAATGTGCAGTTACTGCCTCCCTCCTGCTCCGCACAAGAATGCGAAGTGCAGGGCGTTCTTTTAGCTGCCCAGCATGTTGCTAATGCCCACTCTGCCAACAAGCAAGTTGTTTTAGGTATTGATTCTCAATTTTGTTTAGATATTTTGATTGAGCAAGCCTCTCCCTCAACTTTTGTTAAAATGTGGGACCAAATTTTTACCCTAATTCGTAAATTCTCTCACCCTTGGTTCGTTACGCACTGTCCCTTTCATCGACCAGACTCTAACCCCCTGCATTCCAGTCTTGATCAAAGAATGAGAGAGGTCTCCCAAGTTCATATGGCAAATCCCGCCCCACAGGCCGACCCGCTGCTGCACTGGCTCCACGAAGAACGGGGACACTTACCACCCACAAAATTGTACGGCCTGTTATCTGGCTTTTCTGACCAAAAGCCTGACGTTAGCCGCAGTCAGTGCGAGCTCATTGTTCAGTCCTGCTCGCAGTGTGTGCAGGTAAAAACTATGAATCGTCCCCGATATGAGCGCTCTGCATACGCTGCAGAACACTTTGCCCCAGGTAGTACGTGGCAAATTGACTTAATAGGACCCCTGCCAGGTGCTCGTCGTTTTCCAAAAGCCTTAGTTACTGTCGATCTGGGGTCTCAGCAAACTTTTTGTGTGCCTCTTACTAAAACCAATGCTGCTTCTGTCGCTGTAGCTCTTAGGCAAACAGCAGCTGCCTGGGGCACTCCCACTGAAGTCCAAGCAGATGGTGGGCCACCGTTTACCAGCAAAAGCATTGAACAGCTCATTTTTGGATGGGGGGCTTCCCTTCACATCCATACTAAATATCATCCTCAAAGCAATGGTGTGGTGGAGCGAAAAATCGCAGTCCTTAAGACTATGCTGCGAACAGCAAACTCCAACCCTGATTTTAAAAACTGGAGCTCATTTTTACCCCAGGTACTTATCGCACTCAACAAAAGTTACTCTCGCTGGCCTCACATTTCACCTACACCTAAGCCGCCTTGGTCCCCCGTGTTTAACACCGGCCAACTGGTTTGGCTTACAGAACCCCAAGCCTCTGGCCTTCGAGAACCTATAAAAGCCACCATTCTCCGGGCCGGCAAGTACCCTAACACCTACTTAGTGGCTACAAGTACCCCCGGTGACAAACTAGTTCATCATAACTGGCTCAGCAAATGTAGTTCTTAATAAACAAACTAATGCCCCTGAGCAGGGCTCGTATTATTCTGTTTTACAGGTTATGCTGCTCTCCCTCACAACATCTTTGCCCACGGAGCCCTTAGGAGAAGGTGGACTACAAACCTGGTTCGCCGCCTACTGGGTGCAGGAGGTCAGCGGAAACCAGTCCCTGTCAGCGCTGAGTCCAGAAGATTGTCTCGTTTGCTCCACTCAGTTCTCACCTAAATATCCATTACCCTTTCAATTTGTACCAATAGTTTATAATTTTTCTTCATTTAATATTTCTAGTGTGAATTGTTCTTCCCCCTATGTGCAGTGGGCTGCTTCTAGTGTTTGGAATAATTGTTCCTCACAATTTAATTCTTATGTGTTTCCAGTTCTTAATGCTTCAGGTCGAAGTGATCATAGCTTTCCTTTAATTGAGAGTATTAGAGTTCCAGCATCTCATTGTTGGGTTTTTGTTGGTAATAGTTTAACCCCAGCCCCTACTTGGGTTGGTACTTATTCTAATTGTTCTATGTGGAGTTTCTCTTATGCTAATACCTCCCTAACTAAACCCACTCTTAATTTTACCTATCCCCCTCCCATTAATTGTTCTTATCGTCTTAATTATGATTTTTTTTTGGAACCTTCTATACCTCCATAACACATACGTATCTGTTTCATGCCCAGCATATGCATCATGCTGAGGCTGCATGTGTCAATCGTGCATTCAGCTTTTATTCTGTAACCAATAATGGGTGGAGCCATATCATAGTTTCTTCCTTAAGACCCGGTCATTTTTGGATTTGCAGTAATGTTGCATTTGCTGTGCTTCCTCCCAATCCCCGGGGTATATGCACCATTGGCACCCTGTATCTACAAGGCGGAGGTATTTATACCTTGCCATCTAGCCACCGACACCATCGTAGCACCCACTCTGTTTGGACTCGTTTGCAAACAGCAGCGTCCTCCCTCGCCTCCTCTATTGTTAGTTTTAACCCTGTTGGTTATATGATGTTACGTGATCAAGTGCTGTTTCAATCCCTTGCTATTGAAATGCTTGCTAATACTACGGGCAAGGGCCTCTCCTTAATCAATCAGCAGTTAAATTCCCTTGTTCAGTATAGTATTCAAAATAGATTAATGATTCAATATTTGTTACAATCTTCCTCATTTTGTACTAAATTTGCTGAAGTATATCCCGACTTTGCTGATAAATGCTGTGTTTCTTTGCCTTCTATTTCTCCTAATTTGTCCTCAATTGTTAAAGACCTGCAAACGTTGAGCTCTACTGTCCGAGAGTCACGAGAGTCCTTCCAGTTTTGGTCATGGCTCGATTGGCTTGGCCTTGCGCCCTACAAATCCTATTTCCAATCCCTGTTTGTGTCCTTTCTAGTTGGGCTCGCTCTTCTCTGTCTCGGATGTGCCTTCATTAAAGCCTGCATTCACAAGTTTGTTGCCTCGGCCTACATCGCTTCCACCCCCGAAGCGCATCACCTCGTAGGTGGGAATGAGGAGTTGGACTCGGAAGTTTAGGTTCTCGGCCTAACTATTTCGGCCAGGGCACGGGGGCATGTTGAGATGAGTTCCTGTCTGCTTCCTGTAAAACTTGCCCATACCGGTATTGCCCTGGCCTCTTCTTTTGTCATTCAGTGTGGCACGCGTTCTAAAGCAATATGCATTTCCTCACCTTTTGGGGGCGAAGCCAGACTTTGAGGCACCTGCTCCCCTACTTGGTGTTAACTTTGCTTGTGCCAATCAGAAACGAACACAAACAGGTTTTGGGCCCCGTCCCCTATGACACTTCTATGATGTCATAGTTGGTACTTTATGGGCCTGCCTGCCATGTGCAGGCAGGAAGAGGAGAAAGAAAAACGAATCCTGTGTATCCTGTGTACACCCGTAACCGAGCCTGATCACCTCGAAGCCTCTCTCTCAGCGCACGTGTTTCAAACAGAGTTTCTACGTTTGCCGGTCGTTATGCGTTGGTTTGTATTTGTGAGTATCAGTTATTACTAAATGCTGCATCTTTGTTTATAAATATTGTTAGATATTTTAGTCATTGTGTGTTTTAAGTTTCATTAACTCTATTAGCTAATCTAACGCTGCTCCCTTACCCCTTGTAATTATCCCCAATAAAACTTTAAATTGATTAATTTTAGTTGTGTGTGTGCGTGTCTGCAGTTTGCATCGTAACCCATACTCTCCTTGCATCTCTTACCAATATAGTCTATTGCCACATGCAGCCTAGTAAATAACAGGCCTGCATTTTCTTTTGCCCCTGCGTGCCCGTGGCAATCCACACTAACAAAGGTCCTTGTTCACAGAAGAAACTGACACATCTAAATTTCCATAGTGACATGACATTTATACCTCTGCCACAAAGTACTTCCGCTTAGTTATTGGTAGGATGCACTGCTTAGGAAGGAGTTGGAGAGGCAGAGAAAAGGTTGATCAAATGGCCATGCTAGAGCTATGAAACACAGCATGGAACTTCTGTAAACTAATGGCAAATTTTGCAAAGTCCTTGCCTTACTGTCTATTACCCTCCTGTTCAGCAAACAAGATTTTTGGTGATGGGGTTCTGTGGTGGCCTTTAATTTGTCTTCCCATCCAGCTGTCATTTCTGAGTAAGCTGGACCAGACCATTTGCAGGTTCTACTCATCCTTTATGTTCAGGAGTTACACACTTGATACTGCATGACTCACCAGAATTTTTCTTTTTAACCTTTTTATAAAAATATGTATTTGAAAAACACTAAGACGACCTGTAGATACCACCTTCTAGCAAGAGGGACAGGACACCAAAGATTCTGGTAACTTCAGACACAAAGGAGACTAGCACCTATTGTGGTTGGCTTATTTTTGTATATGTGACCTTGGCTACTGAGCATACATTCCCCATTGCTGAGACAGAGCAAGCAAGAGAAATATACAGGTCTACCTAGACAGAATTCAATCTCCTTCTTTTAAACATCCAATAGCCACCCCCCCTCCCCTCAGAACATCCTCTATTAGCCTGATAGTTATTCTATCCGATGAAGTGGGTTCTAACCCACGAAAGCTTATGCTGAAATAAATTTGTTAGTCTCTAAGGTGCCACAAGTATTTCTTTCTTTCTTATTTTCTTTTTGCTGACACAGACTAACACGGCTACTACACTGTAACCTAGTTATTCTATAGTCATCCAGACAGCATCAACATTTGGATGTGTGAACAGACAATACAATGGAGGGTAGAAACCCAACATACCATTCTAAATCAAAAGTGTAAGGAAGTAAAAGTAAATCTGCAGCTGCCTAAAACGATATAAGTGCATTGCATCTTCTCTCCTTTCTATGGAACTTCTAACAGAAACAAAATATGAGTTACACTGCTTTACTCTTCCTATCACTGACAAAACCCATTGAAAACTACCATACTGGGGTAGCAAATAATTAGTGGCAGCACTAGAAAAAAATTAGTCTCCAGGAATGAGTTGTCTTGAGGTTGCCACTTTTGCAATTTTGTCCTGTGGGAGAAAATAATATTACATTGCAATATGACATGACATGATGTTGCAACATGATGCAAAGAAAGATTGTAATGGGGGGGGTGGAAGTGTAGGTGCGGGGGAGTGTTGGGTTTGGTCGGGGGGGGTAAGTGTAGGTGCGGGGGGGTGTAGGTTTTGGTCGGGGGGGTAAGTGTAGGTGCGGGGGGGTGTTGGGTTTGGTCGGGGGGGTGTAGGGTTTGGTCGGGGGGGTAAGTGTAGGTGCGGGGGGGTGTAGTGTTTGGTCGGGGGGGGTAAGTGTAGGTGCGGGGGGGGGTGTAGGGTTTGGTCGGGGGGGGTAAGTGTAGGTGTGGGGGGGTGTTGGGTTTGGTCGGGGGGGGGTAAGTGTAGGTGCGGGGGGGTGTAGGGTTTGGTCGGGGGGGTAAGTGTAGGTGCGGGGGGGTGTAGGGTTTGGTCGGGGAGGTAAGTGTAGGTGCGGGGGGTGTTGGGTTTGGTCGGGGGGGGTAAGTGTAGGTGCGGGGGGGTGTAGGATTTGGTCGGGGGGGTAAGTGTAGGTGCGGGGGGGTGTAGGATTTGGCCGGGGGGGGTAAGTGTAGGTGCGGGGGGGTGTTGGGTTTGGTCGGGGGGGGGTAAGTGTAGGTGCGGGGGGGTATTGGGTTTGGTCGGGGGGGGTAAGTGTAGGTGCGGGGGGGTGTAGGGTTTGGTCGGGGGGGGTAAGTGTAGGTGCGGGGGGGTGTTGGGTTTGGTCGGGGGGGTAAGTGTAGGTGCGGGGGGGTGTAGGGTTTGGTCGGGGGGGTAAGTGTAGGTGCGGGGGGGTGTTGGGTTTGGTCGGGGGGGTAAGTGTAGGTGCGGGGGTGTGTGTGTTGGGTTTGGTCGGGGGGGGTAAGTGTAGGTGCGGGGGGGTGTAGGGTTTGGTCGGGGGGGGTAAGTGTAGGTGCGGGGGGGTGTTGGGTTTGGTCGGGGGGGGTAAGTGTAGGTGCGGGGGGGTGTAGGTTTTGGTCGGGGGGGTAAGTGTAGGTGCGGGGGGGTGTAGGGTTTGGTCGGGGGGGGTAAGTGTAGGTGCGGGGGGGTGTAGGGTTTGGTCGGGGGGGGTAAGTGTAGGTGCGGGGGGGTGTAGGTTTTGGTCGGGGGGGTAAGTGTAGGTGCGGGGGGGTGTTGGGTTTGGTGGGGGGGGTAAGTGTAGGTGCGGGGGGGTGTTGGGTTTGGTCGGGGGGGTAAGTGTAGGTGCGGGGGGGTGTTGGGTTTGGTCGGGGGGGTAAGTGTAGGTGCGAGGGGGTGTTGGGTTTGGTCGGGGGGGGTAAGTGTAGGTGCGGGGGGGTGTTGGGTTTGGTCGGGGGGGGGTAAGTGTAGGTGCGGGGGGGTGTTGGGTTTGGTCGGGGGGGTAAGTGTAGGTGCGGGGGGGTGTTGGGTTTGGTCGGGGGGGGTAAGTGTTGGTGCGGGGGGGTGTTGGGTTTGGTCGGGGGGGTAAGTGTAGGTGCGGGGGGGTGTGTTGGGTTTGGTCGGGGGGGTAAGTGTAGGTGCGGGGGGGGTGTTGGGTTTGGTCGGGGGGGGTAAGTGTAGGTGCGGGGGGGTGTAGGGTTTGGTCGGGGGGGTAAGTGTAGGTGCGGGGGGGTGCGTGTTGGGTTTGGTCGGGGGGGGTAAGTGTAGGTGCGGGGGGGTGTTCGGTTTGGTCGGGGGGGTAAGTGTAGGTGCGGGGGGGTGTGTGTTGGGTTTGGTCGGGGGGGGTAAGTGTAGGTGCGGGGGGGTGTAGGGTTTGGCCGGGGGGGTAAGTGTAGGTGCGGGGGGGTGTTGGGTTTGGTCGGGGGGGGTAAGTGTAGGTGCGGGGGGGTGTAGGGTTTGGTCGGGGGGGTAAGTGTAGGTGCGGGGGGGTGTAGGGTTTGGTCGGGGGGGGTAAGTGTAGGTGCGGGGGGGTGTAGGGTTTGGTCGGGGGGGTAAGTGTAGGTGCGGGGGGGTTTTGGGTTTGGTCGGGGGGGGTAAGTGTAGGTGCGGGGGGGTGTAGGGTTTGGTCGGGGGGGGTAAGTGTAGGTGCGGGGGGGTGTAGGTTTTGGTCGGGGGGGTAAGTGTAGGTGCGGGGGGGTGTTGGGTTTGGTCGGGGGGGTGTAGGGTTTGGTCCGGGGGGGCAAGTGTAGGTGCGGGGGGGTGTAGGGTTTGGTCGGGGGGGGTAAGTGTAGGTGCGGGGGGGTGTTGGGTTTGGTCGGGGGGGGGGTAAGTGAAGGTGCGGGGGGGTGTTGGGTTTGGTCGGGGGGGGTAAGTGTAGGTGCGGGGGGTGTTGGGTTTGGTCGGGGGGGTAAGTGTAGGTGCGGGGGGGTGTTGGGTTTGGTCGGGGGGGGTAAGTGTAGGTGCGGGGGGGTGTAGGGTTTGGTCGGGGGGGTAAGTGTAGGTGCGGGGGGGTGTAGGGTTTGGTCGGGGGGGGTAAGTGTAGGTGCGGGGGGGTGTTGGGTTTGGTGGGGGGGGTAAGTGTAGGTGCGGGGGGGTGTAGGGTTTGGTCGGGGGGGTAAGTGTAGGTGCGGGGGGGTGTTGGGTTTGGTCGGGGGGGTAAGTGTAGGTGCGGGGGGGGTGTTGGGTTTGGTCGGGGGGGGTAAGTGTAGGTGCGGGGGGGTGTTGGGTTTGGTCGGGGGGGGGTAAGTGTAGGTGCGGGGGGGTGTAGGGTTTGGTCGGGGGGGGTAAGTGTAGGTGCGGGGGGGTGTGTGTTGGGTTTGGTCGGGGGGGTAAGTGTAGGTGCGGGGGGGTGTAGGGTTTGGTCGGGGGGGGTCAGTGTAGGTGCGGGGGGGTGTTGGGTTTGGTCGGGGGGGGTAAGTGTAGGTGCGGGGGGGTGTAGGGTTTGGTCGGGGGGGGTAAGTGTAGGTGCGGGGGGGTGTAGGGTTTGGTCGGGGGGGGTAAGTGTAGGTGCGGGGGGGTGTTGGGTTTGGTCGGGGGGGGTAAGTGTAGGTGCGGGGGGGTGTTGGGTTTGGTCGGGGGGGTAAGTGTAGGTGCGGGGGTGTGTGTGTTGGGTTTGGTCGGGGGGGGTAAGTGTAGGTGCGGGGGGGTGTTGGGTTTGGTCGGGGGGGGTAAGTGTAGGTGCGGGGGGGTGTTGGGTTTGGTCGGGGGGGGTAAGTGTAGGTGCGGGGGGGTGTTGGGTTTGGTCGGGGGGGTAAGTGTAGGTGCGGGGGGGTGTTGGGTTTGGTCGGGGGGGGTAAGTGTGGGTGCGGGGGGGTGTTGGGTTTGGTCGGGGGGGTAAGTGTAGGTGCGGGGGGGTGTAGGGTTTGGTCGGGGGGTAAGTGTAGGTGCGGGGGGGTGTAGGGTTTGGTCGGGGGGGGTAAGTGTAGGTGCGGGGGGGTGTTGGGTTTGGTCGGGGGGGTAAGTGTAGGTGCGGGGGGGTGTTGGGTTTGGTCGGGGGGGTAAGTGTAGGTGCGGGGGGGTGTTGGGTTTGGTCGGGGGGGGTAAGTGTGGGTGCGGGGGGGTGTTGGGTTTGGTCGGGGGGTAAGTGTAGGTGCGGGGGGGTGTTGGGTTTGGTCGGGGGGGTAAGTGTAGGTGCGGGGGGGTGTAGGGTTTGGTCGGGGGGGGTAAGTGTAGGTGCGGGGGGGTGTTGGGTTTGGTCGGGGGGGTAAGTGTAGGTGCGGGGGGGTGTTGGGTTTGGTCGGGGGGGTAAGTGTAGGTGCGGGGGGGGTGTAGGTTTTGGTCGGGGGGGTAAGTGTAGGTGCGGGGGGGTGTTGGGTTTGGTCGGGGGGGGTAAGTGTAGGTGCGGGGGGTGTTGGGTTTGGTCGGGGGGGTAAGTGTAGGTGCGGGGGGGTGTAGGGTTTGGTCGGGGGGGTAAGTGTGGGTGCGGGGGGGTGTTGGGTTTGGTCGGGGGGGTAAGTGTAGGTGCGGGGGGGTGTTGGGTTTGGTCGGGGGGGGTAAGTGTAGGTGCGGGGGGGTGTAGGGTTTGGTCGGGGGGGGTAAGTGTGGGTGCGGGGGGGTGTTGGGTTTGGTCGGGGGGGTAAGTGTAGGTGCGGGGGGGTGTTGGGTTTGGTCGGGGGGGTAAGTGTAGGTGCGGGGGGGTGTAGGTTTTGGTCGGGGGGGTAAGTGTAGGTGCGGGGGGGTGTTGGGTTTGGTCGGGGGGGGTAAGTGTAGGTGCGGGGGGGTGTTGGGTTTGGTCGGGGGGGGGTAAGTGTAGGTGCGGGGGGGTGTAGGGTTTGGTCGGGGGGGGTAAGTGTAGGTGCGGGGGGGTGTAGGGTTTGGTCGGGGGGTAAGTGTAGGTGCGGGGGGTGTTGGGTTTGGTCGGGGGGGGTAAGTGTAGGTGCGGGGGGGTGTAGGGTTTGGTCGGGGGGGTAAGTGTAGGTGCGGGGGGGTGTTGGGTTTGGTCGGGGGGGGGTAAGTGTAGGTGCGGGGGGGGTGTAGGGTTTGGTCGGGGGGGTAAGTGTAGGTGCGGGGGGGTGTAGGGTTTGGTCGGGGGGGGTAAGTGTAGGTGCGGGGGGGTGTTGGGTTTGGTCGGGGGGGTAAGTGTAGGTGCGGGGGGGTGTTTGGGTTTGGTCGGGGGGGGTAAGTGTAGGTGCGGGGGGGTGTTGGGTTTGGTCGGGGGGGTAAGTGTAGGTGCGGGGGGGTGTAGGGTTTGGTCGGGGGGGTAAGTGTAGGTGCGGGGGGGTGCGTGTTGGGTTTGGTCGGGGGGGGTAAGTGTAGGTGCGGGGGGGTGTTCGGTTTGGTCGGGGGGGTAAGTGTAGGTGCGGGGGGGTGTGTGTTGGGTTTGGTCGGGGGGGGTAAGTGTAGGTGCGGGGGGGTGTAGGGTTTGGTCGGGGGGGGTAAGTGTAGGTGCGGGGGGGTGTTGGGTTTGGTCGGGGGGGGTAAGTGTAGGTGCGAGGGGGTGTAGGGTTTGGTCGGGGGGGTAAGTGTAGGTGCGGGGGGGTGTAGGGTTTGGTCGGGGGGGGTAAGTGTAGGTGCGGGGGGGTGTAGGGTTTGGTCGGGGGGGTAAGTGTAGGTGCGGGGGGGTGCGTGTTGGGTTTGGTCGGGGGGGGTAAGTGTAGGTGCGGGGGGGTGTTCGGTTTGGTCGGGGGGGTAAGTGTAGGTGCGGGGGGGTGTGTGTTGGGTTTGGTCGGGGGGGGTAAGTGTAGGTGCGGGGGGGTGTAGGGTTTGGTCGGGGGGGGTAAGTGTAGGTGCGGGGGGGTGTTGGGTTTGGTCGGGGGGGTAAGTGTAGGTGCGGGGGGGTGTAGGGTTTGGTCGGGGGGGTAAGTGTAGGTGCGGGGGGGTGTAGGGTTTGGTCGGGGGGGTAAGTGTAGGTGCGGGGGGGTGTTGGGTTTGGTCGGGGGGGTAAGTGTAGGTGCGGGGGGGTGTAGGGTTTGGTCGGGGGGGGTAAGTGTAGGTGCGGGGGGGTGTAGGGTTTGGTCGGGGGGGTAAGTGTAGGTGCGGGGGGGTGTAGGGTTTGGTCGGGGGGGTAAGTGTAGGTGCGGGGGGTGTTGGGTTTGGTGGGGGGGTAAGTGTAGGTGCGGGGGGGTGTAGGGTTTGGTCGGGGGGGGTAAGTGTAGGTGCGGGGGGGTGTTGGGTTTGGTCGGGGGGGTAAGTGTAGGTGCGGGGGGGGTGTTGGGTTTGGTCGGGGGGGGTAAGTGTAGGTGCGGGGGGGTGTTGGGTTTGGTCGGGGGGGGGGTAAGTGTAGGTGCGGGGGGTGTGTGTTGGGTTTGGTCGGGGGGGGTAAGTGTAGGTGCGGGGGGGTGTGTGTTGGGTTTGGTCGGGGGGGTAAGTGTAGGTGCGGGGGGGTGTAGGGTTTGGTCGGGGGGGGTAAGTGTAGGTGCGGGGGGGTGTTGGGTTTGGTCGGGGGGGGTAAGTGTAGGTGCGGGGGGGTGTAGGGTTTGGTCGGGGGGGGTAAGTGTAGGTGCGGGGGGGTGTTGGGTTTGGTCGGGGGGGTAAGTGTAGGTGCGGGGGGGTGTTGGGTTTGGTCGGGGGGGGTAAGTGTGGGTGCGGGGGGTGTTGGGTTTGGTCGGGGGGTAAGTGTAGGTGCGGGGGGGTGTTGGGTTTGGTCGGGGGGGTAAGTGTAGGTGCGGGGGGTGTAGGGTTTGGTCGGGGGGGGTAAGTGTAGGTGCGGGGGGTGTTGGGTTTGGTCGGGGGGGTAAGTGTAGGTGCGGGGGGGTGTTGGGTTTGGTCGGGGGGGTAAGTGTAGGTGCGGGGGGTGTAGGTTTTGGTCGGGGGGGTAAGTGTAGGTGCGGGGGGGTGTTGGGTTTGGTCGGGGGGGTAAGTGTAGGTGCGGGGGGGTGTTGGGTTTGGTCGGGGGGGGTAAGTGTAGGTGCGGGGGGGTGTAGGGTTTGGTCGGGGGGGTAAGTGTGGGTGCGGGGGGGTGTTGGGTTTGGTCGGGGGGGTAAGTGTAGGTGCGGGGGGGTGTTGGGTTTGGTCGGGGGGGTAAGTGTAGGTGCGGGGGGGTGTAGGGTTTGGTCGGGGGGGGTAAGTGTAGGTGCGGGGGGGTGTTGGGTTTGGTCGGGGGGGTAAGTGTAGGTGCGGGGGGGTGTAGGTTTTGGTCGGGGGGGTAAGTGTAGGTGCGGGGGGGTGTAGGTTTTGGTCGGGGGGGTAAGTGTAGGTGCGGGGGGGTGTTGGGTTTGGTCGGGGGGGTAAGTGTAGGTGCGGGGGGGTGCGTGTTGGGTTTGGTCGGGGGGGGTAAGTGTAGGTGCGGGGGGGTGTTCGGTTTGGTCGGGGGGGTAAGTATAGGTGCGGGGGGGTGTAGGGTTTGGTCGGGGGGGTAAGTGTAGGTGCGGGGGGTGTAGGGTTTGGTCGGGGGGGTAAGTGTAGGTGCGGGGGGTGTAGGGTTTGGTCGGGGGGGGTAAGTGTAGGTGCGGGGGGGTGTAGGGTTTGGTCGGGGGGGTAAGTGTAGGTGCGGGGGGGTGCGTGTTGGGTTTGGTCGGGGGGGGTAAGTGTAGGTGCGGGGGGGTGTTGGGTTTGGTCGGGGGGGTAAGTGTAGGTGCGGGGGGGTGTGTGTTGGGTTTGGTCGGGGGGGGTAAGTGTAGGTGCGGGGGGGTGTAGGGTTTGGTCGGGGGGGTAAGTGTAGGTGCGGGGGGTGTAGGGTTTGGTCGGGGGGGGTAAGTGTAGGTGCGGGGGGGTGTTGGGTTTGGTGGGGGGGGTAAGTGTAGGT
This sequence comes from Macrochelys suwanniensis, assembly GCA_033296515.1. Taxonomy (NCBI): domain Eukaryota; kingdom Metazoa; phylum Chordata; order Testudines; family Chelydridae; genus Macrochelys; species Macrochelys suwanniensis. Next base: position 18,475,483 of record CM065779.1, on the reverse strand, counting down.
GCGGGGGGGTGTAGGGTTTGGTCGGGGGGGGTAAGTGTAGGTGCGGGGGGGTGTTGGGTTTGGTCGGGGGGGTAAGTGTAGGTGCGGGGGGGGTGTTGGGTTTGGTCGGGGGGGGTAAGTGTAGGTGCGGGGGGGTGTAGGGTTTGGTCGGGGGGGGGGTAAGTGTAGGTGCGGGGGGGTGTAGGGTTTGGTCGGGGGGGTAAGTGTAGGTGCGGGGGGGTGTGTGTTGGGTTTGGTCGGGGGGGTAAGTGTAGGTGCGGGGGGGTGTAGGGTTTGGTCGGGGGGGGTAAGTGTAGGTGCGGGGGGGTGTTGGGTTTGGTCGGGGGGGGTAAGTGTAGGTGCGGGGGGGTGTAGGGTTTGGTCGGGGGGGGTAAGTGTAGGTGCGGGGGGGTGTTGGTTTGGTCGGGGGGGTAAGTGTAGGTGCGGGGGGTGTTGGGTTTGGTCGGGGGGGGTAAGTGTGGGTGCGGGGGGGTGTTGGGTTTGGTCGGGGGGGTAAGTGTAGGTGCGGGGGGGTGTTGGGTTTGGTCGGGGGGGTAAGTGTAGGTGCGGGGGGGTGTTGGGTTTGGTCGGGGGGGTAAGTGTAGGTGCGGGGGGGTGTAGGTTTGGTCGGGGGGGTAAGTGTAGGTGCGGGGGGGTGTTGGGTTTGGTCGGGGGGGTAAGTGTAGGTGCGGGGGGGTGTAGGTTTTGGTCGGGGGGGTAAGTGTAGGTGCGGGGGGGTGTAGGTTTGGTCGGGGGGGTAAGTGTAGGTGCGGGGGGGTGTTGGGTTTGGTCGGGGGGGGTAAGTGTAGGTGCGGGGGGGTGTTGGGTTTGGTCGGGGGGGGTAAGTGTAGGTGCGGGGGGGTGTAGGGTTTGGTCGCGGGGGTAAGTGTAGGTGCGGGGGGGTGTAGGGTTTGGTCGGGGGGGGTAAGTGTAGGTGCGGGGGGGTGTAGGGTTTGGCCGGGGGGGTAAGTGTAGGTGCGGGGGGGTGTTGGGTTTGGTCGGGGGGGTAAGTGTAGGTGCGGGGGGTGTAGGGTTTGGTCGGGGGGGTAAGTGTAGGTGCGGGGGGGTGTTGGGTTTGGTCGGGGGGGGTAAGTGTAGGTGCGGGGGGGTGTTGGGTTTGGTCGGGGGGGTAAGTGTAGGTGCGGGGGGGTGTTGGGTTTGGTCGGGGGGGTAAGTGTGGGTGCGGGGGGGTGTTGGGTTTGGTCGGGGGGGTAAGTGTAGGTGCGGGGGGGTGTTGGGTTTGGTCGGGGGGGTAAGTGTAGGTGCGGGGGGGTGTTGGGTTTGGTCGGGGGGTAAGTGTAGGTGCGGGGGGGTGTAGGGTTTGGTCGGGGGGGGTAAGTGTAGGTGCGGGGGGGTGTAGGGTTTGGTCGGGGGGGGTAAGTGTAGGTGCGGGGGGGTGTAGGGTTTGGTCGGGGGGGTAAGTGTAGGTGCGGGGGGGTGCGTGTTGGGTTTGGTCGGGGGGGGTAAGTGTAGGTGCGGGGGGGTGTTCGGTTTGGTCGGGGGGGTAAGTGTAGGTGCGGGGGGGTGTGTGTTGGTTTGGTCGGGGGGGGTAAGTGTAGGTGCGGGGGGGTGTAGGGTTTGGTCGGGGGGGGTAAGTGTAGGTGCGGGGGGGTGTTGGGTTTGGTCGGGGGGGTAAGTGTAGGTGCGGGGGGGTGTAGGGTTTGGTCGGGGGGGTAAGTGTAGGTGCGGGGGGGTGTAGGGTTTGGTCGGGGGGGGTAAGTGTAGGTGCGGGGGGGTGTTGGGTTTGGTCGGGGGGGTAAGTGTAGGTGCGGGGGGGTGTAGGGTTTGGTCGGGGGGGGTAAGTGTAGGTGCGGGGGGGTGTAGGGTTTGGTCGGGGGGGTAAGTGTAGGTGCGGGGGGGTGTAGGGTTTGGTCGGGGGGGGTAAGTGTAGGTGCGGGGGGTGTTGGTTTGGTGGGGGGGTAAGTGTAGGTGCGGGGGGGTGTAGGGTTTGGTTCGGGGGGGGTAAGTGTAGGTGCGGGGGGGTGTTGGGTTTGGTCGGGGGGGTAAGTGTAGGTGCGGGGGGGGTGTTGGGTTTGGTCGGGGGGGGTAAGTGTAGGTGCGGGGGGGTGTTGGGTTTGGTCGGGGGGGGGGTAAGTGTAGGTGCGGGGGGGTGTGTGTTGGGTTTGGTCGGGGGGGGTAAGTGTAGGTGCGGGGGGGTGTGTGTTGGGTTTGGTCGGGGGGGTAAGTGTAGGTGCGGGGGGGTGTAGGGTTTGGTCGGGGGGGTAAGTGTAGGTGCGGGGGGGTGTTGGGTTTGGTCGGGGGGGGTAAGTGTAGGTGCGGGGGGTGTAGGGTTTGGTCGGGGGGGGTAAGTGTAGGTGCGGGGGGGTGTTGGGTTTGGTCGGGGGGGTAAGTGTAGGTGCGGGGGGGTGTTGGGTTTGTCGGGGGGGGTAAGTGTGGGTGCGGGGGGGTGTTGGGTTTGGTCGGGGGGGTAAGTGTAGGTGCGGGGGGGTGTTGGGTTTGGTCGGGGGGGTAAGTGTAGGTGCGGGGGGGTGTAGGGTTTGGTTGGGGGGGGGAAGTGTAGGTGCGGGGGGGTGTTGGGTTTGGTCGGGGGGGTAAGTGTAGGTGCGGGGGGGTGTTGGGTTTGGTCGGGGGGGTAAGTGTAGGTGCGGGGGGGTGTAGGTTTTGGTCGGGGGGGTAAGTGTAGGTGCGGGGGGGTGTTGGGTTTGGTCGGGGGGGGTAAGTGTAGGTGCGGGGGGGTGTTGGGTTTGGTCGGGGGGGGTAAGTGTAGGTGCGGGGGGGTGTAGGGTTTGGTCGGGGGGGTAAGTGTGGGTGCGGGGGGGTGTTGGGTTTGGTCGGGGGGGTAAGTGTAGGTGCGGGGGGGTGTTGGGTTTGGTCGGGGGGGTAAGTGTAGGTGCGGGGGGGTGTAGGGTTTGGTCGGGGGGGTAAGTGTAGGTGCGGGGGGGTGTTGGGTTTGGTCGGGGGGGTAAGTGTAGGTGCGGGGGGGTGTAGGTTTTGGTCGGGGGGGTAAGTGTAGGTGCGGGGGGGTGTAGGTTTTGGTCGGGGGGGGTAAGTGTAGGTGCGGGGGGGTGTTGGGTTTGGTCGGGGGGGTAAGTGTAGGTGCGGGGGGGTGCGTGTTGGGTTTGGTCGGGGGGGGTAAGTGTAGGTGCGGGGGGGTGTTCGGTTTGGTCGGGGGGGTAAGTATAGGTGCGGGGGGGTGTGTGTTGGGTTTGGTCGGGGGGGGTAAGTGTAGGTGCGGGGGGGTGTAGGGTTTGGTCGGGGGGGTAAGTGTAGGTGCGGGGGGGTGTAGGGTTTGGTCGGGGGGGTAAGTGTAGGTGCGGGGGGGTGTAGGGTTTGGTCGGGGGGGGTAAGTGTAGGTGCGGGGGGGTGTAGGGTTTGGTCGGGGGGGTAAGTGTAGGTGCGGGGGGGTGCGTGTTGGGTTTGGTCGGGGGGGGTAAGTGTAGGTGCGGGGGGGTGTTGGGTTTGGTCGGGGGGGTAAGTGTAGGTGCGGGGGTGTGTGTGTTGGGTTTGGTCGGGGGGGGTAAGTGTAGGTGCGGGGGGGTGTAGGGTTTGGTCGGGGGGGTAAGTGTAGGTGCGGGGGGGTGTAGGGTTTGGTCGGGGGGGGTAAGTGTAGGTGCGGGGGGGTGTTGGGTTTGGTGGGGGGGGTAAGTGTAGGTGCGGGGGGGTGTAGGGTTTGGTCGGGGGGGGTAAGTGTAGGTGCGGGGGGGTGTTGGGTTTGGTCGGGGGGGTAAGTGTAGGTGCGGGGGGGGTGTTGGGTTTGGTCGGGGGGGGTAAGTGTAGGTGCGGGGGGGTGTTGGGTTTGGTCGGGGGGGGGTAAGTGTAGGTGCGGGGGGGTGTAGGGTTTGGTCGGGGGGGTAAGTGTAGGTGCGGGGGGGTGTGTGTTGGGTTTGGTCGGGGGGGTAAGTGTAGGTGCGGGGGGGTGTAGGGTTTGGTCGGGGGGGGTAAGTGTAGGTGCGGGGGGGTGTTGGGTTTGGTCGGGGGGGGTAAGTGTAGGTGCGGGGGGGTGTGGTGCGGGGGGTGTAGGTTTGGCCGGGGGTAAGTGGTAGGTGCGGGGGTGTTGGTTTGGTCGGGGGGTAAGTGTAGGTGCGGGGGGGTGTTGGGTTTGGTCGGGGGGGTAAGTGTAGGTGCGGGGGGGTGTTGGGTTTGGTCAGGGGGGGTAAGTGTAGGTGCGGGGGGGTGTTGGGTTGGTCGGGGGGTAAGTGTAGGTGCGGGGGGGTGTTGGGTTTGGTCGGGGGGGGGTAAGTGTAGGTGCGGGGGGGTGTTGGGTTTGGTCGGGGGGGTAAGTGTAGGTGCGGGGGGGTGTAGGGTTTGGTCGGGGGGGTAAGTGTAGGTGCGGGGGGGTGTTGGGTTTGGTCGGGGGGGTAAGTGTAGGTGCGGGGGGGTGTAGGGTTTGGTCGGGGAGGGGTAAGTGTAGGTGCGGGGGGGTGTAGGTTTTGGTCGGGGGGGTAAGTGTAGGTGCGGGGGGGTGTTGGTTTTGGTCGGGGGGGGTAAGTGTAGGTGCGGGGGGTGTTGGGTTTGGTCGGGGGGGTAAGTGTAGGTGCGGGGGGGTGTAGGGTTTGGTCGCGGGGGTAAGTGTAGGTGCGGGGGGGTGTAGGGTTTGGTCGGGGGGGTAAGTGTAGGTGCGGGGGGGTGTAGGGTTTGGCCGGGGGGGTAAGTGTAGGTGCGGGGGGGTGTTGGGTTGGTCGGGGGGGTAAGTGTAGGTGCGGGGGTGTAGGGTTTGGTCGGGGGGGTAAGTGTAGGTGCGGGGGGTGTGGGTTGGTCGGGGGGGTAAGTGTAGGTGCGGGGGGGTGTTGGGTTTGTCGGGGGGGTAAGTGTAGGTGCGGGGGGGTGTTGGGTTTGGTCGGGGGGGGTAAGTGTAGGTGCGGGGGGTGTTGGGTTTGGTCGGGGGGGGTAAGTGTAGGTGCGGGGGGGTGTAGGGTTTGGTCGGGGGGGTAAGTGTAGGTGCGGGGGGGTGTTGGGTTTGGTTCGGGGGGGTAAGTGTAGGTGCGGGGGGGTGTAGGGTTTGGTCGGGGGGGTAAGTGTAGGTGCGGGGGGGTGTTGGGTTTTGGTCGGGGGGGTAAGTGTAGGTGCGGGGGGGTGTTGGGTTTGGTCGGGGGGGTAAGTGTAGGTGCGGGGGGTGTTGGGTTGGTCGGGGGGGTAAGTGTAGGTGCGGGGGGTGTTGGGTTTGGTCGGGGGGGGTAAGTGTAGGTGCGGGGGGGTGTTGGGTTTGGTCGGGGGGGTAAGTGTAGGTGCGGGGGGGTAAGTGGTGTGAGGGGGGTGTTGGGTTCGGTCGGGGGGGTAAGTGTAGGTGCGGGGGGGTAAGTGGTGTGAGGGGGGTGTTGGGTTCGGTCGGGGGGGTAAGTGTAGGTGCGGGGGGTAAGTGGTGTGAGGGGGGTGTTGGGTTCGGTCGGGGGGGTAAGTGTAGGTGCGGGGGGGTAAGTGGTGTGAGGGGGGTGTTGGGTTCGGTCGGGGGGGTAAGTGGTGTGAGGGGGTGTTGAGGCGGGCCGGGGGGGGGGTAAGTGTGGGTGCGGGGGGGTAAGTGGTGTGAGGGGGGTGTAGGGTTCGGTCGGGGGGGTAAGTGGTGTGAGGGGGGTGTTGAGGCGGGCCGGGGGGGGGGTAAGTGTAGGTGCGGGGGGGTAAGTGGTGTGAGGGGGGTGTAGGGTTCGGTCGGGGGGGTAAGTGGTGTGAGGGGGGTGTTGAGGCGGGCCGGGGGGGGGGTAAGTGTAGGTGCGGGGGGGTAAGTGGTGTGAGGGGGGTGTAGGGTTTGGTCGGGGGGGTAAGTGGTGTGAGGGGGGTGTTGAGGCGGGCCGGGGGGGGGGTAAGTGTGGGTGCGGGGGGGTAAGTGGTGTGAGGGGGGTGTAGGGTTTGGTCGGGGGGGTAAGTGGTGTGAGGGGGGTGTTGAGGCGGGCCGGGGGGGGGGGTAAGTGTGGGTGCGGGGGGGTAAGTGGTGTGAGGGGGGTGTAGGGTTTGGTCGGGGGGGTAAGTGGTGTGAGGGGGGTGTAGGGTTTGGTCGGGGGGGTAAGTGGTGTGAGGGGGGTGTTGAGGCGGGCCGGGGGCGGGTACCTGGGTCCGGGGCGGGCCGAGCCTCCCGGCGGACGGGGCCGGCTGCCGGGCTGCGGGCGGGGCCGGCCGTTCCGGGGCGGGGCCGGGGTCCATGGCGGAGGCGGACTCGGACTCGCAGCGGCCGCTGCGCCCCCAGCTCGGCTGGGAAAGTTGCCCGGGCGGAGCCGGCGCGGCGCGGCCCCCCGCCATGGAGGAGCGGGGCGGGCGCAGCCCCTCGGCCGGGGCGCTGGAGGCCGCGGACGGGGACGCGGCGGCGGAGGCGGCGCCCCCCGAGTCCCCCCCTTATTTCCTGCTCTATCCGGGCCCGCGGGGCGCCGCGCCGCCCGGGCTGCCGCCGCAGAGCGTGTGGAGCCCGCCCGGCGCCGCCGCCGCCCTGCCCGTGCTGCTGCTGAGCTCCCCGGGGCCCGCGTCGGGACAGGAGCGAGCCGGCTCCCGTGAGTAGCGACCCCCGGCCCAGCACCGCCTCCCCGGGGCGTCTCCTCCCCCCACCCCGCCCCCGGGGGCTCGCCACCCCGCAGACCCCCACCCCGCCCCCGGGGGCTCGCCACCCCCCTGGGGTCCGGCACCCCCCTTCTCCAACCGCACCCCGGTATCCTGCCCTTCCCCAGCATTGCTCTGCTCTACTTTCTAGGGCTCCAGCTCCCTTCCACAGGGGATCCCCTGATCCCTTCTCACCCCAGCCCCCCAATTCACTCTCCCCTCCTCAAACTCCCCTGGACTTGAACTCGGGTCTTCGTGGCGGTTGCAGCTGTAGCGCCTTCCTTCTCCCCTTAGCCTTACTGGCAGTCTTTCCAGAAGGGGGGCCCCCAAACAGCACCCCCCTTGGCTTGTGATAAACCCCTGGTGCGTGGGGATGTCAGTGTCGGAGAGGGATAAGAGGCAAGGGGGGGCGGGGGATTTGATTTCCCGTTTTAAAGGGAAACTAGTTTCATTGCCGAGGAAGGAGGTAACTCAACTGGCCGAATTAACTTCTGTTAAGCTGCGCTCTGGTGGAAACGTTTGTACTTTGTTTCTGACAAATGTATTGCCTATGTAAGAGAGCAGGGTGGGCTGACTGCTTTGTAATGACAAGAGATGAGGGCAAAGAGGCTTCTGTAAATTATTTTTATCACTTGGATTCATTCCATTCAGATGTGTCTGAACCCTGGGGATCAGTCATTTCTGGCAGGAAAGAGTTAGCAGTATCCAGAGAGTAAGGACTCCATGGGGTCTTGGGAAATCGCCCCCAAAATCCTTTGAACTTGGTGGCAGAACCTTCAGAAGAGGGGGGCCTATAGCGCTCCCTCCATCATCTCACTGTCATCTCCCCAACAGGAGAGTAAAGTGTATGTATCTGAACTGAGGGCAGGAGACAGGAGGACTGTGGTGGGGCCTTGAAAGTTGTGGAAGATGCATTGAAAGGAGATGCTTCGGTATGCGTGGCTGCGTGAAATGCTCATCCACAAACTCAGCTACCGGGTTAAAAATAATCATGAGCTGACCCTCCACTCCACTCCCCTTGTTTTGGGAAAGGAGCTCTCAGTCCTTTGAAGTTTAATTGGGTAGCCCCCTTGCCATGCTTGGAGGAGAGGATGGATATGGGTTCTCAGGGATAGGTTGGCTTTGACTGCCCGCCTCCTGCCACTGTGTCCGAAAGCGAATCAGTATTATACAGGGTGTTTTCCTCCACTTGACAAGGCTATGTAAATGCGTGCGGTTATTTTGCAGTCTGTGACCGGGGCTGGGTTATTTGTGGTGTTTTAGCAAAGGCTGGTTATAGAGTGGAAGTGTCTAACCTGCCCAGTTGTAAGCATACAGTGTTTACAAAGAGTTTAGCATACTCCAAGGTTTTCTGGTTAATATGTCACCTTTTATATAGTGCTTTTAATCTTCAAAGTGTCTTGCAAACACTAATTTTTGCTACACCCTTTTTGAGTGGATCTCTATTGCGCAAATGGAAAACTGAGGCAGAGAGCTTAATGGGTTTGCCCAAGCCTGAGGGAGTCAAAGCCAGTATAAGAACTCAAGAGTCCCTAGTTCATTACCCTCCTCTCTTCCTAGGTGTTGGTAATAGGAAGTCTTTGGAAGAAGCCTAGTGACATAGCTGGAGGTAAAGGGAAGAGGAAATATAAATTGTTCCCATGGTGCTGGTTGTTGGCTCCTTCTGGGTCAAACTTGCATACAGGTCAGCATTCTTCATCCTCACTCTCATTCTCACTTTCTGCATCACAGGCAGTAGCAACACTTGCTCCTTCGCTGTCTGGGCAATAGCAGCAAACTTTTCTGCCAAATCTCACTTCTTTGGAATTAACAATAAAACAGTGTTTACAGTCTTTTTCTGGAGGGATTTGCTTTATGTTTCAGTTCAGGGACTAGCCCTACTTACCTGCAGACTCTGTGGCCTGAGAGGCTTCCCAGCTTCTTACGGTATCCTTGAGTGGTTATAATTACTGTTATAGTAGTAGTACAGTGGGTCTGTGAGGTGGGTGTGTTTATTGTTGGGGTGGTCTGTGAAGATGATGTGGGTCTGGCTTTCATAAAACAGTTCACAAATAGTTTCTTATCTCTCTGGAGTGAAAAAGAAGTTTTGTTTGTCCTCTCCTGAGCTGGGAAAGGATGTGTGCCAAAACATTCCAAACATAAAAATCCCAAAGTCAGCATTCAGGTTCTCCAGCCAGGTTTTTCCCTCCAGGGTGCTGTGCCAGCGTAGGACGCTTAACTGCCCCAGCTGGTTCAGGAGGCCACAGGTAGTTTGCAGTACACCCTCCCCAAACTTAGGAGAGCTGTTTTTATCTGGTCCTGATTAGCCCAGACTCTGCTTTCCTCATCAAGCCTCACCTATGCTTTCAGGATTAAACCAGGGCAATTAGTCCCTGTCTCTTTCCATTTGTTGTTAACACCACCCATTTCATTTCATTTCATTTCATACCCTCTGGTGCTCATTTGTTTCCCAAAAGAAAGTGAGAAAGGAACTTGAACAGAGAGGGGCTTCAGCATAAATATATATAAAGCAGAGGGAGGAAAGAAAAGAAAAAGATCTTTCATAAGCTATTTGTATCAAAATCATACCACGTGCAATAGACTACAGAAATCTCCCCTTACATATATACCTCACAAAGCAGCAAACCATTCTATCACAGAAGACCTCGGTGTTGATAATGGAGTTCATATGTGATGGTGAGCTCCAGCCTTGTTTCACTGAGACTTTTTAAATATCTCTTCTTCATATTATCATGGCTTGAGGCAGCCCCTGCATCAGACAATATTTTTATCCCTTACGATTTTACACAACCAGAATTGAAACGTTTGCTTGTGTTTGTGGTTCTCCTGGGTTCCCTAATCTTTGCTACCGCCATCATTTTAAAAATTAAGGTAAACTAAGGAGTAGTAAGATTACTTCTGTATTTTGCATTTACAGTGCCTTTCAGTCAAGAATGTAAAAGCACTTCGTAAATCTTAATCCCTCCAGCACAGCAGTAAAGGGAGAGAAGAGTTTTAAGTACAACGAATGGGAAGGGTATTTCCTGGCAATTAATGATTATGGGAGTTGAGGGATTGAGTTGTATAAAGGGCCCTTTCCCCAGCAATTAATGATCAGCTGGGTTATGCCTGACATGGAGGTTATGATTGTTATAAACAAGAAAATAAGTACATTCTGCTGAAATGTAGTTTGTCATGGATATGGCATTCTGTGTACATTATAAGGTTCTTACTAGTAAATGACCAGTACACAAATCATCAGAAAAACTGTACTCCAATATGCTTTGAAGGAACATTTAATTCTTGGTGTTCATGTTATATTTAACTGTATATATAACTTCATATAGGAGTCTGTGTGGGAGAAAATGGTTTTTACTTTATAGTGAGATGTGTACCAATGAAAGGGGAGCTTTATACTGGTCTGTAGTCAAGCTGGAAATCGAGGTAGCCAGTAGCTTTGTAAATTGCATGAGGGAATGCTGTAATACAGTGGTTTTCAACCTGTGGTCCACGTACCCCCGAGAGTCTACAGACTATATCTATGGGGTCCACAAAAGGTTGTCATTACGATAGAACAGTGGTTTTCAAACTATGTCAAATTTCCAAAGGGGTCTGTTCCTCCATTTGAAATGTTTTATTGGTCTGCAAATGAAATAAGGTTGAATAGAAGAGGGAAGGATGTAGATACTGTATTTTAGCAACTGAAGCGAGTGAATTATATACATTGAGACGAACGGTACTTCTACATTGGAGCTGAGAATTGAGTCCCAGCTCAAGTAGATGTGCCTATGCTAGTTCTGCTTGAGCTAGTGCCATAGGTGGCGGGTGAACCGCCACTTTGGGGAGACTAGCCTGCTGGCTGCACCCCTTCTGGCTGAGGCCCCACCCCCCTGAGCCCCAAACACACACACCCTGTAACAGGAGGAGCCCTGAGGGCCCCCCTGTGACTGGAGGAGCCCCGGCCTGGCCGCCCCTGAGCGCCAGTCCGGTTCCAGCCACATTGGGCTGAGCTGCCCCAGATGCCGGGCCTGGTCCCAGTCCTGCCGAGCGCCGGCCAGCCCCTCCCCCAACCTCTCTCCTCCCCCCCGCGCCAGCCCCAGCACACAGCTGAGCCGCCTCACTCCCCCACCTGACCCTCCTGCTGGCTTGCTGCATTCCCTCCTCACTCCCGCTGCGGCAGGCAGGCAGCAGCAGACGACGGGGGCCTTGGGAAAGGGGAAGGGGCAGGGCCACCACGGCCCAGGTGTTTGCCTTCCCTGGCCTATTATACCCACCACCCATGGCTAGAGGCTAAAAATAGCTGCGTGTCTGTGAAAGCACAGATGACCGCTTGGGCTAGCTGCTCCGAGTACAATCCTGCCTGACTCCTGGGTATGTGCTCGGGTGGATAGCCTGAGCCACCGTGGGTACACGGCTGTTTCTAGGTGCTAGCATAAGAATATCGACATAAACTGGGAATCGCAACTCCCTGCTCAAATATAGATGACCCTAAGAGTACGAATAGAAAACTTGAGACTGGGGAAAGGGAGGCTTGTAAACTGTAAAGTTACTTAAGTTAAGAGTTGAAAATTCTGAAAATATCAAGTATGTTCATGATTTGTAAATAACTATAGTCTTGGTCGCTATTTGCTATAGTTTGTTAGATAGCTACAGTGTCAGTCTTGTACACAATATACACTATGCTGCTAGTTTTACAAATAAACTAAACTGAAGCATGGGCTATCTAGGCTCGTTAGTTACCGCATAATGTTAGCAATACCAGGGCTGTAGGTCTGAACTCCATGCTTGCCATGTGCTGATAACATCTTGGGCCTATGGTGACGGATGTTCTAAAAATAGCATGAAGATATTCAGAGATGCTGAAGAACAGACACCAAGAATGTATCATACAGTTTAAGAGTTTTATTTTATGTAGTGACTACTTCTTCTCATGTCCTTGTCACAAACTAGATGTTTTTCCAGAACCGTGTACAAGCGATGGCTCTTTCCATTGCAGCTGCGATGTCCTCCTTCGTACAGGTCTCCCCAAGGAGTAGGCAAATGAGCAGGTGCTCCATTATCTGTGCTTCACTGCACTCACGTGTGTGTAGTGGGTTTTTGGGTTTTTTTAATTCAACAGTAATGTGGTCTGGGATACAATATGTACAAGTCAAGTGTAGTGACTTACACATATTGTATCCTAGACTACCTTGCTGTTGAATTAAAAAAAAAAAAAAGTAGCACAGGGGGAGAGAAACAGCAAGGGCAAAGAAAGGCAAGATACTTATGTCTTCAGCTGAAACTTGAACTGAGATGAAGAGTTAAGACAGAGAGATCATGAAAGCTGTTCATGCCAACAGGAGCTGCCCTTGGATGAACGCTAGTGAGACTGTTCTTCCAAGAGACAAAGATGCAGCCAATGCTAGACAAGCAGAGAGAACACGTAGGTGAATAATATTTATTTAGGTGAGGAAAGCTGCAGTAAATCAATAGGTTTTTAAAACAAAAACTAAGAGCCTGACTGAACTGCCTTTACCCTTCAGAATTCCTGTTGGCTTCCAGTGGGAGGCCATTTGATCATGATGGCTCTGGTAGCTTCTTCCTTCCCCTTTTTTCAGTTGTACTTTTAGTAACATAGGTATTCTAAATTCTGAAACACCTTTGTTGCACAAAGAGAAAAGTCTGTCACTGTATTCATGGAAGTAATGGGTTCCATCTTTTTCCTTGAGCCTAGAAAATTCTCTATTCCTGCCCTTTTGTATTTTTAACCTGCTGGATTCAAATTGCAAGAGACGTACTGCACGTGTGCCTCCTATGTGGAAGGGGAAAATCCTGGCTCCTTGTTTTACTGCAGCAAAGAAATGAAGGGTTGGATCCTGCCTATGCCCCCATTCAGGGTGCAGGCTGATTATCTTATAGCAGGTCCTCTATAGAGCGGGTTGGCTGGTGAATATTTTATGTAGAAAAGATAGTTTTGGGGACTGTATGTGTGTGTAAGATATATTAACTCTTGAACTGGGAGGCTGAGCATGCTACCATTGTCATTGAGGTACAGCATTGAAAGCAGGAGCAGAGGTATGAGGGAAATCATGCAAAGGGTGATTATTTTGCCACCTGCCTTTTTATATCCCGCTGAGTTAAAAGGTGAAGGAAAAGATATTGGACACCAGGAACAGAATATCAAGGTTGTAGTTCTGTCTGCAAGTTTCATAGCTGGGGAATGAGGAAAACTGATTTTATTTAATTTGGAAACATAGGAGCTGCCAATTTGTATTAGACTGATGTCCTGTCTAGTCTTATAGCCTGTGTGTGGCCGTATAAATTCAGCAGTGGGACACACAAGAAACCCTATGGTGAAAAGTATTGAGTAACTTGTCTGTAGGGGAAACTTCTTCCTGATTCATGGCAGCTAGTGGTTGGCTTTCTATTGCCAGGAAACTTGTAGACGTATATGCTGTACAATTTTATCCTGTTGTTTGCAGTGTTGCCTGGATCTTCTTTCAGAGTGGTTACAGTTAATTTAGAACCCATTGTTATGTATACGAGTACTTTATCTTGATTGAATCTCATCTGTCAGTGTTGTACATTTACCTAGCATTGGTTGGTTGTTTTGTAATTCCTCAGTCTTCTGCCATCTTGAATAACCAAAATAATGTTGTCATCCTAAAACTTTGCCATTATATTCTACACCCCTTCTCCACATCTTTATGGTGAGTTGGTGGGCTCTATATGGTTAAGGCTGTAACAGATTTTATTGCAAGCCTGGTTTTTGGCTTCTGAACTAACATTTCACACTAAAGTAGAGTATTGCCTTTAGAAGTAATATGTGAGGTAGAGTATTGCCTTTAGAAGTAATATGTGAGGTCTCAGCGTAAGTTAGAATTTATTTCCCTACATCTGAAGTGGACAATGGATTCCTGATTTGTCACTTTAAAAGTAGAGGTACTTACTGGAGTTCAAAAAGTTCTTTTTTGTCACTTTGTAATAAAGAAAGGAGAGGAAAGAAAAATATTGGCCTACCCTATTGGACTAATCTAGTTGATATTTAATGCACAAGACTAAGTTTAAAGTAAGTCCTATTATTTAAAGTTAACATTTTAAATAGTAATGGTAGAATGGATTGGCTTGCTTTCAGATGTTTGATTCATTTAGTAAAACTAAACTTAATTTTTAAATTCTTGTCTTAACATTTTTTACAGAACTGTGTGTTTGTCAGTTGCTTAAATCTTTGATCTGAAATTCCTAGCTTTCAAATATTTTAATAATGCCAGATTTTTGCAATACCTTTAACATGTTCTAGCTACTTCCAGCTTAATGAAGTGATACCCACTATTAGCCTCCTTCACCATTTAGTCCTACACTTTCTGTCCCTTGACCAGTTTCTGAGCCACGATAAAGTTTTACCTCTTGCCCTGTGATTGCTTTGATATTAAAAAACAAAGTGTTCATGGAAAAACAAAATATATATCATTTCCCCCCCTATTCTAATAGCTTTTGAGTCACAATGCTCATGTACAGAAGCCATGTTTGCCCCGTATTGTATTGTGTGAACATGGTTGTTTTATAGCTCTGTTTTTAGTTGTTTCAACCAATTTTCCTGGTACTAAATTAAGGTTCTCTGGGCAGTGAATCCCAGTACATCCACCCTTAGTGCTCTTTTAAAGATAACTACAGTTTTTGCTCTCCAGTATAGTAGCTGATTTTTGTCATACAGTACATTATATAATTTTGTTAGCAGCTTTGCCATGCTGTTCTTTCAGAACTCTTGAATGTTGTTGATATCAACTTACACTTAGAATATATTTGCAAAGAAAAGATTAAACATTTTTTTAAAATAAAAGGTCAGGACTCCCCCAGAACTTTCAAGTATACCAATTCCAGAGAACACTAAAAGAATTCTCAGGGATTCAAAAACATGTGTCAAATATCTTTAAAAATAACTCAGCCAACCTTTCAAATAAAATACTCAAAGGCTCCATTCTTTGTTGAAGATGACTGGCTAAAATAATTAGTTTCTAGGCCAGGTGTAGTTGAGATTATTTTTTTAAAAGGTAGGACAGCTTTGTAAAGAAAAGAAAAAAGATCCATTTTACAAGTGTCATATGTTACAAGTGCCTTTTAAGGACCGCTGTTCAAAATTCAGGTTTTGTATTAAAAGTACCAACAAAGCAAAACTAGGTTTAACAAAAATTACTATTAATGCCAATGCTTTTTATTTTGCATAATTTTGAGTGTTTTGTTCAAACATTCTGTTCTAGTACTTAAAGTATAAACATTTAAGTATTATGCCATTGTATTTGAACTTGAAAATAAGACTGACTAAATAAAGAGACGTTGACCCATCTAGTTTCGTTGTCCAAGGTGGTGGTAGTGGTAAAATCTAAACATTGAAACTGGAGATATTTGCTTAGTTTTTATACTTTCATCAACATGGTAAAACTACTGTTAGTGTTTTTAAAAAAGAGTTGCTTTCTTTCAGAAAGCTACCTATAATTTTTGCCATGTGCACTGTGTGTATTATATCACTATAACAATACACTAGAGAAGTATTTATTTTACCTTAAAGGGAATGGTGTACATATTCTAACTAATCAGTTGTCACCCTCCTGGTCAATATTGGTAAGCAACTTCTTTTCTTTGCCTGTTAGAAATAGCTGCTGTAAACTATTGCTGACTTTTTTTTTCCAGTTCCATGAATATAGTGAAAAATAACTTGGTGACTGTTTTCTGTTCCCTTTTTTTCATAGATCATAGAATCATAGAATATCAGGGTTGGAAGGGACCTTAGAAGGTCATCTAGTCCAACCCCCTGCTCAAAGCAGGACCAATCCCCAATTTTTGCCCCAGATCCCTAAATGGCCCCCTCAAGGATTGAACTCACAAGCCTGGGTTTAGCAGGCCAATGCTCAAACCACTGAGCTATCCCTCCCTCCCTTTGAGACATACTTATTGGGGAACTGAATTTTGTAGTGAAAAGTCATGTGTTTCTGCATTTCAAACTACTAACATTCAGATGTTTCTATTTAAATTTGATTTTAGGGGAGGAAGGGCAGTTTTCTATGTAATACTTTTTTTACACATGTAGTTTTAAATGTGTAATGCCTCTAGATTGCCATATTGTGTGGATGTGAGGGAAGTTTGTTCATATGTAACACTGCAGTCACTGAGGACTGGAATTAATCTAAATCTTATTTAAAATTATTAAAAACCACATGAGGTTATTGTCTGGTGTTCTATATACCTTAAGTGGTGGCTATGTCCTGTCACGTAGATTACCATGGTTGGTCAATGACCTTGAGGTCACTGATTCATTGAGGTATCCGCTTGGGTAGAAGGTCTCAGGCACAGGGTGGACTGCAATTCCCACCTCACAGGAGGCATGTTAAGGTTGAGGGCACGAGGAGTCAAATTACCTGAAAGGTACCAGGCAGAGTTAAAAAGTATCTTTCAATTTTTACCTCGTGTTCAGTGGTAACAGCTTTTAGTTGGACTTACCCAAAGTTGCACTGGTTTTTAATGGAGAATTTTAATTTTTCGTTTGCAATCTGGCCTTTATAATGTATATTACCACAAAAAAAAGTGGAGGCTGAAATCTGGGTCAATGATGCACTACAACACTTAAAACTAGAAGGTTTGTTCAAATTTCTTTTATTATCTCAGAGGGTAAATCCATGTAATATTTGTTTAGATGGGAAAGTTTAGTTTAAAAGGTAGTTTTTGAGAAACTTAAACTCACTGGAAGCTAGATCTCAATCGTAATTTGCACACCCAATTTGATTTATATAGAGGCACCCAGGCACGTGAAAGTAATACAAATTTCTCATAGTAGTCATCAAATAGACACTCCACTCCTTTGTTCTATGAGAGGGACTGCTGAGAAATATGTGCATTATGTTATGCCTGATCGCAGATTGACTAGCATAGTCTGAAAAGAGACTGTGGATGATGAGAGCAAGATCAGCCTAATTGGTCTCCCTGCATCAGCAGCATCTATAGAGCATCCTGGGAATTGCTTGCCCTACGATCTGAGCAGCTGGTCACATGAGTCTGAATTTTCAGTTCAGTTCATTAGTCAGCCATTTTGGTCAACACCCTGCTTGCTGCGCACAACCAATCCTATTAGCACTCTGTGTCCAGGCTTCTCTGGGGGAGAGAGAGACTAGTAGTGATTCTAGCAATTCTGGATATCTATTCCTATAGACTTCTATTATTTTGGTTTTTCTTTTCTTAGTTTTGGTAACTAGCAGAGGAAGCTCTTTCTTTTATGCAGTGACCAGGTTTTCTGTGGTTGCTTAGGATTAATAGCATCTAGCACAGCTGAAGAAAAAGATAGTTGGGGAAGAGAAAAGAGGAGACTGAAGAGGAGCATCATTTATACCTTGCTGTATATATGAAAAAGCTACTGCAGTTTGTGTGATTTGAGCATATTTGTTCTTACACAGCAAGGTATTTCTTCTTATCTTCCTCGGAAGGCTTTTCCTTGTAGTTCTTTTTTTGTTGTGCCAGCTGAGTCATCATGTCTGCCTTGACGCCTCAAAGCGATATGCCAACCCCCACTACAGACAAGATCACGCAGGCTGCCATGGAGACCATCTATCTTTGCAAATTCCGAGTGTCTATGGATGGAGAATGGCTGTGCCTGCGCGAGCTGGATGACATCTCACTTACCCCCGACCCAGAACCTACCCATGAAGGTATGGTCCAATTCTCTACCTTGAGAGCCCTGCAGCCATCTCATTGTTACAACCACAGTGTGTGGGGGGGAGGGGCTTCACCATTCAAGGGCTTACATAATCTGGAAAACATGACCAAAATTGTGTATGCCTTAGCGAAAATTACATATATAATTAATTCTGACAAGATTCTGAAGTATCTTTTAAAATCAGACTTCTTTCTAGAGGGTCATTGTTGTGTTGGGTTTTTTTTGTTTTGTTTAGAAGCCCAAAGTTGCATCATAACAGATGAGGTTCTGTATTGTCATATCAGCACACGAAAGAAAATAACCTGAGTATTTTTGTTAATGATGCATTTTAACTTGACATCCGTATTTAAATGTTTGTTGTTAAGAAATTTGCAGCTGTTTTGTAAACAGGCAGCGTTCAAAAATGGAGCACATCGACAAAATTCTGATTAATATGTGATATGAGGAGAATTTTGACAAGCCCCAAGGAGTTGTGCAATTATATCTCATATTGTGATGATACTATCAGGAATCTTGTGCCATTGTTTAAGATGGCTTTGAAGCCTGCAATATGGATACATAAAACACATTTCTGTCTTTAATTTTCTAAGGGAACTAATGATTATTTGTGATCTGGCTGTGATGAATGCAATTTAATGTACAGGACAAGTACAGTGAAGTTGGGAAATAGAAAGAACCAACGTAAAGCTTTGCAAGAATAAAAAACAAAACCAAACCCCCACACAGTCTCTTTCAAAAAATAATAATGGTAAATAATGCATGGAAGCATTTTACTCTGTTTACTTGTGATCCAGTAGTCACTTAGCACTGAATCTTGCAAAGTGCTTACCTCCCATTGAAATGACTGACCCAAATCAGCGTATACCTTTCAGTATTAGGCCCCTTATTCAGTAACTATCATCATGTAAATCCATGCCAAGCCATTTGACATTGCCATTGTCAAATAGTAACATCATCTTTTGATATTTTGCTAGATGGGATTTCTTTTGTATGGAATTGCTCTTGAAACAAGATTCTGTCAGGGAAAAAAATAATAATTTAAACGTCACCTGTCAAACATTTTCAGGGATAGAAATCCATTAGCTCAGATTTACTCATGAAGGCAAAGTAATTAAGACTGACAATAGCAAGAGGCTTCAAAATAAGAGGTTGAAACTCCATCTTAAGTGTGTCCCATTGTGCTTAGGTGCTGCAGCACACTCGTTTGAGACTCCTACAGCATCTCAAGTAATACAAATAATGGGAGATGTAAGGATGAACAGACATACTTGACTTAGAATTTCCTTACTGTTGTTTCTCTGTATGTCAGCCTTAACCTTACTCTAATGTTCTTTGAATTCGGTTCATTTTTCTCTTATGGTATTTGCTTTTCATAGAACCTTCTTTGGAGTAGTGTGGGTTGGTGTGATTAAAATATAGCTACCCTTTTGAGCTGTTACAGTACATCATCTTAATGCTGTTTTGGGAAACTTGGGGTATTTCTAATAGTGGAGATGGGAAAACAGGAGGCTGTTGTGGCTTTGGAAAACCTATTCAATCAGATCTTGATTCTCTAACCCATGGATTGTTTAGATCCAGGTCCCACTGCATATAAACCCCAAAGTTAATGATGGAGTAGAATTTGAATTATTTCAGTTTTGGCCCCCTCCTGCTTAATGAATTTCATATTGACTCAATAGTACTATTCACAGAAGATGTTGAAAATATACCCTACTTACCTAATATGATTGTGTACCAATTCAAACCATGTAAATACCTCTAAAGACAACTTTAAGCATTAATACTAAAAGAAAAATCTTCTACCAAAGTAATTACTTTGCATGCACAGTAACTAATCTAGTTTCTAGATCTAGTTGTTATGATAGCGATCTTTTAAATATCAGACGCTATTAGAAAATATCGTGAAACATTCCAGACACAGTCGATTTTTAAAAATCCTTTTTGAGATATGAATTAATGTATCATAAAACTGACATTATATAGATTTTTATAATTTAAAAAGGCTAGCTTATTTGTTGGGGGATGGACACTTTGTGTCCGAGCTATCGTGCCTTACTACAAATAATGGTAGGTAGTGAATCCCACCCTGGTCCAGATACTTTAGGCTTGGCACCCTAGAACCACTGTTGGGTTTCTATCCTGATACCAGACTGCTTCTCCAAGGCCATTTTATCTCTCTTTGCATCCCTTCATTGGCTCCCTTTTATCTATTGCATCAAACATAAGCTACTTGTCTTCACTTACAAGGCCCGTCGCACCCTATCCTGACCCTACCCATCATTTCTCATTTACTATTGAAAGGTCGACCTCCACCTCCCAAGGATGCTAGCCTCCCTCGCTCACTTGTTAAATATTCAAACAAGCACCTTTGTGGTTTTTCCATGCTGCTCCTCACATTTGGGAGGAGCTCCCCATAAACATCCACAAACTACCTCATTATCCTCTGTCTAGGCTAATCCCCACTCTGTCACTTTGAGTACAGAAGGTGGGGGCTCGCAAGGATTCTAAAAATTAATACTGGCCACTCCTGGCTTGTATTAAACTCTCAAGGTTACAGCTTTTCTCTGACCTTGGCTTGGTAAACTCTGCCACCACCCAAATGGAAAAAAACCCCAACCATTGGACCCAGGAAGGAGCACTTGGAAATTCCTCCCTGTGGGGTACCCTCAAGCCCTTTCACCCCTCCCCCCCGGGGAAGAGCTGAGAAAGAAAACAAAGGAAATTAGCTGTGCTACCAGCTAATCAAACAATATGCATAAACCTCTTAGGACACCAAAAATCCAATCCTGTTCTTAAAAAAGGTAAATTTTATTAAAAACAAAAAGGAAAAAAATATATCTGGAACTTGGGCTTTTGCTAAATTTTTTAAAAGAGCAGTTCCAAAAATTAAGCACCCCAAATAGCTTTCTTGAGGGTTCAGCTTAAAGGTTACAAGCAAACAAAAGCATCAGGGTTGGCACAGAGGAGATCCACAAGCCAAAATAAGAAATAAACTTGATTGTGTCTGTCTAAACGTTCCCTATCCAAATAATTTCTTCTAGGTATGGAAGATACTTTTTCATACCTGGTTCAAACCTTACACAGCATTTCTGCTTATAGCATTGCTGCTCCGTGGCCCTGCAGCCCAGAGAACAACAGACAAAGGGAAAGTTTCTTCCCAATTTTTAAAAGTTCTAGTCTCCCCATTGGCTCTTTTGGTCAGGTGCCACCTTATTTTATTTTTTTTAAACCCAGGGAACTTTTTAACCCTTTACAGGTAAAGCAAGTAGAGAACAGTTACCAACAGGGATTTTACAGCTAACTGGCTAGTTGGGTGTCCATTAAAGGGAGCTACCCTCCACTTCATTTATCACACCCTCCTTCAAATCCCTCCTTTAAACTTTCCTTTGCTGTGATTGCAACAAAAAACTTGACAATGGCGAGGTGGCTGGTGTGCTGAAACCACAGTGACCAATAGCGTCTCTGTTTCCTGTATCTGGACCCATTAGAAATAAATCTGTTGTCTCTTGTCTTCTGCTTAGTCCCTGCCCCAAAGAGCATACAGTCTTTGTGTTCTGTTTGTACAGTGCCTAGCAGAATGCAGTCCTAGTCCGTGACTGGGACTCATATGTTATCTGAGTACCTCAGAAGTAAGTTTCCCCCCCCCCACATTGACAGTGTCCACATGTCACAGATGACGACACACTAGTGGGAGTGGAAATAAGAAACAGGAAGGAGTGTTGTGCTTGCTTATAAAGAAAGGGAAGCTAGGGATGAAAAGTATTAATTTTCAATGAAAGAGTAAAAAAAAAAAAGGACAATAAATGAAATGAGCGTGGAGAAGTAGAGAGAATGCCGGACACCGTAAGAGAAGACTCAATGAACAGAGCTTTTCGTTTAGTGAATTTTGATTTATTATTTATGTAGCCTATACCATATATTTTATTGCCCTCATATAACTTCCTGTGAGGCTCTGCTGCTGGACCACATTGGAGGTTTAGTGGTTTCCAGATTCTACTCTTGGGCTCCCAATTTTCTCAGTAGGTGGATCCTAGAGCATCTTAATTTTCAAACTTACCTCTGTGTTTCTGGCTGCAATATGATTTAAATTCTTTTTAGAAAGTTCCTGCTTTCTTTTACTTATTACTGCAAGTTTAATTAGAAAATGTGTATTAAACATAAAGCGGGCAACTGAAGGAAGTTATCAGTTATTCTGATTTTGTATGTCCCACCAAAACTTTGCATATTGACAATTTCAGTCAGACAAATATCAGAAGAAGAGTTTAAAAGCAACCCTAAATATCATGTGAATACACAGGATGTTAAGACTTTTTTTGGCTAGATGGAGAATGTGTGTAAAACTGGAACCTTTGTGGATGTAATGCTCATTTCTCAAACAGAATGAGGCTCAGCGCGGTGGGTGCTCACTATTTATGAAGAGGCCTTCTGTCATTCCTCTTTTCAGGAGCTGTTGAATTACATTAGAATTCCCTTAAGAAAGGTAGTTTCAAAATGATTTTGTGGTTTTGAGGTGGAGGGGCAAGAAAGGAGCTAATAATTCAGGAATATAAGGACATTGTGGTAATTCAGTAGCTTCAGCCAAACCGTTGCTCAGGCATTGATATTTAAAAAACAAAACAAACAAAAAAAACCCTAAACAAAACCACCCTTTCATGCAGTCATATTCGTTTCTATAATAGCCAAGGGCCTATTTCTGCTCCCACTTAAAACAAAGGCAAAACCGTTTTGGGGCCAGATTATGATCTCAGTTACACCAGTGTAAATCTGGAGTAACTCATTTGCTTCAATAGAATTACTTTGGATTTTGCTGGTGTAACTGAGAGCAGAATCTGTCCCATTGACTTAAATGAGAGCAGGATCGTGCTCCAGGTTAGATTTAGCACAACTCTTCATCCGCTAGAAGTAATTTCTGTCTTAAACATTGTATATAACTAAAACAAAACAAAACCTACCCACAGACCCTCAAAAGAACAAAATAATAAATAAAAGCATTTAATTTTTTTTTTTTTTTTACAACTCCTGTTGTTGGTGGTGATTAACTTGGTAACCTCGAAAGGACATAATTTTATCTAGATGCAAAGAATAAAATTAGATTTAGCCGTTGTCGTTTTTTATTTTGGCAGAACAGTGGTAGGTCACTGAAAAATTGGAACATCGTTTTTGTTAAGCAAATAACACAAAATAATGAGAGATGCTGCTAGAGGTTTTTTATTTTGTTTTCAATACAATCAACCTTTTTATGGGTTAAAAAGTAGAGAACACTTGATTTTTAATGACTAATTTAAAAATGTCCATGTGGACAGATAGTATTCAAATAGAATTGAGAATTGAGCTTTTGTGGACAATTGTAAAGTGCAAAATAGTCATGAATTTTCATAAGGATAGCTGAAGATGAGTGCATCTGAGGTGGAGTGGAAGTTCTGTTGAATTTCTCCCCACTCCTTTGAAAGACATGGCTTCACTCTAGTCAGTTTCACATTAGGTTAATAATTTTAGTACTGATGGGATCAGTTTGCAATTAAGAGCATGAGCAGTACGCATCACAGCCTTATTATATGAGACTTATTTGATATGAGGAAGAATTTATTGTATCAAATACACTACTTCACTTATCTTTAAAACGCTATATTTCGAAAGCTGAATTATAGTGACTCAGTTACATGGTAAAAAGGTACATCTTTCATGTTAATCTAATTTTTGGTAGTTTAACATCAAATTGGGTTGAATCCTTTTTCTTTTTTTTATTGCATTTTTGTATGAAGAAGAATTTATATAGATACTTAAAAAATAAACGCTTTATTTAAACGTCGCCTATATATTATTACTCCATCAATATAGCCACCTTTTTAAACTGAAAATTGTTTTTCTGTAGTTTCTTTACTGGCGTTCTTCCATCTTTTTAAATTCAAAATAAAACAGTATTACTTATTTTATCATTACAGAATCTTCAAATCCTTCCCAAGTAGCAGCATAATTTATTTTTTTGACCAGTGACATATATTAAGACCTGAGTTACATGCTTTGGGGCCTACATGTGTTAAAATGCTTGTAGAGAGAAATAATTGTAAAACTCACTTTGACTTCAGCTTTCCTCTTGTAATGAGGAATGGGGCAGTGAGGGGACAACCTGTTCGGAGAGGAAGAGTAAGGATTAAATTACATAATGGATTATGACTTTGTAAGGCACTCTGATATTATGGTGATGAGTGCAGTCGAAACTCCTGGTTAAAACAATAGGAGGCAGCTTTTGTGTTCTTGAAAGAAAATGGGTTGCCTTTTTGCAAGATAAGAATGCCTTCTGAAGAATCTCTTAAAGAATATTTGCACTTACATGGCAATTCCCGCCCAAGGACTGTGAACATCTTTACAGACACTAATGAATCAAGCCTCCAACACCCTTGTAAAGTAAGGGAGGTACCTTTATATCTATTGGAGACATGGGTGAATTGTGGGATAGAGGTTAAGTGACTTGCCTAAGATCATGCAGTGAGTCATTGGTAAAGATAGGAATAGAACAGAAGCCCAGTTGTACCCAGTAGCGTAGGCAGGTCTGGAGCACAGGGGGAGCGGCGCTATAAAAAGGCACCTCCCCAGGCTCCCCCTGTACTCACCCGGCAGCGCCTCCGGCAGCGCTCCGGGTCTTCGGCGGCACTTTGGCGGTGGGTCCTCACTCGCTCCGGGTCTTTGGTGGTACCCGCCGCCGAAATGCCATCGAAGACCCGGAGCGCCGCGGGGTGAGTGCAAGAAGCTGCGCTTAAAAAGAAGCGGTGCCTTTTTTTTAGCTCTGCTGCTTCTGCTCACAGGGGGAGGAGCTGCTCCCCCTGCTCCCCCCTGGCTATGCTACTGGTTGTACCATTACTTGCCCATAGTGGACAATTCCAACTGACCTTAATGGAAGATGCATGTGTGCAATTAAGGAGATGATGGGGCCCTAGAAGTACTGACTCTCATTCCCTCGTAAACAAACTTTTTTCATTCCCTTCCACTTTATTACAGATGAATTATGCACTTTCCTGAATTATGCAACTGAATGCAAATCTTTGCTCAATGTCAAGTGCAAATCCATGATCGTGGCACTACAAAAACAGAAAGATGCATGCTAAATAGCAAGTATACTAACACAAGGGGTGACAACATTGTGAGAAAAACAAAAACCAGTTTGTGACAGGATGTCTTCACTAGAAACACTGGCATTTAATTGGGAATTGTGAGTAGAGCGACAAAAGTTAGTGCAAATGTAAGACATTGACTTTACCCTGGAATATGTTGTGTTGGTCCCAGGATATTCAAGAAAAGGTGGGTGAGGTAATATTGTTATTGGTGAGAGAGACCAGCTTTTGAGCTACACGGGAGCTCTTCTTCAGGTCTGGGAAAGGTACTAAGAGTGTCACAGCTAAATACGAGATTGAACAGATAGTTTAGCATCAGTAGTTAGCACATATTCTAAGGGCCATTCATGGTGAAGTGTTAACTGTTAACACCTCTATAGTCCTAGGACAAAAAGGGGGGCTAGTGGGTTATAGATTGTTGTAATAAGCCATAAGTCCAGTGTCTTTATTAAGACCATGATTTTTAGTGTTTAGCAAAGTTGTGAATTTAAGCTCCCAAGGCTCGTCTTTTGAAAATGTTGTGCATTTTGGGGATGAAGACTGATAGATCAGATATAGAGTGATCACTTTGTGAAAAGTGTTCACCCACAGGTGATACTGTGTTTTTTGTCTGTCATAATTTTCCTGTGTGAGTTCATTCGAGTGTGTAGTGATTGTCTGGTTTCATCTATGTAGTTGTTATTGGGGCATTTAGTGCACTGGCTGAGGTACACCACATGTTGTGATAGGCACAGGTAGGACCCATGGATCTTGAAAGGTATGTTGTGGTGGACGTTGATCGTTGTAGCAGCGGAGATGCATCTGCAGGTTTTGCATCTGTTGTGGCAGAGTCTGGTGCCACTTCCAGTTGGAGTGTCCTGGTGTGTGGGGAGCTTGCTTCTGATGATGAGATTGGAGGGTTGTTTGAAGGCCAGAAGAGAGGGTTCAGGAAAGATTTCTTTCAGGAACGGTTCACCGTCAAATGTGGGTTGTTAAGTGTTAACTTTTGTACTCGGACCTTATTGTGTGGTATCTGAGTGCCTAGTTGTGGATAACAGATTTCTTGGTGTGTTTGGGGTGGTTCCTGGATCTGTGAATATAGGTGTGGTGATCTGTGGGTTTCTTGTATTTAGTTGTCTGAAGGGTTGCATTGCTGAAGCTGATTGTGTTGTCCAGGAAGTTGATGCTAGTGTGGGACTGTTCCAGGGAGAGTTTAATGGACAGTAGTGGTGGTTGAAGTTATAGTGGAAATCTATAAAGGCGTTTAAATCATCCGTATCTCAGGTATATCACTGGTTTCATGGTGTGTTTGTCCAGTAATTCTTCTGCAAGGTGGCCCATGAAGAAGCTGGCATATTGAGGAGCCATCCTTGTATCCATGGCTGTTCCCAGGGTTTGAACAAAATGTTTGTTGTTGAATGTAAAATTGTTATGGGTGAGGATGAAATGGATGAGTTTGGTGATGTTTGGGGTGAATATCTGAGGGTTGTTCGTTGTCTTGTAAATATTGGAGTCAGGCAGCTTTGCCATCATTATGAATGATGTTAGAGTATAGGCAAGTGACATCCTTGAATGCAAGGATGGTGTTCTGAGGGAGGTTGTTAATGTTGCAGAGTTTATGAAGGAAGTTGGTTGTGTCCTGGAGTAAGATGGCCCTTTTGTGTGGTCTGTGGTTTGAGGATGGTTTCTATGAGTCCTGATAGTCCTTCAGGAAGAGTGCTGTGGCCAGATATGTAGTGTCTGCCTGGTTTCCCTTGTTTTGTTTATCTTGGGAAGCTCGTAGAAGGTCCTTGCGGTGGGTTCATGGTTTTGTAGCATTTGGGGGATGAGTTTGTAGCGTTTCTCTTGGAAACGCTACAAACTAGAATGTGAGGCAAGGAAGATGGTTTCAGAAGTCTCTGGAGAAAATGGTGCAATGGCTAGGAAAGCAAAAATGATTCTTTCCGAATAATGGCATGAGGAATAAGAAAAAGATGCTTGTGTTGCTGTGGTAGGAGGAAACCTCTGATAAGATTAACTCATCTGTGGAGGCCAGATTACACCAAGGTCAAATAATGTCAGCAAAAATGTAGCCACAGTGCTACAATGGGGACTGTAAGTTCCCAGATCTAGGGATTTGGCTGTGACAGATGTCTTGTTTCCTTTTGTAGGTTCCTATTTTTGTATGTTCCTATTTTTAAAGTTTAGTTTAGTATTTCAGATATTAGCTTGGTTGATGCAGTCATGTTGGAAGGAGTTTTTGTAATTGACACTTTGTGGCCAACGTTATGATCTTTAAGGCATTTTTCCTTTTTGCCCTTAATATATGTGCAGGAAAGCTTTTGATTTTTGTTTGTGAAATTCTGTTTTGTTTATACAGTCTACCCTTTTTAGCCTGTTATGACATTTTTACTAGTGTTTTTGATTATGTAATTTCCCCCACTCTATTTCCAATCTGTACTTTTGTTTTTTATACTTCCTTGCTATGAAAATGTAACAGAACAATTCACAGTTTGATATGCATGGATGTTGAGTGGACAAATGTGAAATATTCATAGACAAATGCAAAACAATTCAGACTTCCTTCGTTTTTTATTACAAACGAAAATTAGGCCCACTTCTGAGAAAATTGCTCAGGGTTATAGTATCTTAGATTATTTTTAAGTGGAGAAGAGACCGATTTGGGGCATATGATAAGTTTACCCAGATAACAGAAATTAATAGTGGTTTCATATTTTAATACAAAAATAGATGTTTTCTTAGTATTGTGCATAAAGAAAACTTGAATTTTGCATGACTCTAATGCTGAGCAGTCTGCTAACTTCCATATTTCCACCCTGCATATTGTTGCAAAAGGGAAAGAAAAGGAACTGAATAACACCAAATCTTTTGGATTTTTTTCAAACCCTTTATTCTTCCAACCATTCTTAGTGTGAATTCTGATTGAAATGCACCTAGACTTGATGTCTTCTCCAGCTTAGTCCATAGATTCCCAGATAATTTTTGTCTGCAGTATTTCTTTAATCTTGTACACATTCATTATTGATATTTTAAATTAACGTTTCCCGATCAGGCATTTCATAATAGGTAACGACAAGCTGTCTTAAAGGCCCTCAGATTCACGTTTGCTTAAATCCTGCCTGGTGTTAATTTCATTTTCCAACATGATGGGTGGGGGGGGGGGGATTTTTTGGTCCTTTTTTAAACATAGCATACCTTTCTGGTTCTCCTTAAGTGTTTGTTAAGGTCATAATAGATCTGTACAAAATATTTATTACCATTTAAACCATCTTCAGAGGAAGGTGAATCTGACACAACATTTTAAGGCTGTGTAACACTTTTTTTGGTGACTTTCCATGGGGACTCCCATTCCACAAATGCCAGAGCATTGTACTAAATTGTGGCAAGCCGTTCTCTTACATCTGCATAACACGATGTTAGAAAATACGGTGGCCCTGGGCAGGTGAGCCACGGAAAATAGAAAATCATTTGTGGAAGCCACAGAGCCCAATGCTCTAACTTGGACTTGCTACAACAGTGGGAGCCCTGCTAAAGGTACTGTCACACACTGTGCTGAGCCCCCTTGATATCTTTGAGTAGGAACTCAAGCAGAGAATGGTTATCCTGTGCTTTTGACGTCTGCTTGATTTGAAATATATAGGTATTTGTGTGCAAGACAGTGCTATAGGATTTCACTCAGCTTTTTATGAGGGGTATATATGGGCTATTTAAATGAAGAAACTTAAAGGAATACCTGTCCTGGGCTTTAGGCCCATTTCCTCCCACCAATCATCAATCAGACAAAACGTACTGTAAATCAAAGCAGATATTTCATTTAACGTTGGTTCTTCCCACTATGTCACAGGCCACAATTGCTCTCCCTCCCCACTCCTTAATTTGTAGTTGTCCTTTGTGTAGTGGGGGCTTTTGAGGCTGTGCAATGCCGTGGAATCTCACTACTTTTTCCCTTGTGTGGTCTTTTTGGCAACTTATGTTGTTTCTCCTTCACAGCACACAGGCCAAGGGAATGAGTGAACTTCTGGGTTTGGGAAGCTAAAGTGGATAGCCACAGTGGGCTTGGGTATGGGCACTGGCATTATAGTTTCCTTGACTTAAAATATTTTAAGGGGTTTCTGTCTCAACCCCAGTCTGTCTTCATCATAATTTCGATTTTTAGAAAACTGTACACAGCTATGTCATGTCACATTTCTCATCACTAATTGCTTTTACAAAAATGGTCTGTTAGCAATCAACAGAGCTGTTAGAAACTTATTGGACACTGAGTTCCTTTTTTTAATCTTATTTGCTTATGAAAATGCAGCTTTTAAAATGCCTTAATATTTTCTGCTTTTTAAGAATTTTTGCTTAAGGCCTCTTCTCATACAGGAGAACATATGTATGATCAAGGTCCATTATTAGCTGCACTACTTATTAAGAGTTTCGGTATACGTGACCTTTTAAGTATTGTCTGCTTTAGAATCTTAAAGGAAAAAATTGCAAATTTGAATGATCACCTCCATAAAGGCAAGGGACAAAGGATTTTTTTTAATGGAAATATATGCGGGCCCTTCAGGAGTAGCCACCATTTCATAAGGTTCATCATAGCAGAAACGAAATGGTGACACAGAGGACAGCTGCCCTATCATGCACACTCATTCTCTCATTGCCTGTACATTTCCTTACTCATTCAATCAATGTTTATGAACACTTTTTAATAAAGGTTGGGTAGATTTATTTAAAATCATCCTTATACACTGGACAAAACTGTCTTTACAAATTAAGTAACTAAAGGAAAATTTTAAAAATGCAGAAGATTCTTTGACAGTAGTGTGAAGCTATTGGGGGTAAAATATTTCTGATGAATGCAGTACTGTGTGCTGCAAAAGAGCCACTTATTACTAACTAGTAGGCAAAGTAGATATATTAAACATACACACGTTGTCAGAGATAATCATTTGTGTCTGGGGGTTGCTTCAGCTCATGCAGCCTGTTAGTTTTCTAATTTTTTTTAAGCAGCATGCATGTGTGTTCTGTGGCACAGTAACTTTTACCCCACACTTCTACTGTGTATTAAAGTAGCAACACCTCTCTGATTTGGAAAATAAATGAGGACAGACTTGGTTACAAATAATTTATTGTATTCATAACATGTAAAATGTCACAGTATTTTTCTCCTTAAAACACAGGCAGCATTGATACTTAGTATATTAGGTGGTTTTAATAGGAATCTGTCCTTAAAGCTTTTTTCTTCTTGCACTTTTCTAAAGAAAAGAGAGTTCACAGTACGCTTATTTTTATCTAATATTAAAAATCCATAACATTAGACTTTTCAAGATTTTAGTTTGAACTGTGAAACCATTTTTTCCCCCCCATTTGAACTGAAGGCTTTATCTTTCTATACTCTGAATTGGGTTGATATACAGTAATTAAGACTTGGAACACCGTGATGTTGACAAAAGCAGAATCAAAGTTGGAAATGCTTTAAAGAGATGCCATGAAGATGAAATAGTCATTTAAAAAATGAATTTTAAGTATTTTCACTTACTACAGCTGTCCTGCATTCACAATTTTGAGTGTTTCTTGTCTCTAAAAAAAATGTTTCTGTTCCTTTTTGCTGTGTGAGAGACCCACACAAATGGGGGGGAGACTGATAACACAGAGTTAACATAGAAACTGACCATACACAAAGTGCTGTCAAGTGAACTAAGAAATAAACAGGAAACAAACATATTGCTCCAAATTTGTTAAACTAATTTTGGGTGTTATTCTTTTGGCTGAAATCTTATTAATACAAGTAACTTCTAAGTTGATTCCGTTTCTCTTAATACCAGTTTCGCTCGCTCACTTACACTTTCTCATGAATTTGGTTTTATGCAGCTAACGGTCCCTCTAGCCTCAGCTATCAGCTCAAATTTATGCAGCTCCTGTGCTGCTCCCTGCTCTGTAAGGGAATAGGATCGATGCTTATGTAGTGTGTGAAAAAATTCCCTGGAAATATCTGTTTTTATTTAAAACCCTAGCTCATGTATGTCAAATATATGGCAGGTGGGCCAGATTTGGCCCATGTGATGCCCAACAAAAAGTTTCTTGCACCTTCCTTTGAAGTATCTGGTACTGGCTAACATCATCAGGCAGAATACTAAACTAATTGGACTTTACTGATCTGACCTGATATCGTGATTCATTTGTTAGAAACTGTGTTGGCCTTCAGGGATATTTTTGTGCGTTAACAGCTAAAGAAAACAGAAATGTCAGAAGGCCACTGCAGGAAGGCACACTATAATATCTAACCTTTAAAAAAGTGATAAGAAATTAAATCCATTGTTTGTGCAGTCATCAGCAGGCATGTAGACCAGATGATCATAATAGCAAAGCCTAGGGTTTGGTCGAAAATATCTTATGATGTCGTGGGTTTTAGATGTGGGGGTCCATGGGAAGAGAGAGGATTGAGGGAAAGAAAGCAAATATAGAATTGGAGATTCACAAGTACTATGCATTTGTTAGATGTGGGGAGGACAAAAATCAAAGCAGAGGAAAAGGAAAAAGTGTATTAAGAATCTGCTGATGCCTAGTGGACATTTTTCTTAACCATTGTATTTGGAAATTTTTAACATCGTGAGTTTTTCCCTCATTTAATTCTTTATTACCATGAAATTTGCACAAAGAAGGAATGAATCTTTGTTTAATCATCTGCTTCTGATGGTGATGTGTTTGTGACTCAAAACCTCTGGAATTCCTTTACATGTATATAAATAAGGATTACGGCATTATTAGTGGCTGAGGCTGTTTACCCATGCATGTAAATCCTATTAATTAACAAGAATTACTAGACCCTTTTATTAAACTACAAAACTGTATCCAGTAGATATTAGGCACCTCTTAAATAATTTCATTATAGAAAGTATTTCCCACAAATATTAAATTACTGAATGACACTAGCTTCAATACTTCTAAAGAGTCTGTCCTATGAAAATGAAATGCAGTTTCACTCCATTACTCTCAATATATGCAACAGCTTTGCTTTAGAATAAGAAAAACTGAACATCTGGAAAATACAAGAATTCAGGTGTAAAACTAATTTCCAAAAAATAATTAGAATGAGCTGTTTAGTTTTAGAATATTAAGGTTGGTCAGTAAGAATATGCTATGGGAGACTTATCTTCTGCTCAATAATGTTAGGATCTCATTTTCACTTTATTTTATATGCAGGGTCTGACTGTCTTTGCTATTCACAAATCAAAACAGTTTCTTTGGAGGAGGAGATCAGCTGTAGCTTTCCAGGGGGAAGGGGGTGGGGCAGGAAGGAGATCTTAGTGGAATATGTACTTTGCTCAGTACCTTGCCAGAGTCTGGCGTATAAGAGGGAATTCAACCTTCCTTACCCGTCAAACACCCAATATAACTGCAAATTTGTGCTCTTGGAAAAACTTAATGTAAGTATGAAACCCAGAATCCTGTTGAGTGTATACACTCCTGTTTGGTATCTTTGTTTTCGGGTGTTGATAACAGAGGATTACTGGGCATGTTAAAACAGTCGTCCACCCCCCCCACCCACTTCTCTGCTAGGATCTCTACCTTCGCCCCCTTGCCTATCAGCTGTCTGCAGAATTGCATCGCAGAGTAAGAGACATTTTAGTTATGGAGATGTCCGTGTACCCTCATTTGTGTGACACAATTTAAACGGTGACATGGTTGAAGTCATCTTGGACATATCTGCAGCATGTTGGAAATCTGAGTTATTGTCCTTTCTAGCCTAATTGGTTTTACATGCATTTTATTCTAAAAAACCCAAAATGCTTACAAGGCTTGTTTTTCGTTTGTAGGAATATTTAGGTGATCAGCATCTGCCTCAGTCCTCTTTCCATGTGAAGTTGCATAAAGTTAAATATGAGAACTTCAGTACTCAGATTTGTATAGTTCTAAAATAAAAAGATGCGGCTTTCTAGTTGGATTTTTTTAATTAATGCTTAAACAAGAAAAAATCTCCAAACCTAACTATGCAATAATTGCTTTCTCTTCTCTAATAAAGCTTTGCTATATTACTTTGTGCAGACTGATAAATCCTTTTGAATTGCAAATCTCTTACTACTGCAAACTGAGTGTTGTATTACAGAAACCTCCTTTTCCGTTTTCCCTTTCTTATATCTTGATTTTGATTCTTTCCTTTAGATCATGGCTTGCATGACATTTTATCTTTCTTTTCCTTTCTTTTTGCTGTTTGCAAAGACTCTTGGGAGGATTTGACAGATTTGGTGGAGCAATTGCGTGATGATACTGAAGGTGCGTGCCACACCAACATCTTTCAGCTATTATTTCCTCTTTTAATTGGCTTTTAATGTGTTACTTTGATCCTGAGCACCAGCTGCAGTATTCTTTTGCAGTGTCAATAACTGTGGCTCTGCAAATATGCTTGTCTGATTGAACTGGGTTCACAGTCTAAATGTACTGGACTAGTTGATTTATTGATGTGTAGTTACTACTGTTAA
Organism: Macrochelys suwanniensis; assembly: GCA_033296515.1. Taxonomy (NCBI): domain Eukaryota; kingdom Metazoa; phylum Chordata; order Testudines; family Chelydridae; genus Macrochelys; species Macrochelys suwanniensis. The sequence continues at coordinate 18,442,811 of CM065779.1, read as the reverse complement.
GGTTCTAAAGAAAATATCTTCAGTCACTATAAGCATATGTGCATGTATTTTTGAGTTTGACTTATTTACATTTTGAAAGGATATTGTGAAGACTTTTGGTTTCAGATTTGCTCTAACTTGATGTTGGTCCCTTCTGGATAGTCTTGCCTTCTAAATTCTTAATTTATTTTAAAAAAAATAATGGAAAAACAAACAATTGATATTGCTTAGTAATAAATTCGTATCTGTCATACCTCTCAAACAGCAACGGTTCCTGTATGTAAATACTTAAAATGAAGATGAGACAATAATGGAAACTGTAAAAGATGTGGGATTAACTTCTTTATCCCGATGAATGCTGTCTTCGGCAGTCATCTTCATGAGCCAACGGTTACATTACCTCACCCACTTTCTCTCTCTAATATCCTGGGACCAACATGGCTACAGCAACACTGCATACAACAGTTGTAATCTAAATTTACAGCGTAGAGCAATATAAATCAAAGCAGTTTAAACAATTAATTAAAATCACTTGAATTTTAATCAATTGTGGATTTGTCACGTTGAGTTTTTGTAAATCTAACTTGAAAACTTGTGCTATTATATAACAAAATTAATTACAAATGCTTTTTTAAAATATAGTGGTAGGGTATCTTATTTGGATGTTATAAAACAGCTATAGGCAAAAACCAAAATATTAATATTTTTAGTGGGTAAAATTTTTGTAACTTAAAACAAAATTGCTTCCGCATTAATGAATTTTTTTTTTAGACTTTAAATACCTTAGCACAATAATTGTGAACTCTTTTATACACACAGGCCAAGTTTTCAAAACTAGGAGCCTAAAGTTAGGCTCTTAAACCCAAATTTAGGCACCTGAGGATGGGATTTTTAAATGTACTTAAATGATTTAGGTGCTCAGGTCCCATTCTCTTCAAACTGCAGATGTTTATAGACAAGTATAGCCTCGTTGAAGCATTTCAGCTTTCTTGACTTGTGGAGGCTCAGTATATTGGAAGGTAACGTTGGTTGCAAATATAGCTCCGGCTGATTGCTTATCAATGTTGTGTTTTGATTGAGTTTGTGGTGTTCTCATTGTAAGGATGTTAATGAGGTCCTGGATTTGTCTTTTACAGCATAGATGAGCATTTTAAGTGTGAAATCTACGATCTGAAATTCTACTAACAATAAAGAAACGTATAAAATATCTAGTTTAGCAATTTAAGATTATAAAATGGGAAGAAAGTAAAGAACTCTTTACATGTAAATAAAATCTTATTTAAATAAAGAAAAATTGATTTTTATAAACTGACAAGATTTTTATCTTCCCTGATAATTTGTAGTAGTGAAGGCAAGATACCAAGGCAAGCTTGATGAAAAAGGGAGATCTATATCTATATATAGAAAAGCCTCTTAAGTGTGTAACAGTGGGTTTTTAAACTTTTTTGTTGTTTGTTTTTAGGAAATTATTATTGTAAATGACCCAAAATATCAATAGACATTACAATTACATTGACTTAACATGTATAGGTACATATCTGAATACAGAATTTACAGTATTAAGTAACATATATCCATCATTGTTATATTATTAACATTTCCCTTTTTAAACAAGATTATTTAAACACAAACTCAATGTGCATGTGCATATATGTGTATATATTATACCAGTGGTTCTCAACCAGGGGTCTGTGTACCCCTGGGGGTACTTGGAGGTCTTCCAGGGGGTACATCAACTCATCTAGATATTTGCCTAGTTTTACAACAGGCTCCATAAAAAGCACTAGTGAAGTCAGTACAAACTAAAATTTCATAGACAATGACTTGTTTATACTGCTCTGTATACCATACACTGAAATGTAAGTACAATATTTATATTCCAATTAATTTATTTTAGGATTATATGGTAAAATGATAATGTAAGCAATTTTTCAGTAAGTGCGCTGTGACACTTTTTTGTATTTTTATGTGTGATTTTGTAAGCAAGTAGTTTTTAAGTGAGGTGAAATTTGGGGGTACCCAAGACAAATCAGACTCCTGCAAGAGGTACAGTAGTCTAGAAAGGTTGAGAACCACTGTATTATACCATTGATACACACTTTGGGGGAGAAGGGGAGTTGAACATTTTTCTGAGGAGGGGATGGGGTGAGGAGAAGAAAAGAGCTAATGGGGGCAAAGGGATTAATTCAGTTATCCTTTGTGTATGTCTTCCTTGACTATCCTCTAGATATAGGATTACTGTGTCTATATCAAAGTACCTCAGTTATTTCAATATTTCTGTTGTATTGTTTTCCTGTGTAAGGTAGACTAAACTCCTTTTAAAAAAAAATTTTAATGTAAGGAGTTCCAGATAGTGTAAACCCTTTCAGTTATCTGGGAAAGTTCGTTTGAGGCACAAAAACATTTACAGACTGCTTTTAATGATGTACCGTACCCTCTGTGAATAAGGCTTTCTGTAAAAATGTTGCATTTTGTTATATGCTTTTGCTTCTAATTGCATTGTATTCTAAATACAGCTGTGCATTCTCCTTATTCTGGGAAAAGTATCACACCGTAGTTTTAAAGTTATTTAGATTTTGAAAGTATTCCCGTGAAGAGGATATTCAATGTAACCTGCAAAGGAAAAAACATTGTGTTTGTTTTTTCATCATGATGTAAAAAAAGAGAGCCTGTAGTTTGGGGGGGTTTCTTCTGCTTGGTTTTTTCCTTGAGATGTATTAGAAATATCAAGATTGTCTCTTCTCCTCCCTGCCCCTCCTCTTCTGTTAAGGATTGGGAAAGCTCCCTATAGATGAGTCGTCCAAGGAGTCTTTCCTCCAAAAAAGAGAAGAGGTAGACTGCTAAATAAATCCTTAACAAATAATGTATGTTTGTTTTTTTCAAGTGTCCAAATAAAACAGATGTTAACCAAAAAACCAAAACACTTAAAAAAAAAAAACCAAAAAAAAAACCCTAAAAAAAAAGTCTGAATAAAAATTACTTCCCCTCTAAATAAATCAGGTTTCCTTTCTTTAGTGTCTGCTGTTATCCTACTGGTTTTCCAATTCTCCTAGTTGTCCAGAGTAGACAAGACTTGAATTTATAATGTAAAAAAAGCAAGAAGGAAGAAAAAACTTTTTGCAAAAACATACTCTTTGTTACGTTGTAAAGAAATAAGTTGCAAACCCATTTTTTTTCTTTGCAGGTCACCTTTAAGAAAACTTATTTGCGTGTGTGGTACTCTGAGCATTTATTCCCACTTGTATTCCTTTTCCTTAAAATGGCAGCCAGTGAACTGTAGCGTTTGATGAAAGATTAGAAACTGAGAGCATGTCTACATGAGGACCATCAGGAAAGTTAAACTGAATTAACTGAAGTTGTGAAGTGGATGCTCTCATTCACAAGTAAAGTGGCTATAGTTCAGTTCAGTTTAATCCTCCTCCAGTAAATTTAAGGCCACTTTACACCCATGTGGACATTCTTATTCATAAGTAATGTGCTTTAACTTCACACCTTTTAGTTAATTCGTCTTAACTTTGCGTTGGCTTGTCTACGTGAGGACCTGAGAGACGCTGGATTTTATAACTTGCTTATAACTCTGTTACAGCTATTGTTGATTTTATTTTCCATTCCAACTACCAGTACTTTGCATAATATTCTTCCGAAGAGATTGTCAGTACAGCTTCAATTATTTGAGATTCCCTGTAACTTAAGTGGCATGTCCCTGAGTCTCTTACACTGAAAAGTTTATTTGTCCAAACTTTTCTGATGCCCTTCATTACTTCTGTAAAAATGAGGTTGCCCTGTAATTTTCTAATGTTAGTTCATCTTCTACATTATTTTAGTGCATTTTGAACAAGCCACTGATCACTTCTGTAGAATGTACATTGTTAATGGGCAGAAACTGTATTTGGAGGCAGATACAGGATCTTGAACTGCTAGAAGCTGAGCACGTTGAGGGAGGGATAAATATATACTTTCTGTAAATTTTCCCTATCTTGATGATTCACTGTGTCCTATAATGTTTCTAGGGGGCTTTACACCCCTTTGGAAATTCTATTTATAAACTAGCAATGGATGTATTCTCTCTAGATGCACTTGGAATTATACCAGCCTTCGAAGCTCAATAGTTTGAGCTGCTAAAATTAATTGGTTTTACACAAATGAATCTGGATGCTAACTGAGGTTTTGTCTACACTACACAGCTTTTAGCCACATGGCCGTGTGGCTAAAAGTCAGCCATTGTTAACGCTGTTTGCCGGCTCTTTTGCCGACAAGATACTTTTACCCCCTACAAGCGGGATTCGCGTTGTTGACAGGAGAGCGCTCCTGCCGACAACACGCTGTTTACACTACCACATGCCATGGCAAAACTTTTGTCTTTCGAGGGAACGGGGGTTTAAGCACCTGTGAACGACAAAAGTTTGTCGCTCAATTGCCAGTGTAGACAAAGCCTGTGTTCTGTTTTCATTTAAAATGCTACAGCAGCACAGTTGCGCCCCTGTAGTTCTTTAGTTTAGGGCATGGCTACACTTGCAGATGTACAGCGCTGTGAGTTAAACCAGCCTTCGGAGAGCGCAGTAGGGGAAATTCTGCCGTGTGTTCACACTGTCAGCTGCAAGCGCGCTGGCGTGGCCACATTTGCAGCCCTTGCAGTGGCATTGGGAGCAGTGCATTATGGGCAGCTATCCCACAGAACACCTCTTCCCATTCTGGCACTGGCTTGTGGGAAAGGGGCGAGGGGGTGCGGGGCGTTCTGGGTCCTGTCTCAACGCCCCGTGATGCATCGTTTCACATCCCAGCAATCCCTGTGCTTCTGTCCACATTTGGCTCCATCTTTCAACGTTTTTTGTACTGCGCGCTCTATCTTCCCTTTTGGTCTGCGGGAATGGAGCCTGAAGTGCTGAGGAATATGCTGACGAGTCTCGCCAGCACTTCACGTTTGGCAGTCGAGTTACTCCTTAAGCTACAAACTGACAGTGAGGAGTCTGACTATGTCGACTCGCGTAATGCATACAACACGAGATTGCTTGTGGTATTCACGGACATGCTCACCACCGTGGAATGCCGATTTTGGGCTCGGGAAACAAGCACTGAGTGGTGGGATCACATCGTCCTGCAAGTCTGGGATGACGAGCAGTGGCTGCAGAACTTTCAGATAAGAAAAGCCACTTTTATGGGACTATGTGAGGAGCTCGCCCCCACCCTGTGGCGCAAGGACACAAGATTGAGAGCTGCCCTGACGGTGGAGAAGCAGGTGGCTATTGCAATCTGGAAGGTAGCAACTCCAGACAGTTATCGATCGGTCGCTAACCAGTTTGGAGTGGGAAAGTCGACTGTTGGAATTGTGTTGATGTAAGTTTGCAGGGCCATTAATTACATCCTGCTCAGAAGATCCGTGACTCTGGGTAACGTGCATGACATTGTGGCTGGCTTTGCACAAATGGGTTTCCCTAACTGCGGAGGGGCGATAGATGGGACGCATATTCCAATTGTGGCACCAGCCCACCTAGCCTCCGAGTACGTTAATCGGAAGGAGTATTTCTCTATGGTTCTCCAGGCGCTTATGGATCACCGTGGGCATTTCATTGACATTAACGCAGGCTGGCCCGGAAAGGTGCATGACGCACACATCTTTCAGAACACTGGCCTGTTCAGGAAGCTGCAAGCTGGGACATTTTTCCCAGACGAGAAGATCACTATAGGGGAAGTCAGAATGCCCATTGTGATTCTTGGAGACCCCGCTTACCCTTTAATGCCGTGGCGCAAGAAACCCCACACAGGGAGCCTTGACAGGAGCAAGGAGCGGTTCAACAACAGGCTGAGCCAGTGCAGAATGACTGTGGAGTGTGCTTTTGGCCATTTAAAGGGCCGCTGGCGCTGTCTGTATGGGAAGCTGGACCTGGGCGATGACGACAAGCCCATGGTTATATCCGTGTGCTGTATCCTCCATAACATTTGTGAAGGGAAGGGTGAAAGATTCACTCAGGCATGGAACTCGGAGGTTCAACACCTGGAGGCTCAATTTGAACAGCCAGAGATCAGGGTTATTGGAGGGGCCCAGTGTGGGACTGCAAGGATTAGGGATGCCTTGAGGGAGCAATTTGAGGCTGAAAGCCACCAGTAATGTCTGGTGCCCTCCACAGGAGTGAAGTGCAGTGGTTCCAATGTTATTAGGAATCTGTGTTTGCTACACTGACTTGCAGTGCCTGTTGCTTTCCTGGGCTAAAGTATCTTTTACTTTATGCAATAATAAAGAATGTTTTCAAAGCCAAAAAATCCATTTATTTTAAAGAGAATTCATTTATTGAAAAGAAACACAACTGCTTGGGAAACAGAAAGGGCAAGGGGGTTTGGTGGGGAACGGTTTAATCACAGATTTGTGTATGTCCTGTTATACTCTTCCTTCCTGTCTGGAGTGCTGTGCAATGAGTGCTGCACATCAGGCTGGCTAAAATGCATGGTGATGGGGGTTGAGTGCAGTGGGTAAGGGTCATAGTTTGTAGGGCTGGGTGGTGAAGCTATGTGCTGGAGGCAGCTGGTGGTGGTAAGAACCCGGATGTGGGGGAAAGTGGGTTGGAGGTGAAATGGGGGCACAAGGGAAAGAGTTTTGGGACAAGGGCTGCGGGGGGAGGTTGGGGGGGTAGTGCTCCCCCTGCATGGCTACGAGTGCCTGTATCAAATCTGCTTGGCGCTCCATAATGCTCAGCATCTGCTCCGTGCTTTGGCGCCACATTCTGCTGGTGGACCCTCCTTTCACTCTCCCACCACTCCTGCGCTTTTTGATTTTCACTAAGGGACTGCTGCATTACTTCATGCAGCATGTCCTCTTTGCTTCTACATGGCCTCTTCCTAATTCTTTGGAGTCTTTCAGCTGGTGATAACACAGACGGCTGAGATCTCAAGGTTGCATCTGTAAAGGCAAAATGCAACATTTAACAGAGGCAGCATTGTTCACACCAGACAGAGCAATGATTCCCCCGTACTTAAAGACAAGCACAGTCTACACAACAGCAGAATTTGCCCGTCCCAAAGCGAGCGCACATAACCCACAGGAGCCCCAAAATGGTGAGTAAGCACAGGGCCGAGGGGGACTGATTGTTTCACGGCCGTACTGTCCTCTGGGGTTCTGTGCCTTGGGGGGAGCCAACAGCTGCAGGGGGCCCTTATACTGAACACTGTCCCCACATTTTCCACAGGAGTTCGTCCTGGAAGATATCTCGCTGCTGAGGGTGACCTGGGAAGCAAGGGAGGGTCTTCTACTGCAATGCAGCTTCTGCCCTGGCCCATAAGCAGCTTGCCTGTGTGCAGCAATGGTTCCCCCGCCCCTCATGGCACAGTGGCACAGACATGTTAGCCTGACTGGGACAAGGAGTACAGTAGCTCTCCCAAGGAACCTGCGCAAACGCATTACCCAGGTTCTGCATGAGACCTTTGAAGAGATCACTGAGGCCGATTACCACGATGTGAGAGAGCACATCAACGTCCTATTCTGCATCTAGGGATGCATGCAGCCCTAACCCTCCTCGCCCCAAGAGCCCACACCAAACAACTTCCTTCCCAAAATAAAAGCTGCTTACCAGGCACCTCCTCTGGTGTTTTGTCCTTCCCCAAGCATTGGCCGCCATGACAGGCTACCTTTCTCCTGGCTTGAGAACAGCTCCTGGCTGCATGCATCTAGGGATTCCGGGGTGTCTCCCTCCTCCTCAGCACCCTCGCTCCCGCTTTCCTCCTCCTCCTCCTGCTGCCTTGTTGAACTGGGCTCTGAAGTGTCCATGGTGGTCCTCGGAGTGGAGGTGGGGTTGCCCCCAAGTATCGTGTCCAGCTCTTTGTAGAAACAGCAGGTTGTGTGGGTAGCATGGAGTGGCAGGTTGTCTCGTGGGCTTTGTGGTAGGCATTCCGCAGCTCCTTCACTTTAACCCGGCACTGCAGTGCGTCCCGGTCATGGCCCCTTTCCATCATGTCCCTTGATATCTACCCGAAGGTGTCGTAATTCCTATGGCTGGAGCACAGCTGTGACTGGACAGCTTCCTCCCCCCAAACGCTGATGAGGGCCAGCACCTTGCCATTGCTCCATACTGGGGATCATCTGGCGCGTGGAGGCATGGTCACCTGGAAAGATTCGCCTGGCTGAGCAAACAGGAAGGAGATTTTCAAAATTCCCAGAGAATTTATAGGGCGGGTCTGACGGTTGGTCATCTGAGGGCAGGGCAGTAGAGTTCAAAGTTATGACCAGAGTGGCTAGAACAGGCATTGTGGGACACTTCTGGAGGCCGATCAGAGCGCATTAACAAACCAGGGCGTCCACACTGGTGTCACGGAGCTCCAGCTGAGGCTCAGCAAGCATTATGCCTCTCATCGAGGTGGATTACCAGGAGCGCTCCAGCCGCGGAGTCCAGGTGCTCTACGTGCCTTGCCAGTGTGGACGCATCACGAGTTAGGGCTCCCGGGGTTGCTTTAATGCGCTCTAACTCGCAAGTGTAGCCTACCTACTCTGATGGGAGGGATTCTCTCATTGGCATAGGTAATCCACCTCCCCAAGAAGTGGTAGCTAGGCTGATGGAAGAATTCTTTTGTCAATCTAGCACCGTCTATAGTGGGGGCTAGGTTTGCTGAACTGTGTCGTTCAGGGGTGTGGATTTTTCACACCCCTGAGTGATGTAGTTAAGCTGACTTGATTTTCTAGTGTAGACCAGGCCCAAGATACAAAGTGATATTGTCTGAGGTATGGGGCTTGTTCACTTGGCAAAAATAGTGCTTCGCAGTATATAACTGGGATAAACCAATTACACTTCAAAATATTTATGTGATACAACTTCCATGTCATTTTGAATACATGGATATTTGAGAAAACTTAAGGTGAAATCCTGGCCACATTGAAGTCAAAGACAAAACTTCATTGGGGCCAGAATTGCATCCTTACCGTTGGCTTCTTCTTATGTATGGTGAAAATCAAACAGAGCTGCTTACAGCGATAGTGACAGTATGAGAAAAGTTGCAGAGTACATGGGTTAGATCTAAGATCCTGAAGTATATATATTACATATATAATATATATTACATATATTCATTCTGTATAGGGGGTGGCTTTTTAAAGGAACCTCACATCTTGTTCAGTAGTCAATCGTAGAACTGGAAGGGACCTCGAGAGGTCATCTGGTCCAGTCCCCTACACTCAAGGCAGGACTAAATATTATCTAGACCATCCCTGACAGGTGTTTTTCCAACCTGCTCTTAAAAATCCCCAGTGATGGAGATTCCACCACCTCCCTACGCAGTTCATTCCAGTGCTTAACCACTCTGACAGTTGGAAAGTTTTTCCTAATGTCCAACCTAAATTGCCTTTGCTGTAATTTATGCCCATTCTTCTTGTCCTATCCTCAGAGGTTAAGAACAACAATTTTTCTCCCTCCTCCTTGTAACAACCTTTTATGTACTTGAAAACTGTTATCATGTCGTCTCTGTCTTCTCTTCTCCAGACTAAATAAACCCAATTTTTTTCAATCTTCCCTCATCGGTTATGTTTTCTAGACCTTTACCCATTTTTGTTGCTCTTCTCTGGACTTTCTCCAATTTTTCCACATCTTTCCTGAAACTGGCACCCAGAACTGGACACACAATACTCCAGTTGAGGCCTAATCAGTGCGGAGTAGAGTGGAAGAATAACTTCTTGTGTCTTGCTTACAATATTCCTGCTAATACATCCCAGAATGATGGTTGCTTTTTTTGCAACGGTGTTACACCATTGACTCATATTTAGCTTGTGATCCACTATGACCCCCAGATCCCTTTCCGCAGTACTCCTTCCTACGCAGTCATTTCCCATTTTGTATGCGTGCAATTGATTGTTCCTTCCTAAGTGGAGTACTTGGCATTTGTCCTTATTGAATTTCATCCTATTTACTTCAGACCATTTCTCCAGTTTGTCCAGATCATTTTGAATTTTGATCCTATCTTCCAAAGCACTTGCAACCCCTCTCAGCGTGGTATAGTCCGCAAACTTTATAAGTGTACTCTCTATGCATTATCTAAATCATTGATGAAGATATTGAACAGAACTGGACCCAGAACCGATCCCTGCGGGACCCCACTCGTTATGCCCTTCCAGCATGACTGTGAACCACTGATAACTAGTGCATAACTGGGAACAATTTTCCAACCAGTTATGCACCCACCTTATAGTAGCTCCATCTAGGTTGCATTTCCCTAGTTTGTTTGAGAAGGTCATGCGAGACAGTATCAAAAGCCTTTCTAAAGTCAAGATATACCACATCTACTGCTTCCCCCCCCCATCCACAAGGCTTGTTACCCTGTCAAAGAAAGCTATCTGGTTGGTTTGACATGATTTGTTGTTGACAAATCCATGCTGACTGTTATTTATCACCTTTTTATCTTCTAGGTGTTTGCAAATTGCTTAATTATTTGCTCCATTATCCTTCTGGGTAGAGAAATTAAGATGACTGGTCTGCAATTCCCTGGGTTGTCCTTATTTCCCTTTTTATAGATGGGCACTGTATGTGCCCTTTTCCAGTCTTCTGGAATGTCTCCCATCTTCCATGACTTTTCAAAGATAATTCTTAATGGCTCAGATATCTCCTCAGTCAGCTCCTTGAGTATTCTAGGATGGATTTCATCAGGACCTGGTGATTTGAAGACATCTAACTTGTCTAAGTGATTTTTGACTTGTTCTTTCCCTATTTTAGACTCTGATCTTACCTCATTTTCACTGGCATTCACTATTTTAGATGTCCCATCACCACCAACCTTCTTGGTGAAAACAGAAACAAAGAAGTCATTAAGCACCTTTGCCATTTCCACATTTTCTGTTTTGTCTTTTTCCCCCTCATTGAGTAATGGGCCTACTCTGTCCTTGGTCTTCCTCTTGCTTCTAATGTATTTTGTATATACTGAATATGTATGTATAAAGCAGTACATCATCTGTTCAATTCCCAGGGGAGGCAAACTATAAGAATCCTGTCCATCCTTGATTTCAGAATGAATTTAAATAGTACAAGTCTGTTTCCTGTAATTAAAACGTACTTACTTTATGGTTCATACAGAAAATTAATGTAACGTATTGTTTATTAGCATTTCCCAGAAGCTAACAAAAGGACATATTCAAAGATATTAACTTTGTTTTAATTGCAGTCACATGCAGTATCTCTTTATAACGAACAACACTATTATATTTCTGGCTTTTTTTTCTTCACTGCATTTTTAGTATAGGCAATTATCCTCTACCTGCACTCTCAATTTTATGATTTAGCATGAAGTCTGGTGTTCTGTGAGAGTTAACTTCAAAGAAATAATTTAAGAATTCAACTAAAATATATTAAAATAAATTACAAATGGATTTTGTTTGTGGCAAATTCCTCATTTTCAGTCCTTCCAAGTTCCGTGATCAAAGCCACAGTATACTTGGAGATTTTACACTTAGTGGAATAACAGAACACTACAAGGAAGCTGGGTTATTTTATCAGTCCATCAACTGCTTGGGCATGGACCCAGAAGAAAAACTGATGTAGCTGAATTTGACTTTTACTCTGGAGACTAGAAATAAAAGAACCTATTACAACAATCAATTACTTCCTTAAATGTGTTTTCCAGAATATAAAATAAACCTTGAATGGGTATTATCATAAGACTGTTCGCATGCATACCAAGGCTTCCTTTTATTCCTTTCCTACCATTCAGAAAGGAAAACACAAATTTCCTAGGAACTTTCAGCAATGGAATCCTAAACTTTAGGCTTTCTTAATAGTGAAAGTTGACCATTATTTCCGCCTTTAAAATAAATCCAGACAGGTTCGTCTTAACTTAAGTATTCTTCTCTCAATTCTTCCATGCATAATAGATTTTCTGAGCTTTGAGTTTTAACTAGGAAAAGCAAAGCTTCTTTCCCTTTCCTCATCAGTTAAGTTCTGCATTACCTTATCAAATTCCTGATCGAAATAAAAATTTGCTCCGTTCTTTGAAAACACCTGTTCCTTCTGGTGTCTAGCTGCCAGCCTTATTACATTCATGGTCTCCTGAGCTGCTTATCTGGTCAAACCACCTCATGAGGGTTACGTAACACTTTGCAGTACGCAGGAGTATGCTTTATATTCAGTTCCAGATCTTTAGCAGCAGTTGTTGTCCATTCAGATCTAGGGGTTCTTTTTTGTTGTTGTTGCAATGACAGTAGCACTTCAGTTATGAGACCAGATCTGTTTCTCTCTAGTTCTGCTCACCTCTAATAATAATCTTAGATATTACCTTCATTGGTTTGTTAGATGAATTGTGGTGTCAGTTTTTCTGCTGCCTTTGTCATCCAGGTTCTCATCCAGTTAGTCTAGTAGACATTAGTCATGTCTTATCCTCCAGAGAGGTTATAGAAAGTTGTAATTTATGTATCTGTGAGAATTTGCATAAATGTTCGTACGACAGTGGGAAGCCAACTGTAGGTGCATGTGCGTGTGACACCAGAGTTTAATAGTAGTGTCCATCAGGCCCACACATGCACCCCATGCTTTCTTGTGCTCCTGTATCAGGGCATAAAGGGAAGGATAATTGTATGCACATGCACCCCCCCCCCCCCCCCCCCGTTCACTATTACTTCCCATGGCAGAGAGATGGAACGTGACGAGTGTCTGACGTGCTAGTTCCTAGCTTTGGCTAAACCATCTCAAATTTTCTGAAAACATCCAGGACTATTCTGATTATCTTGACTTACTACTGTTGTGATGCATATTAACCTGTCTGGACTGTGTGTTGACTTTTAGACACTCCCTTCCTCCCGAAGTACAGACTGTCCCTGTGCAGGACTTGACATGGCAGACTCAAAACCTATGAGCTTCAAGCCCCGTCAACCCTCTAAAAGATGGATGTAGCAGGTGTGTCTTCTGTTTAGGAGAGTCGCATATACCAAATGGATGTTTGGTGTGCCTGTTGTTTCTCTGCAAGGATGCATGTGTCGAGAGATGTGAGACTGAAGTGTCATCTTCTGGAACAATCAATTAAGGTTGTGTTAAACCCTGAAGAGATGAACTCCAGAATCCTGCTAACAGGCAATCTAGTGATGTCCAGCACCCTAGCTAGCAGACAAGCAACACTGAAGACAAGCCTCGAAAGACGGTACTGAGAAAAGATCATTGGCACTGTGCTTCCTAGGGGTCAGGAGTGACCTGGCAGGCTTCCTGAGCAGGCATGCAGTGGCCAACCATGACTGATCACTGCAGAAGTCTATCTGGGCTCATTACTAGATGCTTTTCACCTTTGGTGGTCTTGAGCATTCATACACGCCTTCCTATGATTTCCTTAGGATAATATCAAAGATCCAACTGGATTAGGCTACAGTCATTCTGATAGCTTCTTACTGGCTGAAACATTCTTGGCTGTCAGACCTATTGCAGATTCATAGATTTATAAAGCCAGAAAGGACCACTGTGATCATCTAGCCTGGCCCGCACTTCAAACAGGCTCTCATACCTCCCAACCTGCCCAGACAACATACCTCACAGCCAAGGTCAGATCCTGTAACCAGACCTGATGGCTTGGATGTTGACTAGTTGAGCACTATTGACAGAGACTGCTTTCTGGAAATTCTCATACAAAGCAGGAGCCTTCCATGAGGAAGACGTACTCCTCAAAAGGGAAAAGGTTTTTCCATATGGGCATTGCAAAACAATAGGGACACAGTAGAGGCCTGCAGTATTGAAGATCCTAGACTATATACTGCTGCAGAAACTGGTGGGACTGGAATTTAACTCTCCCAAGGTCCACCTGTCAGCAATATCAGCATGACATGCTCTGGTGTAGATCATGTGGCCTGCCCCCCATCCCCACTGTTAGGAGTCCTTAGCAACACAAGCTCTGAATTGCAAGGGAACTGAGGGTCATGGCCACCCTGTCCTTTATGCTCTCTATGGGATAACAAGGAGACACAAGGGCACATCCTTGATCCTGATGGACAGTTCTATTTAAAACAGATTCTGGACATGCATGCACAAGGCTCATGCACACATATAGAGGGGTGTGCACTGACCTCAGCATCTTGAAGAATCACAGTTACTGTCAGATAAGTGACCATTCTTTCTTTCTGACATCACTAACACTTCCCTTTGATTGGGAAGCTCAAGACTCTATCAATCCATCCAAAATAAGGAAGGCCACAAACGGAAAAATATTTTCAGATATGTTGCTTTGTTTTTAGGCATGTTAATGTTCTGCAGAGAGTCTGCGAAATGTTTGCAGACAGTCAGTGCTGGGGTTGTTCTGATAGTTTCTTAATGTTCTTAGTTGGCATTTGGATTTGTGGTCCTGGTGCCTGGATTGGAGGCTGCCATGTGTTTCTACTAAGCTTTGCTCCCTTTTGAAAGTAATTTTGATGGAAGTAACAATAGTGAGGAAAAACAGTGCATGTCTGGTGGTGTGTGAGGTACATTATAATAGCTGCTTTTTCCTTTTGTGTGTGAGAATTTAATACTTGTGACCACTGTTCCCTCTAAGCTGTGCGTGTGTGCGCGCGCACACAGATCCTAAACCCCGCGCACATGGTGAAACACTGCGCGCACAACAATTTGCACAGAAGAAATTTTTTTGCGCACACGGCCTGTCAAAAATTAGAGGGAACATTGCTTGTGACAAGTGTCAGCTATGCAGCCTTCTACCCACAAAACAGGTTCAGTACAGGCAAAGGCAGTGCATATGTATCCTCCCCAGTTCAGAGGTGTAATTCAGCCCTGACATGAAGATAACATCTCTTAGGGTAAAGAGGTAATTTGGTTCCTATGCCCATTCAATTACTGTTTTGCAGTAAGGGTCAGTTAGTACCTGTAGCAGTGTAGACAGCTGTCCACTGGGGATTGGAGTGAGATCTGCTAATCCTTAATGTTAAGAGAAAAAAAACAAAAAAATACTTTAAAACATTCTGAATGAATGGAGTTATTAGGTGCGATGAGGTGTACAAACCCCACACTGGAGAGGAAGGGGCCCAGGAGGCTGCTCTGGGCCCACATCACACCTGCAAGGCATGCACCGGCTGGTGGAGGAGCTTAAAAGGGGAGCAGAGTAGCTCACTTGCAGGAAGACGGTGGAGGTGACCTATGCGCTGAACTTTGCAAAAGGAGCACTGTGGGAGGCCTAGCTGCCAGAGCTCCTGTCTACGGATGGTCTGCCCAACTTGATGAAGGAACAGGACTAGATATTTGCTAAGTTAAAGACTTCTTTGATTTATTTTGTTTTACATGTCTTTGCTGTTCCCTGTTGCGTGGAACTCCAGAGTGCAGGACTCAGTGACCTACATTGGAACCCGGAGGAGAGGGTAGGCTCAGGTTCCCCTACCCACCCCCGATGGGGCTGGAGACAAAAAGTCTCTCCCTGATACCAGAGACTGAGGACCAGAAGACCCCACGTTCTAGAGTGTCCCACCTCTGGGAATTTGGCCAGGTGAAGCCTGAAGCCCCTTGTTGGTCAGCAGAAGTAGTGTTTGTTGGATTCTTTACATACCCCGGAAGAGATGGATGCAGCTTGTGGCCCAGCCAGAGGTTTGAGTCTCAGAAGAGGGCAGACTACTGCAGGGCTGGAGCAACTATCAAGAGAGGGGCACCAAGACAGAAGAGTGCCTGTAATGCCTGATCACTAGGCAGCACTTGTGTGGGGGAGCAGAGCCTTTCACACTAGTTAACATGAAAAATACATTTGCTCTTTCATTAACAACAGGTCTGTTCCATACCAACGTTCCTGGAAGTGCATCGATTACTTTGGAGTGTTGTGGTGAATTCGTGTTGGATTTTTGTTCTGTTTACTTTATGGGCAATTCCAGTTCCCATCGTTATCCACTGGTTAAGGGGAAAATGTGAAATGTGGTTTTTCCCTCAGATTTCCTCTTCCTTTTGAAGTAAATGTTGCATGAAATTTGTAATTTAGAATATTAGTGATATGCATTATAAGAGAGGAAATAGTGTTTTGGATTACTTTACTACTGCTTAGGGTTTTTATATCCAGGTACTTAAATGGCTTCCATCATCATATGTAGTTGAGAAGCTGTCAGGTATTTAAGTGTAGAAATATATAATCTTGCTTCAGTTTCAAATATGTGTTTTCTTCACTTGCTTGCTGAATATGTGCATGCTTCTGTAGGGCAGAATACCGTTCTGTATAGATACTTAGTGATCCTCAGTCATTTCTGCCACTAGGTCTACTAACAAATGTGGTGAATGAGCAAATTGCATACTAAGAGGCAAAGGGTATGTGTCCACTGAAATGAAGACCCCACAGCTAGCCCGTGCCAGCTGACTCAGGCTCATGGGGCTGTTTCATTGCAGTGTTGGCTTCCAGGCTTGGGCTGGAGCCCGGGCTCTAGGATCCTCCCACTTGGTAGGGTCCTCAAGCCTGAGCCCAGAAGTCTACACAGCAAAGAAACAGCCCTGTAGTCCGAGCCCCGTCAGCCCGAACCAACTGGCAGGGCCAGCCGCGGATGTCTAGTTGCTGTGTAGACCCACCTGTGGTGCATGTAGAGCTTTATAACAGGTAGACTGTGCCTTACAAAGAGTGGAATCCCTTGCCCTGGGGAGCTGTTAGTCTAAAATAATGAGTGTACAGTTCAAATCAGAACAAACACAGTGGTGGTGGTTGATCATTACAGCTGCAAAGCTTTGCAGAAAAGATGTATTTCCAGGAATGTTTTGAAGCAGGAAAGAAGAGTGCTTAGGGACATACGTTAGTTGGCACGCCGTTCCAAGTGAAAGGAACAGCATGTAAGAAGGCAAAGAGGCAAAGGAGTAGTCAGTGGGTGGAAAGTAGGCAGCTGGAAGGGGGAGTGTAAGAGCTCATCAAGGAAGTGATGGCAGGAAAGGAGTTGTGAAACACGTGATTGCTTTTCCCCCCTATTAAGGCACTATCTGTGCTAAAATATAACAATTGAGAGACTCAGTTACAATAGGGAAAGTGATACTGTAGACAGGACTGAAACCCATACATGGGCAAACGCTTTAGCTGCGTAGTGGTACGTGGCAACTTTTCATCCTTGTCGGGACGGTCATGTCATACGTTGGCTCCTTGGCTTTTTTTGTTTGTTTAAAGATTATAGTGTGGATGGTGCTATAAAGAGATGGGCAGAGTGACAAAAAACTATACTATTAGAATTGGCATTTTGGATGGGCTGGAAAGAGGAGAGGAAGGTAGGGGGAGGCCTGAAAACAGGAAGTTTTAGTAGTTGAGGTGGGAAATAATTTGTCCATTCTCTGGTTCTGGCAGTGAGAGGAGAGTCCGTCTCTTAGACGTTAAGGTCAGAAGGGACCACATGATCATCTAATCTGGCCTCCTGCACATCACAGGCCACAGAACCTCACCCACTCACTCCTGTAGTAGACCCCTAGCCTCTGGCTGAGTTTCTGAAGTCCTCAAATCATATGTCAAAGACTTCAAATTACAGAGAATCCACCATTTACGTTTAAACTCGCCAGTGACCCATGCTGCATAGGAAGGCAAAAAAAACCCCTCAGGATCTCTGCCAATCTTATCCAGCAGATAGTTCTTTCCTGACCTCAAATATGGCGATCACTTAGACCCTGAGAATGTGGGCAAGACCCACCAGGCAGATACCTGGGAAAGAATTCTCTGTAGTAACTCAGAGCCCCTCCCCTTTTAGTGTCCCATCTCCACCAGTTGGGGATTTTTGCCACTGGCAGTCACCAATGGGCCACAAGCCATTGAAGGCAGTCCCATCATACCATTTCCTCCATAAACTTATCAAGCTCAGTCTTGAAGCCAGTTAAGTTTTTTGCCCCCACTGCTCTCCTTGGAAGGCTGTTCCAGAACTGTCTTTGGTTATAAAATAGAATAAAAGGCCTGATTGCAGTGGGGATGGAAAGGAGGCATCAGAGATTGCCTGCAGTTTGACTAGTTGGTGGTCACAAGAAGGATGCATGTTAATAACATTGGTGTGATGGAAAGAGTTTTGAGTGGGAAGCAACTCAGTTTGGGGTGTGTTGCAGTTGAATTAACAACAAAACATCAGAGTTGGAGATGAGACAAGACCGAGGATAATAAATTGGATAAATCCTTAAGAGGAAGAGGAGCATGTTTGCAAATATCAGTAGGGCTCAGAGCAAACAGGCTTTTTAAATTTTAAACAATTCTCTTAAGTATCAACTGTGTGATGCTTTTGGTTATTCTACGTGAGCTCAAACTAGAGCTTGAAAGATCAGCAGTTATCACCCGGAGGCCTTGCTGTTCATATTTTGTTTTTGTATGTACAATATTTTGCTTTTTTTTAAAGAATAATTCTCCTATGTGTGTTACTTACAGTTTCTGAACTGAATTTAGAGTTCCTTGTCTTTTAGAGAAGAGCAAATTACAAGCAAAGTTCTCTTGGCATTTAATTGCCTGCCCTTCTTTCTTTTCTGGATGCAACAAAAGTGCAACCTCCTGCCAGATTATGTGAGTCCTTAGAGCAAGTGAGGCTGCCATGACATTCAGTAATACGTTACAAGACATTAAGTAAACTATTCATGAATGTCTTCCAACATTGTTCCTTTTAAGGTTCATTTAACTAATTAAATATCTGGGCAGCATCAGCATGTGCCTGGTTATCTTAAAAAATATATATATATGGAGATATGCCTATCTCATAGAACTAGAATGCCCTTGAAAGGTCATCAAGTCCAGTCCAGTCCCCTGCCTTCACTAGCAGGACCAAGTACTGTCCCCTGACAGATTTTTACCCCAGATCCCTAAATGGCCCCCTCAAGGATTGAACTCACAACCCTGGGTTTAGCAGGCCAATGCTCCAACCACTGAGCTATCCCTCCCCCGTCTGTATATAGTTTTCCAACTTTGCCAATAAAGTTTTTTTTAAAAAGCCTTTGGTCAATTCTGATAGAGAAAATTGTCCTCAACAAAAGGCCTGAATGGTGTGCCTTAAGTTATACTGGGCCACTGCCGCTTGAAAAATGTAGCCCCTAAATTCCTTAGTTTTGAAGACCAAGGAAATAGAAAGATGATGCACTGTACTTAAAATAACTCTTGTTACCAAATGCTATCTTTTGATTTCTTATAGATCCTAATTATCTCATGGCTAATGAACGCATGAACCTGATGAATATGGCTAAACTGAGTATAAAGGGGTTGATTGAATCAGCACTTAATCTGGGCAGAACACTGGACTCTGACTATGCACCTCTTCAGCAGTTCTTTGTAGTGATGGAACACTGCCTTAAACATGGCTTGAAAGGTAAGAATGTTACTGTAAATGCCTACCTGACTTCTCTGTGTTGTGTATAGGGGATATGAATGCCAAGGATAATCGTTTTCAAAATCTAACTTTTTAATTATACATACCAAATCAGAATTTAAAAAAAGACAGAGACTATATTGCTACATTTTTCTTAAGCAATGCTCTCAAAATGAGGTGCCAGTTTGGTAGGTAAATCACAGGACAATCCTTTTGGAATTATACATTGCATCCTATGCTATAAATTAATCAGTCATGATTGATGTTGTTATGGTGAATGCCAGAGGCATTCGTTCCCATCAGCTATTTATTCTAGTAATAATGATGAAAAAAATCGATCCTTAAGAAGCATAAGGACTGAAGTCCTACAAAGACATGGCGTAAATGAAAGTGACTTCAGAATGTCATGTGTTACGGAGTTTTGGTATGTATATGGAGTCCTTGTAGTACATAAAATAAAATGGATTGCTGCTCTGGCATACCTGGGGCATACTCAGCCACAAGTGTGGGGGACAAGGATTCTTAGATGGCTTTACACTACCTTTTTGCCCCTCTGAACGTAGGTACTGTCAGGGCTGAGCCAATCCCCATTGCAAGAGTGCTCTAACTGATGCCAGTGAATGCCCATTCCCAAGGGACTGTTCTGCCAATCAGGATTGCTCAAGTGCATTGTGCTCCAGACTACCCACCATGCCAGCAGGGCCAGAAACGGCTGATGTTGGACTGCTACATCAGCCCACAGTTAGGAGAATCCTCAGCTGCTGTTGCAAGGCAGCTTTAAAGTCCTCTTGTCCCTGCTGAAGCGCTGAGGATCTGACACAGTAGATTCCAGCACCTGATAAAAGAATAACATTTTTTCATGCACCAAGCCAAAGAACTTGTACTCCTCAAAGGAACCAACAGAGATGTGTTCTATTATGTGGTATATGTAGGTCTTTTCTTCTTAACATTAGGGAACCATTTGGACTGGGGATGTATTTTTCAAGCCACTGTTTAAATTTACTTTATCCAAAACCTAAATCCCAAAACTTTGAAGGTGTGTACGCAATTTTGTGTGTGCAAGACTTGCATAGTGGAACATCATTGTGTGTGCATATAGGTGTATAGGTGCACAAATCCAAAATTACATGCCCAGTTGGCAGTTTGACCTTAAAAGCCAACATTATGAACTACCAGCACACTGTATTGTTTTAAGTGAGCACTTTAAGTACATTACACGAGTTGAATGATCATTGGATTAAAAAACATTTTAGCTAAAATGACCCCAACAGAAAAGACTTAAGAATCCTGAAAATAGATATGAGAGGGATTTTGACTTCCCTTTTGTGGAGGGAGTTGCAAAGAAAAGACCGTAACGCTGGGAGACTCAGTCTCTGGTCTGATTTCAATATAATCTTGGAGCGATGAGCAAAGTCAGTCCATTTGATTTCATTTGATCTGTGATGACATAAATTGAAAAAATCTGCTCATGAGCATAATCATCTGTAAGGAGTGTGTAGGGTGCTCTTTTACAGATTCTTGTAATTTTTAAATCAATTTTATTCAATGTGGATTTAATACAATTGATTAGAAACTGTTGCTGAATGATTGGTGAGAAAATTACTTCCTCAGCAAACTTATGATTCCCTAACTTTCTGTTCCTCCTCATGCATTAGAAATGTAGTATTGTTCCTCTTGCTTACTGTAGCACTATGAGCTTTTCTCATTAGTTTTGTTCCGTTTGTAAACTTTAGGGGTTGTGTGGTGAAGTGCACTTTTCAAAATGGGCAAGCAGTGTGTATTTGACTTTATAATCGGTATACCTAATCAAATGTTAAACAGTCTGCACTGATTTTTTTACTGCCTTTATGAAATATTATTACTTTGTTGAAACGAAAATTGCAGTTGCTTTGAAAAATGGACAGGAGGTTGTATGAATTCCCTGCAGCTTCTATAAGTACCTCCTGCAAAGCTATTTTAGTGGTTTACAGTAGTACTTATTGAATTAGCAATTCTTACGCTGGCTATAGTAGCAGTATGCTTGGGGGATTCGTTTTCCTTTTTTATAACAGTAGAAGAACATCCGCATTGCAAAATGGTGCTACAGTGCTGCTTTAGAAAAATTAACTTGTCCAATCAGGAGTGAGTGAAAAAATGTCCATCATGAGTGTGGATGTCTAAGCTATTAACTTCTGCTTTCAAGTTAGAAACAGAAACAAACTAGTTAGGGGTTTGAAAACAACCATCCAAAAGTAACCTGAGTATAAATCAACACAGTGTTGTCTATCCAACTCTGCAGAAAGATGGCTTCCTTGCTTCGAGTGCTGTCCATACCTTTGGCATTAACGAATTTTGGATCAGTTTCACTGCTGCTGTTCAGAATCCTATGAATAGGTGTGAAATTGTCAACCAAGTTAATTTCATGCTGTTGCTGCTTGAGAAAGCTATGAGCAAGGGTGGATGCAGGAGTTGGGGAGAGGCTATAGGAGGGGTAGAGAATGAAGACCGTACCCTTGTGAAGGGGTGTTGGAGGCTGCACAGGAGAGTGAAGAGCCCAAGCGTCTCTCATCCAGTAGCTAGAGGGGATGGAGTAGTTACTTGCTAGCAAGATGCCGATCTGACATGACGCCACCCCACACTCAGAAGAACGGCCCATGACAGCATCCTGGTAGAAATTCTAGCCCAGCGGCTGCTTTTGGTGAAAAGGCTAGGGTGCTCACCTGTATGTTGTTCTAGCTCTCACAGGTGGGCCCCCTGGTACCATATTTGGTATCTGCCTTTGCTTAGGAAGTGTCTGTTTCAAGCCCTGAGCAAGTGCGGTGTCCTTGTACATACTGATACCAATATCTCCTATGCTTGAAAACGTAAAAAGCGGTCAGTCACATACTGGGCAAGTAGTAAGTATAATTTTCTGGTTCTGAATCGATCCCCAAACCCAGCTGTTTACAGGAAGTTAAATAAAAATTGCAGGAGAGCATTGTCGGTAATAATTCTGAAACCAGGACTTTCTAGAAGTCTGGACTGGAGCACCCTCCTGTAGCAGATTGTGGCATGACTAGCACACCTGCCTCAGGGCTCCTCCTGAGTCCCCGTCGTCCGTTCCCCCCCCCCCCCCCCCCCCCCCGCCGCGAGTCCCCAGAAATAGTCCACGGAGTCCTCCCAAGTACCATGAACATAAATCATAACCAAGGTTCCACAGCCATAGTTCAGATCTCCCCAGCATAGTCCAAACAGTACATTCAATATACGGCTCCAGCGTCCTTCCCCAAGTCTCGGCTCTCCAGCACGGCCCTTCCAGCTGGTGTGCAGCCCTACTCTTCCCAGTGGAAACCCTCACAGCCTCTGTGCTGGGAGCATCTCTTACTCCCCCGGCCCTGTCATGGTTCCTCTGGGTCCAGGTCTCTGGCCCTGGAGGTGTCAGTGGATAATCTGCACAGCCCTTCCAGCTGATGTGCAACCCTGCCATCAGCCCTCTCCAGCTTAGAGCCAGCAGGCAACTCCCTTTGCTACTTGCTCCTGCCTTCAGCCTCTTCCAGTGCTGGCTCTCTGGCTTGAGGACACCAGCCAGCAAACCCCTCTTGCTGCTGTCCCACCTTCAGCCTTCTCCCAGATCCCAAACATCGTCTCTTCCCAGGGAGGGTCTTCAGAGACCTTTCTGCTCTCTGCAGCTTTCCTGAGGGACCCTCTCCTGAATGACTCTCACCAGGGCTTTCCCTGACTTTACAGCCCCCAGGTGTCACCTTGCCCTCTTTAATTTTCCAAATGCAGCCCCTGCACTGGCATAGGAGAGCTGGCCCTGCTTCATTTACCAGGCCAGACACCCTGGGTCAGTCTCACTTCTGCTTTTAGTTCCACTTTGAACAAATTTGAGAAGGCAGTACAGCTGCAAGAGAAACTAATTGTCTATTTATATCTTCTTGTTCCAGCCAAGAAGACTTTTCTTGGACAAAATAAGTCGTTTTGGGGACCTCTGGAGCTGGTAGAGAAGCTTGTTCCTGAAGCTGGAGAGATCACAGCAAGTGTTAAAGATCTGCCGGGGCTTAAGTAAGTGAAATCCTGGATATGTCTACACTTCAATAAACACTCGCAGCTGGCTCGTGTCCGCTAACTCTGGCTCCCAGGGCTCAGGCTGCGGGGCAATAAAATTGCAGTGTCGACATTGAGGCTGAGGCCTGGGTTCTGGGACCCCCGCAAGCAGGGGGTGGAGGGTCTCAGGCCTGGGCTCCAGCCAGACCCCGAACATCCACACTGCCACTTTATAGCCCCACAGCCTGAGCCCTGGGAGCCTGAGTCAGCTGATGCTGGCCAGCCGCGGGTGTTTATTGCAGTGTAGACCTGTCCCCTGATCTGTCTGATCTGCTTTCCACACAGAACCATAGGGTTAGAAGGTACCGCAGGGGTCATCTAGTCTAACCCCCTGCCAAGATGCAGGATTTGTGGTGTCTAAACCATCCAAGACAGAGGGCTATCCAGCCTCCTTTTGGAAACCTCCAAACCAAACATACCCAGTTCTTTCAGCCTTTGCTCATATGGCTTGCATTCCATCCCTTTGATCATCTTTGTCACTCGCCTCTGGATCTTTTCTATACATTGGTGACCAGAATTGGACATAGAACTCCAGCTGAGGCCTAACCAGCACTGAGTAAAGTGGTGCTATCACCTCCGTGACTTGCATGCTGTGCCTATGTTAATGCAATCCAAAACTGCATTTGCCTTTTTTTTTTTTTTTTTTTTTTTTTTTTTGGCAACAGCATTGCATTGACGACTCAATACTGTAGGGTTTAATTGTAAGTAAGAGATAAATGTGAAAGCAATTAATAGGGCTTTCTATGCAGCTTCTAACCAAAACAAACAAAGGAATTAGTGGTGGAGAGGATGTTTTCTCTTTATAAAAGAGCAAGGGGGCTTCCTGAACAACTGCACACTTAGTACTGGCAATAAATGAATGATATGTGGAGGGACCAGAAACAGGCCACCTTGAATCTTTCACTCTAGCTCAAGAAAAGTGGCATTAAAGAGGGAGGGATTAAGAAAAGTGGGAGAACATTAGATAGGAATTTTCTGTGATATCTTGGAACACTGGAGATAGAGGTTGATTGGCTTTTTTAAAAATCCTTTTCTTTTAATTTAAATAAAAGGAAGACTTGGTAGTGACCAAAAAGGCAAACGAGATGTTAGATTGCATTAGGGAGACAGAATAATTCTGGAAATATAGTACCTTTATATTACATAGCTACCTGAGATACTGTGTTCAGTTTTGCTTCCCCCTTTCAAAAAGAATATAGCAGAAATAGAAAATATCTACAGAAGTGCAACAAAAATGAATTAAGGCATAGGAAAAACTTCCCCATGAGGAGGGACTAAGGATTAAGGCTGCTCAGTTCAGAAAGGAGATGAATAGGCGACATGACAGAGCTACATAAAATAACAAATCATATAGAGAAAGTGTCTCCTGTATTCATAACTGAGGCTCTAATGCTGAAAGTTGTTCCCTGTGGATAGAGCCTCATGCCCCCTGATTTCGCTGGAGCTCTATGCAGAGTCTGCCTACATTGTACAGCTTGTAGGATCAGGGTGCATTATTGACCCTTTCCTTTTATAAAAGAACAAGGGGATAAACAATAAAATTAGAAGGTGACAAAATTAAAACGGATTAACCAAAAAACCCCAAACTTTGTACACATGTAAACTGATGGCACAAAATGTTACAAAGGCCCAGAGCACTGTAGCATTAAAAAAGAAAAAGTACAAAGATAACAAAAATATCTTAGGTTACACTAGCTGGAATAAGAAAATGAAGTCCTCCACGTGCTTCATGATACAAGCCAGTTGACTAAGTGCTGGGAGGTGAAAAATAATTTCCCTCTAATCATGCTACTGTTTATAGGGGGGATTTACACCTTCCTTTGAAGCACTGGGCACTGGCTGCTGTACAGCATACCAGACTAGGTGAGCCATTGCTCTGATCCAGCATGTCCGTTTCTACATTTCTAAAACTGAGCATGTTCCACTTGCTGGCCGAAATGGGGGAAGGAAGAAAGTGTGAAAGATTAACTATCAGAATCATAAAACAGATGTTCAGAACTTCACCTAGCATTGAGAGAACCATATTTAATCAATCCTCCAACAGCCCGGTTTAGCTCTTCAACAGACTGAGCATTGGTTACTGGGGATATATTTGGGTACCCACAGTGTGTTAACGTCCAGAATAAGTGTGGCTGAATTGTTCGATTAACTTACCTAGTGTAATAATTGCATTTGACCCATTTCAATATCCATGCCCCATTGCTTGATTTCTCTGAATGTTTCCGATAACCTTTGTCCAGATCAGTATTGCTAGTTCGTTGCAGAAACAGCATCCAAGGGGAGTAGAAATGGAAGATGGGAGTTAGAAGAAAAAGACAAATGATTGCATAGATAAACACTGTATGTGGGCACTTGCAGTTGCATACCCAAATTTCCACCTACAGTAATTGCTGAAAGCTGCAACTTTGAGATAATGTCTAGATTGCGGAGATTTCAAGCAGAGTAAGACGTTCAAGCTTTGTGTGAATATATGCGTTATAATATGTGAGTAATTTCTTTGTTTTGTTTCTGGGCTTTGATAGGACGCCTGCGGGTAGAGGAAGAGCCTGGCTTCGCCTGGCCTTAATGCAGAAGAAGCTTTCAGAATACATGAAAGCTTTGATTAACAGAAAGGATCTTCTCAGGTGAGCAATTCTTTCTCTCTTGAATCTGAGAGTTTTGTTTCATTCTCTGTCCTCAAGTGATGTTGGTCCATTGCACTCAAAGGACATTTTATAATGCATTTGTATTACTCTGCAACACTGGAGTAGCAGCTGTGCTTGTAGTTCTGTTTTGGGACAGCGGCATTGGTGAAATCTAGAGCTTGTTTTGAGCGATGGGGAACTGTTCAGCTTTCTGCTTGCAATGCAGAAGCCATTATCTTCCACTGTTGTAATAACAGCACGCACAGAAGATCCAAACATTTCATTCATTATAAAGAGGTGCTGTAAGACAGGTAATTGGAGTAAGGGGTCTGTATAGTGGGGAGGCAGTGTTCAGTGGATAGGGCACAGGGCTAGGAATCAGGAGACTTGGACTTTTTTTAGACTTTGTGCAAGTCACTTCACTTCTCTGTACCTCCGTTTCCCCATCCATAACATGGAAATTGTCACAGGGGGTGCCACTCACTGCTCATCTGGCGCCACCTCCTGGTCCCTCTGGGGATTAGCTCTCGAGGTTGGTGTCCAGTCTGTGGTTTGCATGCCATCGCTCCGTCAGTCTCTGGTCTGCAGCTCCTCTCTCCCTCCAGGAACCTCAGTGTCATCCTCTTCTTGATTCAGCCCTCCAGCTAGGTCACTCAATGTTTCCCCCCGCTTCTGGGGTACAGTCGTGCAATTCTCTGTCATTCTCACAGTGACCCAGGCAGTCTTCCCGGTCACTGCCCCTCTAGTGCCACTTTCCCAGCGGCTGGTACGACAGCTCAGGCCCACCCTCTACTCCGGGACCCTACAATATGCAGCCAAAGTTGGCTCAGTTCCCAACGTTGCTGTGTACTCCCTGGGCTGCTTCCTACTCTTCTGGCTCGCCCTTCCTTCTCCCAGGTTCTGCCAGTTTCACGCTCCCTCCTCTCGGGGGAGCAACTGCTGGCTATACACCTCTGCAGCCTCCAAACCCTCCTCCCTCTTCCCAGGGAGTGACTGCCCTTTCCCAGCAGCTGAGCCCCTCTCTGTTGCCAGCTTCCTGGCTTTATAGGCCCTGCCTCTTCCTTCCCAGCTGAGCCTGTTTACAATCAATCCCTGCTCCCTGGCTCTTCCTCCAGGTGCAGGCTGTGGAGTTATTAGGCCTAGGTGGCCACCTTATCTCTTTCCAGTCCTGTATGGGGTGGACACCCCATCACAGCAATAATGATACTTTGTAAAGTGCTTTGAGATTATGGATGAAAAGTGCTAAGTAGTATTGCATAATTGCATGCATATTTTTCTTTGACGTTTTAATATTTTTGGCTTTATGAATATTCATTTTTAATTCCTTCAATTATCTTGAGTGGGGGTGGAGAAGCTTGAAATTACCATTAAGGAAATGTAGGGTGATCTGGTGTCAGAGGGGTGGTTTATAACAGAGAAAAATTAGGGTATGTAACTTCTTTGAAGTTTAATATTAGCTCAGCATTCATGACTCTCTTGCTTTTAAATTGAAAAATAATGGAGCGATGTATTACATCAGTCAAAGCTGGAAACCTGGGACCTGTCTGCAGTAACTTACCATGTGCAGGACATACCTACAGAGCTGTCAAGCCTCCCTCACGTTGGGCCTTTGTCTCACATTCCTGGCTTAGCAAGTTGAGAGGTCTTCCTTTCTAGATCTCTCTCAGGTCAGAGCAGCAGTATGTTGATAGAGCCATGTCTGCTGTACAGCTGATGTATAGACTGTCCGCTAGCGGCCAGCCATCTAACGAGATATGAGGGGAGGGTGTTAACACTTTATTGTTGTCTTAGAAGATCACAGGGCAGGAGTGTAGTGGGTAATAGAGCTCATGCCAATTTATCTGTAAGTGTCTCTTCAAACTCCAACTTGTTTTTGTAAAGGTTTTAGTGATGTAACACTTACTGTCTCTTTTGGTGCATTTTGCAGTGAATTTTACGAGCCTAATGCTCTCATAATGGAAGAAGAAGGTCACATAATTGCTGGCCTCCTAGTAGGGTTGAATGTCATTGATGCAAACTTCTGCATGAAAGGAGAAGACTTGGATTCACAGGTATTGAATATTAATAATCATAATAATACTTAGCTGTTATAAGTATTTCTGGGATGAATTGCATTCACTAAAATTATGCTGGTTTTTGATTGTATAGTTTTAGATTATACCAATTAGTTAAACAAAGGGAATACTCTAAGTATTTGCTTCTGGGATTGTATTGGCTCCAAACGGGGACACTGGCTTTTGGAGGATAAAAAGTGTGTGTGCCTTATTTGCTGCTGTTTTTTATTCTACCTTCCTCCTACTTAATATTTTCCATTGGAGGTGAACCTTTTGTACTTGGTTTAGCCATTTAGATGCAACATCTTTTTTACATCGAAGTGCTGTCAGAACATTTTCCACTGCTACCTACTGTGCAGCAATGATCTGTCTCACACTCTGCCAGAGTGCCACTGCCTCTGTTCCCTTTGTTCATGTTTTTTTAAATGACCAGCCTGAGAGACCATCCCTTCTGTTTCTCTTTGCTGCTGCTCCTCATTGTGATCTGCATACAGGCCACAAACAGCAGAGTGAAACTTACTACAAGACAAAGGAGGAGGAAGTGAAAACTGAGAAATGAAGCTGGGGAAGAGAACTGAAAAGAAGGGGAATGCTGCTCTGATGAGTATTAGCTTTTCTAAAAGCGTGTGTCAGGAAATCCTTTATCGCCGTTAACAAGAGGGAAGCAAGTTAACATGCATGTCTGATTCAGATTACATAGCTGGTGTGTATAGGAGTGTGTTAATCGAGATCTGCTGTCCTTCCCTCCTTCCAGTACTCCACTTACATTACAAAGGGTAGCAACTTGACCTTCTATTTGAGCTTATTCTTGTTTTTATCAGTTCTGGGTAGATTGTTGGTATAGTGGATTTATCCTAGATTGTCAATCATAAGAAATGTATTGATCTTATAAACACACCAATGACACTGAAATTGTGTAGGTAAAAAGAGTAATATTTAGGAAGAGTTATAGAGCCATATGTAAAATACTAAAATCTTCCTTTGTAGGTTGGAGTTATTGATTTTTCAATGTACTTGAAGGACGGGAACAGCAGTAAGGGCAATGAAGGGTAAGTACAAAGGGACACTTGTCCGGGGGGGGGCGTTATTTGTTTGGTTTTTGAGTAGTATTACAAGTTGCCCCATAATCCTGTAGTTTTAATTAAAACACTGCAGTTATGTTGCATTCCATTTTTGTTCTAATTATAGTTCTGGGGTGGAATTCAGAAAGCTAACAAAGGAAAGAACAGGAAAGTATCCAGAATCTCTGGGGCGAGGGGTTGCTTTTATTGACTTAACCAGCAATTAAATCAGAGAGCATTTTACAAAGCAAAAAAGGCTCCGTGATCAAACTTGTGGTAGGCCATTTTCTTTTAGTTTAAGAGCTGCGTGGTTTGGAATTTTTTCCCCAAACAATTATATGACCAGTAAGAGGGTCTTCAATCTCTAGCATCAGAGGGGGATGCATAAGAAGTAAATCTCTCATTGCGTAAATGAACCAGAATGTACTTATTGGATTAGTTTGAGTTCTTGTACCTGCATATATAGGGTTACCAGACAGCAAGTGTGAAAAATCGGGACGGGGTGGGGAGTAATAGGAGCCTATATAAGAAAAAGACCCAAAAATCGGGACTGTCCCTATAAAATCGGTCCATCTGGTCACCCTATGTATATATGCAAGCTGATGTATAACACTGTATAGGAACAGGAGATGGAAAAATACAGGAAGATACAGCAAGTCATATTTGTATGTATCGTATTTCTGAAATCCATTGAATCCTCTTCTTCATTGATCAGAAGTTCTATGATTTTCTATTCATTTGGTGTTACCTTGATTCTTCAGAGTGAGGTAGTTTACACTTTCCTCTTGTATTTGTCATTTTTGAAAATTAATTTGTTTTTAACTGTTCATGCTGGAAATGCATGAAACAAAGTCTGTTTTCAGCTTTTGTTGAGTTGATCGTAGGGGGGTGACTTTGTTTTGTTAAGCTTGAAGGCAGTACGCAGAACAATACTGGTACTTGTTTATTTGAATTTTCTCTTTCTAATCAAAATGTCTTCCTTGATTGATTGGGAATTCAATTGTGCAAATTATACAAACTTTGTCCTGCTAAAGGTTGTACTGACAACTTGTCCGAAATCCAAGGGCTGTAACTAATTTATATAAAGGGACAGATCACAACTGCTTTCATCTTTCAATATACATGTGTGTCACATGGAGGAATTCACACTCAGCCCTGTAGACTCCATCACAATCCAAATAGCCTTCTTCTCGGGTACAGATAGTTCTTAGATAGCAGTGTTGTCTGCACTGACCCGTGTACTCTGAGAACTTTAAAGATGAATATCTTTGACCTTAGAATCCGAAGTTGAGAAATGGGAGCAAAGAGAAATTGTTTTCTCTTTCTCCTCTCCTCTCCCCTTCATCTGCTGAATGATCCCATTCTGTAGCCCCATATAAACATTTTGAAGTGACTGCATGCCTGTGTTACCTCTGCCTCAGACAGCCCCTTCGTCACGGAACCACTTTAGGCTTCATGCTAGGAATCCCCCCCCACCCGTTTCAGCGACAACCTAAACAGGTCAAGATGAAGGGGACATTCTTGGTAAGGAAGGTTGGATGAGGTAGGACCAGCTCTGCCTGGTAGTCCTGGCCTTTCTTCCCCCTGGTAACAGGCCTTCCCTTCTGTAAGGAACAGTTGCCCCCTAGAGGCCTCAGGAAACACCACAGAACTGACCAGTATCTGAAGGATTAAAGATGAGCTGGCCATGGGTTGTGCTTTAGCCATTCCTATAGTCCCATGAAACAATCATTGCTTGTAGGTTGGGAGACAACTGTATATCAGGAAGCTCTGACTATTCACTGTGTCTGTTTTTCAGAGATGGTCAAATAACTGCTATTCTGGACCAGAAAAATTATGTAGAAGAACTCAATAGACACTTAAGGTAACAAGTTCTTTTCTATTATGGTATGATGTAAGAGATGCACAGTGGTGGTTATATTTATTTTTAAAGTAACCAGTAGCTTTTTCTCTTTAATTTGACAGTGCCACTGTAAACAATCTGCAGGCAAAGGTGGATGCTTTAGAAAAATCCAACACTAAACTTACTGAGGAGGTAGGTGTAACAGAAAAGGGCACATCTTGATTGCCCTGTGAAATCCTGAATTAAGGCAGAAGTGATACCTGATTCCAGAATTAAGTTGTAATGACTGATGTCTATTAAAAGTGAACTGGAAAGCTGAAATGAAAACTGAGTTAAGCACAGGATTGTGGTGTTTGTTGCCACTAATTAGGTATGAAGGACCCCCAGCAAAAGAATGATTTTTAAAATTAACTATTACAAAAAAACATTTTCTTATTGATACTTTCTGCTTATTGGAAGGCATCAGAATGTGTCCCAGAATACATTATATGAGACATCTTGGCTTGCTACCACACAACATTTTGATTTAAAATCCAGAACAGAATGATACAAAATTATCATAGTATACATTAAATGGATTAAAAGCTGGCTAACTGATAAGTCTCAAAATGTAATTGTAAATGGAGAATCATCAAGCAGATGTGTTTCTAATAGGGTCTCACATCGATCAGTTGTAGGCCTTTGGCTATTTACCATTTTTTAAAAAATGACCTGGAAAATAAATAATAAAATCATCACTGATAAAGTTTGCAGATGACCCAAAATTGGGGGAGTAGTAGATAATGAAGAGGACAGGTCACTGATAAAGAGTGATCTGAATCATTTGGTAAGCTGGGCACAAGCAAACCATGCGTTTTAATGTGGTCAAATACAAAAGTATATATCTAGGAACAAAGAACGTACGTAGACCATGCTTACAAGACAGGGGACTCTGGTTTTGGAAGCAGAGACTCTGAACAAGATATGAGGGTCATAGTGGATAATCAGATGAACATGAACTGCCAGTGTGACACTGTGGCCAAAAGGGTTAATGTAATCCTTGCATGTGTAAACAAGGGAATCTCAAGTAGGAGTAGAGAGGCTCCTCTGTATTTGCACTGGTGCAACCGCTGCTGGAATAAACCGTCCAGTACTGGTGTTCACAATTGAAGAATGTTGTTAAATGAGTGAGAGTTCAAAGAAGGAGCCACAAGAATGATTACAGGATTAGAAAACATGACTTAGACTTGAGTTCCTCAGTCTATCACCGTATTTAGCTTTAATGAAGAGAAGGTTAAGGAGTGACTTGATCACAGTCTGTCAGTACCTAGGTAAAGTACAAATTGTGGATGTTGGGCTCTTCAGTCTAACAGACAAAAAGGTTTGACAAGATCCAGCGATTGGAAGTCAAAACTAGACCCATTCAGACTGGAAATAAGGTATACATTTTTAAAGGTGAGGGTAATTTAATCACTGGATCAATTTATCAAAGATTGTGGTAGATTCTCCGTCACTAGCAACTTTTAAATCAAGATTGGATCATTTTCTGAAAGATGCTCTCTAGTTCAAACAGGAATTATTTGGGGGAAGTTCTATGGGCCTGTGTTATACAGGAGGTCAGACTAGGTGCTCTCAATGACTGTATCTCTTCATGTGGGGAAGGAAGAAAAGTTATGTTTATAGCTCAGTGGTTTGAGCATTGGCCTGCTATACCCAGGGTTGTGAGTTCAATCCTTGAGGGGGCCATCTAGGAATCTGGGGCAAAAATCTGTCAGGGGACAGTACTTGGTCCTGCTAGTGAAAGCAGGGGACTGGCCTTGATGACCTTTCAGGTCGTTCCAGTTCTAGGAGATTGGCATATCTCCATTTGTTTATTTTATTTTTATTTTATTGTGCAATTAAAAACAGTACTTTAAAAGCAGCATGATTATGCTACTGTTTTTGGTTATACTGTAATAAATGGCATTTTGTTTAAAACCTGCAAAATTCATATGCTGTGCTTATCAAACGTATTTGTCTCCTACCAAATTAACTGCAGTACTTATTAAAGTATTTGTTGATAAACAGTTTATTTTCTGGTCACTCAGTGGAGTCTTCATACTGGTTAAAGTAATATCTTTCCAAGTCACTTTGGTTTGTTTCTGTATTAAAATAAGTAATCTATTGATCATGGATGTCTTTCTCCCAGGAATTCCAACAGGGAGTAGGACAAAGAACCACTGCCCCAAGTAGGCCAGTGAAGATCTTTCTTCTGTTAAGATCCTCATATCGCACTTATCACTGTCTTATCTGACTGCCTGAGCACCTTGGTGTCCAAGTGGTGTAAACAGCTGTCCATCCAGCCAAGTGAAACATCAGCGTCTAAGTTACAATTCTCTGGCTTTGTTTACAGCTTGCAGTTGCAAACAACAGGATTATAACACTTCAAGAAGAGATGGAACGAGTTAAAGAAGAAAGTTCTTACCTCTTGGAAAGTAATCGTAAGGTCAGTATGTGTATGTTACGAATCTTTTTTTTTTTTTTTTTTTAAAGTGGGAATCACATTTACTTGTATCATTGGCACTCTCATTACTTAATCCCATCTTTTTTTCTGAAATCAAGGGGTACTCCATAGAACTGTTTCAAAGATGTTACTTAACCAGATAAAAGATGTTGGTATCCACTACGGAATCTATTTCTCCCTTTTGAAATTATAAAGCTATTTCATCAGACTTTGTAAATTGTTCATACTTAAAATCCTATTGTATATACACCCTGCAAATGGCTAGACTGATTATACAGGATTCCATTAAATAACGCGTGTTGGCGGAGGGAAATAGTAATGTCACAAGGATATTACTTGCTGCATTAACTTAGTGAAGACTATCGATGTTTGAAAACGGCAGAAGCAAATCAACAGATATGAGGATTCTGATAGTTTGATTTCCATCTGATTTGTTCTCTTTGTTAACTCTAGGTAACTAAGCAAGACAGAACTGCAGATGGACTTGCACTGAGTGAAGCACGAAAACAATTAAAAGAGGAGACTCAGCTACGGCTGGTAAGCTTGGTCTAAACTCAGAATTTGGTCAAATATTATGTTATATATATAATCATTCATTGTCTAACAATTACCTTTTGAAAAGGGTATGTGTTATGGTCCGAGACGCAAGTAAGGGTGGTGATAATCCAAAATACCTTGCTTAATAACCATTAATAACCTTGCCTAATAACTTCATTTTGTTTTAAAACAATCTACCAGAAGTAATTTTCCTGCTTCACAGCAGAATACTTACTAGATTTGGGTCAACATCACACAAAACATGCATTGAGCTTCTATTTTTGTATTTAAGAAATTTAAATGATATCCTTGAGCCTACAACATGGACACCTGTCAACTACTGTTATACAGCACATGGGATAAGAGTGGGGAAAATGGTTGAAAAGGGTTTTCTTGTGAAATAAGAGGTCTGCAAACATTTCCCTAATGAAAAATATACATTTGGCCCAAATAGAACTTTCTGATTGGTTGCCAGTGAAGCCATATACATAGCTATAATACTTGGCTGTTATGGCATCTGTTTTCCTTAATTTAATTTCTAAATTCTATTTATAATGGCAATAAGATGTTTGTAGTGCAACATGATTAATAGTATGTGTTGATGGGGTGGAGGGCAGGGTGGATTATCACACATTAGTTCAGTCGTGTGCTAGTCAGAAGCCTTGTTATAAAACACAATATGTGTGTTTCAGGATGTGGAAAAAGAACTAGAGGTGCAGATTGGAATGAGACAGGAGATGGAGCTGGCCATGAAGATGCTGGAAAAAGATGTTTGTGAGAAGCAGGATGCACTAGTGGCACTCAGGCAGCAACTAGATGATCTCAGGGCACTAAAGCATGAACTCTCCTTCAAACTGCAGGTAGGGAAGGAAGCCAATGAAATGAAATGGTCTCTTTGTAGATATGACATGTGGGAACCAACTAGACTACTTTTTTTCTTATCAGAAAGTCATTCACGAGGGAAGAAGAAGGTCACTTGTATACCTTTTTCTTTTCCTCCTTACCCCATCTCCTAATCTCACTATGGATTCCATTTGATTCCTTCCAAGCTCAGCCTGCATTGAGGCTGACCTTTCTAACTGAGGAAAGCTGAACGTGACTTGGTCTGAAAGCAGCAGAGTCTGTAGAAAGTCAGTCTGTTCTTGGATCCTTCATGTCGTCGTGTGTTTTGCCAGCGCTACAAGGCTGGCTCATACCTTTTTAAAATTAAAAAAAAGAAAATGCTCACCAGATGCAGGGATTTGAGGAAAAAGCATCCCAGGATATCTAAACGCTTATCTGTTGAATAGTAAGACAGTAATTTTCCCCTAATACATGGCTGTTTTGAGAGTTGTTGGGTAAGGATATCTCAGCAGCATGCTACCAATCACCTGATAGTGTTTTTGGAGCAGCTTGCATAGCTGGTCAGTGGTCAGTAGTTCCATTTCTGTTCCCTTCCTGTTCCCTTCTTAACATGCTAGAAACTAAGGAGATAGATCTTTTCCCACACTTATGGGAGATGGTGTGTGAGCAAGCTCCCTTTCTGCTGCATTTCACTTTTATTAGTGCAAATAACCGTGTACAACAGTGTATAATTTCCTTTCTCTAGACTAGAGCACGTTTTAAGTAACTGTAGAAACAAGGACGACGCAGCAACATTTTCAGAATCTGTAGCCTGTGCTTTTACTTCCTAGTTTCATTTGCCAATTTAGACTTGGGCTGTCCTCTGTCAGAGCCTATATGTGGTTTGCTTTTGTGTTCTCTACTGTAACACACAGAGTATCAACTACTATGGTATATAATCATAAAATGAAATAATTTGTACGGGTTACCATGGACAGAGACAGGGTTCCAAAATCATAGTCCTTATAACTTCTGCTTCTAGAGGACCACCTGCAGCATAACTGGAGTCAGTTCTAAAGAAAAGCTCTAACGACCAAACCTAAAAGTAAACATATATAACTTTAAAACCCACGTATTTATAAAAACAAAACCATGATAGTGTCTATCTAGTAAAATCTATTATTTTAATGTATACAGTTCCACTTTATCACTGAAATCCACTCGAACAGACTACTCAGACAAAACCAGACAGCTAATGCCCAGAGAAATAAGTATTCAACTTAATTTCAAAACCATAAATAGATTTCGCTGCCAGACAGTTGACAGTTCAGGCAACTGGCACTCTTGTGCCACACAATTTGATGGCGTAGTATTGATATTACATCAATATTGATACTACATCAATGTATACCATGTGGTTCAGATATGATACTTCATATATAAAATAAAATTGTTTATTTACTTACTCACTTACCAGGATGTGGGGAAATGCTTGTCTCCACTATTAATCTTTGCTTCTGATCTTTGTCCTTTTGGATCTCTCCTTCTTACCTGTTTTAGTATCACCCGTTTCCATTTCATTTTCCAGTGTTGTTTATTTCATATTTGCCACTTCTTACTGAAGACATTAGGTAACTTTCCTTTCCAGAGTTCAGACCTGGGAGTGAAACAGAGGAGTGAATTAAACAGCCGTTTGGAGGAGAAGACAAATCAGATGGCTGCTACT
Source organism: Macrochelys suwanniensis (assembly GCA_033296515.1). Taxonomy (NCBI): domain Eukaryota; kingdom Metazoa; phylum Chordata; order Testudines; family Chelydridae; genus Macrochelys; species Macrochelys suwanniensis. Next base: position 18,406,426 of record CM065779.1, on the reverse strand, counting down.
ATTAAACAGCTTGAACAAAGGTAAAAATGAAACTTGTTTATTGCAAAATATAAATGTGGCCCTGTGGTGTGTGGTATAGCTTTGTGGGTGCTAAAAATGCATATTTTTAATATAAACTTGTTACATAGAGCTAAACAAATATCCCAGACATGCTAAGTGCTATTTCTAAGAGTCCTTTGTAGATATTTTTTTGAAACGTTAATATTACCTGAGTTGCATTCAGTGGCCTAGGCCTGCTTTCATTGAAGTCCGTGCAAAAATAGGTCAAATCCTACTGCTCTTACTTACCTGAACAGTCCCATGGAAGTAAGTGGAACTATTCAGATGAGTAAGGAGAGAGAACGGAAATAGCAGTAATTCCGTGATAGACTGGTAGCTAGGACCTGTTTTGTGTGCTCAGGAAAATCATCCATAAATGAGAACATCCTACTAAAATATCAGTTATTGTAGATGCTTGTTTTATACACGCAAACAGAACATACATAATTTATATATAAAAGCTAATTATTGGCATCCTTGTCAGCATTGTTGAATGTGAAGATGTAACACTGGGTAATTAATTGCCTATTGTTAATTTAAATAGGCCTGTACAGCACCACTAACACTGTACAAATGGATGACTCACAGAAGCATACAGTCTCTATTAGACACAGCATGGTAGAGATGGCAATACAGTAGTGGGGGCATGAAGGACAAGGATTACAACAGTCAGAGCTGAAATATGCTTAGTGTTACATAAGACTCTCTAGTTTTGTTTTTAAAACTATCATATATTAAAATTGGAACTTCCATCTCCATGAAAACTGAGACCCATGTTTGTTTCTGGGAGGTCTGAAGTGCAAGAAAGCACGGTGAAACTAACTTGGGGGATGGGAGTGGAGAGGACTATTCCTGGCCCTAGGAGCTGGGAACAATATCCATTAGTGCCATAAGGACACATTCTCAAACACCTATCCTAGTGAGACAGTGCTGACAGCCCACTACCAACTCTCACATAAATGGAATGGACCCTGAGGTCAAATGTAAAACCACTCACTCCCAGAGGAGGATCTCACTGGGTTGCATTCCTTTTTCTTTAACATCTTTGGAGCTGAGCCTCTTATAGTTGCTTTCACAGAGGGTTCAGCTGGTGTGAATTGACTTCAAATGGAACTGTACTTATTTAGTCCAAAGTGTCTCCACCTATGCATCCATCCCCTTGTTATGATCCTAACTGATACTAGCGGGCTTGAGAGGTGCATTTCCTAAAGATAAATGCTGTTTCACTTGGAAATAAAGACAGAAGTAAGGGGAATAGTTAAGGGTTTTTTTTAGTAATTATTACCTTATTCAGTAAAAAGATAATTATTGTAGTGTGTGTAACTTTCATCAAATTCTTCTGAGGTGGTGTGTTTCTGTAGTCTTTTGAGTGGCTCTTTGAGGAATATTTGCCCTTTCATAATTTATACAGACATATTATATTGAATGTACTACAATATCTGTTCAGTTAACTGATCTGAACTTTTCTCTTACTGTTTTTATTTTTTTTCTATTTCCCCCCACATCATCATTCTGACATTTTTCATATAGTGAAAAGGATTTGGTGAAACAGGCAAAAGCCTTAAATAGTGCAGCAAGCAAACTGATCCATAAGCACCATTAGGCTTATGCAACTGGTCACCTCACAACTCTGACATCGAAACTCAGTTATGAGGGGGAAAACCTTAACAATAGTTAAAAGAATAGTTAATTATCATTTAAAGTCGTTTTGGAATTTGCTGAATTTTTCAAACCTTTGGGCTTTTTTTCAGAGATAGAAAATTTGGTAGAAGCTCCCTAATTTGCCATATAAACTTTGTTAAACTACAGATGAGTTGGCCAATAAATACACAAGGAAAGCTTAAGGAATGAGAGATCTGTGGCTCTGTACATACCTTTGATACGTACTGTATACAGCACAAGTCTTCTGCGTGAATAGGTACTAGATGTGTGGTTCTATGACAATATCTGACTGGCCAGTTCTGGGGAAGCCAAACTAGTTTTCTCTGTTACCCAGTTATGAAGTAGACAAAGAAAATGTGTCCCTGGAAGTAGTTGAAAGTAGTTATGTGCGTATTCCCAACCATTTCCCTTTCACTTTTGTTCTTTGGGTTTAACCCAAAAACAAGGACAAATGGGCATTACATCTTAATATCTTATTACCATGAAGATCCAGTCCTCATTAACTAAGACGGCTTGCAAGAATTTTGCCTTAGTGACTTGGGGTGGGGAGGTAAATCAACCATAGATTCCTTTAAACTTCATGAAGACAAAATTAGTAACTAGATGTCTTAGAGTAACGTTACAGTAGAACCTCCTTATCTTTTCATTGCCTTCTACCTCTGCCATAATTCCCTCTAGAAATATACTGCAGTTCTTCCTAACTGAAGGAAGCTGAGGAGAGACAGTTGTTTTGTTGATCTCTCCTCTTCCTAGAAAAGGAATAGTTACACATTTTACAAAATATTCTGCTGTTTATACCTTAGGGTTAAAAAAAATGTGAGAGGAAGGAGTGGAACAAGTAGTTGTTTTTTTGCTGGCCAGTCCTTGTCTCAGAGTAGCTAGCCTATAACAAATAAAACAAAATAGCTGCCTTTCACTGTTACACTTGTTACATTTGCTTCTAAGTTTCTGTTGCTTGATACAAATAGGGAATTTGCTGAGAGTTCTGTCAAAATAATGAAAGACCAACTAAAGCTTAGAAATGGTTCTGAATAGGAAAAATAATCATAAGCTTAATATCTCACTTCAGTTTTTTTTAAATTATAGATTGGAATATTGTAAGTTAGTGTCCTCTTCCCTATGGTCGCAAGAGGTCACCATGCTGGTCCCATACAGGCTTTAGGGTGTAAATAATTCTATAAATACTTTGCTTCAAGAAATCAAGTTTGGGTTTTTTCTGTGTTTAATAGTTTTTTGTCCTTGTGAATTGCTTGCAAAAATTCTGTCTCGTGTAAATTTCCCACTCTGTCATGTAGAATAGGATTCCTTGACACATAGTGGGAGACTTATATGACTATCATGCAGCTGGAAAAACTATTAATTCACACTGGACACTTAAAAATCTGTGAGGCTCAGTCTTGCTCTCCAGTACACAGGTGGGTATCACCCCTTAGCTTGTAAAATTAATGACTGCACAATGGCAGACTTTATAAGACTCCCTGGATAATAACAACTAAGTATTTGAGGGTGGCTATTGAGTCACATGTTTGAAAACACAAAATTAACCTTGTGACCTTTTATTCTGAACTCATTTGAATTATCTGCAGAATAAAAGCTTTCATCAGGGTATCTAAATGGCTAGTTAGGATTGTTACAACCCCCCGCCAAATTCTTCTTGTGGACAATAAACTTTCTCCTATCACAGCAATGCTATAGTAGGATTGAAGACTTAAATATCTGGCAACTTGTCTAATATTTGATCCAGAGTATAGGTTGCTGTGGTGTAAATGCCTGTGTGCTTAATCTGATGTGATAGTTGTGGAAGAGACCAGGAAAATGCACTAATTCTAAATATAGTAGATAGCCTATGTTGCAAGTTCCAGTTACATATGTAAAGCTGAAATGTAACGTACATTACAATAAAATTTGACTTAAAATTCTGTGTACTTGAGGTTTGCTTTGAATATGGATAAAATGTTTTATGTTTATCATCTAATAGCTGTAAGCTGTAGTAATAGAATAAAAAACATTGAAAATCGGAGTTTCTTCTGCCTGGTTCACCTACATTTTGTCTTTCTTTAGAATATTTTCATCCTTCCTGTTATTTTACCATACAATTTGTTTTCCTTTTTTGGGTTTATTTTTGTTTGTTTAAATTCAGTCTTCCTCCCCACCATGGCTTTTGTTTTTTATCACAAGTTCATGTGGCTCAAATCCAGATTGCGACAGGCAAAGAGAGAACTTCAGTCTGCTGAGGAGGACAACCGGCTCTTCAAGCAGGAGTTTGGTGACAAGATCAACAGTCTTCAAATGGAAGTGGAACGGCTCACCAAGCAGCGGTGAAGAGACAGTTTTCTAATGTATTTATTGGGTGTGCTTTCTCTGTCAGGTCAGAAATGTCTGGGGAAACCCATAGTAAATGGGGGAGTGTGTTTATCGTAGACACAAGCGGAGTAACCTTAGAATGGGGAAGTGCTTTTATATGTTGTGGACCAAATTTTCAAATGTGGACGTCTGAGTTGCAACTGCATTTTTTAAAATTTTTACCACTTTTAAAGAAAATTACAAACTCTGTAATCAGGAAAAATGACAAGAATAGTACAAGGCCAGTGCACCACTGAACACTAAAAAGAAAAATCTTGTTATGAAAACAGTCTGTGGAACACTGTGGGTGGAAATAAAATATAGAAATGTTCTCCAGGCAGTTAAAAGTTCATAGAGAGGCTGGCAGTATACAGTTCTGCTCTAATAATGTCATTTGTATTATAGAATATAAACCTTAGAGAGAGACTAGACAGCAAACAATGTGATTATTCATAATCAGGAAAGCTAGAGCTATTATATCATCTACAGTTTACTCTTTTTTTCACCAGTAAGTAAATCTACTATTTTAGGCGATTGAGACAATAAATATCCTTGGGCACCAACCTAATAAATAAAGCTGTATTTTTTTAAATCCACAAACAGCCTTAGTTTTGTTAGGAACCAAAAAAAGACCTGAAAGTCCAGGACAGAAAACTCAGCATGAAAAACTATCATATTCCTCTTCCAGAGTTGTCAGTTTACTAACATCAGGAAAATACAAACCCTTTTACCATGAAATAGAAGATGGCCTCTCATTTTGCATACACGATAGATTCTCTGTCCCATGACAAGGTCACTATGAATCATCATTGGATAAAATATATTGTCTCGTACTGCCTTCTTTGACTTCTTTCCCTTTAGCAGACACCTTAAGGCAAAAAGAAGTGTGAGGGTCCTCAATAACATGAAGTGATACAAAACAAAATGTTTACAGTGGGGAGGAGGATGTAATGACTGATGGGGCTTTCCTTAACGAATATAGGTAAGGTCCCATTTGTGCACACAAAGGACACAACTATTCCCACAAGCACATCATTTTATGTGCCCACATTTGAAAATTTTGCCAATAGAGTAATTAGACCGCATCCAACAGGATGAAATGCTAGTCTTGTATGTCTTTGCTGCTTGCAATATTATCAGACGCAAAAGGGGCCAGACACCCACACACACACACACACACCCACACACACACCACCACCACCACCCCCCCACTGATTTAACTAAATTGGTTTAGAAATTAATTCAGCTAAATCAGTGCAAGCACCTTGTGTGGACACACTTTTATCACTGTGTTTATATTGTTTTAGTATTGATTTCTAAGTCAATTTGGTTACTTAAGTTCAAATTCTGTTGGTAGACAAGGCCCTTGAGGTATCTATATTGGTGGTAAACTGCTTCCTTGAACTGGATTGCCATAGGAAACTGTTTTTTGCTCTGAGTTTTCATACAATCGTACGGGTAAGACCGCTCTGACTTGTATGGTTTTGAGTGCATCGGTGGGCACCGATCGATGTCTCAAGTAATTTTCACCAAGTTCTGTTCCCTGAGATCCTGGGGGTGCTCTGGAAGCTTTGGGCTGTTATGTGCTAGCTAGACCCGTGTTCTTCATGGTTTGTAAAAACAATTGGAGAGGTATGGGCACTGTTGGTGGAAATAGGGCCTCTTTTTTAAGGGGGGCGGGATGCTGGTGTCTCTTCTGAGTGGTCATTAGCCTCTTTCTTTAAAAATAATCCCTTGACATTGATTTCGCTATCTATTGCCCTTCACTTACCTTGACTTTTGGAACCAGGGTTGTTCCCTACAGTATATTCTCATGTTCTGCCTAGTGTATTTCTAAAAGTCCTGAGAGCGGGGATTTCCGTCACTTACATTGAGTTATTACCTATCTGCTCTGAGGGCTCTCTTGCAGTGTTCTGTTGTCCTCGGTTATCATTCCTCCTCTTCAACGAGGAGGTGAGGCTGCTGGGGAAGAAAGTAAGACTGGGTGGGCTATGTTGCCGTCAGTACGCTGACAACATGCAGCTCTACATCTCCTTTTATTGGTCCTTGACACCATGTCATGGCTTTTCTAGTGCTTGGCCAAGACAGATTGGAATGAGAGCAAGATGAGATAAGACCAACCTGATTCTGATTACTTAGGGGAGGCAATTTGAGCATATGGGAGGATCCCCATTTTTGAGGCTCTGCGGTTGTTGTTGGACCCCACTTCACTTCTGACTTCTCAGGTGGTATCAGTGACCTAAAATGATCTCTTCCATCTGTGCTTGGCCTGCTGATTGCAATTTATTTCTCCCAACTATGAACTCTCTGCTATCACCCATATCTTTGTCACCTCCACCTTGGTTTACTGCAATGCTGGAGGACTAACCTTGAAGCCCTCGGCAGCAGCTGGTGTGCAAATTCCTGGCCGACTGCTGAGTTGGCTAGAAGGGAGTGCATTACATCTCTGCACCATGTATTACACTAGATTTCAATGTGCTGATACCTGTCTATGGAACAGTGTATTATCTCTGCTTCAGCTACCTGAGCGCTCACCTCACCCCATTAAGTACCATGGTACTATGATCAGCTGATGTGCTCTTGCTTAACAGTCCCTGGACTCAAACACTTGGGATCTGCTGGCAGGGTACTCTCAGCAGAGAACCCTCTGCTTGAGAACTCAGTTGCTCCAACACAGCCTACTTTTAATCTTCAGCCATGGTGGAAAGCACCCCAGTCAAAAAGGTTTTGTGTGAGAGGCAGGAAGGGAAGGATCTTTAAGGATGTCTCTGGAAATTGGTGGAAGATGTTCCTTCTGATTTCATGCTATTTTTACTGTGGCAGTTTGTGTACTGTTGTTGGCAGTAGCATGTTAAAAATATGATTGTATATTTTAATTAAGGACCCGCAGAGTTAGTGAACAGGTGCACGTTTTATACATCTAAACAAAATTAAGATAGACGGGATTAGATCCAGAATTCAGATTCAGACTTTATGCATTGTGGGCTTTTTAAACATATGTTGGGATAATTTGTTCAGAGGTGTACAGTTCTGAAAATTCTGGTAATGGAGATTTCTTTTGTGCCCTCTTACGCTAAAAACATAAATCACCTCTTTAATAGCTGTGCATATTGGCTACTGTAAAATCAGATCATTTATCCACAATTCTCTCTTGTTATAATGTAGGGGCCAACTTGAACAAGAATTGAAACGGGAAAGAGACAGATGGTCACCAATCCACCAGGGCATCCAAGAAAACAAAATCACAGTAGCCCAAGGCAAGGGCTGCCAGAAGATGCAATTAAAAATGGTAGTGTCACTGTTCACGTTTAAATATGGTTTAATTTTAGATACTGTCTTACCTTGAGCGTCGTATGACTGCACATATGTGTTGCTGTTACGCTGCAGTAGTAAAGGTATGAGGGTAGAAGTCAGGATAGGAAAAATTCATGTTTTTTTTTTTTAAATTCACACACCATGAAATTGAATTTTTTTTTGATTTTCAGCCTGAGATAGGTCTTTATAAAAGCAACAAGTTTAGTTTCTAATATAAGAGTGTTAATCCCACCCTCCCAGGTGTTTGACAGAATCTTGAAATTGATTGTGTTCATCAGCGCTATTTACTAAAGAAAAATGCAATATAAAAGATACTCTAATCACTACCTCTAATTAAGAGTACATCACTTTAAAATAATTACACATCATCATAAGCAGGAAGTTACCATGCTGACAGTCTGAGAGCAGAACTCAAGAAATGAAGCTGGCTTTTTAATGCGTAAGAGAGCAGCATTTCAAAGTTGTAAGTTCTATTCTTGAAGAAAAAATTGGTTTTCATGTTAATTAAACTTGTCTTAAAACAACTTTGAAAATCTGATCTCGCTCTGCCTTGTTGTACATCATTAGACTTGGCTGTCTCCTGGGAAGTGTCAGTAAAATGGCAGCTCTTCCTGAGACACTAGCATAACTCTCAAGTATGAAGACAGTAAAATAGTACAGGGTATTTCTGTACGCTTCATGTACATTGAAGCACCTGTTCTTTTAGGTGGCTAATTTTAACTGGGTTTCCCCAGGAGACTTCAGTAGTACTGCTCTCCCTGTGGAGGGCTTCTTTAGTTCTTCAGTAATATTTTTTTAACCAGTAGCATTGATCGCTTTTTAAAAAAAAAAAGCAAAGCATCTTGGTAACTTGTCAAAAACATTGTGTATATAAACAGCTGTTACACTACAATAACAAAAGGTGTCAAAATGAAAAATGTATTGCAGCTGGCTCTCAAAACCACCTGCTGTTTGATCTTTCAAAACAAAAGCAAGCTATTCAGCTGCAAGGCAAAGCAATTCTTTTCTCTCATTGTACATGTTTCATTGCTTCAGGGGTTGATTTTGTTTTTCTGATGTGCCTTTTTCTTCTTGGGATTACCCTTCTCCATTTATGTGTCATTGTGGAACACTCACTAGAATGGGACATTCATGTCTTTATCTTAGGAACAAATGGGTTTAATTTACAGAAGTATCTATTTATGTAACAGATCTGCTCCTTCTATTGTGTCTCGGGATCTATGGACGGTTTACTTTTATACAGCAGTTTAATGCCCTGTCCAAGCTGTAGTTCAAATTCCTAGCAACTATCATAGGCATGGACAGTGCTGAGAAAGTTCTAACACGCTCCCACCCTCGCTAATTCAGAGAGCAATTTATTTTCTTAATCGTGTTGAAAAGTAATGCTACGTTTGGTTGGGGAGTTGCCTTTGTCTCGTTGATATTTGTAGAGTAAATCTATAAAGTAATACTTACCCTCCCTGCTTCTGCTATATCAGTACAGGTGGCTGAGTTATGCTTCCTCCTTCCCAGTTTAAAAAATATATATTGTTAGATTACCTCTCCAAAAATCTGAAGCCAGCTTCGACATTTGTTTTTTTCTGCCCAGCAAGAGGAAGGCAAACAGCTAGTGTGCTTAGATTGGTGCTTGTACACTACACTGGTGTGAGAGGTCAAAGGGCAGATTTTCAGAAGCACCCATGTGGTTTAGATACAGATCCCATTGAAAGTCAGTGGGACTTGTGTTCACTAAGTCCCACTGCTTGCATCCGAAGAAGTGGGTATTCACCCACGAAAGCTTATTCTTCAGTACCTCTGTTAGTCTATAAGGTTCCACAGGACCCTTTGTCGCTTCTACAGATCCAGACTAACACGGCTACCCCTCTGATACTTAAGTCATTTAAGCGGTTTTGGAAATCCCAATCTAAATGCGTAGAGTGCAGTTAGTGAAATACTCAGACTTGTACATATGTTTTCTTTTGACAGGATGGGAAGCAGAAAATCCAGGAAGAAAATGCCAAACCGAGAGAGCCTGGAAGAGGGGAAAATGCTGTTCTTCCAAATAAGTATGGACTGAAAGAGATCCCCTTTCCCCTTTTTCTCACTTTCACAGTTCCTCCTCCTGTCTCTGTTCTTCTCTGCAATGTGAAAAGCAGTCTGTTATGCTCTCAGCTAAAGGTATCAATTACTGTGGTGGTGAGAATTTAGTTTTGTGGGCTTGCCCCTTCTTTCACTTTAAAAAACAAAACAAAAACTCAACCCTCACTAACTGAGAAACTTAGTCATTTTCTCTTGTCCTAAATAAAACAATATGCTAAAATCTTCTAAGTGAAGTTTAAACTTTTCTGGTTGAAGTGAAGACACTTGTAATTTGCGATTTTAAAGTTCCAGGGTGGTATGATCTGCTCTTCTCATTTACACAGTAACCTGGAAGAGAAACAGGGACTCACTTTTAAGAGTAATAAGTATGGGAAGTTGGCATTTCAGGATTTTAGAAGAGGTTCTGGGGTTGGTGCACATGGGAGGGGCTTGAAGTTTCCTGTTTTAGAGGTTGTTTTGAGCTTCTTCAATTGTAGTCTGCCTCATAAGGAGGTCACAATATGGTTTATTTCTCAAACTGTTGGAAAAGACTCCAGCATTGTCTTTCCCACTGTGCTTTTTGTGTGGGGCAGGGGTTTGTAAGGCAACACACTCAAGTACTGCAGTTCTCCTATCAAACAAAGGTTTGCAATGGTCTCTGTGCCCACTGTTTGAGGTTCTCCACTGTGCCTACTTCACAGCGCTGAGTCGGGAAACAGATTCTGTTGCCAGGCATCAGGTTTTCTTGCTTTGGAATGGGGGAGGTGATGAAGAGATTCCTGTTCCTCTCCCAGCTAGCTTTGAGCCACCTGATATATAGCTGTAATTCTTCTTTCTTCATTTGGGGGTTATCATAATTTAGGCTGACTTTTAGCCTCGTCAGGGTAGGAGCTGTGCATTCACAAATCTGAAATTGCAAGTACACGCCCCTTTGGTATTAGTGCTTCAGGAAAAAAGCCCTGTTCTTGTATTCGATTTTGGTATAGTATAATGTTGAGGACCAAGAACAGCATTAGAGCCTAAAGATTGTGGTTTTTAGTGTGGGGCGGAGGTGGGGATTCTAGGGAGAAATGGCTTCTATAATAAAATAAAATACTTATAAACATACTAATGTAAAAATCCCATTCAGGTAAGAGTTTAGTTTTTTTAATGTGCTGAAGTGAATTGAACATCAGAGCAGAAAATAAACCTATGTTTTTTTGGCTGGGTTTTTGTTTAAGTGGAAGATTATTTAAAAAAAACCCTGGAGATGAGGTAAAGACTCGTGTTTAAATGGGTAGACAGTTTAAATTCGTATTTCTGTAGTCGGGAACCAGGTCTATAATCAGGATTTTGTTCAAGTATAGGACATAGTAAAGGACACTTACGTAATCCTTTCAGATATCACTTTTTAAAAGAGATGCTGAGAGAGAGACAGGTTATTATAAACTACAGGTGACCTGAAAAGGATTTTTTTTTATTAATTGAGGTTTTGTGTCCTTTTTAGCTGCTTTATGGTATATAAAATGGCCTGGAAGATACCAAGATTTTTTTTGCCCCCTGCTTATTTTTACTTGGACTATATCAGAAATATGAACTCCTGTCATCCCTGGTTTTGCAGGAGGACTTGTGGGGAGAATCTAAGAGGAAGAATATTGTAAGCTTTCACATGTTAGTTGAAGCTGTGGGGATGCTCACCCTTTAACAAAGGCGTCTTTTCTCCAAAATGTTAATTAGTTCTTGAAGCTAAAGAGATATTACCAAAAGCCATTTTACACAGTCTAACTAAAAATCCCTTCCCCTCTCATTTCTCTGTTTTTGCTCTAGGCTCTTGTGATGTTGTTTCACTAGTTCATATCATAGTCTTCCCAGATAGACATGATCTACATTTCTAATGTAAAAATAACGCAGAGAAGAAAACATTTTGGGGGAGGGGAAAAAACCTTTTGGGTCTTCTTCATATGTCATAAAGGACGGAAATGGCATGAACCTAATTATGTATTTTTCTTATGCAGATCCTCATTAATGTATATGAAATGCATGGTGGTATGGTTAAAGGTTATATTAGCATGAGTTTGGGATGGGCACCTGACATTCAGGTTGTAAAGTATAATTAATTAATGACTTTGCCACTAATATGTAAGGGGACTATCCCACATTCATGCTGATAGGCTTTGACATCACAGCATGTAATAGTGTAGTCCGTAATATGTATGTGTTTAGGAATGGTTTTACATTTTGCAAGCACATGGAGTTCAAAATAAGTGCTCTTTATAAACCTCAAGAAATAAAAAAAAATAGTGTGGTAGCGTGTTTAAAAAACCAAACAAGAAATGACTTCAGTGAGAATGGATCTGAGACTCAAGCTATTTTCTTCTGGGAGATTTGGATAAAATGATACTGCTGACTTACCATTTTCTTTTTTTTATTGTAGGGTACAGTCTGGCATACAAGAAGAGCAGGTTAGTATTTCTTCTGCTTATGCTGAAACATTAACGTGCAAATGCGATGAAAAGTCTTATGAAGTCACAATTTCTTCTTTAATCCATGCACCCTTAAGATCATAGAAGATTAGGGTTGGAAGAGATCTCAGGAGGTCATCTAGTCCAACCCCCTGCTCAAAGCAGGACCAACCCCAACTAAATCATCCCAGCCAGGGCTTTTGTCAAGATATTGAGTATCAAAGTTGAGTCTTTTTCTACCCTCATGTAAATAGTGTGCCTGGTAAAGCAAGGTTAGGATCAGAAAATTGATTATGAAAATGACATTAAAGTTTCATACTCTGGCTGCATCAGTGACTTCTGGGTTGGTCAGGTCCTGTTTACCATTAGAAAGATGGTTTGGTTTGAAACGCACGCGCACCCACAACTCCCCTGCTTGCAGACCTGTGGGCTCTGAATGTCAAGCTGTGTTCTTCCTGGCTCATGCATCATGGCCAGTGCGAAAGATTCTACAATTGGAACTCGGTTGGCAATGGCGTTTGTGCGTTGATGCCTGAGGCCAGCTCACTCGTCCATGCAGTTTTCACTCTGCAGGGTTAATGTTTGTAAAAGTATTTTCTGCTGGGAAAGTAAACTATGATTTGTTAACACACTGGGAGCAGAAATATTGAATAAGAGAGTGCCATTTTATAGTCACTTTTCTGATCATAAACATGCCTTACAGCTAATAGAACAGTAGAATGTGTGTCTGCAAATACTTCAGCCCTGTAATGGTAGCCTTCGATGTTATGAATGAGGGATTTCTAAAAACGTTTGAATTGACAGGAAAAAAGTTAATTAAAAATGTGAAATAAATGCCACAAGGTAGCTCGGTTGTAGGATAAGCATCAGTTAGAGATCTAGTACAAGTGTGTTTGCATATGGATAAGTGGAAAGCAAGACAAAGTGAAGCAAAACTACTACTACTAGGATGTGTAACTGTCGACTGAATGGAGCTGGTAAGGATTTCAACGTTGTGAGCCAGATCCTCCCAGACCCCATAGCCCTGGCATTCTCAGAGTGCAGAGAAACAGCGCAAAGGTTGGGCAGGGAGGCTGCAGCCCTGAGCGCCAGCAGACTAGGCTAGACAGAAGAATGGCTTCTTTACACTTTGCATTAATTTGTGTAAAGCGCTCAGACATCTTTGCAATGAGTGTGGTGCAGGTGCAGAATGACACTGTGTGTGTATATATATATATATATATATCTGCACAGGTGCTCAATGATCTTCCTCCAGGTTAGGAGGGCAGGATCAGTCTCCCCCAGCAGCCTTGTTGATTTGCTACATTTAGCCCTTTTACTCTGGCTTTGGGCACTCCAGGACTCCGTGCCCTGTGGATGAAGCCAATGTTCAGGGAGTCCATTACACTCAGTGATGTGGATTCTGGACGTTGATTGGCCAGAGTTAAATACTACTTCCCAGAAGAGCAGTTTGTCTTGTGGTTTTCTGAATGGTTTGAGGTCCTGTTTGTGTGTGTGCACAAATCAATGCTTCCTGCAGGCTGCCCGCTTCCTGCACAATGCAACTGTGCCTCAAATTGACTAGGAAAATGGAAAGCTGCATTGTGAGGATGGAGGGTAGCAGACACTAGTAGTAATGCTGAAATAGAGGGTGCAGGACGAGTAATGCTGAGCAATTGTTTGTTTTCTTAATGATTTAGGAACTGCCATCTGGACCTGGAAAATCACAGATATGCCACCTGTGCCAAGAGGAAGGCAGTCTCACCAAAACAAAGGTAACTTCAGTTAAGGGGAGGCTTGTGTGTCTTGGCCAGCCTGGTAGCATGTGTTCCCTCTGAGTTTATTTTCTACAAGCTGATAAATACGAGTAGATTTCCCTTTAATTACCCGCGTACCAGGAAATACATGTTTGTCCACCTTCCCATTAGGACAAAGCTGTTAAACAAAGCGGGCTTCAGGATCCTCCATGCCACCCGCTGTTGACACTGGAAAATGATAAATGCTGGTATGCTTCCCGCCCCACCAAGAGCTGCCTTTAATTCACACACCACCCCCCATCCACACCTGGGAGCACAATCAGCCCTCTCCCCAATTTCTGCCAGAGAAAGTCTGTAGTGAGCATGTGAACACGTGGTTTTCATTGTTTTATTTTTCCACTTTCTTTCCTGCTTCCTCACCCTTTAGTCTCCCTTATCTTCACTTTTTTCTCTCCTCTTTCTTTTCAAAAGGTCACTCTTCTTCCCTTGCCCTTTCTCCTTCTGTTCCACCTCTTTCCAGAATCACAGAAATGGTGCCATACAATGGGCCTCATCTCACTAAGCCCAGGGCTACACTAGGGGAGGGGGTCGATCTACGATACGCAACTTCAGCTACGTGAATAGTGTAGCTGAAGTTGGCGTATCGTAATCGACTTACCTGGCCATGAGGACGGCGGCGAGTCGATCGCTGCCGCTACCCCGTTGACTCCGCTTCCGCCTTTCGATGAGGTGGATTTCCGGAGCCGACGGGGAGCGCGATCGGGGATCGATTAATCGCGTCTTAACGAGACGCGAAAAATCGATCCCCGATAGATCGATTGCGGCGGGTAGCGAAGACAAGCCCTTAGAGAAAACAAAGCCCTAATTAAATTAACTTTCCTTTCTCCATGCCCCCAACATCCTTGCTGCTAAGGCTGCCAGGTCCTCTCTCTCATGTGGAGCTGATCTCTTCCCAATAGCATTGAGAGAGCTACATAGGAAAACCCCTGTCTATGTGAGGTGAGAGGGGAAAGGAGGACCCACAGAGGACCCTGCTGTCCTCCTTCCTCTGGCAAACTGGTAACATTGCTGGGAGACCCACCTAATCCCTCCTGCATAATTGGCATTTTTTTCTGAGATTTGCTTGTGTTCCATAAAGATTTGTCCCACGTTATATAGGGCACTAGCTTTAAGGCTCTAAAAATTACTGCTATTAGAAGGCAGCCTGGGTCACTTACACTAAAAAGGCTTTCAAGTTTTTCCTGAATCTGCCAAGGCCTGAACTGAGGGGTTCTGTGTTTCCTCTGGGACCATTGACAGTGTCACTGACACAGAGTTGAGTAAGTAGCGGCTTGCTTGACAGTCAAAAGAACGAGGAGTACTTGTGGCACCTTAGAGACTAATGCATTTATTTGGGCATAAGCTTTCTGGGCTAACACCCACTTCATCAGATGAATAGAGTGGAACATACAGTAGGGTGTGTGTGTGTGTGTGTGTGTGTGTGTCTCTCTCTCTCTCTCTCTCTCTCTCTCTCACACACACACACACACACACACACACACACACACACACACACACACACACACACACACACACACACACACACACACACACACACACACACACACAGTGCCATACCAACTCTAATGAGACAAATCAATTAAGGTGGGCTATCATCAGCAGGAGAAAAAAAACTTTTGTAGTGATAATCAGGATGGCCCATTTCAAAGGGTTGACAAGAAGGTGTGAGCAACAGTAGGGGGAAAATTAGCATGGGGAAATATCTTCCTACTGTATTTTCCACCTACTGGAAAATGGGTTTCAGCCCATGAAAGCTTATGCCCAAATACATTTGTTAGTCTCTAAGGTGCCACAAGTACTCTTATTTCGTGACAGTGTTAGGTGTCAAGGACACCAGCCCTTAAGGCAAGAGAGTGACAGATGCCTGAACTCCCATCTTGGCAGGTAGGTAAAGCAGCGACTTAAACATTTGGTGTAAACCATCTCCTTTTTATTTTTGAATACATGCTGCTAATAGTGTGGAGTCTCAAATATGATTTCTATAGCTTTTCAGCTTGCCTTTAAGAAGCACACCAGTTAAAAGGACTGCAAATTCCAGCATGTCTTATACCAGCTTTTTATAAATTCCCAAATATGAGAGTAATGTTTGGTTGTAGCTATGTCAATATAACTTATGCCCATACATCTATACACCCCCATATATGTGTATATTAGGGCTGTCAAATGATTAAAAAAATTAATCATGATTAATCGCAGTTTTAATGGCACTGTTAATAATAGAATAACCATTTAAATTTATTATAAATATTTTGGATGTTTTTTTACATTTTCAAATATATTGATTTCAATTACAACACCGAATATAAAGTATAGAGTGCTCACTTTATATTATTTTTGAATACAAATATTTGCAATGTAACAAAGATTAAACAAAAGAGAGTGCAGTTTACAAGTTGAAGCACGAAGGGGCATATGCATGTTTAGCATATTTGGCATGTAAATACTTTGCGACCTGGGCTACAACAATGCCATGCAAATGCCTGTTCTCACTTTCAGGGGACATTGCAAATAAGAAGCAGGCAGCATTATCTTCCGTAAAAGTAAACAAACTTGTTTGTCTGAGTGATTAGCTAAAGGAGATATAGGATTGAATGGACTTGTAGGCTCTAAAGTTTTACATTGTTTTGTTTGAGTGCAGTAATGTAACAAAAAATTCTACATTTGTAAGTTGCACTTTCCTGATAGAGCTTGCACTGCAGTACTTGTATAGGGTGAACTGAAAAATACGGTTTCTTTTGTTTGTTTTTTACAGTGCAAATATTTGTAATAAAAAAATATAAAGTGAACATTGTACATTTTGTATTCTGTGTTGTAATTGAAATCAATATATTTGAAATAGGGCTGTCAAGCGATTAAAAAATTTAATAGCGATTAATCGCAGTTAAACAATAGAATACCATGTATTTAAATACTTTTTGATGTTTTCTATATTTTAAAATATATTTATTTCAATTACAATACAGAATACAAAGTGTACAGTGCTCACTTTATATGTATTTTTATTACAAGTATTTGCACTGTAAAAAAACCAAGAAATATTATTTTTCAACCCCCCCCCCCATTACAAGTACTGTAGTGCAATCTCTTTATCATGAAAGTTGAACTTACAAATGTAGAATTATGTACCAAAAAAACCTGGATTCAAAAATAAAGCAGGTTCTAAAATTTTACATTGTAAGTCCACTCAGTCCTACTTCAGCCAATCGCTCAGACAAACAAGTTTGGTTACAATTTGCAGGAGATAATGCTGCCCACTTCTTGTTTACAATGTCATCAGAAAGTGAGAACAGGCGTTCACATGGCACTGTTGTAGCCGGCATATTTACGTGCCAGATGCGTTAAAGATTCATATGTCCTTTCATGCTTCAACCACCATTCCAGGGGATGTGCATCCATGCTGATGTGTTCTGCTCGATATCGATCCAAAGCAGGGCGGACTGACGCATGTTCATTTTCATCATCTGAGTCAGATGCCACCAGCAGAAGGTTGATTTTCTTTTTTGGTGGTTTGGGTTCTGTAGTTTCTGCATCGGAGTGTTACTCTTTTAAGACTTCTGAAACCATGCTCCACACCTCGTCCCTCTCAGATTTTGGAAGGCACTTGAGATTCTTAAATTTTGGGTCGAGTGCTGTAGCTGTTTTTAGAAATCTCACATTGGTACCTTCTTTGCATTTTGTCAAATCTGCTGTGAAAGTGTTCTTAAAACGAAGATGTGCTAGGTCATCATCCGAGACTGCTATGACATGAAATATATGGCAGAATGCGGGTAAAACAGAACAGGAGACATACTATTCTCCCCCAAGAAGTTCAGTCACAAATGTAATTAACATATTATTTTTTTAATGAGCATCATCAGCATTTTCATAATCAATTTTCTGATCCTAACCGTGCTTTACCAGGCACACTATTTACATGAGGGTAGAAAAAGTGCCATGCAAATGCCTGTTCTCACTTTCAGGTGACATTGTAAACAAGAAGCGGGCAGCATTATCTCCTGCAAATTGTAACCAAACTTGTTTGTCTGAGCGATTGGCTGAAGTAGGGTTGAGTGGACTTGTAGGCTCTAAGGTTTTATTTTTGAGTGCAGTTTTTTTGTACATAATTCTACATTTGCAAGTTCAGCTTTCATGATAAAGAGATTGTGCTATAGTACTTGTATGAGGTGAATTGAAAAATACTATTTTTGTTTTTTACAGTGCAAATATTTGTAATAAAAATAAATATAAAGTGAGCACTGTACACTTTGTATTCTGTGTTGTAACTGAAATCAATATATTTGAAAATGTAGAAAACATCCAAAAATATTTAATTTCAATTGGTATTGTATTGTTTAAAAGTGTGATTAATCGTGATTTTTTTAATCGTGATAAAAATTTTTGAGTTAGTCTTGTGAGTTAACTTTGTTTAATTTACAGCCCTAATTTGAAAATGTAGAAGACCTCTAAAAATATAATACATTTAAACTGGATGCTATTAACAGTGTAATTAAAATTGCTTAATTTTTTTTAATCGAGTTAATCGCTTGAGTTAACTGATTGACAGCCTTAATGTGTATGAAGTTAAAAATACACATGTAGCTCTGGTGGATAAGACTTTTATTACTATTGTTTCATATGTAGCTGTGTGTTCTGATTAACATTTGAATTTAAGTACTGATTGCTTAAATTGACTCTTGCCAATTCACATCTGGGTAGAGTTTTTGGGAAATGTACTCCAGCCTGTTCTTAGGGTTGCGATATGAAGTCCTGGTTTTGATTTTTACTCTCTGGGTTTAGGAACTCTGCAGAAATAACATTCTCATCCCTTGGGAAAGAACCTTCTGTCCCTCAAAGGTTGGAGGAGAGGCCAACAGGTAGTGTCTAGTGATGGGTGAGGGACAGAAGCTTCAGGTGCCCTTTGCAAGGACAAAGTACAGTCTTTTGGCCAACTGAATGTTAGTGAGAAAACATGGTTACTTCACGTGGTGTTATTGGGCCCCTTGTGATTGGCTGGCGCGGTCTCTCTCATCTCATTAACAGTAGTTTCTACTTTTCGTTCCTCTTTCCCTTTTTTAGAACATTTGCAAGAACTGTGGTGGAATCTTCTGTGAGGCCTGTTCAGCTAATGAACTGCCCCTTCCATCCAGCATTAACCCAGAGCGTGTCTGCAATACGTGTCACAAACAGCTGATACAGCAATATTCAACAAGCCCATTGTAGGCCTCGGCCTGTGGGACAGTGATGACCAATCAAGACTTGGTCCAGCTATAAAATCTTTTAGCTTAGGCTCAACTCTGAAGCTGTTCAGGCGAGTTTCTAGAGAAGAATCTCTCTCTTCCCTCTGCTTTTGCAAGGTCAAAGAGAGGAAGTACATTATTGTGTTCACATTCTCACAACTGTCTATTTAAAATGCTGGTCCGAGCCTTCCTTAAGGAAAACACCCCCACTTTCAGGCATGAGCTGCTGTTTGAAGAACTGCTCAGAGTAGCCTTAATACATGTACCATGGCAACTACAAGAGGAGGCAAAAACACATGTACAAAGGTTTACTTAAGTGCTTTGTTTGAAGGCAAAATGGAACGAAACGGATGATACCTGAAACAAAGAATGAGAAGGTATTTTTCACCAGCATATGTGGCTCTGCTTAAAATACCACTTTCCCTTTTCCCTTCTGTCCTTGGCAGTTCTACTGAATTGTGATACTCCCAATTTAAAGAGAAAAATCCCTCAAAAGAACTGGGAATTAAAGATGTGTGTGGCACATTGTTACTCAATTCAGTCCTCTCTTAGGCTCCAGTTTGGTTCTGTGAAGTAACATCAAAATTTGAGGGGAAAAATTTTGGGGGTTGGTGTGTTTTTTGAGGCATGTGTGTAATATGAGAACTGAATAGCATCCATTTTGCTCAGCACAGTACGCTTGAAAGTTCTCAAAGCAAAACACTCAGACGTTAAATACAGCTTTTTTTTTTCTTTTTGGTAAAAACAGACACTTCTGAACTTTATAGTGGAGGTTCTCGTTGAGACTTATGGTAGTTGTGACATTCTAAAGACTGTAAATCTCTTTTGTCTTGACCTGATAGAGGATGGATCTTGATTCCAAAATATTTAAATGAAAAAAAAACAAAACAAAACTGGTCTTTATTTAAACAGAATATTTAGGGGCATGTTTGTACATTCTGTCCAACATACTGCTCCTACTAATGCTGTGCACATTAATCAGCTGTTCAAGCAGCAGATGTGTTGTTTTTATTAAAATATAGTCATAAGATTGATCATTTTTTAGCCACAAGAAGCGGTGGCTGCTAGCAGGAGGCTCAAATGTGCTAATTTGAAATTCACTTTCAAATAGATTTTACAGTTCATCCAAAAATAATCTGACATAGTAAGATGTCATATTTAAGGCTTCTCTGGTACACCAAAAGCTGACACCTTCCTTCTGACGTACACAGCCACTTGTACCCTCTCTCTGAGGGCTCCAGCCTCCCCCCATGCGAAAACTGCAAAATTACACATGCTGGTATGCATCCCTCCCCAAAGAGAGGGGCTTAGTTTATTTGACCTACTTTGTATTGGAAACCTAACTACTATTAAGACCACAGAATGTATTGTAATCTTTAGAAAACTGACTTATGTATGTTTGTGTAGTCAAGGGTGTTGTTAATTTTTGTTCAAATCTTTATTTAGGGAAACCTGGTTTATTTCTCTAAAGGTGATTATATGCAAATTAAATCTGTTAGAACTACATTGAACGTGTGTAGATGAGAGTTCAGGCCACTTGTTTGAGCCAGTGATGGGAACTAGGTGGGCCTCTTTCACAGGAGCCAACAGGAGGGAGTGAATGGGACTCAGGAAAGTAGGGGGAACAGAGGGGAAAACGTTACAAGATCAACTTGAAATGGCTTCTTCTAATGTTTTCCCCTTAGATTCCAAATACACAGCTACTTTATTTAATTCCTCCTGAGAAGTTAAGTTATAGTCAATTGCAGGAAGATAAATAACTACTATTCTAAGTGGCAATATGGTGCTTTCATATGTTCACTTTCTTTTTTCCAGGAAGCAACAGTTTTTTAATTAGGGTCACCAGTGCAGAGTCAGGGACAGCACTTTGAGTGACTGGAAAAGATACTTTACTAATGAATCTTTTGCCTGAAGGTGAGGTAGGTTGCTTCTGCAGGGAGGATAAATAGTCACTATGCATATACTGTACACATCTACAGGATTTCAAATCTGCTAGTGGAGTTGGTTGTGTTTTTCTGCTAGTCCAATGGAGTAGGAACTGAAAGTTAAGCAATTCTGACAGTATTTGGATATTAAACTGGAAACACAGTACTTAATTTTAATGTGTAAATGCTGACATGTCCACATTCCCTTGTGAGTGTGATGAGAAGCTCTGAGATGGTAGCTGATTTCTGGGTTGCCTTTATACTTTTAGATCTTCATAAAAAGGAAAATTGCTGCTACTCTTCTTAGATATTAATACTGCACCTCTAAAGTCTCCATTTTAAAAAGCAGGATAAAGTCACTTATATAAACAGGTTCTCCAAGTTACATAAAACTCACTGTGCTTATAAAGTTTACTTCAGCCATGATGAGTTAGTAACATATTTGTGGACATCTTAGATTCAGGCAGAGAGCTAAAATTTAATGTCAGAATTACAAGGTCATCTCCAGGCTAGTTTCTACATAAGCCCTCTGTCATCCTCCGTATTAAAGACGTGTAAATGCAGTGCTGGCTACATTACTGTACACAATGTTGGATGCCACCTCTAAGGGAAATTCTTCAAGCATTTGTAGCTGTAGCCCTGAAAGTTAAGTGGGAGGGGAAAGGTATTTTCTGGCACTGTTGTTCCACACAAAATAAAACTGTTTAAAGAATACTTTCTCCAGCACAGTTGCTTCTCATTTCTGCTTGTGTATTGTTCTTACGCACTCAGCTGAGTTTATAACCTTATAAATGCAGCTGGAAGATGGCACTTGCATTAAAAAGCCCTGTTTGCTAGCTCTGAACATTACCATTTCTACAAGTGACACCTTATTCATCAGTTTTGCTGGTTGTGTACACTCACCTGGTCTACTGGCTATGCAGCTAAGAGTGAGCTGGATTGTGTTTCTCCTGGTGGGGTGGCAGATGTTTATTAAACTGCAAGTTCCTGAAAACAATGTGGATTGCATAGCTGCTAGGGTAAGGCTATTTTGGCCTCTACCACTTCTTACAGAAGGTAATCTGTGAAGGAATTCAGAACTTAAACCTAGGAGGAGGTGGTAGAGCTTCATCAGGCATGGAGCACTCTCGAACCAGAAAACACCGAAATATAAACAGAGGGCCCTTCCCCACCCCCATCTCACCAAACACTGTGTTTAGGGACTGAGTGCTTATGTTGGTAATGTAATCATTTCTTTCCTAACTCGAGAAAGCTGTGCTTGGATTTGTCTCATGTGGGGGACTAGAAAAATAAGGATGAGGTACACACTAGCTACAGCTAAACACTGTTTCACCTTGATATCACAGCCTATGCCTCCCTGTGAACTTCAGCGTGCACTCACTGAGCAAATAGAGCTGGGGCAATAAACTAGAACTCTGAGGAAGTCCATGGTCTGGATGAACAACTGCCAAATCTTACCCTTCCAGCCTGTTAAACTAAGCAGCAGCACCTACAAGTGATCTTGTACCTGTTCTTGATTAGCCATTTCAAAGGGGGATAAATTTAGTACCATAATCAGGCCTAACCCCTACTACTAAAATCTCATGTGGTTTTACAGTAGCATGATCATTGACTTGCAAGTACAAGTGTCCATTTAAAAATGTTAGCCTACCTCACAGATAGTGATAAGCTTGAGACTCCAGCATGGGTCTATACTACTGCTTAAGTCCATCTAACTTACATCCCTCAGGGGTGTGACAAAGACAGCCCCCTGAGCAACACAAGTTACAGCAACTTAAGTGCTGGCCACATCAGCATTGTCTGCAGGAGACACTTCCACCAACATAGCTTCCCCCTGTCACAGAGGTGGAGTAGTTATGCCCATGTAGACCTGCTCTGTGTCAGAACACCATACAGTAAATATAGTACCCCTAAGCTGTTTGTCCATTTGGAAAAGTTGATGCTTTGAAAGATGAGAGAGTAATAAGAGCATTAATGCCTCTAAAGTTTTACTGTAAACTCAGTAACTGAGCTTAACCCAGGGAAAAAGTGGAGAAAGCCTTACTCAGAATAGGGGAAGAGTACAGAACTTGCATCACCATCATATAAGAAGGGACATGAAATTAGTTTCACCATCACAATAAAAGCTTGTCATTTTGAGTGACTGTAAAATACCTTAAGCCTTTTCCAACTGTGTACTGAGTGTAGCTTCATGTAGCTACTACATCATGCTATGCCTTTCACAGTCTCCCACCAAAGCACATGGAGGGAAAAAAGCAGTGCTGTTATACAATATGCAGTTTAGAAATTATCCAGTAACAGCAAATATGAAATATCCTTGATTAAATGTTTGGGTAGGTGCCTTTAAGCACTGTACAGAGAAGTTACCTTTCACCTCACAGACTATGTAAATTTGTAGAAGTTTAATAAGCTCAGACAATTTCAAAGTATTAACTCCATCCTTAAGCACAATGGGATGAAGGGTGCCAGTTTTAGATGACAAAGGAAAGCACCTGTTAAACAATAGGTAAGAGTTGTGCAACCATTACAAAATCTACATTAGAAACTCATGTACTGTGTTTTAGACTCTCTCTCAAGGCCATGCTTTTGCATTTCCTAGGGTATTTAAATTATACAAAGCTATGAGGTAGTTGGGCCCTGATTAAGTTGACATCATTGTTCAGATGGTGCTCAACTATTGCTGGAATCTCCAAACATAGGGTTCTTACCTACTACGAACGGTTAAGCAGCTTATGTCAAAAATAAGCTGTTGAATAGTAATGCAGCACAAGTAGGTGATATTTCACAGTCACAGCAACAACCTAGATCAGAACTTACCACTGCCTGTACTGTAGCAATTACTGTAATACAAGGACAGTTTATGGAATCAACCTTAATTCTGTTTTTACAGACAAATTCCACAGTGTGAACACAATTTATTGTGCGCTTTACTACACAAACCATACTGAATAATTTTAGATACAGATTGAATTGCCTTTGAAAAACAAGATGTCCTTTGTGGTTTATCTTTGCTATTGAACAGGAGCACCTGTATTCTAGCTCCAAGAATGATGAGAAAACGAAAGAGTTCTTGCTTCATCCTGAAAAGAAAGGGGGAAAAAATGTTAGGATTGGGGTCTCAGAAACTCAATGGGCAAGTGTGAATTTTTCTTCAACCCCAGCACCTTTCCCCTTGTGCTGTTTGAGAGTTCTCTACTATGAATGGCTCTCAACAAGAATGAATACAACTCAAGTTGTGAGGAGCACTCAAAGCTTACCTAAATTAAGCCACCAGTAAAATGAGCAGCTCTTTCAAACAGTAGAAGCAGGTTCTCTTGAGGAGACTGCTGAACTGGAGGAGATCTAAGCACAGAGCTGATCCAAATCATGCTCTGCAAATTAACCCATTTTCAACCAGACTGCTCACCACCATGCACATTAAAGAGGTCATAGATGGTATTAAATACTCCTGTAAGACTTCACAGGAGATGTGTAGTGCAAGTGTAGAACATTTGCTGCTTCCTCAAGTAACAAAAGCAGTAGTGGAGGTGGTCTTCAAGCTGTGTATCGTATAAGTGTCTGCTACACCTGGCAAGGAAGATTAAAGCCTTGAAACTCAACTGGTCCCTTACCTCCAACCTAATCAGTGTAGCACTTGAGAAGGTTCTATCTTCCACTGCATTTGCTACAGAGATCAGACCAGGAAAGTGAAGGGAGGGAGAGATGGGAACACTCTCCTATGCAGGGAATATATTCTAAAGTTCTACTCACTCAAAAAAAGTTATTTAAAAAAAAATAAAGCCAAAATGTATATATTGCAGACAACATTTGAGGGAAGAATCTACAATTGTCCTTGGGCTATAGGGCTCTGAGACACCATCTCCCTGCAGCAGGACAGCAGCCCCAGGTGTTCACTACAGGCAACTACATTTCATCAGGTTAAATAGGCTTCAATCAGCAACAACTTCAACTGCAGGTGTTTAATCTCCACCCCTTTTTCCTGGCTCAGCTGATCCAAGTATCATGCTCCTGTGGAGCATCTTGCTTTCTTCCACCTCAATGCTAGAACAAAGCTCATGGTGGTTCTCTGTCAGGTGGATTTTACACAGCCACAACATGGGCTTTTTAAGGATGACTGACAGAAAGCCAGCTGTTAGCATGAAAAGCCTTAGAAGATCATTGCTTAAGTAAACAAATTTTGATCCTGGCCAGTGGCAACAACACACTTGATTCCGAGGAGGCTGGATCAAAAGTCAAGATTGCTCCCTCACATACATTCTTCTCTTGTTTGCCCAGTTCCGTCTCCCATGTCACTAAGTAAGAATGTTGCACAAATCAGCTACTTCAAATGCAATCGAGGGTTACAAGGTTTGCTTCTCATGGCACTCCACTGCTGTAGAAATGGTCAATACTTTTTTCAGTTACACCCAACTCACAAAAATTGATTCCACAACTGAGAAACTCATGAGCCTAGACTTTTCATTTCACCTTCCACCGTAGTCAGAGAATTGGGGGAATGACACTTTAAAACCTGAATTCCAGCACAAGTTCACTGCTTAACTGGAGAGTCCTATAAATCTCTGTCCAGCTTTAGAGTCTGATGTGCCACAGCATCCCACTCAGTTCTGTCATGCTTTACTGAGTACTGTCTAAATGAGGGCCTGATCCAACTCCATTAATGAAAAAAATGATTTCAACAGGAATTGGATGGGGTCCTTAAGTCAAAATGTTCAAATCTGGGTGCCTGAAATAAGACATCTATGAGAAATTCGTTATAAAGGTAGATGCTTAACTTTAGGTATGGTTGGCTGAACATTCTAGACTTACATTTTGACTTTAAGCTACTTGTCTTAAATAGCTAAAGTACTGCACACAGGCACTGTGCTATATGAGTAAGCCTATGAAATAAGGGTCAAATTGTCCATCTTTGGAAACAGCATGCATTTCAAGGGGGAAAGGGGAGTTCATACACTTACCTAGTTTGGGATTGTGCCACTGTCACTAGCAATCTTGTTTTCTTTTTGGAGATGAATTCAGGAATAATTCAATATATCTATGCTCTGGGGAAAAATTACAAAAATGTTTTTTTTATAAAGTTTTTGAGCCCCACAAAAAGAGTCAGTCTATATAGTGCATGTAACAGTTACACTGAGTAGAGTTAATCATTTCAGACCTGAACAATGCAAGGCCTAGAACTTGAAAGGTACTCTGTGCTACAGTGGTCCCCAACGTGGTGCCCGCGGGCGCCATGGCATTTATATGCACCCGCCATCAGGGCCGGCACCAAGGAACGAAGAGGAGAGGAGTGCATCCGCCGGAGAACCTACCACCGAAATGCCACCAAGGAGTGCTTTCGGCGGAGAAGCTGCTGCCGAGTGCAGCCGCCAAGCAGCGTTGATGCCCGCCACACTCTTCTGAAGGCATGAATGTGCTCTTGGCCACAGAAAGGTTGGGGACCACTGCTGTACTACATGATCAGTAGACAGCCCAAGGCCCGACAAGATGTTCCAGAGGAACCCTGTAGCGCCAGTCAACAGCAATACTGCACAGCAGAAAAAGACGCAAGCGCTACTTACGCACGTGTGACCTGTCCTTGGCCATAGCAGCAACTGCATCTTCATGAGTCTCAAAATGTACATCTGCTTCTCCTGTAGCTTTCCCACTGGAATTATATTCCATGGTGATTTTTGCAGGTTTCAGTGGAGCAAAAAACTAAAGAAAACAAAACCTAAGTGAAAGCTCAAGTATATATGGCTAGCAGGTAAGAGTCAAACTGAAGGGCAAGATGGAGCAATGGGGAGGAGGTAAGCTATGTAGTCTAATTCTACAAGTTTATGGCAGTGTTAATATTTCAACTAACTTTGGGAACTCCTATTTGATAGAATTAAAATGTTTTACAGTTAGTTACCATTTATTCTTCCACTTATATACAAGATTCCTTCCAGCATAAAAGTTAGCTGACCATTTTGTTACAACTTGGTTTCTCACTATAAAGGGAATACCCACGTTGAAATAAAACGGTTAGTTAAATTTGATGCTGCTTAGAGAAGCGCAATCATATATTTGAATCCATTTTATTCTAAAAACCCTTTAGATTAAATTTGCTAATGTGCCCCAACACGCATCACCTTGCAATGAAGTGTCCTGCTTGTCAGAATAAACGCCATGTCTCCTACCTCTATTTAGATGAACTGTATTCTACTTTGTTTTGAGGAAGTGCTTAGTTTTTTTTTTTCCCCACCAGAAAACCACCCCCACTATCAGCTGTATCTATTGCATAGCCATGCTTACAGCTAAACATGGGGACAAATGCGGGTTATATTGGACAAATCTTATCAAACCCATTCAGTTTTAAAACAATATTTTTTGATAGATCTGTAGAGAAGTTTATTTAAAAGACCTGGCATGAACATGTACATAAGAGCACAATCAGCCACAGTGGTTTGCCTTAAGCTATTGTAAAAATCTGTTCTTATAGTTCTCTTTTAACAAAACACACATGCACGATAGACTCTCATGCTTTCTTCTCCCCATTCGTTTTCGTTTGTAACATCTTTACCCAAAAATATTCTCCTAGTGAAGCTTCAACCTCTGCTGTTCTTGTTGCTCTTGGAATTCAAATTAGTTTTACCTTTCCCCCACACTCTGGCCTTTTGCTAATAGCAGTACTAGCTCAAATAATTTAGCACAAAACCAAGGCCTGGCAGCAATTTAGAACAGATAATTTGAACAGTGCCTACCACAATGGCACATCAACCTAGTTGAGGCCTCTAGGCTCTACTGAACCACAAATGTTAAATAAAATATGCAAGACAGAAGACTCAGCTATGGAATAACGACCTGTATTACAGCCTCAGATACCACAAGCCAAGTTACTTGTAACAGATCTAGAGGATTTTTTAGGATTGGAATTTCACACTCCAAGGCAGAAACTGTATGTGCATTTACCAAAAGTTAAATTTACAGCAGTAAGTGGGGCACTTTAAGTATGAGGATTTAATTAGCTAGCGAACCTGTTCCACACCCCCATCCCTTGACTTCTGCTCCCACCTACCATCCCCCACAATGTGTCTGAATCTTGTCCTTCCAACTCTCTAAAACATCCCCAGTCTCCACATGCAATCCATCTGGAAATTAGGCAGCACTAAAATATTTATAGCACAAAAGATTGACACTCTTCAAAGTGTAATCAGGGTATACATTGTCACCAATGCTGTATATTCACGTGATCATACTGTAACGTACATTTACAATGTCTTGGGCACTAGCCTGGAACGGCAGACCTCTCAGATGGACAAAATGCAGCGGTGACGAGGTACTCCCGAATTCTGAAGCATCCCGAGGCTTTTCAATCACTTCTCTATAAGATTCTTCACAGGTGAACAAAAGCAGCATTAGTACTTGCGACATTACACTCGTCCATAAAAGTGGTTTGTATGCATGTGTACACAGGGCAGACAAAAGCAAGAGTATATGCAAAGGTGCTTCAAAGAACAAATGCAACAAGCAAGAACTCACCATTTTCTTTTTCACTTTCACAAGCTGCAGTCGGTCCTAGGGTCTGACTCAATTCATTTTCTTCAAAGACTGATTCAGATTCTTTTATCAGTTTAGCAGTTGGGTAAGTATTCATCTTCTTCCCCCTGTACGAACCGCTATGGGTTCGAACTTCACTCCTCCTACTTGGAAATATTTCTATATATCTAAATTTAAAAGGAAAAAGGATGACAGGGTACGCTTACGCACCCATAGAAAGAATACTGAATTTTCAAAAATGTTCAATTACTTTCAAGTGTAGTGCTATCACAGTTCCTACTGGATGCTGCTTTGTGGGAGCTGGAAATCACGCATCACAACTTGCAGCTACCCTGAGATTCGTTAAGAAGCAGAGAAGTCTGGACAGTCATTTTAAAGCTAAGTTTTCAATTGCACCAAGTAAGCCTGCCTCTGCAACTTGAAATGAATCTTTTAAAGCTTTAGAAACTACTTGCTACTTCTCTGGAGTAAATCCAAAATGGTCATAGTGATTTCAAGTGTTAATGGGATTCTAAGACCCTGCAGTTTGCTCTTCAACACGTGTGACTATGTAGCCACTTGAATGGTCTTAACATTTGCAGCAGTCCTACAGACCAGTTCAGTACTAAAAAAATAGCAGAATAAGTTAGGAAAGCATGTAGAAGAAAATAATGTTCCAAAGAGCATGAGATGAACCACTTTCTTCATCTGATACTATTGCAAGTGTGGTGCTCCAATGGCATGCACTGATTTCATACATCTAAATTTCATTAAAGCTTTCAGTACAGTCTTGTCTAGAGTTACAGTTTAGCTAGAAATACTGAGGTTTTGATACAAAACTGGTTGGGCATAAACATTGTAATTTGCAAAGGATCCAGAATCAAATTAATCAGGGTAAAAGATGCAAGCATAAGATGAAGTGTCTTATCCTAACTGAAATCTACTGTAAAATTACAGCCCTCATCCCTCAATGAACAAATGCACCAACAGTGGTCCCTCCTTCCATACTTCTCTACCTGAATAAAACCATCAAAGGGATCCAAGCAAGCCTGGTAGCCATTCTGGGTCTTTACATCTTACAAGCTATGAGGTACCATGCAATCCAAGGTACTGCGTCCCAGGGCAGTTAAATGGGAGTACTGAGATCAGGAAACAGGCAATCAAACATGCTGAGCCCCTTCAGAAGGGCTTCTAAAAGATAAGAGACTATTCAGGAAGATGGGGAACCCAGAGATGGTGACCAGGGACAGTAGGAGCCACCAGAGAAGAGACAAACCACATTTCTGTGCAACAGCTGTGATAATAAAAGCCACAGAACATCAATTTG
The DNA here is from genome assembly GCA_033296515.1 of Macrochelys suwanniensis. NCBI lineage: Eukaryota > Metazoa > Chordata > Testudines > Chelydridae > Macrochelys > Macrochelys suwanniensis. Next base: position 18,376,810 of record CM065779.1, on the reverse strand, counting down.
GTATGGACAAGATCTTTAGTCTACAGTCTCTTAAGTGGAGTCTACTTCAGTGTTTAATTCAGAACCCAAATTTACGTTTTGCTGCATAAATAAGGAATAATTTGCATTTTTTTTAAATACTTTTTTAAACTTGAACTTCTCCTGCAGCAGTATGAATTCCAGTGGATCAGCACTGTAATGGTGCAGGAAAACAAACCGTCTAGTCTATTTTCTGTGGCTAAACCAAGACATGCAAGCTGCACGGACGGTGGAAAGTAACTTAGAATGTCCTTTCTCTTTTAATAATTTAAGGTGCTATTAGATGTAACACAAGGAAATATTAATAACGAAGAACAGTTAATTACTGAAATGTAGATTATACAAAATTAGTCAGGAATCAAGAACACAGTGGAAGATGATTGCGAAGGGGCCCAATCTTTAAAGAACTGAGTGAAAATGAATGGGATAACACAATTTAGATAAACAGAAGGTTCCAGAAAAATGGATCACGATGAACTGCAACATCAAAGAATACTAATAGGGCCCCATTTATCTGAAAGGGGGAAAAAGTTATCACAAAATAGCCTAGGCCTTTATCTAGGTTACAATTTTATTTAAGAACCTAAATTAAATCATGATTCGTTCCTGTTCACACAGGCTGGACCAAACAGTATTAGAGTAAAGTTGGCCTCAATAGTGTTTAACCACAATTGCTAAATTAGTTTGTTCCTAGTTAGCTGGGGTTATAGAACGCAATAATCTGAAGGAAAATCTAAGGGAGAGAGGGGATGAGGGATGTCACATTAGAGGCTCACAGTATGCTGAAACTACAAAAAGAAACAAAAAAGTAGTTATCCTGGGATGTGTTCATAAGGATTTTATATATAATGACAGAGGTAACGATCCCACTTTGGTGAAGCCATGCTTAATATTGTATACAACTAAGATCTCTTCATCACAGATAACACTGATAGAGTGCAGGAAATGCAAAGGCGAGCAGAGGTTTTAGCAAGCATAATTTACAGGTGAAAATAAGGTAACATAAAACCCAGCATAAAAGATAAAAAGGTAGCTATGACAACTGTCTACAAATACTAAACAGAAGGAGAAAGAAAAAAGTTAAATATTAGGAAAGAATTTTAATAGCCGGACTATATTTGTCAAACCTTGTTCAAATTAAAGGGGAAGCTGACACTTCCCAGTTTGTTACTCCTCCGTCTGGATACGTCTGACAGGGATGACTCAGACCTCTTTAAAATACATTTCAGAAGAACATTTTTTATTTGGCATGCACCAGATTCCACCCAATTGCAGGCCTCAAAAAATTGCCTTGGAAAGACTATCCCAGCCCAGCAGATGCTTTACCCATCCTCCTGCTAATGATTCCATAATGTCCCATTTAAATTAGATGGGCACTGTTAAAGCCAGAATCCCAGATTAGTGCAGAGTAATGGACTACATGTCCCAGAAGCTTCTTTCCCCCTTCACTGTCTATGAAAGACATCCAATTTCCTGAAGAATTCTACATATGACATCTAAACATCTCACCAAGTCTCCACTCTGCACAAAATGTTTCAAATGACACTCAGGCTAGAATGTATGGCGGGAGTAATACACACATCACCCAGTGAAAAGCAAGGTGATCAAAGCAAGGAGGGGGAGTGAAAGAATTGTCAATGAACAATTTGGAACCAAGAAAAAAGGTGAACACAGTTATGTCTGTTCACAGTTATGTTTGTATCCACAAGCTTTAAGTTATTCTGTATCCTTAAAGTCATAAGGTACACAAACACTTGGTTAACCACACTGAAACACATACCGATTCCCAATTTCCTCCTTATGCTTTAACAAGGCTTGATTTGCCATTTCTGGTGCTGCAAACTGCACAAAAGCTTCTCCTGTTTTCCGTCTTCCTCTCTGATCCATGACAAAGGTCATCTCAACTATATCCAAACCTTTAGGAAGGGGGGGAAAAAAGCATTTTCTATGTGAACTGTAGCATATGCAGTTTTCCTTCTCTTGTTTTAAATAGATGAAAACTTACCTACTTCTGAACTGACAGTTCAAGCTGCCCTGAATAGAACTGATCAAGTATGGAACGTGTTGGATTTTTTTTTAAACTTATTCCTTTTCTACCTTTTTCTTGATTTGTACATAAAGTTTACTTTCATATGAGCTTTACTCTCTGAAATGTTGGTCTGCCTGAGTTTTCAAAGGGAAAATAAGTGATTACTACAAGATTTCAATTCTCTACGTTCTTCTGTTTAGGGTTTTTTGTTTGTTTGTTTTTTTAAGGACAGAGGACCTAAAGCACATGAACAAGTTCTCCCTACTCCACAGCTAGCAGGTGCTCATTTTGTCAGAGACTTATTCTCAATTTCTACCAGCCCACGCAGAAGTCGGGAAGTATTCAACCATACTTAAATTATGATTAATCATTTTTCCACTGTGCAATCCTTTCTGCCACACTCTAGAGAAGCCAGAGATATAATCATGATGTCTGACATACCCTAGAGCTTCTAAAATTCTACGCTAACTCTAAACCAAGACTTGAAATGGACCACGTTGGGCTGAGCTGCTCACCTGATTTTTTTTGTCACTTTGTTCTCCTTCATTATATTCGTTAACAAGTACTGTATCTAGCTGTTATGACTTTAAAAACATTCTGTTCACGTTTTGAAGGTGACACAGCAACATCTGCCTGAGTTTGCAGACAGCCTGAAACGGTGGCTCTAAGAACTGTCACATTCATCTCAACCATGTGTTAACTATAATGCCTGGTGAGGATCATTTAAATATCAACACTGTTAACTATTTCAATGCTCAAACTACATATGATCATTCCTTTGTTATTATGAAGAGGTGCACAATACACTGTCAGTGACATTTCATTTTGGCACCATTTTATCTATTATGTGCCTTAGATTTTGCATCTTATTTTCATCCTAATCTTGGCTCTGCAAAGTGGAAGCCAATCCTGCAGAGCCCAGAAGGGAAGACAACTCTCTCCCCAATCATCGTGGGCCACCCTTCAGCAGCGGTGGGCATGCATCCCAAGTCTTAATGGGTGCTGCTCCTCTCTCTTCTAGAAGCTGTCGGCACAATTTGTAACTGCTGCACTATTGCCTTCCTCTCAGCCCACATTTTGAAGCTTTTCTTCACAACTATGAGGATGCCAGAGCAGGAGATGTGGAGTTGCTGTGTATGTATGTTAACAATACTGTAGGTGACCTAGTTACCGAGATAGACTGTGTAACCATAGTAGAGCTAGTGAAAGGTTTATTATACACCTCTATTGGTTTAATTCAGTGAGGGCACATCTCAGCACACACTGGAAAGACAGTAGGAAAGATACTGGCTTCAAGGATACAGCATTTTGTTTCCTACAGAGCTGCAAGGCTTGTTTTACCAGGGCTGGGAGCTAGAAGATCAAAGGGTTATAAACTGTTAAAAAATGACTTAGCAGCTGTGAAAGAAAGTGATCAAAAGACTTGAGCAGGATGACACACTGCCTGAAGTAAAGACGGGAACTGGTTTGTGAGTTAAGGGCAGAGACTGTCATGTAGGGGTGTCTGCAGGAAGCTTAGACCTGCAGTGTCCCCATGCAGAAGGTTGACAGACAAGTGTACGGTCGGTTTATTGTTTTAAGATCTTTTTCTCTGAAATGCTTCTGGTTTCCTATTCTCTGCCTGTGGCACAGTGGTTTAGTCTCCTGTGGGATGTAACATTTTGATCTAATTTTGGTTGTTAGGTTTAGCAAGCAGGTGCTGGCAGCCTGTGATATACAGGAGGTCAGATTAGATGATCTAATGGTCTCCTCTGGCCTTAAACTCTGTGAAACCGTTTGCTTTAAGAAGGCTGTCTGGTTACTGGATACCACTGGGCACAGCCCTCGGAGGGAAGAGGGCAGCAGGTTCTGAATTTAAATCGGACCTGCTAAGTTAATCATGGTTAGTACCAGGGGACTGCAGCCAAAGGCTCAGTGTGAGAGTGGGAAAACTGCATAATTCCACCAAGCCTGAGAAGGAGTGCACTCAGACCAGTAACTGTGACAGCCATAAGTATCAACATGTCCTGTAGACAGCATGAGAAGACATCACCATATTGCACTTGAGAATTTCTACAACTCAAATGTACATCAGCTAAGCAGAAGATATTATTTAGAAGATATTAGCTGAAAAGAAAAGTCTTAAGTCACCTGCAAAGAACTCTGAAATGTCTACTTCAGTACAACTGTAAGGAAGGCCTCTGAGGCGCACAACTCCATCGTTGACTGCAGGGGATGAACTGGACTGCAGACTCTTCAATATGGCATCTACATCTTCATTATGTATTTCAAAAACTGCAAAGAATACAAGACGAGACTGTATATTTTCCTTTGCACCCCAACCCCTGCAAAGTCACCATGAAGAAACACTCTCTTCTTGGTTTTGGGCTGAAGCAATATGATTCTTTCAACTTTAACTGTAGTTTTTGCTTGGGTTTCCCAAGAAGTTTAAAAAACGTTTACAACTTGCTATGTGACAGGGAAAGGCATCACCTTTGAACCTGCAAGCCACACAGCAATTGATAGATCTTGTAGTTTGGGAATGGGGATGGCTGAGTGGGGGCACAGGAACAGATGAAGACAGGAGCCGCTATGCTTGGCTGAGTGAAGGTGTAGGGCCACATGAGAACAGGTGCAGGAACGCAGGGGCAGATGTGCCTGACTGAATGGGGAGCAGGAGTGCAGGGACACACGGGGAGAGGGGCCTGACTGAATGGGAGGTCAGCCAGGGTCTGCATGGGGGAGGCTCACCAACCCCCTAACAATTCCTCCCCCTCTCCATAAAACACAAAAACCTGTTCCACACTTCTCCCACACACACCTAACAACTCTCCAGGTTCACTCCCAGGCTTCTTCCCAGCAATTCCTTCCCTCTCCCTTGGCTCCCCCGTCACCCCTGACTCCCCCAAGCCTTTGCATTGTTTCTGGGGATGCGGGAAATGTGTTTGTGTATACTAGTTTAAATGAATTACTCAATATTCTGTATTATAAATATGCCTAGTAACAAATCTATCGGTCAGAAAACATTTCGTGAATCTTTTTTTTGTTGTCTGTATTGTTACAGACACACTTGCTGACTAGTATTTTGAAATAAAATTACCAAAATAATTGAAACTGGTGTGATTATACTGTGTTATTTTGACAACTACAATATGTAGAATTTTGCAGAATTTTAAAATATTGTGTGCAGAATTGTTGGGTGCAGAATTCCCTGGGAGTACATAATGCACTGCAGCCGTATGAATGCCACAATGCACAGCCTCCCTCATCAAGTGGGGAGACTGTGATGCATCATGAAAGTTAGAGTCCAACCAGGAATCCCAGCCTATAGAGGAAGATGGGAGCATGAGATACCCACGTTGTGGAGGCACTTCAAAAACTAAATGTTTTTTATTTTTGGACAAAGCCTCTCAGGGTTTGATTTTTTGTGGACAATTTTGATAAAAAAACAAAATATTCTTTGTTGATATTTTCCATGGGAAAAGAATTCATTTTCCAACCAGCTCTATTGGAAGTATGACAGGAGGAGAAAGGGTTGAGGGGTGTAAATCCATTTCAGAGAAATGACAAGCAAAAAAAGTAAGGAAATTCTTGGAGAGTAAACAATGACTTTTCAATCCCCTTCTCTCCAAAGCTCTTTGCATTATTTGCCTTCATCAAAATGGCAATCATGGAATAAGATGTGGTATTTGAGCTTTCAAGAGGATTCATTTGGTTTTGGTGAAGTTTGGGAGCAAAGAGGGAAAGCGTATTTGAAAATAAAGTTCAAAACAGGACACTAGTTTTAACTCGAGTTACCCTCCAGGCCCTCTTTAGAATTAAGTTATTTAAAAAAAAAAAAAATCCAACAACAACACTGAACAATGCCTAAAGGTTTTTGCTTATAGGTACTAAATAGTAAAACTCTGTGTGTTGACACTGGTTGATATACAACTGTCTTCACAGCCACAACCACATTTCTTGTAGTTACTGTTCCAGTCCTTTTAACTTCTAAAACACATTCCCCTCACAATATATATCTTTAGTTTTGCTCCAAAATATTCTGCACCTGTTTTAGTATATGTAGGTTACCTTCAAAACAGATGGATTAAACATACCTTCCACATACCGCTGACCCATATATTTCCGGTGCTTTTCTAAGGCATTCTGCACATCCTGTTCTGACTCTAGTTCAATCAAAGCATCTCCTCTGCGTTTGCCATCCCTGTTTAAAAGGAAGTGTATCCCACTCTCTCCATTTCGAATCCTGCAGTCTAGAAAGTTGCACACAAAAGATAGTTAAGGAAATAGCACAATATTGATTTGTGTTTCTTCCTTTCTTCTTCGATTGGATCTGCTGGTCCAATCGAAACTGAACATTCTGATCTTATATAAAAATTTCACCTAAGCAGCACACTACAGTATATCAAACACAGAACAGCAGATGCCATACAGATGCCATTATCTATCTATAGACTAGAGATATAGATATCTCCACATACACCCAACTAGGATCATGCACTGCCTTAATTTCAGCTGGTTATCAATTTAAGGCCTTGATCCTACAATCTGTTCTAAACATGTGGACGTTTATACCCACATGGAATGCCACAGAAGTCGGCAGAGCTCTGCACGGATGCAAGGATCTACCCACTTGGATCAGATTGTAGCATCGAGGCCTTACCTGGTTGGCAAATTTTTATTTTTTGAGTTTCTAATTCAAATAATTTGAGTGCATTTTAAAATATAAATCATTTAACTTTAAAAATCAAGTTATTTGTACTAGAACTGTCAATCACAGTTAACTCACACGATTAACTAAATGAATCACGATTTAAAAAATTAATCATAACTGCAGTTTTAATTGCACTGTTAAACAACAGAATACCAATTGAAATGTATTAAATATTTTGGATGTTTTTCTACATTTTCAAATATATTGATTTCTATTAAAACACAGAATACAAAGTGTACAGTGCTCACTTTATATTTATTTTTATTACAAATATTTGCACTGTAAAAAACAAAAATCGTATTTTTCAATTCACCTCATACAAGTACTGTAGTGCAATCTCTTTATCATGAAAGTTTAACTTACAAATGTAGATTTTTTTTTGTTTACATAACTGCACTCAAAAACAAAACAATGTAAAACTAAAGTCCACTCAGTCCTACTTCTTGTTCAGCCAACTGGTAAGGCAAACAAGTTTGTTTACATTTATGGGGGATACTGCTGCCTGCTTATTTACAATGTCACCTGAAAGTGAGAACAGGCGTTCGCATGGCACTTCTGTAGCTGGCATTGCAAGGTATTTATATGCCAGATATGCTAAACATTCCTATGCCCCTTCATGCTTCGGCCACCATTCCAGAGGACATGATTCCACACTGATGTTCGTTAAAAAAATAATATGTTAATTAAACTTGTGACCTAACTCCTTGCGGGAGAACTGTACGTCTCCTGTTTGTTTTACCCGCATTCTGCCATATATTACATGTTATAGCAGTCTCGGATGATGACCCAGCACATGTTCGTTTAAGAACACTTTCACAGCAGATCTGATAAAACGCAAAGAAGGTACCAATGTGAGATTTGTAAAAATAGCTACAGCACTCGACCCAAAATTTAAGAATCTCAAGTGCCTTCCAAAATCTGAGAGGGACGAGGTGTGGAGCATGTTTTCAGAAGGCTTAAAAGAGCAAAACTCCGATGCAGAAACTACAGAACCCGAACCACCAAAAAAGAAAATCAACTTTCTGCTGGTGGCATCTGAGACAGATGATGAAACATGCGTCAGTCCGCTCTGCTTTGGATCGTTATCGAGCAGAACCCATCATCAGCTTGGACACATGTCCTCTGGAATGGTGGCTGAAGCATGAAGAGGTATATGAATCTTTAGTACATCTCGCACGTAAATAGCTTGTGACGCCAGGTACAACTGTCCCATGTGAACGCCTGTTCTCACTTTCAGGTGACACTGTAAACAAGAAGTGGGCAGCATTATGTCCTGCAAATTGTAACCAAACTTGTTTGCCTAAGCGATTGGCTGAAGTAGGACTGAGTGGACTTGTAGGCTCTAAAGATTTACATTGTTTTATTTTTGAGTGCAGTTATTTTTTGAACATAATTCTACATTTGTAAGTTCAACTTTCACGATAAAGAGATTGCACTCAAGTATGAGGTGAATTGAAAAATACTATTTTTGGTTTTTACAATGCAAATATTTGTATTAAAAATAAATATAAAGTGAGCACTGTACACTTTGTATTCTGTTATAACTGAAATCAATATTTGAAAATGTAAAAACATTCAAAAATATTTAAATAAATGGTATTCTATTATTGTTTAACAGGTGATTAATTGCAATTAATTTTTTAATCACAATTAATTCTTTTAATTGCTTGACAGCCCTAATTTGTACCCTTATGAGACAGAGAGAGACTGAACACAAAATAAATAGCTCCACCATATCAAGTACTTATAAAAATGTAACTGAACAGTAAACACAGGATTTAAGTTTTAGGTTCAACCATTAATATTTAAAAACACATTAAACCATATCACATCTCTGTACAAAACCAGATATTATACCAGCGAAAAAGCCAAGCACATCTTCAACAGTGCAGGAGTATGGCAATCCTTGGGCTCGGATAAGAAACACATCATCTTCCTCTCCTGTCTTGGATGGAATTGGTTCATACTCCGAGAGCGGAGGATAGTCATCTTGAAATGAGGAACCTGGATCCTTTAAAAAAGGAGAACAGTATTATTTTTAAAATTAACAGCTACTCAACTACTTGGTTCAGTAATAATTCCCTTCTGTGTTAAAACTATTAAATTAATGCTGTGCTGGCTCTCACCAGCAGTTCAGAGACGTACATAGAAATAAAAACAGTCTATTAAATTACCCAAACTGTAGGATTACCCCAATACAGATTTTTTCAGTCCCAGTAGTAGTAAATGACTTAAACAAAACACTATCTTATATCTGCTTTTAAGGGTCTCCACCACAGATAATGCCTAATGACTGAGAGGTGCCTGAAATCTTTGGAAGAAAAGGGAAAACTACTCAGTTTATTCATATTTTGTTACAAACTCAAACACAGACCCCGTTTCTGTGAAAAATTCACCATGTTTTACTTTTTTTTAAGCTTGAACATAGGACTGAAAAGTCCCCCCCACCCCTTCTCACTGAGAGGATGGAAGGAATAGTGAAATCAATGAGCTAAGCAAGTAATGAGAAACTTAATTTTAGGGCCCCTGAGCCAGTCGCCCAATGGCAACAGGATACACAAGACCTTCCTCTGAAAACCGTTTATGCCAGGGATCTCAAACTCAAATTACCACGAGGGCCACATGAGAACTAGTAAATTGGCCTGAGGGCCGCATCACTGAAACCTTTTCATACAATGATACAAAAGTATAGTCAAAAATGAAAAAAATGAAGAGTAATATAGTCTTCTATTAAAAGTCAATGTATTAACTTTTTAAAAGCTGTAATGCAAAGAGCGGTTTTAATAAAATATAAACACTCAGTAATGTTTGGAGCTTGGCTGCCAGTGGAGTTGGCACCTATGGCGGGCCGCAGGAAATAACTCCGTGGGCCGCATGTGGCCCGCCGTGTGTTTGAGACCTGGTTTATGCTATGCCACAAATCTAGCAGAATTGGGCAATTAATCATTAAAAAAACATTTCTTACATAAATCTCAGTATTCAAGAAATTAGACACAATACAGAAAAAAACTGTATACAGCAGTTCCCAGTCGTTTTACAGAATGATAGATTGCATTTTAGAGAAGTTACTTATACAAAAAAGTCTAACTTCTAATTTGCTATCTTGACAAAAGGTTAGGTATTTAACACCTCAGATAATGTCCTCCCTGCCTAGGCATGATGGAGAAGGCAACAGAGGTGACCTTCAACACTGGGCAAGGGAGTTCTCCCAAGGGTGACAGGAGTTTCTTCTTCACCCTATAAGGGCTCCGATAAATGGATTTTCCACTGACTTCATGGGTACAAACAGAAGCAGTGGCCAATAAGGATTGGGGGCTACACACCAGAACATGGGGGGAGGGGGGGGGAGAGAGAAACAGCCTCTCTCCCCTGGATAATCTTGTATCACCCACAGATTGGGTGCCAGGGAGGAGACAGTGACTCCAGTTAGTGGGAGATTGCCCCTAGTTACCTCAGAGACGGCCAAGAGGATGGAAAAGGGAGTGACTCCCCCTAGAGATTAGGTATGGGAGCCCCCTGGCAGATTGAAGGGCTGGGAGCAGATTTAGGGGGCCTGGGGCAGAGAATCCAGCAGAGATCGGGGGGCAGGAGGGAGTCAGGGGAGGATGAAGCAACACCCACGAGATCCCCCAGAGATTGGGGGGGTCAGGGTCACTTGGGGAGACAGTAGCCCCCCCTTTAGGGTCCCCCAGAGATTTGAAGGCAGGGAGGAGGGGGCAGCGGCCCCCTTTGGGGACCCCCCCCCAAGAAACGGGGTGCAGCGACCCCTAGGGCGTGGGGAGGCTCCCCGGGGAAGGGGGTGCGGCGGGGGGCCCGTACCTGGCCGTAGCTCCGCCCCGGGTGGGCCTGGTGCAGCAGCGGGCCCCGCAAGGCCCCGAACCCGGGCCCCGCCGGGCTGGGCAGGCTGCCGGCGGCCACCGCCACTTGCAGGCCCCGGCTCTGCGCGGCCGCCGCCCCCAGCAGCAGCAGGAGCCGGCGGCGGCCCGACAGGCCGGCGGCGGAGGCGGCCGCGGCGGGGCGCAGGGGCAGGCAGGCCGCCCCCGTGCGCTGGCAGCTGCTGCAGCTACAGCCGCAGCCCCGGAGCAGCGCGCCCAGCACCCAGCGCGTCCCGGCCATGGGCGGCGGCGAGGCGAGGCGGCGGCGGCGGCGGGGGCGGAGCGGGCCCGGCACATGCGCTGCGGCGGCTCCGCCTCCCCTTCCCAGGAGGCCCTGGCGCGGCGGCGGGGCGGGCCCCGGGCTGGCCTCCATGGCGGGGCCCGGCCTGCGCTGGGGGCTGCCCCGGGGTTAGGGGGCGGGGAGCGCGCGCGCGGCTGCACCGCGGGGTCGTGCCGGGTAACTCCCCGTGTGGACGCTCCGAGCCCGGAAGAAGAGAGACCCCCCCCCTGCCCCCCCACCCGCGCGCACACACACACGGTCGCTGTAACCCCCTGGCCAAGAGACCTCGACTAGAGCGGGCCGAGGCGGGGGTTGGGGCTTGTCTGCACCTGGGGCGAGTCCGGAGCAGCGACTCCCCAGGACTGTGTGGACGCTCCACCCCGAATAAGGGAGCCTGGTCGCCCTTGAGCATAGTGCGCTTTGAGAGAGGGAGGTGGTGCGCCCTAGTGGACAGAGCACGAGGGACACCTGGGTGCTGGCCCTGGCTAATCCACCGGCCTACTGGGTGACCTCCAGCCAGGGGCTTCACCTCCCCGTGGCTCGGTTTAACAATACCCACCTCCTTTGTAAAGCACAGTGAAGTCTGCTGATTGAAAGCGCTACATCAGAGCGAGGTGGTGGTGTTATAACAGCTAATAGATCCACCTTGCAGCTGAGTAAACTGAGGCATACTGCACATGGGGAGCTTTTCTAGGCTCAGTGAGTCTAGCGGAGGTGGGAAAAGAACCCACGAATCAGGACTCCCATGTCCTGGCCTTAATCATTTAACCATGTTGTCATCTCCCATTTAAATTATAGCTAGTTCCTATTTGCCCTTCTAAAACACTGTTTCTCATTTTGAAAAGCTTGGTCACTAAGGAGAAAGAAATGATGTCACTAACGGGGTGAAGGCAGCAGGAAAAAGAGGAATTGTCTCAAATGAATAAGGCCTGATCCACACTAGGAAATTAGTTCCGTATCACTACATCAGTCAGGGGTGTGAAAAATGGACACCCCTGGCAACGCAGTTAAACGGACCTAACCCCCCGGTGTAGACAGCAATAGGTGGATGGGAGAATTCACCTCCTCTCAGAGAGGTAGGATACCTATGCCAGGGGTTCTCAAACTGGGGGTTGGGACCCCTCAGGGGGTCGTGAGGTTATTACATGGGGGGTTGCGAGCTATCAACCTCCACCCCAAACCTCGCTTTGCCTCCAGCATTTATAATGGTGTTAAATATATTAAGTGTTTTTAATTTATAAGGGGGGTCGCACTCACAGGCTTGCTCTGTGAAAGGGGTCACCAGGACAAAAGTTTGAGAGACACTGACCTATGCTGACCGGAAGAGCCCATTCATCAATGTGGGTAGTGTCTTCACTGAAGTGTTACAGTGGTGCAGCTACACTGCTGCAGCATTTTAACAGTTACTCCTGAGGGCATTCTGTGCCAAAGAATTATAAATTCGGCACACAGTATTTTAAAATTCTGCACATTTTATTTGTCATATAAATGTGAAGGCTCCAGCATGGCATTGGGGAGCACAGGTCACTAGCTGCACAGAGGTCGGAGATCATTGTGTAGCTCCCCGTGGGACATGGACTCAGTAGTGAGGCTGCACCCAACTCTGACACAGCTCAATGATTGGGCCTGCCCCAGAAACACCCACCGTCCTGCCCCTCTGTGCCAGGTGCACCATGTGTGGGCAGGCAGGCTCAGTAATGCAGGATCCAAGTGTGGAGGGGCTTAGCATGGGGGGATCCAGGTGTGGATTCAGAGGGTTCTGTGTGGGGCAATCTGGGTGCGAGTGGTTCAGTGGAGGATCTGGGTGCTGGGGGATCTGGATGCACAGGGGCTTGTTGGGGAGGGGTCTGGGTGCAACAGTAATGGGACTCTGCAGGGAGGTCCTGATGAAGGTGGTTGGGGCTCAGTGGGGAGGGATCTGGATGTGGGGGGATAGAACTCAGCAGGGGGGTCCGGGTACAGGGAGGTTCATATACAGGGGGAGTGGGGCTCAAGTTTTGCATATACAAAAACTTGAGTGCATAAACTTTGCAGGTACAATTTTAGAAGCTGCTTTTGACAATTTGGCCTATAACATAAATCAGCTTCTAGGCCAGACAGCTTTTCTCTGCATAACCAGATCATTGAGCCTCACTGACTATGGCAGTGATACCTAGATCTTATTTTCATATAGAGAAATTGTTCTTGAAGATTTCTCAACTGAGTAGGACACAAGCAGGATCCCTTTCAACAACAGGTGAATGCACATCTGTTTTCACCCATCTTGCCTTCAACATATCTGTTCCTCCACTGATGTGAAGAATATCTATGTGAGTAGTATCCCATTCCAGAGCCTGTCTTGCAGCTTTCAGAGTGTGTACAAGATTACCTTTAGGCGGAAACAGTTTGTTGGAAAAACAGCCTGTAAGCAATATATGACAATGACTGCACATGTATCATGGCCTTAATATGACACTGATATCTTCCAGGCATCACGGTGACTCCTATAGCAAACATTTATATGTAAACATGAATGTATTTATGAAGCAAAGACCCTACACCCAGGATAAGAAAAAGGTTCATTACAGATGTCAAATGTACCTTGTATTTATTTATTCAGAAACCCTGGTTAAGAAAGCCTATCTGAAAAAGGAAATCTGTTATCATAAGTACAAATAAAAAGACTTCTGACTTCCCCATCAATATCATATTTGATTAAGGATTTAGAAGATTTATATTTCTAGGAAGACAGCATGTTGTTCATTGTTAACAATGTTATTGGTAACAAAGTTATGTGTTAAAAATTACTTACACAAATTCTTGTTTTCTGTAGCCGGAGATGCAGAAAGAAGAAAAGTCTTGAACAAGTCATGCATCAGAACAGGGGCTACTTTTCCGGTAGGATACTCTGTGTATCACCTTGCCAAAGCACAGTTGTTGCCTTCAGTATAGTCATAAGTGATTTGTTTTACTTTAAATTATTCGAGCAATGGGGTTTCCATGATTTTTCTTAGGATACTATTCTATGTTCTAATGGCCTATACATATGTAGTATCATATGTTCCTATTCTGGGCTATATTGAATGATACTGCAAAACATCCATCACTGTGCCTCGGCTCGATGAGGGAATAAAATCTGCATGAACCCCATGCAGAGGGACTCCATATCACAAGCACTGTGGAGATCTCTGGAGAAAGGTTCCAGACTTTATCTCAGAGATACATATCATTAGCATGTCAAGAAGCGGGGGCCACACATAGCATGGTACAAGAAATCCATGGGATGTGTTGGAGGTAACAAATGGCCATATTTATTACTCTTCCTGATACTCAGCCATAACTGGACATGGTCAGGTTGAAGATGTGTCCTACTGCTGGTTTGGGGGTGAGGACTATCATCTTTTGTAATTCCTGGGGTAAAAATAATTTATTCATGCTTTGCTTGTTTGTTCAGGATTTGATTTAGTACACAAAAATAATTCTAGAGGTACTGACCATGGAGTCTGTCAGATATCCACCTGTAAATATTCAGTTATCATACTAATCAGTCATCTATGTATCCATCCCCCTGGAGACAAATACCATACATTAATCAGGAAAACAATGCACCTGCTAAAAAAAACACCTTGTAGATTTCATCCAAGATCTAGGGTACAATATTCCTAGAGCCTTGGCATTGATGTACTGCATTATATTAGTTGCAGAAGTGGATGTTGTGATTAAACATTGTTTTCCTCTCACTATACACCTTAAAAAAGTACATATTTATTATAATTTTAAGAAAATGTTTGTGCTATGAGCACCAAAAGAATCAATCTTTATCAGTGAATAGAACCTGGAAACTTTCATTTGGAACCAAAGCATTTTGTCAAGAGTTAGCTTTAGGGCCCTTTCAAAGTAATTTTTAATGCTTTTTGGTATAGTAGATAATCCCCAATAACAGATGTGAGGCCATTGCTATCAGGGACTGGGACATAGGCAGTCTGTGCTAGTAGTCAGAGCAGGAGAAAGGAAATGGAACCAAGGGTCAGACCCAGGATCAAAGTAGAGAGTCAAACCAAGGGTTAGTTAGACCAGTGGTTCTCAACTGTGGTCCACCGCTTCTTCAGGGAAAGCCCCTGGCGCGCCAGGCCAGTTTGTTTACCTGCTGCAGGTTCGTCCGGTTGCGGCTCCGGCCACAGTTCGCTGCTCCAGGCCAATGGGGGCTGCGGGACACGGTGCTGGCCGAGGGATGTACTGTCTGCTGCGTCCCGCAGCCCCCATTGGCCTGGAGTGGCGAACCGCGGCCAGTGGGAGCTGTGACTGGCCGAACCTGCGGACGTGGCAGGTAAACAAACCGGCCTGGCACACCAGGGGCTTTCCCTGAAGAATCGGTGGACCACAGTTGAGAACCTCTGGGTTAGACTCAGCAAAAAGGAGCAGGGACAGAACAGGGCAGGGCAGGACTGAAGTCAGGGACAAGTCTGGGAGTCAAGTAGTTGACAGCACAGTATGTTGTAGCAGGAAACAACGATCCATCTTGTTGCACAGATGACTTTGTGTGTCTCTTTCTGGCTTAAATAGTGTACCCGCTCCAATCAGGGTCTCCAGAGCTCCTCCAATCAGGTTCCTGTGAGCGGTACTTTTAGTGGAGCATAAGGCCTTCTGGCTCTTCATTCTCCAAGCGCTAAGGTTAGTGTTATGGATGTGGCTGCAGCCCAAGAACCTATTAGCGCTAGTGTTGGCCCTGTCTCCTCCTATCTGTTAGATTCAACAGGTCTTCACTTGCTCAGCTGAACAGTTCTATGCTTATGTAACACTGCAGTCTGCTGCTGATTCCTCATATCCCCAATGTCTGGAATAAGCATCTCTGCTGCCTTTAGGAATAGAAAAATGCTACAAGGCATAAATTATACAGGTTATGTAATCCCTCATGACAGTTACCAAGGTAAAGCATCTCCTACAGTATACTGCAGTAAGACTTTAAAATTTAGCATGCTACTAAAATACAACATTCTGCTGGCAGCAGAGTGCATTTGGGTGGGAGGAGGGAATGCGGATTATTCAGGTCCAAACCAGATCTGCATTTGCGTTTTTCTCCCCAATATTTTTTGAGGTATAAGGGCCTGGCCACCAAATGCAGAAATACCCTCTAGATACAGATTGTTAAAAAAATGTATTGAGAAAAGTGCAATGTCATCTTAAATGCATTCTAATTACACCACAACTTTCTCCCCAATAAACCATTTTTTTAAAAAGTGTCTTGAATACAGAGTATTAAAATATAATTATGAATAGAGCAGGGAGACACCAACCTGACATTCTGACTTCAGAATTGGAACACAGTTTGGAACACAGAAAAAGCCGTTCAGCTTTTAAATGCACGAGTAAAGCAGGAGACTTTCAAAGTTGTAAGGCAAAGTATTGAAAAAAAAAACCCTTAGAACTTATCCTATAAAAATGTTACAACTCGGTGTTAAGTTCTAATATCTTTTGGCAAATTCTAACTTGCCTTACAGCAACCCTAAAGGTCTCCTGCCTTTCTCATGCATTTAAATGCTAAACTGCATTTTTTTGTTTGTCTGAAACTATGGCCCTGATCCTACACGTTGTTCCACGTGGACAGACTCTACAGCCACTGATGTGGAACTCAGGGATCCCGCAGCAGGCATCTGCTTGCACCCAGCAACTTGTGAAATAAAGGAGTGAAGTCCTGGCCCTTCTAAAACCATGGGAGTTTTGCCATTTACTTCAATAGGGCTAAGGTTTCACCAATAGCCTATATCCTTGGATTGCACTTTCTATTTTTGTTTAGACTAGAATACAAGCAGCAACTAGGTGAGAGACCCACAAGAAAAGTAAGAGTCTCTTGCTTGATCTAGGAGTTGTCTTGTACAGTAGGGACACCCAAAGCACAGTCCAAACAGCCCAGAAATGTCACCTGCAGCTATTCTCCAATACTTTGACTCTGATTTTATCAATTGCTGTGCACCCTGAATTTCACCCAGGACCTCAAAGGGTTCGGCCCCTTATGTCTAACACCTGCCTCCCCACTATTCAATCAAAGAATAATTTGCAAGCAAAATATTATGATTGTTTGCATTTATTTTTATTTCAAAATGTATCCCTAGCACTTTGCACACTGAACTCCTGTTAATGAGAAAAGAGATTATATCTCCACCTTCCTGTGGAAAAAAAAAGTTGCTAGAGCGGCGGGTCAGGGAAGAGCAGTGCTGGCAATTTCCAAGAAGTTTAAGTGTAACAGTTTGCGCAAACTGGATTGGATTGTAACTGCCCTGGCCTTTAATTCAGAGGTGTGGCCCTAACTGACTGCTGGGGTGAGCCTGCTTGGATCAAGATTACATGCTTAACTAAGGTTGCTACTTGTCCTGATATTTTTAAAGCTCTTTTGATTGCTTTCCTCAGAATTGTTAAGTGAATAGAGTAGAAATGTGAGAACCAGCACTTGTGGGTTCTGTTTCTGACAGTCACAGATTTCCTGTTTGTTGATGGGCAAGCAAGTAAACCTCTATGTGCCCAGGAGTGAAAGTAACTTACAGGACTCACCAGGACTCCTGGGCAGGGAGCGGGGCCTCAACCGGAAGAGGTATGGTCTCTACTGGAAGAGGCAGGGCCTTTAAATCCTGATTTAAAGGGCCCACAGCTAGGGCTGAGGTAGCAGCAGCTGGGAGCCCCTGGCCCTTTAAAACACCCCCTGAGCTCCCAGCTGCAGAGGCGGCTAGGAGATCTGGGGTTGAGGGCGATTTAAAGGGGGCGATTTAAGTGGCCCGTGGCTCTAGCTGCCGCTACTGCAGCGGAGCCCCGGGCCCTTTAAATTGCTGACAGAGCCCCGGGGGTCCCGGCTGCTGCTGCGACCCACGAGGCTCCAGCTGCAGGGCTCGGGCGGAGATTTAAAGGGCCCGGGCCTTCGGCTGCTGCTACCCTCCGGGGCCCTTTAAATCATCCCTGGAGCCCTGGGGAGGTGGTGGCGGGGCTCTGGGCCTTTAAATCGTCCCCATAGCCCTGCTGCGTGCCGGTGCCCTGGGGTAGCGGCAGTGGAGCTCCAGCGGCTATTTAAAGGGCTTGTGGCAGTAGTGGTGGCCGAAGCCCCACTGCCGCTACCCCAGGGCTCCAGCAGCGGGGCTCTGGCGCTGCTGGGAGCCCCACGCCCTTTAAATTGCAGCCTGGGGAAGCCGGTCCACTCTGTACCAGGGCAGACCGGCTTACTTTCACCTCTGTGTGTGCCACAGTTTCCCTGCCTGTAAAATTGGGATAATGTTTTTTGAGTTCCTTGAATGGAAGGTTCATAGTTTCATGATTATAAGGCCAGAAGGGACCTCTGCAATCGTCTAGTATGTCCTCCAGTATAGGACATAGGTGTTCCCTGATTAATTCCTGTGTGAATTAGAGCAAATCTTTCAGGGTGGGGGGGAAATGGTTCTATAGAAGTGCAAAGTATTATATTTCTTGCAAACCTAACTCATAGGATATTAATGGGTTATTAAATTCTTTTTGGGGAAGAGAGGGAGGGCAGATAGGCTGCAGAATGCTATGTTGCATGTTTGTCCTGTGACAATTTGTAAGTTAAAGCCATATATTTTCTCATACAGTAACGTTTCCTGCAGCTGTAGTCTTAGCAGGGTGTGCTGCATCCTTATATGAAACATACCTTAAAGAGAGGCCTGAACTTGGGGTGCAAACAAAAGAGGTAAGATGGGTTTATCTGAACCACCTAAGGTAATGAATAGTACATACACAGATTGGCAGTCCTGGGTTCGCTGTGTGGACTGGACTGAGTGGTGGAGGTTTGGGAGAAGGGGCTTTTGTGAGACCATGATGTTGGGGTGGCCTGAGATGAGGTAAATTGGGCAGGTTTTGCTGTTAGGAGGCATGCTGGAGTGTAAAGGGGCATTTGGTTTTAGTGAAGGCAAGGGGATGATGACAAAATGGTATGGGTCGGGGGCTTGGGTGTTTTTTGGGGCTGTTGGGGAAGTGGGGAGAGGGAGACAGGGAATGTTGGGGGCTTTGGATAGATTAGCTATCTACTTAAATGTCTTTTTTCACCAAAATATCTGAGTTGCATCACAATAATTAATGGATTTTATCCTCACAGCACCCTCATGAAATAGGGAACTATTGTCTTTGCAGTAGATGGGAAACTGAGGCATAGAATGATTATGAGATTTATCCAAGGGGCACATGAAATCTGTGAGTCAGTTGGGAAATGGACCCAGATTTTCAGAGTCTCAGTCTAGTGGACAAAGCACTGGACTAATCTCATTACAGGGAGATGTTAGTGCAGAATGGTGGGTGTTGGGAATGTGGTGTAGTGGGGGTCTTCAGTTTAGAGAAATGCTAATGGGGAGGTGTTGAGGGTATGTTATGGGGAAAATACTAGTGGGGCTTTGGATGGGGGAAGCACTAATGAAAGTTTAGGGGAAGGTCTGGAATGCTGATAGGCTTGTTATGAGGGAAATACTATTGGGGCTTTGGCGGAGACAGTTGTCCTGTTGCAGGTTGATTCTTGGAGGTTAGGGAGGAGGCAATAGGGGGAGAGGTGGGAGGTATTTGGAGGAATAGTGTTGGTAGGGGGGGTGCCGTGATTGGGGAGAGGGTATTGTGGGAAGTAGTTTTAGGTGAATGAGGTGCTAAGAGGGAGGCAATTGAGGGAGGTTTGGGGGAGTGAGGTGCTGCAGAAATGGGGTATAGTGTTTGGATGGGAGGCAGGAGGGTGCTATGGGTGGTGCTTGGAGAGGGGGTGCAGTGTACAGGGGAGGCAGTGGGGCACTGTGGGCAGTATTTGGGGAGCGGGTGTTGGGGCAGGGTTGGGTTAGTGCTGGGGGCATTGGTATTTGGTGTTTGGGGGGGCAGTGGTGGGTGGTTTTTGTGGGTGGCAGGGATGCTGGGAGCCGTGTTTGAGGAGGTGGTGAGGGGGTGTTTGGAGGGCAGTGATGGAGGATGCTGGGGGCGATGTTTGAGGAGGTGGTGAGGGGGTGTTTGAGGCAGTGGCAGGGGGTGTTTGGGGGGCAGTGGTGGAAGAGGCTGGGGGTGGTGTTTAAGGAGGTGGTGAGGGGGTGTTTGGGGCAGTGGCAGGGGGTGTTTGGGGGGCGGTGGTGGAAGAGGCTGGGGGTGGTGTTTGAGGAGGTGGTGAGGGGGTGTTTGAGGCAGTGGCAGGGGGTGTTTGCGGGGCGGTGGTGGAAGAGGCTGGGGGCGGTGTTCGAGGAGGGGGTGTTTGGGGGGCAGTGGTGGAGGATGCTGGGGGTGATGTTTGAGGAGGTGGTGAGGGGGTGTTTGGGGCAGTGGCAGGGGGTGTTTGGGGGGTGGTGGTGGAAGAGGCTGGGGGTGGTGTTTGAGGAGGGGGTGAGGGGGTGTTTGGGGCAGTGCCAGGGGGTGTTTGCGGGGCGGTGGTGCAGGATGCTGGGGGCGATGTTTGAGGAGGTGGTGAGGGGGTGTTTGGGGGGCAGTGGTGGAGGATGCTGGGGGCGATGTTTGAGGAGGTGGTGAGGGGGTGTTTGGGGAGCAGTGGTGGAGGATGCTGGGGGCAATGTTTGAGGAGGTGGTGAGGGGGTGTTTGGGGCAGTGGCAGGGGGTGTTTGGGGGGTGGTGGTGGAGGATGCTCGGGTGGTGTTTGAGGAGGTGGTGAGGGGGTGTTTGGGGCAGTGGCAGAGGGTGTTTGCGGGGCGGTGGTGGAAAAGGCTGGGGGCGGTGTTTGAGGACGTGGTGAGGGGGTGTTTGCGGGGCGGTGGTGGAAGAGGCTGGGGGTGGTGTTTGAGGAGGTGGTGAGGGGGTGTTTGGGGGGGAAGTGGTGGAGGATGCTCGGGTGGTGTTTGAGGAGGGGGTGAGGGGGTGTTTGGGGGGCAGTGGTGGAGGATGCTGGGGGTGGTGTTTGAGGAGGTGGTGAGGGGGTGTTTGGGGCAGTGGCAGGGGGTGTTTGGGGGGCAGTGGTGGAGGATGCTCGGGTGGTGTTTGAGGAGGTGGTGAGGGGGTGTTTGGGGCAGTGGCAGGGGGTGTTTGCGGGGCGGTGGTGGAAGAGGCTGGGGGTGGTGTTTGAGGAGGTGGTGAGGGGGTGTTTGGGGGGGAAGTGGTGTTTGAGGAGGTGGTGAGGGGGTGTTTGGGGGGGCAGTGGTGGAGGATGCTGGGGGTGATGTTTGAGGAGGTGGTGAGGGGGTGTTTGGGGCAGTGGTGGAGGATGCTGGGGGCGATGTTTGAGGAGGTGGTGAGGGGGTGTTTGGGGCAGTGGCAGGGGGTGTTTGGGGGGCAGTGGTGGAAGAGGCTGGGGGCGATGTTTGAGGAGGTGGTGAGGGGGTGTTTGGGGCAGTGGCAGGGGGTGTTTGGGGGGCAGTGGTGGAGGATGCTGGGGGTGGTGTTTGAGGAGGTGGTGAGGGGGTGTTTGGGGCAGTGGCAGGGGGTGTTTGGGGGGCAGTGGTGGAGGATGCTCGGGGCGATGTTTGAGGAGGGGGTGTTTGGGGCAGTGGCAGGGGGTGTTTGGGGGGTGGTGGTGGAGGATGCTGGGGGAGATGTTTGAGGAGGTGGTGAGGGGGTGTTTGGGGCAGTGGTGGAGGATGCTGGGGGCGATGTTTGAGGAGATGGTGAGGGGGTGTTTGGGGCAGTGGCAGGGGGTGTTTGGGGGCGGTGGTGGAAGAGGCTGGGGGTGGTGTTTGAGGAGGGGGTGAGGGGGTGTTTGGGGCAGTAGCAGGGGGTGTTTGGGGGGCAGTGGTGGAGGATGCTGGGGGCGATGTTTGAGGAGGTGGTGAGGGGGTGTTTGGGGGGGAAGTGGTGGAGGATGCTGGGGGCGATGTTTGAGGAGGTGGTGAGGGGGTGTTTGGGGGGGAAGTGGTGGAGGATGCTGGGGGCGATGTTTGAGGAGGTGGTGAGGGGGTGTTTGGGGGGGCAGTGGTGGAGGATGCTCGGGGCGATGTTTGAGGAGGTGGTGAGGGGGTGTTTGGGGCAGTGGCAGGGGGTGTTTGGAGGGCAGTGGTGGAGGATGCTGGGGGTGGTGTTTGAGGAGGTGGTGAGGGGGTGTTTGGAGGGCAGTGGTGGAGGATGCTGGGGGCGATGTTTGAGGAGGTGGTGAGGGGGTGTTTGGGGCAGTGGCAGGGGGTGTTTGGGGGTGGTGGTGGAAGAGGCTGGGGGTGGTGTTTGAGGAGGTGGTGAGGGGGTGTTTGGGGCAGTGGCAGGGGGTGTTTGGGGGAGCAGTGGTGGAGGATGCTGGGGGTGGTGTTTGAGGAGGTGGTGAGGGGGTGTTTGAGGCAGTGGCAGGGGGTGTTTGCGGGGCGGTGGTGGAAGAGGCTGGGGGCGATGTTTGAGGAGGGGGTGTTTGGGGGGGAAGTGGTGGAGGGGGTGTTTGATGCAGTGGCAGGGGGTGTTTGGGGGGCGGTGGTGGAAGAGGCTGGGGGTGGTGTTTGAGGAGGTGGTGGGGGGTGTTTGGGGCAGTGGCAGGGGGTGTTTGGGGGAGCAGTGGTGGAGGATGCTGGGGGTGGTGTTTGAGGAGGTGGTGAGGGGGTGTTTGGGGTGGTGGCAGGGGGTGTTTGGGGGGGAAGTGGTGGAGGATGCTCGGGTGGTGTTTGAGGAGGGGGGGAGGGGGTGTTTGGGGGGCAGTGGTGGAGGATGCTCGGGTGGTGTTTGAGGAGGTGGTGAGGGGGTGTTTGGGGCAGTGGCAGAGGGTGTTTGGGGGGCAGTGGTGGAGGATGCTGGGGGTGGTGTTTGAGGAGGTGGTGAGGGGGTGTTTGGGGGGGCAGTGGTGGAGGATGCTGGGGGCGATGTTTGAGGAGGTGGTGAGGGGGTGTTTGGGGCAGTGGCAGGGGGTGTTTGGGGGGCGGTGGTGGAAGAGGCTGGAGGGGGTGTTTGGGGGGCAGTGGTGGAGGATGCTGGGGGCGATGTTTGAGGAGGTGGTGAGGGGGTGTTTGGGGCAGTGGCAGGGGGTGTTTGGGGGGCGGTGGTGGAAGAGGCTGGGGGCGATGTTTGAGGAGGGGGTGAGGGGGTGTTTGGGGGGCGGTGGTGGAGGATGCTGGGGGCGATGTTTGAGGAGTGGGTGAGGGGGCGTTTGGGGCAGTG
This sequence comes from Macrochelys suwanniensis, assembly GCA_033296515.1. Lineage (NCBI taxonomy): Eukaryota > Metazoa > Chordata > Testudines > Chelydridae > Macrochelys > Macrochelys suwanniensis. The sequence continues at coordinate 18,353,903 of CM065779.1, read as the reverse complement.
GCAGGGGGTGTTTGGGGGGCGGTGGTGGAAGAGGCTGGAGGGGGTGTTTGGGGGGCAGTGGTGGAGGATGCTGGGGGCGATGTTTGAGGAGGTGGTGAGGGGGTGTTTGGGGCAGTGGCAGGGGGTGTTTGGGGGGCAGTGGTGGAGGATGCTCGGGGCGATGTTTGAGGAGGTGGTGAGGGGGTGTTTGGGGCAGTGGCAGGGGGTGTTTGGGGGGCGGTGGTGGAGGATGCTGGGGGTGGTGTTTGAGGAGGTGGTGAGGGGGTGTTTGGGGCAGTGGCAGGGGGTGTTTGGGGGGCAGTGGTGGAGGATGCTGGGGGCGATGTTTGAGGAGGGGGTGAGGGGGTGTTTGGGGCAGTGGCAGGGGGTGTTTGGGGGCGGTGGTGGAAGAGGCTGGAGGGGGTGTTTTGGGGGGCGGTGGTGGAAGAGGCTGGAGGGGGTGTTTGGGGGGGCAGTGGTGGAAGAGGCTGGAGGGGGTGTTTGGGGGCGGTGGTGGAAGAGGCTGGGGGTGGTGTTTGAGGAGGGGGTGAGGGGGTGTTTGGGGCAGTGGCAGGGGGTGTTTGGGGGGCGGTGGTGGAAGAGGCTGGAGGGGGTGTTTGGGGGGCAGTGGTGGAGGATGCTGGGGGCGATGTTTGAGGAGGTGGTGAGGGGGTGTTTGGGGCAGTGGCAGGGGGTGTTTGGGGGGCAGTGGTGGAGGATGCTGGGGGTGGTGTTTGAGGAGGTGGTGAGGGGGTGTTTGGGGCAGTGGCAGGGGGTGTTTGGGGGGCAGTGGTGGAGGATGCTGGGGGCGATGTTTGAGGAGGGGGTGAGGGGGTGTTTGGGGCAGTGGCAGGGGGTGTTTGGGGGCGGTGGTGGAAGAGGCTGGAGGGGGTGTTTGGGGGGGCAGTGGTGGAAGAGGCTGGAGGGGGTGTTTGGGGGCGGTGGTGGAAGAGGCTGGGGGTGGTGTTTGAGGAGGGGGTGAGGGGGTGTTTGGGGCAGTGGCAGGGGGTGTTTGGGGGCGGTGGTGGAAGAGGCTGGAGGGGGTGTTTGGGGGGGCAGTGGTGGAGGATTCTGGGGGCGCTGGGACTGTGGTGGGGGGTGCTCCGGGGGCAGTGTCAGTGTGCGGGGAGGGAGGAGGTGGGGTGTCCCGGAGCAGCGGGGAGGCACGGAGGCGTCTGAGGGCACTGCCGGGGCAGCCGCCGTGCGGACTGGCTGCGGCCGGGGATCCCGGCCCCGCACGGCGGAGGGAGGCCCCGGCTCTCCGCGCCCCGCCCCGCGCTCTCCCCCGCCCCCCTGCGCCGGCTGCCGCCGCTGGGAGCCGAGAGCGGAGCCACTCGCTGGTCCCGCGCCGCCGCCTGCGCCATGAGCTTCTTGTTGTGAGTAGCGCCGGGCTCGCGCTGCCCCCCGCCAGCCCCCCTCACCCCGCCGGGCCTTGGGACGGGGACCCCCCCCCCTCGGCTCTGCGCCTCTCTCCCGGAGCCGCCCCCCTCTTCCCCCGTGCGAGCCCGGCTTGGGGGCACTGCAGGTGCCCGGCCCCGGGCTGCCGGCTTGTGCGCTCGGAAGCAGCTCAGGGGCTCCCTAGTGCCGCCTCGCAGCCACCGTGAGCTGGGTCCCGGGAGCTCCGCTCACCCCCTTCTCCCGGCTTTGTGCTCCCCCAAGCTGTGCCCGGCCGCCGAGAGCGGCGCTCTCTGCCCCTGGGGCTTTGATGAGAGCAGGCACAGGGTGATCGCCCCTGCCACCAGCACACAGGATCATTGTTTTGTTGGCTCAGGCCAGCCGTGAGCGCAGCCGCTGCTGTAGAGAAATAGACATCTTGGACAGTAACACTGAGAAATCCCCATCCTCCTTTCCTGTACTGGCCCTAGGGTGACCAGATGTCCCGATTTCATAGCGACAGTGGCGATATTTGGGGCGTTTTCTTATATAGGCTTCTATCAACCCACACTCTCTGTCCCGATTTTCCACATATGCTGTCTGGTCACCCTAACTGGCCCTGAACCCGCCATACAAGTATTGGTGTAACATGGTGTTATATTATTCCTGTTACCTGTACCTTAACATCAACCCTAGTGTTTGGGGGGGGTGGGGAGGAGTGGTTCTTGTGAGTCCTGTTTTTTTTAAAAAAAAAAACATTTTTGTAAAGGGTAGATTTCTAAAATTAGAAGTTCATGATTACATAGGTCTGGGACCACCAGACAGCCTTGTAAATATCTCTTGGGCATGAGTTTGTTTTCACAGAGGGAAACATGTTGGCATATTTCGTTCCTCCAACCTGTAAATAAAAAAATGAAAAGGGAGGGAGGGGGAGGTTTAAAGGAAAAAAATACAGGAAATAAATCACTGCACTCCATTAATATAGAGAAGTGAGACTTTCTGAAATGTTACTCTGCAAAGACCATTCTGAATTTGCTCAGCTGGTAATATGGACATAGGCCAACGTTCATAAAAAAAATCTGCAGAGGGAAACACTAGGTAGGTACTAAGTTAGACTTTTTCTTTTCAAACTAACTAAAAATATGTCAGCAAACACCTTTTAACATGAAGTATTTTGGCTGATGTGTTAATGTAGTCTATTCAGCCTCATAAAACATTAGGAATTAAAAGTTTATTAAGGATTCAGATACTCCTTGTGCTGATGATTACCTTTCATCTGCTATAAATATAGCAAACCAGGTAGGTAAGAAGGTGCTGACTGGATGGATGATGAGAAGGCAATTGTTTACTGCAAGGATGCAAAGATCCTCTAGGAATTAGTGACAAATCAGACACATGTAATACCTATGTTTTTGCTATTCAGCTTCATAGACTAGAGTGGAACTGAATGACCCTTGTTACAAGGTACTTAAGACAATTAATGTAAACCAGTTCAGTGACCTATTAACTAAACAGAGATGCACTCCAAAGAAGGAGGAGGGGGTGGAATTACACAGCTGAAAAAGATACCATTTAATAGTTAAACTTCATTTAGGCCCCAATTTACAAAACCAACTGGTGCTTAAAATTAAGCACATACATAAGTCTTTGCTGGATCAGTGGCATGGTATCTGAAAGTTGGTGAAGGCATATATTGATAACTGTTAGATGTCATATGGTTGGCCTAATTCTAAAGAGCATGGGAGGAGATGCTTTCCTCTTGGGAACTGGAGTAGTAGTGACTCTCTCATCATGAAGAGACACTATTCTCGCTGTAATTAAGATTGATATTAGCTTCCTTTTATAAACCTAGTCAGTACATATACATTGGTAAAGTTTGCCAAAACCAACCCAATTCACCTGAAATTGCAGATGCAGTATCTTAGTCCAGGGTAGAATTGGTAGATAACTACCAGCTGAATGACCAAGCTTGCTAGTCAGAGGTAGATACAAAAGATTATTGGGTGTCAGGGGCACTGTCCTGGTTAGAAGCTTAGCTATGCCCCTCCTCCACCATCCCAAGCTGCTGGGAAAGAGGAAGGGTGACACCAGAATGCTGTCCTTGGATTCTGGTGTGTGTCTGGGAGTGGGAGTTGGTTTCATAATCCATGGCCCCTGACTAATTGGTGTCAGAAAAACGTGAAGCTCTGGCTGCTGAAAGGGAAAGATAAACTTTCTGTCTCTTCTCCTTTTCCAGAGCCTCCTGGCTTCTGGAATGGGGTGAAGCAGGTCTCTGCTACTCTACCATTTCCTCCAAGCCTCCATTGGTCAGGGTCAGCTTCCTGTATGAATAACTTCAGTGCCCGTACTCAGGAGGACAGCACTTCATTTGCTTATAATTGAAAGAGTTTCTTTCAAATCTTAAGGTCTAGAAACTTACATGTGTGGTTTTTTAAATTTAAATTTAGCAGAAATTGATGCCTGTTCTCCTCCCCACCTAGCTTTCAGCTTCCTACTGGCAAGTAGATATTTCAAGCATTTTCCTAAAAAAGGTTAATGTTATGTCTGATCAATCTCTCCCCCCCCCCCCGAATTATCGTTTATTATCCTGGTTACACCCATCAAAACCAAAATCTTATATAACACATGAACGTGTTTACATATTCAATATCTCACTCACTTTTTAGGCTGCAAAATAAACACACTTTTTTAGACATAGCTTCAGGAGGATTAATTGCTGCTGCAGGTAACAGGTGTTTTCCCTCCTTCCTCCCCTTTTTCCAGTCCAATCATACAGTGCTCTCTTTTTTATTTTCCAACTTGGTACACATTTTTATATTTATCTGGTGCAGTCTTATTATGAAGGTTTTATAAAGATGCTTCTGTTAGGTGTACCATATGGTGATGTACCAATCCTCTATACAAGTGCAGGTTATATCTTCAGTAAATGCTATAATTCTCCAATTTGCCACTGTAGCACAAGATAAAATCCCACATTCTCCTTGTCAACTGGGTTTCCAAATAACATAGCAGTTGTGTTCATATGGGGCCCAATCATGCTGGGTGCTGAGCGCCTCCTGAAATGTGGAGAATATTCTCAATTTCCATTTATCAGACCCATGATTATTCCATTCTTTGATAGGGTCAGTGAGTGGTCAGCATGAAGTGCATTTGGCTCACTCTTATCTAACTATGGGGGAAGAATTCAAGGGAACATTTTCAACTTGAAAATAGCATTTCTTTTAAAATAAAAGTGTACCTACTATTATCAAAATAAAATCTGTTATCATTGAGAGAAGTTAATGAATTTAAAAAAATGTTTTATTTACTGCTTGTATTTGACAGCTGTGTTGTATGTTGTCACTTTCACTGTTTTCCCTGTATACTCAGTATTTCCCATGTTGAAAAGATCCTTGTAAACATCTGTAGGAGAGCAAAAAAAGAGATACGGAATATACTCTTTAACAGGTCGTGCTATCAAAAGCTGGGTAAACAATAAAAAAGTTGAGTTCCAAAAGATTCAGTTTGACAGATTCCTTTCAAAAGGAAATTACAGGAGAGTTGCAGAAATCATAGTCTGCATCTCCAAGGAAGAAATTAAAGATAGTTCTGTAGGCGTACCATCTGGCAACTTGCTACTGCAATCCTGAATTACTAAAACTGCCCTAGGAAAGAAGCTCCATCAAAAAATGATTTTTAATACAAATTCCTGACATAATTCAGGATCCTAAAGTTTTTATTATCTAGCAGTTGTGTACCCTTAAGATTATGTAACCCCCCATCTGTAAGGCCAATATACAGTTTCATATTTTTTATTAAAATGAGCAGTCAGAATTGACAAGTGCAGATTTCTGGCGAAAAAGAGCTATAGGAAACAATTTCTGGGAGTGAAGAGGGATAAGTTTATATTTGTTGGAATGTATGCATTATTTATTGGTAATATTTACGTGAGCAATCTCCCAATAAACATCAGTGTGAAGGTGACTTGTAAACAAAGGGGGAAAATGTGCTTCTGATCATATCGGTTTTTGTTTCTTCGTGATGTATAATTAAGACCTGACTTTTTTGTTTTTAAATCTACTAAATTCAAGCCTCCTTTATACATATGGAGGCCAAAAAGGGAATGTGTGCCTACTCTTCTCCCACCTTCCTCCCTTCACTACTGCTTGCAGGTCCACTTCAAAATCAGAACTATAAAAATCATAAGCACATTTCATAGCAGATAAAGTACAGAATAGATATACTTTAGATAATTTTCTTGACTGAAAAGTACTGTCTTTTGTGCCTTCTCTAGCCCACTCAGTGTTCTTGAAGAACTGTCTGGCTGTTCTCTACTTTTCTCAGCTTTGCCAGAAGTCAAGCCAGTCTATTGTTCTGCTCCCTATAATAATCTCTCTCTCTTTCCTCCTCCCACTCTAGTGTCCTGGCTGCTGCAATTGGGAGGGAGGGGAAAGAGGGAGGAGTTTCCACTACTTTATCTGTTCCTAACCTCTATTGTTGGGTGATCCTTCCCAGTGATGCTTCTTGTAGGATTCCTAAGGTACTGCGAATGAAACTGACCTGATTTTGGTCAGTTTCATGGGTGCTCATAGGGCTCCGGATAACAGTTGTGAAAACCCACCATCTGTTCAGTTTACACTCTGCTACAGTTTGGGAGACCTCAGAGCTACAGTAAAGGCACTGGACTGTGTGCAGACTCTGAAGGACACCCATGCTGATTACATTGTTTGTGTTTGGAAGGTTTTCTTTGCAACTATAAAGTGCTAGAAGCTTCCTTTTTTAAAAAACTGAAACTCATGAGAGTTTAGATTTTGCTGAAGCTAATGAAACTTAGCTGGGAAAGCGTCCTGCTCATCATATCAAGGGAATCTTCCAAGCCCTGGTGGCAGCAGTGCCGGTAAACCTTACTTTCTGTGAAATTAAAGTGTCACAACTGGTTCCATATGCCACAGCCTCATCCAAACAGTTCTGATGGTAATCCCTATTGCGGCTATGGTATATGGAACCAGTTTGTGACACTTAATTTCACAATAAGGATTTTTAGTAATTATAAAGATAATTGGATTATGGGCTGTTTAAATGTATAGTCTTACCAAAAATCTGTTTAACGTTATTTAAACAAAGTATTTTCAAATGCTGTAGCTAAAGTACTCATCGCTTCTGAGTACTTCCGTTCAGCTCCTATTTTCAAAGGGTCAAAGTCCAAGGATTTGCTCCCATGCTGGTAGCTCCGGTCTTTCACTTTGTATCCCGTTGTGATCCCTTCTTTGACAGCTGTCGGAAACCCTAATGCTGAACACAGTACTAAAACCTAAATGAAAACCCCCATTTTCCTGGTTTCCCCATCTTTAATATAATTTATTTTGCAATTCTCAGACTGTCTTGACAATGTCTTTTAAAATGCTTGTTGCTTTATTTTTCCCTTTGATAATCCCTTGGGATCTCAGAAAACTTCTAGAAAACTTTTCTTCAGTATTATACATACACTGCCTTATCATAGGGTTTCTCCCAAACACTGGGCTACTGGGGCAGACTTTCTCCTTCATCAATGCCACTACCCCTACCCCATTAATTGAACCAAAATAAGAACTGAAATACCTCCTGATGCAGGGAACTCCATATTCTCTTACAATGAACTGTAGAGTCTGCCCCCCCCGCCCCAAAATAGGTTTGTGCCTACCATGCTTGAGCTCTTTCTTGCTCCTTCTCCCTCAGATTATTGTTGGTGGACTGTGGAGCCAAAGCTGTGTGGTATGCTCATTTGAGTTCCCAGCTACAAGATGAAATAGTACTACCCTGGGAGTGGTAGAATTATTGGGATGACTTTAAAGCTCCATGATATTAGTGATGTTGCAATGAATTTTAAAGTCCAGAGATCACATCTGAAAAACTTCTGCACATAAAATGTAATCTTCTGAGATACATAAATGAAGGACTGAATGGATGCTCCTGTTAGGCTTTTTTTTAATTATTTTTAATTTATGCTTGTGGGTAAAGAAGCATTAGTTTAAAAAACAAACACAAACTAAAAGACATTGACAGAGAAATGCATAGTTCATTGTGGAGATTTCGTACTTGTTCACCACCACAATAGCTACTGCATCTTAATTACTTCCTAAATGTGTGCTTTTAAGCCAAAATTGTTTCATACTTCTAATTTCCCCATGATGTTTATTTTTCTGTGCCTATACTACTAGCTATTATAGTTGTAAAATGAAAATAAGAACAGAATCCTGACCACTTTCAAAGGCAAGATTTCTGTGCAACCTTGTTTATTTTGATCCTGTAATATTATTTCTTTTGAAAGTACATTGTAAGTGTTTTTGATAAGATTGTACTGAGTCCTTGAACTTAGAACTGTACCATTCTACAGGAGATTGTGGTACCAAGACACCAGCGGTACATTTTTTTGGTCCCCTGTTTGCAAAGGGATGAAGATGGGTATTGAAAGTGATTGTGTATTAACTGTTGTTGCAAATGTTACTTTTTTAAAGCTTCATAAACATGGTGATATATCCTGGTACATTGACACAAATCAGATATGTTCATGAAACTGCTTGCCTATATTAGCAAATCTCGGCAAGTATATCCGTTACATGTTTAGGCCTTCTACTTATCCTCCCTTGGCATTAGACTATTGTTGTTTCCATTAGTACCTAACTTGCAGCCTCAGTGCTCAACTTTACTCTAAAGTAAATAAATAAATGAAACTTAACTAGGAAAATAAAACCTCTCAATTTTATTTAAAAAAGGAAAAACTAGAAGGCTGTTTTAAATTAATTTAGTCTATCTTAGCTCTGCAGTAGTATAGGATAGGAAATACTGTGGTACTGGAGATATTCATAGGACTTTTTACCGGCAAATAAAATAAACTGCAACATATGCCTTGGCATGTCTTATTACTTAATTAACCAAAACGTTCCTACTAAATCTGGGGGAACAGTGAGCTTGCTGAAAAAATGAGATGTAACTGTATGAGAAACTTTACTGTCAGAGGATTAGAGCAAGGAAGGTCATCAGTCATATTGACTCAGTTGTTGCAGAATCCCTTTCTGGCAATGAGTGAATATTCCTTTGTCACATCCTACAGACCATCTTTTATTTTCTTCCCATTAAATTTAAATTGAGTGGGATTGCATGAATCCAGTGTTTAGCGTTGCCTTCTCATGGGTTTTTTTTTTTTACATAGTCATCTAGAAGCATCTTGTAGAATCATCGTTTGGCTTGACATTGCCTGCTCTGTTCCTGGTTTTGCTTTTGTGGCAATAACAATAACTGGCTAGAGTTGCTCTAGATCATCTGTTTCATGACACCGCTAGCACTGTTGGAGGAGGACTACTGGAATGCATTTGTGTCATCATGCTGAGTATTATTCTCTGCTCTGGGGAACATATAAGTCAGCAGAGACTGAGCTATCAAAGGTAGCTGAAAAAAATCTAAAAACTCCTTTGAAAGTGTGGCTGAGAGTTCTTTTGTTCCTTCTTACTTTTCTCACTGACTCCAGTGGGAGCTCTTCCTGAGTAAACTCTTTGTATGACTCATCTTTTCACGAAGAAATACGTTGAACGTTAAAAATGAGATTACTCCTATAGAGATATACTCTGAAGTATTATAGTAACATGCAGTGGTTCTGAGTGAATTTTCTCAAACTGTGTGTCCCCAAACATTTTGAGTATGGACTAGTTTAAATATAACTGATCACAAGATGGATCTTCTATTCATTTCACTTCTCTACAGGAGGTGCTTTTCATATGACCTGCTTTTTCATTAATAGATTCCAACACGAAAAGGGACCATTGTGATCATTTAGTCTGACCTGTATAAACAGACCATGCAACTTCCCCCAAAATAATTCCTAGAGCACATGTTCTAGAGAAACATTCAATCTTGATTTAAAAATTGTCAGTGATGGAGAATCCACCATGACCCTTGATAAGTTGTTCCAATGACTAATTACTCTCAGTTAAAAATGTATCCCTTATTTCCGGTCTGAATTTGTCTAGCGTCAACTTCGAGTAATTGGCTCATGTTATACCTTTCTCTGCTAGATTGATGAGCCCATTTTTCAGCATAACTGTCTTGCTACATTCACTTTCCCAAGGCTGGCCCAGCAGCACTCCTATGTTGACACATCAGGTACATCCAGAACACAGTAAGGTCTATGCAGGGACTCTGGAAGTGGGAACAGAAGTGTGGTAGAAGGGAAGAAGAGCTAGAGGGTGAGGATCTAGAAACACATGGCGGATGCTTCAAGCCCCACTTCAGAGAAACTTGACCTTACTTCTCCCCTCCCCCACACTTTAGATTTTTTTTTTCTGAACTCCCCACCTCTGTCTACAAAGTAGCACTGCAGTCTCCTAGTACCACAGAGCTGCTATTAGTTTTTCTGGAGGGGCAGGAGTAGCTCCTGTTGCTAAGGTGTTCAGAACATCATCCTGATACTAGTGCATCATTCTGTTCTTGTGAATATAATCATTAACCTGCTGATTAGAAATCTCCTGAATTGTTAGCAGTCTCACAGTTCCACTCTCACATATTACATCATCTCTACCAGAAATTATATTTTAAATGACTGGAAGTATTGCTTCCAGTGTGGGTTGAGTCTCTAATTCTATGCCATGTTCTATAGCTCTCAGCTTTGTTACACATTTCAGTAGTGCTCTGTTAAATTGGTGGCTTTTCTTTCCATTTAAATGTGTGAATTGACTCAGCAGTTCCTCATTTTTTCATTGTACAAAATCATTGTTTCAAATGCACAAAGACAAAAACCCCATTCTTTTGTAATTAATGAAGGTAAAACTATTTTTTTCCCTGAGACTGTGTCTAAATGTTTATAAGCAGTGAATTTTTGGTGATTCAGAAGTGAATGGCTTCCATGCTCTTCTCCCATTCCCTCTCCACTTGCCTGCAGGAAAAAATATGGACATTAAGAGCCTTTTGGTCTATCAAGCCTTGACCTTAAATACATAGACTTATATCACTTCAATATAACTTCAAATATCTAGAAGGCTGTAGGCATTCTTCCCTTTCCCCACAAAAAAAATCTCTTGTTTCCTCTTGAGCTGTTTCTGGTTCCAAATTCCGTCTGTCTTTTGTGTGAAGACATTTCTGCCTCACTTGTTTACCCTCTGGTTAGTCTCTCTCTCCCCCTTTACTACAGCCTACAGCTGCCATTTAGCAGCAGTCCATTTATATTCTTACTGTGATCCTACCCCTGCCTTGGTTCTCTTTACTCTAAGCAGTATAGCTTTCTTCCTCTCTCTCTGAATTATTTTTGGTTGCCCTTCATCACACCTTTTTGAATATGGCAGTATCCCTACGGGGATCATTATCTGTGTCCTGGGGATACAATCCTATTAAATGTAGGAATTTGCCACTTTCAATGGCAAAGTTGACTAAATTATGGATACACTTTCAAAATCCCTGAACTTCCTGTCCTTATTACAAGTCTAATTGTTCTGTTTACGACAGGGAGAGACAAATGATGCTTAAATAGTCAAGTAACTAGCTGCAGTAGAGACATGCTCTTGCTAAAAGTTAAGGGGGATTCCTTTTGAAGTAACAGGATTTGGGCCCAAAGCACATTCTAGTGGCTCCCTTTGTTAAATTTAATACAAATAACCCACATTTGGTCTCACTACTTCTGATTTTAGTTAGACTTCTACCAACTTTCAGTCTTCAGCGGTTGTTTTACTTCAGAGCCTCGTTTATAGTTTTCCATTGTCAAATGCAGTGGTAATGCTTTTAGGGTTTCAGAACTTTCCATTCAAGACCCAGAAATGAAATTGGTAGTTAGTATACTTGTATCCTTTCTCAGCACATTTTATGGCTACACGAAGATCTTATTAAACTTAAAAACCATAAACTTTCAAATTAATCTGTTTCCAAACATGAATTTAAAGGAACTTCCGGTGCACTTCCTATCCTTGATTCTGCTGTCTTATTTTTTTATGGTTTTACAGTCATTTTACTATATATTTTTAAAATGTTATTCTTTCCTCTGTTGCAGTGTGAGTGTCAAACAGGGGAATCTGAATAAGTAAACAGGAAAAACAGTGAAACTGACCATGTACACAAAGTGCTGTCAAAAGCACAAAGTAAAACAGAAAAAAGAGAAATAGATATATTTTTCTTAGTCTCTTTTCTGTTCTCTTGTGAATTGTAACGATAGTAGGTAACACTTGTTCAGGCATCTCTATTTTTGTTTTAACTATACGATACTACTTTGCAGGAGTCAAGCAATTTTAGCTGACATTAGTTATATCAGGATATGAAATCTGGTACATGTTGCATTAAACATTGAGGATTATGTAATGAAGCTTTTATGATCATAGAATATCAGGGTTGGAAGGGACCACCTTAGGAGGTCATCTAGTCCAACCCCCTGCTCAAAGCAGGACCAATCCCCAATTTTTGCCCCAGATCCCTAAATGGCCCCCTCAAGGATTGAACTCACAACCCTGGGTTTAGCAGGCCAATGCTCAAACCACTGAGCTATCCCTCCCCCCATGATGATGTAGTATATTATAGTGTAGATTTTGTAGAATCTCTGATACGTTATTCATGATCACATCCTATCCTAAGTCTTTCTGTTGTGCTTTGTTTTAGGGTTAGTCTACATTAGAAGCGCTATAGGGATAGCTCAGTAGTTTGAGCATTGGCCTGCTAAACCCAGGGTTGTGAGTTCAATCCTTGAGGGGGCCATTTAGGGATCTGGGGCAAAAATTGGGGATTGGTCCTGCTTTGAGCAGGGGGTTGCACTAGATGACCTCCTAAGGTCCCTTCCAACCTTGAGATTCTGTGACATAGTAGGGCAGCTGCAGCATGTCCGGTGAAGACACTTTATGCCGACGGGAGAGCTCTCTCCCATTGGCATAATAAAACCACCACCATGAGAGTTGGTAGCTATGTCGGTGGGAGAAGCTCTCCCGCAAACATAGTGCTGTCTACACCGGTGCTTAGGAGGATGTCTTATTCTTGCCCCCTCAGTGACGTAAGTTATACCAACATAAGTGGTAGTGTGTACAAGACATTAATTTCTTGTCTCTGATTATTTTAGTCTTTATTTTATTTCCTTAAGTGAACACTATGTACCATTAATCAACTCAGAAGTGTAATCTAAGGCCTGGTCTACACCTAATAATTAGCTTGACCTAGCTACATTGCTCAGAGCTGTGAAAAATGTCATGCCCATTGCAATGTAGTTAGGTCAACCTAACCCCCTATCGTAGACACAGCTAGGTTGACAGAAGAATTTGTACATTGACCTACCTACCACTTTTCAGAGAGCTGGATTTACTACATTGACACAAACAAACTTTCCAGCAATGTAGGATGCACCTACACTACAGTGCTACAGAGGCATAGCTGTGCTGCTGTAGTGTAGACATACCCAAGTGTATACCTTCAGGCTACTACATGATGTTTGCACTACTTTTTCTGGTTTTCCATGTTTGTATCATCAGCCAGTTTTATTTACCTTATAGAAAGAGGTAGAATTGCAAACATGTATTTAATAGCGTGACCCTTTGTGAAACTATTTCTTATTGATATCTTAAAAAATATAAAACTTTGAACCCCATTTCTAAACTATCTAGATAGCATGGTATCTAGATAGATTGGTCCTGCTTTGAGCAAGGGGTTGGACTAGATGACCTCCTGAAGTCCCTTCCAACCCTGATATTCTATGATTCTATGAAAAGAAACTCTGCCCCTGCAGGTCAGCTGTCTGTGTCTCTGGTTGGATTTACCTTAGGCATTCACAAAGTGTTTTTCAAAAAAGTGCTGATCAGTTACAGTTGTTTTTTGTGTACTAACAATATCAAATCAGTTCCTTAAATCCAGTTTTGTTTGTTGTTTCTAATGTGCTCTTTAATTCATTAACTTCAGGAATTTGTGTACAGTTTGGGTTCTGAAAATCCATGCTTCCTGCCCTCCATTATGTTGTGTCTAAATAGATTTGAAGGCTATTCCTATCACAAAGAGATTATTTAGGCTGCAAAGGGATATAACTAGAAATAATGAAGTGACATTAAGAATAGTTGGCTTGAATACCAGGAAATTTCTTATTGATGAAATCTGTATAATTATAGAATAGTCTCGCAATAGAAGAGGTAGAAGCCCATTGTATGAAACATTTTCACCTTGACTGGATAACGAATGGGGGGGAAAGTATTGTAGTGAACACTACAGCACTGAGAAGTCAAAAATGGGAAAGTCTTGTTAATCATCTAGTCTAGACCTATATGAGTCTGTAAATGACATACAAACTTTATTCTTTTCTTAATGTTTCTCATATCTATTGTGTAGTTGCTGTCAGACTTGGTATCAAAAGTGGGCTTGGTGTTGGGTGTTTTTTTTTTAAATTTTGTTTGGAATCTACATAACTTTATCTTAAGTAATGGTGATTTATAATCTTCATGTCTGATCTCTTGTGGACACTGGTATATCACAATATGTGTTGTCCTGTCTTATTTGTACCCAGTTGTCCTGCATCCCATGGCCTCACACATTACTGCCTTCTTTGAAACACTCAACTGTCTCACTCTTACCATTGTACCATTAAGAGCAAGTTCCTCATCCTCTCAGATCCCTACATGTCTGTGCACATGCTTGTATCTCACCATCTTCTTGATTGCCTGTCCTTCTTGTCACTTCACCCATGCTACCCTTGCATGGAATGCCTTTCCAAACTTTTGCCAAGTGTCCTCCCTCTCTACACTTGAATCTCTTCAGAACTAACTTCTTCTGCAAGACCTTTCTATGTCAAGACTTCTGAAAGCATATTGACATTACAATCCCACAAGCAGTCTAGACCTTCTTTCTACACTTTTTCTGTTCTGCGTGTTTAACTTGTGACAATTCTAACAGAACTGCTGTCTAATATTCAGACTATATAATCTGCAGAGCAGAGACTGTGTTTTCTTCCATGTTCTATACAGTACTGAGCATGTTGTTGGCATTCGTTAACATTATAAAAATACTATTCTGTTGCAGGGCTCTACTTTTACTGACAACTAATCTTAGTCTGCCATTGCATAAATTGCATGGTGTATGGCCTTAGTTTTCGTTCTTGCTGCAGGATGCACTTGGAATCTTTCTCAGTGGCATATAGACCTTTTCTGATGGTCTGATATTTACAACTATATTGTGCTCCGCTTCTGTAAAGGGGAATGTACTTTACATTCAAGTACAGTAGAAATATGAAAGTATTCCAATTTCTCTTTTAAGGCCAGATTTTATGTTTAAGGAAAGACGGGCTTCACAGAAATCTGAATGATTTATTGCTTAACCTTCCTTTGGCTGATTTGTTTAGCATATTCAGACATTACTGAGTGGTTCCCAGAGTCCTCTGCCATGTTTGCGTGCCCAGGTGCTTGTGGTGGAAAAACTTAACTGTGTTTAAACTTTTAATTTTTGGAACCTTTTCAGTGAAATGAGGGAGGGACCTTGTTCTGAATATTTTAATACCTACAAGTTGTCAAGGAAGCAAAGATCATCCAACTCTTTCCCTCTAAGTAATTTTGAAAATAAAACTGGGTGAAAATATAACTCTTGTTTTGAGTTTGCCCTGTGACTTTTTTAAAAGCAAGTTAATGCTAGTGAAAAGAAATAAGGCCCTCTTCAATCTTAGTAAGTGGAAAAAGTAATACTAGGGAGAAAGTAGCCCCATTAATTATAAGTAGAATTAAATTAGTGACTCGGATTGTTGAGATGTTGAACTCCTTTATTACATCTGTCCAAGAAAAATATCAAAGTTTGAACAGTAGACTAGGAAGGCCAACTATGTTCATGTATTTAAAAATAAAAAAGTTACTATCAGTTTTAGAATAGGTAAATGAATACTTGAAAAATATGAGCCTACACAAGTGGTCCAATGTATCTTATACATCCTAGGATATTAAGGAAATTGTCCAACAAATTTATTGGACCACTGGCAATTCTGTTTGAAAAATCATGGAAATCTTCAAGAAAGCAAAGTACTGATTTTTAAAAATTGATTTCAAATAAACAAAGACTGATCCTGGCAATTTAACTTCTTGCAAGTCTAATTTCTATTTATAGTAAAATGAGGAAAAATACCAAGTGAAACATATCTGGACATCTAGAGAGTAGTGAAATCATGAACAACAGGAAACATGGAGTTAGTAATTAAGAAATTATGCCAGGCAAACTTGATTTGCTTTTTATAATAGACTTAGTGGAAGGGAATGCAATAGATATATTTAGACTTTAGAAAGAATTTGGAACTGTCTCACAGATTAAATTGAAAAATTAATTTAAACTATCTTTGAAAAAGTTATTCCAGGTCACTTTTAAAACTGTCTGAAAGTCCGTAAAGAAAAAGTAGTGACAAACAGCAATTCATTGAGTTGGAGCAAGAGGTGTCTAGTGAGCTAGTGAAGGGTCAGTGGTAGGAGTGGTCTTAATTTAAACACTTTAAAGTGTTCCCCGTCTTCCAGAGCATACATGAATTTCATCAACATGCTTGTAGATTGAGAGGAATTGCAGACATCAGTAAATGTAGAGAGGTAATAAAAAGAGACTCCGGGCATGGCTACACTTACAAATGTAGAGCGCTTTGAATTAAACCAGCCTTCGTAGAGCGCAGTAGGGAAAGTGCTGCAGTCTGTCCGCACTGACAGTTGCAAGCGCACTGACGTGGCCACATTTGCGGCACTTGCAGCGGCATTGGGAGCGGTGCATTATCGGCAGCGATCCCACAGAGCACCTCTTCCCATTCTGGTGCTGTGGCTTGTAGGAAGGGGACTGGAGATGCGGGGCATTCTGAGCCCTGTCCCAACGCCCCGTGATGCATCGGTTCGCATCCCAACAATCCCTGTGCTTCCGTCCACATTGGGCGCTATCTTTCAACGTTTTTTGTACTGTGCGCTCTGTCTTCCCTTTCGGTCTGCGGGAATGGAGCCTGAAGTGCTGAGGAATATGCTGACGAGTCTCGCCAGCACGTCACGTTTGGCAGTCGAGTTACTCCTTAAGCTACAAACTGACAGTGAGGACTCCGACGATGATATCGACTTGAGTAACGCATACGACACGAGATTGCTTGTGGCATTCACGGACATGCTCACCACCGTGGAATGCAGATTTTGGGCTCGGGAAACAAGCACTGAGTGGTGGGATCACATCGTCCTGCAAGTCTGGGATGACGAGCAGTGGCTGCAGAACTTTCAGATGAGAAAAGCCACTTTCATGGGACTATGTGAGGAGCTCACCCCCATCCTGCGACGCAAGGACACGAGATTGAGAGCTTCCCTGACGGTGGAGAAGCGGGTGGCTATTGCAATCTGGAAGCTGGCAACTCCAGACAGCTACCCATCGGTCGCTAACCAGTTTGGAGTGGGAAAGTTGACCATTGGAAGCCGGTTGATGTAAGTTTGCAGGGCCATTAATCACATCCTGCTCAGAAGAATCGTGACTCTGGGTAACATGCATGATATTATGGCTGGCTTTGCACAAATGGGTTTTCCTAACTGAGGAGCGGCGATAGATGGGACGTATATTCTAATTCTGGCACCAGCCCACCTAGCCTCCGAGTACGTTAATCGGAAGCGGTATTTCTCTGTGGTTCTCCAGGCGCTTATGGATCAGCGTGGGCGTTTCATTGACATTAACGCAGGCTGGCCCAGAAAGGTGCACGACGCACGCATCTTTCGGAACACTGCCCTGTTCAGGAAGCTGCAAGCCGGGACATTTTTCCCAGACGAGAAGATTACCGTAGGGGAAGTCAGAATGCCCACTGTGATCCTTGGAGACCCCGCTTGCCCTTTAATGCCGTGGCGCAAGAAACCCCACGCAGGGAGCCTTTACAGCAGCAAGGAGCGGTTCAACAACAGGCTGAGCCGGTGCAGAATGACTGTGGAGTGTGCTTTTGGCCATTTAAAGGGCCGCTGGCGCTGTCTGTGTGGGAAGCTGGACCTGGCCGATGACGACAAGCCCACGGTTATATCCGCGTGCTGTACCCTCCGTAACACTTGTGAAGGAAAGGCTGAAAGATTCACTCAGGCATGTAACTCGGAGGTTCAGCACCTGGAGGCTGAATTTGAACAGCCAGAGAGCAGGGCTATTAGAGGGGGCCAGCGCGGGGCTGCAAGAATTAGGGATGCCTCAAGGGAGCAATTTGAGGCTGAAAGCCACCAGTAATGTGAAGGAGTGAAGTGCAGTAGTTCCAATGTTAGTAGGAATCTGTGTTTGCTATGCTGACTTGCAGTGCCTGTTGCTTTCCTGGGCTAAGGTATCTTTTACTTTATGCAATAATGAAGAATGTTTTCAAAGCCAAAAAATCAATTTATTGAAAAGAAAATTAATTTATTGAAAAGAAATACAACTGCTTGGGAAACAGAAAGCGCAAAGGGGTGGGGTGGGGAACGGTACAATCACAGATTTGCATGTGTCCTGTTATCATACTCAGCCTTCCTGTCTGGAGTGCTGTGCAGTGAGTGCTGCACTTCAGGATGGCTATAATGCATGGTGATGGGGGTTGAGTGCAGTGGGTAAGGCTTGTAGTTTTCAGGGCTGGGTGATGAAATTACAGGTGTTGGAGGCAGCTGGTGGCGATAAGAACCAGGAAATAGGGTTGGAGGTGACATGGGGGCACAAGGGAAAGAGTTGTGGGACAAGGGCTGCAAGGGTGGGGGCGGGCGCGGTAGTGCTCCACCTGCATGGCTACGAGCATCTGGATTGAGTCCGCTTGGCGCTCCGTGATGCTTATCAGCTGATCCGTGCTTTGCTGCCGGAGCTCCGCGCTTTTGTGCCAGCGCTCCTCATTCTGCTGGCGGATCCTCCTTTCACTCTCCCTCCACTCCTGCGCTTTTAGATTCTCGTTAAGGGACTGCTGCATTACTTAATGGAGCCTGTCTTCTTTGCTTCTACGTGGTCTCTTCCTAATTCTTTGGAGTCTTTCGGCCGGTGATAACACAGACAGCTGAGATCTCAAGTTGCATCTGTAAAGGCAAAATGAAACAGAGGCAGCATTGTTCACACCAGACAGAGCAATGATTCCCCCGTACTTAAGGGCAAGCACAGTCTACACAATAGCATAATTTGCCCATCCCAAAGCGAGCGCACATAACCCACGGGAGCCCCAAAGTGGTGAGTAAGCACAGGGTCAAGGGGGACTGATTGTTTCACGGCCATACTGTTCTCTGGGTCTCTGTGCCTTGGGGAGAGCCAACAGCTGCAGGGGACCCCTATACTGAACACTGTCTCCACATTTTCCACAGGAGTTCATCCTGGAAGATACCTCACTGCTGAGGGTGACCTGGGAAGCAAGGGAGGGTCTTCTACTGCAATGCAGCTTCTGCCTTGACCCATATGCAGCTTGCCTGTGTGCAGCAGTGGTCCCCCTGCCCTTCATGGCACAGTGGCGTGGACACATTAGCCTGACTGGGACAAGGACCACAGTGGCTCTCCCAAGAAACCTGCACAAGCGGATTGCCCAACTTCTGGATGAGACCTTTGAAGAGATCACTGAGGCCAGTTACCGCAGTGTGAGAGAGCACATCAACTCCCTATTCTGTATCTAGGCATGCATGCAGCCCTAACCCTCCTCGCCCCAAGAGCCCGCCCCGAATAACTTCCTTCCCCCCCAAAAAGCCGCTTACTGGGAACCTCCTTTGGTGTTTGTCCTTCCCCAAGCACCGGCTACCACGACTGGCTACCTTCCTCCTGGCTTGAGAACAGCTTCTGGCAGCATGCATCTAGGGATTTCGGGGTGTCTTCCTCCTCCTCAGCACCCTCACTCCCGCTTTTCTCCTCCTCCTCCTGCCTTGTTGAACTGGGCTCTGAAGTGTCCATGGTGGTCCTCAGAGTGGAGGTGGGGTTGCCCCCAAGTATCGCATCCAGCTCTTTGTAGAAATGGCAGATTGTGGAGGCACCTCCGGAGTAGCGATTTGCCTCGCAGGCTTTGCGGTAGGCATTCTGCAGCTCCTTCACTTTACCCCTGCACTGCTGTGCATCCCGGTCATGGGCCCCTCTCCATCATGTCCCTTGATATCTGCCCGAATGTATCATAATTCCTATGGGTGGAGCGCAGCTGCAACTGGACAGCTTCCTCCACCCAAACACTGATGAGGTCCAGCACCTCGCCATTGCTCCATACTGGGGATCGCCTGGTGCGTGGAGGCATGGTCACCTGGAAGGTTTCGCTGAGAGCACTCCAGCCTTGCTGAGCAAACAGGAAGGAGATTTTCAAAATTCCCAGAGAATTTAAAGGGCGGGTCTGACGGTTGGTCACCTGAGGGCAGGGCAGTAGAGTTCAAAGTGATGACCAGAGTGGCTAGAACAGGCATTGTGGGACACTTCTGGAAGCCAATCAGAGCACATTAACAGACCAGGGCGTCCACACTGGTGCCGTGGCGCTCCAGCCAGGGCGCATCAAACGTTATTCCACTCGCCGAGGTGGAGTACCAGGAGCGCTCTAGCTGTGGAGTCCGGGCGCTCTACGTGCCTTGCCAGTGTGGACATGTCGTGAGTTAGAGTGCACGGGGCTGCTTTAATGCGCTCTCCCTCACAAGTGTAGCCATGCCCTTAGAAGTAAGTGTGCTAGATAAAATTGAATTAGAAAGATGTGTAGTAAAGTTTCCTGAATAGCTTCTTGTGAGGGACTTTGTCAAAGACTTTTTGAAAGGCCAAATAAACTGTCAATTCGTTCTCCCATATTTGTTGTTCTGCACCTGTAATAATTCATTCAGTGGTGGACACTTGTTACCAGAAAGATATTGACAAACTGAAGGGAATTCAGAGAAGAGGCTGGAGATATTGACATAAGAGGAAAGTGTAAAAGAGCAAAATACTTATAGCCTGGAAAACAACTACAGGGATGTAGGAAATATTTCAACCTTTATATGTGTGTACACTTAAACATCAAAGATGGTTAGAGACTCAGTGTGATATATAAGGGTATAAGAGCCTGCAGCTAAGAGAGAAACTTACTGACAGTGAGAATTATTTAGCTGTGGAATAACACAACTAGGGAAACTGTAGAAGCCTCATCACTTGGAACTTCTCAGTTTGGCTTAGACTGGCCAAAACCCTAGGAAATTTACTGTAAGGAATAATCCTGTACTAGCAGGGAGATGGACTAGGTGACAGGTTTCTTCTGTTTCTAACTACTCTGAATTTATAAGGTATCATTCACTTTCCAGTGTGAAGTAATAGATGTACTATAAGAAATTTGTTTCCTGTAACCAGTGAAAAGTATTTCCCTCCCCCCACATGCTCTGGATGCTTTTTAGAGATTAAACTTGTACTTCTGCAACCAGTTGTTTGCTTCCACTTAGAGCACTTGCTGCTCAACACAGAGCAACAAACACTGAAAAATTGAACGGTTGTCTTAATTTTCTCTTCTTCCCTTCCTTCAGAATACAGGGAAATAAGTTTGTTTATTTGTATATGATATTTTGAATTGTAGATCAGTTTGTTGTGGGTGAGAAGGGCAGCATAAACCCTACCTTCTGTACCTGCAAGAGCCAAAGTCTGTGGGAAGCTTGAATCGCTTCGGCTGCTAGAGCAGCTTCAGGGGCCCCTTGCTCTCTTCCTGACATGGCACCCAGCCAACTCTTTGACTTCTTGGTCTGTTGTAGTTCTTCAATGTGTGTTGTGCCAAAAGGAAACTTAATCTCCACGTTGTGATTGATTTATCTCCTGTCTCTCTTTTTAATCTGTGACAACAGGAGCACCAGGAAGCAATTGACCAAGTGCTCTGCTGCTCCAATATTTGCTGTGTAGAGGCCTGCACTGTTTAAAGGCTTTATTCACTGTTGTTGAAGGCCACTTGTGACCCACAGGCTGCCCTTTGGCTGTTAAGCTTTGTATAGTTTGTGTTAATTAATGAGCAGGCTATCATTTTAAAGCTGTAGCATAGCCTGTTGCTATCAAGTAATAAATGAATGTCTATGAAATGAATGGCCACCTGTTTCATCTTAATGTGTAATGATGAAATATATGGTACCTTTTGAAAAATAGCCATAATAACCATTTGATCAGTAATGTTGTAGTCTTCTTGTAGGGGAGGCCATGAGGAAGAAGCTGTGGAAGAATTTTAAGGGAGATAAATAAGTAACATGGCATTTTTTTCATTTTCCCTCTCCCTCCCCCTTTCATTTCTGCTTGCCTGGGTGATCTCAGTAAGACTGTAACCTTTTTCATTGTGACCTGCTGTCTTTTTGATCCCAGCTCCTCCCTGTTGAATCATGCTGTCAGCTACACTTTCTCTTCACTCCCCCTTCTTCAATGCTGCTGTTTGTGCTACTGTGGACAAAGCTTTATAAAGTTAAACCACTTTCACAACCAGCAGGCTCTTCTGGAAGTCAGTTCAGCTGTGTTTTACAGTGTGTGGAACTTGGTACAGTAGTATCCAGTGATTTCAGCTCTGACTTGAATTGCTCTCTGAAGGTTCCCCAGAGGTCAAAAGTGCATTAAATGATCACATGTGAAAACATGGGTGCATTTATTTCAGGGTGTAAGCATATCAAACCTTTGTCTATTTCCTGGTTTATAAGCCACGCTTTGTTTGCATTGCACCATGGAGAAATGCTTCAGCAAACCCTATACATTCCTATTCATACCACAACTCTGTCTAGGTAACTGTGAACATCACAAATATTGATGACACTATTCGGAGAAGTAGGGGAAGTGTAATCCCCCTTTTGCAGGTTAGAAAACAGGCACAGAGACTAAGGCTACATCTACACTACAACCTAGGGGTCTGAGTCCCCTGCTTGTGTACACATGTTCACGCTAGCTCTCAGTGAGCAAGCACAAACATAAATAGTAGTGTAGCCATGGTAGCAGCATTAGCGGCACAGCTGAGCTGTGTCAAGTACATTCCTTGTCAGGTTTGTACTTGGCATGGCTCAGCCATGCCTCTGTTGCCGCTGCCTGTGCTACCACGGCTGCACTGCTATTTATACTTGGGCTAGCTCATTGAGAGCTAGCGTGGATATATGTACACAAGCGAGGGAAATCACACCCCTTGCTTGTAGTGTAGATATAGCCTAAGTGACTTGCTGCATAGGAAGCATATGGCCAAGCCAGGAGTTAAACCTAGATATCCTAAATCCTTAACCACAAAGCCATCCTTCTGCCCTGGTTTAAGATAAGCTGTTCAATAACACAATATTAAAGACAACACCTGCTCCTTCTTTCTGTCTAACACAGGCATGTTCTTTCTGACATTTGTATGTTCATTAAATTTCTGCTAGGTGAATTCTAGACTTGGGGTTTGCTTTACATCAAAAAAGCAAAGCCAAAGTCTAGAATAACAAATAACATCTGTTACTTTGCCAGTGTTGCCAACCCCAAGTGTTCAGAAAATAATAATTGGCTTAAAAATTATAAATGTGGGGTTCTTTTTATTTGCCTCATAATCTTTGAGGCTTTAGAGTTGACATATTCAAGTTTTTCTTAGCAATCATGATGGCTAGAAACTAACTTCTCTCATTGATATTTGAGGTTTTCAGAATCACATGACTTTGAGGAGTTGGGACTTTAAGAAAAACACCAGAGACTTGCAATAAAATTGCAAGCGTTGGCAGCATTTTTGCTCACTTCAAAGTGTACATAAGAGTTGAACAGGCTGGAACGAGGAAGTAGGAGTTGCTAAATATACACACACACACTGAGTATCCTGACCAGCCTCTTTTCAGGTTGCGTACTATAACATTCCTCCTTGACCTAGGTCTTGGGCACCAAG
Organism: Macrochelys suwanniensis; assembly: GCA_033296515.1. NCBI lineage: Eukaryota > Metazoa > Chordata > Testudines > Chelydridae > Macrochelys > Macrochelys suwanniensis. The sequence continues at coordinate 18,330,859 of CM065779.1, read as the reverse complement.
CCAGAAAGAAAGGTTTGGTCATGCACTGTCTTCAATTTAAAGTGGGCAAGAGCGGGTGCTCGAACCAGGAAATGAAGCTCCCTTTCTGGCACAGCAGGGTCAAACAGCAGAATCTCCAGGAATCATTTCAGATGAGAATTTTGGAAAGCTGTCTTCTTGTCAAGTGTGCAGGAGCTGTGAATGAAATACAGTGTGGTTGAGTTTGTTTGAAAATGTTTGTAAGCCAAATCAGTATTTTCACTCTGGTATCACATAGTTATTCTTGAAGATTAGCCAGAAGGCTCACTGAATAACACTACTACAACAGGGTGGACCTATCTATGGGGAAAATCTTGATTCTTCTTGTGTGGGTTGCAAAATTTGACAAGTCCTAAGGAAATAGTTGGGAATGAGGAAGAGGCGCAAGCTAGTGCAAGTCTTCGGTAACCTCAACAACTGGTTGAAGCCTTGGTATGCAGTAGGCGTGCACCTCGGATGAAAGGGTAAAGGGCATTCCTGAATGAAGAGATTGTTGAAAACTCTGGTTGCTGCTGTCTCTAGTTAAGAATACTGTGTTATTAGCCTTGAGGAGAGGAACAACACATCATCCGTCCCCCAAACAAGTTATTGTTCGAAGTCTAGGGCTCCGACATTTTACTTTAGGTACAATGGTTACATTTATACTAGATATTAGCAGCTAAGGGAAATGGCAGCTTTTCAAGACATTTATCAAAGGGCTTGCAGTTGCCATTTTATTTTATGGCAGGTGAAACAATAAATAGCAAATAGACTGTATCCAGAGGTGTGTGTAATAGGAAGGATGCTGGATACAAGGGATTAAAAATTAATACCAGACTTTTGCCAGTTGCAGTTTAGAATAAAAAAGCATTTACCCTTGAATTACATTAATCTAAAAACAATAGTGGTGAATGGAAAGGATGTCTAGGTGAACTCGTTCGTAACTTGCATAGTATGGCATTCTGTTCACTTCCACAGATGTTCCCCTTCTCAAACCCCTTCTCCAAAATATTGGGATATGTTTTTGACAACTTTATGTCATAAATCAAAAGTTTCCATTGGCTGTTTTTTTCTTGGCATGTATCTTACATCTGTATGCCTCATCAGTTTCATGCCACTGCTTGATGGGAAACAGAAGGAAGTAAAACTGACACTTAGTACTGAAACTGGAAGCAGAATAAAATAGCCATACATATGCTCTATTTTTTCTAAATAACTCAGGAAATAGTAAGACAGTACAGTAGGCTATTAATTTGTCATCTTTGAAAACCTGGATTCAAATCCTAATTGGGTTACAGGTGAAAATGACTTGGGATTTTGCAACTCGGTCCCAAATGTATACTGCTATTCTGAAAACTACAAAACCAGTTTGATGCAACTGGAAGTCTCTCTTCATTAGAAAGTCCAGGCCTGGAATATCATTGGGGCTATCCCAGAATCTATTCTAGCGGTCAGAAATGGGAGTTGGGAATTCTGAGTTATTTTCCAGGTTTGCTGCTTTAATTTGTGTGATATTGGCAGGATCATTTAACCTCCCTGTACTTTAGTATCCTGTGAAATGGGACTGATATAGTCTTTCCTCATTGTGTGGTATACAATTCTCTGCTTTTGGTGGAAATGTGCTGTGTTAGCAAGCAGCATTTATTAATATTGCTGAGGATGGAGATATAGTGGCAGATGTCTGAGGAACCCCGCATGTCGTCTGGGTAGGAAGGTTTTCCAAGTGAGAGCTATCAATTTACACAGAATCTAAGCATTCAGTACACCCATCTCTTTTTATGGTCACCACACAAAATAGGATTTTCTGTCCCTGATAGTTGTGGTGAAAACCTTCCAAACATGAACTGAGTGTAAACCAGTACTGTGCTAACTTCACGGGTCTACAGACAAATACTTTTTAGTTCCTTAAAAAACAGAGGCTGGGTAGATTAGCACAGACCCTACCTCCTCTCTGAGCAGCCTGGAAACTCCTAAATTAGGAAGGAGGGAGGGAGAGAGAGAGAGAGAGAACCCCTTCTGCAGTGTTGTCGATACTTGCAAGTTTGTCATGTCTTGCAATATTTGATGTTTTACATAAAAACCCAGCACATAGAGAGAAGATTATGGAAAAATCCCATCTTTCATTTTTTTAAATAAAGCAGGATCCTAGACTTCATGGTTGTAGAGAAAAGCTTGAAAATGTGATCTGAGTGTACCCTGAAGGCTCAAATAACAAACAGCAAATTAAGAGCCCCAAATGTATTATATTTGTAAAATCTCATGGGGTTTTTGTAACCTGACTCATCCATTTTGAATGCTTGGGGTTGGCAATACTGCTTCCACCAGCAGCCGAAAGGGATGGAGGATAGGCTTCAAATTAGTCAGACACTTTGTATTTAGAGACTGATACAAAAGATGGAGCCTCTGGCTATTCTTTGTTCAGCCATTTTTCATGTCTTGCACATTACATTGTTCATTTGGTCTGTGAATGTATTCAACCAGTCTTATCAGTTCTTAATTTTCAAGGATGGTTCTTTAGCAAACTAATCGCAAACTACTTTTTTTAGAATGCTTTGGATTATATCCGGAACTTCTTTCCAACTACAGACAGACCTTGCCCTTGAAATGGTGATAATTCAGAAACAAATGAAATAACAAAACTGCTGTTCCCTTTTGCACAGTATGGTCTGCTTCCCGCTGTCCATTTTGATTGTTTGGTAAAACTGTGGGCAGATTTTACACTGAATATTCATCTTGACACCTGAGACTTGTAGTAGACTGTCTTGATTGCCTTCAGTCAGTGTACTGACCCAGGACATTGAGAACAGACTGAGTGGCTGTGGAGCTGTTACAGTTTATAAAAGGCTGACGTATGGCGGTGCTGCTGTGGGGGTTGAATGGAAGAGACTTGTGCAAGGACTATGTCATGTTACTCATGTGGCTTTGGCCTCACGAAATGTTAAATGAATCTCCTTTTTAATCCACATCATTTAAATAGCTGACTTAATGTGTGGTGAGATCGTTACATGTGGAATCCGTGAATCAAGCAGCACTTGCTGCCAAGCTTGCCATTGCAATAAAAATAATTTCTTTGGGATCCGGATCCACAAGCAGTGCAATAAGCATAGTACAGGTGTCACATGCTTTCATCAGTCTCTCTTTTTGCCCAGAAGGTAGGCAGCAGCATTTTATCCCAGCTGGAGTTTCTGAGTGACTCACACAGCCAGTCCCAACTAGTGTGTGATACTACAAATCTAGAGGGGGCAAAAATGTGCGTTACTGTCCATGTCTGAGGTGAATAGGTGCTCTCTCTCTCTCTCTCTGGCCTAGCCAAGGATTGAGGAAGTCATTCCTCAATAGCACTGATGTATGGTCCTTTACGAGCACAGGGAGTAAGAAGGCCTTGAGACTTAGAGAGATGTCCAATTTCCAGAAACTCTAAATCCTTCCCACTTTGCTCTCTTTTCCCAGTCAGACCATAACAGAACTAGAGCCCTGCTTTTGGTCAGGAGCTACATACTGAATTAAAAATAATACTAGCCTACAGAAAGATTGGGGTGAAATAGTTGCTCTTCTCACACTTGTTCCATTGAAATGAAATGTAGGTATCACTCCCATGTTTTGTGGCTTAATTTTCTCTGTTATTTATAAATAATAGTTTTACCCTAAAAAGGGGCTTGTTAGGACAACCTACAACATGTTACAATTCATGTCTTTGTGTGTGTGTGTGCCCCATCATTTAATGTGTGTGTGTGTGTGGGGGGGGTTGTTAGGTGTGTACAGGTGACCCTGCCTGACTCCCAGTTGTCCCCCCAGTCTTTGGGGGGTGGGATTATCCCCCCCATTTCCCAGAGTTGCCCGAGATTCTTAGAGGGGTCGGGGAGACAACTGATTCGCCTTCCCCTCTCCTGTGATTGTTGTTAAAGGCTGCCACCTCTTCAGATGCTGATGCTCCCACTGGCCTCTTCCCATTGTGCTGTAGGAATCTACCTGAACAGGGGGCGGGGCTTCAGCATGCAGAGAGGAAGTGAAAGAAGATCAATTGCAGGACCCCTAAAATATATTCAAAACTTTAAAAAATGGATTTTGTATATTTTAGGTCACATTTGGCCACTTAACTTGATGTTCCTTTTTAACAACTATTTATTTAGGAAGTTTTAGTGGTTTACAAATCACTGCCATGTAAATATCTGAAACAATAGCTTTGTTTAGAGAGATATGTATTGCGCATTAATAAAATCAGATCTCTCTGTTTAACAAAGTAAACAGGGGTTCTCAAACTGGGGGTTGAAGTTATGTGGGGGTCGTGAGCTGTCAGCCTCCACCCACAAACTCTGCCTAGGCTCCAGCATTTATAATAGTGTTAAATATAAAAAAAAGTGTTTTTAATTTATAAGGGGGGGGGGTCGCACTCAGAGGCTTGCTATGTGAAAGGGGTCACCAATATAAAAGTTTGAGAACCATATTAGAGTGAGCCTCTTTACATCATCCAGGATGTGGTGTTTCTGTGGATTTTATCAAATTGAGTGAAATTACTGATTCTACTTGTATTGTCTATTTAATGTTAATATTCAAAAAAATTGGACAAGGGTGCTGTATTTTTGCAGACAGGTATACTTTGAATATTGCATAAATGGTGACCAAATATCTAAGCATCTGTTTGGCCTCTGTTTTTCTGGGTATGTAATTGATGTGTTAATTTTTCCATAAAACAACAGCCTCCTATAGCTTTTGGAACCATTTCTGTAGGTTTGGACTATTTCTCTTTCCAGTGAGAGGCTACTGCTAGTCCAGTGGCTACTACCCGATCAGAGATTAATTCTTCATTTCTTTGAGTGTAATTCTTTCTGCTAGGAAACTGTAGGAGGTTTGCCAGAGGATCTTTTAGTAACAGATATCCAACAATTTGTAATATTTGGTTATGAATTGCTTCCTGATACTCTCTAATGAGTAGACAGGTCTACCATAGATGCATAAAATCACCTCTATCACCACAGTGTCTCTAACACTTATCTCTATTAACTCTCTGTATTTTTAACCTTACTGTCATGGGGTGCCATTGAAACAGTATCTTTAAAGAAATTTTATTTTATCATGCTACAGACTGAGGCTGCTGGTCCTCTTTTTCATATCAAAGCTCGTTTCTCTGGGGTAATTTCTCTGTCCATAATCTTTTCCCACTGTATTATATATGAACATTTCTTTTAGGAAAGTTGCCTCCAAAGATTGATATAAATTGGTTATACTTTTTTTGTTTCCTCATCAACTAGAAGCCATTGCTTCTATTAAAGTTTGCATTCTGTATAAAACAAGTTTTCTAGGAAGCTGAGAAAAATAATGCCTAACTTGAAGGTATTGGTACCATAGGAGAAGTGGGCCAGTTAAGGTTAGCTTGGATTTCTAAATAAATTAGAAAAGCGTCTTTGGTGAACAACTGGTTAACCATAAGTATTCCATGGCTCTCCCAATCTTTAAACTCTCTGGTTCCAGATGTGGATAAAAATCTGGATTATTTGCAACGGTTGTTACTGGGGAGGTAAAGTAATTTATTTCTAGTTCTATTCCAAACCCACAGAGTAGCCTTTGCTTGGGGATATATACGCACATTTCTGGAGTGTGTGTGTGTGTGTGCGTGTGTACACACGTTCACTCACTCACTCACTGGTAACCTAGCAATATTTACACTGCCACAATTTTTTGTTCAATAAAGATTTAGTGTTTGACTAGATTAGAGCACCCACAATCTACTCTTGCTTTGAGTTGGGTGGCTTGGTACTACTATAATATTTGGAACAGCTTAGTCCACCCTGTTTAATGTTCCCGATGTTCACTTTTATTAAAGGTTATTGGTAAGCAAACCCACACATCAAATATTATCTGTGTAATTTAAGTACATCTGGATTATTGGGTACCTCGTCATACTGAACATAGCTGAAGAACTTTTTTTGACCCATTGTTGGGGACAGCATGTCAGAAACATGCAAGTGAGGACTTTATGGTAGCTAGCTCCATGGTGACCGCCATAAGGATCAAGTGATTGCTGCTTCACCATGTCCAGGGCCAGCGTTCCCATTAGGCGACCCTAGGCAATCGCCTAGGGTGGCAGGATTTGGGGGGCGGCAACTCTCGGTGGTGATTCGAAACACCGCTGAGAGGAGCTGCTGCCTCTGCCGCCAGCAGAGGTGAGCCGCCGTGGGCGGGGAGCCGAGCCCGCCGCGGCCCGCGGCGGGGGGTGGGGAGTCGAGCTCAGTGCGCCCACGGGGGGGGAAGCCCAGCCGAGCCTGTCGCGTGGGGGGAGGGGGGTGCACGGGGAGCCGAGCCCAGCCCAGCCCAGGTGGGGGCGTGGAGCCCAGCCCCCGCCCCGCCACGGCCCGCGGGCGGGTAGGGAGGCGGGCAGGGGTGGGGGTGGTAGCTGCCACGGGGGGGTGGAATGGAGATGATTGCCACGAGGGGGGCGGCGTTAGCTGGGGGGGTGGGGTGCAGGGCTGGTGCAAGGAAGTTTCACCGAGGGCGTGAAACTTCCTTGTACCGGCCCTGACCATGTCCTTTTTTCTTTTTTAAAATTTGTCTCAAGAGATGCTGCCTGACGGCTAACCAGAGGAATGGATGATTTGTAAAGTTAGGCAATTGTTCTAACTTCTTGCATTGAATTGCTACATCCAGATTAAAATGGCTGGATGGAACAGATCTAATTTAGCATGTAGGAGCACAGCTAAAAAGATTAAGATTTCTGTCTTTGTGAGCAGAATAAAGGGTTTTATAATGAACTAAATGGAAGCTGGAAACACCTGTCTCACTTACCTTTTCTTTTCACAGTAGAAATGTTGTCACTTGAGTGCTATGAATAAAAATGTTTAAGTTAAATTCCTAAATATAGATTTGAGCATGTAAAGTTTTTCTTTCCTGTTGTCCTCCAAATATACCTTCATTCCCATGGAGAGAACACATCCAAATACCAAAACTATTGATTTCTTTTTTTAAAGATATTAAAATATTTACCCCATGCTGATATGTTAGTTATTGGGAGATGACATATTGGAACATAACCAGGCTAATATAAGTTGTTTTGGTGCCACTGGAAATAAATGACATCACTGTCACAGCTAACCACCATAGCAGATGAAATCTCCAGCTCTTTTGCAACAGGTAAAAAGAGGTACTGTACCTTCGAAGACTCTGTCTAGATTAGTAAAATAGATGGAGTTTTAAAACATGTTAGCTAGCCCGTTATGGTTAACATGTTTTTGAATGCCACTTAGCCCAGGGCTACACTATGGGGGGGGTCGATCTACGATATGCAACTTCAGCTACGTGAATACCGTAGCTGAAGTCGGCGTATCGTTGATCGACTTACCTGGCCGTGAGGACGGTGGCGAGTCGATTGCTGCCGCTTCCATGTCAACTCCACTTCCGCCTTTCACGGAGGTGGATTTCCAGAGTCGACGAGGAGCGCTTTCGGGGATCGATTAATCGCGTCTAAACAAGACGCGAAAAATCGATCCCCGATAGATCGATTGCTACCCGCCGATCCGGCGGGGAGTGAAGACAAGCCCTTCAGAAGCTCATGTAGAAAGGGTTTAACACATTAAGTAAAGCATGTTGGCTAGTATGTGTTAAAACATCACTTATTTACCTCATCTAGACAGGGCCTAACATTTTCTCCAATATTGAACTGTGTGTTTGGCTATTTTTGGCAAAGCTGCATAATTTGAAGCTCAGCATGCTTCATGTTTGATAGTCTAAAATGGTTAATTATCTGGAGTTTAGTTCTGCCTGTCTAATGTTTTTGTGCGTCACTTTAAAAAGAAGCACAGTATGAGTAATGGGACTGGGAGCCCGGAACTTGAGTTCTAATTTTGTATTTAGCATAAATTTCCTCTTTAGAGTTGGGCAAGTCACGTAGGGTATGTGCACCCTGCAGTAAAACACCCACAGCTGGCCCGGGTCAGCTGACTTGGGCTCACGGGGCCCCAGCTGTGGGGCTATAAAATTGCAGTGTAGACGTTTGGGCTGAGTCTGGAGCCTGGGCTCTGAGACCCTGTGAGGGGGAGGAGCCCAGAGCGCGGGCTCCAGCCAAGCCCAAATGTCTACACTGCAATTTTGTAGCCCCACAGCCTGAGCCCTGTGAACCTGAGTCAGCAGACCTGGGCCAGGAGCAGGTGTTTTATTGTAGTGTAGATATACCCTTAATCTCACTACTTCAGTTTTTCCATCTGTAAAATGGAGGTAATGATGCTTACTTCAAAGGTACGTTGTAAAGATTAATGAATGTTTATAAAGTCCTTTGAAGATGAAAAGCAGGAGTTCTAAGTATTATTTCAAAACCAAGCTGTCCAGGCCCCAGGTACATGTTCTGTGAACTGTCTGAATGACGCTTATTCAGACTGTACCAAGCTGTCACAAAATTTGCTTAGAAAGCTATTTTGAGGGACTCACTTTAATTGTACTGCAGTAATCTCTCTTGAGAGTTTTTTCCCGAGTCCTGCCGCTGGCCTTGTTGAAGTTGGTACGTCTGACATTGCATCTCTGGGGAGAAAAATAAAGATTACGTCCTCCTCACAGCAAATCATATGCATAAATCAAAAACACATAAGTACCCAGAGTGACGCTAGAGAAAGTGATATCAAACACTTAGTCCATGGGCTGGATCTGGCCTGCTTAAAGTATGCTGATGGCTCCTACAATAGAATCAGATTCTGCAGTTTTTTTAAAAAAAAATTTTAAGTAAGTTTCTGGTCCTTATGATTTCAAAGAAAACTTTCTGAAGATGAAGGTCCTTGAGGATTAAAGTACAGTGAACTACAGCTACATTATTCCAGAAACCAAGCACACTCGTAGGGGTTTAACATGCTTTTATTTCTGTGCATTGACTTTACGCCTTTAGTTGGTTCGCCTTAACTTTCTTGAGTCTCTCCCATGTAAATATACCCTAAGGATGCATCTTTACTACAGAGTTAACCCCGGTGATGAGAACCCAGGCTGGAGCATGCTGGTTAGACTACATTGGGTGTGAGCCATACTTGAGTTACAAAGCCCACTCTGGTGCTCTATTCATTCATGAGTGGCGCAAGGACTTCTGGAACTTTGGGATGTATTCCGTGGTTCTTCTTTGAGTGCTTGCTCATGTCCATTCCTCATTAGGTGTGTGTGGTCACCACATGCAGCGGTGCTGGAAGTTTTTCCCTCAGCAGTATCCGTAGGGGACAGGCTCTGGCGCCCTTTGGAGTGGCGCCTGCACGGCGCGGTATAAGGGGCGCTGCTGGCTGCCCCCACCCTCAGTTCCTTCTTGCCACCAGTGGTGGTGCACGGAATGGTCACTGCTCTTACTAGCGTTGCTTAGGCTTCATTCGAACGAACTAGAGTTCTTGTAGTTGAGTTAGTTAGCCCTTAGTAGTAGTTAGCGTTTTATTAGTCCCGTCGGGGATTTAGCTGGGGGACAGGGCATGCCCCGCTCCCCAGACTTTAAGCCCTGTGATTGCTGCAAATGGCCCATGCCCATGAGCTGTCTCAGGTGCCTTGGTGAAGGGCACATAAGTGATAAGTGTTGTATCTGCAAGTCCTTTAAACCTAGGACAAAGAGCACGAAGCGCTCCTGATGGATTTGGTGCTCACTTCAGCCCTGGAGTTAGGGAGGCAGATGCATTGGAGCCCTCTACGGTCACTGGACCCTGGGCACCGACAGCGGGATTTGAGGCGGACCTCGCCAGTTACCTAGCACAGACCCACGGAGGCATGTGCTCCCCAGCAGGAACGTCGGGACCAGCCCTTCGCTTCGCAGGAATGACGTTACAGATCCCGAGAACGATCGGAAGACCGGAGCTGCGGGCCCCACCAACGATCCCCAAGATGGGCATCACCGTATTCCGGGAGATGCGCCCGGCTCACGATACCTCCAGGTCCTGCTCCTCGTCTCGGTACCGGTCTCGAAGCGTGAGGCGTGAATCGCTGGTCTTCTGTCACAGATCCACCAAGAGCCGCCAGTCACTGAGGTCCCCACAGAGATGCACGTCCCGCTCGGACCGGTCCTCCTCTAGGCACGACCGCAATTATTGCCAGACATGGAGTCGCCGCTCCCGCAGATCCTGGTCACTGGGTAGCAATCGCTCCGGGTGTGGCTCCGGTATGGAGCAAGGCTCCACATTGGTGAGGAAGCCTCCTAGAGCCACCTGCATCGTTGGTACCGAAACCTGGCCCAGTGGTACCCTTGGAACCCGTCGGGGAGGACCAATCCGAGCAGGACGTGCACTCTGTGGGGACCTCAATGCATCTGCCTCCCTAACTCCGAGGCATGGCGGCTTCGAGCAGGTGAACAGTGGCAGGATGTCTCCCACGATGGGGAGCGGTGCTGTTGGGGCGAGGGTGGACGGAAAGGCTCCAAGGCAGGCTTACCCTGAGGTCTTGGCATCACCAGGGCTGGTGTGGGCAGCACCAGGAGCATCAGGATCTCCTGCGCAGCCTGGAGCACTTCAGGCGTCGACGGCACCTGAAGCTAATGAAGGCCTGCCTCTGTGTCCGGACTTCCAGGCAAGGAACGGGGGTGGGCTGCATCACTCGACATGAGCTGAGGCCCGACTTCCCAATGGAGTAGATGAGGTGCCCGGCGCAGGTCTTAGCTCGCTCCCAGCCCTGTATTTCCCCTTGTGGGGAGTGGGAGACTGTCTCCTACCGGCCTTCTTCGACTTCTTGGCCGGGGATCGGTGCCAGCTCATCGCCAGCAGGGCACTACACACCAATGCTGTGGTGCTGAATGTCGAGTCAGACCTCTGGTCCAGGGCCGAAGTGAGCACCAAATCCATCAGGAGTGCTTTGAGTCTGATCTTGTGCTCTTAGTCCTAAGTTTAAAGGACTTGCAGATACAACACTTATCACTTATGTGCCCTTCACCAAGGCACCTGAGACAGCTCATGGGCATGGGCCATTTGCAGCAATCACCGGGCTTAAAGTCTGGGGAGCGGGGCATGCCGTGTCCCCCAGCTAAGTCCCCGACGGGACTAACAAAACTCTAACTACTGCTAAGGGCTAACTAACTCAACTACTAACTATGTACACTAACTTTACAAGAACCCTAGTTCGCTGAAATGAAGCCTAAGCAACGCTAGTAAGAGCAGTGAACGTTCCGCGCACCATCACTGGCGGCAAGAAGGAACTGAGGGTGGGGGCAACCAGCAGCGCCCCTTACACCACGCCATGCAGGTGCCACTCCAAAGGGCGCCAGAGCCACTCCCCTATGGATACTGCTGAGGGAAAAACTTCTGGCACCAGTGCGTGTGGTGAGCACACACACCTAATGAGGAATGAACACGAGCAACACATCTCAACGAACACCAGTTACAGAACAGGTAACTGTCTTTTCTTAATGCTACAGTAAGCTGAGCTGCTCTTATTCTTTTCAGTGAATTGTGGGAGAACTTATCTTCCTTTGGGCACATATGAGGAATTGTGGGAAGGCACTGGAGGACTACCAGCACTTAAGTGGTTTAGTGTGTGTCCTCACTGCAAAGTGGGCAAGTTACCACCCTGAGTGTAAGCGGCACTTGGGCTTCAGCCTATTCCCAGGACGGACTAGACAGCCTGTAAAGCACCACTACGCTCAGGTCAGAGGGCTGTGTGTGTGTGAATGTGAGTTGGGTAGAGGCAACACCCAAGCAAGAGCATGAGTTAACTCTGCTGTGAAAATGCCCTCAAAGTTTTAGTTATTGCATAAGGGCCATAGTCTATCCTCAATCTCTGTGCAAACCTCCCTGGATGTACTGCAAATGAGTAGATGGCCCAAACTCTGAAGACCCGACCCATGGAACATAATTAAAATATAATTGGGCCTTTTCACTGAATGAGTCTGACAATCCTTTCCTAGAGTTTTCCCTTAGGAGTGAGATGTTTTAAGTGGGCATTCTTTTTGATAGTCTCTTTCCAGTGTTAATTGAAGGATAGTAAGAACTTACGTTAAATACTTAGTACTTGGATCTTGATAGCTTTACCTCCATCAGATGTTGAACCTAGATTACCACGGTAGGCTATCCAAGTGGTTTAATGGATTATGGCATTTGATGTTTGCAAGATACCCTGAGAATATTGCTTTTCAGATATGTAGAATCATATTTCTAGGAGGAAAAGGATGTAGGCTCTAGCACTCAGACTTTCCCATCAGCAGATGACTTGGTAGAATTGCAACTTCGGAAGAAGTTAGCCCTTGACCACAGGAATGCTGTGATGATTTTACCAAGGCAATAAAGTGGGTGAGACTCTTAGACAATGGGAAGAACTCATTTGGCTGAGGGGTGTGGGCTGCCTGGCAACTTTTTAGGCTAGTGAGTCAGTTGCCTAACATTTCACTAGACATATTGCCTGGCTCAGTCGTAGATAAATCTGCATCTGGAGGCTGAATCTCTGCAGTTATTTCCAAAAATAGAACTGTTTCAGAAATGTTTCGAGAAGTGTTTGAGGTGGGAATCAGGTGAACTAAATGTACTTAAAAACTCAAGAATTTTTAGAAACTTAGGTCAACTGAGAAGAAACTAATTAAGTTGACCGTGACAAATATTGGGGAGGACGTGATACTTGGATGTGTTTCTCATTCTTTGTTTGATGCATTTAGTGCGGTTACTGAACAGTTATCCGTCTATTTAATTTAAAAGAAAAATGGAAGTTTTAGCATTACATTTGCATGAGAAATTTCTTTTCCTTTTATTTCCCTTTTGTCCAAAAGTAAATGTAATGCACCTGAGTTTGACAGCTTAGGGAATGAAACAGGCAAGGGGGAGTTTCACATACTGGCTCACAATGAAATAATCTTAAACCTTAAATTGGGACACAGAAGAAACTGGCTTTATTTTTATATAATACTTGGATAGCACAATGATGATAATAAATCTGTCATTTCGGTGGCCACCAAACAAAACACTCGGTAGTCATATGCTTGGTTATTTGTGTCTGAGGATTTAGGGAAGCTGACATGAGACAATAAGAGTTTTTATAATCTCATTTCGCACAAACCAATTTATAACAAAAAGAAAGGGTGAAGTGGATTTGTAGTTGCCTCCTGTTGCTCAGTTTTGGAAAGCATATAAAGTGTGGGCAAGCAAAGACTAAGGTGGTGGATTTTAGTCTATTTTGAGACTGCGTAATTTCATAGAGGAAGAGAAGTTACTAAGCGTGGCAAACAGGTGTGGGGGTATAACTGAGTAATGCAGTGAAATTAAGAAAAGGATGACTTAGTGTAAGTAGGAGAACACCAGGACAGTTAAGTAGTCAAAACGGTATCAGGACTGACGTTTAAAACCAGACTGGACAAAGCACAAGAAAATGTATGACATGGAACAAACTTGCCCTGGAAGGGGGTTGCCGTAGAGATGCTGTACTAGGTTCTTGTGGCTCTAAACTCTACTGTATGTACAGTACGTGACCTCATGAATGCAATTGGAAGACTTCTTGTGTGCTTAATTTCCCAGTTGCATGGGAATGATAAACCGGCCTCAACGTTAGAAATATTTCTGTAGCATTTTGTGACCACTTGTCCTGGATTTGCCTTCCTCTCTTTACCTCGTGGCTTTCAATCTTTACCTCCCCTCAAATATTACATTATGCCATCGCTTGCTGTCTGGAAATGATTGGATTGTGTAGTGGCACAGAGATTGTGTGTTGGAATAGGAGAATGGCAGTGCGGGGTCTGTAACTCAGGGAATTGATTGTATTTAGCTACATGGGCATATGGACCATGTTTATCAGTGTGGTTTTTGACCAGCTTGGTAGGCAGGGGAAGAACCCTGTTTTGTACCCTGATCCTCTCAAACAAGATGTTCATGTACCTCCACAGCCTCTTTGATTGAAAGACTTGGGTGTTCTCATCTTTCCTCTTGACCCGATCACATTTGGGGTTATTCCATATTTTCCATTTCCTGTCTACAGGTTCCCATCCATACTTCTTCACTCTCCCTTGGAGAAAGTTCTTGCCTCTTCATTGAAGAATTCTCCCCCTAACCTCTGAGACCCAATCATCTATTGTCATCATTTCACAGGAAACAGGATTCCTCATTTTTCTCTTTTGAGCCTAATGCTGAGAAAAAGAGACCCAAACAGAAAAAGTACAAGCCCAATATCCCCGCGTACAAATCTAGGCACCAGTGGAACTCCTGCAAGCTATCACCAAAACCTCCATCCAAAGAGCGTGAGCCCTCAAAACATTCTGATTCAGATGAAACAGGCAACCTCTGCAGTGATAATGATTGGATACTTTGGTCCAAGTTGATCCACTCCACCCTGGCCATCACAGAGCCATCCATGTCCCTCCTGAATCCAGACAGGAAAAATTGAATTAGTAGGGCCTTTCTGTAGTGATACAAAGTACCTCATTAAAAAGGCCATAAGTTTTTCTTGGTACCAAAGATGGATTCCTCCTTTCTGCACTGAAGCCAGGGCTACTCCCAATCTAGGAAGTTTGTTTCCAATGGGTGGAGCAGATGTCCTTAAGTATTTATTTTAAACTATTAAACTGAAAGTTCTTGCAAACTTGGCTTTGGATACTCCTCCATGGGTTTGAGAGCTGCTGTGGTATGCATGCTTACTGTGTGCACAGTTCTTTCATAACCTTATAACCTTCTGTAGCTTTATAAAAGTCTGTCTGACTCAAGTGCAAACCTGGATCCGCTCTTCTCTTCCCAAGTTGCATTTAAAACCCATTCATCACACATATGTGTTGAGTTGGCCAGCATGGTTATACTGTGCCAAAATACAGTTCCATGGTAATTGTATATATTTTCAATCTACAGAATTTTGCTACTAAAAATGGGCTTTTCCAGAAAAAAGACATACGTGCCCCATGTGCTATCCCTATCCTTTGTAATTCACTTCTTGTCCTGATGAAGGTCCAGATAAAATCTTCCTGGTGGGCCTTCAGACAATAAGGATAATAATGGTTCCATTCCATTTGGGAATTCCAAAAAGGCTGGTAATCTCCAACCAATCAGGAGAAACTACCTGTTCCAGAATCTCGTCATCAGGAAACTTTATTGAAATATTGCTCCACAAGATAATACCAAGAGAAGAAGAACATAAGAATGGCTGTTGTGGGTCAGACCAAGTGGGCTAAATGGACCATATCCTGTCTTCTGACAGTGGCCAATGCCAGGTATTTCAGAGGAAATAAACAGAACAGGGCAATTATCAAGTGATCCATCCCCTGTCGTCCAGATCCAGCTACTGGCAGTCAAAGGTTAGGGACACCCAGAGCATCGGGTTGCATCCCTGACCATCTTGGCTAATAGCCATTGGTGGACCTATCCTCCATAAATTTATAGAATTCTTTTTTGAACCCAGCTCAAGGGAAGAACTTTAAGCAGTTACTTCCAAACTAGGAAATTTGGTAGGGACAACCCAACAGTCAATAGCAAAATAGCTGACCCTTTGCTGTGAGAAACCAAAATTACAGGAAAGTAAACTAATTTTACCTTCAGGCTTTCTTTATTAATCATAAAGCAGCAAGAAAGGGCAATAATACATTTTTTACAAGCCATCTTTAATGCCAAAAGTTGGAGAGTGACAAATATTTAAATGTCTTAGTTTTGTGAATCTCAGATTATTTTTAAAAAGTTGTCACTTGTGGAGATTTTAAGGGAAAAAATTGTAGCTTTACAGAAAAGAAAAGCGGAGTGGTGCAACACCATTTAGGGCTTAGAACCCAAGTCATGTTCAATGTAAATGTATCACATATCTTCTCTTACTTTAAGAGGCTTCCCATTCAACAGAATTTAAGCAACTGATTAGTAAACTCCAATTTCAGTAACTTGCTTCTTCCCCTTCCCTTGTTCAGATTTAGCTGCTAAAAGACCTAATGACACAGTTGGCAATTTATCATATGCTTGCTACATAACAACACACAGTCCCTGTAATTCCCCACTCATCAAACTCTTTCATGTGCATGTCTCTTTTTCTTAATACTAAGGATTTGTAGAAACAAGCTTGTGATCTTTCATGTTTGTTTTTTCTGTGATGCTGCAGAGTGGGGAAGTGGGGAAAACACAAAGGAAATGAGACAATTTATTTACAATGCTTTAGGTGAAAATGTAGCCAAACATTGTTCCAAGCATCAGCCCTGCCTCAGCAGTGGGCTGTCTCATCTTTTTGTGACTTCTGTAACACGCAAACACACCTGCATAACAATAGTTTGTACTTTAGAAAATTTTGAAAGCCATACCCCTGAACAGATGATATATTGAAAAATTAGAAGGGCTCTTGTTACAAGAGAAGAATATTGGGTAGTGTTTGCTTTGGATGCTCCATAGTGTCTGGATTTAACTTATTCCTCCTCTCCTCCCCCTCCCCTCCACCATCTGATCACTAGAAGCAAAAAGAACTCTATTGTTTCTTTCCAACAGAAATCTGATCTAAATTCACTTAGAAATCATTTATGGCTCCACATATTGGCTGTTCCTATGAAATCCACTTCTGCAGATATTTGGAGTATCACACTTCGGTGCATTTTTCTAACATTTTGGAAATTAATATGCTATGCTGGCTCATTACCCTTCTTTAAAACGGAAGTAACTAAATTTCCTCTAATTCTATCCAAATTATCTTTCTGAGGCTCTGTTTGTTCATCAGCACATGCACACTGAGTTTAAAGTTTTTAAAAAGCCATTTTTTAGCTACCCAAGCACAAACGTTAAATAATCTGGATTTGCGTAAAACAGAAAAAGCAAGAATTTTCCACCTAGACATATTTTCCAACTGTTATAAAAATTTCCACCCAAATATAACTTCTAGTGTGAACGAAGATGTGAAAACCCTTCATGAAATCCCTAAAGAAATGTTCTGAGAAATATATGGAAATAGGGGTTGGAAGTGGAAGTGTCAGCTCAGCTAGAACTATAGCACTGCAGTAGCAATTCTGTGGCTACGTATATTTATACTTTTGTAACCCTTCTGCCAGGATGAGTTGACAGCAGCAAGGGCCAGGTTCAGTACATAGGGGTTCCCTTCGCAACAATGCAATGCAAAACCGGCTCAAGCCCCCACCCAGTAACCTGGGAAAATCTTATACACACCCCTGGGCGCCTCAAAGAGGCAATACTTCCCCTCTCGCAAGCACAGAGCCTCAGTGTAACAGAAATCTTTAATAGCAGCAGGTAAACGATACCAGCCTTAAATTGGGAAAACACCGCAACTAGGATCTATAAGCCAAACTGTGAGCAAGACCCACCCCAGCCAATTGGGCCGTGCCCTGTCCCTTGGGTTCTTGAGTCCAGCAACCCAAACGTCACCCAAAGTCCCCAAAAGTCCACGAACCCAAAAGTCCAGTCCCAGAGTTCAAAAGTTCATCTGCAGGGTGCTACACGCCACCCGCCTGGGCAGCAATGGGAAGGGGCGGGGGGTAAGGGACACCTTACATGGCGTGAAGATGATTGCCTCACCCCTCCGTGGGGCTTCACTCTGCTCCGCCAGCCGTCTCACTGGCCGCTCTGCTCCGCCAGCTGTCCCGCAAGCCACTACCGCTGTCCCCACGAACTGCTCTGTCCCACCAACAGCACCGCTCCACCAGCCGTCCTGCAAGCTGCTCCAACTGCAACCACGAACTGCTCCACTCTGCCAGCAGCACCACTCCGACTGTCCTCACGAACTGCTCTGCTTTGCCAGCAGCACCACACCATCAGCTGTCTTGCCAACTGCTCCACCAGCCACTTATCTTCAGGCTCCCCCACTACTTAACACAGTGCTCAGTGATTTCAGCTTAGTGATTTCAGCTCAGAAGGCTGTTAGCACTTTAGTGATTTCAGCTTGTAGTTTAGGGGAGCCCTAGTGCTCAGTTGCACTAATTAGCCCAGAGTGATTTCAATTCAGCAGTCTGAAACCAGACTCTCAAGGAACTCAACATTAGCTCTGATATTCCACAGTGGAGAGAGGCAGAGATGCTGCAATTGGTGTCTCAGACCCTCACAAGGGTCCTACACCACCAGGTATTACGCTTGATCTTAGCCCAAAGGCCAAGAAGCAATCCCCTGTCCCCAGCCTCTCTCAATTCACTGGGCTTTGGAACCCATGTCCCTTGGCTGGCGAGTGTTGTTTAGTTCATGGCAAGTTCCCCTTTAACATGACAAAAGGCCAAGTACAGTTCCACTGGCCATGATTTACATAAGCAGTATAACAGTTTATTCTTCCTGCCCCAATAACAGAAATTCCTGCCCCAATACAGAAAACTGAGGATCCTACAGCAGCCCAAAATGCCCATTTGGGCCACTATGGTTCGTACCAGGCAGGGTGGGTGTGCCTATGCAAATTGGATCAGCCCCTGGAGTGCTTTGCCATGACTCACCACCAGATGTCAGGGTGGAGCTCATCCTGACTCTGCTTACACTTTAATAGTGTAAACAATAGTAATTCTTTATAAAGTGTATTTGGAGCAGCTGTGTGAGATTTACCATCTGTGACTGTGGTCCCAGTGGGGGCCAGCTATGGTCACGCAATTAGGGTGAACTGCAAAGAATGGGGCAGACAATCCCCATAAAGCTGGTGGTTATTCCAATACTTAGATTCACCAAGCCAGCATAAAAGAGCTTCTTTATTACCTTACTGGTTACTCAGAAGTCCAAACAACACAGTTCCCTTGAAGTGATCCAGCCTCAGGCCTCCATATGATGAGTTCTGAAAATCTTATTCCATCATATAAAAGAAAAGGTTCTACCAATCCCAAAGGATCGGACACATTACCTCCAAGGTTAAGGAATGTTTCAGATCTTACCCAAATACATGCTACAACCAATTCTTATTAACTAAACTAAAATTTATTAAGAAACAACACAGAGAAAGAGTATGGTTAAAAGATCAATATACATACAGACATGAGTTCAGTTCATTGAGGTTCAGATTCATGGCTTTGTAGTTGCAAAGAGTTCTTTCAGAAATAGTTCATAGGTTATAGTCCAATGTCCAAATATCATATGCAGGGCTTATCAGCATAACTGGGACCTCACTCTTGCAACTCAAACTTTCCCTGATGAAGCCTAAGCAGATCTGAGATGGCAGAATCAGGACCCAAGGATCTTTTATACAATTTCATGTCTTTTGACAAGTTGGGAGTTCAAAAGGTAATTAGCATGACTTTGAAGGAGGTCCATCACCAGTATTTAGCTATAGAATTAACATACAGCGATTTGCTTGTTCCTCCACCATTTACAGGTTATTTGCTATACATTTCAAAGAGAGATGAATACAGAGAACTCCCATGTTTACAATTCATTAAATGGTAGAATGTTCTTTTGACCTCTGAATTATCAGAATACAGCATAGACAGAGACTGTTGATTACATTGTGGGAGGACCCTACTCATACATTTGTAAATACACAAAAACACAAACATCATCTCCCCACATGTCTTTTGAGAGTTGTTTATTTTGCAGGATGTTTAACCCTTTCTAGCCATGTGTCACACCATCTTTTTAGGGAAGGTACATATTTGCATGTAAATAGATTGACGGCAGATTAATATGACCACTGCACTGTTCTTAATCATCTGAGAACCCTGAGGGTTATACCTTCATAAATAACAGCCATTTCAGTGTGGTGTACTATATTTTCAGTGAGTCTTATACAGTACACCCTATACAGTGAAACTACAGCTGGTCTTGAACAGGCTGATTTTAGCTTTTAAATATATTTTTCCCAGAGTTGTTCAATGTTACCCCTTTTCGACACTGAAATAAAGTATTTTAAATGTAATGGTTTTACCTTCTCTCCATTCTTCCTTGTCACCCCCAAGCTGTCTCCTCAGTAGAGCTAGGCAAAAAAAATTCACCTAAATGCATTTTTCAGGGTCTGAAACTATTTGCTTAATTAGGAGAATAGTGTCAGGGAAAAAAATGTCAAAGGGTCAAAATATTTCCGTTTGACTTTTTACTTTGAAATCACATTTCAATTTTGAATCTGGCCAGTTTAAAACAAAATACACACAAAAGGTGAAAAACACCCCAAAAGGCCAAAATCAAACAAAAAACGTAATAATAATAATAATAATAATTTGATTGGACTGAAATGTTTTGGTCGACTCGAAATGAATATAAAAACTGAAAAAAATGTCCTTTTGGGTCAACTCAAAACATTTCAGTTTTTTAAAAATCAAATTTTTACAAGTCTTCTGATTCAATGAAAAAAACTGTTGGTTCAAATCAAACTGGAATTTTTTTCAGTTTTCTTGTTTGGCTCCTGAACCGAAAAATCTAGTATTTGCTCAGCTCTACTCATTTAATCTTTGGGAGGCGGGAGGGAATTTCTTTTTTGTGGCTTTAAAATGTGGTCATCTTGATTCTGGTAAGGTGCTTTTTAATGTTTTGACTTGCAATGAGATGGGTGGTAGGGTGGGTATCCCCCTTTTTCAGCTGGCTCAGAAATAATAATAATAGATGAGAATACAGTGAAATAGGAAGTAATCTGAGTTCCGAGCAATTGTTTAACAAATATGAGTCAGTTCTGTAATTTGTAGCTCTTTATTTTTGTAAACATCCTGCTTTATCTAAATAAAAATCTGGGGGGGAAAGGGTGTTCACACTAGTGCTACACTGATTCTTAACTTTTCTGCTCCTCGCTTCTTCCCCTCAATTCCTACAAGTTCTTTTAAATCTTTTTTTCTTCTCCCCTTCACAGTGGTAGTCGCTCTTCTAAAACCTTTAAACCAAAGAAAAACATTCCGGAGGGGTCTCACCAATATGAGCTGTTAAAACACGCAGAAGCCACGCTTGGAAGCGGTAATCTCCGGATGGCCGTTATGCTGCCAGAGGGTGAAGATTTAAATGAATGGGTCGCAGTTAATAGTAAGTTGACTGACCTTTTTTACACGAGATGGGCTGATAATGGATAAGGATAACTGCATAGCTGTCTCTTGGGCAGTGTGTGGTTCTTAATGCAGTGGTCAGTCTGTGTTGTACTGTAATTGGAAGAGCAGAACCATGGCGTCTCTTAGAATTCACAGCAGCTAAGTGGCTCAAGCTAAAAACCCCTCTGTTCCATGTGGTGAAATTATGGGTTTTTCCTAAACAAATTGCTTCTCTTTGTGGTTAAAATTTAAATGCTCATTCACGAATCAGATGAGCAGTGAAGGGGAAACACCAGCACTGTTTTTAGCCAATAACTAAGTGTCCTCCTAGGGTGTTTTACTCCTTCAGATTCCAGATAGAGCTGTATTTCTCAACTGCACATGCTTCACATTGAGTTTCAAACATTTGCTTGGATGAATACTACTCAGGGTCAAGTCTAAAACAGATGCGAAGATTATAAACATATATATAGAATGTCTTTCGTCTGCCCTCACCAAATTGTAAGATTTTTCTTTACATTTCCAAAGTTAATCTCTTCCTTTTGTTCCTGTCCAGGTGTTAGCCTGTGTTCTGCTAACTTCCTGACTTGGTTACTATAACTTCGTCCTTGCTGTTTCTCTTATCTCTTTCTTCCCATCCAGTCTATGCAAAAGAGATGCCCTTTCTGCCTGCTCTGACCATGTTTCTCCTTCTTCTTTCTCCCCCTCTGAATATTTACACTGGCTTCCTCTCTTCTGTAGTAAGTTCAAGGTTCTCCTCACTTACAAAGCTCTCTTGAATACCATCCCTACCTTTTCTTGTTTTCTTTTTACTGACACAGACTAACACGGCTACTACACTGATCCCTACCTACAACTCCCATCCTTTATATTTTGCACATGCCTCTCCTGATCACTCATTTTATCTCCTTTGTACTGCCTTTCCTGGTGCCCCATCATCTTGGAACAGACACTCAGGGAGCCAGCCCCCTCCGTCAAAAATTCCTACAGCCCTACATTTCATGGAGAGTTTTGGCTGTAATAGCCGGATGCCCCATGTAATTTTGATATTCTACCTGTTGTGCGTTTAGACTATAGACTCTTCAGGGCAGGAACTTGGTGGTTTGGTGTGCTTCCCCTGTTGCACAATGTTGTATACATTGGTGTGCAGTATAAATAGTACTTTGGATGAATGTATATTTTAAACAGTCTGTTTCCTTTCCCCCCTTCTTTGCTGCTTGGACGGTAAAGCAGTAGTGCCCAGCTTGACCTTTGAGTTCCCATGCGTCCGCACAATGCTATGGTATGAGTTTCCAACATTAGAAGGGAATATTTAAATCATCGAAATAGGTCTTTTACAAAATTTAGCATGAATAAATCTTTTTTAAATGGTCTAAAAAGCAATTTTGGTGACTAAACATTACCAAGGATGCTTCATATACCAATTATACTACGCCTGCTTTCAGTTGCTCTCCAGTTTGCCACCATCAAAGCCTATTAAAAGTGGCCTGTAAAGGACAAACATTGGTTTTGTTACCTTTTTCGGATATATAAAGAAGGCCTAACGTTGTTGTGTGCCCTCCTTCGTAGAAGGGCATGTTCTCCTCATGCTGCAGGCACAACTTCTGTACAGAGGAAAGCAGTGTGCCTCACATAGGTGAGAGGATTATTCCAGGAGTGGGTGGTTGAGATTCTGTGGCCTGCATTGTACAGGAGGTCAGACTAGATGATCATAATGGTCCCTTCTGACCTTAAAGTCCAAGGGTACGTCTATACTTACCGGCGCGTCGGAGGAGTCCAATCGATCTTCTGGGTTTGATTTATCGCGTCTTGTCTAGACGCGATAAATCGAACCAGGAAGTGCTGCCCCATCGACGCCGGTAATCCTGCTCTGCGAACGGAGCAGGCGGAGTCAACGGGGGAGCCAGCGCGCCGCGGTGTGGACCGGGGTGAGTACTTTTAAGTTCGAAATAAGATACTTCGACTTCAGCTACGTTATTCACGTAGCTGAAGTTGCGTATCTTACTTCGAACTTCGGGGCTAGTGTAGACCAGCCCCAAGAGTCTGAGGGAGCAGAGAGGGCAACATTTCAGAACTGCTGGGCAGCGAACAATGGAGGGGGGAAAAGGAACTTAGGAGTTGCCCTGCCAAATCAGACTGGTGTTATGTCTCATCTGATGTCATGTCTCGTGACAGTGGCTAATATTTGGTCATTCAGAGGAAAATGGTAGGATCCCTGAATTGGGTAATTATGGAGTTACTTGCCCATATAAGTTTCTTCTTTATCCCGAAGAGTGGGTGGGATGGTTTGCTGATGCATGAGGGTTTATGTATCGTTTAACATAATTGTGGATGTTCTTCTTATCCATATAAATGCCTAACCCTTTCTGAATCTTGCCAGACCTTAACCTCTGATGTTTTGTGACAGTGGGTTACATATGTGTGTTAAACAGTTGATCCATTTTACAAAATAGTTTTATTGTGGGAACTTTCAATGAAGTTGAAAGGCAAAAAAATTACAATATTTTTAAATTATTGGGTTGAAGGTCCTACATGTGTAATAAACATATGAGCTTCAGAACCCCCTTATGAGAAGCCTGCTATTCTCCTTTTTTCAGAGATGAAAGAAATTGAAGTACAAAATTTTAAATGTCTTCCCCAAGGACACAGTGACAGATGTGGAAATAAAACCCGCAAACCATGGTTCTTTACTTGTTTTAATCACCAGATAACACACACTTCCATAACTGGAGAAACTGCTTAAAAAAAACTACAACCTTCAGGGGAAATTAAAAGGCTAAGGCACTGCATTACATATGTCAAAAACAGGTGGCCCACATTGTGCTTGTTTGTCACACTCTGATGAATTTGGAGGTTGGGAGATATGCTTCACGTCCTTTTGAAACTCAGAATGTGGGCTTCAAAGCAATAACAGTCATCCTTTCAAAGCCTGTGTGGTTTTGGGCATGTCTGCATTTAAGGAGACATCAGGGTTAGTGGGGTTTTGGGGGAGTGAGGATTGGAAACCTAATTAACAGCTCTTGAAGACTGGAAAGTTCAAAATTGGCTGCAATATACAAAATCTGCTTGCAGTTCTTTTGATTTTAAAATTTCCTATTAAGATTTTAATAATTTAATGTGGTTTTTTTCTCAACAAGTGTTAACAACCCTCCCTTTCTATGACTACCTCCCTCTTCCCCTTCCCCTCCCCGAATGATGTCTTGCCATTTGCTGCTACTGCTTCTCCAAAGAATGTGCACTAAACACATGATCCACCAGTCTGGAGCTGATTTGCTGCTTGGTGATTGTGCTTGTACAATGCAGTTTATAGCCCATGTTTACTACATCAGCTGAAAAGTCAGATGAACTAAAATAATTAGCAGGAATTTGCTGGGCGTGCTCTGCATATAGTCTATGAAGTAACTTTCCTTATGTGCCATTTATGAAGCCTAAAGAATCTCTCCTGTCCTCTCCCCTAACTCAGATACTTACCTTGACAATCCTAGAGTTCTGGGTGTGGATCCCTTTTCCATGAGGGGATTGCCCGAAAGAACTCCCTTTAGAGTAAGTTAAAACCTTTCACTGGGGGTTTGTTACTAAGCAGTGCAAGTTATTTTCTTAGTGCTCTGCCCCAAACTCAACCCCCAAGCCTTGCATTACAGGTTCAGTGAGACTGAAATGGCTGACCATGATGTTTCATGTAAACACTGCAAAACCCACAGTGCTCCCTAGCGTTCTGCAGATTGTACTTGTGGGAGTGCCGCATTTTGTAACTGATCGCTCTGTAAATGTCACCTTCTAATTAAGGCTATCAATACAAAAATGTCTATCTGAATGCTCCAAAGATGACTCAATAGAATATTCAGCTACTTGTGCATTGGGAGCGAAGAGCCTTATTCTTAGCTGAACACTCATTCGGATGACATTTAAGGACGTGATTTGTTTGTCAAGCTCACTGAATGAGGGCATTAATTGAATATTTTGGGGCTCCATCTCAGCATGACACAGGCATAGAAGTGGTCCTAATTCGGTTTCACACACCTTGCCCAACTAAGATAAATAGTGGAAGGTCTTAAGTTTCTTAGGGCTTGTCTGTACTGCCACTTACAGCACTGAAACTTTCCTCGCTCAGGGGTGTGACACCCCCCCCCCCCCCCCCCGGAGCGATGCAAGTTTCAGCGCTGTAAAGTGGCAGTGTAGATAGTGCTATAACGCTGGGAGCTGCGTTCCCCTTGCAGAGGTGTGGGTTTTTTTACAGCGCTGAGAGAGTGCTGGGGTGGCAACGCTTCAACGTCGGCTGTGTAGTCGTACCCTAAGGGTACATCTACACAGCAAGCGGCAACCCGTTGCAGAGCCCATTTCTAGAGACTCAGGCTTGCGCTAAAGCTCTAAAAATAGCTGCATAGATGTTTGGGCTCTGAGGCCCACCCCCATACCTAGGTATCAGAGCCTGAGCTCCAGCCATAGCTCAAATGTCTACACTGTTATTTTTAGTGCCAAAGTGCAAACCCCCTGAGACTGAGGCTGTAGACCCAGACTCTGAGACCTGCTGCCACGGGCTGCTGTTTGCTGTGTAGAAGTACTCTTGGTGCTTTTGTTGAGTCTGCAGACCGATGGAAACAAGACTAATTGTGCATTTGTTCAGATTGTCAGGTCTAGCCGTGCAGCCAAAAGGGCTAGAAACTTCATTTAGCAGTGACAAAATGAAATAATACATTTTGCAAATTGCAGCTGAATCAGTCTAAATTTCACACCGAATTTTTTTTTTTTTTTTTTGGTGTGTGAAATATCATAGATCATCTTTTCTTGTGGATTTGTATTACTTGAGCTCGCCAGCAGAGACTATTACAATAGCTGGATTCTTCCTGGGTGGAAGGCAGATGAAACCTTTATCCCCATGAAGTGTTAGGCATAGAACCGGACGTATTTAGCTGTTACCAGTCACAGATTTGTTCCATGAAATACAGCTTGTGATTGATTCCTTTGCTTTAATTTTTCCTGTAATTTACATGGAACTGAGAGAAAATATGCTCCTAAAGCATTCCTTTGGGTGGCATTGGAGCAACCTGGAGAATGCCAACTGCAATCAGGATCAGTCAATGGGGGCAAAAAGTAGGCTTATTTTTATAAATTGATTACAGGGGCCAAGACTTTCAAAAACAAGATCTTAAAGTTAGGCTCCTAAATAAGAGGCCTGATTTTTAAAAAGCACTGAGCACTCAGCTGAAATGGGAGCTGTTGGGTGCCCAGCAATTTTGAAAAAAAATGTTTAGGCTCTATTTTAAAAAATGTTCGCCAAGATAGATTATATATGGTAACTGTTTTCCTTCATTGCGAAAGGTGCAATATTATTAAGTATTTCAGACAGCTCGCTCCCAGAATGTGTAATAAGCATGTCCCCAAAATAAACAAATGCTGAATGAGGTGTGATGTTTTTAAATACATTAAAAGGCTAAACATAAATTCTTAATAGTTGGCTCATAACCAGCAGAACAGAAATCATCGTATGACAATGGACTTTAATATAACATTTACACTCAACTGTCTGTTTTATCTGTGCCCCACATTTCCTTTGTAATATTTAAAAAGCAATTAACAATGAGGAAGCTTCATTACAAAACTCTATACACCTGTTCAGCGGTGGGTATTTTGTAGTTAGAACTGCATGAAGTTTGCATTGTTGGTAGACTGTTACCAGACTGCTAACTGACCGTTTAAATTCTTTACAGCTGTGGACTTCTTCAACCAGATCAATATGCTTTATGGTACTATTACAGACTTCTGTACAGAAGAGAGCTGCCCAGTGATGTCAGCTGGCCCAAAGTAAGAATGCTCAGTTCCTTTTGCATGAAAGGTGACTTACAAAGAGGGAGAAAATGTTGTTCCCTCTCTTGTTGCTTTATGATATAAAAAGAAGGCCTGAATGGGGGGGGGGGGACGACACTGAGGTTCACCCCCCAAATCTTAGAAATATCTTGAATGTCCAATTTGATCTTTCCCGGTGAGTTCTCTAACAAAAAAAGTCTCTGAAAAGCAGACTGATCTCCATTTAACCCCCTAAATGAAGGGTTGGGGATACTGAAAGTGTTCTTTCATGTGTTTTAGTTAACTAGATATTACAAAAATAATCAACCACAGTTTTAAACAGTCTGAATAGAAATCCCTCCCCCTCTCAATTGCTGAAGTTTGACTTACTTGATACATGTCATCTTGTACTTCTGCTAGTTCTGCAGTTGTCCAGTGTCTTCCAGAGTGGAAAATACCTGAAATTCTAATGTAAAATAAACAGGGAAACAAACCTTCTGTATATTGAAAAGAGCTTGATATTACACACAAATATTTTATTCAACAGTGTGCGTGTGCATCTTCCCCATCTCTCTGCTTTTACTTCCATATGCAACATGAACTTTGATTTGTAATATGTAGTTCAGGAATACAGTGAAAGTACTCATCTGCAGTACTGTTTATCTGATTAGAAGCAAGCGTGCTGTGTTTACTTGGTGGGCTTAAGTTAGTGATAAAGATTTAGAAGAGTGCTTGTCTACCCACACAACCAGCCTAGTGTGGTGCAGTTATACCAGTATAAAAGTGCCTTCTACTAGCAGAGTTTATTCCTCTTTCTGTACAAAAAAAAGGCCTGGTCTAGACAACAAAGTTAGGTTGATGTAAGCTGCCTTGCGTCGATCTAGTTGCACGTGTGTCTACACTTACGTTTGTTTCCCACTGATGTAAGTGCTCTGTTACAGTGAGGCAATATCAGCACCTCCCCGAGTGGCTTGAGCCATCGTTGTACTGAGGTTGACACAGTGCGAGTGTAGGCACTTCATTACCTGTGTCAACCCGAACAGTTCTCCAGCAGCTGGCCCTCAATGCTCGACACTGACTGCTCTGGTCACAGTTGTAAACTCCACTGCCCAGGGTTCATTGAGACTGGAAGGCTGCCCTCTCCTTTAAAGCCCTATACATTTTTTAAATGTCTTTTCTTGATTGTCCAGTTTGGTGGTGAGCACACTTAGCAGCTCTCCATTGTTGTGTGCAGCTGCCCAGCTGACCGTGCCGGCTACACTCTCCAGACATGCTCTGGCCTGGAGATAATTGTCTCTCCTGGGTGGGCCTGTGGGGAGAAGAGGCTGTTCAGGCAGCGCTACAGACCAGCTGTAGAAATGTGGGCATCTACAAGCAGATTGCACCGGGGATGCGAGAGAAGTGGTACGACAGGGACCAGCAGCAGTGCTGTGTGAAAGCGAAGGAGCTGTGGCAGGCATATCAGAAGGCCAGGGAGGCCAACAGTCGATCTGGTGCCGAGCTGAAGCCCTGCCACTTTTACAAAGAGCTGCATGTCATTCTTGATGGAGACCCCCCCACTACCACCCTGTAGACTACTCTGGATACCTCTGAGGAGCTCAAGTCAGAGGCCCCTGCCATGAACAGTGAGGAAGAGGAGGAGAAGGAAGAGTAGGAGGATGGGGGACATGCGACCTGAGGGTCCAGTTACGCCATGAGCCAGGATCTGTTTGAGGCTCCACTATAGTCCAGTCAGTCCCGGCAGTTGAGCATGGGCAAGCCCGATGCAGCGGAAGGAACATTGGGTAAGTGTTTAAAAGTATTTCCCATTACAGTGATGTGCCCCCAGCTTAACAAGACACACCTATTGACTTTTCATTAATTTACCCCTACCAGAAGAGGTAGCGGTACAACAGCAAGAGGTAGAGTTATCTGCTTTTCTTTCCCCTGTAGAATTAGGCAGGAGGGCCACGCAGAGCAGTTTGTTTGTGTATACCAGGATGTCTCCTTAGTCCTCCTGAGATCTTGATAAAACTTCCATGGTGGTATTCTACAATCCTGTCCCAAAGGTTTCTAGGGATGGCACCTTATTTCTTCCTCCAGGTAGGACTTTCCAACGCCAGTCAGCAATAACTTTGGTAGGCATCATTGCAGCAAACAGGCTAGCAGCTGGCCTGGGTGGCTTCAGGACACCAGTAGCAGCTGTGCTCTCCGTGCCTTGGTTACCCTGAGGAGTGAGATATCAGCTAAAATCACCACCGCCTGTGGAAAACAGTGCCAGTATTCAATACCGTTGCCCTTTACTCGTAGTTTCATGCAACCGAGCAATTTCCTCCTCATTTCCCTTCTCCCTGGTGGGCCATACTCACCATGACTGGTGCTGTGAGTGGTGCCGTGCAAAAGTATTCCGAAGCAGAAGTGTTAATAAGCATGTCTTGTTTAAAACTCTAGGGGAGCGAGGGAAGGGAGTTCTGAATCGTAACTTTTGCTTTTCGTTGTCACTATGCGGACAATGGTATCTCTGGATGTTTTTCTGTAGCTGCTGTTGCAGCCTTGAGGGATTCCCCCTCCACACTGGCGGAACGCCTGAGCCAGATGAGGAGTAGAAAGAAGAGGACTAGAGATGACATGTTCAGTGAGATCTGGGAAGCCAGTGCTGCATCAGACCATGAGCAGAGGGCCTGGAGGGTGAATACTGCAGACTGTATGGAGAAGGAAAGACCTGACAGGAGAGAGGCACAGGAGTCCCACCAGGAAAAGGAAAGGGAGGGAGAGGCACCAGGACATAATGGGGCTTCTCTGGCAGCAAATACAAATGCTGCAGACTCTTGTGGACCTACAGGTTCAACAGTCATGAGCTCACCTCCCTTTGCAGTCCGTGGAAAACTCCATTACAGCACCTCCCTACATCCCCCTCGATGTTCCACTTGGCATCCAGGGCCACATCCCTAATCCTACCACGCCTCCCTAGAGGGATGTTCAGGAGAACCACAGCTTCACATCCACTGACATGTGAAAGCCATGGTTGCTGTGTGTAGCTAAATTGGAGCTGAATGTTTTTTCCACTTCTTAAGTTCTGTTCCATAAATTTATTAAGGCTTTAATGTATTTGCTTTTAATTTGCACAGAATTTTTTTTTACAATATCTGCCTTACTCAATAAAATTTTATTGTTTGGAAAATAATTAATCTTTTAGTTCCCAGCATATGCTGCAGAATGCCTAATGGTAGTGAAAACACCCACTTGCTGTACAATCTGACACAACTCACAGGATCAGTGACAAACAGTGTAATAGTCATAAATGTACAACAAGCACCACAAAATAAATAGGTGCGTTGACACTGTTATATTCATACATGTACACCAAGTACAATACTCCACAATTCCTAACAAGCCCCAAGACAGCAGGGCCCAGGTAGAGCACAGTACATCACAACCCATTACTGTGGTTCACTGTCAGTGTTTTTTTCAAAGCCTCCCTGAGCCATATAGCTCCATGTTGAGCTCTTCTAATAGTCTTTGTGTCTGGCTGTTCAAACTCAGCAGACAGCCGCTCTACCTCTGCTCTTCATCCTGGCAACAACGTTTCCCCTTTGCTTCAGAGATATTATGCAGGACACAGCAGGCAGCTATAACCACTGGGGTATTTTTCTCACTAAGATCCAATCTTGTGAGTAAACAACACCAGCTTCCCTTCAGTCTGCCAAAAGTACATTCAACTGTCATTCTGCACCTGCCGAGCTGGTAGCTGAATCTTTCTTTGGTGCAGTCGAGGCAGCTGGTGTATGGCTTCATGAGCCAGGAGACCAAAGGGCAGGATGTTCACCCCCCCCCCCAGATCACTGTTGGCATTTTCAACATTGCCTGTGGTGATACACTGGTCGGAAAAGTAGGTCCCTGCTTGTAGCTTTCTGAACATTCCTGTGTTCTTAAGATGCGAGTTTCGTGCACCTTCCCTGACCAGCCCACTTTGATGCTGGTGAAGCATCCCTGGTGATCCAGCAGTACTTGCATAATCATAGAAAAGTAGCCCTTTCTATAGATGTATGCTGTGGCAAGATGGTCAGGTGCCAAAATAGGGATATGCGTGCTGTCTGTCACTCAACTGCGGTTTTGGAACCCTGCTGCTGCAAATCCATCCACTTAGTCTTGCATGTTGCCAAGAGTCACAGTCCTGCAGGAGGCGATTAATGGCCCAGCACACTTACATGACATCAAGCCCCAGAGGGGATTTTCCAACTCCAAAATGATTTCCCACTGACCAGTAACAATCAGGCATTGTAAGTTTCCACAGTGTGATCGCCACTCACTTCTCCATTGTCAGTGCAGCTCTCATTCTGAAGTCCCTGCGCGGGAGAGCTGGGGCAAGCTCAGCACACAGATCCAGGAATGTGGCATTGCACATCCAAACGTTCTTCAGCCACCACTCATCATCCAAACCTGCATTATGATGCAATCCCACCAATCAGCTCATTTCTCTGGCTCAGAGGCAGTGCTCCACTATCTGCAGCTACTCCTTGAACACCACCATCAATCTTGAATTGGTTCTCGCTGTGTCCTACAGCATCTGCTCTCTACAAAATCGTCATGTTCTCTGCTGATTTGGTTCTTCTTGCAGCTCTGCAAATACCAGAAGATCATGCATTCTGTGCTTGTGATCCTCAATACCATAGTGCAGAGCTATGCAGGCTCCATGCTTCTGCCAGAGATGTCAGACAGCGAGGAGGGCCACGCAGGCTTGTAGGATTTTTTTAAAAAGGTAAGAAAATTATGGGATATAGATGATCTTATGGGATGGAGAAAGTTGCTTGCCTGGAAGGTGACCCCTTGCTCCCAGGTCACTCCTGCATGACTCATCTCTGCCTGACAATGCATTGCCAAATTTTCCCAAAAGGCAGTGGGACCAAGCACCTTCATCCCACCACAATGGGATACCCGTGGTGCACCACACAGAGCGTCAACACACGCACGCCTGAGTGCACTCATTGCCGACACAAGGAACCAAATATGCCTGCGCACAAGTGGTATGATAACTGCATCAGCTTAATGCTTACGTAACTTGCGTTGGCAAAAGTTTGCTGTGTAGACATGGCCTAAATTATACCAGTATAAGGCACCTTTATTCAAGTGTAATTGCGTCCACACTAGGACTTTTACCAATAAAGTATAGTGGTTAAAATTCCCACCTCTAATCAAAAGTGATATCAGTACAAAAACTATGTAAGCCATGTCTTGAATTTTTTTCCTTCAGGTGGGTCACGATCAGAGCTACTATTTTTAATAAATAAATAAAATAATTAATGTGAAGGATGTGAGAGCTGCCTGTACTATTTTGTGCATATTATATCTTTTTGATTGTTAGAGTGTTGCTTGTCATGTTTCCAAAGGGTGGAGGATGTACTCTAGCATGTTGGAATTATTAATAATAATAGAAATGTGGGAGACCACCAGACACTAATATGACCATAATTTTTCCTTTATTAAGTCCAAAGGCCAAATGGTTATACAATTACTCTATACGTGCCTTACGGCCTACAAATAAGCAGTCACTACACCCAACACCGTAACAAAGGGCTGCTCTACACTACACAGTAAGGTTGACATAAAGCAGCTTGCTTTGACCTAATTCTGTCATTGTGTACTCTACAGCCTTCCTACTGTCGATGTAAGTGCCCTACTCCACCGACATCTTAACTGCACCTCCACGAGAGGCATAAGGCTTATGTCGGTGTAGTTAGGGCGAAGGGGTGTGTGCGTGCGTGCGCGCGCACACTGCCTTATTTAGATCAGCTGTTGGCTCTCTTGTCGATTTCATGGCAGGAGCCAGGCAGGTAGAGCCCAGCTGCCTCGCACCACCAGTTCCCAGAAATGGGGGAGTCACATCAGCTAGGGCCTACCCACACTTTAGGTAAGAGAGTTACGCATGTAGGCTCTTGTGTTAAGAGCCCTTTGCTTTTGTTATGCTTTGTTCCTATTGATGAGATTAAGTAATACTTTGTTTTGGAAAGGCTGTTTTATGTCCCTGTATTCACACACTGGTCACAGCTCCCGAAGGGAAGAATAGCGGGGCTCGCTGCGGAATCACAGTTGGTATACAGGACCCAATCTGAGAGTGGGAAAATTGCAGGATTCCGTCCCGGGACAGGTGAAGGCAAGAGGTCTTAACACTTAAGAGGGTTGCACTCGGGAAGACAGACAGTAGTCAAAGGTACAGTTAGCTCTGAGCCATGACAATGAAAACAGGGAATATTGACAAAAATAAATAAAGCAGAAGTAGATCTTCATGGACCATGAGTCTCATAAACTGAAGTGAGCTAATTTGAGAAACCTTTGCCAGGCACCTTTTTGTGGCGGGGAGCAGGGCCAGCTCTGGCTTTTTTGCTGCCCTAGGCATGCCCGCCACCCTGCTGCCCCAGCCGGGGCGCCGGTGGGGAGTGCGGGCCGGGAAGAGGTTTTTTTTTAAATTAAAAAAAAACAACAACAAAAACAAAAAACCCTTGAGCGCTGTCCCCCCCCGTCCCCCCCCAAAAAAAACCCCTTGAGCGCTGTCCCCCCCGTTCCCCCCCCCCAAAAAAAACCCTTGAGCGCTGTCCCCCCGTCCCCCCCACCCCCCACCCCAGGTGCTGCCCCAAGCATGTGCTTGGTCGGCTGGTGCCTGGAGCCGGCCCTGGCAGGGAGGAGAGGAAGAAAGGGTGGAAGGGGCAGAGAGAGAGAGAGAGAGAGTGTGTGTGTGTGTGTGTGTAAAGCACTCTGAGATCATCAGATAAGAAGCACAATATATGCTAAGTATGTATTACTATTGCTACTGATATTTATTATTTAATTTGGTTTATATGCAACCCTCTAGTTAATCACTACAAAAATACATACGTTAACTTTCAGTGTCCTGCTCTCTGGTTGCAACATCCTTCTAGAAAAACTGAAAAGTGCAGGATATGTAGATTTTTGCCATAAATTTTTGACAAGATGGGTGTAGCACTTTTTAGTTATATTAAAAGGGAAACAAATATCTGATTAGTGATGCACAAAACATGTAGCATATAAATGGTTCACTGTTGCAAATCACTGAGACATCCTATCCGTTTTCAAAGCAAAACTGAAAGGTTTGTTTTCAGAAGCTTATGAAATATGTAACCAAACGGAAGATCCACTGATGCGTGAAAATAACCTTCCCTCTGGCATGGGCATGGAGTCTTGTACATCTGCTGCACATTATTAGTGTTTAGTCTTGGCAAATCCCAAGATAAATATTTGAGGTAACCCCCTGGAAGTGGACACATTGGGCTAAAGCATTTTTTGACATGGGGAATCCTACCTTGTGTTCTGGGCAAGCCTTGAATTCAAGCAGCTTCTGGGTGTCTGTTTCTGGGGTCTGTGCAGCTCACACTCACTACCTCTTTCCAGCAGATATCTTAGGGAGGGACCTTTAAGTACAGGAAGTTATTTCCTGGGGTTCTTTGCATACCTCCCTGGCCTGAGATCTTGCTTGGAGAAGGGGAGCTGCAGGTATAATTGATGGAATGATTTATATTATTAGCCAAGGGTCAATTTATGTTCTTCACTTAAACATACTTATGCACTATGGGCTCAGTCCTGTTCCTGTGGCTCCGGATCTTCACTGGAGATTTTACCAGTCTAGCCCTTTACAAGTATATTAGGTATCTTGAGCAACTGGAAATCTATTAACTCCAGTAAAAATTCTAGTGTAGACGTGCCCATTGAGGTCAGTAGCAGCAGCAGGAACAGTCCTTATGTTCTGCCTTCCACTACCCAGTCATCCATTGTATGACTAGTTATCAGAAAAATAAAAATAGGGAAAGAAAATAGTAAGTTTCACTTACTCATGTCTTAAAA
The DNA here is from genome assembly GCA_033296515.1 of Macrochelys suwanniensis. NCBI lineage: Eukaryota > Metazoa > Chordata > Testudines > Chelydridae > Macrochelys > Macrochelys suwanniensis. The sequence goes on along the minus strand of CM065779.1, from coordinate 18,296,469 downwards.
CAGTGACTCCTATTCATACCTATATTCTTTCCTCCACCCAACTAAAACGAGCTGCTTTCCATCAGTCCTCATTACTATATTTGCCACATCAACTGTCATGTAATCATAAGCAGAACAAGCACATTGAAAAGTTACTAGTCTGTATAAAATATATTGTTAAAGTAATATGTTTACAACGTACTAGGAAGGAGGGGAAATTGAGTTATTCCTTCATTTTCCCTTTTCTCATTAGGTTTTCATGTGTGCCACTAGATACACACTGGAAAAAACATGAAGGCCAAAATTTTCACATCTGGATGTGTAGGGTTAGACTTCCAAGTCCAAATTTAGGTATCCTCATAAAAGTGGCCCTTTTTTTTTTTTTCTTCCACTGAGTGAGCACTTGAAAGATCCCTTTGACTTCAGTTCGATTTGTGGGTGCTCAGCACTTCTGTATTCAGGCACCTAAACAAAAGAGGCCTGACTTTTAGAAGTGAAGAGTATCCACAAATCACAATTTTGGCCTAAGCTAATAACTTAATTAAATATGAAATTGCTGTTCCTCTGCCTCACATGCCTGCACTCAGAACAGTTATATATCCTCATTTGAATCTGCCTCTTTAAATAGCTCCTCTCTCTCAGCAGTGTGCCAACCCACTTACCTTTTTCTGACCTCTTCCTTTGCCCAAGTGTCGCTTGGCAAATGGGAGAGTCAAAACTGAACACAGTATTTTAAACTGTGTCAAATTAATCTCTCTTCACTGGGATTTAAAGATGTTATATATAAAGTTCCTATATATATAATAATATCTTAACAATCTTAATCCTAGCCACCTAGCATGGGTGCTTTGCTTAGCGAAAGGGATAGTTTTGTTCTACAGCCTTCTCAAAGGTACTTTTATTGGAAAGAAAAAGTGTGTAGGCATATTTTCACATTTAGGTAGAATCATTAGCGTATGTGAATAGAAAGAATAATTAACTAATCTATCTCAATCCTGATAAATCCTAATAATGTCATTTGGGGCTGTTTGATCCTACAGCTAGTTACTGTAAATGTTATATTTCCTACTCTACCCACTAAATATCATTTTGTCTCTATTATAACATGATCCATGAGCATTACAGAGGGGTTGGGAGTTTTCTCTCTTTTTTTCGAACAAGACCAATCCAGCCATAAGGGTGAGTTTTAGTTGATGGAAATGGCATGGTGTGTTTGTTTTATTACTAGAGATGTAGATGCTTGCTCACTCATTTGAGTCAATGTATGAGTCTGGTTTTAATCTTCCATAACTGCCCTAATGTTGCTGGTCTATATTTTGGGAACCCTCTAAAGAAGTTTCAGTCCCAGAATAATGTTTTCATTAATACATTTAATCATGCAGAAAACAGATTTTTATCAGCTTCATGACCCCTAGAAGTACCAAATGTAATACTGCACCCAGTATTTTCACTGGTACCCACACTTTATTGCTGCTATAGATCACACCATCTCAAAGTTTTAGTCCAGTTTCTTTTATGAAGCCAGACATGTGGGGATTGCCAGAGTATTTGAAGATTATCTCTGCACATTTCCACTTATAGTATTTGTTGTGGCAGAGAGTAAATCTTTACTGTTTCTTAGAAGTCATACCACTTCATACTCCAAGGTTGCCAGGTCACACAAGCTAAGCAGGGTCAATACATGCACAAAAGACCTCAGAGGAACAAGGCAGTGCTTCAAGAAATTGTGTGGGTCACTGTATGACAGACAATATCCTGTATCATCCTGAATGAGCTTCATTGAATTAAGTTAAACCTTTCTGAATTAGGGTTGCTATCTTTGGGGTACATTATATTAGAAATGGAGATGTTTATGTATTATTGTGAGATTCGTATGGAAGTGCTTTAGCAGGAAGACGAGATTAATGCAATTTCTGGAAAGTATGAGAAAGTTCAAAGGACTTTTTGGGACAATACCCATGGATTGGATTTCCTAGGAAGTAGCTGGGGAATGCAAGTGACACACTTTGAATCCACCCTTTTGAATTTGTGCCTGGGGGAAAAAACTATCATCTATTAATTACCTGCTCCTGAAATGCCAGATCAAAGGTTCATTGTATAAAGAGTGAACATGTCCTGATTGTGTATGTTCTGAGCTGAAGCTGTGATGAGTTGGTAACAACCCCAGGTCTCCCCTAGGGCTGGGATTGTTGAAGGTCTGCTCTGCCAGAATCAATGTTAGGACTGGGCAGTTCCTGGAAAACTCATTAACATGCAAGTAGACTCTTCAATTGTTTTTAATACGTTTTCTCTGTATGCTAGAACCTAAGAATGGCCATACCGGGTCAGACCAATAGTCCATCTAGCCCAGCATCCTGTCTTCCAACAGCACCAATGACAGCTGCTTCAGAGGGAACGAACAGAACAGAGCAATTATTAAGCCACTCCCAGCTTCTAGCAGTCAGAGGCAAGGGACACTCAGAGTCTGGGGTTGCTTCCCTGACCATCTTGGCTAAAAGCCATTGATGGACCTATCCTCCATGAACTTATCTAATTCTTTCTTTAACCCAGTTACAGTATTGTTTTGGCCTGCACAACATCCACTGGCAATGAGTTCACAGGTTGACTGTGTGTTGTATGAAGAAGTACTTCCTATTAATTTAATTGGGTGAGCCCTGGTTCTTGTGTTATATGAAGGAGTAAATGATAGTTCCTTATTCATTTTCTCTACACCATTCATGATATTTTAGACCTCTATCATATCTCCCCATAGTCATCTGTTTTCCAAGCTGAAAAGTCTGTCTTTTTAATCTCTCCTTGTATGGAAGCTATTCCATACCCGTAGTCATTTTTGTGGCCCTTCTCTGTTCCTTTTCCAATTCTAATGTATCTTTTTTGAGATGGGGAGACAAGAACAGCACACAGTATTCAAAGTGTGGGCAGACCATGGATTTATATAGTGGCATTATGATATTGCTGTCTTCTTATCTATCCCTTTCCTAATGGTTCCTAACATTCTGGTAGCTTTTTTGACTGCTGCTATACATTGACTAGATGTTTTCAAAGAACTATCCATGATTTGATAAACCAAGAGAGATGTGTAAATAAATGTGTTAGTTTTGTTTACTGCTGTAACTGATCTCTGTTCTAAAAATTATTGTGAAAAGGTTCTCCTAGTTGCTGATTTAACTGACAAAACACCTTAAAGTGTTTAAAACAGGCACTGTCTGATTAAATTGTGTCCGCAATTTTGCTCTTATGTAAAACAAATATATTTTAAACATATTTTACAAAGATCTATGACATATAAAATTGTTCTCATAATTTTAATTCTGGAGGAAACATTTTAAAGCAAACATTCCCCTGCTGTTTGCCACTCAAACATCACAGCATTCTGCAATTGTGTTAAGAATAGAAAATGAAAGTGACTAGGCTATTTTCAGTCCAAGCTGAAAAAAATGAAGAGTAAACTTAAGCTGTTTGAAAGTTAATAGGATTTATTTAAATTCTTTCAGTTCTAATAATTTAAGATCAGATTTGTACGATAGGTAACAATGTTTTCTCTAAAAGCACATGGTTTTAAACTGGCAGTATCATTCTCTATAGAGGAATATAATATAATATAGGAATATATATAATATGAATATAATATAGCTCATTGGTTCCTTTGGGAGGACTTTAGCACTGCAGCACTCAGCAGTCCTTTTCATTCCTGGGTTGGCAGTATGTTCACTCCCTTGGTGGTAGGGAAGGACCGGGAGTGAGTGTCTCTAAAAGCATTGTAAAAATCAAGTTAAATCCTTAAACAGAAACAAAAAACCTTTCCAAGGCTTTTGTATGAATGACTCAGGTGTGTGGTTCAAGAGATGTCTTTCCTTTCTGTTCCAACCCAGATACGAGTATCACTGGGCAGATGGGACAAACATAAAGAAACCAATCAAGTGCTCAGCACCAAAGTACATTGATTACCTGATGACTTGGGTCCAGGATCAGCTGGATGACGAAACACTATTTCCATCCAAAATAGGTAAAAATTAACAGTGAAATCAGCATCCTGTTGTACAGGACTGTTAAGATCTCTTAGCATTGAAAAGCATGTGTAGCTTTGTGTCTGAATTTACAAGAAGGAAAAAATATTGATTCAACCCCAAAGGGAACTTAGCAGTAAACAGAAATAGTGAGCTGTTGAATATTGAGTTGTTTCTTAAATGATTAGTGACTGCTGTAGGACAGTTAGAGAACAATTTATTAGTACACTGAAAGGTACTTGCATCTGTTTAATCAGGTACAATTTGTGTGCCTGGCTATCAGACATGATACATAATAGAGCAATCCTTAATAAAAACCTGTTAAAATTCAGGATGTAGAAAAAGGGTGTTTCTATTTAATAAGCAACTCTATTTTCATTGATTCTTCAGCTTTCTCCTTTTAAAAAGCAGGGTGTTTCTCCTAGAGAAATAGGAGAGGAGGAAAAGTAATTCCAACCCCTGTACCCGTATCCTCAGTATCTTTTTGCAGAATATAGTGTTTTCCCAACTACCAAACGAAGTGTCTGTGTAGGAAAGAAGCATCGCCCCAAGGAGGCATTCCCCTACTGGGTCAGCATTGCACCCTTGATCGTGAATACAGAACTTATTGTTTGCAAATAAATTGGGAAATGTTTTATGTTTTGAGGAGGCTTCTTTAAATGCATGGCACTATTCAGCAAGCAGTTAATGACAGCCCATTTCAAAAAATGGACCATCTGTCAAAATCAAATGGCTTTTGCATCTACTTGTTCATGGTTTTAGTCAGGTGCAATGAACCTAGAATATGTTTTGTTTTTTAAGTCATCCCTCTTCCCAACTATCCCCTGCTTAGTAGGTGGCCACGTAGAACCTGTTAGCAATATGACATTTGCTTTAGCGCTTCAGTTCAGAGCTGTTGGGCACAGCGAGTGGGGGAGAGGAAAGCTGCTTTTATTATTATTAACAGTAATGTTAATAGTGTTTTTTAATTATTTAATATTTATCTTACTGTAGTGCACAGAGAGCTTGGATCTCCATTTTCTTTGGTCCTGTTCAAGTATATATGAAGACTTTTTTTAATAGGATGAGGGACTATATTTTGGAAAGCAGTGACTCAGAAAATGACTGACAGGGCCATAGTGGATAACCAAGTGAAGATGCACTGCATTAAGAGAGCAAATGCAATCCTTTGATGAAATTTTTTTTTTTTTATAAGCAAGGAAATATTGAGTTAGGAGTATGGAGGTTTTATTACCCCAGCATAAGGGATTAGTGAGACCACTACTGACACACTCCATCCAGTTCTGGTGTCCACAGTGTAAAAAGTATGTTGATAAATTGGAAAGGGTTCAGAAAAGAGCTAAAAGAATTATTTGAAGTCTGTCGTATGGTGAGACACAAAAGAAGCTCAATCTATTTAGTTTATCCAAGAGAAGGTTGAGAGGTAACTTGATCATAGTTATGTACCTACATGGGGAGAAGATTTCTGATAGTAGAGGACACTAATCTAGCAGACTAAGGCATAACAAGTGGTTGGAAGCTGAAGCTAGACAAATTCAAACTAGAAATTAGGTGCAATTTTTTTTTGACAGCAAGGGTAACCATTGGAACAATTTACACAGAGACATGGGGGATTTCCCATAATTTGAAGTTGTAAAAGCAAGAATGGGCTGTCTTTCTGCAACATATGATCTAACTCAGATAGGAGTTATGGGCTTGATGTAGGAATCACTGGGTGAAATCCATGGCCTGTGTTATGTGCTAAGTGATCATAATAGTCCCTCTGGCTTTAAAATCTATAGAGACACGGTCTTTGCCCCAAAGAGCTTACCATACGTTTGTTTCTTTTTAGGTGTTCCCTTCCCAAAGAACTTCATGTCAGTGGCAAAGACCATTCTAAAGCGTCTCTTTAGAGTTTATGCTCACATTTACCACCAGCACTTTGATCCAGTGATCCAGCTGCAAGAAGAGGCACATCTTAACACATCCTTCAAGCACTTTATTTTTTTTGTTCAGGTAAATTAGCATAAGAATGCTATGGTAATGGTTGCCTTCTACTCTGAAGACAGGATATATTAAAATGTCGATATATAAAAATACCATTCTTTGAGTTTTCTCGCAGTTGGTATAGAAGCAGGTGTTTTACATAATTGGGCAGCTCTAAGCCCAAGATGCTGCCTTATTGGTATTCTAGTGTATAATTATTGCTATAAGTATTAACAGATTGCAACAGTGGATTATGACATGTTTCCACAAGACAGACAAGTACTAAAGAAAACCTTAATTCACAGCCAGTAGAAGAAGAAAACTCTGAAATCAAGCTGCAGAGAGTGCATTTACTAGCTGCTACAGTTTTTCCATCAAGGAGTTGGCCCTGCAGAAGTTATAAAAGGGGAAAAACTGTCTGAGTTGCATTGTTGGGTGGCCTTAATGCAGAACAGGATCTGAGAAGGGAGTTTACTGAGTGTGAAGTAAAATCTTTTTTTGGAATATGGATCTACCAGGCACTTTATTGAACACACTAATTAATTTCATATAGGCTTCTGAATAGCCTTCTGATGATTGTAACAATGTTTAGTCACTACTGACCTAGATTGGATTTGAACCAGCTACCTAGACGTTGAAAATGGCTAACAGGTAAGCCTGGACTTTAAGATTGCAAACTGCAGGGTAACTTTATAATTAAATGTAAAGCTGGTACTAGCACTACATTGTCTTTGCAAGTAAAATGTTGTTTTCCGCCCCCTTCTACAGGAATTCAACCTTATTGACAGAAGAGAACTGGCTCCACTTCAAGAACTGATTGAAAAACTGACCTCTAAGGATAGATAAAAGGAAGTGGATTTGTGGAAATAGCAAGCGTGTGGTATTTCTGGGGTTTTTGTTTGTTTGTTTTGTTCTGTTTTCAAAACAAAACAAAACCTTGTTCTGTTCTTACAGGCAGCCAAGATCCATTCTTTGTGCTTTTATTAGGGGAAATCTTTGTCTTGTAGTGACATGCAGTAAATGGCTTTTTTTTCTCATTGTGGATTTTTAGTAGATTTTGAGTGTTGATAAAGGAAGTATGCTTGTTGGGGGATTTGACACTGCTGATGGATGGGTTCTGTTATGTGTCAATTGTAGCCCATTCTCATGAAGTCCCTAAAAGACTTACGTTCTCTAAGTGCCTTGGCAGACTCACTTCTGAGGTGCAAAGCACACACAATACTGAACATTGCTGGAAACAGAAAATATAACCTACCCAGGACACTTACTGATGCTTGGTTTAGAATATATATGCTTAAAGTACAAAAGCCATAACTTACTTAAATCAGTGATCTCCAGCTTTTAATACAAAGTATCACCATTTTTAAAAAGAGACGAATATAAAGCTTCTCAAAACTAGATATTTCTAAAAAACCAAAAAAAGTAAAAATAAAACATTATAATGATGGTGACACTTCAGATTATGTCCTAGTCAAGAGACCTAAATGATAAATATTTTAAAACCATGGACAACCCAGGATAGCAGAGGGCTGGCTCTCCATTCCACTGTAGTTTTGTGCTCCTTGTTACTTATATTTATTTTGTTAATATAAATATCAACTCAGGCCAGCCTAACGTACCGTAAGGTACATTACTTCCTTTAATAAAGTTTCCTAGCATTTTCCAAATGAGCCAACCTGTTTGCAAAAGTATCTTCAGTGAGAAGGAAAGATCTATTTATTCATCATCAAAAATGACTCGTTGTAATATTAAGAAAAAACTTGTTTTAAATCCACTAGAGTGATGCCATTTAAATGTGAACAATAAAAAGCTAGCTCAAGATTAGAGCTCAGATTCTCAAGCCTTTTCATAAGAAAACATCTCTTTGTAGAAAGATTGTCTTGTGGACCACTTTCCATTTGCAATCAGAAGGCCCATAGTCCATCTCATTCATAATTGTATGAGGTTTCTGTGGCAACTACAGCAATTGTTTAAATGGGGAAAGTTATATTAAGTAATATTTGTATATTTTTAGCTGTTTTTAGTGTGACAAGTGCTTTTGTTCTTTTGAGAAAATCATCACACAATCTCCTTTTTCTTTTATTTCATATCTCCCTCCCTTTCTGGTCCAGTTTCTCTCAAACTGGAAACTGGGAGAACCAGTACCATGTGACAAGACATTTCCATTGACCACCAGAAAGTGGTCCACAGACTACTATTTGGACATCTCTGTGCTATAGCTGTGTGAAACTCAGGGGGTTCCCGTCGCAGAAATTCATATGGAACGTGTCTTTGCTTTCAATCTGTGTATTTTTGTATCTGTCAATTTTTGACTTCAAATACATTTGTCTTACACATTTGTAATGTGCCATCCCCACAGTATTATCAGTATCTTGGTGCCAAATCTAAAAATGAAAAAGTAGCCAGTTTTCACCTGCTCTTGCATCATCATAACTTAGCAGAACCACAGATTTTACATGATTTTGGTGCAAAGATGTAAATTGACCCATGATACCGACCTCCTTTGTAAAGCACTTTGAGAGCTAAAGCTGAAAAGCATTATAAAAGAACTAGCTATTATTATTATTATTATGCACTCGTGAACCTTTTTGATCTTTAGATTTTTACAGTTTGTGACAGAACAATAGAAGTGTTGCAGGATATCCTGAAACCATGCAAACATTTCACACACCTCTGCTTGACACACATTTTTGACTTTGATTGTTAGGAGTGGGTAATTATGTATGGAAAAACACAATTACACATGCAAACTGTAACTGGCCATTTGTGCGTGCAGATATTCAATTTGCATATGTAACTGGTATTTGCATATACAGATTACATACACACTTAATTTTGGAAGTCAGGCCCACATTCTTGAAATAGGAAACTCTATTGCTTTACTGTTACTTACTGAGCCAAATCATCTGAAGCTTGAAAACTTTTACCTAAACAAATATCCTCCAATTGGGCAAAAGATTTCTAGTGTAGCAAAAGCTGATATTAGCTGACTTTTTGTTTACTTCACTGATTACTAATATTGTAACCTTATTTGTTACTTGAACTGAGCATAGCTCTGGGAATCCAGCTATGGACTAGCAAACTGCCCTGATACTCTGTTCATTGCTTCTCCTTTATAGAAAGGCCAAGTTTTAGATAGCTGTTACAAATTATTAAAGGAAGCTCTGGGAAGCCGTGCTCACATTGTATCTTACAATTGATTACACAAGTATGGCAGCAGTTGTTGGCAGCAGAAAAGTTAAAATTATAATTATCATGCAGAAATTGTTCCTTCAGCTTCATCAAAATGTTTCTTTAAGATATACAAATCCCTTGTGTGTGTGTTAGCTGATCTATTCTTGGATGTATAGGTCAAATTACAGCACAGGGTTTTATTGTCCTTAAAGACAAGCTGCCAAGGGGTGGGGGAAGCAATTGGGTTTATGTCTTTTTTTCCTTCTTTGTGATAGGTCTGAAAAATGTTCCCAAAAAATGGGGTGAAAAGGCGAAGACGCTGCCACTCTTTTGCTGTCTTATATTAGAAATATTAGGACTTAGCTTCCTGTTTTTTCTGGAAGCCTCCTTGAAAAAGTGGAGTGGGAGCTTTCTGAGCCCACAGTTGAAGGGTCAAGACGTTTGAATCTTTCACACAGATTGATTTTCGTTCAAGTATTTGAACAAAAAACAGGTTTAAAAAGTCAGACTAAAATCCCATCCCCTCTCAGTTGCTGATGTTCCAGTCTCTCCCTTATGTGAAAAAACCAAACAGAACCCGTTACCTGCTTTTGGGAAGAAGATCTTTGAGATCTTCCTACATCCGAAAGAAGTAAAAAGGGTACGGACACAATTTGTTTTCCTGTAACTGGAATATTCACACCCAACGTTTGACTAACTCACTGTTTATAGGCTCTGGGCCAGTACTACTAGGAAGAGCACAGCAATGTGTAATTTTCTGCAGGAGTCCCATAACAAGGGCAGCTTGGATGGGCTTCAGATAGCCGTGCACGCACTAGCTGGCTGTACGTCTGAATGCACTCCCTAGTGTCAGAACATGCCCACTCTGAGGCTGCGGCGTACTGGCTTGTGCAAGAACCAGTCCCCCCACCTCTCCATCAAGTGTTGGAGAAAGAGGTTCCCTATGACCCCCCCCACCCCACCTAGCAAACTGTGCTGTGCACATAAAAGGGGCTGGTCTTGGTCTCCTATGTTAAGTAAGATCACGGGGAACTCGATACGTATCTAGGCTGAGCTGCACAAGTCAGTGCCTGAGTATTGGTCTGAAGACTTTATTTCCTGGCATTTGGGGGCTCCTTCGGGGCTATTCACTTGTGTGGGATGGAGTTGACAACTGATCCAAATGCTAAATCCAGTTTCAGAACTCTAGCTATAATTAACTGTAGATCTGCCATGGTCCGAGGGTCTTTTTAGTTCCTGTATAATTAACTCACAGACTAAATGGCTCTGAAACCCCTTTGTTTTGAGTTAGCGGGGCACAAAAAGGCATCCATCTGACGATTCAGAGGGCAGAGCCCTCCCCTAAAACTTAAACTGAACAAACTGTTCTAATGCATTTCAGCCATGAAGAAAACTACTTTTTTAACTTGCTCTTGGGTCTGTGGCCTTTTATGGTTCGCTTCAGTCTGAAGAATGTTTTATAGCTGAAAATTGGGGGCTTGTAATGGAAATATACTGACAGGCTTTTAATTGTATGGAGGAGTGAATGGCGCTGCTTTTAATAGCTAACGGCATCTGCATCGTTAATTTTCATTTCCACTGAAAACTGCTTTGCTGAGCTTACTGTAATCAGTATTGGTTTACAGGCCAGTGTGGGTGTTCAGTGTGCAGATTATGCTTCTGGCAAGAGGAAAAATATTTTGACCATTGGTAATCTTCTCGCATCTCTAGAAGGCACTAGACTTTGGCCTGGTCTACGCTACAAAGTTATGTTGACAAAAGGCACCATACGTTGACCTTGTTGTGCAAGTGTCTTCACTTAAATGTGGCTCCCGGTGACATAAGTGCCTTGCTATGCCAGCTTAATAACACCACCTCCCCGAGTGGAGTAGAGCTGTGATTGATGTGATTAGGTCGATGCATTGCAAGTGTAGACACTGCGTTATTTACATTGACTGTTATTGTCCTCCAGCAGCTGCCTCACACTGATCACTCTGGTCACCATTGTGAATTCTGCTGCTCGGGTGGCACAGAGGCCAGAAGCGTCTCTCCCCTACTCCCACCTTTTTAAAGCCCCATTCATTTTTGAAATTCCTTTTTCTGGCTTGGCGAGCACACCTAGCAGCTCTCCTTATTCCATGGAACTGCCCAGCTGATGATGCTGCCTACATGCTCCGGATGCGCTCCTGCCTGGAGTACACAGGTGGTATTGGATCTCTTGGGCCTTCAGGGACACGAGGCTGTGCAGGCACAGCTCCGAACTAGCAGTAGAAATGTGAACATCTGTGAGCAGATTGCGCAGGGGATGCATGAGAAAGGGTATATGAGGGACCAGCAGCAGTGCCACATGAAAGCCAACGAGCTGTGGCAGGCATACCAGAAGGCCATCAACAATCCATTGCCAAGCCACAGACCTGCTGCATTTACAAATTGCTGCGTGCTATATTTGGTGGAGAAACCACCCCGCTCTCTGAAAGCACCATGGATACCTCTGAGGAGCCTGAGTCACAGACCCCTGCCATGAACAGCGAGGAGGAGGTGGTGGATGAGGAAGAGGAGGAGAAGTATGGGGGACAGACGACGGGGATCCAGCTGCATAGCGGCCAGGACCTGTGTTCGACTCCAGCATAGTCATAGAATCATAGAATCTCAGGGTTGGAAGGGACCTCAGGAGGTCATCTAGTCCAACCCCCTGCTCAAAGCAGGACCAAACCCAATTAGATCATCCCAGCCAGGGCTTTGTCAAGCCTGACCTTAAAAACATCTAAGGAAGGAGATTCCACCACCTCCCTAGGTAACCCATTCCAGTGCTTCACCACCCTACTAGTGAAAAAGTTTTTCCTAATATCCAACCTAAACCTCCCCCTCTGCAACTTGAGACCATTACTCCTTGTTCTGTCATCTTCTACCACTGAGAACAGTCTAGATCCATCCTCTTTGGAACCCCCTTTCAGGTAGTTGAAAGCAGCTATCAAATCCGCCCTCATTCTTCTCTTCTGCAGGCTAAACAATCCCAGTTCCCTCAGCCTCTCCTCATAAGTCATGTGCTCGAGCCCCCTAATCATTTTTGTTGCCCTCCGTTGGACTCTTTCCAATTTATCCACATCCTTCTTGTAGCGTGGGGCCCAAAACTGGACACAGTACTCCAAATGAGGCCTCACCAGTGCCGAATAGAGGGGAATAATCACGTCCCTCGATCTGCTGGAAATGCCCCTACTTATACAGCCCAAAATGCCGTTAGCCTTCTTGGCAACAAGGGCACACTGTTGACTCATATTCAGCTTTTCGTCCACCGTAACCCCTAGGTCCTTTTCTGCAGAACTGCTGCCCAGCCATTCGGTCCCTAGTCTGTAGCAGTGCATGGGATTCTTCCGTCCTAAGTGCAGGACTCTGCACTTGTCCTTGTTGAACCTCATCAGATTTCTTTTGGCCCAATCCTCTAATTTGTCTAGGTCCCTCTGTATCCTGTCCCTACCCTCCAGCGTATCAACCACTCCTCCCAGTTTAGTGTCATCTGCAAACTTGCTAAGGGTGCAGTCCACACCATCCTCCAGATCGTTGATGAAGATATTGAACAAAACCGGCCCCAGCACCGACCCTTGGGGCACTCCACTTGATACCGGCTGCCAACTAGACATGGAGCCATTGATCACTACCCGTTGGGCACGAGTTGAGCACCAGTTGAGCACAGGCAAGCCCGATGCAGGGGAAGAAAGCTCAGATAAGTGTGTAGTTTAATTTTCAATAATAGAAATGCCCCTCTCCTCTCCCCACCCCAAAAAGTAGCAGGGCACATCTTTTGAGTTATCATTAATTTATTTGTGCTAGAAGAGGGAGCGGTACAACCAAGAGAGACAGCATTTCTATCTGCTTTTCAGTCCCCTCTAGAGTGGGTGGGGGCATACAAAGCAGTTTGTTTATGTGCGTAGGGATATCCATTGAATCCTCTTTGGAGATCTCAATGAAACTTTCATGGAGGAACTCTGCAATCCTCTGCCAAAGGTTTCTAGGGATGGCAGCCTTATTTCTACTGCTACGGTAGGACACTTTCCCACGCCAGTCAGCAATAACTTTAGCAGGCTCCATTGCAGTACGCAAGCTAGCAGCATATAGGTCTGGGCAGCTTCTGGACACCAGCTGCAGCTGTGCTCACTCTACGTCTGTTACCCTCGTGAGTGAGATATCAGCTAAAATCACCACTGCTTGTGGAAAATGGTGCCAGTATTCAGTGCCATTGCCCTATACTACTAGAATCATGCATTTGGGTAATTCCCTCCTCGTTTCCCCAGGCTCATCAGGGCAGGTGCTTTGACAAGCACCCTGCTCAAACAATCCAAGCAGAAGTGAGAATGTAGTGCTTAAAACTTTTGGGGAGCAAAGGGAGTGAGTTCAGCATGTTACGTTTCACTTTCCATAGTGACTACGTGGCAATGATCCCTCTATGTGTTTTATCTGCATCTGCTGCCAGCGTGGCCTTCAGGATCTCTCCTCCACACCTGTGGAACGCCTGAGCCAGATAAGGAAGAGAAAGAAGAGGACTCAGGACAACACGTTCAGTGAGATCCTATAAGCCAGTGATTTAGCGGACTGTGAGCACAGGTTTTAATACAAAGTATCACCGTTTTTAAAAAGAGACGAAAGTTTGACAGCCACTGCTTGTCATCCCAAACCTGCATTATGATGCAATCCCACCAGTGCTTGTTTCTTGGGCCCAGAAGCAGTGCTCCACCATTTTCAGCTGCTCCGTGAATGCCAACAAGAACCTTGAATTGGTTCTCGCTCTGTCCCACAGCAATCTGGCATCCAAGGAATCATCATGTTCCCCGCATCTCTTCTTGTGGCTCTGCAGTTACTGCAGGATCGTGCGCCCTGTGCTTGCAATAATCATTAAAATAGTGCAGAGGTGTGCAGGATCCATGCTTTTGTCAGAGGTGGCAGACAGCAAGGAGAGCCACATGGGTTTGTGGGATTTTGAAAAAAAATCTCCAAAATTTGGGGATACAGATGGCGCTATGGGATGGAGACTGTTGCAAATGGGAAAGTTGACCCCACGCTTCTAGTTACCCTGCGCAACTCATTTCTGCCCCATCAAACGTCAAAACTTCCTAAAACACAGTGTACCAGATGGTGGCAAGTTGCACAGTGGGATACTTCTCCATGGTGCACCACAGTCTCCATCGATACAAGGGCTCCTGGTGAGTACACACTCTTCTGACAGCAATCCCCGTATGCGCTCACACAAGCGATGTACTAACTGCAGGAGCTGCATGCTGATGTAAGTTTGTAATGTAGACATGGTCATAGTCAATGCTTTGCTGTATATCTAAATGAGACAGGTATTAACCAGAAAGCCCCTTCAAAAAACACTTTACTTGCGATTATTTGGATTAGCAGTCTCTATTGCGATCTTGCAGGCATGGTAAATAATTTTTTTAAAATGCATGGAGCAGTAAAAGGTGTTTTTATGTGATCTAATATGAAATAGATTAGAAAGCTTAATCTACTGAAGAATCCAAAACTTAAAAGCAGGGATTTGCACACCGTAGCTGATCAGTAGCTGTATTTATTTTGATGGTCTGCCTCCTCACTTTGGATATTTGCTCTCAAGTTTAAAACAGCAGTGATAAAAATTCAGGACACACTTCTGCCATTCACACTCTCATATATTAGAATTCAATATGTAGAATATTAGTCTTACATGGGCATCTTATTCTTCTGCCGCTGTGTTTACTTGGCATCTAGAAGGCCATTAATTCTGTCACTGTTCAAATAGATAATTTTGGCTCTTAAAACTACATCTCCTTTGAATAGGGGAGACAAACCTTTTGAAGTTAAGACATGAGTAGCGTACACAAAGTATGAAATGTGGATTGTGAAAAATAGTTGGTGGAAACCTTTTTTAACAGTAACTTCTAGAAATGTAATAAAAGCCTGGAGATCACTGTCTGATACAAAGCTGTTTCAATATACTTTAATTATACTAATCTTGAAGATAAGAGCATCGAAGACACTAATGCAGTGCATAGGATAGAGTATCCCTTTTTGTATTATACTTGCAGCTTTTAATTTTCAAATATTTTTGCAAAAGACTTGGGACCAGAATTGAGTGTCTTTACACTTGTAGAGCATGGGCACATCAAAATACTAAGCAAAAGTCATCTTGGTTTTTAAACTCAGCTGAACTCTAGGAAACTTGGTAACAGAACAGTATCTTTTAAATAACATAACAAACCACAACAGTAGTCTAGATCCATGTTATAAAGGGATACTCTGTTAGATATTTCATTGTTGTGATATTAAACATTAGAGCGTTAGGCCTTGTTGACACCGGGAGCAGAACCATGCAAGCCACAACTGACCTGGTTATGCTCCCAGTATAGGTTAAGGCCTTACAGTTTAATAACGTTTTAAACAGGTTTTGCTTTTTTTCAGCTACCAGCGTGTTTGATCATATTGGTGATTTGGGTGGTAACTTCAGGAAGTAATCTACCTTGGGATGAGATCACTGCTGGCATACTCTACTAGTGTGTTCTGCTATCTTATGCCAGAGGTGAATTTGGTCCAGGGAATTTACACAGTTAGGATGGTAGATAAATTCTAATCACAGACATTTTTAAGTCTTTCACAGTCAAGTCAAGGATTCAAGTTAACTGTACAAGTGGAGAAGATGTGCCACATCCGACTGTTGCTGGTAGCTGCATTGATGTCCAACATGGTAGAGGGGAAGAAAGAAAACAAATTTTAAAAGGGGCAGATAGCCAGTTTGCAAGTGTCTCTAGTTTATTTTACTGCTTACTATGCAATGTAGAACTTTGAACTTTTGCATTTACCTTGATAGAAAACGGGGGTACTGACGTCTATTTAATATTTTGGAACTGAACACTCTCTCTGAAACTCACTTCACAGGTATAAGATGCCTATTTGCTGCTATTGACTTTCTTTACCTCCCAGATTCCTCCTTTTTCTTTCTTAGCCCCCTTTCCCTGAATCACCATAGTTTTATTAAAAATATTTCATGTAGAGGTGTTGTTTGTGCCAGCTAACACTGGTGATTTTTTTTCTGGAGTGCTGTATTACTGTATGTAAAACCACAGTTTCCAGCTGGACTGTTAAAGGTGCAGCATGAATATAGATCTGCCTGTTTCTTCCACTAGAAAATTCCCACCATTAGAGCCTTGTTTTCTTGATTGGTAACTTCATTTGAGTTTTCCAAACTGAATCACTACCACCTCTAGTGGTGAGGTTTTAAAACTGTGTAAAAGTTTTGATGTTTTATCTTTTTAGTAAATAACTAACATGGACATTCAGTGTTACGCACATTTTTTCGCCGTCTTTTAAAGTATAATTTCCTCTTAACAATTGAAGATTGCAAAATGACTAAATTTAAAAACTTTTGTTTTAAGAACTCTCCTTACATTGTTCTTCATAGATTACTGTATTTTTAGGGGAAATTAATTTTTATAGCCATTAAACTGTACTCGTTATTTTTGTACATGTGTAACTAGGGACATTTTGGGACACAAGTCTTGGAGGGAACACTTAATTCTTTGCTGTTTTGATTCTTCCTATATGCTGGCGTTGTATTGCTAAATACTACCAGTGGAAGCAATACCTTGATGTGCAATGGAGGTGAGAGAAGAATGCAATAAAAGTGAATGAGGTTTGAATAAAAATTAATTGCTGGAGGCAAAAGGATATTGCAAAAGCAACACTGTAACCTCCATATTCACTTCTTTATACATCTTAAAGCAGCTGGAAGAAAAAAAGGTGTAAAATATTAAATGCAACATGGGAATCCGTACCGTAAGCTAACCGTGCCAATATTGCTTCAGTTTGTAGTCTTTATTGATTGGTATTTTAGCTTTAGATCAAAACAGCTTTTGATTAGAAAGAAAAAGTTGAATGTTTGAAAATCTGCAACATGTTTATTTGAGAGATGTAAATAATGTATACAGATTGCTGTATGTGATGGGATGAAAAAATATTTAAATTCTAGGTTTTTTCAGTAAGAAACTGAATGCTGTTTATAAGAAAAAAAATAAATAGCTATGTTTGACCATGATTGTCTTTTTTCTTCCCAGACATGTTTAACTTATATTTCTGATTTGTAGATAGAACTCAGTTAGTTATATAGCTGTATATTGTACACACATGAACGTTCCACCTACAAATTAATTTTTGTAATTACCCTACTTGAATTTGTGAATATTTGTATTACAGGCAGACCCAATAGCAATAAAAGAACCTGATGTCCTCTCCTTTCCTTATTTCATGATCTGAAATGGTAACTTAGAAAAAGTGGGAGAAACCCGAAATGCAAATTGGACTCAGCACTGTACCACTTGATAAGTCTTACTAGCCCATTATCTGAAGTGTTGGCATCTCTACTGGGGTCACTTTGAAAGCTTTGTTACATAGATTATTTTATACAGATTGTCATTTAAATCATAGCCATGCATTTTATACAAATTAGAACAATACACATTCCCAAGATGTGTTCCGTTTGTGCACTAATCTCAGATTTAAGATTTTACTTTTCATAACACCTCTACTCCATGCAAGCCACATTACCTCCCGTCTGCCCACAGCTAAGCATGATAGCAGACATATCTCTTGGGTTCCAAAGCCTAGTGGCATCCTATCCCTTGCAGTACTCCAACCTCCTGACCACCCCCCGCTTCCCTACCCACCCATGTAATCCCAACTAGCAAGAATGCTTCCCTTCCTCTGCCCTTTGTATTGTCTGTTTACATGGTAAACTCTTTGAGGTAGGGATTGCCTCTTATTATGTATGTCTGCTGTCTAGCACAATAGATCCCCATCTCCTGTGGGGCCTCTAGGCACTACCATACTACAAATAATAAATATTTGTCAAATTAGAGTTAATTTTAAAAGAATCTGAATAACAAATCACAGACACTAAAACTTAAACAAGAAAATGACAAATCATATTAAGTAGTATTGGTATTGTACAAGAAAGTCGGTCACCTTAGGTGGCTAGCCAAATATGTTGTCGTATGTAGTTCCTTTTGTACACCTGGATTTATATAACGTTCTCAAATTTTGCGCTTTCAGAAAGAGTTGAATATTTTCATGCCTGTAACCACCTGCATGTGACTCATGGATTCTAGGATTTGTCTTGATTAATCTTGAGTGGTAACTACATGACTGCCCCTTGGAGACATCCTTTATCATCCCATGCTTTGGTGCCATTGTCACGCTGTCTAAAGTGGCTTACAATCATGAGTGCCTACCTCAGGGCAGACTGTCAAAAGCAGGGCAGACACCCCAAACTGGTGGTATGTTCTATAATTAGATTTCCCCAAGACAGTAACAAATATGAACTCCTAAAGTATTACAATAATTTTATAATGGAATCACAGACAGTCCCCTTAGATACTCCAGTGTGCCTTGCCACCAAGGCAAGAGGGACTATGTGATAAATGGTCATTTACACACACAAATTCATAAATATTTCAGGTTACTCCCAAGAGACCAGTTATGCACCCAGATTCAGTTGCATTCTAGATCTCACACCAAAGACAATGCTGGTAGCCAATTCTATAGTAAACTAACTAAAGGTTTATTAGCTAAGAAAAAATGAAAGTTATGAGAGGTTAAAGCAGGTAAAAATATGTACAGGTGAGTCACAGTCTCTAATCCCAGATGGTAGCAGAGATATAGTAATCTGCTAGTTTCCCAAAAGTGTGTCAGGGCTACCCAGAATAATTCTGGGGAATCTCCATCTTCTCATTGAGTTATTCTGCCCTGTTAGAATCCAAACAGTCCAGAGATGAAGGATTTTCCTTTATATCCATATTTATAGCTATCACATGGTTTTTTCTTTGATGGCGGTGAGAGATGGTTGCTTTTAGAGTCTTTGAACACCGAATGCCCCACACAGACCACTCACTTTGAAGTGACCTTTCTGATAAGAGAACTTCATTTGCATTACACAAGGTTTCTTTCACGTTTGGAGGGTTACTTTAGATACCGAGGGTCATACCATCCAAAATATTAACAAGATACAGATAAGTGAAAATAATGCATGAAAAATCTCATGCATTTTAAACACCAAACATTCACATACATTTAACAGCCTCTTTTGATCTTCTGCCAACACACAAGTGAATTGGCCTGACTTCCAGCTGTGAATTTGTCAGTTTTCAACTGAGCCAACAGTTTTGGTCAAAGTTGACATCAGCATCACAGCCATTCATTAGGAAACAAAAAAAATTTAGGACAAAGTCTGCAGAGTGTTAGGGATTTTAATGTTTTCTCCAATGACATTCTAAACAAGTTTTCTTAATCTCATTTTGTTTGAATCCAAATTGTGTTGGATGCTCAATTTAAATTGTTGTATATGCTTAAGAACCCTAACCTGTAAGCTTTAAACTAAAGGGTACATGGAGCTTTCCAAAAGGAGCCAATATGCAACCATTTAAACAGCTTTCATAGGAAGTATACAAGAGAGCTACTTAAAACCATAATGCTATTTTAATCCATCTGTCCTTTTGTAATCCCTTCCGTAAAACTTCCTTCTGTAGGAACCAATTGCACATAAGCTTTTAGCATTTAATTTACTGACTTCAGCATCTGGATACATCTCTCAACAAATCCAACTATTAGGGTCAGCAAAAAAACTGCAAAAATAAATACCTTCCTGAAAAACTGCATGTACAGGAGGCCAAGTATTCTATTCTATTTTTAGATGCTATATCTTCATGCTGATGTATCCAAGTTAACAGAGAGAATAATGTTATAAAATTTTGAAATAAAATCTGCAACATTTCTTTGCTGAGAATTAAAAGACTCACTGATAACATCTCAACTTTTGACATTGATTTCAAAACAGGTCACACGTATATTTTAAGTGGCCTATCTAGGAGCATTTTGGGACACTAAGAAGATCAAATGAGGTAAAGTAATCTGTGTCCTGAATTAATCTAAGCACTCAAGATTTACTGTATTCCAAATGCTCAAGGATGATTCCTCAACCATAAAGCCAGATTTATATTATCATTTAAAAAAATTGTCTGAAATACGAACCCCCCCTGGAAACTGAAGATAAAGTTCTTAACACGGACAACATGATTTAACTCCAGCTGCTAGATTTGTAAACCGAGAACTTTCACACTTGAACAAATTTGAAAAAGAAAACGTGACCAGTGTCTGTAATGGTTTCAGAAGCAAGCAGGAGTCACTTCTGTTTAATCATCTGAGCACTTGGCCAAATCTCAGTTTGATTAGGCTTTTGGAAACATTTAGTTCACAATGGGCAAGTTTGGAGGTTTAATATAAGCAAAGTCACTTCCAGCCTAGTATAGTTGCTGTTTATTATTTCTATTACCATAGCGCCAAGGAGTCCAAATTATGGACCAGGAATCTATTGTTCTAGGTTCGATATTGCAGTCCTTAAGTTACGTTTCCCTCTTTTTGAAGCTACTCTATATTCTGTTGTTTAAGGCAACACTCTAACTTTGAAATAATATTAAATAGTTTGTCACTTAGGGTAAAATTTTCAAAAGTGACTTAAAGACCATTTTAAAAAATGATTTAGGAGTGGAAGTGCCATTGACTTTCAAAAGTACTTCCGTCACTTTGGAAAATGTGCTCTAGGCTCCTAAATCACTAGGTGTTTTTAAAATTATGCCCTTAAAAATGTGTGCATACATTGCTGGGTTTTTGAAGACACAGTTGTTAACCTGAGTCATTGTAGGCTAATTATATCGTGATTGACTTCAGCCAGGTACAGTTTTGATGGCTCTGATACACATGAAGGTTCTGTAATCACTAATACAAATTCTTTCAGTCCCTCAGCATCTTTTGGAGAATTTAGTTTTCACTTTTTTTCTGTTTCATCAACTAATATTTGTTATGTCTACAGTATTTCAAATAAATCTTGATTATTTTCCCATTACCTCTGATACTCTGTTTCCAAGGGTGACTCTCTTGCAAGGTTTATGACTCTAGCTGACTGCCAGCTGTTATTTTCAGTTCTCATAGTGACTGGTTGCCTGGCTGCCAGTCTGGACAGTGAATTACCATAGTAATTCACTGTGACTTACAGTGAATTACCATAGTAACAGTGAGTTTGCCATAGCAACATTTTGTTTTTCCTGACTTTCTTCCAGTTGTGTTTGCTAAGGTTTGAGTAACTGAAATCTTGTGGGATTTGAAGCGTGTCCATTAGCATCTGTGCTGACTAGGTAACCCAATCCCGTTAGTGCATCTCTAAGATTCAACAGAATTTACTATGAGTTAGCTTTTGCTATTTGAATAGTTCTCTTAAGCCATGCCTACACACAAGTTGTCCCTATTTAATTATATCAGTATATGTATACTTAGGAGGTATTCAGAGGTCTTAAGGAATTCCTAAAATTCGAAACTTTAGAACTGAGGTTTATGGGCAGTAATAGGAAGGAACCACAGAATCAGAACTGCTGTGTTTGGTGATTTAAGATAGATAATTAGTGTTCTGCATATTTGGAAGTTTCTAAATCTCTCTGAATTTAAAGTAGTAAGATAACAGTACATTTTTGTCAGATTTCGAGAGAGAGAATTTTAGCTTTTCACAATGGTCTCTATATGGAATTTAATTACCCTACTTGGTTGTTTAGCTAAAGCTCTTCAGAAGAGATTGTGGTATCCCAGTACATACTCCAGAATGAGTCTTTGCGTAGGCCTTAAATTTAGCTGGTAGTACATAACTGTTGCTCTTATTTCATGCCTTACCTCATGTCTGTCCTGATGTCAGGCATTTAATTTTGTTGTGACCTATTCAGTTATTGCAGCAGTTTTATTTGGAAGGTTTGGGGTTGGAGTAGGGTTACCATACATCTAGGTTTTCCTGGACATGACCTCTTTTGAACAAATGTCCATGATTTTTCCTTGCTTGTCCTTTTTCCAACATCGACTCTACAATTTCTGGCATGCCCTAATAGCATGCATATTTACTGCTTTGACCCTTACTTCTGTGCTGCTGCTGCTTCTGGTGGTGGCAGATGGAGAGTGACGACTGCTGGCTGGCTGCCCAGCTCTGACGGCAGTGCCGTCACCAGCAGCAGTGCAGAAGTAAGGATGACATGGTATTGATGAGTCGCTGAAAGGGATCCTGCTCGTACAGCACACAACTGCAGGCAAACATCTGGTAAAGATTTTCATGGCTACTTGATGAGCAATCAACCACTGCTGAGAAAGATACAATCCACAGAGAAATATGCATGGGCACAACAGGAAGAAACACAGTAAGAAAGGACTGACTGCATGTAAAAAAGTACATGTACATTTGATTTACATTTATATTTGAGGCCATTGCACTTTTTATTTATAAATGTTAGATATTCAAAGTAGAAACTGTATAGTAGAAGCACTGGAACAAAGTACGTAGGGAGGCTGTGGAATCTCTGTCATTGGAGGTTTTTAAGAACAGGTTGGCCCAAACACCTGTCAGGGATACTCTAGATAGGACTGGACCCAAAGTATGTACCTCATATAACCCATCCAAACACTCAGTGCAAGCTCTTCCTAGGCACAGTATTAGAACCCAAAAAGTATCATGTAACTTTGTCACAAGTAAAGATCAAAACATTGCTATAGTTTCAAAAGACGCGTGAGCCGATTCTCTCACTCTGTTTTTGACAATTCAAGATTTGTCACCATCAGAGGCTAAGAAGTTAAAAGTGGTCGTCACCTGATGCCCGCAGATAACTTTTTCTTCACTAGAAGCGGCAAAGAGTCCTGTGGCACCTTATAGACTAACAGACGTATTGAAGCATAAGTTTTCATGGGTGAATACCCACTTCTTCAGATGCATGCATCTTTTTCTTCACTGTCTTTTCTATTTGCGGTAGGGCAATAAAGGATACTTCTCTTCTTTCGCTGGTTGCTGCTGTTTGGCAATGAACGAGTGAAAGTCACATTGTTCTGAAATGGAAATTTGTAAATGCTTCATGGAAAGACTCACATGGCTGTTTCCTTCCTTCCTCGAGGGAAATTCTTAAAACAAAATAAAAACCCCTCGCTTTAAGACCAAACAGATCACACGTAGCGATTGAGGGGCATAATGAGTTGGCAATCAAGAACTTGAATAGAGGTTAGGATTAATTTGACCTCGCGCTGTAGTATTTGCCCTGGAGAATGCTACAGTTGCAACTGTCAATTAAACTTCCATTGTAACCCTCTGTTTTCAGTCTGAAACATTCAGGACTAAACTTTTCCATGGTGGATCTGAGCCCAAAGGTGAATTATCCTGGAAAGAGTGAAGGAAATCTGATCCATGGTTTCTCAGGAACTGGAGTGTGAAGACAAACACCTGTTTAAGGTAATGTTGCTCACCAAAACGCCAAGTGGTGACTGTCCCCCCCCCCCCCCCCCCGGCAATGGCGTGTGCCATAAGGACTACAGGAAAACTGGACTGAGTTGAAAAACAGGTGAGGGGGGGCACGCTGCCCCTGGAGCGCCCAATCAGCCAGCGACGCGCTCGGCGCTCAGCAGCGTCCCTTCCTCCGTCGCTCTGGAATCGATTGGTTTTTCGCTCGCCTGCCGTCTGGGGCTGGAGGAGGGAGGGAGCCGCTTACCTTGCCCCGCCTCCCCGCAACAGCCCGCGAGCCCATGCGGAGGCCGGGCCGCTTCGCTCGCTGTTGGCCCTGGCGGGCACCCATACATTTTGCCGCGGGAACAGCTGGCCGACCTTTTGTCCCGCGGAGAGGGCGAGGGTGGGGATTGATGTGACACGCGCTAGTGACGTCACCGCCCTCGCTGACCACCTCCCCCGAGCCCCGCGCGCCAAATTCGAACGCGGCAGCCGGCGAGCGCGCGAGAGCTGGAGCAAAGGCTAAGGACCAACGGCACCCACCCGGCTCGCGCGGCGGCGGCGGCGGCAGCAGCGGCGTCTCCATGGCCACCCCTCCCAAGCGCGGCCGGGCCCAGAGCGGCGTCAAGAAGATCGCCATCGAGGGCAACATCGGTGAGATCCCGCCTCGCCCTCCCCTCCCCCGCCGCGCTCCCCTGAGGTGACCCACCGCCATCCCTCGGGTCCTTGGCGGGAAGCGCCGCCTGGGACCTGCTGGGCCAGCCGCTGCCGTCCTGGGATCACCGGCTCAGGGAGCCTCCTTCCGAGCCCGCCCGGTAGCTGGCGAGGCGGGTCACGCTGCAAGGCCGGGGGCCGGGCTTGGGGCCTCTCGGGCTTTTTAAAAAACCGATTTAGTGGTTAAAATCCCCTGTGTGTGTTTGTGTTTTAATAACCCCCCCCCCGGGCTGTTCCGGTTCTCCCTGTACCCGTGTCCCTTCCCGTCTGCCCCCTGGGCGCCCCCTCCCCCCCCCCCCCCCCCCGCGAGCCCCCTCCCCCCCCCCCCCGCCGGGAGCCGCTGGCCGGGTCACCCCTGCCCCTGCGAGCCCGCGGCGGGCCCTTCCCGGTCAGCAAACCCGAGCGCTGCCTTCAAAGGGCAAATCCGCCCTGGCGGGGCCCGCGCTGAGGACGGGGACTTCGCTTTGCCTTGGCTGGTCTGAACGTGAACACACGCCCGGGCGGGAGTGCTGGGTACCGCTGTGTGTCTTCACAGCGCTTCACAAACATGAACCCTCTCGCCATCCCGCAGGACCTGAGTACGTTTGGGAAATTGGCTGGAACAGCCCCCCCCCCCCACACACACACGGCTCTGAAACAAAGTGATCTGCAGGCTGCCATAGAGTGGCCACACGGGGAGCTCTAGCAGACTAGCCTATTCCACAGTAGCTGTGCCTAGTGTGGGGTAGCGCTAAATATCCCAAGATACCCAGAGAGGCAAGGCGGGTGAGGTAATATTTTTACTGGACCAACTTCTGCTGGTGAGAGAGACGAGCTTTCAAGCTTCCACAGAGCTTCATGTCGGCTATTCCTTGGCTGCTCCTCTGAAACTTATCTAACAAGTATATACTTCCTGCTTTGTTTTCCTGATGTAACTTGGGAAGTTGCTAGTAGTGTTACAAAGTACTGGATTGCAAAACTGAAGATGTTTTCAGGTTCCTGGTTTGAAGAAATGTATTTCTTACTGTAGTAAGAAACCAGGGAAAAAATCCACTTCATCCCTTCCCTGACAAACCGAGGGACGCACCCCACCCATGTACGGATTGACTACATCACTACTGACTTGGACTATTAATGTATCTCATGGGTGGTGTTCCCAAGCCCACTTATCCACTGACGCTCGTAAAAACTACCACACACCAATCTGGATCTTTGCTAGTTATGTGATATATATGTACCCCGAGAACCCTATAACTGATACTTGAAATCCCCTATAACCCAAGCCTGATCCCAGATGTAAAGTACCTTACTTCTTAGCTTCTGTAAATTTGATTCTAAACATTAACTTTAATTAAAAAAATTAATTCTTCCCGGATTTTTGTTTGGTGAGTTAGGGTATCAGAAATGTTTGCGCAAGCAGCTATGATTAGCTCAAATCCCTTTAGTTCCTTTTTTATCCTGATAAATAATTATCACTATCTCCTTCTCCAAGCTAGTCTCCTGACCTTTTTTGTTTCTCGGGATTTTCTATGCTATTTTATTTTATGCTAGTGAAGAGAAACCAGTTTAACTTGCTCTGAAGGCCAGGGAGTACCTTGGGTTGTTCAGTGACAGGATGAGCTAAACCTTTTTGACCTCAGAGCGCCATGTAGGAATTGAGATCATAATTTCCCATGGTTCCTACTACTTCACTGATCTAGTGCTCTGCCAGCTCTTGGTAGCCTTATTTATTCTTATTTTAATGTACTTTTTTTTTGTTTTGAAACACTCCATTCTTTTGCTTTGTGGCAGACTAATCTACCAGGGAGACCACCAGTTGCACTTAAATTTCTTAATTAAAAGCTTTCTTACTTGCCTAAAAATAAGTTAGAAGAAAAATTAGGTAGTACATTCTGACAAATTAAATTTTCTTTAAAAAATTAAGCAAGAAGATGAAGTAGGATGTGTCAGTAGGACCTAAATGTCACCTCACCTAGAATACTAACATAGACCAAGGTTGTCTTTACTAGGGAAAAAGTATATTTTTAACCCATGTTAAACTAACCCATGTTAAAATTATGAAAACAAGGCGGTTGTAGTTTTTTAACCCATATTAGCTGCTGGAAGTAAACTCTAGGGGGAGCCTTTGGCTTACATTTTTTCTCTACTGAAGCCAAGGTCCAAGCATCTTGAGGCACCTGGGTGTATTGATAGAAAACATTGTCACACTGACAAATGCACAAAAAACATTGTCACACAAAAAATGCACAGTTAAAATATAAATCAGAAAATGCAGAAGTTTAAAGTCTACAGCCACAATAATTTGTTGCCCATACGTAGTATTGTATAGGATATGAACTTACGCTACTAATAACTTACATTACATGGGCACTTACAAAAGAACTCACTTAGCAGTTCGTTCCTCAATGCAAGCTTTCAGACTTAAAATTTTCTGCAGTGCATGCACAATCGCCAGTTTCCATTCATTAATAACTTAATGTCCAGTTTTTCAGATTTGCTTAGTGAGGATAATTCATGTACTAATTTTTAATGTTCATTCATTCTTTTTATATATGTGTGTGTGTTAGGTGGGGGGAAGTTTGACAATAGTGAGAATAAGTTTTTTCACTTTTATAGAAAAATGGTGACAATTATTTTTCTGATTTTTTTTCTGAAACTATTATCATAGCTTAGCAATCATGAATTTTTCCAGAAAGTTATGAATAATTAAAAAGTTATCAGTGAAAATTGTTCTGTGGCATTAAATATAGCATTTCATTCCAGGTGACTAATATAGTGATGTATTTAATGTAAACTTTTTTCCATTGTTTTGGCTCCACAATGAACACCCCGTAGTCATTAGCTTCCCTCTTTAATATGTTCTAGCATGCTTCTGCACGCTTTTATAGAATATAGTCTGCACACAAGGTCAGATTATATTTTCCCTCCTGATATTCAGCAGTTCTAATATTTCCTAAAATTTAAAATTTACAGAAAATATTATGTATCAGAGGGGTAGCCGTGTTAGTCTGGATTTGTAGAAGCGACAAAGGGTCCTGTGGCACTCTGTTAGTCTATAAGGACCCTTTGTAGAAAATATTATAGAATTGATCTTTGTTACAGACAAGGGGAAAAGATTTGTTGGATCTCATTGGCATTGTTCCTTGTTCCAAGACCTAATCTACATATGGATGCTGTAATATTGCAGGAGGAGAACATACTGGCGAGGTCTTCTCATGAAGCCAGTGATGCATGGGAAGCGGAGGTTGCATTTCATGGAACCTTGAAAATGGAGTGTCTAGTGGCTAACAATTAATCACTTCCATTATTTTCTGACAGACATATTTATTGTGCTCCTTTCCAACAGCTGCAGGAAAATCAACATTTGTGAATATTCTCAAACAAGCTAGCCAGGAATGGGAAGTTGTTCCTGAGCCTGTAGAAAGATGGTGCAATGTTCAAAGCTGCCAAGATGATGATGAGGTATGATGATAGCCTTTGACTTTTATTGAAATTAGTATTTCATATTATTTACCCATTATTGAGCAAGAAGAAACTGCTTCTTTGGGATCAAGGCCTCTTCTAATCTAATAAAACAGTAATAAAAATATGATCTGTGTATATATACATGTAATAGTAACAGTTTCATCAATTCTCACCATATTCATTTGACTTCCCTTCACCTTTGTAGGTTTTGACCCTTATTAAGCAAGCCTGTGATGCTCAAATTGAATGTGTGTTTACACTCGTGCATGTTTAAGACAGAGTAGGTATGGGAAGTGTAGTGACCCTTTTGGCTGTCTAGACTTACAAGTGTATTACCGAGTAAACATCATTTACACCTAATCAGCACAAATAATGGAAAAATGTCAATCCTTGCTTGCACAGCCTCTCCTACTTGTGCACCACTGACTTTGTCTTTTACTGGCACTTTGTCGGTAAAACCTTTGTGGTTCAAGGGTGTTAAAAAACACACCCATCCACCCCCCTGAACAACAAAAGTTTTACCAATGAAAAGCGCCGGTGTGAACAGTGCTTTGTCAGTGGAAGATCGCTCCTGCTGACAAAGCTGCTGCAGCTTGTGTGGTGGTGGAAGTTTTTTGTCGGCAGGAGAGCTCCCTGCCAAAACACTGCGCACCTTTTAGCGTCACAGCTGTAGCGGCACAGCCATGTCGCTAAAAGTTGCATAGTGTAGCTATAGCCTAAAACATGACAAGGAAGTATTCGAAAGACATAGCTCAGATTTGGTAATATATCTCTGTGAAGAAAACATAGAATAGTTTGGCTGTCCCAGGAGATATCTTCTGAAACCTTTGTCAAAAGAATGTAAACTGCTTACTAAATTGTTTATCTAATCTGGTTTTGATTTTTGCATTCTAAACCTGGATCACTATTTCAACCTTCTGCACGGCTGCCACCTAATGGCACAAGTCATGATATCTGCACAGTAGTGCTATCACTGAGCCATAAAGGAACTTCTTTAAAATGTAAAAAAATTGTACAATGTATTTTGATGCAGTAAACAAACGTTTTAAACAGTGAAGGATTTTGCTTCATCTGCCATTTATGGGGAAAAGCTTGTGCTGCTTATTGTACTAGATCATCCAGACCAAGCAACTTTTCACAGCCCTTTTGGGCTATAATGAAGAAGTTTTTGGAGATGGATGTTCATAATGCCCATTTCAATGCCCCTCTAACTGCCCATTTCAAGTCAAGGATTGGTATCTGTGGCCATCGATGTGGCAACTTTACTTAATTGTAGCCCAAAACAGCTGCCTATAATAAAATTATCCTGTGCCGTTTACCTTTGACATACAGCATTTTTGATTGAGAAGTTTACAACTGAAATGCCAATAATCTCACTATAGTTTTACAGCTAATTAATAATGAACGTTTAAAAGGAAAAGTGAATATTGCTTACCCTGTGTAACTTAAGCAGATATTTCTGTTTATAATAGAAATGTAGCCCTGAAAGGAATTTCAATAAGTCACTAGTCCATCCCCCTGTGCTGAGGCAGAATTAAGTATGCCTAGACTATCCCTGACAAGTGTTTGTCAGGGATACTCTAGATAACTAGTGAGCATACATGCACATTAAATATATTTATATGCTCACTTTAAGACAAATGGAAGCAGTGTGTTTTAGTGGTTAGAATACAGGGATGGGAGTCAGACCTAGATTCTGTTCCCAACTCTGCCACTGACCTGTTGTGTGGCCTTGGGTAAGTTTCTGCTCCTCAGTTTTTCTGTTTATAAAAATTGCCTGTGTACTCATTTTATAAGTCCTTAGAGGCAAGCCATTACAGAAGTGCAAAATAGTAATTATCATTAGTAAGTTTTCTGATGTCCATGTTACGGAGTCTATTTTCAATTGTACCTTTGTTAAATCAAAGCCACTTTTTTCTATAAACAAAACAAAGGCACTCCTTTCCACTCTGCCCCTGCCCCCCACACACAGAAGGAGGATTATGACCAGACAAAATTTGTGATTTTCTTTACATAGCCCTGTGCCAAAAAAGTATATTCCCTCCACAGTCTTATTACTCAAACAGATAAAAGCATTTTATTCAAAATTTCCACATAAATAGAGCCTTCAGGAACAGACTAAGCATAAAGCATATTGGACCAAAATGTATGTGTGTTTTGGAAAGCTATTTTTTTTAAGTTTAAAAAAACACAAGGTACTAATGGAGGCTGTATTGTTACCTTAACTATAGCAGGCACTAACAGCACTCACTACAATACTTTGTGTTTATATAATGCCTGCCTTCCAAGGATATCAAAGCACTTTACACACATCCACATGAGGTAGGGAAGTATTATCTCTATTTTTCATGTAGGGAAATTGAGGCATAGAATGGTTAAGTGACTTGCCAAAGGTCACATATTAAGTCAGTGGCAGAGTCTAGATTAAAGCCCAGTATTCCGCTGTGCTGTTAGCCCCTAAACCATGCTTTTTTCCTTGGAGTCCAAAACACTGAAATTTTGTCAAGGAAGTATGGATTAAATCCTTTTGCGGCCACATGCATTTGTACAAACTAAGGGCTTTGTGTTTGAATGTCAGGTCATCTTTACTAGAAAAGCTGTAAAGCATGCAGTGCTCATGTCCCAAGTTCTGTTTGCTGAATTTGCATGCAGTGGCATTCCAGCTGTTAATTTTATTGTCCTGTATCATCATCAAATAAAATCATCTAAAGGTAACTCATTCAGCTAAGAGAGGAAGATATCTAATTCTGTGTATAGGGGAATATGTTCTTGTCCTCATATGACCTGTTTAGAGTGTATATAGCCATCTGCTTAGATGTCATGTCTGCAGCTGTTACCAAGTGAACTATAACAGATGGCACGTGGTAAGCCAGCTGAATATTAAATTTAACACCGCTGTGTCAGAGCAAAAGGAGCACTTGCAAGTGTGGGATTGGCTTTTTGTACTGCCAGGTCTTCATTTTGTTTAAAAGATTGTTTGTAAATAGTGACTAAAAACTCCTGATACCGCCAAGCATTTTAAACTCTGTAGGCTGAAAGTATCCAGGTTCAGCCATATCCATAGGCTTTTTTTATTTCTTCCTAAAAAATGCTGTTGCCAACAATGGCTTCACCAGAGATAGCCAACAAAGAAAAAAGGCTAATGTAGACAGAGTAGTTGAAATTTACAAGGGTCGAAGCTGTTCCTCAAAGAGAAGCTGACATGCTCTGGGAATATTTGTTCAAAAGAAACAAATTGCTGTGCTTCCAAAAGATGAAATATACTGTCAAATGAGTAAGATGTTCCTAAAATGTTATAGTAACAGAAAGACAATGTGGATGAGGTAATATCTTTTATTGGACCCACTTTTGTTGGTGAAAGCTCTGTGTAGCTGAGAGCTTGTCTCTTTCACCAACAGTAGCTGGTCGAATAAAAGATATTACCTCACCCACCTTGTCTCTCTCATATCCTGGGAGTAACACGGCCTCAACAGCCCTGAAGATAACAATAGGAACAGAACACTATTTGTCCAAAACACATAATTGGTGGCTGAATTTAATTCGTGTATTGAAGCATTTGACCTTTAGTGTCTCACGCCTTGCAATATGCTTGAGGTGAATACGACTTGCAAACCCTTGCGTGAAATCTTCCTGTAGCGAAGCGAGACTCACCGATGCAGCGCCTCCTGCTGGTCGTCTGGGAATTAGCTCTTCAGTACTTGGCGTGCCCTCTGCAGGCCAGTGTCTCACCTGCCGCTGGCCCCGTGTCCTCCTGGACCCTGGTGCCTCTTTACTTTGGGGTTCTGCCCCCAGCAGTACCCCCTCACTCTGGGTCTCCCCTCCCAGGGGAACCACCAACCCTCTCACCCACCTTGCCTCAGTGGCTACTGCCAGTCGTCATCTAGTCCCTGCTCACTGGGGCAAACTGCAGACTGTCATGGCCACTCATCATTGGCAAGGGGGTAGCACCTGCTGCCTTTGCCTATCCACCGGCTGCCCCTCTGCACCCCCCAGTACTTTTCTTTGTCCTGTAACAAGGTCTGAAGCCTGGGAAGTTGCCAGGCTGGAGTTCCCCAGCCCGTCTTGCTTTTCCCCAGCCCTGCTCCGCTTCAGGTACCCTTTTCTCTCAGGCAGCTAGCCCTTCCCACTCCAGGGCTAGAGTGAGACTCCTCCAGCTCCTGGCCCCCAGCCCTCTTATAAGGGCCAGCTGGGCCCTGATTGAGCTGGCCACCCCTGTGGTCAGCCACTCCCTCAGCTGCTTCCACTGCTTTTAATCCCTTTTACCCAGGAGTGGGGAAGCTGCCCCACTACACTTCCCCACAGGTGAATAAAGGTAAAATGCTGCACAGTTCATAACTGTGTTTTCTCAAATAAAAACTGGTTGTGTTGTGCTCTCACACACTATGCCCCAGTATCGCAGGGGATCTCGGAAAAGCGCAGATTGCAATTTGTGGTGTGTTTCAACACCTCAGCACAACAAAGGGAGTTAAGATGTGTGCAAATGACACTCACGCTTACAAATGGAGATTAAGAGTAGTTGGAGACAATTCTAGGCCTGAAAAAAGAGGCTACACCATTTTGTCATGGCAAACAATTTTGGGCACTTTAGATGTAACTTAGATAAGTTGAACCCCATAATCATTGGGTGACTTACTTTGTTAAAAATAGGAGCTGACGACATCACAGAAAAGTGGGGGGAATGTGCTTCAGATGATGTATGAGAAACCGGACCGGTGGTCTTTCACCTTCCAGACGTATGCCTGCCTGAGCAGAATCCGAGCTCAGCTCAAATCCCTTAATGGGAAAATCAGAGAGATGGAGAACCCTGTGGTCTTCTTTGAGCGATCTGTGTATAGCGACAGGTATGTTTAATTTGCGGACACTTGACTGAGTAGGAGAATCCTTGTAATGACTAGAAAGCAGATGAGCTTTCCTAAGCACTTCAGAACCAGTGGTTTGTGACTGGCTCTGGTGAGTTTATGATATTATCAGTGCATCCATTGTTCACTTTCTCTCCGTATTATTGTACAATGTGGTCATTTTATCAACTCAAACAATAACTTTGTTCTATTAACTGAATTATATTAAATACATGTAATTTTCTGTCCTCTTAAAAAAAAGGGGGGGGGCAGGGTTGAGGGGAGAAAGAAGAGCAAATTCTCCATTGCTCACTAACTTGTTATTTCCATGTTCTTTGAGAGCTGCTGTATCTTTGTTCCTAAGTGTCGTAACTTTAAGTCTCTGGCTGCAGGGGTTGAACTTCACTATTGAACCCCATGTCTGCAGTTTTGGGGTTAATAGTGCCCAAGGATAGTCTTAGCCAGCTACCATGGTGCTTCAGTGGAGAAACTATGTGTACTGGCCTAAATGCTCTTGTTGCAGTCTCCAAAAGGTGGTGAATCTGGCAGAGAGGTAATAGAGCCTATGTTTGAACCCTGAACATGGCAGCTATGGATGACTCTGGGAAACTGCAACTGAAATAGCATGGGGTAGGGGACCAGGTTGGTGGAAAGACATCTAGAAAGAGAGCAAAGGGTTAAATACAATCTAGTAATAAGATCACCTGACTCCTTCAGGTGAGCCAGTGGAACAAAACTGTTAGGTTTTCATGGACAATTGAGTTTTTTGCAATCTAAACATCGATCAGGCTACAAAAGTAGCTCATCCATTTTTTTCCGAGATATTGCAAAGCATATTGAACTGGATACTTAAATAACATGACTTACATTTCCTCATTGTTCAATAAATCTTTTGGGTTTTAGGTATATTTTTGCATCTAACTTATATGAATCTGATTGCATGAATGAGACCGAATGGACGATTTACCAAGATTGGCATGAATGGATGAATAAGCAGTTTGGTCAAAGCCTTCAGCTAGATGGAATCATTTATCTCAGAGCCACTCCTGAGGTGAGAAATAAAACTTTATGAATTTCGCAAGAATGAGTGGTCAGTCTGATAGCACTATCTGAACTCTAAGCCTTGCCTATAAATCTTTGCCTACATGAGTGTAGAACTATTTTGGGAGGTTTCACTCTTTAACACTCCATAGAAAGTGGTGTATTTTTAAGGTATCCACAAAACTACTGTTTTCTTGAGAAATCATAGAATCTCAGGGTTGGAAGGGACCTCAGGAGGTCATCTAGTCCAACCCCATCTCTGAGAAAGTAACTGAGAAATCTCAGTTACTTTCAAGCAAATCTTCAGCCCAAAGCTGTCTTTAAACTACTCATGTTGAAACACCAATGCCACGCATGTTACCTGGTGGCAACACAGCTGTCTGGGAAATAAAGTTGGAGCAGAGAAAGTGGACTTCTGTCCAGGAAAATGCCTAGAAATAATATTTTACTCATTTAGATCATCAAGGATCTCAAAATGCTTTACATACATTAGTAAAGCCTCACAATGCTCCTGTGAGAGATTCTTTACAGATAAAGAAAACTGAAGCATAGAGAGATTAAGGAGACAGTATGGCTGTTCTGCCTGAGAAGGTAAGATGATTTAGATTCAGAGCTCAGCCACTGTGCCCAAACGAACACAGGACTAGTGGACAGGGAGCAATGTACTAAAATCCACACACTGGATGGAGATTACAATGGAAAAACAGTGGAAATTCCATGGATTTTGGGTCACAGATGAGTATCAGAAGTGCCTCTTTCTGGCTTTCAATCATTCTGAAGCCCATACCAATGCAGGCCTTGCTGCCTCATTTGCCTTGTTTGTCATAGGTTCTATGGTATTCAGGTTCTTGTCCTTTCTGATGTGGTTCATGTGATATCTAGGTGTAGCTGTTGCTGATATAATCCATTTTAAAAGCTTTTTGGAAAACCTGGGCTGGGGGAGGAATGGGTTTCACATTTTCCTATTTTCTGTCAGTATAGTTTTGACACTTATCAGCCCTCGTCCGTATTAATTTCCAATGCAAATATCTTTACTGCTGCCTTGAGAGAGAGCATTCGCTGTGCAAGGTGGCCTGTTCCTGACTTCTTTCCTTTTGCCTGGATGCATACTGTATTCAGTGATTGTCACTGGCATGGAGAGAATGGTCGAGGCTGCTTGTTCCCATATAATGCCATGTAGCTGTTTACTTTTTGACTTTGATTATAGGCCCATCTGTTCTGTGACAAGGGGAAAGTATGGCCGTAAGCAACTTGTCTAAGGTCACAGTCAGAGGCAAAGCCAGGAATAGTACCCAGGTGTCCTAATTTCCAGTCCTTCGCTATAAACATTTAATCACAGCTAAGTCTGTTGGGCTGCTCTTTCCTTATTGCACTTTTCCGCTACTGCTGTAACTATTCCTTAGGGGGAAGAATGTTCTTTTTTGGAATCCTATGCCAGTCCGGGACATTTCTTGATAAGGGTAGATAAGAGCATTGTCAAAGTATTTGCATGAATGAAGGGGTACTCTCACTTTATAGAGTAATCTACACCATATGAGGTATGGTATAGATTTGGCGTGATTGCTTTCTGTGGGCTTTGCTAAAGCCCACAGAAGAACTTGGAGCTATTGTGTGACTAACTGGTCACCTGTACAGGCAGGTTTTAGCATGTCTAATGGGTTCCTGGAAAGCTTAGGGACTGCTCTTCACATCTTTGCAAGTCTTCCTGCATCTGTGTGTTTAAAGATTGCTCTGGGTGGTGCTGACGTGTCAAGGGATACTTCAATTTTCCTGACTCTTATTTTGTGACAAGGCAAACACCTTACATTTACTCTCCTCCTAAGATCAGGAAATGCTAGATTGGGGGAGGGGTATAAGGCTACACTAGCATTGAGGATCATGAAAACTCCAGTGTTTCAAGTTCAATTTAAATTAGAATATCCCCATAAATCGTATAACACCTCTATAAATAAAGAATATTATAGTATGTACAAAACAGGTTATAAGTTTACTGTAAACAACTTTCTTGCAAATATTGCACCCTGTGTAATTGTAAAGAAATATATAAGTGCCCTTCCCTTTGTGCACGTTGTATCAAAGGCACTTAGCTTTTGGCATCTAGTGTTACAACATCGCAGAGCCGTGTCTTCATTCTTCTGAATCCCACATACCCTGTTAAGTTTTCGTATTTGGCCTTGTATTTTATTTGTTGTTCCTTTAAAGTATGACAAATTTGTGTATTTACATCTTGTGCAAAGATAACAAAAAGGTTTTCAGACTGTCATTCCTGATTATAATTACTGAGTTTGCAATGAATACATGACCAGGTGAAAAATATAAGAATGTGGAAGGAACAATGTAAACTAAAGAGACATATGTTTAAATCCTTTCAGATAATACTTTAGATGATTACAATCAAAAGAACTTTAAAAATCCAATATACTTTACATCATTTATGCTGTTGACTTTTTGCATTTCATTCAGCTAGGACAATGTATCTAGACCAGTCAAGTGCGCTTCTTGCACTGAACGCACTGGCATGATGCTGTGGTGTTTGCGTTTCTATAACTACAGGGGAATATCTAAATAAAAAGTTTGAATTGCCCCATTACCACCACCAAAAATCAAGCCACTGACGCGTTCTATTCTTACTGAGTTTTGCAATCTTAGCATTTTAAGAAAATCTCAGGTTTTGGCCTGAATTATTTGAACATGCTACTTTAAACCTGTAGATACTTAGATAAGCTATAGACAAGCTTCATAGTAGGAATGATAGGCAAACTACTACTTAAGCACTGGACCAAGAGTCAAGAATTCTTGGTTCTATTACTAGTTCTCCCACAGAGTTGATTTGAGATATTGAGCAAATTTGACTTCTCTGTGCCTAGCTCTCAATTCGTAAAGGGTTTTTGAGTTTTTGCCCCTTTTTTGCTGTTTTATTATTTATAGAGAGAGCTAAAAGATGTGTGTGTTGAAAAATAAGAATATTTTTTACTTTACAAAAATCAGGAATTTCATGTTTTGGTCTTCCCCTGTTTTCAAAGGACCTCTTGGTGGGCTCCAAAGATATTTTCTGAACTCTCACCTTCATTGGAGTAAAAAAGAACAGGATTACTTGTGGCACCTTAGAGACTAACAAATTTATTTCAGCATAAGCTTTCGTGGTTAGAACCCACTTCATCAGATGCATGGAATGGAACATACAGTAAGCAGATATTTATACATTTAGAGAAACATGAAAAGGTGGAAGTACCTATACCAACTTTAAGAGGCTAATTAATTAAGAGGAACTATATCAGCAGGGGAAAAAAAACTTTTGAAGTGATAATCAAGATGGCCCACTGGCACTTCATTGGAGTGTTTGGGGTTGCTGAGACACCATTTCTCCCAAGGGCTCATGAGCCTTTGGAATTAAGTAGATGTCAGCAAAACAAACAAGTTTTAAACAGGCTGACTAAAAATTCCTTTTCTTCAACTCTCTTAGCTCTTCTGATGTCATAATCATAGTTCTCCAGAAACTAGAGAAGACGTGAGTTTCTAATGCTATATAGACCGTTTTCTTCTGCCTTTTATTTTAACTGTTTAGGCCCTCTTCATACACCATAGTAAAGCAATTAAAGGGCACAAACCCATCTCTTTTGCACATCACCTATAAAAGATGATAAAAATAGTCTCCAGGAAATACTCTTTGTTATCTTCTGTAAAAGGTGCCATAAGTGCAAAATAATATAAGTAAATAACTTTTTAAAATAAAAGTCAGCAATAAAACTTTTCTACATATCACAAGGTCTGAAAAATAAAAAAAAAATGTTGTTGGAACTTTTAATTGAACCTGCCCCTTTACACATCACTTCCTTATTGTATGTAGTACAGAAAAATAAACCTTTTTTATTGGTGTACTGGAATTGCAGGATGAACTTGAACTTTTGTTTTATATTTTGTCTTTAAGTGAAAGATTTACCTTTTGTATTTTTGAGTCCACAAGGCAACAATAATTCTCAGGAATAGTTCTTCACATTCCCCAATAAAAGGATATAATTGACTGGAAACATGGCTCCACAACAAAGCTTTTTATGTTGTTCTCAATAATCAAGTGAACCTTTAAATGCCCATGTTGAAGAATTGAAGCAAAGTTTCTCTTGTATTTTTTTACCATTTTTCTGCCAGTTAATCAACACCACCTCATTGGCCTCCATCAGCTAAACATGGAAGAATCTTTCTGTACTCCCAAAACTCACTCACTCATTTAAGGGTGGCAATCTTTGGTAAGAGTGTAGGATATTGGGCTTTAAAAAAAATAAAAAAAAATCTTCAGGGGGTTGAAAATAAATTGGACTTTAATTCTTCTCTTGTAAATTGGTCCACTTTTTTTCTTTCTGCTTTTAGAAATGCTTAAATAGGATTTACTTGCGTGGAAGAGATGAAGAACAAGAAATTCCTATTGAATATCTGGAGAAACTTCACTACAAACATGAAAGCTGGCTTCAGCATAGAACATTGCGGTAGGCTTGTGTGTGTGACTAATGCATGCCTGGAAACATTTGATAGTGAAGGTGTTTGCCAGTGTCTTTTTCCACAAGGTTTCAAATAAGACTTCAGTTGTCCTTGAAAATGTCAAACCATGATGGCTTTTAAAAATCAAGTATCTTATGCATTTGGGTCTCTTATAACTATATCTGTAAATGTCTTATTAGGCTCAGTCTCACAGGGTGTTCAACATCATTTGGGGGTCCAGGATGCCCTTCAATTCATGTTCACCTCAGCTGGAGCTGAGAGCATTCAGCAATTTGCAGAACTGAGTTCACTGGGATACATAGCCTGGACATTACTGGTCACTCAGCACACTGTAAATTCAAGGTTATTTATTTTAGGAGCCTAACCAAGGAATTCAGGGTCCTGTATTTAAAAATTATGGATATAATTTATTGAGCTCTGCAGTTCTCCCAGTCTGGGAGATTTTCATTGTTAAGATTACTGTAATGAAGACTTGATTTATTTTTACTTTGCAATTAATACAATTTCTCTCCTTTTCCTATTCCTATACCCCTATTTCTATATAGGACGGATTTTGAATACTTGGAAGAAGTACCCATCTTAACACTGGATGTTAATGAAGATTTCAAAGGCAACAAAGACCAGTATGAAAATATGATTGAAAAGGTAAAACTTAACAAGAAATACAACTTTTTGCTATACATTCAATACAAGATCACATTACTGTTCCAAAGTATATAGTTTTCTTTGAACATAAGTCTGTAACTTCAAAACCATCTCTCACCATAATTTTTCTGTGCAATATTTAACCTAAAGCTTTTTTTAAGGCACATTTGAGACCACCACTGGTGAGACCACTGCCCGTGTGTATGAGAGTGCATGTGCATGCACAAATATATGCGCCTAGGGTCTCTGAGCAATATGAATCACTTCCCCATTCAACCCACTACTATCACCACTTTGAGTCAGTAACTAATGTGTCTGAGTTCTGACCCAAAGCAGAGAGAAGACCCACTATAGGCTCTGTGGTTTTCACCATTTGAAGAAAGGAAAATTTTGAGTAAATATACAAATCTTTATTTGAAACTGGCAGTATACGAGCCCATTGAAAGACTGTAATTAAAAAATAAAGCTACTAATGCAGGGAGGAGACATATAAAATCAAAACATACTTCACTGTTTGCACATTAAGCATGTTTCTTAAACATTAAACAATCAAATTTTCTTCTTTTGTAAATGATTTTCCAGCTTGATGTTACACTGGTTAAATAATCTTGTGTGCTCTTGACAGAGAGAAACTTCTTATGTTGTTGCCAATTCTACTCCAGTCATACACAACCACAAAAATGTTTGTTAGAGAAACAGACAATGCCTCTGAAAAGCAGTTAGTAGGTGTGCAAACACGGTGTTTGCTTTTCAAATTTAGTTTCTCAATTTATTTGGGAAATGATGCGGAATATAAAATGGAACTATTGTATTTTTGGATCAAATCTATTTCTTTGAGTAGTTTTAAGGGAGAAACTAAGCTAAGGGCTTTGTTACATCAATCTGGTCTATTTCTTAGCTAATGCTAAAGGGATAATTTTTCTACTATAGGCCAACAAGTTGAACTTTCAGTTGGATATTAATTATTCGTGTGGTGTTGGCCAATTAGTTCATAGTCATTTCATTAAATGTTCAGTAGCTCAGATACTTCTATATTGTCTTTAAATTTGCTAGTAATATTTATTTCACACTGCAGCAAGGCTTGTCCAGTTTCTCTGAGAAATAATTTGTTTACCTCACAAGGTGACTTACCCCTTGGTCTTAGTTTATCCATTAGGAAATACAGTCATTTACCTGTTAAAATAGTCTGCATGGTCTATGATAACTTTAGAGCTTGTTACATGACAGAGCAATCTAAAACACCCTTACTGTAATGATTGAATATGATTCCTCACCGGCCCAGGGGGAAAGAGACTAGGAACTGGAATTCAACCCATTTCCTGCATAGCACTGACACACTGCTACAGAGTCAAGCCATTGGACGCACATTTTAACATGTGCTAAGCTTTTGCTAGGGATATTTTTATTTGTTTTTGCATACAGTAGGGCCTCAGATTTATGAACACCTCGGGAATGGAGGTTGTTCGTAACTCTGAACAAAATGTTATGGTTGTTCTGTCAAAAATTTACAACTGACGTTGACTTAATACAGCTTTGAAACTTTACTTTCTTTGTATGGCTTGTCCTCGTTCATCCCTCCACGAACGCAAATTGACGCTCCACCATTCCATTTTGTTGCGAGCACATTCTTTCCATTTCTGGCCAAACATTTTTGTCATGGGATCGGCCCAGCACGTTTTCAGTCTGCCCAGCGGTCGTTCGTGGTCTCTGGGGATCCAGTCACTAATGCGGGTTGTACACTTATTGTCTTGCCTGCGGACTACATGACCTGCCCATCTCCACTTTGCATCGTACATTGCCTGCACTACATCGACCATCTCTGTACGCCTTCTCTAATGCTTGTATCGAACAGATGATGAGCTGCCCATGAAGAAAATGAAAGAACTGTTTAATTCCATTGTTCTGCCAGCAATGCTATACAGAGCGGAAAGCTGGTCAACAATGAAAGTGGAGGAAGAAAAAATTCACGGTCACCAGAGAGCAATGGAAAGGCAAATGTGTAAGATATTGCTCCATGATCACATCCCAAATGAGATCAGAAGGCGTACAGAGGTGACCGATGTAGTGCAGGTGATGTACGAAACTTTACTATTCAGAACAAAAATGCTGCTTTCCCTTTATTTTTTAGTAGTTCACGTTTAATACAGTACTGTACTGTATTTGCTTTTTTTGGGGAGGGGTCTCTGCTGCTGCCTGATTGTGTACTTTCAGTTCCAAATGAGGTGTGTGGTTGACTGGTCATTTCGTAACTCTGGTGTTCATAAATCAGAGGTTCTACTGTATCTCTAATCCTGAAGAGCAAATTCACAAATAGCTGCATGGGAGCTCATTAGTGTTCATATATTTGGAATGTTTATTTTCTGAACTTATATACATGTTGAAACCGCTCAGCTTCTGTAATACCTTTAGATGTGATGGTAAAGAATCTTGTTGCAGTTTAGGACAGATTTCATATGTCTTAGAAGCCCTGAAGAATTCTACATCAGTATAATGTGTGGCTACCTAAGGTTCTGCACCTACTGAACTTCAGGAATCTTGGCTTTCTGCAACTCTGGCCACAAAATCACATGCTTTGTCGTGAGATTTTATTTCACCCAGTAATTACACCTTGTACAGCATAAGGCAGTGGAGAGGTGAAAAGAGTTCTCGTAGATCTGTTTCATCAATACACTTCATTTGATTCAAAATATTTGCTTCTTTTGCAGGTCAAGGAATTTTTGAGCACTTTATCATCCTTCTGAAGAGCAAACAGATTCAAACTGTTCCAAACATCTGTGAGATCAGAGCTTGGGTTCAAATTCAGCTTTCTTATAAGGTGTCTGAAAAGGAGGGGTTCAGTGTTATTGATTTAACAAATTGTCAGGAACAAACACCCTTCATAATATTTGTTTCACAACATTTATGTATAGATTATTTTCATAAACCAGTGGGCCTGTTCAGTGTTATACAGAACAGTTTACGAGTTACCCAACGTTACAA
The DNA here is from genome assembly GCA_033296515.1 of Macrochelys suwanniensis. Lineage (NCBI taxonomy): Eukaryota > Metazoa > Chordata > Testudines > Chelydridae > Macrochelys > Macrochelys suwanniensis. The sequence goes on along the minus strand of CM065779.1, from coordinate 18,254,896 downwards.
AGAGTCCCAGGAGCCCTTAATTACTACTCCTGTTTCTGATTAGAGTAATAAATTCCCATAGAACGCACTTCCTGTTTTGTCCCTAATTTGTATTTAATTCCCATGTAGTTAAGGATTTTATCAGAACTGGTCTCCCGTATTTTTCAGTGGAATTTGAGCAAGGAAAGTTGTACATTCTGTAGCAGCTTCTTCCCAATTAGGGGAAGAGGATATCGGGGGGAAGGGATTTCTGCTGGTGAGGGAGTTAATTTATATAAAGTCCCATACATCAAAGTACAAAACCATGTTTTGATAATTCCAGTACATTCGTGGGATTTTACCCAGTATGAGTTGGATCAAAAACCAAACCTAAAGTACAATGCTCCTTCAAAAAACTTCTATCTGCCATTTTTGTCATTTTGTATAAGGTATTTAAGAGTTTCCATCTGTTAGCGCTTGTTCTTTTTGTTTTATAACTTTTCCTATACAAAGTTATAAGATCTGTAGAAATTATCCAATATGAAAAATAATTTATATCTGAAATTTAGGAATCTGTTTTTGGTAGCCAGTAAATCCTTCTTTTTTTTTTCTTTTTTTTTTTCCCCCCATGCAGAGGCCAGCATTCACTTGTTGAATGCTGAAATGGAAGGTAAAACTATGTAAGGTGTCTTTAGGTTTTAAATTGTGTTTTTTAAATGTGATGTGAATAGTCTTTTAAAGTTTGTCATGGTGGGAGTTACATTGTTCTTACCTAGCAGACTCCTGCTCTTGATTTAATTTCTTCTCTGATTAACTGTTGGTCTTCCTGCAATGAAAAGAACTTTGTGGAGCAACCATTGTTTTAATGCACTGATCTTTGTAATGGTGATTTTTCTTTCAAATTCAGGAAACACCATCGACCATTTAGTACACACATCTTGAAATATGTACTGTATTTTGTGCTGTATTGTTTTGCATTCGATACTTTTTCTTAATATGTAATTATACACTTTGGCTTTTGAATGCAAATATTCTAATGTCACAGGAATTTATTATAATGGTGCTCATGTTCCCTGTCAATTTTGAGATAGAATCTCATATTGTGTGACTAGAATCATGTTGGAAAAATCCAACATTAGACTGAAAAATAAAAATGGATAGAAACTTTTTTGCACTTGTTAAAATTGTTGGCTTTCAGTATCGTGTAACAGTTGTGCGTAGATTGGTGATATGTAATATTCAGACGAGCTGATCTGATGTCAATATATGTCAAGTTCTCGGAGGATATAAATTCACAAAAATGTTTAAATATTGCGTTAGAGTCCAGATTTCTCACATATGGAAAATGAATTACTAATTTCATATTTTTTCCAGACTTGTCCAGGACTGCAGAGGCAAAAGGAAAGACATTCTAAGATCTTAGCTCCAGAAACTGAGTTCATTGAAAGCCAGTGTCAGAGATTGATGAAGATTCAGTTCAGATTTAATTAAACATAAAAACAGAAACCTTGAAAATGTTCTTGCCAAATCTACACCAGACACTAGCAACCTATTTTTTAACCAAGTTGCAATTATCCATTAGGTTTCAGCTGCCAGGATTTAATACTTTGGTGTGATCATGTGAGTATTGTTTTTCAAAATCTTCTGATAATTAAGCTCTTCATGTTATCAGCAGGTCCAGGTTATAATTTAATATTTTTCAAACACATCACAGATTACATCAAATTCTGGGGGAGATTGTATGCAGCCAGTTCCAGAATGCAATACAAAATCACTGAAACCCAAGTATGAATTCAAAGGAGAAAGTTTCTGCAGCTTATAAGAACAGTTTTAATTTCTGTGAACATAAGACTGTTTTAGGGCTTTGGTAGTAGCTGGACTGACAGCACGGGAAGGGAGGTTATTAGTGAATAGAATAGATGCAGCACAAACAGCAGCAGATCAAATTTGCCTACACTGTACTGTCTGTGCCTGAACCTTAGAGGGACCATCTCTAACAATGCAAGGATGATTCAGCCTTTGTCTCCAATCAATCGTTGGTCTCAGCTGAGGTTGACAATTAGAGCCCTGCTGGATTTTATGATTTAAAATTGTGTATGTAACTGTCCCCTTTTTGTTTCACTTACTTTACTGAGCTCTTCAGGGCAGAGGTATGTAGTGAGGTGAGCGTACAGTACCGCGTATGACGGTGTAGATCCTGACTCAGGCTATGGAGTCTATTGTAGTACAGTTATTAAACAAGGGAATGAATATACCCTTTCATGCTGGAAAAAGCAACCTGGTATGTCACAACATACATTCTTACATTTACACAGTCGGCCTCATGTTAGTGGAATTGGGGAAGTGGCTGAAAAAAGGATTTACTTTTTAAGGATATTGTGGAAAAAATCAATCAACTAATTTGTATTAAATATTGGTTTTCAGAGACTGCAGAGTGAGTCTTCCTTTAATGTTTTCAAGGATTTCTCTCAGGCTGTTCCCTGGAGTCTTACACCAAGATTTTCAAAATATATTTACACACCTAAGTGAACTGATATTTGAATGTTTTGATTAACAGAATCTACCTTGATTTCACGGGCAGCTATTGGGCGCTCAGCACTTGTGAAAGTCAGGTGACATATAGGAGCTTAACTTTAGTCTCCTGTTTCTAAAAATCTCGGCTTTACCACTAGTATTCTATTTTTTCCTCCAACTGTAAGGAATTTTACGCTTGAACCTGATAGCAGAGGGAAGGTGTCTGATTGACTTTGAGTGTTGCTCTCCCTTCTTGCTCCTCTCTGTCATGGCATCCTGTCTCTTCCAAAAATGCAATCCTCACGCAGGGACTAACCGTTATACCACACCGCACAATGAAATAGTGGAGGACAAAAATGGGCATTAGGAATGATGCAGTCAAAGCTAAAAACATTTTAATTAAGATTTAAATCAAGATCTCCTTGTCAGTTATTCTCAAGAGTGACCAATGGTTTTGATTTTAAAATTAATCTTTTGCATTATTGAACCTGTTCCTGGCATGGACATAATATGTAGTTTGATAGGTCACCACATTGTCTTCCTTGCCACGCTTAGAATCGTTGAAAGTTTCTGAAACTGAACATGCTGTTGAAATGGTCCCTTTCAGTTCTTGAGTGTTTTATCCCGTTGCCTTCCTTTGCTTAAGAGAGTGACGCAGGGTGGAGATGTTGATTCATTTAATATTGAACACATCAACAGGGCCTGAAAATAAAATTGGCGTGTAGAATTAATTGTAGTTTTTCAGTTGGGATGCAGTTTCAAATATTAATAGCAGGTAACATTTTAATCATTGTGCGAAATCATTTATTAGATACTCATTTCAGAAATGCACATTACCTCACTGTAACTGTGGTTACATTTTTAATGATGTGGTTTCTAACTTCTATTAATAATACCTAGCTTTTGTATATTGCAGCTTCCTGGGTGCAGCACATTCAGTTTTGGTGATAGAGCTTACTGATCTTTTTGAATTGTACATGGAATAATTTTTCCTTTTATGCTACAATTATTTAAGCAGATAATTAAATTGTATGTAAAATGTGATTAGTATTGAATTGGTTTTGTTCTTTTCCTACATGCAGAATTAAGGGCCTTTTAAAAACAAATCTGTTTATTAAATAAAAATAACAAGAAAACTGCACACCACAATTGTTAAATACAGACTTACTCTGTATACCTTTTCATAATCAATGCCTATCTTATGAAAAGGAATCTTGTAGAAACAACGTGGTTAAAGCACAGCTGGGAATCAGGACTCCTGGGGTCTTTTCCCAACTCTGCTCCTTGACTCACTGTGTGATCTTAGGCTCAGAGTGACTTACACAATTCTTTCCATCTCTAAAATATTGATATCTCCCTACCTCATAGGAGGGTTGTGATTTATGCACTGATCTGTAGATCTAAATTGCTTTGCTAAACATTTTAAGGGGTAAAAATAAAGCTCCGTTTTTAGTGTCTTCAGTGCAGCATTTTGGTGCTTGCATAGAAATGGCAAATGTCCCAATGTCATGGCTAGCAGAGATTACTTATTTGTTTTAAATCAGATTAAAATTAATCATTAAAACCCCATTTATATCCAGGTACATTCATTGAAGAATAGTTCCCTTGGAACAGTCATTTCCCTAAACACCCCCTTTCAGAAAATAATGGCTGCTAGGAATTCCAATACTGGAATAACCTATGGAAAAAATTGCCCTGGAGTCTCTTGCTAGTGATAAGGTGAAGCTAGTTGTTTAGTTATGTGCAGAAATTGCCACAGGAGGTCATTGTACCCTCAGTTCTTATTTGCTGAGCTGGCTGCAAGCAGAGCATTAGCATTTCAGCAGAGACTGGCTTTGGAAAAGGTAGCAATGGAAAAGGTCACTTTCTTGCTGTGCCAGAGAAAAGGCATTAACTGATTAGTAAATACTTCACTGAATGAGTGAAGTGTTTTTTATGTGAACCAACAAAAAAGAAAAGAAGCCTTATTGGATTAAATACGAGGCTATCAAAGGCTGAGCTAGTGGGAGCTGCTTTGACACCAGAAGGTCTACGCAGCACCCCAGCTGGTTCTGTTGTGTGACTGGATGTTAATGCATGGATAATACTAATCCTGGTGTGTCTGAGGATAACAATCTTCTAGTGCTGAACCATCAGGCCTGAATACAGGCAACAAGCCGTACTAATGCTGGCAGTATACTGGCAAAAATTAAGCAATTAGGAATGCTATTAACTGAAGCTACACTTTGTGGGCCAAATACAGGCCTGCATTAAGTAAGGCAGGCTTCCCTGGAAGGATGGCCAAAGTCAACAGTGACAATGTAAGTTTCATGTTGGGTGGAAGTGGTAAAATTATAACTTGCCATTCAGAGAGTGCATAAAATGAATGTAACATGCTCCTTGAGGATGAAATCCTGGACCTGTTGTCAGCAATGGGGCCAGGATTTCACCTTGGGGGTGTCAGAAACATCACAGGAAAGGAACTAACAGGAAAGTGAAAGGTAGAAGTGGCCACCAACAACACCTTTCATGCACCTTCCTGATGGTTGCTTCTCCTGCAGTTCCATCCTGAGTGTAAGTTATACTCTTCTGTATGACCATGGAATATCAAATCCGTGCAGGTATGCTGCTTAACTATTTAGTGTACCATGTGCTGGGAAAAGACTCCACGCTTGTAAAAGTACATTCTCTTTACTAAGAGAACTATTTACAGAAATGTATCTGTATGCATTCTTGCTATGTGCACACAGACTGAGTTTGTGGTGCCTACTCTGTACTCTTCCCTGCAGCAATCTGCTCCTCCCTACAAGTTCCATTTAGTTTGCTCATCTTTCCACTTAACAATTTTTGTTGTCTTTTGTGCAAGTGTTTGCTGACTTGCTGGGGCCAGAGGTTACTAGTATGTGGCCCACTGTAGGACAGGGCCTTTACTGCCAGCCCATTGTGATCTTTTAGGCCTCGCTCTCCTTCAAGTGCGTTTGTCTTCTAACCAGTCTCCTGTTTATCACTAATGGTGGCAGTCTTGCTTCCACCCTATTGCTACCTTTATACTAGATAACATCCTGTTGACCCTCTGTATTGCTCATATACCTTGTTTCTTCTGACTAGGTCAAGCCAGCTGATGGCTTGGGGTCATTCTATGTCCTTCTGGGCCTGGCCTTGTCCCTGTCTGTTGGGATGGGCTTCTACTCCACTGTTATCTTTGGTTTCATCTCTGCTGCTGTCCTGAGTCTAGTTACCTCATCTGGCATATATCACACTATAGCTTGCCCTTGGACTGTTGCCATTTGCATTGCTCTGTGTGGATATTTGATAGTTGCTCACCTGTGCAAGCTGACTTCAGGTGCTTGGCTCCTTTGTTGTGACAGGCTGCCTGCCTAGCTTTGTGTTCTCTTAATCGCTTCTGTAATTAGTTGCTATCATTCCTCCACTGGACTGGAGCAGACTGGTCTTCAATGGAAGCAGAGTATTGGTTCTTCAGTCCATCAGTCCCTCTGCTAGGCTACTATCTAGACCCTGGGATGAAGTATTGTGATGGTCCAACACTGCCAGGCAGAGATCCCTTCTTGGCTGTCTTTGCTGCTGACTCTGCCTTCCCCTGCTTTGTGATGTCTAGTGCTCAAGTTCCATTTGATGCTGAATCATTTGAATTTTGCTGCAGTGCTTATTGTAGCCCAGTTTGTCTTGATCTTATGCCAGATCTTGCAAAATAAACCTAGTTTTCTGATCACAGTTCTTGCCTGAGTGTCTTCCACATAGTCCACCTCCCAGAAACTGCAGTAGTAATGTACTGTGACCAGATGGTTCTTGTTTGTAAAAGTGGACAGATCTGTTCTGATCTCTTATCAGGGTCCAGTTGAGGTTTTATGGTTTTGTCTGCATTACCGCTAGAAGGTGTGATTCCCAGCAGGGCTAGACAGACATGCAGTGGCCCAGCTCAAGCTAGTGCACTGAAAATAGTCTGGGTGGTGCAGCACAGACAGCAGCTCAGGATAATCACTTGAGCTCAGACCCAGGGGTTGAGCAGGCTTGGACTTATGTGGCTAGCCTGAGCTGCCGCTCCTGCCGCAAGGTCCACACTGCTATTTTTAGCACACTGGCTCAGGTTGAGCTAGTACGAACCTGTCTACTCGCTCTGGAAATGACACCTCCTAGCTGCAATGCTCTTATTCCCCATGAGTCTATATTGCTCGGAACGCTTTAAACCAAATGCCATGCAACTCATCCCTCCCCTGCTGGTCAGGGGTTGTCTCCAGGGCTGGCCAGATCACAAGGAGTAAGTGCTTCACGAGTATGATCTGTTTTACTGCTTGTAGCCCCCCATCCTGTTTGGTGTTTTGTTGCACTGCCTGGGGTTTCCCATCAGAAAAGTGAAAGTAGTGAAGCATGTTGATAGACTACCTCTGATCACAAAGCTGTACTCTGGAAGATGTGCCCTGCTCAGTGTATCTGCCACCAGTAATGAACTGTAGTCGCTTGAGTGTACTTAGCAGTGGCGTTTCCAGGATGCTTTCTAATGGCTTGTGGTCTGACTATGCCTCCCCCTTGTGTCCAAAGGTAAACTGATGGAATTGTTCCATTCCAAAGATCTCAGCCAGTAGCACCTTTTCTATTAGCATATTGCCTTTGTGTCTGTCAAGGCTCTACTAGTAATGTGAGTATGTACTCAGGATCCCAGGTGGGTTTGTACAGCCCACATTTCTGCCTCTTCACCGCTCTTTTTAACGTGGTAGCTAGGTAAAAGCTACAATCACACCTCCGATTGCAGTGTAGATGTACCCTTAATGTGTGGCTGTGGACAAGTCACATTCTCTCTGTTTCCATATCTGTGAGGCTGTGAAGATTGAACCACCTGCCTCACAGTGGTGTTGATTAACTATTTAAATATCTATACAGTACTTTGAACATGCAAAGTACTGTAAGAGTGCAAGGATTGTAACTACAGGTCAGGAAGAGTGAAAGAACATTCTGCAGAGAAGGGTCAATGTTTTTAGGAAAACGAAAATAAGAAAGTCTCTAAGATGCTACAAGTTTTTCTAACAAATTTATTTCAGCATAAGCTTTCATGGGTTGTTACCCACTTCATCGGATGCAGTTTTTAGGAGTTCCTTAAAAGTGGAGAATGAAGGGGTCGAGAGGAGTGAAGTTAAAGGTCATAACAGCAAAGAAGCAATTGCCTATCAGCCTAAGCTAGGGTGACCAGACAGGAAACGAGAAAAATCGGGACAAGGAGTGGGGGGTAATAGGACCTATATAAGAGAGAGACCCCAAAATCGGGATTGTCCCTATAAAATCAGGACACCTGGTCACCCTAGCCTAAGCTGCCATGGTAATATTAAAAAGTGGGTGGAGCTAGAGCATAGATATCCCTCAGGACAAGACTGAAGGAGGAGATCTGACGTAAAAGAAACAGTGGAGCTATTTCTACATACCCAGCGTACAGATAGGAGAGAGCTATTAGAGAAGATGCTCACTGAAAGTGAAAAGTACTTGTTTATTCACTATCCAGACCAGAGCTGCAGTCAGGTCGAACGATGATACTTTCCTCGTCCTTACAGGGAGGTCAATGTGCAAGAAAAGCACCCCCTGACCAAATTCTTCCTCAAACATCCACTGAAAAATGCATCCACTTTAAAAAACCTTTTTAAAAAGGTTTTTTAAAAAAATCCCCAACAAAATTGTGAAATGTACTTGCCATTTCAGGGTTCTGTTCTGGGTTTAATTCAATCAGTCCAGAAACTTAGGGTTCAATCTTTAGTCTGATTTGGGGAGCGGAGCAATCTGGGCCTTCGGCGGAGCTATTAAGATCAATTCAAGCATTGGAAATGCATGCAAAGGCAGAAATGGAGGTAATATATTTATTAAATTGATTTAGTGTCTCTATCTCACTTATGGCAGCCGCTTCATTGACTTAAATGGCATGACTCTCCATTTACGCTGATGTGAGACCAGAATCAAGCCTTGCATAATCGGTACTTAGATGGACTTGAAAGTAAGATTAGAGGGGGGCATGGATCAGCATTCATGTCGCACTCCCCATCAGTGCCCGGCCCGGCCTGGGGAAGCTAACGATCCAACCAGCAGACTATATTTGGTGATGAATCTTGCTCATGTGCCACCTGAGGTGTGTTGTACATATGCTAAGAAGGGTGACTGGACAAGAAACAACAAATAATAGAACATAATTTCTTAAAGAAGGTGTAAAGCTTACAGAAGGCAGAATATGTTCTCCATAAACAACATCTTGCTCTTAAATAAAAAGAAAAGGTGGGAGGGTTGTCTGGAAAAGGTTGAAAAGGTAAAATCTTTGCGTTTGCCGTGGATGCCAGATGGTGTGGAAAGGGGGAACTCCGACTTATCTTATTTGTAGGAATTTCTGTACCCTTTCATCTGTGACACGGGATAAAGTATCTAGGGCTATGACAAACAGCCCTTGGATTCCGGGAAGCCATCTCTGAATGATAACTCTTCGTTTTGCAGTCTCTTTGTATTTGGTAGTGGTGGATTGGAATTTGTATTTTTAATTTGGGGGGCGGGGGGGATGAGAGGGTCCTCGTATTTTTAGGTGGTCTATAGTCTTTCCTGTGAAAGCTCGACAATGGGAGGCAGTAAGGGCTAGGTACTGGAGCCTGCTTCAGAGGCTTGTAGCTATACAGGTGCTGATCCTGCAATCAGTTCCAGGTAGTAAGACCCCACTGGGGCTCTGCATGAGCACAGGGGTCTGCCCCCATGGATCCAATTGCAGAATCTGGGCAGTAGTTTGCTGTCTTTTTTTCCCCCATAGTCTACAATAAAACAATTGGGTACAGTAAAGGGCCACAGAATATTGTAACATTAGAACATGATAGGTGTAAAGAGTGGGATTTTCAAAAGTACTTGTTGGCCTATTTTTGCTCCCTTTTTAAAATCAATGGGAATTTTATCAATGACTCCAGTGGGAGCGGAGTTAGATCAGTGCTGAGCACTTTTGAAAATCCCAACCCAAATCTCCAAATGGAGTAGTCGTGATTAGGAAACTCTGGGGGACAAGTTCACTCTTTGCATGAGACAGCACAGCTCTGTTGACTTCAGTGGGGGTGCACTTTCTTACCCTAGTCTTGAATCACTGTCAAATAATTGCTTTTGGAATTAATTGTGTATTTTTCCAGATGTACCCATGGACACAGGGGGGCGGGGGGGAGGGAAATAAATGGCCGCATTCTCCTATCTGAATTGCAGAAACTGAATTAAATTTGTGCAAGACCCAGAAATTGTTGCAGATTCTTTATAAATGTAATTAAATCCACAGTAGCATCCTAAAATATCCTCCTTGATGCTACACCAGACGCTGGCAACCTTTTCTTACCAAACTATACAGTAATTAATCTTAGTGTTGCAACTTCCCAGAACTGGAGACTTTGGAGTAGTCTTAGTATGTGCGTCAGAGACCTAGCCTGGCTGTGCGGCAAACAGCAGCTCAGGCCCTCCTGGAGGGGCTGAGCAAACAGTTGGAGGTTAGCAAGCCCAGGCCCTGAGTCAGGGTGGGGCAACAAACAGTCAGTGGCTCAGGCCCTCAGGCAGGGGCTGAGCAAACAGTTCAGTGTTAACAAGCTCAGGCCCTGGCTCCGGAGGACCTGGAAGAGGGGGAGACTGCCACCCGCAGGTTGGGTGGCAGGGGGGACACAGGCCCACCCACTCCACTGCGTCCCAGCCTGGGGCCCTAGCAGCGGCAGAAGACCCGCTGCTGTGTCAGTGGGGATCCTGGCCGCAACACACTGACATCGACTCTGGAAGTGTTGCAGCCAGACTAGGGTCAGCTGCCCCCAGGCTACTTCCAACATCTCCCTCTACAGGTACCTGGGTCTGGGCGGCGTTCTCCAAGGGGTCACAAACCATGGGCTCCTTGGGGTAAACGGCGAGCGGCAGGCTTGGCGGCTCCTCGGGGTAAACGGCGAGCGGCAGGCTTGACAGTGTCTCTAGGCTCGGGCTAGCGGCAGGCGCTGGCTGGTCAGGCCAATCCTCGGGTCGGCCGCCGGTGGCCGTGGTCTCCCAGCTGGGAGCTATGCCACAGGCATCCAGACTCTCCGGTGGCTGGCTTCCAAGTGAGCTCTGAGGTCGGGCTTTTATACTTCCTGTCCTGCGCCTTGACCTCTGAGGGGCGGGCGCAGGACTCGCTGGCTCCGCCCACTTTGGTGTCCAGGGAGGCTTGTCCCCCTCCGAGGTGGCAGGGAACCAGACCGCCTCGCTACAGAGGTCAATGACTGGGTGAGGGTAAGGAGAAGGGACTAGGAAGGAGGCAGTGTAATGGAGATGAATGAAGCAATGGTAGGTCACAGATAGGTCTGTGGCATTGGATGTCACTGAGAATAATTCAGAGAATGGGACTGCACAATGCAGAAAATATGTGGCACTAAACAAAGTAATATGAAAAGATATGCTGGTTTTAGGAGCTCCAGTAGTGAGCCTGACTCTGCTTTCATTTTTACACTGGTGTAAATCTGGAGTAGCTCCATTGAAATCAATTGTTACATTGATATTAAACTACTATACACCTAATCAGAATCAGGCCTGATGTTTTGTGCATAGGTATCTATTTAAAAAATTATAAAAGATTGACTAGCCTACTGGAGACAAAAGGTTTGCAAATGTTACAGAGAAGGCTGATGAATTAGTCAAGAGAATTGGAGATGAGCTTGCTGAAGTTGTGCATGTTGGAAGTAACACATGATCTAGAGAGACAAACCGATATTGAAAAGGGAGATTGAGATATTCTAAACCTAATTGTGATCTCACTTGCACTAGTTTTGTAACTGCATCTGTTTCAGAGGAGATACTCCTGATTTGCACCAGTGTGAGAGATCAGAAACTGAGCTAGATTCCCAGCTGAATCAGTGTTCCTCTACTGAATTCCATGGAGCTATGCTAATTTACACCCACTGGGGATTTGGCCCTATATTTCCATTAACTAAGAAAAAAATGCAGAGCCTAATGTGTTCACTGTCTCTCACTGGCATAACTTAATTTACTTGCTCCCAGTTTACATTGGGATGAGCAAGAGGAGAATCAGGCCCCCACAATTGTATTTTCTTGCGTATGACTGGTAGAAGTGAAGAGTTCATAGGTTCTTGAGGGTCCACAGGTAGTTCTGTTAGTGATGTCTAAAAATTCAAAACCTTTTAACCAATTGTGACCATTTTAGAGGAAAAGTAGAGTGGTATAAGGGAGACTGGGTCATGACTGAATGGGACCAGATGGGCTTGCTATGGATATGGAAAATTACCTGACTCTTCCTTTTGAACCAATAATGTGGAAAATAATTAATTTAGAGGAGACTTATTTAAATGTCAGGATAAGGTATTCTCCCAGTGAACCTTCTAAAGGGCTGCAAGATGGTGCCGCAAAAAGGGGCTAAGTGTAAAGGCTATGAGTTTTCTACCCGTGTAGCCAACTAAACATACAATGTACTGGACTGGAGTTAAATCCTACTTCCCTTTGCAAACATGAGAATATTACTGGAATAACACCCAGTTGAACAAGGAAAATGCATGCAGATTTCAGATACCAGGACACTCAAGTGTTAATAGCTAATACATGTATTTACATTTGTAAATTTCAAATCACATTACAGTACAAAGATGGTCTAAGTATTGGTATTTCCCTTTTTACAGATGGAGAGGCTGAGGAACAGAAAGATGGAGTGACTTGGACCAGGGCACACTGGAAATGGGAACAGAACCCTGATCTGACTCCCAGCCCTGTGCCATAAAGACCATATTATGTCCTTTACAAAGTGACTCCAATGAAGAGGAAGATTGGGAGATCACGTGGGGAGGGGTAGAGGGAACAGACAAGGTGACAAAATGTTGAGTGACTGTGTATGGAGGGTAGAGCCAGTGTGCTAATTCACTATGTGCCCTAGGGCAGGTCATCTAAGCTTCAGAGGTAGCAGCCTGTGTTTCAGGAAGCAGGTGGTTTTGAGTTCTAATCTGGCTAATGATGCCATTTGGACTTCTGTTTTGGGACCCGAATGTCACCGTTAATTGAGCAAACAACGAGAGAAACCACTACAGGGAATCTGGGTTCCTGAGTATTCTTGATAAGCTTGCTCTCAGGCTGTGTATGGCAAAAAAGTTCATGCTCTCAGCCTCCTGGAGAGGGCAGGCACAGCATGTATTATGTATTTGGCCCCCAGGAAAGGAAGGATGGCTCAGTAGTTAGGGCACTAGGTTGGCACTTGGGAGGTCCAGGTTCACCACAGACTTCCTGTGTGATATTAGTCACCTAGTCTTAGTTCTCCATCTGTACAAAAGGTTAATGGCATTTCCCTACCTCACGGGGTGTGTTTTGAGAATAATACATTAAAGATTGAAACATTCAGATACTACAGTAATGGGGCGGATGGGGAGAGGGAAGAAAGAGAGCATACAAATACCTGAGGGAGACAGTGAATAGTAACTGCTTGAGGGAAGGCTGTGTATTTCCCCATCTGCATAGAATCATAGAAGATTAGGGTTGGAAGAGACCTCAGGAGGTCATCTAGTCCAAACCCCTGCTCAAAGCAGGACCAACCCCAACTAAATCATCCTAGCCATGGCTTTGTCAAGCTGGGCCTTAAAAACCTCTAAGGATGGAGATTCCACCACCTCCTTAGGTAACCCATTCCAGTGCTTCACCACCCTCCTAGTGAAATAGATTTTCCTAATATCCAACCTAGACCTCCCCCACTGCAACTTGAGACCATTGTTCCTTGTTCTGTCATCTGCCACCACTGAGAACAGCCGAGCTCCATCCTCTTAGGAACCCTGCTTCAGGTAGTTGAAGGCGGCTATCAAATCCCCTCTCCCTCTTCTCTTCTCCAGACTAAATAAGCCCAGTTGATTTATAAGCAGAGGCTGAGGGATGTGCTCCAGCTCCCTAATCATTTTCATTGCCCTTCACTGGCCTGTCTCCAATTTGTCCACATCCTTTCTGTAGTGGGGGCCCAAAACTGGATGCAGTACTCCAGATGTGGCCTCACCAGTGCCGAATAGAGGGGAATAATCACTTCCCTCGATCTGCTAGCAATGCTCCTGCTAATGGAGCCCAATATGCCGTTAGCCTTGGCAACAAGGGCACACTGACTCATATTCAGCTTCTCGTCCACTGTAATCCCCGGGTCCTTTTCTGCAGAACTACCACTTAGCCATTCGGTCTCCCGCATGTGCATGGGATTCTTCCATCCAAAGTGCAAGATTATGCACTTGTCCTTGTTGAACCTCATCAGATTTCTTTTGGCCCAATCCTCCAATTTGTCAAGGTCACTCTGGACCCTATCCCTACTCTCCAGCATATCTACCTCTCTCCCCATTTTAGTGTCATCTGCGAACTTGCTGAGGGTGCAATCCATCCCATCATCCAGATCATTAATGAAGATGTTGAACAAAACTGGCCCCAGGACCGACACCTGGGGCATTCCGCTTGATACTGGCTGCCAACTAGACATGGAGCCATTGATCACTACCCACTTAGCCCGACGATCTAGCCAGCTTTCTATCCACCTTATAGTCCATTCATCCAATCCATACTTCTTTAACTTGCTGGCAAGAATACTGTGGGAGACTGTATCAAAAGCTTTGCTAAAGTCAAGGTATATGACGTCCACTGCTTTCACCATATCCACAGAGCCAGTTATCTCATCCATAGAAGGCAATCAGGTTGGTCAGGTATGACTTGCCCTTGGTGAATCCATGTTGACTGTTCCTGATCACCTTTGTCTCCTCCAAGTGCATCAAATCGATTTCTTGAGGACCTGATCTATGATTTTTCCGGGGACTGAGATGAGGCTGTCCAGTCTGTAGCTCCCCGGATTCTCCTCCTTCCCTTTTTTAAAGATGGGCACTATATTTGCCTTTTTCCAATCATCCAGGATTTCCCCCGATCACCATGAGTTTTCAAAGATAATGGCCAATGGCTCAGCACCCTAGGATGCATTGCATCCGGCCCCATGGACTTGCGCATGTCCAGTTTTTCTAAATAGTCCTTAACCTGTTCTTTCACCACTGAGGGCTGCTCACCTCCTCCCCATACTGTGTTGCCCAGTGCAGCAGTCTGGGAGCTGACCTTGTCTGTGAAGACTGAGGCAAAAAAGCATTGAGTACTTCAGCTTTTTCCACATCCTCTGTCACTAGGTTGCCTCCCCCATTCAGTAAGGGTTCCATACTTTCCCTGACCACTAGTGTGACCAGATGTCCCGATTTTATAGGGACAGTCCCGATTTTTGGGTCTTTTTCTTATATAGGCTCCTATTACCCCCCACCCCTGTCCTGATTTTTCACATTTGCTGTCTGGTCACCCTACTGACCACCACCTTGTTGCTAACATACCTGTAGAAACCTTTCTTGTTACCCTTCACATCCCTTGCTAGCTGCAACTCCAATTGTGCTTTGGCCTTCCTGATCAAACCCCTGCATGCTTGAGCAATATTTTTATACTCCTTCTTAGTCATCTGTCCAAGTTTCCACTTCTTGTAAAGCTTCCTTTTTATGTTTAAGCTCACCGAAGATTTCTCTGCAGAATGGATGCAAGTCAGGGAATGAAAAAAACAGAATGAAGGGCTGGATATGACTCTTGTTTGAACTCTGAGTACTTGTCCCTGTTGTGAGAGGATGAAGGCTTTTTTAGCACATACACCATTGTCAGGGATTTCTATAGCACCTATCACTTGTTTCTGAGCACTTAAGGTGAAGGAAAGCAACTGCTCAGTGGAAGCTTGGAGAAAAATTTATTTTCACTCCCAAACAAGATAATGGAGTTTGGCCTTTTTAAAAAAACGCTGACCTCAGTTTCACTTTCTTTTCAGAATAAAATTACTTCCCCTCCTCCCCCTGACTAACACCAACTAAACAAGACTGGCTGTAAGCTGGGATTTGTTTGTTTGTGACCATGCTGTACAGTAGAACTCTGTAAATGTTTAATGAAGGCCGATGTAACTTTTTGTTCTGACATTCATGCAGTTTAATGTGTTTGGATTCTGCTAGGTTTGAGAATGTAGCTGAGATTGTGGAAGCAAGAGCAAGTGACTTGGCCTTATATAACACAGTGAGTCAGGGGACCGTGGGAAATCCAATCCATGTCTGACAAATTCTCTACCACTTTGAAGAGAGCCATGCATCTAGCTGACACTTTTTTTTCTCTCTTAAATTTTCCAAGGTGCTTGGTATTAGCCTGACTCTGTTTCCTCAATTCAATGGGATCAGAGTTAGGTCAACATTAAGTGTTTATTGAAAAATCCTACCATAGAAATGTAAGACAAGTGCTTTGAGATCTAGGAGATTAAAAGTATTATGGAAACCAATGTTTTAATTTTTAAAGCACACATCACCCTAGTATCTAGGGATCTGTCATTCTAAAACTGCTTTGCTTCTCTGGCTTCGGGAGATTTCATCTAATTCAGTGCTGTTAATAAAGGAAAGGGGACTATGATTTTTTTAAATAATTAATGGATTACTTGATTCATGTGGAAGTATTTCTTTATAAAGACTAGTGCAATGGTTGCCTTTTTGAATGTCTGATCACTCTTCCCAATGTAAGAACTGTTATAGTTATTGACCCCCATCAACGTGCTCAGTGCTGTATGTAATCGTACATAGAGAAAGGCATGGTCCCTGGCCCACAGCAATATGCTGGTAAAATTGGTTTTAAGTGACTCAAACTCTGAAGCTTCCACCACTTCCACAGACTACCACACCGTGCTCATATGAAATTTTACCTGTTGTCCAGCTTGCTGGTTGCATTTTCATAACTTCTGCCTGTGCCCTTTTTAATCTTTCATCCTAACTCCCTCCCTGCAACTCCTTCCCCATTTTGTTGCTTTTCTGTGAATTTCTTTGTTTGTTGACACTTTTCTGGCATGAGCCTCAAGTGGTCACTTTAAACCACTGGATGATTTCTGGTAGTGCTTTCTGTTGTGACCGTCTTTCCAAGCCCTGCCTCCCAAACCATTCATTTCTACCCTTCACTTCCCTAGGGTCAAATCCTACCATCCTTACTTGGACAACTTCCCATTGACTCCACTAGAAGATTGCCTGGGGTTGCAGGATATGACTAGTGGCTCCCTTTTGCGCAAGCCTCTCATCAAATTTCATGTCATTTGTAGCTGGGGTTAGTCGGGGGAGTTCATGTTTTCATATGGATTTTTTTTTTAATCACCCTGGAGAAGCTGGTTATTTTCTCCTCCCAATCCAGGAACAATTACTCATCACTTCCCATCATTTACAGGAGCTGGCGTGGATGGGGTTTGGGTTTCACAACGGTTGGACACAGACTTCTTTCCTTCTACTGAAAAAGCCTTCCAGCACTGTACTTCTCTCTCAGAAGAAAAATGCAGCCTGCGCTGACATGCTGTTTCACTACTCTTTAGTCCTTGACTCTGCCTAATACAGAGCTGTCTTCTAGCCTAGATCCAGATCTTCCTGCTTCTCCAGCCATTGTGTGCTTTGATTTACTCCCCCTGCCTACAAAGAGACATGGGATAAATTCTACTCACTTGGCTCTTTCTGCATGCTGGGCCAGATTTTCAAGTGCTCAACTCCCATCATCGGGGCTGGATTTTCAAAGATGCTCAAGCATCCAGCAGCTCCTGTTAGGCTGCTTCAGTATTGGACCGCTTCATTTGGATGCTTAACTGAGAGCTGTTAAGTGCTGAGTTCTTTTGAAAATGTGGTCCTGCACCTTCTAACCAAGTGTGTAACCAGTGCGTGACATGGTTGACTCTAAACATGGATTGTGTCCACACATAACTTAGCTACTACTCAGTAACCACAGCAGCCCCCCATGGCTTTGGCTTAGGCTGTCTCATAGTTGCCTTCTGCTAGGCAGATCCAACTCTGCCTATGTAATCAGTCTGATCAGCTCTCCTTCTTCCCAGCTCCCTACACAGGAGGATGTCCCATCCCATACTGCCCTACATTCATCTTTGTGCTCGTGGTCCGGGCACTATCCCCTGCTGAGGTCATATTGTAGCTGTGACTGCCAGAATGCGGTTAGGAACCAGGTAGCTGGGGATACCTTAACTTCATTGGTGCTATGTTGTGGAAAAAGCTGTTCTGTGGATACAGCTCAACCTCCTTTGCTTAACTTGGACAGAAGATGGTGTCACAGGGCTTGTCTACACTGGCAAGTTGCTACGCAGTAAAGCAGCTTTTTGCGCTCAAACTGCAGACGTGTACACGCTGCCAAGCCACTGGGTGCGCAGAAACTCCTCAGTTGCAGCGCTGCAAAAAACCACCTCAAGGAGGGTTGTAAGGCTATTTGCGCAGAGGCTCCAGCGCTCTAGTGCCAGTGGAGACGCTTGATTGTTTTCTGCGCCCTAACTGGCCTCCGGAGCTGTCCCATAATGTCTCAAGTGACTGCTCTGCTCATTGTTTTGAGCTCAGCTGCACTGGAGACATGCGCCCCTCCCCTTTCAAAGCACCATTCTGGCAGCTGTTGCGTTCTGTGAGAGAGAGAGAGAGAGATTGCTGTGCAGAGTGCCGAGGGAGGGAGGCGGGGGCTGATGTCTGGGTTTCCCCCTTCCTCAGGCCTGGTTGCTTCCTGCCGCTGTCTGAACTTACAAGGCAGCATGCTGACGCGCACTCTGTCCCCCAAAATACACTGTCTCTCTTAATCCCTCCCCCCCCATACACACACACTCCCTGTCACACACGCTCCCCCCCTCCCTTCAGTTGAAAAGCAGCTGGCAATGTAGGGAGCTGCCCATGGAACAATCGGATGGGGAAACCTGCATCATGTGACACTGTGCCTGCCCCATGAGGCATGGCAAACCCTTCCCAAAGCACCCTGTGGCCAGTTGCACAGTGGGATAGCGACCACAATGCACTGCTGTCTTTGCCATTGCAAGAGTTGCTAATGTGGATGTGCTCAAGCGTCACAAGGAGCAGTGTGGACACACAACAGCGGTTTAATTCCAGCGGTTTAATAAAAGTGGCATCACTTGTGGCACAGAAACTTGCCAGTGTAGACATACCCAAAGCGTGGTTTAAAAAAACATGGTGGGACATAGAGAGGGCCTTGTAATGATGCATCTCCCATTGACTTCAGGGAGAGTGGTGTCAATGTACCTCAGAGCAGAATTTGGATGAGGGTTATGCAAGACAATGACTGGATGAATAGATTCCTTTAACAAAATTAGAGGCTGTCCCAAGTCTTGGCTCTCGGTCTGAACTTCCCCAAAGGGGGAGGTTGGATCTGCGGTTTGCATCTGGGCCTCTTTCTACTCCAGCCGTCACCTGATTATTTCCTCAAAAGCAAAGACTATTTTCTGCTATTTTTCTTGGCAGTCCTATCACACTCATCCCATACTTATTTCAGTTTACTGGGAGCTGTAATAGGGTATGCTATTCATTGGGGGTATCAAGAGGATCTGGGCACTGGGGTCTGCTCTTTCTTTCCCATACTTCTTGTCAGGATCCTGGCACTACACAGGATTTGGGATGTCAGGGCAGCTGGAGCTAACCAGGCCCAGCTACTTTATATACCAGGCAGGAAGCAGCAGTACTGGGCCCACATGGGAAGGAGGCTGCTTTGATCACAGGAGAAGCAGAGGGGTGCATCGGAAGGTCCAAGTAGGAAGGCTTCTCTGTATTTTTCCCCTGGGTGGGAGGGGACTGTATGCTCCTCAAAGGAGAGTCTGGGAAGGTCAGCTACCCTACGACCAGAGCCTGCATGTCCACCAAAGACGCTAAAGAGGGGTAGCAGGTCATTGTTTCTCCCTGCAAGAAGACAGCACCAAGTAGTGGGTGGGGGTTGCTGAGGAAAGTGCCGTTGCAGGGCATGCTGGGTGGAGGGAGACTATATGGAGACAGAGGGTCATGGTTTCTGTAGCTTCAGCAGGGCATTCTCTTTCCAACCCTTTGGAGGTTCTCCCATTGCTAGGTTTTTGTGGTGTTTGGCTATGGTGAAGGGGTTTTCAGAGTGCTGCTATGTTTGTACTGTGGTTTGTGTGTTTGTTTGATTCCCCTCGCAGACACAGTACACAGACTGACAGGAAACAGGCTGACTAATCTGCTGCTTCAACTCAAACGATAACCAACAATACAAACCGTTACAGCCTCCGCTTCCCTTCCTTCAGTCTGCCAGCCTGCACTTCTGGTTTAAAGTCACACGGTTCCACAGTTTGCTCCCCCTTTGGATCCTGTTCCATCATCACAGACTGCGGGGATGAGGGGAAGGAGGGGGGAAGGAGTTTGCTATGCTAGAACCAGCAGTAGGATCAGGGGAGGAGCCCAGTACAAGTATTGTAGCAGAGCTTCCTGCATTAACTGACTTTGCTGTTCATATCAGGTGCTGGAAGAAACTGGCTTCTCGTGCTCCAGGGCAGGGTGGGGCTCTGTCTCGTGACAAGCAGCCAGATCCCTCTGTCCTCCATCCCTGTAGAGCTGAGAACAACTCCAAACCCATGGAGCCTGCTTCATCTGGCAGCTGATGCCACATGCCCCTTAACAGCCGATGAGGCTTTGGGGCCTCAGTTTGGCCCTCAGACCTGGATCTAGCCTGTGTCTTTTGGACACAGGCTAGATCCTTATGCAGTCTGGTTCCACCTCCAAATGTTCTAGCTGCTTCTGCCCCCACTTAGCTGGTGTGTGTATGTGCTTAATAAATTGTAACTGCATGTGCTTAAGTGTTGGTCTTCCCTCCACAAGCCAAAGGAGCCAAAGCTGGCTGGCTGGTATGGAGCTGAGCAGGCGTGCTCCCGTGCAGTTGGTTATTTGGCTTTGAACAGACCAGGTGTGCTCCAGCTGGCTGGATGGTTGGGGACTATTGCATGAGGAGAACATATGCTGCCCTATGAACCTTGAGGAAGGTAGAATTGCATCTTAGATTGCACAAATCCTGAGTGATACCACTTGAGGAAAGGACTGCTGATTGCTAGGGAGTATAAAACATCTGTATAGACAGGCTAGAGGTAGGACGCGGCTGGGGTCTGAGGGATGGCGTGAAGTAGATCATGCTGATATTATAGAAAGGTTTTAACCCTCGAACCTGTCAGCATTTAATTACAGTAGGGTTTTAAACAGCTTCTCTGTATATCAAAACATGTTTATTATAATCATGATTTGTACTGCAGTAGCACTCACAGGGCCTGTCAGGGATTGGGCCTCATTGTCCCAGGCACTAGGCATCTTTCTGTAATTTGTTTCTGTAGTGCTCACTCCTGGTTTTCATACAGCTACTGTGATGTTTTAAATCACTCTTTAGCTTTAAGTCTTAGAGCTAATAATACATCTCTCTTTAATTCCCATAGTGCTGTGACTATTACATTTTTTACTTATAAGAAACCTTGGAGGACTTTAGCCTGACAGTGGTCCACCTTCAATAACATGTTACATCAGTTCTGTACTCCTGGGGGAATTCTGCACCAAACAAAAATTCAGCATATTTTATTGATCAAAATAACACAATATAATCACGCCAGTTTCAATTATTTTGGTAATTTATTTCAAACTACCTGTCAGCAAGTGTGTCTAATAATACAGGCAACAAAAAAGATTCAGGAAATGTGTTTTGATAAATAGATTCCTTACTAGGCATATTAATACAGAACTTTAATCATTCATTTAAAGGACGATACAGAAATGTATTTCCTGCACCCCTCAGAAGCAGTGCAAGGGCTTGGGGGAGTCAAGGGTAGTGGAGGAGCTGAGAGACAGGGAAGTAATTGCTGGGAAGGAGCCTGGGAATGAAGCTGAGGGTTGTTGGGTGTGGGTAGGAGAAGTGAGGAACAGGGTATTTTTTGTGGGAGGGGGATTGTTGGGGAGCCTCCCCCATGCAGAGCCTTGGCTGACCTCTAGCCTCTCCCATTCATTCAGGAACATCTGCCCTTGTCCCCCGTGTCCCTGCAAACACACACCCATCCCCAGGTGGCCCTGCACCACCACTCCCATTCAGCCCCGGCTCAATGTTGTCACCCCTCTAGCTCCTATGCCCCTGCCCCAGCCTGTCTATACCCCCACTAGCACTTCTGAACCCCAGTCTGTGTGACCCCTCCAGCAGCCTTGTGTGCCCCACTTTGTCCGTCCGCACCATATCCTGTGCCTCCTCACCTGGCCCTGTGGGCAAGGTGCTATGAGGAAGGCAGCCTCTGCCCCCTCTCTTGCTGTGGCTGGCTGCTGTGGACTGTGAGCCAGCTGCCTTCTCTTCTGGTGCCACATCAGCTCCTGCTGGGCAAAAGATGTAACTGCAACATGACCCCTCTTGTGGCTTCCCTTTGCCTCTCTGTCAGAATCAATTATTCTGCAGGGGGGGAAATATCTGCAGAGGACAGTAATTTGGGGCTTGTTCTGTGGCACAGAATTCACCCAGGAGTAACTCTGGAAGAATCAGGGGGTTAACCCTTTGCATGGAACAATTTATATCACAAGTAGAGCAGCACAAACCAACTTAAATTACCCTCTGACAAGAACAGTGTTTGTATAGGGGCTTACTGGAGAGAGGAGCAGCTGAATTCAGAGAAAACGTTCCTCTCTGAGAAAGAATGAGGAGAAGTGCTCCTGCTCAAGGATAAAACTTGGAGCCATCTGCTCCAAAACCACAGGCTGTTACCTCTTAAACTTAGGTGACTTGCCAAAGGTCACACAGAGAAGTCAGTGGCAGAGATCACCCTAAAAGTCACACTATCTGAAATGTTTTTGCTTATTACCCTGACAGCTAAGATTTACTGTAAGTGTAAGTCAGTGCAGGCTGGCCAACTGGATCAGCAACCAGCACTGGCACAGAGACTCTGCTGACTCCACACCTGGCTTGTGATAAGCTAAGACCATGCTCAGGTATCCAGCAAGGCTACTAAGCATAGAAGGTACCACAGCCTGGGGCTGGAGGGATGGTTTGTATCTTGTGTTTCTCACATGCGTTAGAATGTCCTGTTATACAACCCTCTGAAAATTACTGTTTTTTCCCTCTTCTAACTCTGGCAGCATTGGTTAAGGCCTATGTGCTCTGAGGCAAGCTAAATTCTCCAGCAAATTGGAAATTCCATGGCAGATTCAGAGAATTTAAAAAGTTGAGGTTTCTGTTAAATTAAAAGTGAAAAGGACTAATTCCCTTACTGCAAATATCCCTTCTTTTATTTATTTTGATGTTCAATTGAATTTACCTTATGCTGTCCCTAAATTTTCATTTTGCTACAGAATTTTGAGCTGACAACATAACTGAGTTGTAGAAGCTGTCAGTGGCTCAGAGAAAAAGATGCGTCTCTTCCCTCCTTACTTTCCCGCCTTGTGTCCTGGGAGTGGTGACAACATTGTTGTTTTTTTGCGAGGGATGGGGCAGAATGAATGTTCCCCATCTGTGATGTTCCCCACCTGTGTACCAGGCCCTTTGAGGCCCCCTGCTGGAGGCCTGGTGGTCCTACTGCACCCTACCCCAGGAAAAGGAGCAGTGAAAGTGGGTCCTCCAGGCCTGCCTAGAAAGGCTGCAGGGAAGCAGCCAATCAGAGCACAGCAGGCCCAGTTAAAAGGCGTTGCAGGGCCTGAGTAGAGTAGTTGCTGGCTGAGACTAGGAGGGTGAAGGAGGAGTAAGGCTATAAAACTCCACAAGTAGAGAGTCTGGGGAGAAACCTTGCTCAAGCAGGGACAGGTCTGTTACAAGCTCTCTAGGCAGAGGCCTGAGAAAAGACCCTGAGAAATCAGAACAGAGACTGAGAAACTCTCCAGGCAAGGAGGTCTGGGAGAGACCCTGCTCAAAGAGGGAACAGAGAGAGAACCCCAAAAGAGGAAGGGGCTACATGGGAAGTGGCCCAGGGAATAGCAGCAGCAATTAGTGCAGGAAGCAGCATGTGGTTGCTATTTATAGGGTCCCTGGGTTAGGACATGGCGTAGTGGGCTGGGCCCAGTCCCCCATGTGTGTAGCCAAAGTCCAGAGATGGGGATAAGGCTTGTTTAGAGGCCCAAGTGAAGGGCAGGACTTAAAGGCGTCAGTGAGAGCCACTCAGGACATAGTCTCCAGGGAGAAAGGGGGCACTGCTCTATACCAGGACAGACATGGACTTAAAGCTAGCCCAGAAAGGGCTGAGAACTGAGCCCAAAGACCGGGCTGAAGATACCAACGTGGGCCCAGTGATGGGCCCTGTTGGACTTTTGTTACTCTGGAAGGGGTTTGTTTGTTCGTGCATATTGACTGTGTGAGACTTGGCCAGAGGGCTGAGCCACTGAAGACCCACCTGATAAGGGCCACAGGGGGCACCAGGAAAAGGAGAGTGCAGGATCGCGTGCAGCCAACAGTAGGCACTCACGAGAGGTGAGTGCACAGTCACACCACCTCACAACCCTTGACAGCAACCTTCCACCCCTCAGCCTCTCTGGCACAGTATCCCCCACTACACAAACATGTTGCTGGTTACTGACATTTCAGCAGTTAACTATCTTGCTGACATCTAAATTGCTACCCCAGGGGTTCAAAGTAACACTGTTTTGTGAGGAAAGGGGTAGTTCACGCTCTTCAGAGCTCTTGTTTCAGGCTGTCTAGTGGAGTGCTGTATTCTGTTCACCCTTAGGTTTCTTCACAAGCATAAGGACAAGAAACTTAATTCTTTTAATGGAAGCTTGGATTTTGCACCGGTAAGTGGTAGACTGTATGGGAAGTAATCCCCAAACCACCCACGCAGGTACTACAGGTGCAGTCCTACCATTGACCATAAGCATGTCGCTACATCCCTTGTATTGGTTTGTTATTCCTGGGTCAATTCCGCCTTCTTCCAAGGTATAGAAGGGAAAAAAGTAGGTCAAGTTGAGAGACTTGTAGGGTTCTCAGTCTTTCAAAGCTGTTGTGTGGAGGTTGCTGATAGTGCCCTCTGTACGAGCATCCACACTTCACTAGTTATGGTTGGTAGGATCTGAACGTGACATTAACCCTACATTTGATGAGTGCTTAAAGATCGAGCCCATGGGGAAGCCGTGGTAGTTCTCTCTTGTGTCTGTGCCAGGGACAGAATTCTTGCCACTCTCCAAAAGAGACTATGGCCTAAACTTCAAAAAGTGGCTACTGATCCTGGGTGCCTCCATTTTGGAGTGTTGAACTGTGATATGCCTGGGGCTTCGTTGTCAGAGGTGCTGAGTACCTACAGCTCTGATAGAAGTCAGTGGCAGCTGGAGCAGCTCTGCATCTCTAACAATCAGGCCCAGGTGTCGCAAGGTAGGAACCCAAAATCAAGGTACCCAGAATTAGTGGCCACTCTTGAAAATTTTGGCCTAGAACGGGGCCACTGGGTGGCACTGTGGTCCTGTGGTTAGTCCTTATGAAAGGCACTGCAGTACTCTAGAGTAATGCCTGAAAACAGTACAGCTTGCAACAGCGACACTGAGGAATTACTGTGGAAAACTAGTTCTTCAAATAACAGTAGAGATCTAGCAGTCGTGATCTTGATCAAGATATTTTTTTAAGTGATGTGATTTTTGATTATCTCAGCCTTAGGGTGCCCAAGTGAGGCACCTGAAAAGGGCCTGGTTTTTCACAGGGGCCTGGAGGTGCCCGGCACTTTCTGAAAATCAGGTTCCTTGGGTGCCTCAATCCTAAATCGCTAATCATTTCGGGAAATCTCGTCCCTTGGCAGTAACCCTGGTTGTGACAGTGACTTTTTTGACCTTGGGGATGTCACCACATCTCTGACCCTCCATTTCATCATCAGTTAAAAAAAGGAGTCAATAGCAGTTACCTACGCAGTGGGAGGTTATAAGGAACAGTTAAACGTTTGTGACGTGCTATATAAGTACAAAGTATTAAGGTCTGTCAGGGCAGAGATGGGAAGAGAACTATCTCCCACCCCTATACAGGGGAAGCAACAGTGACTGGCACCTCCTCCAGCTTTATTTTTAAACTATCCCCGAGTGTGGCTTTTCCTGTAAGAGGCCTTTTTGCATATGTCACTGCCAAGAATGTTCATTATACCAACGATATTGTGAACATTTTAAATTTCAGGGATGTGAAATCAAATTGCAAAATGAATTAGTAAAAAAAAAAGTCTTTTTACTTAACAGATTTTAAAGCCATTTCTGAAAGATGAGCATGCACAAGAACGGGGTAAGTGTTCCTACTTTATTTGCTACATTAATTTGGAAATAAGCCATTGCAACACAAGCACCACCCTATCCCATGTTCACTGCATTGCATGCATGCACAGCCATATACCACACCCACTGCCTCACGTGCACTGCACTGAAAAAGCTGTCCAGAACATTATTGTACCTGTTTTTCCCTGGGCACTTGGAAGAGATTCTAACTGGGCCTTTCATCTTATGATAGTTGTGGAATTTCCAGTTTAATTAAAAATGCCTGACTGTGAGCAGTTGAACCATCACGTTCATGTCCATGCAAAGCCTTAAAAAAGCCATAATGTGCTACGGGTAGCCAGAGGGTTAGTAAATTGTGCTTCTGAAGCTGAATGATTAAATGAGGTACGTTGTTCTTGTTGCTTTTTAAAAGCGAGCTGCCAGCAGTTTACCAGCCACCTCTCATGCTGAGGATGTTACTGGGAAAGGATACTCCTTGTTCCATTTCTTTACGAATGCGATTTAGTAGAATAAGGCGCTAATTCTTATTTCCTCATCAACTTATAAAACTTATATTTTCCTCTCTACATCCCTTCCCCTCCTCCTCCAATTAGTAGCTCACATCTCTGTCTTCCATAATGTTGTAGATGAATTGGGCATATCTAACTTCCTCTGTAAATAGCTTAATATTGATATGGGAAGAGAATTTAAATATAATATGTTTAGTGGGACGATGGGGTGACAGATTAAGATCCCCTCAGATAAGTAAAGAGGCTAAATTAACACTTTGGCTTGGACATGCATTGATTTAGCACATCCACAACTGGCAGGGCTCCTGTGGAACTCCTAGAGCAAATTAAAGTTGATCTCATGCATAGAAGGTGGTACTGAGAATGCTGCCTGCTTTCTTCCCCCCTCTAATCCCCCCCCCCCCCCCCCCGCCCTAAATAGTGCACCAGATCTTGCAGGTGAAGTTCTGTGAAATTTTTATATAGACTTGGCAGGATTCAATTTTTATTTTTTTTATCATTTGAATGGATAATATTGATGTTTGTTTTAAGCATTTTTAAAATTCCCCTAATTTAAAATGTCACTGCTATGCAAAATGTATAGGCTTTAAGCATTTTTTTTTTAATTGTTATCAATTTTAAATGTTCACAGTTGTGGAAAATGATGGGTGGGGTCAGACCATAAGGAGAGTCGCATAATAATTATTTAATGACACTGAGACTCAACAAGTAAAGCTTGATAACAATTAAAACACAAATTGTCAACATCATCTGTCAAAATACAAAGCAAATATCCTTAAATCAAACTCTAAGTTCTTAGGCAAAGAAAATACTGCTTATCTATATATTTTGATTATTGTTGATGGAAATAGTTTTTTATTGGTTTGTGTGCGTACAGTGAAATCGACATTTAGCAATAAAAATCTAATCATTCTAAGCCTAAACTGTGTCAGCAGGAGGCCTGGCCTATACAAAAAATCTTCCCCATGTACATTGGTTGCTGGCTAGCCTAGAGCTGT
Organism: Macrochelys suwanniensis; assembly: GCA_033296515.1. Classification (NCBI taxonomy): domain Eukaryota; kingdom Metazoa; phylum Chordata; order Testudines; family Chelydridae; genus Macrochelys; species Macrochelys suwanniensis. The sequence goes on along the minus strand of CM065779.1, from coordinate 18,227,920 downwards.
GTGGATTTATAGATGACAGTCAATGAAAGTATAAAGAATTTAAATGCGATATGGGTTCCATTTTTTGGACTTGTCTTCACATATGTTATAGAATAATCAAATAACAGTGCATCAAGTTTAGTAACGCCTTATATTTAGTAATAGTCCTATATTTTGGTGCTTGATTTCAACTGCATGCCAAAGGTGAGTGCCTGTTAAGGAAAAATGGATAGCAACATCACTATCCTATGCAAAACAGTCTGCGTCTTAGATGAGAACAGCCATTGCTGACTAACATTGAGAGATTGGATTTGGAAGAGTTGATGCACAGAGTCCATAACACACTTACGCCGTGTCAAGAAACATGGCATGATTCCAGCAATATATGAGAGCGGCAGAGATGCTGTGGTTCATGGAGAACTTGCTGGAGGTTACATCGCCTCCTTGTTTACAGCTGCAAAATTCCTTTTCATAAACTGACAGGTACCTGGGATGAATGTGAACAGCAATGACTCATATTCCCAGGTGTGTGTGTGCGCGCGCGTGCAGGAGTAAAGTTAGGGAGGTTCATACAGTAGTATCAGATATGAAAATTGTATCCAGTAATATATTTCTATGCCTCTTGTAGCTGTTAATTATAACATGGCTATAGTAGTTGGCACCAGGATTAGCTAATATGTAAGGGTTGAAAGATTTCTAAAAGGAAATTTGAGTAGGTGGGATAAGAAAGGGAACACCACAATATGGGGAAGGATCGATTTTCAGCAATCAGTGGCTTTAAGATGGGCATGCATGAGCACATGCACAAAATGACTTTTCTGCTTCAACCTAAATGCTGATTTATTTTTGTAATTAACCCCACAGTTTACTTTCCTTGCTACATCATAGAGTCATCACAGGAGCTGCATCATTAAGGCTGGGGTGAGACATGCACTTTAAAGCAGCGATTGAATCACTTTGTTATATATGAAATAATGTAGCATGTTCTCACCAAACTCTCAGCACTAAGGATACAGAATTAATTTACTGGAATTGACAAATAGTTGTCTATTTACATTGCAGTGTTTGTTATTAAATGGATTTGTTGACAAATACTTATAAAATGCAGCGGGGCTATAGTATATACAGAGCCTATAGGTTTCAGAGTGGTAGCCATGTTAGTTTGTATCCGCAAAAAGAACAAGGAGTACTTGTGGCACCTTAGAGACGAACACATTTATTTGTTTTATATATCTCTATATATCTATATCTATATATCTTCCTACTGTATGTTCCACTCTAGGCATCTGATGAAGTGGGCTTTAGCCCATGAAAGCTTATGCCCAAATAAATTTGTTAGTCTCTAAGGTGCCACAAGTACTCATCGTTCTTTTTACAGAGCCTATGGATTCTATAGGCCTATCACATCCAATTTACACTTGAAGACAACTTTTTAGAAGCATTCAAAATAAAATCTACTTTTAAAAAATCCTAGGAAATGAAATAAACTTTGTTAAATGACGGTGGTTGCTATGTGAAGTTCAAGAGGGGATATTAAGCACCTTCTTAAAAACTCAAAATATATAAAAGTATGGAAAGTGCAAGCTAAGGTTACAGAAACTATTTTGGCACTAATCTTAACACTTGATCCCTGCACACAGACCATCAAACAGAAACATTCTCAATGACCAGCACCCAAACCACCTTAACTCTGACCCTGGATTGATGGAGTATGTAGCCCAATCCAACTTCCATTGATGTCTTTCCATTGACTTTTTAATAGATGTTGGACAGGATCCTTATGTGCTAAGGCTTCTGATCAAGGAAGGAGGGGAGGGAATCCCTCCAAATACTCCACAGTAGAGGTTCCCAAACTTTTTTTTTTCTTTTTGCTGTGCATCCTTTGAGAGATTCTTTTCCCATGGGTGGCCCAGTTCTAAGAAACAATCATTTTGCAGATGCCTGGGGTCCAAGACCCCATCCCAGCTACAGCACCCCACTGCTCCCTGGCCTGCAAGCATCCCCTGGTTGGGATGTGAGCTGGGCAGGTGTTTCTTCTTCCTTCTTGTTCTTCCAGCCTGGTAGCAGCAGCGTGAGCTGACATGGGAGACTCAGCTAGTGAGAGGAATTCTTACTTTATCAACATTATTTAAAAAAAACAAGAAAAAATTAACTCCTGTGGTCCCCCTGATAACCTGGTCATGCCCCCAGTTTGAAAACCAAGGGTCTACAGTTCCAGATGGACACTTTTCCCTCTTCTCAGGTCTGTGCAATCCTCTACCTGTGTCTTTCTTCTCTTCTTTATGCTCTGGCCATGGTGCTGAATGGCAGGAGAAAATATTTGGGCCAGCCCAAAACAATAGTCACGGACACCTGGATTGGACACTAACCTCCCACCAGGAATTGCTGCGAGGGGAGATCACTCAGCACACCAGGGGTGTTCTGGGTGTGCACAGCTCTCTGCCTATTTGGTGACTTGCTTGCCTTCCCAGGGGTATTTTGGGTTCACACACTCCCTTCCCACTACATTGTGTTTGCCAAGGAGACTCTGGATCCTTGTTTAAAGGCTTAGAATGAAGCATAGCTGATTGCAAGATTGAATCACTAAAGTAGATGGATCTCTTTGTTGTGCTTGGAGGGCCAATGTAAATCAAGCAACAGTAAACAGCTCTATCAGAGGAAAGACAGCAGTGTCAAATGGCTGCTTGAATGCAATGGGTCTTCTTGAGGGCTGTAAGGAGTGCCATAGACAATGATTAGGACATTGGAATTGTGCCAGTCCTTAGTTTGATGCTGTAGAATTTCAGAGCACCAATTAGAGCCAGAAGTGCAAATTCTCTGCCAGTGTAAATTAGTGTAGCACTACTGACTTGAATAGAGCTGTGCCAAGTTACACCAGCAGAAAATTTGATGTGGAATGTGGAGAAGCTGTTTAGCTGGATGTTTGAGGTTAGGTCAAAGGGAAGAGATAAAATACTTTGACTCTCTTGTACCCGTGTCTCAACAGGAATCAATCATAGAGACAGATTCAGAAGGCAGAAAAGCAGTCTATCGCACTGAAGCACCTTTCTAAAACCCCTTAGAGCTTGGCTGTCCTCTTGTCTGACCTAATTTTCAACCGGCCTGCACACACTCATACGCAAGTCTTGAGAATAGGGACCATTATGGTGGTGTGGAGAAGTGTGTGGCTTAATACCTGCTGGTAAAAGGGACTTTGCAAAGCAGATCTTCCGAAATAGTCCCTGGGGAGCTCTGTTGTGATCAGGGGGCAAAAAGCACTCCTCTGTATAAAGCCCTGAAATCAGAGGGCACTGTCTTAACACCTTCTGTAGGGTCTGCTCATGAAATAAACAGACACTGACTGAACACGACCTATTCCCTGTGTGGCTTGCGAGGAATGGAGCTGCCTGAACCAACTGCCCTTATACCAGCACTTCTCCTCCAGAAAGCTGAAAGTGCTGTCAGTAACGCATGGAGTGCTCTGCCCACCGCTAAAACGCAGCTACGCGTGGGGTGAAATGCTTAAGCTGTTTGACCGTAACAAACAAAACTACATAACTGTGTAGAGCGAGAAGAGGAGCTCTATATGAGATTTAATGGGAAGAATTCAGATAGCTGGAATGCAGCCAGCTGAGCTAGAATGTGGCCAGGGCCCTGGAGTTAACCGCAGTACCCTTGGAAAAAGGCTCTGGAATCTAATCCCCACAAGGGCCAGGAACTATATCTTGTGGCTTCTCCCCTGGACAGCACCTCCTGCTGCGTAGCAGGCGGCTGCATTTCAATGGTGGTCAAAGGGATCCATAGTGCCCATCTCAGGCTGTGTCTATACTTAGGGCTTGTCTTCACATACAGTGCTACAGCAGCACAGCACCACTGTAGAGCATTAGTGAAGATGCTGCTACCCCGACAGGAGAGCTTCTGGAACAGCCTTCCAATGGGAGCAGTGGGGGCAAAAATCCTAACTGGCTTCAAGATGGAGCTTAATAAGTTTATGGAGGGGGTGCCATGATGAGACTGCCTACAATGGCATGTAGCCCATCTGCAGCTGCTAGCAGCAAATATCTCCTACAGCTGGTGGTGGGACACTAGATAGGGAGGCTCTGAGTTACTACAGGTGTCTGGCTGTTGGGTCTTGCCCACATGCTCAGGGACTGATTGCCATATTTGGGGTCAGGAAGGAATTTTCCCCCAGGTCAGATTGGCAGATTGGGTGTTTTTTTTCGCCTTCAGCATGGGACATGGGTCACTTGCAGATTTAAACTAGAGTAAATGGTGGATTCTCTGTAACTTGAAGTCTTTATATCATGATTTCAGGACTTCAGTAACTCAGTCAGAGGTTAGGGTCTATTTCAGGAGTGGGTGAGGTTCTGTGGCCTGCCATATGCAGGGGGCCAGACTAGATTATCATGATGGTCCCTTCTGACCTTAAAGTCTGAGGCCTTGTCTACACTACCCACCAGAGCGATCGATCTTTCGGGGATCAATTTTTCGCGTCTAGTGTAGACGCGATAAATCGATCCCCGATCTCTCTGCCGTCAACTCCGGCAATCCACCCCCAGCAAGAGGAAGAAGCTGAGTTGACGGGGGAGCTGTGGCAGTCGATCCTGCGGCGTCCTCACAGTGCGGTAAGTCGACCGAGGTACATCGACTTCAGCTACGTTATTCACGTAGCTGAAGTTGCGTACCTTACATCAATCCCCGCCCCTAGTGTAGACCTGGGCGGAGTCTATAATCCCTCTCCTGTCGACATAGCACTGTCTATACAGGAGGTTCGGTCAGTATAACTACATTGCTCAAGGATATGGATTTTTCACACCCCTGAGCGATGTAGTTATACCGATATAGGTCTGTAGTGAAGACCTGGATTTAAACTGATACAGCAGAACAGATGCAGCTCTTCAGTGTAGACACCACAGTGACAGGAGGGGTTCTTCCATCAACCTAGCCCTGTCTACACTGGGGGTTAGATTGGCTTAACGATGTTGCTCGGGGGTGGATTTTTCACATCCCTTAGTGACATAGCTGGGTCGACCTAACTTTTTAGTGTAGACCTGGCCTTAGTGTTGTTTCATACCAGTTTTGTTCAGGCTGACTCCAAGGGAAATGTGCCACCTATCAAATCACAGATCCCGCTTCTTGTGGTAGCTGTATGCCCCTCTGAGAGCTTCCACCCTGTGATGGGGTGCCTACAGCACACAGTGCCTGAGTAGAGAGGAAGGGCCAATTAACCCTGTCCCAGGCTGTGCCTAGAGGAGAGTCTAGGCTAGGCGAGAGAGAGGATTTTTCTGACCCCAAATGAAGTCATTCTGGAAACTGAAGAAGAGTCTATTAGAGGGAGATAATGTGTACAGAGGGGTTGGGGGGAAAGGGGAGAGCAGAATCAGATGATGATCTCAGCAAAAAACCAAAGATGAGGAAGGAAATACACCAGAATGTTGTTGTTGTAAAATCTCTAGCCAAAGAAATAAGATTAGGTGATAACCCTGTAAAAGTAGCTGAGTGGATTTTAAAAAAGCATAGGGGATATGGTAAGAGCTAGGAGGCTGCAAGATGTGGATCTTTTAGTTTAATGTAGAAACAAAGAGCAAGCTGATAAATTGCTAAAAACTAAAATGCTAGGGCAAGTTAAAATAAGTTGCCAGCTTCTGAAGTCACTGTCACTGATCGGTCTATCGGCCCTCACAGAGAGAGAGCGCCAATCACAACACGTCAGATGTGTTGTTCTAGCCAGTCCTCCAACTACCCGCTGGCCAAGCTGTCAGTAGCACCGGACACCCGATTGACACAGCACACAGCAGCCTAGAACTCCTGAGCGATCCGCCAACCGCAGCCTCCCAAGCAGCTGGGATTACAGGCACGCACCACCACACCGGGCCGCTTCTGAAGTATTTGACTTAAATAAAGAGGGTAATATATGGAGTGCCATTAGCGCTGACCAGTGATGAGAGAACCAAAAGCGTAGGAGAAGATTTAAAGGGTTAGTGAGCGAGCAAGCAACTAATTAGTAAAGAAGGAGGAGAAAGCAAACCATCAATAGCTGGGCTGATTACATTTAAGGAGAGAAAGTAACAGTAGCGTGTCAGATATTCAGGGACCATACCATATAGTCTCCCCGAAGGTGTTATAAGTAAGGCTACGATTTTGTCTGACTTCAGCCCCAGTGAGTGGGAGCTGCAGGGTCCCACTGCCTCCCACAGCGTCAGGGTGCTGTGAGGTACCCCCACCGCCTGAGGCAACGGGCCTCCAAGCTGCCTGGCCATTGTGGGGAGGGAGCAGGGCAACCCCGGCAGCTCCCCTCCCTCATGGGGGCAGGAGGACCCTGGAGCTCTGAGCCCCGATGGGTGCAGCTGCCCAGCCCTTGTCTATTTTAATATGGATATTTTTAGTAAAAGTCAGGGACAGGTTACGGGCTTCTGTGAATTTTTCTTTATTGCCCATGACGTGTCTGACTTTTACTACAAATATCCATGACAAAATCTTAGCTTTAGTTATAAGTGCCAATGATATGGGTGTGTAGTTGCTGTTTGTGAAGGGAAAACAAGATGTGGTAAATGTGGGAGAGAGCGTGCCTGTGAAAACTATAAAAGGGACAGAGCATGGGCGGTGGGTATCATAGGCACGGGAAGACATTGCCTTCCCAAGCAGCCTAATGTCCCCCTGCCCATGCTCCACTCCCAGGCCCCATCCTGCCTGCTGTTCCCTTTGCCCCAGAGCCTGGGGCAAGCAAGCTGGGGGCTGCGCTGTGCCTCTGGGGCCATGCCACGCTGCCCGTCCTCCCGGCACTGGGTCCGGGAACACTCCTTTCCCCATGTCATTGGTACCTACATGTACCACAGCCACTGACTCCTCCCCCCCAGCACTACACATAAGCCTGTCTAGAGGCAATTCAGGCTAAGAGTAACCATATCCCAGGTCTTGTTGGGACTGACAACATAATTAGAAGTTCTGATAACGAGAAAGCAGAAACTTTCTGAGGGGTAAGTAATGATGAAAAACAAAATTACGTTTTCCACCAGATTAAAAGACAATTCATTGAAGAGAATCGTGATCTATTATGTAGTTGGGGTAAATGTGAAGATTCTCTACCGTTTGAGTTAGTGTGGATGCAGGAATTGCAAGACAAGGAAAAGCTGAACAAAGTCAAAACCTTTAGTTATGGGAAAATTTAGTTTTGGATGGAATGTGGCTTTAGATTTATTTTATAAACTTAAGGGTAAAAAAGAGACAGCAGGTAATAAATGAAGTGTACCAGTATATAGATGAAAAGTGGAGTCGATTTGGTCAACTATATACAGCTGGGTCCAAAAAAGAGAGGAAGAGTAGGGACAGCATATTATATACTGAAATTGGGAATTACTACATCTAAAAGAACTATCTGACTATGTGGCTGTCATGAAAACTGAACTAGTAGCAGTAATGCTAGCATTAAACTGGATCTGGGATGTATGCCCAGCAGCAGTGGTCATTTCCGCCCCCCCCCCCACCCCCACCCAGATTCAATCTCTGGCCTTGTGGCAATAAAAAAGGGCGTCTCAGTCTATAGATGTGATTTAATCAACGAAATTATATTTCTAATAGAGTTAGTACAGATGGGGATACATGCAGTATTAGCTTGAATTTCAGCCCCTATTGGGACAACAGGGAATGAAAAGCTGGACAAAGTAGCTAAAGACGCTGTAAGAAATGGAAGGGTTGACACAGAAATACCCTTGAGTAAACAGGAATTCAAAACCCTCGTACAAAAACATTTTAAAAGAGGAATGGCAAAATAATTGGATTAATGAAAAAGGAAGATTTTTTTTGAGAGTTGAGGATTATAGCATACTTCAGGGCCTGGACAGGACCAACAAAGAGCTTCAATGTAGAGAACTAACTGGCTATTGTAGCCTAAATACAAATTTTTTTTCAAGTAGACACAAAGATAGAATCCGTGCACTCGATAAGGTGGAAGAAACAATTGATCACCGGTTATGGGTCTGTCAGGGCTTTGAAGAGAGGGAAAAGCTTTTTGAGGAATTCAAACGTCTTAAGGTAAAAATATATATATTTTTTAGTAAAAACATCAGGGAAATGGAGTTTTATTAAAAAAAGTGCTGTTACATTACCTGAAAGACACAGGGTAGACGGAGAAGATATAAACTGCTAAGTATTGAGGAATTATAGTTGTTAGTGGCTATAGACTGTTCCAGGGGGTCTCAAACTTCATTGCACTGTGACCCCCTTCTGACAACAAGAATTACTACATGACCCCAGGAGGGGGGACCGAAGAGCCCGCCTGAGCCCTGCCACCCTGGGTGGGGGAGCCAGAGCCTAAGCCCAAGGGCTTCAGACCGAGGCCGGGGGGGGGGGGGGGGGAGAGGGGCCTGTAACCTGAACCCTGCTGCCAGGGCTGAAACCAAAACCTGAACCCTGCTACCCAGGGCTCACGCTTGGGCTCAGGTTTTGGCCCTGGGTCCCAGCAAATCTAACACCAGCCCTGGCAACCCCATTAAAAGGGGGTCCCGACCCACTTTGGGGTCCCAACCCACAGTTTGAGAACCGCTGGATTATTCAGTCAAGTCTGCTTTGCCATTTAAAAAAAATCAAAAAGAGGGGACAAAATAAAGGGCTGCAATGTGAAGGCCTGCAGTCACTCTATGGGCTTAGCGAGGGAAAGGAGGAAACCGAGGGAGAATAGAAGCCTGGGATCTTGGCCATGAGGGAAGGATGTACCCAGAGGAGGGTAGAGAAGGAGTCTGATAGAGGCAAAGTAGGAAACAGCCTAGGGAAACAGCAGCAAGGTTTGGGATGGTGCAGACCTTGACCACTGATTGTAGGGTCCTTGGGCTGGATCTGGCCACTGAGGAAGTGGCACAGTCTGGGAAGTGGAACAGAAAACTGCCTGAGACAGATCATCCAGTGGGACTTTGATACGCTGGAAAGGGAGGACTACAGTGACCTGGACAGAAGGCCAAGCCACAAAGAGGCCACCACCATGATGGAGAGGGAGTTACCTCACTCCAGAAGCTCAGAGAGACATATGGGACAAGCAACTGAATGAGGGGATGTCAGACTTGTCTAAAGCTATTCCCCAGATATGGCTACTAGAAGACACCACAGCAATGAGTAGCCAACCCTGTGACAGAATATATCCTTGTGTTCGCACCCTACTGTAATAATGCTTGTACAAGGTATGCCTTGTGAGGTATCATTTAAAAACTCATAACTTGCTGATCTATAATATCGTGGCAAAATGCACATAGCAACGTTATATATAAAGTTATGAGCATAAGCTGAAATCATGACTGAAATATACTTCCCAGGAAAGTCTGGGGAGTGGCTAAACCAGTTTCTCAGAGACAAGGGCAAGCTAATGCCTCAGTCAGGTGTCAACAAGACTGATGGACCATCATAGGCGCCGACTCCGTGGGTGCTCCGGGGCTGGAGCACCCACAGGGAAAAATTGGTGGGTGCTCAGCACCCACCAGCAGCTCCCCGCCAGCCCCGGGGCCCGCGCCCAGCTCCCCGCCAGCCCCGGGGCCCACGCCCAGCTCACCTCACCACCGGGAGACGTTCCGGGGCCCCGCCCCCGACACCGGGCGACATTGCGTCGGGGGCGGGGCCCCGGAACATCACCCGGTGTCAGGGGCGGGGCCCCACCACGTCGCCCCGCGTCGGGGGCGGGGCCCCGCGTCGGGGCGGGGCCCGGCGTCAGCCCCCACCGGCGCCGCCAGTAGTTGGCGCCTGTTTGGACCATTACCTGCTAAGTGTCCATTCTTTGGCAAGGAAGGGGGCAGGGACAAAAATTTACATCTTAGCAACAAAACAGCATGGAGTTTCATTTGTTCACGAGACTGCCTGTCACCTTGCTCCCAATTGGAAATGCTTCTGAAAGGTGGGGACAGGACTATAAAAAGAAGGGGCAGGCAACCCTTTCTCTCTCCCTGCCCATCACATTCTCTGCATCTGACAGGACAAAAGGACAGAGCTGTTGGACTTTGCGGGGAGGGATCCTGACCTGAAGAGTTTGGTCAGTAACTTTGCTGGAAACGCATGGTGAGAAATTTTGCTTCTATCTAATATAGTTTAAGTTTGGCATTAGTAAATGTTTTATCTTTATTTTTCTTGTAACCATTTCTGACTTTTTAAACCTCATTACTTATCCTCACTTAAAATCCCTCTCTTTGTAGTTAATACACTTGTTTTACTCTTTTAGCTAATCCAGGGTGTTTAAGTGGAAGTGTCTGGGTAAGTGCATTTGAGGTAACGAGTTGTGTGTCCGTTATTCCTTTACAGGAATAACGGACTCAATATATTTGTAATGTCCAAGAGAGGACTGGGCAGTACAGGACATATATGTCTGGGGCGAAATCTGAAAGTGTGTTTGGGTCACCCTGTGGTAATCTTTAAGGCTGGTAAGAACCAAGGTGTGGCTGTCTGGCAGCAGCTCACAGACATAGCTAGGAGTGACTTACATGCTGGAGGCTGTTTGTGGGCAGGCCAGGTTGAAGGCTAGTGCAGCCAGGCATTGTAAGGGGCACCCCAGGTCACAAGGCAGGTGTGACACAGCTACTCATTAGTCTGCATTGTGCGCTGGTATGTCACAACATCCCAATACTATTGTTATGAATTATTACAGAGCCCCATTTTTGGACCAGGACCCTATTATCCTAGGCTCTGTACAAACCCAAGACAGTCCCTGTCCCAAAGAGCTTACAATTGAAGTACTGACCCTGTGAATCCTGCTTAACTCACAAGAGTTGATGGGCTCATAGCTGGGTTGTAAATGTACCCCACACTAGCCTGCTGTGCACTAAATGCCCAGGTAGACCCTGCTGCTGCCCCCTAACAGTTCCCTAGTGCACTCTGATGTACCTGCTTTGAAAGAGAAGTAGGTTAATGCACGCTAGGGAACTGTTACTGTCCAGCCGCAGAGTCCACGTGGACACCCTAGTGCAGGGTAGATCTACACCCCAGCTTACCATGAGTTAAATGTTTATGTTCACAAGCCCTTAATATCATGGATAAGCATATGTTTTTGGGGAAGTGGTTGTGGAGGTTGTGAAATACTTGTGTTTTCTGGCAATCAGCACAACATCAAGCTTACAATGAACAGAGCTAAATTACTCTAATTGCAGCATAAAATAAAGATAGCATATTATTGAATAGACTTATTGCTCCAGAGGGCATAACATTACCTAAGGAGCCAGCGTGATTTACAGACGTACTCTGTTGAAGAGTGTTCACATGATATCCATCACAAACAGTCCCCTGTTACTATGACACAATCAGCCAAGATCAAATAGCAAATAAACATTTCATAATTCACCAAAGAGATCAAGGGAAGTGTATAGCTATGGGATGGAACTAGTAGTGGTGTGTGTGGAAAAATAGCCTCAGACTAGATGCCAAAGGCCAAAAAGCAAGACAGAGGCAGGCAAAGTACACTGAAGATTCCAAAATAGGACCAAGTGGAGGGTGATGTGACCTTAGGGGCCATTTAGGCAGGAGTAGATAGGCAGCCCAGTTATGAGTATGCTAGCAGAAAATCTCTCATAAAGAATCTTCATATACAGGATTTTTTTTTTCACACCATGATACATTAGCAGAAGGAACAGGGACCTTCCCCCCCAGGTTCTGCAGGCCTTTCTCGGAAAGAACTCGCAGCAGAAATACTCGAGACAGTAAATTGTTTCAGTATTGAGTTGCTTTTCTCATCCACTCCTAATTTACTGGTTTATTTAGATGACTTCTCTCCTTAAAAACCTGACCACAATGTTAACACCTCCCATCTTTCTTTGTGTGATGCAGCATTTCCTTGTGACAGTGCGACCACATTCATTCCCTAAATCCATTCTAGTCTCCAGTCAATTTTTTCTCTTGTTTGTTTATACTGATCGATCCTGTGCCCATCCTCATAGCCTCTGGGCAGCCTTACATTAAGCTTAAGCCAAACTATTTAATGTCTGAAGTAGCAATCACTAGTTGCTCTGCTGCCTAACCCTGTCTGTCTCCTAGATGCCCCTTACTCTTTCCCACATTCAAGAAAATGCTTGGGTAATAGATAAGCTTTGCATTGTGTCCCAAAGGTCAACAAATATGACTGACTGACAGAGGAAGGGATTTCCAGCAAACTCACCACAGAAATTGCCTTGGGCCCCGGTCTCCCAAAGTTCAGATATAGGGACCCTCTATAAGAGGGAAATAGCTGAACTCAGCTGGGTTGGTGCATAAAGACTGAGGCAGTATCTTCAAAACACACAAGTGATGTAATGGTGTCTGCCTGAGTTTTCAGAGAGCCAAAAACAATAGCTTTGGAAGGGGTGAACTTCCCCATTTATTTCAATAGAGCTAACTCAGATACCAAAGATTAACTAATTTCGCACCTCATTAACACCCATAAGAAAGGAGAGAAAGTACCTCCTATGAAGATCTACCCAGTCTATTATGAGCGACTGTTCATTTTGGATGGGCCCTTCACAACACATGTCAGGACTGAAGAGACTTCATTGGGTTTATTTTCCTTAAGTGGGGCTCAGTTTTCAAAAGTGGTCTATTCTTCTCAGGAATATTTACATTACACCAACAAGCTGCTGCCAGAAAACCACTGAGTTATAGGTGGCGTGAAACCCTTCTCTGCATTTCGGTGGCTTTAGTTTCACCCTTACCACTGTTTAATCTGCATTGTAACAATTGCACAAATGTAAGAATTGTGCATCAGCTGAGAAAAGTAGCATCCAAGACCATTCTAACATTTCTAGCCTGGGGTTTTGGTTGGGTTTTTTTTTAATGATTTTTAAACCCTCGTGCCTGAGTTTGGCATCTCTTATGGATTACTCATACTCCAACTGTGAAAAGAAATACTACAGGACTAATTATCATCCATTTTAATAAGACCTTGGCACAATACATTTGAATGATTTCTCAGGAAATAAAAAAGAATTAATCTGGTACCCATGATGACAGATCTAAGAGTGAAGTTTAGTTGGCAGGAAGGGTTGAAAATTGAAGATGGGAAAAACGTAACATTTGGATTCAGATCGCCTGGGGAAATTTGTATACTCTCATTTCTATAATTGTCTTTAGAATGCGGTTTAAATGATTGTAAGGGTGGAACTAAAAGCCACAGAAATGCAGGTAAAAGTTTAACACACCCCTTAAGGCCTCAACGATCTGGGGTTCAGCTAAGTGGACAACCTTCCCTTTATAACCAGCTTCCCACTACTTACCTGAAGTTGTCTTCAGATTAATATCTAATTTACATAACATTTGCATAGTCATAATCTGTTGCTCTTTCCTCCTCTGTCCCATTCCTCCTCCCATGAGGTACCTTCTTCCCATGCAGAAGCAAATCCATTGGTAACTCTTAGCAGAGAGAATGTCTCCCTCACAAGTTAAATACTTCCACTCTGTACATCAATCCCACTCCCCCATAGCCATCAGGTATTCCTCTCCACACATGTCCTATCCACCTGCTCCCCAACACCGCTTCTCTCCATCAATCCATTCTCTCTCTCCACAGCATAATCAGTGCCCCCCAAGAACCAACCACCAGCACAAAATTGGCCCCTCCCACATATCAATGTCCCTTCAAAATACATCCTCTCCCCAAAATCAACTTGCCTTCCCCTCATCCCCCATTTAATTAAGAACATAACCGCCATACTGGGTCAGACCAGTGGTCCATCTAGCCCAGTATCCTCAGACTTTAAAGACCAAAGGAACCATCTTGATTGTCTAGTCTGAGCTGCTGTGCATTGCAGGCTAAAGAACCTCACCCATCCACTCACTCCTGTAATACACCCCTCTGGCTGAGTTACTGGAGTCCTCAAATCATGGTTTAAAGACTTCAAGTTACAGAGACTCCACCATATACATTGGTTTAAACCTGCAAGTGACCCGTGCCCCATGCTGCTGAGGAAGGCCAAAAAAATCCCCAGGGTCTCTGTTAATCTGACTCAGGGGAAAATTCCTTCCCAACTCCAAATATGGTGATCAGTTAAACCATGAGCATGTGGGCAAGACCGACCATCCTGTCTTTTGACAGTGGCCAGTGCCAGATACTTCAGAGGGAATGAACAGAACAGGGCAACTTTGAGTAGTCCATCCTCTGTTGTCCAGTCCCAGCTTCTGACTTTGAAATTTAGGGACACCCAGAGCATGGGATTGTGGCCCTGAGCATCTGGACTAATGGCCATTGATGGACTGATCCTCCATGAATTTACCTAATTTTTTTAAACCAGTTATACTTTTGACCTTCACAACATCCACTGGCAACTAATTTCACACATTGACTGTGTGTTTTGTGAAGGAGTACTTTTGTTCATTTTAAACCACCTTATTATTTTCATCAGATGACCCCTAGTGTTATGCGAAAGGGTAAATAACAGTTCCTTATTCACTTTCTCCACACCATTCATAATTTTTGTAGACCTCTATCATATCCTCTCTTAGTTGTCTCTTTTCTCAACTGAACAGTCGCAGTCTTTTTAATCCCTCCTCATATGAAAGCTGTTCCATACCCCTAATCATTTTTGTTACTCTTACCTGTACCTTTTCCAATTCTAGTATCTCTTTTGAGATCGTGTGACCAGAACTGCATGCAGTATTCAAGGTGTGGGCGTACCATGGATTTATATAGTGGCATTATATTTTCTGTTTATCATCTACGCCTTTCCTAATGGTTCCTAACGTTCTGTTAGCTTTTTTTGACTGCTGCTACACATTGAGCTGATGTTTTCAGGGAACTATCCACAATGACTCCAGGATCTTTCTTGAGTGATAACAGCTAATTTGGACCCCATCATTTTAGTTGGGATTATGTTTTCCACTGTTCATTACTTTGCATTTATCAACAGTGAATTTTATTTGCCATTTTGTTGCCCAGTCACCCAGTTTTGTGAGATCCCTTTGTAACTCTTTACAGTCAGCTTTGGACTTAACTATCTTGAGTAATTTTGTATCAACAGCAAATTTTCCCCCACACTGTTCAGTTGTCTCTCCAATTTTGTTCCCCTCCCTCTCTCCACCCCATCACTTGTGAAGAGTTCAACTCTTCATCACAAATGCCTTCCTCCCCCCAGCCCATTGGCAGGGAGGCTGAAGTACTGAAAGCATATTTGTTAGAGAAAGTGGGGTTTTGTTTGTTTGTGGAGTGGGAGGACATTTGCTTTTATTGAATGCAGGTGTTTAAAAAATGTTCCTAGGGAACATTTCCTCCCTTCCCCTCTTCCCTACACACCCCTTCACCACATCTCCTGCAAATGACTAATTTCAAACATGGATCATCCCACATAGTCATGTTATGTGACATTTAAAAAAATAGTGTCTGTAGCAAACATAGCTGTGACAACAACTTTGACTATATTGTGTTCTGTTGTTACCATTCAGCGTAAATAATATTCTAGTAGCCAATTGCAATCAAGGCCCCTCTGAGCTGTACAAACATTGGAGTAAGGGCTCTCACTACCTAAGAGTTTATAATTTAAATAGACCAGATAGATGAAGGAAGGATCATTCTCTTGATTTTACAGGTGAGGAATGGAGGCACAGAAAGTTTAAGTGACTTGTTCACAGGCAATCTGTGGAGTGGCAGACCTCGAAATTGAACCTAGATCTCCTGAGTCTGTCTCTGCGTTAACCCCAAGATCATCCTTCCTCTCTAAGCCCTGTCTGCACTACAAAGTAAAACTGCATCGCTCAGGGATTCTGGAAAATCCACACACCTGAGTAAAACAGTTATCCCAACCTAACTAATTCCCAGAGTAGACAGCGCTTCGTCGACAGGAGGGTTTCTTCCATCAGCATAGCTACTGGTGAGTACAGGGAGGTGAAGTACCTATGCCAACAAGAGAAGCTCTTCTGGTGGCGTAGGTAGCATCTTCACCAGGGCTTTGGAGCAGAGCCCGCGGAGCAGCTCCGGAGCAGTGGAGCTGCAGGTTTTTGCCTGGAGCTGGAGCAGTCGGAGCACAGCTCCAAAGCCCTGATCTTCACTACGCGCTACAGTGGTGCCGCTGTGCCATTATAGTGCTGTAAGCGAGACAAGTTCTCAATATCACCTTACTCACATTTCTCCTCCCTTAAGGTAACACAGACTCATTCCTAGCCCCCTTAATAGGGCAGTGTGACATTCTGAACCTCAAAGTAGTACCCTGGAACCCCCATATTCACCACTGTGATATTATTATATGTTTTGTACAATGCATGCCTTGTGAGGTATCATTTAAAAAGTCTTGATCATAGAATCATAGAATCTCAGGGTTGGAAGAGACCTCAGGAGGTCATCTAGTCCAACCCCCTGCTCAAAGCAGGACCAACACCAACTAAATCATCCCAGCCAAGGCATTGTCAAGCCTGGCCTTAAAAACCTCTAAGGATGGAGATTTCACCACCTCCCTAGGTAACCCATTCCAGTGCTTCACCACCCTCCTAGTGAGATAGTGTTTCCTCATATCCAATCTAGACCTCCCCCACTGCAACTTGAGACCATTACTTCTTGTTCTGTCATCTGCCACCACTGAGAACAGCCGAGATCCATCCTCTTTGGAACCCCCCTTCAGGTAGTTGAAGGCTGCTATCAAATACCTTCTCACTCTTCTCTTCTGCAGACTAAATAGCCCCAGTTCCCTCAGCCTCTCCTCATAAGTCATGTGCCCCAGCCCCCTAATCATTTTTGTTGCCCTCTGCTGCCTCCCTGATCTGTTGAACATTAATATCCTGTTGGATTGTATGTGCTATTGTTATATGTGACGTTATGAAGCATTGCTAGATCTGTTACTGAAATATATTGTGAGGTTGGGAAATGCCCACAGCCAATCTTTCAGTTGCAACAGAGGACCAGCCAGATGTGTGCTGTTGGCCTATTAAAGGGAATCTACTCTCCCAATGGCCATCGCCGAGACTTCTCAGAGAGAGCATGTATGCAATGGGGACTGCCTGACCCCCACATCACAGGAAGCTGGAAGAAAATATAAAAGACGGGAAGTGACGACATAACTTGGACTCTTCCCCCTTACACCTTTGAACTGGGGAAGGGTGGTCCCAGGCTGGAAGGTAGAGTCCCAGCCTGCGTATTAAGGACCTGTAACATTGTACCATCTGTCAGGGTGAGAAAAGCTGTTCAATTCAACTTTTGCTTAGACTAAAAGTTTAGGATATAGAAAGCATGCTTACTTTTTATTTTCTGAAGGTAACTATCTCTGACTTTTTATGCCTACCGTTTATAATCACTTACAATCGATCTTTCTGTAGTTAATACAACTCTTATATTTTACCTAGAGCAGTGCGTTTTGGTGGAAGTGCTTGGGAAATCTCAGCTCAGGTTAACAACGGCTGCTGCACATCCAACAACGGCTGTTGCACTTTTGTCTGAGTGGTGAACTAGGTAATGAGTTTACACTGGCCAGGCTTCTGATCAGTGCAAGACAGGACAGTTCTGGGGGGAATTGGCTGGAGCCTCCCTATTGGTGGTACATGAGTTGCTGGAAGATCATTCATGTAACACAGTTGGGTGGGGCCCTGCCTGTGGATTCTGTGAAAGTGCAGTCCCGGTCAGAGGCTTGTAGCTTGACATCCACGTCACAGTGTGAGAGGCAGCCCAGGTTGGTGGGTTCGGAGGGGCTCAGCAGTCTCACAGTCAAGGTTGCACCCTGGGGATCCTGTCACAGGTAGTTCTAAGGGATTTTCCTTTAAACCTGGCTATAATAATTAGTTCTTCCCAACATTTTATCTTTTGCTTGCCTGTGTGCAGTGTTGGTTTTTTTTATCTGAATGCTCCAGCAATTAATGTATGGTGGCAGAGAGAATTGGTTAACTATGTAACTCAAGAATTGTCTGTGTTAATGTGGTATGATACATTTAATTCAGTTTGGACGGAGTTCTGTGACTACCTTCACTAGCTCATCAACATTATAGCAAGCAATTAACTTGTCCCTTCTTAATTTTGGGGTTATTCTGTTTTCCTTTGGAAAACCATGGTGGTATACTGCTAGATTAACAAGCTTTTATTCAGGCACAAAGTCAAGATGATACAGTTACCGATCCAATAAGATAAAGGGCTTGATAAAATAGGTAGTGCGGAATAAGGCTAGGGAAGGTGCCAACTGTGAAAATACCTGGTAAAAGTACACAGACCAGGAGTCAGGATTCATTAGTTAATCTATCCTTCTTCTTTTAAACCATAATGCCTGTTAAGGCTATGGGTGGGGTGGAGGCAAGTAAATGCTCTTGTCTGTCTCCAATGTTAAAGCATTTTCTGAAGTCATTAAGTACTATTTAGAAAATGGTACATTCTAAATTCAGCCTGCAGCCATGGCTGATACTGACAAGCGTTCTAATGTCTCAGCTGCAGGTTCCCATTCCAATTCCATGGAAATTAGCATCAGACGCGGGGGGGGGGGGGAGTGCTTTGAAATAATCTAAAGCTACTTCTAATGGAATGCAACTAGCTGTGGCTGGAACAGCTTGAACTTAATTGTCAACGAGCGTGCAATGCTGACTCGAGCGCATTAGGCAGGAAATACAGGCGATGGGTCTCTTTTTAAAGCTAGATAAGCCATAAAGGAAAATAAAGTGAAGTGGAGCCATGCCCCCTTTCTAGGGATCCATCTTAGTAGGATAGGGAGGAGCATAAGTTCTATCGCTTTCAGGGCAGGGGCTGAGACTCCACCCAGTGCAGGGGGTATGTACAAGGCAGGCAGAGGCAGCTGCTTGTAAAGAGGGAGCTGGGTACAGCTGCCTTATGAACAGTCCTGAGAGTGCCAGGAGCTCCTCTGTGACAGCGTAGTCAGGCACACGCCCAGGCTTCTCCTTAGCAGCCGGGAGAAAAGAAGCCCATAAGACATGCCAGGTGCAGGGGAAAATCACTGCTCAGCCTCTCCCCTGGTTCCCTAGTAGGACTCTTTGCAAGCGCTTATGCACTTGTATAGGGTAAAATACTTCATCACAGGGAGCTATACATCTACATAGCTATATTGTATAGAGTTACTGACCAGGTGTTAAAGGGGGATTCTTGCCACTAAACCAAAGATCAGGATAGATATAATGTTGTAAACGTTTTAAAACAAATATTATGTTTGAGATTTTTTTCCAGCACCCATTGCTACTTCCTGGGACATTGTTCTGAAATTTGGGATAGATGCCAACAGAAAAACAGCCAAGGGACTTGAAGGATAGTCGCATCTTAAAACACATACTGTCAATGGGGAGAGCTGTCCCCCTTCAGAAGGGGTGGCCCAGGGCTTTGTTGTTAAGTGGTAGTGCAAATAACCCCCTTGGGGGCTGGGAGAACAGTAAGGTCACTTCAGAGGCCCCGTAAACACAAGCCCCTTGAGACCTGCCTTCTGCCCAAAGGAGGAGCCAGTTGTGGAGAGTGTGAGCGAGAGACCCTTGGTCCTGAGGTTTGAGCCTGCTGAGTGGAGGGGGGTTGTTACAAGGAGGGAGAAAAATTGTTCTCCTTAACCTCTGAGGATAGGACAAGAAGCAATGGGCTTAAATTGCAGCAATGTGCGGTTTAGATTGGACATTAGGAAAAATTTCTCAACTCTCAGGGTGGTTAAGCACTGGAATAAATTGTCCAGGGAGGTTGTGGAATCTCCATCATTGGAAGTTTTTAAGAACAGGTTAGACACAAACCTGTCAGGGATGGTCTAGGTAATACTTAGTCCTACCATGAGTGCAAGGGAGTGGACTAGATGACCTCTCGAGGTCCCTTCCAGTCCTTTGATTGTATGTTTCTTCAAAACCCATTTTATTAATATGGTTTCCAATCAGCATTAAGGATGGAATTGGCCTATCGCTATTCTCACTGGAGTCGGAGGCTTTTACCAACTACTTCAATGGCAACAGAGTTAGGCTCACACCAAGTGCTCGTGAAAGTCTAGCCGCAAAGGCTGTGGAAGGTGTTGGGGTTAAGAAAAGCTGGGTTGCAGCACAAAGATCGGGTGGCTTGTAGAATAAGAGAATCCTGTGCAGGAAGGAACCCTCCTGTCTGAAAGAATCCATGTTGGTAGAGAAGGGTGGGAGGAAAATCCTTAATTAAAATAAACCACAAAAGAGGAACGTCTGAACTACTGGGGTTACTCTGCAAAAGGAAAATTATCTACCCCAACCCTACAGAAACAGCAGATATAGGAATCCCTCACTTCTGGGATCAGGCATCTGCAGTTCATGTTTATATAGGGTGACCAGATGTCCTGATTTTATAGGGACAGTCCCGATTTGTGGGTCTTTTTCTTATATAGGCTCCTATTACCCCCCAGCCCCGTCCTGATTTTTCACACTTGCTGTCTAGTCACCCTATGTTTATAGAAGGGGGTTGTCCTCACAGCATTAACTCTTGTATTATATTGCACGCACTGCTTCACGTTGACGCCATTATCTCAGATTACGTGCAGCCAGCACAATCCGATGCATCAGAAAAGTGGCACGCTTTGGTTAGTGTTCTACCTGCTTGTTGCCATGTGTTTCTTTACAAATCCCCACTAGAGAGGAAAACTCACGGGGAAAACGTTCCTCGCAGATGTCGCCTGTGTAAACAGTTCAGAGATGGGTAAATGAAGTGAAAGGAATGGCAAGTCTATTGCCATCAGTTATTTAAGGAAGTGTTGTCTAGTGGGGAGGCCGTGTAGTATAGTGGGTATAAACTAGGATTCAGGAGAGGTGGGTTCTATGCCCTGCTCAGCTACTGGCCTGCTGGGTGACCTTGGGCAAGTCACATCACTGTTTTGTGCTTCAGTGTCCCCATCTGTAAAATGGGGATAATGATCCCAACCTCCTTTGTAAAGTGCTTTGAGAGTTACTAATGAAAGTGCTATATAAGAGCTAGGCGTTCTTGTTGGGATTAGGAGTGAAATCCTGGCCTTCTTCAAGTCAGGCATAGTTTTAACATTGACTTCAGTGGGGACAGGATTTTACCCTAGTGCTCCATAGTTCTACTTCAGACACTGCCACTGAATAGCTGTGGGCAAATCACGTAACTTTTCTATTCCTTGCTTTCTGTATCTGTAGGTAGGGTTAAAACCTGCCTTGTAGTGTAGGATTAGCCTTTGTAAAGCACCCAGCAATCCTGAGTTGAGGAGTACTCTATACTATTATAGAAGTGGTATCAGTGATTCCAGAGTTAAGGCTGTGTTTACTCTTATGGTGCAGATTTAATTTTCTGGAAGGTTGGAGGTAAATCTTTTCACTAGTTTATGAGCTCAAAGCATTAAACATTACTCCTTTTTTACATTTTAGGGCAGATGTCTCATTTTTTCCCCCCTCACCTTTGTTTGGATACTTGAAATTTTAGGCGGCTGTAGATCTAAACAAAATCTCATGCTTTGGTGAGCATTTTTTAAAAGTAACTTTATTACAAACAAAATTATTTGCATGATTTGTCATTCCAGTTTCTAAGCATGCCATGGAAGCCAATGGATAAAACATTATTTGTAAAACACTGAGAGATAAAATTGTACACATCAAAACTCTGGCATTTAAAATCTTAACACTCTTCTTAGAGGAAGGAAAATATGTCTGGTTAGTGGAGCTCAGAGACTTGCAGAAGCAGGGAGTTTAGGAATACAGTATTCTAGCAGCACCTAGAAGCCCAAACTGAGAACAAGCCTTGTGGTGCTAGGCACTATATAGCCCAAGTCAGTATAGACAGATTGCTGAGTCTTGTGAATTATGTAGCTGGAGTCACCTTAGGTTGAAAAACTTGTAGCACCTTAGAGACTAACAAATTTATTTCAGCATAAGCTTTCGTGGGTTAGAACCCACGAAAGCTTATGCTGAAATAAATTTGTTAGTCTCTAAGGTGCTACAAGTTTTTCTTTCTTATTTTCATTTTGCTGACACAGACTAACACGGCTACTACACTGAAACCTTAGGTTGAGTTACCCCGGGGGGGTCGATGGGAGAAACTCTCCCGTCAACTTACCTTACTTGTGGGGGGATAGCTCAGTGGTTTGAGCATTGGCCTGCTAAACCCAGGGTTGTGAGTTCAATCCTTGATGGGGCCATTTAGGGATCTGGGGCAAAAATCTGTCAGGGGACAGTACTTGGTCTATTTTTTTTTTTTTTTTTTTGCACTGCTACAGACTAGGGACCAAATGGCTGAGCAGCAGTTCTGCAGAAAAGGACCTAGGGGTTACAGTGGACGAAAAGCTGAATATGAGTCAACAGTGTGCCCTTGTTGCCAAGAAGGCTAACGGCATTTTGGGTTGTAGAAGTAGGGGCATTTCCAGCAGATTGAGGGACGTGATCATTCCTCTCTATTCAGCACTGGTGAGGCCTCATTTGGAGTACTGTGTCCAGTTTTGGGCCCCACACTACAAGAAGGATGTGGATAAATTGGAAAGAGTCCAGCGGAGGGCAACAAAAATGATTAGGGGGCTGGAGCATGTGACTTATGAGGAGAGGCTGAGGGAGCTGGGATTGTTTAGCTTGCAGAAAAGAAGAATGAGGGGGGATTTGATAGCTGCTTTCAACTACCTGAAGGGGGGTTCCAAAGAGGATGGATCTAGACTGTTCTCAGTGGTAGAAGATGACAGAACAAGGAGTAATGGTCTCAAGTTGCAGAGGGGGAGGTTTAGGTTGGATATTAGGAAAAACTTTTTCACTAGTAGGGTGGTGAAGAACTGGAATGGGTTACCTAGGGAGGTGGTGGAATCTCCTTCCTTAGAGGTTGTGACGGAGTAGAGAGCGAGATGGATTTGACCTGAGAGGCTGGCTGCATTGGGAAAGGCTGCATCGGGAATGCGAGACTTTACCTGAGGCTGTAACATGAGCCAGGACGGGGGTTGGGAGGTGACACCTTTGGCTGGGAGAATGGTAAAAGGCTAGGGGAGGGGCCCCGGGGGAAGGGGAAGAGCCTGCTGGAGGTTTGGCTGGCTCTTGGTCAGTTTGGAGCTGGGTGGTGAAACGCAGGGAGCCCCAGAGCTGGGGTCTAAGCTCCCTGCCCCCCAGAAGGGCCCAGCTGAGGGGTCCTGGTCATACTTACAAGCTCTGTTTGGACTCTTTCCTGACAACCCTAATAAACCTTCTGTTCTACTGGCTGGCTGAGAGTCACATTGAATCCCGGGAAGAGGGGTGCAGGACCTGACTCCCCCACACTCCGTGACAGAGGTTTTTAAGGTCAGGCTTGACAAAGCCCCGGCTGGGATGATTTAGTTGGGTTTGGTCCTGCTTTGAGCAGGGGGTTGGACTAGATGACCTCCTGAGGTCCCTTCCAACCCTGAGATTCTATGATTCTCGTCCGGGGTAGAATACAGGGGTCACCTGGAGAGCATTCTGCTGTCGATTTGGCGGGTCTTTGCTAGACCGCTAAATTGACCGCCAGTGGATCAATCTCAAAGCATTGATCCTGGCTATAGTGTAGACATAACCTTAGTTTCGGTACTACTAGGGGAGGGGATCAGCTTGCACATGAAGAGCACGAGGCAAATAGTAGTGGAGGGAAATTCTCATTCATCCTGACCATCACACCCTCTATTCTTGGCTACAGAAACACTGTTCAAAGTTTTTAAATACCCCCCACCCCACCTACTTGCTGGCTTTTCCCACTCAGAACTGGTTTTTACTGATTGGTGACTGTGTGCCTCATGAGTTCTCCCAAGGTTAATTGGCCAAATAAAGCAAAATGTCACAATGAGAATATTTTTGATCCCTTACACCATTTTGGGAGGGAGAAGGGGGCCAAAACAAATGGTGTAATAGGCCCCATTTTCAAAAGAGTTTCTCCAGCCTGGTTCATGCACGCTGGCCTCTGATTGTCTTTCATGAGCTGGGTGTACATGCAGTGTGAGCATTTGTGCTTGCTTTACCTATTGCACTGAGACGTGGAAGTGACCAGCTGGGTTTGAGGCTGGATTGGAGATGAGTTACTAAGCTTTGGTTAGGGTTGGAAGCTGCAATTCAAATTTAACTGTGAATGGAAGCAGCAGCTAAGAGTCAAAACCTGAAGCACTAAACTCTTCCCACCACGGCCCCCCTGCAGATTTTTAAAATTCCAACGGGCTGCTCAGTCAATGTAACCCTCTGCTCTGGCTAAAAGCTCTTCTGCACCCTATTCCATTATTTTAATTAATGAGGCCTGTGGCCCCTTATAAAAGTTTAAAGATCATGTCACAGCAGATACTTGGGTCTTTTCAGCTGACTGAAAACCCTTGTGCCTCAGAACACCATTGAAAGAGTGCAGGTATTCACAGGCCTGGCTCTAGCTTTTTCTGCCGCCCCAAGCGCCAAAAAAAGAAAAAAAGCCGGAGCCAAAAAAAAAAAAAGGCCCTTGAAATGTGCCACCCCAGGAATGGCCGGAATGCCGCCCCTTCAGATGTGTCGCCCCAAGCACCTGCTTCCTTTGCTGGTGCCTGGAGCCGGCCCTGGGTATTCAACTGGAAATACCTATCTTGTCTTGTACTATTTCTGGCATATTAGATACAATGTAGATTATTAAAAATTGATTCAGTTTGACTTAATTTACGTCCTTTATATTATCTGGCCAATGCTAGCATATTACAGTGACTGTGTGGGCAGCATCAAAGTAGTGGTTTGTTGTCACTGGCAATGCTGGTACCGAGCCAATTTTTCAGTCCGTTTTAACCATGAAGCTGAGTGGCTTGCCATGTTCATCTGCACTGAACTTCATGATGGCCCGATAAACTGAATGCCTGATGTGTCAGAACAAAATTACACCTCTGTTTCCACCCAGTGTTTCTCAGAATAGTATAATTATGGTTTTAGTAATCAGAATTTAAAAAAATTATTTAGTCCTTAATCTGTAGCCATAATTGTGTGATTCTAACCTGCAATTATCGAATGGAACCTTTGCCGGCATGAGATGCAAAACTGGAACTGATATTCTGAGAATTATATAAAATAAAGCTGGGTACTGAGTTGGTGCAATTTGTGTATCTGCGATAGCTACACATACCAGAAACAATGAAAAGTGGAAGGTAATAATAGATCTATGAAATCGGCTCTATTTTTGAGAGGAGATCTAGCTTGAAAAAATATGGGACAAATGTACCTTTGAGTCATTCGATGCTCCCTGTTAGAGGCTAAGAAGCATGTCGCCACAAAACATGCTGTAGATGTTAAATTTGATAAGATGTGCTTTATTGTATTATAACTGTGACACTTTTAAAGGGCATGTCTAAACACAAACAACATTTTCCTACTCCTGTAGAAATGCTAGCAAGCAAGTGAACAAAACATTTATGCATATAAGCCGATTTCAGATTTGTCAATCAAAGAAATGTACAACTCTGCAGAAAGAGAGTGGAGGCATATTAAATGCAAAAAATAAAAACCTGCTTAACGCAGGGTTATGGCTGAGAGTTTAAAACAGGGATCTCAAACTCAAATCACCACGAGGGCCACATAAAAACTAGTAAATTGGCCCGAGGGCCGCATCACTGAAACCTTTTCATACAATGATACAAAAGTATAGTCAAAAATGAAAAAAATGAAGAGTAATAGAGTCTTCTATTAAAAGTCAATGTATTAACTTTTTAAAAACTGTAATGCAAAGAGGGGTTTTAATAAAATATAAACACTCAGTAATGTTTGGAGCTTGGCTGCCAGGGGAGTTGGCACCTATGGCGGGCCGCAGGAAATAACTCCGCGGGCTGCATGTGGCCCGCAGGCCGCATGTTTGAGACCCCTGGTTTAAAGGCAGAGTTCTTCCCTACACACCTGTGAAAAGTGGGTGTAAAATGCTATTACTGGTATAAAAGTGTGAAGAATTCTCATCTGGTAGCATTTTTATATCCATTTTGTACACAAGCCACATGAGTGAAAATGACTTCCTAAGGCAGTGATGAATCAAGTGCATATACCAGGAAATGTAGGGCCTGAGTCTCAGTTACACTGAGTAGAAATGGCCCCCTGAGATGGCCTCTTGCACAGGGGGCCTCCCTGGATGGTGCAGAGCAGGCATAGGGGCTCCATACCTCCCTACTCCGAGCCTTTACCGTATGGAGGATCAGGGTATGATCAAGGATAGTGGCTGGCAGCGTGCACTGCACGAAGGCAATAGTCTCTCCTTCCTAAGGCCCTGATAAGCAGATAATAAATTAGAGGAGCCCTGAATCTCCTCTAACTTTACCAGAGACCGGGTTGGCCCCTGTGTGGTCTTGGAATACAAGAAACATAAAGGTGGCTAGAGAGACATTTTGTTTCCTCTTGCCCCAGGCACAGGAATGGAGTAACGGAAAATCAGGCCCCGAGTTCCCAAAGTTAATTGTAACTCGGCCACTGAAAACAGAGGTTCAGAATGAAAAAGTGCCCCCTCGGCCATTAGCCAGTGTCCAGGCACTGTTGCTTTCCCCAGTAATATTGACAGAGGTGAGCAATAATGGGCTTGTTGGCCTGTTACTGTGTGATGTTCATGAAAACCTGTTCTGCAAGGTTTTTTGTTTTGTTTTTAAATTTGATATGTGATAAGTGAGTCTTAAAAGCCTCAGAGTTCAGGTTGACTTCAGATAAGCACCCAAACTCAGATGCTTTTTGGATCTGCAAAATTTGAATGGAAATCTCATGGCAGCCTTTCCTGTTATTATTTCTGTCACCTCCTGGTTCCAACTGGAACATGGGAACGTGGATGGGTGGGGAAAGGAATGTGGGGGAGGCAAGGGGGTGTGCGCAGCAATGGAGGCACAGCCTAACCAAAAATTTCCAAAAGCTACAAAATAAATTTTCCCTGTACAGTAACTCCTCACTTAACGTTGTCCCGGTTAATGTTGTTACGTTGCTGATCAATTAGGGAACATGCTCGTTTAAAGTTGCGCAATGCTCCCTTATAACATTGTTTGGCAGCCGCCTGCTTTGTCCACTGCTTGCAGAAACAGCAGCCCGTTGGAGCTAGCTGATGTGGGGCTTGGAACCAGGATGGACCAGCAGCCCCCATCAGCTCCCCATTCCTCTAAGTTCCCTGTGCGGCAGCTGCCCAGAAGGCTATCAATTGCCGGCAGTTCAGCTGTCCCTCCCCCCACTGCCATGTGATGCTCCCGCCCTCTGCCTTGGAGCTGCTCCCGGGAGCCTCCTGCTTGCTGTGCAGTGGGGGGGAAGGGGAAGAGAGGTTCTAATGTCAGGGTGTCCCCTTCCCCCCTGCTCCTGTCCCCCGCTTACCCCATCTCCATAGAGCAGGGATGGGGGGGACACAACAGGG
Source organism: Macrochelys suwanniensis (assembly GCA_033296515.1). Classification (NCBI taxonomy): domain Eukaryota; kingdom Metazoa; phylum Chordata; order Testudines; family Chelydridae; genus Macrochelys; species Macrochelys suwanniensis. The sequence continues at coordinate 18,200,835 of CM065779.1, read as the reverse complement.
CTCAGGATGGAGGGAGCTTGCTGGCAGCAGCTGCTGTCTCAACTTGCTGATCTACGTAAAAAGGCAATGTACTCAGAGTGGGGTCAGCGTACTTAAAGGGGCAATGCTTGGCTCTCTCATCATCGCTGTGTACAGTATTTATTTGTTTAAAACTTTGTGTGTGTGTGTGTGTATATATATATAGTCTTTTGTCTGGCGAAATTTTTTTCCCCTGGAACCTAACCCCCCTTATTTACATTAATTCTTATGGGGAAATTGGATTTGCTTAAAGTCACATTTTTCAGGAACATAACTACAACATTAAGCAAAGAGTTCCTGTATTTTATTTAAGGGCAAACTGTGATTTAAATCACAACTCTCACTCTCCGGTAGCAAAATACAATGCCAGAAAGGTTGAGGAATGAAGTGCGGCGTGAGGCTCAAATCTTGGTGTTGCCAATAGTGCCTCAAGAAGCGGCCTTGTTATCACAGCAGTTGACCACGCCTACAGATCACTTTCTAAGGGCGTTGTTGTGGTAACCTCCGTTTGGTGAGGCCAGGGCAGGATTGTAGCAGGTAAGCCTGGACTGCAGGGAGGTTACAGGGAGTGGCTGCATCCTGGGCCCCCTCCCTCATGGGGTGGCCTGAGCGTGTGCATGAGGAGCTGCTGCCGAGCCCCTGGGCCTGCTTCGTACTCCATCTCCTGCGCTGGCCTGGGTAGCAGCGGCGCCACGGTGGCGGCTCCTGCCCCTGGCTCTGCTTGTGCGTCTCAACGATAAATAAGGTAAAAGCTTTTAATAGCTGTTAAATTACAGGTTGGGCCGGGATGGAAATAACTATTTGTTGTGCTTTGTGCCTCACCTGTCAGAAAGGTGTTTGGGGGCGAGGGGGAGGCTTGGTATGGGAACGCTTCAGAAGGGCTGGGTATGTATTCAGGTCTAGGACCGGACAGAGGTTTGGGGAGCTGACTTTTTTAAAAATAAAACTCAAACCTGTTTGCCCATCCCTGCAATTAATATAATGAAGAAAAGTGTCCTTTGAAGTGATTTCAAACAAAAATTAACGTTCCTTGGAATCGTCCCATGAGTGGAGCGCGAATGCTTGAGGAGATGGAGCAGGCAGAATTTTAACATTAGGAAACAGGATAGAGTGGGAAAGAAGAACAAGTTTCTTGCTTTCAGACACAATGGAGTAATGAAAATATCTCCCCCCACCCACCCATCCTCCATACTGTCCATCCTCCAAATCCCTACCACATTTGATTCCATCTACGCTCCGCCTTGGATGTCCCCCCATGACAGCTTCCATTCTTCTGGCCCAGAAGGATTCCCCTGGTTACATTTAAAACGCTGGTCAGAGGATGACAGGGAACGATTGTGCACTGGCCAAGAGAAGGACTAGGTCAGAAGTTCTTAGATTTCTTCAGTGTGGGAACCTCTCCTAATGTTTCTCAAGCGCCATACCTCCCCCGACCTTGTCAAACCCCTTGACTAATTTTAAACTTGCAAAGTTCCTTGCCCCTCCTTCAGTGGATTCCTGTGTTGTTGTGATGGCTTAGGATCTGGCTTGGCTTTCTTCAGTGTGTGTTTTTTGGCAGCTGCAAATTGGCCTGGATGTTAACTACTACTAATAAATGGCAGGTAGGAATGGGGTTAGCTAGACTGGGGAGGGGGTTGGCTGGTGTTGCTGCCCAATAAGCCTAAGGACACCATTAGTGCTGAAATCTCTATTGCTGCTGCCTGTGCTGTATCCTTTATGCGAGGGGAGGAGGAAATAGAGGTCTTTCCTATCCCAGACTGCCTTCCCCTAGCAATGTGTTAATTGAAAATAAAAGAAGAATCGTGTCTTTTTTTTGTTTACTGAAGGGCTGTCCATGCCCTCAGCCCCGCAGGGGAGGGTGAGCCTTATGCTGCCCCACAGTGAAGAGCTGGCGAGGTGCCCTGAAGGAAGTCCTCTCCCTTGGTGGAAGCATGGGAGCTGGGATGTGGGGCTACGAGGAAATGCAGGGATCTCAGGGCTCTGACAGATGTAGATGATCAGCGTGTGTTTATCTTAATGAAACGATGTGCGAGATTCTCCAAAGGAAATATTTTATTCTGGCGCTTTGTAAGCAAAAGAACAAAAGCGTGCCCTTTGACAGCATCACTATTTTCATGAGTGTGCTATACCAGAACATGCTGTCCCTCCACGTATATCAATATTCGATGGTGTCCTATTCGAGTCGTGCAAAGCAAGCAGAACAGAATGTTGTCTCAGGGCAATGGTGTCCTATTGCTACGTAAATGTTGAAGTGAAGTCTCAAGTTTATTATTTTTTAAGGCAGAAGATACCAGTTCTATGAATTTTTATTTCAGACAATGCTTTTATTTCTGTTATGCCGGCTGACTGATGTGGCGTTAGTTATTTTGCTTTCTGGAAGTTGGTGTAAGTGAGTCCAGTTGCTCACTTTGGGGTGTGTGATTGTGATTGTGATTGCTGTGAGCAATAGCGAAAGAATCATCTATAGGTTGTTGAAACAATCGATAGATTGGGCCAAATTCTCTTCTTGGTTCCACCTGTGCAATCCCTTTGCACTTGGTTGCCAATGGTGTCCAGAGGTTGCAGAGCCCCTCAGTTCTGGGAAGGAAGGCCAGTGTGTTTCAGGGCAGGCCAGGGAAGGTTTAGCATCTGAGGGTATCTGGCTGCAGGCATGTGATGAGGGGACTCCTGCTTGACAGACCCTTTCCAACCAAGCCACCTTTCCCCATAACACCCACTGGTTGGCTTTCGAGCCTCACCACACAGTCATTTTAGTTTCTTCCCACCTCTCTCCCCAGCTGCCAACCTCCCTGTCTCAACTTGGATCATTTGTGGATCAAGCTGCCACTATGTTGGGCCCCCAGAGTGGTATCTCCTGCTGCTGCCTACACATGATGAGCTCCCTATCATGGGATCCTGGTCTTCTGCTGGAGCTAGGGTGACCAGATGTTCCAATTTTATAGGGACAGTCCTGATTTTTGGGTCTTTTTCTCATATAGGTTCCTATTACCCCCCCCCCCCCCCCGTCCCGATTTTTCACATTTGCTGTCTGGTCACCCTAGCTGGAGTCCACCCTCCCCCCCTCCCCCCGCACACAGGATTGGACCTTTCTCTGCTGATCTGAGTTGGCGCTCTCATCTCTTCACACTTGGGATGAATTCCGGAGCCTGTGGACCAGCTTGAACTGCATAGTCCTTTTCTCTCTCCTCCCACACGTGTGGAAGCTGCTCGGCCATAACTCTGCTGGGCTGGGAGCAGTGTGCGGGAAGAGCAGCAGACTCTCCATGACACGCTTCCCTCTCAGCCTAGCACATGTCTGAGCAGCTAGGCAGCAAGCAGTGTTCATTTCCGTTTTATGCCTTTGGATAGCGTGAGAGTAGGGCGTCAAGGTCAGTATGGCTCCGTTGGGAACTTGCTGCCTTGGATAGGGTGAGAGAGGGACAGTCACTGCTAGAGGCTACATTCAGTGGCACCCTACTGTCCTTAGATTGCAGATCCACAGAGTCCCTGGGGTTTGGAGGCTGCATTGCCAGGACAAACAAAGTGAACCTCCCAGTTTCCTGGCTCCCTTGCCCCCTTTCTGCAGGAGAGAGTATGGCCCTTCATTAATAGCACCTTACATTTTCCAAATGAAATAATTCAATTAACTCCTTCCCATCTCTTTGCTATTTGTGCCATGCTTACTTTTTCCATTTATCTGAACTTGGACAATGAAACTAGATTAGTCAGTTTTTCACTTTTGATTTGCATCTCTTTTCTACCCAGCATCACTTCTGAGGTTTCCCTGTGCTGGCAGAATTTGGCAATTTTCTTTGGGTTGCAGATACATCAGGGGAATGCTGTTTGTTTTAAAAATACTGTTTCCATTGGAATTAAACAAAACCAAACTGTTTTTTTTAAGCTTTAGATCTTCAAAAGCTTATTTATACAAACCCTACATTTTAGGTCAATTTTGTCAGACAGTGTCCCCTTTAAATGTTTTATTTAGAACATGTTTGTATAAAAGAAGGAGTGCGAGATGGAAAAAGAAAGATGAGTGATAAGGCTGCTACTTTCACTCTTTAAGAGGAGATCATATACATCAGGAAAACACCATCAATGGTGATCCAGAACATATGAGTGAATAATAGATTAAACTCTTCCCAAAGAACTGCACAGCGAAGTTCTATAAATCACTGTACATTTTATACAACATAAAAAAGATAATGAGTTAAGAAAGTAGACAAAAAAAGGGAACATGGTAGAGGTAAATACAATACCAAACGTATAGAAAACCTTAGGTGCACCCACTTACCTTTTCTCATAAGACCAGAAGAGGGCACCCAGTGATATTAAGACGCAATACATTTAAAGCCAAACAAAAGAAATAGTTTTGTACACAATTCATAATAGAGCCTGTGTTACTACTACAAGAGGCAAAGCTGCATTGGATGGAAAAAAAGGCATAACATTTACATTAATATCTGTAGTTAAATCAGCGAAGATATTATGTATAGGGGATGACAACTCACAAACTTCAGGCCTTTAGTTAACCCCAGGGAATTAATGATTAAGGAAGAAACTTCCCCAGGGGCATGTTATTGTGTAACAGTCTGTTATGGGAGTTTTGCACCTTTCTTTTCAATATCTGGTATAGGCCTGTCTGAGACAAGAGATTAAGAGGCTCATTGGTCTGATCAGACATAGCTATTTGTATGTAACTTACCTGATAGCCAGGGCTCCACGAACTTTCTTCTTAACCCTGCCTTCATAAACAGAGAGAACCACATCTTTATGTCGAGGCCCTAAGCCTCAAACCATGTTTATCAAGAGTGTATGCTCATCATCCTAGCCGATTCCTCTGTAAATGGTTTATTACATAGTATGCAGTAGCTATTACAGCGGGGTTTTATTTTGTTTACTAAGGGCCGTATACAACTCCCTAGTCAGCCCTATGGTGTTAGTGCTGGAGTTATCTACATATCTGCAAAGATGATAACCTGAGAGGTGGAGTTCCAAAGGGGAGACACCTTATCACAATGCCATGTGATATGTTCCAAAGTTCCTGCTGCTCCCGCCTTTGAGAATCTCAAGCGTTCTGATGAGACTTTGCCAAAAAATGTATTCGTGACTAGTGGTGTCAGATAAAATACATCCTTTGAGGAAGCTCATAATTTCTGATCTGGGATTTTGCTGGCTTTGAAGCTGTCAATTTTAAGCAGAAGTCAATATTGCAAGCTCTTCCTGGGATATGGGGACTTGGCACCACGTCATAGATTTGTATCCCCTTTTCTGTCAGGGAAGGAAATGGTCTCAGGCTAAGAGAATTTCAGTGGTCTGATATTCAAGCTACTTTTCCCCAGAGGGCAATGAAGGCTCAAATAGAGCAGGCTAGGTGTGGATTCCAGTTCCAGGCTGGGAAGCAGAACTTCCTTTTGTTAACATACTCTTTCCCCCAACACCACCTGTCTCCATCTACTTCATGGAAGGATTCCTTGGCCAGAGGAGTAAAAGGGTGATTTCCCAAATGCTGTTTGTTTAGCGTAGCCCATTGGAGGCTTTTTATATAAGATACCGGTGAAGTTGGTGGATTGGCTCTCAACACCACCGGGATCACATGTAGGGTGGACCAGGTTTCAGTGTTTTAGCCAGGGAAGAGCTTTTGACAACTTCTTGGGAGAGGCAGAAACTCCCCTTACTTGCTGCACTGTAGTAGCTACTTCACTAATATTATTTATTATTCATATTGTAATTAAGTGGTGACAGAGGAGCAAGTCAGCATCAAGGACTCATTGTACTAGGTGCTGTATAAAATCCTATGAAGGCCTGGTCCAGGCCCCAAAGAGCCACATTCTGTCAGGGATGCTAAGAAGTGTTCCGACCTGAGGAAGAGGCTGAGAGGGAATGTCAGCATCTTGAGGATAATTTGAAGGGAAACTGGGCAAAGGAATAAATCTTCCTGATACACAAACCCACCCATATATTTAATATGGAAGTGAGATGCTGTAGTCTCTCCACCTTGATCATATGGGTTTCATTTTGAGAGCAGTTTGAGGTTAAAGTTCTGTTACTTTTCCCCTTCCTGAGACAACTGGAGAGTAAGAAAGTACCAAGAACCTCTGTACTGAACTGCTTGCTACATTCATTTGTTATGAGAGGGCAGAGAAAGGAGGCAGCACAGTTTAAAAACCTAACAGTACCTAAGAGAGTTGGCCTGCTCTGTTCTTTTCACCCCGCTCATGTTTTATTTATTAGCAGCATGGGTATTTGTTGTTTCGGTATCCTGATAGTTGTGGGTGGAGGAAGTGTGTGATTCAGTGTCCTGTCCTCTGATGCTCTTTGGGCATATAAATAAACACCCTTTATTTTAACAAAGACCTATGTTTTTGGCTCGATGACCAAAGTCTGGTTTGGCGCCTCTTCCTCTGGCGCTGCGGCAGGCGGATAAAACGTACAGTACACAAAACTGGTTACTTTATTCATTGCTGTAAGTGGCCGTAATGCTTTAGCAAGCCTACAAAAAGCCACGTTCCTCATTCAGTGTATTTCACCTGGGGGCTCATCCCACTCACAATACAAAATTAGAGACAAACTGGCTTTCATTCTAATTCCGTGTCTTTTACAGTTGATCATTTAACAGGATGGTAGATGATGGAATTGTTAATATGGGGGTAGATTCTCTGGTGCCCCAGGTTGCGTATTGTATGGCACATTCCGGTAGCGGGATCCAAAGCTGCAGAAGCAGGACTTCAGAAATAGTAGTAATAATATAAGGTGGCGAGGGAATATCTTTTATTAGACCAACTTTGGTGAAAGAGACAAGATTTCAAGCTCCACAGAGATCTTCTAATCTCCAATAAAAGATATTAGCTCACCACCTTCTCTCTAATATCCTGGGACCAACCTGGCTACAACTCTGCTAATAATAATCATATGGCCTTCTCTTCATTGAACAGTCTTTTAGCCACAGCAGAGGAGTAGGAGGCATTTTCCCAAGTACCAGTAACTACTGAATTACAGATAAGGTAAATTGTTATGCCCCACCTACATTTTACAACTAGTACTGCCACCATCCCTGCCCTGAAGAGTTCACAATCTCTTTGCCTTTTTTTAAAATTCTGCTGGGAGGTCAAAGCAATTTTTGCACCATTCCACTCTCTCTGGGGCAATGTTTCCAAAAGGTGATTTTAATCCCACTACAGAAGCAACAGGGGAGAGGCTTTATTCTTCCCAACATATAGAATATGGCAATCAGACCTTAGCCTTAACAAATATGAAGGTGTTGGCAAGGATTTTTCAGACCACCAACCAGGTCCACAGGTTACATCATAAACCTAGCAAAGCAGACAACCGCTGCGTCTTGTAGCAACAAAACCACTGCTAACTTTGAGCTCAAATCCAAGGAACGGTTTTATTTCAGCATTGGGTCAGAATGCCACACTCCAGTGATCAGCCAGCCAACATTTACACAGGCAAAGACTTAAGTCTCAGTACACTTCTTTTATACCCACGATGACACCGTCTCTTTTATTAACACCCCCTCCTCTGATTTGTTTAATAATTAATAATAGTATTACCACACATGAGGTAAATTCACCCAGTCAGTTTCACTTCCTTAAGTGTTGTAAAATGTTTGAAGTGGTTACTTGCAAGCTTTTATATAGCATATTTCTTGACCTGGAACATATATCCATAAAAATAAATGGGTCTGGTTTAAATCCCCTACAGACAGAAAGTTAAAAAACTCGGACTTATGGATAGGATGACTTCCTTAAATCATCTGTTATCCCTAGTTATTGCAGCACATGTAGTAGATGAATAGGCTCTGGCTGAAAATGCTCTGCCTTGCAGTACTGAGGCATTCACTGAGGGTAAATTACTGAAGAAACAGAGTCCTTCACTGGGGCTGCCTGTGTTCTGAATGGATGTGGGTTACACAAACCTGTAGTGTGTTAACTTTGCTGCTAGCCATTTTTAAAAGTCAGTTTAGAGGGTATGACAAGTGCCCAGGATGATAGGCTACAGACCAAAGTCTCTCATAGAACTGGAAAGACCTTGAAAGGTCATCGAGTCCAGTCCCCTGCCTTCACTAGCAGGACCAAGTACTGTCCCCTGACAGATTTCTTTTGCCCCAGATCCCTAAACGGCCCCCTCAAGGATTGAACTCACAACCCGGGGTTTAGCAGGCCAATGCGCAAACCACTGAGCTATCCCTGCCCCCTAATATCAGCCATAACAGTGTCAACAAGAGTCAGTGGCAATGCCAGCTTTCCCAGACCCCTCTAATAACGGAGCCTTACTCCTATCCTGGAAGGACAACCTCTATGTGTGAGAGGGTAATTTATTCTTCGTTCAATCCTTCTGTCTCTTCTGAGATTGCTACCAAGTGGTGTTTGGTCATGTGAATGTTTGTCCGCTAGCAACTGGAATAAGGTCACCAACTCATCTCACAATATGTTACTGAACAGCCAGTAGAGAGTGTCTATTGCTGTGCTCCTGAGACATCCAGTTCGCCCCTTTTTAATTATGACTATATTCAAATTTGTTTTATTGATTTGCTTTTCAAAAGAAGCTGAAAACAACATGTATATCAGTCTCTCAACATTTACATTAAACAAATGTGTTTAGGCTTAGTTTTTCAAAGGAGACAAAGACAGGCAATCCCAAGTCCTTTTGAAATTCATTGGGAGTTTGGTGCCTGACTCCTTTGGAAATCCCAGCCTTAAATCTTAAATTTTGAAATGCCCTAGGTTGGACAAGAGAAAATAGATCAAAGTCACAAAAATGATGGTACGAGGACAACTAAAAACAGCTGTAGTTAAAAGAAAAGGAATACTTGTGGCACCTTAGAGACTAACAAATTTATTTCAGCATAAGCTTTCGTGGACTACAGTCCACTTCGTTGGATGCATAGAATGGAACATACAGTAGGAGAATATTTATACATTCAGAGAAACATGAAAAGGTGGAAGTAACCATACCAACTGTAAAAGGCTAATTAATTGAAAGGAACTATTATCAGCAGGGGAAAGAAACTTTTGAAGTGATAATCAAGATGGCCCATTACGGACAGTTGACACAAAGGTGTAAGGATACTTAACTAGGATACGAAACTAGGGGAAATAGATTCAATTAACGTAATGACTGAGCCACTCCCAGTCTCTGTTCAAACCTAAGTTAATGGTATCTAGTTTGCATATTAATTCAAGTTCAGCAGCTTCTCGTACGTTCCTTGGTGCACAGTGAGAGTTGGACCCAAAACCTGCTGAAATCAATGAGAATCTTTCCATTGACTTCAATGGTCCTTGACTCTGTCAAGTGGCCTCTGTGACCCTGCCTCAGTCAGGCACTGATTCAGCAAAGCACTTAAGTCTCATTGACTTCAATGGCTCTTAAACACAATGCTTAAGTACATGCTTTAAGTTAAAGTTATATATACTTAAGTGTTTGGGACTGTGGCCTGCAGGAGTCCTTAACTAACTGAGTGCTCACACTGCAAGAGACAAGATGTTTGGGTGGAGGGTAGGTTTTAAATTTATTTATTTTCTTAATTCATTTAAAAGGCCCTGTTAAAAGTACATTAAAATTGCATGGTAAAAACACTCAAAAGCCAGAAAATGTCAAAGGTAAGGTGGCACAAATAACCTTAACTCTGTCCCCTTGTGCATTAGGTGTCCAATTTCATGATCACACATTATTTCTCACATAATACACTATAATATCAAAAAGTGTTTCCTACATCCTTGTAGGGCACACCTGTCTGAGTACCCTGACAGGAGCTCTTGCCTTTTTTATCACAGATATTTCATATAAATGACTTTCTTGGGCTCCCTTTGTCTGACACATACAGAGCAACAGACGATACACATGAATACCTAAAGTTGCAGACATTTTTTAAGGTTATCTTTTATTTGAAAAATAGCATATGATCATATAATTAAGCTGTATAGCAGTGATTTTCAACCTTTTAGGTACTGTGACACCATGTTACAGCAGAAAGTTTTTTGGGACACATCTCCCATAAGTTTCAGGCCTTCCCTCCCACCCAACCATACAAATAAGACAGGGTAGTCACTATTTGTCACGGAGTGTGAGGGAGTCAGGGTCCCCCACCCCCCACTTCCTGCGATTCACTGTGACTCTCTGCCAGCCAGTAAAAACAGAAGGTTTATTCAATGACAGAAACACAGTCCAAAACAGAGCTTGTAGGTACAGAAAATGACCCCTCAGTCAGATCCATCTTGGGGGGTAGGGAGCCCAGACCCCGGTGCTGGGCCTCCCTCCATTTCCCCAGCCAGCTCCAAACTGAAATCCCCTTCAGCAGTCTCCCCCAGCCATGCCCCCCGGCTCCTCCTCTAGCTTTGTCCAGTTTCCTGGGTGAAAGGTGTTACCTGGCCCTAAACCCCTCCTCGGCTCAGGTTACGTGCTCACGTATTATCCCTCAAGTGAAGTCACACCCTGATATCCCACCACCATCCAGCACCAATGCAGACAGTACCAGTAAAACTCCCACGCACCGTTCCCAGGTCAATACTCCCCACTCCGTCACACTACTCCATGAAACCTGCTTATGTCCCCCATATTGAGATGCTCTGCTGTATGTAATGTAACTCTTGTATGTGGACTAACTGCTATTGTTTTGTAAGGATGTGGGGCGTGGCTGCAATGACCAATGGTCCTTCTCCTTTTTAGAAGATGGGATTCTGGACCGTAGACGGCAGTTCAAACAGTGCCACGCTGCCGTTTACAACAGGCTCTGGTTATTATAGGATAATGTAATTGTTAAATACAAGCTCTTGTTGATTTAATATGAAGACCACCCTACCCTACTTCACTTTGGCATTTCCTGTCTTCTGAGTACTTGACCTTGCAACCTTAATGTTCAATTAAAGTAGCTTTTCTGGAATATGGAACAAGACTAGCCGCCAAAGTGGCTGATCGAAATCATGTATTCTCCATAGTAATCCCCTCAATTGACATGAATGAAGAGCCCGCTCTAGGATATATGTCTGTCAGTGTGCTCTGGGAGCAGTTTCTTCTCAAAATGGCACACTGTACTCTTGGTTACAAAGTACATCAGCTTATAGCTAAATCTGTATAGTTCCTGCATGTGATTCCACTTTAGCAGAGCAGCATGGGATTTTAGCCACGATAGGGGCCTGATCTTTTACCACTGAAGTCAATGGAAACTTTGCCATTCAGTTCACTGGGCATGGGATCGGGTTTTAGTGAGTATGCAGATGCTCAGAATTGGGCTCTTGAAACAGGGTGCTTACGAAGGGCTTTAGTGGCACTTTACACTGAATGGTGTTCACAGCTAGCCAAAATACGTTGGACTAGGCGAATACACAGGACCTGCTAATCTAATTTTGAAAGCAAATAGGTTTAATCACATTACGCACATAAAAGAACGTTATCTTGGTAGCAGGTTAAAGAAATACTGATTCAGTAATTGAGGCAGGAGGTTAAAGGGATAGCTAAAATTTCTGATTCTTGGAGGCTCAAGCAAAAGCAGACTGTACAAATATTCCTGAGAAGCTGAAACACATCACATAGGTCCTTCTCAGAGGACTATATTGACCGCAATGTCTAGGTGTAATGGGAAAAATTCATCTGGGGATTTGTGCACTGGATACCAAGAAATAAAATCATTTTATCATGTACTGCACCCAGGGAAATTAACTGATGTTAAACAACAGATCCTATAGTCTCTACTCAGGCTAAATTCCCACTTAGTTAATTGGGAGTTTTGCCTTAGTGAGAAGTGCAATCTTAGGCCTTGGTTCAAACAAGTCACATGCTTAACTTACATTCTTATTCAGCAAAGCACTTAAGCATATGTTGAAGTCAGTGGGACTTAAGCATGTGCTCAAATGCTTTGCTGAATCAATACCTTAATGTGGTAAAGCATTTGCAAGGAATACTCTCGATGACAGCTCTGTGAAGAGGGTGCCCGGATACACTGAATGCAACAGAAAAATATTGAGATCAACAAGGAAAATTAATTTTAGGTTAGAATGTAAGTGCTGAACTCTATCATCCGTACCAAAATCTGCATGCATACCACACATCATGCAAATCAGATGGCATTGATTCCATTTTGTTTCTTCAATCACAAAGTGAGAGCTAATGATGAACTGGATTATTTTTACATTTTAGCTATCAATTTCTCCATAAATAGGTCACCAATCCAAATTTTCTATATGTGATGGTAAAGCGACTCAGTATGTCCATCAGTCAGTGAGATGGCTGGTTACTTGGTAGGAGAGTTACCTATAGAAAACTGTGTGGCCTAGAGGATGGGGCACTGAATTGGCACTTAAGAAACCAGGGTTGTATTCCTTACTCTGCCTTGACCTGCTGTGTGATCTTGGGCAAGTAATTTCACCTCTTGGTGTTTTCCTCCCACCTTTTGTCTGTTGAGACATAAGCTCTTTGGGGCAGGGCCTGTCTCTCACAATGTGTATGCCCAGGGCCTAGTACAGTGGAGCTCCAATCTTGGTTGGAACCTCTAAGCGCTATGAAAAATTATGTACAATCATTCAAAATGATCAAAGGAAGCCCCAGTGACAGATGTCAGGACAAATCCAGATTCTTTATCAAAATCCCTACTATATAGGTAGCAATGACTGTGCTCTTCTTCAGACTTGGCTCGGGTCTCTGTGGTGGCTCTCGACTTAGGGACTTTTGGAAATGATTTTTTGGGGCTTTGGATCATTATAAGTAGGGACAGTATTTTTAACATTGAGTTAATATGGTACATAATAATGCAAAATCAGTTTTTAGGCTAAATGAATAGGTTTAAAATTATAGTATTTCAAGGTTTAAAATTATAGTATTTCAAGTTATAATCACTTGTGGGGAAAAATGGAATTGTTTTTGGCAGTTAATTTCTTCCAGTAACAAATCTAAGTAATGGGCATCTTCTATGGATGCTCCATGAGGTGCTTTACTCATGGGTCTGAATGTGATTGAGATGGAGCATTTGACATCTATGCTGCTTGCTTGAATGGTAAGAAGCTACTGAACTACTTGGAACAAGTAAAGGAAGTGACTTCTTATGACTGAGAGCATTAGGCCCGGAGGCCCCCTGCTGGAGGCCTTGCAGTCCTACTGTTCCCAGAAAAGAGCAGTGAAGGTGGGTCCTCCAAGCTGCTTAGAGTGGCTGTGTGGGTAGCAGCCAATCATAAAAAAGCTGCAGGGAAGCAGCCCGTCAGGGTCCAGCAGACTCATATAAAAGGAGCTGCAGGGCCAGCATAAGTTTAGTTTGTGTTCCTGGCTGGTTGTAGGGCTGGACAAAGCAGTTGCTGGCAGGGACTGGGGGAGCAAGGAAGGTGCACCTGGCTGCCTGCCTGCCTGCCAGGACTTGAGTAAGGCAGGGGCTATGGAAGTGGCCCAGGGAAAGGCAGTTAGTTAAAGGAATGTGGCATATGGCTGCTACTTAGAGGCCCCTGGGTCTGGACCCGGAGTAGTGGGAGAGCCAGCCCATGTTCTTCCCCTCCTCCCCCCAAATAGCCATTGGGGAAGTTTAAACAGGCCCAGGGCAGGGCTGTATCTGGAACGATTACCCCCAGAAGAGGCCTGAACTGAGACTGTCTCAGCTGAAGAGCTGGGGTCAGTGAACTGAGTTCAAGAGGAGTGGCTCAGCGGGAGAGCTGGGGTCACTGAGGAATCAAGTGAAGGTAAAGAGTCTCCAGGGAGGATGGGGCGCTGCCAGACCCCAGATGAGGATATCATGAATGGCCCTGTTGGATGGACTGACTAAGGACTGAGCTAGGGAGGGCTTAACTTCAGAAGTTAGTTTATTAAAGAGGGCTACAAAGCTAAAGTTCCATTTGATCTAGATCAGTGGTTCCCAACCTTTCTGTTGCAATAGCATATTCATGTTCCCAGAAGAGTGAGGCGGGCGCCGAACGACCAGCCGCCAAAATGCTGCTGATAAGCGGTGTCATCGAGAAGCGTCGCCACCAAAATGCTGCTGAGAAGCGGCATCATTGAGAAGCATCGCCGCCAAAATGCTGCCGAGAAGCGTCACTGCCGAAATGCTGCCGAGAAGAAGTGGCATTTCAGTGGCAACGCTTCTTGGCGTTGCCGCTTCTCGGAGGTATTTCGACGGCTGGCTATCCGGCAGCTGTGCCCCTCAGCGGCGGGTTGTCCGGCGGAAGCACTCCCTTGTCAGTAGGCGGGCACACATAAATGCCCCGGCGGGCGCCATGGCACCCACGGGCACCATGTTGGGGACCACTGATCTAGATTTTTACACCACCCTCATCACTGTAGGATCTGAGCACCTTCCCGCAGCGCATTAAGTGACTTGACTAACCTCTGTCTCTTTTTTTAGACGTTTTTCTCTCACCTGAGACTGGAGGAATGATAAAGAGGACAGGCAGCACCAAGAAAGGCTGGGAATTCTGCAGGAAGGCTGCTGCAGCCTCTCCTTAACCCCACAAATCCCGTGTACCCTCCTGCTACTGACAGCAGCTGCTTTTCTGGTTTTACAGCTGGCCACTCAATCTCCCCTTGTGCAGAGTTCATAAGGGCTACAGGAGGAGAGCACTGCTCCGGAGCAATTTAGGAGATACACGTGTGAAGAAGGCAGATGCCATGTGATGATCCCAAGCTTTGCTGGTGGAGTGGGATTTTGCGCCATGTGACAGCTTCAACCTCCTGGTCATCACAACTATGATGTTCTTTCTGCTGCTGGTTTCCTGTTTCCTTGCTCTTCTGGTGAGCCACAGTCTTGACTACTGCAGAGTCCTGGAGCTTAGAAGCTGTTGCATGCCTCACTTCACCTCGGCCTGGACAGTAGATCTCAGCAGAAGAACCCCATTTAAGAGTGCGCGAGAGAGAATTTGGGAAGGTTGGTGACCATTTTTATCCTTGCCCCTGTTTCAGTCTGGGAAGAGTTCTGTAGCACTCCATTAAAGTGGACTACGGAACCTTTAGTGCACACCAGCAGGGTCTACGGGGACCAATTAATGTGCAACATATTAGTGCACTTGAGAAATCACTCCCCTGTAGTAGTCCATGTTACTGCTCTGTGTGTATAAGTCCGGGAACAGGGACATCTCCTGTATAAACAAACTGCACAGGGAAAGGGGTGAAGTCAACACTAATTGAGTAATCATTTCTGGCATTTTCCCAGCATTTATTGGATAAACACCAGTTTGATTTTTTTTTTGTATTGGGGGTGTTGTATTGGGTGTTTACCTAAAATCAGAAACCCTAACTCTACATGAGGCTTTCCTCACAGTGTAGTCAAACCGCGCAAGGTTTGACGAAACTGTCGGTGGGGAGGGATAGCTCAGTGGTTTGAGCATTGGCCTGCTAAACCCAGGGTTTTGAGTTCAATCTTTGAGGGGGCCATTTAGGGATCTGGGGCAAAAATTGGGGATTGGTCCTGCTTTGAGCAGGGGGTTGGACTAGATGACCTCCTAAGGTCCCTTCCAACCCTGATATTCTATGATTCTAAGGCTCCTGGTACAGCTGAATGTCTTGTTATATGTTATCATACAGTATGACAGTAACTCCTCACTTAAAGTTGTCCTGGTTAACGTTGTTAAGTTGTGGATCAATTAGGGAACATGCTTGTTTAAAGTTGTGAAATGCTCCCTTCTAACATTGTTTGCAGGCTATCAATTGTGGCAATTCAACTGTCCCTTCCCCTAATGCCATGTGCTACTTCCTGAGACTCCTGACTGCTTGCAGGCGATGGGGAGGGGAGAAGAGGGGAGCTAATGTCAGGTGTCTGCTTAGTGGGGGGGAGGGGAAGAAGAGGGGGGCTAATATCCCCCTGCTCCTGCATCTCGCTTACCCCATCTTCCATAGAGCAGGGGAGACACACGAGGAAGGGAGATGCTGCCTTAGGCAGAAGCTGCAGCTGCCGGGCTTGCTGATCTAATTAACAAGGCAGTGTACTTCTTGATACTTAAAGGAGAAATGAGCATCTCTATCTCTGAAACACATCTGCCCTCCCTCCTTTCCTGCTGGCTAGTAGAGTGTGAGAGTTAACTCTTGAGGGCTCAGCCAACTGCTAGTTCATTTAGCAGTAAGGCATTCCCTGGGAAGTATCCCACCCTCTGACTCCTCCACCTCAACCAAGCTTCACTATCATCATCGCTGTGTACCAGTATTCAATTGTTTGTTTAAAACTTATAGTGTGTGTGTATATCTCTCTAGTCTTTTGTCTGGTGAAAAAAAATTCCCTTGAACCTAACCCCCTCATTTCCATTAATTCTTATGGGGAAATTGGATTAGTTTAACATCGTTTCACTTAAAGTTGCATTTTTCAGGAACATAACTACAACGTTAAGTGAGGAGTTACTGTATTATCATTGCCATGCTGGAAATTAGAGACTGCTTTACCAGCGCTTAAGAAATTATTTCCTTTTTCTGACAAATATTATTGTGGACTAACCAATTGGTGTTTCTTGGTTTAAACTAGATGATTGCTTTCCTGGTTTTTTTCTTTTGGTTGAAATGGTAGGTAGGCTGTATATTTTCAGTGGTAGAGTGACTGTTAGGACTATTGTATATCCTATTACAGCCTGTAAGATGAGAACCCTTGAGTCTAGTTCTCTCTTGATACTGGCAGATCTCTGATCATGCTGCTACAGATGACAATCACTTATAATCACAGCTGAAAACCTTCACCGTTAGAGTTGTGGAATGTTAGCAGTGGTGGGCAGCGGTCTCCTGCTTGGTCACCCTACACCGTCATTAATGTCCCTGCAAAAGTCCTTCCCTTTTGGTGGAAAACTGATAAATAGAGAACCTGTGAAAATGATTTTTTGCATGTGATGGTAAAAGGAACAGGTATAAAAAGCCAACCATCAAGTCAGAATTTATGTAGAGAGTGCTGTTGTCTTACGTCTTTCTGGGAGTGCAATGTGGCAGCTAGCAGCCCATTGTGTTTAAAGAGAAAGGGAGTGGGTGGAATTGGAAATGTAAAATTTTATGATTAGACTTCAGATTAGAATAGGATTTTTTTTTAAAAGGTCATACTTGTTAGGCGTCTGAATGGGGGTTTTGTTGATCCAAATGCCTTAGTCAGGTGAAGTAATCTGGGAACTGGATTGTGTCATATACACCTATTTTTCCCAGCATCATGCCAGCATTCACAGCTGCTGAAGGGTGGCCTTTAAAAATAAAAAATGAGCTTTTGAAAAAAATACAGATCCTTCCACACCTGCCCTGTTCGAGGCTATTGAACAAAGCTAAACAATTGCAGTTTGCAATTCTTTACACTCAAATACCACATCACTGTATTATGAAGGAAACGCTCCTGACACAAATATGCATGGCATGCAGTTCCGATTTTATAGGGACAGTCCCGATTTTGGGGTCTTTTTCTTATATAGGCTCCTATTACCGCCCACCCCCTGTCCCGATTTTTCACACTCGCTGTCTGGTCACCCTACTCACGCTGGGGTCAGCAGCCGTTGAGGCTAGACCTTGAACCTCTTTTTGATTTTTTGCTTATCTCAATAACGTACCTTTCACTTGCCTTCCCTGTATCTTGTCATCTTTCACTAAACCACTGCGTGGGTTCCTGACACCCAAGTTTAAAAAAAAAACACCCTGTCACTAATCTAGATGTTTAATTACCATAATTCAAAAATGATGCTGTAAAATAATTAATTCTGCACCAGTATCCTAGTCTCTTAATAAGATGCTGCCCGAAGGGGAGTCTTACCTTCCTATCCTCTCCACTTTCACCCTGTAGAACTCTTTAGAACGTCCCAGCCAGGATGTGCCATGCCCTCACTACCACCCCACCTTCTCAATAGGGTTAACACCTCCCCAGGTTTTTGAGGGGGAGGAGCAGGATGCAGATTTGCATTTTTTCCGTGTTCTTGTGCAATACTGGCATGCAGGGTTTCATATTCAGAATTTAATGTGGGGGGGGGGGAACCTGCTTGTGTTAGGGGATGTCACACTTTTGTCCAACGTTATGAAATATGAAAGGGGTCAAGAGCTACACGCCCCCTCCCCCCCTTTATTGTGACCGCTGTTGAATTGTAGCACCAGAGATGGCCCTTAGTCCCTTTGGCATGGCTTGTAGCTTTAGAAGACTGGGCAGCTCACACGATCTGTTCCTTGTTGCTTTTCTGTAAGCGCTTGATTTATGCGGAATGGGAAGTTTCCTGCTAATCTCCCATGGGGGGTGGTGGTGGGGGGAAATAAAGCCCCCGCTGTTGTTCAGTGTCTTGGATCCCACCTTTCCGCATGCCGAGACGAGGGGCATGCATGTCTCCCCTCTGTTTTGCAAGGCTGGGGGCATGGTCACTTCTCTACAGCCAGCAAAGTGTGTGACTCTTGTCTCTTGTCATCACCAGGCCCACAGGCAATTGGATGAACTTAAAATGCCCCGACTCCAGCTGGAGGGGCCCCTCCCCGAGGGCGGTAAATGTGTCTCCGTGGGTCGGGGTGGGGAAGAGCCCGCGGGCGCTTCTGCAAACCCCCCCCCCCCGGCTCTTTCCCCCCCCGGGAAGGGAGCAGGTGCAGCCCGGAGAAGTTGATCCCCGGCCGGCTGGAGGCGGGAGCCGGAGCCCGGCGGAGCGAAGGGAAAGTGAGTGAGCCTGTGCCCAGCCCCGGCAGCCCGGACTCCGCCCCCAGCCCCTCGCCTGCCCCGGGGCCCGCTGACGCCGCGCGGCTGCAATGGCACGGCGGGGAAGGGGACGGCCCGAGGCTACTCCCGGCTTTAAAACGGGCGCGGGGAGGCGGGGGCTGCTGGCAGTGCGGCGCGGCGCTCAGCGGCTCGGCTCTCCCGGCTCCCGGCCCGCCCCCAGAGTTCCCGGGCTCCCCGCCTGCTGAGCCAGCCCGCCCCGCGCCCCAGCCCGCCCGGCCCGGGCCGCCGCCGCCGCCGCCGCCGCGCTGGAGGAGCGACGGAGAACCGAGCCCCGGAGGTGAGCGCGGGCCGGGGCAGGTGGGCGCTGTGCGGAGCCGGGCGGCGGGTCCCGGGGCGAGCGGCCCCGGCAGGTGCCGGAGGTGAGCGGGGCTGTGCCGGGGGAAGCCGCCCACCCGGTCCCGGCTTTGCCTCCAGCCCGCCCGCGCCGGGCAGGGGCTGGGTGGGTGTGTAGCGGAGAGCGGCGTGAGCCCTGCCCGTGAGCCTCACACACGGGGGCGGGTGTTTGGTTGACGGATCCACTCACTGCAGCATGCGCCCCCCCCCCCCCCCCCCCAAGCCGGGAACTAACCAGCACCCGGGGCCGCCCCCGGGGCCTGGCGAGCCACAGAGCTGACCCGCGAAGGAAAGAACTTTTCATGAGTTTTACTGCCAACCGGGCATTCATATGTTGGACAATAAGTACAGGCGCTCATGTGTGCAAGAGAAAATGCCTATGTTGCACAAGAATGTGTGTGCAAGCCGTAGAGTGCAAATGACTGTCTGTGTGTACACATGCACGCACAACATACATGTATATTACTTAGGCACACAAGTGATGGCCCAGATCCTGCACCCTGAGGTGCACAACTCGACCCAGTGGGCATGCCATTGAAGTCAGTGGGGCTCTCAAAGAGCGAAAGGGTCCATCGGCATGGATCGGTTTGTAGGAACTGGGGCTCTTGTCTGTTGCGTGTGTACAGTTATTTTATATCGCTTTCCACAGTGATTAAAGTAATTCTGCACTTACCATACAAATTGGCGTATCTCTGATGAATGCAGAATTTTACTTGCATGAAGAAACCACAGGCTTGCGATTCTGAGAACTGCAAATGCAATCTCTTTTTCTTTCTGTGGTAAGTTGAACTGAAAGTGGCTGGCTTGCGCTTGCAAAGAGTGCTGGATTGGACCTAAAATGAGAAATGCATACTGCCGAAGTCTGACTTTTTATATTGGATAAAGAACAGAGGAAAGATTTTTAACATCTGTGTAAAAAGTGACATTTATTTTTTTTCCCCTTTAGACACATCTATCTGGTGTTTACCAGTTGATACCTGACCTTTTTTAAACAGCTATTATTTGGAAACTTTTGATTAAATCAGTAAAGCTTACTAATTAAACTGTCAGCAAGAACCATTTTAAGGAAATCATATTTTCTTAAACCGTCTTAGTATCTCAGCTGGCATTTTGCTCAGTGGGAATATTCCACTCCCATAAACTAGCTGAGAAATGTTTCTTGTCCAATCTTCTTTCTCCTTTCTTTCTTGAACTTCCTGCTAAGAATTCTAGTCCTCAGGTGTTCCACTCTCAGTAAAAAACAGACATGGAAATGAATGTTAAATCATCCTTTTGTTCTCATAATCTTGTTTTCTGCTGAAACATTAAGGATTATTCTATGTTTCCTTTGTTAGGAGGGCATTCTTTTAGCACCTGTATTCAAAAAAATTTATAGTATTTCATAATAAATGCCCTTAGAGCTTCATGGCTCCAAAATATGGAACATATCAGGCTTGATGCTGCAAGGAAGGTACTTAGCACCCCTGAAAAGTGACAAGCACGTTCAGCTTCCACTGAAGTCAGCGGCAGTTCAGGGTGCTCAGCACCTCTAGAGGATTGTGCCCGTAAGCACCAAAGTGTCTGATTTTGCAGACACTTATGAACTGAGTAACTTTATTCATAAACATAGTTCCATTAACTTGGAGGGGACTTCTCCTGTGAGTAGAGTTACTCATGTGCCTAGGTATTTGCAGTGACCTTAAGGCACAAAGGTAGTAGCTTCACTGGATTTGTGTTAAGACATATTCCACAGAGTACAAACTCTTAGAAATAAGAGACTGAGATGTACAGTTCGCTTTGTATCTAAAAATTACTTCACACTTACAACATGCTTACTGCTTAGAGACTTAATTGTTCCAGTTATGCCTATTTTTCCCATAGTTTAAGTTGGGTTAACGAATTTAGCGAAATGTTAGAGTCAAGCGTTTGGTGTGGGAGCACAATTTGCTACTTGCTAACATGTTATCTTGTGGAAATATATCCAGTTCTTATTTTGTTTGGAATCCAGAAGTTATCTGCATATAAAAGAGGTAAGAGTCTCCATACTAGAAATAGCTTAGTTGTAATTACCTTTAGTTCCCATTCAGATGCAGAGTTTTAAATGGAATTGTGTGTTTGTATATATTTTGCATTGCGGGTTAAGGGACTTGTTAATTTGCAGTGGTCTGTCTCTGTCAATATCTTACATGTATTTCAGTGCAGAAGTAAGTGCAGTGTCTTTCAAAGTGACTTCTGTGGTTTTGTTGTGGAATCCAGAAATGAAAAGGCTCTGTTTCATTTCCAGGTTTTTGCTGACATTAATTTGTAAGGATTTGGCTCTAGCTGTTTGTGAATGGCAGTACAACCCTGAGATTCAAGTGGTTCCTTGTTTGTTGTTCCTTCTATTTTTTTCCAGACTGAAAACATGAAACCATAACAGATTTTGTTTCACTTTAAAGGAAAACAGTTTTTTCCCCCTGATCTGCACCACTTTCATTATATGTGAATTTCCGCTCTCTAAAGGAGTTGGCAGAGCTGACTGTCTGATGTGTTGTTGGTACCATAAGTTGAAAATGTGGTGCAAGGAGAGCATAGGCGTGTGTTGCTTGTATTTGTTTTTTCAAGGGGTGATGCAGTAAACATCCTGACTTGTTAGTTTTGTATCATCTGGAGGGCATTTTAAGTAATTGGGTTTTAAAAATAAATACTGTAGGGGAACTTTCAAAATACATTCTGATAATCTTACTGTCTGTCCATGTATGGCAAATACTAAAACTGCTGATACCTTGCACTGATAACTAAAGAGGAGATTTATGCACAAAGTGCACCTTACAGGAAAATGTCTCAAGAATTGAAAATGTGTGTTCATTTGTAAATCATGTTGTTCTCTAATTTGCCTGCCTGTCAGTGGGGGCGCCATACTCAAGTATGAGAAGTTTCTTTCAGTGAAAGCAGGGTAAGTTTTCATCTCAAGGGGTCCGTGGTTGCAATAATAATTTGAAGGTGCATTCATATGACATGTAGGATATGGTTTTTTTTGTTAATTTTATGAATGGAAAACTCTGGTTTTTAAGAATAAAAAGATATATAACTTTTTTCTGAAATAGTAGAATGATTATCAGGCAGCTATTCTTAATAGATAAAATAAGTCATTTAGACTAAGATTTACTACCTGCCTGTTAATAAATACAAAATATTTCTTTTGTAGACAACAACTTGTTGGACTAGCTATTTTTCTCAGGCATTAATAAGAATATATGCATCTGTACTCACTTTCATTAATTATCTCTGCAGTTTATGTGCCATTCAGTTAGTTCAGATTGATGCTCTTTTGACTGAATCTTAAGCCTTTTTGTCACAATTGCATAGGTAAAAGAACTTGTAATTATCAAGCAAACTAAGTCAGTTGTGTCAAACCACAGCAATCACTTTGCCCATCTGTTGCAGTTTTGGATGTGATCAGGGAGAGGAGGGGAGAAATGATGCAAATCCCCCTCCATTTTGAAATTTTGGTTATGTTCTCCTCCGAAGATACTTTATTGAATATCGGTAGCCCTGATACCTTTTCTATGGCCCTATTCCTTTCAGTCTGTCACTGTGCACCACAGATTATGGTGGCTTAATTATAACAGATGGCTAGATCCTTGCCCTGCTCTGGTGGCCTGGCTTTGTGGTATTTTCTTTGTATATTAGCTTCAGAATCTGGACTCTTTGTAGCCTGATTCAGTGTTGCTGTAACTGCCAGGATCAGGTCCATCTTATTATTCTGTGTCAAGAGCAATCATCCGCTGCTGTGTGGTTTAAAATTTGTTTAGAAAACTTGAAAAGTGTGACTTTTTAAAATCCACACAGCCATGGAACTTTAGATTTAAGATTGGCAGAAGTAGAATGTCTAGATTATCTCATGTCACTGTACAGATCTTGGTGGTTTTGGATACAAAAGTGTGATGGGGGAACCACATCTATCTCAGCTATTTAAAAAAATGCACACCTTTCTGTAATAAAGAAAACTGGGGTGGGGAGAAGAGAAATCCCTCTCTTAAACTTGTCCTATTCCTGTGTGGCTTGATAACAAAATAGAGATCTGCACCATCGGTGTAAAGATTGAGTGAAATCCTGGCCCTATTGAAGTCATTGGGAGTTTTATCATTGGCTTCAGTGAGGCCAGGTTTTCACCCTGAACCTTCCTCTGATCAATTATCCTTAGTACAGATTAGACAATCTGTATTTGCTTTAGATTTCAATTTCCTTGGGACAGGGGCATTCCTTCTTGTGTTAGCACAGTGCTGAGTCTGCTGCTATCACTTGGTTTAATAATAAAAAGCTGTTAGTGTGTTGTGTAAATAAGAAGTTAGAGCTTTAAGTGTTCAGATGAATCTGTACTGTGCTCTTTCCTCAAGTATTTGCTAGCATATAAATATGTATCTTGGACTCTTTAGAACTTGTTTACTTAGTATTGTATGATGGCTTCAAAGGAAGAATCATGGTCTGCAGGTCAAGGCTAGTATACAGACTTTTTAGTTCAAAGATACATCTGTTGGGTCAGTGTAGGTGCTGAAAATGCACTGTAAATTCATGTTGGTAAATTGCTGCACGTGAACACTGAGTGCTCATTTTAAAAACCAAATACCTTGGTTACTCTATTGTAAAATAATACAATTATTGTTTTGAAAGGCTTTAGGGATTATTTTATTTCTTAGTTATAAACGTGCATCATACCTAACTGGGTTTTTTCCCTTCAACAGGTGAATTTTATTATTTGCAAAAGTCAGTGGCTAAGAAGTGCTTGTGTGCACTGTACCTTGTATCCTATTTATCTGGACCATGCATCTAAATATTGACTTGAAACATCTCAGCACTTCCAGTACTGGCTGAGGCTCGTCTCCGCAGAGGCTGCCAATTGTATTGGAGGTTCCCAAACTGGACCACTGTGTCTTGCTAAGAGTTAGCTGATCACATAGTGATGGCTATTCTCCTTGTTTCCAGCTGCTACACTGCACTGAAAGACACCTTAAAATACTCCTTACATGAAGAAATATTAATATAAGTAATTGTTGTAGTTCCCCCAATGAGGTGTTTACCAGAATGGTAGATGGTAGTCTGCCCAATTCTTAATGAAAGAAGAGGTGTCTGAGAGTGGCACTGATTCAGATCTCATGTTTTACACCAATTTTAGACCTCAGTAGGGTTACTTATACTGGTAAGAAACCGGGTGTAAGATGAGAATCCAGCCCCTAGTGTCTGTTAAGACGTGGCCCATACAGTGGGGAAAGTCTGACGCCCTGAATTATTTCTAATTGTGGTCCTGATCCTACCAGAGACTTCAAGGGAAGAAGGAATAGGTTGTTTTCTAATTTTTCTGGTGAGAAAAGCAATTAATTAAAGAACTAACTAACTAAATTGAGAATCCGTTTTTTCATTTGGGGTTCAAACAATGTGAACCCCAAATTCTAGGAGCACCTGGCATTAGCATTAATTTGGCAGAGTAGGGGGGAGAGAAGGCAGGGAGGGGATTATTTTCTTTAAACAACAACAACAACAAAAAAGGCTAGGAGAGTGCTACTTCTGCAGTATTGTCCTCTCTCCCTGGGGCGTGGGGCAAACTCTTCTCCAGTTTCTTCCCTCCCTCCACCCCATGGGATAATGCCGTAGAAGTTTTCAGTGTGGGCTTTCCCCATATAGGGAGAGATCAGGCCATCAGCCTTTTAGAAGGAGAATTGTAGCTGAAAATTTGCGTTTGGGGTCATCAGCATTTTCTTGATAACAAGTAGTACTGTTTATAGCATATGCTCGATATCAAAGTCAGCACTTGAATTGTGCCTTTACATGTATATGCCTCTGCTGGATTACCCTTGCTTAGATTTATGCAAATCAAATGGGGATGGCTATTCAAAAGCATCAGTCCGAGAGCTGGCAGTTTTTATTGAAGTATAGCACTTTAAAATGCTATTCACCATGTGTGAAGAAGAGTATACTGGTTCAACAGAGTGTGGTTCTGTCTCACTGATGAGTATACTCTAAATGCCAGTAAAATTGCAGAGAGAAGGTGGGTGAGGTAATGACTTTTCCTGGACCAACTTCTGTTGGTGAGAGAGACAAGATTTCGAGCCACACAGCAGGGCTCGAAAGAGCTTGTCTCTCCCACTAACAGAAGTTGGTCCAGTAACATATATTACCTCACCCACCACCTCTCTCTAATATCCTGGGGCTGACACTGCTACAATCACACTGCATCTAGTAAAATTGCAGTAATTTCTTAAGTTCGATGCCTCATTTAGAGCATTAATTTCTTTTATGTTCAAGGAACAGTAGAAGTAGTGGCAGGCTTGGTTGGGGTCAGGATACAGTGATAAGTGAGGATTAGGTGTGTGTTAAATAGAAGTTTAAAATAAATGAATAAAATAAGATGTGTGCAGTGCTACTAAATTAACTATTTGTAACCTTTATTCCCTAGTTTCCCCTTTATCTCTCTCTCTCCTTTTTTGGTCTTCCCTCATCTTGTCATGTTCCTACTCAGATAATACAGCTGTTTGAAGAATGTTCAGTTTTTCTCTAATTTCTCAGTGGGGCACCAATCACCATATTCATAGAATCTCAGGGTTGGAAGGGACCTTAGGAGGTCATCTAGTCCAACCCCCTGCTCAAAGCAGGACCAATCCCCAATTTTTGCCCCAGATCCCTAAATGGCCCCCTCGAGGATTGAACTCACAACCCTGGGTTTAGCAGGCTAATGCCCAAACCACTGAGCTATCCATCCCCCAGTTCTCCGTTCTCAAATAAGACCCAAAAATTTTAGAAGTGACTAGGGGACCTCAATTTCTAAGTTCCTACCCTGAGATACTTTAATATGAGCTTGATTTTTTTCAGAGAGTGAATGCTCAGCACTTTCTGAACATCTGGCCCCTGAGCACTGAACATCATTACTTTGTTTTGAAAATATAACCTAACTTTTGCAGGATTTTTGTTGCGTTCAGTGTTATAAATGCTTACCATGTGCATTTCAGGTTAAAACAGTCTCTGATGGCAAGATGTGTATATATTTTTTTACTATTCTGAGTTAGATAACCTGTCCTCAAAAAGGTATATTTCAAATGTCTGCATAGCACCATGTACACCTGTGGCAATTAATACGTAATGTGTGAGATTATGCTTGAAAGATGACACTGCTTTAAAACCTTTTCAATATGTCTTAACAATCAAACCATGTCATGTATTTTGATTAACTTCTCTATAAAACCAGAAAACATCCTTCTATGCTTTCAGGGTGTATTTGTTTGCTGGAAACCAGAGTCTTCCATTCAGGTGCATTTGGTGCACCTGGCTAGCTACTCTGCAGACAAATGTAAAGTTTACACTTCAGACTGCAGCAAGGTTCCTTCATTCTTGGGACCTACGTAGACCAGTGTCCTTTGGATTGTGAGACTAATACTCACTATAGGCCTGACCCAAACGCCGCTGAAGCCAATAAGGGGGACTCCATCCACTTCAGTGGGTTTTGGATGATTGCCTGTTCTGTTCATTCCTTCTGAAACACCTGGCATTGGCCACTGTTGGAATACAGGGTACTGGGCTGGATGGACCATTAGTCTGATTCAGTATGGCTGCTCTTATGAGTTAGAGTTAGGAACAAATCAAAGATCACATTTCAAAGATTGCTATGCTTATTTCACTTATGATTGCAGGCATATGCAACTATGAGAAGCTACTTGTTATTTCAGTCCCAAAATATTAAAAAAAAAATGTTTAGAAAGTGGGGGCAGGTTCAGATTTTTGCTTTGTTACAATTTAAAATGTTTGTCAATAAATTCTGGAGCATCTCATACTTTAAGTAATTCTTAATTGTCCTGGTATCAAAAAATCCTAATCCATGAATATCACATCTGGATGATGGATTGTGACTCCTGGAAATACAGACTTAAGACTGGGGATTACTAAAATCCCTTTACTTCTGCCATTTATCATAATTATAATTTTCATTCAATTCTAATATAATTGTTGCCTTAATAAAATGTTCTAATTTAAAATATTCTGAGATTTAAAATGTTGTCTTGAAGCTTTATATAACGCCCTTCTTCCTGAAAACAAACTGACTATCTCAAGGTACAGTCTATGACTTTTTTGTGTGTGAGATTAATTCTTTGAGTTTCATAAAGAAAGGTAAATGATTTACAGCTTATATAAATTTTCAAATTCTGCATGCTTCATGGCATCTCCAGTAGAATTATGGAATTATGCAATTTTATAACTTGTCAAAGCTGCAAGAGCAGACAATACTACATAGACATAACATGTTAGGGTGGTGGTAACAGTAATAAAATGGGAGAAGAACTATATGAAGAAGGTAAGAGGGCACTGGATGGGAGAGGTGGTGTTCGGAGGAATGAAGGCCTGGCATTCGTTGAGGCAGCTCAACTTTTCTATCCAAATGTACCTAGAAACAGGGTTTGAATTTCTTCAGGTTCATATAATTGAGGTCTGCATGCCACACTCTATTCTGGGCATAAACCTGCTCTTCCATTTTTGTAAAATCACGTACTTGTTGATCATTGCAGCCATCAAGAACCCAAGTCTTTGTGGTGGAGTTAAACCCAGGTTAGCGGGTCAGTCCGTGGAAGTTAATTTCCCTTTGGGGTTCTGGTAAGGAAAATTTGAGCATCTTATGATACAACCATAAGTTATGAAACAAATTACATTGCATTATAAATCAGTGCAGCTCATCTAGTTTTCTCTGTTCTATTTTTTTACTTTAATTAAGGACCACCTTTCCCATTTAGCCTAAGTTGGGCTCCATAGTTGGGGACAGTTTTGAACCTGCACTTTATCACTTTTACATCAAAGCTCCTGCCTGCAAATCTAGGACTTTGACATTCACCTTACCTAAATGGTGAGTGACTTAGGTGGAAAACTCTGCTTCTAAATATGGAGTCCACTGTCTGAAATCTGGCTCTGAGCATACAGTGCAGAGTGTAACTTTTTATCGGTTACAGGCTATTGCTACTAATCTGATGAATGAACTAATCTAACTAAAATTTGACATGACTCCACTGAGGTTCAGCCCCCAGTGCCTGTACCAGAGTTTAGGTTTGACATTTTTCTGCATGTTAGCACAGTGAGCCAGTATTAAGTCATAAATCCTAGTCGGTTTGTATGTGCAGCCGATTTGGTTGGCTTTTTCCATGGTTTTTGACCCTTGTATTCTTCGCCTCTGGTTTAAGTCACTACTGCTTCTTGCAGGAAATGGCAAATAGATTATTTTGGATGATACTGATAACGTTGTACGTTTCTGTGTAACCTTTAGGCAAGAGAAATGGATCTGAGCCCTAACTAGTATATTTTCAATAACATGTTTAGCTTTTGATTGTTTCTCATTGTAGATACAGAAATAGAATTTAAATACCCTAAATAAGGTCATTTTCACCTTTAGGGTATTTTAGTTTTTATCATCTCTGGAGTTTCCTGATCTCAGTGTTTCTAATCTTAGTATTTAACCTTGATCAGAAGGTTTCGGTTAGCTGCTTTTTATTATACCTGAAGCTATAAAACTAACACTTCAGCTACATTGTTAAACCCTTATATTTGAAAGCCAAGCATTCTGGGTCGGTCACTGAGGTTGCTAAGTATAATTGGTCTCTGTGTGTAGGTTGGAGTTGTGTAATGCTTGCTTAACAGCCAAGTGACAAGTAGTGTTTCTGTATGTTGAATCACCTCTCGGTGCACTGGGATTGGGTAAAACCCATGAGTGCTAAATGTGAATTCATATGAACATGTGTTGAAATAGAAATTTCACACACACATTTCACTTAAGCCCCATGGTACACAGATGTTTTTGTAACCACGATGCTATGAATTTTGCTTGTTATAAAATTAAACTGACACAGGTTCCATTTCGGACAATTGCTGTGATCACTTTCACCACTCTAGAACAGTAGCTCTGTTATACTGACCATCCTCGTGGATTGTCTGTTTCTAGCCAGAAACAATAATAGCAGGAAACAAAGATATGTAGTCATTCTCTCCAGTACTTAATGAAGGCATTCATTTGAAAGTCTTAATGGCACAAACATAGAGTATATAGTGTCCTGAGAATGGCATTATGTGTATTATGCAACATCTCATGATCTATATGGGTGATGGTGTGTGACTATCCTGGATGAATTGTAAATGATGTGATCCTCAGTAGTAATTCCTCCCCGATACCACTGAATGAACAATATAATGTTCTTGAAATAGGGACTCCAAACAAATCAGGGGAATGGAATTTTCACACAGTAAGCACTTGTATAGACAAAAGTTGGGAAAGTCAAGGAAGTGTAGCAGTCAAATTGGCTGAATGTGCTAGAGTGCTTTACTGTATTCATAATGCTGAAATACAACAGGCTCAGTTCTGCCACCCTTACTTATCCTTATTGGGACACTCACATAGGCCCCAATCCAACAAAGTGTTTTAAGCATCAGCTTAATTTTAAGCATGTAACCCTATTGGGGTTGGGAAAGAATTTCTCCCCCGCTCAGATTTGCAGATACCCTTGGGGCCCCACCCCCCTTTGCAGCTTGGGGCACACGTCTCTTGCTGGTTTGGACTAGAGTAAATGGTGGATTCTCTAACTTGAGATCTTTAAATCATGATTTGAGACTTCAGTAACTTAGCCAGTGGCTATGGGTCTATTACAGGAGTGGCCAGGTGAGGTCCTGTGGCATGCAGGAGGTCAGACTGGATGATCATGATGGGCCCTTCTGGCCTTAATGTCTAGGAGTCTGAGTCTGCTGCTGATTTCAGTGGAACTGCTCTTGCTCAAAGCTAAGTCTGTGTTAAAATGCTTTTCTGGATTCAAGCCTCTCTGAGCAGCCCATTGAAATGAATGTATGAAATGCATCGCAAGGTAATTGAATAAGGGTGGCAGAATCGGGTCCTTGGTAGGCATAAAAAATGTTCTCTTGACCAACATTTAGACCCTGCTATAAATTGCCTGTTTTCTGGGGTTGAAAGTCCCCTCAATGCTGATGGTCTGCACATGGTCCTGTGTGTCACATATCCCCTTAATCAGGGGGTTAGTTATAGTGTGAAAGGTGTATGGGGCCTTATGCAGTGAATTTCACTTTGAAGACCTATCCGATGGCATCAGTCGTAATAGGAAAATATTTAGTTATTAGCAAGATTTTAAGTTAAAGTGCTTTCACTTTAGTTCTCTACTGCACTAGTGACACATCATCAAAGCAAGTACGAAGGGGAAAAAGTAGCCTACTTGCCTTGAAACAAGATTAACTGCAGAAATATGGTATTGCGATGAATTGGGGAGTCTGTCTGTGCACCACTTTGGAATCGTGGATAATTTTATGAAACTGTGTTGTGGAAAGCCTAATATATATATATAAAACATGTATATCTATCACGGTTGTCTCTGGCCTGACAGAGACCTGACAACGGTGAGTGTTCAGCACTCAATAGTCATCTATTCAAAGTAGAACACCTCGGGGCAACCAGTTTGCTCTAGCTGGGAGAAGACATTTTCTCCTCTTGTCTGAAAGGAGGGGGTTGTGAGAGCAATGGGAAATTGCTGAAAGCCTGAAGAAAAGAAGCAGGTGACCCCAGCAGAAGTCTGTAAAGTGATTCACGGGGGAAATTGGGGAAAGAGACCGATTAAGATAAGAGAGGCTGCAGGGGCAGGATAGAGGAGAGGGCAGAAAATCCTGGTGACCTTCCAGATGGAACATTCATGATTCCTCCCATGGACTCACTAGCTCACCCATCACTTGGGAGGAACATTGTGTTTTGTGCTTTGCATGATTAAGTATAAATGAGCATAAAGGTGTTAGACTGGGGTGGGTGGATGGACTGTCTCGCAGCTGCTGGGGGCCCCTGACAGAGTTAACCTGTATCCAGAAGCTTTGCACCTTTTGGGGTGGAATTCTGGGAGACGGGTGTGTGTAAGTACTGGAGAGTGTGAAGGGTCGGTGCTGCATCCAGAGGTGCTAGGCAGCTGGCCAACGGGTTCCAACACTTGGGATGGGGGTGTGCCAAACAGAAGGACTGTTCACTGAGCGTGTGTCTAGGGAGCTGAGACTGGGGCAGTGGCTAGCCTCTGTTCAGGTGCCAGGAGCTTGAAACACCTAGGAGACCCAGAGCACAGGGGCTTTGATTCTCCTCACAGCAGTCCTCATGCATGTCCAGGAAAGGGCCCACTAGGATCTGTGACTTTGCTATAAAAATTTCCCTACAGCTGCACACGTTTTTTGTTTAGAGAGGTTAAAAATTAGTATCGGCCTCCTCCCTTCCCTACTCTTGCCTGAATATTAACAGTGATCGATATGAAATATAAGTTATGATTGTTGGACTCATCTGATTTATGGAAGCAAGGACAGTCTGATTCAAACAAAACATCTGTCTTCCATGTCATGGAAAACATTTTCGGAGCTTCTGTGGCCTTTGTTGGACAGTGTATTTTATATTTAGTCTTAGACTCCTAGAAGATTAGTGTTGGAAGAGACCTCAGGAGGTCATCTAGTCCAACCCCCGGCTCAAAGCAGACCAACTAAATCATCCCAGCCAGGGCTTTGTCAAGCCAGGCCTTAAAAACCTCTAAGAATCGAGATTCCATCACCTCACTAGGTAACCCATTCCAGTGCTTCACCACCTTCCTAGTGAAATAGTTTTTCCTAATATCCAACCTAGATCTCCTCCACTGCAACTTGCCCACAGAAATTGATTTTGACACCTTTTTGAGGAGAAGCTGAGTTCTGGTGCTATCTCTCATTTCAGTCGAGTGATTTCATTTAGGAGAAAAGTCTTGTATTGTGATTTTTTTGGATGTGAAAATGCTTCCTTTTAATTAATGCGTTAGTCTGATTCTCTCTCTCCTTTTTCAGTTTAATGTGGATAGCTAGCATAACTGGAAAGGATTAACATAAAAAGTGATGAAAAACATTTTAATCTGAAAACTGATCCATTAGGAAGGAAGGATTGCTTTTTTTAAAATAGTGCATTACACAGATTAAAACGTACCCTTTTAAAGATAAATTTAGAGTTTTGAATCCAAAGTGAAGAAGAGAAGAACCTAATAAGATCAGGTTAATTACTTGTGTGACTCAGAAATGTGACTTAAAAAAATCCTAAAATGTTAAGTGGGAGGCGGGCGGGGGGGAAGCACCACTTAGAATTATATTTTTATGAAACTGACTTTCAAAATGGAGCCATACCTTGAAAATACACAGTTATATGTGCAATACACAACTTTGAATATCATTTAACATTTTAAAATGGGAATGGCATATTAGACTTTTGAACAAAATCATAGGCCCTTAGGAATCATTGCAAAACAAAACCTCTTTGTTCTTTTAATTTCGTTTGGGTCACCACCACTTCTCTATCAAAAGTTCAGTGTTTAATTTTGGTTCAAGATACGGAATCAGAAAAACTGCTCTGTGGAAATCCTAGCCTATATCTTGCAATATCTTCTCCAGAGACTGAATAAAGAGAGGTCTTGTTTGTAGCTTTTACAAGTAAGTTAGGGGAGCTCAAAGTCCATGCAATTCACTGAAGATTAGCTGTACATTGTACTTTTTATTAAAAAGCAGTGCAATACCAACTCTTGCACCTCACGCTCAAAATGTATACACTGGTGAGCATCCTGAGTGCTGTGTGGTCCTCAGGTAATGGTGAGATATGTGGGTCTCTGGGGTTTGTAGATTTCTGTACAAGTAAAACCAGCTCTTACACTGTTTTTGTTTTTTTTTAACTCCTAACCAACTATTGTCTTAAGTCTTCCTGGTGCAGTAATGGCTTGGGTTGCAAATGTCTTTTGCTAACCAGGACAAGGGATTTAGTATTTTCTTGGAGCCTGATCCTGTGAAATGACAAGCACCTTCAACTTAGCAGAGACTGCTTAATATCTTCCAGGAGATGCTCAGCACCTTTCATGATCAGATCCTGGCTTTGAAAATTCCAGCGATGGATTTGAAGTCTTGAACTGTGGTGTCAATTCAACTTTTCTGGCTCTAGTCCAAGGATAATCATTCCACTTAGTAGAGCAGTACAAATGCAAGATAATGGGTACAGATAACCAGGATTTAATATTATATTAGAGTATTTTCCTTTTACCTTTAAACAGCTGTATTCTGATTAGATGTTCCTTATAAAGCGACAAAGAGTCCTGTGGCACCTTATAGACTAACAGACGTATGGGAGCATAAGCTTTCGTGGGTGAATCCCCACTTCTTCGGATGCAAGATGGGGATTCACCCACGAAAGCTTATGCTCTAATACGTCTGTTAGTCTATAAGGTGCCACAGAACTCTTTGTCGCTTCTACAGATCCAGACTAACACGGCTCCCCCTCTGATACTTATAAAGCAGTTCATTGTTAATAAGTGTCTCCTAGAAACTGGCATATAGTGTTACAAAGCTCAGCTGGAGCATAGCTGGCTGTAATCTGGCAACAAATTTCAGGGTGTTGCCTGCAACTGGCATCTTAAGATGCATATGTCTCCACCAAAATCACCTGTTGGTAACTTTTGCCTCTCTTGGTATTTTCAAAAGCACAAAATTAGGTATCCAAATGCCATTGACGTCCAGTTGGAGTGGGGAACCGAGTTCTCATTTGTACCTTTCAAAATCTCTCCCCCCTCCTCTATTCTTAAAGTAGGTTCCAAGGTAAAGATGGCCAGTTGAAGTTTGTGGGAATGAACTTCTGGGTGCCCAATATGTAGATATCTATGGCTAGTGGTATAAAAGGTCTTATTGTTATGAGATTGGGATGATCCTATTAATTTATTTGTGTGGCAAGACCAAGAGTAAGTTATGCTAATTAAGTGCTGATTGCACACTTCTGACTGCATGACCTGCCCGCAACCCACTAACCCATTTCCTTGGTAGTTATTGTAACATTCCAAACAGAACAGCTTCAGAGAATTAGCACTTGCTTTGTAATCAACATGCGAGGGAAATATTTCCCTGGCCCTCCCAAGGATAGAAACGGAAGTGTTATTTCGCACCATCATGTGTTCTGTATATGCCACGTGGATTATAGAAAATAATATTTATTTTATTTTTAGAACTGTAGTTCTCAGTCTTGAGGATCTATTTTGTCACATCTTAAAACTCAAAAGTACTTGGCCCGGTCATCTTTACAATTTTAATCAGTGTAGTTATAATGGGTTCTTATTCTAACATTATACTTTAAATCAGCCTGCGTTCCATTTCACTATTGCCAATGTATCACCAGTGGTACCTGTACCACAGTTTCAGAAATGCTGTTTTAGTGCGTTTTTTAAATGTATTGTGATGTTTTCCCCCGTTTCTGAAGTAGAATTGAGAGTCCTACCATATAGGGCTCAGAGAACTATTAAAAGCATTTTAAAATGACTTAAAATAATCTTTCTAGACTTAAAATGTCCTGATTTCAAATTTCAGGCCCTTCCATGGCTAGAAGTGAGGGCTGTGTCCCTTTGCGAAGCTGGGAATCTCCCCTTTGGAGAAAAATTTACAGGCATGTTGGTGAAATCTGTGCATATGGACCGGTCCTCCTATGGGTTTGGAAGCAGTTGGAGCTAGCTTAACATCAGCATTAATAGGGACCTGTTCCTCAGACCAGCTTGCTTGAATAGCTTTAATGTTTCTACAAGAACCTAAATATAAATCCTCTGAAAATGTAGGATACAAATGCTCTCAATTTCAAATACATACACTTCATTCTCAGAGCTGTGATTTCTCATGTATCTATATCTGGCAGTTCTGACCGCTGTAGTGTGTTTGGCCTGGTCCGCAAGCCCATTAGTCCTTGCACTGACACCTGGATTACTTTGAGGAGAACTCAGGCCTCCTGGGATAGTGTGGAGGAGTATCACTTGGCCGCCTTTCATTTTTCTCACACACCTTGGCAGTAACAATTAGCAGAAACCGCATGTACCAGTTGGCTGTGGACGCTTTTAGACGCAGTTTAGGAAGACAGCAAACCGGTCCCTGGTATTAAAAAGATTGAGAAACATCGATTTAGAGGAAGGTCTTGTTGTTGTGAGGGGTAATTTGCCCATCACTGTGTAGTGCCTGCTCAGCACATTAGCTCTCTGCTTTTGCGTGCCTGTTATGTGCACCACATGTGAATATCTAGCTAGGTCCTGACTGTATATTGCTCCTATCACCATATCATGGAAGTACCTAAGGATAAGGGATGTTTCTCTGCTTACACGAAGAGTCTTCCTGCTTCCTACACCAAAACAGTCTTCTTGTGTCCACTTGTCTGTTTACGTTCGAGATGGCAGTGAACTTACCCAACACTAGCAGTTCCTTTGAATAGTGTCTGAAATCATTGGTCTTGCTGCTTGTAGCTCTAGTCATCTTCTGTGATGCTGTTGTTTTGGTGTCTGCTCTCAGCCCCTGAACAGGATGATTCTCTAGTTGGGTGTCTCTGCTGCTGAGGTTCGTGTTCATTATTACAGTTTTCCATGGTTGGGTTTGGTGTATAATCCCCTGGGTGATCCACTGTTCCAATAGCCATCAGCCTAGAGGGGAGGGTACTGCAGCTGAGATGGGTATTTTCTTCTCCTGGTGGCACTGGGAAGTCCTCAGTGGTTTAGTGTGAACCACTGTGGAATTCTCAGGTGACACTTTGTGCAGGGACGCATTTCCTACATGAGGTCATTGTGTCGATTAGCTGTAGCGGGCTTTGAATGGGAGGATTTCTGTTTGATTTGGTGAAAGCTTACCAAACTCTAGGGGCAGAAGCACTTTTGGGCTGATCTGAACTCCCAGGTGATGCAGGATTTGAGATGGGCGTATGCTGCTACTCTTGAAATTTATCATAAATCTGTGATGGTTCAGCACACATATTTGTTGCCTGAGAACATAAGAATGACCATATTGGGTCAGACTAATGGTCCATCTAGCCTAGTATCCTGTCTTATGACGGTGGCCACTCCAGGTGCTTCAGAGGGAATGAACAGGGCAATTATTGAGTGAGCTATCTATCCTCTGTCGTCCACTCCCAATTTCTGGCAGGCAGTGGCTAGAGACACCCAGAGCATGGGATTGCATGAAATTATGAAGTTATCTAATTCTTTTTTGAACCCAGTTATAGTTTTGGCCTTCACAACATCCTCTGGCAACGAGTTCCACAGATGGACTGTGCGTTGTATTAAGTAGTACTTTCAGGTTTGTTTTTTAAACCTGCTGCTTATTAATTTCATTGGGTGACCTGCAATGACTTCTGATCAGAATGTGTCCTGATGGATATCGTACATATTAGGTACATTTTGTATCCCCTGGGATCTGCAGTTAACATAAGCGTAGTCAGTATTTTGTTAAATACTCAAAGTTGTTGAGACACAAAATGATTCTTCTGGATGATACAGCTTGTGGTATTTTTTTTCTGTGCTGGTCTGACCTGGAGTGTGTGAATATACAGTACCTCTCTTTTGAGTTGCTGGATGTGGGGAAATTCGTTGTCTTTTTTTAATGCCTTATTTTCTTTCATTAGGGCAACAATCACACTATCATGACCCAATGTCATCTTTCCTATGTCAGACTTTCTTTAGTTCACTACTTGTCTTCCCCCCCGCTCCCCAATTCATCCCAACTGGTAAAATCTTAGCACTAGATCAAAAATAAAGTCTTTCCAACCAAGTTAATCTGAGCAGTATTTGTCTTGAGAGCTTCCCACAGCTGAAATTGAGGTGCCGTTCTCACCCCATCAACCTTACATTTCAAGCATGGCCAAATGAGAGATCTCCTTAAAGGCAGAAAGCTAGAGGGGGAAAATCACAGTGCACACAATTCGTTAGATAATTAACTAAATGTGAAATCCTGCAGATTACACTGAATTATTAATATGTAGGCCTGATTCTCCACTGCTTTACATCAGGTGTAATCACAGAGTGGGCCAGCTCCTAAAATGGTATAAATGATGTAGCTCCTTTGAAGACACTGGATTTGTGCTGATTTACACCAACTGAAGATTGGTCCCAGTGATTGGGTTTAAAACATGAGTGGTGTAAACACTTTATGTAGTCATTTACCCCTGTGTAAAGTAGGAATAAGTGAAACAGTGGAGAATCCGCCCCTTTCTACACTACTACTCACTGGTCAACAGTTCAGTTGTATAGAAACACAAAGATACTTGAAATATTAAATTTAATCATTTTAAAATCTCTACTACTGTTACTTTTTATTTTTCGTGGAGCTTTTCTCTTTACCTGCGGCAAAAATATTTGATTTTTAAAAAAATCTTGCATGAGAATTCCAAAGGTAAACCGGCTGATTCTTATGTTTTATTATTTTTTTAATTAAAAATGACTAAGAAATTATCGTTTTATAAACTGGCCATATTGCATGTTGAGAAACTTTTTATTCCCCACAGATACTTTAAGCTACAAAAAACCCATACTGTTGTAGAGCAGAATGGAGCCATTCGTTAAATATACAGTTAATGAATATTATGTCCTTATATGTGGAAATAAATATTTCACTTGCTTATCTGACCGATTGGGAACTTTAAATGATCAGTACCATTATTTTGCCAAAGTATACTTTTAATAATTCCTATTACTGTGGTGACCGGAACTCCTTGTTCTGTCATCTGGTACCACTGAGAACAGTCTAGATCCATCCTCTTTGGAACCCCCTTTCAGGTAGTTGAAAGCAGCTATCAAATCCCCTCTCACTCTTTTCTTCTGCAGACTAATCCCAGTTTCCTCAGCCTCTCCTCATAAGTCATGTGCTCCAGCCCTCTAATCATTTTTGTTGCAATCTGCTGGACTCTTTCCAATTTTTCCACATCCTCCTTGTAGTGTGGGGCCCAAAACTGGACACAGTACTCCAGATGAGGCCTCACCAATGCCGAATAGAGGGGAATGATCATGTCCCTCAATCTGCTGGCAATGCTCCTACTTATACAGCCCAAAATGCCGTTAGCCTCCTCGGCAACAAGGGCACACTGATGACTCATATCCAGTTTCTTGTCCACTGTAACCCCTTTTCTGCAGAACTGCTGCCTAGCCATTCGGTCCCTAGTCTGTAGCAGTGCATGGGATTCTTCCGGCCTAAGTGCAGGACTCTGCACTTGTCCTTGTTGAACCTCATCAGATTTCTTTTGGTCCAATCCTCTAATTTGTCTAGGTCCCTCTGTATCCTATCTCTACCCTCCAGCGTATCTACCACTCCTCCCAGTTTAGTGTCATCTGCAAACTTGCTGAGGATGCAATCCACGCCATCCTCCAGATCATTAATGAAGATATTGAACAAAACTGGCCCCAGGACCGACCCTTGGTACTCCACTTGATACCGACTGCCAACTAGACATGGTGCCATTGGTCACTACCCGTTGAGCCTGATGATCTAGCCAGCTTTCTATCCACCTTGGAGTCCAAAATAAGACACAGTATCATCATGCCACTATGTAAATCCATGGTACGCCCACATCTTGAATACTGCAAGCTATTCTGGTTGCCCCATCTCAAAAAAGGATATATTAGAATTGGAAAAGTTATAGAGA
The DNA here is from genome assembly GCA_033296515.1 of Macrochelys suwanniensis. NCBI lineage: Eukaryota > Metazoa > Chordata > Testudines > Chelydridae > Macrochelys > Macrochelys suwanniensis. The sequence continues at coordinate 18,162,457 of CM065779.1, read as the reverse complement.
AGGGCAACAAAAGCATTAAGTGTATGGAACAGCTTTCCTGCGAGGGGAGATTAAAAAGACTGCGACTGTTCAGTTGTCTCTTTCTTTTCTAAACTGAGGGGCAATATGATAGAGGTCTATAAAATCATGAAGGGTGTGGAGAACGTGAATATGGGAGTGTTGTTACCCTTCACACACCATGGTCCCCCAATGAGGTGAATAGGCAGCAGGTCTAAAACAAACATAAGGAAGTACTTCTTCACACAATGCACAGTCAATCTGTAGAACTCATTGCCAGGGATGTTATGAAGGAGAAAAATATAACTGGATTCAAAAATGAATTGGATAAATTCATGGAGAATAGGTCCATCAATAACTATTAGCTAAAATGTTCAGGGATGCAATCCCATGCTCTCGGTGTCCCTTAACCTGTGACTTCCAGAAGCTGGGACTGGATGACAGGGTGGATCACTCGATAAATTGCCCTGTTCTGTTCACTCACACTGTAGCATTTGTCATTGACCACTGTCAGAAACAGGATACTGGGCTAGATGGATCATTGGTCTTACCCAGTATGGCCGTTCTTATGGTAACAGAGAAACCACTTTACAAGCTGTCCTGCACTGTTCATTGTGATAGGCGTATGTGACCATCACATGTATGTGTTGTATACCAAAAAGGAAGGTGAGTCTCCAAGGTTTCACATGCCCTTTGGACGAAGATGTGATCCACGGAGGGAGTTCTGTCACACCGATCAGCTGGCCTTGTCTTGCTGTTTTTTGGCAGTGCCTCCAGCTGATGGCTTCCCCAGTGTGTTTACACTGCAGCATACACAAGTCATCAGCAAGTGCGTTCACTGCATCCTGGTGATGTACACCAACAACTGTTGTGGAATCAATGAGATGGGGTCCATATTTAATACCATGAAATAAAAATAGTCCATGCTACTTTGGAGTTGCTTAGGCTCTGCCATCTCAGCCTTTTCCTGGACAGGATACATGGAACCTCTTAGGTTTTTTTAATGTTTTTAGTTACATTTTCTAGACAAGTTGGAATACTTACATGGCTCACCATAGTATGAGTACCTCCCTATCTCACAGCGTGTCACAAGGATAAGATCTGTGAAGTGGACTCCCCCGTTTTACAGATGGGGAAACTGAGGCACAAGGAAGCTGAAGTGACTTGGCCAAGGTGACACACGAAATCTGAAACTGACCTGGGAGTTGAATCTAGCTCTCTTAAGTCCAAGTCCAGTGCCCTATGCTGTTATACCATCCCTCATTCCCATAGCAGACAGGTGTGTTTTTTGAGATTTAAACCCAGTAGATTATCAAGAGTTACTTTTGAAAGGGAGCTACCTTTGTATTCATAAAGAAGAATACAATAGTTGGGGACCTCTCTGGAGTAGAATGGAAGAGTTTTCTGTCTCTGCTGATCACGGCCTCTTGCTGAGAGCGTACACAATTAAATTGGCTTATAACCAAGGGAAAAATACATTTAAGAACTCTCTGATTTATAAATGCACAAACCAGGCTATTCAGAGTGAAGAGAGATTGAGCAGCTCATACTGCATGTCTTGCAGCCCATAAGTGAATTTCTGTTGAGAATAGTAGACAAAATGAACCCAATGAGGAATTGGTCACATTATGTCTATATTTTTTTCCTCAACAAAAATTCAGATATGGGCTGCAAGGTAATCAATTCCTCATTAGGATTTAATCTAGTTCATCTCCCCTTCCATTTAGTATCTGAACCCCTCCCAAATATTTAAAAGTAGAAATAACTTCTCTTTCTTCCTTATTAGCCTTTGGAAGAAACAGCTTGATTAGTTTTGCAGGGTTTTTGAGTTTGTGTGGGTAACAGAATGAGGAAAAGCTCAGTCAAATCACTGTGGTTTTGCATTCAGCTCTGGGAGTGGCGAGGGCCAGAGTGACTCGCCTCTGTAGGGGAAGGGAGTGCCAGAATCTGGGTCCCGCTCCGGTGACAATTGTGTGTCTCACTTTGATGAACCCCCTGCACTGGTCAACAGTTTCATTGTTCCAGTGGAACGTAGCTGTCATGGACAGGGTGGTCAGGTAGCCAGGTCTGGTCCCATGGAGGAGCCAGTGCAGGGAGTGGTGTATTGGTAATGTGCTCGTGACAATCTGTGTTGCACCAGCTGTAGTCTGTCCACGATATGTGGTGTCAGCCATAGATATGAGAAGCAGAAGCCTAGAGAGGTCACGAGTGCTTGGATCAGGATGGCCAGGTTTGTGCCCAATAAGACTGGATGCTATCTGCTGAGCAGTCACAAATGGAAGAAGGATGTCTTGCTTCTGCTGTTCCTATAGCCAGTAGCCCTGAGTCCAAAGGGACCCCAAGTCCGCAGACTGATATAGTCCTCAGGACAGAGATGTTCTAAAGGAGGCAGACTCTTCAGTTGAAGGCTGTGTATGAAGAGTAGAGGGCAAGGTTACCTTCTGCAGGGGACTTACTGCTTTCTCAAGTGTTAGTCCCCCGCCTCCCCATCAATGATGGAAATTGTAGGAAAAGAAGATCTAGCGGATGAATGAAATCCAGGCCCTGCAAAGCAGATGGCCTTTATGAAGGTTCAGACTTTGTTACCCAATTCCCACTTTTCTGTAGACAGGTCTCATTTAGCAGTGAGTAGAGGTCGTATTTCTTAGGCTTGGGAGTCCATGTTTCACAGTCAGTGCTGAACTGACCTCCCTCCAGAGTTCTGCTAATGTCGCTTATGTTTTGGCCAAAAGGCATTGCTATTAAGTGACTTGATGATCACAATTTCCTTTCCTCCTTGGAGCCTTTTCATGCTTTCAGCCCCTGCTGGCTTCATTGACTGCAAAGGGATTGCTATTTTAAACTTGGTTCTCTCATTGGAAGAGCTGTATGCTACCCACATAGGTTGCTTGAGCTGGCTGAATGTCTAAGTCTAAAGTTTATTTGGGTTTCTTCCGATTTTCAAAACATGTTTAAAATAGGAAGAATAAAGTAATATCGGAAACTTCTCATTTATTATCTGTGTTCTCTAGCAATGTTGCACATTTATTAACTTGCGTTGGTGTTGTGAGTCTGATAACCAGTGCTGTCACATCAGCTTCTCTGCTCTTATCACAATCATCTTCTCTCCTGTCATAAATAATAAAGGTATAAAAAGCACTAGTGTTGATTACTCTGTGAAGGACTGAGTTAAGTTCTTTACAATAAACTATTTCAATTAAATGTGTAACAAGGCAGTACTTTTGCTGTAGCATGGCTTATTTGCATAAAACACATTCTTCACCGCCTCTGTGATTAGGCTAAATAGCCAAAAGGTGGCAGCGCTCCATCTGTTTAGTTGTTCCGTATTTTGTAGAGAAACAACATTTTTCTTTAAAACCTGTTTTAGAAACCTTCCTTCAGTCTTCACCTTCCCACTATAACTTCCGACGTTTGTATTAAACAGAGCTGTTCTGCATCTCGCAAACTTTCCAGACCCTGAAAGTGATTTCCATTAGTATGTTAGGCAGGCTTTCTGAGTCAGAGGTTCTAAATGTGTCCTATTGTATAGAAACAAACTTTCAAACAGTCTTATTTTTTAAAAAGATTCCTTTCTTGCATTGTAGACTGAGAAGTGATTCCTAAATTGTAGACCTAAACTGTGAGTAGTATGACAGATACAATCTAGAAAAAGTAATACTTCTCAGTGCTATAGTAACTTTCAAATGGTGATCTCAGAACATGTTGTATACTCCAAGCCTCACTACATTACTGTGAGTTGGGCATGAATTTTCCCTAGTTTAGTGCTGGGGAAACTGCCTGAGGCCTTGTCTACACTAAAGGGAAAAGTTGATCTAAGCTATGCAATTTGAGTTGCATGAATAGCGTAACTCAGATCGACATAGCTTAGCTCTACTTACCGCGGGGTCCACACTATGCAGTGTCAACAAGAGACACTCTCCCGTCGACTCCCCTAGCTCTTCTCGATCTGGTGGAGTACAGGAGTCGATGGGAGAGCGATCGGCAGTCAATTTCGCTGGTCTTCACTAGAGTTTGGGTTGATCCTCCAATTAAGTGTAGACAAGCCCTGGGGTTAAGTTTGTTTTGCTCAGGGTCACTCAAGAAGATGTCAGTTGGGACTTGTGCTCCCAGTGCTCTCAGAAGCTTTTGAATTCCACCCAAAATCTGCATCTCCTCCCAGTTAGGTACTTTAACAACAAGGCCATCCCGGGCAGGAGCTTTAGAATGTCATGTGCAAAGTGGAGACCACTAAAGAAACGTAAAAAGAAGAGTGGTCAGAGGCAAGGAACAAGAGTTCTGTGGTAGTTTTAAAACAACAAAATCCATTAAACAAATTAATACTGAGGCACTGCATGTCCTTTAGGAAATAAGTCAGGTTCGATCATACTGGAACTGAACTTTCTGAGGTGCTTCCCCTGGCGTGGCTTCAGCCTCACTGAGAACTATGCAGAGTAGGGAGCCTGACGTACCTGATTTATCCCTTGGGAGGTCCTCTGCTTTTTTGGAATAGCAAAACCTTCTCAGGTTTTCCCTCCACTTCATGCTACTTCCCTTCCTCCAACTTTTCCTTTTGCCCACTGTTAAACCACCGTGCCCGCTTGACCCTGTGTTGTAGCCACCATTCTTATGGAGTTAGGAGTGGCCGAGACTCCCTTTAGACTAGTCAGTCCTGCTTCTAAATTGACTAGTAGAGGGTTTCAGTGGATTCCAGCACTCAGCAGCAGAAGGTATGTACATTCCTGCCTGAGTTGGATGCTGTATCTGATGCATGATGTTGGACTTTTGTCAAAATCACACTTATGTAGGGTGGGATTTTTCAGAAATGCTCAGCATTGGCCCAGCTCAGCTCCCACTGAAGTCAACAGGTTGATTTTTTTTCACCCAATTTTTTTTCCCATTAGAAAATGTGGTTTCCCCAAATGTAGAAATGGAAAATGGATAGTCTTTTGGTCTTCAACTAACACAAAACATTGCAAGTCAAACTGAAAATTTTCATCCCAGCTTTAGCAATTGCTATTGATGTCAGCGGTAGGCCAAGTGCTTTTGAAAATCCCACCTGTATGGCATATCCTTACTGGGGATAGCAAGCCTACTCCACTCTTCCTCTTCTCTCTTAGAGTGGAGACCCGTTCCTCTCTCAGGACTAAGACTCTCTGTTCCATCCAATAGCTCCAGCTTTCTCCACTATGGGCCAGGGTAGCTTGCTCCACCTCGCAGCCATGGTATGCTGGTAGGACGATATGCAATTCTCCCCCTTTTTCCCCATCTCCAATAAAACTCGTGAAGATTTTCACCAGTTTTGTTTTTGTGCAACCGCTATCCCAATTGTAGCCTTTCTCCCCCCCCCCCCCCCTTCAAAAATTTTAGGAGTCTGAACACTTTTTTGGTGAAAATTTGCAATGCATCTTTCATGCCAAATTTTGGCCAGAGGAAGTCTTTTGACAATCTGAGAAGGGCAGGAAAGTCAGTGTCAGGAGGTGGTGCCTCTGGGTGTAATTGCTCGTCTCCCAGTGGATTAAACACAAGGCTGGGAGCCAAGGCCGTCAGCTCAGTGCCACCGACAGCTGCCGCCTCCAAGTTGATCCACCAATCAGTGAATGGTGGTATCGAACATGGTTGTGACAGAACGCAGCCTGGCTGCACTCCCAGATAGGAAACCATTCTGCTCAGAGATCCCGAATATACCAGTGACATTGTCAGGTGGGTTCAGTCTGGCGAATTGTTTGCAGCTGCTCTGGTTGAGCCATAAGCAGTACGCATTGCTTTGAACCCGTAGCCATTATCAAGTAGACTCCAGCTCTGCATTAAAACCAACTCGGTATCCGCCTGTCTGGGTGGGGCATCGAGCAGGTGGAAATTGTCAGATATTTGGGCAGTGTCACAGTGCTGGAGGAAAAGATGTGGATGTTTGTATAGAAGCAGCTGCCGCCGTGTTTCAGGCCCTTCAGCGGCCTTTGTGACGTCAGACTTGCTGTGAAGCTGAGGATCTGTAGAACCACCGACTCTGTCTTAAGGCAGTGAACATGGTCTCCTAGGAAGGCTGAAGAACACTGGATTTACATTTTTGATTCTTGTCCACTTTGTTAGCTGCTCCGTATCAAGTGGCAGGGCACGATCAGAAATGAGGATATTTGAAGCCAAACTCAGCAACTACCTCCATCAGCACTGGTTTGGTGCGGACTGCTTTCTTGGGGAGGACATATTGTTAGACTGGAAGACCAGCAGATTCTGAAGCGTGTGTACCAAGGAATGCTGCTGCCTGGCTGGTGATCAGGTGGGCGTTGAAAGTTTTGGGGACGTGACAGGATTGCCAGTGATGGACATAAACTGAGTTTACCACCTGACCACCTTAAGCCTCTTTCCAGAGATGGATCCAGGTGCTGCTCAATTTGCAAGGAGGCCATGTGCCTTTAGGATTTGCCATGATGATGATGATTGATGATGGTAGCCAAGGCAACTGAAGTACTAGTTCTGGCCATTCAACCTGTATCTCCCTCTGCAGGTTTTGGTGAAAGCATAAAGGTTGAAATACAGTGAAACCCCGCTATAACGTGATAATTGGGGTCCAAAAAATTCCATCGCGATAAATGCGGGGTCGCATGATATGGGGGTTACAAAAAATTACCGTTTCAAGCCGGTCTCTTCTCTTCTTGCCAAAGCGGAGAAGTTTCAAGCTGGTCAGTTTCAAGCTGGTCAGTTTCAAGCCGTGGCTTCTGGCCAGAGGGGAGAAGTTTGACCAGCTTGAAACTGACCCTCTGGAAACTTCTCCACTTTGGGGAGAAGAGAGAGCTTGAAACTGACTAGCTTGAGTTTCAAGCCGGTCTCGCCAAAAGGGGAAGCGGAGGCACGGGGAAGGGGCAGGGGGGGAAGGAACAGGGGAGATGGGGACGAGATGGAGCCAGGGTCGGCTCTGGGCGAGGAAGCACGCTCTGGACCCCTTCTTTTTTTTTTTTTTTTTTTTTTTGATCGCGTTTTAACTGAATTCGCGTTATGGCGGGGCGCGCTATAGTGGGGTTTCACTGTATGCTGTAAAGAGTTCAGGATCCTCAGAAACTAGAAGCGGTTACTGTAAAACCGTATAAAATGCCAAAGAGATGAGAGTTTGAGTTTGTCCTGAACTGTGCAATGCAGGTGCCTTTACAGTAATGTCTAAAGACAGCTGTTCACTGCAGTTTGTCTGCTGGTGGCTTGTCACTCCCTGAATAGCAGCTGGTAATGCTGCTCTTGGCAAAGCTGTGTAGTCAATCAGCAGCTGGAGGGGGACACCTGAGGGGAAGTGGAGGGAGATGTTTCTCTCCCTCTCATAATAAAAGTTCTTACAGCTGAAGATTTTCATGATGTTTCTCATGCGATCTGTATGTGATGGTGCAGTGTCACTCAAAGTAGATTAAAGGGACTCTCTGATTAAAACCATATTTAAAAAGCCCCAAACTTGCCAGTGTTACATATGCTGTTTGAGAATATTCAAATAGAATTTTAAAAACTAAATCTTCCCTTTACCATTCATTTGCCTTGTCTGCATTTCACTCCTTGTGGGCAGTTCTGTTCTCTTCTCCTCACCCCCTCCCCCCGGGTCGCTGTCACTCGTTGGTTACACTACATTACCACAATACTGCAATATTTGGGAAGTGGGGCAATGTTTAAAACTGGACTGGAAAGAATTTTTTTGGAAATATTTTTATTGATGTTATGTTTACAAAACACATTCATAAACGGACAAACTCTGGGTCCTAAATCAATTGATATTGCTTCTGTAAAAGAGGATCTTCTCCTTTGACATATTGGCAGAGCAGTTGGTGAGGAAGCCTCTGTCAGAGTAGACTTTTTGTGAAGTAATCAAGGGAGAAATACATGTGTATTAGGTTTCTGTTTAGTCTGAAAATTCAGTGCCATCTGTTCCAGATGTTTTCAGCTGCATTTATAGCAAGCAACTGCTGTGCTCCTTTAAAAAGAAAAACAGTTTGTTTTACACTCTTTCTCTCACCCATTGCACATAGATGACTAGCCATGGAATCCGTTCCTCTGTGTGCATAGCAAAAGTTGCGCAAATAGTGTTGAATAATTTAATAAATGTTAACTCTGGGGCAAAGCTTTGAGGCGTGTGTGCTGGCTTTGTATTTTTAGCTGCTAATGCTAGCTTGTAGAGAATGTTAAATCTTAGCTCATCATGCAGGGGAACAGTAGCTTGTAAAATGGTACAGTGTTCATACATTGTAAAATCATAGGAATTTATCCTCCAGAACAGACTTCTGGTTACCTGCTGCATACAGTATGTGAGGAAACCATCAGACTATATTAGTTAGCGATAGGCCTGTCCTGCGAAGTTCAGAATTGGATCCAAACATTGTGGGTGCCAGGATCTGGGGTGTGGGGTTGGGCTCATCTCTAGAATGAAACATGTCAGATGGTGCTCTAGTAATTGTTGTACCGTAGTCCAGAAGAAACAAATGCACTGTGGGTGTTCCCTTCTTGGTTTTGAATCTGGCCCCCTGTCCTCTGCCCCTCCTCCTACATGAAATATTCAGGAATGTGCTGCGCGAAGTGAGCTTTTCTTAGTTGGAAACTAATAGCTAAAGGCTACAATAATGTGGACGTTACTAACAGAATCCAAGATGGAGGAAAACACAACTGTTGGTGGGAGAATTGCTGGTAAACTGTTAGCTGGAAAATGGAGAGACGAGGGGGAATTATGAAGCTTATTGGCTTATAAAATTCTTGGAATGGTTTTTGCTCCGAAAAAGCTTGACCTCCTGGAGCAAAGCAGACACCCTAGTAAACAAATTTGTTCCTTGGGTCTCTATATGCGCAAGATTACTCTAAGCTCTTTAAGATCTAAATCAGTTTACTGATAGCTGCTATTGCTTTTAGATCACCCTTTTGGGGGGCATGATTAGAAGACCTGATAATGTGTTGGTATGTTTTCCAGGGATTCTTCCGCTTTGGGCTGGCCCTCTCAGCCTTTGCAGGAAAGGTGCGATATTTTATTTCCCAAATGCGCCCGTCTTTCACAGTTGGTAGAAAACTTTAGGCCCCAGTTCTGCAGGGTTACACGCTCTGAAAAGCCTCATTGACTTCACTGCTGCTTGCAGTGTGTAAATTAAGAACATGTATTTGACAATTATCACTAAATGGTTTCCCTATCCTAAGAATGGTAAAGGTTGACAAATGTTTACTTATCTACATTAAATATGATTAAAGTATTTAGTATAGTATGTTACAGGCTTCCTTTAATACCGTAACTCTTGATATTTGCTAGTCAGAAGTAGGTTTACAAACACTCACTTGGGAAGTTTCAGCAATCTTATTGAGTCGTGAAATCGTACAGTGAAAATCGCGTTTAATGCAACAGGAGGGCTTCCTGGCATTGTTATAAAATTAGGAACAACTGGGAGGTGGGGGGAGAAGGAAAGGGGGAGAGAACTGAAAGAGAGAACTTTAGAAAATCAATACATGAATGAATGGCTGGCACACACACGAGACTGCTGTGATGGTCTGACTTGCTGTAGCTTGGTCTCTGGATAATCCTCAGATGTCAGATTTCCGTAAGGCCAACATGTGACACACAGCCTGCCTCTCCACAGAGAAGTGTGCTTTGCCGGTATTAGGAGGCTAGCTGACGCCTCGTCTCTCACCGTGCATGAGAATGTGTGTGTGTGTGTCTGTCTGTATGCACTATGTGTGTGTGTCTGTGTAGGTGGTTCTACAGGCAGTGTGTTTTTAGAAGAGCTTTTACATGAAACTGGATTTCCATAAGCTACTGGCTAGTGTCCAGACACACCAGCCTACTATGTGCATCTCCTTTTTTAAAGAAAAGACTCCGAGCTGGGATTACCTTTCTCACACCTGCCGCCACTGATGCCCTCTCAAGGTTGGAATTCGAGCTACGCGGGGCCAGCTTAACGCCAAACGCCGTTCAAAAGGAGCTGCATGAAGGAACAGCAGATACGGAAAGAAGAGCAACAGCACCCACCCAATAACATGAACAATAGTTTGCAGGTTAACCTGCCCAGGAGTTGGGCTGGTTCAAATAGCTCACTCCAGGAGAAGTCTGAGCACTCTTTTTTTCTTTTCTATTACTACAGAATGGAGGATGAGGCGGTGCTGGATAGAGGGGCTTCCTTCCTTAAGCATGTATGCGACGAAGAAGAAGTGGAAGGTAAGAGATCTGTATTTCTTAGGTTAATGCGTCTCGCTCAAATTTAATATTTATATATTGGGGTAAAACAAATTGCCACAGGCAGATTCAGTGAAAAGGGATAGTTCTTTTTCTGAACAATGAATCCTAAAAATGATTGAAATGGCGGCAGCCAGAATTAGCATGGACTTGACTTTTTACACCTAAAGCGTCCCGTTTTCAAAGTGAGAGTGAACGTGCTGCTGGCATTCTTTCTTTTTTTATTTCCAAAATAACATTCACATGCCTCCACAGACTAGCCCTGAGATGCTGTGTGTGTTTTATATCAATGCATTTCACAACGCTTATGAATCAGTATTGCACCTTGTATGGCATACATTGGCAGGCATCACAAATGGACGAGACCCTTGCACAAAATGATCCCAGCTGAGTCGGTACTGAGTGCTGGCCCCAGGGCGCCAGACTCCGGGCACTAAGAGGATCATTTTCTGTGGGATTCTTTCGGCTTAGAAGAAATACAGGCCATGACTTTCTGTGAGAAAAGGGACTTGTTTAACTAGGCCAAGAGTTGCCCCGTATTTAAAGAAATGAACAAGAGCGTCTGAAATTTTTGGTTTGTTTTTGCATAAACTAAGTATGTTTGTGTAACTCCCCACAAAGTATGAAAATAGTTTTAGAAAATATCTGCCAAATACAGTGATTGGGCCTCTGAATGCAACTATCAAGCTTCCAGCAATTCAGAACAATCATTTAAATGAAAAATAGCCTGGAAACTGCCAGGTATGAGCAGTGCAGTGTTTTGTTTCCTCAACTATAATGTCAACTGTGCGCCGTAGCTATAGAAATCACCCTCTTGGTTTTAACGAGGCCATTTACTGTCTCTAGGGGTTGGGCTGAGAGGATCTCCTGTTAGAGGATGCTGACCGCAGGGGTGTGAAAGCTTTGGCACAGAACGTAGACATGTAATTTTTTCTTTAAACGTTTGGCCATATTTTAAAGCCTAAAATGGTGACAAGCCCTGTAACAGCAGGTGGAAACAATGTAAATAAAACCTGCCCTCTGGCCCCCCGGTAATAACACAGTTCTGCCTGTAAGCAGCAAAAGGTCATGCCAACCCCCTAAAGGTGTATTAAAAATAGAAGAGTTTTGGGTGGCTGTTAAGACTATGATTTTCTATCTGACCCTTCTTTAATATTCTTTCCAGGACAATATCCAAATTTGAAATATCATTAAAGAATCTCAGTCCAATTGTTATCACCTTGCTGGGGGCAGGGAGTAAGAGGAGGTAAAAAGAAATGAAGTGTCTATATAATTCCTCAGCACAGGAGACTGGGAACTGTAGTTCCATGCCTGAGCCTTTTGATAGACTCAGACTTTGGTTTGTATAACTAACTCTCTTCTCATTAATGGCAGTGCCTAGGTACTAGAGCGAAACTTCTTAAACACCCCCAGATAACTAGTTAAGGAAGCTAGCACGTGCATTTTTGAATACTTGCAGTTTAGCAACTGCCATTGTACCAGAAGAGGAACAGGTGTGCTAATGTGAAAAGACTTCAAGTTGCCACTTTGCCTCTCTGCTGCTCTTTGGGGCATGTGTTGTCGTCTTTGTATGTGCTTTGACAGCACCGGGCACATTTTGGGCACTTAGCTGTATAAATTATTCATACATGTTGGCCTTTTGTATACGTTGCATTTGCCTAACTAAGAACACACCACACATGCATGTGCCTAATCTGCCTGTAACTGTAACACTAGTGGGAATTATATGAGAGCATATGCCCCTATGGCATATCCCCAGACTTTGAAGATAATTTAAGACATCTGTGTGTAGCTGACCATCTCCTGCTTATTGTCATGGTGAAGTGATCATTTCACTTCTGATGTTAATGGGTAAATGCTACCTGCGTACCTTGCTTTAATATCAAAAGGGCATAAGTAATAACTACAATACACTTTTGTTATGAAGAACTGCTTTGTTGGTGACTGGCTGATGTCATAAGGAGATGCTCAGAAATATGGCACAGCATATTTTACTGAGGTTACTTCCCGATTCCATTTCAGAGAATAGGAAAATTTAAGCATTTTTTTCGAAAATGAGGAACAAACAGAGCTCCAGGGTCAAGTTTTTCGAAAAAGAAAAGCAGCCCCATTTATCTACAGCACTGTACATTCCTTTCTTAAAAGGTAGTGACGTATTTCTAAAATTCCACTAAGTTAGGAATCTAGATCTGTGTGATACACAGATTACTGAATAACCTGTTTTGGAACAAGGAAAAAGTGAAGCTCCACCTTATCCCTTGTGATAAGATCTTGCCTGTCTAACTCCCCTCCCACCAGTAGTAGCTCTGGCTTCATAGTGGGGTGGAGGATACTTGATTTCAAGTTTGGCAACTCAGTTAAAGCTGTGAAGGAGGAGGGGCACTCTGACTGGGTTCAGGTATGTAGGTGAATGTGGCCTGCATTTCCACAAGTCCGCCCCCCCCCCCCCCCCCGACCCTGTATCCATCTACTTTAAGTTAGGGATACCATGGAGGCTAGACTGGACTAGAATAGAATTCTCTGTTACACTGGAAATGTATGTCTGTGGATCTCATCAGTGTTAAGGGAAGTTACCTACATAAACATGGATCAGAGAAACATGTGGAATTTAATTAGGGACTTTGCAACAAGAGAAACTTGAATAAAAACTCCCAACCCCTAAAACCATTTTTATTTTTGCTAACCCCTTTTTTCTTTTACTTTCCCCTGTTGTGATGTCAGTGGATTTGTGTTATCACATGGGGGGGGGGGGGGTTGTGTAATGTCATAAAATGCTACCCTTAATTTTGTTTCACTCAAAACAGCACTCATTTTGTAGTAATGACTGGAAGACTTTGTGAATTCTGATTTATTTTCAAATATAGTATAAATGAACAAGTGAAATTAAAAATATAAGCAAGGAAAAATCCACCACAGAATGTACTTTGTTCATTTGTTTTGATAACTTAGTTTAGTTTAAATTGGAGAGTAGCAGAGGGAGCTGCATTTTTGTCGCTTCAAAACCTCCACAGACTTTGATTTTACTGGTGCAAAATTAGGAGTGATTACTTAAATTGTAAGCTCTTTGGAGGCAGGGACTCTCTTTATTTTGTTTTGTATCTGTACAGCACCTAGCACAGTGGGGGACAAGGCTCAGATATGGACAAGGCCCTCAGTGCTACCACAATACAAATAGTAAATAATAATAGCAGTGGTTTGGATTTCAATTCTGGTTTTTATGTGAACCTTCACATTTTGAGAGGGTTCAGATTAAAGATTTCCATTTCAGCTCCTTTCTCACTTTAATTCTCTGTTATGCTTTGTATACTATTAACTATGCTGTAGTACAGCTTGGATAAACTCTCAAGTCTTGATTCAATACAAATGCAGTAGAACCTATCTTAAAGTGGTCTAATAGGAGGTTCTTTGCCATATGTGGCAAATTGCCGGCACTACTATGATGGGTCCCGCACTTTCTCTTCTTGTGGGGGGGTTTTCAGGGTGCCATTTCTTGCCCCTGAACTGGGGTAACAGCTATCCTACTAGTATCCCAGGGAAGGGGAGTGGAGAGGGAGGGACCCAGGCCCGCCCTCTACTCCAGGTCCCAGCCCAGGGGCCCTATGATAGCAGGTGAACCACTTGTACCAGTGATTCTTTCCCCTGGGCTACTTCCCTCTCCTGACGTTCAGCTTGTGGGGCTTCCTGCCTTCCCTCTGCACAAGCCAGGTGTCCCTTTACCTAGGATCTTGGTCTTCTTAGCCCGCTGCAGCACTCCTCAAAACTCTCCTCCACTCTCCTCTGAACTGCTCTTTGTTCCACCACCAATCCACTCTGCTTCACTCCTCCAAACTGCTCTCTGCTCCACCACCAAACCACTCTGCTCCAACTCCTCCTCACTCTGCTCCAGCTCCTTCTCTGGCTGATTGAAGCAGGGGGATTTTATGAGGTGACTGGCTTCAGGTGCTCTAATTGGTTTCAGGTGCTTTTAATTAATCTACAGGCAATAAGGTTTCTCCTCATCCTAGATCACTCTCCTGCTGCCTTCTGGCCATGCTGTATCACACACAAATACCATCTTTCTAACATTTGATAGCTTGACACTAGTAAATCTACCAGCATGTTAACCATAAATTGAAAAAAATGCATGGTAATCTTCTTTATCTGTAGGCGAGATGTCATTCTAGTCTGCTGCAAAAGTCTTTTATCTGGGTAGTTGACAGACTTCAGTGTTACCTTAAAATGTGCGGGTGGTTCTCACGTCCGCTGCTGTGACACTTGAATGTCCTATTTGAAACGCTCTGATTTAAAAACTTGGGTCAAAATTTGGATGATTGTCAAGTGATTTTAAATAAAATGGTACTTTGCTGAATGTGCATTTTAACAAGAACTGTCAAGGTTTTTCCTTCTGCCTTTAAAGAAAAGAAAAAGTACACCTTTGGGAAGTGTCATAGAGTTTAGAGCCAGAATGGATCACCAGATCATCTAATCTGATCTCCTGAATAGCACAGGCCACCCGCACGCTAAACACTGAAAGTCCTTTGAGGATGAAAAGGCCCTGTATAAGTGCTGAGTGGTCTTTCTTTCAAAGGAATATTACATTCTCCAGTGACAGAGCCAATTAGTCTCTAGTAGTACAAATTATTTTACATCAAATCTGAGGAAAGTGTTTTGTAATACCATAATGGCAGTATTACATGGCTTTTTTTAACCCCTGTTTTAAAGGGAGAAGATAGGAATTGCTGATTTCCTTAATTAAAGGCAAGGAGCAAACACTCCGCCAGCATTAAAAACATTCCATATGGTATTAAATGATCAATTGAAAACCAATCCATCTCTGTGCAAAAGTGACCCAAATGGGATGCGCACCTGCTCTCCAGCTTGGCGGCTGCCCAGACGTGGCTGAAGGCCCTGCTAGTTGAAATGGTGACAGTCAGACTGCGGCATTGTGCCCCTTGGTCTGCTGGTGTGCGTGAGTGTTCCAAGTGGAGGGCTTTGGATGTGCTAATGGAGGCAAACCAGAGCTCCCGGCCTGCCGAGGGAGCTGCCTGCACAGACTTCAGCTTGACAGGCAAATTTGCTGGGATGGTGCAGGCTGATTCCTTTTCAGGCTCAGGGCTCGTGCTCTTTAACTGTATGCACGATAATACACACTTCTTGTGTGTCGAGCGGGGGTTCTCAGCCTTTTCTTTTCTGAGCCCCTCCCCTCCAACATGCAATAAAAGCTCCACTGCCCTCCTGTGCTGCCACAACTGGTTTTCTGCATATAAAAGCCAGGGCCGGCGTTAGGGGGTAGCAAGCAGGGCAATTGCCCGGGGCCCCGCAAAGCTACATTGCTCAGGCTTTGGATTTAGCCCCAGGTGGCCTGGCTCAGGGCCCCGGGCTTCAGCCCTGCACAGCGGAGCTTTGGCTTTCTGCCGTGGGCCCAAGTGAGTCTAACACTGGCCCTGCTTGGTGGAACCCCTGAAACCTGCTTGTGGCCCCCCAGGGGGTACCGGACCCCTGGTTGAGAACTGCTGGTGTATGGGACAGTGCTATGGTCAGCTTATCCCATCAGGTTGTGTCCGCTGCCTCCGTTTCTCCCTGAGAAGTACATGTAGACTCATGGTTGATGTCACATCCTCTTCTTTGGATCTGATTTGCTAAGAAAACATAACAGTTCAAACATAACTGCCAGTACAAACCTGCCAGCCCTCTCCCCAGGCTCTGGAGTTCCTTTCTCCAAAGCATTTCAGTTCTAAAGCCTTTCCTAGCTGGGACGTGTTCTGCTCCCACCTGACTAGTATGGATTCCACTGGCACTGGGCTTTCCTCTTGCTGTGTGAATAGGCGCTCTTATAATAAGTGCTTCTCATGTGACCCCGGTCATTTGACTCAACTTCAGGCCAGAACCTTGAAACAGGATGCTGGGACATGCACGTGCCCAGGAACCACAAGCACCATTCGCTCAGCGGGATCTCAAATTGCTCTATGGATTTTACAAACTCTGCTGGAATCTCTTCCGCCCCTGCCCCGCCGCTGGCATGTGTCTGCCTCTGGGGTGAGACACAGCAACTCTTCATTAGTGCCCAACAACACTACATGACCGCTTAGGACAGAAAGTGAAGAGTATATAAAATTTGCCTGTCTCTGCGGTGCTTGATACCCCATCCCTTTCTGAATTCCTTCAGGTTCTTTTAAAACAAATAACCTAAAATAAATATGAAGACGGTCAGACTAAATGATCACAACGGTCTTGGACTCTGAATCTAGGAAAACTTAAAATATGGCAGGGAGGTCCAGTCACGGCTGTGGAATTTCTAATGGAAGACGGAGTTGTATTTTTGTGCCTTCTCATTTGGTTTACTGCCATCCTGGGCTCACTTTTTATTTTCTTCTTCTTAATGATATAGAAATAAATACTGAGAAGCCACCTAAGCGAAAACCTGCTAAAGGGAAGGAAAGACCAGTTAAAACCAATAATCTGTGCAATAAATCAAAACCTGTAGAAACAAAGTGAAGCTATTCTTAATTATTCCTGATAAATGACAACACTTATCAAACAACAACACAAAACGCCTCCTGGGAAACAAAAGGTAAAAATTAACAGACAATAGACAGACTGAATAAACTCTATTCATTTAATCAGTTCTAATTTCAAACTGGAGTAGAAAAGATCCCAAGAAGGCAATGAATATGGAATGCTGGGGCGTTTCCATGAGAGGAGCGAATAGTAAGAGGAAAGATAGGTTAGTGTATAAGATAACAAAGGGTATAGAGAGAAGGCCCAGTGGGTGCCTCTGTTTAACCAATCCTCATGAAACGAGAATGAGAGGGCATGTAGAGCAAAGACCTATGGAAAGGAGAGGCTGAGCCAGAGAGATCCAGGTTGGAGGTGGAGAGGAGTGAGAGGAACAGAAGTAGAATTGGCCTAGTGGATAAAGTCAGAATTTAGGACCAATCCTGGTTTCTTGCTTGACTTTCCCTGTTTGTGTGTTCACTGGCCATTGGGAAAGAATCTTACTCTTCATTGGTCTAAGGAAAAGAGAAATATTCATTGCTTTGATCTATGGGCCTGGAAGCAGCAAAGCTGGTCTTACTCTGGTGAGTACAGCCAGGGCTGCCTTGTGACTCAGTGGAGCGAATATGGGCTCTTTGTGTTCTAGAAGTCTCTTAACGATGGCTAGGGTGTGTCTGTTCTCTTCACATGGGTCCAGTGCTATTCCAAGACTTTTTGGACAATATCATAGAATCATAGAATATCAGGGTTGGAAGGGACCTTAGTAGGTCATCTAGTCCAACCCCCTGCTCAAAGCAGGACCAATCCCCAATTTTTGCCCCAGATCCCCAAATGGCCCCCTCAAGGATTGAACTCACAACCCTGGGTTTAGCAGGCCAATGCTCAAAGAGGCAGTGTCAAGGGACTTTAAAATGAGCACACTTAATATCTATGCTCACTTGAAGGCCCCTTCATAGTGACCGAGCAGAGTAAAGGGGCCTTGGTATAAAATGAGAATCAGACTATTTAGGGTACATCTACACTGCAAAAAAATCAACCCCCCCAACAACCCTGTAGCAGTGAGTCTTGGAGTCCAGTTCAACTGACTTGGGCTCACACTACAGGGCTAGAATAGCCGTGTATGCATTCCTGCCTGGGCTGGAGCAGGGGCACTGAAACCTGGCAAGGGGGGTGGGTCACAGAGCCAGGGTCTAGCCTGCGTGGGAATGTCTACACTACTACTTTTAGCCTCATAGCACGAGTCCCAGAAGCCCTAGTCAGTTGTCCCAGACTTAGCCTCTCTGCCACGAGTGTGATATTTTTGTGCAGTGTAGACTTGCCCTTAAAAACAGCTGTAATTTAATTGAGGCCCATCAGTGTGGAGGGTGGACATGGAGATAAATGCATGTATCAAGAAGTCGCACCTTGGAGTACTCCAGTATCTAGGTGAAATCTCCCTTTTAAAAGAAAACTGCATCCTCGATATAGTTAACCATAATTGTATACCCAGAAGCAGTGTGCCATTAGGATGTACTAGTGATGTACAATAGTACTGCAGAATTAGGTGCACGATAAGGGCTTTTATGGAGGCACCCAGC
Source organism: Macrochelys suwanniensis (assembly GCA_033296515.1). NCBI lineage: Eukaryota > Metazoa > Chordata > Testudines > Chelydridae > Macrochelys > Macrochelys suwanniensis. The sequence goes on along the minus strand of CM065779.1, from coordinate 18,144,256 downwards.
ATTTGCCAGAATCGGAGGCAGGGTCCTGGACTAGGTGGATCCTTGGTCTGTTCTTGTGTCCATCTTTCTGTTGTATCCTTATAGGCATTTTCTGTACCTTTTTTCTTGTTCATCCTGTGTACTTTCCCCAACACTGATGCCCCTGTGTGCGCTAGCAGTGGCTTTCAGTGACCGTGACTCACATTTCAGTCTCTAAAGCACAGGGTGTGCGTGCCTCAGAATTTAGGTGGTTCATTTAACTGACAAACACTTCTGTTGCTAGTGCATGCATGCGTGCTGCTGCTCTGCTATGATATGCAGGAGGCAGCTTCAGATCGCCCCGTTCTGACCACCTGTGCTTAAGTTGTGGGTAGCAGAGTCCTTGTGATGCCCCAGTTGATATGCCAAAAACCTGGGCAGGCACTGAAACAACAGCAATTTACTCTAGGTATCATGGAGACACTTTTAGTGCACTACAAACACACTTTTGAGGCAGTGAGGTAGAGGCAAGTTTAGGTTAAACAAATTATGCGTTAATGATGACTGCAATAATAACCAATGCCCTCGTTTTCTCCATAACCACAGGAATTATTAGTGCACATAAGGGAGAGGAAAGACTCCTCTAGACTTAATGGCATGCAGTTCATCAACAGTATAAGTCTCCTGTCCTCCAACACAGCTCAGTGCAATACACTTGCAAAATTCAAAGTCGTTCCTACTCAATTAGAAGAACTAGGGTCAAAATTTTCAAACTTTCATGCCTAAAGAAGGGGCTTAATATATTCCGAAGGGCTGAACACTGAAAGTTCCCACTGAAGTCAATGGGATCCATAGGGCTCAGCAGCCGTGGAAAATCAAACCACTTACTTATACCTAAATATGGCTCCTGTCTGCATACATGCATTTATAATGCGAAACACAGTTTAAGATTGGATCTATTTGCCTTCATGATTTCCATACTCTGAAAGAGACTATTCAGGCCAAGGTTTTCAAAAGCAATACGTTATTTTGGATGTCTCAATTTTGGGTGCACCACTTGAGACGCCTTAAGGGAGTCTGATTTTTAAAGGATGTGTGTGAAATCAGGCGTCTCAAAAAAAACACAACAAAAACAAACAAACAAAAAAAAGACAACCAGAGGCCCCCAAACTCAGTTTTCATTTCTGGAAACCTTGGACTAACACTTTGTGTAGGATTTCATAGTATATGTAAGCTGCTCTTTCAGAAGTCATCCTCTTCTTTGATTAGGATCCAAGCAGCGTTGACCTGATTAGATCAGCTCATGGCATGGCAGGTTCTGTAGGTTGTCTAACCTCTCACACTTGAAGAGTCAGAAAAGCTGCTTATAGGTTTGTGGGTAAGAGTCTAACAATAGATTATAAAAACCTCAGGTTGAATACCCAAAACATGCTTGTCTTCTGTCTTAACAGTGTTGATCAATTTATCATTTGCCAGCTATAGGCATTTATCTGCCACACAGAAACTACACTTAGTTATGTGAGTGTCTGTCCCAGATTGCATTGCACACATTCTCTTTCCTTCCTAGATCAATCCTACATCTTTTGGTTTCTTGTATCCACTGTTTCATTCAAATGTTCAGGTTTGTGTATATTTTTTTAAGGTGCCTGATGAAGAATGCACCTTTTATTTTTAAGTTTAAGTTCTTCTCACTTTTTTTTTTCCTTTTTTTTTTTTTTTTACACTTTGTGTGCTGCCTCCCTACTTGAAAGGAATTGTAGGCTTCAAGGTACAGCACTAAACCACCTCTACAATAAGCATCAGAAAAGCCATTAAATCTTCTTAGGAATTTTTCAGTTTAACTCATGGTGATCAATAGGTAGTGAGTGATGGAGGGAAAAATCATGCTTTTGGAATTGAGAAAGCTTGAGATTGACATCTCCTCCTTTATTCTGCACTCATCCTATCTAAGTACCTTTCAGCAAAAGCTGACTATAGTGTCATTACACATGAACCTTTAAGGACCGTAGAGATCGGTTTTTTTATATAGAGTAAATTGACCTTTGGGAAGACACACAAGTTCCAGTGACCTGATGGGACATATAAAAAATTATTTCACTTATTTACATGTTGTTTTCCTCATCCGTGCCCCCCATTCATGCTGTCGTCATTATATTAAATGTCCCATTGTTAGATCTTTTAAAAAAAAAAAAAAAAAAAAAAGGCATGTAGAACTTTTGGTAGAGTTCAACTATGGAGTAACTGACAGGGGGAAGGTATTTTGCTTCAAGAAATGTCTTGGTTGTTTGAAGAAACGGGGCTTTAGAATAGCAAGTTAGAAGTGTTGAAAAGTACATTTCCCCCCCCTCTTTTCCTCCCTTTTAGATCTTTAGATATGTCTGAGCCCATAGAGGAGAATGAGGGCACAGGGCACTCAAATTACAACTCAAATGATCAGAGGGGTAGCCGTGTTAGTCTGGATCTGTAGAAGCGACAAAGGGTCCTGTGGCACCTTATAGACTAACAGAGAGTCTATAAGGTGCCACAGGACCCTTTGTCGCTAACTCAAATGAGGCACCTTAATGACATGTTTATCAGCCAAAAATTTATTGGTTTTGCGTTGATATTTTTTTCTGAAACGTTGAAATTTCCCATGGGAAATTTCATCTTAATTCTGGCATTCCCTAACTTTTGAGTGCTCGACTTCGCAGCCTGAACATTCTTTTACCATAGGTGGTGTGTGGTGTTTTTGGTTTTTATATAGGCATAGATAGTGGTATCGCTGATCACTGGTGCCCTCTTGTATTATCTACAAGCCTGACAAATTTGTCAGCTTTTCTGCTGAGCCTCTACATCTTCCGCTTCAAACTTCATACACTCTCTAGCTTGCTGTAGAGCCTGGGAGCCTTCACCTCATTTACATTTGAAATTTCAAACTGAAAGCACGAGACTTGCAAAAAGCTTCTAGCTCCTCATAGCCCTTTCTGATACCATCTTGAAAGTGGTTAATGGAATTTTGGGAGGCTTTGCAGAGGACAGATTGATGCATTGGGTGTGAAGGCAGGTCCAGAGAAGAATAATCTTACAACCAGGTGAAAATGGCATGATTGCCATACCTATTATGCTGTTTCCCATACTGATTTAAATGCATGCATACTTAGGTATTTGCAAACCGTCTTAACCAGCTCTTTTCAAGATTAGCAAAGTGCTTTTTACTCACCTAGGGCTAGATATGCACCACATTAGAATGTTTAAATCCAAACTAGTGTATTCGAGTGCAAAAAAGCATCTGAACAAGCTTCTTAAAACATTTTAAAAAAGAAAAAAGCCTGTTTTCTTCCTCTGGTAACTGAGGGTGATTTTTTTTTTTTTTTTTTTTTTAAAGACTGCCCTCCAACATGATAGAGTTTGGCTCCCAAGTAATTTGTTGGTGGAAAATTATAATAAACCACTGAAAGTGGGTCTTGCAATGCAGTGACTTTCAAGTTTATCACATCATCGTTCTGGCTGTTGGCGTGTGCTAACCCGTTGTAGACGATGTAGTGAGTATAACTTCGTGGAGGACCATGCAGAAAGACTAGAATTACTCTTACTGCTCTATCTTTGCAAAAGTGTTAGCAAAAATTCATTGGACTTGAAATAAAGACATTACAGAGTGTCCAGATCAAGCCACTGAGTATAGTAGTGCTGCCCAATAATTAACCTAACAAGGAACACGTTAATAAATGAACTTGTCCTGGGGTGATGTTTAGAGGTCCAGTTGTGCTGTGTGCAATCTCAGTAGACCAGACCGAGGATGGGATGGGAAACAAAGGCACACAGAAGTGAAGTGACTTAGCTAAGGTCAAACAGCAAGCCAGTGACCGAGCTCATGGAATCCAGGTCTCAGGGAAACGGACTGGGAGTCCAATCTACTGGACATGGTGCTCTCCATACGTAGGAGCAAATGACTGAGGGGTGGCTCACTGATGAATATCGTGGCTCATCAGCGGCGCCAAAGGGTGAAGAGTCCAGAGAACTACAGTGCTACAGTAAGGACCACGTTCGATCTCCAAGGTGAACACACCGTTTCGTGGCTTCTGTAGGGGTTGCACCCATGTACCTGAAGATACAACTTAACCCTGATGTGTTGAGGCACCACATAAAAGCTAACTGAGCGTTTGGAAACGTCAGCAAGGGCACAGTGGATAACCTCGTAGGGTGGGGACAGTATCCACAACAGAAAGGGCAGTTAGTGACTCTTGACAAGGAAATCTTATTGCCCTGACCAGATGGGAAAGCCAGATATAAGAGGGCGAGGTGCTTCCCACGGCTGCGTTAAAGCAACCTCCTTTTGAGTCACTTTAATTCTGTGGTCAGCTTGATAAATAGAAACACATCATAGTAAGCCTGTAGACCTAATACTTTAATATGCTGCCAAGAGAACTAGACAGTCTCTTTAATCCTTTTGATCACATGTGCATAGTGCAGTTTTTGGTAACGTGAAACTAAGTTGTGTATGCACAGGCAAGCATCTGCATTACTTAGCTGCAGTTCCCCATTCTGCAAGGGAGAGAAATGTTTAATGTTCCTCTCCCCCCTCCCCCGGAAGGGAGGTGGCTAAGTAAGAGATTTTCCTGTTCAATGTACTTGAAGGAAGTGGTTGGCATTTGTTTACATTGTTGTGAGTTGTGAGATAAACTTGTAGGCTCTCCTCCCAGAGTGCCCCGCAGGAAGCAATTGACACATTCTCAATGCACTATGTTTGAGACATTTCCTACTTGCTGGGATAATTTAGCTTTCCCATGAGAACCATTCAATATAAATGCAAATGGTTATGCCAGATAAATTTCACAAGATACATGTATGGCATGTTAGCATGCTGCAACTTAAAGGAGGATAGGAAGAATGAAAATGGCTGCTTGTGTTCTCCTGATGGCCTAGGTATTACTCAGCAGTGAGTAGGGTTTTTCTTTGACACCTGCGTCAGTCCAGATAAGGGTTTCTTCAGGAGCACAGGGTGCTGGAAGTAGGGGTGCTGGGGGTGTGGCAGCATTCCCTGGATCAAAGTGGTTTCCATCATATACAGGCAGGGCTGGCGCTTCCATTAGGCGACCCTAGGCGGGGGCAGCGACTCCCGGCGGCAGCTGCTGGCGCCGGCGGAGGTAAGCTGCCGTGGGCGGGGAGCTGGCCGCTGCGGGCGGGAGGCTGTCTCGGCCCCCGGGTTAGCTGCCGCGGGGTGGGGGGGAGCAGGGATCCGGCCGCTGCATGGGGGGGGGGAAGAGGCTGCCGCGGCCCACGGGCAGGGGGCTGGCTGCTGCTGAGGGGGGAGCCGCTGCAGCCCACGGGCGGGGGGCTGCCTTGGGGGGATAGGGAGCTGGCTGCTGGGGGGGGAGGGGGTTAGCCGCTGCGGGCCGGGGGGTTAGCCGCCGCCGGGGGGATGGGGAGCTGGCGGGGGCAGGAGCAGGGCTGGTGCAAGGACGTTTCGCCTAGGGCGTGAAACTTCCTTGCGCCGGTCCTGTATACAGGGTTTACAATTTTCTTCAATGGCTTTCAGCACCCCCACTATAAAAACTGTTCTAACGCCACTGCAGGAACACCCCACCCTCAGTCAAAATCTTTTTCTTGGAGAGGATAATATAGTTCATTCTTCATGCAACTATTCCCCCTGCCCTCATTTCCCCCAATAAAACTGTCAGCCTGTCCTAAGAATCTGATTAATTTTAGAAACTTTTAATAGATCAGAGTTGTATTATAAGTGGAGTGTGTGTTGATGCTTATCGTTGAAGGTTGCCTACAAGTTTCCATTCTGAAAAGCCTTTTGCAGTTGCTTACCGTGTGTGTGTGTGTGTGTGTGTGTGTGTGTGTGATTTTGAGCAAAAATGGGTCAGCTGGTTTTGAGTGTGAAGAGAGTAGAAGGTGGGTGCTGATGGTAAGGGGCAGATGTTACTTTTTTTTTTTTTCTTCTGGGAACTTTTTGTGACTTGTTCATTTTTTTTAACAGCTCTAGCACCTTAGCAATTTAGGGTAGAAATTTGAGATGTGTGCTTCTCAGTGGTGAAAACCCATTCTATTTTTACTGCGTTGTAATGGTTTGTTTAAAAACAGACACTGTCCGTGCAGACTGAGTTCTCTCCCTGCCTCTGACAATAAGGGTTGATCTCCCGGCATTGCATTTGCACTGCACCTTTTTGCAGATAAGCAGTTTGAGTGGGTTCCTCAATGTCTGAAGGTGTGCACGGAATGAGGGTGCTTATTCTGATGGATGCAAAGTTTTGGACTTGTGTAAGCAAGGTGACCAAGTTCTACAGGTATCCATGCTTCAATGAGGCAGGAGCACCCTCCTTTTTCTTCATCAAGAAAGCATCAAAGGATACATGCTTCCTGCTGTAAAATATTTTGGGGTTCAGTCTTTTCTGCATGACCAGTTATGCCGAAACTTGCAGCAGGAGTTAGGAAAGGAATTCTGGCATGTGTCTGAAGAAAAACGCTGAGTATTTTAAGATGTTTTCTAGAACGCAGCAAAAATGGGCCAAATAATGCATACTTTTCACTTGGCCTTTTGTTTTGTTTATAGTTCTAAAAGGCCCCATGTAAAGAACACGGAGAATCTCGTTCATGTAATCAGGCTGTACATGTTCATCCAATATTGTTACAATGAACATGTCCACAAAGCGGCAGGTTCCTCAGTGCAGGTGTGTGCCGACTGGACTGTCCCCATCTGCACAATCCAGGAAGATCTGGGTAGCTATCCCATACTGCCTGAGTTCCAGGCGTTAGTGATCGAGAATTCCACATGGCGCCATGTACTCTGGGATGTTCCAGCTCATACGGGCCCTGGAGTCAGCTGAAGTGGCTAAGTTAGTTATGCAGACGGGGCTAGGTATTTCCATTTCTATAGCAGAATCACCATTTTTTTTTAATGCGTTCACAGCTTAACAATCATGTCAGCCCTGCTCATGAATGAGATCGAAACCTTGTACATCCACAGCAGAAGGGATCGCATGTGATCCATGTTGTATGTGGCTGTGAAGTGCAGATGGGTTGATTCATGTTACAGCTTGGTTGCAAACCTGATACAAACTTGTAGTGCAGAGAGGCCTAAAGGTTAGGAGTCCTTGTCCACACTAATGCTGAAGTTGCATTAGGCCATGTCACTAAAGGAAAGTAAAGGGCAAATTTACTAGAGGTGTGAAGTTAACATGCATTAGTTAAAGTGCACTACCCCATTGTGTGGACGTTCTCAATTCAGAAGTAAAGTGGCCTTAGTTCTCTGTAGTTTAATTTTTCCTTGAAGAATTTCTTTCCCCAACAGAGATCCCAGCTGAATTACTTAGGCTGCTGGGGTGAGGATTCTGGCCACAATGCACACAAGTTGAAATGTCAAAGTTTGGGTTCCCACAGCAATTGCACCTTTGCCCACTTCTGCATAATCCGTATTTTTTTTCTTGCTGTATATGTGGGTTAACTGCCAAGATTTAAATGAATATATGCAAGGCAACTGAGATAGGTGATGGCTATGGGAAACAACAACTAAGAATTTCTGAGCTTAAGGGAAAAAAACTGATCGAACTTTCAGATAAATGCACTTGTTTTCACAGGTGAATAAGATCACCTCTTCAGATGAACATACTTCAGTCCGTGGTAGAACAAGTGTGTTTATCTGAAGCTCTGCAATGGTACATTGTTGGGCATGGCTACACTGGCAGCTGTAGAGCGCTTTGAGTTAAACCAGCCTTCGGAGAGCGCACTAGGGAAAGCGCTGCAGTGTGTCCACACTGACAGCTGCAAGCGCACTGGCGTGGCCACATTTGTGGCACTTGCAGTGGCATTGGGAGCGGTGCATTATGGGCAGCGATCCCAGCGTTCAAGTGTCTGCAACATGCTTTTCAAATGTGGGGGGTGGGGTGGAGTGTGATAGAGAGTGTGTTGTGTGTATGTGGGGGTGGGAGAGTGGGTTTTTGGGGTGCTGAGTGTCAGCATGCTGTCTTGTAAGTTCAGACCCCCTCTTCCACCCCGTCCATCTTTCTCTCTCTCTCTCTCTCTCTCTCTCACTGAAAGCAAGCAACATTCCTCAATAATGGTTGCTTTGCCCCAGAGCAGATAAGCATGCTGGCTGTCAGAAATGGAGCTTTGAAAGGGCATATCCGCATTCCTACAGCCAATTCCAAAACAATGAGAAGAGTGGCCACTTGACTTAAGGGGATTATGGGACGTTTCCGGAGGTCAATCAGAGCACAGTAATGCAACACCTCGTTTACACTGATGCTAGGGCGTCTCAGCCAAGATGCATCAAATGTTATTCCTCTCACCGAGGTGGAGTACCAGGGGTGCTCTAGCCGCGGAGTCAGAGCGCTGTACGTGCCTTGCCAGTGTGGATGGGGAGTGGGTTAGAGCGCAGGTGTGTCCGAAGTTTTTAAAATAAGATGGTTGAGTTTTCAGAGTAGGAAATTATTCAGACCTTTCTTGTGTAAAGAATCTCTTTATTCTAGGCTGGTGTTGGAGGGGCAAGGAACTTGGAAAATAAAGAATCAACTTTTTATCTCACTCAAAAAACAGAGAAGTAGAATTTTATCCCATTGCTTTAAAAACAAGGTGTGGGGAGTGGCCATCTTTATGTTTGAGAACAAGCATAAGCAATTTTAGGCCAAATTGTAATTTGTTTTTTTTAAAGTTTTGGAAAGTGTCAGATACTTAACAAACAGGAGCTTAAAAGAGAAGCCTCTTCCTCAACCGTAACACTGCTGCTGCAATGCAGTAATACACACGTACCTCACTTGTTACTCTGAACTTAGCGCTTTTTTTCCCCCCCTCAAGCTTTGGGCTATTACTTGGCATATTGGACACTGGTCCAGATGAATTCAACTGGTGTAAATCATCATAGGTTGATGGGCTTCAGGCTACGTTGGTTTGCACCAGATGAGTGTCTGGCCCAGCAAGTGTATTTGTTTTTTTAAAAAAAAGTACCGTATGTACTCGTTCATTAGCCCGTTCGTTTATAAGCCAGCCTCCCAAGACGGATAGGTAAAAATAGCAAAAACGGTATGACTCTTTCATAAGCCGACCCTATATTTCAGGGGTTATCTAACTTTGGCTCCTGGCCCGTCAGGGTAAGCCGCTAGTGGGCCTGTACGTTTTGTTGACTTGGAGCGTCTGCAGGCATGGAGCCCCTCAGCTCCCAGTGTGCGCGGTTTGCCGTTCCCAGCCAATGGGAGCTGCGGGAAGTGGCGGCCAGCGTGTCCCTTGGCCTGCGCCACTTCCCACAGCTCCCATTGGCTGGGAACGGCAAACTGCGGCCACTGGGAGCTGAGGGGCTCCATGCCTGCGGACGCTCCAGGTAAACAAAATGACAATGTATTAGATATTCAATAATTCCATATAGCTTAAAATCATCAAATTTTGGTGTGGACCCGTTGATAAGCTGACCCCCACTCTTTGATGCTTCATTTTTTTCATATATAAAATATTCGGCTTATGAACAAGTATATACAGTAGGTTCATGGGGAGAGTTCTTGAAGAGTGAGACTGCAGAAATACTGTGATTTTATTTTTTTAATTTTTTTTTTAAAGCAGCTTCTTTGTATTTCTGTACTTTTGAAACTGATTCTCATGACTTTGAGGTCCTTTTTTAAAAAAAAGAAATAGCCAAAAATATTGAATAGCCAGAAATGAATCTACACTTGCATGTACTGTCAGTTGTGATTTTTTGTTCAGTTACTTGACCATAAAAGAAAAAAACAAACCAAAACCCACAACCAAAGGGGGATTCAAAAGCTGCTAATTTAATGTTTGAGTAAAGCAACAAGTTGACCCCCTGTTTAGGGGTACTCCTACAATGAAATGTGATATAAACTTAGACGTCTTGGTATTTCTGCAAATTGCATGTGATGAAAATTAATGCTCCTATTGTTCCATAGGCCATCACACTGTCTACATTGGAGTCCATGTGCCGAAGAGCTATAGGAGAAGGAGACGCCACAGAAGAAAACCTGGGCTAAAGGAGAAGAAGGAAAGAGAGAAAATCTCTGAGTACTACTCCGACAAATCAGATGTAGAAAATGCGGATGAGACGAGCAGCAGCGTCCTTAAACCACTCAGTGAGTACTGTCACTTTCTGGCATTCCTTGTGATACTCTATTGATGTGCGGTGCTCTTGTCCTGAGCATTTAGAAGGAAACTGGATCCCTCAAACATCACCAGCATGTGTTGCGGGGTCAGCATGTGTGTGATTAATTGCCAGGGAATTGTTGTTTGGAAGGGACACCACCCCAGGTGAGCGTTTCATCTTTGTTCACCGTCAGGTGTCATCGTTGGGTTAGACATTGTCAGTGCAAGTTGTCAAAACCAAGCCGATGTGGTGTGTGAGGAGACAGCAAGCAATTTGAAATCTAATTACCCGTTCTGACTGATCCATTGCCGCCCCTCCTCCTGCACACAGCATATGCATAGTGTCCCAGGGTACAGGGATAGTCACTTGCCTGGGGAGCGGGGAGGGGGGGGGGGTCAGCTAGAAATAGAGCTAGCAGTGGGATAACACAAGAATCAAGCCCCCTGTCAAAGGCTGTAAGAAATGTTTTGACTTGGAATTGCAGAATTGGACACCATGGGGCATGCCTGCCTGCTTTGGTAATTAGCTGCTGTTTATCAGTTGCTTCCCTCCAACTATTTATTGAATTGTCTTAAGAATAAGAGTTTTTTTTATAAACAAAAGTTGGAATGAAAATGTAACCTTAGTCGTATGAATCTGTTGTATACTGATAGGTTGGGCATCTGGTTTGGGATATTCAGCTGGAGCGGGGAGTGTTAGAGATGAGACACCTGAATTGTCTAGTGGAGTACCTTTTCTTGAGTCCCTTTCTGTGAAGCCCAATTCCCAGCCCCTTTAGCCGTCTGCTCAACTGGCTGCAGGTTCATTATTCTGAATTCTGAAAAGTGGTTGCTTAAAGAAGAGGCTGGGGAATTAGAATACAGGAAGAGAGAGACACTGAAACCATTGAAAATGGTGTCACACTGAAGAGGTTTGATGATATGGGAAGACTGTAAGGAGATAGTCTGCAATATATCCGCCTGCTTTCTTCACCCTGCCTTCCCAACCTCTCCAGTCTCCAGAGCGTTCCTAAATAGATTTAACCCCACCGGTCCTAGTACAAAAGCCTTTTGGCTACTATTCTGCCGCTGACACCTTCTACAATGTAAAAACTGGCCATTTATTTCTACGTTGTTGTTTTCCTTCTCTGACTGTTCCTGAGCCGTGATCACTTTGATTCTCAGACTATGAGTACTTTAGTAGTCTCTTGTGCAGGACTTTGTCCGAGGCCTTTTTGAAAATCTAGGTAGTTGGTTCTCATTTACCTGCTATTTGATTAACACATTTGATTATGGCACCAATTTTCAGAGCAGACCGGTTGCTCTCCACAGTAGTGGGGAGAGGCTGTTGAAATGAACCCTAGCGATAGGAATCCTCCACAATCAGATTCTCAGGCCCACAGCATTCCATTCTGTTAAAGGTTCACAAGGTAATATTTTGCCCCCCTCTTTCATGTTAAGAAGTGTTCAACTTACGTTATGGCCTTTAGGTAAGGATCGGTTGCAGTAGATGACTGAGAATATTAGAATTCAAGAGCTTAGGGATTTGGCATAGTAATTTTATGGAGGTAAGTTAAGATAAAGCTGACATGAAGTCTTTAAAAAAAAAAAAAGAGAGTTGTCAGAGAGCAGGTGGCGTAAGAGATTGAAGTAGATATTGGATCTCAATCACACAGTAAGAGTAGGACAGAGTGGAGAGTTTTGATATGGGGCACTGGAATAAAGGGGCATACAGGTGGGTAGGTTGGGGTCAGAGAAGAAAGAAACTGGGAAATATAGAGCATGGATGTTTCCTCTGAGAGGAATGTTAGAAATAAGTGGAACAGGAGGTATCTCTAAAAATTGTTAGAGTTCAGAGAGTGGGAATTAGTACATCAGGTCTGATTTTCATTTACAGTAACACACCTTTACACACTGCCAGATATATACAAAGGGGTGCCCTAGTGTAGAAGAGAATCGGGCTGTGTACTGGATTGCTTGATGCTTGCATGAAGCAAAATGTCATCAGAAGAGGAAAGACACGCCTTCTGCACCAAGGTGAAAATGAAGTTACAAATCCACTGTGCAATTTGACACAGTTGAGCATAATAGTCTGTCTCTCTCTTAAAGAGGCCCAAGAATAGAATAGCAGGGGGTGATGCAGTTCACGGGATTAAGGGGCATTGGGACAGCAATACAGATGACACTTGCGTAACACTGATTTGGATTGAGGCTGACTCTAACCAACTGTTATCCTTCACTGTAATAATACTAAAAATGTATTGTATTCACGCCATTTGGAAGAGGTTGAGTGACTCAGACCTGGTGAATGTAGTGTAGCAAATATTGGATCTAAGAGACCACTTCATTGATGCTTCGTAGAGAAGATGGTCTGTGTGTGCATGTAAAGAGAGACTAAATTAAAAATTTTTTTCGGAAGCATTGTAGTCAATACTCATGTATAATTTGATTGGGTAATGTTTGAGATGTGGTGCATTGGAGACTGAACTGAAGGATAAGTGAATCTTGTGTTGAGAAGATTTATTTTCAATGGAAACATTTAAAAATCACTTTTTAAAATTAAAGAAACTCCAAAAAAAAAATTCTTCTATTACAAGTAGATGAGGTTATTTAAAAAAAAAATCTGTTCTTTTACTGCTTGCATTTCTCTAGTTTAGGCAATTAAATGGAATTGTCAGTGTAACTTATGTAGGAAGGTAGTTTGTAGTCTGTTTGTTTCATGTTCAGGTTTCCAGGCACAAGCACAGTACTGCTTGAGTTTGAGTCACTATTCGTTAAAATAGTTTCCAAGAATTGATGGAAATATTTCATAGAATCATATGTCTGGAAGTGACCTCGAGAGGTCATCTAGTCCAGTCTCCTGCAGACCTAATAGTGTCTCTTTTAATAATTTCCTGAACTGTCCCTGATAGGCAGGTATCAAATTCAGCCTTAAATATCCCCACTAAAGGTGATTCCATAACCTCCCTTCGCAAATGTCCTGAAATGTTGTCAGTTGGAGTTTGTGTGCAAATCTGCATTGAATCACCAGGTTGGGTTGCTGTACCATGCTGATGAGCCCAGACAAAATATGCCAGTGGAGACAGGCAAGAGATTGAACAGGTCCATAAATGCAGACCTCTTCTTCTAAGGGCACCCTGTTAATTTAGAACTGGTAGCATGGCACAGCTGGATTTGGGAACTGTATCTAGTAGTCTTTTTATTTATGTCCAGTTTCTGCGAACAACTCAAAATTTATGAGAGACGGAAATGTTCAGTCTTCAGTTCTTCCAGCCACAGGAGGTTTGAGGAGAGAGGATTTTTGTTTATATTACAAGTTATTTAGTGCTCATGAAAGGTGCCAACCTGATAGCTCTGGAGACTGAGGCCCTCTTTCCACAGAACTGGTACAGAATGGGCCTGATTTAGTGTAAATTTTCCCCAACACAATCTCACCAATGTACCCCAGCTCTGCAGGGACTGCTTTTAGAGATGGGAAGGCAAGTCAGTCTCTGTGCTGATTATTGCATCCTTAGTCTGTCTGTGCAGAATGTCAGTGAGGGTACCAATTGTGGTGAGGTTTCCTATCTGCCCAAAACTAGCCCAAGAACACCTCATTTCCAAAAATAATGACTTTCGCTAGCTACTGGCCTGAACCTCGTTGACATATATGACCTCAGAGAGAGATACTACATATTAACATAAGAACATAAGTCAAGTCTTTTTCAGCTATCCAGTCCTTGATACACACATTTTAACATTTTTTGGGGAAAATGTAACACTGAGTACAGTTGTTAAACAGGTTTTCAACTTCCTCTTCCCCCTTCCCTCAAACACGCACGTGATAATGAGAATGAAGAAACAGCTTTACACTGAAACTACTGAGAAACTCTGAATTTAGATTTCTAAATTTAAGTGCTACTGTAGCACATAACCACCAAAGGGAGAAGGGTAGAACCTTGAGACCACAATGGGAAATGCAAAGCTGTAGGGTGGGAAGGTAAGGAATGTTGTAACACTAATAGCAGAAGTAATGTTGGGCAGAAATTTTAGGCTCATCAGATCCATCAATCCAGGCTGACCCATTTAATGGAGAGAAGGAAGGAATCCTGAATGGGTGGTGGTAGAGAAGCTGATGGCTTTGTTGCCTGGAGCAAGCTTGACAATGGTAGTCGTCTTTCTGGATGCATAGAAATCTCAAGCCAAATTCTGCCCTCTGAAATAATGAAGGCTGATTGTCTCTGCATGCAGCTGAGAATAGAATGTTGCAAAGAACAAGATAAGGAAGGAATACTGGGTGGAGTACTGATCCAGACCACAACCCACTTATCCACTCAAAGTGTTTGAAGACTTTCCTGGGAGGAGATGCATCTCTGCTTATGTTTTCCTCCATTCTTCTTAGTGGAGCCATAGTCTGATTGTTCTGTGGTTTCAGTAGGGTCACCTTGATATTTGTTTGAGATGGAAAAGGCCACTGAAATTCTTTCTCTGGCTGAGTGCCCTGGGGGTAGGGAGTATGAATGAGCTACATGTAAAAGCCACAAGCCAAATTGTGATGACCATATGTCTCTCTTTATTTTGAAGCTCTGACATCGTAGGCTTTCCAAACAGAAATGTTCTGAATGTGATGTGTAAACTCTAGATGAAGAGATTGATTTTAGCGACTGACTGCTTTTGCAGAAAGTAGAGTAGAAAGTTTAAAAGATTTCTCAGTGATGAAAATTCTTACCTCTGTTTGTTTGGTTTGTCTCTCTGGTTGACAGTATTTGAAAATAGTAAAACTATCCATCTGGATTGAATTTCACAATTTAAAGACATTTTCTTATGCAAAGGTCACTTGGGACTACCACATGCAGAGGGGAGAGATCATCCTGAAATATGCCACACTTTGCAAAACATTAGCAAGTTTTGCTGTCTTGTAGTATAGAAGGATGGAGGTTATTATTATGGCAAGCTATTCAAGATAGCGTGTGGGATAATAAAACTCTGATCTCAGATAGGCATTACTGTAATACAGAAAACAAGTGTAGAATGTTATGCAGATAAATATGTAGAGTAAAACGGAAACCTGTGTTCTTCAGGATGATTTTAAAGCAAGATGTTTATTTCTGTGGTCTTACCATGCCTGATGCATATTGCTGGCTATAAACATCTTGTATTTCCCAGCACCAAGAAGCTAATGAGGGGAGCACGGCTTGGTTTTTTGTATAAACAGTTTGAGCCTGATTTTGCATTGCTCTGCACTTTGTGTGGTTGTACATTGACTCCCTACCATTTTGATCTGGTAAGATTTGTAGCCACTTCATGCTGTTTTAAATGGCTATACTAGGGTGACCAGATGTCCCGATTTTATAGGGACAGTCCCGATATTTTGGGCTTTGTCTTATATAGGTGCCTATTACCCCCCACCCCATGTCCCGATTTTTCACAGTTGCTGTTTGGTCACCCTAGGCTATACAAAGCATAGGACAGATGGGAATCAGAGCCCCCGAGTTCATTGTGTATACAGGGAAAGTGACAGGCAAATGGATTGTTGCATCAGTGTTCTCAAACTTTTTCCCTCCCTGAAACACAGATTTTCATGGACCATCTCTCAATGCCCCCACATTGCAATTTTACACCTGGCTTATGAAAACCAAAGCATGGTTACACGAAAATGTAATTTTGGAACAGTGTTCACGAAACAAGATGTAAATAAATTTGCTTGTAATGATCTGATTCAGCTGGCTGGTTACATGTCCTCCTCCCATTATGTACACATGCTTTTTTCCCCCTTCTTCACAGATGTAGGACTTGTATGTATTTATGCATTTCCTGCTTGGGGACCAAAAAGGGATTTTCAGGGATCTCTTTGTTTCTTGTGTGGGCATGAGCTGAGAGTTGACGTGAGTTGTCTCTTTTGTTCTCAACCCAGTATATTGGTTTCAACCCAAAGGTTGCTGACCCTAAAGTCTTGTTGTCATGTTATATGCTTTGCCCACTGCCTTTGTGTTAAAACCAAAGGCAGGCGTGAATATGTTGTCACTCATACAGAGCACTCGGGTTCTGGCCTGTAAGGCTTCAAAGCTCTTTTTGACCCCAAGTTAGTGGTTTTTAAATTGAGGGGGGCGAGAGAGGGATCATTAAATATTAATACTGTATAATTTTGACTGCAAATCGGCCGATTTTTCTAAAACTGTAGTATGATGCCTTCTGCCCTATGCGTTGCTAATGGTTAACTCTGCTTATTTGCTGGTGCCCTATTACTCCCATTGCAGAAGATAATGAAGTGCCAAGAGCTGGCCCTGACTCGGCAATGTACTTGGTGCCTGACTTCAACTATTTGTAGGGAGACCAGATCTACTGGTTTGTTTGTTTTTTAGGGACAGTCCCGTTTTTTGGGACTTTTCCTTATATAGGCGCCTATTATCATTCCCCCCCCCCCCCCCCATACATCCCTGGTCCCGTTTTTCACAGTTGCTATCTGGTCACCCTAACTGTTTGACTAGTGCCCCTGAAGTCAGTGGGGCTACTCATTAAATGTGACTAAGTACCTTGTTAAGCTGGAGCCTCTGCTGCTGCTATCACAAAATTTTCTAGATTGATCTAATATGTAAACAGGTTCACATACATATCTGCCACCCCGTGAACTTTTAAATAGAACAGTGAGCTGTATTCAAGAGTTGGGGTGAATCCTCTTCCACTATAAATACCCAATATGAAGCCTTATATTTTATTGGAAGCCACTTACAAATCTGTGTGATTGCACACCTATCATCCTACTCCTGTTAACACTTGTTCTGATATTACACCTCTATTAAATGAGGTAACGAAATCTCGGCAGTTGACTTTTCAGAGGTGGGGAAACTGGGCGCTCACATCTACATTAGCACATCTCTACATGTAGATGTGTGGCCACCAAGCAAACATGAATAAACTTGACTTTCAGTTTGGTTATGAATGCTCCCTGGGAATCAAGTTTTTTTTTTAATCATACCAAAGTAGATTGGCAGATGATGAAAAATGTAATAATCTTGCTCCCGGTTTTCTTATGACATACCATAGGCTGTAGCTGGGCTTCTCTTGTCAACCCTCAGAAATGTCCAAAAACTCTTTTTCCAGTATGAAGAGAAACAAACACACACTCAGTGGCTTGCCAGAATTCCACACACAAGCAGGCCTCAGCAAAGAGCCAAAAGGGGATAGGTTTAACAATTGCTAAATATGTAAGAGTATACCAAAGAGCTCCACATTTCATTCATTACATGTGTTTCCGGTCACAAATGTGCTGAACATTCTTGCATGCCTGTCAATGAAGTGAGGACAATATGATGCACCTAGTTTGTGACTATCACATGCAACCCAGTTGTTAACTTGTGGCATGTTAGCTGGTCAGACCCACATAATGTGTTGCATTTTTTCCCCACCCTCACTTGCATGTAACAGGCCAGACAATGCTCCCTTACAGCTTTCTCTTGAAACTCTCATTCTCAAAGCTGGTAGATCTGATTTGACAGCATGTCCAAAAGAAGAGAGAGAAATTTTACAAGATCTCATTTTTTGGAAAATCGTCTGTCGAGCGATAACTAATTGTGATCAGATTCATCATTCAGCTTAGCAGTTATGACTGTCCTCTTCCAGCACTGGTATAAACATGCTTTGGAAAATGTTAGTCCCAATTAAGATGATATTCTGTGTCCAGTTGTATGAGGGCTAACCTTAGGAGTGAAAGTGTTCTTTACCAGTTGACGGAAGGCACTCTGATCCCAATTTCCATGTAAATCTAGCCTCAGCTATTGACTGAATCAAAGGGGGTACAGATATGGCACTAACTATGGGAGGGGTTTCCAGAAGACCCAGTGACAAATAAAGGAGTGTATGAAATGAGATACATTGCCTTATTGGTATGCTCCTCTTTCTTTTCTTCCTTCCTTGTTTTAGTAAAAGAAAAAAATCTCTTGACCCTTCGGATGTGGGTTAGGTGGAGCATTTTGTTGAGAGAGTGAACGTAAAATAAACGTGCCATTTCAATAAAGTGCCATATGAGGTTTGTGCTTTGTAGTTCTCTGTTTAGATAGAATGCAGCTTTCAAAATGAAGTAGTTGATTAGGTCTGAATCTGAACACTGTACATAGGGGTTGTTTCCATTTTGGAAAAATGTACCTCTTTTTACATGAACCCAATTCAGCTTCTGGTAATATTTGCATCAGCATCCTGTCTGTGTAGCCATTGTTACCTTCGGTAACGAGAGCAAAGTGTCATTCAAGGGCTGGCTTAATGTGCAGATTTTAACATTTCTGATTCAAAATGCAGCTTTCCCTCTAAAGTAAATTCTGTATAATCTGACTATGGTAGTAAACTAGAACTCCAGAGAATCCTGCTTTCATGAACCCTGCTATAAGTTTTGGTGTGGATGTTGATGCTAGCCAGTTAGTACCTGCCTCTAGACACTGCTCAGTAAAACATAAACATTTCACGTGGAGAGGGAATGATAAATACGTGGAATAGGGATCCTGTAACATCTCTCAGAACCACTTTTGAAAACAGGTTAATCTGCACTTTAGGGACAATCCCGATTTTGGGGTCTTTTTCTTATATAGGCTCCTATTACCCCCCCACCCCCCCCACCCACCTCTGTCCCGATTTTTCACACTTGCTGGCTGATCACTGTATTTATCCATAAATCTGGAGAGCGAAAAGATTTTTGTGGTAAGTAATCTCATAGCATGACTCTACCATGCTGATTTGTTAAAGTGAAGGGCTATTGTCCTCTTTAATCCAACTAAAATAGTTTGCTCATTGATCCTGGTTAATGGGATACTTTGGTATTTAACTCTCGTTGCTTGCTACTTTGACATGGGAGCTCTGGCTCCTGCTTCTGGAACTGGGTGGTTATGCTGTGAGATTGTGTCATTATTATCCTTGGTCCTCTTGACCGGGTGCTTTGCTTTTGTTTAACAAAGATATTGTTTGAGACTTTCAAGGTTTTAAAAGACACTTTTTCCACCTAGTGTCAGTCTCTAAATAATTATAGACACCAAAGAAATGTAGGTCTGGAAGGGACCTCAAGAGGTCAGCTAGCCCAGTCCCCTGCACTTCCGGCCGACTAAGTATTATCTGGACCATCCCTGACAGGTGTTCATTTAACCTGTTCTTAAAAACCTCCGATGATGGAGATTCCACAACCTCCCTAAGAAATTTGATCCAGTGCTTAACTACCCTTACAGTAGGTCGTTTGTTGTAATGTCTAAAATAACTAAAACTCTCTTGCCGTAAATTAAGCCCATTACTTCTTGTCCTGTCCTTGGTGGTTAAGGAAACACATATATCACCCTCCTCTTTAAAACAACCTTATACGTACTTGTTTTTATGTCTCCCCCCCCCCCCCACACACACACCCCAGTCTTCTCTTCTCCAGACTAAACAAACCCAATATTTTCAATCTTCAATCAAGTTTTCTAGATCTTTAATCATTTGTGTTGCTCTCCTCTGGACTTTCTCCAGTTTGTCCCAAAGTGTGGTGCCCAGAACTAGACACAGTATTCCAGGTGAGGCCTTATCAGTGCTGAGTAGAGTGGAATAATTGCTTACACTACTTCTGCTAATACATCCCAGAATGAAGTTCGCTTTTTTTGGCAACAGTATTACGTGGTTGCGACAAAGAGTCCTGTGGCACCTTATAGACTAACAGACGTATTGGAGCATAAGCTTTCATGGGTGAATAACCACTTCGTCCACTGCATGCATCTGGCGAAGTGGGTATTCACCCATGAAAGCTTATGCTCCAATACGTCTGTTAGTCTATAAGGTGCCACAGGACACTCTGTCGCTTCTACAGATCCAGACTAACACGGCTACCCCTCTGATACGATTACGTGGTTGACTTGTATCTAGCTTGTGATCCACGATAACCCCCAGTCATTCCCCATTTTGTATTTGTGCAGCTGGTTATTCCTTCCTAAGTGTAGTATTTTGCATATGTCCTTATTGAATTTCATCCCATCTATTTCAGACCATTTCTCTAGCTTGTCAAGATCATTGTGAACCTGTCCTCTCAAGTGCTTGCAACCCTTCCAAGTGTGGTATCATCTGCAAACTTTATAAATGTTTTCTCTGACATTTATCAAAATCATTTATGAAGATATAGACTAGAACTGGACCCAGGGCAGATCCCCCTCCAGACCCCACTTGGCATGCCCTTCCAGCTTGATTGTGAAGCATTGGTGACAACTTTCCGAATACGGTTTTTCAACCAGTTGTGCACTCACCTTATAGTAGGTTCAGCTAGCCTATATTTTTCTAGTTTGAGATGGTCATGAGAGACCATATCAAAAGTCTTACTAAAGTTGAGATATTTCACATCTACTGCTTTCCCCCATATCTGCAAGGCTTGTTACCCTGTCAAAGAAGGATATTAGGTTGTTTGACATGATTTGTTCTTGACAATCCATGTTGACTGTTATTTATCACGTAATTTTTTTTTTTTTTTTTTTTTTTTTTTGCTGCTAACATTTTTTGATTATTTGCTCTATTATCTTTCTGGGTACCAAAATTAAGCTTGACTAGTTTATAATTCCCTGGGTTGTCCTTATTCCCCTGTTTAGGTAGGTACTATATTTACCCTTTTCAAGTCCTCTGGAAATGTGGAGACTGGTGCTCTCTAGATACCTAAATCATTTGAGAGTTGGGGGGGAATTTATTTTTTAACTTACGTAACATGTATTGTTTAAAAATCGTGCTAGATTGACAGCCCTAAATTATGCATTTGCATTTGTACATACGTATGCACCTCTGTATGCTTCCTTGTATGCGCACTCTGTTGCCAATGTACCTGGCCCTCTGATCTGGAAGAGATCACCTATAGGGTTGAAATACTGGTTTAGTCTCTGTGGCACTGATTCTGCAAAGCACTCCAGCATATGCTTAAATCCCACTGAAGTCTATGAATCCTAAACTCACATTTAAAGTTAAGCACGTACTTTAGTGCTTTGTTGAATCAAGGCTTACGCTCACTTGCTCCTTTATTTCTGAGACTCCCAGCAAAGGTTCCAGCCTGAGTCTGTTCACTTTATGCTTTAGTTTCTGTTGGACATCTTATTTTTGGTTCCTTGTGATCAGCCTTGCTTTTTGTAAACAGTCTCCTGACCTTAGGTAGGCTGTGAAATGATATTTCATTTAGTAAATACATAACTTAAACGAAGGACTGAAATATGCAAGTTTGGCTCAAAATAAATGTAAAGTATAAAAAATAAAGAAATGTATTAAGGTCTAAGAACACAGGAATGTCCATGCTGTGTCAGACCAATGGTGCATCTTGCCCAGTATCTTGTCTTGCAACAGTGGCCAATGCCAGGTGCTTCAAAGAGAATGAACAGAACAGGCCAATCATCAAGTGATCCATCCTCTGTTGTGTCGTCCAATCCCAGCATCTGGAAATCAGGCTTAGGAACACCCAGATCTTGGGATTGCATCTTTGACCACCTTGGCTAATAGCCATTGATGGACCTACCCTCCATGAATTTATCTAATTCTTTTTTGAATCCAGCTATAGTTTTGGCCTTCACGACATCCACTGGCAACGAGTTCTACAGGGTTGACTGTGCGTTGTGTGAAGAAGTGCTTCCTTTTGTTTGTTTTAAACCGGCTCCCTATTAATTTCTTTGGGTTACCTCCGTTCTTGGGGTATGTGAAGGAGTAAAAAACACTTCCTTATTCACTTTATCCACACCACTTTCTCCCCCCTTAGTTGTCCCTTTTCCAAGCTGAACAATCCTAGTCTTTTTAATCTCTCCTTATACGGAAGCTGTTCCACACACTTGATCATTTTTGTTGCCCTTCTCTGCACCTTTTCTATTTCTAATATCTTTTTTGAGATGAGGCAACCAGAACTGTATGTAGTATTCAAGGTACAGGTGAACCATGGATTTATATAGTGGCATTAAGATATTTACTGTCTTATTAGCTGACCCTTTCCTAATGGTTCCTAACAATCTGTTAGCTTTTTGACTGCCTCTGTATATTGAGCTCATGATTTCAGAGAACTGTCCAGAATGACTCCAAGATCTTTTTTGAGTGGTAACAGTTAATGTAGACGCCATTATTTTGTATGTGTAGTGTGTGTTTTATGTTTTCCAATGTGCATTAATTTGCATTTATCAACATTGAATTTTATCTGCCATTTTGTTGCCCAGTTACCTAGTTTTATGAGATTCCTTTGTAACTCTGTACAGTCTGCTTTGGATTTAACTATCTTGAGTAGTTTTGTATCACCTGCACCCTTTGCCACCTCACTGTTTACCCCTTTTTCCAGATCATTTATGAATATGTTGAATAGGACTGGGCCCCGTACAGACCTCTGGGGGACACCACTATTTATCTCTCTCCATTCTGAAAACTGACCATTTATTCTCACCCTTTGTTTCCTATTTTTCAAGCAGATACTAATTCAGGAGAGGACCTTCCCTCTTATTCCATACTTTGCTTAAGGGCCTTTGGTGAGGGACCTTATCAAAGGCTTTCTGAAAATCTAAGTACATTCTATCCACTGGATCACTCTTGTCCACATGCTTGTTGACCCCCTCAAAGAATTGTAATAGACTGGTGAGGCATTTCCCTTTACAAAAACCATGTTGACTCTTCCCCAACAAATTGTGTTCATCTGTGTCTGATAATTCTGTTTTTTACTCTAGTTTCAACCAATTTTCTGGGTACTGAAGTTAGGCTTACCGGCCTGTAATTGCTGGGATTGCCTCTGGAGCACATTTCCATCACTAATCCAAAATGGGCGGCATCCGAGCTCTATTGTAGCTGATACTATCATGGGAACTTAAGATCCAGTAAGTTACTTACTAAAGGATAGGCAAACGATAGGCAGTGAATCGCTGTTCGTGAACTTAATTATAAACATTTTTTTAAGGTGAACTGGAGGCCCACACAGGAAGCCTTGGCAGGCCACATTTCACCTGCAGGCCACCTATTGGATATCACTGTCATGAGGAAGCTCTGTAGATCCTATACCATGTATAGAAATACCTGTTCACCCACCTGAACTTGTGTAGATTGTTTCTCTCTGAAAAAACAGCGAGGAAAAAGAAGCTCAGAGAATCTCCTTGAGCACACGTGGAAGTCAACACTGAAGTAAATACTAAATTTCATTGTAAGGACTCACTCTAAAGTAAAAGGAGAACCTCTGCAACTGCATAGGTGCATCTTTCTTTAAAATAAAGAGGTTGTCTAAAGCTGCTTACAGAGAGGCAGATTAAGGGGTAAAGTGCTGGTGAGGTGGTCAGAGGTGCATGGTAAATACAGATATATCACATGGACATGCCATGACCTGCAGATAAAGCCATAGTGTATCATATCATGTAATAATATGAAGTAGATATTATGAAATGGAATGAGAATTCTTTAATGTTATTTACTGCAAATCTCACTAGGCAGAATCAGACTTACTGCTTTTTGGCTCTGGATATGTTATTACCCTACACAGTAGAGATGTTCCCTTCAGGGTTTGATTGATTTGTCTAAGGCAGGACCCCACCCACTGCCTTCTCTGTGGTAGATGTTGTAATTCCATGCCAAAGAATCAGTTAAGAGCTGTGGAAAACTGGAAGGTTGGGCTATTCTCTTGACCTATTGAAACTTAGGGGCTGGGAAGCTTGGGTCTTCATTTGAGAGACAAGGTGGGTGAAGTAATCTCTTTTATTGGACCATCTTCTGTTGGTGAGAGAGATAAGCTCTTGAGCTTACACAGAGCTCTTCTCCAGGTCTCCGTGAAAGCTCGAAAGCTTGCCTCTCACCAGCAGAAGTTGGTCCAATAAAAGATATTACCTCTCTCACCTTGTCTCTCTAATACCCTGGGACCCACACAGCTACAACACTGAGCCTTTCTTTGGCATTGTTGTTTCAAGAGCCTAACCCCTACATATGTGTAAAGATATGGCTTAAAGGAGAGAACCAGAGGAAAAAGTGAGGGAGTCGGATAAGCAGACTGTGAGAGGAGTTTGAAAATAAAAAAAGGTGGGTATTTGAGGGGGAGAAAACCAAGTTTCAATAAAACAAAAGGGAAAAAAATCCTTTAACTTGCTACCCCAAACCTCTCTCCTCCTGAGAGAGAGTCTCAGGCCAGTATTCCATACCTTCCTTTGGCCCTGTCCTGCCAAGTGCAAAAAACTCAGCTCCGTTGAAGCCCTGTGACTGGATGAGGCCCTGTCCAGGTACAAGGTGGACCTGGTTATGAAGTGCCTTCCTGGGAAAGTCTTTTTCTCCTGGCAAGAGCATGGTTTCTCTCGCTGGGAGCTGTGTAAAGAAAATGCTGTCTGCAAAAACTTTTTTTTTTTTTTTTTTTAAAGTAAACCTGTATTTATAGACATTATCCAGGTCAGCGGATGGCTCCTTATTGTATACTATATTTATTTAAGCATATGCACTTACATTATACCTTGTTCATGCTTACATCTTGCTAAATAAGGTGATCACTGATTCTTAATTTTTTTTATACATGCCAGGATTTTAAGCCCAGATTATTGCAAACCCAAAGGGTGAGGTTTGTTTTTATTTTTATTTTTTTGGATAATGGGAAACTTATGCATGTTGAAGGGTATATGCTAATAAGCACTGTTCCTTGAGACTAGAACAATGGATGCCAGTCGGCGATCCAGTTACATTCAGGAAACTGAACTAGAGGAGTAGGCAGCTGCTTTTTGTTCAGCATTTCCGGGTAAGCGAACAGTGCAGCTTTTCATCAGTGCCAAGACTGTTCACTGCCCAGTCACTCTTCCCCCCATTATGCTTTCCTCTTCTCACACTAATGGATTTTCTAAAGTAATTATTTCAGTGCATTTTAATATTTGGGTTTATAAAGTGAGGGTTCATGGCTTCCAGCCATTCACTGCTTGATCTGAGCAGCTGGAAAGTGAGCTAATATGGTGTAAGTTGATGGAAGGGAGGCATGATCTCCACCCCTCTATTCCCCAAATTCCAGGTTTTGAACGTATATATGTTACATGATATGTCTAGAAGATGGTGCTGCCTTGTTGGACTGGGGTGTACCCACACCCACCCACACCCCTACCTGAAGTGATCTTTCTTGTCTGTGGTGGTTGTCACTCAGGAAAATAGCTAATATTTCTGGATTTCAGTTTTGGAGGATTAGCCATTTTCCTGTCCAGGATGAACAGGCTCATTATGAATCCCGCACCTCACCCTGAAATGAAGTCCCTAGATCAGTCGATCTTAAATTGTCTTTGAGGAGGGGATGATGCCAACATATATTAGTCCTCAAACCAGTGTTCAACGTGTTACAGTCACAAAAGGGGCTCCTTCTGTCTCCCTGTTGTCCTATTGTAATGGCCGGTGGGATTGAACCTGGGATCTCCGAATCTTAGTGTATGAGCCTCTACTGCAGGAGCTAAAAGCTGTAGCCCTCTTAGCTAAGGCTGTAGCAGACTCCTCAATCTCTAGATAGTCTAGGTGCCACTAGAGGGGGACAGAGCCCCACACCAGGCAGCCATGGGTTACACTATCACCAGGTGACCCTTTGGCAAGTTATGAACGCCTGGTGTTGAAAGTCTTCAGAGGGACAGTTATGTGAAGGATCTTGTGTGAGTGAAAATAAATCTCATTGTAATCTAGTATCATTTCCCACATTATCCTCACTGCTTGTCATTCTTTATAGATAGCGCCTCACATCCGACACTGGGAAAGAAAACAGAAGTAGTACAGGCTCCTTGCTGCCAGCTGAATGCTGCATGGCACACAGGAGCCAAATACTTTTGTCCCTTCAACTTTCAGTTCCTTGTAACATCTATTGTACTTCCCTTTGGCCAGAGCATTGCAAATTCTTGTGGCGATGAGGGCAAGTGGCAGGCAGCTATGGTTACTAATTTGTGTGTGTTGAATCCTTTCGTCAGCTGAAAATTCCCAACTTGCCTCCAAAGCTAATTTTGTTACATTTTTTTGCTCTCCAACAGTAGCCTTATGTTATATTTTCTACCATACTCACCCCACCAGAACAGACATTTCCTTAGAAATTAGATGAATATTAAGTCACAAAACCAAACTGCTTTAACGTTATGGCTTTGGCCAAGAAATTCACAGTTCAAGCTGAAATCCTATCCTATCAAACTTCATTTCATTATGCCAGAGTATTGTGTTTCAGCTTTACGTGCTATCCCCCAGTGTTTATGTTCGCCTACTTAACTGTATCGATGCTAGTTGATTCCTCAGTAAGGTTTCATGCTTATGAGGAATTAATAATGTGAGTGTCTGTCTCATGTTAGAATTCTAATACCTTTGCTATTTATAGGGCTTCAGTATTCCCAGATGAATTATGTAGGAGGGGAGGGATAGCTCAGTGGTATGAGCATTGGCCTGCTAAACCCAGGGTTGTGAGCTCAGTCCTTGAGGAGGCCACCTAGGGAATCTGGGGCAAAAAAAAAAATCTGTCAGGGGACAGTACTTGGTCCTGCTAGTGAAGGCAGCGGACTGGACTTGATGACCTTTCAAGGTCGTTCCAGTTCTAGGAGATTGGCATATCTCCACTATTTATTTATTTATTAATGTAGTGTATGTAGTGCTAAAAAGATACTTTTGATTTGGGGATCGGAAAAAAGAGAGAACATTGTGGCTTTGCTGTCATGACGTAATGTCAGATGAATAGAGCTGGAATGCTATGAATACTTTGCAAGGGAGGTTCGTCACCTGTATGCTAGCAAGAACAAGTTGTGCTGGTCTGGGTTCCGTTTGTAAAGCTTTCTGTGTGGAAATGCACAGAAGCCAAAATTGAGGAAGGAAGGAATGTGGCCACTTTATTCTCAGTAGAGAAGACAATCTGCTTTTGATAAGGATCATTTATAAGGGACACCATGAGCTCAAAACCTTTAAAGGCACAGTGTCAACTGCTTAGATCCATTTTTTTTAGCTTCCCTCTAATGATTTTTTCCCTTTCAAAAAGAATTCACAATCACCAGTGTAGTAAAGTCGTTAGAGAAAGTGCAATTGATTGCACTTGCATCTGCAGTATTGCCAGTTCTGATTGCTCAAAAATGAGTTATTACATAAACAAAAATCATGAGATTAAGTTAAAAAACATGGGATAAAAAAAGAGGGATTTTTTTTTTGCTTTTGTTCTTTTGCTTTTGTTCTGGTTTTTACAGCCTTTAAATCAGTGGTTCTTAACCAGGGGTACATGTACCCCTAGTTTTACAACAGGCTACATAAAAAGCACTAGCAAAATCAGTACAAACTACGATTTCATATACAAGGACTTGGTTATACTGCTTTGTATACCATACACTGAAATGTAAGTACAATATTTATATTCCAATTGATCTATGTTTATAATTATATGGGAGAAAGTCAGCAATTTTTCAGTAGCAGTGTGCTGTGACACTTCTGTATTTTTATGTCTGAAAGGGGTACAGTCGTCTGGAAAGGTTGAGAGCCACTGCTCTAGGTCACACATGAATAAGGTTAAGATTTTGTCAGTTATTTTTAGTAAAAGTCACAGACTGGTCATGGGCAATAAACAAAAATTCATGGAAGTCCATGACCTGTCTGACCTTTTCCTAAAAATAAAGGGGTGAGGGGGACTAACTCCTCTGGGGCCCCTGATGGTGGCTGGAAGCTCCGCCCCCACCCCTGGCGGCTGACAGCTTTGGCTGCTGCCCCAGGGCACGGGGTTGAAGCTGAAGCAGAAAATGTCACGGAGGTCTCTGAGAGTCAGGGAATCCATGACTTCTGTGCCCTCCATGTGACCTCCATGGCAAAACCATATCCTTACACAGCAGTCGTGTTTAAGGTTTCCTGTACAACAACGAGGAATTCTTTATTTTTAAGTGAAGACTGAGGTACTCTCCTAATCACGGATTTCCAGGCGACGGGGCTTTGAGGAAAAACACCAAATGTTGCAAGACTTGTGATTAAAATAACGAGAGTTGACAACATTGCACCTGGTGCATGTGGCCTACAAAATGGGGGAAATTGGAAGGGGTGAATCAGATCTCTAAGGGTATGTCTACAGTGTAGTTAAAAACCATGGCTGGCCCGTGCCAGCGGACTCGGGCTAAGGGGCTGTTTCATAGAGTCATAGAATATCAGGGTTGGAAGGGACCTTAGGAGGTCATCTAGTCCAACCCCCTGCTCATTGCAGTGTAGACATGCGGGCCCAGGCTGGCGCATGGGCTCTAGGACCCTGCG
Organism: Macrochelys suwanniensis; assembly: GCA_033296515.1. NCBI lineage: Eukaryota > Metazoa > Chordata > Testudines > Chelydridae > Macrochelys > Macrochelys suwanniensis. Next base: position 18,116,098 of record CM065779.1, on the reverse strand, counting down.
AGGTGAGAGGGTCCCGAGCTCAGACTGCAGGTTGAGCCTGAACTAGACTGCAGTTAAACAGCCCCTTAACCTGAGCCCTGAAAGCCTGAGTCGGCTGGGACGGGCCAGCCCTGGGTTTTTAATTGCAGTGTAGACCTACCCTTGGAGAGCTTTGTTTCTTTCAGGTGCAAACGGTAACGTAATCTTCATTTAATTGTCACCTTTCGTTAGCTGTATCTGTGCTGCATAGTCTTCAGTCAATGCCAATCTTGTTTATTAATGGTCTTTATAGCTGCACTTTTCTTTATCATGCTGTTTTTAATAGAAACTTCCCACGATTAGAAGCAGCATGATGCATCATGTCAGATGCAGGGGAAAGTAATTCAATCTTAGACTCCACCCTTGATTCAAAGCCACAGGGTGATGTAGCCATCTATCCTGTGTATTTCTAAGGTGCCTATCTCCTTCTTTTCTAAGTACAAAATAGAATTGAATAGAAATGGCTTCTAAATGAAGTTTTATAGTGTGCATACTTCCACTGAGCAATGTACCTTTAAAACAAAGGTTATGCTCAGGAAAAAAGGAGGCTAGTTCTTTTCACAACACGCGGGAAGACCTCCTTTAACTGAAAATTCACTCTGTTAATCCTCTGTCTCGGACTGATAGCATGTGCAGCTATAATTACCTAAGCCACCTTAATTCTTTGCCTAATTCTGTTCTGTGCATTCACGTGAAACTGCTGAGGGACAGAAAAGTCTAAGGAATGTGCTGTTTAAAAAAAAATAAAAAATTCTCATTTAGAAATGTTTCGGTTCTAAGCCAAAGATACTTTTCATAGCTGAGAAGGGCTGGATTAGGTAGGTGATAGCTGGTACTAAAGAGCTATTCCTTTTTCGATTAAACTCTATCCAAATCTGTTGAAAAGTGTGGGAAAAAGCCATCAAATGTTTCTGTGCTCCTCTGTGTGTGCATGGAAGCAAGATTTTGGAAGCATGTAAGCTAAACCTACCCATGTGCTGTAGAAACTAATTTTTGTGTTATATATAGAATCTTTGTCGCTCTTACAGCATTCCACTAACATTTTGTATAAAACCTATTTTTCGTAGTGAGTTGTTGGACTCATGTTTTTCCATACTGAGTAGCGTTGTGGTTCAGGCTGCTTTAGTATGGAATCACACTGTGTGTGTGTGTGTGTGTGTGTGTGTGTGTGTGTGTGTGTGTGTGTGTGTGTGTGTGTGTGTGTGTGTGTGTGTGTGTGTGTGTGTGTGTGTGTGTGTGTGTGTGTGTGTGTGTGTGTGTGTGTGTGTGTGTGTGTGTAATGGATTTTAGTGGGGACAGAGGGCTGTGGATGAGTTGTAATCACCACTTGAATAGAAATAGCCATCACAGACACCCTTAATAGTTTCTAGGGAGTTTAGTGTATAAGAAATAGCTCTTTGAAGTCACTCAGGTAACTGCTATTTATTATCCCAGACAAAAAGGTCACTAGATGAGGTTAATGTTGAGCAGACATAATATTAATATAAATTTTTTTTTCTCAAAAATATTCCAGCTTTAAAAAAGAAAAAAAATGGCACTATAATGCACTGGACAAATTTTTTTATATTTGCTTCATTTTATGGTCATCTTAACACTATTATTTGCCTGGGTATTTCCTTAGTTTTGTGTGTTTGATGATTAAGGAATTGCTCAGACACTGGAATCTTGGTGAAGCTTGCAAGCTGTGCAAAGGTAGATGCCTTTCTTCCCCAGAGTATCTTTGTCTGTGCAATATGGTTCCCTGCACGATGCTCCCCCATCATTGTCCATCTGACTTTGATCTATGAAGGTCTATGATAAATAAAGCACATTTTGGGTCCATGCAGACTTTATTAAGTATAGGAAGAATGCTGCTAATAAATAAATAGTTTGCTAAAATAGTTTGGCAAAATTAGTCAAAGGCACCACTTCCTTAGTTAACAAACTGTTTTAGAGAGCTGATAAGGCCCCCCCCCCAAAAAAAAGCCAAGAAAAAAAAACACTCACTGCAGTTTTTGAACTCCCAAAGGTCTTATCCCGTGTACTTTTAGAGTGTGAGAGAAATGGTACACTGGGCTGAAATCCTGCATTGAGATTTTAGGCAAATAAGATGAATGATATCAGACTTGGGCTAATAATTGGAAGTTGCCTTTGACCGTAACGATCTACAAAACTGTCTATAGCGGGAGCGACCAAACTTACCGCCCCTCTGAGCCACGTACAATAATCTTCAGAAGTTTGAGAGCCGCAAGACACGCACAACCTGCCCTGTGGGGCGGAGCCTGCTGGAGCGCGGGGCTTCTGCCCTGATGCCCCCCATGGGGTTAAAGCCCTTGCGCCCCACTCCCTGCAGGGCAAAAGCCCATAGTCCCAGTACCCCGCTGCAGGGCAGAAACTCTGAGGCTTCCCATCCCACCCCCCCAGTTTGGTAGGTGGAGAATGGGGGGAGGCGTGTGTGTGTGTGTGTGTGTGTGTGTGTGTGTGTGTGTGTGTGTGTGTGTGTGTGTGTGTGTGTGTGTGTGTGTGTGTGTGTGTGTGTGTGTACCACATTTTAACTGTAAAAGACCATGCCTGACTTATACTCTATCTACGAGCTATGCGGTAGCTCAGAATGAACTCAATTCATGCTTTCTTGGCAAACTAGGGGCATTAGGTGTCATATTTATGGAACGCCCTGGTGAAGACTGCTCTCCAAGAGGTTGTGCAGAGGAAGGGATTGACCAGTGATATGAGAACACCGTTCTAGGTGGTCTCTGGAGAAGCATTACTAGAGTTTGAAGGAATTCAGGATGTTGGAGAGGGTGCCTGAGGCAAAACTGCTACACACAAAATGATGTGCTAGGCCTTACCTTCATGCGCTGATGCTGGAGGGGATTGTGGTGGCAAAAAGGAATGAAAACGTGTGATTCCAAAGACCCCTATGTCATTCAGATCATATCACCTCTGCAGAAGTTACTTGCTGGATATAACATGCCCCAAGAAGAGAGGCCTGATCATTGTGATCTGATGCAAGGAGTGATGATTATAAATGTAAAGCAAATATGTGTTAGAGAAACTTGCAATAATTTATAGTCCAGTTAAAATTCCAAGTGATCCTGCCGAGAACACTGTAAGCCTGAGCAGCAGCTGAGAGATCCAGGTTTGCATGCTTGCTTCGAGGCAGAAATCTCAGCGGGTGCGTGTTGAATTAATTGGTGGCCTGAGTGGCTTTTCTGTGGAATAGTATTAAGACCCTGATCTTGCAGTGACGTGTGTGGGCAGACCCCAGTTTGAGTCAGTAGGATTCCAGGCACGTGCAGGGGGTTGCCAGCATACATTAGCGTCAGCGCTGTATGGCCCTGTCTGCAGTAGAGAAAATTGCACTGGGTTTACACTCTTGCAGGAGCAGTATATTGTTGTAGAGTGGCGCTTACCTCAGTGTGGTTTACTGCTGCAATTTATACTTGTGCAAATTTCTCTAATGTAGACAAGGGCTATGTTATTGTCTAGTGGTTGAAATGCTGCAGTAGATAGTCTTTGCAGCTTCAAGAGTGACATACTTTTTCTTCTCGCTGTGTAGGAAGACTTGACTAAACTTGGATTCCTTCTGGATCAGACAGACACCTCTTCAGATAGGCAGGCCTGGCTCTGCTAGGGGGCTTTTACAAGGATGTTTCTGAAGCTAGTATCTTTCTGTTTAGCACACCAAAGTCTACTTGTTCATCCGCTGAGTTCTGTTTTTTCAGCTGCTTTCTCTGCACCTCTCTCCTCTCATTGGAGGGGCAGGTGAGCCGCCTTCTGCAGGGCTAAAGTGGTTGTAGCTTCTTAGATCCACTGGCAATGCAGCAGGAGGGGGGCGGGAGCAGGTGAGATGGATGCTGTGGGAGCATGGCACTGTGCGGACGGGTGTCTCCTCCTATCCTAGGAGATGAAGAGAATTACCTCCATGACCTACTAACCTCCTCTAGTCTGGTTTCTGAATACTGATGCACAGATGGCAGGTCACTGGGCAGCGGCACCTCTAATGCGTAGGATCAGTAGACATTTTAGCAGAGTTGCAAGGAGGAGGTGTCTGTAGGAGAAATTCTGCAAAATATCTGTGTTTTTTTTAAGGTATCTGTTTGCATGCAATAAAATGATAGAAGAGATGCTGCAGATAATTTTGATTGCACAGTCAAGTGGTAGGGAAATAATATAATGGAAAAGCAATGTTCAGAGAGAGCCACAAATGTGTATGCCAGAAAGCTGCTTTACCCAGAGGTCAATAGGTTGTTATGACAGGGTAGAAATATTACTGAAGGGAAAAGAAACTTATACAGTATAACTGTCCTACAAGAATCATTTTCTTGTTTACCTACAGAACTTCAAGTTCAGGTTCACTCGCAATCTGCACAGTAAAAGGCCTTAGAATAATTTTTTTTTCTATCCTAATTCACTGTAAACAGGTTCCATTGTATTCTCCAACATTGTATTCAGCAGAGTCTTCTGCTCAAACGGTGTCTCCCCCGGCTGTGGTCTTTGCTGTGGGATCCACTATGGCCTACTTCTTCTGAAGAACTGTGCTCCAGAAATAAAACTTTAATTAAAAAAACAAAACAAAACCTATCTTCCTGAGACAGCAGACCTCCTGATAAGTGTGAATTTGCTCATTTGTCTGAATGGGGTGCTAAGTCAGTCTATTTCATTGCTGATCATTTGAGCAGAAGGTCTGGAGGATTTGGAGCATGGGGGAAAAAAGCCTAAAGGAATGGAGATTAAAACAAACCTAAATTGACCGCGAGTCAAATGGCAAACCTTGAAGAAGCAGAAAATTGGGGTGAAAAATGACTTTTACAAACACAGTAGTTACAGAAAATTGCTCTTTTTCTTCTATCAGTTATTAAATAATAATAAAAAAACCCTGCATTGTAACAATGATAACACATTGAAAGATGCAGGTCGCTAGGGATGTCCTTTTGAGGCCTGATCCAATGCCTATTGGAGTCCATGGGAGTCTTTCCATTGGGCTCTTACAGTGGTTTTCAACCTGAGGTCCGCAGACTGTTTTTAAGATTTCCAATAGGGTCTGCACCTCCAATTGACATTTTTAGGGGCTCACAAATGAAAAAAGGTTGAAAGCCATTGGTGGGATTGGATCCAGGCCCTTACTACTGAATTCTCATCCAGTAAGTCAAGGGGGAAAATGAAATTATGACTGGGAAAATGGAGTCACTAGTTCTCCTGCACAAGGAAAGTGAAGTAATTACTTGACTGAGGTGTTTGTATTCTGACACTTGGCAAATATCACCATATTTATCACTATAAAAAAAACCAAACGGATCCAGTACTTTTGATATATTTCCCTTTCTGAGTTTTATGTTTACTGAAAAAGTAGTGTTATCGATGTGAACAGAGAGATGGAAATGAAAGTGGAGAGTAACCAGCGCAGCCTTTCTTTCTCTTTGTAAAGAAATGTATGAATAGACTAGCCTCAGATTGAAGGCAATGTTGTGCTTGTGTTCAATTCTTGCTTCCACCTAGAGAACTTGGTATTTAAATATAGTCCTGGAGCTGAGTTCGTCCAAAACATGAGTGGTGTTGGATGTAGCTCTAAGCTGTTGGTATGTAATACCCTGAGAGTTACAGGGATGGTTCATGAAAGGAAAGATATTTTGAGCAGCTTGATTTGGCTGGAGAGCTCCAGCAGTTGTCATGTGTTGAGCTCATGCTCAACAGCTCCATAATGCTCTGACTTATTAGGCATAGGTTGCAGCTCTGGCTAGTAACTTAACTGTTGCGTGCCAAGCTGCATGGGTGTTTTCGCTATGTCAAGCGTGTGTCTTTATTTTATACTTGCAGTTCTAACAGTGGGGGCTGGGATTGGTGACAGAGGAATCCAAACACGTATAGCTTGGTTCCAGTCAAAGGGGCAGTTTGGAATATTCACCATCTGCACAATTTGAAAGACTGGAGAAATTGGACTGATGTGATTAATAGTACAGTATTATAAAAGCACTTTGGGATCTACTGATGAAAAGCACTATATAAAGAGCTAAGTATTCTTATTTTATATTAGGAAAACAAGCCTTTTTATGAGCCAATGAGGAATGCAGTCTAACCAGAGTATGCAAGTTATCTATTCTGTCTTTAAGTTATTTCTTACTAGCTAAGCTTTCACATAGGGATCCTGAGGTCCACATGCAAACATGACAAAGGCAGAAGTACGCTGACAAGGGCTTGCACAATTATTGTGATCGCCAGCATAACTACCCATGCTCTTGGGGGGAGGGATAGCTCAGTGGTTTGAGCATTGGCCTGCTAAACCCAGGGTTGTGAGTTCAGTCCTTGAGGGGGCCATTTGGGGATCTGGGGAAAAAATTGAGGATTGGTCCTGCTTTTGAGCAGGGGGTTGGACAAGATGATCTCCTAAGGTCCCTTCCAACCCTGATAGTCTATGATTCTTCTGTGCATGTTTTTTTTTTTCCTCACAGACCTGGGATTCTACCTTTTCTTAAATTTAAGGTTCAACAAAGCACACACAAGTCAGTGGAAAGACATCCGTTGACTTCCATGAGCTTTGGATCAGACCCCTAGCCCTTAATGTTACAGTTTGGCGCTTGCAAGATCTATGGCCTGATCTGCAAGGGGCCCCCATTTGTGCACATGGAAACACAGATGTACTTTCTTTTCGCGCATTAACACTGGTACACACAGGCAATACAAATGGAAAGCTCATAATTGTAAAACCTGTTTGCACACACAAGGAAACCATCGTCTAGAAATTAGGCACCACTGCGACCCAACAATACATTAAACCTCAAAGAACCACACATCACAAAGAAAGTACACCTTAGTGTCTTAGCACTGTTACAGTATTGGACAAACGTGGTCTGACAAAGGTGGGTGGCAGTAGTTAATAGACCTACTGTTATGTACAAAATAAATATAGTAATTTCAAAAACTACAGTGGTTCTACAATATTTTGGTCCATTGCTGCAGAACACTAATTTTTTAAATATATGGATAAAGAGCTCTTAAGAGTTAAATCACCATGATTAAGAGAAAACAGGCACATGTTAAAAATAAATAAATAGAATAGTGGAGAGAATACACAAGAAAGCAACCAGAATGGTTCATTATAGAGCCTGAACTTTTTATTTGCAAAAAGGCTAGAACATCTTTATGGAAAATGGGAGACTAAAGATGAAGGCTTTGATTTGTACCAGATTTGAGAGGGGATAGATGACAAGCAGTTGTCTGAGCTAGGCATAAGGTGTGGTGGCTCAGACGGGCTAAAGGAATGAAAGCTGAATTCTTTTGTAGAGCGTTCTTTACATAGTGGTGACGGGAGTGAATTGAATATCTGATGCAAAGTGAGTGTCACAAAAACAAGGTAGATCTTAATTCTACATCATAATTCTCATCTGGAAGCAGCATAAGTGAAATGTTTTGCGGCTGCTGCAATCTGTGGATAATGGTGTAATTAACTAGACTCTGAAGGTGGCAAATAATCTGAAAAAGATGGACAAACATTTGAAAGAAAGCTACTGAGGAGTTGGCTGTGTAAAAGTGAATGCACTAGTCTAGAGGCGATAAATTGATCCCTGAGCGCTCTCCTGTTGACTCCTGTACTCCACTGCCGTGAGAGGCGCAGGCAGAGTTGTTGAGGGAGCGGCAGCAGTCGACTCACCACAGTGAAGACACTGCGGTAAGTAGATCTAAGTACGTCGATTTCAGCTACGTTATTCACGTAGCTGAAGTTGCGTAACTTAGCCCTGGTCTACACTACGAGTTTAGGTCGAATTTATTAGCGTTATTTCGATTGATCCGTGCACCCGTCCACACGACGAAGCCCTTAACATCGACTTCTAGGGCTCTTAAAATCGATCTCGCCACTCCACCCCCAACGAGGGGATTAGCGCTTAAATCGATATTGCCGAATCGATGTAGGCTAGTGAGGACGCAATTCGACAGTATTGGCCTCCTGGATCTATCCCACAGTGCAACATTTGACCGCTCTGGACAGCAGTCTGAGCTCCAATGCTCCGCCCAGGTAGACAGGAAAAGCCCCGCGAACTTTTGAATTTCATTTCCTGTTTGGCCAGCGTGGTGAGCTGCAGGTGAGCACAGATCTCATCAGCAGAGGTGACCATGATGGAGTCCCATCAAAAGGATTTTTTGCTCCCCCCTCAGTTGCTTTCACGGAGGGAGGGGGGAGCAAGGGTTAGGCTCATTTCCTTCTAGCTGCAGATGGTACAATATGCGGTGAGCAAGGAGGCGCCTTCCCTTCTAGCAGCAGATGGTACAATATGCTTGATATCCATCATCAGCTCCTGGCCCCCTCAAGGATTGAACTCGCAACCCCGGGTTTAGCGGGCCAACGCTCAGACCGCTGAGCTATCCCTCCGCCCGTGTTCCAGGCAGTACTGAATCTCCCTTAAACAAAACGTAAAAAAGAGAATGACCAGAGTCACTCTGGTCACTCCCATTTATGTCCAAGCGCCCCCGGCCAGCCACACCATAGGCCGCCGGCCAGGAGCACACGAATACCAATCATATTGTACAATCTGCTGCGAGAAGGAAAGGAGCTTCTGCTGTGTGGTCCCGCGACCACGACCATTTATGGCATATTGCACCATCTGCAGCTAGAAGGCAAGGCGCTCCTGCTGTGTAGTCCCGCGACTACCAGCCTCAGGCGGAATGGCCCCCTCAAGGATTGAACTCGCAACCCCGGGTTTAGCGGGCCAACGCTCAGAACGCTGAGCTATCCCTCTGCCCGTATTATAGTGTGACTGAATCCCCACTAGACCTAATGTCCAGGCGTACGCTGGAGATGTACGGTAATTGTGAGCTGAGCAGGCTTCCGTAGCAAACACGGAAACCCCGGAAAAAAGGCGCGAGAAATATTGCTTTCACGGAGGGAGGGATGACATGTACCCAGAACCACCAGCGACAATGTTTTCTGCCCCATCAGGCTTTGGGATCGCAACCCAGAATCCCAATGGGCGGCGGAGACTGCGGGAACTGTGGGATAGCTACCCGCAATGCAATGCTCCGAAAGTCGATGCTAGCCCCGCTACTGTGGACACAGTCAATCGACCTCATGGTCTTAACGCTCTTTAGTGGGGACACACACAATCGATTCCATAAATTCGGGTTTTAAAATATCGACTTCTATAAATTCGACCTAATTCTGTAGTATAGACGTACCCTTAGATTGATTTCTTCCCCCTCCCCCAGTGTAGACCAAGGCTTAGAGTTGCATCTAATAGCAGCCTTAGCCCTGGGCTACACTAGGGGAGGGGGTCGATCTACGATACGCAACTTCAGCTACGTGAATAGCGTAGCTGAAGTCGGCGTATCGTAATCGACTTACCTGGCCATGAGGACGGCGGCGAGTCGATCGCTGCCGCTCCCACGTCGACTTCGCTTCCGCCTTTTGATGAGGTGGATTTCCGGAGCCGACGGGGAGCGCGATTGGGGATCGATTAATCGCGTCTTAACGAGACGCGAAAAATCGATCCCCGATAGATCGATTGCTACCCGCCGATCCGGCGGGTAGTGAAGACCTGCCCTTAGAATCCAAATCCCTAACTTCTTCATACTGGAAAAAGCATTACCCTTACTTGGCTAAGGGTCTGTAGAAATTCTTGCTACTCCAACAACCAGTGTGGATGTGGAAAGCTTTATACTCCAGATGCCGAATGAAGGGACAGGACTTGCCCCCAAAATGTAACTGATAGAGAGTAAATGGCTACACATCTTAGTACCTTCAAAAATAAAGGGTGATATTTACACCTATTAAGCTGGGAAACGGTGAACATCCTAAATATGTGGGTTTGTCTTTAACTTGGTGGGCGGAGGGCATTTTGTATTCTTTTACCTCAGTTTGTACCAGGTTTAAAAAACAAATCTGAAAAATACTGCCCTCCTAACTACTGATTTATACTTGCTCTCAAAATTAAGTTGCATTCTGTTTTGTTTTATTCTAACGGGGTGGCATCTCCGATAACAAGGAGGAGGCTGTCCAGCTGTATACTCAACCATAGTTGCTGTGAAACAGTTAGCAGTTTGACTTCTGGAGTTTCCATAAGTGTGGGACAGAGCTAGTTCCACGTAGGGCTTGATCCTGCATGTATTGATGGCACTGGCAAAATCCCATTAACTTCAGTGGTGCAGGCTCAGGTCTTCTGCGCAATGTCCAACTTATGGGTGGAAAAACCAGCACAATCATAGTGTCTGTGAGCAGAAATGGAACACAATCTTTGGCCCTGATTCAGGACAGCACATAGGAATGTTCTTCGCTTAAAGTGTATACTTTAAGTCCTGTTGATTTCCAAGAAGATTTAAGCACATGCTTAAAGTTAAGCATCTGCTTAAGTGCTCTCCTGAATAGAGATGTTTTTCCTGAATTGAGGCCTCTCTCTTTACATGGAGAAAGAGATGAGTTGCTCCAGTATTCAGTGAATGCCTCCAGTCATTGTAAGTGGTATGACTTTGCCATACAACTGTTGCTGGTATAGATTCTTACTGGCCCTTTGCCTTTTCTTTAGCTCACTTACTGGTGACCACTACATTTCAGAGCTGATTAAGAATGTATTGCATCACCAGCAGGAGAATGGAAGGATAAATTAGATTACATTTTGAAGGCTGATCACTTCACTTCTTTTGTTTCAGTTTTTCCATTATGTCTCCAGTCATGCATGATGTCAGTCTCCTGAGAGTTTCCCTGCAGAGTTCAGTGTAAACTGATCCTAGAAAGATGAGCAGAGCTATCTTTTAACAGACAAGTTGCCAATGAGCTTTTTATAGCTTGTGGCGGCTTCTCACTCTACATGGAGTAATACGAAAATCTTTCCGGTGTTTGCCCAGCATTCTGTTTTAGGAACAGAGTAACTTCCGTGCTTCCCGTTATGTTGCTTGTCCTAGTGCCCCAGAAACATCCTTTGAACCAATATAAAAGAGTAATTAATGAAAATGTATTACCTGCTGGTATGTGTGTGGTTCTAGAAAGTGAATAATGGGTATGGCCATGCCACGACCGGCTGTGATCTTTCCAGAACTCCACATCTGGGCTGGGTTAGGCTGGTCAGCCCTTGGATAGCATCTGACTCTTTTGGAACACTCTGGGTTTTCCTTGGAAGTGGTGATTCAGTTGATGAAGATCTTCCATCTGAGTCAGCACTGAACCAATGTCCCCACCCATTGTTAGGGGATTCTGTCCTTCTGGTTGTGCTATCTTACAAATAAAATGTTCACTGGGAGTTATTCATCACTTTGGTCACTGAATATCTGGCAGTGCTTTTGCCAAGAACTAATCATTCCTCGTACGGTAGCTAAGATTTCCTGTGTAATTGGGAAAATTAGCCTTCATTTCCACTCCTAACAAAATCAAACAAATGAAATGCCCCTGTTGTGTAGTGTGCTAGTGTAGAAGAGTTAATATATCCCAGTCTTAGTTCTAAGTGACCCCTATATATTCAGATTATAAAGCACCTTGTATTCTTTCAGGATGGTGTGCTATATAAATGAAGGTTATTTATTATTGCTTTGTTGGGAGATACTACTTGTAAAGTTTACTAGTGAAGAAAATTAGCTTACTAAACTTCTGTGAAATCCTTTTTAGGACTGTCAATCACAGTTAATTTGTTTTGAGTTAATCACTTGAGTTAATTTGATTAAAATTGTGATTAATAGCAGTATTAATCGCACTGTTAAACAATAATAGATTACCATTTATTTAAATATTTTTGGATGTTTTCCTACATTTTCAAGTATATTGATTTCAGTTTCAACACAGAACACAAAGTGTACACTATTCACTGTATTTTTTATTACAAATATTTGCACTGTAAAAAACCAAAAATTAGTATTTTTCAACACCTCATACAAGTACTGTTGTGCAATCTCTTTATAGTGAAAGTGTAATTTACCAGTGTAGATTTTTTTTATTTTTAACATAACTGCACTCAAAAACAAAACAATGTAAAACTTTAGTGCCTGCAAGTCCACTCAGTCCTACCTCTTGTTCATTCAATCACTCGGACAAACAAGCTTGTTTACTTTATGGGAGATACTGCTGCCTGCTTCTTATTTACAATGTCACCTGAAAATGAGAAAAGGGGTTCTCATGGCACTTTTGTAGCCAGCATTGCAAGGTATTTACGTGCCAGATGTGCTAAACATTTGGATGCCCCTTTGTGCTTTGGCCACCATTCCAGAGGACATGCTTATATGCTGTAATTGAAATCCATATATTTGCAAATCACAAATTTTTTTAATCTCATGATTGATTTTTTAAAATCATTGATAGCCCTAATTCTTACACTTGTGAACAAAATGTATTCTAGCCAATAGCATCCCAGTTAAACACCATACCAAGGAGCCCTGTACTATGGAAAACCTGGAATCTAGTAACAGCTTGAGTTTGTTACAGTATGTTAGGATAGTTGACTTTCAAGACATCCCATACCTCGGAAGAGTTGCAGCTGTAAGCAGATGGTGGTGAATCTTGGCAGTGTGTTGGATTTTTTCCCCCTCTTTCCTTTGATACATCATCTGCTGACATGCTAAGGAACTTTGCTTAGGCTGGTTGGCATAAAGCTTTAGATTTTGCATATTTTCTAAACGAGATATGTAAAGTTGATGTTCTGGATCCTATGTCTATTATTGTTTTCACAAACTGAATGCTACACCAGAAACAGATCAATGCTTCATCTCGCCCTGTTGTATTCTCTCTGACGATGGTTAATGCCAAATGCTTTAGAAAAGGACACATAGGCCATGAGAGCAATATGATGCTATTTGGTGTGAGGAAGATCGTAAGAGTTTCCTTCTGAATGGCAACTGGTTTTGTGACTAGAAATCTGAAGAGATGGATAGACCTTTTAATATTATTGTAACTGATTGTCTAATCTTTTAAAAACAAAGAATGTGAAGGTACTTGCTTCACTGTTCCGTGGCAAGGTTACTACCTGTCTTCCTTGACTATGAAACTACTGTATAAAACTCTCATATTGATAGCAGAAATGCTAAGGAATTTGGCACAGAAAAGAGCAGAGAAATAGAAGCTGCCTCTCTGTGACTGTAAGGAAATGCAGCTTATTTCTTTGTCTGTGATTAGGACAACCAAATATGGATGTCTGTTTAATGATTTTAAAGGGTTGCCTTGATGCTCCAGGTTTCACACTGGGAAATGTGTGATCCTTCCTGTGTCTGTCCATAAAAAGCAAACAAACCAAGAGCTGAAGGCTCTATTCCTCCTTTTTCTCACCATTGGACCAGAATAAGAGGGGCTGTGGCTGCTGCTTTCATCCATCTTTGACTGATCAGAATTTAGTCATGAGATTGCACAGGTGCCCGCGTTGGCTTAATTTTGTGCCGATGAATAGTTGTAGGCTTTACATGTACGCTTACGAGGCTGCTTTTTTTTTTTCAGTTCAGTTTCAATTTTCATCTCACTGATGATTCTATATAGGCGCATGTCCTTTAATTAACTAATACCGGCCATTTGGCTGGTAATGGCAGGCTTCAGTGTCTAGCATGGCTTTTATTTTCCTCTCCTGCCCTCAAAAGGAGTATTGTTTTACATGGCTGCTGTTTTCTCTTAAAAGAAAAAGCCTTCAACACATCCACAAAACAAATGGGGAAAGATTCTTCCTAGCAGATGACATCGTAGCATCTGCCTTTGAGACGGATATGTATGAGTGATTAGTGACTCAGCTGGTATGAGAACTGCTGCACCGGGGTTTGGTATGTCATGCCCTTTTTATGCTCATGAGAGAACTAGATTAGAGTGAAATTTTGAAAACCACTCAATGTTGGCTTAGCTCTGGTCCTATGAAGTCCCCGTATGTTTTACCCTTGATTTCAGTGGGAGCAGAATTAGGCCAAGACTCATGTGTTTATCCTGTAATCAAGGGGTGTGATTGCAGCATGTGTGGACATACCTGAGCTAGCTGATCTGTCTTGACCAAAGCTACCCTGGGTATGTCTTTGTGCTGCAGTGACACCTCCTGTTTGCCGTGTAGACACACCCTCGATATTTTTGAAAATCCCACTAACCTATCTTGTCTGATGTGCAGGGCAGTCAGCACAATTGTGTTTTGGAATCCGTTCTGCATGAGGGCTGTGAGTTCTAGCTCTGCTGGCGTCAGCCTGCTGCTTTCCTTTCAGAAAAAGTGGAGAGCTCAGTGGCGTTTGTTCAAGTAAAATAGTAATATTGCCTTTTTGTCCCTGTGCTATAGAAACCAATCCGTGTTAAAGGCATTTGTGTCTGCAGCAGGCTGCTTTATCAGTTAAACTGTTAAGACTTGTGGAAGAAGAGACATTATGTTGCTGTTTTAACAGAAATCAGTGGCAAGTCTGATTTTCTGTGTTGGAATGAAGACTTTAGAAGTTTGAGGTCACAGCTTTACTGCGCTTACATCACTCCTTGATGAAATCCAACACAACATTTCTCAGGGTTACATGAATTCAGTGTCCTTCGTTAACCAAGACCAGGCAGATTTACAATTGCAATAGGAAGAGTAAATGTTTTGGAAGAACTAAAATATTTTGCTTACCACCAAGGTCATGTATTCTCTTTTAGTTATGCAGAGCATTTACTTACATTGGGACTCTCCTGTCAAGGACCACTTTCAAGTGCAGCAGGCTCAGAACAGAAATCCTTGGGGTTTGCTGCAGGATTGCTAATAACTGAAGATGTTTGTTTTAGAAAAAGGTCTCTTTCCTAGATCATCGTCTCATCTTATGGCAAACCTCCAGTAAACTTTATAATACAAAATTTGTAATGAGATGTTAATTTCTATGGAAAGACTGAAGTCCTAAACTCAGGATTGTGTCTTCACTATGGGATCAAGTAGGAGAACTGGGGCTATGACTGAGGCAAAAAATATCTAAAGCAACCATTCCCGCTGAGAGACTACAGGGACATTCTCCTTTAGACAGCCACTGTTTGTATTTTTAGCTACCTTTAACACAAACACATTTTCATGCTGTTACTTTTCCATGTCACTATGTAATATAGTTGTTGCAGCCATGTTACATGATCATGCATGGGAAGTGGGGGGTTGTTCATGACAGTCTCTCAGTGTGCTTAGCAGATGTCTCTGCTATGAAAAATGTTTGGGCCAGGCTGTAACAAAGTTGATACACACAAAACAAGTGGTTAATTTTTTACACTTAATCTTTTTCAAGTGTGCTGCGATGCAAAAGCTGTTGTTTACAACTGAGACGTAGAGAATGGGTGGAAAAGTGGTTGACATTCAAGCACATGTGCTGCCCTGAAAGTGACTTCTCGTATGCCTCTACATCAATCAAGTTTTTAAAACCTTTCTTAGCTCTTTTATGCATTGTGGAAAGCTAGTGCAAGATTCTCTGATGTGGTTAGTAATTTGATCTGTACCTTTGAATGGATCCCTTCACAGGAGATAAAATTCCAGTGTTTAGCCTATGTTTCTCCTGTAAGTAACTAACTGAAAGAGCAACAATCTATTTAATTATCTCTGATAGCAAGTGGCTGATTTACTTCTCATGCCATGTGCTTGCTCCGAAATGCACAAGGAAACTCCCCCTCCCCCCAAATTAAGCTAACATTCCCTCCCTTAAACTCCCTGAGAGTAAGACGTGACAGAATGATACGGCAATATGTCCTGCCAGGCAATTGTGAGAATGTGTAGTAGTGTTGCTGTTACTCAGAATTGTATCCATGGAAATGTTCTGTGGGTCACTTTGTCAGAGGGAGACCAGGGGAATTGGAAGATGCCACCATCTCTTCCGGGGGGGCGCTGAGGCTGGTATCAAACATAATTTGAGAAGATAGTATGAACTGGCGGTATAGCATTTCATGCCTCTGAAAACAAACCTCAGTTTCCTAACATAATTTTGGCATCTCCATTGAAAAAGCTCTAGAGGATGTACGCCACGATCCTCAACTGATCTTTTATGCATTTTAAACAACAACAACCAAACCCTCAGAATCCGCCAGTCAGAAACGGGTGGGATTTTCCCATGTGTAACTTGGCAAACAAGCAAAGAAGCCAACAGATATTGGATATTTTGCATTCTGAAGAGTCTCCTATCCCTCTTCCTCCATATGGCAGCACTGCTCCCTCAGGCTTGTTGAGGTTTTTCATCACAGATTTGTCTCTCCTGATTAGTGGGTCCTGCTGCCAAGAGTAATGGAAGAGGCCTTCTCTTTTCTTTCTCCAGGAGGGCCCAGTCCAGGAAACTTCTGATCTGTCTTGTTAAATGTTCTTAAGCACCCATAGAATAGACACTTTAAAAAGTTAGTAATTTTTTTTATTTATGTGCGGCTTTAAAGCAAATACAGTTTAACTTGCACCATGAAATTTGCACTCGTGTAATTTTCAAGTGCAGTGTCAGTGTAGTATATTTGTCAAAGTACAGGAGCACTGGATTAGAAATAAATGTTTAAAATCCTATTGGGTGTAGCAAGTAGTATATTGAAGGAAATAGTTAACAACTGTCCGTCTATTTATAAGGCTGGAGGTGGCAGGCAGAGGTGGAGGAAGAAGAGAAATTAAAATGCAGAATACATAAACTGGAAATACTAGGATCATTTGGAGCATAACCGAATAGCTAATATGGAAATTAAACATTTAAAAAAATAAGTTTGATTTCTCTTCATATCATACAGTTAGTGCATATTGTTGCCATTTGTACATGCCGTAATGTTACATAGGCGAGAACAAATGAACAGATGTGACTGCAGGGGTTATGTTAAACCGGTAGTGTAGTGGTGGTGTTGCACATGCAACATTTGAAAATAGGAGATCAGCTTGCTAGCGTTGTCATAGTATGTATTGATAACCTGATTGTTGCTGGTAAGTCCCAGTTGCTTTTTGCTGAATTCCATGTCACATGTCCTATGAGATGGTCAACATTCATGGAGCAGTCGGGGAAAGAACTATAGTGAGGTGTTACCCCTGGATGCCATGCTAGTCCAGTCATTACGAACAAGCAAGAATTCTCTTAGGCCTGGACTACACTGGGGGCGGGGAAGTCGACCCAAGATACCCAACTTCAGCTACGCGAATAGTGTAGCTGAAGTCGACGTATCTTAGGTCAACTTACCTGGCTGTCCTTATGGCAGCGAGTCGACCACTGCTGCTCCCCGGTCGACTCCGATTCCGCCTCTCACGGTGGTGGAGTTCCGGAGTCGATGGGGATTGCACTCGGGGATCGCGCTCGGGGATCGATTTATCACGTCTACACTAGACACGATAAATTGATCCTCGATAGATCAATCACTACCCGCCGATCTGGCGGGTAGTGTAGATGTACCCTTAGTTGAATTAGGAGTGTGACCAGGTGAAGTCCAGAGCTATAACACAAGTATTGATATTAGTAGATATTATGGCAAAGAGTGATTCTGCCCAGGAAATCATGTCCTGTAGTAAGTGAATCTTTGCATGTGAGTAGTTCTACATTGCTGAACTTGGCCCTTAAAATACAGACACAAACTGACATTCCTTGACACTATAAGTCCCTGGTGAAAGCTGCTGATATTCATGTGCATTTTAGTTATGAGTCTTTAGACGAGAGGGGTCTGGGAGTTATTTAGTTGCTAATTTAAACATTTTACTGGATAGAACAGAATAGCATGGCTGACATTCTGCGTTTTATTAAGTTCCTGGTACTGGGAGTTAGGAATTAGCTGGCATTAGTCATAAACGTAAAACATACTAGCCCAACAGAGCTGGCTACCCATAGAGGTTGGCATGGCATGCCATCAGGCTTAGTATGTTTAGTAAGTGAATAACATACTGTGATTGTTGTGGTACGTCTTATCAGATGATTGTGTCATCTGGTTCAAATTTTTAGGGATGTAGTAATGCAGAATAAAGCCAAATGGCTGTTCTGCTCAAATGCAAACAAGATGCTGCTCAATATTTATGATACAGTTGTACTTAAACTATTTATTATAAAGTCTATTGTGTGTCTGTGTAAATTACAAAAGATCAGTGTGGCTGATCTATTTTATTTACTTGTTGAGACCCCTTCAAAGTGCCTTGCATGAGTCCATTGGCTTCCGTTTTTGGAATGTTCTGGATCCTGTATGAGGTAAATGTTGGGGCAATATAAAATGTACTTCAGAATGCAAGGGTGGGATCAGCATGGTGAACAGATTGCATTGATTGACTGGGGTTCTGGCAATAAATTACACTGCATGTAAATTTAGGATTATAAAGCAGGTTAAACAAACACAGCCAGTACTTAAAATAGCTGGGCCTTTAGGCAGGAATGGAGATGGGTTACATACAGAGAGGGCAGTACTGCATGTGAATTGATTCGATTGTTATCAGCAGATAATGCCATAGCATTAACACTGGTCACTAAATCATTATCATTGTTTCCAAAAGGGTTGAATTAACCTGGTTCTCGTTCTGGTTTGAGTTCAAGCATTTCCATTCAGTGAATTTGTGGCCAAAGGGCTGCACATGAACTCACTAAAACATGGTGGGTATTTTTTTGTTTTGTTTTCCCAACAGGCCTGGTGTTAGGCGGTCTTGGATTTATGGTCAAACTGTCTATCAAGCTCTAAGAACGAGGAGTACTTGTGGCACCTTAGAGACTAACAAATGTATTTGGATACAGATTAACACGGCTACCACTCTGAAACCATATCCAGCCCTAGTATATTTACATTCCCAGTAACACATACCCCCACTATCTAGCACCCCAGATCATCAAATGATGATAAATATTGAAGGCTTGGTAAGCAATGAAAAGCTACAAGTACAGATATATTTGTGTGTCTCTGTGATTCCTCCTTTCACAGTTTTAAGAAGTAGTTAGCTACTTATAACAGTAGCGAGACAGATGCTTTACATTTTTTTCCACTTGATGTAACCTGTAGTGTAAGTGATCCAGCCCAATAGAGCATGTATGTCATGGCATCAATATACAGAATAAAAGTTCTGCTTTTCCCCCTGTTGCTTAATTCTTCTGTTTAATTGAAGTGTTCCACTACTGGACAGATATTAAGAGTGAAATCTGTTGTGTTCAAATTCATAGCTTTGGTGTTTTTTAAAAATAGGCAAAGTCAAGACCTTGAAGATATTAAGGATGAAACTTTAAATGGAACCTAACTCCCCTATTTTCCTTTGAAAAACCCAATCTGAACTATTATACCAGACTTAACATTAGTATAGGTTCACATTTTGCTAGCCATGATTTTTGCAAGTTGAGAATCGAATGTCTGCATTGCTAGCTGGAGAGTTTGTCTCCTATTCCATTAGCATTGCTCTTCATTGACCTAAGTGCGGGAAGTTACGCATGTGGATGGATTGCAGGAGTGGATCTTTAAATTGAATAGTTCGGTACATCTCAACACCCAGGGCAAAGTTTTATTCACTGTCATCACAAAAGTACGCCTTCCTTGATTGCCAAAATCTAAACCTGTGACTTTCCAGAGGCCAGGAGCACTCCTGTATTGATTTTGACTTGCAGCTTTATTATAGACAAATTAATGTACATGATTGACAGCGTGCCAAAGAGAAGAGAAGAAAATGAGTAATTAACATATATAGGGTATTACTGATTGCTTTTATGATTATCTGGATTTTAAGGTATTAGCTGGAAAAATATCCCTTAATCCCTTATTAAAGATAAAAGGCAAGTGATTACAAAGTAGAAGGTTGTTTTTAGTTCTGAGAAGTACTGGAAATATGTCTTGGCTCAAACAGCAAACTAACCTTGAGAGCTAATAATACCAAGTAGCTCAGCTTAGTTGTTCTCCATGGTAAGGGAATTTCTAAAGTTTCCCATGTGTTGGGAGGGGGGAGCCCAAGACAAAGCGACCCTTGTAAGACCCAACTCGATGCTTGGCACTGAGACCGAGTCCTTTGAATATCTGCATTAACTGAATCCTGCTCAGTTGCTGTGCTTCGAACTTTTAGCGAGCAGCATACACTGAAGTTGATTAACTTCATACTGTAATTCTACTAAGAGCTACTGGAAGGTCTGCAAGCTGACATGACCCATTGACACTGCGTGTGTATATTGGAGCAATATACTGCATCCTGCTCCTGCTTTAGAATAATTTTTATAAATACAGATCACATATTAATTCTCTCTTAATGGTCTTGTCAGCTTAAAAACAAAATAGACTGAGCTCTTGGTTTGTTTCTGTAAGAAATTCTAAGCTACTCTGAACCAAACTCAAGTAGGTGTGCGTAATAATTTTCTAAGCTTAGATGTGAATTTTATCTTTGCAGAATTTTGTTTTTTTTTAATTTGTCTGTTTAAAATTTCAGAACAGGAAGTATCTGTGCTCCTGAACTGCAAAGGAACTAACTTAAAATACAGTTATGGGCATTGGGCATATATACAAATTTTAAAAAATAATAAAAGTTTATTAATGAAAATTAAGGAGACTAGTACTACTTAAGTGACTGTGTCATTTAAGAAAATGAAAAGGTTTGTTTTTCTCTTCAGGGTTTGTGTTTAAAAAAAAAGATGACTTAAGTTTGCTTTGCTCTTTCCAGCTCAAATTGGGTAAAGCAAGGTCATTAGATTTCTGAGCAAAGACTTTCAAAAATGTGGGCTCTTAATACATATGTGGAGGTACCTGAATAAAAGCTTGATTTTTTTCAAAGGGGCAGAGTACCCTTTGCAGTCCCCAGCAGTCCCCCAATAGGCTTTTGGATGTTCCGCACTTTTAAAATCAGGCCACTTATTTATATGCCTAAATATGAGCTTAAAAGTCTAACTTTAGGTTCCTGTTTTTGAAAATCTTGGCTTTGGTATCCTTTCTTGGTTCAAAGATGTGGTGACGTCTGCCAAAGACATTATCTCCACAATCTTCCCACCTCCTCAGAGGAAATACGTGAGGAAAAAGTCTGAAAGAAAATGTAGTCTGCAAAACAGGTGTGATGATTGGTCATGTACAGGTGGTGAATAGGGGCATGTGTGTCTGCTGTTACAATAGCACCTGTTGTCTTCTTCTGTTGAAAACATGTACAAAGTGAACATTTACACACTAAAGGAGTTATTTTTCTGCTGTGGATAGTTAACATTGAAACTAAATTTGCAGTCTTGTGGTTTGTTGTGTTCCCGAGCCTGTTCCCTTTTATCAGTCTTGAGAGAGATCTTTTGACATCAGCCCTGTGATGGTCTGACAGCGCCTGGCATTGTCCAATGCACCTCCCGCATTTTAAAAACTTCAAAATGCAGAAAAAGGGTTCACATTTGTCCGCAACAGGTCTGATGTGTACAGTAGTAAACATGGTATTTAAATTGTAAACTCATTCGGGCAAGGAAAGACTTCATTATGTGTGTGTACATGGCTAGCACAATGAGGCCCTGATTGGAACTGCGAGGTGCGACTGTTATGCAAACTTGTATTATTATTTATTTATTTATTTATTTATTAATAACATTAGCTATAGACCAGTATTTAGGGTCCTTGTGGTCTGTGGGGGGAGGGAGGAAAGAAATGAGTTGCAGCGCTCTCACTGAGAGAGAGGGGATATAGAGAAGAAAAGCAGTTGTTGTAACAAGTTTGATGCATTGCTTTCATGTGAATGTTTTTAAAACAAAGTTGGCTTTTTCATTACCACCCTTTCTGATCTCAGCTCCTAGACTTAACAATGTACAATACAGAATAGAGGTGTGGAGAGGCAAAGAAAGGCAGTGTTCTGAGCAGGGGCCAGGGTAGTTTTCGGGAAACTGGGTTAAAGGCTGAGCTAAAAAATTGGGGTCTAGATTTGATGTCACTCGAATTTCATGAGCCGTTCACATAAGATTTAAACCATTTTGGGCTGAATTAGGACCATATAGGGAAAATAAGGATCTGAATTCCCGGTAGTCAAAGATGAAGGACTCATTGTGAAGCTGTCAAGCAACTGTCTTTAGTCTTACATAACCCCACAAATCCTTCAGACTTTATCATTTCATTTCCAATCTATTTTGCCAGCAGCCCATAAACTGCTTGCTGTCCAATTACAGCGTTGTGTGCAGGCCATCTTTCATATCTTCCTCCATTTGTGGCCGGCCAATTGCCATGGTGGTTTCTGGACTAAATGTGATACCATTCACCTCATTTTGCTTTTTTAGCAGTGTGTTATAGAGATCTTTATTTATTTAGAGGCATTCATTGCATGGCCTACTCTGATTACCCAGACATTGTTGATCCTGCAATTATCATGCTAAAATACAGGATGCTTTTTATTTTCGTATCGGGGGACAGTGAAGAGGGGACACTGTTTTTATTGATGCTTTACATGCAATATTTCAACATAAAACCTGAGAATGGCATTGCAATATGTGTTTGCTATAAGTACTGTAAAGATCATGTGCTAGAAAAACTAAAACCTGCTTATATTAAATGAAAATGACAATAAGTAGAATATCAAAACAGTGAAGATGATGGACTTGGAAAGCAGACATTCAGGTTCTCTCTCTCTCTCTTCATTACAGAAAATTAATCTGGAATCCTGGTAGAGCATAAATTTTTGGATAGCAGACACCCTAGTCAAAGGGGGGATTAGATCTCACTAATGGTGTCCAAAGCACCATCCTGAAGGAAAAGATTGAAGATGAGACAGGAGAGAAAGGGAATAGAGAATGAAGGACGAATATAGAGTAGGGTACACTGCTTTGCATCTGCAATGTAATTTTGGTCTCCTGCTGTCATTGAGCCAGATTCCAATACCCTTATTCATGCTGAATAGTTCCGTATTGTGTAACTAGACCCACTGTGCAAAAAGCCCCATTGATTTCAATGGACTTTTTGGTGATATACAGTGTGAATAAGGGTGTCAGAATCTAGCTCTTTCCCTTTTGCCAGATGGGCTGGAATTCTGTGTAATAAGGTGAGCATTTTTCTATTGTGTGCATTTTGTTTTGAGTTTCCTTATAATAGGTGGAGGGGAGGGTGCCAGGACAGAGGGATCGTATCACCATCTTTATAAGGGAAAGGATAGGTGAGTAGCCTATAGAATGTGGACCTTCTTCTTCCAGTGCCCTCTTCCTTATATAAAATACTACTTGGAGAGTAGGAAGATAACCTATCTAATCCAGTATGTAGGAACTAGGCTATTGGATCTGATAAGTGATCTATCTAATCTGGTATCCTGTCTCTGATAAATTCATGGAGGATAGGTCCATCAGTGGCTGTTAGCCAGGATGGGCAGGGATGGCGTCCCTAGCCTCTGTATCCCAGAAGCCAGGAATGCGTGACAGGGGATGGATCACTTGATGATTACCTGTTCTGTTCATTCCCTCTGGGGCACCTGGCATTGGTCACTGTTGGAAGACAGGATACTGGGCTAGATGGACCTTTGATCTGACCCAGTATGGCCGTTCTTATGACAGTGGACAAGACAAACAACTTCCCGGGTGCTTCAGAGGGAAGTGCAAGAAAAACTCTCACAGGACAATGAGGGAATAAACTGCCCATAGTGGATGTTTTCCCCCCTAACACTCTCTTTAGTTAGTGGCTACCAGATGCCTTGAATCATGAGGGCTTGTATCCCTTATAATTCATCCTTTCTGTAGAACTGTTGATGATCTCAGCACTCAGATAAGTGTCTTAATCCTTTTTTGATTCTTGTTAAGCTCTTGACCTCAATGGTGTCTTGTGGCAGAGAGTTCCACAGGCTAATTAGCTGTTTTAAAAAGTATTTTCCTTTTTTGTTGCCTTTAAATTTTGTTAATTTCATTTTGCTCTTTCGTATGAGAGAACCAGAATATCTAATTCACTGTAAATCATTTTGTGAACTTGTCAAGTCCTTTCTTATTCATCTCCTCAACAAACCAGAAAGTCCCAATCTTTACTGTTTTTCTTCATACCAACGACTCTTCTACTTCTAATCACTTCATGGTACCATCTCTGAACTCGTTCTGTTTTGATAGAAAGAGAGTTGTGTGAGGTTTTTGTTGAGTGGTGGTGTCCCGAACTGGATACATGAGATGGCCCAGAAGGAAAGCAGTGTTCAGCCCTCCCAAAGAAAACAGGACTGAAAAAAAAAGCCTTTGTATTTCCAGACCAGCTGGACTTTTCTTTGTGCAACCAAAGTTCAGAAATGATCACCAATGAGCTTGAAAATGAAGGGCCGCAAGAGCTGCTGGAAAAGAAATTATCATCCCAAAGACCCTCCTCTCTCTATCGGTGCTTATGAAGTCAGACCATACAGGTGGTAAATTTGCCTCAAGTGTGAATTAATAGTACTATAATCTTGGGGAGGATTTCATGTAGGCATGGTGGGCACATTCATGGCCCTGCACGCTGGAGGGCCTGCAGTAGGTCTATTTACGACTTGGATGCACGTTTTAACTGGGTTCCGCAGCGGACTCTGCTCTGTCAGTACAGTGTTGTGTGCAGGCCAGGAGAGGGACTATTGGATTGACACAACCTCCTCAGCCATAGGGAGTGCAGACGGGCAGCAGCTTCTGCTTCCAGCTAGACTAGCAGTGGGAAGACGGCCTAGGAGTTGGATTCCATTCCTACAGACCCCACTGAGCTCCCTGAACAATGGCTGTGCAGAGAAAAGAGGAGTGAATGTCACCCTAAATGCTCAAACAAGCATATGCAAAGTACTAGAAGCTGTGAACGTAGTAGAAGATGGGTGAAGTATAAAGTTAAAGCGATCACATTTTAACTGTATGCAACCTGCAACAGTTGTAGATCCTTGAAAATAACTTTTTTGCTCCCTATTTACTTCCCCTTTTTCGTTCATTAGGAATTAATTCCCTCCCCTTCCTGCCTTGTGTTGAGATGAGGTTCCAGCTGTTTTGCTCAACAACAAGAAGCTCAATGTATATATTCCTCTGTTGTACAAAAGCCTGTTTTTGCATCCAGGTAATCAGTTAGTGATAGCACTGTGCACTGGCCACTGCTGAAGAAAAGCTATTAGACCAGGCAAAGTAGAGGTACAGTACGCCAGTCCCCCTGCCACGAGTGCAGGGGACTGGACTAGATAACCTCTCGAGGTCCCTTCTAGTCCTATGATTCTATATTTGTACCAGGGCTAGGTAACTGTGAGTGCAGTTTCAACAGGAGCATTACATTTCCTCTTCTACACTCACAGAAAGTTAATTTTCTTTTAATATTTTTGTTTGGTAGATAAGAGCTACTTAGAGTTCAGGCTTGATGGTTGGTAGGAGATGGTGGGTGGTAGTCTCAGTGCAGAGACTAGCAAAACTGGGGCATTGATGTCCCCTTTCCCTCTTAGAGGTAGAAATGTGGGGAAGCGCATATGCTGGCTACCCATTTGATGTGTGGATAAATAGAAGAGCTCCTTCTCCAGGGCCATCAAACCAGAACCTTTCACAAAGCCTTGAATTTCCTTAGGGCCTGATCCAAAGCCAACGGAGTTCAGTGGGACTCTTACCATCGAGGACTTTGATTGGCTTTGGGTCAGGCTTTTTAAGTTTTTGAAGAACAGCAAAAAATATAAAACCCCAAATAAAACCAAAAATGTTTGGAATAAATGAAACTCACCAGTGTAGTGCTGTTTTGATTAAAGGCTCCTGGACAGTTCCTTTACCCAAGCAATGACCCATTGGAAAAAAGTCCATCTTGATCCTTCTCACTGTCCTTATTCCTAATTATTACGTTTTGTCTGATGTACCCTTAAAGATATCTGTTTTTCTTCCTGACATCATTTCCCTTCCTGTTTGCCAAAATGCACAGGGTAATCTTCCATATTTTCTCTCTCCTCCTTACGCGCTCAGACCCATGTACATTGGTCTATCTTTACCTTGTTCACACAAACGCGCACACACACATGCTTTAGTGATTAAAGTCAATAAGTAAGTCTTCAGATGTCCTTCCTCTGAAAGGTAGAATAAAGCAAAGGTCATGATGTAGTAAGCTTATCCCACTCACTCCTGATCTACCTGCATTAGGCCCAAGCAAAGCGTTGATCATAAGGTCAGTGCTTGTGCCAAGAGCAACCTGCATGCATTTCACTAATTACCAATAGCTGCTCCATGCAGTCCAAACTACTATCAAAAATGACCTCCCAGTCATCCCCCTCCACTGGTGTCTAATAATTAACAAACTATTTAATGCACGACAAGAAGACCAATTAACCCTAAAGCATTTAGAAAACTGCATGTAAATTACTTGTAATATGTTTCCATAAACATTAAATGTTGGGCAATTACATAAAGCGATAATTGCTAAAGTTTAGTTAAAGAGCTCACAAGAAAAGCTTGCTTAAATAGTGCTTTAATTATGAGAACCCCACTAATGGTTTTGTTTTTAATCACAGCAACCCTGGCCTGTGAGTTTAAACAGGCTGAGGCAGCTCAAATCCATTGTATTTTTAATAATGGGAGAAAAATAAAGGTGCTTCAACTTTGTGCACTTTAAACCTTAATGTGGTTGATCAGAGTAGCATAAAACCTTGAGAAGGCAATATCGGGACTTAAAAAGCAAACAGAAATAAGACAAATATATTGTCTGGGCTTTATTTCTAGTTAAGTGGGTGACACCCAGGGATGCAATGTGCTGACTTGATTGGATACCCACTTGTGGGTAAATTTGAGTTATTTTTAGCTTTGCACTATACAGAATGTTTGAGCGTAATAAAATTTGAATATTAGACGAGGTCTCTTACGAATTAATAGTATACAGTCTTGGTGACTCTCTACTTGGTTTATAACTTTGTTCCAGCTCCTCCTCTTTCGGCACCCCAATCTCTGATTGTGCCTCACTTTTATTACTTGAAAAAAGTGAGTCTGGCATCAAGCTCTGGGATGAAGATTGAAGTCATTTAGAATCTTTGCAAAATCCTTCTCCATAATTTGCTCCCGTTAGTTCTTGGTGGTCCAACAGACCCACCAATTTTCCCATAGGCTACTTTCTGCTAATATACTTAAACAATTTCTTGTCATTTGTGTTAATGTCTTTGTCTGTTTGCTTTTCAAATTCCCTCTTAACGGTCTTAATTTCCATCTTACCTTTCACTTACTAAAACTTATACTTCTTTCTATTGACTTAAACTTGGGTTGGATTTCCATTTGCTGAAGGATATCTGTGTGGCTCAAATTACCTCTTGAATTTTGCCATTTAACAATACCTTTCACCTTTTCTGGCTTTCTGTACTGTTCAGTGGAGTGCATACTTTCTCTGATGCATTTATGGTTGCTGAAGCAGACCTTTGTGCTGAGTCTATGGATTTAAATTTTCTTATTTTTGATTTTAGGGCCTTCTGTCTAAGCTTTCTCACTTTCTTGAAATCCCACTTTCTGAAGTTGAGAAATATAAATTACTAATTTTTGGCAATATCCTTCCCCTGACGGTATTGAACTTAATTATAATATAGCCACTTACTAAGGGTTGGCCTGGTCTACACTTAGGGCTGGTCCACACTAACCCCCCGATTCGAACTAAGATACGCAACTTCAGCTACGTTAATAACGTAGCTGAAGTCGAAGTATCTTAGTTCGATCTTCAAAGCACTTACCGCGGGTCCACACGCGGCAGGCAGGCTCCCCCGTCGACAGCGCTTACTCCTCGCGGTGAGCAGGAGTACCGGTGTTGACGGCGAGCACTTCCGGGATCGATTTATCGCGTCTTGTCTAGACGCGATAAATCGATCCCAGAAGATCGATTGCTTACCGCCGAACCCGGAGGTAAGTATAGACGTACCCTTAGTTTTACTGGTCTAACTATGTTGGATAGAGAGAGGTATGATATTGGTTTGGTTTGTTTTAACTGACATAGTTATACTAGTAAAAGTCCTCATGTGGACACAGTTATATAAATATAAAGGTGCCTTACACTGCTCTGGCTTGTTTCTGTTTCCCCAACTGGAATACAGGATACCAATGTAAACACTTTCATATGCTAACATAACTAGATCCACACTAGGATTCTTTGCTGCTTTAGCTATAGGAGTATCATTAAATCAGTGACTCTTTCGCGTGTGGAGGAGCCCGCAGTGAATCAACTATAGTTACTTACTGAACCAGTTCCTGTGTGTTCATTCTCCGCTTAGCCCAAAGTAACTTCATGCTGTAGAACCAGAGGTTAAAAACAGTCTGGTGTGTTCAGATTCACCCAAGGCAAAGTGAACATCTTGAATGTTTAGTTATTATAGGTTCACATTTCATTGCCCAAGGTTGTTTCCGCTCCCCTCCATTTCATAGATGTCTTCCTGTTATCTCAGCTCCTCTTCCTTTCTCAAAGGTGCTTTTTTTGGTGCTGACATTTGCATTGATACCTGCTGTGTAATACCCTGCTAGTTTATCTCACTAATGAGTTCTGTAAGATCAGCCATCAATCAGGGACTTACCTAACAGGGTCAAAATAAAAAAAAAATATTAAGCCCTTGTTTCTCTGTGTATGCCAGCATCTTTTGGGCAGATTGCTGAGTTCACAATGGCAGAGGTATATGGTAACTCAGGAGACGTAATGTCTTGTTCACGCAGTTTAAATGCTGCTTCAGAGTAGCCGTACATCTGAAGGCACAATCCCCTGAGCTGTACTCTTCAACAAACCCAGCACACTTGCTTTTTCCAGCTTAATCAAGTTCTTTGGAGGTTTAGTGGGTGACATAATAGATGAGAGACTGTGGAGCGGAGAACAAAGCGTGGGGGCAGAATCTTGAACTTCACTTGCTGTTGCATGGGGAAACCAGTGAAGAGCTGAAGATGCAGAAATGTCACCACGCTTTTGAGAACAAGTTAAATCCTGAGTTTCTTTATTTAAAGCCAGTTGGAGGTGGAGCACTGCTGGCGGTGCTGAGCTGCTTAAAAACAAAAGTTACGGTTATTAATTTTTGAAACCACCAAAGCAGGAAGCAAAGCACTTATTGGTGTCAATGTCTCAGTAGGCACTTCTGTTTAGTGAACTACCGAGGCAAGGAAGTTTTTTTTAATTGTTTTGACAGAGAGAGACAATGTAGCCACCAGCAACTTCAGGGTTGCCATACTGATAGCAACAAAGTGACACTTCCTTTACAGTGGCCAGACAGTCTCTGGTAAATGGCTTACTGGAAGTAGCCAGCATGTGCATCTATAGAGATTTAAATAAGGAGTGAATGAATGCAATGCAATGCTACCAGCTGCAGATCTAAATAAACATCATCACATAGTTACGGCAAGGAATTATGTAGACAAATACTCTAACACTTTAAATTAACTTTGGGATTGCAGCCACCATTGTGGGGGCAGATCCCATTGCCTTCACTGTAGCAAAATTCTCCTTGATTTTTAGGTTGGGAGATTTGTCAGAGTTCGAGGATTTGGCTGTGTAACTCTCTCAGAAGTGGTACTTAACCTTCAGTAGCCAAAGGGGCAGTTTGTCACTGCATGAAGCTGCAGACAGCTACAAACCAACGGAGGCTAAGATTTTTCTAAGGGCACTAAAGAAAGTTTGGTGCCTGACTCCTATTGACATTCAGTGAGGTTTGGGTGCCTAACTCCCTTAGGCTCCTTTGAAAATCCTGGACTAAATCTATTTTAAATTACAAAATGCACATACAAATTGTTATGAAGGAAGATGCTGTAGATGTAACTGCTGCACATTTCTGTATGATTTCTGTATGTGTCTGTTTTTTTCCCCTCCCATGGTAACTCCAAAAGTGTCACAATGCTGTACTTTATTCCCACCATGCAAAAGAGCCAAACGCAAAACTATTGAGAGCCAATGGCCAGTGTTGACTATTACCACTCTAGATAATTTCTGTAGTGCATGTAAAGAGGACATCACAATAAGTATGTTGAAGAATGTTTTGTTGCCCGTACGCTTAGACTTGAAATGTGATTCACCTCTATGTAGCTTTTCTTGGGTGGCCCTTCTGTTGTTCTTCCATGTTTCTATGTACCGGAATCTAGCCTGAGTGTCTGACGTCGGGCACCTTGCGCATCATTTGCACCTGTGCAAAATAAGTGCAAAATTAAACCAAATCAGAATTCTCCACTCACACTGTGTGATAGATAGCCTTTGATGCTTGCTTTGCACTCTTTGGAATGAATTTGGATTGTTGAGCTTCCTCCGAGTTCCAGCTGGTGAGATACTATATGAAGAGGGCATCTCTTTGCTGTGCTTTAAATTCCATCAGCTCAGAATTTCAAAACCTGCAAGCGTCTTCACAGATCACACATTGTGATGCTGTCGCACACAAGTAAGGCTCTTGGCGCCATTATAAATAATAATTAACACTCCCCTCCCCCAACATGCCTGATGCTGATGAGGTTTTGGCAACAGTTTAAACAATTTAAAACGAGGGGGAAGAAGAGGCGAGCAAAAGCTAAAACACTGGGTGTGACAGACATTTAGCACTCCTGGAAATGCATGTGCTGGTGCAGTGTGGCTCAGTTTCAGTAGGAGATGTTGCTTATCACACCATGGAGCTCAGACTCGGCACATAGTAAAGGTGTAGAAACAAAACTGAAAATTTTCCATGTGCCTGCAATTGGTTAAACAGTAGCTAACTAAGACTTCCGAAGTGCTGAAGTGGTCAGGGCCGATGTGGAGACTGATTGAACAGGACAAATAGACACTGATGAGACTGAGTTTATAGTGAGATTCTCTGAGGAATTTAATAGGCATAAAATTGCCTATTGCAGCCAGAGGGTTGGAGCTGGGGTTGGGTGTGTGTGTGGGAGGAGGGGAAAGAACCCTTTCTCATTATCAGAGGATAAAACTTGATATTCAGAGAAAAAGCCTGAAGTTATTTCAGTCCCATCTTTGAGCGTGTCACTCTGCTCTCATTCTTGTCTCAATAGGATGAGAAACAAGAAGCAGGTGAACAGTTCCTGACTTGTAGGCTTAGCAGCTGAAGTTGTAGCCTGTAAGAGGAAAGACCTGATGTGTGCTGCAGTGCATAGGTACCACAATGATACCTTTGTTGGAAGTGAGCTGGGTTTCAGCATTTTAAAGGAAAACTTAGACTGATGGGTAAAGAGGGTACAAGGCCAGATTCTGAAATCAATGGGACTCTTTGTGGAACATGGTGCTAATTGATGTGAGTGAAGGTATTGGAATCTGGCCCTAAAGGGTTAAAAAAAACCCCCAACTTGTCTCTAAATAAACTGAGATGCCTTTTGTTTATTTAAACCAGGGGGGAAAAGTGAGTGAGTTGAGGTATTTTTGAGCTTCGTTGTTCAGGCAGCCATCTTTCTACAGTTATTTCATTTGAGACCCTGGCAATATTAAAGCCCTGTGAAGAGGATGACTCCAATCAGCATTTAATACTGGCATAATAATGGGATAAAAGAGCAATACAAATTCATTTTAGAAAGGGAATATTTAAATATTGGCAGCTTTTTGTTGTTTAAGTGGATTGAAAACTGGCTAATAGTCTTTTAAATTGGGCTCCAAAATTTGCTAATGTTGTAGCTTGACATCACTTTCAGCCTTCAAATTTAGCCTAAAAACTGTCCAAAATCTTCAATGAGGTCCAGTGTACCTGCCCATTGTAGGTCAAGTGGGTTTATGTCATGCAAGGGTTTGTAATCTCTACTTTGTAATAATATACACAGTCCATAAAACAAAGTATGTATTGGCTGCTGGACTTGAACTCCAAAAACCGAAATGTCACAGGCATATTAAAGGCATCTCTGTCTTTCACAGTGCTTACGTTGAAACTTGATGAGTCTAGGGAAAAAAAAAAAGGGATGGGGGAAGGGAAATTTCCCAGTTTAGTAGCAATTTGGAGACTGGTAATTGCAGATTAGCATCTAAGTACAACATACATACACAAACTCATATCCATGTGAAGTGATGAAACGCTTCATCCTGTACCATTGAAATCAGTGGGAATTTTGCCTTTGACTTCAGTGGGCACAAGATCAAGCCCATAATGCATTAAATATTCACTCTGGGGCAGCTTGATATTCATGTGCATGCGGGAGGCTATTAATGCATCCCCTTTGAAGTTGTATGCCGCTGCCTATGCACATGACACGTTCTGTTGGTATTTTTATTATCTGCTCCCTGAACACGATATACAAATTTCTAACTTCATTGACTAGGATCACTATTAAGTAGATCTGTGGTGAAGATGTTTAGGGTTACTATTTCCCAGAGCCGTATCCAGTTGTGAAAGGAATCTGCTCGGATCAATGAGAGAGGGAATAGATGTTTGTGGTCTGCATTCTACCTGGGAGCCCTCCTCTTCCTATGTCTTCCTATCCCAGTCCTGACCAAACCTGAGGTGGCCATGGAGTGCGTGAAGAACTGGTCTCCAGGAGAAGTCTTGCTGTGCCTCTGAATCCCTAAGAGCATGGTGATTGTGTCTACCCCTCCTTGCCGTCACGCTAGTAGCAGCACCAAGGAAGGGGCATAGTTTTCACAGCTGGATGCTGTTGTAGAGTAGAACTATTTGTGTGGTGGGAGTGCTGGTGAGGAGGAGGCATGGGCTATGCTGATCCCAGTACATTAGCTGGCTAAGGAGAGACTGAAAGGGCTCTGTAGAAGTCCAGAGTCTTAACTCCAGTATCCTCCTCTTTCCCCCATCCTTTCTAGCCATAAACCCAGGCTGTGTGAGAAGCAATGGTATCCCTCTGTGATTAGAACGGGAAAGTACAAGATTGCACATTGTAAAGGCACTGGATAGACCACACCGGCTAGCTGGAAATGACGAGTCACTGGAGGAAACTGATGAGATGCCTATTCAGGAAGTGTGCGCGCTAATTGTATGTGTTGGCAGTGTGAAAAAATGTTAATGTTGGAGTGAAAAAAATCTGAAACTTTCATGAAAACTGCCCTGTTTACTGTGCTCATTAATAGTATCCCTAGCCATAACATCAGCTCCCCGTCTATCATCGTAACAGCTATCCTCAGTGGAAACTCAGAACCAAATAATTGCTTGAATCATGACCAAATTCTACATGGAATAACCAGAGTACAGATCTGTGCTATTTTAACATGAATGGCCTGGAAACACACATTTTACAAATACAGCCATGCTTGGTGCATGCATATTAATGTGGTAGGGAGGGGTTCACTGGGGAATTTTGTCATTTTTGAAACCACTGATTAGTACTTTATTTCAGGTGGCCTTTTCTGCAGGAATGCAATTCCCCTGGGCCCTCAGTGGTTGGGTCTAATGGAAGTATCATACTGCAGGATCTAATGAGAGAGAGAGTGAAAATATCATAGGCCTAAATAGGGTGACCAGATGTCCCAATTTTTGGGCCTTTTTCATATATAGGCTCCTATTACCTCCCCACCCCGTCTCAGTTTTTCACACTTGTTGTCTGGTCACCCTAGGCCTAAATAACCATAGAGCAAAAATCTTTTGTGGGGGAAGTTGTTAAATTGTTTCTAGTAGTGGGTAAAACTATTGTGACTTAGGAGTGAGGTCAGTAATTTAGAGTCAGTGTCTTTTGTTCTTTCTTTTCCTTTGGCAAGGAGCTGAACTGAACGTTTCAGAAAAGATCACTAACATAATGCTATGCTAGTTTCTAAGCAAAAGTTGTCAGTGATTTTTTAAATTCACTGCTCTTGGAACAAAACCCTTTAAAAACATGTCAGTGATTTTTTCCCCCCATTCTCCAGTGATTATACAGTTATAGTAGAAACCAGAAAAACTTGAAAAACGGTGACCTGCTCCATTCTGCAAACACCACCCTGAACTCTCAGAGCCCAGCCGGATTCTTTCTGTCTTGCACATCCTTGTCAGTAATAGAGATTCTGTAGGTGAAATGATGTCTCTCATTCTATAGAGTGGGGTTGCGGTGGTGAAAATGAGGACAGAACTTGACTTTGCAATTAGAATGTTGTTAACATGTCTGTTGATACTGCGTGAGCCACAGCAGAGTGGACTCTGTCGGGCTCATGGGTGTACAAAGTAGTAAGGTACTTTTATCACTGAAGTCCTGACCACACCCACTGGATGGCTCCAGCATAGGCCCCAGTTCCTTACTTCTTACCAGGGACTCCACTCCTGGCAGGCCTTCTTAAGTCTCTCCCTGGGAGTTCACTGTACTCCTGGTAGGGTTGGGGCTGAAGATCTACTGGATGGGAGTTACCCCTATGGCTCCAGGAGATGCTCCACGAGTCTCCTGCTTAGGGCAATTGCATCACTTTACTTTGCTTTGCTCCCCATCCCAGATGACCACAGTTTCCTCCCTTTTTAAAGACCTGCTCCCTATCATACATAATTACAAGGCCAGAAGGGCAGGGCTAGTCCTATCCCATGGGCCTCTCTGGCACCTGCCTTGTCAGTGTGGGGCTTATACTCACCATTTTTGCTTTGTGATAGGAAACTTCTTAAATCAACCAATCTGATTTTCCCTATGTGTATTCAGTCTCATATCTGCTGTTCTCCCACCATCTGGGAGAAAAACCCAAGGTGGCTCCTTTTACATACATACTCCCTTGTCAGAGCAGAGTCGCACTTTAATACAAATTATCTCCCCAGCTATACAGAGAAGAGGCTTTACACCCCTAAATGCCAGATTGTGAATTCCTTAATTACTGCTGAATGAATGGGGACTGCTGTGAGTAACAGCTCCTCCTGTGAATACGAGGAAGTCATCCATAATCTGTCCCTAAAGTAGCAGGTAATTTCAGGATAATTTGAGCTCTCTTGGTGCCTCTATGTATTTGTGTGGGTAGTGAGGAGAACTAAAGCCAAATGGGCTTTCTTCTTTACCAGGCAGGAATAGTGACGGAGGCTCCTAATGACAGTAGACAATTGCAGCAGCAGTTACCTTGATGTTGAAGTTGTAAATTTAGCTACTGTTAATGTGAAGTAGTGCTAGAATGTGTCTCTCTGTATATCTGAGCTCCCTGAGATTTCTGTGTGTTGATGGAAATTGATTTTTGCCTTTGAGAACCTGAGGGTATAAATTGTACTCCTAATTGGCCTGAGCTGAACTAGGAGAAACTGCTGATGTGTTCACTCTCTTTAGCAAGTGATTTATTTTATAAGCCATTACATGGGCCACCTCCAGCTGATGGGGGCAGGGGGAGGCTAGATTTAAAAAAAAAAAAGACGAGTGACACGTATATTTTAAAAATGTTGCAATGCAACATTTTTACCATCTGCAATTAATACTTTAATTCCTTGAATGTTGAGGGGGAAAATTATCCATCAGATTATGGATTAATGCTTTCTCAAATGCTTACGTCTGTCGATTTGTTGGGTTGTTTCAGGGATGAGACAGCAATAACGCCCCCCATTTTCTCCCCCCCTTCCTCCCCTGTGCCCAGGACTTCTGAAAACCAGTGGCTGTTCCTCTGGTTAATGGTGCTGGTTTCAGCAGCTTCTAAATTGGATGGACAAAGGGAAAGGACTGAAAAGCATGGATGAGGGTGGCATTCAAAGGTCAGACAGTAGGAGGCCTTCAGAGTTCAGCATGGAGGTTAATTGCACTCTGGTACTCAGCCTGATATTGGGCTGTCCCGGGTATACTTAGCACATGCTGTTTGCTCAGGGGATTAAGATGAAAATATGTTCTCCTTGCTTAAGAGAGTACATAAACAACCCATAAATGGCCCATTAACCTACAAAACTGCACTAAAGAGCATGTGGTAAAGCAAGCCATAGGAGACCTGTGACCCAGCAAATTCCTTAATTGGATTGTGGACCGTATCGTCCGTGCTAAATGCAGCTACTTTGAAATGAGCAAAGACAAAAGAAACAAAAGAAAAAAGCGCAAGAGACTTAAAGGGTCTAGTCTAATGTTTAGCTACAGTATTTTGAGGCTGGAGTTAGCGATGAGTACCTTGTAATCCATGCTATAAAACAATCCTGGTGAACGCTTTGGTAGTGAAAATTTCACATCTGAACGTGGAGTTGTTAAGCAGTTGAATAAGACATAACAGCAACAAAGTTTCCAAGTTTCCTCTCCTCTAAATGATTTAAAAGAGAAAAATCTCAATCAGCTGTACAGAAGATAGCTCAGAACTTTAAGGGAACCGCTGGTTCACTTTTTAAAACATTTTAGCGTGCCTAAGCTCTAATAAATAACTTTGTTACAATATTGATATTTGGAGAACTGGCAAATCACTTTAACTTTGTCTGTTTTAAAGCTTTTGACATTTTAATTTTTTTTAAAAGACATTAAAAAATGTAAGACGTGAAATCAGTGCAGATTGTGAGTACCAAAGATTGAAGTCCCCAGAACAGGTACATTACAGGTACATTTAGAAGCACAAACTTCCTCACACTACCTTACCAGTGCACCTCAGCCTTGATCTGGAGTGGGAATGGGTAGCTCGGTCTCTATACTCGTTCCAGAGACAGGCATCAATGGTGGTGACTGTCCAGTTTACTTCACCTAGACCACAACAGAGCCATGAAGCCTCTGACAGGCTGTGAAATGGCAGCCATTTTTAGTTGCAGCTTCCTGAGCTGAATTGGAACAAGTTACCTAAAGGAGAAAAGCTAAATCCCTGAAACTTGCATCCCAGCCCATTGCAGCTGGATTTTGGGGGTGGGTGTGAGAAAGAGAAAGGGACCATCATTTGTTTGTTTGTGCAGTGTCTAACACCGTCCATGATTAGGGCTTCTAGGCTGATACTACGACAACGCAAAATAAATAATACAATAATATTTCATTGTGCTAGGCATTGTGTGCACATCTAGTAGCATCCCTGTCCTGAATAGCTTGCAATGTGTATAGACAGACATACTATTATCTCTGTCTGACAGGTGGGGGAACTGACAGACAGACTAAGTAACTTGCCAAAGGTGATGGGAATTCTGTGGCAGAACTAGAAATTGAACCCAGACCCTCAAAGACCCAGTCCACTGCCTTTGCCACAAAATCGTCTTCGTCCCCCACCCTCCCCTGCTCATAAATACACACTTCGATTTTGGAATTAACAACGTTTTGGCTACAAGGTCATTTTTCATCTACAGTGCAGTGGAAAGCTAAATATTTAGGAAGAGTTCTATCACTATTTAAAAGCAGCGATGGTAATGGTATTTCGGCTTTTATAGTTTGCAGATACCTTAGGAGGGAGGCTGTGGCTCTTTAGAACATCTTTTCCCCCCCAAGGTCAGCATTTTTCCTCCTCCTTAGGGCCCTGATTCAGCAAAACACTTAAATGTGTGATTAAGTCCCATTTGATTTCAGTGGAACTTAAGCAGTTGGGGCATAAGGATGTAAAGTACTGTTTTATTATTTACATTGAAGATTGTTTTGAGGGTGTTTAATACAGCCCCAGATTTCAAAAGGTGCCTTTATAATTGCATGTCAACTTCCGTGCATAAGAATGTGCTTGTAACAATCTCGGAATTACTATGCAGATGGCATTGTTGCACACAAGTCCCGAATTAAGTGGTCATTTTGCACATTGAAAACTATGGTGGGAAATGCATCCGCAATTGTAGAGGGCAGGAAGAAGCCCTTATGAAAATGTGGCCTAAAAGGGCTATAAATATTGTGGGGGCAGATCTTCAGCTGATGTAATTGTTATAGGCCTATTGATGTGAACAGAGCTATGACCATTTACACTAGCTGAGGGATCTGTACAATCCAGTGGAAAGCAGGAAGCATTCCATCAACTCTGGATGATAATTGTTTTTCTCAGTTTGGCCAGGAAAATGCAAGGAACAATTGTTCCCTTTGTAGAAATTATCGAGTCTCTCTCTCTCTCTCTCTCAAAAAGGATTGATATAAAATCTGAAAGCATTCGTGTAGCCACTTTGGGATATTACATTACAAGCCACATTACTCATGATTCAGTATGTTGGGAGAATCCTAGTTTGGTTGAGATTGGAAGGGCTCAGGCTGATATTGATTTTGTTGCTAGAGTGGTTTGTTTGACATTTGAGATATGCTTATTGTGCTTTGAGTGGTGTATTTCTAATAAACCCAAATAAAAAATTGAAGTAGTTGGGAGTAAAGCAAATCATCTGTTGTGGTATTCTACCCTTTAGGGGTAAACACAATGACTTGCAGTTTAAAAATGAAAAGATACGTCAGTATGTTGCCACATATATTCATACAGGTGATGAACAAATTGATCTAGTTCACATTATATTTGAGGGAAGGTGAGAACTCATTCAAGTATAGTAACATTGTAGTGAACAGTTACGCAGATCAGTTATAGAATGGGTGTCTAGGTGATATACCTGGAGGATGGTTAGAGTGGAAATGGGTCAGAAAATGGAATCACTAGAACTGTTGCTGAGCAGCAGGACTATGGTTCGAGGGTTTGGCCTTCATCCATGAGGTGTGTGCTAGAAGTCCAGTGCTCTGTACTGGGGGGGCTGCACCTCATGTTCCTGCAGAGATCAACTGAAAGAGAAGCAACATCTCAAAACCGGGAAGGGGGATAAAGCAGAGAGAAGATAAATTATGTATTTACAGGGCCAAATTTGAAGCTACACCCATTGACAGTGGCCCCAAATTTGGTCCATGATGTAAAAATGTGTTCTTGTCAATAAGCATTTATAGCTGTCACATTCAGCCAGAGAGGGAGGAAGGCAATGCCTTGTATTGTTCTCTTGAGTCATCCAGGGTTGCTCTTGATTTGCTCTAGAGCCTGTTGCCTTCATGCTCATCAGGAAAAATAGGGGAGTCGTAAAAAACAAACAAGCCCTAAACCAAACTGCAGTCCACCTAATGGACTATGTAGTGTTAAGACATATTCAGAGAATGGCTTCTCCAGAGTTGTTACAGTGAATGAAATGAGAGGGTATTAAGAGAAGAATGTACAAACTTCCGATGACTGCGAAGGCCATTGGCTTGATATTGGATCTGGGATGATGATGTATCCCATAGCAGATCTCTGGGATTTTTCGTTGAATCCCCCTTCTCATAACTTATATCAAACTTAGTTTTAGTACCGTTTTTAAAACAGAGAAGTTATTCAAAGGCACAAAGAAATTCCCATTGAAAGTCAGGGGGAAGTGCGCATGTCTTTGAAAATCTTCCCCTAAAACAATACATGTTCATCCCCACACCCCTGCTTCCACGCTCCCTCCTGCTTTCCCCCAAAAAGCCAGAGGAAATT
Organism: Macrochelys suwanniensis; assembly: GCA_033296515.1. NCBI lineage: Eukaryota > Metazoa > Chordata > Testudines > Chelydridae > Macrochelys > Macrochelys suwanniensis. Next base: position 18,077,241 of record CM065779.1, on the reverse strand, counting down.
AAGCAAAGATTCAGCAAGTACAATGAAATTTCAGAGTCAAAGTTCAAAACACCATCCCCGCCTCACTCTGTTTTGCCTTAATGTAACATGGATTTTGAGACCTGGAGGTTTGTATACCATGGTCTGATTTGATTTTATTAGAACTGTAGTCTGGGTCCTGATAGTCAGCAAATGATTGCATCCACATTTTGTAGCTCTTAGACTTCCAGCTACCTGAGCTGCAGGCATAGTGAGTAACTGTAATGTCCAGTTAGATGTCCAGTTGCTGTGAAAGATAGATGCAGTTAAATGTGATCAAAATTATTAAAAGCTGTTTCTCAAGATCAGGACTGATGTGCTGTCAAGTCCTGGACAGCAGGGAAGGGGTTAGATGATGGTAAGAGTAAAGAGACCATATGTCCCAGTTGTACTGGGGCATTCCTGGTTTTTTCACAAACTTCTTCTGCAGTATCATTTAATCATTCAAAACATTTTTTTAAAATAACTCCTCAACGTTGCTATAGCAAATAGAATTTGCACTGTGTTTACCAGGAAGAATAGAGTGGAACAAGTACTCATTGAGATGATCAGTGTTTGGTATGAAAAGAGAAGTCAAATGAGTGTAGATCCCATGGTTGGTGGTGTTTTGCTCAGTAGGTAACGTTTTTCAAAAGTGGCCAAGCTCCACTTTCAAAAGCAATTGAGAGGCCTAAGTCCCATTGACTTGGCTCCTAAGTGCTGACTAACTTTTGAAAATGGGACGTAGGCTTCTAAGTCATATAGGCCTTGTCCACACTGGGTTGGTATAACTATGCTGCTCAGGGGTGTGAAAAATCAACACCCCTGAGAAATGCAGTTAAACCAATCTGACCCCTCATGCAGACAGCGCTAGGTTGACAGGAGAATTCTCATGTCAACCTAGCTACCACCTCTCAGGGTGGTGGAGTACCTCTGTCGACGGGAGAACTTCTCCCATTGGGGTAAGTAGCATCTTCACTGAAGCTGCGCCACTGTAGCGTTTTAAGTGTAGACAAGCCCTTAGACACCTTTGAAAATTTTACTCAAAGTAACTTAGCAATACTTGTTCAGTGTTTCATGCAAAAAATCAATCACAGATCAAGGATGTGATTTCTATGTATGCCAAGGCCCCTTAACATTAACAAAGGGCTGTAAAGTGGTCTTAGAGAGTCAGGTACTAAATTATTGGAAAAAATTCTCCATTCTGAGAAATATTCCTAGGTTGCAGTAGTACTGGGAGTTGGCAGTAGCGTTGACAGTGCTAATTTAAAAACAAAAGTGTACCTTTATTTTTTGTATAGTGTAAATAATAGCACAAGGGAAATATCTGGGTTTTTTTATTATAAAAACACGGCCACCTTAGTTAAAGGTGTAACTGCAAATGAAAAATAAGTGCATTTAGACCCACTCTTCCTTCATAATGTATAGAAACCATGAAAGATCTCTGTTTAGGGAAGGGGGAATTGTTCTTGCTTGTTTCCTTACATTAAAAGTTCCGATCTCCTTTACCTTGGGAAACTCTTATGGTGACTGGAGAACTGGTTAAATATTTCTATTGCAAGAAAAGGAAAGCTGAGCTATTGACAGGGAAGGATTTTGTTTGTTTTTCTGTTTGCTTATTTAGGATGCTTTAGCAAGTTTATAAATCCTTGTCATGTAAATATCAGAAACAAAACCATCATTATAACGGTAGCTTTTATTTAAAGAGACCTTATACAGGAAAATAGTCATTGGGTCTTTCTTTTTAACAGGATGTTACCATATTACAGAGGGAGCATCATTACAAAACCTATAATATGTTGTTGCTAGTGATGTTATTAAGTTGAGTGCAATTCAAACATACATATATTTAACAGACATGGGGTGTCTATCAAATGTTAACATTCAAAAAAATTGGACACGTGTTGGTATATTTCCAGGTGAACGTTCTTTGAGTGTAGAATAAAAGATAGATACTTAGATATTTGGTTATCTGTCCTCAGTCTATTTTGTAAGTAATTTTTCCATACCCACGGCCTCCCGCATTTTTCAAATCATTCTTATATGGGAGAGGGGAGGAATTTTTAGTTAGACTGATTAGAACTCCTACTTTGTAAACTTCTATTTAACTCCAATGCCCAATAAACACTCAGTTGAAAGGATATCTTTCTTTAAGTTCTCCACTTATTCATTTTAAAGTGTGAGAACTTACAAAAACTTCTTTGATCTCAAGCAATCCCCTAGTAAAACCATAGGGAAGGACCAGACTTGACATTTCTGATAATTGAGGTTAAAAAAAAAGTGGGAAAAAGCCCTTTCCCCCCCTTAAAAATCAGAACCAAACCTAACAACCGTCCTTTAGCCCTTCTTTATACACAAGAAAGAAGCAAACAGGAGCACAAACCACTGTTTTAAAAGTCTACTGCAGGTTACATTTAAAGATGGCTGAAGCATGAGGTTTTGTTGTTGAGGGTATAGTTAGACCTGTAAAATACCTAGAGTGAAGCTTTAAGTCCTTTATTATGAGGATAAGATAGCCACTCTCTTTTCCCCCTTGAACTGGCGAGAATTTCAGTTAATTTTTTCTTAGCTAACAGGTCAAAAGGAGACCCACAGAACTTTCAATTATCTGCTTCAGCACAGGGCCATATGGCGAAATGAGTTTTCTTTTCCTTGAATGGACAATATTTTACCTGAGGGTTGTTTTTTTCCAGTGCGCTGATGCCTGACTAAATATATTCGGGCACAGTCTTCATGTAAAGACGAGGCAAACTTCTTTGTTAAATATTCCTTGCACTAGTAATGAGTCTTGGAGGGTTACAGATTGGCTTGCAAACCAATGAAAAAGCCAGCTTCATCCAAAGGGAGGGGAAAGCTGGCAGTGGGATGCTGCTGTTTTCCCTCTTCTGTATACCCCCAAAACAGTTTGGCTTAAACTGGTTTTATGTCATATAAAGAAAAAGGGCTGGAGGACCTCAGCTGATCAGAGTACTAAAGGTCCTGGGCACGCACCATAGAACGTATTGGTTTTGAGCTTGATAGTTCTCTTTTTACAAGGGGCTGTGGATTGTTGTAACACAGTTAGGGACTGTAGGAAGAGGCAAGTCTTCCTGAACTTTACTCCCAGCTTGAAGTTTTAAGAAGTAAGTGGGAGGAGAGGGAAGAGAGGGAACTATAGACAGAGATGAGACAGAGTGAGAATTAAAATGTCAAGTGAAAAAGGCAACACGGAGAAAAAGCTAAATAGCTTTGGGGAGAAGGGGAAGGAGAGGAGCCGAACATCCCAGATCATCATTCAGGCTGTTAACCGCAGTATTTTCACCTCTGCAGTCTCCCCCGCCGCTGAGCGAATCCGCTTCATTTTGGGTGAAGAAGATGACAGCCCTGCACCCCCTCAGCTCTTCACCGAACTGGACGAGCTTCTGGCTGTTGATGGACAAGAGATGGAATGGAAGGAGACGGCAAGGTGAGACATTTTTCCTTTACTCTGAGAGGGAAGTGCAGCTGCTTGGGAACCTTTATGGGAAAGTCGTAGAGAATAACATCCCTGTTTCGGGGATGGTTCAGAAGTTGTCCTCCTCAAATTCAATGAGGCTCTTCCATAAGGGAGACCTTAGTGATTCATTCCAGCCTTTATTTAAATCTCCTCTTAAAAACAGAAGAAGATCTAGTGATTGGTTTGAATTTATACTTTATCCAGAGCCAAAAGTGTACCTTGTGCTTTGCAGACAGGTAACTCATGCTGGCCAAAATTGGGCGCTTGAAGTTAAGCTTTTAAGGCCCCATTAAAGCTACTTTTGTTTTGGTGTCTAAACATGAATCTAAGAGCCCAATTTCAGATACAAGTTTGAAAACTTCAGTCTTGGTCTTTGTCCTGAGTAGCTAATAATGACATTAATTTTAAATGAGTAAAAAACACCCAAGTATTTTATTTTTTTAGCCAGTTATTCCCACAGGGTATTTGCTAGAATAGATGGACCATTTTGATTTTTCTGATTTTATTCTCGGTTTTGTACTCTGGAGTTTATTCAGAACTGCGTGCTTTGTCTGATAGTCCATGCAAATTGATTTTAGACCATTTTGTGAAGAATGTGTACAGATAAATTAGATTGGAATGATAGAAAATAATTAATCATGATATCTGCAACTAATTTAGCTGGCAGTATTAGCTGTTTATAATTGCTTCTATTTAGCATCTGAGGCTTGCTAGGTTGAAATTTTTCTGTACAGTGACAATAACTGGTCCTGAAATTTCATCTCTTTGTGCTCTATGAAGTATTAGACTTGGGTATTCCACTAGAGAGAGGAATTCAGAGTAAATAGTTTCCAGGGCTTTTTCCTCCCCACCCCACACCTTTTGAATATTAGCTTTTCATTTTCCTTTGTTGTAGCTCTGCTAAGCTCTCTCTCCACCTTCCAATCTTAAAGGTCTCTGACCATGTTCGGATTAGTCCCTCTTATTTGGTTACCTTAATCGTCTTTCACCTGTGATTTTTAATGAGCCACTCTACCTTGTCCCCTTATCGTCCTCATTTCTACTTTTCAGTCTCTTGTAGAGCCTATTTAAAGACTCTTCACCTTTACTCTTTAAAGTCTTGCTTATTGGTCTTTCTTTTCTCCCTGTATTACTCTTTTCCTTATCATTAGTTCAGTATTTGCATTTTATTGTGTGCATCACCTCTCTGCTTTCTAAAGCTGATTATTCCTTCCACTGACTCTGTTCCCTTTTAGAAGATCTAATGATAAAAATGAACAATTTATCCATTTTCATGTCTTGTATCTACACTTATACTTCCTTACGTGGAACAGAATGTGCCTTCTTCCTTCAGTGTGAAAATAGGCCAGGAGGTTTCTTTTAACTCCGCAAATATTGCACATCTTTTAGGCTGCTCTTTTATTTTAATTGTGATTTATAAAGAGATGGGCAGGGTACACCTGATGAGGAGCTGTTGGTGTGAATTTGATTGGCTTAGTGAGTAAAAAACAGTATTGAATTGTAAGGACCCCCTTTCAGAGCCCAAAGGAAAATGAGTCTCCGCTAGGTTTTTCATGAGAGATCACCAAACATCTGTACCTCTTGAGGGATACTTGTCCACAGCTGTCACATACTTTCAAAGAAGCCTTCAGGTAGATACAACTTTGGAGGATGGGCTCTTCAGTTTGCTTTATCAAGTCACAGTATAATGAAGAGGCATCGTTTTCCTTTAAATGCTGTATGTTTTATGCAGTGTCATGCTGCTTTGCTGGAACTGCTAGATAGGACTGTGTATATGAGCCCCTTTAATGGTGACATTGTATGTAGCTTACATGCCTAAACTGAGTGAAGTGAGAGCCCCTGCAAAAATTCCAAGCTCAACAGTCCGTTGTTCAGAAAGGGTTTTAATTTTGCTGCTGACATCTATGATCTGTGAAGTTCATGTTTTTAAATGTTTCTCTGAGACACCTTGGCAAAGCAAAGTCTCCCCTAAACTGAAGTGTGGCTGATTCTGCAAGACATACTAGATAGGACCCGCTAACTCTGTGCTCCAGCCAGTAGAGGAGCTGCCCAATCAACATCTCCCCAACGTTTACTGTACGATATTAATCTCCAAAGGAGGTTTGAGGATTGAAGTGAAACAGTCTCCCCATCAGAACATAACATTTGCATTCAAGAGTTTATAGCAAATTGAGCTGCTGTCTCCCCAGGGCCTTACCTATATACAAATGGGTAGAGGTCATCAAAAATTTCTAGCAGCTAGTGGAAAAGATATGAATAAAAGGTACTTGTAGAAGAGTATATGGTGTCCCTGGCTGATTTAGCAAATGTTGCCTTCAGGTTCATTGGTGTTACCTATATTAGGAGCACTAAAATAGATGGGCAGCACCATTCTGAGTGTCCTCTAACCCTGCTCAAAGCATGTCTAGCCAATCTAGGACTTAAAATGATAAGGGTAGGGGGAGCCCATGTACCTGTGGGCTCCCAAACGTGGGCTCCCCACACTGTTCATGCTGATGGAGTTCAGCCCTTGTTAACAGGAGAAGAAGCTTTTTGAGAAATGTTCCTAGTGTAGCCAAGGTTCACGTGGGACCGTGTGAATTCATCAGAGCTGGGCAGTACCAGCAAAAGTCCTGGCTGTTGAAAGGTAACAGTTGAAGGTTTGGGTCATTAGCAGTTTTTGTTCATTGTGTTGACACTAGTTGTAATTAACTCAGTCGGTGTCGATGTTGAAGCCATTGTGCTTCAAGGCAAACGTCTTTGCAGTTCAGCAGTAGTTAAAGGACCTGTTGTAAATTGGCAGCAAAATGAAAAGGCCTGAAACCTTAGCAGTGACCCGTGGTTACTACTTGAATTTTTGGATCCACTGCAGTACTCTCAGGAGCTAGTCCAATGTACCGGTAATGAGGCCATCATACCAAAACTCTGGTCCTGTGATCGCACAAAAGAGACTTGAAATGGTTTTGTGATCTTTGGAATTCTTTTTGCAGTGTTCCTTGCTCTTCTGGTGAGCAATGTCAAGCAGTGTGTTACCTCCCTTCAACATGTTCCTAGCGAGGGTTTCCAGGCATCCGGTTTTCGACCGGAACGCCCGGTCAAAAAGGGACCCTGGTGGCTCCGGTCGGCACCACCGACTGGGCCGTTAAAAGTCTGGTCGGCGGTGCAGTGGGGGCCCAGGGCTAAGGCAGGCTCCCTGTCAGCCCTAGCTCTGCACGGCTTCCGGAAGTGACCGCTAGGTCCCTGCGGCCCCTAGGTGCTGGGGCGGCCAGGGAAGCTCCGTGCGCTGCCCTCGCCCCAAGAACTGGCTCCGCAGCTCCCATTGGCTGGGAACTATGACCAAAGGGAGCTGCGGGGGTGGTGCCTGCAGGCTGAAAGGCAGCGCTCACCACGCAGAGCCGCCTGGCTGCCCATGTGCCTAGAGGCTGCAGGGACCTGGCAGCCGCTTCTTTGAAGCCGTGTTAAGCGCCACCAGGACACCCCCCCAACCCCTCATGCACCCCAACCTCCAGGCCCAGCCCTGAGCCGCCTCCTGCACCCCAACCCCACATACCTGACCCTAGCCGGAGCCCCCTTCTGAACCCCACATCCCCATCCCCAGCCAGAGCCCTCACCCCTCCCTGCACCCCAACCCCCTGGCCCAGCCTGAAGCCCCCTCCTGCACCCCAACCCCCTCATCCCTGGCCCCACCCCCAGCTGGAGCCCTCCCCCCACCCCCCTGGTGCCCCAGCCCTGTGAAAGTGAGTGATGCTGGGGAAGAGGGAGCGATGGGGGGATGGAGCGAGCAGGGGGCAGGGCCTTAGAAAACGGGTGGGACATGAGTGAGGCCTCTGAGAAAGGGCGGGGCAAGGGTGTTGGGTTTTGTGTGATTAGAAAGTTGGCAACTTATTCCTAGCCTTGTGATAGACTGTCCAAGAATTGTATATAACAAGGATCATTGAAGAAAAATAGGCCTCTTAAACCACTTTTTGTGGAGACACTACAAATAATTTCATCCCGTGCTTGGCCTATTGACCAGTGCAGTTGTTAACAATGTTAAAACATGGTGGGCATTGAACTGGCCCATAGTAGGTTCTCAAACAAGTATTAGAGTGTAAGGAAATGGTTGGTTTTGGGAGCATTTGATCAGATTTTTCTAATGTACCAGCAGCTGGCTGTTTGAACCGGGACCGGCAGTGTAATTGTGAAATCCGAAGTGTGTGGTGTCGCTGGGAGCTTCGGGGCGACTTCGGATGCTGCCATTTCTAAATCTGGGACATTGTTGAGACCCAGGAAACATAATTGAGGTTTTAAGTCTTACTGGTTTTTTACCTCTTTATTAGTCGGTGATCAAAACTGGGTATTGAATCGGAGTTCAGTGCAGTGCAGTCAACACAGTGAAGCCAGGTGTTTAGAGGTCAGGAGTAGAACTGGACTGAGCTGATGAAAAGAATTTCAAATAATCAAGCCAGCAACCTCTTGCCCTGAATCGATTTGTTGTTATGCTACTTTTATAGACGTTCTCTCTTTGAATACGCAGGAAACTCCACAATGCTGAATTCACACCACAGTAAATATTAACGAGTACATGTACGGTAGACGCTCATTATAACACCCTTTGCAATAGCGAACCTTGGACTATAGCAAATGTGGTCCCTGGATCCACCTCTAGCCCTGCTCACTGTGTGGGGGGCTGAGATCTCCTCCAGTCCCAAGGCTGCAGGGTGGGGAGGCGTCAGGTCCTCTAGCCCCATGGCCACTGCTGGGCAGAGAGCTCCCCTGGCCCTGGGGCTGGAGGATCTATTTCCCTTCCTCTGGCTATAACACACCTCTGGCTATATTGAACACATGGTTTGGGTCCCCTGGGGTTCATTATAGCCAGGATGTACCATAGCACTTAGGCACATCTCCTCCCCTTCGATCCCCTTGAAAGTTCTTCACTTGTCCGAGAACATTCTCTTTGCTCAACCAACTGCAAATGCAACTTTCTGCATTTGACCTCCAAAGTTATTTATCATAAATGAGTCCGACACCTAAAATAAATTCTTGCCTAGGGCTTGGAGGATCGGGACCTTGGTTATTTTTAATAAAAGCGGGTTTTGTGTCCCAAGCTGCGTGAGCTTCTTTTAATCTCATTTTTTGAGACTTGCTATCAAGGTACATAAATATCAGCTGCACTGAACGTATTTGTGCGATCTGGGTATCTGCTCAGTACTAACTGAACTAGCAGCATGCAAGGGGCGCACTTGATAACTCCTAATAAGCTCTTCAGGGGTATTCCAAGAAGAGCGTGTCCTGCCTAGGACATTACTTATGGGAATGCAACTGAGTGATTATAATATTATTAGAAATTCTGAGATGGCTGAATTATTTAAATGATTAAATTGCAAAAGTTATACTAGGACTGGATCTCATTCAATTGCAGTATTTTTTGTTTTTGCTCTGATGGGGCTTTAATTTGGTGATTTTTAGCTATACTAGTAGTAACTACAAGTAATGAGCACTGACTGAGCACTGAATTGACCCAGACAACTTACCTGTCCCTCTGGAGTATTGAACACTCACCGCCAATCTAGGGGTTATTTTTAGAGTCACCCCTGCTCCTGAATCAGAGCGAAATTTGACTAAAATTTGAATTAGCTGAGATGTTTATTTTTCTGCTAATCTCTGTTCATCCTTTCATACCATCAAGCAAACAAAGCCAGGTGAATAGGTGGAAATTAAGAGCTCTACGGTATGAGGGAATGTGAAGTATAAATAACCAAAAATATAACAGCTAACAAGAAGTTCTTTAAATGTATCCGAAGCCTGAGAGATTTGGTAGGTCTGCTGGACAACCAGGCAGTAAAGGGAATAATAAGGATATGCACAGAAGCTAAATGATTTCTTTGCATCAGTCTTCACCGCTCAGGATGTTGTGTGTGATACCTTTCTTGAACCTACTCTGTTTTCAGGTATCAAAGAAAAGGCATTGTCAGAGATTGAGGTGTCAGAAGAAGAGGAATTGGAAGAGATTGCTAAACTAAATACATTTCCAGATTAGGTGGTAGACATTCAAGAATTCAAAGGGAATTTAAGAATGAAGTGACTGGGAACTAGGTTTTTTTATAGGTATTTAGATGCCTAAAGATGCAGATAGGCTTTTAGTGGGATTTTCAAAAGCACCTAGGCACAAGCTCCCATTGACTTCTATGTGACTTGGCTTGAACTGCAGGAAGTCTCCACCTAGGAGAATGTTTGGTTTGTGAAACAGAATTTGCAGGAAAATCTATTCAGTAGAGCTTTAGGAGTGCACTAAATATAGCAGTTAACAGTTCAAACACTTATAACAATAAGTTGAAGCTTACTTTATCAAAGCTAAATATTGCAGATTATAGGGAGAAAAACAAATAAAAACCAAATCCAAATCAAACATGGGAAAGTGCTTTATTGCGAATTATACACCTTCAACAAAAATGTCAACGTCTTTTTAATTTGCAGACTTTGTTCATGCAGGGTAAAATTCAGGAAATCAGGAAATCCCAGCTTCTGTAAACTGAATAGCCCTCCTTCAGTACTTTCAGACCAAAGTCACAACATTTTGTTTGGGTAAAAAGTTTTTTAAAAGTCTCAACATGTTTATTTTCAAAATCTGTTAAAATACTATCCAGGAATGGCTTAAATTAAGCATGTTTCTACTCTGAAAATCGATTATGTAAAAATATGTCCTCCTTACACACAAGGAGCCATGAGTATCAGTCACGTCTGCTTTCTGTAGAGAAAGAAATTAGTATTTATGGGTTTCCCTTTCTTTTGCTAGCACGGTAGTGTTAGCATGACTAAGGAAGAAAGCTGAATTTTTTCCTCCTCCTACATCCTTGGAATTGTTTACTAAGTTCCAATCAGTCACACCTGTGCAAACCAATTGACCGCATCAGCAGTTAGGCAGAGGTTGTTGAGGGCAGAATTTGACCTATGTTACCTGTGTTGTATGAGAAGGAAAGAACCCACCTGGCTGTTGGTTGCATTAAGTATTGGCCTGCAGGTCACACTCCTTCTGTATGATCTGGCATACTTAGGCACAATAGTGAGAATTGAAGATATGTCTATTTCTTTGCTTTTGAAGGTTTAGGCCTGATGCTTTAATGCTTTAACCTGATGACATGGTTTTAGGTGTGTAAATAATGTTTTACACGCAATGGTATTTAACCTTTGCTCTAATCTTCTACTAGAGAGATGAGCTTGCAGGTTTTTTTTCCAGGAAAATGCCATTGAATCATTAAACAACAAGATACAGAATGTAGAAAACGAATAACGTTTTTTTTCAATTAAGAAAGGCTTCATGCAAGATTCCCCCCCTCTCCCCCCATTTTGATTTTGGATGTTTCAGGGGAGCTAGTGAGTTTTCTGACAAAGAACTGTCTTCTTCATTTATAAGCTTAAAATTGACTGTACATGGTTGTCTTTCACATACTATAGTGAGCAATAATGTGCCAGAGAGAATGTAAAGTGGAGGTTCTGTGTTTCTTGACCCAATGGACAGACTCCAAACCAGGAATTAAGAGACCTGGGTGTTAATCCCAATTCTGCCAACAGGGCTGCTGTGTAACCTTGGACAAATCACTTCACCTCTTTGTGCCTCAGTTTCCTCCTTTGTAAAGTGTTTTGATGCCTATGGATGGAAAAGCAAAACATAAGAGCTGGGTGATTGTTTGTTTGTTGGCTCTTCCCCTCTTATGTTCAAAGTGTGACCAGCTGTAAGAAAAATAAAAATCCGTGAACTAAGATCCATTTAGTAATTTCTCTCTCATGATGTATTTCAGTTGGTTTACTTTTCTGCTTGTCTCAGCTTACCTGGTACCTTTAAAAACCGTGGCCAAAATTTTCAAACTTAGGTGTTTTAGGCACCTAAATGAAAGTGACCTTATTTCCAGAGGTGTTGATAATCCATTGTCCTTTGGGGACTCAGCACCTCTGAAAATCAAGTAATGTAGGTGGCCCACTATGGATTAGGTGGCTAACTTGGAAATGTTTGGCCCGTTCAAATACTGGATGGCATTGTGTAGTTGTTGCATTTCATTTCCTTTGTCTTAATTTAGAGTGATGTGTTCATGACCTCATGTACGTTTAAACCTGGCAGCACCCTGTGACATTCTGGCTGTTGTGCCTCTTTCAGAAATGCATGAGGCAGCATTTTTAACCTATTCTTTCTGCTCTGCCCTTCCATAGGTGGATAAAGTTTGAAGAGAAAGTGGAACAGGGCGGAGAAAGATGGAGCAAGCCTCACGTCGCTACGTTGTCCCTGCACAGCTTGTTTGAACTGAGGACGTGTATAGAGAAAGGATCCATCCTGCTGGATTTGGAGGCCACTTCTCTCCCTCAGGTAGTGGGTAAGTAACCTTCCATGGAGGCTCTTTCAGTAATCCTCCCCCCCCCCCCCCCCCATGTTCTCTTCCTCAGAGCCTGAATAATGGCTGTCAGTGAAAGTGAAGGAATGAGCTTGTGGTTGTTTTAATAGAATATCAGGGTTGGAAGGGACCTCAGGAGGTCACCTAGTCCAACCACCTCCTCAAAGCAGGACCACAACCCCAACTAAATCACCCCAGCCAGGGCTTTGTCAAGCCTGACTTTAAAAACCTCTAAGGAAGGAGATTCCACCACTTCCCTAGGTAACCCATTCCAATGCTTCAACACCCTCCTAGTGAAAAAGGTTTTCCTAATATTCAACCTAAACCTCCCCCTCTGCAACTTGAGACCATTACTCCTTGTTCTGTCACTTGGTATCACTGAGAACAATCTAGATCCATCCTCTTTGGAACCCCCTTGCAGGTAGTTGAAAGCAGCTATCAAATCCCCCGATTTTTCTCTTCTGCAGAGTAAATAATCCCAGTTCCCTCAGCCTCTCCTCATAAGTCATGTGCTCCAGCTCCCTAATCATTTTTGTTGCCCTCTGCTGGACTCTTTCCAATTTTTCCACATCCTTCTTGTAGTGTGGTGCCCAAAACTGGACACAGTACTCCAGATGAGGCCTCACCAGTGCCGACTAGAGGGGAATGATCACATCCCCCGATCTGCTGGCAATATTCCTACCTATACAACCCAAAATGCCGTTAGCCTCCTTGGCAGCAAGGGCACACTGTTGACTCATATCCAGCTTCTCATCCACTGTAACCCCTAGGTCCTTTTCTGCAGAACTGCTGCCTAGCCACTCGGTCCCTAGTCTGTAACAGTGCTTGGGATTCTTCCGTCCTAAGTGCGGGACTCTGCACTTGTCCTTGTTGAACCTCATCAGATTTCTTTTGGCTCAATCCTCTAATTTGTCTAGTCCCTTTGTATCCTATCCCTACCCTCCAGCGTATCTGCCACTCCTAGAATCATAGAATATCAGGGTTGGAAGGGACCTTAGGAGGTCATCTAGTCCAACCCCCCTGCTCAAAGCAGGACCAATCCCCAATTTTTGCCCCAGATCCCTAAATAGCCCCCTCAAGGATTGAACTCTCAACCCTGGGTTTAGCAGGCCAATGCTCAAACCACTGAGCTATCCCTCCTCCCAGTTTAGTGTTATCTGCAGACTTCCTGAGGGTGCAAGCCACACCATTCTCCAGATCATTAATGAAGATATTGAACAAAACCGGCCCCAGGACCGACCCTTGGGGCACTCCGCTTGATACCGGCTGCCAACTAGACATGGAGCCATTGATCACTACCTGTTGAGCCCGACGATCAAGCCAGCTTTCTATCCACCTTATAGTCCATTCATCCAGCCATATTTCTTTAATTTGCTGGCAAGAATACTGTGGGAGCCCGTATCAAAAGCTTTGTTCAAGTCAAGGAATAACACGTCTGCTGCTTTCCCCTCATCCACAGAACCAGTTATCTCGTCATAGAAGGCAATTAGGTTAGTCAGGCATGACTTGCCCTTGGTGAATCCATGCTGACTGTTCTTGATCACTTTCCTCTCCTCTAAGTGCTTCAGAATTGATTCCTTGAGAACCTGCTCCTTGATTTTTCCAGGGACTGAGGTGAGGCTGACTGGCCTGTAGTTTCCCGGATCCTCCTCCTTCCCTTTTTTTAAAGATGGGCACTACATTAGCCTTTTTCCAATCATCCGGGACCTCCCCCGATTGCCATGAGTTTTCAAAGATAATGGCCAATGGCTCTGCAATCACATCCGCTAACTCCTTTGAGTACATTAGCTTTTTCCACATCCTCTGTCACTAGGTTGCCTCCTTCATTCAGCAAGGGGCCCACACTTTCCTTGACCACCTTCTTGTTGCTAACATACCTGAAGAAACCCTTCTTGTTACTCTTAACATCCCTTGCTAGCTGCAACTCCAAGCGTGATTTGATCTTCCTGATTTCACTCCTGCATGCCTGAGCAATATTTTTATACTCCTCCCTGGTCATTTGTCCAATCTTCCACTCCTTGTAAGCATTTGTCAACATCCAAAAGTCAACCCATGTCCCAGGCTTTCTGGAATGACAGAAGTAGCTTGGGCTTTATTTTTATTTGCTTTATTTATTTATTTGCTTTTTTATTTTTATAAACCATGAATAAACCATGACGTGGCTCCAGGAGATGAGGCTTGAATTAAAACAGCAAATATCATTAGGAGGCAACATTTCAATTTAATCTTTGAGAATATTTACCCTGTACTTGTTTAAAGGGAAAAATTATAGAGACATTTAATGAGAGAAACTGAATTCCTTTTATTATAAATTACCCTGTGAATTGGTATTCCTCTTTCTGTTTATTATTAATTCATGGTGTAACATAATAACAGAGTAATACAGTTTCCACATCCAAGGTGATATTCAAGCACGTCACTAATACCAACTACAAGAGCATAGCAGTTACAGTCCGTGTTAGTTAAACCCTCACCAGTGGCTTTTTGCTTTGTGGCATTAAAGAATTCCTAGATTGGATCTCACTTTGTAACAGCAGAACTGAGCATAGTTTTAATGGTTCAGTTTTACTTATTTCCTGATAGTGGTGGTACTTGCTTGAGGACTTCTGAGCTCTCCTCTGCTCTGTGAATTCTCCAAGGTCCTTTTTTATCATTGTTGAGGGGGAATACCCTTGAGTGATATGTTTGTGACTCAAACCAGTGACCCAAGTCTGTCTAAAAAGCACGTTCCCCAACTCCTTCCTATAAAACAAAAAATAAATGGCAGCATGATTTTATCTAAAAAGATGTAACTGGCAACATCAGTAAATTTCCCCAGCCTCCTCTTCTGCCTGAGCTCTAAGCCAGGGCTAAATTCTTTGCCAGGTTGCTTTAATATGAATTTTTAACTTCCCTGTACTCTGGATTTACTCTTCGTTAAAAGCATGCACTTATTACCTCTTCTTGACGGAGGGAAATTCCTTAGCCCAATCCCTTATCACCCAGAAATCCACTTTTGTTTCCGCACCTTTGTTCTTACAGGAATCCCAGTTAAAGGCACAAACCATTTCCCGAAGTCATCTTCAAACCCAAACTGCCTCCTGTAACTTGAAACAACTTGAAAGAAGATTTCGCCCCAAAACTTTGAGCGTGCACCCTTCCACCCCCAAGAAACTGGGCTTGTCTACAAGGGGAAGTTAGTCCAAAATAGCTAGGGTATGAATTTAAAGAGCAATAGGTATTCCGCACTGACTCCCTCTGTGGACACTCTTATTCCGCACTAGGGGTGCCCTTTTGCAGGTTAAGGTTAATCCACTTCTGCATTAGCTATTCCAGGCTTTTCCTCTGTGTAGATAAGGCTCATCTGAAAAATGGCAGGAATAATGGGTATTGGTAGGTTTGTGTAATTATTGCTGAAAACGGAGCCAAAGCAAGTTCTATATCGACTTGATGTGGGACATTAGACATCAAATGAGGAATACCCTTTAAACTAAGCAGCACTCCTTATTTTAAGTTCACCTTGCAACTAGACTGTGATCCCCAGACTGTAGGCCACCAAATAATCATCAGTTGGTATCAGCTTTTACTTGCTACGGTCCTGATCGGATTCAGGCTCTGTGTGGCAATACTACTTCCCTAAGGCATATAGACCCTCTTAGCAATTCAATTTTAATTAATTCATGCAAGAAGGTATCAACTGTATTTTCAGTGACACTAGGTGCTGGGTGGGAGGAATTTCAAATGTCAAGTGTTATCTTAGACTCCAATCATGCAAAGACCCATTGACTTCAGTGTATTTGCCCTGTTATCATTAGAACCAACTCCATGCTTATTTTCTCTATTGACTTCAGTGGGATTACTCACTGCATCGTTTCTGCAGGATCACAATCATAGATTGTAAGCTTCTTAGGGCAGGAACTGTCTTCCTCTGTGTTGTGGATAGCACTGAGCAAACTATCTGTCCTCCCCAAATAATATATATTTATAAATAACTTGCATACACATACAGAACAATGTACAAGAGCCATTGATGATGTACAATTATTTGTCCAGCCACAGCTTGCAAATAATAAACCATTAAAAAATAAAATAATTTGCACTTGTTTATACACACAACTGTCATCTTTGATGCTGGAAAAAAATGGATACAGTCTGTGGCAATCTGATTCTGAAACACGAATAGTCCCCAAGAGTGCACCTGACCAATGCTCTGTGCTCTCCACGGGTACTATGTTACCTTTTGGGTTCAGTGTAAGGTCTTGATCTTAATCTTCATGGCCCTCAATATTGTGGAGCAGGCTAAGGCTACACTGGCAACCATCTCATCATCCATGATCCTCCCAGACAGCTTTGTTCATGCAGGACGCGGAAACTAGAAAGGAGTGCTGGTTGAAAGGAAGAGGAAGAAGTGTCATGAATGTTTTCTTGTGCTTTATTTTTATTTTATTTCAAAGGTCAAAAAAAGTGCCCTGCTCTATAATTGGTTGAAAAATTGGGCGGTGGGGAGGGGAGAAGGGGAAAGTAGGGTTACCAGACGTCCCGATTTTATAGGGACAGTCCCAATTTTTGCGTCTTTTGTTTCTCTAGGCTCCTATCACTCCCCACCCCTGTCCCAATTTTTCACACTTGCTGTCTGGTCACCGTAGGGGAAAGAAACATTTCATTAGCATTCCCTCACCCCCGTTTTGTTTTGATGCCAGTATTTGAAAAATGTCCGCCAGCTCTATTAGAAATGCCGCAGTGGCGTTTTGAGAGCTAGACGCAGAGCTTTTGTGAGGCTGGGTCTTAGATGGTGAAGCATCTTACTGGAAGAGGTTGGGGGAGAGGGATAGCTCAGTGGTTTGAGCATTGACCTACTAAACCCAGGGTTGTGAGTTCAATCCTTGAGGGGGCCATTTAGGGACCTGGGGCAAAAATCTGTCAGGGGACAGTACTTGGTCCTGCTAGTGAAGGCAGGGGACTGGACTCGATGTCCTTTCAAGGTCCTTCCAGTTCTAGGAGATTGGCATATCTCCATTTATATATATAAGAGGTTAAAATGAGAGAGCCCATCCTTTTTCAGAGGAGACCCCAGTGCAAAACCAACTAGTAGTAGTTAGCAACCCTACTAGCCATAACAGGAAAGCAGGAGGTAGAAGGAGGAAGAGAAAGAGAAGAAGAGAAGGAAGGAAAATAACGTTGCAGCACCAGAGTATAGGTAGCGATGAGCAGACTCCTTCACACTGATTGTTATGCTTATCTTTGTATTGTATTTCACATATAGATACTCAAGTGATTGGAATGCTAAAAATAGCTAAGGGCTTGTCAGCATGGTGCCACAATCTGGACTACAGGGTTGTGGAATGTAGTGTGCTTTAACATGTTGTCCTCTGCCCCATATAGACCCCGCTGCCATGCACTAAAAGTTCACATAGATGTAGTTCTGATTCAAAGAGGACTATGTTCACATGCACTAGGTACCTAAGACAGCTAGTCAGCTATACATTAGCAGCCTTCTCTGCGTATGTGTGAAGAGAATACTACAGGCTGCATGCAGAATCAGAAGCATAAAACTTTCAAGTTCACATCTGTTAGGAAAAGACTACATCACAATCACTGCTTTGTAGAGAATGTTTCTCATATTTGTGACACAGCTAGCGAGACCAAAAATTTATATGATGGGCCAGTTTTCAGAATAGGGTGGTAAAAGGGGGTAGGACTTGGCCCACGGTGTGAAGGAGGGAACTGAAGGGAGATAAGGGGATTTGCTCCACAGAGCTGCTGATGTCTTTTGAGCACTATGGCGAGATGTTTTTGTATGAAAAGAGCTATAGTATTGCATGACCTATGCTGACTGCTGTAAATAGTATAGTCTCACCGATGTATGAGAATTTTCATTGAAAGAGAAACCAAAAACAAGCTAGTTAGAGTAATCTCTGGTGGAAGCTCAGTTACGGTAAACAATAACTTGGTTTTAGAATCCATAAAAATAGCATAATTGATTATTTTTTGAAAGTTCTCCACATAAAAACAGTGAAATATTGTCTCGTGGGCTAGACTCAAAATGCGTCCTGGTATAAAGTCGTCCTCAGGTGAGGCATGTTCCTTTTATATTCTAAGAGCCAGATTTACAAAAGCTGCCCTTAACATGAGGCCTACAATTTTGAAGCACCCCAAGTTTTGTGTGCTAATTGGGTTAAACAGCTGCTTTTACATCAGTATCTCGTACGACACCAAGCGCAGTCTCTTTGATTCATAAATAATAACTGTGAAATTTGTATGCAAAAAATAGAGATAAAATACTGAAAAGACAGCCTCTAAAATTGGAGACCCAAAACTTTAATCACCCAAACTTAGAGGGCTGGGGGCTGGTTGTGGCCACTTTGAAAATATGGCCGTAAATATCCTTTTTCTTCCCCTTAAATCTGTGCTCTTATAACTGGTGGATTAAATAAAAAATTAATACCTATGGTTGATATAACCATATTTCTTGCTTTGCCGCTGTAGAAGCCAGATAGGCCACAGAGGGACTACTAGTTAACAGCAAACTCTATTCCTGGAGTTATTCAGTCACTGATGACTTCATTAATAATGACCAACAAGAAAGTAAAACTCAGAGATTTGTTGCTTTGTACTGTATCAGAAACATGGAAGGTGGGGAAGAGGAGTTAGTTTGCCAAGAGGAAAAAAAAGATAAAATTGACAGGGAAAGAAAAGTTGAGCTTCTCAACAGGTGTTTAAAAAAATAAAATACGAACAGTAAAAATTAAATGGAAAAATTGCACAAAGCCTCTTCTTTGCAAAATGTCTTTTGTCTGCACACATGTGCGTACACGCGTGCACACACGCTCGGGTGAATTGGAGTAGAAATTTTAGGCTTTTTTCTTAGTGATTTGAAAAAGTATTAATTCTAGGTTGGCATATGAGATCTGATGCCCTGAACTAATTGAGTTGGCAAATTTTTGCCCATTGTGCTTCTAACTTCCCACACAGTTTTTTTTTTTTAATTAGTACAAGTAAAAGTAAGAGCTGAAACCTTCCCTCCAGGAACCAAAACATTGAATGAATTAATAAAATGGGTAACTTAATATATGACTTGGATGGGGTATAAAGATTCTCAGTAAATGTGTCTCTCTCTCTTTTGTTTTTCTAAGGATTTCCCTGATATAGGGACAGAATGAGAGGGTTGATGAGAAGGGGGAAGGTTTGGAATGGGGCTGGAAGCAGTTTTATGGAGACTCAGTTAAGGCAGAAACATGCATGTGTCAAAACAATACATTTTTGCCTGAACTGACAATACTGATGGTCAGCAGAGGTAATAATTCCAATGCTGGAAGGGTCCCTCCTTTCTGCAGATAATTTATGAGCGAGGCAGTGGTTGGGGTTGCAGGAAGAGTCTTAATAAAGAGCAAGAAAAAGAAAATGCTCTTGGACTGGAGACCCTGTAAATCTTGGAATATTTGCCTTTGGATGACTTTCCCAAGTTCATATTTATAACAGAATCTCTTTAGGGATCATAGACTTGAGAGGGAGTTCTACCTTGTGTAGTCGATGTTAATTTTTTGTGGATGTAGGGGTAAACTATGGTTTAATTGTTCAGTCATTCCCAGGAATTTTACTCTATAGTTCTTGCTAAATTGCATTTAGCTGAAAACCTGTGGAGTGAAATACTGGCCCTATTGAAGTCAATAGGCGTTTTGCCATTGACTTCAGTGGGGCCAGAATTTCACCTGTGGTGTTGCTGTAGCATCTTGATGACAGTACGTATCCATGAGCATTTCTCATTCTGTGTAGCAACTTCTTCCCCTTTCTGGATGACAGAGAGCAGTCCTTACCTCTGAAGTCAATGCAATTACTAGTGTGAGTGTTGTGGGATCTAGCCTTATATTGGGATGATAGCAGTGTTCCTTTTAGGGACCTCCTGGAACAGGGCTGGTGACTTTTGGAAGACAAACGCTCTTGAGTTTCATTTCAAAAGAAATTCTTAAAAGGGAAACCTACTTTTAAAAATAAAAAAATCACGTTATTAAAGAAAAAAAATGTTGGGAGAAGAGGGAAAGCCTTGGAACAAGTAGGGTGAACTCAAGAAACCAGACACTTAGCTGAAGGTAGCAGCCTAATAATTGTTGAAATAACTTTTCTCTTTGTGATTTTTTTCTCCCCCCTCCATTCCCTTGTTTCTTTTTGTAACAGAGATGGTTGTTGACAATCAAATTGAGACGGGCCTGTTGAAACTCGACATGAAGGACAAGGTCACCTACACGCTGCTCAGGAAGCACCGGCACCAGACCAAGAAATCCAACCTACGCTCTCTGGCTGACATCGGGAAGACCGTCTCCAGTGCAAGTAGGATGTTTACCAACCCTGATAATGGTAATGCAGAGGCCAGTTGGCTGTAGCCTTCCCTTTGAAAGAAACCCACAAAAACTAACTCCATTGCTGCCATCATGACCATGCTTTTTCTAACACGCAAGTAGTGTAGTGGGCCCTACTGATGATGCGTCCATTATGGGCTCTGCTGCTGTGGCATGTTGCTCTATCCATATCTTCACTGGACTAACTGGGTGAACACGAGAGGGTACAGTGCTAGGTATCTGATAGCAAAATACAATAATCCATGGGGCTCACAGAGCAATACTTGCAGTGACACTTTCAGATGATGTTGGGGAGGTGATAAAGATCGGTGAGTTTGTTCAGTATGAGAACATATAGGGGAAAAAAGTGTCTGAGACCCTAAAGGCTAGTTGTGTAATCTTTATAAAGATAGACCATGATTTTATGCATATTATAGTTTCTTATAGAAGATGTACATAGACCTTTAAAGCAAGGCCCCTGAATGTTATAAGAGTAAAAGCGAGCTCAGTTTTTAGTACACTATGACCATTGTTCGGTGTGGTGAAAGCTGATTTCCATGAAGCTTTGTTCTTCCTAAACAAAATCATCCTATGAAAGTGTCTGTATGTATATAAACAAAGATAGAGGTGTGCGTGTCCTTTAAATATGCATGTGTGTACGTATGTGTGTGTGTAGTTTATACTTATACTTTATGCATAAGTAGCAACTCCATAGCTAAAAGTGCATTGAGATTTGCACTTAGTAAAGCAGACCTGTTAGAAAATAGTATCCAGAAAAGCAAGAATAACACGCTAAGCCAGTGAGAGGGCTTCGGCATGGTTTGGAATTTTGCAAACTATCTAAGTGTTGTATGAAGAAAATGTACAAGTTACTGTTATAAAACAGCAGGAAGTCAAAGTGAGGTGATGGTGGTAATACCATACTAATGGCAGTGAAGTCACTCTGCTTTCTGCATCAACATGCATGCCAGCATCTCCCCTGTCATATTTTATTATTTAAATAACAATTCCTCTTTCATACTGTCCTTTATATTTGGGGTGTATTTGTGAGAGCGCAAGAGAGAAGTACTTGCTTTCAATAATAAAAAAACTTATTGCATACCAGTGCCTTGAATAAAGCTGCGTTCAGACAGAGAAAATAAGGGGCGATAGAATCAATCAAAGGAGTGTCTTGGGTGTGAACTTGTTCAGAATGTCTGCAGGAGAATTTGGTAGAGTGAAAAAGGAGGCTTCGGTTCCAACAGCACTGTACAGAAAGTTGTACTTGTGCTAAACTTAAATATAGAGGAAAGAATGATAGGATTTGCCATGTTAGATCAGATGGTTGGTTCATCCCAAATAGTATGGGGCCTGACGAAAAGCTGTTGAAGTCAATAGAAGGACTTGCACTGACTTTAGTGGCCCATACTGCAAGTAGAAATGTCATGCTATACTTGATGCTTCAGAGAAAGATGTATAAACTGCTGGTCATGCGCCTAACCTACTGTGTAATGTACATTGGGTTAAGGGTACTTAATTCTTTTATGATCCCGCAGACAATCATTGAGTTTTGATTGCCCTTATCTTAATGTATATAACTGTTCAGAGTGTAACCTCTTACTATGCGCTTGGGACCTCTAAGTGCTACTGTAATTCACATAGTAATCATACAAATGTTTTTATTAATTACAAATAAAAATAATCCAGCCATAGTATTTGACTCTAGCCTCCAGTGTCAATGAATTCCACAGGTTTAAGTCTGTGGTGTCAAGAGTGCTAGAAACCCTTGTGATCTGATATTACTGTGTATGACATGGTTAGGATTGGAGACTCTTCTGAACTGGTAAGGGATTCATTGACACTAAAGGGGAAAAAGTAGATTGTATAGAATATGCATTCTTCTCCCACCCTTTGTTTTCTGTCTTTTTTTTTTTTTTTTAATTTTATTTTTACACTGCCCCATATGCATGAATGGTCTCCCTCCTCTTTTGCGCCAGCTCTTCGTTCACTCCTTCACTTTTGCAGCTAAGCCCTTCGGTGATGAATCACCAAAAACTCCAACCATTTAACAGAAAACCCAGCGAAACAAAAACCAACCCCAAACCCCTGCAACATTATGACATTGAATCATCAGCAGATCAGTCGTGTAGTATGTATCTTAACAGTATTCTCTGTCTCTCGTAGCTTGTAAGCCCCTGGGGCAGTCATGGTGTCTTCCTCTATGTATTGTAGACAGCTGAGTTTCTTGTCAGAACTGGTTAAAAAACATCACTGATATATTTTGGAGATTGTGAGAGTGAGGGATAAGCACATAACCCTCATCTTTGTGTAAATTAATTTTTAGCCTGTAAAAACAACCCTTACTCAAGTTGGATCACCAATATAATGGCTAGTTTTTTCATTCATTTCTCTTTAGTGTTGGAAGAAGCATTGTGGTCCAGTGGTTCCACTGAACTGGACTTGAGACCTAGTCCTGTTCCTGTTACTGTCACTGATCTGCTGGGTGACTTTGGACAAGTCAGTTAATTATTCAGTGCCTCCGTTTCCCCATCTATACAAGGGGGGTAATAAATAATGAAGTGTTATAAATTTTAAGTTAGATCACTTAAAATTTAAATAAAGTGCTTTGAGCTCTGATGAAAAGGGTAAAACGAAGTATAATAATAATAATTATTATTATTTATCAATGCTTTAATTTAAAAAAAAGTAAAACCAAAAGTGCCTTTGGATGCATGTACGTCACTGCTTGGATTTCAGTGGGTGACCCACATTTACATCTGAAGGCAGAATTTGGCCTTTAAACCTATAGAAATGTAATGAAAAACCGCTGTTGTCTTGTTCTCATCATACCTGATAACAATAAAAGTGCCACCAGCCCATGGTGATTTCTGCCAGGTAGATGATTCCTTTCAACAGTTCCATTTTATTTGCATTGTTTTGAAGCTTTCATACAAATTTAAAACTTTTATTAAGGCTAATGTTAAAATTATATAATACATAGGTTAAGAAAAGAGTGTCTGTACATCTGGGTATAGTGCTTAAATTATCCAAAAGTACAAAGGTTGGTTTAAAAGTAATACAATATGTATAGTACGTAGTCAGCAATAACCCAAAGAAGATTAATACATTTAATGATACAATTATTACTACCGTGTATAGGACGTTAATGAGAATGGCAGTGCTAGTTCCTCCTTAGAAGAGATTTGTGCCTTGCCTACTTTTTACCTCTCTGTGTAATAGGTTTATGGGCCGATAAGATATTTTAAGCAGCTGCTCTGTGTTTTGCCAGTATTAGAACAGATAACTTCTAACCTCCGGTCCACCCTTAAAACAATTTAAACTAAGTTACCAAACTGAATTTAAAGTTACCAAATACACCATTAATTGGACTGTGCTTATACAATGATGTGTTTGTTCATTAAAAAAGTATTGATGAAGTGTCATTTAAATGAGGTGTAACTAGATTATATAACATACTACATGTCCGTTAAACCTCAACATTTTATATAACTTATTGGCATTTACTGTGCAATAAGGATTTTTAATTGTGTGTTTGGAACCCATGATTTAACACGTTATCCAGTCTTATTAAATGGTTCCCGAAAATAATTTTCTTTACTAAACAATACTCCATTCAGAATGAATAGCTGCCCAGGGAAGGCCAACCTGGCAGGCTCAGTGCATGGTGAGACCCAGTTGTTCACAATAATTCTTTAATGTACAGTCGCACCTTGCCTGACCTGCCCTTTAGACAAAATGGAAGTGCCCAGTGGAGATGGAATTTTGGGGCAGCACACACCAATGAGATTCTGTGCCAGGGCCAGCGTCCCCACAGACTGATGGAGAAGTACCACCTGAGCTCCTGGGCCCTCCTCAAGCCCTCAGCAATGGCCTGACATAAGGGCTAGAACAACTGTAATTGGTTGGCAGTGCTGGTGCTCTTCCTTACCCCCCAAGAGTTGTCAATTCGCAAACATTTCCAATCTTACCTGGGCATCCTTACCAGCTAAACCTGTTAGTGCAGATTAGGGAAGGTTTGCTGAATGTTTGCTTTGCAGTATCCTTGGTGTGTGTTTGCATCTTCACTGAGGCCTCAATTTGAAAAGCACATAAGCACATATTTCCTATTTGGGAAGTCACTTATGTACGTGCTTTAATGCTTTCCTGAATAGGGATGCTTTTCTAAATCTGTGCCTAAAAAAATCCAGTTAATCAGTCCACAAAGGCTCTCCCCTTCAGTAAAGCAGATGAGAGATTTGATTGTATATATTTCATTTGATAGTCAACAGGAATTTGAGGTGCCATTAAGAGATGGCCCTGGTTTCTACTCTGTGTAAAGTAGTAATACTTTAAAGTGGGGAAGAGAAGTCAGGAACCTTGGTCAAAAAGTGTAATAACTTTTATTTAGGAAGTTATTAAAAGCTCATTCATGTAAGTTACATTTTAAAATAGTTCTCTCTACTCACAATGCCTGCATACTTTAAAGTAAATACTTAAACAGAGCAGCGGTTTATACAGTGTTTATTTTCTTGAGTGAGGGGGGCTACATTAGCAGTTGTGGTATATACTGGTGGTTTAGGATCTTCCTATTGTGCTACAGCTCCCCTTCTGTGTTATCTTAACATATCATTATACTGTGGCCCTGATCTTGCAAACACATATGTGAGCCACCATTGTCCTCCAGGCGCCAGACATAAAATTACTCACATGTGTAAGTGTTTGCAGGGTCATGGGCTATTATTGTTAATTGCTGATAGCTCTAGAATTGAACTCTGTTACTTTCATTCTGACAGCCTCCCATTAAATATGTAATATTTTTTTAAAAAAATATTATTAAATTGAAATAATTTTTAAAATAAAATTTACTTGTTACCCATTATGCTTTTTGCCCTTTGTTTGGTTTGGAAAATAAAACTAGGCTTAGAAGTTTCGCTTTCTTCTATATCTCCTCTCCTTTGCACTAGGTCACTTGCTATTCTAAAAGGAGGAAGAACAGTAAAAAAAAAAAACTTGAAGTTAAAGCATCTTCTAGGATTATTGCCAATTTTTGTTGTTTAAAGAGCATTTTGTCATTAAACAACTGCAATATAATTCTCCTTTAATTTTCACATGTCTGGAATTACAAACAATTATTTGTTTTGAATCATTAAATGGTATGAAGATTAACATCCTATAATTCGCTTCATCTGGAAAAGGGTTAACTTTTGAAAAAGCTTACTTTTTATTCTTTTAGAACAAGAGTATGAGCAAGTTTAGGATTGATACACTTTTAACCTGTATGCTATCAAAGGTAGCAAGAAAAACAAGGAATATAGAAATAATTATTAGAAACTAAACAGAGAAATGGACTCTTTGTGGTAGCTAAATTAGTAATGTAATAAAACTAAGAGGAACTCAGTCCTGCAAACCCTGCATATTATAACAAAGGAATTGGTGATATTACAAGCATTGACACGTTTAGGCTTCTGTTAGGTTGATTATTTTATATATATATCTTTGGCATATTTGGTTTCGTTCATGTCGTTTGTGGGGAAGGAATTTGGGGAGTTCTGTATCTATTACACAGTAGGAAAACTTGAACAAAATAATTTCTTAACTCTTAAATTAGTTGTTGTACTCTCACTTTATAATGTGCAGTCATGAAGTCCCCCCAGGATAACTCCTAAGAAGCATCTCACTCAATGTGTTCGACTGTTGCCCTGTATTGGCTAGCCCACAGAGGAGCTCTTGCTTCTACTGCTGATGTATCATGGATAATCTGTAGCTCAGGTGGTAGAGGCCTATATGTTTGGAGCCAAAGAACTTGGGTTCTAGCTCAGCTAGTGACCATGATGTCTTTAAATTGCACAATAGGGGTTTGTTACAATTTGATGTGATGCACAAACAGTTTGGGAAAGGCCACGGCAGGGTTTTTAAAATCCATTTTCATATTCGCTTTCATTAAAATTACTTGGAGATTTGTGAAATGTGATTTTCAAAGGCACAAATAGGAGTTAAGTTCCCAACTTCCATAGACTTTCAGTGGCAGCTGGTTACTCTGTGTGCCTTTTGAACATCTCACCCAGGATGACCATCTCTTCATTACAGGGGCTGGCACAATCATTCTGTTCCCAATTCATTTGTTTAATTACTTCTCTTAAAAAGACACAGTGATGATTAAATTGGCCAAAACACTTTTGAAGTTTAAAACCCTTCTATGGCAAAGGTATGCAATAAATGTTTTTATTTACAAACGTGTAAGTAGGGTTGAGACTTGGTCTTGCCCAGCCAGCATTGTTTACAAGAGGAACTTTCCCCAGAAATCATTTTGCTTTGATTGGATCCAGTGATATGAAAGAGACTGTGCAAATCATCATTTCCTAATAATCATCATAATTTGATGGAGGAGAGTAAATGTGGGCTATTCATTTCAAGTACTCTGTTGCTTGAGCAAGAGGGAGATGATTATCAAAAGCAGACAAGGCAAAGATCTCCACTTGGATCTTGTTGGCTGGAGCTACCAAAAGTTGCCCTTTCAAAGGCATTGTCCTTCATTTCTCTTCATAAAATCTGCAATAATTTCAACAAAGCCTCAAAAATGTTTAATTGAAATGTTGGTTTCCAGAATGAGGAAGAGGACTGCACAATTACATCTCATTTTGTAAGTTGACTCTGAGTGTTCATTATGTTGATTCTAAGGTTTCCTTTCTGGTCATTGAATATGGCATTATTAAGAAAGACGGAATAATAGTTTTAGGCACTGGATTTCACAACCAGTCTTTGGCTATCTGGCAAAGCATTCCAGTTCTGAAATTTTAGAGGCTTTTGAACATCTAGTTAGTGTATTGGGCTGCACACAGGACTAGAAGACAAGAATTCACGAGTTTTTAATCCACACTCTGACACTGACTCACTGTGTGCCCTGGCACAAATCTTATTTTGCCAACATGTAAAATGAGGATAATACTGACCTTGCATCACACAAGTATATGAGGATTAGAAAATGCTCATCAGTATTTTTTGAAGCTGAAAAATGCAATGCACTATAAATTTTAGCCATTATTAGAGGGCTAGTTTTCCTTCTTGCTAGAATCTTGAACACCGACACCATGCGAGCCGACAGCTTGCCAGATAAATGAGTAAATCAGTCAAAATGAGCAGAAAAAAGGCAATAGAAAATTGAGTGTGTGAGTGCGTGTCCTTAATACATAATGTCATGTTACAAAGCACTGTGTGTATTGTGTGTGTTTTAAATACCTAGTGCACATTATGTAGAGGGTTGCCAGGAGGAGGAAGCTGAATTGGGTTGGTGGTTTTCTCTGAACTGACACGAGTAGTTTGCAAGTAGAAGTGTTTAAAATAAACATGTTTATTATAATGGTGCTTATAGGCTAGAATGTGTTCAAGAATACAACAAAGAATGATGGGTATCGACAGTGGAACACTTTTTTCTTTTTAAATGTTTTACTGTGCAGTACAATACAGCTTTATTTTGTATAGTGTCTTTCACACACATTGTGTCCCAAGTCTCTGTAGAGTTGAATAGTACAGGAACAGAGTTAAACAACAGCACAGGGCGAGAGATTAAGGAGGAAAAGAGATGTTTTCAAGTGATATTTGAAAAGAGCAGGAGAATTAGTCATTAGCATTATTTAAAGTGCCACAAAATAGAGTACATTTATAGAACACTAATCGGTGTATATCTGGCTATGTGCAGTGGCCAAGATTTTTCAAAGCTGGGCTCCTAAAGAGAACTGATTAATTTTTCAAAGATGCTGGACACTTGCAGCTCCTATTGATTCCACTGGGAGCTGGGACTGCTCCGTAATTCAGGCTACTTCTATTTAGGTAGATGAATTTGGATTTAGATGCCTAACTTTAGGTGCCCCGGCTTGACATTTTTGACCAGTATGTATTAACCTACAAGACACGGTGACCAAGTGCTGAAGGGAGAAATTGGAATGGGTTTTTTTCATGTCCTCCTAAGAGCTATTCCCAGAACATTGTTGCTACGTGGAGAGGTGGGTTTGTGTGTTTAACAATGGGAATGTTCGAACACTGGCTTTCCTAACTTGCTTGTGCAACTGCTTTAGCATTTTTTCTTCGGTTTCTTTTTACTGCTTAACTTTGCTCTCTTCCTCCTCCTCGCCGCTGCTATTGTCTCCTGCTCTGTCTCCTGCTTCCAACACTAAAGCACGCAGCCCACTTGAGAGTTCTGTGCCCTGCCTAGCAACCCGCACGTTGGATGATGACATCCGAGTGCCGCGCAGCCCCAGCGTGGGATGGCTAAGTAAGTCAATGGTTGGGGACGTGGGGAGGAGGGCAGAGCCGCTGCAGGTGAATGGGTTAGTTTGGAGAAACAGAGAAAGGGGGGGAACACTTAGCAGTTAAAATTCTGAAATATAAGCACTACCATATTAATATCCAGAGAGATTGGAAATCCTCTCTGTATAGACTAGATACAGCGATAGCTGGTCATGTGACCCTGGGATGCTCCAACAGTGTTTCCTTCTCTTTTCTAAGTTCCATCCTCTAGTGGTGAAAGGGTAGTTGAGGTTCCATTCCCACTCCGACTCTTGTCTCTCTTCTAAGTCAGCCAGTGAAATTATCAATGAAAGGCAATGAATGTGGTGGTCTTCTGATGGAGACACCTCCCTACTAGGGACCAGACCAAGACCATCAACTCATTCACTAGGTCACTAAACAGCCAACACATGGTAACAACTTCCAGTCTGGAACAAAGTCAGATTGTCAGACTACAGGTGAAAGGCCCCATAATCTCATTACCAATCCCTCAAAGCAGCTATTACCAAAGACTTAGATTTAGTAAGTTACCTATTATTTATGTATTTAAATATCTGATATTATTAAGAGTTTTTTTAATAAGGGTTGCCGGTTGTACAATCATAGAATCTCAGGATTGGAAGGGACCTCAGGAGGTCATCTAGTCCAACCCCCTGTTCAAAGCAGGACCAACCCCAACTAAATCAATGTATTATAAATGCAAAGTTTAATTTCAGTTCCTTACAAATGTAATATGCATCTATGTAGGTTTCCATATATCACAGAGCTGGCAAAACTTATTGTTCAGTGATGACTTGAGCTTTGTTCAGGGCCTGTTTCTACCACTGCTCCTCATGTTGTCTTGCTGATTTCAGTGGAACTGTTTTCAGAGCAAGGTACCATCAATACAATGATGATAGAATTGGGCCCTTTACAAAGGCATAGTTGTTTTTAGTAATCTTCAAATGTTTGAATTGTGAACATTAAGTTGTCAGAACAATAAAAGGTAATTATACAGCCTATTAGTAGAATGAAATGTCAAGTTGAAAAGGTTTTGATTGGTTTATTTTTTGTGCTAGCGCCTGATTGTATAAATCCAAGGGGTAACATTACTGATATCACAGAAATGGTGAGCTGACTTGGCCCATATTCAGGAAATTATTCCTATTTAGCAGAGCACTTAAGCATATGCGGCGCATACTTTAAAGATAAGCATGTTCTTCAGTGCTTTGCTGAATTAGGACTCTAACGCAGAATCCCCCCCCCCCCCCCGCCATCTAATTGCATAGAAAAGTGAGCTTCTGAGGATTGACATAGCATGGTTTCTTGTTCCTCTGCTCCCAGACTCTTCTTTATTTGCATCTGAGTAGCGTATTAGCTGGGCTCCTGAAGGTTAATTCCCCCCCCCCACTCTATTTTCTGTTCTTTCTCTCTTCTTCTGAGACAGTGTTGCTAGAGTTTCTAGCACATTGCCTCTAGATTGTATTTATTTCAGTAGCAGGACACCACTGGGTATGAATAACATTGTTAATTCAGGTCTGGCACACGATCATTTAACATTTAAAGACATTTCTAGGGCTCCATTTCTTTTTGGTTGACACAAAACCATGGAACTTTTGTGCAGTGTTGGCAATTTCCCAGGAAAAACTAGTTTAGGACAGAGTGCTGGTAAATACCAGCTTATATCTGGTTTAAACTGGGAAACGGAGGGCTGGGGAGGAAAGGGGTGGCATTCGTGTTCAACAAGCATGAAATGAATCTTTTCAAACTTTGGATATATCCATTCAGACCTGAGGAATAGGCACGGTCTATCCACTACGTCAAAGTTGGTCTTCTGCTACAGAATACTGCATGGCTAAGTGGACCTAGACTGGCAGTCTGCAACTCTGCATGCTTCTGATTGCTTAGTGCTTCAAGCCTACCCCTCTGCATTACTGTCATGTTCATATAACCAGATGTTTTTGACTTTTTTATACAATACTGAAAACGGAAATGAGTCATGACATGTGTACCTTCTTTGAGGAAAATACCGAACCAAGTATATGCAGACATTCTGATGTTCGGTATAATAATTACATATATTCGCAGTACACCCACTGCAGTTGTACTTTAATTTAGGGTTGTACAAATAAAATCGACGAATCTACTGCCTTATGTAACCACAATTTGACTATGTAACTAAAACTAAATGTAACGGGGTGCGCGTAATGAAACTGGTTTTAAAAAATTCCTTCAACTGGGACTAACTAGTTTCTCATGGGGTGATAAAAACCATTTTACCTGGTAAAAACCACCGGTGGCCATCCCTGCTTTTGTGGCAACATTGTTTAGCAGGGATGCCACGTGCTACTAACAGAGTCTACTCAAGTTTGTATTTCTCCAGCTGTTGATGTCTGTATGCTAGGTGGGACCGCTTTTTAGTTGCACGCTTTTTTAACACAAGCCTGTGGCTGTGCTGCTAGTTTTTTTGCTTGCTTGTCTTATAAACCATATTTCTTCTTCTCTTCCCTCTCCATGGTTCGCCACTCATTCTTTCCTCTCTTCAGGATGCATTTTTCTTCCTTGTAGCAAGTGACGCCATTCCTATCTGACAGTTTTGTTTTTTCCCACAAGGAAACGCTCTTTTTTTGGTGAGCCAATGGAAGAATTCCTAGATATAACTCCTGCCAGTACTGGGAAAACCGCCTGTAGGAAACGGGCTCTTAGCCCAAGGATAAATAAAGTTCAGCTTAAAGATCGTTAGTGACTTGAGGTCAGGGTCACCTCAGTTGGAGGCGGGAGGTGCAACCTAGAAACTGCAGCTCCCTGAACCAACAAGTCTTGCTGTATTCTTGAGTGTGGATGGGAGGGAGATTGGAGTCCCTACTGCTGGTTCCTCTGGGGCAGGACAACTTCAGCTTCCGCTGGGGATTTTACAGGAGCCTGGCCAGTGGAAGATGTGGAGGAGGGGAGATGCTGATTCCGCACATTGCCCGGCTTACCATGGTTGTTTCACCATGGCCCTGCTCACTTTTTGGGTCAGCCTGGCCCTTTGCAGGTTCCCCAGGCGGAAGGGAGGTTTTGGGAGCATTGTGACACCCCATAACCTCTCCCTGGCAGACTCTAATGCAGTGAGCCTGCCACTGTGGAGATATTGTTACATTCAGACAAGAAGCAGTTGCCGTGGTGCTGATTGCATGAAATGGTGGGTTGTCTTGTCCATGCAGCAACACTTTGGTCAGGTCCAGACATGCTGCATCTGTTGTTATGCTGTTCTGGGAGTCCTGAAGCACCCATGCCACCTTGCTCAGCAGTCATCTTGTATTGAGAGGCTTTTGGGTAACTTCTAAAAAGAGGGCAGTGCATGCTGGGATGGAGTTCATAGGGTCAGCTCAACTGGTCCAGACACAATGCTTGCAGCTTCCCATCCATGCTCTGAAGAGGCGAGTGCAGAGTGTGCTCCTTTGAGCCTGGCCTGAACTGAAGACCTTGTCCCAGAGTTTGACACCAATGCTTATAGTCTTGGAAGACTGTGGTGTGTGGACGTGAAACTTGCAAAGTGTTGCAAGCTCAAGGTGTTGGAGCCTATATTCTACCTCAGGCAGGTGGCCAAAAGGAGCTGAAGATGTGCGTTGTCTGTACCTGACAGCTATATTCAGTCAGGATTGTAAGAAGCTCATCACTTCCCATTGGCTACAGGCACTTCCTTAGGCTCTGATACGCAGCTCTAAGGGTGAACAGAAGAGTGAGTGAAGATTGTAGCTTGTTGTGCCAAGTGAAGATAAGAAAAAATAGGCCAGAATTTGACAGGCGGTGTGTTTCATCATTAAAGACCCAGGATAATTAGGAGTGATAGCTGCTTATACCAGGGCTGAATGTTGCCCTTTACCTCCTGCACTCAAGTCTTCTTATCTATAAAGAAAGTCGAGGAATTGTGACTCTCTCGAAAAAAGAGACATGAGGAGTTAACCTGAAGACGACACTTGCCCTCCATACAGTGTTCCTTTAAAAGAAGATTCAAGATCTAAGAACCTATTTGTGGCTATCTGTTCAAACTATTTGCATATTCCTTTAGGGTCAGTTCTCAGTGAGAGTCTGAATTCAGGAGTCTGGTTCCTTGTGCGCTTAGTATGTCCAACACCTGTTACTTCTAAATTTCCAAAAGTAGCTGGTGATTTAGCCACATGGCGGTTACTGAAAGTAAAGAGAAAGGACTTGTGCAGTTTACTCCCCTGCAGTGTTTTGAAAATGTAGAGAATTAGGGTTAAATCTTTCCCCTGATATCCAGTGGGTTGGGATGGGAATGAGTGTGAAGGTGTTGGGAGCTGTACATCCTATAAAATCAGCAACTGTGCAAGCAAAGTGCACTAGCTGCTGTGTTTATAAAATGCAGAGTGATGTGCTAACAGGATCAGGCAGCAAGTCTCCATAAAAAAGGATTCATAAACATAAAATGCAGATAAATGTACAGCCAGAAACATTAAAAACAAGTGTTCACACTTGAGCTTTAGAGTAAATGGTTGTTTTATTGGTCCCTTGTTTTCCAGCTGTGACTGTTGGCTGTTCTTTAACACTGAGGTTAGCCTACTGAAGATTGAATTACCTGCGTTTTATTTTGTTGGAAAGCGAAAGCCTTTCTGCCGGAAACAAAAATGCCAAGGTTAAACCGATTTATTTTTCACAGCGGTTAGTCGAATGTCTGGACTTAGTTTCTGGCTTAAGTCAGTCATTCTAGCATTGCAAGTAGCGATGCCATAGTTACAGCTTAGGTGGGTACAGCTGAGAAACAGAAGGTGGTACAGAATATGGCTTTTTCTTTAGGGTCACTTCCTTCCTCACTGAATTCAGTGGGACTTTTGCCCCTGACTGAAATAAAACCAAGATCACAGCCCTTTTTGAAAAGTTTAATTTGGAGGAAACATAGTTGTTAGTGTGACACTACTGTTGTCTCCCCACTTTTGATCTGAAGGCCCCTCACTAGCAATATGAGCGGTAGCTGGAAGGGCAGGGTTTTTTTGGAGAGCCCCTCTGCTCTGGAGTTCACTTATCCTGTTGGATTAACAGTTTTCTACCGATGTACTTCAATCGTAAATCAAGACTAGATGTTTTCTTGAAAGATCTGCTCAGGTTCAAACAGGGATTAATTCAGGGAAATTCTATGGCCTGTGTTATACAGAAGGTCAGACTGGGTGATCACAGTGGTGCCTTCTGGCCATTTAAACTATGAATCTATTAACCTAAAATACAGCATTCCGGGCATGTTAGTTCAGTCTTGGGCATCTCATAAGAAAGATCCCACCAAATTTTGTGATGTGGACAGATATCTACTGGTGAGTAGCTGGAAATTGCCTGACTCAGTCCAGGTGTGGCCCAGTTGAGATTTGGACTTAGAAATCCAGATGTTAGTTCATCAACAGGACCATCTTTTTGGCCAGTGCAGTGAACAGAAAATGGAATTACACCTTCAGCAAATAGCCTTCCCCAAAGCAGCACAGCGTAAACCAGCTCCAAAACTCTTCTGAATACTCTCAAATGCATTACAACAGCTTGGAATATTGTTTTAAATAAAGCAATTGGCAAGTTTTTAGGTTTTTCCTCCCAAAGTTTTCTTTTTTGTTTTTTAAACTTGAAGCCACTCGTGCAATGGCCTCTCAGTTTCCATATGACATGGCTGCAGCCATTGCCAAGATTTGGAGATCATATGACAAGAAGAAAAGCTCCATGGACAATGAGAAGTCAATTCCAACATCTCTCCATATGCTGCTGCATCCAGCAAGCAGCCCAAACTACCCAGCCCAATAGCAATGTGGTGGTGAATGCGGGATACGGCAATTATGTGCCCTACCCATGAGCATTCCCATCTTTGAAAGTATGTGAACTTCTTCAAAGCTGTTTAGCTCAGCTGTAGTCAATATTGTCTGTTTCATCTCTCATTTAATAATAGGAAAGGACTCTTGATAGAAACCTTTTGCTTCAATTCACCCAGCTGTGTGATACCAATTATTGGTTTGAACAAGTTCTGTATTTACAAAAAAATGCCTCCGCGTGTCTTTATTTGATTTCAGATTTGCAAAGCTCCCTTCCATGCTTCTCCACGCAGTTCCAGTTTTTCTTATTAATCCATATGCACATTATGTACTTGTGTAAAAAATAATTCCCAGAATTGGCAGCCTGTCTAACTTTTAAAAATGAATAATGAATAAACTAAATGCAAGAAGAAAAATCACCGTTTTAATAATGCACTACGGGATTCAAAGAATCCATCCAGCCTTATTTTGCTTCTCCATTTCTTCTATGCTCTGTAGCAAATACTTCTTTACATTCTTTTCAAAATGAGGAAGATTGTTTTCAGAAACACAAAGCAAGATGTATACTGTAGAATAGACACAAATATGCCATCAGGCAAATTTGATGGATTTCTCTCCCCCCCCCCCCCCCCCCCCCGGTGAATTTTTTTTATCATGTAAGCACAAATCAGATACTTTACTGAAACTTTAGGGACACCGCGAAGGTTGGCATACTGGAAGTTAAACCAGGGAACATTTGAGGTTGCACGTAACTGGTCTCAGGCATGTAATTTCCCACCTTACGTGTAGGTACTCTGGGAAAATTTTGCATGGGGTTGGCTTGGGTGATGGGAGGAAGTTTGTGGGTCTCCTTTCATAGCATCTATCCAAGCTCAGCTGCTTACTGCTGTTTTTTAAGCCATTCTTGTTCAAAGTAATAATGAACTATGTGAATATTTGTAATTAGAACTGGATCAGGAAAAGAATATCTTGAGTCTGTCCATTTACTTTCCCCTCAGCCAGTCCAAACCCTTTTGATTACTTGGAAGTTGTCTCAATATGTATAGATAGCCTCATCTTAAAAGGGGAAGTATATATATATATATGTGCATGCAGTATACACAAGTAAGGTTAACGATGGAGATAAAAAGGAAAGTAAATTGGAACTTCCCTAAGCACTGGAGACCCTCTTATAGAACCTCTAGGAAATCCTGACTGAAAGTCATTTAAATGTATGAAATTTGGGAAGATCAGAATAGCAATCTGCTGGTCCCCATCCTGGATAAATAAGTTAGGTAGACATGTTCTAGGACCCTGGATTTTGTTTTTTAACTTGCACCACTTCAGTGGCACAGAAGATGTATACTTATTGGAAGATGGTACAAATTGGTACCATAATATCACTTGTGCCCCAGAAGTTTTTAATTGAATTCCTTATCAGAAAAGGGGGCTTGAGAGCAGCGTGGTTGCCTTAACAAAGGGGGCCAATGGCTTACCAATCTTGGCACCTGAGTTATATCTCCAGCAGTGTGAAGGTGGCTGAACATCGTAACATTAGGAGTAGATTTTCAAAAGAGCTCAGTTCCTAGTTGTGCACCTGAGTGGAGTAACCAGGTTTTCACAGAGTGCTCAACTCTCAGCAGCTTCCAGTGAGAACAGTGGGAGCTGCTCGGTACTGATCTCTTTCGGAAGACTGGCCTTTGGATTTTAGTTTGAACAAATTAAAGAGGCTTATTTTGAGACACATCCCAACCTAGAGTCTGCAAACTTGATTGGGAAATCTCACAGCAGCACTCTTTGTATCTCCACTTCTGGTCATGACTAGAAAAATCTGTGATAACAGCCTCTCTTGCTGTATGTCAGAACTTCTGGTTCCAGCAGAAGTCGCAGAAAAAGTACCCTAGCATCGCAGAACCATAAAAAGAGCATACTCGGAAACTGACATGCCTTTCAGATGGAGGGTATTATATTTGTCACCAATGTCTCTCTTTGGCCGTTGTTTGATTTTTTTTTCTCTTGTGGTTATGACTGTTCCTGCGTGCGGCTTTTTTTTTTTTTTTTTAAATACAAAATTAAAGGGTTCTAATAGAAGTTTTTAGAAATGAGTGAAGGTTTGGTTGCTGCTTATTTTTCCAAGTTACTTCCTCCTCTCTGCTGCAGTGTCTGAAAACATAAAGGTTCAGCTGGAATAATTGTCCATAAGCTTGTGCACAATTACTATCTGGTTGTGCTGCCCTGAGGTCTGCTAGGTTACTTGACTGACATTTTAAGGCTGAGCAGTGTGCATCTTGTCAATCGCTTCTTTGACAGAAAAGCTAAGTCCACCTATTTAAACGGTTGGCCTCTGTCTTCTGGGTAACTTCAGTCCGCTATCCTATTGATTACGGTGGTTTACGCCAAGTTGTTGTGCAGACAGTTTTGTCTTTTCTGTTCAGCCATCTCAGAATTAGCCTATGGTTGACAGGGAGAGTCAGTTAACAAGGTAATTGAATGAAAAGT
This sequence comes from Macrochelys suwanniensis, assembly GCA_033296515.1. Lineage (NCBI taxonomy): Eukaryota > Metazoa > Chordata > Testudines > Chelydridae > Macrochelys > Macrochelys suwanniensis. Next base: position 18,040,610 of record CM065779.1, on the reverse strand, counting down.
AATTTCATCTAAACAGCATCAGCTGATACTGTAGACCAGCTCCCAGTAGTCAGTGTTGATTAAATCAGCTGTTGGGCCAGTTTACTTAGAAAGCTTCCTGTTCTATTAACTGGGGGGACTACTGTAGGAAGGGTTTCCTGTCAAACATGTCCAGGAGCAGCGCTCAAACTCTGTTTTTTTTTGGAAGCACCTTAAACTTTATTTTATTGGTTTCATATTTAATGTGGAAATCTTGTGGACCAGATACTATGAATCTTTAGTTTCCTTCTATCCCCTTTGCCACTTTGAATTCTATAAAGCACCTTGTATCAGGTGCTACAATTTTTCCAATTTGGCCCACTACCCTGCCCTCCTTATGCAGCCCTTTGGAAGGTAGTGCTATAGCCAGGCTCTCTGTGTCCTTTTTGCTGGGTTGTAACAGATGCTTTAACTGGTATTGACCGTGTCCTTACAGGCAGTCCAGCCATGACCCATAGAAACCTGACTTCCACCAGTCTGAACGACATCTCTGACAAACCTGACAAAGAGCAGGTAAGCTTCAAATTCTGACTTAGTTTGAAGTTGTGCAGGGGGAGGAGGGTGGGTAAGTTTGGAGGGAGAATTTGAACCATAAAACTGGAGTGCAAGAGATGGGCAAGAAACAGGCAAGTAGATGGGTCCAGTGTTCTGCACAAAACACCCCAATTGTAAGTATCAGCCATTTATAAAGCAGCAGCTGTGGTATTGTCAGGGATGAAGCAACCACTCCTTGTGGTAGTTTGTGGTGTGACTAAGAGATCTGGCAGCCATCTTGCTGATTTATTGGTGGTTATGCAAAGTATGTTGTCCTGTTACTTGAGAAGTGAATGGAGAACATCTAGCTTCTGACTATCTCCAGCTTCCCTCTTCATGTTGAAAGAGAGATGCATGCTTTCAGCCTAGGTTCCACAACACACTTCATAGTCGATGGTATGACTTAGAGCTTATTGTACCACACGGGGTGCACTCCCATCTGGTGGGTGATGGATTCCTCATGAGTGATCACTTCAGAAATGCACATTGGACCAAAAAGGGCTTAAAAGAAACCCAAGATGATTTATAAAAATAAAATAAAAGTTTGATTGGATAGACCTGTGATGTCAATGAACATAAAATCTTTACCACGAGCCTTCAATAATTTGCCTGCTGAGGTTCTCTGAATGGGGCAGTGTTTGTGGTGCTTTTGTACATGCTGAGGGAATCATACTCGTTTCCTTGGTGTGTGCTCTCCTCTTTTCAGAGAGTTTAGGATATTGAAGAGTAAGTTTATTTGAACACTTTGAAAGCTAGTGTCTGAATAAATGCTCTGTGCAAATTTCGATCATCCTTTTGTTACAGATTCAAAAGCAAGTTATTCTCAAGGTGTGACTGTTTGGTGGCATCTTTTTTTTTTCTTCTTCTACACTGTTTATTCCCTTGGTTAATTCTTGGTGCAAAGGAGAATTACATAGTTAATGTATTTCCCTGAGAATTTTATGATCAGCCAGGTGAGAATGACTCAAGTCCTTCACAGTGATCGTTGCTGGCAATGTGCCGCTTTTTATTTGAATAGAGCTGAGTTTGTGTTAAAGGGGCACATGAACACAGTCACTATAAGAAAGAGTTCAAAATAACTTCACATTCTACAACTGCTTTTCAGTGCCCCCAGCCAATTTTTGTGGTTTACGTGTATTTCTGTGGTTTAAAACAAAAGAATTCTCTCCCTGTTTGCTGGGTGGAAGAGCCACACAAAAGGGGGAAACAGCTGACTGGAGAAACACTGAAATGCACTATACAAAAACTGCAGTCAAATGCATGGAGTAAACAAAGTAGAAAGAATAGAGACACACATTTTCCCCCTCTAATTTTAGTTTTAATAATCTGTTATAAATTACTTCCAAGAAAGTTATTAAATTTTGTGTGTGAAAAATATCCAGTTTTGTCAAAGCCAAATCATTTTGTGGCGATAGTTTGGTTTTGAGAGAGAGAGCGAGACACCCTCACTGTAGGTGGGGTGGGGTTCTGCCTTGAAATCTTGGAGACCCAGGTTCAAGTCCTTGTTTTGCCTGAATTAGAGGAATTGGGAATGAAGAGCTCTGCTGTAATTCAGGCAGAGCAAAAATTTGAACCTGAGTCTCCCACATCCCAGGCCAGCACCCTAACCGGCAGGCTATAGAACAGAAGCACAACAGTGTGTTTTCAGAAAAACGTTCAAAAGGTTTTGCTTTCATTCCAACATGGAACACAAATCAGTTGCAAAACTTCAGAAGTTACCACAGAATGGAATTGCCATCCTCTGTGCTCTGGTTGGTAGTGTCTTTCAAAGTGTGTGTGTGTGTGTGTGTGTGTGTGTGTGTGTGTGTGTGTGTGTGTGTGTGTGTGTGTGTGTGTGTATTTACACATACACTCTCTCTGATTGTAAGGAAGCCTTGATGTATTTTTTTTATTGATAGAAAGTAACATGAGGCAAAATTCTGCATTTAACAGGAAAGGCAGCAATGTAATATAGTATAAAATGTTTTGTAATCCAGACCCCATGTACTCTGTTGCAGTATTTAGGTCCAGCGTGCTACTATCTCCTCAGTTTTCTACAGCAGAAGCGTGCTGAATTTTTCATCACTGAAATTTTGGTGGAACCATCAAGCAAATCCAGAAAATAGGGTTTTTTTAATTGCATTTAATATAAAAACGAATAACACAATCAGTGCTATTAATCCTGTGTTTATTCCCAAAGTGAGATTTGAAATGTCTTACCATTTTCAATGTGCAGTAGAATTCTGTATGGACAGTGACTGTCTGTTTATAGTGAAACACTACTGGGTTTCAACTAATGTGATCTAAAATGTCTATTAGTTATTTAGCAGACATCCTGCTAATGAGCTTTTCACAAGAAAACTCTCGCCACATAAGTTTGTCAAAGTTAGCCCAAGAAATCACCTTGGACCTGAACTTTAGTTACTGATTGGCTCATATGCCTACTTTGATAACATTGGTGAAATTGTGATGATGCCTTGTAACTTTCTTGAGCTAAGCACTTACCAAGACGCCCAGGAAGCTAGGAAATAAGTCATGATTTAATCTCAGCAGGGCAGGTAAAAAACTAATTTTCTTGCCTTACAGCTGAGTAGCTGGCTTTTGTTATTTTGGTATTCTGTCTGGAGGTCAGACAGTTCACAAGGCTGTATATTGGAACATGATTCTACTTAAATAAATAAAAATGAGGGAGCCTCTTTTTTGTTTGTGTGCATCGGAGAATATTCTATCTTTAAATGATGGTGTACTGTAGTTTGTTTATGCCGTGTTAGTTAGCTCAAGACTGGAAATAACTTGCAAATAAAAAGGGGAAAATTGTGTTTACATGTTCTAAGTGATGAAAAAGTTTTGGACTAGCTTGTGTTCTCTTCTCCTGCCTCTTTATCTTTTTCTGCGAAGTACGATGATAGAGTTAATAGCATAATAAGATTATAACCAGAATTTGGGTTAATCTGTGTTCCAGTAGGCTCTTAGTAAGGAGAAAAACACCCGGGGAGCATTCGAGGATCTGGAGAAACGTATACTGTTTGCTCTCTGTTCACAGTGAAGCTGTTTGTTCCTCTGAAGCTTGTTTTTTTGTTCTTTTTTTCTAAAGGGAATTTAGTGTTTGTTTGAGTGATTGCACTGTATCCCCAAACAGTCGCTACACATGCTAATGTCTGTCCGTAACTGCTAGGCTTCATGTGAAAGGCTCCTTATCCAACTACCAATCTCTGTAACCAGCAGGATTCATCTTTTTTCCATACTGGGGCCCTGCAGCAGTTCCCTTCCATATCTGGGATGCCCTCCCATTTTAGTAATATAGAAGTACAGGGGGTCTTGTCCCTCCGACACAGATTTCTGACCCTGTCCCCACGTGTTTGGACCCCTCACGTTGAGAACCTTTGCCTTAAATCATACAATCTCCCTATTTCTCTGAAGCTCTCATTTGGAGAGTAGCTTCTTCCAGGCACCCAAAAAATGGAGAGGACCCCTCACATATTGATGTACACCCCACACTTCCAGTGGGTCTTCCTAGTCCAGTTTGACTTTCCAAGTTGGAGAAAAGTGGAAACTCCTCTTAAACTTCGGGGAAAGCACAGAGGCCTGGGCCGTGGGGAGGTGAATTCCACCACACACGCCTGGAGTTCCAAAAGGAGGATTGTAACTGTCACAAATACTTTACTTCGGCATTTTGTATTTCTGACAGACTGAGAGGTTCTATACACTTCACAGTAGGAATGAACAGACTAAACCTAGAAAGTGTCAAAAGAGGACACTACAGCACAGACGCATGCAATCTTCGTCATGTGAAATATGCTGGTGCTGTTACTTAAGTGCTGCTTGCCCGCTTTTCTCTCCTTGGAGTCATCCTGCCTCTGGCTGCAGTGGTGAAGAACGGTCGTCTGGGCCTGGCAGCTTTCAGGTGACCTAGGTGCTCTCTCAGACGTGGGAGAAAGAGCTGCTGAGTGGCTGTTTGCTGCAATCTGATGAAGAGCACTAAAGCCAAGACCTCATTACAAAGACAGAGGAGCTGTAAGAGGCAGTTAGTACTGAATGTAATGGCCGCATTTGTGCTATGGTGAGCCCCTACTGTCCAGAATACCCAAACAAAGCCAGAGTTAATGTATTTGCCAGAATAGAAAGCTAAATAGCAGCTAGGCCAGGGCTCTCTAGGGCAGCATATTAGCAGGATCCAGGTATGTTTTTGAGATTCTTCTGCAGCAACGTTCAGGGCTACTCCCTAAGGCTGCCCTCCTGGCGATTTGCAGGGTGCTTGTTTGCTCCTGCCCATGAAGGATTCTGATGATAAATCAGGGACGCTAGCCACTGCCCAAAGAGTGAGGTGAAGGCAATTGGACTGTCCCTCCCCATCCCAGAGGGCTAGTAAAGGGTGAAGGGAAGGAAGAGAAGAAGGTTGCTCCGTTTTCATTGACTGAAACAAGTGTAACTCTGATGCAGACGTCACTCTGATTCACATGTGCTTAACTTTGCACACTGTGAGTAGTTCCATTCAGCTCAGTGGGCCTGCTCAGGGTGCCTAAAGTTAAACGTGCACGTGCCTTTGCAGGACTGGGGACAGAGGTAGGGAAATAATCTATCTGCAGGGGCCTGGGGGACACAGCTCTTTGCAGACACAGGCTCCAGTAATGTCAGACGGAGGATATGTCCACACTACAGCAGCACAGCTGCAGCTACGTTGATGAAAGGGTTTTCCCATCACTGTCGTAACTGCAGCTCCTTGTGGTAGCTAGGTCGACCATTGACCTAGCGGAGTCTACAGCGGGAGTTAGGTTGACCTGACTACGTCGCACAGGGTGTGAAATTTTTCACCGCCCTGAGTGATGTCACTAGGTCGAGCTAAGTTTTAAGTGTAGACCAGGCCTTGTTCTTTTACTAAAATGGTATATAACTGAGATGTTCCCATAGCGTGCTAGCAAGGCTGGTTACCCAGACAAGGAGGGTCGGTAACATTTCATGCTGCTTACCTTGGATTTGCTTTGTTTTTTCTTCTGATGGTTTTCATCATTGCCTTCTTTAATCTACATTTCAGAATTTAGTCAAGTTGCTGATGGGGTAAACGTTAAACTATTTCCAGAGAGAGAGAGAGAGAGAGAATGAACTTCTGACCTCCAGTGGAAGGCTGAAGTGGAATGTGTGGGCAATGGCGAGCAGTCTCAGGGAAAGGCAGAAGGTACTCAGCCTGGAGAACTCATTCAGAAGTGTGGAGCACATGCGGCCCCTTCCTCAACTGCCAGGGGAGTTGATAGTCAGTGGGCATGGGGAAAAGCTTGTTGTCTGAGAGGAATGAAAGGAGTTGGATATGGCAGATTAGTTACACGGTGGGATTTTCAGAAGGGTTCCGCATTGGCTTCATTGCTTCCAGAAAAGTCAATAGTAGCCCGTGCAGAACTAGACCAATGCAGAACCCTTTAGAAAATCATCCCACCCATAAAACTCTCTGCTTTCAAATGATCGTAACTTGGTGGAACTTTCACCTTTCAGGCTGAAGTTTTCCCATGCTCAGTGTGAGCTTAAAGATGACTTATTTTTTGGGACATTTTTGAACTCTGACCACAAGTGACTTGAGAGTGAAAGGAGCTTGGAAAATTGTGTGTGTGCCCTCTTAATCTGAAATGGCTGAGGTTTGCGATTTGAAATTGAAATAGTTCTTGCTAAGGGGCAGTATGTGGCCTTTGTTCTCGATGAAATTGGTTTTGATTTAACTGAGTTAAGAGAACTTGAAAATAATGTACTGAGCCTGAACAGTACAATTTTTTTGCAAGGCCGGTTAAGTGTCCTCCTCCATGCTACGTGCATGTTATTACCTAAGGCCCCGATTCTGCAGAGCACTTCATTACATGCTCAACTTTAAGCATGTTATCTTATCCCTGTTCCGCAGAGCACTGAAGTAGATGATTAAGTCCTATTGACTTCAATGTATTGAAGAAAGTGTAGAGAAAAGTTTGTGCTAATATATTGTGTTTGAGAAATTGTTTATGATCGTGTAATTAAAAACTGTTCTGTGATGCCCATGGGGACAGAGTTAAGATAAACATGTTTAGCCTTAATTTGGTGTTACTAATTTTTGAGTGCTCAACTACATGATGGTTTCTTGACATACATTTGTTTTTCCAGGTCTTGACTCTTAGGGTGGGATTTTCTAAAGTGCTCGGCATTTGCCTCATTCTGTTCCCACGGAAGGCAATGGTAAAATTCCCTGTAACTTTAGTGGGGATGAAGTTTTACAAGCGATAAGTACGACTCTCGATACCACCCCATTGCTATATTTTTGTCATGTCATAGCGTAATTTAGTAATCTAACACCTAGCTACGTAGCTGTGTACTGAAGTGTGCATGGTTTGTTGGAGTGTTACTTTTGATTCCATCTTCTGATACCAGTATCCGTGATGTAAATCATCACGTGCATGAAAAAGGCATACGTGCCTGCCTCTGAAGATGTAAAGAGAAGAACATTTCAAAGGCTCTGTTCAGGAATGACCCTTATTGAAGTCAATAGAACTTACGCATCTGCTTAAAGTTAAGGACATATTGATGTGCTTTTTTGAATTGAGGCCAAAATGTGTAAACCTCACAAGTATTCGATAGTTGCAAAATACCTGTTTTATTTTTATGATTGTTTGGGATCTAAATGGTTAATTTCCCCTTAGATAATTATAGACTAACTTTGCACTTTATGCTGTGATCTTATCTTTGGAAAACAAATTGCCTGCATTTATCACCACTTACTTTAAAAAAAAAATAAAAAAATCTTGTCACTAGTTTAGTGTAAATCTGCCCCCCTCTCTCCCAATACAAAAATATGCTTTATTGACTGCAGGTTATTGACTTCATGTGATAAGCAGTCAGATTAGACCTGTATCAAAGAACAGGTTGCTCCATAAATAGTGGTGGGGTTAAGAAATTTCCTTTGCTTAATACTTTATCCAAGGTCTCTTTCTTGTACTTGGAATAGGATCACATGGCATTGTCATCAGAAACAGATATAGCCAATAATAAAATGATGTGGAAAGCCTGAAGCGATAAAGCCCTGTGCTGGGTTTCTAAGATAGAGAAAAGAGGAGTGTCTAGTTTAAGTTTAAAATCATACGCTTAACTCATGTTCCTGCACGTAACTCATGGAAAATGGATTGTTTTGAAGCCGCAGTAACAACAGAATAAGTAAGGTCTGTGCCAAAATGGTGAGTTTGCAGAAAATCTGACCTGTGGATCTTAACTGCACACAAAGAACAACTTGAATTTAGATCGCACGTTTCCCCCCACAGACACACATGACATCATATATATATAGTCTGTGTACATATCTCAAACCTGTATATTTGTAGATGTTGCTGAGGCTGTGATTATGGTTTTAGGCTGCACTGTGTAGCCGAAGGAAGTCCCTTGTGACAATGTAGAGTCTGTCCCTGTCAGTGGACAGATGTTATGTTGGCGTCCGGCCATGGGTAAAAGGTGTCCCATCATTTGACATTTCTTGCTTTTTGCAAGGGGAGTGTCAAACTCACCATGATCATAACCAGGCTAAAATTGTGAAACTGTCTAATTTGCTACATGCTTGCCCTCACGTGGTTGTATTTGCAGTGTGGAAAGGGCCTTTCCCATTTTTCTTTTCTTCCTATTATAGCTGAGCCACAGGGGTGGGAATGTCTGTAACCTTCTAGAAGGAAATAACTACCCCACATCTCCCCCTGTCAGGTACAGGGTGCTGTTCACGTTCATGGATTTTAAGGCCAGAATGCACCATTGTGATGATCTCGTCTGACCTCCTGCAAAACACAGGCTATAGAAGGTCAGCCATTGTTTTCTGCATCCAGCCCATAACTTCTGGCTGAACTAGAGCATATTTCTTTCATCCAGCCTTGATTTAGTCTTAAACGAGCACTTACTAGGGCACTGGAAGCTTCAGTGCCTTGCCAGTGGGCTAGAGAGTCTTTCGCCTCTAGGTCACCTGCTCGAAGCCAGCCCAGAGCAGTAGGGAATGAAAGTTGTTTCCATCTGTTGGATGTTTGGTGACCCCTCTATGAGATGAGTTTGATGGGGCTCAGTTCCAGCTCCTGTATCTCAAACGCTGCTGGTGCCCTCAGCATTAAGGTGAAGACCTGCATGAGCATGGCAGCTGATGTCTCTGTGAACCCCAAAGGAAGTCCTTCTTCCCCAAATCTGGGTCGGGGCAGGCTGGCAAGGGAGTATGGTGGGAAGTTTGCTCTGCTACTGCCTTGAAGATAAACAAAAGGCTTCTTTTGCCAGGGCTACTCATCCAACTCCTTTCACCAACACTAAATACACACACAGCTGTTTTTTAAATGAAACTCTATGGTGATCTGCGGGTGGCTTGTAAGCATGAAAATTAGTTGATTAAATAATCAACACTCTTTCTCCCCCCCCCCCCCCCAGGGCAGTGACAAACTGACTTATTGTACCTTGTTAAATTTAGATTGCACAAGTAACTGCAAACTGATTCTGCATTATGAGCTTCTTTCAGACGCGAGCATGGGCCTGAGTCAGTCACACCTCTCCACTAGAACCTATTGCTGCTGAGTATTAACCTGAATTTAAATGAATCACACACGATGCTATTTTTAAGCATGATTTATCGGTTTGACTTTGTTCTCTGGCAAATCTATAAAAGATAATTAAAGAGGAGGCGGGTTCCATTTTTAGGATGTGCTGGTGTTGACAGAACACCCATTGCTTCCCTCCTGATGTCAGAGCTTACACAAATCATTTACCTTCATTTATCTTATTTCAGAAGACGCCAGCTGTGGGCAGCGTAGCAATCATTTACAGTTAGCCCAACATGCAAAGGCCCTGGTGCTTTTGAACAAATGTCGTTTTTCATTTCTGTTTTCCAATTTATAAATAAAAGTCCGAACTGATGTTCTGTGTGCCTCAAGAGCAGAGCATAGCGATGGGGGATTCTTCAGACTATATGAAGGGAGAGAGAATAATTCTTGTCTTTGTTACACTGGTGTAATTGCGATACGGTGTTAAGGGACATCAACAACATTTTGAGTGCTGTCAAAAAATACAAGCCTCGCTGTCACGGAGTATAGGGGAGTCCGGCCCTGCACCCCTCTTCCCCGGATTCACTGGGAGTCTCAGCCAGCCAGTAGAACAGAAGGTTTATTAGAGATGCCAGGAACACAGTCCAACCAGAGCTTGTCAGTACATCCAGGACCCCTCAGTCGGGTCCTTCCGGGGGGCAGGGAGCTTAGACCCCAGCCTGGGGCTCCCTGCATTTCACCCCACAGCTCCAAACGGGGCAGGGAGGCCAGACCCTGTCTGCCCCCCTCCCCTCCTCTTCCCAAGCCAGCTCCAAACTGAAAACAAAAACCCAAACCTCCAGCAGGCTCTTCCCTTCCCCCGGGGCCCCTGCTCTAGCCTGTCCATTCTCCCAGCCAAAGGTGTCACCTCCCAACCCCCGTCCTGGCTCATGTTACAGCCTCAGGTAAAGTCTCGCATTCCCGATGCAGCCTTTCCCAATGCAGCCAGCCTCCCAGGTCAGATCCATCTCGCTCTCTACTCCGTCACACTCGCAAGTTAACTTGGATCGATCCTTGAAAGGTTTGTTCTAGAAAATACAGGTGAATCCTTTTGGAAAGGAAAACCATTACTGAGCTGATTAATGCTGTATCAGGTTGATTTTGCTTCATAGAATATCAGGGTTGGAAGGGACCTTAGGAGGTCATCTAGTCCAACCCCCTGCTCAAAGCAGGACCAATCCCCAATTTTTGCCCCAGATCCCTAAATGGCCCCCTCAAGGATTGAATTCTCAACCCTGGGTTTAGCAGGCCAATGCTCAAACCACTGAGCTATCCCTCCCCATCCCCCCCCCCCCCCCCCGTTTGGGAAGTGCTCGTGATGAAGAATCTGACAAGCCTTGGAATGTATAGTTACATTAACTGCTTACATAGGAGAGAACTCTTGGGTACCCTGGAATCCTTTCCCTCACAGTGAACTGACAGTAACCTAGTCAAGTAGAAGGAAGACATGGAAATACTTTAATGTTCATGGGGTAGTTAAGGGGGCACACCTGCTAAAAATATATGTAAGGATAATGTTAAAAATATATTACAAATAATGCCTGGATTGCTAAACCTGATATAACTTGAAAAAAACTTCTCAGCATTTAGCCAGACATAGAAGGAAAAAAGTCTTAGTCCACCCAGTGCATTTCTCTGCCAATGTATGATTGTTCTTCACAGCAAATATTCTAGTGTTTTGTCCAGCCTAGTTTGCAGTGTCCCAAAGGATGGAGCTTCCACCGCTTCAGATGAGAGGGTACTCCACATCCTAAAAGATTTCAGTGAATGTTAGGAAAAACCTTCCAACAACCCAAATTCTACCCCATTTTTGCTAGTTTTATTCCCCCCACATCACCCTAAATAATTCCTCTTCCTCCTTGGTGTTCAAACCGTTTAAATTGTCCTATGCTTTCTTATGGTGTAGTCCTGCTTCCATTGAAAGCAATAGGTGTTTTTCCTATTTACTTAAATGGGAGAAGACTGGGCTGATAGTCATCTGTGAATCAAGTTATACATACTGTATAAGCACTTTCAAACTTTCCTTATACGTTTATCCCCCCGGCCACTTGATCATTTTTACTGCTCTTCTCCGAACGACACCAACTTGTTAACATCCTTCTGGTAACGAGGTGCCCAGAAAGAAGTACAATATTCCAGGTGCTGTAGCTACAGAGTTGTATGCAGCCCAAAACTGGAGTGACCTAGTTTTACTGCTCTATGGGCATTGCAAACTTCATTCAGATTTTCTGCTTAACAGCACCACAAGAGGTTTTTCTGAGCATTATTGCTGTCCAGGTTTATCCTTCCCATTGAGTGTATAGAAGTTACAGGCAATATGTCGTCAGAGGTATTGGCTCGTGTTCTTGTATGTTTGGATTTGTACAGTAATAAATATGGATGACTCTGCCAGGTTAAAAGCACCTCTGCCACACATTGAGTCTCATCTTGTTGTTTTCTGTCTGTGGTTTTAATTGCTGTAGATAATCTGTCCTCTTTCTGTCATCGCTGGTGTTTGTTACTCTTCCCAGTGTGATCTCTCTGAATTTCACTGAGATTCTCTTCCCCTCTCGCTCTGATTTTCAGTGAAAAGAGACTAGTTCACCCTTGTAGTTACTCTACTTTCTGTTCTGTTTTGTTGTAGGCTCTCATGCACTGGCATGCTGTTGCAATATTTGAGTTGCCAACATGCAGGCGAAGGTTTGTTTGCAAATGAGCTAACGTATGATTAATTCAAGGAAATATTATAAGACTTACATGAACGCTTATTTTTACAAGATCCAAATCTAGGCTTAGTTTCCATCTGACAATGTCCCTTAAAATCCTACTTTTGGAATCCTTAGCTGGAAGGGGGAAAGTGAAATATACCTATAATTAATTGTCTCCCAACCCCCCTGCTAGGAAACTGAGGCACGGAGATTGAGGCTTGCTTAAGGTCATACAAGTGGCTAGGGTATAGAGCTCAGATCCCTTAAATCCCTGTCTCAGGCCTCCGTCATAAACAGATCCTTCCTCCCCTTTGTGCAGCTGACTCCCACAGAATTTGAGGGGCACAAGATGGTTATGCTGTTTGATTCGCCACATACTACCTTACCCACATTCTTAGTGGCATGATATGGAGTCGGCTCATACGTCAACTACCTATTTTTAATAGTTTTGTATATCAGTGGCTGTTTGGCTCACAGGACAGATCTTTGTCTGCAAACAGAAGTCGAACTCGATGTCTTGTATGTTTCATGTGCATTAGAATCTATCCGTTGTCAGTCTCTTGAATCTCATAATGCTACCTCTGTTTGAAGACGTAGTGAATACTCCACAGGAACCTGGGAATCTGATGCTCTTTACCACATAATAGTGCTGGCATTACCAGTACTGTGCAAAATCTGTTGGTCCTTCATGCTTTGTTAAAATGACCTTGGCAACCCCTAAAGGCTTTTTCTGGCGTTTTATATTTGAAATGAGAAAATATCTTATTGGAGGTCTGTTGGGTGTGTTAGTGTCTTTCATTGTTGAGTATGTGCACTAACGTATACATAATGGAATATGTATCAATATTTCGATAATAGAGTGAACTAGTATATTCTCCAGCTGGAAAGACTTGTGTTCAGGATGAAAAAAGGCTTTGAATGAGTGTGGTCAGCTGGAGGGCTTAGTCAAAGAGATGCACAAAACCCTTCTTATTTGTTGTGATGTGTGCAGTGCTTACCCAAATCAGTGTTTCCATATCAACAGAAACCTCTGCCAAAGCTAATTCTAAAGTTAAAAAGAAATTGGCCTCCATCAGAGAAGCACTCATTCTCTTCCTGGGAGGGCTGGGCTGAGGACTTCCTGCTGTTTGGAACTCAGTTCATTCATTGATTTTTGTGAGGGTGCTTGACTGATTTTTACTGTTTAAACAGAATGGACTAATCTTCCCAATCACCAGCAGGGATTCCAAATTTCTATATCTGTCAGCACGAATGACCTAGTTTTACTCCAGGGGTCTCAAATGAAAATGACTTTCTCTTCCTGTATATTTAGCTGACACCCTTTAAAAAAGGGGAAACAGACATTTCCAGGAAGGCTAGTTAATGCCGAGACTTCATTTATTTTGTTTATATGCATAAGTACAGAGATTGCCCAACAGACTACGGTAGTTTTTGCTTGCTCAGTTTTTCCCATTACTCAGCAGCAAAAAATAAAAAAACAAACCCAAAATTTTGGGTTTAACAGGTTTTGAGTATGGTCAGGCAAAATACGTAGCACTAAAGGAATTCCAGAATGATTTTTTTCAAATTCCAGTGAGAACTTTTTTTGAACAAGTACACTTGTGTTGCAAAATATTGGTTGCTTGTGCTAGTGGACAAGAATCTGGAAGTGAAATTGACTAGAAGCAAAAGTGAAATATACGATGCTGTGATTGCCTGAACTGAAATACAAAAAGTAAAGAGCATAAAGTAGATCAGATTTTTAAAATGCTCAGAAAGGTATTATTGGTCGCATAGGCAAGGACGTTTATCTTTCAGCAATAATTCTTTTTAACTTGACTGCATCCCTTTAAATTGCCTTAAATGCACTGTCCTCCTACCATTGTCAGAAATGAGAGTTTCAATATATCATAATTTGTTCACTTTGGAAGTGGAAGGAAGCCAGGTCCTTTCTTCTTGCACCCATAGAACATTTAGCCTTCCAGTAGTCGTACAGAAAACTGATTAGACTGTTACTAATATTGAGATTCATGGGGAAATACACTTTCAAGATGTTTGTTTTGGCCTACTTCTGATCAAATTGTAACTGTATCATTTCACAGTTTGTGTTGTGTTAAAGTCTTGTATGACTAATTGCAGGATGGCACTTCATGTGCTGGGGTGATTTCAAAGTGCTATCCACATCTGTAGCAGGGTCGGACATCTTGGGGCCAGAGGCCACTCTGTGACACCCTGCTAACAATTCCTTACTAAAGTTTGGTCTACACCACCAACTTATGTCTGTATAACTAAGTTGCTCAGGGGGGGTGGACTGCTCACTCTTTGCTGTCTCTGCTATCCCCAAGCAGCTTCCTGCTGCTTTTATGGTGGAACCGCCTGATTCAACCCAGCTGTGGCTCCTCTATAATCAGGGTTGGCTAGCCCTAGGCCCTCCAGCCCTAAAGAGCCATGCCATTAGAATATCCCATTGTACTGGATTGTTTACATTGGTGATGTGTTTCTAAGCGTCAGAGGTAAATGGTGCTTAATTCAGAGACCAGCTCCAAAAGAATTCCCTCTAGACAAAACAGCTCCCCAGCTAGAGTTCGGTGATCATACCATGCGGATGTTGTTCTCCTTGCTAAAACAGCACTTACAAGTACTTGCACGGGAAGAAAGATTCCCTGGTGGTCTGCCAGGAGAGCCAGAGATTTAACTGCTGTGACATTTACAGGGGTCAGTGAGAATTCAAGTGAATATTTGGGTGTTTAAGTGATGCTCTCTCCTGCACAGAGGCTTGGACAAGGCAGCTGTTGGCCACATCTCATCCGCTGTGAGGGTGGAGACTCCTGTAATATCTTCCTCTGGCAGATCCCAAGCCATCACCCATTAAAGTCAATAGGAGTCTTTCAGCTGACTTTAATGGGTGTTGGGTCAGGCCAAGAAAGAGAAAGGGCCTGATTTTGCTCACGCACCGTGTGACTTGCCAGCAACTCCGTGTAAGTAAATGAAGTTACACCATGGTAAAACCAGCGTGAAAGCAGAATGCGGTCCAAGGAGCTGGCGTGATGGTGAGGAACTAAGCAGTAAGATTGGACAGCAGAGTCCTCTTAGAGTCCCTAAACCAAAGTTGATTGAGGTCAATGGAAAGACTCCTGACTTCAGTGGGCCTTGGGTCAGGCCCATAGTGAAGTCACTTTTTTTTTTTCCAGAACACCTTCTCTAAGCTGGGGTGCAGTTTGTTTGCTCTGCTTTAAGTGGAGCTTCTGCCCATCTAAGATCACTATAAGTAGCTTGCAGTGCTTGGTTTTTACAAAAAACATTACTTTGAGCAAGTAGTTATATCGGTGAGCTGAGTTCTGATCCAACCTAAAGTAAAGCTTGCATGTGCTGCCCTTCCATTAACTGTCCTTCCTCCAAAGTGACGCAGCAGGACCTTGATAGAGAAAGTACACGTTTCTGAGAAATAATCAGCGTGAAGTGTTCTATAAGGTAGGATTTTGCTCTCTGCGTAATGAGCTGGCCTTGGTAGTTTTGCTTTTCCAGAGCACGCTTTCCACAAAGGTTACATTCTTGGGCTTTTGTTCCTTCACTGTAGCGATACAATTTCCTTTTTTTCTAAATGGATCTATCGGGGATCGATTTATCGCGTCTCGTTTAGACGCGCTTAATCTATCCCTGAACGCGCTCCCCGTCGACTCCGGAAATCCACCTCGGTGAAAGGCGGAAGCGTAGTCGACGGGGGAGCAGCAGCGATCGACTCGCCGCCGTTCTCACGGCCAGGTAAGTCGATTACGATATGCCAACTTCAGCTACGTTATTCACGTAGCTGAAGTTGCGTATCGTAGATCGACCCCCCCCCCCGCTCTAGTGTAGCCCAGGGCTAAGTAAGCAACATTTTTGATGGTTAAACCCAGTGGTGTTTACTTTGATTGTGTCATTCCAATGGTGATGGTGACTAAAAGAACTTGGCTAAATGGGATGGGGAACTGTAACCTGCACTTCAAAGATGACAGGAGGAAGGCACGTCATGAAGTTTACTGCAGCAGATGAGTTGGAAATAGCATGTAGCTCTGATCTTGTTTTATTGATGCTTTTGTTATAAATCTGGCCAAGGATATTAATGTTTCCATGTACCTGTGTAATGGTATCGGTCTTGAATAATTTGTGTTTTGTCTTTCCTCAGTAAGGCAGCTGGGTCTTGGGGTAATGGTTTTTCATGCAGCTAGCCGGCCTGTGTATACAGTTAAGGATAGGACAGCATGTGCAATCCTTTCCGTTTAGGTCACATCAAACAAGTGATAGGAGCGTAGGTTTACAGCAATTTTTTTCTTCCATGCTTCTTTTTGGGGCCAGATTTTCAAAGCAGGGTATAACTGCAAAAAAAAAAAACCCCTTGGCACAGAAATACAGGGAGTGAAATGTGTCAGAATGTATGCAAGTACAGGTACAATGTGTGTGCATATTTTTGTGAGAATACTAGTTGTGCCCTGCTACTATAGCATTAATTGCCTCAGTGGTGCTCAGATCATCAGTAAGTGTTGCTCTCGCTATTTGCCTGGCAGCCAGAGTCAAGTAGCAATAACAAGAAGTGTCAGTCACAATTCCTATAAATTATCCTATGCAAATGCATGCTTAGTAGGTATTCTGTTGACGCCCTCTGGCATCAATGCAGCACACAGTCTCAAAGGAACAACCAGTTTAAGCTTTCGCAGGTCTGTAGCCTTGAATTTCTGAGAGAGCTGCTGGCAGTTGTTCTGCAACTGGTGGTGTGGTTTACCTTGACTTTAGTTCATGTGACAGAGGTTTTTATTGGGCAGCTTCTCATTAGGCCAGAAGTGATCAAATATTAATACACACACATATGCAAACAGGCTCTTCTTAAGATTAATTCTAAGTATAATTTACAGGCTGCTTCTCAACAGCTGAAACATCATTAGAATAATGTGATTAGCTAAAGGGCTTCTGCATTCAGCTTGAGGGGTTCTCCAGTTAAAGTTTTAGTTCAGCTATCTAGGTTTTTTTAAATGCCGTAGTTAGTAACTGATTTATTGAAGTTCCTGCCTTCCTAGAGTCGTCTTCTGGATTAGCCTGTGAAATACTGCCCAGATGTGCCAGGCGCCACAGAAGAATAGCAGTGTATCTCGGGCGGTCCCTTTCCCTCTTCTGCGTTCAGTGCGTTTGGTTTGGTTTTTGCAGTAGCACCAAAGGCCTCAGTCAGCATCAGGACCCTTTGCGTAGGGTGCTGCACAAACGCCTAGGAAGAGACTGTTCCAGCCCCAAAGAATTTAGGCCAAGATTTTGGAAAGTGATGAGTGATTTTTGGGGAGCAGGGGAATCAAGGGGACTTGTGCTTCTAAGTCACTTACGGCCGTGTTTCACAACCTTTTCGATACCTGGGGCTGGCGCCGGTCCATGGACAGGTTGTTGAGAAACGCTGACTTAGGGTAGGCCTACACTGCCACTGGAAGCTGGGTAGACAGACACTCGCTAGCTCTGCTCAAGCTAGTGTGCTAAAAATAGCGGCGTGGATGCCGCAGTACAGGCGGTAGCACAGACTAGCCGCCTGACTGAGTCTGCCTGACTACTGGGTCTGTTCTTGGGTGGCTAGCCCAAGCCACCACCTGTGCCACTACAGCAACGGGCCCATACAAGTACTTTAGACAGGCAGGCAGACAATGCTAGATTTCAAACCAGTTAAGTTGTCAGTACAGGATGGGAAGGCAGATGAGACCAGTATCTCCAAATGTGCTTGGGGCTGCCCTGCCCCCAACTGCCATAGCTTCCCTCTGCACATGCTCCTGCCAACTGGCGCCCTCAGTAGCTGCAGCACTGAGGTAAGGCCTCAGCTTCCCAGTACCCTCCCAGGACCTGCAGACAAATGCCAGGGAATGAAGACCCACCATTCTTGCTGCCCCTTCCCTCTGGGTGCCCAGTGCTTCATAGCACCACGCAGGAGCTGGGAAGATAAGAGCGCTCATCTGGCCCACTCTCCAGCCTGGTGCATGTGGCTGGGATGGAAGGAATAGGTCCCCTCACTGAGAGTGAAGAAAATGGCTGACTGGCTCCACTTGCTCCTTGCAGGGCTCTGGGAAATGCACTTACTGTGCTGACCCGAAACTTGGAAACCTCACTGTTGTGGTGGCTATTTATTGTCTGTATTAGTGCCAGAGTGGGAGATACGGGAATTGAGTTTGGGACCCCATGTGCTAGGCACTGTATGTTTCCTCCCCAGGGCTTAGTCTAAATAGAGAAGACAACCAAAAGGTAGGAGAGAGGCAGTGATGCTATTTGTATTTTACTGAGGGAGATCTGAAGCATGTAAAAAATTAAGTGACATGCCCAAGGTCCCACAGGAAATGTGTAGCAGAACAGGGAATTGAATCCAGGTCTTCTGATTTCCGGACCAGTGATTTAACCACAAGAAGGTTATCCTGCCTCCCTGGAAGGCAGCGTCTCTGCTGTTGTGTTGCTGGCAAGCATGTTCAGGCTCTGAGGAGAAGTGTGCATATGAGCGTCGCTCAGTGTAGTGTGCGACCGTGATAGCCTCATGCTCGTGCAAGAGGTAGGAAGTATAGCTGGACATCACCAAAACAGTCAAGCCGATGGGACATGTAGTGCTACCAGATGCACATCGTAAACAAACGGACCGAATAGAAATGATGTTTGTTCATTAATCTCTCACTTCCTGTAATCAGAGGGGATGCTTGTAACAATTTTTAACCAACAACAGTTGGTTAAAAATATGTCCAGTGGAAGTGTGATTTTTCTACTTGACTGTTCCCCTTTAGAAATTCAGTGTTAGAATGTTCCATGTCTAATGACGTCAATGGTCAGATCAGAAGAATGTGTTTGATTTAGCGGTGCACAGAAAAAGTAACAGGAGTGGTTATGATTGTGATTTTTTTTATGCTGAGGACATGGATCTTTATAGAAGCTGCTTGGGGGAGTGGTTCAAAATGGATTGCAAGCACCAATTTGCAGTCATCCCATCATTTAACTTGCTGCAAATTAATTAAGAAAAGCTTTTCACGCTGCTGCGAAGCTTAGCTGGCACAGAAAATGTGTTAATGATATCGCTCCACTCACGGTGCTTTCATTTTAAAGAGTAGGTTAAGGATAAAACGGGCCTGATCCACCAAAATGACACACCCTCCTAAACATCAGGCCTTGAGCTTCCTCACCTAGGCTCTTACTTGTCAAAGCACTTTATCTCTATTCAGCAAAACACTTAGCCACATAGAATCATAGAAGATTAGGGTTGGAAGAGACCTCAGGAGGTCAACTAGTCCATCTAGTTGGTCCTCAAAGCAGGACCAACACCAACTAAACGTGTGATGATTTAACTTAGTGGCTCTCAACCTTTCCAAACTACTGTACCCCTTTCAGGAGTCTGATTTGTCTTGCAGACCCCCAAGTTTCGTTTCACTCATTCACTGCTTCCAATATCAGACATAAAATACGAAAGTATCTCAGCGCACTATTACTGACAAATTGCTGACTTTCTCGTTTTGTTTGTATGAAATTTTAGTTTGTATTGACTTTGCTAGTGCTTTTCATGTAGCCTGTTGTCAAACTAGGCAGATACCTAGATGAATTCATGTACCTCCTGGAAGACCTGTGTACCCCTGGTTGAGAACCGCTGGCTTAACCTGTTCAGCAAAGCTTAATGGGTGCTGTTTTGCTGAAGCGCCGTCACAGCCCAGTCTCTCGTTCTCAGTCCCAGTGCCCTGGACAAACTATTACTCCGTTTTCCAGCCACCCCCTGATGGAATCATTGATTCTTACCCTCAGAGTCTAGCCAAGGGAATGTCTACACTGCAGTTCAACACCTGGGGCTGGCCCAGATCAGATGACCAGGACTCAAGGGAGTTGAGCTGCGGGGTTGTACAATTGCAGTGTGCCCATTCAGGCTGTCTGGAGCCTGAGCTCTGGGACACTGTCAAGGGTGAGGATCCCAGAGCCTGGACTCCAGCCTAAGCCTGAATATTTACCCTGCAATTTTACAGCCGGAGCCCTCTGAGGCCAAATCATCTGACACAGGCCAGTGGCGGGTGTTTAACTGCAGTGTCGACGCACCCTGAGAGTGAAATCTTGAAGTCAGTGGGACTAGGATTTCACCCTCGGTTTCTTGCATGCTTAAATCTGCTATTTTCCCAATCTCTCTACTTTCTGGAGCAGCGTTTGAAAAGGACTACATAGTGCTAATTAGGGATTCATAGCATGGTTTCATGTTTTCGGTTGCTTGTTTTTCAAGCAGTATCTTGCCTCTGTTCCCTAACCTCTGTACCAGTCTGCCAAATATGGAGCATCCCCAGACTTATCGGGACAGGTATACTCTGGGTTTCTTTTGCCTACGCATTCAGTGAACTACCATGCAGTGCCTATAATCTCCCTCTTTAAAAAAAAAAAAAAAAAAAAAAAAAAGTCCTGTTATTATTTCACAGTAACCTCAAAGCTGCTAGGGGCAGCAGTAAATATAAAGGGCTAGATCGTCAAAAGGACTCAGCGTTGGCCTATCTCGACTGCCACTGAAGTCGATGGTAAAAAATCAAAATTAGCCCAACACTGAGCATTTTGGAAAAGCGTGTCAGAACAGCTTGGTGTCCGACTGATTTGGGAGGCGGCGTAGTAGGCCATACTCCCAGCACGTGCTGATCTCTACACTTCCCACTGCTTTCCCGTGCCCCCGTTGTTCTTTGCCTTGCCCCTGCCAAAAACCGGCCCAGCCCCTAGCGGAACAGCGGGGGCAGCAGTCACGTGAAAATGGACGTGCTGCTCCGTGAGATTTCCTGCGGCTGTCACCGGGGAAGTGCGGTGAGCAGGACTAATGGCTCGGGTACAGGCCTGCCGTGCCGGAGTCCCTCTTGGGCTAATTTAATAAACGCAGCAGAAGTGTGTGCAGTCCAGTGTTAAACCAAAGCCTGTGCTCGTAGATTTCTACCACCAGGAAGATCCCGGAAAGCAGCCAAGAGATGCTTTTCTTTAATTAGACTTCTACTGCAGTGTCTTCCTGCCTAAGAAGTCAGAAGTAATTGATTACATTGACTACATTATTTAGCCTAGAAACTTACATTTTTTTGCCTAGACAATGCATGTTTTATTGCGCTGTGGGTATGCTCGCATCCTGTGTGGTGCAATTATGGGATGTAGGTGGAGAGATTAGAAGAATAACCTTCAGGCTCTAAGGAACTATTTTTAGTCTGAAGCTCTAGCTATGCTTTCAGGGAAGACACATACATGAGAATAACTCTGGCAGTTGGCTGATCAGGGAGAAGCTGGTTAATAAAGTCCCTCTGGCACTCAGATACAACGGTGATGAGCACAGTATAAGACCTTAGATACAGTCCCGTCTTGTTTAAAGAACAATTACTGGAAATATATAAATAAAACGTCTAAACCCCCATTAGTGTTTTTTGGCACTGGTGAGCAATAGCACAACGGATCCTTTGTTGCGTTTCTAGAAGCACTGCTAAGATTGTGACTGAAATCTCAACACTTCTTCCCTTACTGGTGTCTTAACCCTCTGTCACCTCATCTAGCACTGCTCCTGTCTTTTAGGCTTTCGCTGTGCTTATGCTGACAGCAGCCAGTGTTCTTAAAAGCACCTTTGAGGACAGGCCTTCTGGTTACCCAACCTTAGATTGAATGCAAAGACCAGAATTTTTCTCCCTGTTTCTGATCAGATCAGAAAACAGGGTTTCCACCTCTGGCGCTGCCCCAAAATGATTATCCCTTTATGTAACAGTCCACAGTGACCATTATTGTAAATGAAACCAACTTTATTTGGCATTGGAAATAGGAGAAAATATGAAGAATGTATTTGTATTCTTTCTCTCTCTAATACATGTACACACGTGCGCATGGGCACAATCTGACCTAGTGGTGGGGTTAGTGCTATAGGCTAAACTTTAGGGCTTGTCTTCACTAGAAAATTACACTGAGTCAGAATATGGCCAGGAGGCATGTGACACATGTGATTCCTTCAGGTTCTTCCTCAGCACTTCCAGGTTCCCGGTATAACGCAAGAGTGCTGGGGATTGGTCCTGCTTTGAGCAGGGAGTTGGACTAGATGACCTCCTAAGGTCCCTGCCAACCCTAATATTCTATGATTCTATGATTGAGTCACTGTTCCTTGTCCCTTGGCATCTTGAGTTCGGGTGTGAGATCCCATCAGTATAAAGGACATTGTCTTAGTGATGCACAACATAATCACCATCTGGCCCCTACCTGGGTCAGAGTTCAGGTTCTTGGGATTGATTCTGCACTGCCTGGCACTTGGCGTAGTCATGTACCCCTGGGTAAAGCGAGTGCAAAATGTGTGTAAAGTCTTATTTGGTAGCATTTTACACCCACTTTACACTGTGGTACATGACTACGCAAGGGGCTGGGCAGTGGAAAATCAGGCCCTTTGTATTGTGCTTACGCATATTCCTACATGATGGGAATGACACCTCTGTTTGTTATGTGGATAGTACAAGATCGATGGTGTTCTTAACAATTCATTCTCATGCTATTAAAATGCCTGGCTTTTATAAATGACATAGTAGAGTAGGTCGCTACATTGCCCTCAGTTTAACTGACTTTATTAGAAAAGTTTTATTTTGCTTTTGTTGTTTGAATAGCCTACATTTTAGCCCTGACACCACAAGCGAGGGTGATAAAGGAAAGGGAGATCTGGAACAAGGAAGGATGAAGGTTTTAGCAATAAGATCACACAGTGACTTAGGCAGTTGCATGTGCCAATTGCATGGTTTGTTTTTCAGAGTAACGGTCCATTTACTTTGATCCTGTTTGCTGTTCATGCCCTCAGTGTCATTTAAAAAGGCACCCCCATCCCTAGGGAGCAAACATCTGCTTGGCGAATGTCTGTGAGCATGTTGTGTCTCACCATAGATGGTCTTTCTGCACCCTTGATATTGATGGAAAGGTAGACATCTTAATACTTTCATCCACGCACCAGGTACAGTTGGCAACATTAGAGTCATTTGTACTGGTGTAGCTAGAATCATAGACGTGTAGGACTGGAAGGGACCTCGGTAGGTCATCGAGTCCAGTCCCCTGGACTCAAGGCAGGACTACGTAATAACTAGACCATTCCTGATTCCTCCATTGCTGATGTGCTACATCACTGTGAAGTGAGGCACAGCAATACGCCTTACTCCAGTTGAGAAAACACTGGTTACAAGTACTAACAAGCCTTTCAATGTTTGCTGTACCTATAACCTCCAACTTGATACTCCCCAGAAACTAGTGCACAAACTAGTTTCAAATCAGCATTGTTAAAGGTTGCTTTGCTAACTCCCTGTTGCACAGCCCCTCTGGGAGCAATTTTCAGGTCCTGATTCCTGAGCCACTATGATTTCCTCAGGACTCCTCCATGGGGAGATGGGAATCACTGAGAGAGAGAGATGGGGTTTGATGTCTCTTACAGGTCTGATGTCCTGTATGCTAAGGAGAAGGAAGCATGTTGCCAGGAGAAAGAGACCTGGGAAGCAGGTTTTCCTTCGTGCTGCTTGATCAGAGGCACTGAGTCTCCGAGACTTCACCACCACCCAGCAGCAGGTCTATCCCTGTTGGATTCTCTTCAGGGCCACCCTACAGGAAATGCTGTGCTTCCATGCACCAGTGGACCCTGCTCACTGCCTCTCCCCACCCCTTCCTGGCAGTGTAAAGCCTTCCAGAATTTACAGACTAGCTAGAACCAGGGCCCATTTACACCTTACGTGCCCCTAAGCACAGCATCTTCAGTGCCCCCTGCCTACAGCCGACCTTCGTGTTTTCCATAAAAAATGAAACTTTTAACCCACTTTCAACTCATAGGCGCCCCTAGAATGCCGGAGCCCCTGGGCACGTGCCTACTGTGCCTAATTGGAAATCCAACCCTGGCTAGAACTCAGTGAGATAATTCCTTGATGACCTCAGCAGAGCATGTCCTGCCTCCTGTGTACGTGTTGATTCTTCCAGCATTGCTTTAGCAAGCAGGGAATTATTTAGAAGCCTAAATTTAAAACTAGCAGAGATGTGGTTTGTGGAATTAGCAGAAGCCTCATGTTTTTCCCGTGTATTTAATGTTTTCCTGTTTACAAATATTAAAACATGCTGTTTGCATGTACCCTGGGGCTTTTGGGAGGCAATGAGGCCAGATCCTCAACTGGTGTAAATTGTCATAGCTCCACTAAACTGAATTTCTCCACTGAAGTCAGTGGAGCGCCACCGACTCACAACAGTCGAGGATTTGGCAGAGTGGTGGGTATGGTTGCTCGAAGTACATATTCCGCATTAACAGTGTATCCATTTAGCTTGAAACTTCCATGCAAAATTTGGTTGAGAGAGGACGGTATTCTGAGCCAGAGGACGGGGGAAATGGAGTCCATCAAGTTGGCAGTTGTTCTGGTGGGATAAAACATTAACTGTGATGGCTTGATTAAGAAATAATGGATGTCTGCTTGGTTATGGACGCGTCAGGGGATACTTTAGTTGCATAGCTAAAGTACTACCTGCGGTGACATCTGTAGCTTTCATAGAGTTTGGGCTGCATTTATTTCCATGTTTAAATAATGTGGCAGGAATAAGGGAAATGTGTCTATTATTAGGGTAAGGATGGGGGAAAAACAACAGTCCTTGCCTAACATCTGCTGCCTTTCAGATAGAATAGTTCTGTATAGTTTTCTTTTAAATATCTGGGATCACTTTCTCCCATAGAGACTTAAAAACAAGCTGAGTTTTTGTTTTGTAATGTACATGAATTCATCGAGGGTAGCCATGGCTGTTCTTTAATAGATGAGCTGGTCTTGTCCCGTAAATTTCCATCCTTGCCTTGACATACACACCTCTGCGTATCATCTGTAATTCTGCGCAGACCCTCACAGATAATATTCCATATTCACCTGCACACTGAATGAGAAATTCTGCCCGGTGGACTCACTCTGGCATGCGTTATGCCAACAGAAGGCTGGGAGATTTAGTGAGTGAATCTGTTAATATGTGAAAGGGGGGTGGGGGAAAAAGTGTGCATTTCCAGAAGCCTTTTATTCATCTAAATGCAAACAGATTTTCATTTGGCTTCCAAAGGGCATGCTGGGGATCTCAGGGGGACGCATCCCTGCCAATTGTCAAGAGTAGGTTTTGCTGAACCTGCACCTCTCTTGGGGGGAAAATGGGTCTCTCTTGAACTGAGACCAGCCACTGCAAATCTCAGACCCAAAGGCAAATGGTTGAGAACGTTTTAAAAGCAACTAATGAAGACTCCATTGGGGGGAGATGATTACGCAGCCCTATCTGTAGGCATCCCTGTGGGCTCTGCCTTTGCAAACTTTTTTTTTTTTAAATCACACAGTAGAAAGGAAATAGCTCCTGCAGCACATGAATGGAATAATCACCTGAAAAAACTGAAGCCTCAGGAAAACTTCTCAGGATATGATGATTTCTAAGCTGTTTTCCAAATTATATATTTGTAAAATTATAAAACTCCACTACTGGGTGGGTGGGTAAATAAATAAGCGTGTGGTTGGTTGGTTGGTTTGTTCATTCGTTCCCAGTAGTGGAGCTGCAGGAGTTTTGCATTACAGGGACCACAACAGGATAGTACAACAGTTGTGGGGGAAATGGGAGTATTGTGAATGTGTCTGCCAATCCTGCCATCTCTAGTAGTTTCACCTGGGCTTCCCAGAGGCCTTTGTGTGCATCCTGGGGTGCAACATAGGGATACTGATACTGACTTCCTTTGTAAAGCCCTTTTAAGATCTACTGCTGAGACTCGCTGTAGAAGAGCGAGGAGTCACTATTAGAATGTGATTTAATAGGACTGTTTGCAGATCCTCCAAAGGTTTGGGATATGGATTACTATCTAGAAGTTTGGATTCTTATCCAAAGCTAAGGAGGCAACACGCGCAGGAGACCTTTGATCCTCCAGCCTCGCTAGCCAACCTGTACTTGAGAACTGGTAAACTGGGTCTTCATTGGAGGAAGGGCCAGGGGCTGGCTTGCTCCCCCTTTCTGGTGTGTCTGGGGGAGAATGGCAGGTGTTTGAACAGCTGCATGAGACATCTCCCCTTCTCTCGCTCCTTCAACAATAGAATGGGACTTTTCCTCCTCTGCATCCCATGGGAACACATGAATCCCTCCCCATCTTTCTCCTGCTCTGCCTCCCTCCACCCCAGTCCTCCTGCTTCTCTCCTCTCTCAAATTCTCACTCATTGCTTTCTCCCCCAATTTTTACCTCTGTTCCCTCCCCAGAGGAGTGTCTCTGGTCCCTGCACTCCTTCCCTCCCCAGAGTTGAATGTGCCTTTGTTCTCCTCGGTCCCTTAAAGTCATGGGGGAAGTAGGCCACATCTTTCCCACACCCCATAGGATAAGCCTATGGGTGGATGCTGAAGAAGTGCTGCACTGGCTGCTTCTAACAACTGCTTCCGTCCCCTGTCTGCCTCTTTGCTATTCTCTGCCCTGCACTGAGACCGCAGAGGGCATTGGGGAGAATGGAGGGCAGTTGCCAGCTAGCCTCCTGCTTGCTTCAGCACTCCACCCTAGGGGCTACTTCTGCAGTAGCTGCCAGAGCTCCCAGTGAGTCAGTGAATGGGATGGCTCTGGAAAGATGGGTTTGGGGAAGTCTGGGTTATCAACATCACAGCTCTGCTCCTAAAAGTCCTAGGTAGGCTAAGAGAGTGCTCCATCCTTCCCTTAATGCTTTCACACTGTGCAAAGGACAGAGGAGTATATACTATGCAAATACTGACTGGTTCTACAAAGAGATAGAAATGGGTCATAGTCCCCGTTGGTGCCATCAGATCCCGCAGAACATAGGGTTTCATTTGTTAAAAGTTTCTAACCCTTATGTTTGCAATGAAAACTTGAAGGTGACCTGATACAGTGCTGTCTTGCTGAAACTAGAAGTTCAGAGAAACCTATAGCCCAAAGAGGCATGACCTGTCCCCATTCATCCGGTAGCATCTTGGCTCTCCACCCTAATGGTAGCATTGCTAAGTGTTTTAGTGGGGAGAAATATCTGACTTTTTAGCTTGTGCGGGGAAAGATACTACTACTGTGGGTGTTTTTTCCCAGTCTTACCTCTGCTTGACAGTTGTGAGTGGGTTGGGGTGGGTCATACAAAGAACAGTGTGTGAGTGAGTGTGTGTGTGAGAGAGAGAGAGATCCCGTAAATAAAATGGCTATATTAGATATTGACTGCGAAGAAGGGTTGGTGATGTGTTCAGGTGGATGTTCTAAGATCATGGAAGTGTTACAGGAGAGGAGCTAAAATTGGATTAGTTTGATTATGTATCCATATTAATCTGCCTAATGAGAGAACCCTTTTTTCCCCCCCTTTCCCTCTCACTGCCGCAGCTGAAGAACAAATTTATGAAGAAATTGCCCCGTGATGCTGAGGCCTCCAATGTGTTGGTTGGTGAGGTAGACTTCTTGGAAAACCCTTTCATTGCCTTCGTCCGGCTGCAGCAGGCAGTTATGCTGGGTGCTCTGACTGAAGTCCCCGTTCCTACCCGGTAAGAGAGCCTCCCCCAGCATGCAACATGAATCAGAAAAGTGTTTTCACCTTTAAAATAATGACACCATTCCAAAAGGGAACCTTCTCCATTGCTTTCCATACTGTAACGTGCAGTGGATTTATATATTTTACCAAGAGTAACAGAACTGAGCTAACAGATCACCCCTTCTGTTTCTCAATCAAATTGGGATCTTGGATTTGTTGTAATATCTAATCTATAAAAATAATCTTTGAATATTCATAAACACATTAATGTAACACTAAAGGGACACTATTAACTTGAAATCTAGTCGAGGGGAGGTGGGGGGGGCGGGGGAGAAAGAAAGAAAGTACTACACTCATCCCTGAATTCCCTAGTACTTTCTTCTAGTTTTATAAGTACATTTTCTTCCTCTTAAAAATGCTTTTCTCTCCCTTTTTATTGTCTCAAAGAACCCTACAAATAAAAGGGGGACAGTGAAACTGACAAGATGCAAAGGGTGAAATCCTGGCATTATTAAAAAAAGAAAAAGAAAAGTGCCGTCCTTTATGAAAAGTGAATAAATTGGACAAAGTCTTTCAGTAGGTGTTCCTTGTTATTACAAGGAGTGCAGATTTTTCAGGTAGAAGTGTGATATTTTTTTTTGTGTTAGAAATTTAAGCCCTGATCCTGTAAATGTGAACATATTTAACTTCAAGTATGTGGATGAGATTGCTCATATGTTTAAAATAAAGCATATGCATAAACATTGGCAGGATCAGGGCCATTAATTATCAAAATGGAATATATGACAGTCTATTCATATGCATAACAGTACAGTCTTTAATTATGCAGTTACATACTATTTTTCTGTGCAATATACAGCAATGTCACTTTAAAAAAAAGTGTAGAACCGTAGATACATGTGCTGCATTTTTTGTGTGTTCCAGACAGAAACTGTGAAAGTAATTAGTATTAAAGTATATAGTAAAATGTACTTAAACTACAAATGAAGCATAATAAAGTTATAATGAAAAGAATTACAGGCTGCATACAGTTGGAATTGCAGTTAAATCACAATGTTCTTTTTCAATTCCACCTCTCTAGGAGAGGTGCTTCATTAATATATATTACTGTGAATACACAATTACCACTTAATACCATTACATATTAGCACCTGGCAACATACAAGTGTTTTAATATCAATTTACAGGTTTAGTTTACATTGACTGTAAATACTGAGTTTGAAATGTCCTGATAACTTTTAAAGCACTAGTGTGCAAATACCTATTTTTACGTGAACATGCACATTTTTTTAATGTGCATCCATTATATGATGAAAGTAATATTTTCAGTGCTGAGAAAGTTTGAGGATATATATATCATATGAAACGTCGTAAGAGGAGACATAAAGTACTTACATGAGCAAAGAATAACAAACTATTAAGGCACAAGATAAAACTGATATGGGAAGATAAATCTGTCAAAAGTCCACAGGTCTAAAGTTTATAAACTTCTATTACAGTACTAACATTAGAAATACACAGACTCAAAGTGGCCCATATTCAAGTTAAACAATCATGGGTAAGTGGCAACTTGTCAGTAATTGTCATGAACTGGGCTCAGAGATCTAACTGTCTGAAGTTCAGGTAACATTGCTTATTAACAATGGTGCAGTATGCATGCCTGAAATCTATTTCACTGGAGCATTAGAATGGAAATGCTAAGAAATGTTTGAGTATGTTTAATTTGTTTAGATTTTGGGGTATTTTTTTTAAAGAATACATTGGAAAACATAGGGTGGATTATTTTCAGCAATAACTGATTTTGCTGTCTCAGCGTTACTGGGTGCTGTACATTTCAGTACTTCAGTCACTAGTCTGATTCTGCTTCTTTCTTTTTTAAATACACGTCTGATTGTTTCTCAGTAGAGGTAAAATTAGACATCCCTTGTTCTGATAGTGAGAGCCGAGAAGTTGGATGTAGAAAAGCTTAATAACCTCATGAAATTATTCCAGAGCATTATTGAAAACAATACATCCTTCCATGTTAACATTTTTTCCAGGAAATATTATTATCCATTTGCTGTCCTCCAAACCAAATGTTAGCTGTAATCAGAGTAGGGAGGCTCATTAACTTGCTTCTGTGAGGAATGAAGAGCCATTTGCAGTGGTTGCATCCTGTGAAATCCAATAAAGGAAATCCCAGAAGGGCCCACACTGGCTATGATGGACTACCTCATCATTCAGTCATTTGTTTTAACCTCCCTGTGCAGTGAACATGTCTGCTGTAAAGTGCACTTCAGAACTCTCAGATCCTGAAAGGTGCAGTAGATGGAAACTTTTTCTATTTTTTTTTTAAATTTAGGTTCCCCTTTTTATGTTATCTGATAAAGTCCGCAGCCAAAACTTTCAAATGTACTTGCTCAAACTTAGACCTCCTCAAGCCCTATATAAAGTGGCCTAATTTTTCTGAGGAGTTGTGCCTACACAGCAATGTAAGCCTAGGGTTGGTGGGACTCAAGTCAGCTGACCTGTGTCAGGGAACCCCGGGTTTGAGCATCTTCATTGTGTTTTAACCTTAGGTTAAGGATTTTCCAACCCATCTCGAACCTAGGGCACTGGCGTCCATACTGCAGTACACAGACCTGAGTCAAAGGAACCCTATCTGGGCTTACATTGCTGTTTAAACAAACCCTCACTGACTTCAAGTGTGGGTACGGATTACTGCAGCCTGAGACCAGTTGGTAATTGCAGTGGGAGCTGCCCTTGCTCAGTGCCTCTATAAATCAGCCCAATTCTATTTAGGAGGCTAAACATGGAATCAGAAGCCTAATTTTAAGATCCCAGATTTGAAAAATGTTGCTCTAGAACTGTGAGCGATGATTTATTTGGGGTGTCTGTATACTTTTGTCGTGTTATAATTGGAAATTTATTTACCCAGTGACCCACTCATTGCTTCTTATGCTCTTAATTAATTAGCATATTTTTCTTGAGCATCCATAAATAGGCTGAGTGCTTCTTAGACACAAGTGATTGCCCCAAGGAGTTTACAGTCAAGGATCCTGCCCTCATCCTGCTCCACTGAACTTGATGGGAGCTGGATCAGGGCATGAACTGAGTATGACACAAGTAGTGAAGGTCATAAACAACAACCTGAGGGAAAGCGAGGGAAAAGAAAAAGTTCCTCATAATAAGATGACATAACATGGCTACTTAGAAAAGTATGTTAGACATCTTGGTGCTTCCACTTTCAAAGCAGCAACAAAGCAAATGAATCTTGATTCCAATGGACAACATCTCAGCTGTGACTTTTCAAGGTGGGGGCGGCATTTGTTGAGGAGGAGGATGCAAGTCCCAAAGTCTTATGGCTTAGAGGTAGGCTTTGCACCGAGCTCTCCACAGGGTGAAAGGCTAATATTCTGTGCACCCCTTCATCCTCATTCCTTTTCTTCATGTTGCTTTGGAAATGTAGAACAAACACATTTTACTATATGGGTTATTTAGACTGCATCAGGCAGACCGATTACCTGTTATGTATTGGCTCTGTATTCCCTTTTTTATTGCCTCTAATGACTTGGTTTTGATTTCAGGATGATGTTTAGTTACAGAGCAGCTGATGCTTAATGGAAATCTTTGAAAGCTGGGTTTAATTTTGGCACCAAAATCTCTGGAGTTGTCTCCCACGGAGATGCACGAGGGTTGTGTCCATTTACACCAAGCTGAGTTTGGTCCTTAATCTCCTGCTAGAGAGCAGTGCAGTAATATGGTTATGGTGCCTTTGTTTGGCCCCTTTTCCAGACAGGCTGGATTGACAGTGCACGTAGTCTGCTTGATTTGCGCTGCTATGTAGTGTTTCTCCATCAAACCCAGTGTGGGACACAGGATTTGCTGAAAATTATTGTCTTTTGCAATAATTCCCATGCTCTGCTAAGTAAACTGAAATCCTAAAAGCAGGTCTTCTGTCTTATCTTCTGTTGCCACGAGCTAAGGGAGCGGGCTGGATAGCAGCGTCTTTCATATCGCGGTTGCATTGGCTGCCAGATTGGCGATGTCTGGCCTGCATTGTCTCGAATCCGTTCCCATGGAACAGGTGGCTATATCACAAAACTGCCATCAAAGTGAATGGGCATTCTTCTCAGCAAGCACAGTGGAGATGCCGGGGGCCGGGCCTGGGGATTGAACTACCCTTCCATGGCTCAGCTGTGACCCAGCTCATTCATGGATGAGCTACAGGGGCAGGGTGAATGTAGGAAGCTGGCATTCCTGCTGCCCAGACGTTGGCTGTTCGTGGATAGACAATTTGTTAGTCTCTAAGGTGCTACAAGTTTTTCTTTCTTATTTTCGTTTTGCTGACACAGACTAACACGGCTACTACACTGAAAGCTGTCAGTCTGGCACCTTTTACAAATAAAAACATGGCCACAAGACCTGGCTAACAGGTCAGCAGGTCGTGTTTGTTAGCACCTCAACTTCGGCAGCCGGAGCTTGCTGAATGCTACTTTCTCTCATTCAAAATACACGAGCAGTGATTAGAAGCAAAGGCAGAGAAGGTAAAGAGCAATGATTTCCTATCGAAGATATTATCAAGTAAGTAAAACGAAAATAAGAAAGAAAAACTTGTAGCACCTTAGAGACTAACAAATTTATTTCAGCATAAGCTTTCGTGGGTTAGTACCCACGTCATCGGATGCATGGAATAGTACCCACGTCATCGGATGCATGGAATGAAATTCATTCCATGCATCCGATGACGTGGGTACTAACCCACGAAAGCTTATGCTGAAATAAATTTGTTAGTCTCTAAGGTGCTACAAGTTTTTCTTTCTTATTTTCGTTTTGCTGACACAGACTAACACGGCTACTACACTGAAACCTATCAAGTAAGTGTGTACTTAGTAATAAGCAATTGTTGTCCAACAGGTATCAAATAAAGGATTAACGCTTAGTATATTGTAGATAGTGATCCCTGCAATATGAGTAAGTTAAAAATCTCATCCACTTACATGAATATCTGCTATGAACAGTGGCCATGAAGCATTTACGTTCAGCAAGGCTGTGTTGTGTATCCCCATCAGGAACACAAGGCATGCCAGGTGCAATCAGTTGAGCTAAATTATTCAGAGCTAAAGGCTGATTTAAAAGAGTAGTTTTCCTTCACACATGAGTGTAGCTGTCCTGGATGCTGAATCCTACAGATATTTCATCCCCAGAGAAGCACTGATATGCAAATGCAGTGCAGTGTGTTTCTGAGCTCTGTGGGATTGATGGCTCTAGAAAGGAAATATTAGATGATTTCAAGGATATTGTTTTTAATAATTTAAGAAGTTGAAAACTCTTTCTTCCCATCACACATGCACACCCCACTGCCGTTCTAGCTCATCTGCCTTACCTGGCCTAGATGTAGGGTGACCAGATGTCCCGATTTTATAGGGACAGTCCCGATTTTTGGGCCTTTTTCTTATATAGGCTCTTATTACCCCCCACCCCCGTCCCAATTTTTCACACTTGTTGTCTGGTCACCCTACCTAAATGCCTGCTGCTTTCCTTCTAAGGTGACCTCAGGAGGCCAGTCTGTTTTGCTGGCTGATGGACGAGGAGAGTCATGGTCCCGCGCTTTTTGTGAGCACGGGGGAGCTCCGAGGGATAAGGGAGTGAGCAGTCCCTGCACCCCTCCCTGAGCACAGGGGCTAGAACTCTGCCTTGCTTGGGTCACACAAATTGAGGGACTCTCTTTGCATCCCCTTCCCCAGCCATTGCAGCGACGACCCCCATCATTTACAGGATTAGCTAGGAATAATGTTGGGGAAGGATTTAATATAGCTGTCCTTCTAAGGGAATTTAGCAGCTGGAAATACAAAGGGCCAGCACTGTGACACCAGCCAAACCATCAACAAGCGCTTTCCAGACTTCCAGGAGTCTGCAGAGCCCAGTTTGGGAACCTCTGGGCTATATCACACTTGGCCAGCATCTGCATGTGAACAGTACATTTTCCTGGTCTCTGGGCATTTGAGGACTCTCACGTTTTAGCTGCTGCCTGCACCTGGCTCATGAATGAGGTTGCATGAGTTGCTGCTGAGTGCTAGATCCCTCTGAGTAGCACCATCACAGCACTTGTTTGATGAAGAAAATACAGAGAAACCTGATTGATATCTGAGTGTGTGTAGGTAGTGGTGACCTAGGTCTTTAGAGGAAAGACTTTGAGGACCACATAACTGAAGGAAGAATTTGATCCCCTAATTTGCTAGTGTAGCAAGTTCTGATTAACTGAAGTGTGTGAATCTCAGAGGAAGTAATACATTAGTTATGCTGGTGACACAAAGGCCTTTTCTCATTCCTCCTATGGGCCAATGGCCTGACTATGAAGGGGGCTGAGCTACCATTGAAATCAGTGGGAGCTATGATGACTCTGCAATTCTGAAAACCCAAGCCATACGCTTAAAAGAATATTTTGTGCAACTTTTACCTGAATTTCCTGTACACTGAAACAAGATTCACCTTGGTTTTTTGATTAAATAAACTGCATTGTGGGTTTAGAGTGAGGTCCTCAAACGTGCCCAGTGCTGGCCTAAGTCTGGGCCCATTGAAGTCAGTGAGTTTTACATTGAGTTTTACCACTGACTTCAATGGAAGCAGTTAGGTCAATGCTGAGCGCTTTTGAAAATCTCACTCTTAATATCTGATTATATCCTGTGTGTTTTACAGGGAAGTGGAATGGATTGCATCTCTAACTACTGCAGTATGATCCTTGTAAAGATGAATCTCTGTGTTCACTCCTTTTATTTATTATAGATGAATTTATGGTACGATGAGTAAATGATACAGTTTGCTATCCTGAATGGTAATGATCCATTTGTTTTTGGTCAGATTCCTATTCATTTTGCTGGGTCCGAAGGGAAAAGCTAAGTCCTACCATGAGATTGGTCGATCCATTGCCACTTTGATGTCCGATGAGGTAGGCATCTTTGCATATGCCATGTCCAATTGTTTTCTGTTGTTGTTTCACCTACCTAGATGGTAGCCATTCTCTTCTTTTGCTGCATAATAACTTTTTGGGTTCCACATATCAGTACCATACATGAGGCTGCTTCGGATGGCGAATTGGGTGATGGATCCATGAGTGCTGAATTTATGTACAGCTCAGATATCAAATTCTGATTATCTTTAAATTCCTTTTCTTAATTATTTAATCTGCTGCCACACTTCTGTAAATGTGTAGAGCTAGAATGTGTTTCTTTCCTGTATCTTTCCCTATAATTTGTAATTCTTTCAAATATATTGGAGTTAACTTATAAACTGTGCTTCTTTATTCACACTCCAAGATCACAAGTACCCCACAGCAACTCTGACAGTGCATCTTATTGTAGAAATAGTTACACCCAGCATGTGTTGCACTGTGTCCCAGAGCACTGCTTTATTTACCTAATAATTGTACATTACCCCTTTGTACCTAGTAATTACTTTCTAATAATACACACCAATAATGGGACATGCTGCTATCTACATTAAGTTAAACATTCTTCTCAATGTCTCTTGGGCTCTGCACAACTGTATCTCACCAACATCTTAGCATTTTCTCCTTCTTCTTGTGCTCCTTTGTTCTCTGACAATTCCCTTGGTTTCATTCACCCACTTCAAACTCTCTGTTTTTATTGTATTCCGCCCCTGTGCTCAGAACAATCTCCTAATTTCCCATGCACCAAGTGCCCTCTCTCTCATTCCTCCACTCGTTTTCAAGTACTTTCCTATGCTGATCCCTCTCCCCCCAACCTGAATTCTCATTCTGAAAGGTTCAAAATATGTTTATGAAAATAAATCTTAGTATTCTTTTGTCTCTCTCTAACCACTGGCTTTGGCCTCACTCGTTTACTTCCAGTTGGCCCAACTTGGTATGTCTCACTAAATTATTTCCCTGTGTTGCAGGGACTTTTGACATTGGTGCACCTCAGTCCCTTCTGCTCTCTGCCTATGGCCCACAGTAGTTTAGTCTCCTGTGGGCTGTAATACTCTGGTCTCGTTTCGGTTGTTGGGTTTAGTGTGTGGGTGCTGGGTGGTATTGGTGGCCTGTGATATACAAGAGGTCAGTCTAGGTGATCTGGTGGTCTCTCTGGTCTTAAACTCTCTGACTCTATCAGTAGAGGTGGCCAGAAGACATTTCATTAAAAATGCTGAATAAAATGTTGACGTCGTTTTTGTTTCGTAGGGTTCAGAACTTATCCTCCCTCACGCCCCCTTTTTCTTTGGTTTCTTGACATTTAAAAAAAAATAAGAAAGAAATACTTGTGGCACCGTAGACTAACAAATGTATTTCAAATTGTATAAAAATAAATTTGTTAGTCTCTAAGGTGCCACAAGTATTTCTTTCTTATTCTTTTTGCTGACACAGACTAACACGGCTACTACACTGAAACTTGACATTTTTAGTGACTTTTTAACATTTGGTGACTTTTCCCCAACCCCACACAAAGCATTACTGAAATGTCCATTGAAACTTTTTGGCTTCTGAAAACTGGCTTTGTGGCAAATGAAAAATTTTGCTAACATTTTTTATAAAAATGTTGTGAAAAACAAAGCATGTCAGGAAAGTCACGTTTTTGGGGGGGTGCAATTTTTTTAAGGTCATTTTTGCTTTCAAATCTTGTTTTTCGAAAAAACATTGGCCAGCTTTGCTCTGGGGTTCATATCTGACTGGCCCAAGCACCACTGGTATTTTTTTTTTGTAGTGTATTGAGTGCGAGTCTATTAAAGCTTTTCTGAATGATCTGTTTTAAGTCTTGGCTGTAGAAAATTGTAAAACTCCTGCTGCATTGAGACTTTTGCTTCTCCTGCAGGTGTTCCATGACATTGCCTATAAAGCCAAAGACAGGCAGGACCTGATCGCTGGTATTGATGAGTTCCTGGATGAAGTCATTGTGCTTCCACCTGGGGAGTGGGACCCAGCCATCAGAATAGAGCCCCCCAAATCTCTCCCATCTTCTGATAAAAGGTAACAGCCGGGAGTAGCAGGGCTCATGTCAGTGACCACAGAGTAGGATATCCTGGGCCGGCGAGTTAACTAGAGAAGATGAAGGGAGTGTGATATGTTGAACCCAAGAACAGGTGTTGCGTTAAAGCAAGTGATGTTTATGTAGGCAGGGCTGACACCCGTTCTCCGCTATGAGAGAGTGCAAGGCAACTGGGGTTGAGTATCTTGAGGAAGACATGCTTGGCCACGTAGGTTGGGTCCGCAGCATTTACTCTCCGAGCTTGAGGAACAAAAGCAGGTGAATGAGGGTTGCAAGTGCAGTATGTAAACAGTGCAGTGGGAGGGGAGGGATGGGAAGGGAGCAGAGGAGTCGTCATTTTTTCCCCTTAGCATTGAATTTTCCACATGAGCCGGTAGAAGAGAATGTGCCTGAAAGCAGTGTCTGAGAATGTTGAGTTACGCTATAATTTCAGGTCTTTGCTAATAACCCGGTGGGGAATGTCCCTGCAGCGCTGTGCTTGTACCAGCACTTTGGTGGGAGAATGGTGTGTCCTAAATACAGCAAGCCATTTGTAACTGTAGTTAAGCGCAATATTGAATTTTAATTTATAACTTCTAGTATGCAATGAATTAATCCCTTATCTGCAGCATGCCAGTTTGGCTGCTTGTGTAGCAGGAGCATTTTGTGTTCTTTTATGTGCCGCCACTTCAAAAAGGACATATCCTAAGGCTTGTGTGATGGAGCTGGGTATAGATTTGTGTCCTATAGTGTGCAACGCAGTGAATCGGTGTGACTTGTCTTTCTGCATAGGAAAAACATGTATTCGGGTGGGGAGAACGTACAGATGAATGGAGACACGCCTCATGATGGGGGCCATGGAGGTGGGGGCCACGCTGACACTGAAGAACTACAACGAACTGGCAGGTCAGTGATGAATTCTCTGATCTGTTCAGCATGATGCTTCGCCCTTTTAGCCCCTTTAACTTTGCATCTTATAATATTTCTCTCACCTGCTATCCACGTGGCCACCTGTGATTTTTTTTGGGTGCCCAACTTGAGACTTTTTAAAGGATCCCGAGCACCAGCCCTCTGAAAGTCAGACCCCTTCAAGGTGTTTTATATTGGAGACTCAAACAGTGAGAACCCCCAAATTGCTAGTCACTTGTGAAATGCTTGGCCTACGGATGTGTGAAATTACGCTGATCGTTATGAAGTTACGTACATCCTAAATACCGATTCTTTCCCATTCATATTTGTGGAAATGTTTTAGCCTGCAAACAGCTATCACAAGTTTATAAAATAAATGTTCAAAGCCATCAATTATCAATAAAAGAGAGATCCTGTTTCTTGACATTCCCGTTGCAATGTAGAAGAGCCCAAAAGAGAGATGTAATAGAACAGAAATGGAGAAGATAATGTCACATGAGGCCTGATTCCCTGTTCTGTTACTTCGGTTTCATGCCAGTGAACTCCATTGGTTTTGATGGAGTTACGCTGGTATCAATCTAATGTCACAGAATGTAGAATTAGGCCTGGTTCAGTTCAGCAACTCAGTGTCAGTGTACTGTTTTACTGTAATTGAGATGTGTGACTCAGGGAGATATCTAAAACTATTCTCTTTTCCCACTCACTAGACTGCCAGACTGGATGGGAAGCAGAAGTAACATGCCTCAGTTTTTGAGATGATGGTTCCAGGCTATTACTATTTCTTAGTAACATGGTGCTTTATAAAGTGCTTTGAGATCCCAAGACTATTCCCAAATATAAAACTTTGCTGAGATAAAGTTAAGGTTATAAGTTAGATATCAGTTAAATCATTATTAGAATGTTTGTAGGTATTAAACAAAATAAAGCTGGAAGCCTGCAATTACAAGTTAGTTAATGTTCCTTCTTAGAAAGGCAAGAAATTCATGTTGTCACACAGAACCGTAACAGTAATCCTGTGTGCCCGTCTATCATCACATCTCTTTACTGTGCTGTGTCTGAATCGCCTGAGAGTGTTACAGATTTGTTATCTTCCAATCAGTAAATAGTTTGGAAGGTAGATGGGTCAAATGCAATTTTACTGATGAATGTGTGTTGTTGGTGAGAGGATAAGAAGTGAGATTTGTGCTTCTCATGATGACAGTGGATAATTGAAGCCAACGGGCATCGGTACCAAAGTCACTTTTGTAGTGTGAAGTTACTTACTCTGTTACTTCCTCTGTAGAATGCCCACCGGAAACTTATACAAACCAAATTCTATTCAGTTCCTGATTATTTAAAAAAAATGTGCTTCCTATTGCTTGAGTTTCCCTTGCCCTCCAAATCAAGGAGGAGCCATTGGACTTGTGATCCCCTCTTTGGGGATTTGTCTGTACCATTTTACTCCCAATTCTAATTCTGGTGAATATTTTGAAGCATTTTCCATTTAGCAGTTATCTGGCTCAAACACCCATCGATTTATGCCTTGTGTAGAAATACCTGCAATGACCCATATTTTTTCGGATTGCATAGCCCCTCGTTTCTGATGATGTCCCTGATTAGTTGCTCATCATGATAAATGTTATTGTAAGACTTTTTTTCTTTTTCTCTTACCTAATCTTATTTCCTCAGATTTTGTGGTGGTTTAGTCAAAGACATAAAGAGGAAAATACCTTTCTTCGCCAGTGACTTCTATGATGCTTTAAATATCCAAGCTCTTTCAGCCATTCTCTTCATCTACCTGGGCACAGTGACCAATGCTATCACTTTTGGAGGTCTGCTTGGTGATGCTACAGACAACATGCAGGTTAGAAATAATTTCAAACTCATATAAACAATGCAGGCCCAAATTTCCTCATTTCGAGAATAACAGGGAAGCAGATGGGCCATGTTTAAAGATTGTTTACTTAGCACAAGATTTATCCTGCTGCTCTAACTAAAATTGACCTCACTTCTGTGCCTGTTATTGTACTTCTGTTCTTTTAGCAATTGCAGAGGCAGTTATATTAAATTGTGTTCGAGCAATAGGCAAGAGAAAGAGGGGAGGCCATTTTTGTATCAAAATTACTGGTGCTTTTCAAGTGTGCTAACTGCTTTTGTGCATTATTTAATTTGATGAATTGGTATTAATTCTGATTCACACTTACCACGTCAGCAGAGCTTAACAGGGCATGTTCTGCCTGACACTTAACTTTGTTGGGTCTTCTGTCTGTCTCAAAAAAATGCTGCTATGTGGTTGTCCACCAGAAACAGAAGAGATAAGGCGGTAGACTGAGGAATCGTTTAAAACGTGTTTTGAGAGACACACTACAGACAAAAATGTAAGCTGTTCAGAATGATTAACACTCTAATAAAAAAAGGGTCAAATCCTGATACTTTTACTGCATACTCAGGCAGTTCTCCATTGAAGTCAGTGGGAGTTTTGCATGAGTCAGGATTAAAGTGAGTGTGTTAAAGTGAGTGGCTCGATAATATAAGAAGCCGAAACAAAAATAATTCTATGTTAACATTACTGTCTGTTGCTTATCGGAGACCCAAGTGTGCTTACATTTCAACTGCGCTTTAATTCTCCTTTGGCTTTGTTAATATTGAAAACCCACAAATATTTATTTTATTTATTTAGATTCATTTACAATTAAATCATGCCCATCGAGCAGCTCTGATTGCCCTAACAATAATTACATTTACAATAGCAGTAATGAATGTATTTATGTACTTAGATTTATTTAAAAACAAACATATACCAAGGGGTGCCTAGCCAAGGTTCTAGACTCCCCTGCCCTAAATTACAGAACCAAATAAAATACAGCAGCCTGTAGAACATCAAACTTCCTTTCTTCATACAAATCTGACTAATCGCAAAAGCCCATCTCCACAGCAGGCCCATGGGGTAAATCGATAAGAGAAAATAGATACAGAAGAGAAGGACCCATGACCACCAATGATCATCTCCCTCTACAATTGCTGAGCAATGATCCTGTGGCATCTGCCCACTGGATCAGAACAGAATAGCCCTGCTCTACTCCAGAAGAAGGTGAAATTTCCTGTAAAAGAGACACTGATACCCCAGAGTTTAATGCACCGGGGAAGAATATCAGCACAGCCGTTTATTTAACTCAGGCAAAAAACCTTTGAGGTTAATGCTTAACTTTTTACCCAGGGAACAAAAACTGCATTAGCTACTTAAATGCTACAAAATTCAGAAATCCACAATGAAGGTTCTTGGTGGAAAATGCTAATGACCATTACATATTAAAAAACCCTCTTACCTATTAAGCCATGTCGCATGTTCATTACAGATAGATTTCTGGAGAACTCCTAGGTTTACCATTCCTTTAGCAAATAAAAAAAAAAACATTTTGGGCAAGCAAAACAGCAGCAGCAATAACTGTGTGCTGTCCATCCTTTGAGGACCGCTACTGATGTAAGGTTGTGATAGTTTGGGTAAGTTGATTGTGCTTTCACGCTGAATTTTGGTAACTGGGTAATAACTTCAGTGTTGGGTCTGATTTGGTCTGGGGCAGAGAGGTATTTCCACCGCCACGCTGCTCTGAGGTTTCCATCAACAGAAGGGCATCTCCTAAGCCTCCACAGAAGACCCGTATGTGGGAGCTGCTGAGGAGATGCATTGAATTGGCTCCCCTAGCCATGCTCCCATCCCACATTTTGCCGTCCGCCTTTGGGCCTACTCTGTCCCCAAGCAGAGTGTGTGGCCATTTTTTGCCGCCTCTGCCTTTTCCCTGGGAGACTTTCTGCTGCCTGGGGCCCAATCTGTGAGACATTGAAGCAAAGCAGTGATAGAACGCGGGAAGTTTCCAAGAGAAAAGTTGATCATTATTCTCCTGTAGGAGCCCTCTGTTATCTTTCATGATGCTGAGGCTGCCAGGTGCAGAGAATGATGACTAAACACATTCTGTTTAACATCTTGCAGGCTGGGTTAAAGTTATTCTTTCGGGAACCTGGTGAACCTTCTTTATATCTGAGCACGCTGCCTTCCTCTGATTTAATCTGGAATTTGTTCGATGAACGTGTCCGTCTTGTTTCTCACAAGTGTCTCTGAGAATCTGGAGCCATGACTGGGCATGAGGGGCAGGGTAAAGAAGGACAGAGAGGGAAGGAAAGAGAGACTTCGGTGCACTGGTTTATTGCTTGCTCTGGGTTATACCTAATCCCAGCTGTGACAAAGAAGATGCCCATAGAAAGGCAATATCTACCAGAGCGCGCTTTTCGGTGCGAAATGATTTACTCCTAGTTTTGAAAAAGGAACGCGCTAGCATCCTGCATTTAAAAACCACGACTGAGTCCTGTGAATGCTTTCTCTCGTTTGCTTGCTTGTCTTTCACCCTTTGCATCTTCCAGAGCTGGGAGATCGCCATCATTGTGTGGCGTGGCCTTCTTTACGCTGACACTTTTTTAAAACCTCTCTCACCTCTGCACTCCTACAAGTGGTAGCAATGGTGGGAGACTAGTGCGTTTAACCATCATTAGACTTGCTCGGAACAGGATTGGACAACGTGGTATTAACACCAGCTACCTCTCTACACTAATGCTGCCACCAGTGAAATCACACCAGGGTTCATATACTGTTGGAGTATTTTTAGAAAATTGCTAGTGTGGACACAGCCTCCGATATCCAAAGTGTAAATCACTTCTCCAAGTGTGTTCTGCCTTTAATAGATTTCCCAAGTTATCCTGAGTGAGTAAACTCAGAAGACCAGGATCCCTTCCAGAGATTTGTATGAAATTCTTAGCTACTGTACACAATGCTAAGTTTAGCATCTCTAGATAGTGTCCTCACTGGCTTGATTTCCAGCATGCAAACTGAATGGGAAAAAGTCTCCAATCCTGCTTAATTCCGCCAGAATTCTGTCTTGCTATCTGCCTGGAGTTGGAGAAGAGAAATAGAAGCAATCTGAACACTTTTTATAAGTTTCTTTGGGTCATTCTGTTGGAGAGTTTGTCCCCAAAGTCTGATAGTTCACTATCTCCCTTTTCTAAAAAACCTCTATCTTCCCCATCCAACGAGGACTCTGCTAGTGCATGGCAGAGCAGATTGCCCCATGCAGGTGTTGGTGTCAGAGTCAACATCGAGATTACCCTGCAATGCAACCTCTTATCTCTTGAAAAACTAGGTTCATTCTCTGGGCTGTCCCTGCTTTGCAGATTCCCTTGAGCAGCCCCACACAGGCCAAGGAGTTGTCTGAGATCCATGCTTGCCTGTGTCTGTATACTTGGAGATTACTTCTGTCTAAATGAGCGGCTGGGAAGCTCACCAAAATAGAAAAGGACAACGGAA
Source organism: Macrochelys suwanniensis (assembly GCA_033296515.1). Lineage (NCBI taxonomy): Eukaryota > Metazoa > Chordata > Testudines > Chelydridae > Macrochelys > Macrochelys suwanniensis. Next base: position 17,998,205 of record CM065779.1, on the reverse strand, counting down.
GCCACAGCTGGTTTTGGCTCAGGGAAGCAAGAAGGGAACCGATGGTTTCTGCTTTGAATTAAAGCCTTCACCATAATCTTCCTGAGTTATAGAAGTGTACCGTATGGGAAAACGGCCTGAGATTGCTCTTTCCAACTCTCTGTTACTACTCAGGGAGTAACACTCTTTCACAGTACTCTGACCCTCTGAGCTGTTCAACATCTGATTTGATCATTCTCTAGTCAATCTTTCAGCCACTCCCTATGCAGGCATATTAATGCACTCGTGGCTTTCCCAGACAAACACCTTTTGTACTGCAGAAATGAAGCACTGACACTGCAAGGGATGTTGTATGTACTGTGCACACCAGCCTGGGTTGGTAATGCCTTTAGTAGATTTAGACATTTAATTTTATTTCACAAATTTGGCACAAAGCACAGGAAAATCATTACTGAGACTGTGCTACAAAAAACATTACTCCAATAAACCGAAGCTGCCCAAATCTGCCTGGGCATCATGCATTGGCGGATCAAGCCACGAGAGAGTCTCGGCAGACATCCCAAAGCAGTCTGTCACCACCTGCTCACACTTTAGATAACCTGCAGGCTGTCGTTATTTGAAGAGAGTGGTGCATCCCCTGGTCAAATAGCAGGATTCCCCATGAAGCAAAATGCCACCTTCCAGTTCCCTTGGCTGCTTTGTAATGCAGAGGCATAGTGGAGCATTCTCTGTGCTCAAAGTCTCTTCAGTTACCAATGTTGGTCCTCCTGAAGTTGATGGTAATTGACTTCTGTGGGTGAAGAGTCCAGGCCAACATACGAGTGCTTTTGAATACCCCCACCTAAAACGTTTAAAGTTTCTGAAGTGGCTACAGATTTATTTACTTCTCAGAAAGCGAAGATCTCATTGAGCAGATGTCAACAAGGCCCTGGGCCACTTTGAGTAAATATTTGGAAGCTTTATTTTCAGTAAGAAACCTTTGAGCATGAGCAGTACCTTTTATTATCAAAACCAAATGTGTTGTGGGTCAGAAATTGCTGTGAGAATTGATTCTTCAGGAGAGAGAGGTTCCATCTGTCTGGGCTACCTGAAAAGAGGAGACTTGGTCAGACCTTCAGCTGGGGCATCAACTTTGTTGACTCCAGTGGAGCTATGCTGATGTACACCAACGGAGGATCTGTCCCTGAGAGTTTTCAAGTAGTTTGTCACCTATACAAAGTATGTTTCAGGAAGTGAGATTCATGCATATTGTTACAATTTGTAGCTTTTGTTTCTTGTGGATAGTTAAATAATATCACGGGGCCTGATACTCAGAATCAGTGTTTATCATCTCAGTTTGTAGTATTTGACCCAGGGAGCTGGCCAGAAAAGAATAGCAGATATGCAATCTTTCTTTGGAACCTTGCATCAAGGTTTTTGTTTCTAAGAAAACACACTCTTCTTAATGACAGCCATGTTAAGGAATGTTGAGGAAAAGAAATTCCAGATGCGTTGGAATCCATGCCGTGGGCTGTGATGCTCTTGTTGTGATTCGTGCTGAATGAGAGAAGAGGAGTCAGTTGTACAAATGCCATGCCTTCTGTTGAGAGGAACTGTATCATTCTCACGAGCCGCTCAGAGAAAATGAACAAAGACTCATACATTCCCGGGACCTTTTGTAATGCCCGTCTGCTTTTCAAGGAGTCTTTACTATGCATTTTTTCAGTGGAATCGCTCACAGCCACAATAACTTGCAGGACTGGGCAATAATGAGGTCAGAGTGCAGCCACTAATGCCTGCCACTAGCATCATCCTAGAAACTGAACACATTTTATCTGTGGAGTCTTTCTGAGGGAATAAAAGTGGCGTCCCATGATGCAATTAGTGCTCAGAGTATAACCACACCGTAAAGTGGAACTATGAATGAGACATACAAACCAGGTCCTAATCCTGCAATTGGATCCACTCATGTGAACAGTCCAATTGCAGAAGCTAGACCCTGGCTATTATAGAGGGGCTGTGGCAGAGATGTCATGATGCTCGCTACAGAGTTGGATATAAAAGCTAAAGAACAGAACTGCTTTATAACTCAGGTATACATTATTTTAATAAGAATCTTCCAGGCATGAGAACATTTCAGAATTTCTATTTTCCAATTTAAAGAGCAATATATCAAAATTGCTCTTTTATGAGAGGCCCCGGAAGTGTTTCTAAGTTTTGGGTTTTGGGTTTTTTTTTAAAGTTTCCAAAATACAGTGTTTGTAATAAATCAAACGTCTCCATTTTAAAACTGTAGTCCACAAAAATGGAAACTGTAGCCCCTTTTAACAGCGTGCAGGAATAAAATAAAAACTAATCTGTAAAAGCTGCAGTTTGATCTCTATATAATAAGTCAAAGGTCTCTGTTGATCCAAGAAGGAAAAAACCTATGACAGAGTGAGCTGATTCCAAGTGGAAAATATCATCTGTAACTCGGTGCTGGGAAGTTTGTGTTCAGCTGTGTTAGTGCTTTCATCAGTGCAGTGTGGTTTCCTCCTGCCATTGAATCCCTCTCCATGGTAGTGAGGATATGAGCCAGTTAGCCTATGGCACAAGCGATAGCCTTTGAAGTGTGCACTAGTTACCCTCTACCCTATAAAAAGGAGGCGTTGAGGAGGATGAAAAAGGAAAGTAGGAAGTAAATCAAGGCCTTCTCCACAGCGAGTGTAGAACCATGCTCTGTGATGTAGAGAGGAGAGGAGGGATGGTCTTGTGTTTAAGGCACTAAACTGGGACTCAGAAGATCTGGGCTCAAGTCCTGGTTATGCTACAGACATCCTGCCTGACCTTGGGCAAGTCACTTAATCCTTTTGTGCCTCAGTTCTCCATCTGTTAGATGCAGATAGTAATACTTCCTTTCCTCCACCCTTTATCTGCCTTGTCTGTTTAGACTGTACGCTCTTCAGGGCAGGGACTGGCTCTTACTGGGTGTTTGCACAATGAGGCCTGGAACATGGCTGCAGCCTCTAGGCCAGGTGTGGCCAACTTGAGCCTGAGAAGGAGCCAGAATTTACCAATGTACATTGCCAAAGAGCCACAGTAATAGGTCAGCAGCCCCCCTTCAGATCCCCCCTCCCAATCAGCTGTTTCGTGGCGTGCAGGAAGCTCTGGAGGGGAGAGGGAGCAGCAAGGGCACGGCAGGCTCAGGGGAGGGGACGGGAAGGGGTGGAGTGGGGGCAGGGCCTGTGGCAGAGCCAGAGGTTGAGCAGTGAACCACCCCCCGGCACATTGGAAAGTTGGCGCCTGTAGCTCCAGCCCCGGAGTCGGCGCCTATACAAGGAGCCGCATATTAACCTCTGAAGAGCCGCATGTGGCTCCGCAGCCTCCGGTTGGGCACCCCTGCTCTAGGCACTACCAGAGAAACCTTAATAGAACCTTCCAGCAACCTGTCTAAGCTTCCGTTCACTCCTGCCTAACGTAGCTCTGCTTCCAGTGTGGACACGGTTTTAAAGAATAAATGAAAAGAGCCTTTGATGATGAGGAGAACAGGACTACAGCAGGCCGGGTGCCTAAACTGAGCTTTTTGTGAAAACCTTCCCAAAGCCGCTGTGGTACGAGCACAGCTCCACTAGTGCTCGCGGTGGTGGGAGCAGCTGCTGGTGCTCTTGCTGCCGTGTCATCTGGGTCTTCTCGCAGCGAGGTGAAACGACAGAGTGGCTAAAAGAAAAGCTTTCAGCTAGACTACATTACAGCTCCCACCATTGAAAAGTGGGATATTTTCAGTGTAGACAGGGCCACAATTATAAACTCCTACCCCAGATCAAATGGTCGTGTGTAAAACCCCTTCATAGAATCATAGAATATCAGGGTTGGAAGGGACCTCAGGAGGTCATCTAGTCCAACCCCCTGCTCAAAGCAGGACCAATCCCCAATTTTTGCCCCAGATCCCTACATGGCCCCCTCAAGGATTGAACTCACAACCCTGGGTTTAGCAGGCCAATGCTCAAACCACTGAGTTATCCCTCCCCCCTTCCATACACATCATTACGACTGGGTGTAAAATGTAATGGATTAAACTTGGCAAAACATTTAAGAGTTGATGATAGCAATAAATTACTCCACTGAAGTACAGTTTGGGAAATCACCAGTTATACTAAGCCAACTCTACACCTGTGGGGAATGTGACATTTTAAGTAATGTCTGTACACGTTGCAGATTAACAATCATTGATCACGGATGTGATAAAATGCATTGATTTTTTAAAGTGAGTTGTACTCACATAGTGACATAAACAGTATCCTTCCATTTAAGAAAATACCTCTCTTCTTGCGTGGTACTTAAGTAGCAATTTTCATGTGACTTACGAATATTTTTGTCTGTGGAAAAAAATATGAATACTGCTGCTTTGTTTCTGAAAGGAATATTAATAATATTTTTTAAAAGTAGACTTAAATACCATGGTTTTTAGTCCTTGGGACTGTGGAAAGAAAATGTACTTTCAAATAAAGACACATTTTTCTCCTGTAGTTGTTTTTTAAAAGCTAATATGCGCAAGTGGATTTATGGGTGGGGTTGACCTAACTCTGCTCCTGGTGGTGGCTGAGTGCTTTTTGCAAATTCCATCCCTTGTCTACTACCATTTCAGTAAAACAATAGGTTGTATTGTCAATAATGTTGTTTACATTTTATTTGTAAACAAAACCTGCCACTAAAGTTGTATTTGTGCTTTGCATTATAAAAATAGATATTGTTCAGTAGTAACTTAAATGAAAATCCAAGGAAATGTCTACAGCATATTCATTTCACTCCTCGGTTAGCCTGCTTCATTACATATACCAAAGGAAATGATGGAGACCATAAAATGTGGAATTTATTACTTTCTGATGACATTTGATGAATTTAGGTCTTAACACTTCAATGCTGGATGAATTAGTCTTGTTTGGCTTGAGTCTCGCTTCTTAAAACCGTTGTTATGAAAAGAGGCATCTGCTTTTCTTAAACACATTTATTTATTTGTAAAATATTCTGCTCCACCACAGTAAGGGCTAAGCTTTGTAGAGTAACCTCATTGCTGTAACCCTGACACAGTTGTCCCCAGCCCATGTTGCACCATGTTTAGAATTGTGTATTGTGAGGCACCTTGCAAAAGAATGCATTTGGGCTCTATAATCATAATGTGGGAGATTGCCAATGGGACTTGTGCTCCTGCATCCTTCAGGCCCTTTTTGAACGTCTCCATGGATAACAAAAATAATGCTAAGACCGGAGGGCATCTGGACTAACCACAGTGGGGTGTGTTGGTTGGCTGATTGTCATGAGTAACTAAAAGATTTGATGAAATCAGTAATTGAAGGCATGAATTTATGCTAGATACTAGCCCTCAGATGAGCCCCTAATCTCGTGCCCACCTACATACAATCTGTAGGTGATAGAACCCCACGCGTTCTTGCATTCATGCTTACAGAAGGGAGAGTGAAGTGGCGTGTCCGTTGAAATTAACATCTGTACTGTATGTCTGCCCTAGGGCGTGTTGGAGAGCTTTCTGGGCACAGCAGTCACTGGAGCGGTCTTTTGCCTTTTTGCTGGTCAGCCACTCATAATTCTGAGCAGCACAGGACCTGTCCTTGTCTTTGAAAGACTCCTGTTTAATTTCAGCAAGTAAGTAAAGGGGGAGAGGAGTGTTTCCAATGCTAATACAATGTTAGCTGGGAATGAGGTTTTTAAAGGGGGGAATTAAGTGCATTGAAATTGAACCTTTACTCGTGCATAGGTGCCGACTTTACCCGGCGCCGGTGGGTGCTCGCGCTCCTCCGCCCCTTCCCCACTCCCATTCCAAGCCCTTCTCTAAATCCCCAGCCCCGCCTCCTCCCCTGGGCACACCGCATTTTCCCTCCTCCCCACTCCCTCCCAGGCTTGCTGCGGGAAACAGCTGTTTGGTGGCAAGCCTGGGAGGGAGGGAGGGAGGGAGAAGTGGAGCGGCGGCAGTGCGATCAGGGCAAGGGGGCTGGCGGGGAGCTGCCGGTGGGTGCTCTGCACCCACCAATTTTTCCCCGTGGGTGCTCCAGCCCCGAACACCTACGGAGTTGGCACCTATGTACTCGTGTGAGGGTGAGAGAGCTGTAAAACGGTGGCTAGAATTTTCCAAGGTGCCCAAAGAGTTCCAGTGGCATTTGGGTGCCTAGCTCCCTTTTGCTCCTTTGTTAATCTCAGCCAGTGTCAGATTTCAAGAGACATTTTGCCGAGCTATAATGAACTGGACAAGATGGCAGTGCAGAGTATTATTGACTACAGTGGAACTAGACTGGTTGGTACAGTGGGCCTCCTTAATCACTCTGTTGCTCAGGAAGATGAGCAGATTTCTCCATATGATAAAGGCAGAATCCCACTCCATGAATTCAGTGGCGAAAGTCCCATTGACTTCACTGGCAGCAGAATTTGCCATTAAACTGGTGGTCCATTGAAATAGTGGCTCTTTATACATAAAAATAAAAGTATCCGTGGCATGCACAGATCTCCTAGATGGGATTGTGTTGTATTAAATAGTTTTGTTTATCAACTCTGAATTCAAAGAGGGCTTTTTCTGTGAAATGTTTAGGTGCTACCCTAATATAAATAATAAAGTCCACAACCAGATTTGCGCCCCTTTGTGTTAGGGGCTGGACCAACACAGAATTTTCATTTGCTATTCCAATAAATAATCCCAGTAGCATGACACATTGGGAGATTGCTGTTCTTAATTAATCAGGAGTAAGCTTACTTACTGTTAATATTACCTGCTGCACTGTTGACATTTTTGATGCCATACAAAATGGGAGTGTGTTAAGTTAAACAGAACCAACCAAACCACGTCTCTTTCATCTCCCCATAAAGAGAGAACCCACGATAGTATGTATTGTTAAAGATCTGAATGTCAAAGTACAGAAACCTTCGGTGTTAAGGAAATAGTGGGTTCCCTACCAAAGCTGTTTGTAATACGGGACAGCTGTTTAATTGATTGTAGTTATACATGAAAAAGGCCTAATAGATTTTTAAACTGAACATGGCTGTAGATTGCAATAAGAAAGGAGGCATGAAGTGAGGTATCTAGGTAACTAAAGCGTAATTTCATTACTTTCTTCATTATAGCGAGGTTTCTAGGGAAAGTAACCTTTGTGGATGTTTAGTAATCTTGCTTGATAATTCTAGCTATTTTCTGGAGGCTATTTTAATTAAGATGATCTAATATGACCATTCCTGTCTCTCTTCTACACAACCTAGAAAATATTAGACATGTTTGTATATGCTTTTGAGATACAGTAATGCTGCCATACAAAAATATATGTGTGATCTATTTACAGACTTATGTATGATGCTCATTTAGAAGTGGGATGAATCCACTTGATTTCATCATTGACCTTACCACATTTGTGGTGTTGACTGTGTCTGAAAATAATGTGATACAATTTAAATGAGGGCCTCAAAGCACGGCATGATCTCAGTGTCTCTCTCATCACATTTAGCAGGATTTCAGAATCATCAGTGTTTGAAGCACGTATGATCACCCACTGTTCTCAGCCTCTGTGAGGCAGAGCGCCAGATACATTTCAGCACAGCGAGAAGATTAGCAAAACATAGTGTCCGTTCACCCTTTTGTGAGTTCAGCCATCAACTTTTATTCTTTCCTGCAGCAACTTTCCCCAAAGCTTAGTAGTAGACAACTGTGCAGTCATACAGAAATCATTAATAGAATCATAGAATATCAGGGTTGGAAGGGACCTTAGGAGGTCATCTAGTCCAACCCCCTGCGCAGAGCAGGACCAATCCCCCAATTTTTGCCCCAGATCCCTAAATGACCCCCTCAAGGATTGAACTCACAACCCTGGGTTTAGCAGGCCAGTGCTCAAACCACTGAGCTATTAATGCAGGGATCCCATTTGTTTCTATAATACACAAGCGATATTGTATATATTACAATTCATAATCCGTTAAAGTACCTCCCCAAACTCTTTTTGTTATCGGAAGCTTGTTCTCTGAAGGCCTTGGTTCTTACGCACTCCACAGACTTAGGGCTGGTCTACACTAGAAGCTGATGCAGCTGTGCTGTTGTAGCGTGTTTGGTGAAGACGCTCTATGCCGACGGGAGAGCGCTCCCGTCAGCATAAGGAAACCACCTGCACGAGAGGCGGTAGCTATGTTGGCAGGAGAAGCTCTCCAGCACACATGGCGCTGTCCACGCTGGCGCTTAGGGCAGTGTAACTTACAGCGTTCAGAGTGGGTGGCTTATTCACACCCCTGAGCGACGGAAGTTCTACTAACATAATCTGTAGTGTAGACAGGGCTTCCTGCTGAGGCACTGCAACACCAAGTTTATTTTGTGGGGGGGGGGAAGGGGAGAAAATCCATGTTCCTTTGAAAAAAAGGCCACAGCTAAAATCCACAGCTATTTATGAAGCTGCCAGTTTCTTCCCTACCTGGCGGTGTGAGAGGGGCTCAGGTGACCGAGCCAGGTCAGCAGGAAAACCAGTGGAGGCTCTGCCTGGGAGCTGAGTGGCAAACTTAAGCACAGTGCTCCCTGCACATCCTTTTCTACAGGGGAAAACTCCCCTCCTCTCCCCCTCCCTCCACCCCTGGTTCCCTCTGTCCACTGTGGGTCTCCTACCTCTCTCCCCCACACAGCCCAGCCCTGCCAAGAAGAGGGGCGCAAATTAATCCTGCGGCCCTTCTCTTTATCTTCCTGGAGCACAGGAAGCAAGACGCAGGAGAGACTGGGGTGTGTGTGTGGAGAAATAGATGAGATGGGCGAAAGCAACTCCTTGGGACCTCTGGAGGAGAAGGGCATTCTTTCCTTTCTCTTTCACTGGTGTAAATTAGGACAACGCTTTGGTGTCACAACATGTCTCTAGCCTGGATGATCTGATCCAAATCCAGGTACTGTGAGCAGCAGGAAAAAACAGGAGGTACAAAATATTGCTCTTTTTTTCCCTAAAGAGGAGATGGTTTTCAAACTTCCTGTGACTACAACCTTTTGGTGTGTAGCAGCGGGATTTATGGAGAGCCACTGCCACGTGACAATTGCAGTCATACACTGTGACTTTTCAGTAATTCATTTCAGTTCTTCCTGCTCCCAAGAACGTCCTGTATAGTGGCAACAAAATTAGAAAGAATCCCATGGACTGATGCACAGAAAGTTCAAAAGTCCTTTGTGGAAACCATGGGTCTACTCCAAACAGGCAAAAATAACAGCAGGCCTTCCCAAAAGATTTATAGAAAGCAATGTGATCAAGGTCTTAATCTACAGAAAATGTTTGCTTGGTTGTTTTCTGTGGAGATATCTGGATTAGACGATATTTCATCTTATGAAATAAGTTTCTCTCTTCTCCTCCCCCAAAACCCACTGTGATTTAATCAAGTAAACATTAGAAAACTGATGTGAATAAGTCAATTGGTGGCATGAAATAAAACATTAAAGGAGGAAAGACATCAGAAATGTGTCCCTGTTCAGTAATGGGGCCATACAAGTACCTCTGTGTCTGAGCCCCTCATAATCTTTAATGTATTATCTGTCCTTAAGGGTACATCAACACAGCAGCTGGGAGGTGTAATTCCCAGCTCAGGTAGAAGTACATGTACTAGTGCCTAAAAATAGCCGTGTGGCTTCAGCAGCATGGGCTGCTGGAGTATGGACCCAGGGGGTTGAGCAGGGGGAAGCTAGCCATAATTGCGGTGACCACGCTGTTATTTTTAGGTGCTAGCTCAAACAGAGCTAGCTGGGAATTATACCTCCCAGCTGCTGTGCAGACATACCCTTAGTGACTTGCCCAAGGTCACATAGGAAGGCTGTGGCAGAGCAGCGAATTGAACCCAGGTCTCCTAGAGTCCCAGCCCAGTGCTCTGACCACTGGACCATCCCCCTTCTCTATACGTAGTCTCCAAAGACACCACTACAGCACAGTCTCTGTAGCTTGCTGCTCTTTGCCAGCCCTTCAGTTGCCCCTTTTTGCCTGAAGAGAGAGACATGGACTAGTGCTCTGAGCAGAGGACCAGGAGCCAGGAAATCCGGGGTTCTGATCTGTGCTGTGTTACAGGGCCTGATTTTCAGGATTGCTGAGCACTGAGAGCTGAAGTCAGTGAGAGGCTGCGGGTGGCTCTGAATATCAGGCTCCTAACCTCTCTGTGTCTTGGTCCCCCTTGTCTAGAAAATGGAGATGAGGGTAAAGTTTACCTCACAGGGTGCTGTGAGGGATAATGAATTAATCATGGTAAATGATTAGTAAATGAAAAGTGCACTGTGCTTATTGTTGGCCGAGCTTGTGAGGCCCTGTGCTTAACTGGATGGTCTTTCTCGGTTTGTGAGCCCCAGGCATGGAGTGGGAGACTGGTATGGAGGGAGGGGAATATGCAGGGGACACTGAGCACAGGTTTTTGGTATAGGGGTGTGGGTGCAGGGAGTCCCCGAAATAGAGAGGGATGGGGGGCTGGCACACGGGGAGCTTGTGGGGGGCGGACATTGGAGGGACACAAGGAGCCCCGGTGTGTGCAGTGAGCTTGGCTGCAGAAGCTGGTGAGGGATGCCCGGGTGGTACTGGATGGCCGGGGCGTGGTGAGGAGGGCCGGGGCTGTATATGCCATGTTCTGTTCTGACTATGCTGGTGAATTCTGCACTATGATTGTGGGACTTCTGTTAAGATTTACATGCATTCACCCCACAAGGGCTGTTTGCCCTTAGAAAGACTCTGAGGACTATTTCTGGGGACTCTAAAGCAGGGAAACTGAGGCAGGGAAACTGCCTGTCATGCTGTGCCCTGCTGCAAGGGAGCACGCCAGTCAGGGCTACTCCTATGACTGTTCCCCTGTGTCCCTCATGTAGTGTTGAAAACCATTCAGCTACTAGTGTAGATAGGAGGAAAAGGCATTTTCAACACTGTTACACACAGTCTAATGATGGTCTGTCTATATAGGGGAAATCTTCTAAAGGGTAGAACCCCAGTGCAGCTAGCTCCATAGAGACCCCGTTTATCCAGGACTCTCCCACTCTTACAATAATGGTGTTGAGGAGTCTAGGAGACACAGCTGTTTAACATTAGCAGCTAACCCGTTTTCACCATGAGTATTGCGGAATCCAGGGGGACCCTGTTGCTGATGGTTGGTGTCAGCACTGGGTCATTTTCTTAGCCTAGACAGGTCCTAGAGATTCGCTTGACAGTGATCTAGTAATTTCCCCATTCCCCTCACTTTGAAAGTGTCTTCTCGTAATGCTGCCAGACACGGTTCTGTTAGGGTTCTGGACTATATGTGAAGTGAGTCCTGCATTCCTAAGGAGTCCTTGAGTAGAGCTCTTTTTTCAAACTACACTAAAAGATTTTTACCTGTGTTACAGGCGAGCTGAGTTTTTAAATCCCCTTTTTGAGATCCTCTCAATTGCACTTCTCTGGTGCAAGTTCCACTCCTTTCACCCCTCCCTGGGTGGGATCACGCAGTCCTATTACCACGCTTAGACTGGGGCAGTGTGTTTGTTTGGCACCTGTGAGTCCAGCAGCTGGTTCAAGTGACTCAGAAACAGCTTCTTCTAAACAAAGCGTTATTTTATTCACCCAAGCAGAGGAGAGGGATAAAACAACAAAAGTCCTATGCCTGGGTCGTACCTAAACTTTATTCTTTTCTTGCAAGTTTTGCATAAGTTCCACTCAATCCAGACCCCTGTGTTCCTGGCCTGGGAGAGTCAGACAGCTCTGTAGCATTCTCTCTCTTTCTCTCTTTGCCAGAGACTCATCTCCAGCTCCTGCGTGCTCACCTCCTCCCTTGCTCAGCTAGGATTTTTAATGGTTTACTGCGTCTTTGATCCTAGGCCCTGGGAAAAATTAACCTCCAGCCTGGCTGGAGCCCAGCGGGTGGATATTTCCCAATTAATAGCTCCCCCGTTGTTTCCTTTAAGATTTTGGCAGGAACTTATTTGTTGTCGTTTTGTTTCCTGTTTGCTTCCTCCTAACAGCCTCTTTTGATTAATTCCATGCAGTTAGGCCGGATAATATTAAACAGGTAAACTGAGATATATGATAGTCATAACAAATACCATAGATAATTCCTTTGTTCCCCACAATTTGCAAGCCCTGAGTGCAGACTTGGGTATTGCTTCTTTTGATTGATTTTTTTAAAGGAGGGCAGGTCCTGCATTCACTTTGCTGCTGCATGGGAAACTGAATCATGATCTTGACATTTGTCAGGGAAGTTAATTTTCAATTGGTTTTCTAAGATATGTTGTAAACTTTGGGCCTGATGGTCAGCTGCTATAAACTGATGTCAATGGAGTGACACTGATTTGCACTAGTTGGAGGTTTGGCCTTTTACGTCTCCGTTTATATTTTCTCATTGAACTTCTGCAGTGTTATTTATTCTAAAAAGCACTTAAGTTCACCTGTAATGTACAGCAATGGAGGTTGAAGCAAAATTGATCAACCCCCTCCCCTAGGTGTTCAATTGCTAACTCAGCTGTTAAACTAAACCCCATCATTATTATTGGCTAAAAAAAGACCGCACCTATTGTTTTAAATGTTACAGGAATTATTGCTTTTTATATACCCTAATAAACACAGCTCTTAAAATCCATACATTTCTCAGTTTCACTTTGGGAAGTTCTCTAACCCTTTATGGAATTATCCAGCCTCTGGTATTTTTTTCCTCATTGTCACCTATTTTAAAACACTTGTTTTGCAGAGACCACGACTTTGATTACTTGGAGTTCCGTCTCTGGATTGGCCTGTGGTCAGCCTTCCAATGTCTTGTTCTGGTTGCTACTGATGCCAGCTTCCTGGTCAAATACTTCACTCGCTTCACAGAAGAGGGATTTTCCTCCCTGATCAGCTTCATCTTCATTTATGATGCTTTCAAGAAGATGATCAAGTTAGCAGACTATTACCCAATCAATTCCCATTTTCAAGTGGACTATATCACATCTTACTCCTGTGTCTGCATGCCACCAAAGCCAGGTAAGAGAATACCTTGTTAGCTCATTGACTTTCAAATAGATGCTCTCACTCGTGCGCTCTTTCTGTCACGCTATCACTGTGACATCTAATTTAACAGTTAAATTGACTCTATGCAGATGACGCCAACACAAGGGGCTGAGCACCATGTAAGTTCCAATAAAGCCCTCTATTGAGGCTTTAAGTGGCACATAGGTCTTGTGAATTACACCCTAAGTGCTGATCTAAATTTCTCTGTAGGCCTGGCATCTGGGGGCCATCATGTACATCATTACCAAGAAAGGGAGATGGTCCCCTGTCTTCTCCTTCCCTCACATAGCTGTCATCCTTAGTTTTGAATGACATTTCTCTAAGAGCCTGGGAAAGGAAAGAAAACGATCATTACGTCAACAGGCTGGGGACACACGGTGTCTGTATACACGGCACCTTTCTTCCAAAGTGCAGGGGATTGGCTACGCAAGGCTGGTATATGAATAAGAGGGGTGTGTGTGTGTGTGTGTGTAATACAGTATTTTTACGTAATAGTTGTAGGGGATAAGGCCAAACAGTTGTGCCTATTACCGTAGAATGTGCGTAATGCAAATGAAGTTTTAATAGGCACAGGTGGAAGCAACCAGCTAAAAAACCGCAAATACGAAAATGTCCCGAGACATTTTAAACAATGATGACTGAGTAAGAAGTTTGGCATGCAGACAAAGTAAACGGAGTGTTACAGCATTGTACCTGCCAGACAGGAAAACAATCAGGTCAGTGCTACCATGTATCTGCCACAGGTTGACTGTAACGGGTTCCACTGAAGTTATGTATTTGTTATCCATTAAATGTAGATCTGTTAAGAGTGGGATTCTCAAAAGTGCTCAGCATTGGCCCAGCTCTGCTCCCATTGAAGTCAGCAGGAGCTTTATTATTTATTCCTCAATGGGAGAAGAGCTGAGTTAGGCCAACCCTGAATGCTTTTGAAAATCCCACTCTAGACAGACAGCATTTTAGCTGTCCATTTAAATGACTTAGATTTTAAGTGAAATGGATCCAGGCGGAGTGGGGAAAGGAAACGTATGTGAGTCTGTATGTTTGGGGGGGAAACCCTTGTGCTTGTGTAAAAACAGAGATTTGTACCTGGAAATGTGACGCTGATCCTAGCCTTTGTGGTGGGAGGGGAGGGATGGTAGTGTTTAATTCATTCACAGTCATGAAATCCTCATTTTAGAATTTCAGTTTCACCTTGTTTACATTGTAACCATATATTTATTTTAGAGGAAAAGGCAGAATAAACGAATTACCGGTCTTCGGGGTAACTGTAGTGTGCTGTTGCTCACATCACCCCCTAGAGAGATTTCCACACCAGACTCTGGTTTAATTAACGAGTGGCTGTGTGCATATGGTCTCACCCCAGCCCTTACACTTCAGAGCACACCCTAAACTCACTGCGTAGTTCGGCAATCTCACATCTTCGGGAAGGGCTGGGATTCACAATGGCGAATCGGGCCCTCTATCTGGCTCAATCCCCTGCTTCCATGTTCTGTATTATTAGGAGCACTGAATTCACACAGATAATTAGGTATGAAATCCTGGTGCACTAAACAGTGTCTATAAAAATTCTGTCAAATACCTCTCCATGTTTCCTTGGTCTTCTCACTCGCCCAGGTGTTATTTCCTTGGGGATCCATTGCCCCTTTAGGGCACAGCACTGCCCCCAGGAAGAGTACTGGAGGCCTTCTGCCTCTCAGAGCTCAGTGCACAGGGGAGCCCACAAGCTGCTACGCTTATTTAAGAGATGTTGCATCTTCCCTGCCCCTTGTGCCACCTGTTACGTAGGGGGAACAGAGCCCTGGTTCTGTCTGCCTGCCGCCAGGCACCAGGCTTCCCTTTTTGATTTGTCTTGGAAGCAATCCTGCGTCTCCATGAGCGCACATAAACTAGCCAGAACTAGCCCATAGCTATAAGAGTATTCTCCATGTTACACCACTCAGAATGATCTATAGGTGGGATTTTCAAAAGCTTCTAAAGGAGTTAGGAATCTAACCTCTATTGACTTTCAGTGGAAGTTGGGTATCTAACTCCCTTAGGCACCTCTGAAAATCCCATCCTATAACCTGAATGCTCCTTGGGCGAAAACGGAGACATTATTTTGAAGGAATCCAATTGTTTTTATGGCCAGCATATTCTTATAACAATAAAAACCAGGTCTTTCATCCCAACGTGCTTTCCTAGCAAAAGAATGTGGTCCTTGAGTAAATAATATTTTAACTGGCAGATTACTTGTTTTTCAGCACCGGGATGGTATGTAATGATGACTTAGCAACTGCACACAGGGAGATTGTGACATTTTGAACCAGGAAGCAAAGTTATGGGAAAATTAGAAAATCTCATGAACAAACCCCTTCTCCCCATACCTAGCATTAGCACGTTCCTTATTCAAGGGACAATCTTGGAATTTCATGGAGGATACTCTCTCACGCTCCTCCAGATTTGCACATCAGTCCACGTAAATGCCTTGACGACATTACCAAGATCTGCAAGGGAAAGATGAGGCCTTACCCTTCTGCCCAGGCATAAATGGAGACAGCTAGTCCTGACCTCGGCTGTAATGTGGTTATCTACATGCCGTCAATAGTTCAATCAGACCTGCAAATTATGAACTCTGGTACAAGCATCAGGCACTGCCCCTTCGCCATCCCTACCATAGCTTCTGGTTGATTCTCCAAACCTGCCAGTGTTCAAGTCTTCTCTGGATTGAGCCTCCTTCTGCTAGCTCTCATCCATATTCCTCTACACATGGGGTCAGTGACTTCAACATGCCTGCTGGATCAGTTGAGATTGGAGCCACAAAATTGGGTGTCACCAAAACCCTGCTCCTGATGTCCCTTGTTCCCCTCCCCTAATCACCCCATCTAAACCTTGAACGAAAAGGGTGACAAGACGGCTCCTGTGGTAAAACCCCATGAGAGTGCTCTTGGGACTGATGAGCAATCTCTCAATGTAATCTGGGATCTCACAGCCTGGAAGGACGGGAGCCACTCCTGCGTATTCCTGCTGGTAAATCTAGAGTACCCGTGTCACAGGCTTTTTGCTGGAGTGTTGAGTGGAACAAATCCTGTGATTCAAAGGCTGACAGCGTGTGGGGGAAGCTACTGGAGAAATTTCCCATATCTAGCTGTGGGGAACAATGGAAAGAAGAAACATCATCTAGAAGGAAGAAGAAAATAATCTGCTCCAGGTTTTACACTAGGCTCAGAGCAATCTGGGAAAGGAATTTGCAAGTCTTGTTCCCGGAAAACAGTGTCGCATGACAAAACGCCCCTCGCAACTGGCATTAACTGGCATCCTATTAGGTAGTCTCAGCCGAAGGGCCCGGGGTTAAGTGGGCATGCCAGCTGCGCTGCTCTTATCTCTGTAGCTGGGCCTTTGGGTTGGGTCTGAGGCGCATTAGCAGGGTGGTTTCCACTGGCCATATTTCATTTGTTAAATAGCTTGTTTAGTACTTCAGCCTTGATGCTGGCCAATTGGCACCTTTCAAAAGCCTTAAATTGATGTGTTTTTCTCTCTCACACACGTGTGCGCCCCAAAGGGAGCTTTCTCTTTTCTTCTGAGTCTGTTTAAAAAAAAATGGGAATACATTTGCATTTAAATGAATAGTTTTCCAACTCAGCAGCTCATTGTGGTTACTAGGAGAGACTCATCCCCTGCAGCTCAACAGTCAGTACAGCAGCAAAGTCACGGGGGTGTGGGCAGGGAAGCGCCAGGTAGGAAATAGCACATTTTTCAAGGTGTGCAGCCTCCTGCAGTTTGCTTACATGCTGTGTCTCATTGTTGACTTTTCTGGGGTGGGCGTGCTTAAAAACGAACGATGATTAAAGGAAAAGCCACAATGCGTCACTGCAGTTTCTCAGGGTTTGTTCATAGTAAAAGTGCTAACTTGTCCCTAGTGTGCCATATTCAGAGAGCTGCATGTGACTTGAAGAGGTTCTTTGTATTCAGACCCCTTGTACGGTTTAAAGCATAAATGGCTTTCTGCAAAAGAACCTGCTTCTTTTTAACCACAGTATCTGTAGATCTGCATGCTATGTGCAGTGTGATACACTATCCTGCTGAATTTCATTTTACTTGGCTCTGTTAATTGTTTGAACACACTAGCGTGAGTAATTCAAACTGTTTTATACTGCTGTTCTGGATCACCTGTGAAAGAGAGACAACCATATAGCATTGCTGGAGATGTGTGCCTTGGAATCAAGAGGGAAACAAGATGTGCAAAGACAGGATTTGGTACGACGCCCTTGCTTCCCCTGAAATCCTAGGACAGAATTTCTGTCAATAGGGCACCTTGTAATATGTAAGCAATGACAAACAATAGATTGTTTAGTTTTCTCTTGATGCTTCTCAGGGGCTCTCCGAGTCAGCTGGCTTTTCTACTTGAGAAAAGTTAATATGTAGGCTAGGAAGAATTCAACTTTAATTTCTTTTATAATTTTAACTAATATCGATACTGATTTTTCAACTTTTATTGATTTTACATTTTCGTAGTTGTGGGAAATTATGTGGAGGGGTCAGACAATTGGGGGTGCAGACAATTATTTAATTACAGTAAATGTTGAGATTCAGAAAGTTAAAGCTTGATAAGCATCAAAACACAAATCGTCAATGTCACATGTTAACGTATGCAAAGTAAATCTCTTTACATCAAATTCGAATAAGTTCTCAAGCTGCATTTTTTCTCACTTTGCCTAGCTGCAAATTTTGATGATGATCAATGGAAATATTTTTCTTTTGCTGGTTGTGGGTATGTCTGCACTACGTGCTTCTTTCAGCGGCGTGTAGCTTATATACGGGTGTAGTGCTCCTAGCGCAGGTTAATACAGCAATGTAGACCGTGAGGCGCAGCATAGGGGAGTAACGACATGCCTGAAGTATGTGCTTGAGTACATACCCTACACAGCTCTCTACTTGCCGGAGCCATGTCTCTCCATCTATGCCATTATTTTTAAGTGTCCCGCTGCCTTTCTTCGGCTAGAGCCCTTCTCCACCACAGAGAGAGACTCCAGCAGTGGGGAAAGGCTGTGGGGTGTAGTGCCGTAGAGGTGTACGGTGAAATTGACGTTATCGACATTTACCAATAAAACCTAATCTTTCCAGGTCTCTTAATACGTATGACAATAGTGCCTGTAGTCTCATGGGGGCAGAGCCTGGTACCTATGAAGAGTAACACTTTACACTGCAAGTAGTTGCGCTGAAGTCAGCAGGGCTACACATGGAGAAAGGTGCTATTCAGTGAGAGTTAAGAGTATTGAAAACGGACCCACAGTCATTTGAAAAGAGGATGAAAAAATAGGCTTGAGATTTAAAACTTTAATTTTGTGAAAATAGAATTCCAATCCTTGGTTGCTTCCATAAAGCACTTGATAGGCATTTTATTGCTTACCTTTCCGGGCTTCAACTGGTAACATTGACATACATTTTACCAATGAAGAAGTTGACTACAGAGTCCGTTTCTGCCAGCCTTATGGTATCTTTCTTTGGGAATGATCCCATTGATTTCAGTGTGACTACCCATAAGGTGCTATTTAATGAGAATTAAAGTGGCAGGATCTGCCCCTAAGGGCTTTGACCAAGACTACTTGGCTACTCATTAACAGAGGGGGGAGCAAGCCCAAGTCCTGGCTCATAGTTCCCTTCTGTAACCGCTACTGACAGCATTTAACTCTAGACAGCATTACTAATACCTGCTAAAACAACTCCATAATCATCCTGTCTGTAATCAGTGTCTGCTTTCTTTTAAAATGTATAATAAATGACTCCACTGAAAGGTGTTTAATCCTCTTATTTAGTCTTTATGTAACACAGAAAGGGTAGGTTAAAAAGGCAAAAGGTGGCATGGTCACAGATGAATAGTTTGTTTGGAGGAATGCTTGATGCAGTCTCGGCTTTCGGTTGTGCTTTCCCTAAGCTTTGCACCCCCCTTTCGCAGTTCCTTTTTCTGTTGCAAAAATGAACCCCGGGTCATTGTAAGCCTCCCTGCTTAGTATCTTTAATACTAAGTGAAAGTGAAAAGCAGTGCAGTCATGGGTGAAGTGCAGCTGAAAACCCACAGTGGGGCTGTTGAGAGGAGACATGCAGAACAGGAAGGGCCAGGACACTTAGTGGTTTTTGAAGATCTAGAAATTTGCTTATCTAGTTTGTTTCTTTACTTTGAAAACTTATGTGTATATGGTGATAGGATTCACTCTGTTCCACTAGACTCATTAAATGTAAAAGGCCTGACTCTTTATTGTCCTGCACCTTGCGTGGTTACCTATACCAGCGCAAAATAGGTGTCAAATGCTACCATTATGATTTTGTAGCATTTTACACCCTCTCTGCAGTGCATCATTGACTGTACAAGGTGCAGGGCAATGGTGAAACATGCCCCCAAAGCAGCAGATTATGCCTCTCCTACTCATACAGAGCCTACACCAGGAGTTAGGTAAGTGGATTTTTCACACCTGTGAGCGATGTACCTATGCCAATGTAAGTTTTCAGCGTAGACCAGCCCTTACTCTGCAGGAAGTTCCTCCACATTCAGTCTAAGGGGGAAGGTGCAACTCAACATGAGCAAGGGGGTCAGACTATGGCCCAAAGTAACTTGGAATCCGGGTGATACTATCAGTGTCTTCATAACGCTTCTCAGGGCTGTAAAGCCTCATGGCAGAAAGTATCATAAGCAGCACTAGGTCACCCATTATAATACTTTATTTTATTGTCAGCAAAAAACTCAGTCCCCCCCTAACTTTACCTTAAGCATCGGAAGATGGAATAAAAAGACAAATGGCAGATTAGCTAAAAGACATTCCTAATTCTAGGGGATTTTGTGTAACTCAGTAGTAGGGGATCTCTTCCCAGTGTTGTTTTCTATACATATAGAACATATCAAATCTTACTGGGAGTGAAAATACAAGAGGGTGATAAATTGCCAGGGACTGTGGTGTTGTGAGGTTTGTTTTTGTAAAGTAGGTTCAGGTAAGGATTTATTGATTCTGTAAGGAGTCCGCTCAGCTGATGGTGAGAGAGCGATCTTTGCTCATGCTGAGATTTATACTTTCAGTTGTTTTTGTTCTTGTTGCAATTAAGATTTGGCTCCAGCGCTGTTGAACCAGCGCTCTGTTTGCATTGTAAGTTATTACATCCTGCTCCGCACATGGCAGCTTCAGAAGGCCACGGAACAAGATTTCCAAGGAATTGCGTCTCGGACCTTTGGGCAGGGCGTTGCCTGCAAAGAGCTAACAGGGAGTTTCATTATCATTGATTTTTCTCCTTCACCATCCCGGTACTCTTCTACATACGCTTATGGCCACAAAAAATCCCCCCCCCGCCCCCACACCTTTTAAACTAACGCAACTCGGAGCTTGATTAGTAATTGTATGTCCCGTTCACTAGAGATGCCCCTGTTAGTCAGTTGACGGGGTGACGGATGTTTAGCCTAGAGTTCTGCCTTCAGCACATATAGCTGATGCCTCATGGCTGCCTGTGCTCTGTTCAGTTGGCACAGAGCCTCCTCACACGTTGGGCAGGCTGTAGCTGTCAGGGGTGCTATAAGTGCCAAATAAGGACTCGTTTTAGGTGAGCAGGCTGCATTATGCTGCAAGTGACATCTCTTCTGTGGAAATTTCCCCCATAATCGTGGCACTGAAACGTTGGTATACCATGCCTGCCTGCACGATGGAGGATAGAGAGACGTCTCTCACCGCAAGCATGGTTGGCCTTGTTCTAGGGGGTGGAGGAAGAAGGCGCACATTAAATCAAAACAAAGCTGTTGAAATTGTCCGCAGGATTTTTGGTACCCTGGAGTCACTGCATGTCCCCGTACATGAGAACTGCCCGTCAAGAGTTTGAGCCTCACACTTGACCAGTCTGGATATTATACAGAAAATGTGCCCCAGCTTGTAAATTGGAGGTGGGGGGGGGGGGGAGGAGGTGGTGTTTTAAAAAAAACCCATTCAGTTCCTGGAGGAAAGGAAGCCGGGCCAGCCTTAATGCTCCTGTGCTTCCCCCCGATTGTCAAGGCAGTGTTCAACCTTACTGCTCCTCTGGACACTGCTGCTGGGCAAAAAAAGGCTCCTTCCATCTATGGGTAGCCGTGAAGCTGCACTCCTCCTTGACAGACGTGGCCCTGAACACAACTCACCTATGCTACTCACGACCTCCTTGCTGGATTACTGCAATGCCCTGAATCTGGGAATGAGTGAGGCTGCTCTGAACACGCTTCAGCTAGTTCAGTGTGTGTCCACCTGCTTGCTTAGCATTACATGGAGACATGAACGCCACCACTCAAATGCCACAGAAATTTGGATTTAATTCAATCTCCTAGTTTGGCTCTTCCAACCGCCCAATAGCCTTGGGTCCAAGTTATCTCCAGCAACATCTCTCCAATAACAGTGAGGTCTTACTAGTAACACAACAACTGCAATCAGGAACAAGAGAACTGTAAAGATGGAAAGTGAGAATGGCGAGAGCAGGGAATAGGGGTTTCTCTGTGGTTGGGCCACAGCTGCTACTAGAGATTAGAATAGCCTTGAGTTTTACCACATTCCAGACTCATTGTAAGACCCATCTCTTGAATGTAGCTTTTCCCCATAACTACCGCCTCAGGGAAGGCAATAGGGAAGAAAGAAGTGGGGCTGGACAAGAATCACTGGAGGAAACAGAACAAAGACAATCCATTGCTGTGTATTCAGGGATACGAGGGAGTAGAGGAAAGAAATGCAACATGTTGCTTTTAGATGTTGCTGGCTTTGTAAATTTTTGTAAGGCTTCCCAATACCACAGTGATGAGCACAACAAACAGATAGGTGGAGAAGTCCTTCAGGAATGAAGTCTGAGTAGATATGAAGAGTGTGTGCTGTGAAAGAGGAGAGGTTGCTGAGTGATGGCGCGGACTTCAGGCTTACAAGTTTATAACCTGTTGGTTTCAGTTCAGTGCTGGCCTTCATCTTAGGATGTGACAGTGCAGTGGTAATTGTTGGACTCTACCTTCTTGTGTGTTTCTGCTCAGGGGGAACAAACTATTCTGTGCACTAGACCTTTTACCTGGTACGTCAGGTCTGCACATAGGATTTTGACATGATTGGAGGAACATGCTGAAAAAGGAACTGTAGTGCCCGAAACAATGCCAGAAGAGACATTTACTGCATACGTTGTAGTGCTGTTGTTGAAGGAGGGGAATGTTTCATGTATTCATGCTCAAATCCTCACTCCACATTTCTTGACTGGTATATTTTTCATGATTGCATTTCATCCCCACTACCAAATAGGTTTGAATTTGAGATACAAACATGTTTCCATGCCAGACCCATATCAATAGGGATGAAATATGATCCTGATGGAAATCTGGTTGCAAAATCTGGAGTAAAGTTTTAGGGTAGGAATACATGACGTCTTCGCAAGGAGGAGGAGGATAACCCACCTGTTGTGGGACTGGAAATCTTCTCTAAATTTAAATATATCCCATTAGTTATACAGTCCACCTTGCTATCATAGTGCTATAAAACAAAATCATACCTGTTTAGTTTCTCTAATGCAGTACGATTTATACTATGCACTATTTTAATGTAACTGAAATATTCTTATTGATGATAAAAGTATTTATTTGGGTTTTGGAAAACACAGAAACATACTTGGAAAGTATCATTTTCAGGCAAGTCTCCTGTCTAAATGAACCTTAAAAACCCAACTGACTTGTAATGCTACAGTGGTAAAGTTCATACCCCTATGTCTGTGGCACAGTGCGAGTTGTGAATATATTTCTTTACCAAGCTCCTGGCTAGTATTATCGACTAGTATTATCGACTGCTCCTTTTTTAAAATTTATTTATTTTATTGTAGCCAAGAGGTTTAAATTTGGAACGAATAGGCATTTATGAATTCTGAGTTTACAGTGAAGTTCCATAGTCTTGTCATGTGACTAGTAAAGTAATCCATTGTGATAACTTTTTATTTTATTTTACTGTGAATGCCAAAGGCAGTCATACAGGTTTAAGTATGAAGTGTTACCCGGGTTTCTTATGATGCTGTATTTTTTTAGAACGTGTCTTCACTGCAATGTTAGCGCAAGCTATAACTTGAATTTTCCCCCTAACTTGATGCCTGTCCAGTCCCCACTCACAAATTTGTATCTCAGATTCAGGAGTGCTTTAAGCTTGAGCTGTCCTGGCAATGGGGATTGGGGGAAGTGTTGAAGTTGGAGTGCTGCTGATGCTCAAACTTCTCATGCTGTGGGGATGCAACAGCTCGAGTTACAACAGCTCATCAGCTGCTAATCCAGTCCCTCTGAGGGTACGTCTACACTACCCACCGGATCGGCGGGTAGTGATCAATCTATCGGGGATCGATTTATCACGTCTAGTGTAGACGCGATAAATCGATCCCCGAGCGCACTCCCCATCAACTACGGAACTCCACCTCCATGAGAGGCGGAAGCGAAGTCGATGGGGGAGTGGTAGCGGTCGACTCGCTGCCGTGAGGATGGCCAGGTAAGTCGACCTAAGATGCGTCGACTTCAGGTACGCTATTCACATAGCTGAAGTTGCGTATCATAGGTCAACCCCACCCCCCATCCCCCAAGTGTAGACCAGGCCTGAGACGCTAATGAAATCATTCTGTGTTGCTCCAGTGTCATTTTGCCATCTGGTTGCTCTCACGTGAGCCAGGCAGCTCCAGTGGAGTAATCTGAGCCCAGGTCTACACTGGGTGGGGGTCGACCTAAGATACGCAGCTTCAGCTATGGGAATAGCGTAGCTGAAGTCGACGTATCTTAGGTCGACTTACCCCGGCGTCCTCATGGCGGTGAGTCGACTGCTGCCACTCCTCCATCGACTCCACTTCCACCTCTTGCGGCGGTGGAGTTCCGGAGTCGACGGGAAGAGCACTCGGGGATCGATTTATCGCGTCTACACTAGACGCGATAAATTGATCCCCGACAGATCGATCACTACCCGCCGATCTGGCGGGTAGTGTAGACCTGGCCTGACTGAACTAACTCAAGCTAACTGTTGCAGGCAAACAAGCCTGCAGGACTTGTGGGTCATTTGTAAACTTTTCTTTGGGCTGTTTTCACTTGAGCTAAGATGATAGCAAATATTATTTGCTATTACTTTTAATAAATTATGATAAGTTTTCTAACATCTTAAATTTGTTCCCATTCTTAGCTGTTTAAAGACCACGTTCACAACGCTTCATTTTCTGTCTTCTCTTTCAGATAATAGTTCAGTATTTAATGAGACAACGGCAGCGTCAGTTGATTGGCTGACCAGTTCCTCTGCTGCGACGGTAAGTGAGGCTTACATGAAAGCAGGCATTGAAAACCTCAGTGTGCTGTTCAATTATGTGTTTGAAATAGATTGGCACCTCTGCGCTACTGGTGCTTTTACTCTAAAAAATGGATTAAAAATAGAGGGGCGGTTTCTAAGCAACGTTCTAGTCCCATTGCAAAGAGCCAGAGAGGGAGTTATTGCTCCTTTTATTAAAAATAATCAAACCACAGTCCCATACTGGATAGTTACTCCTACGTTGTTTTTCCAGTCTTGCTTTGGGAACATGTGATGTATAACCTGCTGTTTGTGACCGTGGCCTTGCACGGGAAAAGGTGGCACAGGTGTAAGTGAGCTTACCATCTCACTTTCTCTCCCATAACCGTGATGCAGTGGATCCGGTACTTTACAAGTGAATTTTATTTTAAGTATTCCTCTTACTTGTAGTGCCATTTGTGCACCTATGGTAGGCGGTTTGCCCACGGAGATGCGCTCACTTCTTTCAGCAACCTTTTAAGCCACTAGCGGTGCAGACACAGGAGTACAGGTGCATATTTTTACAAAATATATTATAATTCTGTATACCCCCAACATTTGAAACGCCAGTGGAACTCACGAGGTGTGTTCAGACTTAAACAATTTAAACTGCGTGATTTCATGTCACATCCCTATTCCCTACAATGCGTTGTATGTTTATTGTCCATCTTGGATCTTAAAAAACTTTAGGGCAGGAAGGTTGTCTTTGATATCTCTTAGTGCCATGCTCTCCTATGGTGGTATAGAAATAGTTTGGACACCGTTAATATCCTCACAGTGTTGTTACCTTTTGCCTAATAGGGAACAGCATCATAGTACCAATGTTAATGCTGTAGTATTGTTAATTACTTGCAAACAGTAGGCCCCATCCTTGTGATTGGGGTTGGTCCCGCTTCGAGCAGGGGGTTGGACTAGATGACCTCCTGAGGTCTCTTCCAACCCTGAGATTCTATGATTCTGTGATTGTGTAGGTCAGCATTTGTGCCCATGAGGCCAGTGGACTCATAGTGGCTGGAGGGACCTTCCCACACAGATCTGATCAGGGCTATAGTTCTAAAGATGTTAACATGGATCGCTGTACTCGTTCTCTCATTACAAACTTTAATTTGCTGTAGTTTGGGCACATGAGAGCTCACCTGGGAGGCAAACTTTTGGAAGAGAAGGAGAAAAGAAATAGAACTTGGTGGTTTCAAATGTTTGTTTGGTTTCCTGAATGAAGACTAACTTGGGGTTTAAAACAGGAAATTTTACCTAAGAATGCAAAGCTGCTGGCTGGGGTTTCTTTTTTTATTATTATTATTATTATTTATTTATTTATTTAGTAAGTATTTATTATTTTGTTTGTATTACAGTAACACCGAGAGGCCTCAACTGAAATTGAGGCTGGGTTGTGGTAGGCACTGTACAAACACATAGTAAGAGAGAATCCCCGCCCTAAGGTGTTTACAATCTAAATAGACAAGACAAAGGGTGTGTGGAGGGGAGGAGACCGAGTCCAAGTGACTTGCCCAAGGATACCCAGCAGGTTGATAGCAGAGCCAGGAATAGAAGCTAGGTCTCCTGATGCCTAGCTAGTTGCCCTAAGCACTGGACTACGCTGCCTTCCTGGTGTCTCCTTTTAGTCTTCTAAGATTTTGTTATTGTGCCTATGTGCAGTCACTGTGGTACTTCAGCGGCTGAGTTCCGCTCTTTCACAGGGACTGAAAATTAGGTCCTAATTGTTCAGCTTCCCTTCATAGTAAATGATGCTTTTAAAAGTGATGAGCAGCCCCAAGCGCTAGTACAATACTACCTGTCAAGGCTCTGGAGGCCGCCTGTCAGGAAGAGAACGCCAGTTGCTACTTCGGTTTCATTAACAGGAACAGCTCTTCTCACTATTTGTGGATTTTGCATTCAATTTTCAGGCTTGGGGAAAGGCTGGAGAAGTGCATAAGGGGAAAGTGACTGACTAATTTAGGGGCTGGGGGTGTGAAGATATTAAAAAAAGCCCAGTTCAGAAGAGGAAGCTGGTGCAAATAACCCAGCAGGTCATATTTCCAGATGCTCTTCTGTGGGACAGGGTCCACCGCACCGGATATCCCCCTCCCTTAAAGCCCCACATGCCAACATCCTTCCTGCGACTGAGAAGGACTGGACGGTGCTCCCTTCAGAGCTGATCAGCATCTCTCCTGAATCAGCCAGAGAGAGAGAGACATCAGGCGCACTCTCCCCATGGGAGCTGAACAAGCTGCTTCGGTAGCACTCCCAGCCAGGGGGAGTCGGACACCGGACCCAGGGATTAATACCTGTTCCCTTGCATGTGCCAGTGTAGAGAAATAACTCCCGGACCAACTCAGTGTTTTCCCTCAAGCAGTAAGCTTCTTTATAGTTTTAGAACAAAACAAATTGTTAGGGGCACGTGACGCTGTTAAGAATGAGAAGAACAGTCCTATTCTAAATCCTTCTAGACAGCCAGGGAAGGAAATGTGCTGAATCTTTGAATGTACTGTGACAAAGTGAGAGAGCTTCAGGGTACTTCTTGGAGTTGACATATCTCATTTATCTGCGGGTGCAGAACCCTTACCAGTGTACTTCCACTGACAGCCAGCCCTGGTGGAAGGGCATCTTATTGGTCCATGTGTTGCCCTCTCGGTGCTTGCGGGCTAATCTCCAAGCTGGAAAAGGAAACCTCTGTAATAAAACATTGTGACTCTTTGGGTAAAGACAGTGCAACCAAGTAGTCCCAAAACTTTCCATCTATTTTAAATCTGTGAATGGGCTCTGGTACTTCAGAGTACAGAGCCCTTCGGTGTACCTGTCAGTTTCAAATGTGCTGCCTCTTGAATGATTTAGTTAATGGCGAACGCTTCTGATGAGGGGTGTTTGTTTTATTTTAATGACATGGTAATGGGGAAAAGGCTCATGAGGAAACCTCCTTTTTTTCTCTTGTGCCTCTGGTGACCCAAACACTCATTTTCTTTGAAACATTCACAATTAACGCTCTCCAGTGGTTCATTTATGAAGCCACTGGAGTCCAAGACCTAGTGGTTTAACCCTCCAGGAATACACATTCAAAATCCGCATGTTGGAGGCAGGCACAAAATCTTAGTTCTGTCTTTATCTCCCTGCTCTGAAAACATCCACCCACTTAGCCTTTTGTTCCGGGCTTGAAGTTAGCAGTGCAGGCAGATAGGGAGAAATCTTGCCGACAGGGAACCCGTTTTTGCTTCTTTGTGCTTCAGAGAGAGAAAATGCTGAGCGTGCAAATGTGGCCGCACTGTGTCAGGTGGATAACTGATAGTCTCCCCCCTTCCCCACACCCTCCATCATTATCAGCAAAATCACACCTCAGTTCAACTACAACTTTCTGGATTGGTGAAATTTGCTGAGGAAGCTGCAATATAATACAAGCAGCCTCCCAACACAATTTGATACGTGGTCAATGTTTAGTTGCATGCCTGATGTATATTGATACATGTCTATAAGGGTATGAGATACTAAGGGCTGGTCTACACTAGGGGGTGGAGATCGATCTAAGATACGCAACTTCAGCTACGTGAATAACGTAGCTGAAGTCGAATATCTTAGATCGATTTTTAAAAGTACTTACCCGGTCCACACGGCAGCAGGCAGGCTCCCCCGTCGACAGCGCTTCCTCCGCTCGCAGAGCTGGAGTTCTGGTGTCGACGGGGAGCGGTTCTGGGATCGATTTATCGCGTCTAGACGAGACGCGATAAATCGATCCCAGAACATCGATAGCTACCCGCCGAATCGGGCGGGTAGTGTAGACGTAGCCTAATAGACACATACTGTGGTTATGTGTGTGTATCCTCCAACAGTAGGCATCTCCGGGTCTTAAATTAATACAAAATTCTAGTACAATTTTGTCTGTCCACTAGTTCAGCATTCCACTTCTAATAGGGTGACCAGATGTCCCGATTTTATAGGGACAGTCCCGATATTTGGGGCTTTTTCCTATATAGGCTCCTATTACTCCCCACCCTCTGTCCCGATTTTTCACACTTGCTGTCTGGTCACCCTAACTTCTAAGCAACTGATTTTTTTTTCCTGATTCCTTGTGTGGTTGCTTAAGGGAATGCCATCATATTGTATCTCCTATTTCAATCTGAAAATGCTGTGACTACTATAGTAATAAGGAACATTTAAGATTCCTGTAAAGATTAATAGTCGTATCTTTTTGCGTGTTTGTGGACTATGTGCATTTGACTGCACTTTGTATATAGTTTGTTTCCCTGCTTCTGTTATAGTCAGTTTTCTCCATTTGGGTTTTTCTGCAGCATAAGGCAGAAAACACGTTTTTGAAATAGGAAAATGTAACTATAAATGCCCCCCCCAGAATTGGCAGGAGGTTCAGGGATAGGTGTAGCTACCTGAAATTACTTCCGTTTTTGTTTAACACTGTATTTTGAGTGGACAGTGTCCCTTTAAACTGCCCACACCTGTTTCTCACAAGTTTATTTGACGATGCACATACACACGTTGTATTCTTCATTCCTTATGCATTCATATTTGTCCTCTCCTCACCGCACTGACATTGCTGGGGATTATGTACACATAGGGAGAGAAGAGAACTCCATAGACTCTGCTCAGTATTAGGCAATAGATCATTTTCTGACATAACCACACAAGGAAATGAGGAGTCTACAATGTAATTTTAAGTACAAATTGTGTTCTTTATTGGGAATTACAGTGTTATTATCTGTTTTAAAATATTTGAATCCAAGCGTATGCAATTAAGGTTTGCTCACATGCAGAATCCTTTCCAGTGCTACTATAAAAAAGGGCCCAATTCAAGTCCCACAGAAGCCAGTGGAAAAAATTGTTTTCAGTGGGAGTTGTACGGAGTCCCAGGTGAGCTGATGCTTTAAAACATTACTGCAGGGAATGCCTTAAGACTCAATACAGAAACATCCCACTCCTGTTCTTTTCTAATGGCCCCAAAAAGGAAAGTCAAACTGGATCTTGTATATTGCCACTAAATCCATGCAGGGTCTTTATGGTACAATAGACAGCAGAGGTGAACCTCAGGATCTCTCTGATAGATATATAGATATTTTTAAAAGAGGAACACTTTTCTGTCAGGTGTTGGGTAACTCCTTGGGGGAAGACTTCCATACATTTATTTATTTTTTGCTAGATTTAGGCAAACTTACTTTTATGTTCAGTTTTTCAATAGTAATTAAACCAAAATTGATGAAATCAAACATCCCCTTTTCTCAAAGGAGGTTGCCATTTTATTGTTGGCAGCTACAGTTTTCTGACTAGTTCTAGATGCAGCAGTGTTAAAATGAGTCTCAAGAAATCCAAGGCTCAGATTGCCTGACGATGCCCAATACAAAGTCTGACAAGGGAATTGTTTTGCAGTTCTGTCCTTTGCAGTTTAATGTGATTACCGAGATGTGCGTTTTGTGGTGGCGTCTGGTGTTCTCTGGCCATTTTGTGCTCTGCACGCACTGGTAAACTGAGGGCTTCTATGAAATATATAGAGGGACCCCAGAACTGAATTAGAGCTTTGTTTTCAACATAACACCAGGAATGCGTGAAGGCCAGTGTGTTGGTTTACCGGTAGGGCTACACGTTACCCAGAATTAATCAGACTTTGCATCAGTAGCTCAACATACTTCTACCCAGACCAATACAATATGAGAACTTTGTGGAGGTGATGCTCATAACTTTGTTACAGGGGGTCTGACCTGCTACTACCCAGAGCTGGCTCTGGAGTGGTAGCCTCCTACTGTCAAACGACATCAGGCAGTCTTGGGGCCCACTCTGAGGAAGTGCATGGGGTCTCTTCTGCCAGAAGGCCGGTGTGTTGTGCCTTCCCTGATAGGAATAGGTTTTGATTAGGTGGTGTGGGCAGGGAGCAAACTAGAGAAAATGAAATCTGAGCGTTGAGTTTGGGTCTCGGGCCAGCTGTTCCACTTGCACATCAGAACTCTGCATCTGGTTTCCAACTTGATCAGGGAAGCTAGACAATGATTGGCAGGTTGGGGAGGCCCTGCCAGTGGAGACAGAGGCAGATCTCCTTATCCACTGGAGAGGGCAGGGATGAAAGGATATTCTCACTGAAGAGGTGTGTATTGTTTGGTGGTATCACTGACCTACATTTTAAATGTAAAAGTTTGAGGGGGAATCAAGCTTTGCCTTTTGTTTGTGCCCATGCACCTGCTCTGCTGCCCAGTTTATGTTCACTCACTACTCAGTAAACAGCCACACCACTGCGGAGACTTTCATCCTCAGACCATAGCATTGTAGCGCTTGGCTCTCTGTTCCAGCTGCTATTTTAGTGATGAGCAGAGTTACTATAACAGATATTTTCTTCATGGGATATTTTCTTTGCTCTTTAGTACAATAACACGATCAACTGGGCATCTCTGACAAAGGAGGAGTGCTGGAAATATGGAGGCTATCTTGCGGGCAACAACTGCAACTACGTCCCTGACATCACCCTCATGTCTTTTATCCTCTTCTTTGGCACCTACACCAGCTCCATGGCCCTGAAGAAATTCAAAACCAGCCGTTATTTCCCAACCACTGTAAGTATTTCGGTTTATCACTTGGGGGGGAATCTCCTTATTCCTCCGGAGCACAGATAATGTGCTCTTGTTTGCAACTCCTCCTTTTGCGATAGATGCAGGGCAGAAGGACAAACCCCACTACGTGGGGATGCACCCACTGACACTGGATCCTATTTGTTGAAGTAAAACCAATAGTACTGAATTTAGGCAAGTCACGGAATTGCGTATTTTTCAGCTCTAAACTTCCGAACGTTTCTGGAGGGCACAAGTGAGACAGCGGAAGAATTGAAAACTGGGTGGAACCTGTAGTGACAATAACGCTTAAACAGACATTAATTCCAAGCCAAGGGCTGCAGTGATGCAATTGATTAGTACAAATCTCATCAAAGCTTTTGCTTCCAGCATTAAGAATTCACCAAGGCAGAGCCCTTAGTTTATACAGAAAACTGAGCTGCCAGTAGTAGCCAAAGGCCATTTTCAGTGTCCTGATAGTAAAGCTGAGTGCTGCTCCCATTGCATGACTGGATACCTGGTGATCAACAGTCTCCTGTGTGGTATGCCTGAACGTATAAAGAGAAATCACTTTATCAAGTGACACAAAGGTGCAGCAAAAACATAAGTAAGCAACTTCCTATCTGTACAAAAATAAGTTCTCTTTACAGAGTAAAAGTAGTCCAGTGCCCTAGAAATAAGAATATGAAAACAGATACCTCATAAATATGAAGGTTGCAAATTTTAAATGCTCAAAAGTCAGAATATGAAAAGGTTATGGTCCTAGTAGTAATGTTACCTCAGCCACGATGCATTTCCTGTATATTTTATGGTATGCATTTAACAGCATAAATTCTATTGACTCTTTTTAGGGTCTCGTCTAAGAACAGCCTTGGTTAGTGGGCATCTTTTCAATGCCTTAAATAGGCTTTGGATTAGGCTGCTTTTACCAGATTCTGCTACCTTTACTTTCTGAATAATTCTAGTGAAATCAGTGCTATGACTTGAGGAGTAAGATATTACTCAGTGTAAAGATGGCAGAATCTGCCCCTTAGAGAATAAGACAGGAAGAAACAATACAACAAGAGATATGCAAAGAGGTGAGTGAACATGAACGAAAAAGCTAATGTTCTCATAGCATTGTTTGCTCTCAGCCATATTTTACCTCTTAACAGCCTAAATACTGAAGTCCTCTCTCTGTAGGTCAGGCACAGCATGGGGAGGTACAGGAGTGACATCAAGCTTCCTCACCATGCAAATGTGCTTCTGTCTAATCAACAGAAGTTGGTCCATTAAAAGCTGTATTGCCCACCTTGTCTCTCTCTACCTAGAATGGTCAATTGAGGTTTTTCTGTGTGTCTTAAGTTCTCAGTTGGGATGAGGGACTCGTTCAATCTCCATTCCCAGCTGGTCTTCAGCCACCTTGCTGTTTCAAGGGAGATGTCACAGCTCCCCAGAAGGCATCCTACTTCTTGCAGTGGTGGCCTCTAACAGTAGCGGCAGCAGCACTGGGGCTGTCTCAGCAATCCTAGGAAAACAGCACTACTTCAGTTATTGTCAGTTTGTATTTGGGAGGTCGTCTTAGCGACCATAAAGGGCTAGGGACTGAATTTCTATTTTTATAAAGAAAGCATTGGTTCTGCAGCAGTTGACTGCACATGCCCAGACCTCTTCAGTCTTTGAGCTAAAGATTCCTTCTCCTCCTACGTGAGGTGGATTTTTTGAGCCCTGCACATATAGATATAATAACTTCAGTGCAGATTGAGTCTCTTGCCCTTCATGCTGAAGGCAAAGAGGAAGATATTTGATCTCTGAATAGAGGTGTTTCAGTAACACAACTCTTCGCACCTCTCTCCCTACAACAGACTCTTGGCCAACTGATACATAGCCGTGGTGGGTCAGCAAAGCCCAGTTAGAGTCACAGTGACAGCTGTCAAAGGTGAGAGAGGCTGTGAAAAAAGTTCTACTCCTTCCCTCTTGGAGAACCCAGTTTGCAATACTTTGGACAACAGCGTTCCCCGTCCCTAAGATCCAACCCTAATTTCAACAGAGCGAAAACTTTAAAAACAAGGGCACTAGTTTCAGGTTTCTGTACATAACAAACCTTTTTCTTTCTCTTCGAGAACACCCCCCCCCCCCCCCCCCCCGGTGGCATTCTGATTGCGGTAGGATTTATAGTACAGTGATGTTTATGCTCCTGCAGCACTGAAATGGAACTTTTATTATTTTTAATGAAAAGAAAACAAATTCCACCCTGGCTGGAATGTAGTTCAGTTTATCTGTAACCATGTGAAGCTGGGGAGCCTGGGAGGAAGAACTCTGAAAAGTTGACACAATAGTATATAAAAGCCCAATGAGATCTGGCTAGTTAAATGTCAAGGGCCAGACCCTCAGCTGGTGAAAACTGTCACAGCTACGTTGACTTCAGTGGAGTTACAACAGTTAACACAGGGTGAAGATCTGCCCCCAATTTCTTTGCATTCATTTTTGTGGTTCATTTATTACTTTAACACCATAAAAAAGAAACATCAGGATGTGATTTTAAAAACTCTTCTCTTCAGTACCTAGCGTCACACCCATATTGAAATGTTTTCTGCTCCTTTCTTTTGCGTTCCTCTCTCTGACCTCCTCATGTGAGTCCCTTGGTGACTGTTTCCATTGTTGATGTGAAATATTGATTTCTTCCTTGCTTTTATAGTTTCATATTAAAGGCCCAATCTGCCTTGCAAAATAGGCTATATTAAAACATTGTTTCGGGAATCATCATTGCTGTTTGAATTTAAACGGTTGCTCTTGGTACCAGCCACTGTTACGGTGTCACCTTCTATTTCAGGCCAGGAAGCTCATCAGTGACTTTGCCATTATCTTGTCCATTCTGGTTTTCTGTGGAATAGATGCCCTAGTAGGTGTGGACACACCGAAACTAATTGTGCCAAGTGAATTCAAGGTAGGTAAAAGTGATCTCTCAACACACAACTATTTTACGCTGTGGCTTCTGTCGCACTTGGCCGTTTCTATCGTCCTTCTGTGGAATTACCAACCATCAGACCAACAGTAATGAAAAAATAAGCTATCCAGAAAGGATTGTATTGCTGAGCCAGTTAGAAAGCAGATTATTTAGACGTGCAAATTTATATCCTCTCCATTAACACCATGTCAGTTGGCTGAAATGTCTTCTAAAATGCAAAGACCAATCCTGAACATAGAGCTGGATCCTGCCAGCCTTGCTCATGCTCAGTAGCACCTTATGCCGGGATTTCAATGGGCCAAATTGCATCGTAATTACTCACACCAGTGAGCCTTCACTCGCCCGTGTAGTTTCACTGGTTTCATTGCTTGAACGTGCTCACGAGTGAGAGAGAAGCACCACTATCCGGACCCACAGGACTACTTGAAGAGAGTGCCGCTACTCAGCATGAACAAGGGTGGCAAAATCTGACCCCTAATAACCACTTCCAGGTTTTAAACTTTAGCTGACGTTAGTATATGGGAAGAATTAATCCCAAATTGTCAGTGTCCTCAGTAATCTTCCTTTAGTCAGCTGGACATATCAATGTTTGGGTCCTGTTGTTGCCTGGATAAATGTGTCTTGGTTGGGGAGAGGGGGTAGTTAATGTGTCGCCACTCTGATGCCTGTTTTTCTCTCTTTGCTCTTGAAGCCAACCAGCCCCCACAGAGGCTGGTTCGTCCCACCCTTTGGAGGGAACCCCTGGTGGGTGTACCTCGCCGCAGCCATCCCTGCGCTGCTGGTGACCATTCTCATCTTCATGGACCAGCAAATCACAGCCGTCATCGTCAACCGGAAAGAGCACAAACTCAAGGTGGGTGCCTGGTACCTTGCATGAGTGCAGCAAAGCAGAGCCTGTCCTCTCCGTGACAGAGACGGAGAGAGAGCCTGTGGTGGTAATGGGCACCTACTCCCTTCAAAATGCCATGATTGGTATTTAGTAGTGTCATGTATTTTGTTCTAGCACAGATGATCATTACAGATTTGAAAGCAAAGTCATCGCTTCAGCTTGAAAGCGACAGTATTTCTCGAACAACGTTTGTTGTTAAAGCAAAGGACACAGACGGTGGGGCAGATCCTGGTGTTTTTACTCTGTCACAACTCCTGTTGACTTCAGTAGGCGTTCTTTCTGAGTGAGGATGGAATAAACCTTGAGGGACCAGATCCTTGGCCATCATCAAAGGCCTCTGCAGGGAATCCTTGTAGGGCATAAAGCCGGCATGATCATTGCTAGCCACATACTCCTCCCGCCATTAGAGTAGGGGCCTTGTCAGGGCACGGCTTATCCACACAGCACCCCTCCTCCTGCTTGGCTTGCAAAGAGGTCCCTAGGGAGCTGCTTTAATCGCTGCAAATTAGAGCAGCCTTATGCTGTGAGTAGATACTTTTGCTTACACCCACCTTTGAGTCCCAAAGCGTGAACATGGTACATCTTCAAACAGCCCCGAATAAGGCTTGAAATACCCTGACCCTCTCCCTGCAGGAAGGGGACTGTTAACCGAACAAACTCCAAGTAATGGGGAAAAAAAAAAGGCTACTAGATTTCATATGTGAATCAGTTATTCCAAAAATTCTCACCTGTGGCTTCTGCTCCTATTGCTATCTCATTGGTTTTCAGCACCACTGCCATGGCATGAAAGGAAAAGATGACAAAGCAACACAGAGGGGGACTTAAGAGAACAATAGTGAGAAGAAAAATGGTTTTCCCTGCATGGATGCCCTTCTTAACTTAGGTTGGGGACACTGGTGTGTCCTGCATAGGGTGACCAGATAGCAACTGTGAAAAAATGGGATGGGGATGAGGGGCAATAGGTGCCTATATAAGAAAAAATCTGCCAAAACAGGACTGTCCCTATAGAAACGGGACATCTGGTCACCCTAGTCCTGCAGATAGAGTGCAACAGTAGAGCACAGGAAGCTGGCGATCCCTGTTGCAAAGCTGTTTCTCCTTGGATTTAGTGGTCAGAGTTTTGGGGGAGATGACTCATTGTTTCCACCTGCTGTTTGCCATCCCCTGGGGCAGCAAATGAGGTGCAGGTGAACAGGGCAGATACATAAGGTGAGAACTTTTCCGAATTCATCTTTAACTAACAAAAGGGGGCCCTGACTGCTTGGATCTGGCCTCTCTGTCTGCAGTAGTGCTCTTAGCAGTCCTAGACGTCTATGGTAGACTGTTCCTGTGGCAGAGGGAGGGTAAACAAAGCTCATTCCAGAATCCATCCGCACTGGTCCCTGAGTTGGCCATAGGTAGTAAAAAGCATTTCCTCCCACCGGGAACTGAACATCCTCAAATCCCCAGCCCCTACTGGCTTGGAGCTCCGCCAAGAGCTTGGGGGAATAGCAGTAATTTCTAACAGAGCTGGTCTCAGCTGAGTTTTCAGTTCCTTGTCCGGTGAAGGGTCAAAAAAGCCCTTTATCACGGAAAGATGTTTTCAGTCTGGGGACAGAATAAATTTGCCTTGATAGTTCTGCAGGACGCTGTGATTTGAAGAAAAGGGAGAGGAAGGCTGCTCAAATATGTGTGTTGCACCAGCAGGTCCTGGGGTAGGGGTGCTGCTGCTGCTCTTTTTTAATTTGCCGCTCCCTGGTTTTCCAGTAAGCCAGTTAGAATTGTGAGATTTTCCAGAACCCATCTGCCGGAGAAGAAAAAGAAAATGCTTAAGCACATAAGAACGGCCATTCTGGGTCAGACCAGTGGTCTGTCTAGCCCAGTATCCTGTCTCTGGCAGTGGCCAATGCCAGAGGCTTCAGATAGAATGGACAGATCAGGACACTTTTGAAGTGATCCATCCTCTGTTGTCCAGTTCCCGCTTCTGCCAACTGCAGGTTTAGGAACACCCGGAGTGCAGTTTTGTGTCATGGATTATCTTGACTAACAGCCATTGATGGATCTGTCCTCCATGACTGTATCTAATTACCTCATTTGATCTGAATAAGCAGGAGAGAAGTATGGTGTCCACTTAGCCTTTGAGATATACATGATGGGACCCACACCATCCCTCTGGTGGAAAGGCTAGTGAGCATTCCTACAGTCATGCAGGGCTACAATTCTCTCCCCCTCCCCCCCAGATTCCCAGAGTCGTGTGAGGAAGGGATCAAGAAATAACCTGACCCTGTTGTCCCACAGGGAAGGGGGAAAGGAAAATTGTCCTGCCCCACCAGAGTGGCTGTTACACTAAGCGCAGAGAGCTTCATTGCCCTCTAAGACTTCCTTAGCCACTGGGATGTCCCTGCCTAGCGTGTGGCAACTAAGCAATGAGTTAGGGTCCCCGAGGGACCACAGTAAGTCTTCTGGGTTGCTGCTGCTTTTCGTGGGGAGCAACCACTGGAAGAAGGGACTCTCTTCGTGTGTGTGCGTGTGTGTGTGCGTGTGTGTGTGCGTGTGCGTGTGCGTGTGCGTGTGCGCGTGCGCGTGCCCCTAGAGGGTGAAGGGATGATAGGACACTGGCTCTGCCCCGTGGGCCTCTGTCACCCCTTGTACTTACAAGATCAGGGAGTGGTGACCTATCAGAGACACAGGCACTGGGCCCACCAGGTGATGGCAATAGGGAGTCAGAGGGTTCTGGGGCTTGTTGAGAGGGAAGCCAGCTGAGGGAGGATCATATGGCACATTCGAAACATGTACGATAGTGAGACAGAGCTGGGTGTGCAGATTTTCCTGCCGTGCAAGCCTCTTGCCACCATGCCAGAGAAGCATCTCGAACTCTGAACACTGACGTAGTATGGGTCTGAGATTCACCGTGCGTACCTGACCTTATGCTTGCTGGGAGGCTCATGTGTAGGGGGTTTTGTTCATTCTAAAGCCTGCCTTTCTCTCAAGCAAAAGGATCCTTAAAGCTGGAACCTTAGACTTGAGCTGATTTTCGCTTTGACAGTTTTGTTTTTATTACGGCATAAGGGTCAGGGTTTCTCTTGCCTTATCGAAATGGGCAAAGTTTCTGTAGATTTGACAAGCCCCTATTAATATATATTTAATAGCATGGTTATCGTACAAGGAAATCACTGATCGATAGTTTTGAGCAATATGGAAAACAAGGTTTGTTTGTATAACCGTTACACTGGAGTGAACTCAGCATGTTGGTCTAACTGTCTGATACTAATAACCTAGGCCTCGGAGACTTTAGGGTGATGAGATAGTGGGGTAAATCCACTCTAGACTGGAAATGCCAACAGGCAGACCCCAGTGTGACAGCTGATTTTTATTTTTACTGCACAGTGGACTATAAGGAAATAAAGTGAAGAGACTTTAATTAGAATCAATAAGGAAAGGTGGCCTCAAATGCCCATTTATGAATGTTCTTTAAAGAAGAACTTTGTAGTCACTAATATAGTCACAATATGGTATGTAATTATATTTTTAAAATAAACTCTCTAAAGTGGCCCTTTACAGTTTCTTGTGCCCTATAGAGTTTTGCCTGCCCTGCGGGATCAATTCCATTGGATAATGTTGAGTTCCTGTAAAAAGGACTCTCCCTTCTGCAGGACAGGAGGCATTTAAAAAGGGCTGGAATGTAGGACTAAATTGATTCATAATGAGGGTTATATTGGGGTCATTATTTAGGTGTGAACCTAATAAATAATATAATTACCATGATATGGTAATGACTGGCATTATTTCACAGCACATGACGATTTAAGATCAACCTGAAATTGACCTCAAAGAGTGGGTTAGAATAATAGGGGAAAGGGAAAGGTGTTTTTTTGTTTGGGGTTTTTTATTAAAAGATGGCCTTTGTTTGGGAGCTGGATCAAGAAATGCTGGCTGACTGCTGAGATTGGCATAAAATATACCTCTGGACTCCTTATTTCTTTAGCAAGGTGAACATCAGTCCTACTTCATCTTTTTCCAGGCCATCCATGTATTATTATGCACACAGCTTCCTAAAGGTTAAAGCCTTTCTTTAACCTTATAATTAGAAGAACATAATAAAAAAAAAGTGAATATGGAGGCTAGGTGCAGCCATGAACTGTACAAACAGTTTTCTGGAAGATCCACCAAATGGTAGCATCAGCATCCATATGCATTTTGCAGGGGGCTTATTCCCTCACCCCGTGCAGCTGAGTGGACTGTGGATTTCCTTTCCAGACCCTCCATCTCAGACGGTGTCTCTTCTCGCCAACCCAGCATTTATGCTGCTTCACAAACTTAGCCCTTTTATCTCCATTAGGAGTAAGCCTCGGGGAGGCAGTGGATGACTGAAAACGGCATCCTTTTATTGTTGGTATCCATCTCCTCCGCAGGACTAATGTCTCAGCAGTATTGGCCATTCAGGCTCTTTGGTTTCATGTACATGTCCCTGTGAAGTTGTTGTTTACCACTTAAATGATGACTAGCAGTGATGTGCTGTGGGTGAGTGGGGCGCTCTCTCTCCTCAGAGCTGGTTAAAATCCTCCCACCAAATCGAAGGAAAGTTGGGAGTAATCTCCCTGCTTCTGACTAGGGTGACCAGACAGCAAGTGTGAAAAATCTGGACAGGGGGTGGGGAGTAATAGGAGCCTATGTAAGAAAAAGACCCAAAAATTGGGACTGTCCCTATAAAATCGGGACATCTGGTCACCCTACTTCTGACAGAGACACTCTTATTCTAGGTACTGCTAGAGAGACATCCCTGGGGGCTCATTAAAGTATCTCTGAAGAGCTAAATTTTCTCTCTTGCTTTTGACTAAATTGAACCTAATAGGCAGGTATTTAAAAACAAAAACAAAAACGGCTGGGGAAGAATTCCTACCATCCTTCTCTGGAAAGTCGACACCTCCACACCACTACTTGACTAGCAACACACTGTATATTTTTTCAGTAACAAAGTATAAACATTTGACCAAAGTGCTGTTTAATGTAAAAATGCATTTTCTGCTTCCTTTGTTATGGTTATGAGAACATGTTTTGTTTAAGTGGCGGGGGGAAGAATGGATTTGTAGTCCCTCTCTGCTCCTCGGCAGCAAACATGGCCCCTGGTACGCAAAATCTATTGGCAGGCTAAAGTGGGGTCAGTTTTCGTGGGAGTGCCTTGTTACACTATTGGCAGCACATCACTGACTAGCAGACAGAATTTTGCTGGTCTGTTATCCAAGGTAAAGGGGATACACGTAGTAGGAAAACAATGGACAGTATTCAGGTCTTGCCAGGTCTCTTTCCCTGCTAGAACATCACTCAGCAGGTCCGACTCACCTGTTACTGCTAATAAACTCAAATTTAACAGATCTTAAAACATCTAATCTTCATAATATGAAATTTTACAGATCCTGTTCTTAAGAATGTTCCCTCCTTTCCTGTCTCACCCCGTATGGCTCAGTGATTTGGAGTTTTTTCTGTTGTTCTCTGTTAACTGGGGGTGGGGAGGGGGAGAGTGTATAGGGTTCAAAGGCAGCCTTTTTAGTCTGCTTGCTCTTTATGTATACCAATAATTTTCTCAAGTTCAATTTCCAAAGCAATTTCATCAAGATATTAGAAGAACACATATTGAGATTTTAAAGCAGCCTGGAGAATTTGGACACCATCCTCCCTTTAAAATTAATTGATCCCCTAGATTGCTTTGAAAATCTCAACAACAGTGCACAAATCTGGAGGTTGTTCATAAAAATAAAGTACCGTGGTGGCGATTTATGAAGTCAGCATTTTCCCACTGCAGTCACTAAAATCCTGCACTTGCTTCCTGTTCTAAGTACAGGATCTACGATACCAGTGTGATAACTGTTGGTAAACATTGACTTTTGGCACTGTTTGGCTTTGATAACCCTTCTAGCTTAAGTGTGCTGTTAGGTAGACTTTAGTAAGTCATTATGCTCATACTTATTTCGCAATAGGTTCTTAAAACTAATGTTAAGCTGTGGACTGGTTTTATTAAGGGGTACCCTGGATTTCTAATGCTTTGTGATGTCCAGGGTGTCTCTTAAGCTAGCTGGAGGTGACTTTTCAGAAAAAAGACACTGTCATAGTTGTTAATATCAGATGAAAGGATCTTTGCAAGGAGTAAGGGCTTGTATTATGTGGATGGATGTGTGGAATTAGTATGAATAACTATCTCCTTCCTAAAGAACTATGGCCTGACTTTCAAAAGTGCTGAGCCTCCACAAATGGGAGCTGTGGAGGCTTTGTAAATCAGACCCCAAGAGCCCGAGAAGGAGAAAATGCATGTCATGTATCCAGCCAGAGGATGATTTGGGGCCTTCGTTTCTATGACGGATTTCCAAGTAACGAGTCACTTCATTTCTGCAGATATTTGTTCAGCATTGCATTCACCTTCACACTAATTGACGTTGTACTGAGGCTTTCCTGTAAATGTGCTCTCTGTGATAATGACTAGACCAGAGGTGGGCAAACTACGGCCCGCGGCTACATCCGGCCCGTGGTGCCGTCCTGCCCGGCCCTTGAGTAGCCCCTGGCCCCTCCCGTGCTGTCCTCCCTCCACCGTAGCCTCAGCTCGCCATGCCACCGGGGGTGGGGGTGTGTGTGCGTGTTGGATAAGGGGCAGGAGGTCCCGGAGGGCAGTCAGGACAGGGAGGAGGGGGCGGTTGGATAGGGCGGAGGTTCTGGGGGGGAGGACGGTCAGGGGATGGGGAACATGGGGGGTTGGATAGGCGTGGGAGTCCCGGGGGGCCTGGTAGGAGGTTAGGGTGTGGATAGGGTCAGGACAGGGGGGATTGGATAGGGGGTGGGGGATCCTGGGAGGGGGCGATCAGGGGACAAGGAGTGGGGCGGGGGGTGTTGGATGGCTTGGGGGTTCTGAGGGGGGCAGGGGCGGATAGAGGGAGGCACAGCCTTCCCTACCCAGCCCTCCATACACTTTCAGAACCCAGACATAGCCCTTGGGCCAAAATGTTTGCCCATTCCTGGACTAGACCCATATGCACAAGCAGGATATAACTCTTGGCCTTCCGCTGTGTCTAGAGAAGTGCCCTGTTGTAACTGGGTCTGTAAGATAACCGCTAACTCTCCCTTATAAACCACTGTCTTGCTTTTTAGGTAGTTGCTCCATGCCCCAACACTTTCTGAGTTCTCTTGTTGCCATAACAATCTCATGGGGTGCAAATGGACCATTCTGTTTTCTAAGACACTGCTGCAATTTTGTATGGGTCTTAGGCATGTGATTGATAAGAGCAGGATTTGTCGGGGTCTTGGGCATGTGATTTCCTTGTCAACACAATAGCTAATAAAATAAGAGTGACCGTTAACTATAAAAATAGCACTAGACAATGGGGTGGTTTTAAAAAAAGGCGTATTATCAAGTGAAAGATCGGACAGTCTAGAGCTGCTTTGAAATGCCCTGCAAGGTTATACCCAGGAATAGTTTAAGTTCCTGCCAAGATTCGGTGTGCATCCAGTCTAATTTTTGCCGGTTTGTATTACTTTCTGCAGCTGTTCTCAGCCCATAGTTCGATTTGACTAATACCCTTTGAATGGAGTTATTTTGCTGGTTGGTGGGCTTGAACTCCATCAATTTCACACACACGCACCCCCATATAGTATATGTGCATGTTTTGTATATATGGTGATCAATTAACTACTGGTGCACTTTCTGCAATTTTTATCTCTTCCTAAAGTGCTCACAAGGCTGCCTACCCCCTTTATTTGTTAAGTCACCCACCACTGTAATATATACCTGTGTGCAGCAGCTACATTGATAATTCAGCCTCTAAAGGTCATCAGGCCATGCTCTAACTTCTGATCAAGATGATTTGTGTGCCATTACCATCAATCTAGAACTATGAGAAGATCCTGGTTTGATTAGCTGAAGACTAGAATGTTTGTTGCCTGTCTCCCTCCACAGAAAGGTGCTGGCTATCATCTGGATTTGTTTTGGGTGGCTGTTCTGATGATTATATGTTCCTTCATGGCCCTGCCCTGGTACGTTGCTGCTACTGTGATCTCCATTGCCCACATCGATAGCTTGAAGATGGAGACCGAGACCTCAGCACCTGGAGAACAGCCCAAGTTTCTGGGAGTGAGGTATGGCAAACCAAAAGCAGCCTTGTTTGCATGCAAAGATCAGTGTATGCTGTAAGTGATCTAGCACCAAACAGGACAAAGGCAGAGAGACTCGTGGAGTAGATGCCAGATTTACAGCACATTCTCAGCTCAGCTGAGATTTCCTTAGAACTCCTTTAGTCCTCATGGGTTATATTCACTTAGAAATTTGTATTGAGTAGACCCTCTCCAGGGTTGTTTCCTAAAAGGGAAAATAGTTGTCTTAAAACTTGCGTGTGTGAGAAAGGGGGAGACTGAAACTTTTAATAAAAGTTATATATTGTTTTTCACTGCTTT
This sequence comes from Macrochelys suwanniensis, assembly GCA_033296515.1. Lineage (NCBI taxonomy): Eukaryota > Metazoa > Chordata > Testudines > Chelydridae > Macrochelys > Macrochelys suwanniensis. The sequence continues at coordinate 17,955,219 of CM065779.1, read as the reverse complement.
GAGAGTGAAATATGTAGGCTGAGATTTTTCAAAGCTGACTAGGAGACTTGGCCACAAAACTCCCAGAGGAGTGTGGCTAATTTTCCTGGTTAGCTTTGAAAAGCTGGTCTATAATGATAAGTGCAGGCGTTGAGGATGGGAACGTGGACAATGTCATTACAGATCATTTTGTAATTGGAAATTAGACAGACATTCCTGAACAAATACAGTGGCCAAAAAAATCAAACTTGGGGTGCCTAAAGCAACCAGCTCTATCTAATCAGGCAATTGAATGCAATACAGTGACTCCTCACTTAACGTCCTCCCGCTTAACGGTGTTTCAAAGTTACGTCGCTGCTCAATTAGGGAACATGCTCGTTTAAAGTTGTGCAATGCTCCCTTATAGCGTCGTTTGGCTGCCTGCTCTGTCCACTGCTTGTAGGCGTCTGTGGAAGAGCAGCGACTTTACAAGGGAGCATTGCACAAGTTCCTCTTCTCTGCCTCCTCCCAGTGCTTCCCCCGCCGCCAAACAGCTGTTTGGCGGCGCTAAGGACTTTCTGGGAGGGAGGGGGAGGAGCGGGGAAGCGCCGCGTCTCCACTCCTCCCCCTTCCTCCCAGAAAGTCCTAAGCGCTGCCAAACAGGAGAGGAGGAGGAGCGGGGATGGGAAGAGGCGGGCCTGGAGCATCCCCCGGCAATGTCGACGCCTGTTCTTCTCCTGGGAAGCTGCCGCTGCTGCTGCGAAGGTGCTTCCTAGCGTCCTTCCCTGCAGCGGGCTGTGCCTATGTGGGGTAAGCCAGGGGCACTTCCCAACCACAGTACAGTACTGTATAGTATATAATGCCTTTTGTCTAGCCCCCCAAAATTTCCTTGGAACCTAACCCCCCGCATTTACATTAAATCTTATGGGAAAATTGGATTAGTTTAACATCGTTTCACTTAAAGTTGCATTTTTCAGGAACATCACTACAACGTTAAGTGAGGAGTTACTGTATTTAGGTACCCAGACTGAGTGGCCTTAAGTGACTTCAGCAGGAGCAGTTGTGCATCTGAAATTCAGGCTACTTACTTATGTGCTTAAATGTCAATTTAGGTGCCTAACTTTACATACTCAAAAATGTTGGCCAGTGTATTTTCAGACTTGCTGAGCAACCCTGGCTCCCTCTGAGGTCAATGAGAAGTGCAGACTCTCAGCACTTCCATAGAAAGTCAGACCTGTGCATGACTTTCTTCTGTACTTGTGATGACCAGCATATAGAATTGTGGTTTCCTTCTTAGACGAGGATTCAAAATAGCAAATGATTTATCACTGATACGTGTATAACACAAATTGCCAATCACATACAATGAATTTAGCCTCCCTGTTGATGGCTTATGAGATTACACTTTCAAACATGTTCCCCCATAATTGATTTGTAACATCCTACTGATTTGCCAGTAATTTGTTTGTTATTAAGCTATCTGAGTAAAAATGACACTCTGGGAATAGTCTCAATTTTCAAAGGAGCCAGATTTTCAAAGATGGGTGCAAACTGCTGCATCCACAAATCAGGCAATCGGAGAAACATGCAATTACATGTTTTTGCATTAGCAAACAGTGTGCATGTTCAACGTGTGTTGAGCATACCATTGCCACCCACCTTTGAAAATCTGGCCTCAAAAACTAATCTTTAGTCTATGGGTTTTTTTGGAGAGTTGAACAGAGAATGAAACCTAGGTTAAAGCAGGAGCTAGACCGGTAACTGTCTGATTTGGTTTCAGGGAGCAGAGAGTCACTGGAGTCATTGTATTCATTCTCACTGGTGTGTCAGTCTTTATGGCTCCCATCTTGAAGGTAAATATGTTAAATTTTCCTCTTTTCCTTTTTCTTGGGACACTGAAAGACAAGGAAGCTGCCCTCTCTGCAATAACCCCCGACTATTTTTATGATAAGACTGTCGTCATAGCAGTATGGAAAAGGAGATTAGGGCGAATTATTGATGCAGTTTTATAATTTAGTGAAAGCTTAAAATATATGATTTTTCCTCCTCAAAAGCTTATCTGTAGGTTGATACAGTGTTGCCAAGAAATTTCAAGGTTGGGTTTTTTTGTTTTCTTTTAATGTAAGAGTTGCTTTAAATGTTTGTGTGCAGCACTGTTATATTGTACTTCCTATGTTCCATGCATCTGTCGCATATGCGTGCTCATGCAAAATATACTGCAGACAAACTTAGAGAGCTTGTTGGAGCCATGGTTGATAGCACAATGTATTTGCTCCATGGAAGACACCGGCTTACAATGAATGTATAGTGAAGAAAAAGAAATGTGAAATTATATAAGTGTATGTGTACAGCCATTTACATACGGCTTTGCATCACTGGCGTGGCACAAAGAAGTCAGAGTGTACCACTAAATCTGGTCCTTGCACCTTGAGTCAACGGGAGATGAAGGAACGGCAGTATTGTGGTATTGATTATCTCAGCCTGGGGGTGACAGAGAAAGTTTCAGATTGATTCCCTTTCCAAACTCCCCTAGAAGCCAGAGTGACTTCACTTTATAGTCTTGGAGGAATCATAGAATCTCAGGGTTGGAAGGGATCTCAGGAGGTCATCTAGTCCAACCCCCTGCTCAAAGCAGGACCAATCCCCAACTAAATCATCCCAGCCAGGGCTTTGTCAAGCCTGACCTTAAAAACCTCTAAGGAAGGAGTTTCCACCACCTCTCTAGGTAACCCATTCCAGTGCTTCACCACCCTACTAGTGAAAAAGTTTTTTTTAATATCCAACCTAAACCTCCCCCTCTGCAACTTGAGACCATTACTCCTTGTTCTGTCATCTTCTACCACTGAGAACAGTCTAGATCCATCCTCTTTGGAACCCCCTTTCAGGTAGTTGAAAGCAGCTATCAAATCCCCCCTCATTCTTCTCTTCTGCAGGCTAAACAACCCCAGTTCCCTCAGCCTCTCCTCATAAGTCATGTGCTCCAGCCCCCGTGGAGGGGGTGCCAGGTGAAGAATTAGGATTGTATCTTCAGCATGTATCAGAGGGATGGATATGGTGTGAGATGTACTTTATGCATCCAACCAGGGCATCCACATATCGTATGGATATCAATGAGCATAATCAATGAGCATATCCGAAATAAGACACATCCTTTAGCTCATCCTGTTAGTACTGAGGAATCCAGTTCCTGTAGTGTATGTTAGTTGCCATGAATAACTTTTCAGTGATCTCACATATGAGTGTAGAAAATTTTGCATTTGGCACCCAGCTCATGGTGTGTGCTTACGACTCAGAATGTAGAAATGACTTAGATGATGAAGAATATAAAGAATTACTGGCAATCCATAAAGTTCAGCTGGTCTGAGCTAACAGAGCTACTCCATGGGTAAAATTCTAACTCCACTGAAGTTAATGGGAGTTTTCTCACTGACTCCAGTGAGGCCTGGATTTAAGCCCATTAGGTCCAGCTGTAAGAGCATGCATCTGAGCCGTGCTGGGTTCAGAACACTTGCTTTGCCTTTGAACAGAACCACCAAGAGAACTGAACTTCTAGGTTTCCCCTCTTAAATCAGCAATATTTCCATCCCTCAGAGATACTGCCCACCCGGGCAGTATGCGAAGTGTGGGCATACGAGGAGGATGATATCATAGAAATGCAATTTCTTAATCTCCTTGTTTTTCCTGATAGCCAGCTTAGCAGAGTTCCGCTCCGGCACTGATCAGCCCTGAACGATTTCTTTCTTTAAAACTCATTCCCCTTGGGTTTTTGTCTGTTTGCTACAACATAGATGTTTGCCTACTTATCGAGATCTGGGATTTATTTGCATACAGCTACATACGTCTGTGTTACCGTTAATACATCGTTGGATCATAGAACAACACTAGGGAAGCTAGTTACACATCTCTGGTGCAGGAACTCTTCTATTCATGTATTAGACTTTTGTGGTGGTGATTATTTATTTATAGCATCCAAGATACAGGCAGTAGTGGGGAACAGGAGAGTTGTGCCAAACAAGTCCCAGCCCTGCGGATTTAGAGTTTAAAGGCACAAGCGGGAGCAATGCAGAACAGTAACATACATTATGACATAGAAACAGCAACAGGGACCAGAGTAATTGAATGATGCAATAGGTAGGTATTGTAAGGGAGAAGGCAAATGAGAGCTTTACGTATATTAATCAGAGAGCAGTCATGGAAAGGAATGAGTGAGCAAAGGGTAAGAGGTGACCCTGGGGTGGAGAGGAGGCAGGGGGAACAAATATGGGAGATGAGGGCAGAAGTGTGGGGAGGGGCCGGTGGTACCAAGTGCCTTGAAGGGGAAGAAAAGAAGCGTTAAAAAAAAACTTTCCTATTCTAGATTTTGGTGGCTGGTTTTACAAATTGTAAATTCCTCATCATGGTTCTTCTTAACTCTTCTCTCCTCCCCCTTTGTCTTTAATTTCTGCTTAGTTTGATGCATGTGGTTGTTACTTTGTGGTCTTTCCCTGCAGAAATCTGTTCCCTTCCCCTGCTGTGCTTTTTTTTATTTCTAAGCAAGGATTGCTCTTTTCACTGATTATTTTACACACTTGCCTGAAGGATGTGTATGGGGTAAAGTCTGTGGGATAGATCTGTATGATTCCCATTAAGGTCAGTAGGAGTTACTTGGCAAAATTCCAGGACCTTTAACAAAACTCAGCAGTGGATTCTGCTCTTGTAAGAACTGCCTCGTGGAATGCCTTGTCAAACCTACACACCTTATGACGCCAACAGTAAATTGAATACTAACAAGCCCAAATTCAATAAAACAGTCAGTGAAATGAATAACTGCATTACTGCGGTTTTGGGGTTTTTTAATGTCCCGGATTCTTCCACTGAGTAATGGCAGATCTTAGTTCCTGATAGGAGAACCATAAGCAGTTTCCTATCAATACATTTTTTTTCTGTAGTTGGTCAGCAACAGGTTTGCTTTGCGTCTGTCAGCTAGCACTCCCTTCCCTTACCAGAGAATACATTGCCAGAATGAAATCTTCCGGAACTAAAGCACTGTACTTTTCCTACACAGCTGGATTAGGTTAAGCATGATACTGTGGTTTGAGCATTGGCTTGCTAAACCCAGGGTTGTGAGTTCAATCCTTGAGGGGGCCACTTATGGATCTGGGGCAAAAAAAAAAAAAATCTGTCAGGGGACAGTACTTGGTCCTGCTAGTGAAGGCAGGGGACTGGACTCGATGACCTTTCAAGGTCTTTCCAGTTCTAGGAGATTGGCATATCTCCATTTATTTATTTATTTTATTAGACTTCACTGAGGAGTGAGTTACATGCTTGTTTATCCTGCAACAGTGCGAGGATACTCAAGTACTTTTTATTTAGAAAAAGAGAGAGTTCAGCTCTTAAGTTTTTCTGTGCTGTTTCTCTAAGATCTCCACAAAGTTTTGACCCATCTTGCTTTAGGAGACATTGTCTTGTCTTATCCCTCAGACAGGACAGTAATGCAAACACAGTGACACATTTTTTTTCTTTCCTACAGCACAGTGTCAGAAGGCTGTGGCAAGCAGGCTGCAGGAAAATCCTTTAGCTTTTAATACTGAATGTAAATGAATCACACAGTGAAGCAAGTGCTGCAAACAAAGCCACCACAAAGGATTAATTTACAGCAGAGAGACTTGCAGAAGCTGGTGGGGAAACGAGGCACAGTTGAGAAATGGGCAGCACATCCTCATTAAGGCCTTGATCCTGCATAAATTTATGCACGCTTAACTTTAGTCCCATTGACACAACTACTTCTATTTTTAAAGTTGTGTGTGTGCATAAGTGTTTGCAGGATCAAGGCCTAAAGAATTGTATGCCACCATGTTTATAACCTAGGAAAGGGTTAATAATAATGTAGTGGGAATACAATAAAACGTTCTATTGTCCTGCTTAAAAATGGTGCATTAAAGATGTTAAAGAAATGTCACTCAAAAGAAAAATGGAATGTATCTTAGTTCAGAGAGGCTTTGGACGTGCCGTGCCTGCCCTACGGTGGTGGTTGTGAGTCATTACACTAACCGCTTTTCTCACCTCAGGGTGACTGGTGCAGGAACTGCTCTTATGCTTGATGGCAAAGAAATTATATGAAGGATTTTAAGCAAACCTTGTATTTGGACTATCGTCCGATATTTTGATTAATAACATGTCATGTTTATTACAAATAACTTTGCTGCTCAGCTGAGGGACTCTTTCATTTTTTGGCAAGCTGCAAGGTTATTTTGCTGCTGATAAAGGCTTTTTGTCTGCAGTTGGAGTGCCAGCTTTTTAAAAAAAAACAAAAACCCTCAACATTTAATTTCCCATGCGCTGCCATCTGTTGCGCAGTATGGTTGAGTGCTTTGAAACAGCTTCCATCCCATGCTAGGGGGATTGCGTTCAATGGCGGGGGGGTGGGGGTGAAGTGATCCCTATGTATCACCTGCCTCAGAAGGGTATTGGGTTTGTACTAATCAATATTTATAAAGCACTTTGAGACCTTTTGATTAAAGGTAGATCCTGACCAAGTGGTTGGGCTGGGTACTTGGCAGATGCATGGTGGGTTGAAATAGCCTATATTGAAGGGAGCAGGATAGCTACAAAGGTGGAGCCTCCAGCATTGACCCCTCTAAGCCGAGCAGGGCTATGTGCCATGCAGCGGGACCCGCTCCCCAGCATCCAGCCTAAACATTACACAACAGGCCCCTTTGCAGTGGAATGGGTAGTGTGAGCTGGGCTTGCCACTTAGGTGAGTGCAAAGTGGTGGTGGTGTTGGGAAGGCAGGTTTGGCAAAGGAGATGATGACTCACAATTGTTAGCCTGTAACTAGTTACGAATTAACGTGGGTCAAGGCTTGGACAAAGAATAAGAGGTTTGGTTCCCATCATTATCTAATCTCTGGTTTGGAACTCTTATGAGAACAGCCTCTCGTTCCAGATTTCTAGGCTTTCCAGAGGCTAGCAATATAGTCTCTTTCCTTTTGGGAGGCAGCATTTCTGCATTCAGCCTTATTCAAAACCAACAAGTGCAGGGACACAGGCTCATTTTACAACTTTTTAAAACCTTATTGAAACATGTTTCCCACCCCCTGGCTCTGCCTCTTGGTTGGGCTGGCTTCCCTTCCCTTCTCTGTTGGGCAGATTTTTGTGTTGTATGAGCCCTGTTCTCTCCCAATGTAATTACATCTGCCCTTTAGCTATTTATTTTTAACACAAGCGCTCTCCCATTCACTAAAATACGGCATAAAACTTGCTAATTTCTATGATTTGGCATTACTCATATGCGTATGAAATTCAGGGTTAGCACAGGATATGAATGATGTTACTCTCTGTGTACCAACTAGATGATTGTTTGCGGTTATTCACTGTAGTTTTTTCACCCCTCTTTTCCTTCCCCTAGTTTATTCCTATGCCTGTGCTCTATGGAGTGTTCTTATACATGGGTGTCGCTTCCCTTAATGGAGTGCAGGTAAGTTCCCATAGCAACCAAACCACTCTGATGTTTAAGGGTAGATTCTTTAAAGGACCTTGTCAAGAGGGTGGTAATCATTAACCATTGCTCTTGTTTTAACTACTTGCCCTTTCCCTCCTCCACCACCTCATTTTCATTCCAAAGGCTCTTACCAAGGCTTCACAAATATTGTCTTGTAGACGATACCGCATACAAGCGACCTTTCCACAGGAGAGCACCAAGTTCCGGCCTTCTGAGCAGTGGCAGTGCCACCAGAAGCAATCGTAATCTTTTAAGTGTGTTCTCAGAGGGTGATTTAAAACCATCTCTCTGGCCACTTAGACGTAAATACTGAGCACTGTGTGTGTTCACTTGCCATAGTCCTGCTTCTTAGATGGCTCGGGCCTATAACTGGGCCTGCTGCTTGCATTAGAGAATCAAGTGAACAGGATTTATTGAGCTGGTATTATTCTCCAGCATGAACTGGTGGGAATGACTGAGCCAAAGCCAAGCCCCCTTTCTTTGTCACCGAGGAAATGTTACGTAAGGGAGCCTTTCTCCCAGGGCAGCCGCTTTAATTGGCATTAGGAAGCTGGAAGTGGTTTTGTTACTTTCTATCACCTGCCAATTGCAGACTTCTTCTCCACTTAGCAGTGTTTTAATGGGAAAAGACTACATGTTCTGTGGAATTTATTTAGTCCTTTTAAAAATGGCCCTTTCACCCCCTAGATTGAGATGAATCTGGTTTCAGAAGCGGGCATCAGGCCAGTGCTCTGGCAAGGGACAAGCAGTCGATTGTAATGTTCACCACCCCTGGTTCTTCCGAGCAGAATTTCTCAGTGCTCTGGCCCAGGTGGCTAGTGTGCCACCGAATGTTTGTTTTTCAGCTGTCCAAGGAGTGATAGGAAATCCTGGCTGGGGATTCATTCCAACACGGCTCTTCCAGAAGGGGTAGAGGCACTTCCCCTCTTACCAACTCCTCAGTCTGGTTTGTTTTTGACGGAATCAGGCCCTCGGCTGCTGGCAATCAATGCCACTCCTACAGAACGATACCCTTTGCACCTGTGAAGGATCTGGCACCTAGGCTCTCCTGTTACACACTGTCCAACATTTCCAGACCTGGATGCCTAATGTTAGGCACCTACATCCATATTTAGGCACCGTAATGTAATTGGCCTGACTTTGAGAAGTGCTGGGCACCCACAAATCCCATTGAAATCCATGTGAGCTACCAGTTTTTAGCACCTTTGAAAATCAAGTAACTTCTATTTAGCTGCCTAAATATGGATTTAAGAGCCTCACTTTAGGCACCCGGGTTTAAAATTTTTGCCCATTGTGCAGAAAATAAAGGTTACTTAAGAGGGAGACAACTCAGCCATTGTGGGCAAGGGTATGCGAGTGGGTGTTGTTTTTGCAAGAGGAGCAGGTCACCGTTGGTTCACAAATGAAGGGTTAACAATGTTTTATGCCTCCTTTTTGTGCATCAGCTACTCTGAATATTGTATCATTTAATTTTTTCTTTCTTCCCTCTCCTGTTCAGTTCATGGATCGTCTGAAGCTGCTTCTGATGCCTCTGAAACATCAGCCTGACTTCATTTATCTGCGTCACGTCCCGCTGCGCCGGGTCCACCTCTTCACTTTCCTGCAGGTGGTATGTCTGGCCCTCCTCTGGATCCTCAAGTCAACTGTGGCTGCTATAATATTCCCAGTCATGGTAGGTGGCGCTGTCCAGTTTCTACTTCACTCCTGGCTCCCTTTACTAGCAGTACCGTTCCCTTTACTTAAACCACCCCACGAAACACATTACAGCGCTAAGCTGGTAGACACCTAGCAAAGAATGTTGGTCACTCCATCCATCACACTGATACAAGATTACAAGGGGAATGCTCTCCGCGCCCTCTACTCTTTGTGGTTGTGGCTGCGGCTGCTTTTTCGCAAATCCTTTTGGGGAAAATGAGACCATAAAGTTAAATTATTTTTTTCCCCAGGAAACCACAATTAATTTTGACCCATTTTTGCTGCCAGTCAGATTTCCCACCCCCTCCCTCTGAGCTATGTCAACATATAAGAAGCGCATTGTTTCCCCTTGATAGTTCACATTAAATACTGCACAGAAGTCTTCTTCCCTGCTTCTCAATAACACAAACTGACAAAAGCAAAGGAATTTGAGGGCAGAGCTGTCCTCACTGTCCTTTGCTTGTGTGCTGCTGTAACTCAGGAGGGGGAAATTGAGAAAGTTAATTGGCTAAGTCAGGAATGAGAAGTCGGCTTTTCTTGGAACTGTGTGTCATAAAAATGAACAGTGGTTCATTTACTCATTCCATCTTTGGGGAAGTGTTTTTTGTTTTTCAGTATTACATCAGCTTCACTCTAAAACGTTGAGTAAATGTAAATGTTGAAGGACAGATTATTTACTCAATATATAATTGTGTAAATGTATACGGCTAATATATGGTATTTACTCCTAGAAAAGAACCAAGTGCACCAGGTAGCACCACAGACCAGAAGCCCCAACACTCCCACACTTCAGGGGAATTCAGATGCACACTTTGCAGCATGGTCCCTCTTTTATAAGGGGTCAGAGCAAATCCCCAAGCCTGAAGAGACACCTACACAAACACACGATCCTTGGAAGAGTTTAGTTGTAAAACTAAACAGCACAGCTCCGGCCCGTCTCTATTACGTGTTTTATCTTTGGGATAACTAGAACTCTTGGAAGTGAGGGTTTCATTCCAAACCTACTGTGACCGAAACAATACCTCTATTAATCTATACTCCGTTGAGTCTAGCCTCCAGCTTAAAGACCGTTCAGATTTCAGCTAGGCTCACGCTGGATGGCTCATCATGAAACGGGGGCTAAACTTACCTTTTTCAGGCTTAGTTAATAGGTGAGTCAAAGCCAACTGTAGTTGTACAATGTATGGTTTATCTAAAAAAGGGAGAGAGAGAGAGAGAGAAACGGGGGGAAAAAAAGGGACGCGTTTACTCTTGTGTTGATGCTGTTAGAAGGAACAAAGCTGATGCAGTTACGAAAATTCACTGTGGAAACATTCCTATGTAGAAAGATACCTTTAAAATCAATGTATCTGGTCTGCTGGCATATTAAGAGCCGTATCTTAACAAAACAGGAGTAAAAACATTTAGCAAAGGCATCTGAGAGCGTCTGAGCTGGATTCTCTTCTGCGTGTGCACAATAAGCAGAGATCAGAATGAACTCCAGTTACAGATCCCCAGTTCGTTACACCTGTGCAAACCCCCGAAAGGCAATGGGGCTGCACAGGGGTAACGGAGAGCCTGGCTTGGCCTGCAGAACTTCAATTGCTGGTGATGATTCACAAGAAGGCAAGAACCCAGCTAGACTTTTAGTTACCAAGTTGAGCTTGAAGACCTGGCAGTTAGAGAAATCAATCCTGTTTACTTGTAACCCAAGCACCTTTTAATACAGAAATAACTGTGACACAATAAGCATGGAGCCACTCAATGCCTTGTTTTCCAAATTGTAACTTACCTGTGACAGCTTATAGTGTAACCCTGTATATTGTTCCTGTTTACACTGACTTGTGGTCACCTAAGACATTGAAACCTGGAGTCCAAATCATCTACAGGGTTTAGATGTCCAACCTGATGTGAGCTATTCCAGTAGCCTATCAGATTTCAGATGTGTTAATTTGCAGACAGGGCTGAGGCATTTGAGGCTAACAACAGTCAGATTGAATACAGAGGGTAAAGCCAGTATCCCCGACTACAGGTAACGTGCTGAGTGAGAAAGGGGAATGATAACATTTAAGTACGGGAATGCTGAATTTGTCCCACCAGATCCTGGCGCTTGTGGCAGTCAGAAAAGCCATGGACTACCTCTTCTCCCAGCATGACCTCAGTTTCCTTGACGACGTCATTCCAGAAAAGGACAAGAAGAAGAAAGAGGATGAGAAGAAGAAGAAAAAGAAGAAGGGCAGTCTGGATAGTGACAATGACGATGTAAGGAGCTTCCTGCAATCGTAAAGTAATAATCTCTAATACGGCGTGTCCCTAGGTGCACTCCCTCCTCACGGTGGGGTGCAATGGCGGCTCCTCCCTGCCTAGTTTGACTCAGACTCAGCATGATCTTTACCCGCTGCAGGCACCTGGCCCTGAGCTTGTCATCTTTCAGATGTCCCCAGCCTCCACTGGGTGGCACTTTCATTTCCGAGAACTAAGAGTCACGTTTCTGCAAGCAAACTCTACTCCGTGTCTATTGAAATGTTACGTGTTCTGAGTGCTCTCTCTTCCCCTAGTCTGTTTACGTCCTGACTCTTTCACTTTTGTTTTTTTCTTTGCTCTTTAGAATATAAGTGCTCTGGGCAGCCAGCTCCACTACCAGTGAAAATAATACACTTGTTTGGAGTATTCCATGGCTCTTTCATTCATTTTTAAAAGCGCACAAAGATGTGACTTGCTGTGTCACATTCTGCGAGGTCTTTTGTTTGTGGTTGGTAATCCTGGCTTGAAAATTGAGAGAGGATAAGTGGCTGTCTAGAGTGTGATTTACTTGGAGCTCTAATCTCTGATTGTCGTGTGCATTAAAATAATGAAGCATAGCTGCTAATGTTGCTCTTAAGCGCTGTGACCTGATCCATGTGCCTTAGAATACTTCAATGGTTTTGTTTTTTTCCATATGCACTTAAACAAAAATATTGCCCTTGTGCCTTTAAAGCATTTTCCTACCAAGGCTTAATTTGAGGTCACATGTCTATTAAATCACCGTGTCTCTCTTGGGGAGTTGGCTCTCTTTACCCCCAGCTGAATGACAATGGGGCTTTAACTACTTCAGTACAATGATGCAGAGAGTTTGGGCTGGTGTTAGTGGGGTTAGCTCTTCTGCTCCGTGAAGAACCTGACTCCTGTGGCTGGGGGAGGAAGGATGCTCCCCTGAAGGCGAATGCTGCCACTCCTCCTAGGAGAAGAAAGAGGTGAAAAAATGGCACAAATTGCACATTCAATCTAGAAATTCCATGCAGGTACTTGTACAGTGCACCCTGTTATCCCACCAGTCAGCCCAGAGGAGGCAAGTTTCAAAGCTGCTTCTAGGCTCCATATTCAGCTGATCCATTGGACCAGCCCATGTCATACAGCTGCTTATAATATTCCCAGAATGTCGTACATTTTTCCTTGCCCCCAGGCCCAACAACGTTCCATAGCTGGGGACACTGTGCCTGTTAAAAGGAAATCACTGGATTGATTTCCAACACTTTCAATGATTATAGAAGACGCTTGAGGGCAGGGTGGTTGGAACTGTTGTGTATCTACTCAGGCTGTCTAGTTACTGACATTCACAGTATTTGGCTGTATGGGAGGCAGGGTTATATAATATTATTTTTAGTTAACATTTTTTTGGCCATTTTTTCAGCACTCATTGCAACAGGATTCCTACAGATAGTATGTGGTGGTGTATTTTTTCTTCTATTCTATAAACCTGCCCTCGGGAGATGGCACAAAGCTGTTGTGTATAATGTATCCGTGAACAGGTGTCCAAAGATGACATTTTAGGGCATATATAATATACAGGGCCTTGGAGAGAATGAACGAGCCAAGACCTGTTGAGTTCTAAGGTAGGATTTGTTAGCAGTTAGGTGCAGTGGCAGGAACAGCTCAGAAGCACATGCAGATATCCCATCCCTGGTTCCTACACCTTCAAAAGTGTCTAGTGGTTTTTGGGTGCCCATCATGAGACACCTTCAAAGAGTGCCAGAAGCGGAGCATGTTCTGAACATCAGACCTCATGAAAGTGTTTCAAGTTGGGCTCCCAAAAATCACTAGCAACTCTTAAAAAATTTTGGGCCACTATGTTTAGATCATGATTCACATTTAGTAACCTTGTCAGAGCTGCCAAATGCTGAAGATGCAAAACCTTTAATACTTTCCTTTTTTTGCATATTGAGATTTGAGATCTCTTTTCTTGCAGGTGGTAATGTATAAAGAAGAACCTCTAGTGTCAGCATTTTCATCACATTTATTATATTCCTTTGCCTGGAACCTGTGATTTGTTGGAGGGGGCTATCTGGTCGTTTGGGATGGCTTCACTACCTCTCTGGATGTTTGCTGTTAAACCATCCCTGTCAGGACTGACTGTCATCGCTGAAGCTCACAAAAATATTTCTGAAGAGCAAATGTTTTTTGCCTTTGAAATGTACCAGATTCCCACTGGAAACATTTGTAAAATACCCAACAATCAGTGCAGATACCACGAGACCGCTGTACAAGATCTTCCTACCCAACCTTTCAAATGGCATACCGTGCCGGGTCTGTCAATGCAGTACCTATATCTTTTCAGGAACAATGCCTAAACATTTCTAGCAAAGTGCAACTTAATATTAATTGCGTTCCCAAGTGCTGGTATGCCCTTCCTCGGTTATGAGAAAGTGTTTTTATTTAAATGGGTAACCAAGGCTTTTAACTTTTAAGCGTGTTCTTTAAGTTCCACTGAAGTCAATGGGACTTAAGCATGTGCTTAAGCATTTCCCTGAATGACAATCCAAATGATACGAGTCTAGCCCTTCCTGTTGGTACACAATTCCTGGAACATGGTGTTTATCAGTTGCTAAGGGTCTGAGCCAAAGCCCATTAAAATCAATAGAGGGCCCTCGGGGAGAAAACGTGTGAGACTCGCTTGCTAAAGTACTGGCAACCCCTCTCTGCACTGAAAATACCTCAGAGTGCTGCGTGATGGTGCTCGCTGCTTAATCATGCTTCTGCTGGATTATAAAAGTTCTTAAGTGGAGCGTGGAAGTAGGGAACGAAGTTAAATGCAACTTGAATTTTAATTGGGACTGGTCATTTTTTTGAATGGGAGGATAAGAAAGCCCACCTGACAGGGGTGCTATGGGACTCTGCCCATCTCAGTTATAGCAACTTTAGAGGAAAAGAAACGTCCCTGAGCCATTTCAGAAAGAAATGGCAGCAGAAGGATACTTCTGATGGGTTTTCACACACCTCAATCCTGTGTGATTTCTCAATGAGAATGCAGCACGCATCTGTATTTTGCATTCAGCTTGGGGCAGTTGCCCCTCTGGCATCTTTGAGCTGGACACAGGGCAGGGTTTTATCAATTGGGGACAAGGGGAGTGGCAGAAGGTGAAAAGCTCCACGGTGTGTCTTTAATCTGTCTTGCTTTTGTAGTAAGGGAAGGGGAAGCATGGTGTGACGGGGCTGCTGAGCACATGGAAACGACTAAGGTGGATGATCCTTTTTTCCTTTCTCACTCCTCTCCGCCCGTGGCCGTGTGAAGGATGCATTTAATATGTGGGGGACACTCAGAGAGAGAGAGCAGTGGCAATATTCTAAGACCTTTTGCACGTTTCTTTCACAGTCCGACTGCCCCTACTCAGAAAATGTCCCAAGTATTAAAATTCCAATGGACATCATGGAACAGGAACCTTTCCTAAGTGATAGCAAACCTTCCGACAGTGAGTAGAACTAACCTCTTGCATGCCTGCTTGAGTGTGACTTGCACTGCCAAAAAGACACACACACATATATGCACATAGAGATTGAATTTTAAAAAAAGATCTGTCCTATCCCTTAGTTTTCTCTTTTCCTTTTTTTTAAAACAATTTCCAGGCCTCTAGTATTTTGGGGGCGGTTTGTTTTTTTCTTTTTCTTTTTACAAGTTGTGTGTTATCCTTCTTGGAGCCTCCACCTTAACTGCCTCTACTCAGCTACTAACAGGTCTCTCGCTAGCTCTCTCTCTCTCTCTCTCTAACCCTCTAAATCATCCAGTCCATTTCTGGCTCCTGTTGTTTTTGTGTGTGTGTGTGTGTCTTGGTGTGGTATCTACTTGGTTTCTCTCCCTTGCTTGTTAATGTTCTGGATTGCAGCGGTAGAAACAGCACCACTGTCCCAAACAATCACAAAAATCAGCACTTAACAAATTAGGCCTGTCATTGATCTTCTGAAATCTTTTAATTGACAAGGCGGTGATCATTTAAATCATGCAGCATTAACATATTTGCCTTCTTAGGTGACTTGCATTTGTGTAACATCTGTTCCTTCTCTTTTGGTTTTTTTATTTTAATATCCACAATTGATTGTATTTTCCCCCCATTTTTAACCTTTGTTTATAGCCATTTGTGTTTTCTAGTGTTATAGTGTGTTTGATAAGCCTGGAATTTCAGATTAATTGCCCTGAGTTATCTCGGGGTGTGTGTCAGCTTTTTAAAATGACAAGCAGCAAATGAAAATGCTCTTTGGGAAAAATGGAATTGGAGGGGAAATACAAATTATTGTATTAAAACAATTCCGGAGATGCTGGCAATGAGCATTTAAGGGTCAAATAGTGAATTATCTTTGGCTTTATTTATATTCTCTGTTGATGAAAGCTTATGGCTGCGTTGTACTGCAATTTGAAATTTAATATCTATCCAATTTCCCTTTTGTTTAAAGGAATCCTGTCAATGTTTAGCCCCAGAGGGTATAATTTTAAAAAGTGCGCAAGTGACTTAGGCTATGTCTACACTACAATGTTAAATTGACCCATTGTTTGTAACCAATGGGATGTAGGTGCTTTTGAAAACTGTACCTATAATAGCGTGTGTACGTTAGAGACAGAGAAACCTGATATGTATAGAAATCCAAATGCAACAGGATTATCGTGATCGGGAGAACCAAAAAGTGATGCAGGCGATTCTTGTTTCACTGACCAAATGAAATGCTAAAAATTAGAGTTTCACAACTTACTCCATTTGATTAATTTAAAGTGTTGTTAATGTGACAGGCAAAAGCATTTTTCAAATACGATTTTTATTTTGACATTGCCCCAGTACTGTTGATGTAAAATCTGATTCAGCCTCCCTGCTAATCAGATATATCAGAAAAATAAATCACCTAATATGGTGAACCGCACAGAATTACAGGAGGGTGGTTTATCATGGCGCTCAGCCTAGTGATCCCACTTTGACCCCCTTTGCAATGTCTGTGCATGTAAAAATAATGTAATCTCTCACTAGCATAATGCTGTATTGCTCCAGTTCAGGGTCTGTTGAGATCGTCATAGCAAATCAATTTATCAGAGCACTTCCCACTCAGAGTAGTGAATTGCTAAAACTTAGAGTGGCTTGAATAAATATTTTAGATGTATTTTTACATTTTGAAAAATAAAATCAATTGGATCTTTTTTATTTAGAGGTAAGGCAAAAATTATAATGGATGGTTTTCTTGCTCTTGAGAGAGTAGCTAGAATCTGTCTACGCTGTGGTATCATCCTGCAAAAGGCTTTCTTCCAAAGTATAATACAAATAATACTTAGAACTTCTGCAGCATGTTCACAGCAGTTTACAAATATTTTATTCATCCTGTAGGATGGAAGGATTAGATGTTTATCAGTACATCAGTTTTCACCATACACTAGGGTGACCAGACAGCAAGTGTGAAAAATTGGGACGGGGGGAATAGGCTTCTATATAAGAAAAAGCCTCAAATATCGGGACTGTCCCTATAAAATCGGGACATCTGGTCACCCTACCATACACACACGCAAACCAACAAAAAATGATTTCCATTGATAACTGAAATTGACAGCTAGGCGATGTAAGAAAAATGCTGCTTGAGAACTTAAGAGTTTGATTTAAGGATATGTACTCTGTATATTTTGACAACTTGTGTCTTAACAGTTAAAGCTTTAATTTTTTTCATCTTCGTGTTTGCTGTCATTACATTATTCTGACCCTCCCATAATTTTCCACAAGTTTAAATCAATAAAAGTTGGGGGGAAAACCTTTAAAGTACACATTATTATGAAAAATTAAAATTGAATTAGCATTTTGTGTCCCACTGATCGCAGAGGTTTTTTCCCTCTAATTGACTGTGTTCACTTGATTTTGCTGATGTCTTCCATGCCTTTTAGGAATCTGTGAAATTCCATGGTTAAATATTTGGGGACTTGCTAGAGGGGGACTTCATATTTATAATGGCTGAATGCTGTGACAAAAGACTGTTTTTTTCTTAAACAGGAGAAAAATCACCAACATTCCT
This sequence comes from Macrochelys suwanniensis, assembly GCA_033296515.1. NCBI lineage: Eukaryota > Metazoa > Chordata > Testudines > Chelydridae > Macrochelys > Macrochelys suwanniensis. The sequence continues at coordinate 17,937,819 of CM065779.1, read as the reverse complement.
TGAACGCCATACATCGTGCTGATAAAATTCCTTTCCTTCAGTCACACACTATGCCAAGGTAGGAGTTTCCACAGCATAGTCTCATGAGATGTACTGTACGTTCAGTAAATACAATGGAGGAGTGGCTCTCATGAGGTATATGATGGATCCAGCTGAAAGGGAGGCTCGCTTTGCAGTGGGGCAAAAAAATAAAATAAATCTGTAGGGGGTTCAATCCAGTTCCCATTGAAGTTAATGGGAATTTTGCCATTGACTTAATTGTATCAGGACACACAAATAATAAAAGCTGATTTGCTATAACTGAGCAGAGGGACCTTGAGGATCCTGAAACAATTGCTGCCCCAAAAGCAGTCTCATTGACAGATAGGATTTTCTTTAAATTTTAGAATTGTGTATGAGGACGGACTATGTGTACCTGTAAGGAATTATGCCAGGCCACAGTATAAGAAAGTGGAGATAGATGCAGTTAAACAACAGCAAGTATCTGCATGCCTAGTAGGTGCAGACATCCAGGAAATGGTGATGCCCCTCCTTCGGACGTTTGAGAGCATTCTCCAGGAGGAGGGCGGCTCTCTGAGGCCCTACCATTCCTCCCTCCCAAACACCTTCACTAGCAGTGGGGCAACTTGCTGTAGTGAGGTTGCTCCAGGATTAGTTTTCAGGGGGGTGAGGTGGTCACAAGCACTTTACACAGGTGCTATGAGCGCAGAACTCAGACTTTGGCCTCTCGAGTAGCAGCAGCCCATTAAGTAATGGTCTGTAACATATGCCCCACTTCGGCCAGGTACTTACTCCTTAAACTGCAGCATGTGTGTAAGTGCTTATGTACCTGTCCAAACTCGGGCCACAAACAGGTTTTCAAGATGAAAAAGAAATCCTGTCTGCACTGGAGTGGGAACTATGATAAAAACCCTTTTACCAATCACCCTCTTTAAACATGGCTGCAGTAGCATGGTTCTGAGCCTAGCACTGATGTGGCCTTGCAATGCTGCTGGTGGGAGAGTCAAACAGCCAGAGAGGTTTTGTCCAAGAATTCCCAAAGATTAGCAAGTGATCTCTTCATGTTGTTAAAATAAAAGGCGGCTGCTGCTTTTTGTTTGAGTGCATGACATGGGGGGATCTCAGGTGTAATGAAATAAAATATACACATCTGTAATTATTCAGTGCAGGAGAATTGTTAGCTTCTTGCAGGATCAAGCCCCGAAGTTGGATTTATAAAGGTATGTAGGATTGTGCTAGGAATAGATACCACAGACCCCAGCCACCACTGAATATTTGGGCTGTTTAATATACATAGGACAATTCCTGAATATTGTGGTGTTTATGTATGAATTCAGTGAGACTTGATATGTCTAGAAATGGGATGAATATTCATCTCTTAGACTAACAAGCATTATTTGTCCAGTAAGAAGTAAAATGTTAAGATTTCCCCATGTTAAAACATGGTGAATGCACTTTATTCTCACCTGACTTGTCAATAGTGGCATGCACTAATAATTCAGAAGTGGTATTCTGTAATGAAGGAGTTGGGGAGAAATCACTTGCCCTGTTCAAAATGCACTAGAAACATCAATTCAGTCCACATGTTTTACCTTGTTTTCTTTTTGCATTCAGCCCTCCACGAACTCCAGTGAAAGTTGTGCCTCAAATTAGAATAGAACTCGAGCCTGAAGACAATGGTTACTTCTGGAGGAGCAGGGGAACAGAAACGACTTTGTAACTTCTTTGTTTGTTAAACTTATACTGAACCTTTTTTTTTTTTGTCACCAGCCAAATATTAAAATGCTCTCTGCTTCCCTGCCGCATAGGTAAATCTGAAACACACTGTACCCTCCCTCTACCTTTCTCACCCAGTTTTTCCACTCACCAACATTCGTTTTTGCCTTCTGTCACTCAGACACACACGCATCGCTCATATTTTTTTAAGCAGAGGGCAGAAGTATTAAGGATATATTATAAATACCTTTGTGAAATGTCAGAGGAACTGACATTACCTTAGTTATGAATCAGTGTTTTTTTGTTTTTTCTGTCTGGCAGAACAAAACTGACCTCCAGGCTAATTCAATGTCTTTACTACACTACTGGAAAGTGCTGCTACACTAACTTGCTCTTAAAGTCTATACTTGTAGAATCAAGAGAAGGAAAAAACTTAAAGGTACTTCACTCCCAGCACAGACAAACTATTGCCAGCGTTGTAGCTTGTGTTCTGAAATGTCCCTTTCCTATGCAACTTTTTTTTTTTTTTTAAACACTTTAATGGACTTATCTGTCAGGTACACTGAAGAGTGTTATTTTCCTAGATTATTTTGTTTAAATTATGGGGCCTAACCTGCAACTTTTTTGTCAATTTTTTAAACTTTTTTTTTTAATTACTGTAAAGAAAAATGCATTTTTCCTGCAGCAGGAAACATAGTTTGGAGTAGTTCTACCTCTTATTGCTAGATGCCAGGCTTTCTGTAAAAATGTATTGTATGATATATAATGTGATTTTTACAAAAATTACACAATCTCCAAGTCATGGCATAGGGCTGGATCAGTTTTAATAATACCTTCCGTCTGAAGCCTCAGTTTGTTAATTTGTTTTTAAAGACTAGCTGTACATGAAGGTGACAGGATGTAAATTAACTCTTGTGTGGTTTAGGAAGAGACTTACTTTTAATGGCAATAACTGATGTACTGACTGGTAGCGTCAGTGGACAGATGCTGATTGTATTAATTTTGTTGCTTTCCAATGCAGTCCGGTTAGAATTATTTTGTGTGTGTGGCTGTACACATTTGCATATAATACAGCGTGGACATCATGATCGTATGGTTAAGAGGAAGATAGTTTTTAATCTTACTTATCAGGATATACATCCATAACATTTCCTACTTCGGAAAGCCACCACTCAGTCATGAAGGTCTACACTCTGAATGCAGATAAATGTACTATACTCCCCCAGATCCATTGTGTATAGAAGTTACCCTACTTCCTTACAGCTTAGAATCCACCATGACAACGATACCATTTAGAATGCATCTTTTTAAATCCCCATCCGCACACATTACTTTGGTTTTAAACAAAGCAGGCAACTGTCACTTTGAGATTTTTTTTTATCCTCTCTTGTATATACTTCCAAAAACAAACCTACCCAACCATTTTGGAAATTGGGCATTACACTGAAATGTATCCATGTGACTGTCTGACAAGGTTCCATTGTACACACAGCATGCTCTGGAGGTGCATTCAATGTAGCCGACAGTCAAGGCATTGTTTATCCTCCCTGGGGGAATAATCCCATGTGGGGATAGGACTCTCTACTCCAATTTCCTTTGACTTCATGGGGCAGTTGATCAGGCCCTGAATTTCCACTCCAAGGGGCAGGGCCCCACTGTCAGATGCTTGGCACCCATGTTCCTATGCATATCTTTCCAGCCCCTTTGCCCACCATACCAACAAGGATTCTGGAAGAGCCCAGGTGCCCAGGGCTTCCCAGCTGTTTTTTTTTTTTTACCTCCAAACCCCTCTTCTTTTGGGAAATTTCACTCAGTGAAGGGCAACAGTAAGGAAATGCTGACCCAGTGGACAGCATCTTGTTATAGAGACTCGGCACCAACAGGCAGAGTCTTTTATAGGATCAAGAAACCCGGGGATTGGCACTCCACTTTTATTTGCCCCTCTGCCCGATCTACTGTGTCTGTGAATGAAAGTGAAGAGAACAATCTGGCCCCTAGCCCTTGATAGTAACCACACCTTGTAACTCAGGAGTAGGGTAGCATGCAGCTGGTCAAGCCTGCTGCTGTTGAAATCAATGGGAGACTTGCCGTGGGCTGGGTTTACGCCTCTTGACTTTAAGGGGCTGACCCAGTAGTTGATACCATATGCATTTAAAAAAAACAACAACCTGTGTATCCCCACAAGCTACTTTCTAATACTTTGTCCTTGATGCCTCAGGGGAAATGAAACTGCTGCAAGGGGAATAATGGCCTGCAGAGCTGCAATGAAAAGAACACAGCCCCTCTTAGTACTATCATCACATTTGTGTGTTTCGTTTGAGACCCAATCTTAAACAAAACACACAAATGTCATGATAGCACTGAGACCCAATATGCCAAATTTTAGCCTCCCATCACTAACAGCCCCACAGCAGGCATAAACTTTTGTGTAGCGGTTTTCCCCCCCCCCCCCATCCAAAAGTGCTACCGAAGTCTCTGGCAATGTTATTTTTAAATAAAATGCTGTTTTAAAAGACAGCAGAAATATGGACCATAATAATTGCAGCCTGAGGTTATTAGGGCTGTTGGGCAGGTATAACTGGCATTGCCCCATTGAAGCTACACCAGTTTGCACCCATCTAGAAACCAGACCATTATTCTCCCACTGGTGGTATTTGAGAGCTACAACTCTAACACAGCAGTGTAGCGTGTTTAGCAACCATGTTACACACACAAGTTGGGAGAGAGGTGGTAAATACATAAAAGAAATGCCAAATACAGCATCCCACCTTACAGCGGCATTTAAAAAACAAATATGCCCCCTCCCCATCCAATATCAGGAGATCTACGTTCCACCCCATGGTCAGTACAAAGGCAGTTCTGCTTTAGGGGGATACCATAAACAGTCCAACCCTGATTCTCCCAAGGGACATCCCTTCTCCAGGAAGGGAGTGTATATTGCCTTCAGCTAACAGATTTGGCTAACTGGAGGGTGGATAATCAGGGTTGTACCGTGTATCTGGATGTGCAATGTTAAATTAACACATTAAACCCTTTTCATTCCTCTATAAAAATCACAACCCACTATAATGTGAAACAGAGCCAAGTACCGTGTACAAAGTATGCGTGTGTAGGATTTTGTTCTCTTCTGCTCAGACCGTCTGATTTTGGTTTAGAGAAACCCAAATGTGCTTGCTGCGGAAGGATTGAAATAAATGAATTGGTGGTGCAGATTTTTTTTTAGCAAAGCACTGAAGGAAGAGAGAATAAGTACTGCTTACAGCTTACAAGGCACCCTGACCCCCACCCCCCCCCAACCACACACACACACCCAGAGCAAATGTAAAGATTTGTTATTACCTGGTGATCAATCTCCAGAAAATGAGGTCTTCCACTTTTGAACCATGTTAAATGTACTTGAAATGTATTGACTGCTGATTTCTGTCGTCTTCTTTGCTTTAACAAATTGAGCTCTTGTACAGAGGGTGACGCTGTTTGGGGATGGGACAAAAAAATAATCAAAGATTGGTATTTTTCTCATCTATACACACTTAATTCTTTTGTAGCAGAAGCCTGGGATTTTTCAGGACATAGAGCACTAAACCGAAAGGTGTTTGTTTGTAACAAACAAAAGACCTTTTGGCTCCAAAAGGTGAAATGCACCAAAATTTCCCTTTGATAGCATTAGCCCATCCGGGGTCTCGTGAAAGAGCATTTCATTGCACTTTTTCAGCCTTGTGACAATAAATAGCAATTATGTCAAAAAATCGGTGGGGAGAAGGTTTGGCTCACCAAATTTAAGAGTGCTTTTAGGGGCTGAATCAAAGTCCACTGAAATCAATGAGCACCCTTAATGAGATGAGCTTCTAACAACATTTACAAACCTGCTACTCAGGGCTATTATTATCCAGTGAAACTTTAAAAAACTACAGATAACTTTGTCCCAGACCTACAATGTGAAAATGGTGATCGTCTCCCTCTGTCTCATCTTTGTAGCCATTCCTATGGCTGATACATATATGTATTCATTACATTTTTGGAATCAACACGCACTTTCAGATACTTATATTATTTTTAATCCTCTTAAGTCTGTATTTGCTTTGGAGGAGAGAATAAAAACTTCATTTTAAAATGAAGTAGATCAAGATGGTGGAACAAAAAGGAAAAAAGCAGAAAACATTTCAATATATTAATGATTTTTTCCAGTAATATAAAACGTGAAATTCCTTATAACATTATAGTATTTTACAGTTTTATGAAGCTTTCTATTGTGACTTTTATGGAATCAAGAGATGAACAAGATGAGATATTTTAGCATTTATATTTTTCAAAATTAAATGTGTACTGAAAATAAAGTAACTTTATGCATTTATTGGTGAGTTGGTTTCTGTTACTTCGTTAAAGAAAGATCATTAGTATGCACAGGGCAATGTGTTTATCTTTCTGGGCAAAATGTTTGACAGATCCCTTAGCAATTACCCCATTTTTAAACCAGCCATCAGAGTTCCATCACTACCCCATATTCATTTAACAAAATTCATTCTGGGTAGTGTAACAAAGCAAAAGTATTGACAATTTTAATTTTTGGGGAGAGGGGTGTCATTTGGGTCCATTTCTCCCCTCACAGTGATGGAAATCAGTAGCGCTTGCAGTGAAATACAGGCTTACACTGATCTTACATTGGTGTAAGTATAATCAGAGATCAGGCTGTGTGGGCCCATTCCTTTATTCCATGACACTACTTTAACACTAGCGTAAGTGTAACAAAGTAGAGCATCAAACTCAGTCTTCAGTGTTTTAGACAGAGGGATTCCCCACTCCCCAAGGAAATACAACCTTATGTTTGTGGGGACAGGAAAAAACCAACAATGCTTTGCTCACACTTACATTGCAGTTAGTTACTCGATTATTTACATGACTATAAAAACGAGACAGGCCCATTTAGTTTGGTTGGGGGCTCTACATGCGCCTGCAAAAGAGTCCGGGATGGTTCCTGCCCCAAGGAGCTGGCATTCTAAGTACACAATGTTCAAAACTCTTCCAAAAGGTCTCAAAGGACAAATGGGAAGAGCCAATACATGCCTGGGAGAAATAAAGGACAGAGAAAGCCAATCCTGCCCTTGGAGCCTTGCCTTCCTGACAGGCTGAGAACAGAAGGGGTGACTTTAAACCCTCTCTCCATTTGATTGTGCTGTCAATAATTAAAAAAACCCTTCACTTTATTTCAGTTTTTCTGCAGCTTTTCCTCCAAGCCGCACCTCTGAAGTACTGCGTTGCGGTGTTTGGAGTTGTGCTTTGCCAGTGCCCAAGGCTGAATTGTTTAGCACGTGCACAAAGAATGTTGCAATCAATTTCTTAGGACAGTGGTTTTCAACCTTTTATCATTTGCAGACCCCTAAAAAATTTCAAATGGAGTTGTGGACCCCTTTGGAAATCTTACGGTTTGTCTACACTACCCACCAGATTGGCCAGTAGTGATCGATCTATCAGGGATCGATTTATCACGTCTAGTGTAGACATGATAAATCGATCCCCGATCGCTCCTGTACTCCACCACGGTGAGAGGCGGAAGCAGAGTCAACGGGGGAGCGGTGGCGGTTGACCCCACGCCGTGAGGACGCAAGGTAAGTCAACCTAAGATACGTCGACTTCAGCTACGCTATTCTGAAGTTGCATATCTTAGGTTGATCCCCCACCCCAGTGTAGACCAGGGCTTAAACATAGTCTGCAGCCTCTCAGGGGTCTGCAGACCACAGGTTGAAAACTGTCTTAGGAGGTTGCTGGATGCTGAAAGCTAATCAGATGTTATAAAGGCAGTTTGAATTTTTCCCCTAGCATGGGTTGATGCATGGATACCCTCATCTTAAATCACACTAAGCTGTGTTTACTTCATACCTGGTTAAAAAAATATATATATATCAAATACTAAAAATATTCTATGTACTAAGTCGTCATGTGGGATATAAAGCTCCTTAGGAATAATAGAATTCTTGGTATAGATGGTGTAAATATACTAAGCGAGATACTCTGCTGGTGTAAATCAGTGCAGTGCCATCAAAATCAAGTGTTGTGCTCGTTTACACCACATAGAGTCCTTGCCCACTGTGCCTACAAACAAATGTGAATAAGTTGTATAGGGTCAAATTCGACAGCTCTTCATGTGGAGCGCTACTTGCTTACCCTGGTGTCCACTGATGGCTCTGGAATAATGTGCATGATTTAAGTCATGCTCAACATGGCCAAGTGGATTGTAGAACTGGGCCCACAAGTACATCTTAGCAATGCAATTGTTTTAATTTGATGAGCACGAGGGCCTTGACGCAGTGACCGATAGCAGCAGGATTGGTGGCAATGAGTATGCAACAGAGCAGTCCGTACACAGATTAAGGGGCAAATTTTCAGTCGGAGAGAGTTTGTAAGTCGAGGGGAGCTGGGTTCCTAACAGCCGTCTGGACCTTTAAAGTCTCCACCTATCCTCAAAGTCAGCCTGGACTCCTCTGAATGTTCTTAGTGGTCAGAACACGTGCCTGTAAAGCCCATCAGCAGACACACACGGACTGCCGCCGCAGGGAGTTGGCGGAATGTCAGGCACCACGCCGCCGCCTCCTGTTGCCATTTGCTGCTTTATATATTAACTACACAGGGTATGTAGGTTAGTTTACAGGAGCCTAAAGCCTGCAAACATTATCCTGTAGAACTGGCCCATAGTTGGGTCTGCTGAGCTGCACCTTGTCTGCCAGGAGAGCGTGTGCTGAACAGTGGTACATTCAAGAGTCAAATAGCTGCTGGGGAAAGTCAAGAGGGCTAATAGGAACCCCTTGTTAAAGCAGCATTTTATTGCTAGGTTTTCTAACTGGCACCAGACTGAGCAGATGCACAAATCCACTTGTGGCAATTGCAATAGCCACGCCCGTCACAGACTCTAAATAAGCCCCTGGACACTCCCCCACCTACAAAGCTCTGCCGAACCTTGCTCTGATTTGCTCACTCCTCCTGCCCCATCCTCCATCGCCAAGCACCACCCACTGAGTCCCTGTATAGCCCTTCTCTCGGGAACTCCCTGCCCACAGACGCCTGACCTGCTTTTCTCAGAGCAGAAGACTCTCGTTTATCCCCTTGCTTTGACTCAGTAGCTAGGCACTACTGACTGCATTCAATTATTCTGCACATTATGCTAACGCATCCCAGGCTGTTTCAAAATAATTGGTTGCTTTGGAAGTCCTATTACAATACCTTCAGCATGAGACGTGCTATCTAAAATCAAGTTTATCCCCTTCCACCCAAGTTGAGACTGAAAGCAATCATTTGATTAGGAACAACCCTGGGTCTAGTATCTTTTTAAAAAAAAGGAAATATTGCACTTTTTTTCTGTTAAGAAACACTAATGACCCATCAATTGGAGAAGTGCAAACTTGGGCAACTTCCGTTCAAGGGGATATGGTGAAGGTTGTACGAGTGCTTTCTCTTGGTCAGTTTTTGTGGGTTCATGTCTCAGGTTGCAATGCGAGTTTCAGATGAATTAACTCAAATTCTTAATATGATTCTCACCACCTCGTTTGGGTCAAAACCACTAAGTTTCTGACTGTTTAAGCTGCAACTTTAAATCCCAGTGCTACTTGAAACTTGTTGCAGATTCACTCACAACTCAGTCCACATTCCGAGTCCTCAGCCAATATTCCAGTGAGCCGATTTCAAATCTTGGATTTCACTTGGAAGATTTCACACAGTGCCAGTTCTGATCCTTAGCATCAGACAACAGCAACTAGATCTCCATTTCTTAAATGAAAGTTGCCCTCCATTGGCCTTTGCCCCAGGGATGTGTTTGTCCTCATTACTGTTGGGATTAGCCCATTCTGATGGAACTGCCGCACACCACACTCAAATCTTTCTCCTATTTATAGACTCTCACTTTGAAGTTTGTGCCAGCTCTAATAAAAGGAGGCACAAGGTAACCCGTCTCTCCTCCAGTGTTCCCAGACCTATTCCATTTCAGAGAGGAATTCTCCAATGACAACAGGAAGGGAGGGTCAATGATTGACATGTTTTTGTGAAGATAACCCGAGCTTCTTGTGTTATGTTAGCTGAGACACCCAGCTCCAATTTAAAGAGAAGTTGGGGACAGAGGCCAATGAAAATCACTAGCACAATCCTTAGAAGAATTCCCATTTACTAGGGCATTAAATTACTTCTGCTGTTAAAGGCATAAAAGATTTCTGCTACAGCCCCTGTTTTCATATCGAGGCCATCAGAAACTATAACCACTCTGCTTACTAGGAATCATCTCAGCCTTGCCAAGAATCCCAGAGCACGGCAGGGACTTGTCCTTCGCTTTCTTTCGAGGGACACTGGATCAGGTGTGCAGGCTGGTGGTTACTTCCTCAGTCACAGTGTGTGAATGGTGGGTTGCGCTGTAGCTTAGGCTGCGGCACAACAGAGTTTTGTCTGGTTTCCGAACTGCAGGCTCCTTTTAACTCCTTTTTCTAGAGGAGCGTATAAAGAGTGGCAATCGAATGAGGAGAGCGCTGGGGGATGAACAATAGAAAGGTGAGCCAGAAAAGCAGACAACTCTCCTGTGTGGTGTATGGATAATGCAGTGAGTGGGGCCAATGGACAGGTGAAAGGCAGAGAGAGGTGCAAAGACATTGCTAAACACCCTTGTATGGTATTTTTATACCATTTCCTAATGATGCACCAGGACGAATAGAATCCAACTCAAGCTCCCTTACCTGCAATGAATACACATGTGCACACACCCCTTGGTAAGAAGGTGTCACTTTATACACTCACTTGTTGAGTAGAACTGCAAACTCTGAGATCAGCAGCCTTCTCTTCTGCTCCTGAATGGGTTGGTGGGGAGGGGAGTCAGACCAGTCACCCTGCTCCTGAACCTCATTAGGGGCTGTCCACAAGTTATGTAAAAACATGTTTTTGGTGAGTTTTCAAGACCCACCCACACTCTAACAACCAAAACATACACGCAAAGGATCCCGGGCCAATATATGGACCGCCCCTTACTGGGGGAAAGGCTCAGCCTGCTCGGGAGACCCTACAATAACAAACCCATGTGCAGCTCAGATAGTGAAACAAGATTTCCCTAAGGTAACAGATTTTGGTTTCATGGACTCATCTAAACAGGGAAGATAGGAACTCCTTTTAAAAAGTCCCCTGAGAGAGTCCTGTAAAGCTGTGTGTGTATTTATAGTCTAGGGGTTACAAAATGATGGCTTCTGGGCCCCAGATTATAATTTGCAGAGGTATTACACTGTCTGAATCCCTTAATCTTTTAAAGTAGGTTTTTCATTATCTGGTAGGCAATTCCCTCGCCTAGGGGCATGAGCTCAAAATCCGAGCTAAAGACTGCTGAGCTGCCACAGACTTGTTACAGACCCCCTCCGCGGCAGCTGGATGTATCTGAATGCAATATGGTCCTACTGAATGGACCTGGACCCAACCCATGTTGATTCACTTCATGAGCATTGCATCCCCATTTACTGAACGAGGGAGGCTTCATTCACAACATTCATGGGAAGCAAATGCAGGGCAAATACGCTCAGTAAACTTGTAAGCAGATGGACACCAACGGCAGCCATGTTGAGAAACACTCGCTATTGTTCACACAATACATTTGTTGAACGACTGTGCACGTTCACCGATAATTTGTGAGCAGAAGAATGTCCTTGTGATAAGGGCCATCCAATGAAGAATGCGACTGGCTTGAGTGACTAATTTCAAGGAGCAAATAGAGCAACATTATTTTGCAATTACACCCAGAGGTTTCACTCAGACAAAATATCCTTTGAACAACTCCACCTAGTGAACAACACTGTAAAAATCACAATCCGCTGTAAATCATTCATTCGCCAGGGAAAAGCTAATCAATTATTTACTGTCCATAGTTTATTCATGTCTAGTTTTCACTGTGGGCCTCAGTAGTCCAATATCACCTTTATCAAGTACCCGGCTTAGCCAGCAAAGTGGAAACTGCAAAACTACAAAGGACCATTGTGCATGGTGCTCAGCACTAACTGCAAAAACTTAGAATGACTCTGAGCATCAAATTCACCTGTCTTCATGTGAGCCTTTAGAAGAAGCCCTGCATTGCATTGTTCATGCAGCAATAGTTCTCAAATGCCCTAGTAGAGGTTGCCTCTTAAATTGTCTCAGGAATCCCTCTCCTTGCATTCACAACTGTGAATGGCACCTCTCCTCTGGCCTGCTACCATACATTATCCCTGTGGCACAGACAATAGAATATTAGGGAAGTAATTAGTGTGTTGCGTGCTGCCTTTCAATGTAACTTAGCTGCTGGGAAGGAAGATCGCCAGTGCCCTGTGACTAGCAAGTACTCTGGACCATCAGCAAACGCTCTCTGGTCCATAGTGTAATTGGCCAGGCCAATAAAGTGTCGCTGAGAATGGGCTTAATGATACACCCGAATGACTGGCTAAGCAAAAGCCAACTCACTGCCTGCTTTGAGCTGCACATGTGCCTGACTACAAGAAAAAGTTACTTTGCTTGCGAGAATGGGCTGAACCAGTATTGTAGATTAATGGCCGTTTGGTGACCAGCGCACACCCACTGAGATTACAGACATTCCAATTTCTCCCAATGATAGTACGTTCCACGTCCCAGAACACCCCAGCCTCGCTCGCCACAGAGGCTAACGCAGAGTTTAAGGCAATATTTACTGAAGAACTAAGAAGTTTTCCTATCACATGAAGCAGCAAGACACTGCATCTCCAGTAGTGCACACAGTGTGCGTTATAGCTTTAGTTGTCAAGAGACACCTTGCTGCAAAATAAGCGCCTGTGGACCAGATTATCAAAGGTATTTAGGCACCAAAAGATGTGGCTAGGCACCCAATGGGATTTTCAAAAGCACCGAACTGAAATCGGCGGAACAACTCACAAGCAAGGTAATAGTCAGCATGACTAAACATGGCAAAACACAACCTCACCGGAGTTAGACCCGTCATCTCTGACATATCCGGCCTCAGCCAGTGCACTGCTTCCTCTCCCAAAAGTGAAACTCACAAGTCAGAGTGCACAGTGTTGAGCTGCTGCCTCTGGGATTCGACCTCATTTTACGCATGAGGCCAAAAGAGCTCACGTCTCTTGTTAGTGGAAAGCCTGGACAAACTACAGTACTTCAAATCTCCTTACACTTACTTAGTTTCAACCATTGTCATGGAGTCTATCTGGGAATTTGGGGTTAAGTGGCATGGGGTTCTCTACTTTACATAAAGCAGAACGGTAACAAAACCGATTACCTAAAGTACTTCCATACAGTGTGAAAATGGTCTTATAAAAAATTGGCCTCACTTAAGTGCAGCTACCTCTGGAGTAGAATATGGCAGCTGGTTAACAGCACACAGTAACACTATATGACAGTGGAGATCACATGGTGAAAGAGTGCCTTTATCACAACCACCAAAAACAGGGATATAGAATGTATCCCCTCTACAACCCCTGCCCCCGAATATCACCTGGCCTCTGATCTGCACCACTCTGTATTCCCTTTCCGAGCTGCCAACAATTCAGGGACTTTACACCAGGGCTATGTATTAATTGGTTGACTTGATAAACAAAGCAAAGGTGCAATGCAGAGCAAATACTTACTTACTTCTGTCTTAATGGCATCATATTTAGTGTACAAATAACCCCCATGAGCCAAATTAATTCCTGGTATAATTTAATTGAAGTCAGTGGTGTTACATCAGGGATGCATTTGGTGCTAAAGAGCAAACTCTGGCCCTAATCACTGGGGAAATTAGTCATTAGAAAAAAATCAAACACAATAGAGATAACTTCTATAGCACCTGTGGCACAAAAATTGGCTAAGAACAATAAACGTTTTACTTTTTAAACACCCATAAATGTTTAAAAAAATTCCTCAAACCAATCATTGCAACTGATTAAAAAAGTATTCATCGTTTTAGCCCTGACCTACTTAAACTTCGCCCCAAAAAGCACATGTTGAGCACGACGTTTTAATCCACTAAAACAGCATCATATGTATTGAAAATGGACATGATCCTAGTGGGAATGGTGTTGATGACTAATATGCATTAGCAAAATATACAAACACTGCAGGTTCTGTTTTTCATTCTAGAGAGAGTAAGAAACAAATGGAGTATTGTTTGCCCAAAGCACTGTGTGTGTTTTTCTACAGGGATGACAAGAAATTTCATTTGAGTACAACACCTGGTCAATATACCGGAAGCACTTTATGCCCAATTGAATAGGCCTAATTTATTTGGCGTATGCAATCCAGTCGAGCCAAGCCACAGTGTACTTATCCACAATGTTAAAGGCATGAAGACCTCCAGGAAGTAGCTAAAACTTCCTTTGCCAGAACACCAATAAGTTCCCCATGGGTCTAACAATCGAATATATATATATATATACACTTGAATTATTTGTTTAAAGTTGTATTGTTGAATCAGTTACACAAATGATATTTGTCATCCAACTTTTCACTACAGTCGGAGCTCGTAGTGACACCTAGTTAAGATTGCCTGACACTTCTATTTACAAGACCCTGTTTCAGTTCCTTATAACATTTTGCCAATCTTTAACTTTCTGGGCTGAAATGTTCCATGCCGAGGAGTCTGAAACGTTCAAAAAATCTCAGCTTGAGGCAACTAAAACAGTTCAGTCATGTTGGAACATAAGATTAAAGGGAAATATTTTGTCCATGTTAAAAAAATAATTCCTCCATGCCTTGAAGCAGTGACTTGAAATTTGGCATTGTGATACTGCCTTTAATTACCTAAAGTAAATAGTTTAACTTAATTAATTACATTAATTACTGTTTGTTCCACACCACTTCTGCCTCAATTGGTGCACCGGATGGACAGTGTTCGATGAATGGGTATTCACTATTACCTTTTATCCTCATCATTCAGTATGTGGCCTCAGGCGTTATTTAACATACACCACTCAAACACTGTACTGAATACAAAATTATTCATTTCCTCCTGGGCATTCTATGGTGACCTCACCAGGGTATCTGCGTGCCTCACAGACTATGAATTTATCTTCACAACACCCCTGTGAGATTAGCTGATATTATTTTCCCCATTCTATAACGTGGGGAACGGATGCCCAGAAAAATTAAGGGCAAAATGGTCAAAAATAGCCACTGAAGTCAGGTGTCTAATTTGACACCCCTAGGGCCTGATTTGTCAGAATACGCAGCTTTTCACAGTACAAGTTCAAAGCACAGCTCCATTCAACTTCAGCTGCAACTGTGAAAATGCCCAGCACTTCTGCAAATCTGGCCGCAGGCGTCTGAAACTGGACAAAATGAGACCACCAATTAGTAGCCATCTTTGAAATGTCTGCTTTAAGTGACTTGCCCAGCATCACATGGGATCCTGGTGGCACAGGCAGGGATAGATTCCAATTCTCCAGGGCAATATTGGCTGCTTTACCCAGGAGACCTTTTTCTTTTGCTGCAATCCCCCCACCTCATCCACTCCACACCGTCCAGCTTCTGCAACAAAGGAGGCAGGCTACTGTTTGTAATCACACACTCACTCCACAACTCCAGTTCATTCCTTAGACTTGCCTTTGACTTTAATGGGAGTTGTTTCGAGCAGGAGCATTTCCTTACATGTCAATTTTGTCTTCTTAAATAGAAAGTAATCATTGGGTTGCAAACTGCTACTGACGTGGCAACAGCGTTCCTGGGGAACCGGAGGTGGGCGAAAGGGTCCCAAAACATTAACAACGTAAGGACTCAAAATAGTATCAAAGCTTTTCCTACCACATTCTGTTCTCTTTTTACTAGGAATTACTTTTCGTAGCAGAATGTTACATTGCATAGAGCTCCCCTCCCAATTCACTCAACCACAATGCGCACCCTATGTGGACTTACTGCTACAGGAGACTGTACTGAAAATTGAGTGATGAGGATGGATTTTCATAGCACTCTGTATTGGCCTAATGCTTGCTTACCACTGACATCAATGAGGGCAGATTTAGGCAAAGGCTGAACGGCGTAAAAATCCCACCTACTGCATATGAATCTCTCAGGTAGTAATGTGTCACTAGAATTCCACAGTGGGAGCATTTTTCTATTTCTTGCTCATTTTTCCTTTTACAATAGGATTATTTCTATTGCGGTAAATTATGGTTTATTACATTAGATTATTCTGCCTTTCAGGTAAGGGAAAAATTTGAAACACTGTACAAGAGGTTTCTAAACCACACAGCTGATTACAGAATGTCTATTGTTACTTTTGTCATGAAAGTGCCATAATTATAATCATGACAATATAAATACTGCTAGGCCTGATGGTTAGTGGTGAGCATGTGAGTGAAAGAACCCTTGCTCTAGAATTTTTATTTATCATTCATTACAACAATCAGCTTATCTCTGTTTTGCAGTGGTATCTATTTGTGCTTTTATGGCCTTTGTTTGAAAGTACCACCCTTGCCCTGCCATATGCACCAATGACAAGATTGATTCTTTTTTTCTAAGTAGGATGTTAATATTAACTGCAGTGTTTGTGAGAAATGTTCACATTGCAAAGGCATTTTCCTTGTGGGTCTCTCTCTGTGACCTTCCACGCCCTTCCCTCGATTGTTTGTATTTTTACAGAAATCGGCCAGAAAACGTGCCCACCCTGGACAGCCCCATAAACCATAATTGGAAGTATAGTCTATGCACCTTCCTAGTTCTGCTGTCTGAAGCATTTTAGGTCTATAATAGGCATCCAGACACCATGGTGATGGGTGTTTTATAAGGGAAGAAAGACTAAGGCTATGTCTACACAGTGCAGCCACTCTTTGTTGGCAGGAGAGAGCTCTCCTGCTGACACAATAAAACTACCCCCAACGAGGGCTGGTAGCTTTGTTGGCGGGAGAGGAGGAAGATACATGACCCTGCCCTTTGCTAGCAGGATAATATGTTTGGAAAAGGTCTCCTGTATCACAACTATTAACTACATTAAATCCTATTTCTGTTTTCATTATGAACAATACAGACTATGGAGCAGGAATAGCACATCAGGCCCTGATCCAGCAAGCACTTAAGTAACATGCTTAACTTTAATATTGACTCCAACTGAATTAGTCCCATATGCTTAGAGTTAGGCATATGCTTAAGTGCTTTTCTGGATCAGGGAGTTAATGTCCTTCACCTCTACGGACTTGCGGCCAGATATGGATGAAGTCAACTATGAAATGAGTTTGATGGGCTCAGCCAACTCATGTGGAACGTACTGTCGTTGGGAGAAATTTGAATGTCTGAAATCCCAGTGGGTGTGCTCAGGTCACCAAAGGGCCATTAAACTGCAATACGGATTCAGCCCGTTCTAGCAAGCAAAGTTACTCTAGAAAGATATTTGACCACCTTACAAAATCATCTCTACCCCCAATATATTGGGATAGTTGAGGATGTCCACCCCATACCCTCAGAATAGGTGGTCAGGACAGAGGTACATTGGCAGATGGTCCAGCTATTGACATCACTTACATGTCTGGTTCACAAAAGAGGATGTTGTAAAGATGGTACAATAAAGTGTCCTAACATTTGTAACTGCCATAAAAGAAAACATGTTTCAGATGAGAAAATGAAAGTGTTTTCTGCCCTCTTTGACAAAAAGAGAGGAATATCATCGCTGAGGTATTTTGCATGTCAGAAAAATAAATATTGCTGGTTTGCACAAAGTTTTAAGAATATTTTGGGGAGAAAGGTCGCTGCTAGCAGTCTCTGTTCAGCGACTAGATGTTCTGTCCATTCCAAAGGAGCTCAGAAGCCAACAGGGATTCATTAAAAATTAAAAAAAAAAAAAAAACTGAAAAAATTAAATGGTGTAAGCCCTAGACCCTTGATTCATTTGCAACTAACCTAATCAAAACACATAAGTACCACAGAGAACAATCCTGCACTGGAA
Source organism: Macrochelys suwanniensis (assembly GCA_033296515.1). NCBI lineage: Eukaryota > Metazoa > Chordata > Testudines > Chelydridae > Macrochelys > Macrochelys suwanniensis. Next base: position 17,920,220 of record CM065779.1, on the reverse strand, counting down.
GGGAAGAAATTGACTTGATGACCCAGTATTTCCACCTGTAAGGTCATCAATTACCATTGCATAAAGACAATAGGGAAATTCACTCCACACAAGGGCTATGCATTATTTGCCTCCTACTCAAGCTCTCCCAATAGGACTTGCCTTAATTGGTGCATAGTCTTGTGAGGGTCCTCCACACAGGGATGAAGTTTTCTCTGAGTCTGAACGGCGCAAGGAACGGGGTCTGGATCCGAGGTCATTGGTTTGAGTTTGACACAGGTTAGCATTGCAAGAAAGTCACCCCGATTGGCCAGCTGTTTCGTGGGCTTTGTGAAAGGAGCTGGTAAATTCAGTCCACTCTCAAGGGACCCCTATCCTGTCCGCATTACACAAACAAACAGCAAGTAAATGTGTGTTTTCCAAAGCAGTCACCACAAAGCTCCCCCTAGGGGAGCTGCATTTTGGGTACCACTAATACAGACAACCAGATAGTCCACAAAGGCTGCGAGCCGGGGCTTTGGCTGTTTCTACAGACTGACTAAACCGTCAAAATGCTGACTGACTCGCAAGTCTTCTAGCAAACAGGCTTCTCCCCTGTGGGCAACCAAAGCTTAAAGACTTGACTAGAAGCCCCTGAACGGCTCAGCAGTCCAATGAGGGAAGCAGCAGGGGACCATGCTGGGACAGGTTCAGGGCCAGACTAATTCTGAGGCCAGGGACCACGCTGCAGCATGTAGGGAGTGGCTGTGTGTTGTGGCCAGTGCTTTCTGGAGGGTTTCTGTTAGACTCAGCCGTCTTCGTAGAAGGCTCCCGTGAAGCAATGCCAAGGTGGCAGTTCTGCTCTCCTGGTGAGGCACGCGGTGTGTGCTCCAGAATGTGCCACCGTGCACAGGAGGCAGAGGGGAATACTCGCTCTTTTCACCTGGCACCTGCTCAGGGGGTTCTCACGGATAAACAGCAACCAGCACAGGCTGAGAGTGGTGGAGGCAGGATGGGGGAAACACTGGACAGAGCAACATGGACAAAGAGCACAAGAAGCTCTTTGTTCTGAATCTCTCAAAGTGGATGCTGTACATGGGGGACGAATAGCAGGCAGCATAAACAGCATTCTCCTTGCACACCTGAGTCAGGTGTGCAGAATCTCTAGGTCTCCTTCCTGTCCCATCTAGCCTCGCACACGTGCCACGTCAGGCCAGCTGCGTTGCGGAAGGTAAGTGAAGTACATGGTGCCTCTTCATGTAAAAAGAAGTGTCCAGTTACCAAACCGATCAATCTAACGGAGGGAATTTGATGGCTCACCTAGCACTGTGTTACCCAAGTACCAGTGCTAACCAGGGCTGGCTCCAGGCACCAGCAAAGGAAGCATGCGCTTGGGGCGGCACATCTGAAGGGGCGGCATTCCGGCCATTCCTGGGGCGGCACATTTCAAGGGATGGTTTTTTTTTTTTTGCTTCGGCGGCTTGGTGTGGCAAAAAAGCTAGAGCCGGCCCTGGTGCTAACGGAGGCTACTGGAATTTCCACCAGGGTTGGGCCAAACCCTGAAGTCTTCACTCAGGCAGGTGGAATTTTACCTGAGTAAAGGCTAACGGAAACATTATCAAAAGTGCCTATGTGATGACTTAGGACCCTCAGTCCCATTTTCAAAATAGGATTGCAGCCCTTACGAGCCTAAATCCCATGGACTGTCAGTGAGACATAGAAGCCTAAGTTCCATTTTGAAAAGCGTCTAAGTCACTTAGGATAAAATTTCTAAAGCACCAAATGGGAGGAGGATTTGACCCCCATGGGGAAAAAAGTGTGATGAAACTCCGCAATGGCCACAGAATTCTGAGTTGCAAAAAGAGTCCGTGTGTCGGTCTCTCACACTTGTTACATATATGTACATAACACACACACACACAATACATAACTATAGGCCCCAATTCAGCAAGTCACTTAAATGTGTTTAGCATTGAAGTCAATGGGACATAAGCCCAGCTCCCACCACCTTTACTCCATGAGTGATCCCATTGACTAGAGTGGAGTAAGGGGTTATTCGACCTCAGTGAGGGGCTGAGAATCTGGCCCATTATGTTTGTCAAGTGCGTTGACCTTGTGAAGGGCATGATGAGTGCCAGGTATTATTACAGAAAGAATCTGTGAGGGCCTAAGAGACCCATCCCCTTCCCAGCACAGACCTGTTACATACAGTAGATTTCAGCGTATTCCCCAGATTAGTGCAAAAGGCAGGGCTTTGATATTAAAAAAGCACCATGTGCATCCACGTGCACATAGTGTCTGTGTAAGTCGCAGGAGCTGCACACAGGCATGGAAACACCGAGCCTCCAGTCTGTCTTTTTAACGCTAAGGCCCTGAATATTCTAAGTGGGAAGAGCCTTCTCCACAGCCATCTAGAGCTCATTGCCAGGAAACGTGTCAGGGGAGTCAGGTTAGGTGGCTCCTTTCTGAATATTATCTCATTACTCCTGGGTTTACGTCCATGTACTGCCCTGTAAGTGATCACAGCCTGCCTTCCCGCTGCAGAGTGCTCTTCAGAAAGCCCAGGAACATCCGCACAGACTGCATTCCCCCTCTTGAAAGGTTTCGTCCCTCCTTTTGTGAAGCAGTTGGGCTGGCCAATGCCAGTGGAGTAGATGGCTCACCAGTCTGGCAATTCCTATGTTTTATTACCACGTATTATTAACCCGACAGAGAAGAGTGCTCATGAAAATCACCGCTTCACCGTGGAAAACTCTTTGTGGCAGGAGTGTAATGGGAAAGCCTCCCTTAGGGTTCGTTCCACTTCCCCCTGCAGTCATGCGAGTCAGCCCACTGACTTCCCGAGGAGCTAGAATCGGACCCTAGGGCCTGATGCAAAGCCCACTGTGGTTTTTGGATCAAGTCTTGAATGTGGAGCAAGGCTCCAGTGTGTTCATCTCAGATACTAATGCACAGTAATAGGCTTCCCTCTGCTTGTCAACTATTTTGTACACTTTAATGAACCCTTCTCTTTTCCCTTCTTAACAGCGCTGGCTAAAGACGGCATAGCTTGGTGCCGATGAACTCTGGAGGAAGGTACTAAAGAAAAGGGTATTTTGTATAAGGGGTCCATTTCTAAATGAAATTCTGGAGGCAATTTCTTTCACAGATTTATACACTCACTTGTCTAATCATTCCCTTTAGAGTATGATATTAATGAAAGCTAATGGAAGCCCACACACCGCAGATAAATATAAAAAAAGGTAGGAGTACGTCTGCCGTGGTTATTCACAGCTGCAGAGGGCGTGCAGTGGGACGCTAGGCTGTAATTCTGTAGCATTTTTCCCATTTGCTTTTCTTAGGAATTAATACCCGTGAAAGATGCTGCCGGGTGAAGTGCTCTGCTTTGCTATGGAGCAGGTATAGGACATGAATGCAAGGGCAAGCTTCCTCACCCATCGTCACCTGTAGGGAGCAGACCTTAGGGGACAAGGAGCTTGTTGGATCTCCATGGCCCATCTAGGGTTCGATCCAAAGCCAACTGGAGTCAGGGAGAGCTTTTCTATTGGCTTAGCCTCATCAGAAGCCCATTCAAATGAATGGAAAGGCTCCCGTTGACTTCACTGGCCTTTGGCTCAGACACGTAGCTCTATGCTCAGACTGGCACCAAGGTGGCCAACTAGTGCCAGTCACAGCGGTGGGGCTTATAATGTTGACGCCTAGCATTGCTTTTGGTAAACACCCACCTCACCGGGCCTGGAATGTGTGGCCTTGCCCCTTACTGGTACCCCCTCTAGCCGCCTCACAGTGCACTAGGTTTGCCAGTCAGGTTCAGATGAGTCCAATATTTGCCTTTTCATTTTCTGAATTATTTTACCTTAAAATAGTAATGTTATAATAGCCTCTGAGGTTACCTCGTTCCCCCCGGCTGCAAGGAGCTGCTCCTGTCCCCTCCTGAGGAGACCACACAAATGGACACACTGGGATTAGATCCGGATCACCACCCGGGTAGTACTGTACTGTGAGCATGGATGGAACTGGATGGATGGATGGATGACCACTTGCAACCCTGTCTAGCCTCCTGCTTACCGCTAATAACTGCACCCCTTTCCGGGTGCCCCCAGGAACCTTCGGCCCTAGGGAGGGGATAGAGGAGGAACTGCTGCTGACCCAGACCTGACTGAGTGCAATGGCAACCATCACTGCATCTGCTGGCCCCTTCTCAATGGAGGCATCAGGGGGCTTTGAAGAGTTCCCAAGTCTTATATGATACCTGACCTCTTAAGACAATCTTTCTAATCAGGCTTTAGCCATGCCGTGAACGCTACAATGTGTGCTGGCAGGGCTCCCTCTGGTGGAATATTGAGGAAATCGCTGTGGCGACCAGAAACACATCTTGTTCTAAGGTTTGAGGCCTAGCATTAAGTTCTCAGTTTACTTTAAACCCTGGCTTTTTAGACTGTTCTGAGCTACTGAAATCCCAGCCAGAAGGAATTGGTTACAGAGAGGAAACCTGGCTTCCTTCCTCTGGGATCAGTACCCCCCTTCCCCAATTATATTCTACAAGTCTTGCATTGTTCATCTCCCACCTGAATGATGCAGCCCCCAGGCAGGAAAGCATCAAGAGCCGATAGGCTATTACACGCTGATGAAAGATCTCTCCTGCCATGTGCCACTGGATCTCTGTTGGCGCCAGCTGCCTGACGAGAGTAGGTTGTTAAGGACATTCTCTATTGTGCTGCATGAAGAGCTGCATTGCATCTGATCTTCAGCAACGACCACCACCTGTGAATGACTGAACAGCAGGCTTACCCACACAGCACCAAGCCACATCATCCCCCCCGCCCCGCCATAAAGAGCTGTGGGCAGAAAGAGTAAGGCCCTCAAATCAGTTTGCCATTGATTTACCTAAAAATCCAGTGGACTCAGAATTAGTGGGGAGTCCCCATGTATGTTTCGATACAGGAGATGGGTGCGGAAATTTATGTTTGGCTCCAAATCCTGATCCAATCTCTATGGCTCAAGCCCATCTCTGTGCTTCACTTCTCAGAGTGCTTCGCTCCTCTCCGCCGATAAAGGGTGTGGCCCTTGCCACTGGCCTAGCAGCTTACTCCTGAGTGTCCCACACAGCTTTGCAAATGTTAATTAAGCCTCACAACACCCCTGTATAAGTAAATATTATTGGTGGGTAAACTGAGCCGCAGAGCTGCCATGTCCTAAATTTCCAGAGTGGCCGCAAGTCCCGGATGCCCAACTTCAGACTATTCAAACCTGGTTTTCAGAAGGTGCCGAGCAACCACAGTGCTGAGGTCAATGAGAGCATCATGATTTCTGGGGGGGCTGAGCAAAGTATTTGAATCTAAATCACCACAAGTCCACGCTTTCTTTGTGCCTAAATCTTGTCCAGCAGAAGCTTAAAATGGTTGGAAATGTTAGAGTCTATGACCAGAAGGGGTCATTGTGATCATCTAGTCTGACCTCCTGCAAAACACAGGACATCATCCAGCGATCCCTGCCTCAGGATATTCATTTTGTGAATTGCTAGCGTGTAGATGCTGCACATGATTATTTTCCAAGGTTGACTTCTCCCCAAAATGTCAGAGGAGATGGTCTGTGTGTTTTGCACAACATCAGTTCACGAGTCTGGTTCTTATAGTTCTTGAACGTACTGTCATATAACTCGCTCAGCACTTTTCAGAGCTGCATAGGCAATGACATCATGTCCTCTAGAACTGCCTGCTAGCATCTTGACAATCCCAGTTGCCTAAGACTTGGCATTTTGGAATGTCAAATAATAGGATATTAGGATACCCCAATCACACCCTCTAGTGCAAGCACTAAATATGGTGCAAAGTCTTATCAAACCAACTCTAAATAACGGTAGAAACATAAGCCCAAGACACAAAGTTACAAACCTGGGTCTGGATTTTCCTAGAGTTTGGGTTGTGGTGACTGGGGTTTAATTTTAGGCCCATTTCTAACCTAAACACATCAAACGTTCTTATTGATGGGCTTCTCCTTATGTCTGCGCCATGTAGTTACAGATGAGTCCGTTTTCTGAACCTCAAGTCCCCTGTATAATCCAAAAGTTCCATCTGGTCCCACAGCTGAAATGCATATAGAAACCAGAATTATTCATATTTACCAGTTCTATAAAGGCTTCAGATATCCTCCATAACATGGCCACAGACTCAGGTGTTATCTCTATTCTTGTCCTCCTAGGAGCTTTTAGGATGTCACCAAGACATCTACTAATCCAGCCCTTCAAGATACTGCTCCGCACATATGCTGCCTCTGGAAAATCCACTGTTTCTGAACAAGAAGTATAGACAGGCTAAAATTTCAGGTGATGGGGTAGGAGGTGATGGGGGGAGGGATAGCTCAGTGGTTTGAGCATTGGCCTGCTAAACCCAGGGTTGTGAGTTTAAACCTGGAGGGGGCCATTTAGGGATCTGGGGCAAAAATTGGGGATTGGTCCTGCTTTGAGCAGGGGGTTGGACTCGATGACCTCCTAAGGTCCCTTCCAACCCTGATATTCTATGATAAGCTATCTAAATTTAGTTCTGCCCTGACTTTACCACTTTTCTTACTGGCAGGAATGGAAGTCTTCTATGGGGTCTAAATTCCCTTCAATCCCACAGCACATGCTTCCTAAGGGCAGAAGCACAATGTTACGAGAAATGCATTCTATCCCCGAAGGTATGAGGCAAATCCGCTTCAGTGTGTCCAGCTTGTGTGATATTGGCACTAAGTGGATTAATGATTTGACTTTTGATCTGGATCATGAAGGGAGAAGGCATTTTATTTTCTCTGCAGATTTAAAGAGGCTTAGTTGGATTATTTAAAATGACTGTTTCTTTTTCTGTACCAGAAATGTGTGCTCTGAGACACTTTCTGGTATTGTTCTTGCCCTGGCAGGTGTCAGGAGATTTAAAAGTGGCAAATCCACTGTAGACAAGTTACAATATTATTTTTTTTATCAATTGCCAGAGGATAAATTTCCCAGGATCAAACATTTTATGGAGGAGATGTGTCTCTGCCTATTCTAACAGATTCCTTTCAATTCTTTGGAAACCCAAATGCCCGCTCTGATATACAGCAGTTACCTTCTCTGGGAACAGCGGGTGTGAAAATATTAAAGGCTACAACAAGAGGACATCTTGCTCACAGTACTAGGCCTCCTTTATTTCTCTCTCTGTCACTGCTGGCATTCTATACTCAAACAGAGGGCCAAATTGGTGGCAGAGGAGTCAATTTACACCACAGTCTGCTGGGTGGGAGCCCCAGTTAAGGGTAAAATGCTTACGTAAACATGGGTAAATTACACTCCTGCTGGATCATATGAAGGCCTCTTCAGAGGCCTTGTCTACTCAGGACAAGTATGAGTGGTGGTTATCCTGTTTTATATCAAACCTCCCAGGATGACAAAGCACTGTGTCACAGAGATTACTAGGGAACTAGGTTGAAATAAATGAAAGGAAAATGTATACTGAAAGGGAAGGAAAATCTGTTAGCAGTTGGAGCCGTTACACTGTGGATTTCCTCTCCCAAGTAAAAGAGCGGAAGCAATGTAATTTGATTCCTTTAAAGGTACATCTTCCAGGTGGAGCTGTAAGTAGCAGCCCGAGGAGACATAGGCGTTGACTCTGTGGGTGCTCCAGAGCTGGGGCACCCATGAAAAAAAAGTTAGCGGGTACTTAGCACCCACCAGCAGCCAAGCTCCTCCCCCTCTTCCCAGCGCCTCCCGCCGGCTGTGGATCAGCTGTTCCGCGGCATGCAGGAGGTGCTGGGAGGGAAGGGGAGGAGCGGGGATGGGGCGGAAAGAGGTGGAGCAGGGGTGAGGCCTTGGGGGACGGGGTGGAGTGGGGGTGTCGAGCACCCCCTGGTACAGAGGAAGTCGGCGCCTATGTGAGGAAGCAGATGTGCGCTAGCTCTGATTGAGCTAGCATGCTAAAAATAGCATGTAGTCCCAGCTGCACAAGGGGCTAGCCACCGGAGTACAAATCTGTCCAAGGCACCAGGCATGTACTAGGGGCGGCTAGCTGCTCCCCCTGCAGGAGCGACACCCTATTTTCAGCACACTCGCCCCATCAGTTCTAGTACAGGCATGTCTCCTTGATCTGCAGCTCAAAGTATAGATGTACCCTGACATTTTGCTGACCAAAGCACTAGAGAGTATGCTGCCGGCAACAATCCTGTACTGGCAGGGGGACGAGCTAGAAATGAGAGCCACAAGACATATTAGTTCATCTATGATTATGATGCAACGAGGAAAATCCTACATTACACAACTCGGTCCCCACCTTTGCATTATCATGGAGTGAGCTTGTTTCATGTCCGAACAAGGAGACAAACCCTTATTAATAGGGCTCCGTGTCTGTCACAGAGGTCACAGAAGTCATGGATTCCATGACTTTCCGTGACCTCCAGGACTTCTGCAAGGGCCAGTGTGGCTGATCCCAGGGCCACCCAAGCAGCTGCCCCCGGGACAGCCACCCCAGCTGCTGCTGGAGTGGCCCAAGGGACAGCCACACCATCTGCTTCTCCAGCGCCCCCTGGCAGCGCCCCCCGGCAGCTGCGGTCTGGTACCGCTGGCCCCAGGCGTGCTCCCCCAGCCAGGAGCAGCTCCCTGGTCCCTCCCCAGCAGACCTCCTCCCCCAATCCATGACTTATACTAAAAATACCCGTGAGTGAATTGTAGCCTTCCTTATTAAGCGGATGTCAGATGTTTCGGCTGTTTCAGTCACATTTTTTTTGCTCTGTTTTAAAACAGAGACAGATCAATTTTTTTGAATTATGTGTGTCCAGAGTTGAAATCTGAATAAGTGCTTGCAAACCACCAAGTTAAAGTCAGCTATTAGAGGATTTATAATTCCAGTGGGGACCAAATTCTGCACTCAGCTGCATGAATGTGTGACTTGTATGAAAATTAGTGGGCCAAATCCTGAGGTCGTTATTATGTGTATTGTGGTCGCACCTGAAGGCCTCAACCAAGATCAGGAGCCCATTGTACTAGGCGCTGTACAAACACAGAAGAGGCAATCCCTGCTATGAAGAGTTTACAAGCCAAATAGACAAGACAGCCAAAAGGGAGGGAAGGGAAACAGATTCTACTCAGTTTTTATTCATCCCTCATTCAAACAAAACTCCACTGATGCCAATGAGAGTTTAGCTCAAATAAGGACTGAGTAAAATACTTAGAACATGCTTGCCCCCGAGGGTAGATTTTGGACCCAAGCAGCCTAAATTAGTATCTGATCATGCTGCCATTAAAACCAGTGCTAACAATGCCCGCTGACTTCAACTACAGTAGGATCAGAGCAGCATTGTGTGTCTAAACACTCACGGCTTGATCTTGTGATGTCTTGTGTGTGATGTGTTGGCTTTTACTGAAGTCAATGGGAGTTCATGGCATTCAGCACCCAGAAAGACTGAATGCTTATATTACAAAGTCCTTAGATAAATCTGCCAGGAAATATAATCATGGTCAAAGGTGAGTCTGAGATTATTTTTTGCTTGGACGCCATCTACAGAGTGAGTAATGATATTAGCTCTGGCGTTCTTTAATGTCCTCGACATGCTCTAAGGAGGGCATAGGAGCATGACATTCTAAAACAAGTTACACCGATTAAAAGGAAATTAATTTGCTGTAATGAAGGAGCTCTTAGTAATACTTTAATCCTGCAGAAGGAAATTATGGGTAATTAAAACATATATAAAACAGAAATCAATGTTAAAACTGCTGAGTACAATAGAAACATACAAAATAGCAAACTGGGAGGCTTATATACTTAGAGGAACACAGGGACAGAGTCAGATTAGTAGAACCATTGTGAACACCTAGTCTGACCTGTATCATACGAGTCATTCACCCAGTAATTCCTATATCAAGTCCAGTAATTTGTGGCTGTGCCATACTGGTCTCTCGAATCCAATACTCTGCCTTGGGCAGTGGCCAATGTTTAGTGCTTCAGAGTAATGAAGGAACCCCTCCTAATTAGTTATCAGTGCTGTACATATGGAGGGAAACTTCCTTCTTGACATCTGCGGGTGAGGACCTTACACGCTGCACCACGACATCTGAATACCCGTATCTCAGATCCCAATCTTGTGCAGACCTCCTGGGTGCACACGGAGCGTGTTACAGAATTGGGGCTTTAGCGTTCTGAGCTGGGGAGCAGAAGGTAGAATTATTTCACGTGCTGGGACTTGAGAGTTTTGCCCACTTCTAAAAAAGATTTTTCGTAGCACGGAACTAGGAGATCTAGTGACTAATGAGAGTATGGGCCCTAGCCACCCAGTTCAAAGCCCAGATTCCGCTCTGGATTTCAAACATCCAGTCCCTCACTGGCAATGGGAGACCCCTAGCAATCAGGACAGAACCCCCGAATTGTGAAAATCAAGAAACACGCTGCCCAATCTAACCTGCCCACCCCTGAGGGACTGAATCCCCAGGCCAGAATCCACAGGATGACCTGCCCCTACAAGAAGCACAACTTGCAGGACATCAGCTGAAGAACAGCTGTTCAGGCATAGGTGCTTCCATGGGTAGCTGGAGGAGGAAAAGCACGCTGGATTATGAGTGGCGGGGACAGACGGCGGGATGGAATTTTTGTGGGAAAGAGGAAGCAATGCGTGGATTGTGTTGGCTTTGTCCAAGAGGGGTGTTAACATCACACACATTGCGGACTGAGCTGAACATTTAGCTAAAGTTTTGGCAGCCCATCACGGTGCTTTGGCTTTCTCAAAACTCCCCAGAGCTCACGGAGTCCTTTTGGGAACGGACGTATCTGATGGTGGCACCCAGTCTCTTCCCTGCTGGTGGCTCCAGGTGGCGACCGTCCGTGACAATCTCACTGGGGGCCCTTAGGAAGCAGCAGCCTGTAATGGAGGTAACAAGGTGGGCTCTGCCTTCTTTCCAGCTGCCTCACAAGGCATCTTCTCTGCCATGACATCTGTAGCAATAGCTGGAAAAAGGAGAAGCCAGCAACTCCCAGGTGACATGCTAGCTTTCCGGTGAACATGTCTGAGAACCAGGTCTAACCCGCTGTAACTAATCATGACAGTTTAAATTTAAAGACACAAAACTTTACTTAAAGAGGGTCAAACCTCCACTGGGAGCACCTGACTAGACTAGCTCAGATGTGACCCAAGCCAGATGACTCAGGTTTGCTTTGAGTCCCTAAAAGAAGAGACACTACAGTGAGATTCAATAACACATACTCCCCCTCTCCCCCCCCCAAAAAAAATACCATGGTAGGAGAGCAAAGATGTGGGTGGAGCCAGAGACCCTGGTTAGGTTGCTGGAGTCTGCAGGGTCATGGCATGAGGCACAAAGGAGAACAGTTGGCCTGGAGGAAGGCGCTGGAGGTAGAACTTCCCTGACTAGGTAAGGGGACCCATGAAGGGCTCTGAAGGGGAGAGGGTGTTGCTAGCCAACCCTGTTACCTACAGCAAGGTGTGCATCACAACTGACGCTTTCCTGTGTTCCTGTCTCAGCCAACCGAGCACATTCAGGTTGTAGAAGTGTGAAATGCTATAGCAGAAACACCTCTTGGAATCGACTTTCCAAAATACACCACGTCGCAGAGGTGTTGGATCAGAAGGTATGGAGCAATCCATCACACTGATGTCCACCAGAGCTGAACAGTGCACAAACAAACTCCAGCAGAACAAATGCAGCCTGGGGGAAGGCAATGAATATTGTTACTATTAATGTGACGTGGGTGACGGATGCCAGCCATTCAGTAATCTAGTATATTGCACTGAAATGTACAGCTGTGTTTCCTCAGCTGAAAGTCACAAGATCAACTGAAGCGTAATAATTTATACAGATGACACACACAGATGGAAACACAAGGAAAACGATGCAATGCCCCACATTTAGCCCGGCGGTTTGTACGTCATGCACGGCAGAGCTTATCTTCGTCATACAACTCTTCACGCTGTGCTTGAATCTATTTCAGTAGGATAGGTAGGATAGAAAAAAAGACCCATAAGGTCAGCAATGACACCTGGGTCGAGGAATGTAGGGGTGTGTGAATGAGAGAGAGAGAGAGTGAGAAATTTAAAATGAACACCTTTGACATTTTGGTGCTACACTGGCTGTCTATTAATTTCACAAAACAACTGGGCAACAGACTGGAAGGGTAGGGATCATGTCTTTCTACTTGTTTGGACGGTACCTAGCACAGTGGGGACCTGATCTGTGTGCACTAGTGCTAAACAAATTAGCAACAATAATTCTGGGTGTAGGACTCCCATGGGCGCCAGTGAGAGGTTCTTCACAAAGACAGAGGGAAAAGGCATGTTTTGAGATGGAGTCTTACTTAGTGTTCTTAGCCAAAGCTGGGAGCAAGTATCTTGTCTGTCTGTTAACTTCAGATGAGTCCCATCCCGCCCCCAAAACAACAACTGCAGCCAAAAATAAACAACCAACCAACCCCCCGGACTCCCAACACAACAGCAACAGAAGAATAGACGTGACAAGACTCACCCATCTGCACATAAAGGGTGGGATTCTGGCTTTTAAACCACAGACAAGCTACGTTGGGAGACGCCACTCTCCCCACACACGCTGTGGTCAAACAGAGACTCTGGGTTAACATTGCTGAATTGTTAAAGTAAAATTTCGCCCTGATGGAAGACTGATTCCCCACCCCCTTCAGCCGAGCTTTATAATTTGTCTTCAAAGTTCTCTGCTTTATTCTCTATCCCACACTATAGGTGATGGAGAAACTACAGTATTATCCATACCCAGCCAGATCTGATGGTGTAATTTGAACCCTACCGTAAGGCAAATATCTCAAGCTACATGCCTGTTTATATTAGAAAACAGTATTTCTGATGGCTTTAGACAAATTTCATAATGACAAAGTCCTAGGTATTATACAGTAAGGAACAGCCCTGCATTGCAGGAGTGGTATGGAATGACCAAGAGCAAGGGCTATTCAGTCTCCAATTTCTAAACCAAAGACCTCACCCACCCAAAGTGGGTGTAAATCTACATAATCCCATTGACTTCAATGGAGCTAAACCAGTTAACATCAGCTGAGGATTTATTACCACAAACACTTGAATTTCATGAACAATTTTTTTTACTTTGTGCGCACACAGTTTGGGCTGAATATTTCTAGTGAGCCAGAAAGCAATTGGACATGCAGGGTTAGACTTTCCGCTGGCATAAACTGAGCATGGCTCCATTCACTTCAGCTGAGTTATGATTAAGGCCAGTTGGAAATCTAGCCCACCCATTTTGCATGGGCAACCATTTTTGCTCGTACAACTGCTACGTTTGTGCACACAAGTCACTCAGCTGGGTCTTTAACATCTGTTTTGCATTCAAAAATATCCATTTCGGTGTGAAAAAGCTGGAAAGGGTGTGTGCAAACTATTGAACATGTTACCTATGCACTAGTACAGCAAAGGTCATGTTGTAAAATAATTAAACTTTAGAAAATTTGATAGATGAATCACAAATGAGAAAAAAAACTCTCCCCTTTAAAGCACATACAGCATGCATGGTATAATCATTGTGATCAGTTATGCTCTCGCTAATCCGCAGTGGTATTTTTGTGTCCCTTGAGAAGTCATTCTTTTGCTCATTATCATTATGTAGTTAGGTACTGAACAATTGCAATTATTGTTATTCTTATGCCAGAGTAAATACGGCCATTTCCCAATTACTGATGTAGACAGGGATAAATCGGAGCACAGGCTTTTACTTTTCTGACTCACAACATCTGAGATTTTTATTTAATGGTCTAAAACTGGTGAAATGTTCAGAATGATCTTAAATTGTTTCAGGCAGAATCACTCGTATCTTCCCCATGCAGGGGCAGCGCCAGCTTTTTTGCCGCCCTAGGCGGCAGGAGAGGCTGCTGCCGAAATGCCGCTGGAGTCCTCGGCGGCAGCTTCTTCGGCCACCGGGGATCTCGGTGGCATTTTGGCAGCAGCCTCTCCCGCCGCCGGCCACCGGGAGACCTGAAATGCTGCCCCCCAAATCCTGGCGTCCTAGGCGACCGCCTAGGGTCGCCTAATGGTAGCACCGGCCCTGTCTCCATGGTGTTTCCTCATCATTTGTGAGGTATGTTCTGAGACAGGCCGTGTGAAGTCAGACATTTTGCCACCAATATGCAGATAAGATTTCAAAAAACAAACTTATTTTCCTTACTACAGATTCGGGCCCCAGTCCTGCTAGGTGTCAAGACACTTCTGAGAGGTGCCAATAGGAGATGAGGGTACTCAGCACTTCACAGGATAGAGCCCTGAATTAGCTTTGAACATGTAGGAGGGGCGGGGGGTTGTATTCGTTTGTAACATAGTGTCTGAAGTTGGCATCGGCCCTTCTCTTACCATTCACACTTGGAATAGAGACAGTTCTATACAATGTGAGGTTGCCATTGTTTTTGAAAGTAGCACAGATCCCTAAGAAAACACACACATGAGAAAATTCAAAAGCATCTGGAATGACTGGCCAATGCTTGGTTCACCCCACAGACTCACATATCTTCCTTCGGGGCAAACAATGGAGCACTTGCAATATAATATATAACATGACCTCTCAGGGATTCAGGGCTCGTTCGCACCTGCTGCTTCACCCATTGTCTTAAATTGATCATGCAGGATTTTCTCACCAATGAAAGGCATTTGGTAACCATGTGAGGCATGGTAGAGTACACAAGACGTGCACACATTTTAATCACCCGCTGACAGCTTGCGAGACACCTGCCTGAGTCTAGCAAAATGAAACAATAAATCTTGCCATGCAAGAGTTCGCTCAGGGAACACAAACCAGATGGAATTGTACCTACCACATGACTCAATATTCTCAGAATCGGAAAGTAGCAATCAAATACAATAGAGGACATAGTTGTTCATTCTGCTTAAATAACCAGGCTAAAAAAAAAAATCTCTTTCAAGCTCTTGAAAGCCCCTTCTGATGTCCATCAATGGAAGTCAGGGTTCAAAAGACCTTCTGAAGACAAGGTACCCACTCCTTCACATAGAGGGAGTGGAAATCCGCACAAAAATGAGGAAAAAGAAATTCAGTCCCTGCCTTGCATCAAAAATTTGCTTGTCCATTGAAAGCTGATAAAAATGGTACTAGCACCAGAGGTTGGGGAAAGGTTACATTTTTTAGATACTTGCTTCCTGTCCAAACACTGATATGGAGGACTAAGCAGCCAGCAAGATACCAGTATCCTATTTACCAAGCCTGTACCTTCTACCCCCTTTAGGATTGCGATAGCCGTACTGAGAATGCTCTCTAGGGTGACTTAAATGAAACTGAATTATCAAAGGGACATGTGCACTACTCTTACAAGTAGTTCATTTGCTACATGGATATTCAAAACACTTAACATAACAGCCATATGGGTCAGACCAATGGTCCATCTAGCCCAGTATCCTATCTTCTGACAGTTGCCAGTGCATCAGATGCTTCAAAGGAAATGAACAGAATAGGGCAATCATCAAGTGATCTGTCCCCCATCGTCCAGTCCCAGGATCTGACAATCAGAGGCTCACAGACACCCAGACCATGGGGTTGCATGCCTGACCATCTTGGCTAATAGTCATTGATGGACCTATCCTCCAGGAACTTATCTAGTTCTTTTTTTAACCGAGTTATACTTTTGGCCTTCACAACATTCCCTGGCAAGGAGTTCCACAGGTCGACTGTGTGTTGTGTGAAGAAACTCTTCCTTTTGTTTGTTTTAAACCTGCTGCCTATTCATTTCGTTGGGTGATCTCCTGGTTCTTGTGTTATGTGAAGGGGTAAAGGACACTTCCTTATTCACTTTCTCCACCATTCATCATATCCCCCCCCTTAGTCATCTCTTTTCCAAGCTGAGCAGTCCGTCTTTTTCAGCTCTCCTCATACGGACGCTGTTTCATACCCTTAATTATTTTTGTTGCCCTTGTTAAATAAAATGCTGGAAGTTGAGCGTGAATGAGAGGAAGCGGGGGTTGTCCGAGAACTGGTTGCAATGTGATATGGAATATTGGGCCAGATTCGTAACTGGTATAAACTGGGTAACGTTATTGAAGTCAGTGAAGCTATAGCAGATTTCCAGCAGTGGAGATTCTGGTCCAGATTCCCTTTTGCTGTCTGGCAGACATTTATTGGATCAGGTTAAAATGTACGGGGCCACATTTTCAACTCGTGTCTGTCAGGAGGCCGTAACATTTTCAGGTGCATCAATTTAATGAGCATTTGCGATTAGCCACATTTGGGAGGTGGCAAAGTAAAGTAGTTAGAGAATATTACTGTGCCCAGCTTTCTAGTAACTTGCTAAAGCAACACAGGGCAAAATGCTTAGCCTGCGTGTGACAATCCTAGTTACCTCCCTCACAATGGAGTGTGAGAAGCATAAAGAAGAGATACGCTGCTCAGCTAGCGTAACCCAGAATAGCTCCACTGAAGCCAGTGAGGCTATGCCAGTTTACACCAACTATGGATCTGGCCCAGTATCTATAAAGTGCTTTGAGATACTTGAAGGAAAGGTGCTAGAGGTGGAAACTATTACTTAGATTATAAGATCTTTGGAGCAGACATCACCTTTGTTACAGCTCTGTACAGTACCTAGCACTATGGGTACTGTTGAGGCCTTTAAGTGGTACTGTAGTATGAAAAAATGTGTGTCCACGCAAATAGAATAGTTGCACACTTACTACTCTGCATGCACAACTGTTTGTGCACATCTCCCTCCTCATGAGGTTGTGATCATACAAACAGATGCATCAGCAACCTTCACTAAACATATTATTGGAGATTGTTAGCAAATTTGGCTTCTGTATTTACATGCACTAGGCATTGTTTTTGTACTGCCCTCACACGGACTTTGCTCATGAAACTGCAGTTAGCAAGCCACTTACAGAATATTTTGAGAGAGCACAGGATTTGTCTACATGGCAGGGGGTGGGGGGGAAGGGCGGGAGGAGGGATATACGACTCAGAAAAGTTAAGCTAAATTAACTAAAGGGTGAAGCTAATGTGCATTAGTTAAAGAGCTTTAAACCCCATGCGAACACTCTCATTCTGAAATAAAGTGACCGTAGTTCTCTGAAGGAGAACTAAGGTCACTTTAGAGCGTCCACACTTTAAACCAATGCCCTTTAAATTCATACCTTTAATTAAATTTGGCTTAACTTTCCTAAGGTTTTCAATGTAGAAATACCCACAATGATTAGTTCACCGCAAAGTAACTTTGGCACTAACCAGTATAGAGCAGGTCATCTTCTCACATCATTAATGCAGTCGTCTTACTTCACTTTATCTCAGAAGAGCAAAAAGTGAGTTTCATTTAAACCAGTTCCATAGACTCACTTTTATTATTTGTATTGCAGTTGCACCTAGGAATTGTAATGATGGACACCGAACTGTTTGTGCAAATGAAGTGTACCTAGGCTTCCAGTCCTCTGAGAGAGAGAGTGAGGCAGTAGCATTTAGCCACACGACTCGCTCTAACTTTATTAACATTTTAAATGTCAAAACAGAGGTGCAAGATGGATTACAGGACACAGAATAATAGTCCTCATGTGATTTCAGGATTTCTGAACAAGCCAATAAAGAAAGAATTCTATGAGACAAATCCCCGATCCTGACATTAAGAAACATGGCCTTGAAAGAAATGAGTAAATACAGATCTTTGTGCTTTTCTACGGGAGTCTTGTCCTGCACTCTCCAAAAGCAGGAGCGGAGTTGCAGCTTTAAATAAAAAGGGTTGAAGGCTCATTGCAACGTTTGCTTTTCACAACTGGCTTGCAAGGGGTATTCACAGCATGGTACACATCATCACACCCATTTTTATTGTGCTGAAGTACACTTTAGCATTTACAACCATGGGGCAAACCCACAGAAATAAATCCAAGAACGCAGAATGGCCTGCTATTTGTAGACCTTATAGAAGATGTAGATTTTCAGAAGGAGTTAGAATGACAAGACCTGATACTACAATTTACCAGCTTATAGCGAAGGGCCCTAAATATGATATACTCTGCATACAAGTTGACTTGACCATTTGATGACTTGGCCTACTGGATTCACCACCCCAAAGTGTGCCTACTATACATCTCAACTGTTGACCTAGAGTTCTACATGCCCCAGTGTCCTAGACCCAATTCAGTGGGAGTTTTGCTTGAGCAAGGAGCGTGTGAAGACTGGGATGCTGGAGGAGAGGTGTCAGGGAATTGCAGTTTTAGCAACATTGAACTGGCCTCTATGTGTCCCCTTCCTTCCACATCCTCATGGTCTGACTGGTGAAGAGAGGACTTGCCAGTTGAGGGGGTGGGGGATCTGAAGTGGGAACATAAGGAGCAGATATCACATTGCTTGGGCCCCCAACATTCCTGCCAGCAGGTGGAATAGCAGCAGCACTACACACTGGGAGAAGAAGTGTCCACTTATCTGCAGAGTGTGTGGGGAAGATGTGGAATAAATTAAGCTAGGGTGATCAGACAGCAACTGTGAAAAATGGGGACAGGTGTGCATGTAGGGGGGTAATAGGCACCTATATAAAACAAAGCCCCAAATATTGGAACTGTCCCTATAAAATCGGGACATCTGGTCACTCAAAATTAAGCATGGGGAAAATGGAAAAAACAAGAGAGAGATGTGGAGAGAATTAAGGAAAGAAAGAGGAAGAATAGAAAACTTGAGACTTTGTAAGGCAAAGATGTAGACTTTCTGCTACGGGGATCCTTGTGCGTGGTCAAGCCAGCAGTAGCCTGGTGAGTATATAGCTACCAACTACAGGATAGCTAATGATTGGCAATATTTTTTGCAAAAATGTCAAGCTGGCTTACAGCATTAGTATTGGAACAGTGACCTTTTCATTTGAACTGGCTTCCGCCCAGGGCCGGCCCACAACATTTTGGCACCTGAGGAAGGGAGCTCAAATGACGCCCCCATGCCCCCTCGCTTGGGCCAAAACTTTGAAAGGTCTCAATTCTGCCTTCTTCCTGTTCTACTCCTCTCATGGTACTGCTCTGCTAGCTACCCCAATAAAGGAGAACTAACAACGTAAAATGCCTTGTTCAAAAATTTTAAGTAACACTTAACTTTCAAACACCTGAACAGCAAATGTAACTTTTCTTGTCTGCACAGTAAACACTGATGGCATTTTTATCTGTTTGAATGATTAAAGTAGTGCTTTCCGTGCCTTCTTGGTTGCAAAGATATGAACTGCTTCCTGAAGGTCCACTGTCTGGGCCAGCTCATGCTCTATTGAGATGGTTGCAAGGCCAACCAGCCTCTCCTGTGTCATTGTGGAGTGTAGATGTATTTTTATTAACTTCAGCTTGGAGAAGCTGCGTTCTCCACTGGAAACTGTTACAGGAAGTGTTAGAAGTATGCGCAAAGCAACAAAAGCATTTGGAAAGAGGGTGGTCATCTTATTTGTGCATATATATTCCAGAACAGCCTTTGGAGTTAATCCTGCTGAAATGCATCTTGAAAGGGCTTTCAGTTCATCACCTAAATCACTCACATCAATATTGCACATGTCATCATGTGTCAACACTGTCTCTACTGCCCTGCATTGCCGGTGTAGGTCTTCTTCAGGTATAGTGAGAAGTTTTGGAATATCATACAACATCCCAAATATACTGCTGTGTTCCTTGAGCTGCATGAAACGTTCAACTGACTGCTGAAGAACAATCTAGCACCTGGTTAAAGAATTCAACTTTGAATTGTTGTTTGGGATCTCTTATGGGATTATCCCATGCCTCATAATCAAAATGTCTTCTTCAGTGAATCTTGTATTCTTAAATGGGTGAGAAAATCGCTTCAGTGTGAAGTTCTTCTGCCAACTTCTGTGCACTCTTCAGAACATTTTGAAATCCCTCATCTGACCGGTAAGACTGTAGGTATAACTTTGCTTTGTCTAGTTGTTCCACTGCTCCAGATATATCAAGGTCAACACCTTGGAGTCTCTTGCTTACAACATTTATTTCAAACAGTACGTCATGCCACAACACTAAGCCACATAGAAATTTGAAGTTATGGATGTTTCTGGTGATTCCATTTCCCTCTGCCACTGTTCTCCCACGAACAGTTCCTTTCATAGCATTATCCTCCATAATGGCAACTGTGGCATCATCTATCTTCCCAATTTGGTGTTTGATAGGCTTTATCGCCTCCACTCGACTTTCCCATTGTGTGGCACTCAGTGGTTTCAGTGTCAGAGAGGATGTTCCCAGATGTTGCTTCAAAATTTGCCATCAATGAGTTGATGCAGAGAAAAATACATAGATGCTTTGACTTGCATTAAAAAAAATTCAGCAGCCTCACTAGAAGCTGATGCTGCATCACTGACCACCAAATTCAATGAATGAGAACTGCGTGGGACAAAAAAGGCTCAAGGGTTTAACTCTCGTATCTGTGTCTGCACTCCTCTGTTCTTTCCTCTCATGTTGACACCATTATCGTAGCCCTGACCTCTCATGTCAGCTATCACAATTCCTGTATCTTCCAGCTTTTTAAGAAGCACATTTGTCATACCAGCTCCTGTAGTATCATCAATGTCTATAAATTCTAGAAAATGCTCTCTGACAGTCACCATTGCAGGGACATTTTCACTAGGTTCTGTTGTGGTTACAAAACGCACCATTAAAGTTATTTGTTCCATATGGCTGAAGTCAGGTGTGCAGTCCAGAACAACAGAGTAATATCTTGCTGACTTCAGATCTGCCACAATCTTCTGTTTGACTTTTGTTGCTAGTAACTGTATGATCTCATTTTGAATTGTTTTTCCAACGTAGTGGTGTGTGTGTACATTTCTTGGGTGGTGACTCTTCTTAGATGCTCCTGGAGTACAGCATCAAACTCAGCCATCACTCCACAATTTTAAGGAGGTTTCCATTGTTTGGCACATACAGCTGATCTGAAGTGCCACGGTTTTGGGTAGCAAGCAGTCTCACAATGGCAATGAGCCTTTTCAGAATGTTTTGCCAGGAAAGAGACTCTGATGCAATCTTCTCTTGATGCGGATCATCCATGGTGGCCTTTAACCTTAGTCTCATCTCAAGCTCTTTCCACCTATGGAATGCTCTCTGGTGATTTGCTTCCTTCTCATGGCATGCCAGATTTCTAGCCAGATTTTTCCAGTCCTTTGTTCCTGTAGAACCCAATGTGGCTGGAACATTAGACTGGAAGAGTTTGCAACAAAAACAGTATGCAGCATTCTGGGTTTTTGAGTACATAAGCCATGGCCTCTCCACTTTGTCACCATTGGGGATTTCACGCCAGTAATGTGTTGGATGGAAACTTCTATTTTCCATGAAGTTCAATGAAGTTTTTCACTTGCTGTGGCCCATGCAGTACAAGAGAGTCCCTCAGGCTACTGCTCAAGCGGGTCCACAGTCCTGGATCATCTAGACTTAAGGAACTAAACTCAGCAGCAGCTGTTTCTTGCGCCTCCACCACACTCTTCTCTGATCTACACTTTTCTTCAGGAATGTGAATGGTTACATCCATTTGAGATGGAGATATGGATGCTGCAGTAGCTGCCACATCACCTGCACTCTGACTAACTGGAACATCAGGCATCTCCTCACTACTCACATCCTCACTGGGGCTGGAAGGCTCACCGTGAACATTTGTGTCTATGTATCTCAGGAGAGCTCTTTCCTGCTTAGACAGAAAAGCTTCCTTGGCTTTCTTTCTTTTTCTGAATGCTGCCCCAGAGGGGTGTTTTCTTCTTTCACTCATGACTGCTGTTCTGTGCCAGCTAGAGAGGCTCTCAACACTCAATCAAAGGGGACAAATAAGCAGGCTGGTAGCAGGGCCTGAGTGAGGGAAGCAGAGGTGGCAGGTTTGTAGAAATTTTGGTGGTGCCCGGAACCCGCCCTCCCCCAAACTCCGCCCTCCCCCAAACTCCACCCCCCAACTGCCCAAGGCTCTGGGAGTAGGATGACCAGACAGCAAGTGTGAAAAATCGGGACAGGGGGTGGGGGGTAATAGGAGCCTATATAAGAAAAAAAACCCAAAATTGGGACTGTCCCTATAAAATCGGGACATCTGGTCACCCTATCTGGGAGGGAGTTTGGGGATGGGAGGGGGTGCAGGCTCTGGGAGGGAGTTTGGGGGAGTGAGGGGATGCAGGGGTGGGGCTGTGGATGAGGGGTTTGGCGTGTGGAAGTGGGGTCAGGGCTATGGCAGAGGGTTGGGGTGTGGGGTGATGGCTGTGGGGTGAGGCTGTGGATGAGAGATTCATGATGCAGGAAGGGGCTCAGGGTTGGGGCAGAGGGTTAGGGTGCAGGGGGATGAGGGCTCTGGCTGGGACTGGGAATGAGGCGATTGAGGTGTGGGAGGGGGCTCAGGGCTGTGGCAGAGGGTTGGGGTGCGGGGGAGTGAGGGCTCCGGCTGGGGGTGTGGGCTCTGGAGTGGGGCAGGCCTGGGGATGAGTTTGGGGTGCAGGAAGGCTGCCCCAGGACTGGAGCCAGAGAAGAGGACTCCCCCCAGCCCTCTACCCACTGGCAGCAGCAAGCTCTAGGGTAGGGTCCCCCTCTCCTCCCCCCCCCCCCCGGCAGCACACTCACCCCCACCACTATCACTGCATGCGCTCCTAGGGTCCCTCTCAGGTCCAGGAATCTCCCTCACCTCCCCCGTGGTGGGTGCCGGGGAGGGGGGCTGCCCCTTGCCCAGTGTGGGGCAGGAGCAGTGACTGCAGGTGGGCGGGGGGGCGGCTGTACTGGTGGAGGGTCCCACCGGAAAATGAAAGGATCTGAGGGGGAAGGGCAGGGGAAGGGCGGCCTGCCCTGCCACTAGTGGATGAGGGGCACTAGGACCCTGCGATGGCAGTTGATGCAGGGACTCAGCATGGAGCTGCCAGGGAGAGGCAGGGACACTCTGCTCCGGGGCCTGGGGACACTCGGGGGAGGCGCAGGGTGGGGGGGCAGCAGGTGGGGCCGGGGGGGTGACCCAGCCCCAAACATTGGTGGAGCCGTGCCCCTGAGCCCTCAATATTGCTGGAGCCCGGGCACCACGAGAGAATATAACTCGCCGCCCCTGGAGGGAAGATATCAGCATCTTAAGGGCCTAACTGGCTCCTACTGCTTCGTTTGACTGCCTGTCCTCCTCCAGTGGGTTCAGGGAAGCAGCAGGAAACAGGAAGCCCCCTGAGAAGCTGGTGTTAATCAGTCCAGGCTCCTGGGGTAACTAGAGAGGTACATAAGAGGCTCCTCCTCCTCTCTCTCTCCCTGCAGCTCCTGCTGTTTTCTGTTATTCCCTCTCATCTTTTCTCCTGCCTGTGCATTATGTCTCTTGTGCCCTCCTTCCTCCAGCACAGCACTCCACCATCTCTGTGCATCTTGAGCAGAGAGAATACATATGCACCAGCAGCAGACAATTTTCTACACTCTGGGTCCTAGTGTCACCCCCCACAGTCTGGTACCTGAGGCAGCCGCCTCAGTTCGCCTCATGGTGAGGCCAGCCCTGCTTCTGCCCCCCACCCATTATAAGAGAGAGGGAGCCCCTGGCAGGGCACTCTCTGTGAAGGCTCCCCGGACTCTGAATTTACTCACCATCTTGGTCCAAAATAACCCATATCTGGTGACTTTCTAGGCATGCTCAAAACACATCCAATGGGTGGACAGAATAAGTAATTTAGATGCTGCTGCTAACGGTATTGTTTATGGTACGTTAGGGTCCTGCGGATAGACACCTTTTAGTATTTAAAGAAGATAAAAAAAATAATTCTGGATCACTGGTTTTTAGGAGTCCAAAGGCTGGTGGCGACTGGAAGTTTGTTGCCATCTAACTGCTGGTCCGTGGCCTGTGTTAAATGAACCAATTCTTAGTGGAGGCGTCCTGATT
The DNA here is from genome assembly GCA_033296515.1 of Macrochelys suwanniensis. Classification (NCBI taxonomy): domain Eukaryota; kingdom Metazoa; phylum Chordata; order Testudines; family Chelydridae; genus Macrochelys; species Macrochelys suwanniensis. The sequence goes on along the minus strand of CM065779.1, from coordinate 17,896,465 downwards.
TTAAAATGGGCAGTGCAGTCAGCAGTCTTCTGGTCTTAGCTGATGGACCCTAGATGATGGCATGGAAACGACACTGTTCTCTTGCATACCTGGAGATGGACTGTCTAGGTTAGAACAGAAGCAGATGCCAGAAGCTTGCCCTACCTTTTCCTGTGCTGTACCTGTTCTGTGTCTAAATAGAACCCCTTAGCCTCCAGGCACGCAGATACTATGGTGACAAGGGCCGTATAAGAAGAGATGGCCAGAGGATGACAAATTTCATTTTGCGGCAGCGTGAAATGAAAACAAAACATTTCAAATGTTTTTGCAAAAAAGTGGAATTGTGTCAAAATGTACATTTTTTGGATCAAAACCTGAGCTTCTCAGTTCAGGAAAGTACCCGTGGAGTCGGAAAACTCAGATTCAAGCCTCTGCTCTGGCTGATTCAGAGCAGTGTTTTTCAACCCAGATCATGCCGAATCAGGCAAAGCCGGGATACGAAGCTTTGTCTCCCCCAGCCCAGGCCAATGCCCTAACCACAAGGCTACAGAGTCTATCCCTCTTTCCACCCCACTCTCTAAAGTTTTTGCTGAAACAGAAGTCTCCTCAAAATGCTTCAAACCACCTTCATTTTGTCAAAAGTGTTCCAACCACCGCTACATACAAGAACTCAGATAGACGGGGTCGGGCAGTCGTCACTTATATAAATGGTAAATTCACTTAGGACATCTTGAGTTTTTAAACCTGAGGTACTTTATGAGGAGTCTCTTACCACAAGCAGCTAACATCAGTGAAATCATGTAAATACATTTCTGCACAAAAAAAATGAAACTTTGCTGCTGAGAACAGAGGGAACCCTCCCACTAATTTTTTATGAACAGTTACTACCCATTCAGTTGCTTAAATCTGTCCACAGTGACTGCCTATACTACCGCCCGGTCTATAGGAAGTGTCTGTTGTGCATTAGGAGTCCAGTTTCACCACTACTGCTCAGGTTGAGTAGTGCCTTACTCTGCAATTAGCCCCATTGAAAGCCCAGGCATCTATATCATCCTATCCTCATGAGCCCAGTTAAGCAAGTTTTATGTCCCCTTTGCACTGCCATAGGGAGGCTGGAAATCTGGACTATTTAGTGTTAATTTAGGTCCCACCAACAATAAAGAGCACTTGAGAAAATGCACTAATTCACATTAAAGAGGAATTTTTGTTTGTTATATGCATTAGTTGAAGCATATAGCATGATTTTACCTGGAAAATGTATGGCACATTAGACAAATCTTACACTGCTTTGTTATCAGTTTTTAAAAAAATAAGGGGTGGAGCTATGCCCTGGATCCGGTTTTCCAGAGGATGTCCGGCAGCCTGACTGGGTTGCTAGTGCCCATTACAAGTCGTCATACCTCATCTTGTAGGCAGCATGTAGCTACTCGCAACTCTTTTTCCAAGCGTAAGTCAGATACCGTTGCTGCAGGCTGAACAGATTTGTATGTGGCAGCCCACAGGAAAGTCTAATGTTTGTTGCCAGGTTGCTGCAAACTCATTGTGATGTTGCTGTAACTTGAGAAGATGGTCCCAGCTGCTGCCATTATGAAGTCACCAGCAGCAATTTTTGCCACTAGGCATCACTCTGACACACTTGCCTTACTGTGTTTACCATGACTGGCAGTATTTGGGCTCGAATGTATCACTCCCTTAGCAACAATGATTAAGCTGACAACCTTAGTCTTCAGCTGCACCATTACTAGACTTCAACCAATTCTGCTACTTGATGTTAGAAGGTGAAGTATTTTGACACAATATGTAAAAGAATTCATCAGAGTCTATTGTAAAAGCTGTTAGCTCTCTGCCAGATTTGAACTGAACACTGAATTTGCAGTCAGCATTGATATTAGTTCCCTAAATAATAGTCAAGTGATATTTTGCAAAAATCTATAGCAGCCAATTAAATATATATTCCATTATTGTAAAGTGTAAACTCAGCAGATTACTGGTTTCCTTGTCTCCCATAAGAACATAAGAAAGGCCGTACTGGGTCAGACCAAAGGTCCATCCAGCCCAGTATCCTGTCTACCGACAGTGGCCAATGCCAGCTGCCCCAGAGTGAGTGGACCTAACAGGTAATGATCAAGTGATCTCTCTCCTGCCATCCATCACCCCCCTCTGACAAACAGAGGCTAAGGACACCATTTCTTACCCATTCTGGCTAATAGCCATTAATGGACTTAACCTCCATGAATTTATCCAGTTCTCTTTTAAACCCTGTTATAGTCCTAGCCTTCACAGCCTCCTTAGGCAAGGAGTTCCACAGGTTGACTGTGCGCTGTCTGAAGAAGAACTTCCTTTTATTTGTTTTAAACTTGCTGCCCACTAATTTCATTGGGTGGCCCCTAGTTCTTTTATTATGAGAACAAGTAAATAACTTTTCCTTATTCACTTCCTCCACACCACTCATAATTTTATATACCTCTATCATATCCCCTCTTAGTCTCCTCTTTTTCAAGCTAAAAAGTCCTAGCCTCTTTAGAAGCGACAAAGGGTCCTGTGGCACCTTATAGACTAACAGAGGTATTGAAGCATAAGCTTTCGTGGGTCAATACTTATGCTTCAATACCTCTGTTAGTCTATAAGGTGCCACAGGACCCTTTGTCGCTTCTACAGATCCAGACTAACACGGCTACCCCTCTGATACTAGCCTCTTTAATCTCTCCTCATATGGGACCCGTTCCAGACCCCTAATCATTTTAGTTGCCCTTCTCTGAACCTTTTCTAATGCCAGTATATCCTTTTTGAGATGAGGAGACCACAACTGTACGCAGTATTCAAGATGTGGGCGCACTATGGATTTGTATAGGGGCAGTAAGATATTCTCCGTCTTATTCTCTATCCCTTTTTTAATGATTCCTGACATCCCGTTTGCTTTTTTGACTGCCGCTGCACACTGCATGGACATCTTTAGAGAACTATCCACGATGACTCCAAGATCTTTTTCCTGATTAGTTGTAGCTAAATTAGCCCCCCATCATATTGTATGTATAGTTGGGGTTATTTTTTCCAAAGTGCATTACTTTACATTTATCCACATTACATTTCATTTGCCATTTTATTGCCCAATCATTTAGTTTTGTGAGATCTTTTTGTAGTTCTTCACAGTCTGCTTTGGTCTTAACTATCTTGAGCAGCTTAGTATCATCTGCAAACTTTGCCACCTCACTGTTTACCCCTTCTTCCAAATCATTTATGAATAAGTTGAATAGGATTGGTCCTAGGACTGACCCTTGGGGAACACCACTAGTTACCCCTCTCCATTGTGAAAATTTACTATTTATTCCTACCCTTTGTTCCCTGTTTTTTAACCAGGTCTCAATCCATGAAAGGATCTTCCCTCTTATCCCATGGCAACTTAATTTACGCAAGAGCCTTTGGTGAGGGACTTTGTCAAAGGCTTTCTAGAAATCTAAGTACACTATGGCTACTGGATCACCCTTGTCCACATGTTTGTTGACCCCTCCCCTACCAGCCTTAATTTGCAGTCACCTGTTTTACACTTGGTTTGTAAACTGTTCAGGGCAGGGACAGTCTGCTCTGTGTTTGTACCTCTGGCACAATGGGGTTGCCCTGGTCCACAACTGGGGCTACTAGCACAAGACAAAATTATTCCAGGCCAGATGCTCCCATCCTTGCTCATGCTGAGAAGCAACCTACTCAGCAAGTAGGACCATTGAGTCCAAGGGCTACTCACCAAGCAAGGGCTGGTATGTGTGAATCACAGAAATACAGGGCTGGAAGGTACCACAAGAGGTCATCTAGTCCAGCTCCCTACACTGAGGCAGGGCCAAGTAAACCAGTCCTAGACCCTGATGGGTGTTTGTCCAACCTGTTATTAAAAATCTCCAATGATGGTGATTCCACAGCCTCCCTTGGAAGCCTATTCCAGAGCTTAACTACCCTTAGAGTCAAAGTTTTTCTAACATCTAACCCAAATCTCCCTTGCTGCAGATTAAGCGCATTACTTCTTGTCCTATCTTCTGATAACCGTCTTCCAATATGTTACGGGTTGTTATACAGAGGACTATTATCAATTGTTATCTGGCCCCTCCCCAGTCTTATTTTCTCAAGACTAAAATGTGCTCAGGTTTTTTTTTAACCTTTTCTCCTAGGTCAGGTTTTCTAAACCTTTTATCACTTTTTTTGCTCTCCTCTAGATTCCCACCATCTTTCCTCAAGTGTGGTGCCCAGAACCGGATGCTGCACTCCAGCTACTTCACCAGTGCCAGGTGGAGCAGGACAGTTACCTCGTGTCAGACATGTGACACTCCTGTTAATACACTGTCATGGGCTGGTCCCTCAGAGTCTTTTCTGGCCGTAAATACAAAGCACTCCACTTCAGGTCTCCTTCACCACCACCACCATGTTTGTTTTGTTGTTCCACCAGGCCTCCGCCTGTAGTGCTACGTATATGGGGCCGGTGCAACCACTAGGCGAACTAGGTGGCCGCCTAGTGTGCCTAGTGGTTGAGGGCGCCTAAAAGCCCGCTCAGGTGAGGAGGTGGAGTGGAGTGGAGTGGAGGTGAGCTGGGGGGGGGAGGGGCGGTGAGGGCCGCCCGCAGTAACGGGGGAAGGGCGCGCAGGGGAACTGCTCCCCGTCCAGCTCACCTCTACTCCGCCTCCTCCGCTGTGCGCGCAGCCCCCACTCGAATTCTCCTCCAATCGGCGCCGCAAGCCTGGGAGGGGAGGAGAATTGGAGCGGCGCTGGTGTTCTCAGTGGAGGAGGCGGAGCGGTGGTGAGCTGGGGTGGGTTCCCCGGGCGGTGTTAGCTGCCACGGAGGTGGAGGGGATCCCCGGGTGGGAGGTGGAGGGGATCCCCGGGTGGGGGGCGGGGTTAGCTGCTGCGGGATGGGCACCCGGGCAGGGTTAGCTGCTGTGGAGGGGGGGGGTCCCCGAGCAGGGGGGCAGAGTTAGCTGCCGCAGAGGGAGGTGCTCCCTGGGCGGGGGGGGGGGGGGGGGATGGTGGGTGGGGGTTAGCTGCTGTGGAGGGGGGGCTCCCCAGGCAGGGGGGTGGGGTGGGCAGGGTTAGCTGCAGCGGGGGGGGGGGGGGGGGCGGGGGAGAGGCGCTCCTCTGGTGGGCGGGGGGGATGGCGCAAGGTGGAAGTTTCGCACCCTAGGCGAAACTTCCTTTCACCGGCCCTGTACGTACATACATTTACAAGCCCCAGCCAGGAGTGGTGGAAGTGCCCTAGAAGTGTGGGGCGGGGGGGGAGGGGGCACAGGCGCCCAAACCACAGCCCCGCTCCTTCTCCCCAAGCCCCCACCTCATGCCACCTCTTCCCCTGATGCCCCACCCTCTGCTCACTCCTCTTCCCCCCTTCCCTCGCCCTTCCACCCAGTAAAAAGTGGGAGGGCCATGCGCCCCCCACCCCTGCCCCAGCACCACTGGCCCCAGCCTGCTCCCCCACCTGCTTCTGGGAAAGGGAATAGAGCTCACAGCCCCCTACCTTCCTTCTGGCTCTCTGCTCCCCCTCCTTCCAGGGCTTCTCTCCTCGCAATGTGTGCGCCCCCAGGTGCTTCCCCCTCTTATTAGCCCCTCAGCTGTAGCTCTGCTCTGTTGATTGACATTCCAGTGTGGTCTCAATTAGCCAGTACTGGTGGGGATTTGAGTGACACGATTCTGAGCCAGCTCCCGACTCAGCGCACTCTGTCACACACAGGAGAACCGCAAAGATACAAACGTCAGAGTTACGGACTCACCGGTCAACCGGACACCCTGAGGAACCGGAAGCAATCAGTCAGGCAGCAGCAGAGCGAAAAAACCAAAACAAAAGCAGCAAATACTGTACTGCCCGGAGGGCTTCCGCTGTGGGGGGTGGTTTGGGGCTGCAGCTGCAGAGCAGGGTGGCGGGGGGGGGGGGGGGGGAGAAGCGTGTCAGGGCTCTGGGCAGGGGGTGGGAGTCAGGGCTTCTGACCCTCAGGAGTACCAGGGCTCAGGGCTTTAGATTCACGAGGGGCACCGGGGTTCCAGCCCCACAGCTTCGCTCCCGGCTTCAGCCCCACAGGGGGCGCTGGGGCTCAGGGTTTTTGCTACAAGGGGGAGAGCCATTTTCAGCCCCCGCGCTCCCCCTGTAGCTAAAACCCTGAGCCCCAGCATGCCCCCCCCGCTGAAACCAGGAGAAGAGACGCAGGGAGGCTCAAGCCCTGGCGCCCGCTGAGGGGCAGAAGCTGGGAACAGGCCCCCTCGTGAGGCTGAAACCAGGAGCGGAGCTGCAGAGCTAAAGCACCACGCTCCAGTGCTCCCCCCAGGTCTAAAGACCTGAGTTCTGGTGCCCCTGTGGGGCAGAAGTCCCGACACACACACCCTTGTTCAGGGTTATGAACAACCTCCATTCCCGAGGGGTCCGTAACTCAGCAGTTCTACTGTCCAACCCCAAACACATTAGCCTCTTTTGCAACTGCATCCAATTGCTGACTTGTGTTCAATTTGTGAGCCACTGTAACCCCCAGATCCTTTCCAGCAGTACCACCGCCTAGGCAGTTATTTCCCATTCTGTAGTTGTGCATTTGATTTTTCCTTCCTAGGTGAAGTACTTTTCACTTGTCTTTATTGAATTTCATCTAGCTGATTTCAGACCAATTCTTCAAGGACGTTTTGAATTCTAATCCTGCCCTCCAAAGTGCTTGTAACCCTTCCCAGCTTGGGGTCATCTGCAAATTTTATAAGCACACTCTCCATTTCATTATCCAAATCATTAATGAAAATACTGGATAGTAACGTACCCAGGACGACCCCCATGAGACCCCTCTAGATACACCCTCCCAGTCCGATGGTGAACCATTGAGAGCTACTCTCCAAGAACAAGAAAAATACCTGTGGCACCTTAGAGACTAACATTTATTTCAGCATAAGCTTTCGTGGGTTAAGAACCCACTTCATCAGATGCATGGACAGTCTTTCAACCCATTGTATAAGCTTTATACAGGGTAAAACGGATTTATTTAGGGTTTGGACCCCATTGGGAGTTGAGCATCTGAGTGCTAAGGGCAGGAACACTTCGTACCTGTTTCCAGGTAAGCCTACAGCTTTTAGGGGACGTGGTTCAGACCTGGGTCCGGGTTTGCAGCAGGCTAGTGGGTCTGGCTCAAACCAGGCAAGGTACTGGAGTCTCAAGCTGCCAGGGCAGGAAAGCAGGGGCAGAAGTAGTCTTGGCACATCAGTTGGCAGCCCCAAAGGGGTTTCTGTGATCCAACCCGTCACATAAATCTATACAAGTGTTTGCAGGATCAGGGCCTTCGTGACACTACATGGCCGCCCTTGCTCAGACAGCTAAGCCGGAGACCAAACAACTACATTTGGCAGGAATTGTCTATTTAACCTTCATCCTCCCCCTATGGGCTGGACTCCTGTTGAAGTCAACGGGAGCAGTGTGTGTGGTGCATTCGTAAGCTTGTCCCCTATATTTATGAATCCAAAAATGGAACGTAGAGCTTTTTCTGAGCATCGTTACTATTGACATTATGATAGCATTTAAAGTTCGCTGAGCCCATTGTGATAGGAGCCATACAAGATGTGTCAATCCCCAAAGAGTTTACAATCTAAGTAATTAAAATAAATTGCAAGGAATCTTATTCAAGCATCTCATAGAAGACATTTTAACTATTCCACATTCTGTTTATGATGGATTTGCTGTGAGTCCCGCTTTTCTGTCACAAGTGATATGGCACTTTCTTCATGGGCATTCTCCCATGTTGGATTTGTATTCTAGAGGGCAAACCTAAATATAGAAAAATATACTGCATTGATGGTGTCCGAATTTCACAGATCGATACGTGGTCACACCTTTCAGCTTCCTGAACACCAGGGATGAGATCTTCAGCTGGCGTAAAGCAGCCCTGAGTTTAATGGAGTCAGGACGATGGGGGTCCGCTGGATTTCCACCAGCAGGGGATCTTCTCCCAAATTTGTAGGAGACTCAGCCAACATATGTAGTGAATGGTCCAAATCTGCAGCGCCGTGCGTATAAACTCGGAGACAGCTACACCCCCGATGAGGATTCATAGTGTGGAATTTGCTTTACTCTTTCAATGTAGTTTTGGCACATCGCTAGACAAAACATGAGTTGCTGTTTGATGGTGGACTGGACTGTAAGAAAATGAGGCTTCGCTGATGCGCTCTGCTTAGCACTAAAGAACTACAAGCCCCACCACATTAATTGGCTCCAGCCCTTCGTAAGCGTGTTGTTCAGCTTCAGGGCGTTGGTCCTGCTGTTTCCGAAGTCATGTCCCTCATCCCTTCTTTTCACTTTGCTGTCAGCTCCCACCCGACGGTGGCCCATACAGGTGACTGTGGAGCAATTTCAGAGCGCAGATATGCAGAGCCTTGCAATCAAGAGATGCCTGTGTGGTGCTGATCATAGCAATTAAGATGCCTGCTGGAATTCACACCTGTGTTGTCTGTTGCTTTGTCAGGGACGTGGCAAAACAGAGTGATTGAAACGTGGTTATTTTCCAGCTGTTCTACATTGTACAGATTCAGGGAGCCCTATGAGTAAGTACTTCAAGTGGCGGGGAGCTGAGGTATTCGGTCCTGAAAGCTTCATTTTTGGGGGAAAAAGCCTTGTTATGGACATGCACACGAGTCTCCATGTACTAACCATCCTCCACCCATCACATGGATTTGGACATTCCTGGATGAAGGAGGGGTTTCCTGATTTGATCTCTCCTTGTACATGGTCAATGTTCAGCCAATAGTAAATCCCCTCTCCACTCTTAATAGCACATATAAATCTTGTTCCTCAGTTCTCCCTTTTCTGAATATACATGGATTCTTACTGTAACTCTTATTCCTAGACACCATAATACAGCTAGGCTTGGAAGAGTTAGATTTTTATTGGTAATGTCTCTAAACATTGGATTTCACCGTACTCTCTCAAACAAACTAAAAAATATCTCCATCATTAATCAAAATGTACAGATAAACAAAGCAAGAAAAATGCTGCTTGGGAACTTCTTAGATTTTGATTTAAGGCTAAATCTTGACAGTGTTTTAATGGTTATAAAGCTATAACATTTTGAATCTCAACCTCTACTGTCATTAAACAATTCTCGCCTGACACCCCTCATAATTTCCCACAGCTGTGAAAATGTAAATCGACAAAAGTTAAAAAAAAAATCCTTAAAAATAAAATATCCATCAAAATTATACAAAAATAAAATTCAAGTTCTGCCATGCTGAATTATAAATCACATAGGCCATACATCATGCAACTCTTCTGCTGGATCAGTCAAGTCATATTAACGAACAGCGACAGCATAAAGGAAAGTAGCAGGAACTGCAACATTCATTAGCCTGTTGTTTGCTTATCAATTAAGTGAAAAGAATGACACATCTAATTGTGTCTACATGCCACCCAGGGGTGTAAAAGGCCACAAGTTAACCACAGCACAGGTAGGTTACAGATAGTGTACACGGGGCTGTAACAAATCAGTATGTCACTGACCTGAACAGCATATACAACATTTGCCAAACTTACAGCAGGAAAATGGGGCTCTGGATAAAATCTAGAATCACATGGTTTTCTATTACACATGCTGTTTGCCTGTGTTTAAAACTGCCTGTCCCCACTTGGCTTTTTAATATAGTCTGCATTTGTAATGGATAATATATGTGGGATCAAAGGAAGTTATTTTATTCTGTGCTTGAATTTCTTCATGCTGACAGATGAGTCGTTGGCAGTGGCAGACTAGCCCCAGGAAAAATGGGTACCCGCACCCCACTCCCCAGCAGGAGTGCTGGGTGGGTGGAGTGGGGCAAGGCCCCGTACCCCAACCCCGCTTCCCCAGCAGGAGCGCCGGAGGGTGGTGGTGGGGGAAATGCAGGCAGAAAGAGTATTTCCCCTGGCCCAGGGCCCCACAAAACTCTAATCTGCCTCTGGTGAGGGATCTCATTTGTTTGCTAGACACATAGTATATGAAAAAATCCAGAGAATAGTAAGGTTCAGTGGCAACTGTATAGATTTTCTAACTTTAACTACAATAAAATGTACATTTAATACACAGAGCCAATGCTGCCGTTAGCTATTGGTGACGTGTACTCACTTTGTTCTTGTTACTTGTTCAGGGGTGCTGGAACAATCTGCATAGTGGGGGTGCTGAGAGCCATTGAATCAAACTGTAAACCCTGTACACAATGGAAACCATTGGCGCCGACTCCGTGGGTGCTCCGGGGCTGGAGCACCCACGGGGAAAAATTGGTGGGTGCTCAGCACCCACCGGCAGCTCCCCGCTAACCCCGGGGCCCACGCCCAGCTCCCCGCCAGCCCCGGGACCCACGGGGAGCTCACCTCAGCACCGGGAGACGTTGCGGGGCCCCGCCCCTGACGCTGGGCGACGTTGCATCGGCGTCGGGGGTGGGGCCCGGCGTCAGCCCCCACCGGCGCCACCAGAAGTTGGCACCTGTGATGGAAACCACTTCAAGCCAGGGAATGTGGGACCACACCTCGCACCCCTAGTTCCAGCACCTGTGTACTTGCATAGTGTGTTTTGAACTGTATCTTCTGTTTTATCTTGTAGACTGCATTGTCTTGCTTCCTCATACTTGTGTTCTTACACTGCCTATAGGAATAGAATCCAGAGTTTGTATTTCAAAGGAGTTACATTAATGTAAGACCAGAGTAATGGTTATGAATCAGGCCCTATATGTCTAATCAAACTGCTCCAGCTTTGAATATCAAATACTTGTTACAAGCTGTTTGCAAACAACCTATAGGCTAAGAATTATCTGGAGAAATGATTCACCAATTGATTAATGAATCTGAGAATTTCTGTGGACCAAAAGAGGCAACATTGATGAAGTTATTAATTCAGTCAGTCCTATTTTGTATTCTTTCATATACTATATCAGCGGTAGTCAATTACTTTTAGTCAAGGTCTAAATTTCTTGGTCAAGGCATAGTCAAGGTCCAGACTCCATAGAAAATAATACAAAAAAACCCAACAACAAGATTTTGATGTCTGTTCAAAAGCATCTGGTGGTCAGGATTTGGCCCGCAGTCCACCCATTGACTACCCCTGTACTATATCCTTGTGTACTATCCTGCGTACTTTATTTTGTATGAAGAGTCATACACTAATGATGATGATTGTGTCACTTTTGGAAGACATCTTGACACTGATTTCATCATACTATAAAATGTGTATTTCTACCACCTAAAAAGTTAGAAATTTCATACATTTCTAATGATATTGACCAAGTTGCTTGAGATTCTATTGAGGAGCAAGTACAGTTTTCTATTCATGCAGCCAGATACCTATAAATCCATAGTCCCACCATAGTTGCACATCCTCTCAATCACAATACTCCTTCAGCATCAGATGCAGCAACCATCGACAGTGGCATCTTAGACAGTATAATGTTAATTCCTCTAAGATTTAATTAAAAATGCTGTACATCTGAAGGCCTTCCCATTGCTGAGAAGGTCCCCTCCAAATAAGTGTCTTCCATTGCTTTCCATGGATAGATGTAGCCTGCCCGACTCAATGCAGGACAAATGACAGCAGCTTAGCAGTGTTGTGCGTGAGAGCATCACACTTTCACCATGGTAAGTTACTCAGGGCTTGTCTTTTCCCATCGGTAGTGTTCTTACATGCCTTTCCCCATTGGTAACGTCACACTGACCTTGGACATAGGAGATAAGTCTCTGCTTGTTTCAGTACTTTGTAATTATGACACATTAGCACACACTTTGATCTAGCATTGCACCCACCGCCTTCCCACGCTGTACTCCATCGGCATTTTCAGTGGAAAGTTTGTTAATGATAATGTGCGCAAAAAACGTAACCAACAATCAGCTGCTTTTTTCCCCCCCCCTGTTAAAGAAATCTCTCATGGTTCATCCATTTGTTTATTTTCCATGAACGCTAACTAGAATTGGATCGGCTGACCAACCCTGGAAAATGGCAGAATCAGAAATAGTCATCATTCTTCCCTCATTACACATCTGGGACTTCCACCAGGCTCAGCAGGAGCTATGTACACATATCAATATGTCAAACTGTCTTGGAGACAGCAGTTCGCACAGCCTCCATTTTCCAATCCACACTTCACTTCGCTCTCTGTTCTGCCAACAACATATTTGTTCCAACGGCTCTATACTTTCTGTGATGGCGACTCCTGTACACAGAGAACCCCACAGGCAGTTAAAGTAGTTTACTAAACAGCCAACAGATGGTAACAGCTTTTACTTAGTACCACCCTGAGCCAGATTTGAAGCGACAACTTAGAGGTTGTATATTCCATTTCCAAGATCATGTGGACATAATCATGATTGAAGAATATCTTTGTTAGAAACGAATGAGTTGTTCACATAGGCAACCAATCTTTTTGGCCTCTCTTTTTTGCCATGAAGACAGAGTCAGATGTATGGCTACAACCAATAAGTATGTGATCAAATGAGCCTTTCAAAATAAACACCTTTATTGCTGGATATGCCCACTGAAACTGACCAGTTGTTCCAAAGGGTTTTCTTCTCATCTTACTTTTGTTTTGACAGCTAAAATGAGATGGTGAAAGGATGGTGCTTTTTCCTGTGGGTTCAAAAAAAAAAAAAATCACATAGGGCTTCATTTACAAAAGTATTTAGGTAACCTAAGATACCTTGTGGGATTTTCAGAAATGCCTAAGTGCCATGGCAATCTTTTTGAAAATCCCACTAGACAGTTACCTGTATCTTTAGGCATCTAAATACCTTTTCCCAAATAAGGGATTCAAATTGTTCATTGTGATTTTCATCACCAGCTGGTGCTCAAATATATCCACATGCTCCTTCAGGCATGTTACAGGTAGGCAGAGTACGTCTTTTCTCACACATCCACCTTTTGTGTTGGCACAGTAGCTAGAGTGCGGCTATATTGCCACTAAATCAGTCATTGCATATTTAGTATTTTTGTGGGGAGGGAGGAAAATATGTCGTCGAGTCCTTGGAGTCAATTCTGAGCACAAGACAGGCGTCTACCCAAGGGAAAATGGGCAAAGAGGGCCCATTATGCCAACATTCATGTTTTGAGAATTTAGTGATTTTTGCCAAAACAGTGATACGGTCAAAACTGTGACTAAAGCTAAATATGGGATTTGGGAAGTTATGTGCATGTTATGAATTTTGCACAGCTTTTCACAGCAAGCATAAGAAGTGTCCAAAACAACCTGCAAGGCAGGTTAAGACACTTGGATGGGGACTTGGATTTGGGGTTTCTGGTTCTGCCACAGACTCCCTGTGTGACCTAGGGCAAGTCATTCAACCTCTGTGCCTCAGGTCCGAGACTATACAATGATTACTCCCTTTGTCTTGTCTACTTACACTGTGATCTCTTCAGGGCAGGAACTGTCTCTTACTGTGTGTATGTACAGCTCCTAGCACAATGGGGCTCCTTATCATAATTGGGGCTTCTAAGACCTACGGTAATCCAAATTAAAAATGGGCTCTCTCAATGTCTAAGACACTGAAGAACCAGAACAACTTTTGTGCCAGTAGGAAGGTAGAATGTGATACACACAGGATGAGGGTTAGATTTTAGGAGACTCTGCTACATTGCAGACCACACTGGCAGCCCTGGAGAATGTAAAGGTAGGTTAAGATCAGCTCTGTCTCCCCTCCCGCCAGGCCCTGCACTGAATTCAGAGAGCCGAGATCCTGGCTCAATGTGGCTGAAGTGTGTCACCTGCTATTTGGAACCTGTCTTTTGCCTTTTAAGCTGAATATTTAAAGGCGAATTAGCAAATCCCTCCTTCAGGGGAAAACATGATGGAGATCATGAGATCACTTCAAGGTCATTGCAGGGGAATGGGTAGCGTGACTGCAGCGCTGTCGTTAGGGGACTTTTCTATTCGGGATTAATGAGGTGCCATGAACGTTTCGTGTATCTGTACTTCTGGCAATTAGCTGTATTCATGGGATTTGGATGCTGGGGTCACAGTAAGAGGCCAGAGATACCTTGGAAATGTTAGCTGGCTTTTACTAGAAAAGTTTGTTTTCTCTGAAATGGCAGCCAGCGTACACCTGGAGTTTTAAAGGATTGTTAGGGACTCGTTTGGGTTTTTTAAATATGCATCCCCTCTCTCGCCTTTCTCAACATAATTGCATCAATAAACGAAGTGTGATTTAGCCAATGAAATGTTTCGGACACGCTGCAGGTCACTAACACACGAAGCTGGGTGCAAGCAGAGAAAAGCAGATGGTGTAATTTCCCCATGCAAACAGCTATCATTCTGTGCAAGTGCTGCAACTCTTACCCTCTTTGAGTGGGACATCAACGAGACCTCTCATCTGGCTACGGAGCCTTTAAGGTAGAACTTAAGTCACAGATACGCCCCAGGCTCCTAAGTGGTCAGAAAAATATCTGATCCCCATTTTGACTCAGGAATAGCTTTTGGCATTTAGAAGGTATTCACTCATTCAATGAGCAATGTATAGTTCTCTTGCAGTTCAACCCTGAGATCTCATTCCTGGTAATCAACATTAGAAAAATAGTTTTATAAACTTGTAGAAGTATATTATTTTTTCCATTTTTAGCAAAAATGGATCTCTGTCAGGTACAATCAGTGCTATTAAAAACTGGACATTTATTAACACTATTTAAATTTAGAGTTTGCTATCCTTTGGCTAGGGAAAGAACGCAAATACCAGAGTAGAGATAATTACCATGGTGTGATAAATATCCATTTTTAATGGTGTCCAGTGTAAAGGGACAGCAGGAACCACGCCATAGGCTGTGTTGATCAGAGGACAGTAAAAACACACCAGCTACTGGATGGTAACGCAAACAAGCACTGGAAGGTAAGTGCACTTTTATTTTACATTGTTTATGGAAAGAGAACATTGACTTTTATCTGCCTCAGAGCAGTGAACTGTTCAGATTTACTGTACACTTACATCACCTTGCATAACTGGCTGTTTTACTTAAGTTCCTCAATAATAAAATTTAAATCACCTTGGGAAGATACTATAAAATGTAATTGTCATCTTATAATTTGGATTTATTCAAGATGAAGGCCCCCGGGTAGTACTTTTATACAAGGGCCTTGGAATGTATGTTACAAAAAGTGGAATAAAAGTCATGAGGTATAGATTCCTCAGACATTTCTCACACACCTTAAAAAGAAAGAAAATGCTTATCAAGGAAACACTGAGCTATATACTGCTTATGCAATTCCTACCACTGTCATGGAGGGTTATCATACAGACTGAAGGCCCTATATGACAATCAACTCTACGCAAGTACTACTTCTACAATCAGTTTTGAAGACAGCTGAACCAACCCTTCATGGCCTGGGAGAACTAGTGTTATTAGAAATACATTTACAGCACTGACGGCAAGCAAATTCAGTACTGGAACTAGATCAGGTCTCCTTCTGCATGTTTCATATGAGGTTCCTTCCTCACTCAACTAACTGTGTATCAATACAGGCATCCCTTTCTCACCAATAAATGGGATTTAAAGGACAGACGGGGGTCACAATGCCGAGAGTAACTTCAAGCAGAGACTTTGGCCAATCTTCCATCTCAAAAAGCAATATACGCCCCAGCTTCAAACCCATACACCAGCGCACAACTGCAAACAGTGACCTCATCTGCTTTTATATCAACAGACCAACCCATCATTGGGGGGAGGGATAGCTCAGTGGTTTGAGCATTGGCCTGCTAAACCCAGGGTTGTGAGTTCAATCCTGAGGGGTCCATTTAGGGATCTGGGGCAAAAATTGGGGATTGCTCCTGCTTTGAGCAGGGGGTTGGACTAGATGACCTCCTAAGGTCCCTTTCAACCCTGATATTCTATGATCTACTCTCTGTGCATTGCGACGGTTACCCTACCCTCACATTGCTGAACTCACTGTTAAGGTTTTGCATTACAGCGAGAGTCCGAGGGAACTGGGGTACGTATTGCTTTTTGGTATGGGTTGGAGATGAAATATGGGCCAAATTCTCTGCTTGAAGTTACTCCCGCTGTTGTGATCCCAGTCAGTACTGCTTTTGGATGTCACAATGCTAACAGTCACTTCAAGCAGAGAATTTGGCCTATCTTCCTTCTGCAACAGATACCAAGAAGCAATACAGACTGTTAGAGCTGGAAATGAACATCTTATGCAGCGCTGGAAGGTGTTTTCACCATCATCACAGGCAATATGGAGGAGGAAAGGAATGCACAAATTTTCCCCCTTAATTTATTTGTGTTTTTGTAAAGTGTTGAGTGGATAAGGTATCTTCTGCCACAGCCTTAACTGCCGCTAAAACATATTTTGCTAATATTCATTCCCATGAGGGAACCACATGTGGAGGGAAGGGGCGTGGTTAGGTGATTTACACCTAGCCAACCAGCATCTGATGGGATTACTACCACTCCATCACTTTGCACTACCTGTTGGCCAGGTTCAGTTAAGAACTAGGCTAAACCTGTCACAAGACAAGAGATCAAGGTTTGAATGGGGATTTTAAATAAAATACAGAGTTTCGATCCAATTCGGCATTTTCAATTGTAATGATTCTTTTTAGTTGATAGCTGTAGGCAGTGAACAGTGCAGCACAGACCTATTAGATGTAATATTGGCTAGGATAGTCTGTTTTACAGTCTGAACTAAAGCCTACAGAAGTCAGGATTTCAATGGGCTTTGGATCAGGCCCTGAGAAACAGCAGCCCCAGGGCAAATCATGGAATTCCCCCCAACCGTAAAATAATCCCTCTTTTCTCTCATCCTTGTCTGTTTAGAGCAGGGATCTCAAACTCAAATTACCACGAGGCCCACATGAGAACTAGTAAATTGGCCCGAGGGCCGCATCACTGAAACCTTTTCATACAATGATACAAAAGTATAGTCAAAATGAAAAAAAAAAAAGAAGAGTAATATAGTATTCTATTAAAAGTCAATGTATTAACTTTTTAAAAACTAATGCAAAGAGGGATTTTAATAAAATATAAACACTCAGTAATGTTTGGAGCTTGGCTGCCAGTGGAGTCGGCGCATGTGGCCCGCGGGCCGCGTGTTTGAGACCCCTGATTTAGAGTATATGATCTTCAAGACAGGGACTCTCTCTTACTAAGCATATACCTGTGCCTAACTCTAGAGAGCCTTGATCTCAAATGAATCCCCTTATTATTGCAATATTTCTACTACTAATGGTTATGGATTACACGGTGCATTCTCATTTTGAGATGTAGAGGCACCATTTGAGAATATTAGACCCATGTCTCAATTTTCATGCACTGTCTTGACTGCAACAGGAGCTGGGCTAAGCCAATTCTCCAAACGCTCCCCTGAGGTAATAAAAAAAAAACAACCACAACAACAGGCAGACAGTTCTGAGGCCATTTAACACACATGACACAAAAAGAAAGATTGTCCCCCTCCCAACACCACCTGCAATCACAACTGTGAAGTCTGCAGTCACTGGTACGGAATAGGTTTTTCTAATCCATGTTATCAAACCACAGCAAGGAAAATACACCTGGATCACCCATTAGATACAGGGAGTTTGGAAATTCAGGAGGAGAAAAGCCAGTTTACCCACAGACATCTTCCTAGTTTCCATTATATTTAAGGCTCTTCCTTTACTGAATGGCTCAGGAGAATGCCAATGGTCTAGAATACAGATCATTTTATCTCAAGGACACTGGCTCAAATTCAGAAGCTAGTGGCAACCAAATTAATTCACTGCCACCTGACAGCTGTTCAGTGGACAGCTTCTAGAAGCACTCCAGTCCCTAGCAGACAGGTGTTCATGCTACAGTTCATGCTTGGCCGTTTCAGCACTGAGGCCAAGAACTGACTGTACTTGAAGACCATGATACCCCCACCAATAGACTATTCTTCCAGGCCAAACACTGATAGGTGACTGCGGGCAAGCTGTCTATGCTGTTGCTGCATGTTCTGGACCCAGTCTGTGGATTTATAGAGGAGTTCAACTTCCAATACTGTCAACCTGCACTTCTTGCAAGTCTGGAGAGTGCTCTGCAATTCTGCACTAAAGACAAGGAGCCAGCTTCCAGTGAACTCACGAGGGCTTGCACCAGGGATGAATTTGACTCAGAGAGTCACATGTGAAAATTCACGGAAACCTCCTAAGCATGCTATATGTGGCTGCTGCATTTATCATTTCCTCAGTGTCCCCTGCACTCTAGTCTGTTCCAGGAATAGCCTCACTGTAACAGTGGCCACTACCAGCTGCCTCAGAAAAGATGCAACCCCCTCCCAGTACAGTCAAGTCAAAGGAGAAGTCTCATCCTAGCCTTGTCTGGTAGTGGTTGCCTCATACCCAAAAACCATGAAGAATTTTATCCCATTTTTTAAACAATCTTACTGCCATAGATTGACACTGCAGAGGTGGGCATTTGTGATTGCTGCCTCAGTTTCCTATCTAATCCACAGTCTCCTTCTGCTGGTAGCATGCATGGGTGATTTAATTTATACCTCCTACTACATTAGGAAAACTCCACCCCTTCAGGATAAACAGAAGTCAGAAAAAAAGAAAACCAAAATGAATACTGGTACCAACCAGCTGTTACTCACCCCTTATGGATCACAGTCCCTCTCCTAGGATCTGTAGGGCCTTCACCCCATTGTAGCAGGGCTCCTCAAGGTTCTTCTTCCCTCTGCTGCAGGGTCCAAACTCGGCCACACACAGCTAAGCAGCTAAAGAGTCTAGTCCCAGGTGCTTTGCTAGGGATATAATCAGCTCCCACCCAGCTGCAGAGGGGACTGGGTGAAAGGGGGATCTTTCTGCAAAAGCCCACCCCAGGCGGTCTGCATGCTCTGTGTCAATACCCAGGCTCACTTCCTTCACCTGCTTGTGCAGCCTGTCTTTAGGCCTCTTCCCAGCTGTGTCACAGGCTTCTTTACACAGCTGCTCCTGACTGATTTCTGTAGGTCTCCCCATTATCATGTGCACTCCCAGTCATGAGGCTCTTATTTAGGGGAAGGGAGTTCTTGCAATTCCTGCCCTTTAGGAAGCCAAAGCCTGTTGTTTCCAAGACTCTCCAGCACAAACCAGGCCCTTTTCCAATACTCACATAAAAGCAGAACCACTGCTGAACCTCCTCTCTCTCAATGAGAAACAGGTGACTCTTAGTTCCCTGCCCCCCAGCTTTTCAGCATACCTTGCTGCCCAGCCTACAATGCCCAGGGTCGCTGTGGGAACTACACCTCCCAGAATTCCATTGTTCCTCGCTGAGCCAGGATCTGGGCCATGTTTGACCCAGAGCCCCATAAAGGGCCAGCGCCTAGCAACACCCAGCTAGTGTAGCTGTGCGTGTTCTCATTCTGTCGAGTCCTTGTTTTGAATCCTGCTAAGAGACGGGTGCTAAAGATATCTTGTGGCACTGAGGTTAATTCGTTGAGTTAAAAACACTGTGTTTTACCTGTTTAAAATTTGCCCCCTTTTAATTTTACTAGGGGTCCCCTGATTCTTAAGGGCATAGGAATGGCCATCCTGGGTCAGACCAGTCATCCATCTAGCCGGTATCTTGTCCTTTGACGGTGGCTGCTGCCAGATGCTTCAGAGGAACAGGACAATTATCAATTGGCTGTTGTCCAGTCCCAGCTTCTGGCAGTCCAAGGTTTAGGGACACCCAGAGCTTGGGGTTGAATCCCTGACCCTATTGGCTTATAGCTATTGATGGACCTATCCTCCATGAACTTATCTAATTCCTTTTTGAACCCAGTTATACTTCTGGCCTTCACAACATCCCCGGCAATGAGTTCCACAGGTTCACTGTGCGTTGTGTGAAGAACTTCCTTATGTTTGTTTTAAACCCGCAGCCTCTTGTGTTCTGAGAGAGTAAACAGGAGCACCCCATTTACCTTCAGTGTACCACTCATTATTTTCTCTGCCTCTATCATGTCCTTTCTTATTTCTCACCTCCCTAAATGAAGCAGGCCCAGTCGCTCCTCCAACAGAAATCTTCACATGGCTCTAATCATTCTGGCCTCCCATCTCTGGATCTGTTCTCTTCCTGCTATATATTTCTGGAGAAAGAATGACCATCAATGAATGCAGGGTTCTAAAGGAGGGCCCACCATTGATTTTCATTATGGTATTCTACTAGAAATACTATTATTATGGTATTGTATTATTATGGTATTCTAATAGAAATACTATTATTTTCTGCCCCGTTCTGTAGACAGCCTACCACTTTATTTGCTTTCTTGACCGCTGCACATAGAGTAGAGGTTTGGCTTTAGTAGCAAAGATGGTCTAGTGGTTAGAGCACCAGACTGGGACTTGGGAGACTTATCTTCACCATAGACGTCCTGAGAGACTTTCATTTCATCCACCCTGTGCGTTGGTTCCCAAGCTATAAAATGGAGATAATACTTCTCTATCTCACAGGAGCATTGTGAGGATAAAATCCATTAATGATTGTTAGGACTGTGATGATGAGGGCCATATAAGTACCTAGAAAACTATCCTAAGTGATTTAATTTTCCTGACCCCAGTACAGTGCCCTAGTGTTGTCCATTCACCTAGCTTAGTTAGGTCCCTTTGAAGCTGCTCCTAGTTTTTACTGGTTTTGACCAACCTGAATAATATTAGCGACAAAGGGTCCTGTGGCACCTTATAGACTAACAGAGGTATTGGCTTTGTCGCTTCTACAGATCCAGACTAACATGGCTACCCCTCTGATACTGAATAATATTGTGTCTTCTGCAGATTTACCCGCCTCACTGTTCTCCCTCTTTTCCAGATTACTGCCAGTCCTGCAGCAGAACTTTATGGCACCCTCTTGTTAACCCTCTGCTGTGATGTAAATGGCCTTACTCTTTGTTTTCTGTTTCTTAGCCAGTTTCTAAGCACTTTGCCTCTCATTCCGTGTGTGTTTAGTTTCCTTTACAGTCTTTGGAAAATGTTCACACCTCATCCTGAGAAGTAACAGACACAACATAAGAAATGCTTGTTTCTGTTGTTTGAGAAGGTTTCCTTGGCTTGCATGTAGTGGAGGAGGAGAGAAACCTACATACAGTAGCCCAGGGCACTTTGTTTATTAGAACATTCCTTCAGTAATCCAGACTGACCCCAGGTGGGAGCATGGTTTCAATTCTTCCCTGGAATAATGAATCAAGCAGTATCCCAATGTGTACAGCCTGTGTTGTAAGGATGAGATTGTCACAATGGCAGGCTCACCCACCTGCTCTGATGTCTCATTTGACCCCTGACCTCTTGGCATCTGTGAACTGAATATGATGGACCTGGCCACTGCTCCTCCATATTCTCTTTGCTGTTTTCTAAATAGTTAGGGCAAGACAGAGTCTGCCCGCTGTATGGATGCACTAAGGAGGATGGAGCATAAGAGGCCTTCCCAGCATTCGTCCCACGAGAGAAAGCCTGCCCCCTTCTAACACAGGTCAGTCTGAGACCCTGCCTCCCCAACTGAATAGCCTAGCACACCCAGCTAGACAGATGGGGAATGGGGACACAGTAAGCTCCCCCTGAAGTGAATTGGATAGAGTCATGGCCTTACACCACAACCCTGGGAAGGTCAGCAGCAGCAAGGATCAAACCTGGGGCCCTACCATCCTAGGGGTCTACTACTTGAGCTAAATGACCCAGCTGTGTTAGCTATTGCTGTAGCAGGCTCCTCAGCCTCTATCTGCAGCCCAGCCACCAGGAGAGGAGGACAGAGCACCACGCTGAGTCGGTTGCACTTACATCCCATGGCTCCTGGTTACATCCCATGGCACCACCCTGAACAGTCCCCTCTTGCTAGAGTTCGGGCTGCTTTGGCTAATTGTCAGTATTGTGCCATCTGTGACGATGCTGGGGTGCAACGGGCACGCGCTGTCCTCCGGCATATCTCCTCAGAAAGCATCCTGAGCGTTCTTACCGAGAGAACCCTCTGAATACAAGACGTATCAGGCTGGTGCTGCAGCATCGCGCGCCCACGGATTAGACCCTCACGGAATGTTTTCGCCTTTGACGGCAAGTGAAATAAATTCTTGCAAAGCTGCTTGTCAAGCAACTCCCCCTTTGTTCCTGTTAAAGAGCTCCCATCTGAACCAGGAGAAGAGTTTGCCAAATAATTTAAATTCTTTTGCCTAATATAAGGGTGCAGCTGAAAACCTTTTTTTCAGATTTGTAATCAGCGGCCTTTAACATTTTTGTTGCTTCTACTAATGGAGGCTGGAATAAAATGTTAGGTATGTCAGCCATGAATTATGAGACGAGAAGACTGCCTTTAGGCATATGAATATATACCTGAGAAGATGGAAATATGCGCAATGGGAGTTATTGCTGGAGACCCATATAGGGTGACCAGATGTCCCAATTTTATAGGGACAGTCCCGATTTTTGGGTCTTTTTCTTATATAGGCTCCTATTACCCCCGACCCCCGTCCCGATTTTTCACACTTGCTGTCTGGTCACCTTAATTGCAACACACAGCATAGTTCTTTGGCTAGTGTTTAATGCTATGGAGCGCACTGACTGAATGCTGCTACGGAGATAACAGAGAATTCATAGACCCAGACCTTACAGATGTGATCCATTTTTTAAAACAATGTAAATAACTCCTTGAAATGAAACTTTTTCTTTATTTTAGAGCAAGCTCAAACAAACAGCTATGAATCACAGCAAGGTTAAGGAGACAGGGATATAGTATTGAACATGTGTGTGACATTATATAAAATAATTGAGAAGAGCAAGGTTCTGTCTCAGCACAGTCTTATTCTGGTTCTGATACTGGCTCCCTCTGGAGCCCTGGGCAAGATACTTCTCCTCTGTGTGTCAGGGACACCTCTTCCAGAGTGCCCCTTCATGGCATAGGGGTGACACCACCCCATGCTCAAATGTTTCCCTCTTGACTAAGGGATTCCACACTCCTCTTTCCAAGGCTTGTGTGTGCTTCTCCCTGGTCCCTTTAAATTGCCCTCCACTGGTTCCACCTGAGCTGGCCACACAGTCTTTCAAGAAACAGAACTCAAGACCAGAACCTTCATAACAACAGTCCCTCCGTCAAGGCATTTGTGGTGGGGTATACAGCCTTCCTCCTCAGTGTGGAGGCCAAGTAGGGTGACCAGATTGAAAGAGTGAAAAATCTGGATGGGGTGGGGGGTAATAGGCACCTATATAAGAAAAAGCCCCAAATATCGGGACTATAAAATTGGGACATCTGGTCACCCTAAGGCCAAGTCATCTCACCTCAGTCTCCACTTCACTGTCTCCCCTAGTGCCTCCTGCAGAAGCCTTCCTTCTCCTCTGGCTCAAGCCTCTCCTACATCCAAAGTTTTTCCCCAGGCCTCTCCTTTTGTCCTCCCCAAAGGTCTGACTGGGTCACATAACCCACCGGTCACATGAACTTTATTTATTTTTGCCCACTTCAGGAGGCAAGTTAATTGTGTCACAGGCAGGGCTGAGACCATCTCCCCTTAAAGGGCCAGACACTCTGTGACACCCTGCCTCAGCTTCTCCTTCTGTAAAATGGGTAGAATGGCCTAGCTCCTCAAAAGTATCAGTTGCCCATCTTCCAAAGAAATTAATAGGATTTAGGTGCCCAAACACCTTTGAGGATCTGGTTCAATTAGTCTGACCTACCTCACTAGGATGTTTTGAGTAAGAGCCTTATGAAAGCTGCAATATTCCGCCCCCCCCACCCCCACCCCTCCATGAATTTTAAAGGCAAATATAAACCTCATTGTAAAAGTTATACTCAGCCATTCAGGAAAGACAAAACATACCACCTTACCCATTTGTCCGTTCAAAATTAACCAATACAGCTTGAAATTCAAATGCCCTATACTCACAATGAACTGCTGTACACAATTAACAGCCCAAAAATTACTTGCTGAAATTATTCAGTCAATAATTCTGAATAATGAATAAATTCAAGAAAATAATGATTGTCTGTTTGTGGATAATTTGGAGACAAAAAAAACTGGGGATGGAATGTGTTAGAATAAATTGTTCATCAATTCTTCACTAAGTTCTGGTTGTGCGGGTTGAAAGGCAGCAGGCCCAAGCCAGCACTCCTTACCGAAGCAAAACTCCCAGTAAGGCATTGCTTTTATAAGGTGGAATTCAACAGCAGAAGTTTTATAAATCACATAAATTCCACGAAAGTCATCTGGACTTTAGGTATCATGTAGGCTTGAATTTTCCTCTTAGGTCCAATCCTGAGCCCATTGAAGCCAATAGGAATTTTGCCACTAAATGTCCATGCAATTCGGTTATAAAAACGCAGCATATTGAGATATTTGGCTGCACCCAGAGTGCTGAATATGAACCACTTATTCTAGCACGATTGTAAGTGATAATTTGCAGCCCAGGAATGAAATCCTGGCCTTGTTGAATCAATGGAAGTTTTGCCACAGATTTCAGGGGGGGGCCAGGATTTCACCATGTTATATTCCACGACTGGTGGGATTACGCTATGACATCTTAGCCACACTGCAAGCTGCACACAAGATGCTGCTTAATTTGATCTCTCTGAGTTTCTATTAATAAATCAGCTGTGCAGAGCATTCTTTCACCCCTCAAGCTGGTCCAGAAATAGCAAACCTATAAAATGCAGGAGCCAGGCACTTATGGGCCTATGGTGTTAAACACATCACGGCAGGGTTAAAAAACAAGGCCCATATCCACATCGGGCAGAGCTTAGTATGGTTCTCTGGAGTGAGCTGAATGAAATGTACAATGAATAAGTATGAAAGTGCTATTACATATCATTGTAGCTGATAGGGTGGCGTGTATCCCGTTTAACCCTTTAATCAATGTTCACTTCATTGTTAGGGGCCCTTTATAAATATTTTATGCTTACCTGTTCTAGTTTATGGCACTTTAAGAAATAAGGGACAATGACTAAAAATGCCCCCCTCCCCCACAAACACACATGTTATTATGGACATAAGAGAAAGAGGACTGCAAAACTTATGTAAGCAGTATCTTGATGGAATGCACAGGTGGGGGAACACTGCAACCATTTTTCAGATGACTTTGCTTTGACTGTGTTGCAATCCACTGGCATTTGCTTTTGGCCGATATTCCAGTGACCATGTTCACTGGCAGGAATATTCACAGACATAATGAATTTTAAACTGATATTGGAAAATAATGAAAGAAAATGAGCTCTGAATTCATTAGCATTAGTATTTGTGTCAGAAATCTGATTCTGACACGTATGTTCATGCAAACAGAGAACACGGGTGAAATCCTGACCCTATCAAAGTTAATGGCAAAACTTCAATTGACTTCAATAAGGCATGATATCACTCCATGGGCCAGATCTTCAGCTGGTATAAATTGTCAGAACCCCAATGAAGATTTGTCCCCATGTATGCAATCAAAACAGCTCTAGTTTCAATTTTTTTTGGATACAGCTGCTTATAACGAAGCTGCAACTGAAGAGTTAGTCACAGAAAGTATTTGGAGAATAATTTCAAACAACAAATAGCTCTAAAAAAATCTAAAACAATCTGCCCATGAACAATTCACCAACAGAAAAAGAGGCAACATTTGTCACATACGTTATTCATTAGGACGGGGTTACCCAGTTTTAATTTGAAGCATTAAAATAAGAATAAGAAAGCTGAGAACTGGAGGTACTTCCTACAATTTCAAAAATAGTTTGGTTGAAGAAGTAGTTTCTTTTATTGTTATCAAAAGGACTTTTGCTCATAAAACAATAAGATTTGAAATACTGGTGTGGGCAGAGCTGGGCCTATTGTATGTAGAACAGAAACAATGGGTTGAACTGTGCACCTACTTTATCCAGTGTGTGTTGGTAGGTATGTGGTAAGAAGGGTTAGCGCCACAGCAGCAACTGGTTTTATTTGTTTGGTTCCAGCAGCAAGGATGTACATACCACTCAACCTACATGAAGGCCCCAGACCAGCAACGTACTTCAGCAGGTGCTGAAATCTGAGCATGTGAGAAGCCCCACTGAAATCAATACAATTCAACAGAAGGGCCTAAAGTTAAGCATGTGCTTAAGTGTGTTACTGGATCGGGATCATAGGACTCAGCCCTGCATCTGCTCCATATACAGAGCTCCCGCTGGCCTCACTGGGATTTCAGGGCATGGAATGATTGCAGGATTGGACCTTAAGTTTTAGCTTTTGGATTGAGTGGACAGAGTGCAAACTGGTCAGTATTATTATGCTCCATATACAGCAGCTCAGAAAAGTTGATATGAGCCACTCTCCTACACTTGAGGAGTAGGCCGATAGCTAGAAATCCGAACACCTTGTGGTCTCTGCCAGAAGTTTTCATTTCGGTTTCCTTTTTCTTGGATTTGGATCCATCAGATTTCTGTGACCTTGAGTAACAAGGAGTCTTGATACACGCTTTAGAACAATTTGACCCTTCAGGGGGAGCGTCTCTTGCTCTTGCATTGGCCAGATTTTGGAATTTTTATTTTCTCTCAGGACACATAGTTCTTTGAGTCCATCTAGTCTCTCATCAGTTTGTAGAATAGAGCCAGTGAATTCAGCCAAATATCTCTTAAGGAGTGGCTTAGAACTACAAGTTAGCTAGCAGGAAAGCAAGGGATTAGCTAATAGCTGCTCATTGAGTAGAATATGCCATATGAGCAGGCTTATAAGAATTTAAGTTTTTAAATGAATTTCAACAGATAATATAGCAATGTTTCTTCCTGGGTTTTAAAAAAAATTAATCCTATTTTGGGCATGCAGAAAAAGAACGTTTTAATACTAAGTATGCTTCAAAATTGAATCAGGAGGAAGTGTGTGGTGAAAGCTCTGAGTGGAGACTTGGGAAAACTTGGGGGGGAAATTGCACAAAATACCAAGACAGGCATATTGAGTACGCAATAACACGTGAGTGTCGGACCGCCAACATTATGCCCCAATGGTTGCTTTCTAATAGCATGTTTATACACCACTTTTTATTCACATTGACATGCATAGCCATGCCCACATGCTATAGACGAGGGGACCGATCGTGAGGCGCTCACTCAGTTTTTACTCCAGTCTTACTTAGGAAACACTTCTATAGAGTCAAATCCTGCGACCCTTACTCAGTGCACCATTCTCCCCTGTGTGGACAGAGGAATTGTCATGAGTTTCCACCGTGTTTCCTTCAGATCCTTCCAAGGGGGTGGCGTTTGTCCTTCCCCCATTGGAAGAAGCTCGGGGCTCCATCCTCATGGCCACAGAGCGTTAGAGAGTTGCACAGGCTGGGGAGGATCCATAAGAAGAAAGCACCATCTATGCAGACACCTCTTGCCTGTGTTCTGCTGCCCAGCCCTAGAAGCCCCTGCCTGCCCCTGGCCTGCAAAAGTCCTGCTCCCAGCGGCTCCCTGCTGCAGCTGTCCCCAGAACCCCGCTTTGAGAGAAGGGAGTTCTGACAGGGTGGAAGGGAAAGCAGTGAGAAGAGTTATGATAGCATCAGGCTTCCTGTACCTTCCTCCGATGCATGTAGGATTGGCCAGTGTCGGACAGAACGTTGGACTAGAAAGACCACGGGTCTGATCAAGTATGATTATTTCACCCATGCCTGAGATTTCTGAGGCAGAAGATGGCAGCCTTTGGCTAGAGCACAGCCATACAATGCAACACTTCAGTACATTTATAGCAACCCAATTGGAATCTGTCCAGAACCATGGGCCTCTCACCCTTATCCTCACAAAAAGCCACTAGGGATCCTTAACCACTATAAGCAACCAGTTTTACACCTTGTCCAAAACAATGTGCACCTGTAGGTCAGATCCTCATTCAGTGGGTCTGTGCCAGTTTACACCGGCTGAGGATCTAGTCCATGGCCGTCAATAAGAAGAACATGCATCTAATCAATAGAATGATTGGGCATATATAGATGTTACCTCTTTTTGCAGAAAGGCTTTGATGTCATGGGGAAGACAAGCCCTGTAAACACTGAGATTAGTACTGGGATCTTTACTATGGCAGAGTGATGCTGCAACACTTTGCCTAACGCTGGGTAACATGGAAGAATGGCACATGCATCTTAATTTCATGCTCCGTTCAAGCTCTGCAAATAATTATACCATGTCAGAGTTCAAAGATTGTGGTATTTACAACTCTGGCAAGTTATCGTTTACTGCCAGGATAAGCAGAGTCATTCGTCTCAGACTTTGAACTACCTTTACGTGAAATGAGATTGCGGGACTATCATTATTTTAATAAACGATGGTGACTATTTACTTACAAATGACAAATGGAATTTTCTTTGGGAGCGCGGCTGAGACTGCAAACAAACATGACTCAATGAGAACTTATTTCATCTTGTATCTCAGGTAATGCATTATTGTCAGGAAACATTGTAGTGATGCTTGAATAGTGGAGTTGTGAAATTTATAACCAGTGGCCTTCATACAAAGGACTTGCTCTACAAACAGACTCCATTTTGCAAGTGCAATGTCCTGTAGTCTTAGTTTGAAATCTAACTACCTGTTTAACTAATTACCAGCTAATTAGGGAAGAGCCTAAGGGATTTAGGAGTACAACTCCCACTGAAAATCACTGAGAATTAACACCTAGCTCCCCTATGGGCTGTTTAAAATCTCTCCCTGAATGTCTAACTTGCTAGCACTTGCAACCAGCATTAATTTCAGCTACAAGTAATTGCGCCAGCCGAAACACAAGCCACTTTGAAAGATTAGGCCCAAAATGTCTTGAACTTCAACCTTTTCTTCCCATAAACATTTTGGGGAGAAATATCAATCTAGAAAACAAATATCCACTTGGGAACAGAGCCAGATTATAACACTCCAGAGCCCTAGAACATCCCCACAAGGGGTAGTGTTTGCAGGGATCACCCCCCCGCCCCCCCGTTAAATACCCTTAACTCCTTTGTGTCAACTGTCTGTAATGGGCCATGTTGCTTACCACTTCAAAAGTTTCTTTCCTACTGATAACAGTTCCTTTCATTAGCCTTTTACAGTTGATATGGTTACTTCCACCTTTTCATGTTTCTCTGACTGTATAAATATCCTCTCACTGAGTGTTCCATTCTATGCATCCGACGAAGTGGACTGTAGTCCACGAAAGCTTATGCTGAAATAAATGTGTTAGTCTCTAAGGTGCCACAAGTATTTCTTTCTTATTTTCTTTTTGCTGACACAGACTAACACGGCTACTACACTGAAACCACACACACTGTTTGCTGTGCAAGAGGGGAGCCAACCACAGCTCCTCTCGAGGAAGGCTGGGGCTTCCCACCTCCCTGGATGGCCACTCCCCGTGTCCAGGCAGGTGAAGTTTGTCCTGGGGGCAGGACTCAACCCCCACCCACCAGAGTAGCGTTGTCTGTGGAGGAACATGCTGCTCAGCAACATGAACAAGGGAATTACAATCTGCCTTACAGACACTGGAGCAAGGTCACTAGTAAGGGGGTCCCGTTCCACACAGTTACTCCCTCTGGGCCATGAAGCACAGCTATAACCGCTGCCAACTTCAATCGTCACCCCACCTCCCCAGTGCACTCCCCAGCATCGGGCAGACAAATGAGGATGGTTTCATGTACTTGCATGCTGGGGTGGAAGTAGCTCCCTGTGCCCTCTTCATGCTGTAGCAGAGCAGTGCAGGCTCAGCCATTGCCTGAGACCTGATTTACATGTAAAAGTTTCCCAGCGTAGCTATGCTGCCTTCCGTGGCTATGGTTAATGACACGTGACTGCTCCCGTAACACCCGTTATTTGTTTTGCTCCTGGCATGGGTGTGGGTATTGTTCCCTGAACCATTCCAAGGTGCTCACCGCGGTTTAGATCTGCTGAGGAGGACTTCTGTTCCTGCTGATGCTACCTTCTACACAGGGGTGGCCAACCTGTGACTCCGGAGCCACATGCGGCTCTTCAGAAGTGAATATGTGGCTCCTTGTATAGGCACCGACTCCGGGGCTGGAGCTACAGGCGCCAACTTTCCAATGTGCCGGGGGGTTCTCACTGCTCAACCTCTCGCTCTGCCACAGGCCCTGCCCCCACTCCACCCCTTCCCGCCCCCTCCCCTGAGCCTGCCGTGCCCTCGCTTCTCCCCCTCCCCCCAGAGCCTCCTGCATGCCACGAAACGGCTGATTGGGAGGGGAAGGTGCTGATCGGCAGGGATGCCGGTGAGCCGGAGCTGCTGGGAGCGGGGAGCTGATGGGGGGCTGTTGACATATTACTGTGGCTCTTTGGCAATGTACATTGGTAAAGTCTGGCTCCTTCTCAGGCTCAGGTTGGCCACCTCTGTTCTACAAAGTATTTACATGGCTCTTTAATTAGTTTTAAATCAATTCTCTCTCTAATTCTAGCCATTATTCCTGTGCCCCTTTCAGGGTTTGCCTCTTTGGATTGAATTCTGTCCCCTTCGTTCTCCTTGTGAGCAGGCAATGCATATTAGCACCTGTCTGTCTGTTTATTTTATTTATCACATTAGAAAGCAGATCCAAATTCAGTTACATTTTGCTTAATGCAATTTTCCCATCTATCACGCTGACTCATCTGGGTTCAATCATTAGGGCACAGAGTATAAATTTATACTTATAGCTGTATAATTACAGACTGAACCAGGGTAGGTCCAGGGCAAGCCCTGGGGAGATGCCCTTTGAATTCAGGCTGGGTAAATTAAGGCTTGGAACTGATCTGAACCTCAGCCCAAGCACAGAAGTGAATTGGAATAAGGACAGGATTGGTTTAGGTAAGTGCTCCTCTCAACCCTCCAAGAGTCTCTGGATCTTTCTGATATCCCATGAAACCCATCATGGAGTCTCAATAAAGACCAAATCCTGGTCCTGCTGAAGTAAAAATAACTTTTCCTATTGATTGCAATGAGAACAGGATTTGACCCATAATGTAACACCCTCTGATAGTCCAGTTGGTGTCTTCAGAACGTGTGTGCTCCTGGCAGGGGTTCCTAGGCTCGGCAGGCAGCTATGCATTCCCGAACACCTGGGGAAAATAGAACATGTCTGAGGCTTGCCGGGAACAGTCAGACCTGCTGAGCTCACATGATGGACAGACTGGATGAGAATGTCAGCCAAAGAAGTGGCATTTGGTGAGAGCAGTGAAAGGAGCAGAGGGCTAGAGAGGAACGAGAAGCACTGTTATTGCTGAGAGTGGAAGGAGGCAGAAGTTACTGGGTCCAGGAAATCTGTCCAGAGAGCTGAAGAGGAAGGCAGGAACAGGGAAAGAATTAGGACTCAGTAGTTGTGGAATGGGATGAGTGTGGTTGGGAGGAGGAAAGGGATTGGATAGGAGACGACTTTAAAAGGTTTGGATATGTTTTATGAAACAACTGGCATCCGGTGTACTGAACCCCCCAGACCTTTAGAGGACCAGCTGGCACTACCTGTGTACACACTGCATTTTCGCAGTGGTGCAATTTAATGGGAGTCAAATGGCAAAAAGAAGTAGCCTCCCTTTTCAAAAGCTCCTAGTGATTTTGGGTGTTCAGACTTGACACACCTCAAAGGGGCCTGGTTTTCAGAAAGTCCTCAGCCTCCTTCGTCAGAAAATCAAACCCCTTTAAAGGCTCAGTCTGGCACCAAAAAATGACGCATCCAAAAACGCGAGTCACTTTTGATAATTTAAGCCAACACGTCACCTCTCTGCAACTGTGGAACTTAATACCCCCCTTGGGATAGTCACAAGCTTTCTTTTCCCTGGCTGATCACAAATTCTTTGTTCAGTCCTAGTTCTGACACTTATCTGACCCCTCCAGCTTATACTTTGAGAAGAGGTCTGTCACTTGGAACTTGATCAAAGCCTTGCTCCTTACGCTGGATCATATGCACAATATGATCTGCCACAACAGCAAAATCAACCCTTTCAAAACACCTTATAATTAAGAGGGTTAGTTTCTCGGGTCCTCCCTTCCTCCTGCCAATGGTGATGCTAGTGTTTTTATTTGATCAGATTCCTGGTTTGTAATAATAAACAACCATTCCTCTGAGTTTGGAGGGTAGCGTTTTTTCCCTGTCATTTTTCAAGTTATGGAATTTACACAGAAAAGATTGGCCCAGATCCTCAGAGGGTGCAAGTCAGCTCAGTTGACTTCAGTAAAGCAGCCCCAATTTACATCAGCTCAGGAGCTGGCTCCAGTAGGGTTGTTTTTCACACAATGCCTTGCTCAGAAACCTCTGCTCTGGGAGGTAAACAGGGCACAGGTCTGGGACTCAGGACACTGGAGTTCTATTCCTGTCTCTGGCAGGGGCCTGCTGTGTGACTGAGCAAGTCACGGTGCATCCATGTCCCCACCTGTCAAATCAGGATAACGTTACTGATCATCCATGCGGAAAGTGCTTTGAGATTCATGGATGAACACTGCTGTATAAGATCTAGGTATCAATTTCTGTAGGTTATTCATTCTGTTTTCCCAGTCATCTGGGTGCCTTTAGGTGTCCACTCTTGTCAAGGAAACTATGCATTGCCACCAGTAAATTAATCTATGTAACGGACTCAGATTCATAGACTTTAAGGTCAGAAGGTATCGTCATGATCACATAGTCTGACCTCCTGCACACTGCAGGCTACAGAACCTCACCCACCCACTCCTGTAGGCCCATAAACTCTGGCTGAGTTACTGAAGTCCTCAAATCTTGATTTAAAGACTTAAAGTTACAGAGAATTCACCATTTACTGTAATTCAAACCCGCAAGTGACCCATGCCTCATGCTGCAGAGGAAGGCAATGCCCCCTCCCCGCCAGGGTAGCTGCTGATTTGACCTGGGGCAAAATTACTTCCTGACCCCAAATATGACAATCAGTTAGATCCTGGGAAGGTGGGTAAAACCCACCAGCCACACACCTGTAAAGAATTCTGGGTAGTAACTCAGAGTCCTTCCTATCTAGTGTCCCATCTCCAGCTGTTGCAGATATTTGCTGATAACGGACATGGATGGGCCATATGCCATTGTAGGCAACCTCATCATACTATCCCCTCCATAAATGTATCAAGCTCAGTCTTGAAACAACGTAGGTTTTTTGCTTCCTTGGAAGGCTGTTCCAGACCTACACTCCTCTGCTGCTCAGAAACCTTTGTGTAATTTCAGGCCTAAACTTGTTGATGGCCAGTTTATATCCATTTGTTCTTGTGTCCACATCGGTGCTGAACTTAAATCACTCTTCTCCTTCACTGGTATTTATTCCTCTGATGTATTAATAGAGAGCAATCATATTTCCCCTCAGCCTTTGTTTTGTTAGGCTAACCAAACCAAGTTCCTCAAGTCTCCTCTCATAAGGCAGATAATGATTGGATACAATAGATGGAGCCTTCATTAACTTGGGACTTATCGGGTGTGGTGAATTCAAGTGAATTTAGAGCTTTTCATATGGCCTTTTAACCAGGTATATTCTAATTCTTCCCAGTCCCCGGAACTGTGAAAAATCCATTACATTTGTCAGCAGTAAGTCCCAGGAAGGATCCCCCGGTCACAGTGAAAGCCGATTGCACAGAACTTGTTGAAATCCACACATATTTGTGTCAGCAGCAAATCTCCTGTAAGTAGTTTAGTTGCTCAGTCACTGTAAAATATGGGGATTAGAAAGAACAGAAAGTAGAAGATTAGATGGGAAACTGAACATGTCAAGACTACAGGCTTGGCCATAACCCCAATGATGCCTTCACCTCCCCCAATCCCGCAATGGGACTAACAGAGACAGGGCCCTCCAACTGTAATGCGTTGAAGTAAAAATCCAGTTTGCGTGCCATTTGTGGCTGTTGAGTGCCACTTGACTAACTTTAGAAGGGGCTAAAGTCTCTCCCCAAGAAGAAGCCAGGTAAGCCAGATAGGAAAAAAATATATATACGCAGCTCTTTAAGACAACACAAAGAATTCTTTATGCATCCAGCACCTCTAAAATATAGCCTCTGATCCCCCTTGTGCCTTGTGGAGTCATTTACAGCTCTGTACTGGGTGTGTGCTATTAGCATTGGGATAGTGTTGTACAATTGGCAGGAGAATCAGGCCCACAGAGTGCGTTCATGTAGCATCAAGAAAATGAGAGGGCCTGGATCTTCCCAGCAGTCCGATCCATGGGCTCCCCTTCATCCTCTGCTTCCTTGCCTCAGGGACAGGCAGTCATGGGGGGAATAGACCTGCTGCTGCTGCTCCTTTTAAAGACACAATGCAACGCTGGCCGAAGCCTCACACTCCTTCATTCAGGTGACACCAGTGAGGCTGATAGCCCTTGTGATCTGAGTGAGAACACTGGGGAAAAGAGGAGAGGGGATGGGTTTGTTCTCTGGTCTAAGAGCTCTCCAGCATGAGAAGCCTTTAATCATCCCTACTTGATGAAGGCCTATAGTTATGCTCTGTATGTTGATCACTTGATAGGGTCTAAGAGCTGTGTGGCCCACGTGTATGCGGCAAACCAATCGCAGACCAGCTTTCTATAAAAAATGGAGAGCAGCATGGCAAAGGAACCAGCCTCATGCCTGTGGATACCTAGGAGAGAGCTCAAACTCTGTCCTAAGCACACACCTATAAGAATCTTGAGAATCGCCCCCAGCGCTAGGGTTTGCGGTGTTGGCCCCAAAAGGGGAGAACAGTTTCGGGCTGATTGTCTCTTAGAAAGCAAGCCTGTATTCCACATTTTGTTTTACCCTACCCACGGGATGAGAAGGCAGCAGACAATGGCCTTCAAGAAAGTTGGTGCTTTCTTGAAGGCCATGTCTGCTGGTGGACCTGTCAGCTGCATACGACACAATTTGGGGCTGACAGCCAAGTTGTTGCAAGTATGTGTTGTCAGTCCATGGAGTGGTTCATCATGGAAATAATAATGAATCGGAGCTTCATCTTGCAAGCTGGAAACAAAACCAGCCAGCTTAGGCATCTCTGTAATGGACTCCCACAAGGACCCATTCTAGCTCCTTTCCCCTTTCAACATATATGATTATGACCTACCAACAACCAAGGCCAATAAGTACATATATGCCGATGACATCTGTCTTGCTGATGTGTGTAATGATCTACATATATTGAAGGGTCACTCAGCCAGGACATGAATGTTCTGGCCACTTACCTTTTCAGTGGAGACACATTAAGTGCGTCTAAGATGGTGG
Source organism: Macrochelys suwanniensis (assembly GCA_033296515.1). NCBI lineage: Eukaryota > Metazoa > Chordata > Testudines > Chelydridae > Macrochelys > Macrochelys suwanniensis. Next base: position 17,861,506 of record CM065779.1, on the reverse strand, counting down.
CCACAACCTTCCAGCTGAACTATCTACTCCGGGCCAATCAAACCCCTTACGTTCTGTGCAGTCCACTCCCTTTCCAGCCAGTTACCACTTATTTTGGAGTCAAACTGGACTGTAATCTAATATTCTGCTTCCATTTAGTGCACTTAAAGAAAAAAGATCATCTCCCGCACAGCCTTGGATCCAGAAGCGAGCAGGAACCTCCTGGGGAGCAGAGGCAAATATTCTATGACTCTCAATCCTGGCTCTGGTATTTGCTCCAGTGGACTACTGTGCAGCAGTTTGGGGAAGAAGTCAGCATATTTATTGTGTTGATTTAGAACTGAACACAGCCACCCATATCACTAGTGGTTGCCTTAGCCACACATTAACATCTGTTTATGTGTGTTGGCTCCTATAGCTTCTCCAAAGTTTGATGAGATGCCATCATCCTAAAAACTGTCTGGAGGGCTACAATGGATTCAACCGACCTGCTGTCCACAATGCTGACAATGGTTCCAACATGGGCAAATAAGCAATGCACACTTCCTACAAGAAGATCAGCCCAGTACCAGAAGAAAACACCTACACCTGCAGTGCCTATTGACTTGCCACGTTGACTTCACCACATCCTTTTGCAGTGGCCATTCGTTTCCAGTGCCGCCAGTCTCAGATGAACAATGGCATATCAGGGCCAATAGCTGTGTCCTAGCAGAGTGTCAGAAACCCAGGGACAGAGAGGCAAACTTGCTGACGAACTCGAGAAGCCCTAATGTACACCCACTTGATTGCAATCTGGGATGCAGATGCTGGACACGGCTTAACGGGCTGCTGACTGGAACTGCCAGAGTAGCTACCACCACGTAGAAATTCGGCTTCGTCCAATCTTCACAGTGTGATTGCAGGACAGCCAGTCAAACATGATGGAAGAGTGCACAATTGGAAGATAGGCAGGTGGACGGCAACACCTTGCTACCCTTGATGATGCAGCAGTTAGATGGCTGAACAATCTAGCTATTGCCATGTGATGCAAATGAAAGAATATCTATAAAACATTCTCATTGATCATGAAGTAACTGTATGGCTGTTGGACAATGTAATAACTCAAACATATGTACAGAGGATGGATGGGGCAGGAACTGATAAAACAGCCAAGCTACCAAATGTGCACAGTACAGGAAAACGCCAGGAAGGGGACTACTGGCAATGTCGTAGGCTACAGTGCACGTTATCCCATTTTTCTGCTGGCCTCCATGTTGGGACCTTACCTCCAGGGCATGAAGAGGAGAAAGATTTTGAGGCCTGGCTTATCTGAACTTGATTGTTAACACACCTGACTCCAACCTTCTCTGAGTTCACCTACCTCTCGTGTATACCCTCTGGCAAGTCAGACTTTAGCAAGCAAGACACCACAAACCATTGGGGAGCTCTGGTTCCACCCATCCTACTGCAGTCACTGCAGGCAAGGAGCCAACACCCCTTCTAAAAACTGCTCTATGGCACGGGCTACAGTGTTTGGGCTACTGCTATAGGCTATGTGTCTATTGTGACATATAAGGGTGTGTCTCAGAGCAGGGGCTACATGCTACATGCATTTTACAAATGCAAGGTGCGGACATATTGTTGTGTTACAGGTTTTGATAAAGGGAAGTATTTTGGATTGTGTCTAGCATTTAATGGGGCGGTAAGTCCATCATAACTTACTAATTTCCCACCACACATTTCAACCCATGGACCACACTGGCCGATGAAGCTAAGGGACATGTGACTCTGTTTGTCTTATACACAAAGACTTTTTCTTTGAGAAAATGTTAGAGATAAACTCAAGCCACAAAACCCTGGGTCTGGACTTTGAATCCCCAAAAATCTGGCGTGTTCAGAATCAGCTCATGTTTTGGGCCCTGCTGGAGAAAATATGCCCTTACATAATAAATTTGTCCAAATGCTGGTGAGTGCCAAATAGGGTTGAATTAGTACTTAACTTTCTCAAAGTAAAGTGCTTATCCCATTGCTAAGTGAAAATAACATGCACATGGATCAGCAGTAAAGAGACAGCTGTAACAGAAGAAATCTACTACCATCTAGTGGACAAATCAAAGATATTACAAAGCTAACAGGATGCCTCTGGGATAGAGGCATTGTTGTTGGAACTAATGAGTTTCCTTAAGTGACGGCCCTTATCTAATTTGGTTTTATTAGTTATCTCTAGGGCTGTCAATTAATCACAGTTAACTCACGCAATTAACTCAAAAAAATTAACTGCATTAAAACATTAATCGTGATTAATCGCACTGTTAATAAAATACCAGCTGAAATGTATTAAATATTTGTGGATGTTTTGCTACAGTTTCAAATATATTGATTTCTATTACAACACAGAATACAAAGTGTCCAGTGCTCACTTTATATTATTATTTTTATTACACATATTTGCACTGTAAAAATGATAAACAAAAGAAGTAGTATTATTCAATTCACCTCATACAAGTACTGCAGTTCAATCTTTTTATCGTGAAAGTGTAACTCACAAATGTAGATTTTTTTTTGTTACATAACTGCACTCAAAAACAAAACAATGTAAAACTTTAGAGCCTGCAAGTCCACTCAGTCCTACTTCTTGTTCAGCCAATCGCTCAGACAAACAAGTTTGTTTACATTTATGGGAGATACTGCTTCTTATTTACAATGTCACCAGAAAGTGAGAACAGGGGTTCGCATGGCACTTTTGTAGCCAGCGTTGCAAGGTATTTACATGCCAGACATGCTAAACATTCATACGCCACTTCATGCTTCGGCCACCATTCCAGAGAACATGCTTCCATGCTGATGACATGCGTTAATTAAATGTGTGACTGAACTCCTTGGGGAGAATAGCATGGCTCCTGTTCTGTTTTACCCACATTCTGCCATATATTTCATGTTATAGCAGTCTCTGATGATGACCCAACACATGTTCATTTAAGAACACTTTCACAGCAGATTTGACAAAATGCAAAGAAGGTACCAATGTGATATTTTTAAAAATAGCCACAGCACTTGACCTAAGGTTTAAGAATTTGAAGTGCCGTCAAATCTGAGAGGGAAGCCACATCAGAGCATGCTTTCAGAAGTCTTAAAAGAGCAACACTCCAATGCAGAAACTACAAAATCTGAACCACCAAAAAAAAAGAAAATCAACCTTCTGCTGGTGTCATCTGACTCAGATGATGAAAATGAACATGCGTCGGTCTGCACTGCTTTGGATTGTTATCGAGCAGAACCCATCACCGGCTACAACAGTGCCATGCAAATGCCTGTTGTCACTTTCAGGCTCCTGCAAATGTAAACAAACTTGTTTGTCTGAGCGATTGGCTAAACAAGAAGTAGGACTGAGTGGACTTGCAGGCTCTAAAGTTTTACATTGTTTTGGTTTTGAGTGAAGTTATTTTTTGTACATAATAATTAATTCTACATTTGTAAGTTCAACTTTCATGATAAAGAGATTGCACTACAGTACTTCTATGAAGTGAATTGAAATATATTATTTCTTTTGTTTTTTACAGTGCAAATATTTGAAATCAAAATATAAAGTGAGCACTGTACACTGTGTATTCTGTGTTTTAACTGAAATGAATATATTTGAAAAGGTAGAAAACATCCAAAAATATTTAAATAACTGGTATTCTATTATTAACAGTGTGATTCATTGCGCGATTAATAGAGATTAATTTTTTTAATCGCTTGACAGCCCTAGTTATCTTGGATGGAGTTTCCTTATCTAGTAGTGGTTGAACTGATAGTGGAGCAGTTGTCTAGTGGGGGAGAGCATGGGAAAGGCAAACCTGAGCTCTTCAGGTTGTCATAAAGGCCAACTACATCCCTTGCATGGGAGATAAATAGTTTTTAGAGAGAGAGCTAGATCTCTCCCTTAGCCTCTAGTAACCTGCTTGTCCTTTGCGTGACGGTCAGTTGTGGGCATGGAATCCAGTGCGGAATGCAACGTGCCTTTTCATTCCCCTGCCAAATGGAAATGAGCTAACAGAACAGACTCTGATTGGTAATGCTGGGGCTTTTCAAATTAACCGGCAGGTTTGGAAAGGGACAGCTCATTTTACAAAGCCTTCAAGGGGTGGGTAGAAGCGGAACAGGAACCCATTGGAAAGGCTTCTGTTAGCCCTAAAACTGATTACATTGGGAGGGGCTGCTGATCAGGGTCATTTACCAGATTGCTGCCTTTGCAGTCTCCTGGACCACTGCGTTCTTCTGCTGGGTTAATGTGCTGTGGCTCCCACGATAGCCCTACATTCTCAAACTTTTTAAAAAACTCTCTTAATTTTAAATGTAAGCAGGACACGGCTGGATCATGGCACTTTTCATTATCTTTACCTGACAATTTCTTGGCTTTTGCTATGGTATTCCTAGTGAGAGAGACACTGCCCAGGACCAGGCAGAGCCTGTGGGGTTAAAGAGTGGGCCCAGCATGTGTTTAAGCATGTTTGTAACTTTAAGCATCCGAGTGCCCGTTTTGAAGTCAGTGCTAAGTTAAGTCCATTGTTAGGGTGCACTCTTCATGCTTCTCTGTGTTCTCGCAAGCTTATCTGTCACTCTCATATCTTGCCTGATTTTTCCCATCTCAGTATAAAAACATGGCTCATATTCAATATAAAGTGCTAAAGATGTCCATGCATCTGCTTTCATAAAGATCCCAAGAAAGGACAGTTAAGGAGAACATAGCACTTCTGGGATGTCCATGTAATGTATGTGCTCTGAGCAAACCCTATCTACTAACTGACTTAACTGCAAAGTAGATAAAATAATTGCAACCCACTTAGTTTGATAACTGAATGGGGAGCATACGTTCGCATTAATAGCTCCTCACTTTTCCAGTGTGGATTTTCCTCTTTCTTAAAGTGGACACGCCATCTGTTGGAAATGTGGTAAATTATTCTGGATAGTTTTAAGGGCCAGAGTTCATTTTTCCTGGAAATTGTGTACACACACACACACACACACACACACACACACACACACACACACACACACACACACACACACACACACACACACACACACACACACACACACACACACACACACACACACACACACACACACACACACACACACACACACACACACACACACCCTTCACCCTGAACATTTCGATTGGTCTCTTGAGACTTTGGCCCTGTTTGCTTTAATGGGTGAGGAAATGCTTAAGCGATTACCCATGGACACAGGTAGGCAAACTGTCTGGGCTGGAGCTCTGCTGTTGTCCACAACATTTGGCAGCCCCACACCTACATTGATGTCCATTCTCTGCAGACAGGCTTGTGGCTAGATGTGGTTGAATGATTTGTGGTGAGCAAAATACCCAGTGGAGTCGTCCTTTGTCCAGGAGCAGTTTGTGATTTGTTTGAAAGGGTTGGTTTGTTTATTTGCCATTAGCTGACAAATAGTTTGTGCAAAAGAAGTTCAGCCACCAGAAGTTCCCTGTTACAAACCTCAGTGCCACCAAGTGCCACCTCACAGTGTAGTGGGGCATTGCAGCATTGCAGCCTCAGTTTCCCCTTGTCTTTTGTGACTCCACCCAGCCACAACTGCCTTCCAGACTGCTCCAATGACTTAGTCCCATGCCTTCCAGGGCACCAGTGTCCACAGGCCTTACGGCAGGCTTCTCAGTACTTCTTCCTCCCTATCAATGCTTTTCCTCCACCCCCAATCAGGGCACACCACATTCCTTCTTCCCCTTGACTCGAGGGGTCCTCTATAGCCTCTCATTAGGGTCTGTGCATAGTCCTCTTTGTTCCCTGCTTAGTTCCAGAAATGTCCACAATAGTCCCGCGCAAACCCTGGCCCTCTCAACTGGCCTCTGGACCTGGGCTAATTCAGAATTTTCCCCACACCCTTGCCAAAAGAGACCTGGCAGCTGCATACGCTTTCCCTTAGTTCTTCCAGCAGAAGAGTCTCTGCTGTCCCCTGGGTCATTTCCTCAGGCTGCCCAGTACAAAGGGCTCTCAGGAAGGAGTTGTAAGCAGCCCACACTCCTATACTCACCCCCTTCCTGCTGGGCTTTCTTCCTCTGCAGTCTGACACCCTGTTCAGCTGTGGTGGGGTGGGGCTGGCCAGCCACAGGCCTCTGAGGCCTTAAAAGGGGCAGGCTGCCCTGTTACATTCCCATCTGCCATGGTCAGTCCATTGCTTTATGACTGCTTGGCAATGGCGGGACAGCACAGAACAGGTCACGTCCAGCTAGGGATCGGTTTCAGAAAGTCTAATGGGAGCTCAGTACCGCACGGCTCCTTGACTGGCACCGTTTGCTGTAGCAATTAATAAGGACATGTTTCTGAATACAGGCTGAGCGTCTTTCCTGACACTGATTTGTACGGTAGAAGTCAACACGTATTTAAGCGCCTTTGTACTGAGCTGATTGCCCTTGTTCGAGACAATAGTGCAAATGAAAAAATGTCTTTCAAGCTTTACGATCAACCTCCCACCCTGCTGATAATCTTCCAGCCAAACACCCTGATGTGGAGAAATGGACCGTAGTTGTGCTCCGTAACAGGTTGTGCTCACTGCCATGGCGCCTCCTGCTGGTTGCTCTGGGAATTAGGTCCATCCATCAGCAGGGCGCCTTCCTCTTGTTGTGTCTCACTCTACGTCACTGATTCTCAGGTCTGTGGGGACCCACGTCGCTCCTGGGCCGCGGCGTCCTCTTCGGGGCATGGCCCTCCGGCTGTGCCCCAACTCCATGGTCTCCCTGCTTCCGGGGGAACCGGCAGTCCATCCCCTGGCTTCTCACCGCAGTGGCGAACTGCAGCCCCTCGTCCAGCCCCTCGTTCAGGGGCAAACTGCAGTCCTTTGGCTGGCCACTTCCTTCAGCGGCCAGTGGGGCAAAGGGGTGGGGGACAGGCCCATCCGCGACTCTAGGCCCCGACCCAGGGACCCTATAGCTGGCAGCCGCTCACTGCTTCTCCTTCCCCTTTGCCGCTACCTGCTTTCCCTGGGCCACTTCCCCGTAGCCCCGGCACCTACTCGGCCCCTGTATCAAGGCCGCAGTCTGGGAGCCAGCCAGGCTGGAGCTCTGCTTGTTCCCCTGACCCTGCCCAGCACTGCTCTGTCCCAGGTACTTCTCTCGACAGGCAGCCCGGCCTTCTCCCTCAAGCGCCAGGAAGAGACTGAGCTCCTTTCTGCCCTGCAGCCCTTCTTATAGAGCCCAGCCTGGCCCTGATTGGTGGCTTCTAAGCCTTCCTGTGATTGGCTGGGTTCTGTGCCACCGCTCCAAGGGCTGCTATTAGCCCTTTGCCAGCCAGTGAGTGGCAGCTGCCCCATCACATGCTCTGTTTTCCCTTGAGTTGTTAAAATAGAGAATGGGTTTTCCATGAGAAAAGTGCTGGTGGAAGCTGGAATGGAAACTGGAAAGAGAACTTCTGTCCTCAGCTGGGTCAGATCATCAGCTGATGTAAATGGGGGTAGCTCCACTGAAGTCAGGGATCTGATTTATAGCAGTGGGGTCTGGTCCAATCTAACTGAAAAGAGACTTCATCTTAGTGTTTGCAAGTACTGTATGTATTTTCCATTTAAACATGCCATTGTGTTAACATGATCACCTGCAAGGAGGTGCTAATGAAGCCTTTATTGAGGTTGCAATATACACTAGTCACATTGCTGTAGTAATAGGTAAGGAGCCGTGAGTCTGAATCAAGCTCTTAGTTCTTGTGACTCAGAAAACGCAGAGGTCTTCATGGATCATTCTTCCTTTTAATTGCTGTTTTCGCCTTGTGCCTACAAAGGTGAAACAATTACCAAAGGTTATGATGCTTACAGAAATGAGTAATGCAAAGGAATTCATTCAGTGTTCTGTTTCTCTCTAGCACGTAACCAGGACTGCAGAGTTGTAGGGCTGAAGGGAACTTGCTGGTACAGTTTGCTGGGTAAAGTGTAAAAAGGATTTCCATGTATCAAATACACGTTGCTTAGTTCTGTAAAAGGCCCATGAAACATTGCATGAAGTGTGGAAATAGTCAAAGGGATCAGTGGACGTCAGAAACCCAACTCCTCCTGAATTTTATTGGGATTTGGGTGCTTAACTCCCATTGGCTGCTTTGAGAATCCCAGCCTGAAATGTCAGCTGCCAGTTTTGAGAGTTGATTTATTAACAATGGAGAGTGTGGCACGTTTACCTCTCATTTCAAAAACTGTCACCCTCATAGAGAAAGTTAGGTTCTATTCCCGGTTGTTCTGCTCTGCAACCTTGAGCCAGTCACCTACTCTCTCTATTCCCATTGGTAAATTATATTCTTCCTTCTCCCCCCTCTTTGGTTACAAAGGCTTTGAAACCTTTGGATGAAAGACTGAACAAACACTAGTAAAGATCAGTAAAGGTGCTAAACATGGAATCATTGCTTTTAAATCTGGTTTAAGTCTAGCTTCTAAACTAGGATCAAAGCAGGCTAGAAATTCTTTCCGCTGTTGGTTTTTTTCAATGTATCTTATCAATCAAACTAAACAAATGATCAACATAATTAGAAGGCGGACATTGAGCTAAGCCATGATGTTTGGATTAGGATACAAACTTCCCCAAAGTTTGGGTGTGTTAGGATCAGGAGTTAAGTTTGGGCCCATCTCAAGTAAAATAGCGACTGGAACAAAGAATAACAGTTGTTTTTCTCCAACATGCAGTCACTAATAGACTGAGGTAGAAAAAAAGGAAAAGGATGATTACGTTCAAACAAAGTAACTCAACCAGTTAATTGATCAGATGACTCTTGACTCAAAATGCTTCCTGGCAAACTCTGCATTCTGTCAGCAAAATGATCAAAAGAAAAAAAATATCAGAATTGTTTTTTGCGTTTGTACAAGGAACATTATTACCCAAGCACATTGTTTGTTATGTCCCTTTTAGAACATAAATGTTAAGTCTTAAAAATAATACAGACCTGTGAAGAAATACATTTGGTGAAGACAGGAAAGATCTTGATTCAAGTCAGAATTGTGACAAAACAACAACAATGGTTATTTCTCAGCTGATGTAAATTGGTAGAACCCTATTGAATTATATGGAGCTACAGCTGAGGATCTGGTCCCATATGTCAGTTTCCACTTTAGCATTACCCTTGGTGTGTCTTCATGGCAGACTTCACTTAAGTTACGTACACTTGAGTTACTGGTCTTCAGTTAGCCTAGCTTGAGTGAGAATGGCCACACTGAAATAATACTTGAGTTGCTGCCTCTATGGTGGCACCGTATTCACTGACATGAGGTACGAAGACTTCTGGGGGCACATCCCATGGTTCTTAGCACTGCAGTAAGCTGAGGCACTCTATGAATTCTCTCCCAATGAATTGTGGAAGAACTCGTCTGGCTTTTCTGGGCATACAAAGGGAGTTGTGGGAAGGCATTGGAGGAACAGTGGCTCTCCAGTGGTGCTTGCCTGTGTCTACACTACGGAGTGGTCATGCTAGCAGCTGACAAGTTACGCTCAATTGAGTTTGAGTTTAGATGCCCTCTTGGGCCAGCCCACTTGAGTAAAATACACCATCACATTCAAGTTGAGGGGATTTGTGTATGGGCAGGACTTGAGTTACGTGCAGCACACACGTTATAACTCTAGTTAGCTTTTGCAGTGCTCTGTTGTGACTGTCCTTCCCCATAGACAACGCTTCCCTGACTCCCAGGTGCACTGGGCGAATGTATTGCTGTTCACCAGTGCGGAAACTCACCAGCACTGAAGGAGAAGCAGGATCAAGCTCCCACTCCAAATCACACTCCCCTTGCACAACTCAAGTGTTCGAGTTTAGCTGCCAGGGGCCTTCCGAATTGGTGGGGGATGGGACAGGGCTTATTCCTTAGTGAGCCATACTAAACCACATAACGTGTATTCAGAGTTCATACATTTTTTAAATCTCTTAAACTGTAATGACTTAGCCTAAAAGCTGATTTAAAAATCACACGAATTGCACTAAACACCATTCTAAGGCAAGCAATTCATTTACTGTGTTCTCTCATTCTCCCAGTCTAAGACCTGACAAATAGCAGCTCGCTGTTTCTGTCTTCAGTAGTCCTGTCCTTGTCCCACAGAGCATTACCAATTAAATCACATACTATAAACTGCCTGCATACAAAGTCCACGTCGGATTTGACACCTACCTCGGGAGGTTTTTTTTTTTGGTTTGTATTTCCACAGCTATATTAACATGCAGGAATCGTGGTCACACGTGTGTCCAACTTCAGTGTTAATCTGGAAATGAGGCAAAAGATTCCATTATTATTCTGTAGCCTATTTAAAAAGCAATAAAGGAATGTTGGAAGGAGAGTCCTGGCTCTGATGGAATTTCATATTAGACACTGGATGAAATTCATGCCTGTGGAGAGCCCAGCGCCAGGCCATGTGTCACTTAACTCCCATTTAAGCTTTATTTTGAGCGAAGTAAGCGGTGTCTATGTGAGGTACTGCCCCTCTTCACTGAGCAATATCATGCTCTGTGAACAGAATGGATGATCTGCCTGAACAGAATGGATGATCTGCCTGACTAGTGACCTTCTATTCTAGTACTGGAAGAAGGTTGGTCTTGTGGTTAAGGACCTGGCTTGGCGCTCAGGAAATCCAGGGTCAACTTCTTGTGTGCCCTTGGGTAAGTTAGTTTCATCTTTTTGTATTGCAGTTCCTCATCTGTAAAGTGGAAATAATAATACTTTTCTTCTCTCTCTCCCGCCCCCCAGCTCTTGTCTAGTTAGATTATAGTATGCAGTGTAGTTGTAGCTGTGTTGGTCCCAGGATATTAGAGAGACAAGGTGAGTGAGGTAATATCAGGTCTCCTGAAGAAGAGCTCTGTGTAAGCTCGAAAGCTTGTCTCTTTCCCCAACAGAAGTTGGTCCAATAAAAGATATTACCTCCCCCACCGTGTCTCCCTATTTAGATTGTAAACTGTGTGGCACAGGCATTCTCTTGTACTGGGTGCACACATAGTAACGAGACCCTGATCTCACTTGGAGTCTCTAGACCAGGGGTAGGCAACTTATGGCATGCGTGCCAAAGGCGGCACGCAAGCTGATTTTCAGTGGCACTCACACTGCCTGGGTCCTGGCCACTGGTCCGGGGGGCTCTGCATTTTAATTAATTTTAAATGAAGCTTCTTAAACATTTTAAAAACCTTATTTACTTTACATACAACAATAGTTTAGTTCTATATTATAGGCTTATAGAAAGAGACCTTCTAAAAATGTTAAAATATATTACTGGCACGCAAAACCTTAAATTAGAGTGAATAAATTAAGACTTGGCACACCACTTCTCAGGGCCGGCTCCAGGCACCAGATGGCCAAGCGTGTGCCTGGGGCGGCGCCCTGTAGGGGGCGGCAGTCAGGGGATTCTGAGGCGGCGTTTTTCTGAGGCGGCGTTTTTTTTGTGGGGTTTTTTTTTTTTTGCTTCGGCACTGCGGCGGCGGCCATTTTTTTGCTTTGGAGGTTTTTTTTTTGCGTCGGCACTGCGGCGGCGGCCATTTTTTTTTGCTTCGGGGTTTTTTTTTTTTTTTTTTTTGCTTGGGGCGACCGAAAAGCTGGAGCCGGCCCTGCCACTTCTGAAAGGTTGCTGACCCCTGCTCTAGGCATTACTACAGTAATACAAATAATAAATAAGATGTTACATACAAACTAAAATTTGCAAGCCTTTAATAACCCAGAGCCTCAGCATCCTGGTGTGACAGTAATAGATGTGCGACAACTTAGATGTGCGAACAAATAGATGTGTGAAAGGAGCAAATACTGATCAGCTCCACTTGTGGTTTTTGACAGACTTTTTTGGAAAGAGAAACTTATAACCTGTCTCTGTGCCTCACTCGGAGGCTCTACTAGCAGAAAATGAACCACGGTGTAAATTTGCATCCCATGCTCGCTGGGGAAGCATAAATGCATCCGAGGCAATTATCCACAAACAGAGCATGTAACAAAGAGGACGGATGGTTACAGCTATTAGAAGAACATGCTTATATTTATTAAAAGTGATTTTAATACTGCGTATTCTTAACAGGAAATCCGACACAAAACAGACTGACTGACAATGAGGAGAATGGTTTATTCTGAGCACACTTCTATTGTTGTTATAGAGCATCAGAAAAGTGCAACAGAGCTACACAAAACAGAGCAGAGAGGAGATCCAAGCACCCAAGTGTTTGCAATCTAACTCAGCTCACTACACTTCGCAGCACACTGGTGCAAATACAAGGGGGCATGGAGACCTCACCAGTGATGGGATTATCTCAGGAGGGGAACCATCAGCCAGAGGCACCACCAGAAATGAAGTCTGATTGGAAATCTCTCTGCAGACTCAATGAGAGATAGTAGATAAGGATAATTAAAAGATGAAAAAATACAGAGGAAGGGCACAATCAGTGGGAGTTTTGTCGCTGGCTTTGGGCCCATGAGGAGTGTAGAGTAGCACCATTGCTTGCCTCACCCGCCAGCGCCGGGTGGTAAGGCAGCCCCTTACACCACTGCACAGGCTGTCTGGGTCACAGTACAGTGGGGAGAACCTGCCCAACCTAAGCAGCTCAGCAGATGCAGAAGGGAAATAATTTACTATTGGTATTGATCACTCACAGATTACTTTCCTGTCTGCCCTGCCCCTTTCTACCTGAGCCTGGGCAGGGAACCAGAAAATGAATCATGACTCTCCGTCACAATTCACTGCCTGGTGTGCTCACAGGACGGCACAGCTATTGAGTGCCCTGTGTTCAGGGCCGATACGTAGTCGTTACTTATGAGGCCATAGTTTGGCCACAAAAGTAATAAGGGAAAGAGCTGGCAGGAAAAGCAAAGTACTCTCTGAGAAAGCAGGAAGATTTAGGAACAGTACTATATAACAGAAACAGACCCAACCACACGCTAGACCCTAAAATAAAGCCCATTCTCTTGCTCATAACAAACAATTATATATTTTAAAGCTCCTAAAAATTGCCTTCTTAGCTAGCTATAGCCTTTGGGTCTATATGATTTTAAAAGTCAGATGTACTGGAGAAAGGCATCCAGTTAAAAAAAACCACCCCTCCCCCGCCCCCAACCAATGGAGAGTAACCTAGGCCTGTATTTCATGTGTATGGGGAAGAGGTGGCAATCCAGTCCTAGATTTCAGATCCTACGGGAAGAGACTGTGGAAGTCCTCCTGTCGGACTGGATACTCATCAACACCCAGACACTTTTAAATGGTTGCCAAGAAGACACACACGAAAAAAAAAGACATAAAACCAAAAGGAGGAAAAAGTAATTTTTTACCGGTATGAATTAGGGAATAGAAGGGAAATTGGTTGGCAACTTCCTACTAATCAAAGCCATGAGAAAGCGATCACAGGAAGGATAACTCCAGGAGAGGGACATGAGGAGACACATATGGAAAAATGAGCAACTGAAAGGACTTTATAATCAGCTCAATTGACTCTGCTGTCATGGTTTATCCTCCAAGACCTCACAATGAGCTCCACAGGAACAATGGGCTGAACAGAAGGAATATATAATGTTTGGCTATTGTGCTGTCAGTTAAAGCTGTGATGAAGGTGGACAGATTATCACCAGCTAGAATTCTGTCAGGTGGCAATAATAAATAGGGTTCCCCAATTAGCTGGCTGCTCTGGTGCTTCTGGATGCAAGAGGTCAGGACATGAACCGAGCTTTGTTGGGGGTGTATTTGGGCAGGTGACAGACATTCTCTGAGGAGCTGTCTCCCAACCATGCGAAGGCAAGACTCTGACCAGTCACCACTCCCAGCCTCTGGCCCTGATCCTGTCACTTGTTATGTGTGGACATACCCCCTTCATCTGTGTGGAGCCCCAGGGACTTCAGTGAGGTGCCATGTGGGCTCAGGGATCTCCCTGCATGGAGCCAGTTTCAGAATCAGGGCCTTACAGAGTATGCATGATGAACGAGAGCGTAAATAATTTCGGTCTGCTCATGTTTGAATTGATACGAGCCAAATCCAGGTGTTTTTACTCAGGCAATCTCTCATTAAAAGGCAACAAAACCAGAATGTTGGGCTCGAGATTCGCCCCTATATTTGTGAGAGTAAAATTGTCAAGCTTTGAGCCAAGAACTGACATACTCAATTCCTTCCAAAACCAGGAAAAACAGAATGAAGTCACATATATTCATAGATTCTAAGGCCAGAAGGGACCATTGGGATCATCTAGTCTGACCTACTGAATAACAAAGGCCAGAGAACTTCCCCAAAATAATTCCTAGAGCAGATCTTTTAGAAAAACATTCAGCTTTGATTTTAAAATGGTCAGCGATGGAGAATCCTCCATGACCTTAGGTAGATTATTACAATGGTTAATTACTCTCACCACTAAAAATTTACACCTTATTTCCAGTTTGAATTTGTTAGTGTCAACTTCCAGCCATTGGTTCATGTTATACTGTTCTCTGCTAGATTGAAGAGTCCATTAACTATTTGTTCCTCATGGAGGTACTTATAGACTGTGATTAAGTCACCCCTTAACCTTCTCTTTGTTAAATTAAATAGATTGAGTTCCTTGAGTCTATCACTATAAGGTATGTTTTCTAATCATTCTTGTGACTTTTCTTTGAACCCTCTTCAATTTATTAACATCTTTTTGAATTGTGGGCACCAGAACTGAACTCAGTATTCCAGCAGAGGTCACACCAGCACCAAACACAGAGATAAAACAACCTCTCTACTCCTGCCTCGAGATTCCCCTGTTTACACATCCCAGTATCACATTAGCTCTTTTGGTCACAGCATCACACTAGAAGCTCACATTCAGCTGATTGTTCACTGTGACCCTCAAATCTTTTTCAGAGTCACTGCTTCCCACGATAGTCATCCATCCTGTAAGCATGCATGACCTACATTCTTTGTTCCTAGATGTATACATTTACATTTAGCCCTATTAAAACGCATAATGTGACCAGTTTATCAAGTAATCCAGATAGCTCGGAATCAGTGACCTGTCCTCTTCATTAGTTACCACTCCCCCAAATTTTTTGGTCATGTGCAAACTTTATCAGTGATGATTTTATGTTTTCTTCCAGGTCATTGATAAAGAGCTTATTTGTAGAACTACCGGCTATTTGCCAGGAAAGTAAGAAGCATTAAGTGTAGCTGTTGAGTCAAGAGGTCTTAATCGCCAGGTGATCACTGCTGGGTGCTGTCGACACCAGCCATAGGTGCCACTTAGAGGATAACGTCATCCCTTGTTATTCTCAGATATTCCTCCACCCAAACCCGCCAAACCTTGCTCTTGTCCTGAAATCAGACATTCAGTGGGTATCCTGAAAAGCAGGCTAGATTGTGCCCAGGCTAAGCAAGTCCACAATGCGGGGAGAGGACACTAGGAGTGTTTCTCTCGGGCCCCTGTACGGAGGCTAAGCATAGCCCCCATCATGCCAACTGAACCATGCTAATGCTGTGGGCATGGGGTGAGGGGGAGTGTGGGCAGCACAGGGGCAGCGTGTGGTGCACCCAGTCAAAGGATAAGAGAGCTTCTCCTCCCGGGTACACCCTGCTTGGTGCTCCAGGAGGAGTGTGGCTTTTGCCCTAAGGGTGGAGGTAGTACCCTGGGAAGGACTTTGGAGGGGCCATTCAGGGGTGTTAGTTCTGCAGGAGCTCTTGTTGAGCTCTCAGGAAGAGATGGGGCAGGTCTGAGAAGGAGGGGATGCAGGGCCAGAGAACCCACTGGTACCTGCATCCAATGGTCTCCGCCCTTCCAGAGCAGAGATGGAATCAGTAAGGAAGCTAGGGAAGCTTAGGGACTCCATGACCTTAGGGGCAGGGAAGATTCCCTCCTCCACGATCTCATCAGGGATCCCTACCGAATACAAAAGCTGGCTATTTGGGCTGGGTGGCGATTTGCAGGATTTGACTCTAAATGCAGAGTCGCAGCAGCTACGGGAGGAGTCACATGACAGATGACAACCAAATAAATATCCACTGAACATCACTGAAGAGAGCAGAGAGAGAGAGAGAGGGCACTTTACCTTCACGCCACAGTACATTGGAGGTGCATTCATAATACAGCACGTGGAGGCGAAACTGGCTCTCTGCTCCACCAGCTCTGTAAGGGAGGCTGGGGTTGCATCAGGCATTGTCTTGCTGAAGCTTTCTTTTAGTCTGCAACATGGTGGCAACAGGTCAGATTTGAAAGGACACTTTAGTGACAGAATAAACAGTAAAAATTACACGGATCTGTTTAATTCACGTACAAATACATCAATGGTAAAACGCTCCCCGATTCTAAGGAGCACAAGACAGCACTCAGGGAGCCTGATTCATTGCATCCACCAGCAACCTCAGCTACTAGCCGCCCTGCCTCCAAACTAAAGCGGGCAGAAAAAGTCATTGCCTCGTCCCCTTTCAAGAGAAATCACCTCTGGGCCACAGGTAATTTACACATCCCTTAATGCTGAGCACTTTTGATTGGACACGGGTCACATGGGCTATTTCTATGCTGTGACGCATAATTCTCAGTGAGGTTTCTGGTCCAAATAGCTCTGCTTTCTGTGAATATCCTCCATTATTCACTCCACATTTCTATGTTTCCCAAAACACTCGTGCCTGCGAACTTGGTCACTAGAACGTCTGTAGAAAGTGAACTTAAAAGGGGCAAAGCCACAGCTGAAATGGAGTTGTTTAAAAAGGCGTAGGAATATTCAGGACATATTGTAGACAGTGCCCTATTAGTCAGGAACGGAGGAGAAGCTTTAGGAGCAAATGGCGGAAGCAGAAGAGCTTACAGGATCAGGAATGTGTAGAATTTAATTCTTACCTCCGTTTGAATTCAAGGAACGTCAGGTCATTATATTCTCCACATAGCTCATTGGCCTTTGCTAGGAATTTGACGATCTCCCCCCTCAGCTGTGGCCGCTGCAATGCAGAAAGGAAGGAATATTTCTATAATCAAGAAACCCCCTTGCCTGTCACAATGCATTGCGCTGATCCGTTAGCGGTGGCTGGCGCCTTCAAGCTCTGTGTGAGTTTGCGAACGCTTTTAGGGGAAGGAGACATTTAAGAGCAAGGCAGAGGGCATCCGAATGTGCGAGAGGAAAAAGATTACACCTGTTACCTTGCTGGAGACACACGCAACGGAGTCCGCAGAGGTACAGCATCCATTGGCGAGCTTATGGGCAGCATCATACACCTTACTTAGGAACACCTCTGGGATGCTGGTTTGCCGTCGCGCTGTCTCAAATATGAATCTGCCACGGGACAAGAAAAACATGGTACCCTCTAATTTGTGTGTTCTTCTTAGGTTGAAACCAGATCCCTCATTCCAGCATTGCTGACAACCTTTAGATGATGCTATTGTACGACTACAAAACTACCAGTGTCTCCAGTGTGTATTGCAGGCAGGGCTGGTATCTATTATTGAACATTTCTTGACACTTCCTATTATCATTATTTTTCTTATTATGATTGTGAGCTCTTTGTGGGGAAGGGACTGTGGTCCAAATCCTCAAAGATTACCCAGGTGCCTCACTCTCATTGAGTGAGGTGCCTAAATACCTTTGAAGATCTGGGCCTATGTCTGTGTGTGTCAGTGCAGCAACAAGCACAAGGGGACCCTGATCCCGTTGGGAGCTGCTGGGTGATATTCCTGAAGAGAGGAAGGACGGTCTTGCGGTTGAGGCACAGGACTGAGACTCAGATCTGGGTTATATTCCTGTCTCTGACGCTGACTCCCAGTGTGTCCTTAGGTTAGTCACTTAATCTCCCTGTGCCTCTGTTCACATCATAATACTTCCTTCCCTCCCACTCTGTTTGTCTTGTCTATTTAGATTGTTAGTGCTTTGGGGCAGGGACTGTCTCTTATTAGGGTTATGCAGCCCGAAGCATGACGGGGTCCTGTCTCAACGAGGTCCTCTTGATGCTGACGACATACAAGTGATATGAATAATCATAAACCAAAGGCAATTAGCCCAGTGCTCTTGAGAAGTGTTAGAATGAAACTAAGACTCCGCTTTGACAGCGATAACCACTGTTCTGTCTGGGGTAGGGGAAGGAGGGCAAAGAGCCTACGTACCGATCCGACTGACGGCTCTCATCGGCGGTGCACAGCTGTTCATCTGTGGGCCTTTGGATTTCCGGCAGTTGAGGGGATTTAGCAGGTGGCAGTGAATACATGCACAAGTAGTTTTCCAGGAGATTTTTTCCTTTGCAACAATCAGAAAATTTGTCGTTCTTAGATGATAGTTTAGTGCAGATTTTCGTGGTGAGTTCTGATAACTATAAAGAAGACAGCAACGAGTTTAAGGGCTGAAGTATAGTGATATCTGGCATTTTTACAATGGTTTACCTGTCCTAAGCAGTGTGCAGATACTAACTACTGAATTCCCACTACTCCCTTAGGAGGCATGTGGGTAAATATTATCATCCCCATTTACAGTTACAGGGGAAACAAGCAAGAAGGTGAAATGATTTGGTCAAGGCTAAACAGTGAGTCAGTGGCAGAGCTATGATTACTACTCAGGACTTCCTGACTCCCAGCCCTGTGCTCATTCCCCCAGTGCCTTTTTTATTATTACTAATAAGTCTGTTGAGTTTGGAACAACAGCATTTCCAGTTACTGCCTGGGCTTTGGATCCAGGTCCTGGAGTTCAGAGTGAGAAAAACAAGTGAGTTCATAAGACCTTAAGCGAATTGCACAAGCTGGAGAGAAATTTACCTCTGTGCTGTCAAACAACTCCAGCTCCCAAACGGTCTCAAAATGTGTCAAACAATAAAAACACATGGTAGGAGGATTACAATATCAGGACCAATTCCTGATAGTTGAGATACCCAAACGGCACGACTCTGGCTTTTGCAGCCTCTGAAAACTGGCTTAACTTTTCCTACCTGCCACAAACACCACAAAGTCCAGCTAGTGAACTTTGGTATTGGACTTTGAATGCAGGGTTGGGGGCAATGCTCAGGGTTACGTGTCAGTGTTTAAAGGCTTAGAATCCATATCATCTTAACGGTAATCAGTCAAAGCTCAGAGGGAATAAGCAGCAGAAACCAAACAAGCCCCTTTGAAGACTGAAATGATAGCACTTACGAAACACATGCACTTCAGGCCAGATTGTTAAAGGTGTTTAGGTTCCTAACTCCCATTGGGCAGCCAAATACTTTCAAACTCGGGCCTTCTCCTAAGAATTTTCTAAGGGAAGCGATTGTGGAAGTTCAACTACATGAGACATTTTAAACAAAACTGCACCAAAGCACGACCAAGCGTACAAGGTGGTATAATCCTGCACCAGCAAGGAGGCTGGACTAAGTCAGTGTTTCTCAGTCTACAGTGTGTGATCCTTATTTCATGGACTGAGGGGGAAAAAAGTCAAATCCTGTAGCGTGTAGGATCTAGGGAGCACATCTTGCTCTCTCTCTTCCCTCTTCTGCTGCTCCTTCCACCTTTCAACCCAGGCACCACGCAGCTCTCTGCCTTCCCCTCCTCCCACTTGCCTAGAGAACCTAATTCTGGGGTAGCGGATGTGCTGTTTCTAGAGGCTTCAGAGCCAGCCTCCCAAAGCAGCACTCACTGAAGTGAGTACTAAGCGGGCAGGGAAGGGAAACAGTCTCAGCAGCGGCCAACCATCCCCTAGGCTCCCAAACCCCCACCCAGCATCAGGGCCCTATGCCCAAGTCCTCAGGACCTGACAGTATGCCCAACCTATTACTCAAAGCATCCTTCCCTTGTTTCTCCCTTTGATCCAAATCCCACAAGCTTTTGTGGCATGTCTTTTGAGGCCATTGTTTGACTTGTGGGCTCAACAAAGTGAAGAGCCACTGGACTAGATGACCTAAGAGGTCCATTCTGTCTCGAATTCAATCATAGAATCATAGAATCTCAGGGTTGGAAGGGACCTTAGGAGGTCATCTAGTCCAACCCCCTGCTCAAAGCAGGACCAATCCCCAATTTTTGCCCCAGATCCCTAAATGGCCCCCTCAAGGATTGAACTCACAACCCTGGGTTTAGCAGGCCAATGCTCAAACCACTGAGCTATCCCTCCTTCCTACCTCCTTCTGCGTGCAGTCTTCAGCCATGGAATTACAGCACTTGGAAAACACCTCAGCAGAGTCTTCAGCTAGCGGGGAAATGTCCTCAAACGAGGCAGAGGGTATCTTCTGAGCAAACTTTATTAAGGTGCTAGACAGCCACAAAATGCAAAACGGAGTTAGGTATTTTAGCCATTCCAAAGTCTGCCTACTATTCCTAAGTCCTGTCCATTGATATTTGTAGGATAAGTGCCATGAATTTAGAACATGAGTCACTAAAAAGAGATTTGCTTGTTTCATGCTATGGCTGCAGAAGGTCTGAAAAAACAAATACTGTATATTCTTTATTGAATGTTGAACCAGGAGCAGAGAAGGGCAACAAAGTCTTTTATCGCTAATACTTTAGCTCTCAGCCTACTCAGATGACCCGCATATACCGTATGGCTTTTTAAAATATGGACTAACAATAGAAGAGCAATGTGATGGTGTTTCCCCATCTCTAGCCATGTCAGTTGAAATAATCTTGGGTTGAATGAGCGCCCATCTAAACAAGGATTTCACAGCTCTGATATGCTACAAAAGAATGGTAATAGGTTAGACTGGTTGCTTTGTACCTCTACCAAATACAGTACTTTCCCACAGAATACAATAGTGCACTTATTTTTCAAATCCTGCTGAATCTTATTACAAATTTACAGTAAACAGGAAATTCAAATATGAAACACCTTCACTTCTGAACATATAGTATTGCCTTTGTACCTGAACTTTGATTTTTCCTTCCCATATACTGCGTAGCGGGAACAAATTCTGTTTGACATGGTAGTGAGTATGGATAGAGTCTTTCTTTCTAATCTCTGGAACAGAAAGGAGAAGAACTGCATTAGGCACAGATTGACTCCTTTACTTGTAGTCTACGGGAGCATTCCTATCAGTCAGCGTGTCATTCCGTTTATTATCCTAAATGAATCTAAATATTTCCATTAACCCTCAATGCAATGCTGAAATGACACACAGCTTTCCTAGATGTCCACTATCACTTGTGGTCCTTCAGTTTTGTGATGGATCAAGGAGATATTTATATAGTCTTACACTCATGCAAGATGTCTTGTCACTTGGGGTACTCCAACTGGAGTCCCTTCTTCCTGCCATGAATACCCTTTTTACTGGTTGCAATGCTGATGAACTGCTGCCCTCTTCTCTGTCCTGAGGAGTGTCAGAAATTCAGGGCTGAATATATTAACTTGGCAGTTCTCAGTCATTTGCATTTCCCTTCCTAGTAATTCACTCCTTTTCAAAAGTGGCTTTTAACTTCTGTAAAAGCGGCAAAGGGTCCTGTGGCACCTTATAGACTAACAGACATATTGGAGCATAAGCTTTCGTGGGTGAATACCCTCTTCTTCAGATGCATGTAGTGGAGATCTGGAAATTTCCACTACAAGCATCTGAAGAAGTGGGTATTCACCCACGAAAGCTTATGCTTCAATACATCTGTTAATCTATAAGGTGCCACAGGACTCTTTGCCGCTTTTACAGATCCAGACTAACACGGCTACCCCTCTGATACTTTTAACTTCTGAATCTCTTTATTTTTATTTAGAATTGTAAATTTACTTCCTTTCTCTTAAGATCAGTATCCCCCAGAGGGGTGATTCTCTATCTTTTACAGACTGGGACCTTTGCTTCCGTATCAGGACCTTCTCTCATCTAGCCAGGCCCGCTTTACTATTTAGCAATATGTGATCCCCTCTCACCAGTTTGTGATTCCCCATCCCTGGGAGATCCTGATCTCCATGATGAGAAGCTCACAGCAGTGATCTTCCACTTGTGGCTCTGGACTGGAGCTTGCCGTGTGCTAGTTATAGGAGTGCTGCCCAATATTACTTATGTATGTTTCACCCAGAGCAGGGAACTCTAAACAAGAGAATCTGGTAGTGTCAGACCCACTGAAATCCGTTTTCCAACCTTTCTTCTCTCTCAGGTAAGAGTGGAAACAACACCCAACAGGCAGAGAGAGAGTAAAGATACAACTCTTCCTTCCCAGCAGCCAGAAGTGGGACAGACTGAAGCAGCGTTGCGTCACACACATCACGAAGCACCATCAGAACACCATGAAGACATAGATTCGTGCAACTCCTTTGAATAGGGAAATTGTTCTCTATTTGCTAAAGTTTGGGAACTACTGCAGTAAACGTTTCAAACCTGCTCCCCTTGTTCTTGGATCTTATGCCTTCATGCGCCACGGCTCCATCTGCTAGCTAAAGTCTAGAACTCCTTGTTCTTAGGCAGATCTGCCTGAACATGGCTGCAATAAATACATTGCATGGCATGTCAGAGCTAGATGATATTATCTGTTCTCATGAATAATAGATACTTTTCTGTTTGGTACTTCAGCTTTGGAAATACTCCTGTTTCAGCCATAATTGTTTATAATCTCTTTCTGGCTTGCTAACCATCACACGCTAGATCCTCAGCTGGTGTGTGGAATGGCACAGTGCCACTGAGGTCCATAAGACAAAGCTAATTTACACCAGTGGAAGGTTTATCTCCAAATGTCTAATACTGAGCAACCCAAATCGTAAACTTCAGGATTGCCACTAAATGCCTTCTTATGAATCCCTTTAATTTGGTTGTCTTTGCTTCCTTCCCTCTTTTCAAACCGCTAAATGGAACTAATTGGCTCTCAACATATAAAATAGTTTTCCAGGTTGCTGGAAATGACTGGAGTGATGATTAGCAGCTGCCACTTAGTAGGAAATGAACATCATGTTTGTGATGTGTACTTAATTTCTCTACAGGCTGAAAGCAAAGGGAATTGGTGCACCTGCCTCCACTGCATTAACAGCAAACCCTATTCCAATCTGAGTGCATGGTGATGCTAGGAAACCAAATAAAAACTATAGACCCTAAATGCGATCTTCCTGAACTGCACAGTAAGACGGTGTTGATTCAGAGCAAACCCCCTTTTTGTCACCAGTGGCAGAGTAAACTTCTCTCCCTCCTCACTAATTTCCTAGCTCCCTCTCTCCACCAAGGGAATGATTTTGCATGCTCTCTTAGTTTCCCTTAAGGGATTGTGCAGCGTATTACAGTGAATCTCCATAGCAATAGATCTCTCACCGAAAGTCTCTACATCATTCGGCTATATCTTGTTTGATGTCTGGCCTTTTTTTAAGCAAATGAAAATGAATGAATGAGTGGCAGTAACCATCTCCTCTTGGGCCAGGTCTACACTAGGGGCGGGGGTCGATGTAAGGTACGCAACTTCAGCTACGTGAATAATGTAGCTGAAGTCAACGTACCTTGCTCGATTTACGGTGCCGTGAGGATGCCGCAATGTCGACTGCCACCGCTCCCCCGTCGACTCCGCTTCCGCTTCTCACCACAGTGGATTACCGGAGTCGACAGCAGAGCGATCGGGGATCGATTTATCGTGTCTACACTAGACGCGAAAAATCGATCCCTGAAAGATCGATTGCTACCCGCCGATTTGGCGGGTAGTGTAGGCCAGCCCTTAGACAACTCTGAGTGTAATAAGATTGAGGTTTACATAAGAGGGATATTGTTTGATTATGCTGCAACCAAACCCCTTATTGAGCTTGTTTTCATCGTGTGTGGCAGCATCTTATAGACAGTTGGTAAGATGACGAGAGTTGTGTGAAATGTTCACATATGGAGTGGACTTTGGACAAATTTAGATTTTCTATCAAAATTCATGATTTAGCAAGGTCCTGATGTGAAACTTAATGGTTTTAGCTGCGTTTCATTTGGAGTGTTGGGGTTTGGCGTCAACAATTAAATATTAAAGGAGTGCAAACCCGGGGGGTTCAAATGCAGGGGAAATGTTCCCTTGCTTCCTCGTGGAGCAAAACTGGCGAGAGCCACACAGCTTAATCATGATTAAAAGTCAGTGGATACCAGGACTGAATCGCTACATCCTTTGGTAGCCTTCCAAACGGCACCCTGAATGTTCTACTACGGTAACAAGGTACTACTCCATCACTGTTCTATAATTTATGATGCATGGTGCTGCATTTTGCACACACACCTGTCATAAATATAAAGGGAAGGGGGAGAGGGTCTGATGCAGATAAAATCCTCTTACCAGTAAAGGGTTAAGAAATGCAGGTAGCCAGACTGACACCTGACCTGGCTGGCATCTGACCAATGGGGGGACAAGATACTTTCAAATCTTGGGAGGGGGAAAGCTTTGTGTGTGGCTCTTTGTCAGACACGGAGTGATCTTGGAGTAAAAAGGAATCAGTCATCTTTTCATCAAATCCTCACTTTTCTAAAGTAAGTCTAGTCAGCATAGCGAGTAGATTTCTGTTCATTTTGCTTGGTGTGTGTTCCCTGTGTTAAAGGGAGGGGTTATTCCTTTTTCTTTTTCTGTAACTTTAAGGGTTTGTCCAGAGGGGAGAATCCCTCTGAGTTTGGAAATTGAGTATCCTGTAAAATAGTTACCATCCTGATTTTACAGAGCTGATTTTACCTTCTTTGTTTTAATAAAATCCTTCTTTTAAGAAGCTGACTGTTTTCTATGGTTTTTAAAAACCCAGGGGGTGGGTTTTTAGATCACTGTGTAACCAATTGGTTAGGAGATTATTCTCAAGCTTCCCAGGACAGGGGGTTACGGGCTTGAGAGGATATTTTGGGGGGAAGGGACTTCAAGTGGTCCCCTTTCCTGGATTCCTGTTTAGAACACTTGATGGTAGCAGTGGAAGAAGCATTTCTCAGGGTGCAGGGAATTTTGTACCTTGGGGGTTTTAACCTAAGCGGTAAAAATAAGCTTAGGGGCTCTTCATGCGGGCCCCCACGTCTTTACCCTAGAGTTTAGAGTGGGGAGGGAACCCTGACAACACCGCCATGCCACTGGGATAGGGACTGTGTCAAGATTAAAGAACCAATAGAAGAGACAACTTTTTAAAAAAAGTTTTTGAGTTGTACTGCTGTAGAAGTTGGCAGGAAGCAAGTGAAGGAGGGACACACTTACCTCTTTCAAGAAGCACACAGTAGGGCTTGGTGAAATGCAGCAAGTCCCAACCATGGATAAGTAACTCTTTATAGAACCCACTAATACTGGCAGGGGGGCTTGTCCGTAGTTACTGGAATACTCGTGCGTAAACCTAGAAAAGAGACAGTTCTTGGCTGGAGGATTTGTTAACTCAGAGGGATTTTCAAAGACATTGAAAGGAATTTGGCACCTGACGAAAGCCAATGACTTTTAAAGAGAGTTGGACACCTGACTCCCTTATGGGCTTCTGAAAATCCCATCCCAGTGTTTTTTGCAAATGTAACCTATGCTATTTTCAATTTTTTTTAAAAATGGTGATAGCCACGAACATACAGCAGTCTGCCCACATAAACCAGTTCAGAAAAATGGGCTTAAACCCATGTGAATGAGTCACTGCTGCACTAACTGAGATCAGAACAGAAATATTCCAGCAAATTTGTTTATTCGTATGGATTCATTGATGATAATTACAGTTCGTAAGGTCAGCCTGACCTTACGGAGTCTTCATAACTGTCATGGTATAAAAAAATATGAGGTTGGCTGGTTTAGTCGCATCCTGATTAGTTTCAGATACATTAATAAATGGTTTAATAAATTGCATTTTTGTCATGACTGGCCTCTGCCAACCCTGATGAGCGAATTGGGTGGGTTAGCAATAAAAGATAAATACGTAGAGCTAGGTTATGGCCCTGTGCACCAATGGAGTGTAGAGTGGGGGAAAAAGGTGAGACTCTGTAGTGCCTAAGTCATATGGAGGGAGACATTATGCTTGTATAAAGCATAATGCCGACTGGGAGCTATGATCATGCCCCTTCCTATCCACTGTAGGCCTGTGAGTGCGGGCAGTAGTTCTAACTGCCTCTCCCACACAACTTACTGCCATATTATTGTGTTACAGGGATGCATCCTCTCCCCAGCCTAGCTGTGCACTCACACGGAGGTGGCCCTAAACATGAGCTCCACATTCTCCCTGGTTTTGCTTGGGTGAATTGTCAGAGTTAACGGATCTCTCTTTTATCCCTGGAGCATGAGACGGTTGCTTCCTCGACAGGCAATCGCACTGGACACTTTATCTTGTAGTTTGGTTACATTTTCTTAGATTATTAAACAGCTAGTGCCAGAAGGAAAGAAATCATAAAAGTAAATGTATTCATAAATCTAACGATAAACAGCGGTGTAAGTTCAAAGCTGGCAAACTTGGGTACTTAACATCAGACAACTCATTCACACATTGACGTGTCTAGGGAGAGATTTGTGGAGAGATTTGCAAAGACCATCAAATACTTTTGATAGTCAGTGGGAGTTGTGTGACTAAATCACTGTTGTACTGTACCTTTGAAAATCTCTCTCTAAAGCATCTAAAAAGAAATGTTACTATCAGTTTCTACAGAGAGATTCAGGGCCAGATTTTAGGGTCTAAAGATGCAGATAGGCATCTAGTAGAATTTACAAAAATGTCTAAGTGGTTTAGGGGCCTATTTCCCATTCATTTAAATGGGAGATAGGTACTGGACTCAGCTAGGCATCACAATTCATTTGTATTAGGTGCCTATCTGCAGGTTAAGTACAGTAACTCCTCACTTAAAGTCATCCCGGTTAACGTGGTTTCGGTGTTACGTTGCGGATCAATTAGGGAACATGCTAGTTTAAAGTTGTGAAATGCTCCCTTCTAACATGGTTTGCAGGCTATCAATTGCTGGCAGTTCAGATGTACCTTCCCCCACTGCCATGTGCTGCTCTCCGAGACTCCTGCCTGCTTGCTGTGTGGCGGGGAGGGGAAGAAGAGGGGGACTAATGTCCCCCTGCTCCTGCATCTCGCTTACCCCATCTTCCATAGAGCAGCGGGGACACACGAGGGAGGGAGCTGCTGCCTTAGGCAGAAGCTGCAGCTGCTGGGCTTGCTGATCTAATTAACAAGGCAGTGTACTTCTGACCCCACTCTTGATACTTAAAGGAGAAATGCGCATCTCTATCTCTGAAACAAACACAGGGGTGTGTCTCTGTCTGCCCTCCCTCCTTTCCTGCTGCCTTGAAGAGTGTGAGAGTTAACCCTTGAGGGCTCAGCCAACTGCTGAGTTCATTTAGGCATTCCCTGGGAAATATCCCACCCTCTGACTCCTCCACCTCAACCAAGCTTCACTATCATCATCGTTGTGTGCCAGTATTCAATTGTTTGTTTAAAACTTATAGTGTGTGTGTCTGTATGTGTGTGTGTGTGTGTATATATATATAGTCTTTTGTCTGGTGAATTTCCCTGGAACCTAACCCCCTCATTTACATTAATTCTTATGGGGAAATTGGATTTGTTTAACATCGTTTCGCTTAAAGTCGCATTTTTCAGGAACATAATTACAACGTTAAGTGAGGAGTGACTGTACCTAAACACCTTTGAAAATCTGACCCTCAGTCCCCATGTTAGTCCCTCAGGAGAACCCAGAAATGCGACAATAAGTCAGAGAATCAGGATCTATAAAGGGCTCTCTGCTTTTTCCCCCTTTGCTTTTTCTACCATCTCTCCACTACGAGTCAGAACAAACAATAGTCCTAACTTCTTGAACCAAGAGAAACACAGCCGCTCATGGTGCCTTCTGACCCCCAACTACTACAATCCAAGCAGAAGATACTCTAAAAATTGCATTTCTGAGAGGCGCCAAGAGACCCTTCTTCAGATCGCGCAGCACCCAGAAGGACACTCCGACCCCATTGTCTTTAAGAACGTTACTGCTACACCATGCAATATTTTATTAAGCTAAGCCATGGTCCTCTCTGCCCCATTATGAGTGGAGCACGTCTCCAGGGACTGTGGTTCTCACCCTTGTGCTTGGCACACATAGTGGGTAGGGGAGAAAGGTTCTTTGTACCCTGGAAGCTTTGTGCATCCATGAAGGAGCCAGAGACAATAAAGCACACAGGATAAACGTCTACTGAGTGCTTAACCCCCGTTTAATAGCACTTACACTTGTCTGCATCCCGCCCATTCGTCAGAGAGAAAAAACAGAACCTGAGGGAGACTCCGTCTGTTGACTAGTGAATGAGTTTGTTTGAAATTAAGGGATTTAATGTTGTTCTCAGGGTACATTCAAGATGTGTAAAGTTCATGAGCTAAAGTCTTAGGGCTTATGCAACGGTGACAGACCCTGGTCGGCGGCAGGCGGGATCGAACCTGGAGCCTCTGGAGCTTAAAGCATGAGCCTCTACCACATGAGCTAAAAGCCAACTGGCTGTTAGGCAAAATCATAAATCTCCCTCTCTTTAAGTGGTCTCGGTGCCACTAGATGGGACAGAACACCACACCCAGGAGGTGTGTGGGTCACACGTACCTATCAGCAAAATCCTGGGGGTCCTTCTTGAAGGCCTCACAGAGTTCATCATTCGATGGCTCCACGTATGTAGGGAACTCTTTGGGTGGTTGGTGCAGGGCGGCCAGACAGAGCTTCCGCTCTAACCCTTGCTGGGTACAGCAAGCCGCAATCCCTGGGTGGTCAGGATAAGGAGCGTTTTCATCGCAGGACTTGGCAGACAGAGCTGAAGACTGGGGTAGGGTGGAATGGAAGGAAAGGAAATGAGAGAATATGAATGTCCAAGTTCTCAGGCTAGCAATAATTACAGTTTTCACATTCTTTCTTAGGTAAAACATTGCCTCCT
The DNA here is from genome assembly GCA_033296515.1 of Macrochelys suwanniensis. Classification (NCBI taxonomy): domain Eukaryota; kingdom Metazoa; phylum Chordata; order Testudines; family Chelydridae; genus Macrochelys; species Macrochelys suwanniensis. The sequence goes on along the minus strand of CM065779.1, from coordinate 17,832,914 downwards.
TCTATAGGTGAAATCCACTTCTGCACACAGCTCAAAGAAACGGACTCTGTGGAGGAGCTCTGGGGTGGGTTGGGCTGGCGATACCTCATCTTGGGGACATAAGCACAGGTATGTTGTACAGAACCACAGTGTCACCACCTTATTCCTCTGTGCTGGCTGTAACCCCTCCCCGTCACTTATGTAGTTTATTGAGGCCACGTTATTGAGTAATTCATTGCATACCCATGAATGTACCACAGTATACTTTGTCAATATAATACAGTCTTAGTAACATGAGATTTCCCCTTCTGCTATTCATTCTCTGCTGAGAAGTGGGACAAGATAACTTTCTGGAGGGGGAGATGAATGAGTTGTGAGGAAATTTTATTAACCATTTTGCTTCACTGTAGCTATGTCCAAATTCTGACTTTTGTAAAGCCAGCTTATGTTCAGGGTGCTTCTAAGAAGGAGATAACACAAAACATGCATTAAAAGGTATCTGACCCAAACATCTTACACTGTCAGCAATAAAAAAACCCAATTGCTTAACGCACAAAGCAAGCACCAAAAATTGTAGGGGCTCCAATGCAAAGCAAGAAAAGAGGAGAAGGAGAACTAGAGGGGCTGCATTACAAAGTCAGTGTTAACCTTCGCTGACCACACGGCTATCTTAGAACAGGAGATACCTGCGGCATTTCAGACACCGGGGTGTGGTAACTGTGGGGAAACATTCCATTGTTAATGGTAATCACTGTAGAAAGGGGTGGATTCTGGAGCTCTAATGAAGGCAAAACTCCCATTGACTTGTTTTAAGTCAGAAGACTGCAGGATGTAGCTCAAAGTGGATGTGGTTGTGTAGCTTAGTGTCAAAATTCTGCCTCTATGGTGGCACAGGGTCTTCTGGCAGTGGATGTGACGCATTTCTGCTGTAGACGGGAAAGGTAGGATTTGGGGGGCTGTAGTGCATGGAGCCGAGGAGGCTGCAAAGCACAGACAGGTGAGAGCAGGCCTGTGGGAGAGGTGGAAGCAGATGATCTGCCATTCATGGCCCTCCAATTCTCTGCCCCATGTTAGGAGCATGTAACTGGCATGAAGAGCTACTTAGCCACAGAGTGGAAGTAGCCTCCACATAGTGGGACTGCAACTTTTCTGTGCCTGGGGTGAGAAAATGAAGATTCCTCACCCACATCTGTGCACAGGCCCGTGCCCAGTCCAGTGACTCAGGCTTGGCACTGGCATGATGGTCTGAAGAGGAAAGAGGCAGGTGTGGCTCCAGCAATGCGTATTTAAGTTGGCAGAAGTGGACCACCCTGTTTCCACGAGGAGTCGGTCTGTTAGATATTAGTCATCCCAACATTTTTACTTCTCCAGATGCGATTAAAACAGAACAGTGATCTGTGCTCAGGAAATGTGGCCCAATCCTTTTAGCCATTGGCACTCTATAACAACAACATTTAGTTCTTATATAGCACTTTTCATTTGTAGATCTCAAAGCACTTTACAGGGGAGGACACAATGATTATCCTCATAGTACCAATGGGGAAACTGAGGCACAAGGCGGGACAGTGACTTGCCAAAAATAAAAAAACAGAGATGGTCCCAACCCAAAAGCTTGGATCAGGATATCCCAATCTTTTGGCAACACGAGGGTATGTGTATTGTTCCTTTAAATATGTAGCAAGGCGCCAGCGGCAGGTTCTAGGCAGAAGCTCTGAAGTAAAACATAGGGGTGGAAGAAAGAGGGGTCACAGTCACTTTAGGGATAATACCATTTTCCTTATTCCAGGAAAATTTAACCCTTTCTGTGGATCTTAGCCACCGTCACATGACAAGCTGCTTGAAATCTGGGGCCAGACCTGATTTTTGCAGCGGGAACCCAGCTCTATTAAATCCCATTAATATTAATGAGAGTTACATGTATGCCCTGAATAGGCAATAAACCCCACCACCTTTCAGCCATAGTCAGCATTACCTTTTAAATTAATTTCAAGATGCTTCCATATGTATTCACCTCCCCCCAGACGTCTCCACCATTTTCACCTGAAACTTTCATTGGAATGTAAACAACGTTGCAGATACATAACGGTACATAAATTGGAAGCATCACCGTGGTTTCTCTCTGTTAAGCATGTAATAATATGATTATGTACAATATATTATTCAGCCAGTAGATGCCTCTGTATGCCATTCAGAATTCCAGATAGTGCTGTTGGCAAACAGCATAATGAATCGTGTCAGTCAAATAATGTTAGAGACATGAATATTATATCTAGCACTATAAGACAATAGAAAGGAGTTTGTGTGTGTCTCTGCTGATGCAGCATTCCTGGAAAAGCTTCAGGGTTGTATAAACTCTGAAACCTGGTTTGCGTGTCTTGCTTTGTAAAACCGTGGTCTGTGTAAATAGCAAAGTGAAACAGCGCATCAGGAGGGAATTGTTAATTTTAGGTCCTCCCAAGACAAGCAAAAACCCAAGGCCACAAAAAGAGACCAGTAAGATTAAAACAACTGGAAAGAGCCGGTGGGATTAACAGCAGAGAACAGATGATGTAAGACAGACAAGTAAAAAGAAGTTTTAGCAAGGTAAGCAAACATGTATTAGTTTGGGTTAGTTATTGTGATTTGTGCATAAAAATGTTTAGTCAGGGGTTTAGAATGGCTACGTTCACAGATGAGGTAACTTAGTCTATGCAAAGCTACAGAATAGGGTATAAAAGATAGTGACTGACAACAAGAGAGTGGAGAAAAAATGGGGAAGAACATAGCAGAGACCAGAGACTTGGAAAAAGTCTCCCTCTCCCCAGAAGAGGTCATTTATAGCTGGCAATAGCACTGTCTTAAAATGTACAAAATAAATGCTACAAGAAACTATTTAAGCCTAAATTGGAAGGGATCTCCTTTGTCATCATACGGGATGGGGCCTGGTAAACAAGGGAGAAAAAGCTGAGACCAAAGCTGTATGGAAGCCTGTTTGTCTATAGTTAGAAGCTGTTTTCTTTAATAAATGCATCGTGTTTAAGATACTATGAGTCTATAGAGCATGACTTACCCCAATTTCATAGCAGCTGGGGTCGGCCCCTTTGGCACAACACGTTTCTGCGAGGGAGACCACCTCTTTCACAAGGTGACTGATCTCTTCAAAGGTGGCATTGGAGAATTTCTTGCTGTTCAGGATGATTGCTCTGAGAACAAACAGGAGGCAAAGATCTCATGGCAGGTTTGGGGAAATGTTTATTTTTCACTGAAACCCTATTGAAAGAAATCTGTCCGATTGCAGTTACAAGTTTTACATGAAGAATAGCAGCTCTGGGTCTGAAATAAGAATGAGCGTTTTCTTTTGAAGCAACATTTTGACTTCTTTAAATGTCATCGGAATCTGTGCTACAGCCGTAGAGCCTTATTTTCAGCAGGCCTGAATCCAGGCTTCCAGTTTGCTCCCACAGCTTTGCAGCCAGATGTAATTGTGGACACAGATTTCCTTCTACAATTATCTATGGATACATCTGATGTCACATACATGCCTAAGTACTGACAGTAGCTGCAGATCAGGGTACAGCTAAACTGCAGCTGGGAGCGTGCTTCCCAGCTCAGATAGACACGTGCTAGTTCTGCGCGAGCTAGCTTGCTGAAAATAGCAGTGTAGCTGGGGTCAGAGAGACAGATGCTGCCATTCAAGTAGAAGGCTGGGATTTTCAAATCCTAAGGGAGCTAGGCACCCAAAATCCATTAAAATGCAATAGGATTTAGGTAATTAACTTCTTTTAAAAATTCAAGGCAGACAACTTACAGTCTAAGGCCCTGATCCTGCAAACATGCAGGTGTTAAACTTTATTCACGTGAGTGTAGGGTGACCAGATGTCCCGATTTTATAGGCACAGTCCCAGTTTTTCAGTCTTTTTCTTATATAGGCTCCTATTACCCCTCACCCCCTGTCCCGATTTTTCACACTTGCTGTCTGGTCACCCTACGTGAGTGGTCCCACTGAAATCAGTAGGACTCCCCATTTATAGAGTTTAATTATAGTTAAACCTTTTAACATTATTTTTTCTTTCTATAATATTTTTTGTTAACTTGGTTTGCATGCTGTGTCTTAGGAGTGTGGGTTCAAAATCAATGCTTAAGTGTTCTTGGGGGTACATACAGAGATCGGAAGTTGTCTTTTCCCATGCTGTTGAATTCTTGACAGATTTTGTCCCGTACATAGTCTCGACCTGCAAAATCAGCCACAGGAGGATTTATGATCAGTTACTTGTTTTGATAAAACAGACACAGAAGAAAACAAAGCATATCTCACGCTGTCCTCTTGAAGACAAAGATGGGCTTGAGTGAGACCAAAACAAAAAACACACCATAAAAACCCTACCCAAACAACATATTCTACTGCACACATTTCTTCTTTCGGGAAAGGATGAGAGAACCAACAAACAACATGACAAATGTTAGACATGTCCCTTACTAAGCTTCTGGAAGGTGCTCAGATCCATGGTGATGCGCATAGTATAAAAACCTATTTATAACAGAATCTGTATGTTCTTGAGGGTCTGGTCCAAAGGTCACTGAAGTCCATAGGAGTCTTTGTTACTTCAATGGGCTTTAGATCAGGCCCTTCTTTCCAAAATGAGAAGAGGAGAGAGAGAGAATGAATGTTGGTTTATTTTTTAAATGGAAATGACATGTCTATTCCCATATTCCAGCCATCTCTTCTGGAAAAAGAAAAACACATTTTGCCACTATTATAATGAGAAAATAACTGTCTATGTGCACATGTTGTATGGGTATCTTTGCAGAAAAGCAGCGGGGTGAAATTCACCCCTGTGCCGAGGGCCAGCATCAATTTTCTAAGTAGCAATGAATTCCCTCTTAAGCCCTCGAAATAGGATTCTAGTGGTGCAGAAAGCTTGGGCAGGCCCACGGCATAGGGATGAATTTCATCCCTACAGCATTTAATACAAAATAACATAGGAGGGTTCAAAACAGCCTATAGAGTTCAATACAGGATTGCATCCCTGCTGTAGAATTCCACAGAATGGTGTAAAACAAACCAACTCCTCAAACCACCCCCTGAAGAGCCCCACAACTCTACAAAGAACACATTTCTCTGCTAAATTTGACACTGTAGGCTCAGAGTAATTTCCACAGAGTTCCAATTAATTTTCATAAAACCCTATTGGTTCCACCCCTAGTTAATTCAGTAGCACGGTTCTATAAAGAACATTTGTCCATACAAAAAAGGTACACACTGAACTTTGAAAATCAGGATAATTTGAACAGCCCCATAATAGCTCATGTACAAAAAATATACAATTATAAAGTACTATTCAGAAGGTGGTTCCCATCTCCTTCAAGGATCTGACTTCCTGCTATTTCTTACCAAAAATAGTTTTGTTACCAGTTTCAAATGAGCTTTTGAATCATCTTCGTAGGAGACATGAACCATAATGAGCTCTATTAATGGATGGAGCCCCATTAAGGACTGTCTGGAGGTTCCCATAAGACTGCACAACTGAGAAAAGCTTAATGTAGTACACCCTAATGCATCACTGATGTTCTGTGGCACTTCCTTAGTAAACACTTCACCTCAGGGTGAATGAACATGGCGTGACTAAATTCTTCTCTGTAAGTCACTTAGCAGGTACTACTGGGCATTTTCAGAATTTAAATGAAGCTTGAAAAAAATCAGAGGGAAAATGACAGCATTTTTAAATACAAAACCTCATCTTGTTTGTCTGATGAGATTCCAGGTTGCTCAGTGCCTGAGCCATCTTCATTTGAATAATTCAAGCTACATTTAGGGCTGGAATGATCCAGTCATCTCATCTGCCTCTTTGCTGCGTTAGACTCACATTTATCTGCTTTAGATGGCAGCAGAGAATGATACTTGAAGCTCTTCATGCTAGAGGCCATTCTTCATGCACAGATGTCATGAGGCAATTCTCTGCTTAGGGAACATTTCGTTAAAAAAAAGCAGACAGACAGAAATGGCCAATTTCCAACTGAGGTAAATATAGAATAAGGGCATCTTTGTCATGAAAAACTGTTTACTTGTGGCAAACACAAAGTTTGTCCTTGTGAGTGGTTGTGAAAATATTAACTTGGCCATGAAATGAAAAGTGGGGAGCTTTGCATAATGCTAATTAGAGCCTGTTTTACTGAGAGCTAGATTTTCGGCTTTGCCACATGCCTGCGGGATGGGGTATAAAAACAGCCCTGGGGAAGTAAGAAAGGCACAGTTCTTTTCCACTTCCCCCACTTGCTTCTGGCAGAGAGTCATTTGTTGCTGGCTTGTATCAGTAGCAAATTATTCAGCGGTGCTGGCTTGTGCATTGGCTCCACCCATTTCCCTCCCATCCCCACCTACCCGCTTGGTGTTTCCAATGGGGCTACTCATGGAGTTATATACTACACAATGCAAGTAATGGTGGCAGAGTTGGGCCCCTGGCATACTAGGGAAGGGCAAGGATCCTAGTGTGGGCGGGGAAACCAGTCTGGAAATAAATGTATTGTCATTTTGGTGAAAGACTTCTTTTAAAATCAGTGGGAGACCCATTCAAGAGTGTAATTTAGACCTCAGTTTCCAATATGATAGATTTAATTTATTTTTTATGAACTTTTCTTCATCCCTGGCTGAATTTTAAAACACATGCTCAATATTTCCTATAAATAAATGATTTCTCCCTCTCTTTCTTTTCATTTAGCCATCAATATACAATGCCCAGTGCAGGACACGGGTTATTAGCAATCTGAGGGACAGTCCCATTAACCTAACCACCACACAAAAAGGCGTTGTTAGCGTGAGGTTAAAGCTGCAGGCATGTATCAGTGATCTGAGTGTATAAAACGTTCCGTGAATGTTAGAGTCAGAAAACCATTTCAAGGGATGGTGAGTCCCCAAGTGACCAATTCAGTGAGCCCCAAGGCTTATAGAGTGGGGGGAAGGAAAAGAGGATCACATGACCTCTCCCTTCTCTCCCATTCCATCCTCCTCCCTGGGCCCACACAGAGGACAGGAGCTCAGGGATTCTTCACTGCCATGTTTCAGAGTAGCAGCTATGTTAGTCTGTATCAGCAAAAACAACGAGGAGTCCTTGTGGCACCTTAGAGACTAACACATTTATTTGGGCATAAGCTTTCGTGGGCTGGAAGCCACTTGATGGGAGAGGTCATGTGATCCTCTTTTCCTTCCCCCCACTCCTATAAGCCTTGGGGCTCACTGATTTGGTCACTTGGTGACTCACCATACCTTGAAATAGTTTTCTGACTCCAACGTTCATGGAACAGTCACTGCCAGGGAACCCCTGTTCTCTTTGGGGCCGGGGAAGTAATAGGAGGTGACCAGATTCAGAAAGAGTAGAAGGTGTTTTTCTTTATTTTGCCCGTTACAAATCAAAACAGAACATGTCCTAGAGTGTCAGAATATTTCTTTAGGGAAGAAGAGCAAAAGGAAATAAAGAGAGAAGAAAGCACTGCTGCATTTTCAATTTGTTACAGAACCCACTGGCTATATTTGATCAGGTTTCTGGAAGACCCATTCATGTTTTTCATATGGCATGCAGTTGTAGCTCTGAAGTCTATGTCTACACATCTAAATAAAATTATAGCCCTAGTTTCAAAGAGCTGAGAACCAGCAGCTCCCATTCACCTCTAGAGAAAATTGCATACAAAATGTGTGCACATTACAATTTAATGTGTGATGTTCTTTTATGCTAGTCTGGCTAATCCTGAAAAATGTGGTGTTATGTCTGATAAGAAATTGAATATAATAGCCCTCTTCTCTTACTTACTGTGGTACAAATAAAGAGTAATAATTTGAAAGAGAACAGCCTAGGAAATCAGTTCTTTTATCACAAAAACCTTATAAAACTTGCTTTACAACTTAGTCAGAGAGAAATTAGTATATATTGGAGACTCCCACTGTAGTCAATGTACAAGAGTCAGTTTTTTTCAGTGTGTCTTTCAGTGCGAATGTAAGTCAATGAAGGATCTGCAGTTGTATCTGCACACCGGGCAGACATGCTCACTTGCGTTTGCCACAGCCTGCTTTCTTGGCTCGCACTTCTCTTTGGCTTTTTCTGTTCTGCTGTTCGCAACGGCTTTAACTGCAGACCAGTGGGTCTACCACCATCTTGATCTATCTGCATCAGCTTTCCATGTGCTGGGGTCGGCTTGGTCAGCTTTTAAATGAGTTTTGAAAGTGTCCCTATATCATTTTCATTGGCCTTCCAGCATACATGCTCCCATTTTCTACTGTTCATAAAATGTGGCTTTGGGAGGCGCATATCACCCATATGTACCAGCCTAGTAAATTTGCACCTGTATAATTAGGGATTCAGTGCTAGTTTTACTGCTCTTGTCCAGGACTTTGATGTTTGGTATCCTGTCTAATCACTTGATGTTACAGATGAGATGCAGCCATCACACATGAAAACACAAAATATATACACAAAATACACAATTATAAATTGCCCTATGGAAGTCCCTACAACTGTATCAATGAGACCTGCTACCAGTCAGTTTCTGCAGCTTTATGGTATTAATCACATATTGCTACTCTTAGTCTTCCTCTTCTATCCTATCATTTGACAGTGTCAATTAAAGTCTTTCATTGTTTCATGTTTAGCTCCAAACTTCTGTTTTTCTTATATTAAGGTAGGTAACCTGTTTATTAGTGGTCCTATCAAAACTCTGTGGCATCAAGCTATTCTCCTTTTTCCTCTTATCAGTTTTGAGTTTGATAGTGACTATTGTTGAAGGGGTTTCTCCTTTTCTTAGTATTAAAAAAAGTTCTTAAATTATCAGGTTGGTTGGTAAGTGATGACCATTTTCTTTCTGGCTTTTATAAAAAACAGGGTTTTCAGGACAATCTAATAAAAATAGTAAAGGGTTATCTGAGAGAAAAGGTGGGCAAGGTAATATTTTTTATTGGACCAACTTCTGTTGGTAAGAGAGACAAGCTTTTGAGCTCCACAGAGCTCTTCTTCAGGGGTTATCTGACAGCTGACACCCCATTAGTAGTTCTCTTGAAATCAATGAAGTTATACCAGTGTAAAGCCAGTGTGAAGGAAGAAGCAGGCCCAATTACAGTTTTAGTTAAAGAAATTAGGTAGACGTTCTTTCTTACTTAATCAACTCTATCTATCCATCTGTCTTTGTGTTTTGTATAGTGGCCATCACTGAAGACTAGGATTTTCAAAAGGAATTAGGGCTCCAACTCCCATTGAAAAAAAAAATTAAAAGGTGCTTCTGAATATCTCCCTCTAATTGTCTAAAAACACAATTTTCAAACGTGCCTAACTAACTTAGGGCCTACGTCTCATTGTCTTTTAATGAGACTGAGGCTGCTAAGTGCCTAAGTCACCTCTGAAAATAGAACTCAGTCTTCTAAGTCATTTCGGCCCTTTTAGAAGAAATTTACCCTTGTTTTATTGCTGTTAGTCTTTTTCTGTTTTGGCGTCTTTCGTTTTTCAGCTGCAACACTGGCTGCACAAAGTTGTAGATTGCACCGGATACATGGAAATCAACTGCTGTTGTAATAAGAACCCATAGAGGGTGCTATGAACCATATATGTTTGAAATAGAGAGCTCTTGCTCTTATGTTCAGTCTGGAAAATGCACAGGATTGAATGGATTTATCAAAAGAAATATCAAGTAGCAGGACAGACAGAATGAAAAGGAATTACCATAAATCTTTGCAATAGGTGAACATTAATGATAAATTGCAATGGAATTGCTATAAAATGACATAGCGTGCCCATATTACTAAACCTCAGCAGAGAGCACTATGATTCATGTAATTACAGCAAGTGCCAAAGGAATGGTAAATAAGCCACTAATCCCTGTAAAGTGCTTTTGATTTTGCTACAAACTGTCTGGGTTGGGATTTGGTACCAGCAGGTTAAATATCAGTATAATTTTAGAAACTCTGTTGTAACATTTACATTATTTTCACAGCGACTTTCACACCTGGAAAAATGTTTGGAGTGAAGACAGAATGAATCCAGTTACAGAAAAAAGCTGAAAGGGTAACATTTTCAAATGCACCAAAGTGACTTAGGAGTGTAAGTTCCATTTTCAAAAGTGACTTAGGTAGTTAGGGCCAGATTTGCATAGGTTTTTAGGTACCTACAGATGTAAATAGGGGCCTAGTAGGATTTCAAAAGCACCTAGGGCCATAGGCACCGAGTCTGTGGGTGCTCTGGGGCTGGAGCATCCACAGGAAAAAAATAATGAGTGCTCAGCACCCATCGGCAGCCCCATTGATCAGCTCCTCCCCCTCCCCCCAGCCCTCCCGCCTGCTGTGGATCAGCTGTTTAGTGGCGTGCAGGAGGCGCTGGGGGAGCGGGAGAGTGAGGGTGGGGCACACTCGGGGAAAGGGGGCGGAATGAGGGCTGGAAGAGGTGGGCCTGGGTGGAGCCTTGGGGGAAGGGGTGGAGTGGGGGCAGGGCTTGGGGCAGAATAGGGGGTCAAGCACCCCCAGGGAAAATGGAATGTTGATGCCTATGCCTAAGGCCCAGAGAGGTGCCTAAATACCTTTGACTAACTCCCATTGAATTTAGTTAGGCACCTAAATACCTTTGAGAATCTGGGTCCAAGTGCCTAACTCCCAACCTAGGCACTTTAGAAAATCCCACTAGGCATCTATTTGCATCTCTAGGAACCAGAATATCTTTAATGTTTGGCTCTCCATCCCATTTTTAAAAATGGACTTGGCCTTTATGAGCCTAAGTCAGATTGACTTTCAATGAGACTTGGACTTTTAAGTCACTTTTGAAAATAGGATTTAGGCACTTTTGAAAAAAAATTCCCATGTTCTCTTTTACCCTTAAGCTGCCATTTCTGGAAATACTTGCTCCAGGAGACCCTTTAGAAAATCTGAATCATGCAAGAACACGGGGCACCAGTGGGCAGTGAGAAATGTACAGCCCAGATCACCACCTGGTGGAAATCACCACAGTTCTATTGGAACTTCAATAGAACTAATCTGATTTACACGATCTGGGGATCTGCTCCACAACATCGAGAAACCAGCTCGACCTAAGGAAGTCAGGGTCTGATTGAAGATATAAAAGTCCAGGATATACACAGACCCCAAATGGGAACACACTAAAATTAGTAATGCTGGACATTTACCATGGTGTAAGAACCGTTCATGTAGTGAAATTAATGCTCTCTCAAACCTCCCTGTCACGATACTTTATTTCTGATGCAAACAGTTTCAACAGTAACAGTGAGAGGACACCAAATGCGCATGGAGTGTAAGGATCTTTGGGATTAAAATGAGTGATATCCCTTTAAATGAACTACAGTTGAGTGGTAGGCTAAAATTCATACATTTGAAGGCCAGAAGGGACCATTACCATGATCAAGTCTCTGCTAACCCACTGTCTTCAAATGATGCCCTCAGGGGGAAATATACAACACCTTTTCCTTCAGGGAAGTTGCACAGATGTAACTGATTTGGAATTTAAACAATTCTGATGGTGATTAATATAATTTAGTTCACTCTCTCTCAACTGTGTTGACTCTGCAGAACAAAGCAGACAGGGGTGGCAGGTTTGTATAATTTTTGGTGGTGCACAGAACGGGTCCAAGTCCTGCCCCCCAACACTTGCCTAAGGCTCTGGGAGGGAGTTTGGGTCTGGGAGGGGGGTCAGGCTCTGGGAGGGAGTTTGGGTGCGGGTTCTGGGCTGGGACAGGGGGTTGGGGTGTGGGAGAGGGTGAGGTGCTTACCTTGGGCGGCTCCCAAAAGCAACCTGCACACCCCTTTGGCAGCAGCTCCTAGGCAGGGGGGTAAATGGGGTCTCCGTGTGCTGCTGCCCAGAGGTACCCTACAACTCCAATTGGCTACAGTTCCCAGCCAATGGGAGCTGCGGAGTCGGCGCTCGGGGCAGGGGCAGCACGCGGAGACACCCTCCCCCCGCCCCCCGGGCCATAGGGCTGTTCCAGCCGTTTCTGGGAGTAGCGTGGCGCGAGAGCAGGCACAAAGACACCTTAGCCCCACTGCGCTGCTGCTGGTGGCAGCGGCTGGGAGATGCTCCGGGGGCAGCAGACGGGGCCAGGGGACGCTCCGGGGCAGGCACGTAGGGGTGGCAGGTGGGGCAGGGGGAGAGACCCAGCCCTGAACATTGGTGGAGCTGGGCCCCCCATGCCCTGAATATTCCTGGAGCACGGCGGGCCCCACGGGCCCATGTAACTCACTGCCCTTGAAAGCAGAATATAAAGCAATGAAAGCTTATTTTCATCATTAATATTATCAAATTCTGAATGCACGTAAGTAGCATAGCTGCTTAGTAAGAAGGTGGCATTTTTAGAGCAAAAGTGCATTTTAATGCATCAGCTGCACAGGCTTTGCAGGACACAAATTAGATAGCTGGATGGGGAACCTCCCCGGTTTCCTGAACTGCTTCAAAGTGCTATCGTTTGCTTTGTGTTTGACATTTTTGCTTGTATTAAAGTCTGATGCTATCTGACTATGCTCATGTGTCCCCAACAGACAAGTGATGACTCTGCTGGTCTGGTGAGGCATCCAGCTATAAGATATTATTCAGTCAGTCTCCTGTTAATTTATTAGAGTCAAAGAAGTTTGACCCTGTTCCCTTGTTAGAACAAGTAGCCTCTGAGGGTGACAAAGCTCTTTGTTAGAACACTTTCCCCTCACAACCAAAGTAAACAAAATACATTTCTTCTTGACCTGGAAGAGCTGCTCACTGACACACTTTGATATTGTCGCTTAAATCAGCTAAACAAATAAGAGAGACAAAATAAATATGGGATTCACCTGCTCAGTGTTTACAAAACAATTTGCTATGTGCTTATAAATAAGGTGCTAATGACAGCCCACCAGCTGCGAAGAGGACACAGAAAATTATAATACAAGTGGAGTGGGCCGGCGTGCCCACTAGGTGATCCTAGGCGGTCGCCTAGGGTGCTGGGAGCCGGGGGGTGGCTTGCCGTGGCTGCCTGCCACCCTCCCGGCTCCGCGGCTGATCTGGGAGCTGGGGGGGGGTGTGCCGCGGGGGTGTGTGTGTGTGCGCCGCGGGGGGGGGAACTGGCTGCCGCTGGGGGCGGTTTTGGCTGGTGCGGCGCAGGGCTGGTGCGGCGCAGGGCTGGTGCAAGGAAGTTTCGCCTAGGGCACGAAACTTCCTTGCACTGGCCCTGCAAGTGGAGGCTTGGACTCAAACAAAACATACAGCCCTGTTAGGTTATTTCTATATATGAAATGGCTGAAGACAACAGAAGTGACAAATCTCTTTTCCAGCTTAACGACTGTGAGGCCCTCCAGATAGTGGAATGGGAATGATCTGACATCAGGACACATAGTTACAGCCTTTGTTCTTGTGAAAAATGCCATAGTATCTTTAATGCCCACAAGGGGTGAAGCGCTCAGCTTTATTTATGGCATCTTTTCGGCAATTTTAAAAATCTGACCGGGTTAACAAGGGTATGATACGGATATGGGAAAAAGTGGATGGGGTGGGGGAATTAAGCCTGCTTGTAGAAAGCATTTATGTACAGGAGAACTTCCTGCTATTGACACTGCCTTCCAACTCTTGCATTACTGAAGCAGCATTGAATGCCCTTCCTTCAAACCCTATTATTGCTGATTTGGATTACCTGGAGGGAACACCGCAGAGCATTGTAAGGCATTTTCTCAACAGGGACTAGGCCTGCTTTCATCACCACCCTCCCCAACCATGGGAATTGGGCTCACGTCTCTTATGGCACTAGAGGGCACAAGTCACAAGGTAGGCCTGGAGATGGCCTTTTTATTTCTTTGTCAGTATGATGTGAAATGCTTTCAGGTGAATGCATTGACTGGGAGCCTGATTGCTTACATGACTGATGCAAACTGTGGCGGTTTGAAAGAGGGAGATATGGAAAAATGGAGAGTGAGATAGTTCAGTCTTTTAGGCCCCTTCAGATCTTGGATTTTCTGCTGAGACTGCCACTCAAAGTCGTAATTAATGCTAGCGGCAGTGATAATTCTGTCAGACACCTGTCCACTGTGACTGGGCTGAGACCAACAACTCATTTTATACAGGTCCCCAAACAAGGATGAGACGATAACTTTTAGTCGCGACTCAAGCTGCGTGAAACTCACCAGTTGTACTTTGCCAGGGTCATAAAAGCTTTGTCTTTGTTTTTGATCTTTGCAGTTTTTACCTTTTGAATTCTAAGGTCAAACAAACCCTGGTGCATAAATGAAACTCGGTCGAAGCCCTAAGTATCATGTCAAAACTCTATGAAAGGATGATTTTCGACACAAAGCCAAAACTCTGCCAAAGTGCACGCAAACCGTTGGCTAATGTTCGAGTTTATAAGTTTCATTGTGAGCAGAGAATTTCATATAACTCTGCTCATTACTGACCTGGAGACATATTAAAGCTGGTATCTGAGAGATGACAGAGCACTAATAAGTCTTTCAGACTCCTGATCCATCCAGGCCCTACCCACAAGCTTAAGTTGTATGAAGAGAAAGATACAGGTCAGGTTTTAGGCAAAACACTTCAAGGGTCAGATGCTCAGCTGATGTAAATCATCGCCCCAATAACTTCAGTGAAGTGATGATGTACACTAGCTGAAGATCTGACTCTAAGAGTTCATAGCTTTGGAAAATTTGCTCATTTGAACCTACTGAGGTATTTTCCCTTCCCATCCTTTTCCCAAGCCAGTCTCCCTTTTCCCTTTTCCCTGGATCTAATCCGTGATCCAATTTTCCTGTCTCCATCTTTCACAGAACTATAAACTCTCTGGACAATTCCTGTTTTCCCTTTTTACTCCTTCTCTAGTGCTTCTTTCTTCAAGCCCTTTATTTAGCATGCTGGTACTTTAAAATCTTGGAGGCTCTTGATATTTGGAGGGTGAGATTATCCTCAGAATTTGTTGCATCCAGCTTTGTTATATCTCACATCAAGAATCCACTGAGTGCCTTATAAGAGAGAATATTGCCTCTGCTATTTCCCAATTAACCAAAGTAATTACAATATTAATTGCTGGGTAATCTGCAGCATTCAGATCTCATGATAATACTTTAGATTTCTGAAAGGGAAAAAAATCCATCATGGGCCAGAACCTCGGATAATGTAAATCAATTGCAGTTCTATTGAAATCAGTAGAGTTACACCAATTTACGATCTGCTGAGGATCAGGCTTCACATGATTACAATGGCCAAGGCTTTACATAGTTGTTATTATAGCACTGATTGTCCTGTCAAAGAGAGGGAAAAATCTCTAGTTTCCTGCATTTTTCATTCCAACAGAGGTTTTGTAACACTTCAGCTTCTGGGGCATTGTTTAATTAAATCAGCCCTCAAGTTGTATATTGGCATCAAAGGAAAGGTTTTCAATCATAGAAGCAAAACAACTCTGCTTCAGCAATGTGAAATAACCACATATTCCTTTTTGCCTTGCAGTGTTAAAAATTTAAGCAAGAAGTCTCTGTGAATCAATACAAGCAAATGGCAGTAAGTAGAATCTATTAATGTCCAGTTTTCTTTTGTTGTTTTGTACGGAGATTAGCCCCAGGGAGATATTCCTAACACGATCAAGTATTAGTTTTAATATCACCACTCGGTAGCTTTCAAGGGCAAGGTTGCTGGAATTCATTTTCACTTTAAGAAACTGGTGTGTAATCATTATAAAATAAATACATATATCTTTGTTGATTTATTTATACATCATATTCTTTTTGGCAGAGCTTCATTTGTGAGTCTGCAAATAACCATGAGAATTTGTGGTTTTGCCCTGCTCTTTCTACTCCATGTCTTTCATTTCATAAAGCAAATAAAAGTGTTTGCGAAAGATAGCAGGCTGAAAGCCCTGGAGTCAAGTGAGCCATGTTCTCCGCATGAACCCTGGCAGAGTCAAGGCCTTGAACAAAAGTTCTTTTTCCTCCCCCGCCCCCCGCAACAGAACAGGCCTAGCCTGGCCAGCAAAAGCTGCGCAATCAAACTCTCCCTTCACATTGTTGAGCAATGTGCACCACTTCTGACAAAATGATACTTCAATCTTCATGCCCGATCAGAACTTTGCTTCCCCGCTTGAGCCTTCCTACAAAGGTGGCAATTGTGATGTGTCGTTTTTTTTTGACAACACTCTGAAGCCCACCCCCGTCTTCAAACCCCAAGCTCCATCCCAAGCCACAACTTCAAAGCACTGTTTACAAAGCTGGTTTGAGAGTGTCAGTGCAAGCCCTTCCGCCCTGAGCGGGTCGACCCGGGCTGGGAGGCTCACTGTCATGGGCCCCAAGAATTGGAGTGAGAGCAGCACTTCATTTTGGACAGGCCATGTAACAGCTAGCAGGTCATAATGAGCCAGATCCCCAGCTGGTGTCATTGTTGTCGTTCCACTGACTTCAATGGGGCTACGGCAATTTACACCAGTGAGGAGCTGGCCCAGTAAGTTTAGTTCACGACCAACCTTGGCCACATACGCAACAGGTGCAAAGTTCCCTCGCCAATGCAGAGCCATGCCGAGGCGTTTTCTATTTCATGCGTTCTGAGTTTGTGCTGCAGTGAGAAACTCTGCTCCTATTGTAAGTCCAATTAAATATTCCGTTCATGAACACTTTTTAATAAGTGATAATGATTCTATTAGTTATGCCAATCAATTGTGCAACCAATCACTACAGTATCTGAAGAGGTTCCTGTTAGTGCCTGTTATTGAAAAATCAAACACTTTAACAGCAGGGGCATCATTTGCTATGGGGTAACCCCCTCCAACCTTGATTTCCCCCTGCCTCAACATCTATAAAAGACATAATGGAGCATACCTTTTGCCTCCCACCCAGTCTTTGTAAGATATCATATAAGCACACCGTGTTCCATATGCTAACACAACTTTGCCACCCCTAGAACTTTTCTTCCATGCTGAACGATACCATTGTCTTTATCTAAACAGTTCTTCTGCTTGAGGACTTGATCCAGCTTCCATTGAAACTGACAGAAATCTCTCCTTGGATTTCAATGGAAGTTGGATGGAGCCTTTCAAATGGAAAGTTTTACAGAAGAAAAGCAGAGTGCAAGCCATCTTACCTCTATGTTCAGCATGACCCAGCGATACCGCAGCAAGCAGCAAGACTATTACTACCTTCATTTTGTAATTACACTGGGTTTAAAGGGATGGGTTAATCACTTTATCTTCTGCAGATTGTTTCCCAAAGGTAGCACTCTAGAGGTTGTTCTGCCATTTATATCAATCACATGACTGCAGATTACCTGATAAATGATTAATCTAGGTCCAGGAGCAGAGGGCATGCAGCCTTGGTCTAGTGGAGATAAAATGGAATGACTAGTAAAGACAAATAGACATTTACCGATGCCAGGGTATCCAAAAATCACTGTGGTTTTATTGTTAACTCTGCAAAGCTGGGATGTTAGCTACACAATTCCAATCAAACCTTTTATTCTACTAATGTTTTAATGCACAAACAAACAATGTAATAGGAATTATAAAAGTGTTGTGTGTGTGTATGTGTGTGGGTGAGACAGAAAACCTACATTCTATGTGTCATCTTACTGCACAGCAGTTGTAATCTTCAAAATGCTTTACGGACATTAACCGATCCTGACAGCACCTTGTGAGGAAGAAATGAAGATGGCTGCCCATTGCCCTCAAAACTGGGATTTGGTCAGCACTTCCTGGTATCTAACAGTCCTGCACAGACCATTACAAAACAAGGTCTTTACTCACCATTTTTATCAGCTGGAGGTGACTTCCAAATATAGTAAATAAGGAATAATACATCAATTTTACCAAAAATAGCAAATGATGGGAGTCAAATTAAGGGGTTTGCCAAATTCCCTAAAGATCAGCAATATTTGGGTTTACATGCACATCCTGGCTATTGCTGTGATAACTGGCGTATTCACAGAACATTTCTGGAGTGTGCTGCAAGAAGCAGAGTCCATGTTGAGGTTTCTGATTTGTGCTCAGCTAATGGAGAACTAGGGATGTGTTCATTGGTACATTCCTCAATCTGCCCATGAAGACCCAACAGTGTTGGGCTGAGGATCCAAGTCACCATCTCTTTCAAGAAGAGAAGAAAGAGCCTCCCCTCCCGGCATTCTCTCTCTCTGGTCTCTGTGGGGAGGAGAGTAAAAGAACATGGCTGCTGTCATTTCCATGGCCTATGGGATGGGGAAGGGGAAAGATACAAGGCTCCTCCCTGGACCTCCAGGATGGGGAAAGAAGGCAGACTTCTGTAGGCTCCTCCTCTCGCCCATGGGGAGTAGTGAGAGAGAAGTGAAGGCCGGCGGGGCAGGGGGGGCGGGCGGGGGAGGGGAAGTGCAATAGCATCCAGCGCTGGATAGCAGCTGCTGCAGGTAACAGAAGTATGGCTGCCCAATGCCCAAGGTTGCATTCATCCCTCCTGTAACCCCATTCATCTCTCCTGTAACCCTATTCATCCCTTCTGTAACCCAATTCATCCCTCCTGTAACCCCACTCCAACTGAATTGCTCTCAGGATAAGTTAGGTCCCCACGGTACTTGTCTCTCATATGTCTAACATGGCTAAATGCCAAACCTTGAGCCCCCTTGCACATTCAGCATATAATTTTCTTAACATTTGGTCTTTAAGGCCCTTCCAGGCTATGCGTCACTGGCTCCTGCTTGATGCCCCACCCAGGGCTTGAACTGAATAAAAAAAGCCTATATTTTTTCTCAGCCTTTCCCTGTTCATATAATTTCCTGTCCCCCCCGCCAATAAAAACCACAAGACTAACTGCTTAAATTACTAGTGACTGTTTCAGATGTGGTGGCCTTCACCACATAAATGGGAAGCAACAGAGACAATGCCACCTATACCACAAAGCTACGGAGATTTTATTAAACTGTTCCTGCCACAGGAGATTTTAAATCGCTCCTCGGGTTAGTTTCAATTTCTCGAACAGAAGTTTATTTTGCAGGATAAACTGGTATAAAACCATTACAATCAATGACACTTGCACCATGCCTTTCACTCAAGTGCTTTACAAAGTATGTTCCCCACCACAGAAACGCAGGCATCTTTGGCTTGCGTGGCTGCCATTTAAGTGCACACAGCAACAATACAAACAGCTTAGGACTGGACGTCAGGAGTATATTCAGTTTAAGTTATAGGAGGGATTTAAAACCTCAACCAAAACTCTTTTGAGTCTATGGAACAACTTCCATCCATCTGTACATTTTTGGCATTTATATGGTCCTCCTTAACATAGCATCTCACAATCTTCAGTATATTGATCCCCATGCCCCCCCACCCATTAGGTAGGGAAGTCCTACTATGCCTATTTTACAGACGCAGAACTGTGGCACAGAGAGATTAATAGATTTGCCCAAGGTCACACAAGGAGGGAACTGAATCCAGGGCTCACAAGGCCTAGGCCAGCATCCTAACCATAAATTTCTTCCCCTAAACCATCTGGGATTTGAACCCGACACCTCTTAGGTTATAAGAGCAGCCACCTTTCCACTAAACAATCACAAATGGGTTCAGAGTGGCCCTTAAACTGTAAATTTTTCAAGAGCCAGATTGTACCTGGCACTAGTGCATATGGAGGGCACAAAGGCCTATATTCTTAAAGATATTTAGGCACCTAGCTCCCATTGACTCAATGGAAGACAGGGGCCTCAATACCTTTGAGAATCTAAGCCAAAAAGCCCTTTTCCTTTTTGTATCTTTAATGCAAAGGTCAGTTGCTCTCTGTCTGTCCTTGTGCACAGGAATGGAATGGCATATCCAGCAGCGCATATCTCCTTAACAACATACTGGGACACATGGTTAGTCCTAATGCAGAGGAAACACCGCTACCTACTGCACCATGAGCATCACTCACTGTCGCACCTGGATTTTGCCCTGGGGGAAAGGAGGCAGACTTCTGTAGGCTCCGCCTCTCCCTCATGGGGAGTAGCGGGAGAGAAGAACTGTTTGTCAGAGGGGGGTGACGGATGGCAGGAGAGAGATCACTTGATCATTACCTGTTAGGTCCACTCACTCGTCGTCACCTGGCATTGGCCACTGTCGGTGGACAGGATACTGGGCTGGATGGACCTTTGGTCTGACCCAGTACGGCCATTCTTATGTTCTTATGTTCTTAAGTGAAGGTGGGGGTGGGGGTGGGGGTGGGGGTGGGGGAGGTGCAATAGCATCCAGCACTGGAGAGCAGCTGCCGCAGGTTACAGAAGTTTGGCTGCTCAATGCCCAAGGTTGCATTCATCCCTCCTGTAACCCCAACGTGGCTATTTATAAGAGCTCCGATGAGACCGGAGCCGCATGTCCTAGCAGGAAATCTTTACGCATTCATTTCCTTTGCACCGTGAACAGAGATTTTCAGAGCTCTTCAGGGAACTGCCATTACAGCACATTATTTCTGGGCAGACCTCAGAAGGCCTTTGGTCTAGAAATTGGGTTGGAAACAGGGTCAGATTCAAAGGGCGGGTTCTAATTCCAACAGTGATAAACAGGACACCATACATGCAGATACACACGTGGCCAGATTCTGCCACGGAAGGGTACCACGTTCTGCAAGTAATCCCATTGAAATAAGTGAGATTGCTCACTACATTGCTCACAATGTAAAGTGCTACTCAATATGAGTAATCACGGCAGCCTCTGATGACCCTGAATGAATAGTTGTATCACAAAATGCTAGACAAGCTCTGATGCTCATTGGAGCCAGCAGTTGCCGTAGAGAGCTACTGCTATAGACTTGTTTACCATGCATTTCTGGTAGGTAATGGGTTATTATTTTGGTAGAAAATATGGAAGTTGTGTCTCCTTGCAGCAGATCCCTCCATATTTAACTGTAATTCAGCAAAGTTAGTATTGAAGGTGTGTTAAAGAACATTAAAATGATGGTTCACAAAATTACTGTGAGCCGAGGGGAATGCTTAGCAACTCGTTAGGCTGTGACATGAGACATGAGTTATAGTCAAGATTATGGCCCAAAATTCCGAAAATAACCAGACCTGCTCTCTTTCACTTGCTATTATCGGCAAGAATGGACAGCACTTTTCCAGTGCAGTGCTCCTCTCAGGCGATGCAGTGAAACACGCTGGTGTCCTATTCCATGTGTCACATGCACTAATTCCTAACTTTCGGGCTGCTGCAGGATATACAGGGAGCTCCACACTGAAGGTCCCTTTGAGTACGTCTGGTCTGGGTCAGCTGACTTGGCTCACGGGGCTTGTGCTGCGGGGGTAGGCTGGAGCAGGAGTTCTGGGACCTTGCATGGGGAGAAGGTGGCCCCAGAGCGTGAGCTCCAGCCCAAGCCAGCACGTCTACACAGCAATTTTACAGCTCCACAGCCCCATGAGCCTGAGTCAGCTGAGCTGGGCCAGCTGCAGGTCTTTTATTCCAGTATAGACATTTCTGATGACAAGGCACTCAAAGACCCAAATACATATTTTATTTATGATCACTTTAAATCATAAATCACAACCAGGAAATTGACATGCGGAGCAGCACTGAGAGTATATGTCCTTTCTTATCCATAAGTAATCTGATAAATATATTTCTAATTAGTTTTTGCAGTGTAATTTGATTAACTATGTTGGTGGCTGTTTATAACTGTGTAAGTAATTTCTTTTGCAGAAAATGAAATTAATAAACCATTCCTAACCACTTGTAACCGTTGCTTTCTTTTTGACAAGGCTGTTCTTGTCAGAAACTAACCCTTTTAGGATTTATTGTGTTAACCAGATCTGCCTCTTTTTAAACTCCTCTGCCCTGCAGGCCAAGTCCAACTCATTTTTGCTCCTATGTATTCCTGCTAATTTAATAATTATGCATTGCAAATTTGGATGGCCTTAATCTAATTACTGGCCCATTATAAGGCATTCTTTAAGTGGATTCAGTGTGCTAGAGACAGTAGGGATGCTGTTTTTAAAAACATAATTGACTTATGTTCACAGATCCTTTAATTTGCTGCTGTTTTTCTTAAAATCATCACATTTCCATAGTTACCGAACAGCATGTCCCTCTTCTGAAATTGCTTATGTACCGTGGAGCCCAGAATTTTACAGACAGTAAAGTCATAGAATCTCAGGGTTGGAAGGGACCTTAGGAGGTCATCTAGTCCAACCCCCTGCTCAAAGCAGGACTACACACCTCATTTAGAACCAGAAGTTCACAATTAGGCGGCAGCAGCAGAGACAAAAAAAAAAAAAAAAAAAAAAAGCGCAAGTACGGTGTTAAAAGTAAACTAGTAAAAACTAAAGGGAAAGTTTTAAAAAAGGATGTAACAAGGTAAGGAATGAACACCGCCGCCCGGAGATGCTCCTGACAGACTAGCCCAGACCTATGTAGCAAGCCAGGACTTTTCAGCGCTAGCATGAGTGTCCGACCATGTATTTAGTTATTGTTACGGCAGGCAGCACCAGGGGGTGCTGTTATGATCTCCCGCATTCTTTTTCTTGGTGTGGGAGCAAGTTTTGACAATTGGGAAGACTTGCTGCATGTTTTTAGTTTGGGGTTATGCCCAGTTGCGTGTAGAGGCAGCTTTGGGTGAGAGGGAACTGTGCAAGCAGCACTAGAGTTCAATTCAAGCCCAAGGCAGAGAGCAGAGACAATTCTTGAGGCAGTATCACTCCCTGAAAACCAGACATTGATGTGGGGCTGAGATTCCTGGGGAAGGGATTGTTTTGGGTGTTCTCTAGCCATCTTATTTCAGGACTAATGGATGAGTAAATAAAAGAAGGCACACTTGGAATGTACCTAGACTCCACGACACTCCTCCCCTGGAAGCTAACCTGCCAGGGCTCAGATATCTGCTACAGCTTGACAGAGGGCTGACATGGGTGTCAGAAGACGAGACAATGATATTTACAGTGAGATGCTGTAGTGTCTAAAGGTGACTCACATTTAATTCCCCCCGCTTCCCGCTAACACTTGCTGGAGAAAGACAGAACAGGGAAGCGGGGATACTTACTGTCTGCAGAGGGAAGTGGGGGTAGGGAGAGTCTGGTCTTTCCTGCCAGCTACCCACAATTTGGGGCTGCCTCTCCAGGTTCCCTGAGCTGCTGGTGCAGCAGGGACTGGAACCTGCATCACCAGAGAAGTATAACCGAGTGGCTACTGCGGAGTCTCTCATTCTCTCCCTGGCTCAATGAATATTTAAGTATTCCCACACAAAGTGGAACAGCTTCAACAAGACAGCTTGAGAGAGACCCACCCCGACATGCCCTATGATCTAGTGGCTAGGACACTCCCTGGGGAGGTGTGAAACCTGGGTTTAAGTCCCTGCTCCATATTAGGCAGAGAGAGGATTTGAACCTGGGTCTTCCAATATCCTGGATGAGTGCTCTAGCCACTGGGCAATTAGGTATGGAATGTGGGGGGAAGAGGGAATCACTTCTTCCTCAGAGCTTGATCTGGTAGGTGTGCTGTAAGGCAGCCTCCGAACACACTTTCCCAATAGGCCCCACAGGTGAGATAGGCAGGGGAATGTCTAGTTTGAGGATTGTGCTGGGGCTTGGGCATCAGGACATAGGAAGCCTTGCTCATGCCCAACAGCAGAAATTTAGATGCCTTGGGAATGTAGGCGCCTATGGGGTTAGGCAGCAGCTAAGCAGAATTTTGAAAATCTAAATTTGGAAGTTAGATTTGCATAATTTTTGCATAATTTTTGCAAATCTAGACATATGGGGCTTGAATAAAACCGAGTCAAGCCAAAGGCTTAATATCCACACACTCTTGGCAACATTTTCCACAGTATTCAACCAGTTCATTATTCTCCTCATTCTACTTCAGTGGCATATTGGTAGCTTTTGGGAATCCCGTTTCTCAGTTCCCATTTACTTGCACTTGGGTTTTGCTGAGGTGGTTAAACATTCGGCCTCTTCTGTCTAGTTTGACTTCAGTAAACTGAGCTCTCTGCAAACACCACGAGGTCAATGTGCTTCCATTGTTTGCTCTCTTGTCCTTTTGGACTGTTTAGACAGCATGCTCCCCATACCCAATAATGAGATAAACCCCACTTTTAAATAACTGTAAAGTGCTTGGGCTGATTCAACCCTTTGAACTCTTCTGGCATGAATCAGCTATGTACTAAAGTCACACTCCAGAGCCAACTGCACAGACAGAACCAGTCTTTACAAATATATTTAAAAGGTGGAAATAAATTGTTGGACAAAACATGAACATGCAGGATGTGAGGAGGTAGTAGAGAGTTGGTGAGACCCTAATGCAAAGTGCATATGTGGTTGGTTGTGGAATGGCCCCGTGTGGCTGACAAGCCCTGATGTAACAACATACACTGATTTCAATGGGAACTGGATTGGGACCCAAGAATGCTAGTGTGACGCAGTAGAAAAAGGGAGGTGACTGTCTGCACTAATGTCACACAACTGTGATAAATCTTGTACAAAGCACGCCTTGTAAGGGGTCATTGGGAAGGTTATAAATTGCTAAGTATTATTATTCTGTTGAAATGTGTGTATCATCATTGTGTATAAAGTTATGAAATTTTACTGTATGCACATTACTAAACATGTGTTCCTGGGTAACACCCACAAGACAGATTTACATCAAGACTAGCCAGCCATGTGTTGATGGGCCATTAAAGGAGAATCAACTCTTCCAGTGGGCCCCTCTAGAGGACGCCTCAGAGAGCACATGGACAATGGATGCCCATGACTCAGCAGGACAGGTAGAACATGTGATCCATGACTCCATGTTTAAGCCAGTACTTTTCCATGCAGATGGACTAGGGGTATTAATTGGAGATAGTGACATCACCTCCTTGCCTCTTTCCTACCCCATATCTCTGGACTGTGATTTCTGACAAACGGAGCTTTGAACAATGGCTTGAGGACCCCAATCTTTTGGGTGAATCAGAGAGACTCATTACAAGCTAGCAGATTCAACATCACTACTATTATCCTGATCTACAAGCTCTGAAATCAGCTGTAATGTATATGATTCACTGTAACCTTTTAATAACTCTCTTCTCTTTTTTATATCAATAAACCTTTAGTTTTAGTTTACTAAAAGATTGACTACCAGCATGGTTTTTGGGTGAGATCCTGAAGTATATTTTGACCTAGGGTAAGTGGTTGGCTCTCAGGAGCTGGAAGAGCCTAATATATGTGATTTCTGATTTAATAATCATTTATCACAGAAGTCTGGTTTGTATGAATGGTGCATGAGGGACTGGAGGTCTGAAAGGGACTGTCTGTGGCTTTACAATAACTTGTATAGTAATTTGGAAGCACACATTTGTTACTGGCTTGGTGAAGTCTTATGACGGAGAACACCACCTGTTTGAAGTATATGCCGTTTTCTGGCAATCTAACCTGAAATTGGCACGACAGCTGATTTTAAAGATTTCCCTGGACAGAGAAGTGTCTCTCTCATATTCTTGTAGGCCTCAAACCTGCAAACACAAACTCATGCATGACTTGAGGACAATGCTTACATGCATTGAACTCAATGGGGCTACACACTTGCTCACAGTGAAGCATGTGTTGAAGCCCTTTGTGGGTCAGGGCCCTTGTGGGTAAAGTCACACATGTGCATGATCCTGCACAGGCTTAAGGCCTTAAAGTTTCAGTCACCAAACTGAAATAGCTGTTGAAAGAATGAGGAAAGCAATATTAAGGGAAGAAGAAAACTAGTTGCAAGCTCATACAGGGATAAAAATGAATCATGAGGTAACTATCGCCTTCAGTGGAGTTACACGAGGGGTGAATTTAAATAAATCTTTTTTAGAAAAAGAAATTAAAGTAAATCACTTAAATTTGGGGAAGAAAAATCTGAGAGAGCTTGTGGGGGTGGGAATGGAGGTGAGGGGCAGAGGGAGAAGGGTATTAAGGTATTCTCCCTTCCAAAGGCTCCAATTCAACATCTGCATATTGAAAAGCACTGAAAACAAAGAAAAGAAACCACCGTAAGGGATCTATTTTTCTGTCAGTACCAGGTATTTACATGGGATGAGTTATGTAATATTTGTAAAGTGTTTTTAAGATGGAGGAGTGATAGGTATTAATTCAAACTAACGCAAATGGGGAGTCTCATCCTCACAAGTAGGTTTGCACATATCACTGTGATTGGAGCCATACAAGATAAACACATGTGAATTTTCAGTGCATTAACAGGAAAACCGTCCTCTAAACAATATATATCTGGGTGTTCTCAAGAGCTTCAGAATATGTGGCTGAGTGGGCTTCTCTTAATGCAACCCAGCTAAATGCTGAAGCCCTGTTTGTGAATCCTTCACTTGCACTAGCCGGTAGTTCCAGATTAGTCAATAGGACCACACAGGGAATTGCTCTCCACTGTGAGTAAGGGGTTCACAGTCTGGCCCTGTGTAGAAACTGCAGGAAGCCAGACTAGGGAAGCCAGTAACCTAGAGCACTGATTACACAACACTGTTTGTACTTTCTGTGGGCACTGTACGTTGATTTTTTTCCTTTTCATACTTCATTCATGACCAAACACTGGGCAGAGCACCATTCGGTTGCACCTGATTAAAATTAATCCAAAGCAAATTGCTTTAAATATTGGTTTTGTGTTTCTCTTGTAGTCCCTTGGGACTGCTACTTAGAATTATTCAAGCTTCTGGAAAGATATTTTGTGCATTTATTGAGATTCGAGAAGCTCCACATCCCCTCTTTGTGTGTACACAGGTGTTAAGAACTCAGGCCCAGATCCTCAAAGAGATTTTGGTGCCTAACTCCCACTAATTTGATGGGAGTTAGGAACCTACAACCCTTTGGGGATCTGGTCCTCAGAGCCTGATTCTGTGAAGTGGAGCACCTCCTGTAAAGTGCTGAATGGCCTTAGGCTGAGCTTCAAAAAGGTGTTTAAATATCTACCATCCATAGAGGTAGGTGACTAGATACCAGCAAGAGTTTTGACAGACATATGGCAAGGATACTGAAATTCATATTCAGACACAACACTGGCTTGCTGCCTCAAAGAAATGGTATTTTAATGGCATCACAGTAGTGAGCAGTTCAGTCCTGCCAACCTCAAAGGATTAAAAAGAGTAGTGAGCCTGATTAAAAAGTGATAACCCAGACTAAAACACATGATTTGATGGTATATT
The DNA here is from genome assembly GCA_033296515.1 of Macrochelys suwanniensis. Classification (NCBI taxonomy): domain Eukaryota; kingdom Metazoa; phylum Chordata; order Testudines; family Chelydridae; genus Macrochelys; species Macrochelys suwanniensis. The sequence continues at coordinate 17,805,910 of CM065779.1, read as the reverse complement.
TTAAATCTAATGATTTTGGGGGGCAATCTCATGATTTTTTAAACTTTCCTCTACTTCTCTGCTAATGTGTGGGATAATTTCCGGTTGAAAGACCCACCTTTAATACACCCACTCTTTCTCTCTTCCTGGCTTCACTTACCTTCTCCTCATGCCCTAAAACATCAGAACCTCCATTCATTTCCTAGTACTCTCTTGGGTCTCCAACTTTCCCTCCTTCCACATCTCAACTGCTCGCAAAGAGGCCATGTGCCCTGGTAACAGTAATGACTGGACTGTAACCCAGAACTCATTTCACATGGGTTTTTCCAGTGGCTAGCAGACAACAGTGACATTTGATAACTTTCTAACTGGGCCAGAACTGAATTGCTACCCAGAGGCTCTGTCTCATTATCAATAACCTAAGTCATCCAATGTCCACATCCCACCACTTCTAGTGATTTAGAACAGACATCCTTTACTGCAGTAAATCAGCAACAGAGCTGGGGAGTGACTTTTGTTATCACTTTAATATATTCCCAGAAGATATAAATTGTGCAAAACAGCAAAAAGCCACACAGTTTCATTCTCTGGTGGGTTTGACCTCATTTCTGCTAGAAAAATGGAAAAACTTGAGGGCATCTTCATCAGAACAAGTGTAAAATAAACTCTAAACACAGGATACTGGCAGCCATTATTCATTGATCATGCCAGATCTTGGAATGCCTCTATTTTAGCCACAAAGGGTCAAGAAAAAGGCTGTAAACGTTAATGCTCTCCAAGGCTTGGTCCTTCACTGGATCTATAGATTTAATTATACTTAAGTGGTTGTGTTGGCAATTTTGTTCACAGCTGCTGGCTGAAGTGCCATGTCTGAAGTGAACTGAAGTGAACTGTCTGAAATGCTGTACATGGAGGTTCATAGGAACTGAGATATCGTAGGGGAATCTGGGGAAATTCTTCGTGCCCAATGGTTGCCAGTGTGGGCCATCTGAACGTTGGTCATTATGAGGTTTCTGGTCACTCAGATGGTAGAGGAGAGTCTGCGAACATCTCTCCATCCCTGTTCGGTAGCAGCCTGGGTGATCTAAAATGGTGGCTGTGTTGACCACAGCGCCCTGGAGCTCTAAACAATCCCAAAATGTATGAGAACTCCCCTTCTGCCCTATTCCCCCTCCTGCTGCTCCAGGACTTCTCCACCCAGAACTCAGCAGTACTCCCTGACCGCCTCCACCCTCACCAGCTCCTTCATGTCCATTTTTGGATCCAAAAGATGGACTCTGAGTCAGTTCACACTGACCCTTTATACCAAAAGCCCTTTTGTCTCCTGGGCCTCTTGTACATGGGACTGAACCAATTCCCTCCAGGGCATGATACTTTTCCAGAGTCGTTTCCCTGTCCTGGGATTTGCAGTAATCACCCACTGATTTTAGTCCTGGGAAGAAGTTTGGTAACCCTTCCTCATGGAGCTAGAATACAATTGCTAGCTCACCCAGATACATATGACATTTATAGAGACCCAAATTTATGAATAATCCCTGGGCCCACAGCATCTGGCACATCTCAGTTAATAGCCTTGTGAAGTTTCCATGCTTCCAAGGTCTCACATCAGTTACACGTGTCTCATACGTTTCCCTTTCTCATGCCACGAGACTGTGTTACCCATGTGTAAGGGGGTCGGACTCACCCCTACGGCGCCTCCTGCTGGTTTCTACGGGAATTAGCTCATCCAGCTCCAGAGCGCCCTCTGCAGGCTGGTGATCCGCCTGACCGCTCTGGCCCCGTGTCCCTCCCAGGACCCGGTACCCCTTTCTCTGGGGTGCTGCCCCCCCTGGCAGTACCTCCTCAGTCTGGGTCTCCCCACCCTGGGGAACCCCCAACCCACTATCCCCACTTTGCCTCAGTATACAGCTACTGCCAGTCCCCATCTAGCCCCATGCAGCGGGGCAGAATGCAGTGTAAGCCACTCATCATAGGCAAAGGGGGCTTGGACCTGCTGCCTCTGCCTACCCATGGGCTGCCCCTGCAACCCCAGTACCTGGTCTGGCCTTACCAGGCTTGCAGCCTGGGGTTTTCTTAGGCCAGAGCTCCCCGGCTCCCTTAGCCTTTCCCCCAGCCCTGCTCCACTTCCGGTCCCTGCTTAGCTCCTGGCAGCCAGGCCCTTGAAAGCAGAGAGAGACTCTCTGTTCCTGGCTCACTGCCCACTTATAAGGGCCAGCTGAGCCTTAATTGGGGAGTGGCCCCAGCTGAGCCTGCCTTTCCACTCCAGCTCCAGCCCTCTCCTGGGCTGTTTCAAGCTCCTCAGAGCCTGAGCGGGGTGCCACCCCGCTACACCACATTAGCGGAAAATTGTATTAGCTCACATCGGTCAAACGTGAACTTTAGTTGGGTAACTTTCCCAAGGGGAAATGGCTAGCTAATGTAATCTTCCCTAATATCAGCCATGTATCATGCGTCTGTTCGACTTCCTCAGGCGCCATCCACCTCCACTCATTAACCAGCACTTCTCATCTGTTACAATCAGAAGTCAATTCTTGACTGGCATTATGAATAGGGTGACCTTACTTCCCTATGCTGCATACGGGACACCGGTAAAATTACTCATATTCACGCAAGTTCAACGGCAATCAATCAATCAGAACTATGCAGTACAAACATTCAAACTAACATCAAGTTGACTGAGCCCCTGTTAAGAAGAAATACTGTGTAGCTGGATTCTTTTTATTTACCTTCTTATCTTTAAGGCTTTAGGGTTCACATGGAGGGGTGACACCCTCCCTTCCCCACAGGGAGAGGTGACACACACTCCTGTACACTTTGCTCACAGAGGGCGGGTGACCGACCAACGCGACCTTCCCTGCCCGGGGCTCGCCGCCATCCATGCCTGGCTGGGCCCCTGGGACGGACCTGCCTCTCCTGGTACCACGTCTTTCCAAGGCAACATGTGGGTGGGGGGCACACAGGGTCACATGCCCCCCACCCCAGATTTCTGCCAGGGTTCACACCAGAATGTGGCAGGACCCGGGGTGGGGTGGGTGAAGCGGGTGCTGTAGAGTCTGCAGGATTGGGGTACAAACAGGCTGGAAATTGCTTTCCCCACCCCTGCCACTCCAGAGCTTAGCTGAGGGGCAGAGAGGCTTCCCCGTGCCAGCGCCATGTGCAGGGCGTTGGCACACGCAGGGCTTGGCTCCTCCTGGCCACACCCTGGGCCAGGGGTCTTGGGGTTTCCTGGGGCTCCAGAGGCAGTGAAGGGTGGGGAGGGTGGGAGGAAGGCGTCTGCTGGCCAGCTGAGCGCTCCGACTAAGGGCTGGTTCCCCGCACAGTGGCGGGGAGATATGGAGGAGCAGCAGGGTTGTGGAGGGTAAAGGGGCAAAGCAGGGAGAGGACATCAAGAGGGGGAGCATGTAAAGGGCCGGTGGGTGGGCAGCAGAGGCGACACATAACCGGTTGCCATCTGGTGCCTGCCCACACTCACCGGCCACCGCAGCACTGAGGGCGCAGCCAGGGCTGGTCAGAAAAGGCGGGGGGGGGGGGGGGGTGCTGGCTGAGAGCTGGCATGCAGCAGGGGCTGCACTGACAGACCAGCAGGGGGAGTGGCCGGCCCCGTGCGCTACAGCTTTGCCCCACCACTAGCCTTGCATGCCCACCCCCATCGTCAGTCACTGGACCCCCCCACAACTCACTGATAGGTGGGCGGGCAGGGCCAGCAGCAGGACCTGCCAGGACTGATGGGGGAGGGGGTGGAAGAGACAGAAAATATGGGACAATTTGCCCATTTGTAATAAAAAGTTGGGACACCTGCAGGAGGTCTTAAATACGGGACTGTCCCTTTAAAAACAGGACATCTGGTCACTCTAATTATGAACCGCCACGGAAGGCCCTCCAGCGCGGCTCAGGATGCTATGAAAGCCAACAGAGGTGTATTCCCTGAAGCAACTGGAAGGCACAATTGATTTTCCTGTGTTTGTACTGAGGAGCTGTAATGCTCCCCCCCCCCTCATTGTATCTGTAAGCCCAGCTATTTCCCCAGTGAATTCAGTCTGCTTTTAAGGTAATTATTGCTGTAGCATTGTCCAGGTCTGAGACTGCTGAGAGGAACTACTATCACGGAAAAAAAAATACATCTTCTTTAAAATAAGGAGACTACTATTTTTTAATATAATCTTTGTTAGAGATTAAATGGTTAGATAAGCCTCTTAAGCACTTCCGTAAGTCACTGAAGTGGAGGAGAGAGTGATGGAATAAATTAACGTGACCATTCTTTTCATGAGCGGTAAGTGCTCTTTGGGCGTTGAGTGCACTGAACGTTATATGAATCATTTGTGCCTTATCTCTGGGCTCTTGAGATGGACATCTCTGTAAAATCCCTCATAGGATACGAGAGGAAGCCAAGGATCAAGCTGTGAACATAATATTTAGCAATATTAGGCAGTGGAAACAGATGCCGTCTGCTATTAAAAAAAAAATCCTTGCTTGTTCTTTCTATTTCATTCACTGTGAAATGCTCCCTGTACCAGCCTGCTTCTAAAGAGAACTGTACTAAAGCCAGGTTTTCCACCCTGTATCCAATGGGGGGTCTATTTGGCTCTGAGGTTGATGGATCTCAGCAGCTACAATTTCAGCTGCTCACAACTTAGTTTAGAAAATTCTGTTTCAGTGTTGCCAACCCTATGCTGTAGGGAAGGAATTTCCCTGCAACAGCATATTAAGACATCTTGGGAGTTTTCTCCTTGAGCGGGGATTGTATGTTTCAACCCTATCCCTTGCAATCAACTTCTAGCAGTTAGAACCATAGAAGTCAAGGGTTGGAAGAGACCTCAGGAGGTCATCTAGTCCAGCCCCCTGCTCAAAGCAGGACCAACACCAACTACATTATCCCAGGCAGGGCTTTGTCAAGCTGGGCCTTAAAAACCTCTAAGGATAGAGATTCCACCACCTCCCTAGATAACCCATTCCAGTGCTTCATCCTCCTCCTTGTGAAACAGTGTTTCCTAATATCCAACCTAGACCTCCCCCACTGAAACTTGAGACCATTGCTCCTTGTGCAGGACTCTGCATTTGTCCTTGTTGAACCTCTTCAGATTTCTTTTGGCCTAATCCTCCAATTTGTCTAGATCACTCTGGACCCTATCCCTACCCTCCAGCATATATACCTCTCCCCACAGCTTAGTGTCATCTGCTTACTTGCTGAGGGTGGAATCCATCCCATTGCTGAGTGAGGAGTCAGGTATTGCTGAACTTTTTGTTTTTTTCTATTTTTATGAAGTATTTTCCCAAAGCTTTCCCATTAGAGACTTTTCTGAGTCTCTTAACTCACACCATATCCTGTAGCCTTGATCCCTCCTGATCCTTCCTTTATTAAAAATAAAAAAATCCCATGCTCTCCTTTTCTGTTGCAATCTTGGATTCCCCAGAAATTATTCCTCAGAAACTAGTTTATCTTCTGAGTAGCACAATAAACTTCCCCATACATAATGCTATGATGGATGGTAGAAGTCTATTGCTTATTCCTCCCACCCACCCCTATTCTACTTACTCCTATGCTCATCTTTGTGAGCACAAAGGGCCAGATCCTACCAGGAAGTCCATGGGAGTTGAGGGTACTCAGCATTTTGCAATCTGAGGACAACTTTCTGGGCTAGGGAGACGCCTGGGGAGATATTTTTAAACACTATTAATAGCAGCAACCCCCACCCCCACTCCAAATAGGATTTTCAAGGTCAAACTTTGGACAGTTGGATCTGTGAGATGGCACTTATCAGGCAGTAGAAAGAAGTATTCTTATTGGAACTGCAATATAATATGAATAATATTTTAGAAAAATGCTGGGCCTTGCATATTAAGTATTGCAGTCTCTGGATACCATAACACTATCACATTTTTATGATCTGCAAAGTTATATCTTTGTGTATTTTATTAACTTTAGTGTCTTTTAATAAGGGAATTAAGGACATTGATACTTTTACTGTGCTTTGCAGCTAAAAGTCAGAATTTTTAATTTGAGGTCTTTCCTTAGGGAATATAAATGAAAAAGGATATTGAAGCATGAGAATTCCCAGGGCACTGAATCACATCCAGAATGTGGCAGGAGCAGCTTAGGCAGATTTATAGTTCCCTTCTAGTTGTATTTCTCATAACTTAGAAAACATGAGACAAGATATTCCCATCTCATGTATGAAAATCTGCAGCAGCGGTCAAGTAGAGGAAATCTCCGCAAGACTCCCCCCAGAGAGGTTTCCCTTGTGCTCTCCCACACAGACCCCTCAAGAGGCGGGGCTTGTCCCACCATGATCAGAACCAGGGGGCATGCTCACAAACCTGGCAGATCCCCAGGGGTCCACACAGGTCCCGGAAGGGTCCACAAGAAGCCAGTGCTAAGGAGCTCCATATCATAGAATATCAGGGTTGGAAGGGACCTTAGGAGGTCATCTAGTCCAACCCCCTGCTCAAAGCAGGACCAATCCCCAATTTTTGCCCCAGATCCCCAAATGGCCCCCTCAAGGATTGAACTCACAACCCTGGGTTTAGCAGGCCAATGCTCAAACCACTGAGCTATCCCTTCCCCCCTTCTGGTTCCTTGGCAATGGAGATTCACCAGAGACATTTATTATTTTTATTGCAGAGTGAATTAAGGCCCAGTCAGGGACAGGGCCCGCGATTGTAGCAGGGCCGGCTCTAACGTTTTTGCCGCCCCAAGCAAAAAAAAAACCAAACAAACCCCAAACACCGCCCTGCCGAAACAAAAAAACCACCCCCCCACAACGCCCGCCGAAACAACCTCCTCCCGCCTCTCCCACCTGGAGAGCCAGCGGGGAGCACGGCACACCCGCAGCCCCACTGCCCCGGCCGGGGCGCCGGTGGGGAGCACGGCATGCCCGCGGTCCCGCTGCCCTGGCTGGGGCGCCGGCGGGGAGCGTGGCATGCCGCCCCGCTCCCCCGGCGGCCAGCGGGGAGCGGGCCCTGGGGGGGAGGGCGGAATGCCCGCCGCCCCGCTCCCCCGGCGGCCAGAGGGGAGCGGGCCCTGGGGGGAGGGCAGAATGCCCGCCGCCTCGCTCCCCTGGCGGCCAGCGGGCCCCAGCGGGGAGGGCGGAATACCCGCCGCCCCGCTCCCCCGGCAGCCCGTGGGGAGCGGGCCCTGGGGGGAGGGCGGAATACCCGCTGCCCCGCTCCCCCGGCGGCCAGCGGGGAGCGGGCCCTGGGGGGAGGGCGGAATGCCCGCCGCCTCGCTCCCCTGGCGGCCAGCGGGCCCCAGCGGGGAGGGCGGAATACCCGCCGCCCCGCTCCCCCAGCAGCCCGCAGGGAGCGGGCGGCCAGCGGGGAGCGAGCCCAGCAGAGGGCGGAATGCCCGCCGCCCCGCCCCGCCCCCCTGCCTGGAGCGGAAGAGTTTTGTTTTGTTTAAAAAAAAACAACAAAAAAACAAAACCCTGAGCTCTGCCCCGCCCGCAGGTGCTGCCTCAAGCACGTGCGTGGTGGGCTGGTGCCTGGAGCTGTCCCTGGATTGTAGGTGCTGTAGAAAACAAGACAGACCCTGCTTTGCAGAGCTTACAAGCTGTGCTCTCAGATGACTCCTGGCTGCAGCAGGCCCTAGTACCCTGTGTAAAATTTGCAGGGCTCCACAGAACTGTACGGCCATAGATTCAGGTACCTAACACCTCTCTAGGGGCCAACTCCTGCTTCCATTGACTTCAGGGGTGCAGGATCAAGACCCAGGCCCGGATTTAGAAACAAGTCCCTATTCAGGAAAGCATTTAAGCACCTACCGAAGTTCCATTAAAAGTCTATAGGGCTGATGCACATGATTAAACATGTGCTTTCCTGAATTGAAGCCCAAATCCTTAGAGGAACAGCTGGTTGTACTTGAGGTGCTTTACAATCAGGTGATCCAGTGTTTTACTGGGAAGAGAGGCTACGTAGATCAGAAAGGGAAAGTATCACAATTGCTATGCCACTGCTATTGCTGGTTTGGGTTGGCAGGCTGGTGGTAGCTACTGAAAGGCATGCACTGCCTGAATCATAGAATCTCAGGGTTGGAAGGGACCTTAGGAGGTCATCTAGTGCAACCCCCTGCTCAAAGCAGGACCAATCCCCTGCTAGCATGTAACCACCATGGGGGGAAAAATCAATATTTGTCTCAGTCAGGAAGCCCCTGCTAGGGTGTAAAAGCCGTGTGTCTTCTACAGGTTACCCACTTAAAAACAGCTATCACAAAGTGAGGAGACAAAATCCCCCCTTGGGTGTGTGTTTTAATTTGTTGTTGTTGAATTAGTTGTAAAAGCAAGCACAGCAGAAGGAACTGAAGTATGCAACAATGCTGTCTGGTCATACTTATCACAGACAGTTGTTACAGCAGAAAATGGGAGGGAAAGGAGACAAAGAAAAGCAGGAGTCAAGGTCACAAAAAACCCAAAAGCAAACAAGGAAGAGATGGCTGAATTTGGGGGGGGAGGAGGACAAGAGAAGCAGATTGGTTCAGTTGTTTATGGTCAGTGTAACAAATGAAGGATATTGACATTGTCTAATGCAGGGGTTCTCAAACTGGGGGTCGGGACTCCTCAGGGGATCACGAGGTTATTACATGGGGGTCATGAGCTGTCAGCCTCCAGCCCAAACCCCGCTTTGCTTCCAACATTTATAATGGTGTTCAATATATTAAAAAGTGATTTTAATTTATGAGGGGAGGGGGGTCGCACTCAGAGGCTTGCTATCTGAAAGGGGTCGCCACCAGTACAAAAGTTTGAGAACCACCGGTCTAAGGAGTTTCACATGACTTGAAATTGATTAGTCACCCGTCTTTCACTGCAACAAACAGAGACCATATCTCCAAGAGTCTTTAAGATGATTTGAGGATATACACACAAGGGAGATGCCATGCTGAATTCTAGCCTGTTAACATGTTCCCATAGAGTTTTAACTTAAAAGTGAAAGGTCGGGGCTGGGTTCCTCCTAAAGTGTCATTTATAGTCACAGACACGGGGTGGGTGGGTGCGTATAATAGGCCGCGGGAGGCTCTGCCTCCCCTGGCGCTTGCTGCTGCCACTGGATGTCAGGTTTGGCAGGAGGAAGTTTTTGCTTTATTATGCCCCAGGCAGGTTCCGGGGCCTCTGAAGAGGCGGTACATGCTAGTCAGCTTCCCAGGTTCATCAGTCATCTCCCAGGACTCCAGAGAGTGATGACTGATGAACCCAGGAAGCTGAGTAGCACATACCACCTCCTCAGCCTCCCCGGAACCTGCCTGGGGCGTATCAAGAGCTCAGGTTCTTCTTGGGGAAGTTATGCTGTGCCTCTTCCCGGGCAGCTCGGGTCTGAGGAGGGGACGGGACGGGTGGGGAGGTGCAGCACAGCTGCAGCTGGCCTGGGGCTCCTGCGGGGAAGTGGGGGGGCCCAGGGTTCCTCCAAGCAGGTGTGTGTGTGGGGGGTCTCGGGGCTTTGGCCAGCCAGGGGCTCCCCTGGCTGAAGCGGGGCACGCTTAGCGCTCCTCTGGGCAGGGGAGGTGGGGAGGCTTGTTGCTCCAGCTGTGGGGGAGGGGCGGGGGGTGTCTCAGGGCTCTGGCTGTGGGGGGATGTGGGCAGAAGGGGCAGAGCTGGCAGCTAGCCTCCCCAAAAGGGGGGGCTCCACCTGCCACCCACGGTCAGTTAAATGCAAGGGAAAGGGGAAAGGTGAGAAGGAGGCTGGGCATAGTTCAAACATTAAACATCAGGCTGGGGGGAAGCTGATAAGATTTGAAGCCCAGAGCTCGGTTGCACTGTAGATCCAGGTACTCCTCTTGGTTTTGTGGGGGTGTTGCAATAAGATAAAGTACTAGAGCTGGTCAAATACCTCACTATTCCCTTGTTCAAAACCCAAATTCACCTTGACTGTGTTTGCACAATGTGTGTGTTTGCTTTCTGCAAATATTAGCTAACAAGTTCACTAGCAGGAATATTGATGAAACAGTGAACATTAAGAATATTCATGAAAAGTGAATTGAAAAATAAGTAGTCACATCGGAAATCCGGGGAAATAAAAACTATTCCATGTGACCTACGTGTCCAATCAAAGCCAACTGATAGCCCAAATGTTGAGGTCAATATGCCAAGGAGTATTCAGCGTATAAATCTGAACAAGTAAACTCAAGAAAAATCTTTAACTATTTGTGGGCAATTCAAATTAAAAAAGAGAATAAATGTCTGATAAGTTTGTGACTATAATTTATTACCCCAGCTCTATAACAGGAATCCAGAGGTCAGGTGGACAACTGCTAAAATCTGTGATCCAAACTGATCTATAAAAGCCAGTGATCAATTCTACATTTGGGGAAGCAGTATTGCCCCAGGCTGACAAACCAAACCATAAAGACTCTACAGAATCTATTCGAGTCCATTGCGTCTCTGTGCTTTAAAGCTGCTCCAAATTGATTGACTAACACTAGGTACATTAATAGCAAAAGTTATCATAGATTCATGCAAATATATCAAATTACATATTAGTTGTATTAAAAGGTAGTACTATCGGCCCCAAACATAAGCTGGTTAAATTAAATTCAGGCATTCATGTACTTGACTGAATAATTATCATAATAGTAATTTAATTTTTAAATGTTTTATCATTTTAAATGAATAAAAACCAAACTACAGCAGAAGTTATACAGAGAATTGTATTTCATTTTCTGGATAAAAGTTAATGAATGACAGAAAATGACATTCTGATAAGTAAGCTGGAGAAATGGTGGAACTACCATTAAATGGATAAATAATTGGTTAAACCACAAACAGAGAGAAACTATTCATGGAAGGATGTCAGATTGGAAGGAGGTCTCAAGTATGGTTCCAGAAGGGATCTGTTCTGGGTCTGGTGTTATTTGATATCTTTATTAATGACCTGAATGTAGGAAGAGAGAGCTTACCCATCAAATTTGCAGATGACAAAGCTGGGGGGGGAGGGGTGGGATTGGAGGGGAAAGTTGCCAACATTTTGGAGGATAGAGTTAAAATTCAGAGGGATCTTGATAAATCGGAGAATTGGGCTATCGACAACAACATGACATTCAGCAAAGACAAAATGTAAGGTGCTACACTTAGGGAAGAAAAAACAAATGCACAAATACAAAGTGGGGAATAACTGGCTTGGCAGCAGCACTGCTGAGAAGGATGTGGGAGTTGTGGTGGATCACAACCTCAAAGTCAATCAGCAATGCGATGCTGTTGCAAAAAAAAGAAAATGCAATTTTAGGTTGCATTAACAGAGGCATGGCATGCAAGTCACGGGATGTGATAGTACTGCTCTGCTAGGCGCTGGTTAGGCCTCACCTGGAGTACTATGTCCAGTTTTGGTCATCACTGTATGGAAAGGATATAGAGAAACTGGAAAGGACCCAGAGGCGAGTGACAAAGATGATCAAAGGGATGGAATGCAAGTCATATGTGCAAAGTCTGAAGGAACTGGATATATTTAGTTTGGAAAAGAGGAGATAAAGGGGGAACGTGATAGCTGTCTTCAAATACTTGAAAGGCTACCATAAAAAGATGGAGAAAAGTTGTTCTCTCTTGCCACAGAGGGCAGGACAAGAGGCAATGGGTTCAAACTACAGCGTAGCAGATTTAGATTAAATCTCAGCAAAAACTTCCTAACTGCAAGAACAGTAGGACAATGGAACAGACACCTAGGGAGGTCGTGGAAGGTCCTTCACTGGAGGTTTTCAAAAGGAGGCTGGAGAGCCATCTGTCTTGGATGGTTTAGACACAACAAATCCTGCATCTTAGTAGAGGGTTAGACTAGATGGCCCTTGTGGTCCTTCTAACCCTATGGTTCTTTGAAAAGGCAACAAAAATAAAGAGAGACAGAAGAAAAGGAGGTGAGAGGGCACTGGAAGAAATCAGAAGCCAACCCACCAATTCATTCCTATAAAATCTGCCTATATGTCAGTGAACTTATCTCTATCATTTTTATTACAGAATGAGATTCTTTCCATTGCTGCTGGCGTAGCCATATCAGCAGGGGCCGTGTCAGCCTCTTCCTGCCTGGGGGGCTGAGGTGGGCCTTAGTCCCCCTCCCCACCTTGCCACAAGGCCCCACCCCCTGCTCCTCTTCTCCCCCTGAGGTCCCACCCTTGCCTGACTGGAGGCTGGAAGCTAGAACCAGGCAGTGTGTGGCGCTGCCCTCGGGGAGTGGGGAGCAGGGACCGTGTGGGGCAGTGGGGCTCAGGAGCCCAGGCCAGAGCCTGTCAGTTCGGGCTGCTGTGGGGAGCCCTGGACAGCGTATCCCAGCAGACGGGGACACGGGCTGGGGGTTGCTCTTGGGCACCTGCTGCTGCTGGAGCTAGGTGCCAGGCCAGCAGCTGCTGCTGCTCTCTCCACTCTTGGAGAGCAGCAGTTGCTTCAGTGTCTCTACAGGGGGAGGCCAAGACAAATTTTGAGGTGGCTATAGCCCCTGAAAGTCCCCCCCCCCCATAGCACTGCCCCTGCATATCTGTAAACCATTCTTCAATCACTGGTCTGGATTTTGATTTTCAGTATTGAAGAACATGCTTTTGAGCCACTATCAGCGGTCTGTACCACCTTAGCTTCTTGGGGTGGGGATGGGGGGAGAACCAAGATGGCACATGGGGTCTACTAACCCTCAAATTGCATGTTCTCCATTAAACATGCCAGATGACAGAAAAAAAAGCTAAATTTTACTTTTGACCTTTTGGGGCAAGTTCAGACTATATGAACCAAATTGTCACCCATTTCCTGACCACGCCACCATTTATTGCAAATGATATCTCCAGATTTAAGTAGTGTATAGGGGGGTCCAATGTATATGCCAGACAGTTTTCTGTGGAATTAATCAGAGGTACAAATCAAGAGAAGTACATCTTCTACTGGGTAATACTAAGTTCCAGTGTGTGGGAGCTATATTAATGGCTAATTCGTCACATCATCAGGTTCTTAAAAGCTTAGTATCAAGTTAGCAATGCTATATGCAGTTTTTTTCAAACAAATTTTAGAGGCTAGGCAGGGTTCTGACAAAAAAGGGGCTCAGGGGGATTTGAAGCAGCAATAGTGCTGGATTCATAATAGCATGTTTAAGTTGTATATATTACCACTCTTCTTTTGTTGTGCTGGTTAAAAAATAATTGGTCAATTAACCAGTCAAATATTGGTTAAACACCACCAAAAATGGTCAAATAATTTAAAGCACTAAGTTATTTAAATAAAGGAAGATTTGATGGTCTCCAATAGGCTTAGCTTTAGATACTTATGCCTAATTACTAAATATAAGTTAGTTAATGGAGTTATTTTAACTCAGAAAAATATGAAACAATGAAATGAAGTTCTAAAACATGAATGAATAATTACCTTTCTAGCAACGTTAAGCTAGCATTGAAATGTGAATATTATTCAAGACTGAACAGTTACAAAAGAAATAAAAACACATTTACTAACCATAAAAGAAAAGTAATTTGAAATGCACTTATGCAAGGTAGGCAGCATGCTAACTCTTCAAGCAGATTAATGGCTGCTCATCTTTTCTCTGTGTGTTTGGGAAGCAGCTTCAATGACTGAACCTTCCTCTCCTACATTACAAAGCCTATTTACATACAAAGTCTACAGGGGGATGGGAAGTCAGCAGGGAGACAAGACACCAGAGACTCAACCACATGGGATTATCCCGTCTCTGGGGGCAGATAATGAACTTTGGGGAATACAGGGAAAAGGCAAAAATACATCCTGTTATCCTGCACCAGGGAAGTAAACAGATCACTTACATTAATAGAAAAGGGATCTTAACCAGCCTTGGTTGAAAATGCTGAAAATGGCTTTGCATGGGATAAGACTGCTTTAGACACAAGGTTAGCCTAAGCTGAATTTAATCTCTAGAAAACGTGTAATGATTGTGTTCCATATATAACCCTTCTGTATCCTTTATTTTTATTCTCTCTTAAATCTCTGATAAACTTATAATTGTTTTTCACTATAAACATACCTTAGCGCTGTGGTATTGTACAAGGAGCTGACCCTGAATTGAATAATTGAAGCTGGTGTGTGTACTGTTCCTTTCGGGGACAGCATATATGGTATTACTGTGAGTGTAGGGCTCATGGGCTCTTCAGCCAGGGACCATTTGTTTTAACTTGTTTAATGTGCTTTGTAAAAACTGCCATGTACATTGATGGCCTGGTGTACAAATAAAGAGATAGATACTTATATACAACATTTGTTCTAAAAGGTTCAAGCCAATCAAGATGCTCAAGTTTTGGTTAGTTCACCTCCCCTCCCCTCCCCCCAACAGGTGGCATTAGCATGTAGTAAAGTGAGTGATCAAGACATTTAAGTAGGCTTGCTAACAGACGGCACAATGGGACAATCAAAGAGTTAGGCTGAGTCAAGGCATTCTTGCTGGAATATTTGACCATGGTCAAATAGGTGGTTAATTGACTAGTCAATTAACATGACTTGACCTGTCTATTGGCTGACTTGTCAACTCTATTTTAAACCATACTCCTCTTCCACTGTCACAAAAGGCATAAAATCATCATTTTCTACTAGGATTAATACATCCTAGTCATCCAGTCCTTCCATAGTATGGCATGTCGAGCAACACAAATGTTGGAGTTTTCCCAAACTGAAGATTCCACATGCAGAAGAGGATGTGTCTTAAATGTAGTGAAACAAAGTATCCTGCTTTTTGGGCTGCCTCTAACTCTGGTGAACATTCCTTAGGAAAATGAGAGTAATCTGAATTCAAAACTCCCTACAAAGCCAGGGTGATATCAGTTTCTCATCTATCCGCTGCCATGGGAGGGCCCTTGAGATAATGATTTAAACCATCAAGCGGCCATTCCTATGATAACTTAATATTGGATCATTTGATTTCACAACAGCTATAACAGCTCAAATGAAATTCTGGCTTTTTTACTCCCCAAAGAAAAGTTTTAAGCATATTATTAGTTTTAAAAAAGTGGATGCACACAGTGGTAATACACTCAGTTCAAAAAGTAGTCTGGGTGACATATTCATTGTAATAGTGTTAATCTTCCCCCATAAGGAGAGAGGTAAGGTCTGCCATCTGTTTAAGTCATTAGACACTTCCTAATTAAATGGTTAAGATTAGTTCTAACAATTAAGTTAATTTTCTTAGGTGATTGAACACCCAAATCTTTCAAACTAGTCTGTTGCCACTGAAAAGGGCCATTCACCAGACTGATCTCTCACACTCCTTGGGAGACTTCCATTGTCTCAGATTTAGTCCAATTGATTTATAGCTTGAGTATTTCCCAAAAATACCTACCGTGTTCAATATATTAGGGATAGATGTTTGTGGGTCTGATATACTTTTATTTATATGGTCAATGTAAAGTAATATTTTAGTCTCACGTGTTACTGTTTTTAAATACTTATATTTTATCACGACCCTTAATTTGTGTTGCCAACATTTCAAGGGAAATGTTAAACAATAGCGGTGAAAGAGGACCACCCTATCTTCTTCCTCTGTTCACCTAAAGACTAGCCTGTTTGTGAGGATACCTAATCATGTATCATTGTAAAGCAAGTGAATCCAGGAGAGGAAACTCTTACCAAAGCCCAATCTTCCTAGAACTCCAAATACTGCCAGCCAAACCTGTTAAGTGCTTTTTTAGCATCTAAAGATGCCCCTGCCAATGAGTTATTTGAATATTGATGAAAAGCCATTAAATCTATCAGCAATCTTCTATCATCTGTGCCTTGATTTTTCTTTATGAATACCACCTGATAATAGCTGACAGCATTCACCCTCTTTTGTTTAGTGTGGTAGTCAATGCCTTTGATAGGATTTTTATATTGACGTTTATCAAAATTAGACTGATTATTGCATTGTCGTTCTTTCCATGGTTTGAGCATAATAGATATGAGAGCCTCTCTCATGGACTAAGATAAGGGCTTTTCACTGTAGGCAGTTGTATATACTACTACAGGGAGTTTAGGGGTCACTTTCCTGAAACTACAGTAGCCCAACCATTCCTGGTGCTTTCCACTTCTTCATATCTTTTAAAGCATTTTGTATTTCACCCCCCGAACAGGCGAGCCCAGCCAGGACTGCTGGTCGACTGAAATTGAAGACAATTTTAATTTATTTCAGAACCCGTCTATATCTTGTTGACTGGAGGTTGATTCATCCTGGTTTAGAGCCTCATAGAACTTGGTTACTGATCATTATTGCCTTTTTGGGATGTGATCAGGGCCCCTTACCCTTACCATCTTGAATTGTACATATTTGGCATGTTTGTGCTCTCATTTTTAGGTGGTAAGTTAACGGTTTACCCACCTTATCTCCCAACTCCCCAAAATTGTGGTTTCAACCTAAATAGTGCAAATCAACCTGGACTGAGCTAAGTTTATTAGCCTCACAGCGCATGATAATTAGCTTCTGCAATTTTTCTGGGGATGGGGATTCTGCATATTCAGTATTCATCAGCTCGGTCACACAAGCTTGACTCACTTTTTTGTTTTTTTTTAATTAGAGGCAAATGCTATACTCCTTCCACTTAAGCACGCCTTCAGTGCACCTCGGAGAGTAGCAGGAGAGGTTTCAGGTATATTGTTTATGCCATGAAAGAAATTAATTTCCTTTACAATATACCTCTGAAAATTCTTATCTAACAGCAAAGGGTTTAGTTTCCATTGTTTACAGGTTCTGTCCCCTCCATGTGAGGCAAGTTGAAAAGAAATGGGGGCCCAATCTGAGGTCATGATTATATTCATAGTGTTATCGATAACAGAGTTAAATTCTTGGATACTAAAAATACTCAGCTCTGGAATATGAAGAATGGGGGTGGGAATGAAATGAGTGTCCTGCAAACATACTACATCGGCTTTCAGGTTTTTTTTAAAAATGATTCATAATATTTCCTTTTGATAGGGTAACTTAAGCCCTTGATAGTCCATGACACTGTTAATAAACTCACTTGTTACTTCCGGTGCATAAAAACAAAGCATGCCATAAATGATTGTGTTGGGACATGAATTCCTGAAGTGCCATAAAGCATCTGACCCATGTAAGAACCCATTTGAATGAACCATCAAATCCTTAATTAGATAATTGCACTGATGAGTCAGATCACACACACACACACTCCCACAGTGCCCATGGAGGGTTATAAAGATATAGGATAGTAGGAAGTAGGGAGAAAGGGCGGGGGAGGGGGGAGAGAAGAAAACCACAAATGGTAAACAACAAGAAAAGAAAAAACATTAATGGGAAAAATCCCTTATCGAAAGGGGCAATAAAAAAAGTTCTTTACACAAAGAGGACAATACCCCGGAGGTCAGAGAGGGGCAATCCCAACACACACCCCACAACCTAACAGGTAAGCCCTTCCCAAAGAGGGAGTCACCTAAAATATACACCTCAAAAAGCTATGGGTCTATAACAGTCCCACACCCCATTAATCAGAAGTAGGTTTCAATGATAACAAGGACTGCAGACTTGTCACAACTTTTTCTTCTTCCCCAATCAAAAATCATGGAGCAGCCATGGTAAATTTAGTAAAATCATGGGGCATGGGGGAAACGGTGTGTAAAGTCATGGATCATGACAGGGGGCAGCTGGGCCAAACCGGAACAGCACTGTGACCCCATACAGCAGGGTGCAATGGTCAGAGCAGGGAGCTGGGCCCAGCCCTGAGTGACAAGAAGCACAGCTGCAGGCTGAGTGTGGAGGGGGCTTGCTTGCCCACCCCTCCCTCCTGGGTCTCCCCACCCCACCGGGCTGGAACTAGGGTAGAGGTGCCAGGGGGAAGTGCTGCTGTGTGGGGTCAGTACTCCTTCACTCACATTTAAAAAGTCAGGCACAAAAACAGAAGTGTCACGGTATCTGACATTTTTACCACGGTGACAAACGTGAAGCCCTAATTATTACCCACACATATCAAATACAGCTGAAATTCCTGGTCTACACCAGGGGTCTCAAACTCAAATTACCACGAGGGCCGCATGAGGACTAGTGCATTGGCCCGAGGGCCGCATCACTGACCCCGCCCCCTCGCTGCCCCCGGCCCCGCCTCCACTCCACCCCTTCCATTAGGCTCCGCCCCTTCTCCGCCTCCTCCCCTGTGCGCACGGCTTCCCGCTCCTCCCCCCTCCCTCCCAGAAACCATGAAGCTCTTCCCATGCGGCCCGCGGAGCTGTTCCCTGCGGCCCACCGGGCTCCCTGCACCCCCCCCCATTTTTTCTTAAACCCCCAGGCAGTTCCCGCGGCCAGAACAGCTGTCTAATCTATTTAGGTGCTTGTTAACATAAACATTATATCCGACAAATTCAAAAACAGATAACACATATATTATTTCACTTTAACAGAAATACCCTAGTTGGTGAGGTGTTGCACTTTACATACATAACACAGATTGGCAGCCCTCTAATTATCCACACATCATAGCAGAGAGAAGGGGAAGGAACCATCCTACAACTGATGTTAACCACGGTCTTACTACATGTTATCTCATCCTTCTCCTCAGTCAGAGTAAAAACACAATATAAGTCACTGGAATCATTAACAATCAACAACCATATCCCAAATTTGGACTCTATATGAAAAGGGAGGGGAAAAAAGTCAAGGGGTGAGGCTGCCATATAGTAATAAATTAAAAAAAATAAGGGGGGGAGGAGAGATGGGGAAGGAAATTAGGGTGACCAGACAGCAAATGTGAAAAATCGGGTCAGGGGGTGGGGGTAATAGGAGTCTATATAAGAAAAAGCCCCAAAAATCAGGACTGTCCCTATAAAATCAGGACATCTGGTCACCCTAAAGGAAATAAAGAATTCCACATGGTGGGGAGGTGATTTATACAGGTCCAGATTGGGGCATTCACTGAGAAAGAGGGACTCGAGAAGTCATGGTGTGGAGAGATGCAGTTCCCAGCTTACGTCTCACATGGTAGTTTGCTCTAAGCAAAAGCATGCTGCGTGAACCAGCATAGGTTGTCTGCATCAGTTCTATACAGGGGCTCACTTTCATATGATGCAGTTTCAGTCAGGGAAGTATACATTTATTATCAAAGCCCTTATTTTTCAGCTTTTATTTTGTTTAAATATTTCCAGGGATTAATTAGCATTTATTACAAACAATTTTTAAAAATGGGTGAAAAAAATCAGTGCAAAAAATTAAACTTTATCGTTTTCTGGGTAAATATTGGAAGACAGGCAAAAAGCAACAGAGAGAAAAGTAAGAGTACTGAAAGTAAAAGCAGTTTCATGCAATAGTTTATTTCATGAACAATACAAATACACACTCATACACATGTGTATCTTGGATTATTCTGACAGCCTTGCATTTACACTTAAACTTATTTATTATCAACATAACTCATCTTCCTAATGTAATGTATTGGATTTTCTTAATGTAATCTGTGTTTTCATGGACTTGAGTGGTCTAAAATTTGGGTGAAAAAACAACACAACAGTAAAAACCAAATAATGGCTTTTGTAAAACCTGGGAACTTTTTGGTTAAAATAGTTAAAAACAAAACAAAAAAAATGCAGTCAATGTTGCACCTTTATAGTGGCTCCTAGCAGATGAGGAGTGAGTATCATTGTGGATCTAGATAGTAATCACACCTCTGCTGATTCTACATGCATTTCCTGAGCCTGCAGGCACTTTACATGTTCAGTGCAGGAGGAAGGGGTTTTAAAGAAAAAAAAAAAGACAACCTCAGACATTATTTCCGACAAGCAACGTTCCCTCTTCCTCTCTTGAATATGGACATCAGTGAGGAGGGAAGGGAGCATAAGGACTAGTCAATAACTCTAAAGGTTAAATAAAAAATCAATCTCCACAATAGAGAGGGTGCTAGGGTGCCCAGTCAGCAAGTGTGAAAAATCGGGACAGGGGATGGGGGGTAATAGGAGCCAATATAAGAAAAAGACCCAAAAATCGGGAGTGTCCCTATAAAATCGGGACATCTGGTCACCCTAGAGGGTGCCAACCTTGAGACAGTCCAGTGAAGCTCCCTCAGAGAGAGACAGTACATTTCTCAGCATCTGTTCCAATGGCAAAACTGGGGAATTGGCCTTCATTTTTAACCTTAAACGTGGCTGGAAGTGAAATGTAGTACACTAGCCCCTTACATCTGGCCATTTTCCTGACCTTGTTAAACCAGGCCCTTCTCCCTGTCACTTCCTAAGCATACCCAGGGAACGCCATTTCCTTGTTGTTTCCCTATGTTGGATTTTTCAGTTCCCGAGCCTTATGCAGGATCATCTCTCTGGTGCCACCTTAATCATAAAAATGTCTCAATCTTGCAACTGCCGGGGGATCTGGCCCTACATCTATTGTAGACGACATCAGCAGCTGCTCCATAGGTTTTTCCTAGCCAGTTTTGAATGAGATGCATTGTGAGCACGTATTAGAAATCGGTTAAGTATATGGATGCCCCCTCCTGCCCACCTTTTACTCACCACCCCCAAATCTAACCAAAACATACACCACCCCAAGAAAAGCTTTTACCCCAAAAAGAGCAGAGACTTCATAAATAACACTAGAGATTTCACCATTGCTATCCATTTCATGTGGGAAGCACTCAGATACTATGGCCATGGGCAGCCATGTAAAATGCTAAGATGGAGAGTTAGTTTTACTGCTGGCTCTGTCACTGGCCTGCTGGTGACCTTGGGCAAGTCACTTCATTTCCCTGTGCCTCAGATCTCCCTCCCCCACCTCATCTAGAAAATGGAGATAAGGATACTGACTTTCCTTTGTAAAGTGCTTTGAGATCTATGGAGGAAAAGTGCTATACAAGAGGTGGGTATTATTATTACTTGCAATGTTACAGCTAGAACTGGGCAAATAGACTCTTTAGTCTAGCAGAGAAAGGCATAACAAAAAATGAATGGCTGGAAATTAAAGCCAGATAAATTCAAATGAGAAACAAGGCATGCATTTTTAACAACGGTGATTCACCACTGGAACAATCCACCAAGGGAAGTGGTGAATTCCCAGTACCTTGTTGTCTTCTGATCAAGCCTGCCCGCCTTTCTGGGAGACATGGATTAGTCAAACACAAGTGATTGGGCTGGATAAGAGGGGAACCTGGTGAAATGCACTGGCCTGTGTTAGACAGGAGGTCAGACTAGATGACCTGGTGGTTAATTCTGGCCTTAAAATTTATAAGTGAATATGAAAACCAGCATGTGAGGAGGTGAGCAATCCCTTTGTTGTCCCCTGCCCTGTTCTGTGAAGGAAAGAACATTTTTCCACTGGCCACCTCTCCTGTCCTGAGTGGAAGAAGAAAACATTCCAGGGCACAGGGTGAATGTGGAGTTGGTGGGGCAGGAGTGAATGTGTGAGGGAGCCAGATGGATGAGAGTATGTGTCACTTTCATTTCATCTAGAACCCTGGAGAACACTCACTATGCCACAGATGGAGAATTATTCAACCTGTTGTGAACTAAAGGAGGAGGGGCGTGGGGTTTGGGCAGCAGATATGTATTTGGGCTAGAGGGCTAGCAAAGAAGATATGTTTGGGGGCTATGGTGCATTAGGTCAAGGAGGCAAGATTTTGATGGATCAGGAATCCAGTTAGCTTAATCCATCTTGGATATCTTTTAGGATTATTCTCATTGTTTCCGTATATTCTAATTAATAAGAGAGACTGTAAACCTATTGTACACATTCTGCTTATTTCCTATGCATACTGAGCATATTTGACGCAAAAGAGAAGTGGTATTAAATATTTCCATGTTGATTCTTTTCTGATATACAACTTCCCCTTTCAGCAATGCAGTACCTCAACACACACACACACACAGTATTTCTTGTTATGCAATACCTCAACCTTCACACACACATGCACCCCCCTGCATGTTTTGTTCATTGTGTGATTTCCTTTGCCTACAGGAAAACAATTAGAATAAAATACAAAGGCCTTCAGTTGGCTCTAAATAAATCTATAGGATACAATGAAGTGTTAGAGATTACCAAGATCTGAGGACATTCCCATGGAAATAGGTGCCTGGTGTGGTTTTACAGATCTGACAATGCCTAAAAAAATGGCTGGTCTATGGTGTCATTTAATTGTGGCAGCAGATATTCTGTATAAAAACCTAAGGCTTTTATTTTGTGTGGCGGTAGTTTCCTAATTTTTAAACCAACCTTTCCCCTCTTGCAGCTCAATCTTATTCTCTCTTCTTTGATTAGAAAGAATAACCTGGACAGGTCTAGGCTGTGACATACGTATGTTAATAGTACCTTACAACAAGAAAAGTTCCAATGAAGCCAACGGAACTGCTTGAGAAGTAAGTTTCTACTGAAAATAAGTGAGAGTATTTCAATCTGGTTCTTATTTTTCAAAGTTTAAGATTTGTAATATGTAATTTTCATGTAACCTTTCCTGATTTGTCTTATTTTCTAGACTCGTTAGTTTTGTTGCTTGGCTTTCAATACTCTGTAATTTGCCTGTCTTTATAAAATGCAGAGTTCAGATTTAAAGGCATTAATCTGCCTGACATGTAATAATCACATTATATTAATAAACATTTGTCATTGTAGACCTAAATGAGAGTGGACTACTTTGAAAATTTAGACCCAAGTGTGGGATCAGAGCACTTTCAAATATCTATTTCTAAACTCTTTGGGGAAAGGATGTGTCTTAGTCTATGCCTGTTTAGTGCCCCAAGATACTTTTTATAGGAACTACATACAAAATAAGGATAGCTTATTAGTTATTATAGGGATAGTCAAAGGAACTTGAAGGGAATTGGATGCCTAAATCCTATTGAAATTCAATGGAAATAGGGTTCCTAACTCCCTTAGATTAATTGAAAATACTAGCAACAGTTTTTATGGTATAATTATTAAAATCAGCTAAGCAAAACTAACGGAATGTAGTAGGCAGCTGGAGAAAGCCATGTATGATCTTTAAAGTAGAACTACTACAAAGAATATCTTGAACTTCATAGTGGGTTACATATCGATGAATTTATTGCTGGAGGGATGTGCAAATCAGTTCTGAAGCAAAGCTGAAGCAACTGAGTTAGTATTATGTTCACGCCATGCACACAGAGAAGTTAGATAAAAACCATAAAATACTCTTGCTGGAAGGTTGCAATGCAATACTACTTTGTGTCTTAGAATTCAGAACCTTAACACACGAGAGCTGTAAAACAGAGCCACAACTCAATACACTATATGTAGAGCTAGATGATGAAGAAAAAACAAACACCCACCCACCATAAACCTTTCACACTCCAGCTCAAAGGTTAGGTATATGCCTACACCCTTCTCACTCCCCAGCCCCCTTATTTTAATGCTTTTCAAAATTGTCAAGAAGCATTTGAGAAATTCAGTTCAGCTCTACAGATCTGTAGCTGGTTAAAAAACAAAGTAGATGAGAATTTTTTTTGCTCAAAATTCTTATGTTTTTTTACCAACTCTAATGGAAAAAGTTAATTATCAAAGGCCTCCCTCTGGCTTGAAGACCTCAGTGGTGGTGGTGGTCTGGGACTGGCTGGGCAAGGGGACTTGGTGAGCAGCCCCAGGAGATACTGGAGGAATGTGAACTGAAAGGTTGATGCAATGTTAAGTAAGCGAGAGAGGAAGGAAAAGGAACACCACCATGGGTTTCCAGACTGACAACTTAGGGCTCTCAGGACCTAAATGCTGATCCCCCCCAATCATCCATCTTAAGTGGGCTCAAGATGGGATGTTTTTCACCAAGATATGCTGCAGTTCAAACAGGAATTAATTCAAGGAAATTCTCTGGCCTGACAATGGTCCTTCTGGCCTTATAATCTATACATACTTTCCCCTCACATCTAGCCATTTGTTTGCTTGCTCAGTGGGCAATTGTTGCTCATGCAAACCCTGCTCTCCCGTCCACAACCAGAGCCCTGATCCAGGCAAGTCCAACACAGTCACGCAGCGGATGGGTGGGGGTGTCTTACTCCTCTCTCTACTCTCCTGGGTGGCTGCATTAGATCATGGCACAGCCCATATGGAACATGGATGATTGCCTGCGGGGGTGATCTCTCCCTCAATTATTTGAACCTGAGGAAGCTTTATTTTACACCAGCCAATAAATACAACTTGGATGAGCACAGAATTGCTGTATCTCTGTCCCACTGCTACTATGCACTCTTTGCTTAAACCAGACCCCAGTTGTACTTTTCTCCTAGACTTTATACCCCTTCTTATTTAGCTCTGAATCCTACACAGGTACATTTTACCCCTCAGCATCATCGATATCACCATATCCTGCCACAGCAGCTTGTCTCCTCCCATACCTGCTCCTTCCCAACTAAACCAACTCTGAATGTGGCCTATTTCTTGATGTCCTCTGGTAGAAGCGACTGAATTAAATCATCTTTTGTCCTCTCTTTCCCAGCATGCTATCACGGGAGAAAGATCTGGGAGATTAGTATTGCTTTGCAGTCAGGTCAAAAAATGATACAATAAAAATGTCCTCCTGCAATGACAAACCAATGAGAAACTTAAATGTACATTTGGTTTAGGATTTTTTTAAGTCACTGGTGCATGCAGTTACTCCAAAGACATTAAAATGATATCCATAATACAAATCATTTCTCTGGCTGCTGAGAGCTTCTCAAAACTAATAGACCATCTTACACAAGCAGAACCATTTACAGTCTCACTTCTACCTTTCAAAATTGCATTTTAATATCATGGTCCTATTTCTTTTTTCATTGCAATATAGTCTCTAGTGGCTCTGAATTGTTTCCCGTCCTGTCCTCAAAGATATTTGCAGATTCCCTCATGACATTAGCTCAGATTTAGGCTGGTCCAGCCATGCTTTAAATGGATTCTCCTCCCTATACATTGTGGGCACGTATTTTTTGTATTGTTCTCTCTCCTGAGTGAAAAAATTTGCTTGGCATAAGCCCTAGAATGTTGACATGCTCATCCAAACGTAGCCACTTTTTTTGTCTTCTCACTTCTCTTCCTCTCAACCAGTCAGTCCCATGTTGTATTCAGTCTCAAATGCTACTCTCCCCCCTCCCTGGTCATTTTCACTGTTCCCAACCCAATCTAGGATCTAGTCTGTCCCTCCCCTACTCCTCTCTCCCCCCGCCACCTTTGTTGATACAGTTGACAAAATCCATTGAGTTATCTCAGCAGGTTTGGCAGTCTCTACACAGCTCAGGGTAGCTGCTATTCACTAACTATTATCAGTGGCACGATATGAAATTGTTGATATGCTGATACGTCATCCATTAGGTCTTCTCTTTATAACTCCTGCTAGTAGCATGGTGGTGGCATGGCCCCTCCGACCCTGAATCGTGTTCCTTGAGCACTGCCCTGTGACACCACCTGCTGAAAGCCTATTGGGTTTTTCCAACAAGAGAAAATGGATGTTTCTTCGACATGAAACTGAAAGGGAAAAGCAAACATTGCCAGTGCACAGCTCGCTTTTTGCCCTCTCCTTACAGGCTCTCGGTGGCTTTTGCTCTTTTGGAAATAAGCAATGAAGAATCATTTAACTGGACTCTGTGCTGATGCTAAGGTTCTCATTTTTTTAAAAAACGAAGTGGGGTTAGAGATGGCCCATAATCATTATTTTCCTCACCCCCTACACATTCTAGTCCAGGGGTCGGCAACCTACGGCACACGTGCCAAAGGTGGCACGTGAGATGATTTTTCATGGCACGTGGCGGGCCCGCCACCGCTCTGGGATTCCAGATGCTGGCCCCTTGCCAGCCGGGGTCCCGCCGCCAGCCCCACTCAGCACCTGCTGCTGGCCTGGGTGAAGGGAACCCCAGGCTGGCAGCGGGCTGAGACCCCGGCTGGCAGGAGCCGGCGGCCGGAACCCCAGAGGTTAAAATGTATTACTGGCACGGGAAGCCTTAAATTAAAGTGAATAAATGAAGACTCGGCACAACCCTTCTGAAAGGTTGCCGACCCCTGTTCTAGTCCAAGCTTGTCCATTTTCTATGCTGAAAGGCTGTAAAATACATGGAAGCTAGTGTTTCCAATGATTGCAGCTTTCAGAAGCGTGTTTTGAAGCAACAGGATACATCTAATGCTGGTGACTAAGCTGAAGGGTAGAAGGAGTAAACAGGTTTGTACTCCCTTAAATGTCCAAATAGGTGCTGAATCACTCATCTATTAATAATGGTATTTTAAGAGTGCCTGATGGCCATATTGTAATTAGAAATCTGTCAACATTTCTATTAGCGACTCAGGAGTTTGTAAGACAGCCTGTGCTAGGGATATTGGACTGGAAAAATATGCAGCATGCTAACCATAATTCATTTTTATTTTAAAACTAATCTGCACTGATTTTTGATATTTCCAAAGCTAGAGCGTGATTAAAAAAAAAGACGATAGTCTTAGCAATTGCATTGCATGTTGATTCATATAAAATTAACTGTCTTGATTTAAATGAGAAGCTGGATTTCGAAAGGCCTTGAATAACATTTGTAACTACACATAACAAGAACAGCAATTTTTTGAACACTCCTCTTCAAGTCTGTTCAATGCTCTCCCTTCTGTGGCAGCCTGAAACATTTATATGGACACACAAAGTTACACGCTAGTGTAACATTAGCTGGCTTGTTTGAATTTGAAATAAGGGGACTCCTGTAGTGCTGAGCCTGATTCTCCTCTGGATACAGGTAATCCCATTGAATCGCTGTCAAGGCCAGGAGGTGGACCAAAATGAGGATCATATATTGAGTTCAGAGGGAGTTACTGGTGAGAGAACGGGCCCCCTTTTTGCTTCTCTGGTTAATGTAGACTAGTGGCTCTGCCAGGAATGGACCTGCTTTGGAAACGTTCCATGAAGAAATGCACTGAGGCGATGCCCGAGTTGCTGTTAGAAGTTGGTGTTACAAGAGTTCTCTGCATAGACCAGTATTTATATGCGCATGTATAGAGACAGATAATACATAGAAAGACCACCATTTACTGGTCTGCAGTACTCTTTATAAGTCTACGGGTTCAATAAAGTACACTAGAAACAGCTTCCTGACTGCAGTTCTTAAAGGGTGGCCTACTTTAGCTTACACATTCTCCTGTTATACTCTCAGCCCAGCAGAAGAATCTGTCCTTTCTCGGGGCCTCTCCTTTTGTCCCTCCAGACCCACGAACATGATACAGTTCTGCGGTGACCTAGAATCTTACTTTCGACGTCTCCGACTCAAAGAATATTTCCAACAGACCTCTGTACAACATACTAACCCACAGAATCCTTCCTACCAAAACTACAAAAAGAAGGATTCTGCGTGGACTCCTCCTGAAGGTCGAAACAACAAATTGGACTTCTACATAGACTGCTTCCGTCGCCGTGCTCGAGCTGAAATTGTAGAAAAGCAAAATCACTTGCCCCATAACCTCAGCCGTGCAGAACACAATGCCATCAACAGCCTCAGGAACAATTCTAACATCATAATCAAAAAGGCTGACAAAGGAGGAGCTGTCGTCATCATGAATAAGTTGGAATATGAACAAGAAGCTGTCAGACAGCTCTGTAACTCCACATTCTACAGGCCTTTATCCTCTGACCCCACTGAGGAGTACCAAAAGAAACTACACCATCTGCTCCAGAAACTCCCTGGAAAAGCACAAGAACAAATTTGTACAGACACGTGCCTAGAACCCCGACCAGGGGCATTCTGTCTGCTACCCAAGATCCATAAACCTGGAAATCCTGGATGCCCCATCATCTCAGGCATTGGCACCCTAACAGCAGGATTGTCTGGCTATATAGACTCTCTCCTCAGGCCCTATGCTACCAGCACTCCTGTGACGAACTAGGACTGTTGTTAAGGTTTCCCTGAGTACTGTGTGGGTGCCTCGGTTTCCCCTATGCAGTGCTTGAGTATCTAGGTAGTGGGACAATGGTGCATGATTGTTACAAAGCCCTAGAAGGCAGGGGTGGGCAGAGGCCTGGACACAGAGAATGGCCCTGTCTCCTGGCAACAGATGGCCCGGCCCCTCCCCTGCAAAGGTGAGAGATGAAGGTGTTGGAACAAAGGGATCAGGTGACCTCTTGGCCCGGGAAGGAGACAAAGGGGGAGGAGGGGCTGGAGAGTTTCAGTTTGGGACTGGCCGGAGAGGAGGGGAGAGAGGCAGACAGGGTCTGGCCTCCCTGCCCCGTTTGGAGCTGTGGGGTGAAATGCAGGGAGCCCCGAGCTGGGGTCTAAGCTCCCTGCCCCCTGGAAGGGCCCGGCTGAGGGGTCCTGGATGTACTGACAAGCTCTGGTTGGACTGTGTTCCTGGCATCTCTAATAAACCTTCTGTTCTACTGGCTGGCTGAGACTCCCAGTGAATCCGGGGAAGAGGGGTGCAGGGCCGGACTCCCCCACACTCCGTGACAACTGGTGGCAGCGGTGGGATGTACTGCACCCCGTGGAAGACGCTTCCTGCAGTAAGTAACTGGGGAGCAGTAGAACGAAGGGGGGCTAACGAGGTCCAGGCGTGCTGAAGGCTCACAGAGGAGCGGTTTCGGGGAGCGGAGGAGCTACGCTTAACCCCTGGGAGTGTGTGACCAGCAAGAAGGACTGTGCAATGATGGGGTCCCCCTGGGGGCTGCAGTGAGCAGTCCCAGGGGCAGAGGAGCCTGCGGCTTGGCCCTGGGAGAGAGAAGGATTTTTGCAGTGACAGGGTTCCCCTGGGGGTGCCGTGAGTGGACCCAGGGGCGGAGGAGCTGCGGCTCGACCCTGGCAAAGAGGCGGTGACCTGGAGAAGGGCTGGCACACTTGGGGTTCTTCCTGGAAACCGTGGGGAGCTAAGACCACACAGGCCTGCAAATCCACAGCAACTTGGGAGCAGTGAAGTGATGGCATATCGCTTTCTCCTTAAAAGAAGCATTGTAACCCTGTGCAAAAAGAGAGGGATACGCATTGGGAAGCTCACTAAAGCCCAGCTAATTGTGCAGCTGGAGGAGGATGACCATTCTAAGGAGCAGAGTCCTGACCCCGATGGGGCTACAGCAGGATCTGGGAGCAGTTGGAGCGGTAGCCTGGCATCCCCAAGAGTCTGGTCCCCAACCAGACGGGGGTCTTCACGATCGGGTTCCCCAGCAGGGGATCGGAGATGAATGGGACTGGAGCTGAGTCCAAGAGAGCAAGAGGACTGTGAGAGACAGCGAGAGCCCGAGAAACGGCTACAGGGGAAGCAGCAGCATAAACTGGCGGTGGTGGAACGGAGAGGCATAGGAGACTGGCAAGGGGTAAGTGGGTATAGATCCCGGGGTGCCAGCTCCGCAGGGAACCTCGATCCTAAATTGCTGCCCCTGGTTAAGGAGGGTGGGGATGTGGAGGCCCACCTCACTGCCTTTGAGCAGGCTGGTGATTGGAACCAGGGAGACCCTGCGGAAAAGCCCCGGGATCTAACCCCCTTGCTGGGTCCCAAGGCCATAAACTCTGCCAGCCAGGTGGGTGGGATGGTGGGCGGATTTCCACTCCTGGCCCTGGACTCAAGCCCTATGGACCCCCAGTGGGAGCGGAAGGTGATGGTCAATGGAGAGACATTCTTGGGGTGGCAAGATCCCGGGACAGAGAGAACTGTGGTCAGGCCCCGGGTGGTGCACCCCCACCAGATGCTGAGGGGCTGTGTGACCTGGGTGAGGGTCCCAGGGACGGACCCATTCGCCCTGCCTATGGCCCAGATCCCTGTGCAGACCCAGGAGGGGTCGGGCTGGCTGGTTGTTGGGGTTCTCCAGGATATCAGCGGTGAGGTGCTGTTGGGGGGTGACTGTGTATCTTTGGGACAGGATCCAGGCCCTGGCCCTGTAACGGCCGAGGATTTGAATTTGAACTCAGGGAACCAATTGGCTAAGAGGGAAATGGTCAGTGAAAATGCAAATGACCTGGCTGGCAGGGGGGAGGAGCTGCCAGGCCCTGGTTACCTGCCTGCCTGTAACCAGACCCCTAGGGCGGGGTGGGACAGAGAGATGCTCCCCACCCCCCTGCACAATGGAGAGGTGGCTCAGGCAATCTCTGATGCAGAGAGCAAAGCAGCGAGCTCGCTGCCTGGCCCCACAGGGACAGCCAGGGCAGCGCTGAGCACGGGGGGAGCGGAGACCCCAGCTGAGTGGGGGGACACACAGGCAGGGCAGGACGGCTGCCAACCAGGCTTGCCTGGTCCAGAGGTGCGGCCGGGAAGTGATTCCACGGCAGGGAGGGAGCCACCAGGGACAGGGCTCAGTGGGGCGGTGACCCCAGGCCTGGCCAGTGAGCTGCAGAGGGATCCCGCCTTGGAGAAGCTAAGGGAACTTGCTGGCCACAGCGCTGCAAACCCCCTTGGGGAAGACTGCAGAGACAGATCCCTGTGGGAGAAGGAATCCCTGTGCCGGGAATGGGCTCCCCAAGGGAAAGTAGAACTGTGGGGAATCAGGAGGCAGCCGGTGGGGCCCCAGAAGTATCATCACCAGCTATTGTACCTGGCCCGGGGTAAGGGAGAAGATCCCTGGAGGTCCCTGCCCATCAGAGAGGAACCTTTCCAGAAGGTGGCTATGAATAGGGTGGGCCCCCTCAGCAGGGCAACCTGGTCAGGGAAGAAATGCATCCTGGTGGTGATAGATTTCACCACCCGCTACCCAGAGGTGGTGGTTCTGTCCTCCACCGGGGCAGACGCGCTGCTGACCATCTTCAGCAGAATGGGGGTCCCCAGCGAGGTCTTTACAGACCAGGGATCCGAGGCCATCTCAGCCCGGCTCCGGGGCGTGTGGGAGAAAGGTGGGGTCTGGCCCACCTGGGCCTCTGCATATCACCCTCAGTCCTACGGGCTGGTGGAGACAGTTCAAGGGACCGTGAGGCTGATGCTGAGGACTTGTATAAATCAGCATCCACAGGACTGGGACAAGTACCTGCCCCACCGATGGCACAGGGAAGTGCCCCAGGAATCACCAGGGGGCTTCCCTTTCAAGCTGTGGTATGGGAGGAGAGTAAGGAGACCCCTAGAACCGGTAAGGGATGATTGGGAGGAGAAGGGGGAAGACCCCCTGGTGGATCTCTCCCCTGAGATGGGAGCCCATCCTCCCATCAGGTGTCCCCCATTCAGAGTAACTGGGAAGAGAGCCCAGAACCTGGAGAGAGAGGCCAAGGACAGGCTGGCTTTAAAGGTGAACCAGTCATTCAACAGCCCAGGGCTGGCCAAGGTGGAGGCGATCAGAGATTGGCCTGTTCCCCAGACCAAGGAACAGGTCCAGGCCTTTAGCAGGATGGCAGGGTACTACCAGAGGTTTGTACCCCCCTTTAGCTCCCTAGCTGCCCCCATCACAGAGCTAGGTAAGAAGGGGAAGCCAGACAAGGCAGTCTGGACCGAGCAGGGCCAGAGGGCTCTCTGTGCGCTGAAGGAGGCTCTAATCCAGGGCCCAATAAATCGAGTAAACCCAAACCAGGCCAAGCCCTGTACAGTGTTCACCGAAGCCTCAGACACAGGGCTGGGCGTGGTGCTGATGCAGGCCTACGCGAAGTGGGGGAGACACCCCATCGGGTATCTGAGCAAGAAGCTGCTGCCCTGGAGGCAGAACGGTCCGGCTATAGAGAGGGAATGCCTGGCCATGGGGCAGGCCCTTAAGAAGCAGCAGCCGGATCTATTTGGGTGGCGCTTTACGGTCTATAGTCACCACTTCGCCCCGATGTGGCTGCATCCAGGAAAAGGGGCCGATGCCGAGCGGCTGGTGACACAGACACGTGGTCAGAGAGGGGACCAGATCAAAAGGGAGGCTCTTAACCAAGAGAGCCCGAATTACAGCCCTCCAGACTGGAGCGTTGGGAAAAGACCTGATCTCAGCTTGAACCCCAGGGGTTTTGGGATGGAAAAAGGGCACGGGCCGCATAAACCTTCCCACATGCGGCCTGCGGGTGCTATCAAGCCCACCCGACCTAAGGGAGCACGTGGAACTGGAACGGCCTGGTGTGACCGGGTTCAAACTTCCCCAGGTCACTGGCTAAAGTGACCCCGCTCAGTTCGGTCTCGAAGGGGGGAGAGATGTGACGAACTAGGACTGTTGTTAAGGTTTCCCTGAGTACTGTGTGGGTGCCTCGGTTTCCCCTATGCAGTGCTTGAGTATCTAGGTAGTGGGACAATGGTGCATGATTGTTACAAAGCCCTAGAAGGCAGGGGTGGGCAGAGGCCTGGACACAGAGAATGGCCCTGTCTCCTGGCAACAGATGGCCCGGCCCCTCCCCTGCAAAGGTGAGAGATGAAGGTGTTGGAACAAAGGGATCAGGTGACCTCTTGGCCCGGGAAGGAGACAAAGGGGGAGGAGGGGCTGGAGAGTTTCAGTTTGGGACTGGCCGGAGAGGAGGGGAGAGAGGCAGACAGGGTCTGGCCTCCCTGCCCCGTTTGGAGCTGTGGGGTGAAATGCAGGGAGCCCCGAGCTGGGGTCTAAGCTCCCTGCCCCCTGGAAGGGCCCGGCTGAGGGGTCCTGGATGTACTGACAAGCTCTGGTTGGACTGTGTTCCTGGCATCTCTAATAAACCTTCTGTTCTACTGGCTGGCTGAGACTCCCAGTGAATCCGGGGAAGAGGGGTGCAGGGCCGGACTCCCCCACACTCCGTGACAACTCCCAGCTATCTTCGCGACACCACTGACTTCCTGAGGAAACTACAATCTATCGGTGATCTTCCAGACAACACCATCCTGGCCACTATGGATGTAGAAGCCCTCTACACTAACATTCCACACAACGATGGACTACAAGCTGTCAGGAACAGTATCCCCGATACTACCACGGCTAACCTGGTGGCCGAACTTTGTGATTTTGTCCTCACCCACAACTATTTCACATTTGGGGACAATATATACCTCCAAGTCAGTGGCACTGCTATGGGTACCCGTATGGCCCCACAGTATGCCAACATTTTTATGGCTGACTTAGAACAACGCTTCCTCAGCTCTCGTCACCTAACACCCCTACTCTACTTGCGCTACATTGATGATATCTTCATCATTTGGACCCATGGAAAAGAAGCCCTTGAGGAATTCCACCATGATTTCAACAATTTCCATCCCACCATCAACCTCAGCCTAGACCAGTCCACACAAGCGGTCCATTTCCTAGACACCACTGTGCTAATAAGTGATGGTCACATAAACACCACCCTATACCGGAAACCTACTGACCGCTATACTTACCTACATGCTTCCAGCTTCCATCCTGGACACACCACACGATCCATTGTTTACAGCCAAGCTCTAAGATACAACCGCATTTGCTGCAATCCCTCAGACAGAGACAAACACCTACAAGATCTCTATCAAGCATTCTTACAACTACAATACCCACCTGCTGAAGTGAAAAAACAGATTGACAGAGCCAGAAGAGTACCCAGGAGTCACCTACTACAAGACAGGCCCAAAAAAGAAAATAACAGAACACCACTAGCCGTCACCTTTAGCCCCCAACTAAAACCTCTCCAGCGCATCATCAAAGATCTACAACCTATCCTAAAAGATGATCCCTCACTCTCACAGATCTTGGAGGACAGACCAATCCTCGCTTACAGACAGCCCCCCAACCTGAAGCAAATACTCACCAGCAACCACACACCATACAACAAAAACACTAACCCAGGAACCTATCCTTGCAACAAAGCCCGATGCCAACTCTGTCCACATATCGATTCAAGTGATACCATCACAGGGCCTAATCACATCCGCCACACCATCAGGGGCTCATTCACCTGCACATCTACCAATGTGATATATGCCATCATGTGCCAGCAATGCCCCTCTGCCATGTACATTGGCCAAACCGGACAGTCTCTACGCAAAAGAATAAATGGACATAAATCTGATATCAGGAATCATAACATTCAAAAACCAGTAGGAGAACACTTCAACCTCCCTAATCACTCACTGACAGACTTGAGGGTAGCAGTGTTGCGACAGATTAACTCGAAAAGCAGACTTCAAAGAGAAACTGTTGAACTCGAATTGATATGCAAACTAGATTGTATTACCTCAGGATTAAATAAGGACCTCGAATGGCTCGGCCATTACGTTAATTGAATCTATTTCCCTTAAGTTAACGATCCTCATTCACACCTGTGTGACCATCTTGTTTATCACTTCAAAGGTTTTTCTTCCCCTGCTGTTATGGTTCCTCTCAATTAGTTAGCCTCTTAAGGTTGGTCTATGCACCTCCACCTTATCATGTTTCTCTGACTGTATAAATATCTGTCTACTGTATGTTTCATTCCATGCATCCGATGAAGTGGGTACTAACCCACGAAAGCTTATGCTGAAATAAATTTGTTAGTCTCTAAGGTGCTACAAGTTTTTCTTTCTTATTTTCATTTTGCTGACACAGACTAACACGGCTACTACACTGAAACCATTCTCCTGTTAGTTTCTTTTTTTTTTATATACTCCTCTCATCTGGCACCTCAGTGCATGAGTTTACACCAGTTTACACTTCCTTAAGCTTCATAGCACTCACAGCGATAAATTCAGGATTGATATGTGAGAGGGACTCTAAGATATACATTGATAAGCGTGTGTGAGTCAAAGTCTAGAAGTGTTTAAGTAAATCTAAAGGAGATTAGAGGGGACCATGACAGTGTCTTATCCATGCTGAGGAGGTGGTAATGGAAGGTGGTATAAAATGACACCAAAGTACACAAAACAAAGTTTTGATAAGATTTGTTTAGCTTTAGTAATTTAGTCCTGAAAATAAACTTCCTTGAAACACAATCAAAAGCAGTAAGTTCACTACGTATTTCACACTATCTGCAAGGCCAAAACTAAAGGTCCTTATTATGGACCATCGGGGTTGTCATGCTCCAAGTCTTTGCTCAGTCTCAGCTTTTAGCTACCTCGAAGGATCCCAAATGGTGCCGAGTCACAGCTCATCTCTTGGACAGAAAGAAGTTAGGTCCTGCACTTAGGACGGAAGAATCCCATGCACTGCTACAGACTAGGGACCGAATGGCTGGGCAGCAGTTCTGCAGAAAAGGACCTAGGGGTTACGGTGGACGAAAAGCTGAATATGAGTCAACAGTGTGCCCTTGTTGCCAAGAAGGCTAACGGCATTTTGGGCTGTATAAGTAGGGGCATTTCCAGCAGATCGAGGGACGTGATTATTCCCCTCTATTCGGCACTGGTGAGGCCTCATTTGGAGTACTGTGTCCAGTTTTGGGCCCCACGCTACAAGAAGGATGTGGATAAATTGGAAAGAGTCCAACGGAGGGCAACAAAAATGATTAGGGGGCTGGAGCACATGACTTATGAGGAGAGGCTGAGGGAACTGGGATTGTTTAGCCTGCAGAAGAGAAGAATGAGGGGGGATTTGATAGCTGCTTTCAACTACCTGAAAGGGGGTTCCAAAGAGGATGGATCTAGACTGTTCTCAGTGGTAGAAGATGACAGAACAAGGAGTAATGGTCTCAAGTTGCAGAGGGGGAGGTTTAGGTTGGATATTAGGAAAAACTTTTTCACTAGTAGGGTGGTGAAGCACTGGAATGGGTTACCTAGGGAGGTGGTGGAATCTCCTTCCTTAGAGGTTTTTAAGGTCAGGCTTGACAAAGCCCTGGCTGGGATGATCTAATTGGGTTTGGTCCTGCTTTGAGCAGGGGGTTGGACTAGATGACCTCCTGAGGTCCCTTCCAACCCTGAGATTCTATGATTCTATGATTCTATGAAGTTTGTTAATTCACAATATGAAGACTAACTCGTGCTAATGCTCCCGTTTCCTGCTACAGTCTCTTGAAAATACCCACCTCTTTTTCCTAGGGAATACATGGAGCCTGATCATGATCTCACAGTAGTTTTATAACAGTAGACGAAACCGGTATAATGCTTCAGTCACTGGAGTATTTCTGGCTAAACCTGCCTATGACATCACAATCAGTCTGGTCATAATTTTATTGGCACGAGGCGCCTTCACTGCGACTACCCCTCTTCAGTTTTCAGAATAAATATTTTGCCCTGAATTATGAAGAGTGAGGTAATAAAACAGGGCACACACTGAAATAAGACCTGCATTAAGCTAATCTGTGTATACAGGCCTGTGTGACAGGGTGCTCTACTCACCATTAGTCTGGCACCTCCTCCTGGCCACTCTGGAGATTAACTCATCAGGTGAACGGCCTTTCCCACAGTTGCATGCTGACCCTCAGTTGCTCTCTCTGGTCTGCAGTGCCTCTCACTCCAGGAACCACAGCACCCTCTTCATGACTCAGCCCTCCAGACCAGGTCACTCAGCATTCCCCCATTCCAGGGGAGATCAAAAGTCTTTCTGTCAGCAGTCCTGGGCAGTCTTCCCATTGACGGCCACAGGTGCCTCTTCTTCAATAGCAGGTAGGGGAACCCGGGCCTGCCCTCTACCCCCAGGTTCCAGTCCACAGACTCTCAACCCCGCAGTTCTGGGCTTTACTCTTCCTGCCCTCACTACTCTTCCGGTGCCCCCTGAGTACCAGCTTCAAATCCTCCCCCCTCCCCAGGGAGTGACTGCTACTTTGGTATTGCCAGCTTTCGGGCTTTACAGGCCCCACCTATTCATTCCCAGCTGAGCTAGTTGTACTTAAGCCTTGCTCCCAGTAGCGCAGCCAGGTCTGGAGCGCAGGGGGAGCGGCGCTATAAAAGGCGCCTCCCCCTGTGCTCACCCGGCGGCACTCCGGGTCTTCGGCGGCATTTTGGCGGCTCACTCTGGGTCTTTGGTGGTACCCCGCGCCAAA
This sequence comes from Macrochelys suwanniensis, assembly GCA_033296515.1. Taxonomy (NCBI): domain Eukaryota; kingdom Metazoa; phylum Chordata; order Testudines; family Chelydridae; genus Macrochelys; species Macrochelys suwanniensis. Next base: position 17,769,359 of record CM065779.1, on the reverse strand, counting down.
ATGCAGCCGAAGACCCAGAGCGCCACCGGGTGAGTGCAAGAAGCGGCGCTTAAAAAGAAGAGGTGCCTTTTTTTAGTGCTGCTAAAAAAAGGCGCCGCTTCTGCTCAAGGGAGAGCGGCCGCTCCCTCTGCTCCCCCCCGGCTACGCTACTGCCTGCTCTCCCTCCTCCCCCCAGCCGGTCCACCAGGTGCAGACTGTGGAGTTAATAGGCCTACCTGTCCCACGTGGGGTGGACACCCCATCACAGCTTGCCAAATAAATTACAATCATCTACTACTTTGCTCTTAATGTACCCAGCACAAAGTGCTTTCCAAACTCATGCATGAATGTTAGAATTTTCGCCAAAGGAACCAACAAGCAGAGGAACAGGAGAGTCCTGCTGAGAATGTTAAATGCCGCTGAATCTGTCTGCCCCCAATCTGTGCAGGTTCTCTCGTAAGGCAGAACAGATCAGCATTTCCTTCCCCCTCAGTTTAGCCCGAACCATTCTGGTCAGTACACAGCAAACTGCCAACACGCTGAATGCACAGCCCATCTTCTTCACCCACTCCTGTCTGGCCGTTAACAGGATGGTCCTGCTAAATGATCAGGGTGGATGGGGTGAAGAGCCATTAAATGACTGTAGCGCATCACCACACCACGTGCCTCCAACCTGGATGTTTGGGGATCACCTGGACCCTCCTCAGCCCAAATGATCATGAGAAGTCAGAGGGGAGATCCTCTCTGGTAGCTGGGATGAGGGAAGGGAGGAGAATGCAGGGGGTGAAGAGATGGGGTGGAGATAATCAGTTCAAATGAGTATCTGAATTAATTAAACCTCTTGAGTATGTTCTGGGGCTAAGCGAGGGGGTACACAGTATTCCTGTATTTCTATTTCTTACTCCCTTTTGAGGATGCATAGTTCAACTAGCCGTTTCCCCCTAGGACTTAAATTATTTATCACAGAATCACTATTCCTCACCCCTTCACCAGGTTAAATGTGTTCAGTAGCCTGCATCTAGTCAGTGGGAATATAAATCTGATATGTGTTTTCTTTGGCTTGGTTTTGCAGGGAGAGATCAGCTTGCTAGAGAAATGAAACCAAGAGCAGCTAGAGGGAATACATATCCGGTTCACTATGAGATACACTGTGGATCAGTAACCGGTTAAAAGACAGGAAACAAAGGGTAGGAATAAATGGTCAGTATTCAGAATGGAGAGAGGTAAATAGTGGTGTCCCCCAGGGATCTGTGCTGGGACCAGTACTATCAAAATATTCATAAACGATCTGGAGAAAGGGGTAAACAGTGAGGTGGCAAAATTTGCAGATGATACAAAACTACTCAGGATAGTTAAGTCCAAAGATGACTATGAAGAGTTACAAAGGGATCTCACAAAACTGGGTGACTGGGCAACAAAATGGCAGATGAAATTCAATGTTGATATGCATATTGGAAAACATAATCCCAACTATACATATAAAATGATGGGGTCTAACTTAGCTGTTATCACTCCAGAAAGAGATCTTGGAGTCGTTGTGGATAGTTCTCTGAAAACATCCACTCAATGTGCAGCGGCCGTCAAAAAAGCTAAGAGAATGTTGGGAATCACAAAGAAACGGATAGATAATAAGACAGAGAATATCATATTGCCTCTATGTAAATCCATGGTATGCTCACATATTGAATACTGAGTGCAGATATGGCCGTCCCATCTCAAAAAAGATATATTGGAATTGGAAAAGGTTCAGAAAAGGGCAACAAAATGATTAGGAGTATGGAATAGCTTCCATATGAGTAAAGATTTAAAAGCCTGGGACTTTTCAGCTTGGAAAAGAGACAAAGTGGGTATTCACCCACAAAAGCTTATGCTCCAATACATCTGTTAGTCTATAAGGTGACACAGGACTCTTTGTCGCTTCTACAGATCCAGATTACCCCTCTGATACATAAGGGGGATATGATAGAGGTCTGTAAAATCATGACTGGTGTGAAGAAAGTAAATAAGGAAGTGTTATTTACTCCTTCTCATAACACAAGAACTTGGGGTCACCCTATGAAATTAATAGGCAGCAGGTTTAAAACAAACAAAAGGAAGTATTTCTTCACACAGCACACAGTCAACCTGTGGAACTCCTTTCCAGAGGATGTTGTGACAGCCAAGACTATAATAGGGTTCAAAAAAGAACTAGATAAGTTCATGGAGGATAGGTCCATCAATGGCTATTAGCCAGGAGGGGCAGGGATGGTGTCCCTAGCCTCAGTTTTGCCAGAACCTGGGAATGGATGACAGGGGATGGATCACTTGATCATAGGCACTGAGTCCATGGGTGCTCCAGAGCTGGAGCGCTCTCAGAAAAAAATGATGGGTGCTCAGCACCCACCAGCAGCCCCCCTGATCAGCATCTCCTCCCCCCAGCAGCCCTGCCAATCAGCACCTCCCCCTCCCTCCCCGGGCCTCTTGCCTGCTGTGATCAGCTGTTCTCCAGCATGAGGCGCTGCGGGGAGGGAGAGGAGTGAGGGGGGTGCGTTTGGGGAGAGGATGGAAGGGGGCAGGGAGAGGTGAGGCGAGGGTCAGAAGAGGCAGGGCAGGAGCAGAGCAGGTGGGAGGCGCTGTGGGGGAGGAGGCGGCAGGGGAGGGGCCTGGGGCAGAGCCAGGGGGAGCACTCCCCAGCACATTAGAATTGCACTTGATGATTAACTGTTCTGTTCATTCCTTCTGAAGCACCTGGCATTGGCCACTGGTGGCAGACAGGATACTGGGCTAGATGGACCTTTGGTCTGACCCAGAATGGCCATTTTTATATTCTTACATTATGTTCTTATGTTCATATTGCTGCTAGTGAGTTACCTGTAACTCATTAATAGGCTGACAGTTTCTTGTTCTCTCTGACAAAACAGGCTTGCTATAAATTTATGGGATTGTCTTATTTTGGTGTAAAGACAGTGGGTTTTTTTCCAGCGGGGGGAGGATGGAAGATAGTTTAAATCCAAAGGCCTCCTTTTTTGATTCTGCAATCATTGAAAGTAGAGAAAAGCACGGAGACGTTATTTCAAGCCATTCACACTACTTCATTTAGGATTACAAACTTGACAGGTGCAATTGCACAGTTATATTGTTAAAGCTATATTTAATAACAACAGCAGACAGTGCACTGAATGCATTCGCCATGTGAGGAAGGGGTAGATAGAAGGGAGGAGAAGCAGGATAGGTGGAAGGAAGGAGAAGCAAACGACATGGGGGAAAAAATGGCCTGCCTGGAAGTTTTTTTTTGCCCTACACCTTAGGTTGTTTGGAGTTTCACAACATACTGAGAGGTCAAATATATATATTGTAACAAACTATGCTGAATATTGCTAGGTCAGTTTTTCATTGGAGATCTTCCAATAGGCATTGAATGAGCTCTGTTAAAGTTGCATATTCTGAATAGACCCATGGTGTACATATAATCAAACAAACACTTTCAAAATTAAGCCAACAGTCCAGGGATGGTGTGCAGAATAAAGATGTCCATTGTGTCACAGCTGGATGCTTCCTCAAGAAGGCACAAACTTAATAAAGGAAATCTCTTTTAATGGCAAGCCATTTCCCATTAATAGTTGTCCTACAGGGGAAGAGAGGGAGCATGTGGGGGCGTGTTCAGGCAGGAGTGAAAGGTTGGCAGCACGTGTAGTTGTTGGGAGCGAGAGACCCTGGAGCTTTTGGAGAATTTGAGAGGTTGGGGGAGATTTCCCACATCCTGCCGTGACTTCCCTCTGCACCTTCTGCCCCCTTCCCCAGCCTGCCATGCCCTCTCTTCTCCTCTTTCCTTTCTGCAGCCAGTGCCCTTGCTCCTCCGCAAATCTGCCAAAAATCCTTGCCCCAGCATGCATCTGTCTCCATTCTATTCCTCATGCATGCCTCAGAAAGTCACTGGTGCCGCCAGCTGTGACACCTTCCCCTCCTGCTACCTCTCCTTCCTAATGCAGGGCTAGTCTCATATCACATTGCTCCCTCAAGAGCCCACTTGTGCACTTCCCCCACAACCATTGTCATGCTTTCTCCTACATTGCCGACATGGAGTGCCCTTCCTGGACTGCGCCACGAGGCCATTCCCCTCAGTTCTGGCCATGATTGCCGAGTTGCCCACTTGTAATCAGCCAACTAGTTTGAGAGGCTGCCGGGGGTAGTTGTTTAACTCAGATCATCATCAAGACCGAAGTCTAACTAGTTCAGTAAACGACAAGGTGGCTTAACTACCTTTGCTCTGCCATCCCCCAAAGATGCTGATTCCTATTTTTCCTGATCAGACTGAACCCAGACCTGAGGAAAGGTGACTGTACTCTGCAGCCATAGGTTGGAAACTGGCCATGAAGCTATGAGGGCACAGGAGATTATGGGAAGCAGAAGGCAGACTGAAGGAGGAATGATAACAAATAAAACATCACCACTACACACAAATATAGCCACTTAATGAAGCACACGACAGAGATGTCTAAGATGGAGAAGAGGCCTGATCCCATGACAGAAGACAGGATTATTTTGTCTCTTAATCACCACCATCTACTAACTTCACAACTTCCTGATCACACATCCACTTCTTGTTCTCAAAGGTGGATGAGGTGTTCCTTGAGGTGTTTCCTTGTTCCTTGAGGTGGATCTGCTCACCACAGCCAATGTTTGCTGCTCCCGGTGACTTTAATTGTAAATTACTGAGTGGATAGGGGTTAATTCTATCAGCAGCATTCTGGATACCATCATGAAAGAGAGCCAATGTCCTCCTTGGTTATGTTTAGGTGTCTTCTGTTTACATGTCATTACACGAGTATAAATCTAAATTGATACAATTGCATATAGAGAGGGATGGAAGAAGGTTTAAATTACAGCAGCTCTTATGGTCAAATTCAAAGGGGAATCTAGGTCTCTGTCCATTATAACTGGCCAAGACTAGTCTCTACTCTCAGTCAGCACCGGCAATGTCACATTTTTTGGAGTCACTATTGCAGATATTCTTATTGTTTTATTTATCTAAATATACTGTATAAGATTAGATCTCAAAGAAATGCTTACTGTTAGCTGTGGTGCACAGCAGATGACTATATAAAAAATGAACAAAATATTCAGCATAGTTTGTAACAATTTATTTGGCCTTGGAGTATGTTTTGAAACTCAAAACAGTTTGTGTATAAGGTAAAAAACCAAACAAACCAGGAAGGCATTCTTGCATATCATCTTCTATTCCCTCCACACATTTTTAGAAGATAAGCAAATCCCCAATATAGTTTATTCTACCTGAATCCCACACTGATCTATTTGTATGCATATTTGTATTTCAGCAGCACCCAGAAACCCCAACCAAATGTGAGGGCCCCTTTGTGCTGTACAAAACATATACTTCTTATATACACATTTAGAAACTTAACACCCTGGTACAAAACTATCAAACTTCTGTGCTAATATCCTATGTCATCATTTCACTTGGCATAGTTATCAAAACTTTTAGTTTTTACCTTTTATAAACATTTTGACATGCAGTAAAATTAATAGCCATATAAGGCAAACCCCAGCGTAGTTCATCACAGGTGAACACATGATGTTATCCTATGTCACACTTAGCAGTCTTTTTATTTGCAGCCAGTGCTGCCAGTTCAGCGCACAAGCTCAGAAACATTTGGTTGCCTCAAATCAGAGGTGCTGCACCAGCAGCCAAGAGCTTGCAAGCCAAAACCAATGGCAAGATACAAACGCAGCAGGAGCAAAAGCAGGAATTGTCGCTGGAGGCAACACAGGGGAGGTCGCGGAGGAGGATACAGAAGGAGTAGAAGGAAGAGATATGGTAGAAGGAGGAGAGGTAGAGGCTTTAATAATAAAAATGTCTCATGTATAAATATATTTCATTTATATATTCATCAATTCACTACATTATTGTAATATATAATTTATTTCTAAGACAACTCAGAAAAAAATGATATTGCATCTCTTTAACCAGAACTGGACACAGGAAGTAACAGCCAGTTATACTTATCTCTAGGTCGCAGAGGTCGATCAAGGAGGAGAAGCAGTAGGAGGAGCAGTAGGAGAAGGAGAAGGAGGAGGAGGAGGAGGAGCTATTAAACTCCAGATGGCTTCCTGTTCTTCTGTACTCAGAAATTTGAAAGTCATCGACCGTTGTCTTCAACTTCTGCTCATCAAAATGGCATAAAAAAAATGAAAAAATCCTTAGATCAGAACCCTAGCAATGACCTCCCAAGATACAAGCAGCCTGCTACAGTCTGAACAATGCCACCTGTCAATAAACTTGTGAAACTTCATATCTGTGTTATCCAGTTATTGGATCATGTTTTATGGACTGGTTTTGAAATACAGGGGTCAAAGGGAATAGTCATGGGGAAAAAGATAGCAAGGGTGAAAAATTGGGACGGAGGTGGGGGGTAATTGGCGCCTATATAAGACAAAGCCCCAAATATCGGGACTGTCCCTATAAAATCAGGACATCTGGTCACCCTAGAAAAAGCCTACTATCACTGATGAAGACATGGGCTAAGAGGCGAAAAACACAGACTAGGAATTAATGACCAGTTTTCATCATGGCAGGAGTAGTGTTGATCTGGAAAAGATGAGTGAACAGTAGAGTGGGAAAATTTGCAGAGAACACTTTTTGGGGTTAATTAAGAATGGAGGAGACTGAAGACCTTCAGTGGCATGTGCTGCAGTGTTCACAAGTAGCAATTTTTTTTAAGGAGGCCTAAGGGATGAACTGGAAAACATAATGCCTTTGTAAATCAATGAAATTCCCTCACCTGAAATACTATAGTCCAGCTATAGTCAACCTACCGCAACAACTATGAACTAGAAATAGAAGGCAGGTACAGAGAGACCTGTGTGAAGAATGGCTAGAAACAAAGTGGAGGTCCGGGGGGTTGGAAAAGATAGGGGGTAAAATTTTCAAGTGCGCCTAAATGTTAGCAAGTCCCCACTTCAAAAGTGACATGACTTTAGCATATCTTTAGGCACCTAAATCCCTCTAAAAATCTGACCCTTAGGCTCCTACGTCCCATTTCTTTCAGTGAAACTTAGGTTCCCAAATACCTAAGTCACATTTGAAAATGGGATGTAGAATCCTAAGTCATTCGGGTGCTTTGGAAAACTTTACCAATGTTCTTGTATGTGGAAAGCATTTGCTTTTCAGAATTTTAAGTACATTGCCTTTTAAATTCATTGAATGTCAATTTCATTTTGTGTTATGATAAAAACTAAATAGAAGTTCCCAGTCTGTCTTCTAATTCATAATTTTCTATCACTTACTTGTCTTCTCTGTTAATTAAACAGCCCCATTCCAATCGTATCTCTTTTCGTTCAGAAAAGTTTGGAACGGTTTAATGTACAGAGAAGACAAATCAGTATGAACCTGATAAAAATATATCAGCCATGAGGTAATGGTCTCTTCTTCTGTGTGTTAAGCATCAGGTCAAAGTTAACTTTTTTAGTGAAGACAAAAGTAAAAAAGGCACTGAAAACGTCAGCCTTCTCTGTGATTCATCATGTTATATATGGTTCAATGAATCAGAAACTGGCTAAGAGACAGAATATAGTTTAGGGATAAGTCATCATCTTTTGTCCTGGGGAAAGGTCTACAGTGGGCTGCTACCAGGTTCTGTGTCTTGGCTGGTGTTCTTTAATATGGATTAATGATCTGGAAAAGTGGTTGCCCTACAATCATTCACGAAAAAGACCTTTGTGTCATTGTGACCAGTTCAATGACACATTCTGCAGCTGCAGTCAAAAAAGCAAACAAAATGTTAGGCTTGGTAGGGAAAGACAAAAAATGCTGAAAATATAAAGTCATTATTTAAGTAAAGGGCATTCCCTCACCTGGAATACTGTGTTTAGTTCTGGTCACCTACCATGCCTTCGAAAAGATTTATCAGAAATAGAAGGGTTTCAGAGACAGGGAAGAAAATGAATAGAGGTGTGTGGAGAGACTTCTGTATGTGAAAGACTGAATATTTGGAACTGTCTGCAGTGGTCAAATTACAAGAAGGGAATGTGATAAAATATACACAAAACAATAGGCTGAATTCAGAAAATATATCAGGCCCTTCCAGTTACCTCTCATAACACGAGAACAAGAGAACATTCAATAAGCGTGAAAGGGAGAAAATTTAAAACCATCAGATGAAATTCCCCCCCTACAATAAGCTTGTGGCACTCACTGCCCTGAGATATCATTGACATCAAGAGTTTACCAAGATTCAGAAAAGGATTGGTCATTTGTACTAAAAGATTGATGTCACAAACCTGGTCAAAAGCCCCTTGTCAGACATTCACCAGGCGGGTGTATTGGATCCAAGCACTAGATCCATGCACTTCTAAGCTCTTCTTGGTCTGGACAGTCTCCAGGTACTGTCTTTCTTTGGCCTCTAGGCTCAGTCCCTGAACATATACTCTCAGATTGGTACCCCTCTGGAGGTGGGATCCTGCAGTCCAGTTGCTCTAGTCCCCCAAGAGCTGGGCTGAACCTCCCAAGACTCCCCAGTAGTTTAAGTGCACGCTCCCTGAGCTTCAGTCTTGTGGGTACTCTGGATTATAGTTTAACGCGCCAGAGACACAAGATAGTTGAAGGAAGAACCAGTCACTCTTTACTTTTAGACAACACAAGAGCTACACACATCTATGGAAAATAAACACATGTATGCAATTCTCTGCCACATGCTGTTTCTATGCTATGGAGACTAGACCCGCATAGCTATGGTGGTGCAGCTATGCCAGCATAATGTTGCAGTGTAGAAGCCACCTACACCAACAGACGGGGTTTTTCCATTGGTGTAGGAACACCACCGCCTAGAACAAAGTTAGCTACATCAATGGAAGCATTCTTCTGCCAATATAGCTGCCCTTATACTGGGGATTAGGTCAGCGTAGGTGTGGGTTTGTTCATGCCCCTGACGGACATTGCTATGTCGGCCTAACTCTTAAGTGTAGACCAAGGCTAAGTTTCTTCACCAGGCTTGAACATTTCTTGGGATTTGGTCGGTATACTTCCAGCGCCCAAGGTCCCCTCTTCTGGACTGCCCTTCTCCTTTTTAGGTTTCTTTTCCAAGCCACGGCGTTTCCTCTCAGTCCTGCCAAAAGCTCCTATTTTGTTGTCCCCTGAACCTCTCGGCATCTCAGTTTTTAAAGGCCAGTTCTAACACCTCTGTATGTTCTCTTGTCTGGCAGGGAAATTCCATTGCTCCAACTCCCACTCCCTGCAAACAAGCTGGAGAAAACTGGTATTGCCTAGGTTACAGTTACTCCATTGTTCTGCTAGGGCAGGCCATTCCATTGTTGATGATCCTTAACAACAGACTCATTCAGGACAGACATCCAGATGATGTTCCCCTTCTCCTCCATACAAGAGGTAGGATGCAATATTGCAGTACAAGACAACCATATGGTCATAAAACACTCAGAGTTCATAAAGTCAAACTGGAATTCAGAAGTTAATGAAGAGGATTTCCAACATCATCACAATTAGAAAGGATATAAGCCTTCATGCTTCAAGACAAAAGCTAACCTGTGACTGGGAAGGCTAGGAAAAAAGTTTAACTTTGGGCAGGTCACACCACAAGGTCCTGGTCCTGCTTCCACTGAAAACAGGAAAGCTCCCATTGATTTCAAGTATCAATTGCCTGTTTTAAAGCATTTCTTGCCTCTTCCTCTAAAGCAACTGATAATGGCCACTGTCAAAGGTAGGATACTCAACTTATCAGGCATGACAATACTTACGTTCCTATTGCAGATGACTGTTTACCTGCAATAAATAAAAATATGCTGTAGGAAATGTGTTGGTGACACAGAGTAAATGCTGACACGATTATCCCTATATGGCATTTGGGGAATATGTGCAATATTCAAAGTGCTTTTACATAAGTGATGTAGTACATGAACAGAGATCCTGAACACTTCTGATCATCAAGAATCCTAGGGAACTTCAGAAGAGTTAGAAATATCACTCCTGCTGTTCCAATATGTTCTGCCATAAAATCCCCCTGTGGTTTCATTGCATTTGGCATTTTGAAACACACCCTAGCCTAAATTTCTGGTACAGCTCAGGTTCAGTTCTCAGGATGGGCTGAAAATGAAAGGGACTCTTCTTTGGGGCTGGTTCTATGAAGGGAAATCAGCTTTCTGAGACTTACCAATAGCAAATGTTGAGGTGGACAGCCCAAACCATTCCTGTGAGCATCCATCATTTACTGTGATGTCACAGTAAATCAACACATAGTGATGCAATGTAACCATTTAATCTTTGGCTCTGCCTGGAATCAGATTGTTTTCTTATGATGACAATTGTTGTTGTCCATGGACCACGTTCAGAAAGTTCAGATGCTCACATATTACAGTGGGGGGTGACATATAGGATCATTTAGATGATGCGAGGAGTGGCGCTGGACATTCTGTGGATAGCACTTGTCCCTCTGCTGGGCCAGCTCACGACACCATTATAGAAAAGTGCATTCCCAAGATTAATAGGAGCATGGGGCGGAAAAAATAACACAGGGTTGATACCAAAGTAGAGAGGGAATGCAAGTGACTCCACTACATGAAACAAGGTCAGAGCATGATCATTTAGTCTTAGAGAACTACAGAGTGGGGTTAATTTTCTTTTCTCTGCAATCCCCCAAAGAGACTTTACAATTACATTGTATTGTTTCAAGTTCCAGTAATAATTTCAATGCTGTTTTATGGCAGCATTTAGACCTCGATGTTCAAAAGCACTTCACAAACTTAATAAACCAACATGCACGTCTATTAAAAGTGGTATTTGATGGGCATACAAGGGAAAAAACGGAGGTTTTGATGCCATATGGACAGACTAAAAACCCATTACTGCTCCTCACTAGTGTGTGACATTGCGTTGCTTGCCACACTTATCAGCCTTTTCAGATAAATGCCAGAGCTGCTAGTTCCTCTCACAAGCCCAGGAAATCCCACCAAAGATAGGTTGCCTATCTCTACCAAGAGGTAAATAGTGGTAGTGCTCCAACTGGTGAGAGCTTGGAAGCCAAGCTGAAGATGCAGCTTGATGGAAGTCAAGATGGAGATGCAGCTGGAGCAGGAAGCAGTGCAGGATAGATAAGTAGTGCCAGAAGGCATAAAGGAGGGGGAAGATGACAGCAAAAAAGAAAGAAGATGCCCTTCCTTATTTTTTTGGCCCACACCCAGGCTGTTTTGAATTTCCAAAGTAAAGTTTCAAAAAAATCAGATCCTTAATCACTTGGTCACTTTCTATATGCAAAAGCTTACAGGCACTGAATACGTTCTGTTAAAGTTGCATATCCAGAATAGACCCATGGTTTAAATAAAATCATCCAGACATTTTCCAAATGAAGCCTTCTACCCAAGGGTAATGTACAGAATGAAGTTTCCATTGTGTCACAGCTGGATGCTTCCTCAAGAAGGCACACATTTAATACATGGAAACTTTTTTAAAGGCAAGCCATTTCCTGTTAATAATTGGCCTGGGAAGCCAAAGGAGACAGACCAACACAATAGGATTGTGATATCAGACTGAAGTCAGCTAAGCATCACCTGGCCTTACACATCTCCTCACTTCCCCAGCTATCTGTTTTCCCAGAAGTTTCTCAGCTACTCGCCACCTTCATCTACTTTATAGTTCTTTCCCTTCTGGCTTTATATCCGTACAGAATAATGCATAGCAATAATTAAGCCCTGCAACATCCCTGTCACCTAAGTAAGTTGATCCCACTCAGGGCAAGGTTTCCCTAACTGGGTGATCATATGCTTAAGATCAAGGCTGCCAGTGGGAGTTGGAGCAAAAAGGAAGAGGAATTACAGGGCTAGGAGACTGACTAATATACCGGGCTGTTCCTACACCCTTATGATCCTGGGCTGGTCTGAAAGCCAAGAAGTGTAAAGGAGCCTTTGAAAAACCCAAAATTCAAGTTTCCAGAAAGAGACATTGCATGTTGGCTGAGCAAAGCTAATTTAAATATTGTTCCAACTCCAGCTAACTCGGATTTCATTAATTGTAAGCTCTTGGGATGAGGGTCCATATCTTCCCATATTTTTGGAAACTGTTGAGTACAGAGTGACTTCTAGTAATACATTAGTAATAAATACAGTAATTGTACTTCATGTGAAGATACAAATCTTTACTAACCATTATACAAATCTTTACCTCTGTGTTTCAGGTCATAAGTCCATATCCCATTTCTCAGGTACCCGTACCCAAAGTTGGATCCACAATTTAGCCTCTGCTATTGGAGGAGCTGGTTCCATATTATATATCTACTGTGTTATTAAAATGGTCAAAGGTGAAGGTTCAGAAGTGGCCTCTAATTTTGGGTGCCTCAATTTTGAAGTGTCCAACTCGAGACTCTTAAGCCTGATTTGCAGAGCACTTCCATTTCCAATTAAAATCAGTGCCCTTGAGATGCTCTGTGTGAGAGGCCACTTTTTAAAAGGAAGGACACTGGGATAGGTTAATTAATTCAGGTCATTGTTAAGGTTAATTTTGAGCTATGGTCTTTCCATATATGGAAGAAGCTAATTCAAATACATAATTATGATGCAAAGCAGAGAGGCTAATCCTCAGGAGTATGTCCTGTCCATCTCTCTGTTTAAAGACCAGTTGTACTTATTTTCACGAGCTCAGGCAGTAAAACATCAACCACTGTAAAAGGCTAACAGGCTCTACTTGAGGCTGAAAACCAGAAGAGAGACAATGGTCAGATACATATGCTACCTCAGCACACGCAGATGAAGGAGGCCTTGAAGGCGAGCAAGGCCTTGCAGGAGGAGAGCCAAGAGAAGGAGAGTCAGGAGAAGGTAAATACTCATTAAGTTGGTATTTCGCATTATTGTCTGAAGTTATTTAAAATTGGCGGGGAGAGGGGGGGAGAAAGGTGTGTGTGTTTCATGTGGTGAACAAGAGCAATTTGTCCCAATGAACCTGAGCAGGGATTCTGCCCACGTTTCTTCTGGTTGGACTGTATTTGTCCCTCGCTCACTTCTCTTCCCAGGCAGACCCCATTACCATTAATGTTCTGAAGTAGGCAGTAACATCCGTTCTTCCAGTTCCTTCAGTGTATGAATGAGCTGCTACCCCATCCCAGAACAAAACAGATGTAAGACCTGGACATTTTGTCAAAATCCAAGCCCTTCCCCTTCAACAGACGCTGATGGCCAATAACTCAGCTCACTGCAATTCTTGCTGTGACTTTTGCTTTTGTCTGCAAACTTTCTCCCTCAGTTTCCTTAAGAGGATCTAGTTTTCCAGGGTTAAGATTAGTCTAAGGACGATATGATTATGCATTTGTCATAATTGGTGCAGCTACAAAATTGTTAGTAAAACATGGCTTGATACTAAATAGATGCTACTGAATGTGCTGGGAAACCATCAATAAACAACAATGGAATTCTACAAGTCCACTGTGATGCTTCCCAGGGGTAGCCAGAGGGATGAGTCATCTTGCTGCCCCCTGCCCTTAGCCCAAACTTATCCCAAGTTTTCCTATTTATTCTCGTCTTTTTTAAAAAAACAATAGGTTTTGTCATTTTGACATTTTAGTAGGTTTTGAGTGTGATGAAAATAACTAGGCCAGTCAGAAAAAAGCAATGCAGTTTAGGTTTAATGAGGGGTTTGACCATTGCTCCTTTGGTAAATGGGTTCCTGAATCTTGGAAAGATACTCCATTGCCTTGATGGTGTTGACTCAGTGACTTTTCAGAAGTCCCTAGGCATGAGAACAGGAGGATATCTGTTTTTGCTGGAGGAATACACACTGTGTGCAATGGTTGCTAGGCAGAGGGAAGAAAGAATTAATAAGTAAAAAAAGTGTTCTGGAAGTTCACCTGCTTACAATTCAAAAGTTTAAAATTCTAATTAAAAATCAGTAGAGCACGTGGGAAATTAAACAAATTAGACAGAAACTATTTTATTAGCCAAGAAATTGCTAAGCTAATTTCCTGGGTTTAGTGAGATCTTACTGCAAAATTATCCAATACCTCTCCCCACCAATGTCCATAGCTAGAATAAACACATTAAATACATTCAGTCAGATTCTCTTTACTTCTTTCTTTTCCTTGCTAACCTAGGTCTCTTCCTTCTTCTCCCACACTGCCACCATCTCCTCCTCTTCCTCCTCCTGGCAAGAGGAGGCCTACAGGGGCATCCTGCCATTTCAAGGCAACTGTTGTGGTAAAATTCCAGACAAAGCAGAATGCGTTTTAGGTTCAGCCAAACCAAACCTGCCTTTCCTGATGCAATTTCTGAGCCTCTGAGATGAACTTCAGCTGGTTCTCATTTCAAGGGGCTGGCACCTATGAATACATACAGTGCTTGTGTAAGTGGGGGAATGATCCCACTGTTGTGGGGAACTTTCATGGCTTCTGCACTAGCACGGTTGAATTGGATAGCGAAAGAGCGGACTCGTTCCAACTCCTGTTAGCTGGATGCCTGCCTCACCTTGAGGACTCCCCTTCCAAGCTCCCGTGTGGCAGAGTCCTCATAACCCTAACAAGTCTGGGCCCAGGATTCCTGGGAGACTTCACCCCCAGTCTTGTCGTGGTCAATTAGGACAGGAACTAGGTGTCCCCACTCTGGGTACTCTCTGCACACCGGCCAATTCCCTGACCCCCTGATCTCTACGTTAAGTTCAAACCAAATACAATTTATTAAACAGCGACTGTAAGAAAAATAAGGAAAAAAAAACAGAAAAGGTTGACGGAAACAAGGAACCCCACCCTGGGCATGGGTAAGACCACAAACAGCAGTCTATGGGCCTTAAAAAAAGCCTCCAAGGCCCTCTTGTCTGGCGACGTCTCCCTGCACTGAGTCCTCTCTGCCCAGGGTCCTCACCTCATTCTCCCTAGTCGTTCACTGCGCTCGGCTGTAGTGTTACTTGTGGTACAGCTGGCGTCCGCTATCCTGGCTCTGGCGCCGCAGCGCCCTACTGTAGCTCAGCCCTGGGTTCCTGACTCCCTCATTGATCTACCTGACTTGTCAATCAACCTGACCTAGAGCACTGTCCTCTCCCCATTGGCCCTGAATACTGTCAGTCTCAGGATTGTGATTTGTCTTCAGCTCTTCCCCTCTCTTTTGGTATTGGAAGAAGGCCAACCAGATGCCCACCCCCCCCCCCCCCCACTAAGTTTCAGTAAGGGGCCCCCTTACTCTTGTATCATCCTATGTCATTTTAAAGTGACCACATACAGGAAAGACAATTTTAGTTAATCAGACTATCACTAAGAATAACAATCTACTAGGTGGTAGTCATGAGATACATGATTAAGGGTTAGATTGTACTTTAAGAAGCATCTTAAGATGGGGCAAGAAATGAAGACTTCAGCTTTACCACAGGTTTTCAAAAACTTATACTTCAAGTGCTTCCTACATTTTACATTTTTAATCGGAAATTCAATTATTAACTGACACGGCAAAGCAAAGTGCTGTGAGTAACACTACAAAAGTTTTTTTTCTCCTGCTGATAGTAGCTCACCTTAATTGATTAGTGTCTTAGAGTTGGTATGGCAACCCCCATCTTTTCATGTTCTCTGTATATATATTTATAATCTTCCTACTGTATGTTCCATTTTATACATCTGATGAAGTGGGTTTTAGCCCACGAAAGCTTATGCCCAAATAAATTTGTTAGCCCCTAAGATGCCACAAGGATTTCTTGTTCTTTTTGCGGATACAGACCAACGTGGCTACCACTCTGGAACAATGTCATGAATACATACGCGGATTCCAAGCTTGCATCCTATTACCCATTATTACCAGAAGATCCGGTTGCAAAAAGGCAAATCCAAATCCAATTTAATCACACTTCCAAATGGATATCCAGACATTGGAAAGGGTTCACAAAAGAGCACCAGAGATGATTTGGGGGTAGAAAACCCTGCCTTATAGTGAGAGACTTAACAGGTTCCATCTCTTTAATTTATTCAAGAGAAGGTTCAACTCATAAGCTCTATAGTGAACAACAACAGTGACTACATTTGAAAAACAGCAGAGACAGAATTTGGCCAAGGGGCCCATGGCAAACTGTTAGACCTCAGACCTGCATTTTGTTCTGCACGTGTTCGGGGGTCACCCTGCATGGATCACAGAGTAGAAATGAGATGAGAGACAAGGTCAGAGATATAGGTTGGGTAGAAGCTACAGCAAGAATTTTGAACTTGATACCTAGGGCAAGAGGGAGCCTAACATCAGCGATGATGGTGTACAACAAAACAAATGCATTCTTGGCCCTGGCTCCAATGACTCAGAGTAGGAGACTCAGATTCTCTCTCGCAGAAAGGAGCGTTCAGATGGTGTCGAGCTGGAGTAACTAGCTTTAGGTCACATGCCCCGTCTCTGTGTCCGAAGGGCAGGTGAAGGGAGGGGGTGAGAGACAGAGATGGGGCAAAGTAATGATATTTGGATGTTGCAACGTTCCCTGTGATACCATAACACCATAACAGCTCCTGGTTGACCCAGGATCAGGAGAAAGTGAAAAGGTAGCTTAGCCTTTCCTTCTGCTCTCCTCAGCTCAATCAGGTGTAAAGTCCACTCAGATAAGTATAGGATTCACCACATTTTTAAGATGTCTGATTTTTCATATTTGATTGTTATGTTTATTTAGCACTTATCTAAGTGTTTTGGATTATACTGGTGGAATAATTGTATCGGGGACAGGAGCGCTCTTAATTCTGTAAGTGTTGTGATGAGGCTGACATCGTGAAATGCTGAGTCCCTTCATTCATTATATATGTGAGCACTTGAGAAAGACGTAACGTGTTAAGGTTTTCATACTGTGCAATTCCTTAGATATCCATTTTGGATAATAAAGAATCTTCTGTCGTTTCCATGTAATTTTAGACTGTTTTCAACAACAAATGGGGGATTTCACACATCACGTCCTCAACTGTTGTAAAGTGTTGCTACACCACATTGGTTGTAATGTGACAGCAGTCCGGGATCTTCAGTTTAAAAGCTTTTGAGGGGAGGTTGTTCCTTTTATTATTATGGTTCAGCAACAGGATAATGAGGAGAAGGCAGAACTACAGAAGAAAAGGAATTTAGAGAAACAAGGGCATAAGGGTGAAAGCAACACCAATCACATCCAACCTGGGTCTGCCTACTACCTAGTAAATTAGGGTTATTAGGGAATACTAATAAAATGTCAGTTTCATTACCATATATGGTCATTTTTCAGCAACAAAAGGGACCTCTTGTGTGTGTTCATAATCATATTACCAGACCCTTTAAAATTACATACTAGCTTCACTTCACAAGCTCAAAAGTACCATCAGAGCAGGCAGGCTGGCTTGGCTCAGCCAAGAGATGCTCTCTCTCTTCTTCTGGAATCTTTAAACAACTAAATTCACTGGAGGATGGCAAGATACAGAAGACAGCGCCGCACCCGCGGCAGAAGAGAGAGGAAAGTTCCTCCAAGTAGAAGGAACAGGAAGAACAGGAAGTTCTATAATGAACCACTGGGAAAGAAGAAAGGTAAAGGCCAACCAATATTAATATTCTCAAACAAAACTATGTTAAAATGGAGTTGCGGTCGAGAGTTGCAAATAAAAGCTCTCTCTCCCTCCTGTAAATCATTGGAGTAATTGTTTATATCCAACAAACAAGCCCTACATATGGCGCATCAATATACAGAACTAAAGTAGCTTTATAAAAAGATACAATTTCCATTTGGTGCCCTGCATATGGAGTCGTCCTGTGGCATTGCCACTGCACTTTGGAGAGACTTCAACCTCAGTTCTGATGAACCATCCATCGACCCTCTGGCTTTTTGGTTCCTCTCATCCTTAAATTTTGGTTTTTAGGGTAAAAAAAAAAAAAAAATTGAGGGTAGTGTAATTATCCCCAAACCAAGCCTTATAAACCCAGGAAATTTAGAGTTAAATTTACACTGAAAAAGAAGTTTCAGCCAGTTACTGTAAGGAATCCACAGTGAAGGCACTACACCACCATAACTCTGCCAAGTTCTGACTATATCTCTGTACTGTTGTGAATAAACATGTGATTATGATTAGGGCATTTTAGAGTTTGGAGTCCCAGTGTAGATTAAACTGATTTTTAAAGACATATTTGATTCTCTCCTTCCCCCATACATTTCTCCTCGTGGCAAGTTAGCAGTACAGGAAGGATGATTGATTGAGTTACCGCTGATGTCACAATGGCTCCACTTAAGAGTAACCTGAGCCTGTCAGTAGCTTTTTATAATCATGAAAATTAGATAGAAGGCGGCCCCATAAGTAAGCTTCATTACAGGCTAATTTCTTCAAATAAAGCCTGTGCATTAGATTTCAGTGAATTTTGACTATAGGGAAAGTGTGACTTATATATGTTATTCCAGTAAGACTGACACAGATGCTACATTTCTTTAAATACCTTAATTAATTGTAAACATAAACTACTTGAGAGATTTACTTGCACAGACTAAAAAAGTTTTATTTTTCCATGCAAAAGAGATGTTGAATCCCTGCTTTAAGTGCAAAATAGAACTCAGCCTTAACTATAGAGTTGAAACTAGCACCTCCATAATATTGTCTTTCAGCCACTTAATATGAATTATTTTGGTATGTCAAATAAATTTCAGAAGAAGCCATCAGCAAATATGTGATTTGGGAGGGTTGATTTACCTGTCTGAAGGAAGACTGAATAGTTTCATACCCATGTGCTTTAACTTCCCACACAATATTTACAAATAGTTAAATTTCCTTCTCGTATTTTCTTAACAGGGTACATACGTGTCTGTGCCACGTACTATTACTGGAAAAGAAGTAGATAACCGCCTGCAACTCCTTTTCTCATTCCCATTGATCATCATCACCATCTTCATTGTGGAAACAAGCAGTTCCGTCACACAAGATACCAAGACCCAGATAACCAGATGGAAGCCTTGGCAAGTTCCGGGAGCCCTCCTAGTGTAGGAGAATGCCAGACCTGTCAATAAACCCATAGAACGCATCTCTTCTGTGGTGTGGAGTGTTGCCTCTTACCGATTTTATTATTTTCTAGTTGTTTGAACTAGTTAAGATTTTCCGGTAATGGTTCAGGAAGATGTTTTGTTTTAATTGGGGATGAATTTAAAGTTAGTTTGTGAATAAAATGCAAAGCCATTGTTCTTGCTACAAACAGGATATCCCTGATTTTGATGTAGTCCATTTTCCTTCCGATTTCATAGATAGGGATATCTTTATTGGCTCTGTAACTAATGACAGAAGCATAAAGAACTACAGTAGTTATGAACTCATCGGGAATGGAGGTTGTTCATAACTGAAATATTCGTAACTCTGAAGAAAACATTATGGTTGTTCTTTGAAAAGTTTACAGCGGAACACTGACTTACTACAGCTTTTGAATTTTACTATGCAGAACAAAAATGCTGCTTTCCTTTTTTTTTTTAGTAGTTTACGTTTAACTCAGTACTGTATTTGCATTTTTGGGGGGTGCCTGGTTGTGTACTTCCAGTTCCAAACGAAGTGTGTGGTTGACTGGTCAGTGCGTAACTCTGTTGTTCGTAACCCTGAGGTTCTACTGTATGCACTTTCATGAATAAAGAATGTAATTAGTTATAATAATAAAAGGGCCTTATATCACAGCACCTTTCAGTAACAGTTTCTAATAAATCATTATGAAATATTTGCTCAGTTCTAGTGATTGCTAAGGTCTCTACGGCCTATGTAAATAGCAATGGTGGTAATAATACTTAGCTCACACATAAAGGGGCAAAGGTGCTAGCACAGCTATAAAGAAATCCATTTAGCCCAGATCCTAGAATATCAGGGTTGGAAGGGACCTTAGGAGGTCATCTAGTCCAACCCCCTGCTCAAAGCAGGACCAATCCCCAATTTATGCCCCAGATCCCTAAATGGCCCCCTCAAGGATTGAGCTCACAACCCTGGGTTTAGCAGGCCAATGCTCAAACCACTGAGCTATCCCTCGCCCCAGGTGCAGCAGCGTAGGGTGCAGCTACTTTGCATCACACCACTGGTGGATTCTAGACCTAGCATTGGCTATGAGACAATCAAAGTTACCCCCCAGGGTGTCTCTTTCTCCTATTCCTCCTACAAGGAGGCAGGCGGAGAATTCCTTCATAGTGGTGAGGTAGATAAATAACATGATCCTCACTTTACAGGTGAGGAAAGTGAGGCAGGGAGGGTCAGAGATTTTCCAAAGACTGCATTCCCAAGGTGTGGCCGAGATGGATTTAAAACTCAGGAGTTTCTAGCTCCCCATTTCAGTCTGGTCCACTAACTATAATGCTTCTGTGCCTCATGCACTGCCACATTTCTCTTCACGATGACCTGTACTATGTAACTCAAGATATTGTTCTCCATCCTCTAAGTAGGGGGTTGAACTTTTGCCATGGGTTAATTCTCTTTTGGGAGAGAAATGAATGCACACAAACCACGATATTCAAACAATTATTTACCATAGCCCTATTTCAGCATGAAACTAAAGCACATGCTTAATGCTAAGTCACATGAGCAGTCCCTTTAAAGTCAATGGGGCTATTCATATTTAAAGTTATGCACGTGCATAAGTACCTTGCTGAAAAGGGACTATACGCACATATGGCCTGATCCAAAGCCCATTCAAGTCAATGGGAATCTTTCCAGACGGCTTCTCTTACACAAACAATCCCCAACTGCTGTGCAAAGCCCCTGAGTGTCTCCACCCCGACACTTTAAACATCCTTTGGTAAGAACAAAAAGAACAGGAGTACTTGTGGCACCTTAGAGACTAACACATTTATTTCAACATAAGTTTTCGTGGGCTACAGTCAACTTCATCGGATGCATAGAATGGAACATACAGTAAGAAGATATTTATATGTTCAGAGAAACATGAAAAGGTGGTAGTACCCATACCAACTGTAAGAGACTAATTAATTAAGAGGAACTATTATCAGTAGGGGAAAAAAACTTTTGATGTGATAATCAAGATGGCCCATTTCGGACAGTTGACACAAAGGTGTGAGGATGCTTAACTAGGGGAAATAGATTCAATTAACGTCATGACCGAGCCACTCCCAGTCTCTGTTCAAACCTAAGTTAATGGTATCTAGTTTGCATATTAATTCAGGTTCAGCAGCTTCTTGTTCTCCAACCGACCCAAACTCAGGAGCAGCTACATTGAAAGGCATGCTGGGAATACCATTGCATCTGATGGGACGGAAATTTCCCTGTGCTCTCTATCCTCCTTATAAGAGGCAGTGGGCCTGGAGAAGAGTCTCTCTCTGCCTTTAGAGGGAGAAGGGCCTGGCTGCAAGGGCTAAGCAGGGTACCTTGAGTGGAGCAGGGCTGGGGAAAGGCTAAGGGAGCTGGGGATCTCCGGCCTGAGAAACTCCCAGGCTGTGGCCAACTGGGTACAGGGGTTGCAGGGGGCAGCCCACAGGTAGGCTGAGGCAGCAGGTCCAAACCCCCTTTGCCTGTGATGAGTGGCTTATACTGCAGTCTGCCCCAGGGTGCGGGGGCTAGCTGATGACTGGCAGTAGCCTACGACTGAGGTGAGGTGGGGATAGTGGATTGGGGGTCCCCTGGGGAGGGGAGACCCAGATCTGGGGGGTATTGCCAGGGGGCAGCACCCCAGTTAAAGAGGCACCGGGTCCTGGGAGGGACACGTGCCAGAGTGGTCAGGCGGATCACCGGCCTGCAGAGGGCGCTCCAGAGGCTGGTGAGCTAATTCCCGACGACAACCAGCAGGAGGCGCCGCAGGGGTGAGTCCAACCCTGTCACAAGGGGGTTGTCATAGACTATAACAGGCACTAATGCACTGCGCAATTTCATCAGGGGAAGCATTGTATTCCCCTATGTACCCAGAGGTATTCTACCTACCACATTTCCCCACAGGCAGAATGCCTATAGCCATGCTGTCTCCCCGCCCCTAAGCACTTTTGGTTTTAAAAGCCAGGAGATATACCCCAAATGGAATGACTTAGAAAATGTTTTGGACCGGTTTCAAAGAGCAAGCTAATAATTGCGTTTCCCTACAGATCTTTGCCCAAGCTCAGATACCATATTCACAGAGTTATTATACCGCTGAGTTCAATTATGTACTACTGTGCCAGACAGGTCTGCCCCGTTACACACTTCCCACGTTTTACAGTTCAGCTACAGAATGCAAGATTCTGTTGACCAGACAGCTGTCTGCTTCCATTTTCGATACAATTAGAAAAAGTCACTTAAGTCCTGAGTGTTAGGGGGAAAATTTAGAAGATTTTTCAGTGCACACTAGTGATTCTAACCACTATTACTTCTACTGTGGGCTTGGAATCTCCAAAGATGTAAAGAAATAGTTCCGTTTTTATTCCAAATCCCAAAACATCTTCAAACTTTTTGGTAGCAGCTCTGCTCTTAGTGCTTGGACATAAGCATGTAAAAAAGATTTGCATTTGTTTGTGAGCAGCTCAAGGTGAATGTGCTTAGAAGCACATTCCCCGTGTTTAATTTTTCTTTTAAAAATTTTAAAGCAGATTTCACATGGTACAAGTGTGCGGGAATATAGA
Organism: Macrochelys suwanniensis; assembly: GCA_033296515.1. Taxonomy (NCBI): domain Eukaryota; kingdom Metazoa; phylum Chordata; order Testudines; family Chelydridae; genus Macrochelys; species Macrochelys suwanniensis. The sequence continues at coordinate 17,746,879 of CM065779.1, read as the reverse complement.
ACACCAAAACTGTTAATACCAATACAAGTATAGTGCACAACTGCCAAGTTTTTCTTTCTTATTTTCATTTTGCTGACACAGACTAACACGGCTACTACACTGAAACCTTCTATATTCTATCGCCCTTATTCTGGGAACAATATCATAGAGAGGACAAGACAAAAGCTGCTTTCTTGATATTTTATCCTGCAACCTTTGTGTGGCACTAGAACACAGCAGCTCATCTCAGATTGATATTAAAAATGGAAGTGAACCCAATTTCAATAAAGGCTAATAGACTAGCATTCAGCAGCATCCAGAAGTGTCAGGTAAATAGATCTATTAATATGTGATTTATTATATACCCCCAAATATAGAAAACTACCCAAATATAGCAGTCTGCAATGTATCTGACAGTTTGGTGGCTTATTATTTAACAGCTGTATAATGATTCGTTTGCTTTAAATAACAACACATTAGACCGCGAGGACTAAATTCTTCCACTCTTACATCCAGTAGCCTTAATCTGTGGATAGTCCCTTTAACTTTTTGAATCTCAACATCTGTTGTTACTAAGTTATTGTCTGACCCCTGCATAATTTCCCAAAACCGTGAAAATTTAAATGTATACAAATCTAAAAAATGCTTAAAAATAAACATTGATATATCTGCCAAAACCATAAAAAAAAAAAAATCAAATTTGCCAAGCCTGTACACAAGCCACTAGGATAAGACTTAGGATCTGATCTAAAATGCATTGGGTCTATTCAGGGGAGTATCTCCATGGATTTCAATAGGTGCTTGATTGGGCCCCTGGATCTATATGAAACGCAGCAGTTTGCTTCACATAGATTCTGGTAAATATTTTCTTCAATTTCAGTCCATGTGGATTGACGCCACCTGAGTTTGTTTCAAATGGACCCAAAAATCTCAAATCTGGAACTTAGTCAAAAATCACCAAGTTTCACCTATATATATTGTCAATATCTAGAATTTCACGTTATTTTGATACAAAAACATAATGAGCACAGTTTCTCTTGAAAGATCAATGAAACTTAGCAAACCTTTCCATGAGTTAGGCCTGAGTTTTGAGTTTGTTAACAAAATTTGAAGGCAGGTGAATATTATATGTGGGCATTTTAGTTCTTGATTGTGAATGGAAAATTCACTTTCCACAAATAGCCTCCAATATGTGCTTAAAAGTCATTGTTTCTGCAATCATTCCTGCCAATCACCTCACTGACGTATTTGCAGAGAATGGATTGCCTTTTGGAGTATTGCAGGCCAGTTTCTTAATAGCCAAAACATTTCATTACAACTTAGTATCAGTGTTCCCAGTTAATAAGATTTTGTTGATTAGCACCGTATTTAAGCATATTTAAGCAATAAGCCATAGCAGACAGCTAATTTCCTCAGTAACTAAAGAATCCAGCCTGCTGAAGCACAGAAGAACAGCAAAGGAAAAGGGGACAGGACTCCTGGGAACAAAGCACAAATCCCAATTAAAACAAGAACTTCAAAGGCTTGTCCCTGATGTGGGCCAGACTCTGATCTCACACTGGTTTTATGTCAGTGTGACTCCATTTGACTTCAGTAGATTTACTGCCAATTTACACCACAGTGAGAGTCATCTCAGGCTTGTGATTTTCTGAGTAGAAAGGAACAAAGTGGAATTGATTTAATGTTGCAGTATTACTTTTCTCGTTGCTACGGAATAATACTTTGCATTTCCATAATACCTTTCATTCAAGGATATCGATGTTACAAACATTTAACCCTAAGATGGTTAAACCTGAGTACATACACAAAGCCCTGGTCTACACTAGGGGAGGGGGGCGATGTAAGGTACGCAACGTCAGCTACGAGAATAGTGTAGCTGAAGTCGACGTACCTAGAGCGACTCACCGCGGCGTCTTCATGGCGCTGAGTCGACTGCCGCTGCTCCCCCGTCGGCTCCGCCTGCGCCTCTCGCGGCGATGGAGTTCCGGAGTCGACGGGAGAGCGCTCGGGGATAGATTTATCGTGTCTAGTCTAGACGCGATAAATCGACCCCCAATAGATCGATTGCTACCTGCCGATCCGGCAGGTAGTGCAGACCTGCCCTTAGGCAGTTAAGTAACTGGGGAGCAGTCTGATTTTCAGAGGTGCTGGGCACCTGCTGCTCCCAGGCCACTTATTTAGTTGCCTAACTTTATACACTGGGATTTGGAAGTTTGATTAAGTCACGTTTCTCCCAGGCTATTCATCCATACAGATACTGATGAAACTTGCACGCTGCAAAGATCACTCCCAACTCTTCCATTTTAAATGTGTCTGAGTTGCTTTGTGCTTTGCTCAGCACCCTTGAAACACAAGCAAATGGTTTTGGGATCATGTGGGATGACTACTCCCACCCCATATAGGGAGGCATCACAAATTCATTGTACTGGGAAATTGGAATCAAAATGTGTTAACACCCCATGCCTAGCAATGAGTCTTCAGCCTTATCATACTCATCAGTTTGCATCAGCTGCTGGAGTGCCTGCAAATATTTCACATTTATGTGTGGGAATTCTTAGGCCATAATCCTGAAGCGTAAGAGGAGGTACAAAGACCTTTCTTGTTCCAAGTTATTTGTTTCATGAGCCTGAACTTGATGGCTACTGAGCACCCAAAACTCCTGTGGGAGCTAAGGACTCCTACACCTCTTAGGAATCATACTGTAACATCTTTCTGATCCTGCTGCAGAGAATACAAGCCTTTCCCTCCCTTGCCACACCACTGTACCAGAGGCCAATGGAGCAGTGGATACTAACTCCTGCCATCTAACAGGGACATTAATCTTTTGTAAATCTGACTTATGTCATGTGACTGGGGCAAAGCAATATGAAGCAGCATTTCTTGTGTCCCCCGGGTATATCAACACTACAAGCACTACAGAAGCAGCAATGCAGCTAAGCTGCAGTAATGCTGTAGCACAGATACCAGCTATAGCAACAGAAGGGGTTCCTCTGTCACTGTAGCAAATAGACATCCTCAAGAGGCAGTAACTAAGTCACTGGAAGAATTCTTCTGAACTACCTGGTTTGCCACATTGGTAGCATTCCTTTGTACCAGACATTTTGCTTGACGGTTCTTGTACATTGTAGAGATACATTTAGCTCTCAGAAGCCTCTTGTCGCAGTTTCATAGACAGTGCAATTTCTACAGCCTTCTGGGATGTAAAACCAAAGACAGGCATCTCTGTATTACCAATTCTGTACTGTAGAAAACAGACCAGCCTCTCACAGCATCATTTAACACAGCACCTCATTGATATTTCAAGAAGCTCGCTGTACAGACTGTCATGCATTGTAAAACCAGGTACCCCTGTTTTGTTTTCTTTAATGAAACTAATCTCTCAGCAATTAACAATGAATCCAGGTAAAAGTGTGACCAGAGTACTTCCATAAGAGCAGCATGTATTTGTTCCAATTCTGTCAGCTCATAATAGGATGAAAATGTTGTCTCCCATCACAATATGGAAAGTGAAAATGTAGATATCAAGACCTCCATGTGGAGTTTGCAGCTACAAAGTATTCAAAACATTCAGTTTAGAAGCTCCACCATTATAGTGACTTTCATTTAACTCAGGCTCTTTAGTGTATCTCTCACCTACTGCACCAATAAACGGTCTTTTCTCTCAGGTTCTGGTCAGTTGTAGCCAAAGTGGGTTTGCTTTCCTAGTATTTTAATTGGTTTTTCTCCCCATATGCATTTCTCTCATTTTCTTTCACACTGCCATACTCCCAACTTTCTTTTTTCTTCAAGAAGCGTCTTTCTCATACTCCAAATTCTAAGAGACTTTGGAACAATGACATTGAAGATATTCACTCCCCTGTGAAGCCAGCATCGAGGAAAGACAGGTAAAGACACAATTTCCTAGCTGCAGAAAGATGTAGTGGTATTAAGCTGGGCTGTGTTTTATTTCCAACAATGTCAATGTGGCCCCGTGTTAAATGATGCTGTGAGGGTATGGTCTGTTTTCTACAGTACATATTGACATTGGTCAGTATTTTTTCAGCCAGACAGATTTAATGCTGATGCTTGTGTTGTACATAGCAATGCGGTTGGGCCATTCTTAGAACTCTCATAGTGTAGAGTTCAGCAATCAGCAGGGACTTTGTTCTCCAATTTGCTGTAGCTTGGGACAGAGAAGACGTGTTCTTTCATAGATATCTGACTTTTGTTCATTCTTGCTGGTGCTTTCCTTACTCTTAAATATGTCCATTTAAACCGGAAGTACACGTTTTGTTCTTTGCATATTGAAACATCACACTGCCATCTCAAAAATTTAAGGTAGGCTTAGCGTTGTGATGGTGGACTCTTTATGCTCTGGAAAGTTACACAGAGTTCCTGAGAACTATGCATATCTTTGGACTCTGACAGGCTAATCGTGCCCCTCTGCCAATCAGAGTACAGAAATTTGCACACTGTGCAGTTATTGAGAAATAACTGTGAAGTCATTATGTAAATTACACCCATTCCCCTTCTCAACCACAGGGTAAAGATTATATATTTGGGTAATAAGTGTACAAACGTCCCTGCAGTCTGATTGGCTGACAATTCTATTTCAGTATAATTATATATAATTGTGAAATTTCTCTAGCAGACTTCTGTATGTATTGTTATTTTGAGAGGTGCTAAATAGCATGACCATTGGGGGTCTCTGATATATGAGCACCCAGGGTTAAGGTCCCTATGAAAGAACTCAAGTTGCTATGCAACACAGCAGTTCCCATTAGGAACAATATAAGGTAGTGGCCATTTTGAAAAAGGAGGGACACCATCTTCCCTGAAGGCACCTTGTTGCTTCTGGTCCATTGAGAACATATAGAGAACATATTGAAAGAAGGTGAGCCTTTGTGGAATTCTCTGCAGAAGAACAAAATTCATCAGCCTTGCTGAAGAAGAAACTTAATTATGAAGAAAAACAGCAAAAAGTGATCATTAATCCTATTTTTCCCCTCAAATGTGGCTTGAGCATATGACATTTCAATGAATTTTAACTAGACGTGAGGTTTGAAGAGTCTGTGTTATTCTTTTTAGGACAAAGGTAGTGCTATGACATAGGGTGTTAAATTTCTTAAAGGAGCCCACTATATAATTTTTTTTTAGCTCCTAAACTAGTTAACAGATTTGCTTGTAGGGTCTTAGAAAATTTGTTCGGTAGTCAGAGAATAAGCACTGTAATTTCCATACATAAACTGGTTATGTCTCTGCTTTAAATGCAAAACTCAACTTAGTTTTAATTATTGAACTGTGGCGGAAGCTTCCATAATGTATATTTATAGACTCGCCCCCAATACTGTTCAAATTTCCAGAGGTAGACTTAAGTACATGCTAATTTCACCTGTGGCAGGGTGGCACAGGGAGAGGGGTAGTTTCCTCAGGTAACCAGGCCCCAAACCATTAGGTGCCTAACTCTTTTAGGCTTCACTGAAAATCTCAGCCTTAAAGATTTAAATTTAGCCCCCTCCTGAGACATCCCTGATCTCCCAGAGTTCCAACTATTCCTCCGTTTTCAGGGGCTTGGTGGCCAATCTTAGGACAACTGGGCCCTGGGTTCTTTGCTCTTGGAGCCTCTACCTGGTGCCTTGTCTCAAAGTAACAGGCAACCCCTACAGCCTCTAAGACAATACCATTTATAAGTACACCAAATCAGGGATATCAAATGAACAAGGACCCAACCAATGCCACAGCTGTCTTCTGGCTCCTGGGGCAGGGAAGACCTACCAGGCCTAGCTGGTAGTCAGTCCTCACAGGAGCAGCACAGTTTTGAGCCTCTGTCTCTTTGTGGGGGTACTGGGGGTCAGTCTCAAGCCCCTCTGGCTGAGAGAAACAAAATGGCACCTGCCCGCCTGCTGCAGGTAAAACTCTGGGGCTGCTTCTGTAACCCAACCCCCTGTAACTAGCTCTTCCACACACAACTGTCCCTGCGCTGGCTCAGCTCCCACTTCGGGGCAGTCCCAGCCATGTACAGGTTGCCTGGGGCCTACAGTTGGTTGCCTAGCTTGTCCTCTGGGTTCCTCGTCCAGCCCCTGCAGGCCATTTGTGCCCCTTCAAGTGCAGGTGAAGCAGGCAATCTCAGTTCCAGTTCCTGCTTTTATGATGCTGGGAGCTGCTCCCATCCAAAGCCTAAACTAGGCAGGGGGCTACATAAGTCATACCAACACCTTGAATTTCACTTGGACACTGACTGGCATCCAATATTGATCCAGAGTATGAGTGTGAAACTAAACGTCATTAGCAAGCACCAGCATCCTGCACTACTCAAGCGTGTACTCAATATGTAGCCCAATATTGGGCACTTGCAGAAATTATATGCTGTGGCCAAGGTTTTTAAAAATGGGTGCCGAGACTTCTCAATCCATATTTAGGAATCAATGGTTCAATTTTGCAAAAGGTGCTGATTTCCCAAAGTTCAAAGTGAATTAACTAGGAGCTGGTGGGTGCTCAGCAAGTGTAAGTGTAAATAGGAACACTTGATTTGCCTGCACTGTACTACTCATTAGTTTGTACATATAGCTCATGTCCTCTCTTATTCATCTCCCTTCTAAATAGTCCTAGTCTTTTCAATCTCTCCTCATACAGAGCTCTGTCTCTAGTCTTCTGTTCATCACATGTCCCTGCATCCCTTCTATTTCCGCTCTACTGGCTTTCACGTATACGTATTCCCCTTTCTAAAGATTCCCTCCTCACAACTGTTTTTCCTTTAATTTTTTTCTAAAAAGAGAGCACTCTCTCCATGTTCCCCCACAACAAACAAATAAAAGTATGCACACTACAGAAAAGAAATATTGACATTTTTAAAGACAAGGGTAATTAAGAACGGTCTCAAACATTAGTGAGTGAAGCAACAATGCACGCCAAATACAAGGGGAAAAATGAACAAGCATTAGCAAAAAGCGTAAAGAAAATAAAGTTAGAAAAAAGGGTAAGCAATGTCATAAAGGTTCAGTAGTTCCCAATGTACTGGTACCATAGTTAAACGCCTAATCCAGCAAAGCACTTAAGTACATGCTTCAAGGTGAGTAGTCAATGGGACTAACTAGTTAACTCGTTTAGGAGCTGAGATGGAGAGGGTAAGTAAGGAGAGGAGATAGGAGGAAGTGTACAAATCATTTGGTTTTCAGAACAGCTGCATGAAGAATGAGAATAAATCCTAAATAAATGTGATCATCAATATTAAAACAATCAAATAAGCTGTTTGCAGAAAGATAGAGTCATTTACAGAGTACTAGAGTAATGATAGTATTCATAATTTTTTGAAGAAAAATACCAAAATGTGATGGAAATTATTCACAACAAATAAATTTGACCAATTCCAGTTCTAAGGATTCAGGAAATAAAAATTAATTGCGAAGGAGGAATGATTTGAAACCTGAATGTGCGTATTTGACATTACTCATGCTCTCTCATTTGAGAGGCTATATTAAGGCTTGCCACTGTTAATAGAATCCTGTTAATCAGTAACAAGAATAAATAATATATTTTCTGAGATGAAGAGGGTAAAACACTGAGAGCAATGGGCTGTGAACAGTAAAGACATGGGATCCTTTCCTCCATGGGTATTGAAAATCCATGTCCAATTGTTTTCACCTGTGAGTAATGGAAAAAGTATTCCACACAAAATATACATACAGCAACGAACTAAAGCATATTTCTCTTATATCTTAAGGGTTCTTTTTGTCTTAACTCAGTGCCAGATCCAACTCCCAGTGAACTCAATGGGAACCTTTCTAAGGGGTTTAATGAGTGATGAATGATCAGTCCCTTGGAGCATATGATATAGACCTTCTAATCCGCACAAGCTTGTGCCAGGTGTATTTGCAGACAGACACACAGACTCAGACTCATAGACTTTAAGGTCAGAAGGGACCATTATGATGATCTAGTCTGACCTCCTGCACAATGCAGGCCACAGAATCTCACCCACCCACTCCTGGAATAATCCTCTCACCTATGTCTCAGCTATTGAAGTCCTCAAATCATGGTTTAAAGACTTCAAGATGCAGAGAATCCTCCAGTAAGTGACCCGTGCCCCATGCTGCAGAGGAAGGCAAAAAACCTCCAGGGCCTCTGCCAATCTACCCTGGAGGAAAATTCCTTCCCGACCCCAAATATGGCGATCAGCTGAACCCCGAGCATGTGGGCAAGACTCACCAGCCAGACACCCAGGAAAAAGTTCTCTGTAGTAACTTCTAACATCCCATCACTGACCATTGGTCCTATTTACCACTGATGGCAATTAATTGACCTTTGACTAAGATCATGTTATCCCATCAAACCATCCCCTCCATAAACTTATCTAGCTTAATCTTGAAGCCAGAGAGGTCTTTTCCCCCCCCACTGCGGAGCGAGTGGGGAGCCCGCCGCTGAGGTTCTGCCGAAGACCTGGAGCGCCACCAGGTGAGTAAAAATTAAAAAGTGGCAAAAAAATAAAAAAGGTGCCACTTGTGCTCAGTGGGAGAGCGGCCGCTGCCCCGTTCCGCCCCTAGCTACGCTACCGCGGAAACCCCTTTGTTCTCCTGTGTAAAATCACAGCGACAAGATGGAGTTTGTAACCACCTAGGCAAGTCACATGTCCGTGAATGAATCAGCGGTACAAAGAAGGGCCACTAGGATGATCCAAGGCATGGAGAACCTGTCGTATGAAAGGAGATTCAAGGAGCTTGGTTTGTTTACCTTAACAGAAAGAAGGCTGAAGGGAGATATGATTGCTCTCTTTAAATATATCAGAGCGATAAATACCAGGGAGGGAGAGGAATTATTTAAGCTCAGAACCAATGTGGACACAGGAACAAATGGATATAAACTGGCCATCAGGAAGTTTAGAGTTGAAATTAGACGAAGGTTTCTAACCATCAGAGGAGTGAAGTTCTGGAACAGCCTCCCAAGGGGAGCAGTCCTCATGATTAAACCTTTGGCTTCCTCTGAACAGAGCTTGCCAATCATCATGAACTGTGCCAATCTGTAAACTGACTTAGTAATATTGCCAACTGGGAACTAGTATAAGAGCTTTAAGTTTTCAACACAAGAAACCTACCAAGAGCAGCAGAAATTAGTTATGTGCCTAGGATTTGATAGCATTTTACACCCACTTGGCACTGGTATAACTGACTACATAAGGTGCAGGGCAACAGTGAAATGGGCCCATGACTTAACTTTCTGCTTACTCATATGTCAAATAAATATTTGTGGGTGTGCCCTGAAACTCAGAAGCAACCCTTAGTGTGTTTTTAGCAAGCACTTCTTTAGTATTTAAAGCCTTTCAAAATGTATATTTTCATATATATACACACAGTAATAATATCAGCTTCTAAAACTTTGTCATGAGGTTCAACTCCTGCTTTGACTTACACCTTATGCAAACCGAATGAAGTCAGGTCGGGGCAGGATTTGGCCAATATAACAGTCATAGCACTTTTAAAAATCCCCGTTATGCATACAGTCTTTCTCCAGTTATAGTAGTCTAAAAATATAGTTTCACTGTAGAATTTTCCTTATCATCAGATTTGACCAGATTTACTTACAGTGAGTAGTATTCACTCCTTGGGTAGTCCCATTAATTTCAATTGGGCTATTTGAAGACTAGGGTATTACTCACTGTGAGTAGGGCTGACAGAATCTGTCCTGTTTGCTTAACTTGCTGAAGTCTAATCTAGTAGAGCTGCCAAAATGAGAATAAAAAGCAAATACATTTGTCAGAAGTCAGCTCATTCTAAGAAAAAAGTTACTTTATATGTAACAGAAATATGAATAACATTGAGGTACTCTCTCTTTGGTCAGAAGATTTCAAACATATCTGAGTAAATGCTTCTTTACAATATCATTCAAACATATATAAATGTTTTGAACCGTGTAATTTTATATAGTTGCAACTTCAAATTATTAACCCAACTGACTGCTAGACCACTGGAAAATATTTTCCCCTAAGGTGATTCATTCTTATTAAAGAGTTTATGTGAAGACTAGAATTTCCAGTGAAAATGTATATCCTTGTGTTTATATATCTTCAAAGACAACTAATCCATTACCTCTCTGACAAATTGTGTTCACCTACCTTTTATTGCCTTTCGGGGATTATTGGCATGTGTGTGTGTGAATTTCTTCAGATTTTTGAAAGAGACAGTCTTTCCACAAGACAATAATACATTTAGGTTACCATGACAGTACATTGATTGACATGCTGGTCCAAGCAGATTCTGCAGCCCACAGATAGGAAAACCCACTATTCTAATCCTCAATAAGAGTGGGAACAGTCTTTTTTCTGACTTGCTATCTAAAAAGGAAGACATACCATTTTTGCTTCCCGAGGGAAAATGACTATAGTTTATACAGTTTTGTAAATAAAAAAGATGTCAAAGCACTTTACAAACTAGTTTACCAAGCTATGAGCTACATGTTTGGTACCCCAATAGGGGGGAAGTAAGACTGATGGTCTTTATGCATCTGTAGCTGTGAATATATAGACACCGTACTCATCAGTGCAAATAAGAACTCAGGATCTTCAGCAGAAACAGAAATCCACCCCAGATGGCACTAGAACTCCCATGAACCTTCAGGTAGGTCTACATAGCAAAAGCTGGGCATTGACTAGCCTACCTGGGCTAGCTTGAATCCAGTCAGGGTAGGTAACTACACAGTGACAATAGCACGGCACAGCTTCAGAGCAGGTAGCATGAGCCTGGCACAGATTCTGGGTACGTACATGGCTACCTAGCCTGCTCTGAAGCTTCTGGTGCACAGTTTTCACTGCTATTCTTACTCACCCCAGCTGGCTTCAAGTTAGCTCAGGTAGATGAGAATATGCTTTGCTATATAGACAAACCTTAGACACAGAAAGCTAGGTCTGACGGGAAATATGTAATGTATGCAAGAAGGGTGGATAGAAAGATTATTTTTTGGGATTTTTATTTATTTTGTTATCTAAATTGATATTTATTTATTTTGTTATTTAAATTAAAAATTAGTTTGTCTATTTAAAAATAAACCCGTTTAAAATGAAATCTGAATTTAATACAAAATATGTTAAGGCCTAAACTTATTATAATCTCTTAAAACTTTTAAATAAAAAAATAAATATGCTGAATCCATGAGCCTCTATCAAAAACTTTGAAGGTCAAGCTTTATAAATATGACACAATAGAATATGTACTGTGTTAAAGGCTTGACCCTGTGGTGGACCCAGGGGCTGGGCTACTGGGTTCAATAGCCTGGCAAAGTCATCACAGGCTTTGGGACCTGTCCTCTACTCTAGGATCATCCACTGAGCCACCTGGATTGTCTTCTACTCCTATTTTATAGCTTCTCTCCCTCCCCTCCCCCCGAGCTCTGATTGGCTCAGTTCTCCACTTATGAATATTTATGACTCCACCCACGATGGAAACTTACTCTCTAGCTCATGGAGAAACACTGATCTGCCCAGTAACAACCAGACATGATTTCTGGATAGTTCAGGGTACATCACACACACACACACACACACACCATTAATTTCTCAACTGCTTCCCTCTGTGTCTAAAAAAATAAAATACTGCAATGCAGTTACATGAGCAGAGGCCTTGGATTGATAGTTCTTTTGTGTTCCTGGGGGTGGGGTGGGGTTGAGGAGTATATCACAAAGGAGAAGGAGCAGAGTGTGCAACCAGAAAAAGAAGCCACACCAGTGGTGCAAAGCAGGACACTATGAGAAGAAGGGACAATATTCTTCAGAATGCAACCCCTAACTCCAACGCCTGGAAACTGGAGAAAACTGCCATGGCTGCAAATCCTAAAAAGAGATCCTATTTGGAAATATTTTCAGTAAATTCCTGTACCTCTGCGTAAAAAAGGAACACATGCCAAATGTAAACAGTGCAACAAAGGGATGCAAGGCCTGGCTGTCAGAATGAAACATGTTTCTCAGAAGGCAATGACTTGGAAGATGGTGTGGACATGTCTGAACAACCCGGATCAACTGGTTAGTATACTTATTTTTGTACGGTCCTTGTGGACTGCCTACTATGTCTTACTATGTCAGTAAATGATAACATAGACTGTCCTAAATTTGTGTTTTGGATGGATTGCTTATGATTTTCAAAATAATATTTGTGTCCAAATATAATTGGCGTGCTTGTTGGGGGAGTATTTTTCAATTACATTTTTATTGTTCCTGCTGGACTTTTGAAATGATTTTTTATTGCTCAATATAATCAAAATTCTAGGTGAAGATTTCTTATTTAAAAGTAAAGTTTGATCAGGCATTTATGAATGTTAACATTTAAAACAATTTTTTGTCAAGCTGTTTGGTATGTTGCAAGAGATGAGGGTTTAAATAGATGTAGGTAACCCTACATACTGAGTTACTAATTATTTTCCCTGTAAAAATGGATTTAGAATACATTAAATAATTTAAACAGTGGTACAAACAGCTGCAGTAGGAAGACTCTTCCATTTACAATCGCATTTTAAATAGCAGTACACTAAGTTATACTCCGCGCGTGAGAATGACTTTTTGTTCAAAACCATTTTGTCGCCAGGACTAGCTTAGATATACGGGTTATGAACGTCCATCATCTGTAACGTCTACAACTTCAGAGTCATCTGCTAGTACCACCAGCACTGCTGTAACTAGACATATGTAAATTACTTGTGTATATGAAAAAAAGACTTTGTTCATCATCTAGTAGAACCATGGATGAGTTCGTAATTGGAACCTGCAAGATTTCGTATATGAAAAGATTGCTCGGTTCATTTATGACAAAATTTCTGCCTTCTGTCTTGTTCAGAACAAAAATGTCATTGACATGGCTCAATCATTCTGACCAGGCTAGACTCCCCCGGCAGAGCAGCTGCTGAATGCAATGTAAGGGAAGGAAAATGAACAGCGTGCAAAAAACAGTGACCAGAAATTTGTTAATCTGAGTCTTGATGGGTGGTGCAATACACACAATAATCCAATAATATGTGTTTGTGTGACAACAGAAGATGGGACTGTCTATGTTGCAGAAATGTCCATACAGCAGAATACTTAAAAGAAGTAGCAGTCAAAGCTATAACAAACCGTGAACAAAAAGTCGTGTCAAGTAAATAGCTTTCTCATGGAAAATGCTGCAAATGCAGCAAAGAAGCAATTTAGAAGAAGATAATGAACAGAACCTGAAATTAATAATATATGGATGTCTTGCTTATTTGATGTATGTTGTAACCAAAGGCTTAAGTACAACTCCAGGAACAAAGGAAAAATGTTGAAATTGCAAAATACTTCCATAACAATCACTTTGCTTCTGCTTCAATGAAGAGAGCAGAAGGATCCAAACGAATTCTTCCCCGAGATGTACGATGGAATTCTGTGTTTGACTGTTTTGAGTAACATATTTAAGAACTGACCTATTCTGATGACAATTTGAGAAGAAAATCGTGACTAAAATAGAGGGGATGATCACAGCCAAAGTAGTCAACATTGGACTAAAGAGAAACGTAGAAGTTGTGTTGAATCTATTTTAGCTCAGTGGTTTGGGCATTGGCCTGCTAAACCCAGGATTGTGAGTTCAATCCTTGAGGGGGCCATTTAGGGATCTGGGGCAAAAATTGGGGATTGGTCCTGCTTTGAGCAGGGGGTTGGACTAGATGATCTCCTAAGGTCCCTTCCAACCCTGATAGTCTATGATTCTATTTTCCATAGCCTTAGACAAACTGCAGAAAGATTGCTGCTGTATTGCTGATGTTGCTGAAATTTGAAAAGAACTTCAAGAGACATTGCAGAACAAAATACCTAGTAACAAATTTAAACTGCAGGCAGTAAAGATTGGATGGATCAAGCACTTATTCCACGTCATTTTCTTGCCAATATTCTTTACCCAAAGTACCAGGGTAGATACCCAACTAATGAAGAAGATGCTGCTGCGGGCATTTAGTGATCACCCTTCAGTCATGCCAACCATAATACATTTCAGGGCTGGAGGTGAAGCATTCAAGCAACACGTTTGCTGATGTTTTAAAGAAAGAAAGTACCACTGAACTAGTGGAAGTCACTAGCTAAAGCACCTGGAACCAGAGTCTGTTGAAGTGCTTAAACAGCTTTTGACAACATTAGCTTCTTCTGCAAGCACAGACAGAATACTTTCTTCATTTGGACTAATTCATTCAAAGCTGTGGCCAGGTCTACACTACCTGCCGAATCGGCGGGTAGTGATCGATCTATCGGGGATCGATTTATTGCGTCTAGTGTAGACACGATAAATTGATCCCCAAGCGCTCTCCCCATCGACTCTGGAACTCCACCACCGTGAGAGGCGGAAGCGGAGTTGATGGGGGAGCGGCAGTGGTCGACTCGCCGCCGTGAGGATGGCCAGGTAAGTCAACCTAAGATACGTCGACTTCAGCTACGCTATTCCTGTAGCTGAAGTTGCGTATCTTAGGTCGACACCCCTCCCTCCCCAGTGTAGACCTGGCCTAAGAAACTGATTGGGAGTTAAAACACAAGTTTTCCTGCTCTTTCTCGTCCAGACTTTGAATGAAAATGAGGGAGGGAAGGGATGAGATCTACTGATTTTAAAAGTTTGAAGGACAGCCTGAGTAACTAAGGAGACTGCTGTCTCATTTTCAAGAGACTTAGGCGAGTAGGAACTTAATTTCCAGCCACTTCCACTTAGGTGTATTTGAAAATGTTCCTGGGCTGACCTGAAATAATCAATTTAACTCTGGTTAATCCACCTGTTTTTTAATCAGTCATTTAGTTGTAAATGTGAAACGTGCTTTGATAAAAGAAGTTTATCTATCCAAAACATTTAAGGTTGTTTCATTTAATAAACATAAATTTTATGTGCTGTTGTATGCTTAATTAAGTTCCAGTTATCATCCTAATGCAGCTTGACACAAATCATAAGCAAAAAGTTAATCTAGTAAATATGCAATATATCATTCACTGTTTTCAAACATACTAAAAACATACCATTAATAAGAACCTAAAAATATTAAGCTATATAATTGCTTAAATAAATGTACATAGTTATAGTGTTTCCTGCTAGGTAGTAAAATGATGTACCAAACCTAGTGTAAAAGCTCCATTTAGTTGTAAATCAACATGCTTTAATGGCTATATAAAACAATGAGAATGCACCTTTCTTTAGAAAATAATTGAAGTACAAATGAAAAAATTTATTCAAATCGATTTAAGTTGAGGCTTTCCACTGGGTGGTTTAAATCACTTTGATGTAAATCAATCCACCCTGTTCTTAAGTGGGTATTGACATATTGCCCTGGAGTGACTGACTCACAGAGAAGTTAAGGAAAGGAGATCACTTTTAGCTCAAATAGTAGATCAGTGGGTTTAATATCTGTCTGCCTGTGTCTGATTTATCGACTATCTCATGTCTGTTGCCTACAGCACATGGATGGATTACAAAATGACTCTCCGATGTGATTTGAACTGTAGCCTTCAGATGTTTGTCTAATAAATGATGTACACAATACACTGGCTAAGTGTGTGTAATCATGTCTCTGCTACTAGCTGGCCCACAGAAAACAAGAGCCTGCTACTTACTATGAAATAAAACCGTTGGCTCAAGGGGTTCGGAGTGTGGGAGGGGGCTCCTGGCTGATCCTGGGGCACGGGATGTGGGTGCAAGAAGGGGGTGCGGGGTGTATGCTCTGGGAGAGAGTTTGGGTGCTAGAGGGGGATCAGGGCTGGGGCAGAGGGTTGGGGTGCAGGAGAGGGTGCAGGCTCCAGAAGGGGGCTTGGGGCTGGGGCAGGGAATTGGGGTGTGGGACGGGGTGAGGGGTGCGGGATGGGGTGAGGGGTGCAGTCTCTGGGAGGGAGTTTGGGTGCACGAGGGGGTTCAGGGCTGGGTCAGGAGATTGGGGGGCAGGAGGGGGTGAGGGATGCAGGCTCTGGGAAGGAGTTTGGGTGCAGGAGAGGGCTCTGGGCTGGGGCAGGGGTTTGGGGTACAGGAGGGGATGCAGGCTCTGGGAGGGAGTTTGGGTACAGGAGAGGGTTCAGGGCTGGGTCAGGATATTGGGGGGCAGGACGGGGTGCAGGCTCTGGGAGGGAGTTTGGGTGCAGGAGGGGGCTCAGGGCTGGGTCAGGAGATTGGGGGGCAGGAGGGGGTGAGGGATGCAGGCTCTGGGAGGGAGTTTGGGTGCGGGAGGGGGTTTTGGATGCTGGCTCTGGGATAGAGCTCAGAGCTGGGGCAGGGAGTTGCGGTATGGGAGGGGGTGAGGGGTGTGGGCTCCAGCCGAGTGGTGCTTACTTCGGGCGGCGGCGCAGCAGGCTAAGGTAGGCTCCCTGCCTGCCCTGGCCCTGCGCCGCTCCCAGAAGCGACCGGCACGTCCCTGAGGCCCCTGGGGAAGGGAGACATGGGGCTCCGTGCGCTGTCCCTGCCTGCAGGCAAGACCCCCGCAGCTCCCATTGGCCCCCGCTGTGCTGCCAGACTTCTAACGGCCTAAAATCTCCCGGTTTGGCTTCAGTAGCTTCCGGGAGATAGAGCCCGATTCCGGGAAACTCCCGGCAAAACTGGGAGGGTTGGCAACCCTACTGCTCCTGTGCAGAGCTGGATTAACCTTTTGTGGGCCTTGCCGCCCCCTGAGGCCCCGGCCCCGCTCGGCCTCTTCCCCTCGAGGCCCCGCCTGCCGCTTGCATGGGGGGAGGAGGTGGAGGGGAGCAAGCAGGGGCGTTATGGGGAATAGAGTGGGCAGGGCCTCAGGGCACAGTGCAGGTGGAGCAGGGGTGGCCCCGGTCTGGGCACTGAGGTCCCTTCTGAGTGTGGGCCTCGCATCACGGTGCCATCGGCGCCATTGTAAACCCAATACTGTTCCTGCGGCAGGAGCTGACCGCCACTGCTCCTGCCCCAGCGGGGCTGACCCAACCCCGACCGCTGCTTCATCCCTGGGGCTGCTGCTCCAGCGGCCCCAGGGTCGACCACTGGCCAGCTGCTCCAGCAGCCCCAGGGCTGGCTGCAGATCTGCCCCAGAAGAGGTCACAGAGGCCCTGGAAAATCACAGAATCGTGACCTCTGTGACAGAATTGTGCCCTTAATCGTATCACTGAAGTGCCATTTGAATTAGAATTTATTTAATCCTTTTCTGTAGGACCTGGGTTTTTTTGGGTCAGTTCAATTTCTGCTTTCAACACGTGTAATTTCACCCCTCATTATATGTAAAGTTTCTTCCCCTCCTCCTTATCCCCACTTATGTTTAAATTGGACTTTGATCAGTGGTCCTAGTGGACACTAATGAAAGCTTTAGAATGTCAATCTTAAATTTCCTATTAAATCAAATGACCTTTGAGAGCGTAATTTGGAACGAGTGTCTTCCTCATTATCAGACATTACACTGTCAGAAATCAAAGAACTGCCTGACGATCGTCACTGAATGAGGGAGCATTTCATTCTCTGATACTTACACCGCTAAATCCGGTAAAACTAAAAAGTTAAAGCTTTTTACATACCGTAAAGCCAAAGCGTGAGTGAGTGAATGTGTAGTCAGTCTACATTTGTTGACTCAAACTAATCCTACCAGGCCAGCTTGTGAGACCCTTACATTGCATAGCGCCTTGCTTCACAAACGTCTCAGCTGAAGGCAACGAGACTACTCATGGAGTAAAGGACTACTCAATGTGAACAGAGTGTGCAGAATGGAGGGGGCAGGAAAGAAAGCAGAAAAGACGGGGAGACTGCTGAGGCCACCCCTCCACCCTGGACTAAGAACTGTGCAGGGAAGAGGTCTCCTCCTCTCTCGGTACACCGGGGGTCCCATTCAGGGACCTTCCACACATTTGTTGTAGCCAATTGGGTTTATGGAAAGGAGAATCCCCAGGCTGGAGCCTACAGACCAGAGAAATTCAAGCCAACAGGAGCAAACACAAGTAGCAGCCTTCATGGACCATCAGACACAGATGATGTCAGGCAGCGCTCAACAGTCTGAACTCGCTTTCCCTGCTGGCTCCCAGTCCCTCCCCAACAGTCTCTTCATACCAACTTTCTTCCATGCGCCTCTGAAGTCTTTCCTCCCTGTTTCCCAAATAAAGTTAACCGAACCCCAAACCAAAGCCAAGTTATTTAAAAAAAACAGACCAACCAACCAGACAACCCCAAACAAGAGATAAAAAGTCCCGGCACTACCACAACGCTGGCAAACCACCACTTAGTTCACTCTGCTTCTGTGTTATACCTCTTTCCCTCACCCGGTGGGTGTCTTGTCTATTTAAATTGTAAGCTCTTTGCGGGGAGGAGGAGGTTTGTGTTTTACTTCTACTGAGCACAGTGGGATTCTGTGGCCTCTGGACACTACTCCCATGTTGCCAACTTTCAAACTTATCGGGTGTAGGACTTTGGCCTCTGCTTGAGCCAATCACACAACGAGGCCAGAACTCCAGCCTTCAGCAAGTTTGGGAGAAGCTAAGGGAAATCTTCTTTGATTGGCTGCCTTGCCTTGCCCCCCACTTTCTCACCTCCCGGGGAAGAAGAGCCAGTGAGAACTGCTACAGGAGGCGGGAAGTGCTTTCTTACTCTCCCCCTCCCTTCAGCACCTGAGAGAAGGTTTTGGGTAAAGGGATGGGGGGGAAGGCAGGAGAGAAAAGGAGCAGCGGATATTATCACAAAAGGGGAGAGCTCATGGGGGCTCTGCTCCCTGCTTAAGCCTCTCCAGTGCTGCAACACCCATCCTGGCAAGAAAAGGAACGGTGGGAACCTCCCCTCCAAGTCCAGGAGAGGACCAGATAAACCTTTGGAGCTGCCCTCCCACCCAGGCATGGCATTTCCTAATTTTTGAGAGCTTGCAGCCTTGCAACCGTTTTTTTTAAATGTAGTAAGCTGTATCTACCTATGAAGGCCTACTAATCCACCCCCAAATAACTGCTCCTCTGTAGCCATTCTGCTCCATGGACTAGATATCTGTAGGTAGCTAACAGACTGGATCGACTCCATGAGTCTGTTCTGTCACTCTCATAAATAGATCCTATGATTCCATCACAGATAGAAAAGAAAAGTATCTATTGTTTGCTTGAACAAACATTTCTTCCTTCAGAGGGATGAGGCCTGGCTCAGCAAGATTCTGAGTCAGACTTGACTGAACTATTATGGTCAAGTCATGCACCTGCAGGCAGAGTTTATAATGAACATGTTGATATATAGCCTTCACTCAACCAGTATTGCAATGTGACTAGAACATAGTTAAAAATCCATTACTCTAGACAGCTGCCACACTGTTACCATCTATTATACAAAGTAATACATTTAAAATCAATCAAAATAATAAGTTGCCCAGCTAAATCTGAATTGGATATATTTGCTGAACAAATTCGTCTGCTCTTTCAGATCTTTATAAAAATTGCCTGAAGGGAGGAACATCAAAGTAAAAATCTCCCTCTACATTTTACAACACACATTTGTTCTGGCTTGTTCAGTAACTGCACTCTAATCTCTCTTCGGCCTGATCTACACTAAAAAATTAGGTTGGTCCAGCTACAGTCACTCAGGGGTGTGAAAAATCCAACCCCTTGAGTGACGTAGTTAAGCCTACCTAATTCTTCCATCAGTCTAGTTAGTGCCTTTGGAGAGGTGTAATATCTACGCCGACAGGAGAACCCCTCCCATCGGTGGAGGTAGTGTCTACACTGAAGTGCTCTAGTGGCACAGCTCCAGGGCTGCAGATGTGCCATGGTGGCGTTTCAAGTGTAGATAAGCCCTTAGTGTCAGTGTTGGCAACAAGTCTTTAAACTAAGGCTCTGTCTACACTACAGTCTATGTTGGCAAAACTTACATCACTCAGGGGTGTGAATAACCCGCCCCCCCTGAGAGACGTGAGTTACGCAGACATAAGCGCTCGTGTGCACAGCACTGTGTTGGCGGGAGAGCTTCCCCTGATGACATAGCTTCTGCCGCTTGCAGAGGTGAGGGTTTTTATGCCGATGGGAGACAGCTCTCTCCCGTCGGCATAGAGCGTCTTCACCACACGCGCTTCATCAGTACATCTGTGCCTCTGCAGCACTGTACGTACAGGCAGACCCTAATACACTACTCCAAGATATTAGCACCGCTTCAGTAGCTACGTAATGATGCCAGCTCCATAGAAAACCCCACCCCAACTGGCTCAGTAGAAAAAGTCCACGAGGTCCTGCATCACAGTGGAGTCGTACTCTTTGTGATTTATGTACTCCTGTGCTCCTTGAGGAGGGCAATCTATGGCCACGAGTCCATATTTCAGGAGGGCACTAGGGAGTCTGGGATATGGTTGATTTGCCTCAGGTCTGCGTGCTAAAGTGTGGATGCTAGATCCCCGGGGTGAAAAATCACTGTAGATACTCAAGACCTCAGTTCTCTAACTCAAGGTGAGCTGACCTGAGTACCACTAACCCTGGACTTAGATGCTGGCACTGTGTCTTTATAGTTGTAAAGTGCTGTATAAAGTTTAGGATGCAATAAACAAACTTTCATCTCCTTTAACACCTGTGTGAGTTCTAATCTGTTATGCAAAGAGATACACTGATGATGTCTAATCCTGTTTGGTTAAAATAATTTAGTCATAAATGTTTACCAGTCAGAGGCCTTATGAAAAATGTAATGTACCTAAGGAAGTAGAAGTAAGTTCTTTTTGTATAAAGGTTATACAAGTGTTCCAGCAGGTAAGATGACTTGATAGTGAAACACTTGGAAGTTTAAATCTTTACCAATTAGCTATAACATGAGAATGAGAACCTTAGTCAGAATGTGTTTTCTTATTTTATACAAATATGTCCCCATGCTTTAAACACTGAAATGGATGAAGCATGAGCTCTAACTTCTTTTAGTCACACATTTTAAATCATTCAGGTAAATTAAGTTTATAACTTGAAGCCCAGAACTCATCTGTTTTTATTTATCATTAGGAAATTCAAAAGTCATTCTGAATGGACAAGCTGACTAATATAAGACCATCAGAGGATTACAGGCTGAAAAACTCTGCTGTACACTGTCATTATTTTCATTTATTTCTTCACACTCATCTCCCTAAATTGCCCCAGTGACATTTACTGCTAACATGTATTGACTCGTGTGGCAAATATGTCAGAAGATCAAGAGATAATTAGGCTATTGGCCCTATCTTCCTCCAAGAGATCATAATCTCCGGGAGGGAGATAATAATCTATCATAATTACTGTGTCTTTCAATTACGGTATTTTTTTTCAAGTTCCTTCATTGCAGTAGGACATCTTTATTATATCGTAATGGTTTATTGCACATCTACTGAACAATCTTTTTAACAGCGTTCTTAAAATGCTTAATTTAAAGTGCAGTACTAAGAGCCTGGACAAGTAAAAGGTGTATTGCAAATTAAAATATTTTACTGTGTTCATCATTTTACAGGAGATCATCACCTTGTTTCTAGAGCAGCTTCTGGGGTCCATTTCCTTAGTAATGGTGCTTTAAATATCCCTTGGATACAAACAAAAAAAAGAGATAAACATTCATCCATCCTATTTCTAGCACAGAGAGCTTTGTTTCAGAGAGCTAAGGTTGTTAAGTGACAATGCAATCCTCAATCAAATATTGGCAAAGCCCACTTAAAAGCAAGGAAATAATTTCCTTTGTATAAGGGAAATCTGCAGGTGGCCTATGCCCGATGTTCTGGCTCTGTGGTGACATGGCGGGAGATAAGTTCATGCGGCCAAAGTGCCACTCCGCTCTAGAGATGACTGATTTCCAAAACAGTCTCTAGGGGCTATTGGCAGCTCTTAGTTGTGTTGTGGTCCAAATTGGGCCCTGGAAGTCCCCGGTATCAGGAAGCCACCTTTGGTGCCTCCAATGACCTCTCCTGTTCTTGGACTGAGCACAACTCGGTCAGCCCAGAGAATCTGAGCTACTATCATCAATAGAAAGAAATGCACATTTCATCATAACACTCATTAAAAGCATTTGAAAGGAGTGATTCTCAGTGAGGTCCAATCCATCACACATGCAGTGCTTGAATTATTTTACTTCCCGTGTATTATACTGCAGTCATGAAGATAAGTTTCATGTAGGTCTAGCCACAGAAAGTACAAAGGCTAATAAGTAGGACTGAACCACTCCACTAGTCATTTAAATTGTAGTTCAGGAGAACAGGAAACCAAAACATATAATCTTCATTCAAAATCCCTCTACTTAGACACTTTGCACTACCCATTAATAATGCTTTCTTTAGCGACAGACTCCATTAAGCTCTACTTGCTATAATATTGCACTGAAAAGGAAACCTACAGTGAATTCTAATGTGTAAGAAGAAACAATGGATGTATGGGTACCTACCAAAACTAAATGTCTCCACAGTGGTTTGACTAGCTAGCATATGGCTCATAATACATTGCAGAAAAAAATGACACAGACTGATGCCACTGTTGAATAAAAGATCAGACTCCTTTTTTATTTTCTGCAGCAATTTAAACTGCTAATTAATGTGCATTAAGTTGCCTATGACCGAACACTGCTCGTCAATACTGTTTGTTTAGTACACAGGCATTTTAGAGCTATTTAATTTCTTCGGCCCTCTGTCTCATCATTAGCAACGATTGCAGGATATATCGAAACAGTTTGCGTTGTGTCAGTACATTAGTTGGAAAATGAAAAGATGTCTGTGGTTCCAGCTGTATTGAAAGGTAGAATGAGTTGTAAAACTATTTCCAACAAGCAATCAATCACAAGTATACTGGTGGTCCTTGCCTCATGGGCAGAACTGTTTAAGGTGTTTCTGAAACCAGCTCTTTTAGCTGATACCCACAGTAGAGTATAATCTTTAATAGAATAGTGGCATCAGTTGATGTTACACTTCTGCAATGAATGATCATTCACGTGAGTCCTAGGCCAGGTCTTTGGAAATCTGTATTAGACTATACCTAATATTATGGATGCTCTGCCCACACTGGTTGGCATTGACAACTATGCTAATAATTTTTTTTTTAAATCTGTGATGAAGATGGGATGCCGAAAATGGATGATTTTGCTCTTTAATTGTGACCTAAGTTGTCAATTTCCCCTCTGTAATCTCTCCATCTAATATTGGTTCTTTTTATGATTCTCTGTCATCTGCTGCTTGGAATATCAGACCCGCTGAAATCAATGTGATTAGCATTCTGGCCAACAAAGACATAAGCCATGCTTTGTAAAATCTGATCGTTGTGCTTAGCAACTGAAGATAAAAACAAAAAACCGATAACCACTGTTGGTCTTCCTAGTCCCCATGATTTTAGGACACCAGAGGTTTGCTTTAACTTTGAGTTCATATGACAAGACTCACCTGGAGCTGCATTCTTAAAGGCAGCTCTCCTAACAGGTCCTGTACATCTTACTTTAACCATCCTTGATCATGGGGTTGGGTCGGGGTGGGCGGGCGAGGGGAAGAGGAGACCAGGTGGTGTTCTTTCTGTTCACCATCACCTCAGCTGTCATCAGGGGAAGCCAACTGCCTCCCCACACCCATCCTCTCCCTCAAGTTCCCCATTAGCTTCTTCTGGAGGAAGATAGTCAACCAATTTCCCCTTTCTGCAGTAGCAGGACCAGATAGGCTCCCTTCTGGTCCACTGCTGCCATTACAACTGATCTTTTGACTCTGCTGCTGAGACATACACTGGAGAGCCCTAGGCTAAGGAAATCCCTTTCCCACACAAGGACAAAGTTTTCCAGGATTAACAGAGAACTCTGGTACACCTCATCATTATAGTAATAAAGAGCTAGTAGTAGAGGAACAGCTGCAGAATCGGAGGAACCTTATCGCTACAGAGAAGAGATGAGACAGGGCACTTGATTGGCTGACTGCATGCTTGCTGCAAAGATCCTTCCTGGAACATTTAGAAAGGAATCAGGGTTACCATGTGGCCCCTCAATGGATCAGAATGGGGAATTGGGCCAGTGAGCCATCCCTGAAAGACCAGGAGAAGAGGTGCATTGGAGACACTGGGACCACCAGACCTCGTCTAGGAGCTGTCTAAAGATTAAAAAAAGAGAAGCCAAGGGCCTGTTGGCAAGAAGGGAAGTGAGGAGGATCTGTGCTTTCAGAGCACACGTTTGAGTTCTCTCTCTTACACTGCCTGTGTGATTAGTTGGTGTGATGTTCTGGGGATTACCCAGATCAATAAGGGGTTCTGTCACCACCTGCCTTGTAGGTGCCTTAATGCTGTGCTGCTGTGTCTCAGAGCTCTGACACCAATAGCCAGCCTATAAGAATAAAGGTCTCAACCCTGGCTTCCAGCAGCCCAGTTACTCCTGCAGAATGACCTCACCAGCCCTTCTGGTCCCGTGTCCCGCCCACATCCATCTCCCCACGTTCTTAATTACCAGACCCATGGACTGTTCCCCTCTGGTCCATCACCCCAGAAGGAGTAAAACCTGACCCCAATTATCAGTTCACATGAGCACACATGCTCAACACAGTTTTGCACAACAGAGAAAGTGCTTGGGGGGAAAATAAACAAAGTGTTTATTTACTAGAAAGAACACAGATTCAAAGATGAAGTCGTAAGGAAAAGCAAACACAAACAAGTCACACAGAAAACAGATGCAGTCTGAGGGCTTGTCTACACTTAACATGCTACAGTGCAGACTATCTATGCTGACAGGAGGAACTCTCTCGTTGGCGTAGTTAATCCACCTCTTCAAGACATTGACAAAAGAATTCTTCCATGGACTTAGTGCTGTCTACACAGGGACTTAGGCCGGCTTCACTATGCCCCTCAGGGGCGTGGATTTGTCACACTCCTGAGCGATGTAGTTATGCCAACCTTATTTTCTAGTGTAGACCAGGCCTCAGGCTTTACACTTCTATGTGAACTTGTATTAGAAAAGGGAATTTAGCTACCTCATGCTTTTAAACAGTTTCCCAGAATGCCCTCTGTCCTAGAGGGGACCCAGTGCTTCGCAGACAGCAACCCGCTTCGATCTAGCTCTTTTAGTTTCTAGATAGTTGTCACGTCAAACCCTCTTCCTTTTAACAGGGTTTGCAAGTGGTTTCACAGAGCAGTGGAAATTGCCTCCCTTCCTTAGTTTTCCAAGACTCAGGTTCTCTTTTCACTTTCATTCCCTTTCCATTTACTTTAATGTTTCACCATTGTCTTTCCCTAGGTTGTAAAATGCTAGGTGCTTGCAGTTAGTTTTGTGTAAAAAAACGAAGCTGGGAGGTGACCCTCCCTGCCTGATTTTTTCACCCCCTGTTGTGAGGTGATGCTGCAGTTGCATTCTAGGTACCATTACAACGTTCTACACACGGACATTTGTAACCGTAACCCATATACAGATCTCCTAATGACCATCAAGTTCAGAAGATTACAAACTTTTATAAAAGACCTTATTTGACATATAATTGTATACAACCGGGTGATTCAACTGCTTATTCATTGAGGGTTCTGACCCCTTTGAGGTGTCTGGACCCTGATTGTCATAGCTGGTATCCCTGATTTCATATATGCCTCCAGATATTCTTTACAATGCAAGTACAATTAAGGCATGTGAATCAAGAGGGGAGAATAGCAGGGGCATTATGTCAGAAATATTCAGGGGGTGGGTAAAGCTGTGTCAATATATTAAACATTATATGTGATTATACTGTAGTCTAGAAAGTTGGGGAGGGAAGTACGAAGTGGAAGACATAATGACAGATCTAGATCTACAAACAGTCAGGGGTATAAACCAAGTTTGGGGGGCAACTGCCCTGCTTGCCCCATAGCAAATGATGGCCCCAGAGAATGGATCCATAAAAGAAAAAAGAAAACCAAAAGGTATTATTTGCCATTTTATTCTAGTGTTACAAGTCTTTTACTGGAGATTTTCCTTCAGCTCTGACCGATTGCCAACTAGAAAAGTAAAGTAGTAATTGCTCCCAACTCTATTATTCCGCATGCCATTTCATGCTTTAATGAGTCTGGTGGAATTTCACCAACAAGGTTATCTGAATACCTATTGAACTGGAGAGAAACACTCACAGGGTGGTAATTAACCAAGCAGATAGTAGCAATAATCTGGGCTCTATTATCCCTTACATTAAATTATACATTTTCCACCCTAAATTACAAGCTTTAGTATCATTTCCTCTTTTTTCCCCCCTAAAATGTATTTAGCGTCTGTTTTTCCCCAGTCATTTACTTTCCCTTTTCATTGGTATATGGTTGTAAAGCACTATATAAACTGATGCTCTGTGTAAACGGTTAGAAAGAATAAAGTTTTTCCCCGCATTCCTTTCCCCAGTTCTTCATTTCCAGCACATAGTCTCATGAGGGCCTATCATCTCTTAGGGACTGAGGTGCTGGGCCCTTTACTCCCATCACAGAATGGGCCCATTGGTGTGTATAAAAGTGGATAAACTGGTAAAGTTAGACTGGAGAGTCTGAGGGGTCTGACTCCATGGAAAGACTGTTATAGTGGGCCAGGAGTTCACATTTGTTACTGGGTTGGTGAAATCTAATTATAGACCATATCACCAGTTTGGGGTGTCTGCCCTGTTTCTTGACAGTCTGCCCTGAGGTTGGCACTCACTGTCATGAACCACTCCATAAAGCCTGACAATCACTACCAATGTATCCCTGTTGCATAACTCCATTACGCCGTTGCAAATTGTCAAGATCAGATTAGTCTTATTTCTTTCAAGACATGCATATACCTGCCCTCTCAAAATGTACTTGGAGAGACTTAAGACTTTGATTGAAAGATTTGCTGTAGTTTGTCTGCATATAAACAAAAATAGACAAAAAATTCATTCCCTGGAAATGTTAAGGTGCTTTAAAAAAAAAAAAAAAACCCAAAAAACAAAGATACCAGTGGTTGTGACAGTTTGAGGATGAAGCTTTTTAAAGAAAAGGATGTGTAAAAAATAGTTATTCTTCAGTTGGCTTCTTTTATTTCTAAATGCTGATTGCTATAAACAAAAAAGATTGTAGCTTTTTAAGATATAGATCTAGTGATCTGGGCTGCATGTTTGTTTTTTCCAATGCACAACTACTCAGAAATTTTTTTACATTTTATTTAAAAAAATTCTGGCCCAACGTTTACATGCACCTCAAAAATACATATCGATTTCAAAAGCAGCATGTATGCATGCTCTTATTGTGGTCAGTAGTTGCGTCAGGATATAAGGACTTTTTTACATCTATACCAGAGAGCCAGGGAAGTTTAATGGCTGAAACTCTGCAGGGGAAGAGAGGCGTTAGAGATCTTACTGTTTTGTTTATATTAAAAAGTTCCCTGTTTAGTGCTAGAAGAAACTATTTTTTCCTGGGATTCTTTCATTGTCACATAACAGTGTCAGAAGTGGACTCATTTTTAGCTGGCATACGAAAGAGGAAAAACACCCAAAATCCCTTAAGTTCAACCCTTCACAAGAATTTCAGTTTAATAAACCCACAGAATGGGATACGTGGAAGAAGCACATCATTATATTCTCAACCACAGAAAAGCTTAACAAAGAATTACTAGGACATTGCTCTTAGAGTGTCTGATAAGCACTTTGATAAATGTAACACATGAAAAGGGATGTGTGGAAAAAAAATAGAAGAAAATGTAGAAAAATCACTAAATGAACATGAGCTTCCAGAGTGACCACAAGAACAAACACAATCCATATACATAGAAACAGGAGAATATCAACTAGGAAGAAGGAGGCGATATTGCCTCTGCATATGGAATACAGAGACCCCCCCACTAGAATATGAAGTCTAGTTTTGGGGTCCACACTTTAAAAAGAAAGAATGATGAGAAATTGACAGGGAAAAAGAGAAAAGAATGATTGCAAGGCATGGTTTTCCAGACCTCAAATGTGAGACTTAAGGGAGTAATGTATTTATCTTTTTGAGGAGGTAGTTAAGAGGCAATGTGATCATGGTATGTAAGTACCTTCTATCAGGTATCTTCTCTGTATTCAGAGGGCTCTTTAATCTGATAGACAGAGAATGAAATACAGTGGCTGGAACTAAACAAATCCAATACCTATAGAAATAGAATCATGTTACATTTTGTAAGATTCCCAAGTAATTTCCATAGAAGTCTTTTAAGTTTCTCTAGAGTTTTTTCATAAAAGCAGGGCCAAAAATTCTAAAGTTCGAAAATGTTTGATT
This sequence comes from Macrochelys suwanniensis, assembly GCA_033296515.1. NCBI lineage: Eukaryota > Metazoa > Chordata > Testudines > Chelydridae > Macrochelys > Macrochelys suwanniensis. The sequence continues at coordinate 17,718,849 of CM065779.1, read as the reverse complement.
CTGGGATGTTGTTGTGGGTCAATTTACAAGAAGATATGGCAGCTTCAGTAGTGGCAAGTATAAAGATAAAACAGATAATGGGGCCAGTTTTGGCAAAAGCTTTCAGGGGCCACATCACACAAACCACTTTCTCTTTTTAAAGAAATTGCATAGCTGCCTATTTAGAATGAAATTAGACAGTGACAGGCAAACAATAGACCTTTCAGGAACAAACCGTATCAACAAGAACTTGGAATCTCTCTCATATTATGACTTTTATACCAGCTCAACATCAGTACAGCACTTTGGCCCTGGTCCAAAGCCCATTGAAACTGATGGGAGTCTATTGACTGCAGTGAGCTTTGGGTAGGGACTTTTATGCCTACCTTTGTCTCTTTTCGGAGCAGAGATGTGATGATGAAAAACATAATAATTTGGTTCTCCTGAGATCTGTTCCTGCAAACTATTAGAAAAACTGAAAATTTTATTACGAGACGTCTGGCACCTCAAAAAGATACATGTATTGACTGAAAAGCAATACCATTGCTCCTCTTGCTAATACTCATTTTAGCTGGCATACATTTAGCTAGCCTACCATTATTCTGCATAGGTGGTTATGCGTTTTTTTTAAATTAACAAAGGTCAGCCGTTTAACATGGTATTTGCTATGCTTTTCCCATTATTGGTTTTATTGGTCTACTTACCACAAGTGTCAGATATTTTAAGACAACAACCCTAAGAAAGGTAATCCAATTACAATAAGAGATCTCTACATCTATACCCCATTTCAAAATGCACACTGTACTGTACTAGCAATATAATTAGTATATTACTGGAAACACAGTAGACATTTTATTCAAGGGTACTGAATATACATTTATTTGCCCTGTGACGTTGAAGTTATAATCCCATGTACATGAAATTATAAAAATCTAGTTAGATTTTCAAGCTAAGGCTCCAGTTCACCAAGGTTCTTACCGACGTGTGTAGCTTTAGAGTTCGTCATGTGTTTAAGTACCTTGCTGAATCAGGACGCAAGTGTGTCAATCAGAAATTTTTGAGACACTAAACTATGCATTATTATTATTTACAAACTGCCATATACATGATGATGAAATTATTCAAATGTTATTCTGCACATTTTTGTGAGATGCATTACAAATATTTTTTTTACTGTAGTTAGGGTGACCAGACAGCAAGTGTGAAAAATCGGGACAAGGGGTGGGGGGGTAATAAGAGCCTATATAAGAAAAAGACCCAAAAATCGGGACTGTCCCTATAAAATCGGGACATCTGGTCACCCTAACTGTAGTTCCTGAGTAGTCTAATCATTTTATAACAGGGTTAGGGCAATATTTAGGAGTGTTGTTATATCATTTAAACTGAGAATAGCACACAGAGCTCCTTGTTGAAGTTTCAAAACAATCACATTACAGAAAAAGCAAAGTTTTAACAACACTTTCCATGAAGAAAGCATTTAAAATCTCTCAGATATGAATAGAACCTTACATATGATATGTGAAGGCCAATCTAACAAATTGCTGGAAAGAACTTGACTGACAGCATGACTGGAAGTGAATGAAATAATTTGTGAATAGCTTGCTAAATTCCTGTGAATAATTCCGTATTATATTATAATGTATTGTGTGTCCAGGGAATCTTATTTTTACAGGCTCATATATACTCAAACAGTTTAATTTAATGTATTTCCACTCAAAAACATCGAGAGATCAGAGGCCAAGTACTTCAGCCGTCCATAATCCTTGAGAAATCTCCTAGGACCAGCATTGTGTCAGTTTCATTAATGCCATTTGTGGAACATAACACACACACACACCAAGAATGGGAAGCCACCTGTATTTGCAGTCAATGAGCGCTGTTTAAATACAAGTTTTGCTCTCAAAAAGATATAAACTACTGTAGTTGTTCTCAAATTTTTCCATCACTTCTATCAAAGCACATCAACTCTGGCCCCACCTTGATTTGTGGTAGAGGAATATTCATAGGTATCGGTTATTAATACAGCACTATGATACTGAGATATAAACAGCTAAAACGGACTTTACTTTGGCATGTACCAGTGATGAGGGGAGCTGCTTTGTGAGCTTGGACTTCAATAGGTGCCACATTTTCAGAGACAGCGAGTGGCCTGAAAGTCTCCCAGGAAAAGGAGATACAACACAGGGACGATGACTAATGGGAGTCCCCATTCGGATTCCTCCAGCTTTTTCCTTTCTCAACCCCACTCTGCTCCCCATGGAGTCCCTGTCCCGCCTGTTCTGTCTCTCACCCTTCCTTGCCAGAAGGGCCCTGAGGCTTCCAGCTACTGCCTCTTGCACCTCCTCGCCGCGCTGGGCAATTGTAGGGGGAGTGCTGAGAGTCTCCTTATGTTCAATGACAGCACCAGTGACTCCAGTGGCTAAATCCCAGGCAGTCAATGGTATTGTAACAAGGCGGCTGGGTCAGGGTGATTCCTGCCTGGGGCAAAGTGAAAGCTGCCTCTCTCCCCCTTACCAGTAATCAACCCATGGTCTGATGTGACTTAGCTGGTGCCACCATCCTCAGTGTCTGTGTCAGTGCCTAGCACAACAGGGGCCTGGTTCATAAGCCATAACAGGGGCCTGGTCCATATGATAGTGCAGAGAAACAGGAACATGGCGGGGACTTAGCCTGCTTGACCTAACCCACCAAGAAGGAGACTGCAAGGTTACATGGCAGTATGTTCTTATTTTCACATTTGTAAATAAAGACAGAAAAATTTCAGGCCATAACCCGAGAAAGCCTTGTTTAAACAATTTAATTCTCATGAAGGCGATAGTATCAGCAGTAAGGGCATCTAGGGCATACAATTAATTGAAACCAGCCAGTGCTGGCTAGATTGACTGGCAGTCAGTGGTACCCTGGTTGAAATATATGTATAAAAACAAAGAATTTAAGTGATGCAGAACCACCAAGCTGTACCCTTAACTAACCTACATAATTATGTGCACTAGTTACTGTTACCTGGTGTTCCCTATTCAGTTGCCTCCCGTTAATTCTTACACCCTTTGTGTCATGTTTCAAATAAAATGGCAGAGCCCTTCAGATCAGGGTGCACAGTGTCCTGTGTAATTCATACATTTCCCAGCACGGCGGTCTCCATTCTGATTGGAGTCTCTGAGCAAGATAACAACAACGACTGTTTTAAACAGTATCACTTTGTGTCTACAGAAATAACAGAAAGTCATCCAAAAATAAAGAACTATAGCTGGCAGGTACGGATGATTTTACCTTAGAACAGATAAACCCAAATATTTCTTTCTACCTGGAGACTAAGTCTAGAGAAGAAAGTTTTCTAAAGATTAATAAAACCCTAAAATGGGTATCCTAAATCCAGTTCATTAAAGGTATCTGTGTAAACCTTCCATTTTCATCAGGGGCATTTTATTATCCTTGGTGTATAAAATTCCTGTGACAATGTGACATATTGTCAATAAAAAATAATACACCAATACAACTTGGTCTTTTACTAGCAGCAATGGATGGGGAAGTAATAAAAGTTTAATAGTACAATGGAATGATATAACTGGACGCCGTTTGAGAGAAGGCAGCTCAAACAATTGTTCTAAACAGCTAGATTCTTATCCACAACTAGGATCATCATCATGGAGATCTAGGTTACTTTACAGCTTGATAATATCCCAGATAGTCACGGGTTTATTTTTGAGAGTTCAAAATCAGTTTACCGCATTAAAAAATTAAATTCTGAATGGATGAGGTTCAGCATCCTTGTAGATGGAAGTGATGCTTTGTGTGTGTATAGGGCACATAGATACAGTGAGAGCGGGACTGATTTTCCTCTGCCTTACTGCTTATAAAGACTTTTACACCACAGTGACAAGAGCGTGTAAAATGCTACCATGCTGATAGGGTGCCATTTTACACCGGGTGCATGACAACGCTTGTTGGAACAATAGATTGCCACCTTTCATACAGAGCTGGGTCATGCATTCTCAGAAGTTCAGCTGAAAGGAATCCTAATGTCTGATGTGATGTGGCTCTCTCTAGCTAGATAAGGTGCTCCTTTGTTAGATATTGGTTCCAGGGGATTAAAAGTTCGCCATTCTGGTACAGGCCATGGGGTAGCCTTCATTACAAGTATATACAGTCTCTGAATCATACGGGGCCCACAATAAGGTTATCTGGACAAGGAAAGGTTGTGTGACACAATGAGCCCTTTATAATGCTGTACTCTGCATATCAGTTCCAGGTAGGCCATTTACACCTACCCCTGCCAGGGGCAAAATTTCCATTGCCTTCAATGGGCTCAAGAAAGGTCCTATATAAGTACTGTCCTTCCTCTTTTATTCTCGTCGTTTTGATTGTGTGCTATCTGCAAGATTTTCCACTTCACTCACTTTTCCGCATTTTTAATAAATACATTAAACAATATCCAACTACTGACACCACTAGGGCTCTACACAGGCATAGAATGTGTTAGCTGGCAGGATTACAGCCTTACCTTCCAATTACTTTTCCAGCTACTGACACCACACTGGAGCTCAACAGCCACTCTTTCCCAGGTGTTTGGGGCCTCCAAAAATTGCAAGCCATTGCCACAATGTATTGCTGCTTCTTAATCCGAGCCTGTACATGTGAGATTGAGTCCAATTTAAACGATGGAAGGTTGTGAATTACATTGCCTTAACGTTACATTGATCGATCACTTGTAATTTATTTCCCAAGATTTTGCCCTCATTCTTGTCTCTGGACTGCAAATTTAAGTCCTATTCCTGCATGAATTTCATGTAAATGGGTACTTTAGAATTCTAGTTCATAGAAAAGTTGTCTGTCTGTGAGGCTTATTCTCTTAGGGAAGTGCTTTAGGTTGGAATATTGCCAGAGTGTTAGTGCTCCCAGCTGTTCCAGTTATTGTACAGCCAAATGGATATTCATTCACTTAAGGTTAAAAGATGATAATATTCTGTGCACAAAGGAATCATGCACACCTCCCATATAGCTCCATGCAACGTTGTACCAATTATCTTACTTTTGTAATGGAACATCTTACATCCCCTCTTCCCCATCACCAAAAAAAAAAAAAAAAAAAAAAATCCAGTTAGGGAGTGAAAAAAAGTGAGCCTCAGCAGGAGTGGAAATCAGTCCAATTAGAGAACAATACTTGTAGAATCCTACAAGGACCATATTGTAGTCCACAGTCATCACTGACAGTTCATTCAGCTCCCTGCTAGGCAAAAATCGGCCGAGAAACTGCCATGTGCAGAGGATGGAAGGTTAAATGGGAGAGAGTAGTGAAACACCGGAGTTTAAAAAACCCAGTCACATTATGTCATAAGCGGCTGCTTCCCATTTATGACATTCCTTGCCATTTATCCCCTTTGTGTACCAGAAGGTCAGTACTTGGTACAAAGACTGAATAGTAGTTCGACCAATTTCTGGTAGAGTGTATTAAAATGTTTGATCACAATGAGCCCCCCACGGACTATAAGCTTTCCAGCTAACCATAAAGATGGGTTCAAGGAGACGCTTCTACTTGATGTGAAATAGGAACAATATATACTCCTTATGCAGTCTGTTTTGCCTGAGTGAATGTTTGAAGAAAAATGTTTCAGGTAGTCCTTATGTGGATTCGTTTTTTACTAACCTCCTAAAGTATTCTGGACCTTTGTAGAATCTTGTGGAACCTTCCAGACTGAAAGCTACATTTTCCTTGAACCTCCTAGAATATTGTCAGCGACACCCTTGCGGGTATATAAGGGGCGGGATATTGCCAGTCAGTCAACGAGATATAAGAACAAAGTGAAGTGAGAGCCCAGCTGTGATATTGTGAACCTTGTTTTACTATGTAATTGTAAATGTGTATTTGTGTTAAGATTTGAAGAGTAAGTAGCCACTAATAAAGGACATATTTAATGAGATGCCAGAGATCTATTGAACCCATTTGCTTACATATGGCATGAATACATACAGATTTACAGATTCTAGCGTGCAAATATATCGTCTTATATGACAGGGATAAATCATGCACATAAATTGAGTAAAGTTGCGAAATGGGCTACAAATGCAATAAAAATAAGACATTCAAAAGTCTAACAAATAGAGGGAGGGAGTTGCCAAAGACGCTCCTCGCTAGGGGCGCTATTTGGTTTAGGGTGAGCCCTGATCAAACCTCAGACCAGTGTTACCCCGGACTGCATCAGATACTTTTAAAGAGAATTTTCCCTGGAGAGTACTGGCGTGTGCATGAGGAAAGTGAAGAGAGACTGGACTTTCGGTAACTATGCAATAAAAATTAAAAAAAGATATGAAATATTTTGGGATTTTGCTGTCATCCATTCGTACCTTTCCTTGTTGTACAAGTAAATATACAGTAGGACTTGCCATGCACCTTCTTGGGTGCCTACACACAACCTCTTCCTTGACCCTCACCTCCAAATAAGCAACTGGTCATGTGGTTAGTGAAATGCAATGGGACTATTATTTATATTGCAGTAGCACCTAGGAGCCCTAGTCATGAATCAGAGCCTCACCGTGCCAGGTGCTGTACAAACAGAACAAAAATGGCACTCGCCCTGAAGAGCTAACAGTCTAAGCAAATAAGAAAGCACTAGTTCAAAAGTGAGATTTGCGAAGAGCATAAAATGTCTAGAAACAGAAATGCAATTAATATTTTGTAGGAAACAAAAACAGGCATCCAATGTTTTCAAACACTGTCAAAGGAAGATTCTGTATTGATAACTCATGAAAAAAAAAAAAAAAAAAAAAAAGGATGAACCCCCCCTGCCCTCACTGGACAGATGTCAAGCAGATGCTCGCTTGCTTACATATTGCTGATGTTCCATAAAAGGAAAAGACAAACTGTTATTATATAACAGATGCTTAAGTGCAGAATGGGAATGAAAGTCTTTTAGATTTAAAAACTATGAGCTAGTCTAATTTTCACAATATGAAAGGCAGCCGTTACCTGTAAGAAATAAGTCTATCAGAGAAACAAGTGGAACAGACTTTGCTGATATGCTCAGCTTAAAAAAACCCCATGATCAAACAGCCCCCCCAATACCCAGCACTGAATCTAGTAATAAACATTTATTCCAAGATCAAACTCCTCTACATTCAGATAAAACAAAACCAGCAAGACGCCCATGTGCTATAGCGCCATCTATTGAATCTGGATAAAATTATACCCACTCACATTTTCATCTGGCCATTCAAAGCGGCAAGCTAGTGACTTCCTTCATGCTGATGTTTTCAGTATGTCCATTCTGGTTTTCATTACACAGATGCTATGTGCTTATATAACACTTCAGCAATATTTCCACAGCCTATGGCAGCTCTCTTAAATGTAAGTTTTAACACAGAAAATATATTCATACACTTTTGTTACCATGAGAGGTAAGCCCGTTATCAGTGTTAGGTTAGATAATAACCATAACTTCTCTGAAAAGGCTCAGCCCATCCCTTGTTAAAACATGAATCTAGCTAAAAACATGAATAAATCAGAATGCAGAGGCAAATCGTTTGGTGCCATATGTTTTTCTCTTTTCAATTTGGTTTTTAGTAAATTTTATACACCTAGAAAATGCCAGATTGCACTGTGCCTGTACTGCATGTAAACAAACTTCATTTACGGGGGGGGGGGGGGGGGGGGCAAACTTCCCTTCCTTGTCCTACCATCATGCCCCTTTCACCCTAGAGAGACCATCTAAGAGTGATGGGCTGAATCATCCTATGCCCACACTGTCTTTGGCCATTCTGCTCAGACTGCCAGCCAAGGGGGGAATTATTTCCATTTCTTAGGGTGGTTTGGTATGAAATTAACCAAGACCATCCACGCACTTCACAGAGGCTGTGGAACAAGAGTTCATTTCAGATTGGTGACCCAGAGATTAAAGGCTCCATATCTCATTCCCATGAATACGGCAGTCTCCCTTTAGGATTTTTTGGTAGGAGCTGGGACCTTAAATAAAATATATCAGAGAACTTTTGTCTCACCTCATGTTTCTGCCTGTTTCACTTGCATTTCTCTTGGAGTCTTCTTTATTTCCACATCCTGCACAGTGCATGTTGTTCTCTGAATGCTTTCCTGCTTCTTTTGATTGTTCCTCACGTGTGTCTTAGGTCTTTTGTTTTTTCCACCAACTTTCTTCAATAGCTATTTTAGGAGAAATTATTATAGTCGGTTATTGAGAACAATTAAAAGCTGTCCTGAAAAGTAAATGAGGAACAATAAAGTATTTATATTTGTAATTTCTGTGCAGAATTTCCTCCAATGGACTAGAATCATAGAATCTCAGGGTTGGAAGGGACCTCAGGAGGTCATCTAGTCCAACCCCCTGCTCAAAGCAGGACCAACCCCAACTAAATCAGCTAGTTTACAGAGTGAGCCAGACCAGTAAATCAGAGAGGAACTGATGATACTAAGGAAGCTGGTTTTTTTTAAAAAATAACCAGTAAAACCTTTTTTTAAAAACATTGTTCAGGCTACAAGAAATTCATCCTTATTTACACCTATTGTGTTCTTTAAAACCCACTGATGTGACAGTGTTATCCAGCTAGAAATCATTACAAGTTTCTTTGTCCCTTACAATATTCAATTGATATGCTTGTGAACGTAAGGTTTCTTTTTTGATCTAGCATGCTATATTGCTGTATTTACTATTACTGTGTATAGTAAATTCCAGGGTTAGGCAATGCCAACTGATGCACTATAAACACTGACTCAATGTAAGAAATATTTGACTGCACGTGTGAACCAACAGGGCATATACAGCGAACGTTTCCATCTTCTATTAAAAGGTTCCTTTTCTTGTTTCAATAAACTGAATAGTATAAAATATGGAGCTATGCTTATCTCATAGAATTGGAAGCACCTTGAAAGGTCATTGAGTCCAGCCCCGTGCCTTCACTAGCAGGACCAAGTACTGTCCCCGGTCAGATTTTTGCCCCAGAACCCTAAATGGCCCCCTGAAGTATTGAACTCACAACCCTAAGTTTAGCAGGCCAATGCTCAAACCACTGAGCTATCCCCCTGTTGCCAACTAATATAATGGGCCAGTTTCACTGGAACATACCATCATTACGTTGCACCGTTCTGGCAAGGAAAAGCAGTCACAATCTTGGCTTGGCTGATCCAAGTCCCTGGAATGGTGCAAAGCAGCTGGACTGCACCAATGTAGCTGGCTTATTATATTTAGATGGCATGATTGTGGCTATTGCAGTTTACCAAATCCCCTTTGACCTAATCCAGATCTCAATTTTACAGGTGTAAATCAGGAATAACTCCATTAAGTCAGTGGTGTTTTACGGCTTTTTTTACTAGTGTGCATTGGACAAGAATCAAACTCCTTGTATGTGTTACAAATGTTCCCCTTTCACTCAAAACATGCTATGTTCAAATGAATATTCTTAACATTAATCATAACTCATCAATACCTGGGGCTCAGGGTAGAAAAACTGTTAGATGAGGGTCATCCAGGAACTCTTGAAGACAAAGACTATAAAACCAACCAACCAATTCTTAAAAGATGTGGTAGAAACATCACAAATCAAAATCAAATTTAAGAGAGTTTGCAGAACCATATATCTGAGGAAATACTGCATTAGGAATAAAAGATCAAATGATATATTTGAAGAAATAAACGGAAGAGGCATTCTCATGCTTTCATTTTTTTTCAAATAAGGAATTGTCCATGAATCTGAGAGTATTATAAACCAAAACAAGTTTAGTGAGGCATGTGCTATTCCTCCCCATCCTCCTAATATGACAAGATAAGAATTTCTTGGGAAAGAAATATTGTACTTTCATTTATCTAAGGCTGACAAACATACAGGTTATTCATCTTATGTTTCATTCCCAATAAAACTTTTCAGTGCTTCTAAGATGTTCAGCCTATATATTTTAATTTCCATCACTGTTTAGAAAGCACAACCCCTGCACTTCACCCCCCGCAAAAAAAAAAACCAAAAAACCCCAACAACTCCTCCCACCAGATCCTCTTCCTCACGTTGAGTAATCCTACTGAAGTCAAGGGGACTATAGAGGTGAGGGAGAGCTCAGTAGTTTGAGCATTGGCCTGTTAAACCCAGGGTTGAGAGTTCAATCCTTGAGGGGGCCTGTGACAGGGTTGGACTCACCCCTGCAGTGTGTCCTGCTGGTTGTCCAGGGAATTAGCTCACCAGCCTCTAGAGTGCCTTCTGCAGGCCAGTGATCTGCCTGACCACTCGGGCCCACAAGTCCCTCCCAGGACCTGGTGCCCCTTTAACTGGGGTGCTGCCCCCTGGCAGTACCCCAAAGATCTGGGTCTCCCCTCCCCAGGGGACTCCCAACCCACTATCCCCACCTCGCCTCAGTCGTAGGCTACTGCCAGTCACCAGCTAGCCCCCACGCCCTGGGGCAGACTGTAGTATAAGCCTCTCATCACAGGCAAAGGGGGTTTGGACCTGCTGCCTCGGCCTACCCGTGGGTTGCCCCCGCAACCCCAGTACCTAGATGGGCCTAACCCTAGGCCACAGCCTGGGGTTCTCTCAGGCTGGAGCTCCCCAGCTCCTCTGGCCTACTCCACCCTAGGTACCTGCTTGGGTCCCTGCAGCCAAGCCCTTCTCCCTCTACAAGCAAAGGGAGACTGTCTGCTCCAGGCCCACTGCCCTCTTATCAGGGCCAGCTGGGCCCTGATTAAACTGGCCACAGCCATGGCTGCTTTGAATCAGCCCAGCTTTCAGCCTCAGCCCTCTCCCAGGGCTGTTTCCAGCCCCTCATCACTACAGGGCCATTTAGGGAGCTGGGGCAAAAATCTGTCAGGGGGCAGTACTTGGTCCTGCCAGTGAAGGCAGGAGACTAGACTCAAGGTCCTTCCAGTTCTATGAGATAGGCATATATTATTATGTTGAGTAAGGTACTAGTTAATGTGAATAAGTGTATTAGAAGCCAATCCTAAACAATATTTTAATCCTAAACCTGTCCTTTCTATACATTACAGAAAGCTAAATCATTTCTACAAAGTTTCACTTCCTAATTTCCTTGTGACTGGTAATTTTGTTTCTGTTGATCCAGGTAATCACTGTGCACGTCATCACCAAAATGTAGTCTCATGTTTCTGATGGATTCATTCCAAGGATACAAGTAGCCTTTTGGCTTTATTGTTTTGTCAGTGTAGTGACTTTAGACAAATTACTGTACAGTTCACATGAGAGGAAAGAGCCACTGTACATTTGTGAATAATAGCAAAGCATACTGCTCTGACATCTGACTACAAGTAATGTAACAATTTCTCAGTGGCCCAGGAAAGCTGTGAAATTTGTGTCTCATGAAAAGTTATGATTTTCACACGGGAGGTGATAAAGGTCCATTGAAAGAGAAAGTTACAAGAGTGTAAGAAAACAGTTTGTATCTGACTCAGTAACAGTTGCAACAAATGAACATATTTTTGCCAAGAACCTACTGTAACCGAGCTGATATATATATAAAAACAGAACCAGAGCTGGATAATTTGTACATTATATGGGCCAAATGATGCAGTGCTTATTCTGCCAGGTATTCCAAATCCTTGGGATTAGCTATACATGCTCCAGGATTTGTTCCTGTAATGCTACAGGCTTGTCTAAATTTGAAACACTACAATGGCACAATCTGCAGCGCTTCAGGGTAGACACTACCTACACCGACAGGAGGGATTCTCCCATTGGTGTAGTTAATTCATGTCCCCAAGAGGCGGTAGCTATGTCAACAGAATAATTCTTCCATTCACCTAGTGCTGTCTACACAGGGATTTAGGTTATCTTAATTATGTCACTCAGGGGTGTGAATTTTTTACACCCCCTGAGCAGCGTAGCTGGGTTGATCTAGTTTTCTAGTGCAGACCAACCCTACATGTTTCCTGTAAACTAACAGTGATTATCACTTGGAAACAAGTAGGCCTGGTTGAATTCTATATTGTGAGTATTTTTGGGGAATTCAGCCCTTTTTTCCCCTGTCTGCAAACCAACCTTGACTTTTTTGAATGTATCTGTTATTCACAAGGACTCAATACTTCTGATTGCAACCAATCAATAGGGTAAAAAATTACCAAACTGTTCTCCTGTAACATTCCATTTCCATTATTTATGTCATGCAATCGATCGCCTAAGTCATATGGTAGTATTTCTCCTCCCTGACTAGAACTTTTTAAACAGGAGAACAATGGATTTCAGATTAATTAATGCTAAGTTTGATCTGGGGGACTTGCAGCCACTTTCATGCAAAGCTGGTGGTTATCTAAACATTGAAGAGTAATGAAAAACATGACCCAGAAATTATAGCAAATTCAGCTTGGTGCTTTGTTAAGGATGGATAGTCAGAAAAATGATTTGTGAATGTTTTCCCCAATCTAACATTCTGACCATTTTTGTATGGTCTTTATTTCTGAGTGTCATATCCAAAAAGGGTAGCTTAACAGTCCCCCCCATCCAAAAATATCTAAACAAAGCCATATATATTCCGATGGCCTGATTCTCCTCATATACTTTGAATCAGAAGTAACTCTACCAAAGTCAATGGAGTTACATCGGTATAAGACTGTTGAGAGGAGAATCAGGCTTGGACATGCAATGGTATGATCACCAGAACATTGCTCTTCCTCTGCTTACACAGCGTTATTCTTCTAGTGAAACAGCCCCCTACATGTACCTGCTTTTAACTACAACAGAATAGTGGGGTGGACGTTTACAAGGTTTTCCTGGCCTCATTCCCTAACCCCACTTCATAGCTGGTATGTTTTCATTTATAGTAGCGTATATGGCTTCTCTTCAGAGGATTTTTCTTTAGTCACCCAGCTACTAACAAATTACATTTATCATCTAGTGGCAGATAAAGTGAAGTAATGTGTGCCCTCCTATCCCTCTCTGTGCTTTGTATTATGCTCCATTTTGTACACCATCATTTTGAAATGATACGGTTTACTAATACAGGGCCAGATTCAGCCACCCTTACACTGAGAAATATTGATGATTGTCAATGGTTATGTCTCAGGGTCACACTGTCAGCGTGAAGGCAGGCCACAGACCGGATACATCATTCCCTGGGCAACTGCAGTCATGTGTCCAGCCCTGAGAGAGTCCACAGCCCACAAGGGCCAGCCCCCTGCTCCACACAACGGAGGGGAGGCCGTCTTCCAGGAAGGCCCTGCTCTCAGGATTTAGTCCCGGAGGTTTCCACAAAAGAAACAAATGGGGCCTTGTTCTTTCCTCAGAGGGCTCAGGCTGGCAGAGCTCTCAAGCCATTCTCCAGGTGTGGAAGCCACACCCCTGGTGTGGAAGCTGAAGTTCCGCTTGTTTCAGAGTAACACTCCAGCTAGGTTGGGTTCCTCCCTGTTAAGGGCCTGCCCCCAGGCCGGACAAGCCACACAGGTGCAGCAGGTGGTTATGACCACAGGAGCTCTACAACCCCTTCTTGACTGCTGCGGTATTCCCATTTAGATCAGTGGGGTTTTGCGCTAGAATGATACATTACTCGTTCTGAGTAGCAAATGTAGTCCTTAGACATATAGATTTCAAAATCATTGTTTTATTCAATATTTTTAAAGCAGTAAAGAGAATTAAAATAAAGTCTGTCATGCAGATTTTGGCATTTTTCCTGTCGTGATGTTGTACCAACAGGTAACATTTCCAACTACTTATTTGTGACGTTCTGCACCTCGGGGGAACACCCAGCACCCCCATGTTCATTCTTATAATATGACTGTGAGGTAACTAATGCAAAGTTTGTCATGTCGGGTGTCTTCGGGAGGCTCATGATGTACTGAGCATTGTTGCTATGGAAATGTTATAGTAATCGTTGTTATAGTAATGTTAAAGGTTGTAATTTCATGTATATAGTTAGGAGACTGAAAATGTGTCCTCGTGGCTTAAAGCAAGCCCAAGAGGCCTCGTCTGCATGTTGGACTACATGGCCAATAGGAGACATCCATCTAACAAAATGTTTATGTCATCTACATGTCTGCTGTAACTAAGATGCATTTACAAGAAAAGCTAGCGAATCTGAAACGAATTGGCAATTGATTACAAGCATATTACAGGGCCATTTGTACCTGAGGTACAATGCAACTGTCCCTGAATAGACCACTGAGAAAAGCAGCTCTCCTATTCAGGAGATACTTATGCCAACCTGAACTACATGATTGCATTACATGCACATCTTCCCTTCTAGCATATAAAAAGGGAAAGTCTGGCAGATTTTCCAACTGCTTTTGATATTGCAACCAGGGGTGGCTCTATGTTTTTTGCCACCCCAAGCACGGCAGTCAGGTGGCTTTCGGCAGCATACCTGCGGGCGGGCCGCTGATCACGCGGATTTGGCCGTGTTTCTGCGGGAAGTCCGCCGGTCCCATGCCTTTGGCGTGCTCGCCGCCGAATTGCTGCCGAAACCGCGGGACCGGCGGACCTCCCACAGGCATGCTGCCAAAGGCCGCCTGACTGCTGCCCTCACAGCGACCGGCAGGCTGCCCCCTGCGGCTTGCTGCCCCAGGCACGTGCTTCCTGCACTGGTGCCTGGAGCTGCCCCTGATTGCAACATGTACATGTTACAGTGAACCAGAATGCAGTTTAGATCTTATCAGCCAAATGGTCCTTTAAACAGAATAAAGAAGAGAAAAGGTTGACGCTGCCAGTCCACGCTCAGACTATATTAAGAGGAACTTTCCAAAAATTGTATTAATAAGGGCTAGATTGAGCCCAAGGGGCAGCGGGGAATATGTCACTACGTCACCCAGAAGTATCTCAGGCTCATGGAGCATAGTTCTCTCCCGGCTCCCCCCTTCTTCCATGAAGGGAGTAATTTGCTGATGGTCTTTACCAACATGTTACCAACTCCACCCCTGCTCAGTGCTACTAGCCAATGCCCTGAAGAGCAGAGCCAGTGTTCTGCCTCCACCCACTGAGTCCTTGCCCAATGGCCTCAGCAGCCTTGCATCATCAGGGCCTAAAATAGTAAAAAAATAGCTAGACTGCTATGCAAATAACGGCAAACCAAAATATCTTGTGCTGATAGCAAATAACCTAAGCTGTACACACAAGTACAAATGCAGCCCATGAAAAAAAGGAATTTATAGTCAGGATGCAACTAATCAGTTAGTACTTCATCCTCAGAGCCCATTAAAATTACCCATCATACCACCTTTTCTAAGCTGTTCAGCAAGAAGTATTTTGGCTCATTGTATTCAGAAGAGATTTTTTTAGCTTGAATAGTTAACCACATTTGGCAAGAGGAAGCAGTGATGCATTAGAATCCAATAAAGTACACGCGGAACGCGACTTTGACTCTTCGATCTATCTTGCTTGCCTTGTTAATTAAGTTAGTTCCTATTCTGTAATCTGCAAAAGTGTTTTTAAAAACAGCTGACCTATAAACCTGAACCGAACCAAATTGAATGGGAGAATGGCTCCATTAAGAACTGATTCAGTGATTCCAGGATATGACTATAATTGACATTTTCACTATTGTTTATGAAAACTGATATACTGAATCATAGTCAATAATTGCTATCCAAGGGACTTAGCTTTTACACAGCAGAACATCACTATGTACTGAAAAGAGTAATTGGCGTACTAAACCTCTGACTGCTAGGACAGGAGCGGGCAAATGTTTTGGCCTGAAGGCCGCATCGGGTTTTGGAAATTGTATGGGGGGCCAGTTAGGGGAGGGGGTCGTGGCCTGGCTCCCACCTCCTATCTGCCCCCCCCCCCCCCCGGGACTCCTGCCCCATCCAACCCCCCCATTCCTTGACGGTCCCCCCATGACCCCTGGCCCATCCACACACACCCCGCTCCCTGTCCCCTGACCACCCCTGGAACCCCTGCCCCTGACTGCCTCCTGCCGCCCCATCCAACCCCTCCTCTCATTCCTGACAGCCCCACTGGGATCCCTGCCCCATCCAAGCACCCCTTCTCCCTGTCCCCTGACTGCCCCCCAGAACCTCTGCCCCTGACTGCCCCATCCAACCCTCCCTCCCCCTCCTGACTGCCCCCCCAGGACGCCTGCCCCATCCACATCCCACCCCTGCTCCCTGCCCCCTTACCGCGCTGCCTGGAGCACCGGTGGCTGGCGGCGCTGGAGCCGGGCCACGCCACAGCCACTGCTCAGCACAGAGCACCGGGTCAAGCCAGGCTCTGCAGCTGCGCTGCCCCAGCAGCTCCCAGCCCCGCTGCCCAGAACATTGCCCCAGCGGTGCGGCGTGCTGAGGTTGCGGGGGAGGGGGGAACAGCAGGGGAGGGGCCGGGGCTAGCTTCCCAGGCTGGGCAGGAGGGTCCTGCGGGGCGGATGTTGCCCGAGGGCCATAGTTTGCCCACCTCTGTGCTAGGAGCTAGGACTGGATGCCCGAGGGTGGATCACTTGGTAAATTACCCTGTTCTGTTCACTCCCTCTGAAGCTTCTGGCACCAGCCACTGTCAGAAGACAGGATATTGGGCTAGATGGACCATTGGTCTGACCCAATATGTCCATTCTCATGTAGCATATCACATTAGTCACTGGAAGTTATATAAGTTAAGAATTGAGCCCTTTTTCCATTTGCCTGTCATTCGTGAACCAGTCCTATTTCTGTGGAGATATTTGTTATTTGAGAATTCGTTAAGTAGTCGCCAAAAACAATATGAGATAATATGAGAACTATTTGTCAGATTTTTCTTCTGAGGCTAGTCATCTAAATCGGTGTTTTTCAAAGTTCGGGTCACGGCACGTAAGGTACTGGGTCACCTTGCTCAGCACCTGGGGACCTTCGCGGCTCTGGTCAGCACTGCCGACCGGGACGTTAAAAGTCCCATCAGCGGTGCTGCCCAGCTAAGGCAGGCTAGTGCCTACCTGTTCCAACACCGCGCTGCACCCCAGAAGTGGCCAGCAGCGGGTCTGGCTTCTAGGCGGGGGGGGGGGGGACCACAGGGCTCCACATGCTGCCCCCCGCCCCGAGCACTGGCTCCACACTCCCATTGGCCGGTTCCCGGCCAATGGGAGCTGGGGTGGCGGGGCCTGTGGGCAAGAGCCATGCGGAGCCACTCGTGCGCCTCCGCCTAGGAGCCGGACCTGCCGCTGGCTGCTTCTGGGGCACAGAGCAGTCCGTCG
The DNA here is from genome assembly GCA_033296515.1 of Macrochelys suwanniensis. Classification (NCBI taxonomy): domain Eukaryota; kingdom Metazoa; phylum Chordata; order Testudines; family Chelydridae; genus Macrochelys; species Macrochelys suwanniensis. The sequence continues at coordinate 17,701,784 of CM065779.1, read as the reverse complement.
TGCCAGGACAGGTGGAAAGCCTGCCTCTGCATCCCGGCTGCACTGCTGGCCGTGAGCCGCCTGAGGTAAGTCCCTGCCCCAGCCCTGCGCCCAATCCCCTGCCCCAGCCCTGAGTCACCCCCAAACCTGGAACCCCTTCCTACACCCCAAACCCCTCATTGCCAGCCTCACCCCAGAGCCCTCACCCCCATACCCCAATCCTCTGCCCCAGCCCTGAGCCCCTCCCACACCCCAAACCCCTCATCCCCAGCTCCGTTGGATCACTGGCATCAACAATTTTTTCAACTGGGTCCTCAGGAAAAAAAAAAGTTTGAAAATCACTGATCTAAATCATATGGTGATATTTCTGCTTGGATGACTGGAAAGTTTTATATAAGAGAACAAACAACAAATAGAAAATGAACTTCTGCTAAGAATACTCAGATGAATTAACCTTTTATGCTAGAATTCAGGAAACTTTCAGAATTCACATACATTTTTTGTCCAAATATTTGCCAATAATGAAGGAGACAGCCCCATGAATAGTAGGGGTGTGACACAGGGCTTCAACTCACAAATAAGTTAATGAATCAGGTTTGGCACTATTCAAAAAGCTACAAATGAAACTAACCGGATGTCAGTTTTAGACACACTGTCCACCTCCCATCTGCCACAGAAATTAACGTGGCTGTTTGTATGAGAAAAATGCTCTCTTTTCAGGATACTACACTCTCAATTAATTTTGTTTTAAACACTCTCAGTGCCCGGTTCTTCTCACTGAAAATCAAGGAAGCTACAATGGTGTAAAACTACTATGAGAAGAGACTCAAACACTCAATCATCAGTTAATACCACCACTTACCGCAGCGCTAGCCTGAACGCTGTGGGATTTTGCTCATGCACTAACAAGCTTGAGCACACAATAATAGCTCTATTAGGTCAATCATCTTCAAACTAAAAACCTGCTGGAGGCAGGCATCCAACCCAAAAGGCATAATGGCATTTACTTTTCTACTCCGTCGGGAGTATGTTAAGGCAAGACACTATCTGTACCAGGGACCAGCCGGTGAGAGCAACACTGGAACTGTTAAGCAAGGGTGCAAGTCTGCCACTAGACAGAGAACAGTAGTGATGTTAACTGTCTTCTCTAACAATGTTTTTTATAGTTAGCCTATTCAGCACAGGGGAAAGTAAAAGTGAAAACATTCAAATGAGCTTTAATATTTATTTATTTTTGGTCTTCCAGGATAGCCCTGGCCTTACTAGGAAGGTGCAAATGTCCCCCTGGACTAGCCATAATTGACACATGAACACCATTCATCCAGGCATATTGGCAGGAATCATTCCTCCAAGGAGGACAGCACAAACACCTACCCACATGGAAACTGGTCAGCCTCACGAATAAGAGTCACAGTCCCTAAGCATCCGAAAGCAAATATGGATGTAGGGATGTGGTAATTGTAATAGTCATATAAATGCTGACGGGCACATTGCTTTGTCTCCCTCGGAATTTGAGTGGCAATGGCTGGAGCTTAGCATTTACAGAAGAATTTGAAAGATGACTTGGGACATATCTAGATTGTTAAAAGTAGTTCTAGATATGATCTGATGGTTTTCATAGTTGGTTCAAATTTTACACAGCATTCCTGCTGCCCGTCTCTTCAGCCCAGAGAGAACAACAAACAAAGGGAAAGTTTCTTTCCCAATTTTAAAAAGTTCTAGCCTTCCCATTGGCTCTTTTGGTCAGGTGCCCACTTACTTTTTCTTTACCTGGGGGACTTTTTAACCCTTTACAAGTAAAGCAAATAGAGAACAGCTAGCAAGAGGGATTTTACAGCTAACTCGTTGGCTGGGTGTCCATCAAAGGGAGCTACCCAACCCCTGCACTTCATTTATCACACATGCCATGCCATGCCAGAGAGATAACAAGCTCCATCATGGAACAGATCCTTTTAAAGGATGCCACACCTCCATGTACAACTGATTAGGAGAAGGAACCCAGACTGCTGACCTACAGCCCACAAGAACTACAGCCCACATTTTTCGCCTTCCTCTGCAACATGGGGCACGGGTCACTTGCTGGAGGATTCTCTGCATCTTGAAGTCTTTAAACCATGATTTGAGGACTTCAATAGGTGAGAGGATTATTCCAGGAGCAGGTGGGTGAGATTCTGTGGCCTGCATTGTGCAGGAGGTCGGACTAGATGATCATAATGGTCCCTTCTGACCTTAAAGTCTATGAGTCTAACTGATGGGGCGGAGGGGGGGAAGAAAAACAAAACAAACAAAAAAAAAAGAGTGTAAATCTGCTTCTCAGCAGATTGATCCTTCATACTGTGTGATTCGAACCGGAAACCCACAAAAAGAATATTCAAGCCAGCAATGACATTTCCAAGGACACTCACATGGCGTGAGACGTTTCTGATGAAGTGATCACTTTTGCGGAAAGCGCTGTACAAACTGCTGCATTTCAACCAACACTCTGCAAATTCTACCGGCGGTACATTTCCCCGAGCGTGTTTTGAACAGCTTTACTGAAGCTTTTTTGACACGGTGACAGTATTTTCAAACAGGCTCCTGTGCCAATTACAGCACTGCCAGCCCAAAGGCTCAAAAACAAACTGAACCCCTAAAGCCATTAGATTTATTTTTTAAACGCACTGGACTGTGGTTTTTTGGCCTAGCTTGATGTTTGAACTCCCCCTGCTCATTGTGTGTGTCCATGCGCATGCTTGCGAACCCTCCCAGATTGACTGGGTAAGGTCGTTTGGGCTCCCACTGCAGGAGCATTTACCGTCACATCTGCCCCTCCCTCGGCCCAGCAACTAATCCTGTCCCCCTGCCCAGTTCTGCCCACTTGGGCCTCGCATCAGTTCTGCCCATTCCCCCACCTCTACCCAACCTCATCTCTGCCCCTCCAGGCGCTCTCCACCCCTCTCTCCCAGGCCTGAGGGTGGAGGGCTGCAGCTGCATCTCCTCTCCCCATTCCAGGGGGAGGGACTCCAGGTGTCCTTCACCCCTTTGCTCCCTTCTCAGGTGTTGGAGGGAATGAGGGAGGACCAGAGGACTCTTCCCATTGCTCGCAGGACAGGACATGCAACAGAGGCCCTCCCTGCCTCCAGCTCTTTCTGCCTCTTTTCTTCCTGTGAGAACAGCCTCAGTTTCGGGGGGTGGGGGAGGTAGGAGAACTCTGCCAGCTTCTTGAAGCACCTCTGATTAGCTGCTCCACCCCAGGAGCTGAGGAAGGCCAATCAGAAGGGGCTTTCCCCCCATCCAGGGTTGAAGTTTGCTAGAGGGCTGGAGCACCTCAGACTATCATCAGCTGGCTCCCGGCTCAGCTGGCATCCCATCCCTCACAGAACACACATCGCAAGAGTCAGGGCGACAGGGGATGGATCACTTGATGATTACCTGTTGCGTTCATTCCCTCTGGGGCACTTGGCATTGGCCGCTGTCAGAAGACAGGGTACTGGGGTAGATGAACCTTTGGTCTGACCCCGTATGGCCGTTATGTTTTGTTTATCATTTTTACAGTGCAAATATTTGTAATAAAAATATAAAGTGAGCACTGTACACTTTGTATTCTGTGTTGCAATAGAAATCAAATATATTTGAAAATGTAGAAAAAAAAATCCAAAACTATGTAATCAATTTCAATGGGCAGTCTATTGTTTAACAGTGTGATTAATTTTTTTTTTTAGTTAATCACGTGAGTTAACTGCAATTAATTGACAGCCCTACAAATATATAATATGGTAAGCAGTAGTGTTTTATGCCTGTTGTACACTCTGTGCAGGTATAAATCACTACACAAGATGCAGGGCAACAGTGAATCAGCCCGAGAGGGTGTTTATCATCATTCCCAGGCAGACGCTAGGGCAGATGTCACCTGCATGTAGCACATCTTTCCACGGTGAGTATTTCACTGTGCACCATTTCATCCCCAGTCTGCTTGGGGGCAAGATTTCGTCACCTGAACCTTGTACACAGTGATAGACCAGGGAAAGCTCACTTGTGTCCTTTGGTTGGGGCAGTTCGGAGTTTGATTTTTTAGTCATAATAAATGTCCTCAGTGATGTAGGCTGCGCCTGGAAGAGGCCGTGTGAAATCTTTGACTCAAAAGACCACTGTTCTCAGTTAGCCCGTTTTGCTACAGGTGTCTGAGCATCTTCCCTCGACAGAGCACGCACTGTTTTGTTAGATTTTCTTTTTCTTTTTTCTAGGGCTGTCAAATGATTAAAAAATTAATCGCAAATAATCAGAGTTTTAATTGCCCTGTTAAACAATAGAATACCAACTGAAATGTATTATAAATATTTGTGGATGTTTTCCTACATTTTCAAAGATATTGATTTCAGTTACGACACAGAATACAGAGTGCACAGTGCTCACTTTATATTGTTTTTATTACAAATATTTGCACTGTAAAATGATAAACAAAAGAAACAGTATTTTTCAATTCACCTCATACAGGTACTGAAGTGCAGTCTCTTTATCGTGAAAGTGTAACTTACAAATGTAGATTTTTTTTTAGGTTACATAACTGAACTCAAAAACAAAACAATGTAAAACTTCAGAGCCTGTAAGTCCACTCAGTCCTACTTCTTGTTCAGCCAATTGCTCAGACAAACAAGTTTGTTTAAATTTACAGGAGATAATCATAGAATATCAGGGTTGGAAGGGACCTTAGGAGGTCATCTAGTCCAACACCCTGCTCAAAGCAGGACCAATCCCCGATTTTTGCCCCAGATCCCTAAATGGCTCCCTCAAGGATTGAACTCACAACCCTGGGTTTAGCAGGCCAATGCTCAAACCACTGAGCTATCCCTCCCTCTCTTCTTATTTACAATGTCACCTGAAAGTGAGAACAGGTGTTCGCATGGCACTTTTGTAGCCGGCATTGCAAGGTAAAAATGTGCCAGATATGCTAAACATTTGAATGCCCCTTCATGCTTCGGCCACCATTCCAAAGGACATGCTTCCATGCTGATGACATTCATTAAAAAAATAACGCATTAATTAAATTTGTGACTGAACTCCTCGGGGGAGAATCATATGTTTCCTGCTCTGTGTTTTACTCACATTCTGCCCTATATTTCATGTTAGAGCAGTCTCGGATGATGACGCAGCACGTGTTGTTCATTTTAAGAACACTTTCACTGCATATTTGACAAAACGTAAAGGAGGTACCAATGTGAGATTTCTAAAGACAGCTACAGCACTCAACCCAAGGTTTGAGAATCTGAAGTGCCTTCCAAAAATCTGAGAGGGACGAGACATGGAATATGCTGTCAGAAGCCTTAAAAGAGCAACACTACCATGCAGAAAATACAGAACCCGAACCACCAAAAAAAGAAAATCAACCTTCTGTTGGTGGCATCTGACTCAGATGATGAAAATGAACATGTGTCGGTCTGCACTGCTTTGGAACGTTATTGAGAAGAACCTGTCTTCCGTATGGAAGTACGTCCTCTGGGCTGTGGGACTGCATTGGTTTGGTCAGGACCAAATTATATTATAATCACGTTACCGAATCATAGAAAATTAGGTCTGGAAGGGACAGCAAGAGGTCAACTAGTCAAGTCGATCCCCCTCTGCTGTGGCAGGACCAAGTATACCTAGACCATTCCTGCCAGTTGTTTGTCTAACCTGTCCTTAAAAACAACCAATGATAGGGATTCCACAACTTCCCTAGGTAATCCATTCCAATATATAGCTATCCTTATAGTTAGAAAAGTTTCCCTAATACCCAGCCTAGATCTCCCATGCTGCAAACTAAACGGATTACTGCTTGTCCTACCCTCAGTGGACATGGAAAGCAACTGATCACCATGCTCTTTAGAACAACTTTTTACATGTTTGACAACTGTTACCTGTCCCCCTCCTATCCCCTTCCCATCATGTTGCATCCCTACTGGGCATACTTATAGTAGGTTAATAGTGGACAGAAATCAGCTAAACTATTTACTGTGTGGAAAACTGAATATTGATTAAGCTAATGGAGAGCAAATTCTTTGCTGAAATTAATGAACCACATACAATATAGCTTAGCATTTTAGAGGACAGAGGAAAATAATGGAAGAGATAAGGTTAGAAGAAAACTAGTACAGTCTAATTAAAAATACATTTACCTTTTCTTATAGGAATCTGTATTCTCCAAAATCCTAAGGGAAGACAAAAATAAATCAGTATTTGACATGTTATCAGAACAAGTATGTATTTAAGATTTTAGAAAGTGAGAAAGCAACAAATATTAATTGTATACAATGATGGAGATACAAGTATCATAAAACGCATAGCATTGTTATGTAATATGGTCCCAGATTCCATGTAATTTGAAAAAAAAAAAAATTCCATTGTGTGACAGTCCACGCCCCTAGGGTCAGGGTAGCACAGCCTACCAGTCACAGTCTCTGACGCAACCCTTTAGTGCTGGGCAGCGTGGCCTAGCAGCTGGAGTCTATAACGCCACCCTTTGGTGCAGGGTAGCATGGCCTAGAGGCCAGGGTCTCTAGCGCCACCCTTTGGTGCAGGGTAGCATGGCCTAGCGGCCAGAGTCTATAACACCCCCCTTTGGTGCAGGGTAGCGTGGCCTAGCAGCCCAAACAGTAGCATAGCAACTTGCCACTGACTCAGCGGGGAGGGTCCTGCCAAAATACGCTGAGTTTCCCCAGGGCGCGAGGTACCATTCTGTCACCCTCCCTGAGTCACTCCCTACCAGAGTCTGCATTGGGGTATCCCATGAGGTGTCGGGTCCTCCATGTTCAGCAGGGCCAGTCATCGTCAGGGGCTTTTCCAGTTGCCGGGGACCAGGCGGGCCGTGGAAGGCTTCGGTTTCTGGTGCAGTCAGTGGCTGGCCCTCTGCAGAAGCTCCCCAGACAGGTCCTTCCCCTGTGATCTCCTCCCCTGAATGAACTGGGCTCCCTCCCTTTATACAGCTAGAACACTTGGAGCATGCCCAGTCTTGCCAGGGAGGCGGGACTTCTGCTCTCAATCCCATGGGTTCAACCCTGTCTGGGCTAGGGCGGGGTAAGCAAGCCCCATCACACATTGCTTCCCAGGGAGTGCAGAGCAAGGAATAACTGTGCCTTGTAATCACATGAGCCAATACTGTGATTAAACAGTTATTTTGAAACGGTGTCCAGCGTATGACCAGTAGGTCTCATAATATTTTTAAGAATTAAACTGATAAAGACAAAAAAGGCATTATCATATCCTGTCAGTCATTTTGCCAGTTAATAGTGGACATGTGTTCAGTATTACTCCTTGGAATGAGTGAAGCAGATTTCAGTTTGTAATAGCCTTGTATGCAGAAGAGATTTTCAGCTAAACTAAGGGAAACTTTAAGTTTACTCTATGAGCACGTTCAAATCTGTAGCAGGAAGCTAAGCAGGAGAAAATGGGACAGGTTCTAAGCAGAAGCTCTACAGTAAAGCAGAGAGAGAGAGAGTAGAATTAGAGAAAATGTTATCTTCCTTATGCTAATAAAGTCCCTTGCTCAGTGTTAAAAGAAAGTGACTTTCTGTGTATCTTTATCATTTTCACGTATTTCTTTATCATCTGGATTTGGACCACACATTAGAACCTGCCTACAGGCAACTCAAAGCGATGAAATTAGAGGGTCACTTTTTTTTTGCGAAGAGACACTAAAGGGGTGACTTCAAAACCTCTTCATTTTTTCCATAGTTTATCCATTTGTTCAAGCAATAAGGGGCAATCAGGATATACAGGAATTATAAGGTTCAATTCTGCATTCCTTATGCACCCCAAACTCCTACTGACTTCATGGACTTCAATGGAGTTTTGGGTTCACAAAGAGAACAATTTTGAGTCTGGGGGAAGGGAAACAAATTAACATTTGTCTGCTACTGTTGTTTAACTCCTTTGGCTACAGAGATCACATTGGGTTCTCTTTTAGTTGATGTGAAAAAGCTGGCAAAGTGGTTGGACTATTTAAACAGAGAATCAAGAGCAGCTGGATGCTTATTTCTCATGGGCTGAGTGGGCTTCTAAAATGCTACTGTTTGGGAATTGGCAGTATATCCGATATGTAGGTATAGGTCAGCTAATGTCCTGCCACTACCGGGCGACTGTAAGTAGGAGGCTTTAGAAACCTCTTTGCATTAGTTAGCACAGAGAACTAATGTAACAAGAATAAATTGGTGCCCACAATCAACTGCCTTAGGGTTTTATATTTGTGGATCTATTGGTTCATCGCAGAGGCGGATTTACAGTCAAACACAGGGTGCCCCGGCATGGGGACCCCCCAACAACAGGGGGCCCCAGGGCTGGGCAGCTGCGGGGGCAGAAGGTTGGTCCTGCCAGCTCCTGGGGCTCCTGCTGCAGGCTCCGCCCCCCACCTGCAGCCAAGTTCCCTCCTCCCCCGAGTATGCCGCATTCCCGCCCCTCCCAGCGCTTCCCCCGCTACCGAACAGCTGTTTGCCAGTGCTCTGGGCGCTCTGGGAGGGAGGGGAGGGGCCACAGCGTGCTCAGGGGAGGAGGCAGAGAAGAGGCGGGGGCGGGGCCTTGGGGAAGGGGGTGGAATCAGGGCAGGGTGGAGCAAAGGCGGGGCCCCCTCACTCCCCCTACACATACCCCCCCAACCTCCTGCCATGAGCTGCTCAGGGCAGGGGGCTGGGAGCACCCCCACAACCCCAGGCCACACCCCCAGCCCCGACACCTGCACCCCCCTCACCATAGGCACCGACTTCTACTGGTGCCGGTGGGTGCTCTACCCCCCTCTGCCCCTGGCCCCACCCTGACTCCACCCCTGCCCCTTCCCCTCCCGCCACCATTCCAACCCCTTCCCCAAAGTCCCCAGCCCAACTCCGCCCCCTCCCTGACCCTATTCCGACTCCTTCCCCAAATCCCTGCCCCGGCCCCGCATCTTCCCTGCCTCCTCCCCTGAGCACGCCACTTTCCCGCTCCTCCCCTGTCCCTCCCAGAGCTTGCTACAGCTGTTTGGTGGCGGCAAGCGCAGGGAGGTAGGTGGAGGAGCGGGGATGTGGCGCGCTCAGGGGAGGAGGCAAAGGTGAGGTGGGGCGGGGCAAGGTGGAGTGGGGTGGGGGGAGGGGATCTTGGCTGCCGGTGGGTGCAGAGCACCCACTAATTTTTCCCCGTGGGTGCTCCAGCCCTGGAGCACCCACGGAGTTGGTGCCTATGCCCCTCACACCCCCCAACCCCCTGCCCTCCCTGACTCCTGCACCCCCCACATCCCCTCCCCACCCTGAGCACCAAACGTGAGCTCCTGCACCACCACCCCCGCAACCCCACCTGCACCCCTTGCACCAAATGGGAGCTGCCCTAGGTAAGTGCTCCACACCCCAACCCCCTGTCCCAGCCCTGAGCCCCCTCCTACACCTTAACTCCTGGTCAGACCCTGCACCCCAAACCCCAGCCTGCTCCTGCACCCTAACTTCCTCCCAGATGCTGCACCCCCAACCCTGAGCCCCCTCCTGCACCATAAGTCCTGGCCAGACCCGGCACCCCAATGCTTGTTTACATTTTTTTTTATAAAGCACTCTTATCCATAGCACTTTACAATAGTTAGCTAACAATACAAACAATATTTGGAAAGATCATTAAGTGGTCTGCCGAGACCCCCAGCGATTTTCATGTAGTCTGTGGCAAAATAAGCTACACTACAAAAACAATCAAGGTACTTCACTTTATTTTCATTTACTTCCTATTACTTATAGGAGGAGGATGAAGAAAAAAAGAATGAAAAATGGGGGCAGGAGGGAGATAAAAGAAAATGTTCTTTTTCTTGGCTGGGTCCCAAGGAGGGGCCCCAAAAACTAAGCTGAGCACAGGGCCCCACTAACTCTAAATCCACCACTGGTTCATTGACTCATGAATGCCATCTGAGGTATGTAAGTAAGTTTGACTGTTATCCCCATTTTACAGATGGAGGAAATGAAGAGGTGAGGTTAAGTGACTTTCTCAGATTCATAGATTCCAAGGCCAGAAAGGACCCCTGTGATGATCTAGTCTGACCTACTGCATCACAGAGGCTACAGAATTTCCCCAAAATAATTCCTAACACAGATCTTTTAGAAAACCATCCAATCTTGATTTAAAATGTGAGTGACCCTGGTAAGTTGTTCCAGTGGTTAATTACTTGCCCTGTTAAAGTTCACATTCTGAGTATCACCTCCAGCAGTGGAATGCAGGAATTCCTGGTGCTTAGTCTTCTGTTTATTTCCACTAGATCACATTTGGTTCCCCCTGCAAGGATCCTGCAATAAAGCAATTTCAGAAAATATAAGAGTCAAAAGAGGCTACTTGATAGGAGTAAAATGTGTTCTCTGTAGTAGTTTACATCTTATTACACAGAGATTAATATACAGTGATGTGCTGCATACCAGTGAACATAGATCTGACCACTGCTGCTCCTCAAAATCGAATCTCAGGTCAGGCTACCTGAACCTGGTATGTATGTGGCTTGAGAGTAAAATGTCTGTATGTTTGAGAGCAGATGAGTTAAGCCTCATTGGCTCACCTTCTCCCAGCAGGTGTTTTCAAAAAGAGCGAGCATAGACCCAGCCTTCATATTCCAATTATACTTCAACATGTGACCTATCTGCTGTACTCTAACAGAAACTGCCAAAGAGTGGCAGTGCCCCACTCCACCTGTCATTGTGCAAAGGTCCTTAGTGGGCTGCTCTTGTATAGATTCTGCAACAGTCGTGGTTAGTTTCTGTTCCTTACAGTGATCTCTGTTGAAATCAAGATGTTTGTCATTTGCTAGAAAAGTGGACCTGGCCATGCCTTGGTTAAATAGCCTCTGAACTAATCCTACCTGAATGTTACCCATGCACATACTGGCAGCTAGTCCTGGACTGGGCCCTGAGCTCACCAGTGTGATGAGACTTAATACTTCCAGGGACTACCTATCAGGGAAACAGCTCCATAGTCGTTAAGGGTCAGTCTTAGACTCTGAAAACATTAGGTCTTGGCTCAGTTCCAGGCATTATGTTGTCCGTTTCCAGATAGTGTTACCTTCGTTGCCCATTGAACATGTTCGGGAGGAATAATGTCTGCTAGGGAGACCCCTTCCTCTCCTGCTGCCCTTCTAAAGGACAACGTTGCTGGTGCACTTCAGCATTTGTGGCTTGAAGAGATACTTGTATAACTCAAATCACGTTTGGCCTGGTATCTTGGCCAGGTAGCCCTTTACACACAATGAAGGCTTTATCAAGTTTTGGGGTAAAAAGTATCAATAAAAAAAACAAGGTAAGAGTTCTAACTGTACATGCCCTGATTAGCAATAGGCTGATACCCTGAAGCCTTGGGGGACTTTGGAGGCTGGGGAAGCCAGCCAGGATTGTGCAGCAATGCACTTCACCAGGAGCACCCCAGAGAAGGAGCTATAGCTCAGGGAGCCACAAGTCCCTCTCTGCTTCACTCTTGATCCGGGAGGCAGTAATTTTGTCGATGCCCTATACCAGCAGCAAATTACTATTGCTCCTCCCCTCTCCCCGCTGACATGATGCTGGCCAGTAGGTTGGGAGGTTGTGTATGGAGGATAGGCTCTGCCCCTCTCCCACCCTCCTGTTTTGGAGGGTGTGGAGAAGTGAGTGTGCCGTATCCACGTAACGCCATGCGTCCGGACATAAGGTCTGGGTCGCCCACGCAGGGATAAAAGTTAGTTTCTTACACTTCCTTAAATTCCCTATTTAGCTCATAGCTGCACACAACAGCACAAAGTAAAGCCCTAAATTGGTAGCTGTTCCTTAAGCAGCCAAAGCTCTAGCTAGGTAGCCTTGCTGTGTCTAGGGTGACCAGATGTCCCAGTTTTATAGGGACATTCACAATATTCGGGGCTTTGTCCTATATATCCACCCCCATCCTGATTTTTCACACTTGCTAGCTGGTCACCCTCCCTGGGTCACGTTTGTTCTTTACACATGTGGCACAGTGGTTTGCTAGTTTGTCTAAGCCTGAGGGACGTAATTACTGCTTATTTGAGGTAACGCTCCCGATCCATTATGAATTCTGATGCTTGTTTAACACAATTAATTCTAGCAAGCTGTTCTGGAAGGAACACAGCTGGAATATATAATTCTATTAGAAATGTATCAATAATTGCAGTCTGTTCATGGTTCAGTGGAACATAACTGTCTCCGTGTCAACTTTGTCCACACAGCTGGAGCTACAGCTGGGCTCTTCTCCATTGTTATTTTCATGTATTTCATTATAAAACTCAATCACTGATTTACCGTGTCACCTGGGGATCAATTCAAGCTAGAGTGAAGCAGATTGTTTAATGATCACAGCAAGTGTCCCTCAGGAATCCAGATATAAATTTACAATGGGAACAGACTATTTCACAATAAAGAGTGATTTATTATCTTTTCCTTTGGTATTCATATCAGTAATACCTTGAATTGTGACATACAGGTCCTGGAGTCTTGTGGAAAACATGCTGATTGCAAAAGGACCAGGATTGGTCCGGCTAGCTGGAAGTATTCTTACTGCTACATGTTTTGGATTTCTCTTTTCCCTTTTTCTTGGGACAGATTCTGTTCTCAAGTACACCAGTACCCGCACGGGAGTCAGTAGAGTTACTCCAGATTTACAATGGCATAATTGAGAGAGGACTTTAGCCCATTGATACTGAAGGCATTAACAAAAGAACAAGACTGCTTGTTTTCCCCTAACACATCATCCACTCCTACTGCTTATTCTTGTAGCTGACCTCAAGCTGTAGCTGACTCTTCCAGCATAATTCCTACTAAGTAGCACACTGTGCGACATGTGGTCCCACTGATTCCAGTGGAATTACTTGTGGAATAAGGTTCTACTTATCCCCGCTGCTCTGATGATCAATACCTTCCATAATGCACCTGTCAAGATCGAAGGGTTCTACACATGCCTATCACAACATATTGTGTATCTCACCCAGTGCACTAAATGGCTCAATAACAACTATGTGGATGAAACAAAGCAGTCGCTATGCTTCTGAATGAACTCAGACAGAAAAATAATGAAAGACCAAACCACCCTATCAAAACTGCTGGCGAACACTTTTCACAAAGGAATCACTCTATACCAGATCTCCCCGTCCTCATTCTCAAAGGAAATCTGCACACCATCTTCAAAACGGTGCATCTGGAGCTTAAATTCATAACTTTGCTAGACACTAAAAATCATGGTCTTAATAAAGACACTGGATTTATGGCTTAGTACAACGATCTATAACCCACTAACCTCCCTTTTTTTGTCCTGTGATTGCAGAGCTGTTAACTGACCAATTCACCTTGAACGATCTCTTGCCATATTCTGTATGCAGTGTTGTAGCCACATTGGTCCCAGAATATTAGAGAAACAAGGTGGGCGAGGTGATATCTTTTATTGGACCAACTTCAGTTGGTGAGACAAGCTCTTGAGCTTACATAGAGCTCTTCTTCTGAACCTTATTTCTCAAAGATATTACCTCACCCACTTTGTCTCTGTAATATCCTGATACTAACACAGCTACAAGGACACTGCAAGTCATAAAAGAGTCAGTTTACACATGAACTTTCTTAACAGTGACAGTGAAAATACAGTGGCTTCTTTCAGATGCTTCTTCATTAACTATCAATATATCATAACAAATTAGATATTTTTAATGGGACATTTTGATGTGTCACTAATTGAGACTGAGTCATATTACTCTATGAATCCATTGTTGAAGGATGCCCTCTACAGACTTATTTGTAAAATGATTCAAAATAAATCAATCCCTCTCATCATTCAGAGAACGACTTTGAAATTCCTAAAGTAACCTTTAATTCTTTTCATTCTCTTTCCATCTCCTATGCACCATGGCCATGTGGGGTATTACGCCATTGAATTACTGCAAGTAAGGCTGCAACATTACTGAGGTATAGTTCTAGTAGAAATTCAGATTCCGTAAATTCATAATCGAACATAAAAATTAGTTCTACTGTTTAATGGAATTTTTATAATTGAGATGGAACCATGTTACTTTCTGAATCTGTTTGTAAAGAGATGCCCTCTACAGAATCATTTATGGAATGGTTCCAGATAAATGATCCCTGCTCATTATTTAGAGAAATACTCTGAAATGCCTAAAATAACCAGGCTTCCTATAATTCTTTGTTTTTCTTCCCCACTTCACCCATAAACTGGCCATCTGGAGTACTATATTATTGAATTACTGCAAGTCAGGCTACATAGAGCCACGGTATAGATCTTGTATACATTCAGTTTATAGGGCCCAGTCCTGCAAGCCATTACTCACATAAGTAATCCTCAATCAAACATCTAATCTTACTGAATTTAATGGGAATACACTTGTAAGTAAGGAGTACACGCCATGCATAATAAGACCTGACCTATGCTTAAAAATTAGATTGACTTAGCTACATCACTCAACACTGTGAAAAAATTTGTACCCTCAATACTGTATTTAGGTTGACCTAACCCCAGTTGTAGATGTAGCTAAATCAATGGCAGAATTCTTCCATCAATCTAGCTAGCTACCTCCTTTTGAGGAGGTGGGTTACCTACAGTGATGGAAAAACCCCTTCTATAGAAAGTGTCTACAGTACAACGCTACAGCATTTACGGTCCTAAGATCTGGGAATGAGACCAAAATGGTATTGAAAGGAATGCTTTTGCGGATGCTCGGCTTTACGACTGTATGCTATTTTGACATTTAACTTAATATGTTTCAGCTACAAATGGATGTATTTTTTACAATGCATTTAAATTAGGGGGGAATCTTTCACTTGAAACTCATGATCCAATTGGTCTGAACAGGACTGTCTAACTTCCTGCCCTCTTGAAGTTTGCCAAATTGCCTTGAGACTTCACCACCGTCTGCTGAGAAGCAGATAAAGATAAGTGGGGTGGGATTTTCAAAAGCACTCAGCATTGGTCCAACTCGTCTTCCAAGTAAGTCTCAATTGGAATTTTACCAGTGATTGTGCAATGGGCGCAGAGTTTGGCCAACACCTCACGTTTTTGAAAAATCCCACCCTTGATCATTTGCCTACCACCAACACCACGATTGCTTTTTAGTTCAGCTGTAAAATGTTTAACAGTTACTGCAAAAATAAATGGCATGCTTCTCGAACATCCAGCTGCTCCATGAAATTAATTATATTTTAAATCCTTGTGCCCTCTTTCGTGCTGCAGACTGCAGCTGCTCCTCTGAGCGACACACAGTCGAGTTTAGTCTTTGTGCCAGAGGGTGATCTTTGGCAGGCTTTTTAGAAGTTTTAATAAAACCTAGCACTTCAGCTCACGGTGGAAAACTATTGCCCACTGAGTTGAAAAGCAGCTAAGGTTGCTGTAATCCACCATATGGAACTTTTAGTTTGAGTGTACCTTTCCACCGTATGGCCAAACTCCACTCAATGTATAATGAAAGAATATATCATATAAGATGCAGTTATTACATTGGAGCATTGCCTTTATACAGGAAACATCCCCCCCTGTGTGATTCTAACTGTAATCCTACACTCCTTTTATTGTCTTGGCATACATTTACCCATCTAGTGCATACCAAAGCAGTTCACCTGCACAGTGGGTGCTCGTGCATTTTGTGGGCACAAGTTTTTGCATCCATCTTTGGAAATTTGTCCTAAAATAGGTTGCTGATGTCACCTCGGTCAGGGATGGATCCTCAAGGTGCTTCTGTAACAAAAAAGAATAATGTATGATTAGAGAGATAAGATGGGTGAGGTAATATCTTTTATTGGACCAACTTCTGCTGGTGAAAGAGACAAGCTTTTGGGCTAACACAAGAGCGCTTCTTCAGGTCTGGGGAAGGTACTTAGGGTGACACACATAAATACAAAGTGGAACAGATAAAGAGTTAACACATGTTGCAAGAGAACATTCTAGGGGCAGTAGGCAGTCAGCACCACTACAAAGGGAGGTTAGTGGGTTACAGATTGTTGTAATGAACCATAAATCCAGTGTCTTCATTAAGTCCATGATTTTTAGCGTGTAGCAAAGTTATGAATGTAACCTCCCAGGCTCGTCTTTTGAAGGTGTTGTGCAGGTTTCCTTTGAGGACAAGGACTGAGAGATCGGATATGGAGTGATCGCTTTGCGAAAAATGTTTGCCCATGGCTGATGGATGATTTTGTCTTTTATCGTTTTTCAGTGTGAGTTTATTTGAGAGCGTAGTGATTGTCTCATTTCTCTTAGTTGTTATTGGGGCATTCGGTGCACTGGCTGAGGTACACCGCAATTTGTGATAGGCATGTGTAGACCCATGGATCTTGAAAGGTGTGTTGTGGGGGGTATTGATCGTTATAGCAGCGGAGATATGACTGCAGGTTTTGAGTCTGTTGTTCTTATGGCTTTGGCTGGTGCTGCTTTGAATTGGTGTGTCCTGGTCTGTGGGAATCTTGCTTCTGATGATGAGCTTGGTGAGGCTGGGCAGTTGTTTGACAGCCAGAAGAGGGGGGTTGGGAAAGTTCTTTCAGGATGTGGTTTATTTACTAATTAGCATTGTTAGTAGAGAGATAGCCTTCAGATTCAATTAGGGTGACCAGACAGCAAATGTGAAAAATCGGTATGGGGTGGGGAGTAATAGGAGCCTATATAAGAAAAAGACCCCCAAATCCGGACTGTCTACAAAATCGGGACACCTGGTCACCCTAAATTCAATATACTTGCTAGAATGTCTGGGGGAAAGAAGACTGAGGAGGGACCTGGTAACAATCTTCCAATATGTTAAGGGCTGTTATAAAGAGGACAGTGATCAGTTGCTCCCCACCTCCACTGAAGGAGGTAGGACAAAAATGGGAGATTAAGGTGACATAATAGGAAAAACTTTCTAGCTCTCAGGGTAGTTAAGCTCTGGAACAGGCTTCCAGGGGAGGTGGCAGCATCCCCATCAGTGGAGATTAAGAACAGGCTGGGCAACCCCCCGTCGGGATAGTTGTTTGCTTGGCCCGGCCTGAGGGCAGGGGGCTGGGCTTGATGGCTTCTCC
Organism: Macrochelys suwanniensis; assembly: GCA_033296515.1. Classification (NCBI taxonomy): domain Eukaryota; kingdom Metazoa; phylum Chordata; order Testudines; family Chelydridae; genus Macrochelys; species Macrochelys suwanniensis. The sequence continues at coordinate 17,684,844 of CM065779.1, read as the reverse complement.
CGGCGACTCCCTGGCTAATGCGGGAGCTGGAGTAGTTCATGCAAAGTGGATTTAGAAGAGCAGTGGGCAGAGCTGGAAGACAACCCACACCTCCCGCTTCCCTGGCTAGAGGGACGGACAGACCCGGGCTAGAGGGACGGGGTAGATGTTGCCTAATGTTCCCACTCGCTCTCCCCTAGCCCCCACCACCGACGCGCCTGGGACTGCCTGGAGCAGCGAAGCGGGGCTCGGCGCGGAGGCGAGCGGCGGAAGGGTGCCGAGGGGCGGCTGCCGGCGCGGGGTGAGTGGCGGCTGCCGGAGCCCCGGCACCGGGCTGGGGGGCGGGCGGGAGATCCGGGCGTGGAGCGTCTCTCTGCGGCATTTCTCCGGCTGGCTACGGCCGGCTTGTCTCTGCCTCCCTCCCCCAGTGCGGGGCAGGGCTCCCCGCCCCCCGGGTCCGCCCCGCTCCAACGCGGCTCAAATGCCGTCCCCGGGCTATGGAGCACGTGGGGCCGGGCCAGGAGGGGGACGCCTCGGAGCCCCGGGCGGCCCCGCTCCCTGCGCTGACCAGGTAGGGTGGGCACGGGGGGGGGAGCCGGCCCCACGCGTGTTCGCAAACTCGCCGCGGCGGGGACCGGCCCCCGGCTGGAGGAGCGGCCGGTGTGTGCATGGGGCCGGGGGGAGCCAGCGGCTCCTCCCCTGCGCGCCCCGGCACACACCGACCCCTGCTGCCGCCGGCTGGCCCCTGTCTGCCCGGGTCCCGGCGAGGCGGGCTTGGGCAAAGCGCCGTTTTCTCCCCGCGGCTGTGTCCGCAGCGCCGTGCACCCTGCGGGGCGGGTGCAGCGCCGGGCTTTGCTTGCGATCCGCCAGGCTCCCCGGTGTGTCCGCGTCTTTCTGTCTGGCCCCGCGGGCGGGGTCTTCCCCGCCCTGCCGAGTACCAGCTTGTAAATCCCGCCGAGTCCGGACATCAGCGACCCACGGGGAAATGTTTCACGCCTGCCGGGGGGGAGGGGGAAATGGCCCCGAAATATTGCTCGCTTTCCACTTTTAACTAGACCTGCTCCTTGACACGGTAAACGTCTCCGTTTTGCCGGAGGGGTTTCACATCCCTTGATGGACTCTGTAATTTTACATGTAAATAGAGTGAAGCTGGAAAACTAGTCTTCTATATGTTCCATTCTGTGCATCCGATGAAGCGGACTGTAGTCAGTGAAAGCTTATGCTGAAATAAATGTGTTAGTCGCTAAGGTGCCACAAGTACTTCTGTTGTGTTTTTTTTTGCTGACACAAACTAGCAGGCGACTCTGAAACCTATTCTTCTCAGGGTTGATCCATGCATGGCTTTTGTACCGCTCAAAGGAACTTGGTTTATAAACTGATATAGTTACATGGAGGTAACTCCCCTAGCGTGGCACAGTTATACTGTTAAAAAGGTGCGTATATAGGTATAATGATCATTTACAAGAATGAGCTATGTGGTATAAGCACGTTTACGCTGATAGATCTGCTTCCACACTAGATAGGTTGCACCAATGTAACTACAGTCGATACTAGCCAATATAGTTTATTTAATCGGTACAAAAACTGTGGGAAGACTAGTCCTTGTGATAGTGTGAAAACGGTTTAAAAGCCTAATAAGCTACTAAAATATGAAGAAATCAGACACTGTGTTCGTAGAGAGCTACAATCCAAAGGCGCTGTCAGTTTCATTTCATGTATTAAATAATGTATGGAGCTCTGGGTTATCATCACCTGGGCTGGCAAAATTGATGTGTTTGCCTCTAGCTGAAAAATAATGTTTATTTGTGCCAGTGTGGCTGTGTTTTTCCTATGCTAAACTGTGAATGGCTAAAGGTGCATAGGGTGGAAATCCCCTTCTTGAAATGATTTTTTATAGGGCTGATCCTCAGCTGCTTTGAATTGGCAGAGAGGTCCTGGCTTACAGCAGATGTGCATTTACTCAGGGGCATCTGTATTATTTACTGTGGGTTCAGTAGAACAGCAGCCAAGTTCTGCAGTACAATGTCCTGCCACACTAGTTTTAATTGGTGTAACTCCACTGATTACAATGGACCTATCCCAAATGTATACTGGGGCAAGTGAGAGGAGAATCGGACCCGAAGACTACAAGTTAGCACTGAAAACCAACCTGAAAGACATCCATTAAAACAAGTTGGTGCTATTGTTCTTTATCATAAAACTTAATACTTTGCATCTAGCCTGGCATATTGCTCATTTGCCTCACAATATGCCTTTAGGGGGTGATTTGAGCATTCAGGTTACCTTCTAAATGGAGAAGAAAATGTTTTCCATTTCCTATCTTTCCTTTTATTTGCATATCCATGGTTACAAGCAGCAGGTGAAACAAACATCGTACACTAAACAATCCTGTTTACAAAAGACTCACTTTGCTTACTATCTTCTAAATATTAATTCTGATTACATCTCAGGAGCTACAGTGTATACTGTCGCCAAACAAAACAATTACAGATTCTGGGCTGGAGTCCTACTGCTGTTACACTGACGTAACTCCATTTACTTCTCTGGATTTAAGAGCACAGGTGTAAATGAGAGCAGAATCTTTCAGCAGTTCATGGACTGAGTGTGAACTCTTTGACTTCCCCCCTCCCCTCAATATTTTAACCACAAGACTTCTCTGTGACTCCTTTATAGAGGATACAGTGGAGATCACAGCAGAATGCACAGAAAGCTGCCCACTGGTATTTTTCTGAATAGTTCCTGTTACAAACCGTTTTATAAATTCTCTGACCCTGTTCCCATGCTTAAATTGTGAACTCTTTGGGTCAACTCTCTTTAGTGTGTGTGTGTGTACACAGTGCCTAGTACAGTGGATTCCTCGTCCTTTACTGGGGCCTCTCTCTGCTACTGCAGTACATACAGTAATAATATTAATTGAAGTCCATGGCAAAACTCCCCTAATTAATTTTCTCTTTAGTTTCTAATGACATGTGGCTTGGTGATTTGATCCAGGACGAGGTTATGAGTGTGATTTACTAGTGGATCGCGCATATGTCTGTCAATACGCACCTGAGTAAATGGTAAAATGTGATGACACTTTTTGGCTGAATTATTCTAGGGACACTGGCTGGTACCTTGACACCGTACATTGTTTACCAATTTTAAAATTAATTTGTATTCGTGTTCAGAATTCACATTTTAATCTGATGAGGTTCTCACTCCACAACTAAGACTAGATTCTGTCATCATTTCTCATGTTTAGTAGTGCCTTCTCTGTGGTATGCATTTTGGGAGGGATTCAATTCATTTTAATGGTTCAGAATTAGATCCTTTACCCAGCTCTGTTTTTATATACGCTTTTTAATAACCAGTCTGATATCTTAGTCTTAGTGCCTTAGTCCACAAATAGTCCTAGTCGCTTGTGACTTATAGTGGGACTACTCATGAAATCAGGTACTCTTCAAGATGAGGAAAGGTATCAATATCTGGCCCTCCAGTTTTGGGGCCAGACTCTCCATTTCTCCGTTACAATACTCTGACACCTTTAAGCCAACTTTGCACAGTCTAAATTCCAGGCTCTTCTGGGGGCATGCCCAGCACCCAGCATAAATTACAGCAGCCTCTCCAGGGGCCATTCTGTAGCACAGAATAGCTGGGGCACAGTCTGTTCTTCCCCCTCCTCCATTACATGCCCTCAGTAAACTCCTTATACTGGGGGCTGCAGGGGACAGTATAGATCTGTTGTGGCAGCAATACAGTGCCTGGGGACCTCCGTTATGCCAGAATGATTACCCAGGAGTGGTTCCAGCCCTTAATGCCAGGAGTGCCACAGGGCACTGCAGAATCTGAGCTCTCATGGCATCACACCTTTAGGCTCTTAGAAACAGCATAGGGTTTTTAACAGTGAAGATTTCCACTAGTATATTTATTTTATGCTGCCTGGGGCTTGTTGGTTTTGAGCAAACACAAGTTACCTTGCAATAGCTAAAGTACGTCCAAATCCTTATCTTTTCGCATTATACTCTCCCTCTTCCGTTCATCAATCCAAACTTCTTAGATACTTTCTATAGGAACAGTGATATACACTGATATGGGACCTGATCCTGCAGCCCTTACTCCAGTGAGTTGTCTTCGTTCATTCACACGGCCTCAGTGCAGACGGACACGGGGGTTTGAAAGATAAGGTTAAAATGCTGAACATGGAACATTGTACACCTAGCTGAAGCTGAAAGAAGTCATTTTCACAAGGTCATCTGTGTAGCACCTGATCCTGTAAATTGTCGAGCACCTTCAACATCCATTGAGTTCAGAAGTAGTTTTAGGTTGCTTAGCACCTCACAGGCATTGCTTTGAACGTTATCAGATCAGATCAAGACCCTATTCATTCTAAGACAGGTTCCAGTCAGTCAAGTGCAGCAAATGAGCCAAGTATTTAATGGTATTGATACAAGAGATTTTTTTCAGCTGCTCTAATCTTTGTTGGAAATACAGTATTCTGGAGATTGCCCTGTCACCTGAAGCAAGGGAAAGATCAAAATTAAACGTATTTAAATTAGAGCCAGTAATGTAGCAGAAAAGGTTATGATTAGGAAAGACATGTTTCTAGACAATTAAAAATACTATTGATCCAAACCATGCAATTACATTTTCTCATTGCTGTCCTCAAATTACACTCCTTACAGAAATCAAAGCAGAGGGTACTTAGTGATGATTGGGGTAGAGGGTGAGAGGAGACAAGGGAAGGCCTAAGTTTATTGCTAAGTATCTTCTCCTTTGAATTTTTCCCCATGACAACAGAAGTAATGAAAAGGTAATCAAAGCTAATAATGCAGGAAACTTAACTCTCCCACTACCTAGCCTTGGTTTTATCTTTTATTAGGTAGATGACTGAATAATTACCTCCTCAGGCAAGCCGGAATGTATAGGCTCATAAGGAAGACTGACTGTGAACAACATAGGAATGGCAGAGCCTGGGCATGAAGGCCCCAATCCAGCAGGGTATTTAAGGAGATGCTCAGCTTTCAGCAGGTGAATTGTCCCATTTAGGGCACGTACTCGAAGGGTCTCATTGTGCAACCCTTACTTACACGGCTGGGTGTTTATTTACACAAGGTCTCCTTAAAGTCAGTAGGACCCAGTGGGACCGCTTGCATGAGTCTTCACCAGTGTAAGGATTGCACCATCAGGCTCTCAATAATTCAGTGCTAGAAGGATAGTGCATCTCCAAGAGGTAGCAGGAGTGTCTGTGGGAACTCCTGGTCACCAGTCCTACATTCTGTGTGTGTGTGTGACTGGGCACACCACTCACTGCCTCCTCCTGGTCACTCAGGGATTAGCTCTTGGCATGCGACCCAGGAATGGGGGTCACCGTCATCACACCATCTTTCTCTCTCTCTCTCTCTCTCTCTCCAGTCTGCAACTCCTCTCTCATCCCAGGAACCGCAGCATCTGCTTTGTGACTCAGCCCACTGGCTTGGTCACTCTGCGTTTTCCCCGCTTCTGGGAGGAAGGAATATACTCCTCTAAATTCTCTGTCACTCCCAGAGTGACCCAAGCAGTCTTCCAGTTCACTGCCCCGCCCGTGCCACTTCCCCAGTGGCCTGGACCTGCCTTCTACTCTGGGTTCCAGTCCAGGGACCCTCAACTCAGCAGTTCAGGGCTTTGCTCTCCTAGCCTTCACTGCTCCTTCCCTGGACCACTTCCTTCCACTCCTGGCTCCCCTCCTTGCTCTGGGAATACCAGCTCCAAACCCTCCTCCTTCTTCCCAGGGAGTGACTGCCCTTTCCCAGCAGCAGCCTGCTTGCAATCAATCCCTGCTCCCTGGGTCTTCCTTGAGGCCACAGCCTGTGGAGTTAATAGGCCTATCTGGCCACCTTAACTGCTTCCAGTCCTGTGTGGGGTGGACACCCCATCACAGTGGGCCACATACTTTACAGTGAGACTATTTCTGTTTTAAGGAGTTTTAGAAAATGTACATCAGTAATAGTGCATATTTTTAAAGCTAAGCCTCTATTCATTTTTCACGTTGTTATAAAAATTTAGTCCAGTTGTTCTGTGTCCTAATGTTAAAAAAGAACTCTCATCTACCCCGATAATCATGACATCCTTTACAATTGAAACTGCAAATCTACTGCATGAGAATCTCATTAGAATACAACTTTTGCACTAGTTATTAGGAATACCCCAGAGGCAGGAAGTGGTCTCTTGTTTCGGTAAGTGATTTTAGGCGAGCAGCAGAAGCCACTCCTTTGGTCAACTTAATGTACCCGCTCACATTCACATCATATATAATTTGAAAGCTTTTTATGTCTACTTTAAGATGAGGTATGATGTGGAGCTGTCAGGTCGGGCTTTTACCAAAGAAACGGGGATAAACACCACCAACACATTAAAATGAGCACTTTGAAATATTTGCATTCATTTTTTTTTAGTTTAATGGTTCTGTGTATTATTTCAAGACATAAAGATGGATTTATTTGTGATATCAAAGCATCACAAAACAATCTAAAGGGTAAAACAAAATCTAACAATACATTTGTACAGGTATCATTGAAATGTAATAGCACTGGTGACATTTCTAGTCAACATCATTGTCATCTTGTTCATCATCATGATCTCTGTCAAGAGTGCATGGGTTACCACGGTCTTCATTGCCTTGGCACATACACAGTTCTGTGCAGGGAAGATTGTTCTGACTACAGACGCAGTTGATTGTGCAGCGACCCCTACTGGTACAGGCACAAATAAGGTCTCGTAGAAGCTCAGAAGCTACCTGACCAGTGGGGATAAGAAGAATTAGCTTATGATCCACATTTTCCCATCTATGTTGCAATAGTGATTCCAATATCTGGTTTACCTATGTGCGAAGACATCCAAATCTTTGTTTGCCAAGATGTTTTTTGGCATGCTCTTCAAAACTGTCCTCACATAGTTTGAGTTTGGCCAGTGAGTTGTCCTTTTTGTGGCTAGATTGAGGTGCAAGCAATTCTGGTCTCTGTGGATCTCCCTTTTTCTTGCTGTGGTCATACAGCACTGCTACCAACTTCCTTGCTGGAGAAATTGCAGCTTGTTCATCACTATTTCCCAATTTGGCAAGATCTCTGAAGCGGTAACTCTCTTTGCTTTGACAACATTAAATACAGATTTTTTTCCCCAATGCCAAATAGAGATGACACAGAGTCGCATCCTATCACTGTGTGTATAGCAGGAAGCCTGTTGCGGAAGTCAGGAGTGAGTGCATCACAAATTGCATGCACAAGTATGAAGCGATGCTAGTCACTTGTGCTGGTAATACTGCATATTTCAATCCACATTTTATCTATGGGGTCCGTTTTTGGAAAGTAGTGATCAGCAAGGACCAAAACATCTGTATCAGGTGACCTAATTATTATGGTTCCTTTGACATCAAGCAACCCAAAAGCCATATTGGCACATACAGCATGCAGAAGCAGCCTTGTGTCCACTTCCTCTTGCGTACTGTACAGGTCTTGGACTTCTTCAGCATCTCTACCGGTGATGGACTTTGCTATTTCACCATTGGAAAAGCTTCCAGCAAGAAGGAGAATTTGTGTTGGGTAAGCTTTGACTCTGTCAGGTGCATTTTGAACCATACATTCACAGAGGAATTTTCCAAGTGACTGCTTGTTGAATGCCATGTTTAGAAACTTTTTCCATGGAGGCATAGCGTATCACCAAGCACCTGATATTTCTTGCATCCAGCATTAGATCCTGTCCAGTGCTGTCTTTCTGCAGTTTTCACAGGGTTACTGTTCTCATATTTGTCAAACACGTCACATACAGAGTTAGCTTTGTCAAATCCTTTAGGACCTACCTCAGCTACTCAGCAGACAATTCATGAATGTGTGGAATTTGTCTCCAGCTACATTTGTATGACAGCCATGGTGTCTCTGATGTACACTATGAACTTTTTGTTGCCTGCTGTTAGCTCATGGGTTCTTTTTAGCTTGAGCTTCCACCTGATGCCCTAATTCAGCGTTGTCTGTTCTTATTGTTCCATCAGCATGGAAAAGGGACATAGGCACAGGTCCTATTGGGTGACTAAGAACAGTTACCACTGAAACGTCATCTCTTGCTATGCACAGGGCTGTGCAGAAAATAATGTCTTGACTGATGGCTTGTCTGACTGTCTCTCCCTTGCCAGACGTAAATTTGGTCGTCTTGGCCATGTCAGCAAATATTTTGATATCCGATTTTGTGACTGGGCTGAAGAAGCGACATGTCCTATTAGAATCAAGTGCACCTCTCTCAATCTCTCCATTTGCTTTCAGTAGAGGCTCTTGTACATCTGATATTACATGTAGTCCAGTATATGTGTTAATAAGCACCTCTGGATGTGATTCAGGGTCAAATGAGTTTGGCATATTATTGATGAAGGGGTCGGTAAAAGATGTAACATGCTCTTCACTCCTCTTCAGTGCAGAGGGAAGGACTTGTTTGTGGACCTTGTCTTTGCTACTTCTTGTTAGGCCACATCGTTTTTGCATATTCATAATATGAAGCTGTATAATGTCATCTCCAACGCTAATAGGGACCCGTGCATAAATGTCAGTGAATTAAAAAGATTGCTTCTTGAATATTTCAAAGTAATATGCCTATTACTGCATGCATAGGCAATTACAAATTAAAACCTTCTACTAGGCAGACTAGATCCTACACTGTACGTACAAAAGCTTACAAAGGAGAAGCATGACATTAGATGTTCACATACATTTATATCTATCCCCTACGCAGTACAAACTGTGAGCACACAGTCTCCCACTACTGGTGCACAGCTTTCACTGAGACACTCATCTGGTCAGCAAATTTCAATTGAAAATATAGAAAACTATTATAACACTTGTGAGCTACTTTGACAATTAAGACAATGCAATGTGGAAAAAGTGAAGCTGAATGACGTTTACGTTGAACAAGTGAAACTTTTATGAAAACCTGTGCATTGCTCTTTCTGTGTGCCTGGGTAGCTTCCAGCCTACCGCCCCATCTTCCCTGTCCCACAAGTGACCCATCACTAACAGAGGCTCCTGGGAACGTTGGCTCTTTGACTCCCATTCCATTGTTCCTGATACAGTGATTGGCTTATACCCTGAAGCAGGAAGTTTTTGTGTGGGAGAGGATTACGGGACTCATAGTTCTAAAGCAATCTGGGATGAGAGATGCTGCGTAAATATATTACCCCATCTGCTGTCACATTAAGTACTAGTCTCTGCCAGAGACAGGGTTACCAGCACCTAGAAATTAATGATCTAGAATGGAGAGCTATATATCTCTTTTAAAGTTTTATGAATTTTAAGCTCAGATGGCCGTTTCACTGATTTGGGGCAATGCATCCCTGCATTGTAACTGCAGGGTTTTCTATAGTGAGCCACAAGATGGCTAAGCAAAATAGGAGCTTGTAACGGCACACACTCACCTCATGCAAGTGTCCCCTGGTTGAGTGTGTCCGTGCCTGCAGTTTTTCCTCCATTTCCTCAGCTCACAGTGCCTCGTCAGCTGCTGCGCTCGTCAGGCAGGTCTTCGATGACTCAGCCCTCCGCCAAGTCAAACACAGTCCACGTGCGAAAACAAACCAACTCCTTCTGGGGTACACAGTCTAACCAGGCCTATCTTAAAACCCTCAGTAATGTCCTGTAGCCCTCCCTGGGCTTAGTCCTTTAACAGTCCAACCATCGCGGTATCCTCAGTTGGTGTGTCCCTGCAGCCCTTCCCGGGCTCAGTCCTTTAACAGCCCCATAGGGCCCATCAAAGTACCCTCAGTTGGGGTCTGGCTAATTTGCAAAGGTTCCTGGTCTGGAGGGGAGCAGCACCCACAGGGTTTCCTCCCTGGAGATGCTTTATCTTTTCCTTGAATCATTAGTGACACCAGCTCTCCAGCTGAGTTTGGCCCCTTTCTGGAGGAGAGGGGGTAACAGTTCCACATACAGTCCCTTCCCTGGGCCTGTCTAAATTCCCTTCTCTCAGGGCATAGTTACTTCCCCAGTGTCTGTTAGGAGTGGGGGACCTGGGCCTGCCCACTACGCCAGGCTCCAACCCAGGGATCTTTTAAGTATAGCAGCCTTGTGCCATGTCCCTTTAACTAACTGCATTTCCCTGGGCCACTTCCCTAGTTTTTGTCGAGTCCCAGCAGCCAGCCAGAAGCACCTTCCTTGCTCCCCTGGTCCCTGCCAGCAACTACCTTGGCCCTTGCAGCTCCTACAACCAGCCAGGAGCCCCTTCCTTGCTCCCCCGTGTTAAAGTATAATTCAAAACACTTTGATATTTAAACCATTTCTTGAATATATCTCTACATAATTGTTCTAGGTTTGTCATGTTTAGTATCATGGTGTTCATGCGAGAAATGACTTTTGAATGATATCCAACTCAATCTATTTCTGATGCCATTGCATTATCAAAATTCCCACCAACTGGAGGACCTGGAGCTGGGAGGAGGGGCAAAGTTATGAGCATTACAGGTCAAATGTCACCTCCCTTACCTTTCTATTGTTAACTTGCCCACGGAATTACACGTGTTCCCAGACTACTACAAACCAGATAATGGCTCAGATTAGACAGAGTGGCGCGTGTTGGCCTCCAGCTAATGAGTTGATTGCAATATGTAAGAAGCCAAGCTAGAAAATGACGCTACTTTGAGCTAGAGCTACACAGCCCTGATGATCTCAGTCCTTGTCTGCCCTGGGGATCTGCCAGGGATGCAGTTACCAAGGTAGCACCCGCACAAGCCCCCAGTGTAGACAAGGAAAGCTGTGATTGGCATTAGCTGAGCTAAGCTAAGTTTCAAGCAGAGATAGGTTCCATGTATGTAAACTTCTGCTTTCCTTGTCTACACTGGGGGCTTGTGCGGGTGCTGCTACCTTGGTGACTGGCAATGATGGCTGCATCCCTGGCAGATCCCCAGGGCAGACAAGGACTGAGATCATCAGAGCTGTGTAGGGGGAAGGATAGCTCAGTGGTTTGAGCATTGGTCTGCTAAATCCAGGGTTGTGAGTTCAATCCTTGTGGGGGCCATTTAGGGATCTGGGGCAAAAATTGGGGATTGATTCTGCTTTGAGCAGGGCGTTGGACTAGATGACCTCCTAAGGTCCCTTCCAACCCTGATATTCTATGATACTCTGCATTTGCACCAGTGCAGCTACACTAATAGCTGCAATGGGGGTAAACCCAGGGTGTAGACAAGGCCTCAGTCTTACAATATTATTACAACTGGTTTGTGACTTGTCCCTTTAATGTGATAACAGACGAGGGCCAAAGATTCCCCCTGTAGTTTCATCTGGCTATGATATATTATTCTTCACTTCCCACCCACAGCTGTTGTGCTTGGTAATGTTACAGTGCCCTGTTAAACAGCTGTGAAGGGACTCCTGTCTTTATACAAAAGAATGCACATACATTTATACAGGGACTCTCATCCCAAAAGAGGGTAAGTTATTCTATTAGCTTCAGGGCTTTTATATTCAGAGTTTTAGGCTCTGTATGGCTCCATGTCTGTTATTTTCTTATGTCAGGTAGTGACATTAAAATAACTTGTGATTTGAGTAATTATATGGCTCAGCAATTTCTGGGGAGCTCAGCGTAAATTTAGCAGTGCAGAAGAGCATGGTGCAAGCACTCCTTGCACGATCATATTCATTATGATTCATATTTCTAGTTAGCAGTGCACAGCATCACTGAGACTGAGGCAGAATAGAAGGAGTTTGTGGGGATATCAAAAGGATACATTTTATATTTCAGTTTCATAGCAGTTTAACTGGAAATGAATTTCCTGGGCAATCTAACCAGAAAATTACTTGCAAAATTGAAAGAACAACTAATAAAAATGTTACTGAAAGTAGGTTTTTTTTTTTTTTCTTTTTTTTTTTGAGCATCTTGGGAAGTGGTGGGATGATGGTGGATGGAAATAAAAGTAATTTCCTCATTTCCAGCAGCTATGTTCTATTAGCTTGTGTCTGGCATATAAGATTAGTATTTTGTTATATGACATTAAAAAGTTTGGAGGGATACTAGAAAACAAACTTTTTATTAAGAGAGAGATTCAGCGGCACAAGCAAACTGAAGACCTAAGTCTGTGGGCCTGATTCACTTGTGCAAAGTGAGTGTGAAATGGTACCATTCACATTTGATTGGTCCTGCTTTGAGCAGGGGGTTAGACTAGATGACCTCCTGAGGTCCCTTCCAACCCTGAGATTCTATGATTCTATGATAGCATTTCTTCCCCCACTTCGCCCAAGGGTCAAGTGTTGTGTATTTGGTTGTCATGGTAATAGAACCTTGTTGTTGCTATGGCAACTGAGTTAGATTATTAGGGGATAGCCCAGCCATTTTTGGCTGGTTTGGTTAGTTCAGCGTGTGGCAATAAATGGCTGCTTTTAAGGTTCACATCTCTCTGTGTCTCAAGTGATTTCTTCCTAAAACTGCTGCCCCCGAGGATACAACATCAAAGGCTAGGCAAGGTGCAAGGCAGTGGAGTATCAGACTCCATGCTGCATTTCTGACAGAGAGGCTCCATCTCCTTGAAATGCCATCACTAGCCTGGAGACACAGCTGACATACCTAGCAATGCCCCTGTTTTATTAAGATTTACCGGAGGCCCCTGTCAACCTGGAACGTTTGTAGTAGGGTGTTTGATTACCCTAGCCAAGGGAGCAGCAAAGGAAGAAGCCATGACTCCTTGCCCCTGCACTGATCCAGGGTATGTCTAGCTGGGAGGCATAGTTCCCAGCGCTGGCAGATATACATGTGCTAGCTCTTGTCAAGCAAGCACCTAAAATTAGCAGTGTGGCTGCAGCAGCACAAATGGCAGCTTGGGCTAATCACCTGAGTGCGTACCCAGGGGATTGGGTGTAATTGTTCTCACATAACTAATCAGTGCTATGGCCCACACTGCTATTTTTAGGCTCTAGCTCAAGCAGAGCTTACAAGCATATGTCTACCTGGGCTGGGAATTGCACCTCCCAGCGCTGTGAGGACATACTCTTCGTCAAGGCTAGAAGGAACGTGGCAGTCTAGGCCTGAGTTACTACATATTAGATGCAACTTGGTTGTGAAAGGAAGTTATAGTAACTACATTACAAGTATCTCAAGACCCATTAAAATAGCTATAGCAAACCCAATATATTAATCAAACTAAGGGTGTCCTAAACTGCTAGGCTTAAAGTAGAATGGGACCTGGAGATTTATCCAGGTCACCTGTACACAGAGCACAGAATATTGCCTTGTTCATTTTTCTGATCGGTGTACATCCCACCATCCTCTGGCTCCCATGCTGCTGTGGCTGGAGAAGAGCTGTTTGCATACTTGGCCAAAATTACTGCACTAATGGAATAATACAACGAAATGAATGTTGAAAATCTATTAGACCATTCAGTTGTTTCTGCCAACGTTTAAATAGCTGATTGTTTTGCTTAAATTCTCGTTCTCCAGCTTTTTCCCATGTCATTATGACTCTCCTTGAACACTAGAAACATGAGCCGATCACTCTATATAGTAGTACCCAAATGCTAGTCTGTTCCTTGGCCCAAGCAGATCTCAGGGGATCTGCCAGAAATCAAGGCCAATCACAGTGTGGCCCCTGGCTTCTGCATTGCTGGCTGGCTCTCTGCAGCACCAAGCAGCATGGGAGGATTCCACAGCACAGGGGGCAGTGCTTAACTTGTAATGAAAGAGGTGCCAGGGCTCAAGCAATTTTTTTACTTTCATAACTGATGTGCCAAGTCCAGAGGTACCGGGGCTATGAACTGCCCAGCCCAGAGGTGATGGGGCACAGCCCTGGCAAGCCCTGGCACAAATTAAGCCATGATAGAGGGGGAACCTGTGCTAGTTATTGCAGACTCAGTCTGCAGCAACTTGCTTCCATTTGCCCTATGGGCTTAGGGTGACAAAGGGCAGGTCTACACTGCCCGCCGGATCGGCGGGTAGCAATCGATCTATCGGGGGTTGATTTATCGTGTCTAGTCTAGACGCGATAAATTGATCCCCAAGCGCTCTCCCGTTGACTCTGGTACTCCACCGCCGTGAGAGGCGGAGTGAACAGGGGAGCGGCAGCAGTCGACTCAGCACTGTGAAGACGCCACGGTAAGTTGATCTAAGTACGCCGACTTCAGCTATGCTATTCTCGTAGCTGAAGTTGCGTATCTAAGATCGATCCCCCTGCCCTAGTGTAGACCAGAGCAAAGTGTGACCAGTCCTACCTCTGTTCTCTTCCTCCCTACTTGCACAGAACAGGAATCCCAGAGAGCAACCACCAAGTAACTCTGGTGGGGAAGGGGTTTCATCCTAGCATTACTCCCTCTTTCCATTCATCCTCTGCTTGCCACAGCTGGGATCCACAGCTTTCAGCCCCCTCTCGCATTCTTTCCTCCTCTGCAATTTTGTTTAGTCACCTGTGCACAGACTATAAACAAGTAATACGTAAAGCCAGGTGTCTGACACTCCACCTCCCTTCTGTCTCTCTTCTCTGTTTACATTGATACAATTGCTCTGGCCTATTTTATGGTTCTTCCAGTCCTTATAATTCCCAAATATTTGCCCCTGTTTTCTACAATTCATTTGTTGAATTAAATATACAAAAGTAGTATTTTTTTCAGATGAGTTCTTATAGGGAGTTCCAGTACAAAGCATAAATTAGGATTTAATTGGCACATAAATGGCATGGTATTTTTTCACAGTCAACCTGTGGAACTCCTTGCCAGAGGATGTTCCAAAGGCCAAGACTATAACAGGGCTCAAAATAGAACTAGATAAATTCTTGGAGGATAGGTTCATCAATGACTATTAGCCAGGATGGGAAGGGATGGTGTACCTAGCCTCTGTTTGCCAGAAGCTGGCGACAGGGGATGGATCACTTGGTGATTACCTGTTCTGTTCATTCCCTCTGGGGCACCTGGCATTGACCACTGTCAGAAGACAGGATACTGGGCTAGATGGACCTTTGGTCTGACCCAGTATGGCCGTTCTTAAGTCTTGCACACTGCACTGGGGTGAATTTCACCCCACAAAGAAAGGACGGAGCCGATGAAAATCTGCAGTGACACAAGATGGCAAATTAGGAGTCTAACTCCCCATTCCATGACACCAGTGGGTATGTCGCATGCACAAGGACTTCAGCAGCAGGCACTGGGAAAGATGCAGGAAAGAACTAATGATTGACAGTACAGCTGATAAGGTACAAAAGCCAAATTCCTTGCTCCCAAGAGTAGCTGCCAGATGTGGGAGCAGAGCACGAAGCAGCTCACGTTATTCCGAGGGAGCTCTCTAGCCAGTAGAATGTGATGTGCACAAAGCCATTCTTTGTGGAATGGCCTGGAGATAACACTGGACATTCTAAACAAGCCACTTAAACTTCATGCCTAGCTTGTAGTTCGATACAGCTGAGGCCATTTTTCCTTACGGAATTAAAAAATAATGTGAGGGCAAAGGGTAGCCATAAACCGAGCTGTTCTCAAGCTGTAACAGAAGTTACAGCGCAGGGCTCCAAAGGGATAAATATTTAATGAACCTCTGTCTATGTTTTATTAGAGACATGGGCCCATGTCTACAGTACCCTCCTTCGGCTGGTAGATTGGAGGAGGCAATGGATGCACAAGTTCCATTCTTCCCTGGGCCTGTTTCCAAAACATCCCTCGGCGCTGATGCACAAGGAGCTGTGCTCTGCAGCTTCTTGTGGTGTGAACTGCCTGCACGGATTGGAAATGTTCCAGTCCCACAGCGTTCAGGGTCTTCTGCAGCCCTTCCTGTGACGGCGGGATTTGGCCTTCTCCTGAAGACCAAGGACCGGATCCAAAGCCTTTTCACCTCAATCGGACTCTTACCGTTGAGTCACTGGGCTTTGCCCGTGGCCCTAGAGTCTCATCCCACGTACATGGACAAACTACAAAACAAGCCCAGTACTTTTTAATGCTGGTTTTAGCACCGTTCTGGTTATCTGCATTTTTACAACTTTCTTCTAGTGAGTCCTAGTCTCATTTGGAAAATGCACAATAAAAAGTAACCGCTTTGAAGGGGTCATTCTGGTCAAATAAATATTATGCATTTGAAAATGGTCTAAATACAACGCAAGTTGCACTGTCACTTAAATGTACACATTTGGGAGTCCTTATGTACCAATTATAATATTACGTTAAAAGAACATTAAAGTTGCAAAATCAAGCATTCAAGAGTTAGGAAATGCGAGAATTAAGGTTGATCGGGCAGCCTTAATTCAGCCCCCATGTGCATATGCATTATGTTACAATATTTAATTACATGGTCTCATACCCCTTTTTTTCCCCACAGGACCTCTGAATGGGAAGTTTTTCAATATTTCTGTTTATCCTCATTCAGTGTGTGGTCCCATGTATTATTTAACGAACACTATCCAAACCCTGCTCTGAATACATTATTAATTTCCTCACGGGCATTTCTATGGTGATCACATTATAGTGTCTGAGTGCTCCACAAGCTTTAATAAACTTATCTTCATAAGATCCTGTGAGATTAGGTGATGTTATTCACCACAGAGCAGGAGAATAAAACAGAAGAGGGCATATATTTTTTGCAGTTGAAAAATGAGTGATGCAGCCTAGAAAAGTGTCTTCTTCAGTGATCAGTTCTGTGAACAACTCTCATGTTACTTCTCCTTTTGCTTTATTGCACTTGAGTTTGCTAAACACCCTCAACGTCTGCTGAAGTTAATTGTGGTTTTAGGCGCACCAGGGATGAGCCATGGGGAGGCATAAGTAGCAGACTCATGTTCTCCTAGCTAATCTTAGAGTGGTTTGGGGGGAGGCGGTATGCTACAGGAATAGCTCTGCTACTCAAAGCTTTGTGTCTGGCTTTCAGAATAGTATTTTTCATTGGCAAGGTCCATTCCCAGAGAGTAAAATCTCAGTTTTGCCCATACACAGTAATGACTTTTGCTGTTGTTGAGCAGTGCAGTAGTACCTGCATAATTAAAGTAACAATCGATAACATCTATGCAGAAATTTTTCAGTTTGGTGAGCTCTGTATTTTAATGCAGAAACAGATTATGTAATGAAATCTTTATGCTCCTGTGTAGCTTATGAGCTCCACAAGAGGGAGCCTTTCACCTGTGGTGTTAAGTATCGGGCTAGCCGTGTTAGTCTGTATCCACAAAAACAACGAGGAGTCCGGTGACACCTTAAAGACTAACAGATTTATTTGGGCATAAGCTTTCGTGGGTAAAAAACCCACTTCTTCAGATGCATGGAGTGAAAATTACAGATGCAGGCATTATTATACTGACACACGAAGAGAAGGGAGTTACCTTACAAGTGGAGAACCAGTGTTGACAGAGCCAATTCAGTCAGGGTGGATGTGGTCCACTCCCAATAACTGATGAGGAGGTGTCAATACCAAGAGAGGGAAAGTTGCAGGACGGCTACTTTTAAATCTGTTCTAGAATGTCCAGGAAGATTGACGTGTTCTCCTACTGGCTTTTGTAGGTCACCATTCCTGATATCTGATTTTTGTCCATTTATTCTTTTACGTAGAGACTGTCCGGTTTGGCCAATGTACATGGCAGAGGGGCATTGCTGGCACATGATGGCATATATCACTTTAGTAGATGTGCAGGTGAATGAGTCCCTGATGGTGTGGCTGATGTGGTTGGGTCCTCTGATGGTGTCGCTAGAGTAGATATAGGGACAGAGTAGGCAACGGGGTTTGTTACAGGGATTTGTTCCTGGGTTAGTGTTTCTGTGGTGTGGTGTGTAGTTGCTGGTGAGTATTTGCTTCAGGTTGGGGGGCTGTCTATAAGCAAGGAATGGCCTCACTTACAGACAGCCATTAATTAATTAACACCATTAACTTGGGCTTGAATAGGGACTGGGAGTGGCTGGCTCACTACAAAAGCAACTTTCTTCTCTTGGTATTGACACCTCCTCATCAATTATTGGGAGTAGACCACATCCACCCTGATTGAATTGACCCTGTCAACACTGGTTCTCCATTTGTGAGGTAACTCCCTTCTCTTCATGTGTCAGTTTAACAATGTCTGCATCTGTAATTTTCACTCCATGCACCTGAAGAAGTGGGTTTTTTACCCACGAAAGCTTATGCACAAATAAATTTGTTAGTCTTTAAGGTGCCACCGGACTCCTCATTGTTTCTCACCTGTGGTGTGGTGGTTGTAATCATTGCAAGAGCAAACTTTGGGGCTACAATTTCTGGTGGTGACAGAAAATTTCTGTCTATGGAGCTTGCAAACTCCAAGAGCATTGCCAGTTCTGCATGTAAGTTCTTCAAGTCTGCTAGCTCTGCAAGCCCAACCTTTGGCTGCAGATGAAGAGAGCTCAGCATGGCTCAGAAGTAGGATGCAAAGGTAAGTCATGCTTGTCAAGAATCATAGAAAAGTCTCCTCCAGATCAGGAGTGTCTAAATGATCCAGGCTAGGAATCCTTGCTGACCTGCAGAGCTTTCTTTCATGCTGCTGTAACATAAGGATTTGTGAAATGCTTGGCAGGAGCTACACAGCAGAGTTTGCTGTCTCTTTATGTTGGGTTGGAGCCCAGTGCTTTGGCTGATGGATGCTGGCAGGATACGTTTCCCTCAAATAAGTAAACCCGTAGTCCAAGCATACAATGGATAGCTTTGCTTTCATGTCAAAAAGTGTTGGAATTATTAGTTATGAATGTTAAAAATATAGGGCTGACGTTAACTTAACCATAAATTCTTTTATGAAATCCAAAGCCCAAATGCTATTCATACTATTGCTCTAAACATGTATACAAAGCCTAAGCATTTACAACACCCAGACAGTAACAAAACAGTTACAAATTGATGATCATTTATACTCACAGATGGACCGGACCAGACCAGAGAAGAGTCCTTTCATCCCGGCTTGCCCCAGTGTGATTGGACTGGATCCGATGAACAACCTCAAATTTATGGCTCTTCAGCAAACATAATTGCTAGCGTCAGTAAAACCCAGTCAGGGACAGTTCACCCTTGCTACTTTTCTCTTTCTAAAGCCTTCCCTTCTTACCTCCTCCTCCCACCTTTCTTATCAACAGTTTTTCTTCTGTTGCCCTTTTCTTCACATGGGCCTCAGTTTCAAGATAATGTTGGCGAGTGGGAAGGTTCGTGCTTTTTTTTTTACATGACAGTTTTTCTTTGTCTTGTAGCTACAGCTCCCTCTCGTTGAGAGAAAACTTTCCTGTATTTTGTTAGTTACTTTTTAAACCATACATCCTTCCCATTACATTCTGGTCTTCTAACTCATTGTTCTCACAGCCTTCCCGTACTTGCTGATTAGTATCTTTTTCTACTTACCACCACAAACTAGAAAGCAAACATATAATTTTCTTAACCAAAATGAAGCTACCTTTAATTCTTTCATTCCATAACTTTCCCACAGAGCGCTTAGGGGTATGAGTGGTTTCTAGGGTCTGCTCTTCTGGATGATCCTCCATGGGAACAAGAAGTTCATAGTGAATCCCGAGTCCTCTACCTCCTCTGGATTTTGAGGGGCAGGGCTGTGAGAGACTGCGGGAGCTTACTCAGTGGACAGGACAGCTTGGGGAGGGAGAATTGGGCAGTTCACTGTCTTGAAGTGGAACAACGAGGGTCTACAGGTACTGAGGTTTCTTAGGGGCATCCTGGACAGATGCTTGATGGAGCAGAGATGCTCTCAGCTTTCAGTGCCTCACTTTGATCTTCCATGGATGACCTGTCAGTGGGCATAAAAGTCCAGAACAAATATAAAGCAGATGGAGTGGCAGGGGATAAATGCCATTGACCACATCTACTGGGGGGAGCATGCTTCCACATGGCTTGTCTGAGCGATGGCAAGGGAATACAGTCAGAGAAGGGAGGAGAATATCAGCCGTGTTTATAATTCAGCCATTACTTTTAGGGTGAAGAATTGGCTCCCCATTTTTGATGGAATTTTTTTTTCCCAGCTGTGACAAAACCACCTCCAAACAGAGGCTTGTTTGTACATTTGATTACTGGTGGTGGCACTCAATTTACCTCACTGGGTTTCACCAGTAAATGAGTTTGATGTTAATAAGAACAAACACATACAGCTTCAAAGGAAAATCAGCAACACACATACAAATTAAACCTTAAAGCTCTCACTCGGTTTTTCCCCAGGCAGGATTCTAACTGCTAGTGCACTTTAACTCTTAAGATAATTGTGCTGTGATACAGTTTAAGAAAAACTTACTGGCTATTTGGTAAGATCTTTCTTTCTCAATTCTTGAAAAGTTTTATAAATTTCCATCTGACTTTTCTCCCCTTATGTAATATATAAATCCTTATCCAGAAGATCTCATTTCATGTCTGCTGATACAAAAAGAAGGAACATGTCTTAAATATAACATTACAAGAAGCTAGGGTGACCAGATGTCCCGATTTTATAGGGACAGTCCTGATTTTTGGGTCTTTTTCTTATATAGGCTCCTATTACCCCCCACCACATGTCCCGATTTTTCACACTTGCTGTCTGGTCACCCTACAAGAAGTCCTTGACCAAAAAGGTTACTCTGGCTTTTTCTATCTGAGCCTTTTTAATATGATTGTATTCATTTTATTAAAAATGTAAGTGGATCTTTATTGTTCATGAAAGGTATGCCACGGGGATGGGTGCTTTGTAAGGACCAGACTAGAATAGATCACATTAGCAGCCCTTGAGATTGCTGGATGAACAGCGAACTTCAAAGAGTGGTTATTAGCAGTGAAACCGTCTCCACATCATTTCCAAACCCCCGAAACTAGGAAATGCCACTCCTATTCCAGTCTATATGGCAGTTCAGTTTCCATAGCTCACAAATCCTGGCTTGTCTGCTCAGGGTACCAAGGAAGGTGTTAATTAGTGAGAAAAAGCATGATGCTGATTTGTATGTGGCTACTTGTGTTCACATTATTCTATTCATCATTTTCAATCTCTGCTTCAGAAAAGTAGTCTGGAAGGTGATCTCATAATCAATTTCTCACAATTATAGCAAGTGACATTTCATTAAGAGTAAAACTAAATGGTCTGAATAAGAACAGATAAAATCCTTATTTTTTCTGCCTAGCACTGAAAATACTAGCAGCTTAATTTAGTGAAGAATTATTTCTTTCACTTGTGCTTGTGAAAGTGAGGGTCTGACACAGGGGTGGGCAAACTTTTTGGCCCGAGGGTTGCAAGATTGTATGGAGGGCCGGGTAGGGAAGGTTGTGCCTCCCCAAACAGCCTGGCCCTGCCCCCTATCTGACCCCCACCCACTCCCCCCCCCCCAACTGCCCCCCTCAGAACTCCCAACCCATCCAACCCCCGCTGCTCCTTGTCCCCTGACCATCCCCTCCAGAGACCCTCCCCTGCCCCTAACCACCCCCCGGGACCCCCCCATCTAAGCCCCCCTGCTTCTTGTCCCCTGACCATCCCCTCTAGAGACCCTCCCCTGCCCCTAACCACCCCCCGGGACCCCCCCATCTAAGCCCCCCTGCTTCTTGTCCCCTGACCGCCCCCTCCTGAGACCCCCCCCACCTTAATTGCCCTCCCCAGGACCCCACCCCCTACCCAATCCACCCTGCTCCCTGTCCCCTGACTGCCCGACCCCTATCCACACCCCCGCTCCCTGACAGACCCCCGGGACTTCCATGCCTATCCAACCCCCCCGGTTTCCCATCCCCTGACCGCCCCCCAGATCCTCCGCCCCATCCAACCGCCCCCTGCTCCCTGTCCCCTGACTGCTCCTTGGGACTCCCTGCCCCTTATCCAATCCCCCAGCCCCCTCACCATGCCGCTCAGAACAGCGTGTCTGGTAACTGTGCGGCCCGTGGGAGCTCGCAGCCCCGACCCCCTCACCATGTCACTCGGAGCGGCAGGAGCTCAGGCCCCGCCGGAGCCAGCCATGCTGCTGCAGCCCAGAAGCGACGGGCCAGAGTGCTGGTGGCACGGCGCACTGAGGCTGCGGTGGGCTAACCTCCCCGGCCGACAGCTCAGGGGCCAGCCCTGTGGGCCGTAGTTTTCCCACCCTTGGTCTAACAGCACTGGCTTGAGCCAGGGATCTGGGTCAAGTCCTCATTTAATGTGTTCCTAGCTCTCGTTCACATTAACGGGACTGTGATAATTGTGCTGTTAGGTCACGTTAGATCCCCTGACAGCACAAGCAGGCGCCAGGCAAATTTCTCAACAGCTCGGCCAGTGTTCCTCAAATTGGATCTGCAATACTCTTGCTGTTCTTGTCTTGAGCTTCTTTTCAGCAGACATGCTAACCTGAGCTAAAGCGTACAGTAGTTTTGTGATGTTTATAATGAAGACCTGAAAGCAGACCCAGTAGCGTAGCCGGGGGGGGGGAAGCAGGGGGAGCGGCCGCTCCCCCTTGAGCAGAAGTGGCGGAAGCGGCGCCTTTTTTTAGCAGCACTAAAAAAAAGGCGCTGCTTCTTTTTAAGCGCCGCTTCTTACACTCACCCGGCGGCACTCCGGGTCTTCGATGGCATTTCGGCGGCAGGTACCACTGAAGACCCGGAGTGAGCTGCCGTAGTGCCGCCGAAGACCCGGAGCGCCGGGTTGTTCTTGTCTCAGTCAAAATTTCATTTGTTTGCTGTTTGACTGCGTTCAACGGGTTGTTTGATTAAAAAAACAATTGTGTGTGACAATTTGGTGCAAATAAATGCTATCTTTGCCATTTTTAAAAAAAATTTAAGTATCTCTCTAAACAAAAACTCTTACCTGACTATAGTTGCCTACGGCACATGCACATCCATACAACGTAATTTACTGCAAGTATCTTATCTGTCAAAATCCATTTCTTATCCTTCCACAGCATGGCTTTGTTAAAGTCCCAGGGCTAGATCTTCATTTAACATTAATTGGCCTCTTTTTGCATTTAATTCAGTGGAACAATGCTGAGGATTTGGCTCTCATCTTTCACAGATTTTCATTTTGCATATTAAAAAAAATCTCTCTGCCACTTCTTCCTCTCTTCTCTGTCTTACGACATTTAAAGGCAGGTAATTATGCAGCCATCTGTGCCCTTGTTGAGTGTTGTTTTTTTTTAAAGTGTGCAGTGTTGTTGTAGCTGTGTTGGTCCCTGATATTAACGAGACAAGATGGGGGAGGTAAAATCTTTTATTGGACCAACTTCTGTTGGTGAAAGAGATGAGCTTTCTAGCTACACAGAGCTCCTCTGCAGGTCTTCTTCAGCTCTGTGCAACTTGAAAGCTTGTCTCTCTCACCAACAGAAGTTGGTCCAATAAAGGCTATTACCTCACCCACCTTGTCTCTCTGCTTTTAAAATAGATCATTTTTATTTATTACCTCATAGAATTTATGCATCACGTTATGATATTTTCCTGTTCCTCAAATGACTTATGCGTCTGTCCTCTCAGCCTCTGCAGGTTACTTATCCTTGTCTATTTTAACCAGCAAGGCCCACGTCCATGCATAAAAGATTTCTTCTTGTTTTCCTCCTTCATGCCAATGCCCTCCTCCATCACTTTCAACCCAACAAAGAGCTCCCTACCACACAGTATTCTCCAAGCTGTAGAATTCATATTCCTGATTCATATTAATTCCTGGTAACCTTAAGAATAACAACACTATTCATGGTGCCACATTCATCTCAGACCAGCTACAGAATATGCAAGAATGCCATCACCTTCAAATGTGCTTTGACTTCATGAAGTTCCTCTTATTATTGTAATTCATCTTTATAGGACACAAAAGATATATGTGGTGCTCTACAGGCAAGTACAATGTCAAAGGGCCCTGTCCTTGGATCCAGTCAAGCAAAGCTGAGCTCAGTCCAGGAGCTGAGGGACAAATGTGCTGTGTCCCCCTGATCACTGTGGCTGAACTGGTCTCAAGAACTGGTCTTCACTTGAACACTTATATTGGCCTAGCTACATCTTTCAGGGGTGCAGACAGTGCTAGGCCAATGGAAGAATTCTTCCGTTAACCTAGCTCCTGCTTCTCAGGGAGGTGGATTAACTACAGTGATGGGAGATTTTCCCAAAAGGTTATTGTGTCAACTGAGGATGACTGGAGCAGAATAGGACTCTGGCCATGTCTTCCCCAACATACCCTCCGTGCTGCAGACTCAAAGAGGCATTGGGCTGGTTACGCTGGCTCTGTGCTACTTGGGGACAGTGGTACTGGAACTAGGGATGCTGGGGGCACTGCCGCATGCCCTGGCTTGAAATAGGAATAAACACCAAATACATGGATTCCATCACCAGCACTCCCACTATAAACATTGTTGCAACACCCCTGCTTGGAGACTCCCCATGCTCTACAGAAATCCTCAGTTGGCCATTTAGGTCAGAGCAGCACAAAGCAGACATCACATAGAGCAGGATCTGGCTCAAGCTCCCTGGCCCAGGGACATTCTCTCTAAAAGCAACACAAAATCTCAACATCAGGACAACAGTGAGAGCGAGAAGGGCACTGCTATAGCAGAGTGGGAGGCTGCCCTTTGGAAGTGCAGTTTCCCCCCCGGCTTGAAGTTGTTTGTCTCACGTAATTCTTTTTTGTAAGTATATAAAAGTGTTTTTATGTATAGCTAGGAGAGAAGAAGTGTCTTCCAATGGTGGGCTTGAATGTGAGGAGTACAGCTAGACCAACGCTGCAAAAAAAATTCTCTGTGAATTAGCTTCTCTTGGGTTTGCACCCCTTCCTGGGTTCACTTCCCTTGAACATTCCAGTGAACGAGTTTGCAGCCAGCCATGTTTGCTAAAGCTGTGAATTTTAAACAAATACTACAAAATGTTTGAGAATTTATAATAGTCACCCCAGAAAGCTGATTCTAAGGCTTTGAACTCATCTAACCAGGGAATAAGAAACATACCATGTTGGCTACTCCAGAAATCTGACTCGCCACTGGGTTACTGTGATTTCACACTGGTGTAGCTCCCCTGGTTCCAGCAGAGTTACACTGGCATAAAACTGGTGTAGCAGAGAGGTGAAACAGGTCCTAGGTGTTCAATAAAAACAGCCCAGGTTTTAACTGTGGAATATTTGCAGCAAATTGCTCCAGAAGAGTTAGAGTACAGACCTGTGGCTGCTTCCCCAATCAGCCTACCTTATCTGCTCTCTGCCCCAGCCCTCCCCAAGGGCTGGCTCTTAACCCTTTCAGGGCCGGAGCGGGGTGACTGCTCCGCTACACTGCTATATTTGGCAGTGTCGTTTCCTGCTGCCTCCCTGCTGGCAGAGCCTTTCCCCACTGCAGGGAGCTTCTGGAGCCTTTCCCTTGCCGTAGATCAGAGCTAGCGAGGGAATTTACACCATTCCAGCTCTAGTATACACATCCCTTCTTCAGAACGCTGCCTCAGGGCCCAGTCCCGGGCATCATCATTTGCCAATGTCTATATTCACACTCTGTTGACATACTTTTTACGCTCTTGGGCCCATCACAATTCTCCATCAAAAAGGAGATCCAGCCAGCATTTCCCTTCTCTCCCCATGACTAGTCACGCTCGTGGATGCTCATATATTCAAATTTACGACCCAGTCAAGAGAAACAAATACGGGAAGTGTCTTGAGAGCGTCCTTTCTTATTTATTATTTTTGTGTCTTTTGTCACCTATTTTAATACGAGGTTAGTTGGTCTTATTAATTAAAATCAACACTGCCCTTTTGACCTAGTTAGATATGCCTGATCAGTATATAAATAAATAAGCCTGTTTTAATTAAATTACTTCCAAATTGTCAGTTGTACACTGGGTAGAAATCTGACCTTATTCAGTACCTAATTTAGTTGAGTTTCAAAGTCTCCATCTGGGAGATAAAACCAAGAATCGATTTAAACCACTTGGGTGCTGAAAAGAGGTTAAGGTCTCTGGAATCGCTGCAGATGTCAAGACATCAATGTAGGTGTAATCTGGTGGCTAATATCAGTTTTACATGGGTTGTGTCACACAGGTTAAGAGACTGATATGGGTTAAGATTATGATTAAGAATGAGCAGGATCTCCCAATTCTACTGGATCTAGAGGGCAAAAAAATCGAGTATGAAATATAAAGAGCGGATGAATCTAAAATGTCTGCACAGTATAACTCCTCGAGAGTTGATGAAAGTGTGGTGGAAATATTTTGTCAGCTGCATTATTAATATTGGTTTTGTCTTTCAGGTTCAAGGTGAAGAACAAAAATCTTTCCTGCACAAAGATTTCTGCTTTTCCCCTCCTTTTAATTTTATTTATAGTTTTGTATGAAAGCATAGGTCCAGCAACAGAGCTACACCTATTTACATCAGCCGAGCATCTGGCCCATAAAGGGTTACGTATTACTGTGATATATTTGAGGCAGTGGTCTAGAAAGTTACTCTCTGTAAAAGACATATAATGCGAAAGGGTTTAATAACAACATTTCCCTCTTTTTCTCCATTAGAAGGCTTTTCTGAACAAGGCTGATTTGCTGTGGGACTTGAGGACCGCTTTTCGGAGGCGGCAGGTAAGTACCCAAAGTGCCCACTGAAGTCAGCCATTTTGGTTGGTTTGGTGTCCACTCATTTCTTGAGATGTACGGACATGCAAACCTGGGGAACATCTGGGTGACTTATTGTAACCGAACCCACCAGGCAATCCTGTTGTTCTGTAGCAATCCTTGTACTCACATTGATCTATACGAGTTCCCACACAGCACTTGCTGGGGATGGTCCTTGCAGAGCCCTCATTTTTGATCAAATGCTCCCCTTTTTCTCTGAAGTTAATGACCCCTTTCTCTCTGAGATCAATGACCGGGTTCCCTGACTTATAAACATCTGACAAAAGCATAGCCCTAAGTGCGCAGTCTCTGCCACCAATTACACACATGCAACGTGAAACAAAGTTTGAAAAGAGAGAGACACAACTCTCTAAATAAAAATGAAACACAATAAAAGCATAGCTGGGCTAGCACTGAGAGAACAGGGACCAAGCGTTGGCTCAGCTCTGGGTTACAAATGAGTAGTTAAGCAAAGGAAAAGCTAACGCTTTTATAATTTCCTAGTCTCTCTTTACAGCCGCACAACTCCTGTGAGTGGCATCCCATTTTGGTGTGCTGTGGGTGGAGCGTGGGAGCGTTCTACCTCTTTGATTTAGTCAGAATAGAAAAAACTGTCTAAACACTCAGGGCCAGCTTGTGAACTCCTTCCTCGCAAAGGAGTTCCATTGATGACAACATGAGTAATGGCTTTACAATCTGTCCCTAAACCCCTACATTCTATGCCCCAATATTTAGGTGGGAGTGGGAAAAAAAGCACTTCAAACATTGATGGAAACAAGGGGAAAGACGTGTTTTAAATTCCACACGCTCTCTTCTAGTTTGTGGGCAAAATATTATAGTTCGTGCAGCAACCTTGTCATAGTAAAACTGAAGAATATGTTCGACCAAGTCTTTGCAGTGTGAAATTCTGCAAGATGTTCTGAAGTTCCAAGGCAGGTGAATGGTTCAGGTGGAACATTCAAACATGCTCAGCCCCACCTATCTATTGAGCTACCATCGATACAGTGTTATTACTGTGATTCAATAGCTGAGCTAGCCTGTGATCCCTGACTCCTTGGCACAGCTGAGCAAGCTGGGTCACAGTCTGGCTTACAGTGTTATTTTCAACAGGTTACAGTGTATAGTTTGACGAGTGGGTTCTTTGGGGTGGGGTGGGGAAGAGAAAACTGTACCGATCAGATTGCCTCTAGAATAGTCAACAACACTGTTGAAATATCTGTGGGCAATGACTGATACAAGTTTGACACTGTCAGACTCAGATGCTCATGTCATCAAAACACTCCCACCTCACTTCTAATACTAACAAACATTGCCACTATGATTCTTGGTTAGTCAAATCTACTGCATTCCAGGATGATGCAGAACTAGGTTAGGTTACTAATATACCAAAGGAAGGCACAAGGATGGGGAACATTTTACAAGCAAGCAAATTAAATAAAGCTCTAAGAAACATAGTTCAGTGTTTATGATTATTTATAAATCGTATTACAGTAGTACTTTAGATGCTTCAACCCAGATCAGCGCGCCATGGTACTAGGTGCTGTACAAACACATAGTGAGAGATGGTCTCTGCTTTAAGGAGCTTACAACGCGAATGCGTGAGATGGACAAAGCGTGGGAAAAGCGGTATTATCTACTTTTTATAGCTGGGGCACAGAGAGATGAAGTATGACTTACCCACAGACACACTGGAAGGCAGTGGCAGAGCCAAGAAATGATTCCCGATATCTTGAGTTCCAGGCCAGTGCCTTAGCCGCTAGATGATTCTAAGCACAAAATATGCCTTTCCTGGTTTAAATGTCTTATTTCTTGTTAAAGGAAAGAAGAAACAACAAATCTAAAGTCTCCGTTAGCGAGAGGGAACAGCGAGTCACTAATACTCCACACCTGAAGTGAAACACAAAAGAGCAACAGTCTCACAGCTGCTGTTGCAAGCAGGTAGCAACTTCTCTTCATTGGAAGGTGCAGCTCACAGAAAACAGAATGACCACGTCCCCTTTTAGATACAGAGCTATACGCACCACATTAGAAATATCCTGACATTAAAGTCTCGTGATATCTTATGATCTACAGTTGCTAGAAACAAAAGCCTCATCCCATTGGAAAGGGAGGATTCCTAGATTTCTAATGGCTGAAATCTCCTTATTTTAGCTCTGGGGGTGTGAAGTGCCAGATGGAAAGGCCCACATTTTTTAAAGTGGCCATTCCTTTGGGGTGCCCAATTTTAAACACCGTGCCCACAGAAGCCATGTCTAAGCAGGAGGCCCAAGCTGTCTCAGAGCGGACACCCAGAAACCACAGCACCCAAATTAGTGAAGGAAAGAAGGAATAACTTCTGTGGTACATTGTATATTTTGAAAGAAAAAGCAGCAGCTGTTTGTGGCTGCTCAGACGATGGGCTGCTATAACCAGTCCTGGCAAATATGCATGGGCAGAGTGCAGGTGCGGTGTATATATGGTTGGTTGTACAGGTATTGCAAGACTATAATACAACAGCAGTGCCTGTTTTAATGGGAAGTGGGCACACAGATCCCTTTAGGCAGCTTTCAGGCATATTCTAATGTGCTCTTTTTTTTTTTTTTTAATCTTACAAGGCACAATTCAATATGAATGAGAGAGTGGATTCCAATTCTTCACTCAGTTGGCCTCACATGCTGAGTTTCAATGGCACATACAAGTATCCATACCCAGACCACAACATTTCCTATGTGGACTTCTACCTTCATCAGCCACCAGTGGCAGCCGTCTTCATCATCTCCTACCTTCTCATCTTCCTCCTGTGTATGCTTGGCAATGGAGTGGTTTGCTTCATTGTTCTGAGGAGCAAGCACATGCGCACGGTCACAAACCTCTTCATCTTGAATCTGGCTGTCAGTGACTTACTGGTGGGGATATTCTGCATGCCCACCACGCTCCTGGATAACATCATAGCAGGTAGGTAGAACCTGGTGATAGGAATGTTGGCGCGATCATGGAAATCTCCGACAGAGTTTGGTCCTCACTCGGGATGTGCAAATGCTTCAGACAGAACCTTTGCCCAAGCCTGCCCTGGACTAGAGCCCTAAATATATATCAAGTTCAAGAACATGCAGAGCCAGATCTTTGGCCCCTGCTTTGGCTTCTGGGCATCATGAGAGCGGTTCAGAGGGGCCAGGAAGTTGCAGTCACAGCGTAGGTGGTCTCACTACCCTTAGCGAGGGTGAACCACCCCCACAATGGTAAAAAGTCAGCATAGCTGCTCTTCACCACCGCTTCCAACTCCCCCTGGCATCAAGGGTGTGTGGGGGGAGGAGACGTGTGTTGGAGGCATGAGTTACCATGCCCTGGGACTACTCAGATGTACAAAAGGGAGGCAGTCCAGTCCCTGGCTGCCCCCCAGGATCAAGAGGGCACCAACTTGGCCACCTTTCCCATCACTTCTGTGGTCCTGCAGTGAGTGAAGCTTAGCTGGACCCAAAGACCTGGCCTCCAGTTCATGTTTTTTCTTCATTATTTTTCATGTCCCTGCACTTCCAAGTCCTAGCCAGAGCTGGGAATGTGAAAGTACTGAGTGAATCTCCCCGCTTTCTGTTTCCAGATGGATTAAAATCAGACAACTTAAAAAAAAAAAATCTCATTCTTTTTTTGTAAAATCTCAAACTCAGTTTTGCAGCCTCCAGAGGCTCAGAGAAATGTCAGAACCTTCTAAGATCTGCCTGTCACCAATCCTCACCTAACCATGGCAGAGGTCACCAAAATGGCATACAGGGCTGTCGTCAAAAGTGAGTGTTTGCTAGCCCTTACCACACACAAGGCTAAGGCACATCTGTTTTTTCAGGGTACCTCAGGCATTCCTAGAAGGCCAGTACACCAATCCAGTGCACCAGATGTACAACAGCGAAGCTCTGTTGACGTCAGTTGACCAAAAAATGGTGTAACCAAGAGCAGAACCAGGAACAGAATAGGAAATTGAACGGCAACTGTGTGTGATCAGTTGGCAAATTTTGACTTTTTATATTGACTATATGCCAGTTTTCTCACATGGTTAATTTAATATATATATTTTTTTCATTTAAATAGGTATTGTCAGCCCTTGTTTTGATGTCAGCTATTGGACACAATTACACAATGTGATGAGTATTATTGGTAACAACTTTATACATTTTCTCCCCACATATTTTTTGACAGGTGTCCACACCCAGTGCTGTGATATCAGCCAGTTATAAGCCTGTGTTAAACTACACGCCTTTCTTCCCCTCTGCCCCCTTTTTGTCACATAAGTTGGCTGTATGGATTTCAAAGTCCCGACTACCCTTTCTGAGGCCCATCAGTGTCATTTTTGGACAGCTGTGCATTTATGGTGCCATTCAGCTCTTTTGAGAAAACCCTATTTTTTAAAAATCTATTCTTATGAGACTGACACAAACATACATATACATTTCATGCCCTTTCCTTACCTTTCAGGAAAATGTGCTTTTATGCAGTTAGCATAAATCTAAATATATTCAATTAAATCATTGTACAAAACTACTAGTACAATTCTAAATCAATTAAATAAATGCAGAAAGGCTTGATGACAGAGGAATCAATGGGAAATCATATATATTTCATGCATTTTACCTCTTTTCAGATGAAATTATTCTGGTATACAATTCTGTATAAATCAAATTAAATAAATGCACAGAAGCTGCAGAGGAGTTTGGGGAAAAACCACTGCTCATTTGCTGAGCCAATCAAAAGGTATTTTTAACCACCTTTAATAGAATAATACATCAGAGCACGTTAAAATGTACCACCTTTTCCTGAGTCAGCTGGAGGTTCTCTTTAACCCTGTGGCTTTTTATGGAATTGTACATAGTAGCATATTAAATTGCAAATTAAAACTTAAATACCAAAATCAGAAGAAGCACACATCTAGATTTCTTTATCAAACTTTTTAAAAAAACCTATATACCATCTACTAGTTAGCCATATATGTGTTTTTTATTTTTTAACCAGGAATAAAGTTTCCTCTTTCTAATAAATCCCTCAGACAGCTGCCTTTAATACCTGGTAGCAGCTGTCTTTCAAAACTGGTAGAGAACCCCTAGAGGTATCACGGGTTTAATCTCTATTTATATTCTATTTGCTCAGAGTAATACCTTTCTTCTTATCTTTTTACATTTATTTGAAATTAGTACCTATTGGCGTAAATTGTATAAGAGGCCTTTTAATTTTAGTACATTTTTACCTAATTAATTGCATAGGATATAAAATACCCTATAGAAGCAGTTTATAAGTATGTATTTCTCACCTATCATGGAAATTTATCTTTTGTGAATTACAAAGAATGCATTAGTTTGAAGGACACAGCATAAAGAACCCTTGCTTCCAGAGTTGTGTTAGAGTAAAACAAGCATGCAAACAAAAAAAACCCAATATTTTTGACCAGTAGCTATTGACAAAAGAGCCTGTCTAGCACTTGTGTACCTATCAGAGGAATGTTCATCTAGATTGCTGTATCAAATTTTTAAAATCTATTGAATTTCCAATTGTTTTAACATAGTACGTGAGCAGTGCACCATAATGGCACTCAAACCACATGGGGTATAGAGACACAGCTTTGAATTTGTCTGGTTAAGACCATAGCTCATTGTATGGGTTGTATTACTTCTAAGACATTGAATAATAGGTCTTTTATTTTTTAAAGATAAGACTAGACTTTGTGTTCCAAGCATCCTTTATTTTATGTTTTATCTAAGCTCCCCACACGCATTTTGGATCTTAGAGTCTGCTGTTAATATTTGAAGAAAGACTGCATAGATTTTGGTTTTGTTGCTACTGATTTTCATTTTCTGAATATATAAAATAAAAGGCATCTTTATCTTGTTTTTGCCTAATCTTAGCCCATACAGTAGTGTACAATGTTAAAATAGTAGAGGAATTTTTATCTTGATCATTGAGCTAATACCAACTTTGCTGCTATTGGTAAATGGAAATTTAAACTATAATACCCACCAAAAGGAGCACACATCTACAGTTATCTGACATATTAAATACATTTTTCCACACATTCCCTCTAACATGTTTATTTAAAACAAATGAAGAGTTCCTAATGGTATTACAAACCCTGAGGGCCTCCCCACAAACATTCCTATATTTCTCCCACCAACTCATAAATGTTATGTATTTCTTCACAGAACTTTGAATTATTGGAAATTAGCCCCTTTGGCTCAAACTATGCAAGAGGTCTGTTAATGTTGGTAGTTTTGCCTAATGGAAAACATAGCATTCAAAAAAGAAGAGAAAACAAACAAAACATCTTGCAGACAGTTTATAATGCTGTATTTCTTTCTTATATTGGATGTAAATTAAGCAAGTTTAATTTCCAGGAGAATACAAACCCCTCAATCACAGAGGTGTATGATAGTAAAAAAGAGCCAGAAAAAAAGCAACAATCCATAATTTTTTAACTGTTTGAATCACAGAGATTAAAATGTTATCTGTTGTGCATTAGACCTGATGAAACATCAGAATGTTTATTAGAAGGAAATGGAGAGGCTGGTACACAATGAATATCTCTTTTACTATCTTTTTACCATCAGATATCAGGAAAAGAAGGGTAGGGAAGGGAAGGATGGGAGTTTGTGTGGATGACAGATGTTGCAATTTTTACCTCTGTACTTCAAAACAGATAGAAAAGTATAGATCATGAAAAAATGTTCATGCTCTTTTTTTTTTTTTTTTTTTTACTATAACACATCTCTGTAAATGGGGGGGTTGTATGCTGAATCCTGGAAATAAAACTTCCTTCTCAATTCACAAATGATGAATGTTTAATCCAGGTGTGACAGTCATGGAGCTGCTATATATTAAGCTATGAATCATATTTAATAATGATATGAATATTGTAAGTGACCTGGTCAGTGAGGTAAACTTGCTGTATAATTATGAACACTTGGAAAATCCATGCAATATATATCACTTCCCATTTATTCTTCTGACCATTTGCACTTATTTATTTAGATTTGAGCTAGTTGCATAAAAGCATATTTTCCTAAAAAAAAAAAAAAAGGGTATTTTTATTATTTATTTATTTTAAAAAGATTCACATAAGGCTACATTAAATAGAACATAAAAACTCTTTGTTTTCCAAAATGCTCGAATGGCAATGAAAATGCACACAGGTCCAGGAATGATACCGGGACACTTTGGAAATTTAGGAAAGGGCTGGAAGGACCTTCAGAGCCATGCAGCCAGGTCATTGGATAAAAAGAGGGTGGGAAATGGGAGGGACATTCTGTCTAAAATGAGGTTTTGATTGGTGCATTATTGCAGTGTGGGACATGGACACCTGCCAACAAATACATTGTGATGAAAGGTAGAGAGTTATTACTGTGACTATTTGCAATCAGTGTTGGGAATTAAACATGTTCAGAGGTGGTGAAGGAGGCAGTCTGTTAGATGTACAGTCACACTCAATTAGCCCTACTCACACTCAGACATTTGTAAGGGGGCATGAAGTAGTCTTCGCTGGTGGAATTTACATGCTGAGAAACCAGAAAGTATAATTTAAAATAAGACAGGTTTCAGAGTGGTAGCCATGTTAGTCTGTGTCAGTAAAAACAAGGAGTTCTCCTTGTGGCACCTCGTTTTTTTTAAATAAGACGTGGTCCTCTTCAGCACACACCTTCCTATATCTTCTCCTAATTGCTTTTCTTGCTACATTCCTCCTTTCTACCCCTTGGCACATACGTTTCCCCCCGATTAGATGCCATTACTCTCAGATTCGGTAGGCTCTGTTGGTCAAATTCAGAGATGACGTGTCAAGGGTAGCGTGTAAGTTGTTGGTAACCAGGAATGAGTGTAAGTGATTAACCAAGTCTAAGCAATTCTAATGGAGTCTAAGTTGATACATACTGTGGGGGGCTAGGACAAGGCGAAAGTTATACCTATGTAAGGTAAGGTCCCTGTTTTCTATGGAAGCATGTGAGACCATTGCAGCTATAGTGTCTATCTCCCTTTCCTCTCACGTGATGCTGCTTTAACTGGGGCTCATGCTAATGCTTCAGATGCATGTGTGCTGCTATCAGGGTCATCAGAACATCATCTCTGGCCAAACTTTGACATTAATCTCTGCCCCCCTCTTATTGCCTTGTGGTGGGTCACTGTGCGCCATCATTCCCCTGCACTTGGACAGCATTATGCCTGGGGGGGGAGCACTTTAGCTCTGGGAGTGCTCTGGGAAGGATGCTCCTTTACTGAGCCTTCAGTGTTGAAGTGAAATGGAGGCAATTTACATTTCTAGCGTTATTTCAATTTGTACCTTCCAGGGTGGCCCTTTGGAAGCATGGTCTGCAAAATGAGTGGGATGGTCCAGGGAATCTCTGTCTCAGCCTCTGTTTTCACTTTGGTTGCAATTGCAGTTGACAGGTAAGATGATGTAAAGCTCTGAAACCAATATTCATTAAAAAAACCCAAATATAATGTTCATCATCCTGGGATCACCAGCATTTTTACAATTACCAATTCATCCTCATTATACCCTGAGGAGATGGGGTGTACTGTGCCTATTTTATGGATGGGCAGAATGAGGCACGGCTAAGTTAAAGTGTGGCCATCATCATTTTTCCCCCACTTAATTTCCATAAAGAGGGTAGAGGAGCAGGCACTGCAGTGGGACTCCCTTGGTGTGGCTCCAGCTCTCTCGCCTGCTGCTTGCAGAGCTGAGGACAAAGGGTCTATATTCTGAGCTTAGGGCCCTCTGATCTGCTGCTGAGAGACTAGGAGAGAAGCCTGGGAGTCCCCATCCCCCAGCAGAGCAAGGAATTCACCCGTCGCTGTCTGGGGAGAGTGCCCCGGAGCAGACTGGCAGATCCTGTGTCTGTTACTCTCCCTTCAGGTGGCAGATCAAAGGGCTGCTGGGACCAGAGAGGCCCCTCCCAGGTCTGTAGCAGCAGCAGGAGGGGTGGCAATTCGGTGCTCAGGGCCAAGATCACAGGACTTAGCCTGCTGGGCTACTCTAAAGACCTCCTCCCTCCCAGCCAGCCCATCTTTTATGAAGGACGTGTGTCTTCTTCCATCCCCCGGCCAGGCTGCTCTGGGTCCCTCCAGGGGGTAGGGGAGGATGTTATAAAAGCTCTTTCCCAGCCTCTACTTCTGCCTCTTCCATGCTGGGGGGGGATATTTCTCCCTTGTTCCCCTCCCAGAATCCCACTGGGGGCAGTGAGATAGCCAGTTGCTCCACCTTAGTCCCCTGCTGCCTTTCATCTCATTTTGGGAGCAGGGGTATGTCTCTCCCTTCCTGCCCCAGAGTCCCAGCCACTTCCTTCTCCCTTCGACACCACCCTTGCCCTTCTTTGAAGCAGCTGCCGTCTCTTCAGGCAGCGTCCGCTGGCCCCACCCCTGTGGTGATGTAGGAGTCTGCCTAAGCACGAGCTGGCATTCAGTCGAGGATGTCCAACATTAGCATAACATAAATGGTTTTGAAACGAAAGATTGGCCCTTTGCTGCGTCTGACCCTTTTTTAATGGCAAGTGATGTCAGTGAGTAGGACCACATTTGATGTGCCTGGCCAGTGTCATACAACAGAGAAGAAGCAGAGCTGTATACTCTGGGGGGCCTGGCCCAATGCTCTGTCCAATAGACCAAACCCCACAGGTTGTGCACCTCCTTCCTAAGATGTGCAGCATGGTAGAAAATTCCTTGTTCCCTGATTACTATAGGCCCAGCGAGAGAGGCTGTTTTGCAGTGGAAGTAAATGTTTATGAATCAGCTGTTCCAAAACTGTGGTCCAGGGGCTACCAATGCTGGTGGCCGGCAGAACTGATTGGTCACATGGTGCTAGCTCCTCCTCCTTATGTCCAGCTGCTAGGTGACATTGAGACACCTAAAACACCATGAAATACTTTCCTAATGCCACCTTTCCACAGCAGCAGCTATTGCCGTTGCCACAGGGATGTTATTCAATTGTCGTTGGGCAGGGAGGTGGCCCAGCCAGTCGTGAACGGGAAGGGAACTGTCCATGAGGCAATTTCTCTACTGACACATGGACCCCCCCATTACAAATCATGGGCCAGATCTTCAGCTGGTGTAAAATGCAAAACTCCACTGATGTCAGTACATTGATTTACACCAGCTGAGGCCCTGACTGCAGACATGTAGTTCTTAGGTTTAAAATAAATGATTGAACTGGGGTTTATTGACATTGGTTATATGGCTTTTAGATCTATTCTCTTCACTACAGGTTCCGATGCATTGTTTACCCATTTAAGCAGAAGCTCACCATATCAACTGCGGTTGTCATTCTAGCAGTCATCTGGGTTCTGGCTATCGCCATCATGTGTCCGTCTGCAGTCATGTTGCAGGTACAAGAGGAAAAGTCTTTCAGGGTGATCCTTGGCTATAGCAATCAAACCAGCCCTATATACTGGTGCCGGGAGGACTGGCCCAATCAGGAAATGAGAAAGATCTATACCACGGTGCTGTTTACCAACATCTACCTGGCCCCCCTTTCACTCATCGTCATTATGTATGCCAGGATAGGGATCGCTCTCTTCAACAAAGCGGTGCCTGTAGGGGGAAAACAGAGCCAAGAGCAGCGCCACTCCGTGTCCAAGAAGAAGCAGAAGGTGATCAAAATGCTCATCATCGTGGCTTTGCTTTTCATCCTGTCCTGGCTCCCCTTGTGGACTTTGATGATGCTCTCAGACTATGCCAATCTGACGGAGGTCCAACTGCAGATCATCAACATTTACATCTACCCCTTCGCTCACTGGCTGGCCTTTTTCAACAGCAGCATCAACCCGATCATCTATGGCTTCTTCAACGAGAACTTTCGCCGAGGCTTCCAGGCAGCCTTTAAGCTTCAGCTCTGCTCCAGGGAAATGATGCACAGGGAGTTCTACTCCCAGCGGGGCCAAAGCAATGCTATATTACCGGCAACAACCCACCAGCTGCTGGAGGACCAACCTTCTCAAAATGCCAAGGATGAGGAGAAACCAATTCAGAGAGGGAACTGGATGAATAACCAGCAGGACTTGATGATGGAAGACCTAGAAAAGGCAACCGATGACAGTGGAGTAAAATGAAATTTGCTATGAACTGGTTTATTCCAACTTCCCTTGGCAGAGTCTGATGTGGTGTGAGGTTCACACAATTTAAGCCCTCGCTGGCAAAAACGAAACACATCTTAAGATGTTACTATTGTAAAGTATGATAATTTGTATAATAGCTGGTTGCTTGGACTAGATATGAGGTCTAATTCTGCTCCCCTTTATACCAATGTAAATCAGGAACAACTCCATTGAAGTCAGTGGCATTACACAGGCATAAACATGGTATAGGTGAGAGCGGAATGAAGACCACTGATTTAAATGGAGCTGCTCCTGATTTACATTTGGTGTATTGGGGAGCAGAATCAGGCCTGTATTGTTTTAGTTTTACACTGTTCTCAGAATAGGTGAAACAGGGTTGCATCAAGTTTTGTTAGAGAAATGTTACAGCATGTCATGCTATTGCTATTAATTCATACAAAAGTAGAATCTGAAGAGGTTATTGATTTATTTAATATCATAGAATCATAGATATCAGGGTTGGAAGGGACCTTAGGAGGTCATCTAGTCCAACCCCCTGCTCAAAGCAGGACCAATCCCCAATTTTTTGCCTCAGATCCCTAAATGGCCCCCTCAAGGATTGAACTCACAACCCTGGGTTTAGTAGGCCAACGCTTAAACCACTGAGCTATCCCTCCCCCTAAATAATATCCATGTAGACTTTGGGGTTTGGACTGGGTGCGAATCGTGGAATGATTCTGCTGGAACATTTTCATTATTTTCTCATTAGCCAATTTTGGACACGATCAAAAGTTTTATTTTGCAGATTAGGATGGTGGTTTATGAGACTAATGAAAAATCCCCCACTTTTAAGTGAACAGTGCCCATTTTACAAAGTCAGGATAATCCAACAAACCTTCATTTTTACAAGTTAGCTGTTAAATTCACTTCATTTATTAATAGCCCCTCCCACTATCATTGTTTTATATTTATGGCTCAGACATAATAGCCTATTCCTAAAATCATTCATTCTGCTATGTTACCATTACCATTAACTCAAATGTTAGAGTTTTGCTTAATAGACCAGCATTAATGTTTTAATACCTCTGAATGTAGAATATTGTGCCACCCAGCTTACAGGCAAATGTGTAATTTGTATTCACAGTGCCTCTGGCCT
This sequence comes from Macrochelys suwanniensis, assembly GCA_033296515.1. Lineage (NCBI taxonomy): Eukaryota > Metazoa > Chordata > Testudines > Chelydridae > Macrochelys > Macrochelys suwanniensis. Next base: position 17,646,276 of record CM065779.1, on the reverse strand, counting down.
GGATATGTTGTATGCTGCCTGTTTTTTTAATATACCTGCCTGTTTGAACTGGTGTGCAGCTTCTGTGGCTTCTTATTTGTTCCCCTTTCCGGCTGAGTCTTTAGTTAATTTTGTGATTGAACTGTCATTTCCATTTATCTGTCTCTCAGTCTGAGAAATAAAAAGGATTAAGGATGTGAGAAATAAAAGAAAAGCTGCTTTTATGCTGCAGTTTTGGTGGGTTCTCAGAATCTTGTTCTTATATTTTTTCAAATCTTTGATAAAGAAATATCTTGCCAAAATATCGTGTCCAGTGTCTACGTTTCACATTTTGATGGTAGCTGTACTAGATACCATGACATCATTGCTCCACCAAGAGACAGTAACAGGAGTATTCTAAGGTTCCGATCCTCCGATCAGATCCGCAAGGGCAGAGACTTACACCCACACAGAGCTTCACTAAAGTCAAAGCACACACGCTTCTGAAGTCACTGGGGTTCCTCATGGACGCAAAGCTCCATCCACACAGAGCTGGGGCTTCACAAGGCAGACATGATGAAGGCCTGTGGAACAATATAGAGTATCCACCTGTCAATGCAGAATTGTTCCCGACAGTTAGTCCAGGCTGGAATATTTATCACAATACAGTTATTTTTGGATGAAACGGTTTTTAGTTCCTGAAACCTCCACACACCTTACAGGAATCAAAACATTTCAACTAAATTTCACATGAAACATTTTTCTACTATGTTTTTTGGTTAAAATGAAACAGCACTTTGGGATTTTGAAGAAAAAGCAACAACAGCTCTAATTTTGCAGGTAAGATTTCATGAGGCATTATTACTAAGGCGAGGATTTTCAAAGGCGCCAATAGGATTTGGATGACTGACACCCTTAGGCTCCTTTGAAAACCTCAGCATAAAGGCTTGACTGAAATCAGCTATTAAGGCCCAGATCCTCATATTTACATAGCCATTCATTGATTTCAGTGGAAATTAGGTGCATAAATACCTCTGAGGATCTGGTCTTATGAGCCTACTGCATTCCTTTGGCCCACTACTCTATCCTTCACTCACTGTACTTTAAAAAAAAATGGGCTTAGGGTTGCCTGGCATGGTTTGTTCTTCACAGATTTCTGAGGCTTATTCCTTTATTCTCTATAGGCCAAATTATGGCTGGCTTGGTCTGAGCTGTTTATTGCTTGTGGACTGGTTCACATTCTCTGAGTTGCCCGTGAACAAATGTGTGGCATGCGTGTTAGGAATACAGCTATTTCAGGTGAGAAATACCCTGAACTTCATCAGTTTCTCACCCTGTTTGTATTTATTATACCCGAGAATGTCCAAATCATTCAATGTATGTCCATAAAGAGAGAGAGAGAGCCTGTTGTACACCAGCATTATTATTTACTAGCAGTGGGGCAGAGAGACAGATGACATTACCAAAGGGAGATACAAACTCTGTGACCTTCAAAACGATGATCAAATTAATGTGCCCAGTTTAATGGTATAAACCTTTCAGGCCTACATGAGTTAATACTGCTACATTTTGATACAATATTTGATTCAATAAACTAATAGTTGAGATGGATATTGCAGTGGCTTTTTTCCGCTTAAGATGTTTTTGCCACAAGGTGCTCCTTGAGTAAGGCGGTGATTCAGTAAAGCATTTAAGTACATGGTGAATTTTAAGTATGTACTTAAGTGCTTTGCTGAAAACTGGGATGGACTTAAGTGCAGGGCCGGTGCAAGGAAGTTTTGCATCCTAGGCGAAACTTCCTTGCACCAGCCCTGGGCGGGCCCCCCTGCCATCCAGCTAACGCTGCCTCCCGCCCCCTGCGGCGGCCGGCTCCCCGCCCACGGGAGGTAACCCCTCCCACCGCAGCAAGCTCCCCCACCCGCGGCGGCTCCCCCACCCACCCGCAGCGGTTAACCTCCCCACTTGCAGCAGCTCAGCCCTGCTGCCCGCAGCAGCCTCCCCTCCGCCCGCGGCAGTTCAGCCCCCTGCCTGCAACAGCCTCCCCACCCCCCTGCGCCTCCCCCCACGGCAGCTAACCCCCCGCCTGCGGCAGCTCCCCATCCCCCCATGGCAGCAGCTCCTCTGAAGCTGCATTTTTGGCGTGGTTTCGGCGGCCACTTTTATTGCCGCCGAAATGCCGCCCCCCAAATCCTGGCACCCTAGGCGACCACCTAGGGTCATCTAGTAGAAGCGCCGGCCCTGCTTAAGTGTGTGTTTAAGTTAAGTCTAATTGAAGTCCATGGGACATGCTTTACTGAATCAGGGCTGAGAAAACAGATGCTGATTGCTGCTATTGGTTCAGAAGGTTTGCCCTTCATTAAAGGACACGGTTCACAAAGTACATAGCGTCTACTGCTTTGACTTAACTAAAAAGTACAGCTCTACAGAGAAAAGTTCTGTTTTGTGAGGGTTTTTGATATTTCAAAATCTGGCTTTGTTTTGAATTGGAACAAAACCTGAAAATGTAGAAATTCTGCACAAAGGAATACTTTCCCCCCCAAATGTGTGATGGAGTGTCCACCCCACACAGGGCCTAAATGGGCCAATTAACCCCACGACAGGTTGTACCTGAAGAAAAGCCAAGGACTGACAAGGCCTAATTTCTGATGAAGCCCAGCCATGGGAGGAGCTGGGATAGACCTATAAAAAGAGGAAGTTGGTAATATGAGAGGGCTGCAGGGAGGAGCTCTGTAGTCACTCCCTAGAGAGGCGCGTAGTCAGCTACTACAAGGAGGAGTTCTAGGAGGAATTGGGCCAAAAGAAATCTGATGGGGTTCAACAAGGCCAAGTGCAGAGTCCTGCACTTAGGAAGGAAGAAGTCCATGCACCGCTACAGGCTGGGGACCGACTGGCTAAGCAGTAGTTTGGCAGAAAAGGACCTGGGGATTACAGTGGATGAGAAGCTGGATATGAGTCAGCAGTGTGCCCTTGTTGCCAAGGCCAACGGCATATGGGGCTGTATTAGTAGGAGCATTTCCAGCAGATCGAGGGAAGTGATTATTCCCCTCTGTTCGGCACTGGTGAGGCCACACCAGGAGTAGTGTGTCCAGTTTTGGTTCCCCCACTACAGAAGGGATGTAGACAAATTGGAGAGAGTTCAGTGCAGGGAAATGAAAATGATTAGGGGTCTGGGATACATGACTTACGAGGAGAGGCTAAGAGAACTGGGGTTATTTAGTCTGCAGAAGAGAAGAATGAGGGGGGATTTGATAGCAGCCTTCAACTACCTGAAGTGGGGTTCCAAAGAGGATGGATCTAGACTGTTCTCAGTGGTGGCAGATGACAGAAAAGGAGTAATGGTCTCAAGTTCCAGTGGGGGAGGTCTAGGTTGGATATAAGGAAACACTATTTCACTAGGAGGGTGGTGAAGCACTGGAATGGGTTACTTAGGGAGGTGGTGGAATCTCCATCTTTAGAGGTTTTTAAGGCCCGGCTTGACAAAGCGCTGGCTGGGATGATTTAGTTGGGGATTGGTCCTGCTTTGAGCAGGCGATTGGACTAGATGACCTCCTGAGGTCTTTTCCAACCCTGAGATTCTATGATTCTACAAGGAGAGTAAGCCCTGGGATCCTGCTTGGACTATAGACTCTGGCAAGAATCTGAATGGGGTGAAGTATCCATATGGAGCACAGGAAGCGCCAATGATAACCCATGATAGAGCCAGAAGATAGAGAAGAAAGGTAGGAAAGAATGCAGGGAACCAGCAGCAAGGTCAGAGATTGAGCAGACTGTGACTACTGGGCATAGAGTCTCTGGGCTGGAATCTGGAGTAGTGGGCAGGCCAGGGTTCCCCTAATGGCCACAAGGAAAGTGGCACAGACCGGGCAGTCTATCAGAAGCCTGCCTGAGACAATTTGTCCAGTGGGACTTTGTTACCCCACAAGAAGAGGACACTAGCCGGTGGACTGAGTTATGAAGAGAGAGCAACCAACTCCAGAAAGAGAGAGAGAGAGACAGAGACAGAGACAGAGAGACACACCACGGTGAGCAACCACATCTCCGGGGTGAGTAGTTGTGTCTGAGAGATATTCCACAGATGAACCTTAAGGAAACCTCTCCGGGGTGAGTAGTTAACCCATCACAGGATGATTACAACATTTAATTTCAACCCAATCCAATTTTTAAAAATTGTACTTAATACAAAATTTTAAAATTTCAAACAAGAAGCCATTTCAAATGAAAAATCAAAACATTTCATTCCGAAGATGTGTTGCTGTAACTTTTTTTTATGTTTGTTTTTCTCGTAAATGAAATTTTGGAAAAATCAACGTGCTTTTGTGAAGTACTAGATTGCAATGGAGTTGCATTTTCAGACCAGCTCCACTAAAAAGGAATAGTCCCATCCCCAAATCATCACACATCTGGCCTGTTTTACTGCTGATAATCCGTGGCACAGTTCATTACATCACATCCTGAATTAAAAAATAATTTTTTTTTGCAATCAGGTAACAGTGAATTAGCATGCTTGGTTACATAATTAATACCAAGCAGTCTGAACTGATTGCCATATAGACCTTAGTTCATCTTCAATAGATACTGAATGTATTAAGCATAACAATTGGGTACTTCATGGATTTAAATGTTATTAAAGGATGAATGGGTACGTGCACACCTTAACGCCAATAAGCTTCTCTTTTTAGATGGTTCTGAATTTTGATTATTATTTTAAGACCCTTTCTAGGGGACAATCTTCCTTTCACTGAAGTCAATAGCAGTTTTACCCCTGACTTCAGTAAAAGCATGATCAGGTCCTAGATGTCTATCCTTGTAATATATTAAGGTCAAGATTCTCAGAAGTTGGTGCCTAAAATTAGGTGGCTTAATCCATATTCACTGTCGTCGATCGGTCTATCAGCCCTCACCGAGAGCGCGCCTATCACAACACGTCAGACGTGTTGTTCTAACCAGTCCTCCAACTACCCTCTGGCCAGGCTGTCAGTAGCACCGGACATACGATTGACATAGCGCACAGTAGCCTAGAACTCCTGAGCGATCCGCCAACCGTAGCCTCCCAAGCAGCTGGGATTACAGGCACGCACCACCACACCGGGCCTAATCCATATTAAGTATCTAAATAGTGGCCTGTTTTTCCAAATTGCTGAGCACTTTGCAACTCCAAATGCTCCCATGCCAAAGTTCTGACTGTTCAGGTATATGGATTTGGTTTAGGCTTATCTCTGGTATTTAATAGCTGATAATTCAATGTCAAGTGGATTGTCATGTTCCTCATTCATACCATATGCTCCTCTTTGTTATCAGACATGTATTGTGAGTTAATTCGACACAATTCTTTGCTTTAACTGTTCTCTGAGGTTTAGATTAAGAGTATCTTGTTAACATTAAGGAGTTACAAGCCCACAAATAAGAGGACTTCTCACCTCAAGGTATAAAAATCTAGCTGTCACTTAATCACTGAGAATTTATAGTAAGCGATAAATGTTTAATTACAGTATTAATGTCTTATATTTGCTAAGGAGTTAACAAGCGGAATTAGAATCACTACATTTTAAGACTCATTGGTTCGGTACTTCTGCAAATCATATTCTCTCAAACATTTATAATATTCACATAAACCATGAGAATTTATCTTCTAGCATCTGACTGTAGCTAGAGAGCATCCCCCCCCCCCGCATTGTTGTTAAAATGATGTCTCAAATGTTCATGTTAGGGAGCTGCGGGGAGTGTTTGGCATTGCTGAAAAATTAGGACTTTTAGGCCCCAGTGCTGTGAATGCCTCGCCCTGAGTGGAACCTTCCACCCCCTAAGAGCCTCCCTGCAGGCTTTGTCCTCCCGCATGGCGAAGGCTGAGGATCAGAGCTTTGTTCGGCACCTAACTACAGATTTCAGTGACTTGCTTCAGGCACCTGAATTTGAAAATTTGGCCCAGTATATTTCTATTTTCCTTGTGTAACTTTTTTTAAAAAAAAAACTCGCCTTGTTAAGGGTAGGCACTGAACTCTAACTACCCGAGCTATTCAAAGGAATGACATGGTTATTGATTTTTATTATGATTACTACTTCATAATTTTTATGTTTCATTTCACTTTACTGTTGTATGCCATGCCTTCGGTTTGACATAGCAGAGTGGAATGGCTGAGCTATTGGGTTATTTCCAAAATTGGTACTACCAATTCCAGAAAGTCACATTACCCTCCTATGCACCTTTGAAAATAAAGTCGATTTAGGATGGAAGATAAAATACAGGCGTTCAATAGCATCCCCCAGTAGATAAACTTTCCTATTTTTTTTTCTTTTTTGGCAGATTATAGCCACAAATAAACACAGAACTTTACAAAACACAGAGCAAGGCATGTATCCTGCAGCAAAAAGCTTATTGCCTGACAGAGACAAGCTAAAGGCAAGACAAGACTACAATATAAATGAAGGAGGGTGTGAAGAAGTTATTGGTGAGGATAATAAGGGATGAAGGATTTCTGGAAGACTTGGGTTATAAAGAGAGATGATGCTTAGCAGACAATAAAACAAACTGTTCCAAGTGCAGGAAGCTCCATTAATGGAGGCACAAAGCAGACCACGATCTGCATATTTGTGTGTGTTGTCGTCATCGTCATTTAGCGTCTGGCCCACAGGGACGATAAGAGATTTACTACCAACCCCAGTTATCAGAGGTCTGGTCTCAGCTCTCCGGGTGGGAGAGTGTGACTTGCTCTATAGCTGTGTGCATGGGAGAACTAGAGAACAGGGAGCAAGAAGACAACATATGAGAGAGCAATCTAGATTACAGTGTCAAGAGACTGTAGCTGAGGAAAAGGGAGGGAGGATTTCTGGAAGAAATCTAGGGTACTGAAGTGGAGAACAAGGAACCTGAATCTAATGAGGGGAAAGCCAGAAAACCACAGAAGGAGTGATGCAGTCAAAATGGCAGGCACAGATGCCTTTACCAGTGGTTGAGAGCCAGGAGTGGAGTCATTTAAGGAAATCAAAGGGATTCTGAATAATCAGCACCTCCCCTTCATATCAGAAAATGAAATCACAGACAGGGGTGTGTGTGTGTGTGTGTGGGCAGGGGAGGATATGCATTAACCTCAGGAACTCTGCAGCCTGAAGTAATGCATCTGTAACTTGCAGTGTTTTGGGGGCGGGGATGCGGGGGGATGGGAGAGATAGATCTAATTTTCTGTCAGACCTCTTCAATATTTATATTAAGAATTGCTGTAGGGAAGACATTTAAAACACTAATTTTGATTAAAACTCCCTTGACGAGACTGAACAACAAACCATTTCAGTTGTTAGAGGAAATCTGCCCCGAACAGCTGTTGGAGATTTGGTAAGCCTCTGGAGAAAAATGTTACTTTCTGTTCAGAATTTCATGACGCTTCACCCAGACGAGACAAGACATTATCGCAACAAAATAAACAGCATTTAGAGAACAGAATTCCATCAAAACAGGGCCCTGCAGAGACCTGCTGTGGTACACTCCACTAGCTGCTACCGCAGCCAAAATAAATCTGAACAAAGATGATGATGATGATGAAAGGGAGACAAGGAAGGAGATCAGTTCTACAACATGCTGATCCTTATATGGGCATGGAGTGGGAATTGTCCTTTTAACACAAAGTCCCTGCTCCTGGAAACTCTTAAGCATGTGCATGACTTTACTCACATGAGCAGTCCCATAGCTTCCCATGGCTAAGTGACCAAAATTAAATGTGCCTGAGCGTTTGCTGATTTGGGGCCTTAATCTCTTTCCCACAGACTGATTTTTTTTTTGTATGACAGACAAGTCAAAGGCAAAACAAGACTCAAGATAAAATACAAGAAAACCAGGGCGTGAAAAGATTAGTGGCGAGAATAATGAGAGACTGCTGGAAGAAATGGGTTTTGAAGGGGGATTTGAAAGATAGGGTGCTTAGCCGACCATAAAAAGGAACCTGTCCCAAGTGCAGGAAGCTCCATTTTAGGAGGCATAAAGCGGAGCCCAATCTGTCTGTGTGTGTGTGTGAAGTTGCCACCTAGTGCTGGCTAGTCATGCCAGCTACCACAGGGGTGATTTTAGCTCAAGTGATATAGGCCTTGGTTTTAGGAACAGTCTTCTGCATCAAAAACCACCTCCTACCTTGGAAATAATCTCATAGACCAATATCATGGAGACTGATGAGTGATTTCAGATGCCCAGTTTGAGACATCTTAAAGGGGCCTGATTTTTCAGAGGGTGGGTGCTCAGGCCTTTCTGACAATCAGGCCTCTTTATGGGGTCCCAGATTCAGCAGCCAAGTTCACAATTCACTTTTGAAAACTTTGTCTTTAATTCACAACAAGCTGTTCACCTCCCCTGCTGTCCAAACTTGAAGGCCCAATCCGGTTTCCACTGAGATCATTCGAACTGTGCCCTCTTACTTCACCTGGAGCAGGATCTGGTCCTGGCTCTGTAGACAGGTGAGTCTGTAGGATATGAGAGCACAACTCTAAATAATAATAGAGGCCAGATATGGGAAGCCCATCTTTTTCCCTCGTCCTGAATGCCTCTATCAGTCACTTCACTGACGGTTTTTATCTGCCTGTCCAACCAAGCCTGAAAATCACACAACCTCTCCTCTATCGTAAAGCCCACACAATCCCAGGTAGAATCCCAGCTGCAAAATTTCTTTCAATATTTATTGCTGAATGAGGGAGGGAACCTAGTGACAGAGGATGTGGAGAAAGCTAGTGTACTCAATGCTTTTTTTGCCTCTGTCTTCACAGACAAGGTCAGCTCCCAGGTGGCTGCACTCCGCAGCACGGTATGGGGAGGAGGTGACCAGCCCTCTGTGGAGAAAGAAGTAGTTCGAGACTATTTAGAAAAGCTGGACGAACACAAGTCCATGGGGCCGGATGCACTGCATCCGAGGGTGCTAAAGGAGTTGGCCGATGTGATTGCAGAGCCATTGGCCATTATCTTTGACAAATCATGGCAATCGGGGGAGGTCCTGGATGACTGGAAAAAAGCTAATGTAGTGCCCATCTTTAAAAAAGGGAAGAAGGAAGATCCGGGGAACTACAGGCCAGTCAGTCTCACCTCAGTCCCTGGAAAAATCATGGAACAGGTCCTCAAGGAATCAATTCTGAACCACTTAAAGGAGGGGAAAGTGATCAGGAACAGTCAGCATGGATTCACCAAGGGCAAGTCATGCCTGACTAACCTAATTGCCTTCTATGATGAGATAGCTGGCTCTGTGGATGAGGGGAAAGCAGTGGATGTGCTATTTCTTGACTTTAGCAAAGCTTTTGATACAGTCTCCCACAGTGTTCTTGCCAGCAAGTTAAGGAAGTATGGGCTGGATGAATGGACGGTAAGGTGGATAGAAAACTGGCTGGATGGTCGTGCTCAACGGGTAGTGATCAATGGCTCCATGTCTAGTTGGCAGCCAGTATCAAGTGGGGTGCCCCAAGGGTCGGTGCTGGGGCCGGTTTTGTTCAATATCTTCATCAACGATCTGGAGGATGGTGTGGACTGCACCCTTAGCAAGTTTGCAGATGACACTAAACTGGGAGGAGTGGTTGATACGCTGGAGGGTAGGGACAGGATACAGAGGGACCTAGACAAATTAGAGGATTGGGCCAAAAGAAATCTGATGAGGTTCAACAAGGATAAGTGCAGAGTCCTGCACTTAGGACGGAAGAATCCCATGCACTGCTACAGACTAGGGACCGAATGGCTGGGCAGCAGTTCTGCAGAAAAGGACCTAGGGGTTACGGTGGACGAAAAGCTGAATATGAGTCAACAGTGTGCCCTTGTTGCCAAGAAGGCTAACGGCATTTTGGGCTGTATAAGTAGGGGCATTTCCAGCAGATCGAGGGACGTGATTATTCCCCTCTATTCGGCACTGGTGAGGCCTCATTTGGAGTACTGTGTCCAGTTTTGGGCCCCACGCTACAAGAAGGATGTGGATAAATTGGAAAGAGTCCAACGGAGGGCAACAAAAATGACTAGGGGGCTGGAGCACATGACTTATGAGGAGAGGCTGAGGGAACTGGGATTGTTTAGCCTGCAGAAGAGAAGAATGAGGGGGGATTTGATAGCTGCTTTCAACTACCTAAAAGGGGGTTCCAAAGAGGATGGATCTAGACTGTTCTCAGTGGTAGAAGATGACAGAACAAGGAGTAATGGTCTCAAGTTGCAGAGGGGGAGGTTTAGGTTGGATATTAGGAAAAACTTTTTCACTAGTAGGGTGGTGAAGCACTGGAATGGGCTACCTAGGGAGGTGGTGGAATCTCCTTCCTTAGAGGTTTTTAAGGTCAGGCTTGACAAAGCCCTGGCTGGGATGATCTAATTGGGTTTGGTCCTGCTTTGAGCAGGGGGTTGGACTAGATGACCTCCTGAGGTCCCTTCCAACCCTGAGATTCTATGATTCTATGATTTTTCAGTCTATGCAGCCAGCACGTTATGCTAGGCAGCAAATTCACCAATGGCAGAGTCTTTAATTGGTAATAGTGAGGAGAAGAAACCCACTGACCAGCAATTCTGTCCATTCTTACTGTGTCCATTCTAACCTTGCTTTGATCAGCTGCTCTGTTCATTCCAAGGGGAAATGGCTAGTCGATGCCAGAGAATTTATGTCTACATTTGGGAGACGTATCATTGTCCTTCCTTCCCCGGGTCAACAGCCGTTGTATTTTTAAACCTTTGATTTCTCCATCCTTGCCAAAGGCATTTAGTATATTGCTGCATCCTTCGAGCAGTTTGGCTCTGATTTTACCTATTGTACCTTTACCATCTAGCCCAGTATCTTGTTTCCAACAGTGGCCAGTACCAGCTGATTCAGAGGAGTTAGGTGCCTATGCTGCTTATCTGCATCTTTAGGTGTGTCTACACAGCAATGTAAGCCTAGGGTTAGCGGGACTCAAGACAGCTGACCTGTGTCAGGGAGACCTGGGCTTGGGCATTTGAACCCTAGGTGAACAATTTTCCAATCTATGCTCAAACCTAGGGCTCTGGCATCCACACTGCAGTGCACAGACCCGAGTCAACGTAACCCTATCCCAGAGTGCCTAGCCCCCTCCACCTCCAGTGCTGACATTCTAGCCCTACAAATGTGGTGACCTGTGGGAAAACTCTACTGCCTGCCCACCCTGTTTCCTACCTGTGGCGGTGCTATTGATGGGACGCTGGTGCCCATAAGGAGCACAAGTCCACAAGCTGGGTAAGAAGCTCCTTTTGTGGCTGGCTGAGGAGAATGGCTGCCATCTGAGAAGGCTTTACGCTGAACTACCATCTAACCGGAGAACTGGGCTCCTCTAGGCTGGGTCACATTGACAGGAAAATGCCCCTCTGCCCCTGTTCTGAGGATAATTAGCACATCAGTCTCAGGGCTGTCAGACTACTCCAGTGAAACTTTGTAAGGCTTAATTGTTAAAATGGGACGTTCAGTGAAGGTGTTTGTGTTTGGTTGGCTTTTTATTTATTTATTTTTATCGGTCTGTTTTGCGGTTTGACATAACATGTAGGTTTCAGAGGAAAAACACACACATTCCAGCCTGACTGCTGCCGGCTGTAAAGCAGTGAAGTCCATCCCCAGGGCTTGGGGTGCAGTGTGCTCCAGCACCCCACAGAGGACCTCTTATCCCTGCCCCCACTGCACCCAGGGAGGCGGGGCTAAGGGACACCATGGAGGCTGTGGGAAGTTTGGGGGCTGGCTCCCAACCACGGCCCTCACAGTGCATGCCACCCGGGCGCCTCTGCGCACACAGCCTCAGGGAGGGCTGTGGCGGGGAGGGGGAGGGGAGCAAGGGCTAGAGAGTGTAGTGGGGCCAAGCAGCTGACCTGTAGGGAGGGGGAGCAGCAGGGCTCCCAGATCAACAGGCTGGGGGAAGTTGACTCCTAATGTCCCAGTGGCTGTCAACTACCTCCTGCTTGTCAGCTTTGCTCCCTGCTCCAGACAAGCTCTGCACAGCAGAGAGGAGGAGCCGGAGCAGGAAGGGTGAGCACGTTCCGCCAAGCAGTATTGGCACATCCGGCCGCTCTGCTGGCTGCCTGCAGCGCCGCTCCTCTGCCGCCGGGAACTCTAGGACGTCCGGAGCCCGTGTCAAGCCGGGGCCGCATGCACACAGGAAAGGAATAGGGCTCGAACCCTCGGTCCCAACTTAACATGGGCTTGGACCCTCCAGCCCTGCTGGGTCCTGGGACCAAGCCCTAGCTTAGCACAATTGGTGTATGGACGCAAGGGGGTTTAGGCTTGAGCCCAGGTGCATTGCCGGGGACACATACCCTGAGAGAATCTGGCCTTAGGAGCCTGGACCAATGACTTTTACTAAGACTTAGGTTCCTAAGTGCCTAAATCACTTTTGAAAATGGAACCTAGACTTCTAAATCATTTGGGCACTTTTGAAAAATTGACTTCAACTCCTATGATGTGTATGTATAGCCGAGCACAATGGAGCCTTGAGCCCGCCGGGACCTCAGGCACTACTGGAATCCAACGAATGATAAATCAATAGCAGCAAAAAAATTACCCTCTGCACTTGTTTCCCATTGGCAGGGGAGGAAGAGAGGGAGAAAAATTCCATTTTTTAAATACTGGGAAACACCCAGATATAACGGTGATGAGAGCCATATAAGTACCTGTGTAGATAAATAATAGTGATACTTGCAGTATATTATTCAGAGATGCCTCTGTGTGCTATAAAGCATATTAGACAAAGTATGGTCCCTGGAAAAGATGGGAGATATAGGTAGAACTCAAGCTTTGTGGAAGCCTGTTTGTTTCTCTATAGCTAGCAACTGTTTCCTTTAATACGTCTCCTTGTTTAAACAGGGTTTAAAAGAGAACTGGATAAATTCATGGAGATGAAGTCCATTAATGGCTATTAATCAGGATGGGTAAGGAACGGTGTCCTTAGCCTCAGTTTGTCAGAGGGGGGTGATGGATGGCAGGAGAGAGATCACTTGATCATTACCTGTTAGGTCCACTCACTCTGGGGCACCTGGTATTGGCCACTGTCGGTGGACAATGTACTGGGCTGGATGGACCTTTGGTCTGACCCAGTACGGCCATTCTTATGTTTAAGAGAGACTGACATCTTTCCATCCCAATCCTAGCTAGATTCAAAATAAAATGAAAACCAATATTTTCAAAGATCCAGTGCAGAATACTATTTCAACAAGTTATCATCAGTTTAAAAATGAAGGGTGTTAAAACATCTCAATACGTCTAGAACAAAATTCAAACAAAGTAAAACGTGTACTTCAGGTTGTGTTTAGTTCTTCATCTCTCTACCATTGCAAATTGCAATGCACTCATTACCTGGCAAAATTGATAACTATGTCTTTGTCATCACAGACAGCAGCAAAGTGGCCACCAGTGATTCATGATGCCTTGAACTTTTCTGTCAGCACCCAGGAGATACGAAATTGCAAAGAAAAGCATCAATGTCAGAAAAATCAAATAGGCGAGCCTAATTTCCATGTATAAATGTAACACATAGCCAGCATGTTCAGTGTTCAAGCAGAGAGCTATTTCTGTTACAGCACCCCCCGAAGGAAGCCCCTGCCTTGCTAGATAATAATACGGCCATTAACATTTAGAAAATGACTAAACTCTATTAAAAAGACACGTTGCATTTCTAAATAGCTTGTCTCTGTGTGGCATGACAGTTTTTTGCAGCATTAATACAGTTTCAAAGTAAGAATGAATCTGCGCTTCCATACAGCATGGAAAATAATGTCCTGAGTACAGTAATAATGACAAAGACCCTTCCACTTCAGGCTGTGATCCTATCGCCTATAAATTAAGATGGATTGAGTAGGGTCTGTTCTTGGATGGGAGACCTTCAAGGAAATTACAAGTTGTGCTGTAGGATGACACTAGGGATTTTGTAAGTGGCATTTTCCCCTTTGTAGGAAGTACAGCGCCAACATTCCAGCGTGGTGTTAGGAGATAGTGTTGCTAGAGTTTAGAACTCAGCTGCTGGAAAGACGTCGGACTTTCAAAAGAAATGTAAAACCAGAAGGCTCTGAACGCTCTTCGACCAAGTCTACCTGGGGAGGTTGCATTGGATTGGTTTGTAAGCTCTAAATGCAGTGATTTAATGATGTCAAACTGAAGTGCATCCACATGACTTTGTTATGACAGATTTTCCTTGTTAGTCATTGTATCCTTGCTTGCTTGAATTAACCACCACTCATCCTTCTGGGAAGCTATCCCACAGCGCAATGCTCCGCCGCTCAGCTCTATGCGCTAACATTTTTCTCCTGGTGCATTGTGGGATGCCTATCAGAAATGACAGGAATTCTGGGAGTGGGGATCAAGCTAATAAACTCCCATGGTTCCTCTCCTGGCATACATCAACTTGGCCAATTTTTGAACTGCTGTCAGGGCGCACGGAGGACATTCTGCTAAGAACAGTGACCATGGCAGCCATTCATACAGACGGGATGGTAAGCATGCATTTGCAGTTGGGCAGGTGAATGGATTTGGCTGTGTGGTTTCACAGAACTGTTGATACCATAGCGATACAGCTCCTTTCTGATTCTTTGAGACTGCTCCAGGAAACCATCTCTCCACAAGTCTGCCTTTGTGGCCCTCTGCTGGAATGAATTCACTAGTTCCTGGAACTGATCCATTCTTGACTTGTTCTGTTTGTTTCAAGTGGAGTTTTGTTAGCCTCTCTACGAGTGATAACTCCAACATCACCTGGGGTGTGGCATTGCCGGTGCTCATGGAAATCAGAAAAAGCACAAGTACTTACTGTTCCATGCCAACAATGATAAAAATGTATCTTTTCCTATAAGTTTGAAATATCATTCCCATCTTCTCTTCCCACTCTTGGGTTTGCTTTAAGGGGGTAAGACAATCTCCAAATCACCACCCCATAATACAGACCCCCATAGCAAAGGCTGGGTGTTTGAGTGGCCATATTGGTTTCAGGTGAGTGGTGAGCAGCAGTCGGCAGGTTAGTAATTGCAGGTGCAACTTGGAAGGCTGTTCGCACACTGGAGGATGTTATCCTGAGGGAACATAAAAGGTAATGGGCAAACCATGAAGATATGCACCATTGACCAGAATGGTGTGCCCCCCAGGAGCGGCGCCAGGGTTTTTGCCGCCCTAGGTGGCAGCGCTCCTCCACAGTAATCGGCGTCAGATCGTCTGAAGCTGCGTTCGCGGCGGTGTTTCGGCGGCCGCTTTTCTTGCCGCCCAGAGAAAAACCTGCCGCCGAAGCGCCGCCAGGAAATGAGTCGCCGCCGAAATTCCGCCCAGGGCAGCGAAATGCCGCCCCTCCAAATCCTGCCGCCCTAGGCAACTGGGGGAGGGATAGCTCAGTGGTTTGAGCATTGGCCTGCTAAAGCCAGGGTTATGAGTTCAATCCTTGAGGGGGCCATTTAGGGATCTGGGGCAAAAATTGGGGATTGGTCCTGCTTTGAGCAGGGGGTTGGACTAGATGACCTACCAAGGTCCCTTCCAACCCTATGATTCTATGACTGCCTAGGGTCGCCGAGTGGACACGCCGGCCCTGGTGCCTCCCACCCAATTGGTGCAGGAATGGAAAGGAAACACTAGTTATATGGGCAGTCCCTAGAGAGCCACTTTGCCTTGCAAAGTGCATGCCAAAACAGCACCATCTTTGCCTTATGTTCTCTTTTATGACGCCTACAGTTCAGCATAAAATGTGCTGCAAAATTAATAGAATGCTGCAGCAGTTGTTCTAATCCCAAGTGCCTTATAGTGCCTCAAACTCTGTCTTTCGAAATGTCTCTGTAGCATGATTTAGGCCATTTACCTCATGAAATCTCAGCTTTGCTAAAAGCTGAGTGCATGAATGAAACTGAGCCAATGTACCTTTACTATCGCTTTTCTCTTTCTGTGGGTGCTGCTACTATAAACATGCTTGCCAAGCAAGGAGTTTGATTTTGTTACCCCCATGGTGCTGACACCTTGAGCAGCCGGAGGAGGAGTGGATGAGGGAGGCCGTGGTGGGAGGACAGCAAGCAGATCCGGAAGGGGGTTATGGGGACAGCAAGTGTGGGCGATGGTTGATACTGGGGAAATAACGTTAAAGCATTAAGTGTTTGGTGAGAACACCATTTTCAGCATGCTGGAAGTGGGGAAAGAGGGTTAAAACGCCAATCAGGAAGAATGAGATGCCTAGCTCTGTTCAAAATGGCAGCACCAGGAAAGTCATTGAAATCCCCATATGCAGTTGCTTTATAATACAGGACATAAAATTAACTGGTACAGCTCCCATTCTCTGCATTGTCAGGCTGGCTCCTGACACAGCAATCCAGCACAGCAGTTTCAGTGTGGGTGCCTTCATGGAGTTCTTGTGTAATCTCCAAATTTGGGGGTCATATAGTTCTTGGCTGCCGTGATAAATCTCCTGCTGATTGGACCCTATGGCATCAAGGGATTTTTGGTGGGTTTTTGGATGCTGGTCATGCTGTCTGGGGTGCTTGGTAGGTAACTATCTAGCACATCATTTTCAGGTTCAGTGGTAGCATTGCTTGCAGTAAAGTTCCTCAAAGCATGGGCAGGCAGTGGGAGCATTACTGGAGTGCCTGTCCTCAGGTACTTCCGCCAGAGCTCCTTTGCTTTGACTCAGCATGGAGACTAGCTCTAGGAGTGCCCCCTCACCTTCATTTACTCTGACAATGCCCTGTAGACGTCTGCATAGTGGTGACTCTTCTCCAGATAAAACCAAACATAGAATCATCGAATATCAGGGTTGGAAGGGACCTCAGGAGGTCAACTAATTCAACCTCCTGCTCAAAGCAGGACCAATCCCCAACTAAATCATTCCAGCCAGGGCTTTGTCAAGCCTGACCTTAAAAACCTCTAAGGAAGGAGATTCCACCACCTCCCTAGGTAACTTATTCCAGTGCTTCACCACCCTCCTAGTGAAAAAGGTTTTCCTAATATCCAACCTAAATCTCCCCTACTGAACTTGAGACCATTACTTCTTGTTCTGTCACCTGGTACCACTGATAACAGTCTAGATCCATCCTCTTTGGAACCCCCCTTCAGGTAGTTGAAAGCAGCTATCAAATCCCTCCTCATTCTTCTCCTCTGCAGACTAAATAATCCCAGTTCCTCAGCCTCTCTTCATAAAGCTTGTGCTCCAGCCCCCTAATCATTGTTGTTGCCCTCTGCTGGACTCTTTCCAATTTTTCCACATCCTTCTTGTAGTGTGGAGCCCAAAACTAGACAGTACTCCAGATGAGGCCTCACTAGTGCCGAATAGAGGGGAATGATCACGTCCCTCGATCTGCAGACAATGCTCCTACTTATACAGCCCAAAATGCCATTAGCCTTCTTGGCAACAAGGGCACACTGTTGACTCATATCCAGCTTCTCGTCCACTGTAACCCCTAGGTCCTTTTCTGAAGAACATGCAGCTCTCCACAGAGGACAATCAAGTCCTACCTTGGAAGGGGTCCACATGAAAGCATGGGTGGGTGGGGACATGTCTGCTATGATGGGTATGTGAACTCACCACTGCCTGGTATTGAAAAGGGGCACTCATAGTTGCATGCCAGCATTTAAACAGAGAGGTGACAAGGCATCGAGATGACCTCTGAGCAATGCAGGGCATGCAGATACCAAGCCAGGTCATCCCAGGTGGGAAGCAATACACTGTGTAAGGGCTGGTCCACACTAGGGGGGTGGGGGGAAAATCGAACTAAGATACACAACTTCAGCTACGTGAATAACGTAGCTGAAGTCGAAGTATCTTAGTTCGAACTTCAAAGCACTTACCGCGGGTCCACACGCAGCAGGCAGGCTCCCCCGTCGACAGCGCTTCCTCCTCTCTGCGAGCAGGAGTTCCGCAGTCGACGGCGAGCGCTTCCGGGATCGATTTATCACATCTAGACAAGACATGATAAATTGATCCCAGGAGATCGATTACTACCCACCGAATCAGGCGGGTAGTATAGACGTACCCTCAGAGTAGTTGGAGGACTGGCAGAAGCAGAACAGTTAGGAGTGCATCCACATTAACCTCAAAGTGAACAAACTCCCTGTGAAGTGGAGTTACTTCCATGCCAGGGAGGTTTGCTTACTGGGACCTACACCACCAAATAATTTGCTTTAATAAATGGTTGTATGTGGCTGTAAGGGACTTTAAGGCAAATTAACCAAAGGTATTCTGATGTAACATCCCGGTACAGACAAGCCCTCAGAGTAATTAAAGATCCTCTTGCACTTTCCATGAGCGGTAGGGCCAGATCCATTGCCCAATGAAATCAATGGAAAGATGGAACTTATTTCTTATTCCACAAGATGTCCCACTGGGACAACTCACATGAGAAAGGGCTCTACAGTTTGGACGCAACGGTTTATCCAAACACTACTGCCGTTAACGGAAAGACTCTCATTGACCCTAATGCGCTTTTGCATCAATCCCTAAATGTCCTGATTACGAAGTGTGGCAAATCAAGCCTGAAGCTCTCGTTTCTAATTTTCATACTGTTTTGAAAGCTTTCTTCAGATACTCAGGCTCTCCTAGTCACTCTCTGAAGACTGTGTAGGGGCAGGTGTTGTTCTCATCTACCAGGAACCTCTCTCTCCTTGATGACCCCAGAGAGCCCACCATTTCTCCTACTTCAGTATCACTCTGTGCCCAGCTCTCTTGAAACTTCTCTCAAGATAATGCCTAAATTGTCATTGACAGATTGAAAAAGTCTCATGTTCTCATTCCAGAACTGCATGAGGATTGTGAGAGGGACTACGTAGCTGCAACTAGAGGTGTGTGAAAAATGGGTATTTTGGTTCAGTGGCCAAACCAAACTATTTAAAAAAATTTAGATCCAAAGCTGCATTTTGTTTTGGTGGAGGTTTATTTTTAATATAGAAGTTGAAACAAAAAGTCATTTTTAACTGACAAATATAAAAATGGTGGGTTTTTTTTTTTGTTTTTTGTTGATTTAAGTTTCTTTGGCCAAAATAATTCAGGGAATTTGACATGAACTTGTGAAATGTTTCAGTCAATCTGAATGCGCATTTGTTTGGTGGAAAAAGAGGTTTCATCTGAAAAATTTCGCCCACCTCGATCTGCAATTCCTGTTGAGTATGTGGAAATTTGGGGTATTTAGTGCCTAATCCTGAAAGGGGCTATCTATAAATTCAAGGATTAGTCCCCTGATAATGAAACATTTTAATTGAATTGATGTTTCCAAAAAGCTGTTTTGTGCCAATATATTTGATGAAGGCAGTGTAGGGGACAGGTGACAATTGTCATTAGCTACAGAATGCATCCCCTCAGCTCTATCATGTATGCCAGTCTCATAAATTGTACTGCCTGGAGAGAGACAAATAATCCCAAAGGTGTGTGTGTAAAGATACCATATCAACTGGTGCACAACTTTCCAGATTAGTAAGGTATGAAAGGACAAGCTGCTCTTGCATTACCCCAAAATCAACTTTCAAATTACAACATTTTCTAGATTTGGCATCAGGCAAAATTGGATCTACAGGGATGAGTCATAAAGACTGGTATTATCTCAGGCTGAACACAGCTAAGGAGCACACATTGCAGAACTCTGTCTTGAATTTGTAGCAGGAGCGAACAGACAAGACTGCTTTAAAACCATAAAGTGGATTGCGCTAGCCTCTTCAAAAATCACACCACAGGCAAGGAGCCTGCTAAATGGATTGTAAGGCTACAGCAAAACTACGTAGGCAAATTGTCAGTTTTTCTGCATCACAAATTAAAAAAATCACAGAAAAAACACAGTAGTACCATCTCTTTAATTTTTAGATGGGCTAACAAAGAAAGGGTACAAAACAAACCTTAATTAAGCCAACTATTTAACTGATTACCTGTATCACCTTTCTTGCTTGGAGTTCTTTTCATTTGGATTGCTTAACTAAAGAAAAAGGATTCAAGAGATTAATTTAATTTTATAGAATTTTATTAACTATCCTTAACAGCAATTACTAGAAAAATATATGAAAAGGAAAAAAAAAATAGTACTGGACTCTGACCAACGTTCTAGTTTGTTAGCAAAGTTAATGTGATAACCATCCAGGTTTTCAGAATAAAAAACCAAAACGGAAAACAAAACATATACTTAATCACTATTCTGGGAAGGTGACTTTCTTTAGCTTTTGACCAAGATTCCCTCAGAATAGGACCTTCTTGTGCCATTTGATTATCAACTCCGGTGTTGCTAACACAACAAAGGAAACCACAATCCAAAGCTAACACACACGACAGTTTGATCAATTACCTACATTCCAATTCCCTAATGGATCTATAGTAGTCAACCCCTTTAACCTACTTCCCCATGAATTATATTAGGCCCAGGATCTGATTAAACGCTCCTAACTACCTAACGAACTCTTATATTTATGACAAACTCTATAGACCGAGTGTAATTCTAAAGGCTTGCACACTCGGTCTTGTTTTATATCTCTATACATATAGAACTTGAAAGGCAGTATAAAACCATTAGCTACAGTAGACACATATACAGTGTTCCACCATCTTAATTAACAGGAACTTGTTCTGTTTCAAAGCCAGTTTACAACAATCTTGATTGGAACTTATTACAAAACAAGGACACGCTGTAATTTTGTGAAAGACTGCAGAAACCTAGCTGTTAGACCTCAAGTTTTTATTCCCTTAGCCCTCTGTCCTATCTTTTCTGAAAGGCCTTGATGCCTGGGAAATTCTTAAAATAGTAACAGGTATCAGAGCAGTAGTCGTGTTAGTCTGTATCTGCAAAAAGAACGAGGAGTACTTGTGGCACCTTAAAGACTAACAAATTTATTTGGGCATAAGCTTTCATGGGCTAGAACCCACTTCATCAGATGCATACAGTGGAACATACAGTAGGAGGAGATATATATCTATACATATATACATACACATACACACAACCACACAAAACATGAAAAGATGGGGATTGCTATACCAACTCTAAGACTGATCAATTAAGGTGAGCTATTATCAGCAGGAGAAAAAAAAACTTTTGTAGTGATAATCAGGATGGCCCATTTCAAAACAGTTGACAAGAAGGTGAAAGCAACAGCGGGGGGAAAATTAGCATGGGGAAGTAGATATCAGTTTGTGTAATGACCCAGCCATTCCCAATCTTTATTCAAGCCTAAGTTAATGGTATCCAGTTTTCAAATTAATTCCAGTTCTGCAGTTTCTCATTGGAGTCTGTTTTTGAAGTTTTTTTGTTGAATAATTGCCACTTATAAGTCTGCTATTGAGTGACCAGAGAGATTGAAGTGTTCTCCTACTGGTTTTTGAATGTTATGATTCCTGATGTCAGATTTGTGTCCATTTATTCTTTTGCTTAGAGACTGTCCAGTTTGCGTAGAGACAGTCAGCTATGTACATGGCAGAGGGGCATTGCTGGCACATGATGGCATATATCACATTGGTAGATGTGCAGGTGAACGAGCCCCTGATGGCGTGGCTGATGTAATTAGGTCCTATGATGGTGTCACTTGAATCGATATGAGGACAGAGTTGGCACCGGGCATTGTTGCAAGGATAGGTTCCCCGGTTAGTGTTTTTGTTGCGTGGTGTGTGGTTGCTGGTGAGTATTTGCTTCAGGTTGGAGGGCTGTCTGTAAGCAAGGACTGTCCTGTCTCCCAAGGTCTGTGAGAGTGAGGGATCGTCCTTCAGGATAGGTTGTAGATTTTTGATGATGCGCTGGAGAGGTTTTAGTTGGGGGCTGAAGGTGATGGCTAGTGGCGTTCTGTTACTTTCTTTGTTGGGTCTGTCCTGTAGAAGGTGACTTCTGGGTACACTTCTGGGTCTGTCAATCGGTTTCTTCACTTCAGCAGGTGGGTATTGTAGTTTTAAGAATGCTTGGTAGAGATCCTGTAGGTGTTTGTCTCAGGGATTGGAGCAAATGCCATTGTATCTTAGAGCTTGGCTATAGACAATGGATCGTGTGGTGTGTCCTGATCCATTGTCTGAAACTTTAGTGTGCTGTGAAAATAAAAGCAGTTCCAACTCCATGGCTGTGGGGTTTCCCAAGAACTATAACAGTCTGAAGTGGGTATCTGACAGTTTTGAGGAGTGGAGACTACACGGCAAACAAAACAAAACAGGCTGTGAGTTTCAGAGCCCAGGTCTACAGACTCAGGCTCAAAAGGCCTCTGCTACCACGCTAAAAATAGCCATGTAGATATTCCTGCTTGGCCTGGAGCTCGGGCTCTGAAAGTCACCCCTTCCTCAGGTTTCAGAAACCCAGAGTGCCGTAGCATGAGCCCCGCAAGCCTGAGTCTAGACCTGGTCTCCGAGATCCACTGCCACGGGTGGTTTTGTGCAGTGTAGACGTAACCTAAGACATTACCTGTCACAGTACCTCCACCCCCAGATAACAAAAGGGAATCGATTCTTCACTGTTTCAGAGTAGCAGCTGTGTTAGTCTGTGTCAGCAAAAAGAACAGGAGTACTTGTGGCACCTTAGAGACTAACAGCATAAGCTTTCGTGGACTACAGTCCACTTCATTGGATGCATAGAATGGAACATACAGTAAGAAGATATTTATACATTGAGAGAAACATGAAAAGGTGGAAGTACCCATACCAACTGTAAGAGGCTAATTAGTTAAGAGGAACTATTATCAGCAGGGGGAAAAAAAAAAACCTTTTGAAGTGATAATCAAGATGGCCCATTATGGACAGTTGACATACTGGTTACACTTCAACCTGGAAAATAGGATGAGCAGGGCAGAGTGGCAAAACAGCCGCTCCCAGATCTCCTTTCAAGCACTGCTGTGACATGATCCTGACCAATGTTGTTCTCATTTCTCAGTGCCCCCTATGAGCTATATGTTTCTGCTGACTAAAGGCCAGACACCCACCTCTACTCTACTTTCTTTTGCATTTATTTTGTGGGCAACACGCACCTATGGCCATGAGATAATAGAGGAGAGCTTACAGATCGTGAGTTAACTGAAGACAGCAATACTTTCTGTGATTGCGGAGTCCAGGCCATGAGGAGTGTTACCAGGGCCAGTGCAAGAAAGTTTCGTGCCCTAGGCGAAACTTCCTTGCACCAGCCCTGCGCCGCCCCCTGCCCCCAGCAGCCAGCCCCCCCGTCCATGGGCCACAGCAGCTGAGCATGGAGCCGGGAGGCAGGGGGCGGCTCACTGTGGCTGCCTCCCGGCTCCACGTTCAGCGGCTGAGCTGGGAGCTGGGAGGCAGCCGCCCGCAGTCCCCCAAATCCTGGTGCCCTAGGCAACTGCCTAGGGTTGCCTAGTGATAGCACCGGCCCTGAATGTTACACTGTGGTTGTGAGCTAGGACTTGTGTTCACAGCTTCTTATTCAGCAGCTTTTGGGATTTCCTCGGCCCCCTCCCCCCACGTCCTGTTTCTTCTCCATGGTGATGGACATAACAACCTCTATCTTTCCAAGCAGCTCCATCGATGTGGTATACAGGTACTGTGTGTGACCTTGCACTGAATACATTGTTCACATTACTAGTATACCCTAAAAATTACAAAGAGGCAGCAGCCATTTTATGTCTCTCCGCAGGACATAAAAAAGGGGAGCTGTTGCCCATCTGCAGTTTGGGTGGGGGTTTTAGAAAGTTATTCCTAACGTAAAAATACCATTTCACTGAAGAGCCTTCTGTTAACAACGTACTGAATAATATGCAATGATCAAATCATAGAAACACACAGAAATCCAGATTAAATTAAATCCAATTAAAGAAGAGTTTCCATGTCTGTAGCTAGTCTAAGACAACAAGTCCAAAGAACATAAGGCCAGAAGTTTAGTCTGATCTGCATAACACAGGCTAAAGAATTTCACCCAGTAACTCCTGGCATCAGACAGAATTAAGACATCTTCAAACAATTAAGATAAGGGAAAAGATGAACAAAGTCAAAACTTTAATTCTCCTACTTCTCACCTGTGCAATTGCGTTCATTGGCACCTGTGCTTTCCCAGCCATCTGGGTGACTTCACGCCAACTATTACCTCACGTTCTGTAGTCTAAACCTCAAATAAGCACCCAGTGGAGTTTGTCCGGGGGGTTCTTGGAGTGGTTCTGTGGAGGCCATGTTCCCTGTTTTGGAATCTTGGATTTGCAAATTGATCCTGGTGTCACTGTATATTTACATGGTCACATGGGTAAATCAGCAGACTGATGGGCCAGCATGCCAATCAGCACTGTGCACTGCCATCGGCAACTCCCCAGGATCAGTTCCTGAGAGTTGTCTCTCTAAGAGCTGGCAGGGGCTGGACAAGGCACAGCTCTGAGTTCCTCAGGGGGAGCATTACTGTAGGTCTCTTTCCAGCTTCTGTTGCCAATGAACAAAGAGCTGCTCGACAAGGAATGCCTTCTAGCCCTTCTCAGTCAGGGACAGTCATGGTGAAGTGGAGCCTTCAAGGAAGAAGGCAGAAGTAAAGTGCTCTGTTTAGGACTGGTGGGAAGAGGTCTCTGAGGACACAGGAAGAGTCCTACAGGATTTATTTTTGTATTAATTAACTAACTGAGTTTTTATAGGAGATTTTGCACAAGTCTGTGGAATGCATTTTGAGGCACGTCACAGCAGCAGTTCTCTTTTTGATTAAATACCTTATTCCTTACTGACTTTTTTTTCTTTAGCACAGAGAAAGAGAAGATGCAAGGGATGCAATTACAACAGATAAGAAACAAATGAGAGATGCTATTTGTACACAAAAGCTCTTTTCCCACAGCTAGTAAGGATCAAGAGAAAATGACGACTTTCAAACACCATATATTACTTTGGGAAACTTCTGGCACCACAAAAAGTGAACTCTTGTTATTTTTTACTTTTCAGTAGCACCTAGAGTCCTCAGTTGAGATCGGGGAGGGGGGATTCCATTGTGGTAGGTGTTGTACAAACACATGACAGACAGACCCTGCCCTATACATCTCTCAATCATACAAAAGGATCATTTCCATTTTACTGATGGGAAACTGAGGCAAAGAGAGATAAAGTGATTTGCCCAAGGTCACACAGGAAGTCTGTGGCAGGGCCAAGAATTGGGCCCCTTTCTTCTGAATCTTAGCCCAGTGCCTTCATCACAAAACCATCCTTCCACTCATCCCTTTCTCCTCTTCACTTGATATAGGCAGCGATTATCCTATACCTCACTTGGACAAACCACCTGCTGGATTTATTAAAAGAAGCAATAAAACACCCACCAAAATATCACAGCATCATTCTACCAGGAGCAGCATTAAAAAGGTATTCAGGTACTGGTAAAGGCTCTGAATTGCTGTCAGCTACTTGATTAGGACTAGAATTATATGTAGTCATTAGGTGCCAGTGCACCAGATGGCACATGCATCATCGAAACGGTTTTTGGGGAGTGCTCGTAGCCCCATTCATTTCTTGAAGTACTGCATAATAAAGTTCTAAATCTTTCTGAAAGGAGCCTTTGAAGTTATCTGTGCTCAGGGCCCATGAACAGAAGAAGAAAGGAAAATTTCTTCCCCTCCTCACTAAGCCAAGATGCTAATGACTCAGCCCATATTTCATCCCACTTCACTGTTGCGTCTATATCACTGACTGAAATATTTATGGGATAATTGCTATTGACGGTAATGTGCAGTGTTCTTTCATCCCATAGTCCAGCACAGCCAAGAACAGTCAAGAGGTAGTGAAGGAGTATATTATTATCTAACATTGCCTTTTACTGACATGAAAAATACTGGTGAATTGTGGGTGGAAGGGAGGCGGACAGCCAACTCTTCAAATGGTGTGAGGGGAGGAACAAGGAGACAAGCTAACAGGTGACGCAAAATTCCTAAACTGATTTTCTTCTCCTAACACAACTTCATACAAAAGTCAGAATTGCTTATACCTTCACCCCTAAAAAGAAACATTATGAACATTGAAAACTAATGTGAGCCCCTTACACTAGTGAGTGCTCCCTCACACAAGTAAGCAACCACTCACGGAAGGGCGTAAAGGCCTTTAGCCAGCCCTGAGTTAACGTGGTGGCATACAGGTGCACCAGTCCATGGAGAGCACCAGGGGGACTGTGCCTCAGACATTCCATGGCTCCGTCTTCTCCTGCACTCTCCGTCCACATGCTTTGAGGGAAGGGAGCAGATTATCTCCATCACCTCCAAATGTGTAGAGCCATGATCTGGGAAGTCCGACTGTGGCTTACCCCACTCTTACCCCACACTCCCCTGCATGATTGCATTAGGGCTCGTCTTGATATCACCCTCAATGACCTCCAAGTGAATAAGAATCATCCAGAAGGAAAAGGGTTAATATAACCAATGCAAAACAGGAACAGAAAGCTCATGACCCTTTCCTTTTTCAGGCCTCTCCTCCCACGTGCATTTCTGTTCCATTCCAGCAAGCAGGATACAGTAGTTATACCACGAAATATAAAAGTTTGTATCCTGAAAGGTGACTTTGTTGGGCGGGACAGAATACAGATGTACTCATATTCTTATGTGGTACATTCCTGTTTTGTCTTGGGTATCTTTTTTCTGTTTGACCACTTAGCAGGACTCTGATCCAGTAATAGTAATATTTTATGTCCAGTCATAACCATGTTTCTCTTCACTTGGGCCACTACTGGCTGCCTTGCTTCCTCTGCTATAGGCTTAATACCAGCAAACAGTGCAAACAGGATTTACGATCAAATCCCCTTTGGTTACTTGGGAATTATTCCAGGATTTATGTAAATAGGAAAAAAAATGTAAGAGGGCACTGTCAAGGTAAAGCTCATATTTAAAAGCTCCTTTACCTGTGCCACTTGCTCACACAACACCTTATGTTACAAAACTGAAAGCATTTTGAAGATCTAAGGTGGGATTTTTACTTCAATGGGTGCAGAATTAGGCCAGTGCTGAGTGTTTGGAAAATCTCACCCATAACTGATGATTTTTCACTATGTGTGGCTTTTGTTTACATTTTTTGCATGTTGCTAACATGGTCTGTTTCACCTTTGTTTCTAACCAGTTACATTTTCCAGGTCTCTTGCACTGGCACAGGACTATTGTGTTGGGTTTCCAGAATTTGAGGTTTCTGTCATATTATGGTTTGCAAGCTCTCCCACATCACCACACATTTTATTTCATTTTTTAAGAAAAGCCTTTATCTGTGGACTAAACTAATTAACTGTTTCCTTTTCAGAACCACTAAAATGTTGAAAGTATTTTTAAACAGTATTTATCACCTTATACCCCATTTTACAGGTTCAAAGTGCTGCACAAACATTAGTACTATACATTAATCCTGACATCTCTGTTCCCATTTTACAGATGAGGAAATTGAGTCACAGAGGAGAAGAGACATGTTCAGAGTAACACAGCAAGTCAATGGCAGAGTTGATTTTAGAACTCAGTGGTTACCAATTCCCAGTCTGACCCTAGTCTATTTTTCTACTAGCCCATGCTGCCTCTCAAATTAGAGTTATATATTACGGTTAATTAACTAGTTTAAGATTACTGCAATCATAAAACATATTTAAATAAAACTATAGTTTTGTCACATCACTTATAGTTTATATGGGGAGCTTATTTTGTTGTGTCCAGATCTTTAGATGACATTTATCATGATCACATTTCTTGCCCATTGCTAGTGAAGATAAGCAAGGCAAGATGAAGGGAGTAAGACAACACTTTGAATCTTAGACCAATCTTGGAACTGAACTGAACCTGAACTTTTAAAAGTGTTTAGACAACTGAAATGCCCCTTCTTGGGTCCCCGGAGCCCTTTGGTAAAGTTAGAGGACCCAGCAATTGGTAGCAGCCTCTGTGCTGGGCCATGATCACCTCTGAACAGACATTTTGCATGATCTGGGCAGTGTTGCCAACTCTAGTAATATTATTGCAGGTCTCACGGTATTAGATATTATAAAGCTCCAGCCCCTGGAGTCATGTGATTATCTGAGATTCCCAGCTCTCATTTCTTTTTTTTTTAAAAAGAAAGTTTCTAGGCCTCATGGTTCTGGAGGGAAAGCTTGACCCCGACAGGCTCAAACACCTGAAGGCAAAGAAAGGGACCCAACATTTATTATTTTTAAAAAGGTTTTATGATTTTTCACCCAGTCTTGTGACTTTTGAGGCCCAACTCATGATTTTTGAATGCTTAGGGCTGGCAGTTCTGGGGAATGTACTCAGGGTGCTCCTAAGAAGGGAAGCGCAAGAAAACCATGAAATCATAATTTAGTGGTGAGGGTGCCCTGCAGAGGCCTCTATGGCCACTGGGCCCTGCACCTTCATCAAGAAAGGTGGGAAAGGGAACTTCTGAGTGCCTGTTTGTGGGATTTGTAAGGATGGTTGCAAGTCGCTAGGAAGCCTTTTAAAGGGATTAGAGGGATCTGGATTGGAGAGCGTGTCAGGAGCATCTCGGAGGAGTAGTGGGCAGTGAGAGGATTTTCAGGGAGTGTTATGAGGAAGGGATACCCGGATACGAATAACTGTCAGGAGAGGCCCTTGTGGGGGGTGGGTGGGAGAAAGACTGTGGAGGTAACAGGAGTTTGTTGAGGAGTTAGGAGGAGGAAGAGGAGAGGGGGATTTTGAAAAGGAGGAAGATCACCGGGATAGAGTCTATTCTCCAAGGTTCCTCCCCTTTCCCATCATGCCCACCCAAAGCACAGAACAACTTCAATGGCGTCCACGCTGAACGGTACTTCCCAGCCAGTCTTGCCCTCTGGATTTCAGACAGACTGCCTGGGAATCATTATTGGCCAGCCTTAGCCCTCTTCTACTGAGGAGACGGAGGAGTTCCAGTGTGTCCCGCGGAACAGCAGAATGGGCTTATTTACACCCCCATCCTGCTTCCTCGAGACCATTTTCCGTTGTCCCGGTCACGGACAACAAAAACCTCCGTGATGCCATTCTACGCTGACCAGCGTTCGTGGCCATATGTTTAGTGGCTGGTTTTTCAATTCACTATTTAATTGTACCTATAAGCACAGATGTCATTAGATATCTCTGAGAGAAGGGGGGAGCCAAAACCTGTGGGTCTGGGCCACAGTAGGCCAAAACAGGAGGGGCACTGGCTCCACAGCTTTCTCCCCATTTTTGTCTAAAACCTCTGGAAGTCCTTATGTGGCAGCAGCACAAGGAGACTCAGAGCCACTGTGAAGATGTTCAGTAAATTCTCTGTTGATGGAACATGCCTGCAAAACGTCATTGGACTCACTGGCTGCAGCACAGTGCCGCAGGCTAACAGAGATTGCCCCAGGGAGCCAGCATTATTTTATTATAAAGAAAGTAAAGCATTGTCATTCCCAATTCGATCGCACTATTCTGCTGAGACAGGGGCTGGCATTTCACTTGAATGGGAGATACCGATCATAAATATATAAAGCTGCACTGAAGAATGGGGAAAGGGAACATTTGCAGAAGAGAAAATCATTTTTGTGCGGCTATAAAGCTATCTCCAGGGATGGTGGAAAGCATTATTCAAAACTTCCCTGCATGTATTTCTGTTTCTCTATGAAGCTTTGAAGCTCTACCTTCAGGCAGTATACCATTTGCTTAGATACAGCTGCACTGTGTTCATAAGGAAGCAGTATAGTTCCCAACTATGAAGCTCTATAATCGAACAGAGGAATAAGCAAAGAAAACTGCACAGAAATGGAAACTGTGCCATGCTCTGCAGGTTCCCCTGTCATCGAATCAGTATGGAACTTCTGCAGTTTTATCATGAGTCTTGAGATTACATGGGGATTTCAGCTTTAATTTAAGAAAGTTAATTTCTAGCCCTTCATTTAAGCAGAGAAAAGCTTGAAAATGTGAAGCAAGTGAACGCAAAGAACTCAAAAACTGGAAGGCAAATAAAAAAAGGTTCAAATATTCATTTTAAAGCAAATTACATGATTTTGCAGGGCCCGACTCATGATTTTTGACCGCTTGGGACTAGCAGTAATGCTGAACAACATAGTGACCATGGGCAACTCACTTCCCTTCTCTGTGCCTCGGTTTTCCCATCATTTGTCTCTCTATTTAGATTATAATCTCCCGAGAGCAGAGACTCTATGTGTCTGTACATTGCCGACTCCACTGGCAGCCAAACTCCAAACATTACTGAGTGTTTATATTTTATTAAAACTCCTCTTTGCATTACAGTTTTTAAAAAGTTAATACATTGACTTTTAATAGAATACTATATTACTCTTCATTTTTGACTATATTTTTGTATCATCGTATGAAAAGGTTTCAGTGATGCGGCCCTCAGGCCAATTTACTAGTTCTCATGTGGCCCTCGTGGTGATTTGAGTTTGCGATCCCTGCTCTAAATACTACATCATGTAATAAGAACAGATTTACTATACTGTCAACTAAAAACCAATTTTATATCTTTAAGAAGCAAAGATTTCATTGCCCGCATAATTTAAAAAAAAAAAAAGGAAAAAAAAGAGGCATCATGTACACAGAAATCCCAAGACAACTCAAAAACTTTGGCAGCCTCCTTGTAAATCCGTGTGAAGTTTTGGGAGTTTTATAAAGCCTTGTTTACTGATTAATTTAGAACATTGTCAAACATACATAAAATAAATGAGACCTAAAAAGTCTTCCCGTTCTGAAGGGAAAAACAAATAAGCTGTTAAAACCAGTGTCATAAAATAAAGTTTTTAAAAAGTAAATTACTATGAAAGAGGAAGGTAAATTGCACTGTTAAGAAAAAAACAAATCCCCAAACATTATTGCAACATGGGCAGACAAACCTGCTCATTAAAATAAAATGATCATCTGAAGGCAAAAATGTGTCATGAGAGTAAAAGTGATTATGCATTAAAGTGTATAAAAGTGCTCGGTAATGATGTTGTTTTACTTGGCTTTTAACTATTTGGGGTTTTTATACTGCATATTTGATTTATTTATGTTTAAGAGCAGAGCAGAGAATTATAGTCCAACAGCCTCATTCCTTCCCTACCAGCCATTGATGACAAAAGCAAAATGCACAAAACCAGTCAGCAGCGTAGTAAGTTATTTTAAATTTTATTCTCAATAATCCAAGCAAAAAAAAAAAAAAGTTTCCCAAACATTACAATGCACACACCATTATGCCCTGGGAGAGGGTGAGAGAAAGAATGAACGAAGCATGACAGAGGAGAGTCATATTGCTTAATGCACTACGGCAAGGTCGTGCTGCGGGTGATACAAGAACCTGTATAGAAGAGAATAGTGTCTAGAAAGGCTAGTTGTATCCTGTGACTATTTGGATTGACCTTGGTGTAATGGAATCTGGGCTGCTTGTGAAATCCAGTGACAAATCTAAGTCCCTCCTCACCCACAATATTTATAAAAGTTTAGGAATAGAACACTTAACCCTCCTGGGGGCAGGGAGTGGCAGATACAATTTTGATGGAAAAAGCAGTATTTTTAACAAGGAAACATTATACCTGGCTTTTCTAAAGCAATACAGTATTTGTTTTATGGTGGCACTTTACAGCAGGTTCTTATCTTGACCGAGGCATCAGTTATATCAGAAGATATATACTCCCTGGAAAGGAACTGTAATCCAAGGCCCTGATGTGGAAAAAGGCACGTGGGTGGGAGGACTTCATGTGGTGCTCCTATAAGTCAATAGAGCGCCATGCAGGTACAGGGATGTGCTTACATGACTAGGAAATAAGTGACGACAGCTGTTTTGCTCTAGCTGGGAATTAGACCCATGTCAAGCACTTGGAAAGAGAATCACGCCAACCCCTATTAGTCTGGCAGCATGTGTAACTCTGTGGGCAAGTTAATGATCAAAAGGTAAGGGAAGTGTCATTTGATTTGTAAAAATAGCAGAATCTTTGGAGAAAGCCAACATGGAGGACCTGGTTAAACACAATACTCCATGGCATCTTACAAGAATTGCACTCATGAACTGAATTTGGCAAGGTTGGTGAGGAAGTACATTGAGCATCTGGAAAAAATTGAAGATGCCAGGACAAGGGCCAACCATGGGCAAGACTCATCTTGTAGTAGGGCCAAAGGCATGCATTTTGAGACAGGCATGTGTTTTCCTGCCTCTCCTGTGGTAAGCTGGAAGCTTGAAAGCATCCATTAAGCACAGTTTCAACACGTGAGACAGGTGAGAAACTGTATGAAGCAATCACTCTTAGTGAGAAGATTGCATAGAAAGTAAAGTTAAGTGGGTGTATTGGCCCAAAAGGTGTCCACACATATGACATTGGTTATCACACTGAGTGCTACACCAAGAATGTATGTAACGTGTTGCATCAAAAGGTAAAAGCAACAGAAACAAATATTGATTTTACTACCGCAAACTATGAGACTCAGCTGGAGTTCATAAATTGCCCCTCAGAGGCTCTAAAGGATGGAAAAGTTATGGTAATGGCCGATGTAGAGGCAAGTACAGAGAACTATGTCCTTTGAACAGGATCAAAGAGGAATAAATGCTTAGCAGAAAGCCTCTTACAGCAAGATGAACGTAGTTTTTAGCAATCCTATCTGCAGAAATGAACCGCGGTGCATATCCTTAAGAGATTTAAAAAGACAGTGTGCTATCAAAGGCAGAAGAAAGCACTGATGTCAACAGTAATATGAAGACTATTTACAGCTCCTAAATGTTGATGGGAATGCGTTTTGTCCTGCAGTATGTGATAGTTTCAGGCATCCATAGCTGATGCCAAACCTGAAAAGATAATATGCATGACCTGTACTTCAAGTGGTGCATTGGTGGTGCCAGTGACTTCAGCACCAGCAAGTATGACAGTAAGCAAATGGCACACAAGGTGGCCATTTTATCACAAAGCCTCATATATGGGTACTTGAGTGTGTTGGAAACCTGCCATTCACTCAACAACTGTATGGCAAATGCATAATCTACCACTGCAAGTTGGTTTAACAATTCATTTCAAAACCTGTAGCAAATTCCTCATACAGCTTATGCACAATTTTGGCTTCTCCATTGACTACAAAGTACTCCATCTGGAGACTGCAAACAGGGTTCTTCAGTACACAGAACTGAATGAAGGGTTGTACATTCTCCCAGACCTTATCAAGGCTAGCTTCATATTTTGTGCTGCCCATAAAACTCAGGCTTCCTTGAAGATGTCAAAGATACCCTTCATGTTACCGTTATAGTCTGCTGTCTAGAGTATATTAATGGGGCCCGGTCCCAGCCTCGAGTGCTGCCTGTATCAGCAAAGAACTGTTGTCCACCAACCGGAGGACCTGGAGCTGGGAGCCGGGGGTGGAAGGAGCAGTGAGCCCCCCCTGCCACAGTGCAGATGGTGACACCATTGAAATTATGATTCTGCAGATTCCAATGACACCTCCCCTACCTTGTGATCACTAACTTGCACTCTGAATGAGACATTACTACATTATGCTCATAGATTATACAGTTAAAACAGCTAGGCAATGCTGCCTGAGTATTTCTATGTGACTTGCAATAATTTGCAACCAGAATAATATGAAATGTAAAAGCTAGCACTGAACTATTACTGCTTATAAACTATATAAACACATACAGACATATATAACATCCCATGGGTAAAGCATCTCATGTATATGTAAATGTGAGAAAAAAAGCCAGTACTCTATCTGACTTAAGGTTTTCCATTTGAGCTCTGACTGGGAGCAAAATTCATGAATGGTAATTGTAATGCACAGTATCTCTCAGAGGCCAGGAATCAAGGACTCAGCAGGAAGTGAAATCTGTTGTATGCTGTTTTTTGAGACAAGATGTGTTTGTTGAAACCTCCTGCTCTGATCCATCATGATAGTTATCTCTGGGCATTATTTTGGTCTCCTTTGCACAACTGTAAATCAGCAGTAACTCAGCTGAAGTCAGTAGATTTCTACGTGTGGAACAGCACAGAGCCCTCTTCTCCCCAGGAAAAAGCTTCGATCGGTATGGGACTAAACAGGGCACCACCACCTAACTTCTGCCATGCAGAAATCCCCACATGGCCTATACACCAGGTTAATTTTCCAAAGTAGGGCATAAGTGGGATTTACATGGTGTATAGAGTCTGATTCAAAGTCCTCTGAATTCATCAGCATTGCCAACTCTCATGATGTTATCATGAGCTTTGTGATATTTAGCACTTCTATTGGAGCCCTAGCTGCTCCAATCAGGTGACTATGTGGGAATTACAGCTTTCTTTATTTAAAAAAAAAAAAAGTTTCTAGCCCTCATGGCTGCAGAGAAAAAGATTGAAAATGTGAACCCTAAATGGTCCAACTCCGCAAAGCAAATAAAAAGAACCCAACATTTAAAAAAAAAATCTAATGATTATTATGGTAAGTCAATCTCATGATTTTCTGGAGCTTGACTCATGATTTTTGACTGATTGGGGTTGGCAATGACTGAGTCATGCAAAGTCTTCCATTGACTTCAGTGGTCTGTGGATCAGGCCCCAGTGTGCATTGATGCCACAAGCTGCCTTACTCTGTTTTGCCTCAACCTGCCCCAAACGTGCCCAATCCTGACCAGATATGCTCTCGTCTCGTTCAACCAGAAAATACTGGGTGTAATGCCAGAATCACTGGATGATATTCTCTGGTCTGAGCTTTGCAGGAGGTCACGTTAGATGACCATAATGGTCCCTTGTAGCCTTAAAAATCTAAGTCTCTGAGTAAGAATGCCTAGCTGAACTATTTATTTTGTGATGTCCACTGAGGATCAGGACGAGTCAGCCAAACTTGTTTTCACTTGTGACGTGTGCCAAGATTTGAATGCAATTATCTATATATTAAAAGCTACTGCACTAACCACTGGTGCAATAGTTGAGTGATTTAAAATAAAATGAAGGATCAGGTTCAGAACCATATCCTTAAAAAGTTGTTTCCTGACCTACAGTAGTTTATTAATAGACCTTGCTGAAAAATGGGATAAAAGAAAAAACTCAACCACCTATGAGTACAGTGGTAAATGAATTACACAGATTTGATTCGCTGCTATTCATCAGGCCACACTATTAGTTATCCATGGATATTCATAGATCTGCTTATATTCATGGAAAGTTTCACAAATTTTGCTGCTACTTATGTATCATCACATTACAGTTTGTCATCTGATCCGGGAGCAAGTAAAATGCCATGTGACCAATATAAATAGGCAAAACAAAAAGATGTTGGGGAAAAAAAAAAATCACATTCTGAAAACGGAACCAATACTTATGAACAACTATATTTGCAGAAATCGGAAATTGTTGAGAACTGATTTTCAAACCAAAACAAAAGGCTTAAATTCAGTAAAAATAATAATAATAATAATAATGGTATGGCAAATACTATTTAACTATCTCTAGTTATACACTCAAAACAGCTTAGGTCATGAAAACAGAAAATTTAAAAATATCGAATTTGCTTTTAATCATTTTTGTATGTGGCTCTCTGAGTTTACATAGCTTTAACACTGAAATGAAAGTGATCTGTTTCTAGTCAGTTTTACTTTCAGGTTCTCAGTCCTTAGCACAATACTGAAATATTTAGATTTCATACACAGATTAGAGAGCCTTAGGCACTGCTACTCAAAACAATTGGGTCTTCCTTTCAAAAGGGCCATTTAATAGGAAAAGAAAATGTTTCCAGTTTTCTAGGTGAGAAGGAATGAATTGGGGGAATTTGCCTAAGGCAGAGTGTAGATGTGAGGGTCTTAAAAGAAAGCAATGAGAGACAGGTGAATATTAATGAAATGCTCTTTGTATCCTGTTTGAAGGAATTTAGATGTTTCATTTCATTTCATTGCAGCATATGGTTTAGGACGATTCAGATCACATTAGGCAAATCTCTAGTCTTCCTTTGAAACAAAGGTCCAGATTCTCTTTTACACTAAGGTCCCTCTACACTGCCAAAGTGGAAGTAAACGTTTATTCCAGTTTTAAGGTCCCTTTCCACTGCCAGAGTAGTGTAGAGGGGCCTCAGCATAAAGAAGAATCAGGCCCAAACACTGGAGAGTGACTCAACTTGGTTTTGACAAACGTTCAATACACTTTATATTTTAAGTGTAGAGACTTGCATTTAAAAATCGCTGCAGATATGGCTGAAAGATAAGCGGTAAGATTGCATGCAAAGTATGTTGCAATTAATCCATAAGCGTCTCCCCACCGCCAAGTTCCAGTGAAGGGGAAAGAGCTGAATTCCAAAGTTTTAACCCAACAAGGTGAAAACAGTTTAAAATGGCCTTGACATTTCAAATGTTTTTTTCTAAACAGATAGAAAAACTCCCATTCATTTTGACTGGAAGAGCATGACTGCTACTCCTACAGTGATTAAAGAGATTCCCTGTGCCTTGTGGGAGTGTACACTTATCATGGCTGTATGTTGTGATACAAAATGGTGCTGCACCTTTTCACTGGCTGTGGGTGCACTCTGCCTCTTGCAAATCTTTGTGAAACAACGTGTGTTTGAAAAACGATCCCAGCTTTAACTATCACACATAGTATATTGAATTGGTTTTAAATCACATGGCTGCAATCAAAGGCAGACCATTACATACCACAATGACTGCTGTAAGTAGTACACAATGCACGGAAGAGCAAATCCATCCCCAACTCTGTGTGGGTGACATTTAATTCCCCGCCACACAAAGCTGGGTGGGTGCAGGGGGTTCATGCAAGGGTGTGCAGTAGGGTTGACACCTCGAAGGTACAAAGACTGGGACATCCATGATGATCCTGAGCCCATAAAATGGGGCAGCTCGCAGTGCATACTAAGAACCCCTACAGATTTCCTGGGACAGCTACCTCAAGTAGGAGATGATACTGGGAAAAATCTGTACAGGAGGCAATCCAAGTGCACCCTCCCTGCACAGAGCAGTTTGATCTGGGCATGTTGTGGAGGCTGGAGTAGCCACTACTACATGGTCTGTCACACATTCCCACAGGCACCAAGGGGCCACAGAACCTACTGCAAACATCCCGCCCTGCTCCTGCATCTAACAAACTTCAAAACCGGACAAGAGCAAGACTGAACATCCAGGGCAAATGTCTAAACAAACGAACATTGGTTCTGAAATTCACCAAACTCCGGATTTGTGAACATTTCCACAAATACCCAGCGGTCCCGGCATCCTCAGAGATCAAACAATG
Source organism: Macrochelys suwanniensis (assembly GCA_033296515.1). Lineage (NCBI taxonomy): Eukaryota > Metazoa > Chordata > Testudines > Chelydridae > Macrochelys > Macrochelys suwanniensis. The sequence continues at coordinate 17,609,372 of CM065779.1, read as the reverse complement.
CAACCCCGCCAGAACAAACCCAGCTCGGTGCTTTCATTTATGAAATCTTTCCGTTCCGCTATTTGACCTGCTGTAACTGTTCTATCCATTTTTATTGATGAGGCGACAGACACAGATAAGTGACTCAGAGACGCTGACTGATACAGGGAGTTAGCTACAGACTCAGGGATGGAATCCAGTTGTCCTGACTCCAGTCTCTAAAATACACTGCTGCCATCATATTTACACTTTTAGGGTTTTGGACTGATGCTCATCACTGTAGTCTTTGAGGCACAGATCTTAAGAGGTATTTAGGCACCAAACTCCCATTGATTTAAATGGGAGCTCAGCACCGAAATACTTTTGAAGATCTGGTTCTGAGTGCCCCCCCAGTTTAATAGATTGGCATAGATCCCTAGAGTCCTTCATTGAGTTTTCGGTCCTTCTCTTTCCCCTTTTTATAGGAAACTGTCCTTGGAGCAGATACTTTTTGTTGGGCAGGGCTCAAAGGTGCATGTTTTCATTGAAGAATCATGTGATATTGTTTATCACTTGCTTCCGCAATTTATCTCATGCATCTGCATTTTCTCTCATGGATATCAACTCCATGTATGTTTTGCTGTGTGTATTTTATACTGTATTGAATAAAATGTTCAGAGAAATAGTAATCACAATGAAAGAAAGAAGAATGGAAAGGAAAAATAATCAAGCAGGAAAAATGGAGGAGTTGAAGGTATTTTCTTCATTCACTGCTTCATAATCCATTTTATCATCAGATTCTTTTTCTCCTATGTATATTTGTAAAGCGGTTTTGGGACAAATTCATTCCTGGTGTAACCATTTAAGTAAGTAGAGTTATACGAATTTCAAAATGTCATGATACCTTATTACCTTTCAGCCGGATAATGGTTCTGACAAAGCACCAGTCTTTCCTTTCAGTCTGGAAGGAGACAAGTCATTCCGGAGCTAGGATTCTTTTTTACACTTCATAAGCTTATCATCTTTAGCTATTCCATCTCCCATTTTGAATATATAATTAAATGTGCTGCATCCTTGACTGCATCTGCATCAACAATCATATAAATGGAGACTGACAGGCTAATGGCTAGCAGTTGGTTCATTTCATCCTACATATTCTGCCAGAATGGCAGGGAACATCACTGATCAATGTAACTTCGTACATGATACTGAGACTATTTTAAGGTGTTTGACATAGTACCGCACCAAGTTCTGATAATAAAATTAGTAGGGCTGTCAAGCGATTAAAAAAATTAATCATCCAATTAATTGCAATTAATTTTTTTAATTGCACTGTTAAATAATAATAGAATACCATTTATTTAAATATTTTTGGATGTTTTCTACATTTTCAAATATATTGATTTCAATTACAACACAGAATACAGTGTACAGTGCTCACATTTATTTTTGATTACAAATATTTGCACTGTAAAAAGAAATAGTATTTTTAATTCACCTAATACAAGTACTGTAGTACAATCTCGTTATCATGAAAATTGAGCTTACAAATGCAGAATTATGTACAAAAAACTGCATTCAAAAATAAAACAATGTAAAACTATAGAGCCTACAAGTCCACTCAGTCCTACTTCAGCCAATCGCTCAGACAAACAAGTTCGTTTAAATTTGAAGGAGATAATGCTGCCCGCTTCTTATTTACAATGTCATCTGAAAGTGAGAACAGGCATTCACATGGCACTGTTGTAGCCGGCAACGCAAGATATTTACGTGCCAGACGCGCTAAAGATTCATATGTCCCTTCATGCTTCAACCACCATTCTCGGAGGACATGCGTCCATGTTGATGATAGGTTCTGCTCGATAACCATCCAAAGCAGAGCAGACAGACGCATGTTCATTGTCATCATCTGAGTCTGAAGCCAGCAGCAGCAGGTTGATTCTTTTTTTCATGGTTCAGATTCTGTAGTTTCTGCATCTCAGTGTTGCTCTTTTAAGACTTCTGAAAGCATGCTCCACACCTCGTCCCTCTAAGATTTTGGACAGCACTTCAGATTCTTAAACCTTGGGTCGAGTGCTGTAGCTATCTTTAGAAATCTCACATCGGTACCTTCTTTGCGTTTTGTCAAATCTGCTTTGAAAGCGTTAACATGAAGATGTGCTGGTCATCATCTGAGACTGCTACAACATGAAATATATAGTGGAATTTGGGTAAAACAGGACAGGAGTGTAGTGGGGCAGTTACCCCGCTCCTGGGAGAAATGGTAGGCTGATTGGGGAAGTGGCCACAGCAGGCCCTGATAAGAAGGGCTAAGGGAGGAGCTGGGTCAGAGTCTCCCTCCAGCCTTGGAGGGAGAAGGACCCAGCCGCCTGGGAACAGAGGGTACCTGACGCAGAGCAGTACTGGGGAAAGGCAAGAGGAGCTGGGGAGCTCCAGCCTGACAACTCCCCAGGCTGAGGCCTTGGTTAAGGCCTAAGCAAGTACTAGGGCTACAGAGGTGCAGCCCAGGGATAGGCAGAGGCAGCTGGTCCAACCCCCCTTGCCAGTGATGAGTGGCCATTACGGACTGCAGTCTGCCCCTTGAGAAAGGGGGCTAGATGATGACTGGTAGTAGCCACTGAGGCAAGGTGGGTATAGGGGGTTGTGGGTCCCCTGGGAGGGGAGACCCAGAGTATGGGAGGGACACAGGGCCTGAGGGAGGCGAGACACCAGCCAGCAGAGAGCGCTCCAGGGCTGAAAGAGCTAATTCCAGACGCAACCAGCAGGAGGCGCCAGACTGGTGAGTCAGCGCCTTGTTAGAAGGAGACATACAATTCTCCCCCAAGGAGTTAAGTCACAAATTTAATTAATGCATTTTTTTTAAACGAGTATCATCAGCGTGTCCTCTGGAATGGTGGCCGAAGCATGAAGGGGCATACGAATGTTTAGCATATCTGGCATGTAAATACCTTGCAATGCCAGCTACAAAAATGCCACTCGAACACCTGTTCTCACTTTCAGGTTACATTGTAAATAAGAAGCAGACAGCAGTATCTCCCATAAATGTAAACAAAGTCGTTTGTCTTAGCGATTGGCTGAACAGGAAGTAGGCATGAGTGGACTTGTAGGCTCTAGATCAGGCCTGCACAACATGTGGCCCGGGGGCCGCATGCGGCCCGCATGGGCTCACTGTGCGGCCCACAGTGGGGTGAGTAGGTGGGCTCACTGTGCGGCCCAAAATCTGGGACTGTGTCCATTGGTCCTTTTTGCTGCTTGTCTCTGGGCTGGGGGTTGTCCCAATGCTGCAAAGAGGGTGTTCCCAAAGGAAGGTGCTTGCTTCTAACCCCCGAGGCCGTCAGTATGTCTGCTCTTCTCTAATCAGCCCACTTGACACTTGTCTGGCTCCCATCCCTTCTCCAAGGGTTGCAGCTGCTGGAGGTGCCTGCCTTCCACGCCTTCCTCATTCACACCTCATTCATTCAACAGGGCAATTGAATACAAAGTGTGTGTGTGTGGGGGGGAGAGATCTTATTCTACTTCTAGCAAAAAGACTTTTCTTTTACCTTAATTATACTACCTTAGGGGCCCACTATAACATATTACCAAGGTTCAATACAAAGTCATATAAAAGTTATACAAAAATGCATAATGCAGAGATTTATCTACAACTGCATTGACTGTTGTATGCAGTAATATAGTGACCACTGGGGGGTAGAAGAGGGGTGTGATGGTGGAGCTGAGCGGGGAGGGGGCGGGTCCTATTTTACTGCTGTGATCTGGTCACCCTATGCGTGCTGTTTCTGTCCCCCTCTACAGGCTTCCACACCCCAGTGCTGGGGAAGGAGGGGTTGTTTCTGTGGGGCCGGGGGGTTTCAGCCCTCAGCTGTTTTCTTTGGAGTAATATGGCCCTCGCCGTTTTACGAGTTGTGCAGGCCTGCTCTAAAGTTTTACGTTGTTTTGGTTTTGAGTGCAGTTATGTAACAAAATAAATTCTATATTTGTAAGTTACAGTTTCACGAGATATTGCAGTACAGTACTTGTATGAGATGAGTTGAAAAATACTCATCATTTTTACAGTACAAATATTTGTAATAAAAAAATATAAAGTGAGCACTGTATACTTTGTATTCTGTGTTGTAATAGAAATCAATATATTTGGAAATGTAGTAAAACATCCAAAAATATTTAATAATTTTCAACTGGTATTCTACTGTTTAACAATGCAATTAATTGCGATTAATTTTAATTGCAATTATTTTGTAGTTAATTGTGTGAGTTAATTGTGATTGACAACCCTAAAAATTAGCACACTATACAATATCACTAAAGCAAACTTTAAATGGAGGAAGAATTGGTCGACTGACAGCTCTCAAAAGGTAGTTATTGGGGAATAATTGTCCAATGTTTTTTGGGTTTTTTTAAGTGAGCTTCCACAGAGGTCAGTTCTAGGCCCAACACTATTCAACATTTTCATTAGTGATCTGGAAGTAAATATTAAAATCACCTCTGAAAAAATTTGCAGAAGGACACAAAGACTAGCAGAGGGGCAAATCATGAGGAGGACAGGGCAGCCATACAATAAGATCTACTTCAATTGGTAAGCTTGGCCCATTCAAACACAATCCATTTTAATACAACCAAATGCAAGGTCGTACCCCTAGGCATACAGAATGTAGGCTATACCTGGACAATGGGAGATAGAATCTTGGAAAGCTGGGACTCTGGAAAGGATTTAGGTGTTATAGTGGAGAAACAACTGAACATGAGCTTCCAGGGTGACGCTGTGTCAGAAAGAACGAACGTGATTGTGACATTTTGGTGCAATGATCCCTGGATGTATAAACAATTAATTTACTTTGTCAAACAGGATGCTGAAAAATTGGAGCAGTTGCAGAGAAGAGCCACAAAATTGATTTGTGGGTTGGCAAAAATACCTGACCGTGAAAGACTAAGGAGCTCAATCTGTTTATTTTGTTTGTTTTTTTTAAAAAAAAGAAGAGTGAGGGGTAATTGATTACAGTGTATAGTACCTTCACAGGGAGAAAATACCAGGCATGAAAGGGCTTTTTAACTTAGAGCAGAAAGGCACAACAGGAACCAATGGCTGGAAGTTAAAGCCAGACAGATTTCTATTAGAAACGAGGCACAAATTTTTAACAGTGATGGTGATTAACCCATGGAACAAACTATTAAGGGAAGTGGTGGATTCTCCATCTCTTGATATCTTAGACTGAAATGCCTTTCTGGATGCCTTTGCCTTTAGTCAAGTGCAAGTTACTTAGCTCAGTACAGGGGCAAGTAACGGGTGAAATTTAATGGCCCATGGTATATAGGAAGTCAGACTAAACATTTTAAATGATCTCTTCTGGCCTCAAACTCTATGATTCAGTGAAAAATGCACAATTATGGATGGTCTAGCGCAGATAGATCAGACACTGCTATTCACCTTTTCCCATGATAAACAAGGAAGTGAAACCAGATATCATAGGAATAACCGAAACATGGTGGAATAGTAGTCATGACTGGAGTACAGGTATTGAAGGGTATGTGCTGTTTAGGAAAGATAGAAATAAAGGTAAAGGTGGGGGAGTAGCATTGTATATCAATGATGAGGTAGACTGTAAAGAAATAAAAAGTGATGGAATGGATAAGACAGTCTGTCTGGGCAAAAATCACATTGGGGAAGAAAACTACTAGAGCCTCCCCTGGGATAGTGCTTGGGGTGTGCTATAGACCACCGGGATCTAATTTGGATACGGATAGAGACCTCTTTAATGTTTTTAAGGAAGTAAATACTAATGGGAACTGTGTGATCATGGGAGACTTCAACTTCCCGGATATAGATTGGAGAACAAGTGCTAGTAATAATAACAGGGCTCAGATTTTCCTAGATGTGATAGCTGATGAATTCCTTCATCAAGTAGTTGCTGAACCAACAAGGGGGGATGCCATTTTAGATTTGGTTTTGGTGAGTAGTGAGGACCTCATTGAAGAAATGGTTGTAGGGGACAACCTTGGCTCGAGTGATCATGAGCTAATTCAGTTCAAACTAAATGGAAGGATAAACAAAAATAAATCTGAGACTAGGGTTTTTGATTTCAAAAGGGCTAACTTTAATAAATTAAGGAAATTAGTTAGGGAAGTGGATTGGACTAAAGAATTTATGGACCTAAAGGCGGAGGAGGCCTGGGATTATTTCAAATTAAAGTTGCAGAAGCTATCAGAAGCCTGTATCCCAAGAAAGGGGAAAAAATTCATAGGCAGGGGTTTTAGACCAAGCTGGATGAGCAAGCATCTCAGAGAGGGGATTAAGAAAAAACAGAAAGCATACAAGGAGTGGAAGATGGGAGGGATCAGCAAAGAAACCTACCTTATTGAGGTCAGAGCATGTAGGGATAAAGTGAGACAGGCTAAAAGGCATGTAGAATTGGACCTTGCAAAGGGAATTAAAACCAATAGTAAAAGGTTTTATAGCCATATAAATAGGAAGAAAACAAAGAAAGAAGAAGTGGGATCGCTAAACACTGAGGATGGAGTGGAGGTTAAGGATAATCTAGGCATGGCTCAATATCTAAACAAATACTTTGCCTCAGTCTTTAATGAGGCTAATGAGGAGCTTAGGAATAGTGGCAGCATGACAAATGGGAATAAGGATGTGGGGGTAGATATTACCATATCCGAGGTAGAAGCCAAACTTGAACAGCTTAATGAGAGTAAATCAGACGGCCCAGATAATCTTCATCCAAGAATATTAAAAAGGAACTGGCACATGAAATTGCAAGCCCATTAGCAAGAATTTTTAATGAATCTCTAAACTCAGGGGTTGTACCGTTTGACTGGAGACTAGCTAATATAGTTCCTATTTTTAAGAAAGGGAAAAAAAGTGACCCGGGTAACTACAGGCCTGTTAGTTTGACATCTGTAGTATGCAAGGTCTTGGAAAAATTTTTGAAGGAGAAAGTAGTTAAGGACCTTGAGGTCAATGGCAATTGGGACAAATTACAACATGGTTTTACAAAAGGTAGATCGTGCCAAACCAACTTGATCTCCTTCTTTGAGAAAGTAACAGATAAAGGAAATGCAGTAGATCTAATCTACCTCGATTTCAGTAAGGCATTTGATACAGTACCACATGAGGAATTATCGGTTAAATTGGAAAAGATGGGGATCAATATGAAAATTGAGAGGTGGATAAGGAACTGGTTAAAGGGGAGACTACAGCGGGTCATACTGAAAGGTGAACTGTCAGGTTGGAGGGAGGTTACTAGTGGAGTTCCTCAAGGTTCAGTTTTGGGACCAATTTTATTTAATCTTTTTATTACTGACCTCGGCACCAAAAGTGGGAGTGTGCTAATAAAGTTTGCAGATGACAAAGTTGGGAGGTATTGCCAATTCAGAAAAGGATCGGGATATCCTACAGGAAGATCTGGATGACCTTGTAAACTGGAGTAATAGTAATAGGATGAAATTTAATAGTGAGAAATGTAAGGTTATGCATTTAGGGATTAATAAGAATTTTAGTTATAAGCTGGGGACGCATCAGTTGGAAGTAACGGAAGAGGAGAAGGACCTCGGAGTCCTGGTTGATCACAGGATGACTATGAGTCGCCAATGTGATGTGGCCGTGAAAAAAGCTAATGCGGTCTTGGGATGCATTAGGCGAGGTATTTCTAGTAGAGATAAGGAGGTGTTAGTACCGTTATACAAGGCATTGGTGAGACCTCATTTGGAATACTGTGTGCAGTTCTGGTCTCCCATGTTTAAGAAGGATGAATTCAAACTGGAACAGGTACAAAGAAGGGCCACTAGGATGATCCGAGGAATGGAAAACCTGTCGTATGAAAGGAGACTTGTGACGAACTAGGACTGTTGTTAAGGTTTCCCTGAGTACTGTGTGGGTGCCTCGGTTTCCCCTATGCAGTGCTTGAGTATCTAGGTGGTGGGACAATGTGCATGATTGTTACAAAGCCCTAGAAGGCAGGGGTGGGCAGAGGCCTGGACACAGAGAATGGCCCTGTCTCCTGGCAACAGATGGCCCGGCCCCTCCCCTGCAAAGGTGAGAGATGAAGGTGTTGGAACAAAGGGATCAGGTGACCTCCTGGCCCGGGAAGGAGACAAAGGGGGAGGAGGGGCTGGAGAGTGGCAGTTTGGAGCTGGCCGGAGAAAAGGGGAGAGAGGCAGACAGGGTCTGGCCTCCCTGCCCCGTTTGGAGCTGTGGGGTGAAATGCAGGGAGCCCCAGGCTGGGGTCTAAGCTCCCTGCCCCCGTTTGGAGCTGTGGGGTGAAATGCAGGGAGCCCCAGGCTGGGGTCTAAGCTCCCTGCCCCCCGGAAGGACCCGACTGAGGGGTCCTGGATGTACTGACAAGCTCTGGTTGGACTGTGTTCCTGGCATCGCTAATAAACCTTCTGTTCTACTGGCTGGCTGAGACTCCCAGTGAATCCGGGGAAGAGGGGTGCAGGGCCGGACTCCCCCACACTCCGTGACAACTGGTGGCAGTGGTGGGATGTACTGCACCCCGTGGAAGACGCTTCCTGCAGTAAGTAACTGGGGAGCAGTAGAACGAAGGGGGGCTAACGAGGACCAGGCGTGCTGAAGGCTCACAGAGGAGCGGTTTCGGGGAGCGGAGGAGCTACGCTTAACCCCTGGGAGTGTGTGACCAGCAAGAAGGACTGTGCAATGATGGGGTCCCCCTGGGGGCTGCAGTGAGCAGTCCCAGGGGCGGAGGAGCCTGTGGCTTGGCCCTGGGAGAGAGAAGGATTTTTGCAGTGACAGGGTTCCCCTGGGGGTGCCGTGAGTGGACCCAGGGGCGGAGGAGCTGCGGCTCAACCCTGGCAAAGAGGCGGTGACCTGGAGAAGGGCTGGCACACTTGGGGTTCTTCCTGGAAACCGTGGGGAGCTAAGAGCACACAGGCCTGCGAATCCACAGCAACTTGGCAGCAGTGAAGTGATGGCATATCGCTTTCTCCTTAAAAGAAGCATTGTAACCCTGTGCAAAAAGAGAGGGATACGCATTGGGAAGTTCACTAAAGCCCAGCTAATTGTGCAGCTGGAGGAGGATGACCACTCTAAGGAGCAGATTCCTGACCCCGATGGGGCTACAGCAGGATCTGAGAGCAGCTGGAGCGGTAGCCTGGCATCCCCAAGAATCTGGTCCCCAACCAGACGGGGGTCTTCACGATCGGGTTCCCCAGCAGGGGATCGGAGACGGATGGGACTGGAGCTGAGTCCGAGAGAGCAAGAGGACTGTGAGACAGCGAGAGCCCGAGAAACGGCTACAGGAGAAGCAGCAGCATAAACTGGCGGTGGTGGAACGGAGAGGCATAGGGGACTGGCCAGGGGTAAGTGGGGATAGATCCCGGGGTGCCAGCTCCGCAGGGAACCTCGATCCTAAATTGCTGCCCCTGGTTAAGGAGGGTGGGGGATGTGGAGGCCCACCTCACTGCCTTTGAGCAGGCTGGTGATTGGAACCAGGGAGACCATGCGGAAAAGCCCCGGGATCTAACCCCCTTGCTGGGTCCCAAGGCCATAAACTCCGTCAGCCAGATGGGTGGGATGGTGGACGGATTTCCACTCCTGGCCCTGGACTCAAGCCCTGCGGATCCGCAGTGGGAGCGGAAGGTGATGGTCAATGGAGAGACATTCTTGGGGTAGCGAGATCCCGGGACAGAGAGAACTGTGGTCAGGCCCCGGGTGGTGCACCCCCACCAGATGCTGAGGGGCTGTGTGACCTGGGTGAGGGTCCCAGGGACGGACCCATTCGCCCTGCCTATGGCCCAGATCCCTGTGCAGACCCAGGAGGGGTCGGGCTGGCTGGTTGTTGGGGTTCTCCAGGATATCAGCAGTGAGGTGCTGTTGGGGGGTGACTGTGTATCTTTGGGACAGGATCCAGGCCCAGGCCCTGTAACGGCCGAGGATTTGAATTTGAACTCAGGGAACCAATTGGCTAAGAGGGAAATGGTCAGTGAAAATGCAAATGACCTGGCTGGCAGGGGGGAGGAGCTGCCAGGCCCCGGTTACCTGCCTGCCTATAACCAGACCCCTAGGGCGGGGTGGGACAGAGAGATGCTCCCCACCCCCCTGCACAATGGAGAGGTGGCTCAGGCAATCTGTGATGCAGAGAGCAAAGCAGCAAGCTCGCTGCCTGGCCCCACAGGGACAGCCAGGGCAGCGCTGAGCACGGGGGGAGCGGAGACCCCAGTTGAGTCGGGGGACACACAGGCAGGGCAGGACGGCTGCCAACCAGGCTTGCCTGGTCCAGAGGTGCGGCCGGGAAGTGATTCCACAGCAGGGAGGGAGCCACCAGGGACAGGGCTCAGTGGGGCGGTGACCCCAGGCCTGGCCAGTGAGCTGCAGAGGGATCCTGCCTTGGAGAAGCTAAGGGAACTTGCTGGCCACAGCGCTGCAAACCCCCTTGGGGAAGACTGCAGAGACAGATCCCTGTGGGAGAAGGAATCCCTGTGCCGGGAATGGGCTTCCCAAGGGGAAATCGAACTGTGGGGAATCATGAGGCAGCTGGTGGGGCCCCAGAAGTATCATCACCGGCTATTGTACCTGGCCCGGGGTAAGGGAGAAGATCCCTGGAGGTTCCTGCCCATCAGAGAGGAACCTTTCCAGAAGGTGGCTATGAATAGGGTGGGCCCCCTCAGCAGGGCAACCTGGTCAGGGAAGAAATGCATCCTGGTGGTGATGGATTTCGCCACCCGCTACCCAGAGGTGGTGGCTCTGTCCTCCACCGGGGCAGACGCGCTGCTGACCATCTTCAGCAGAATGGGGGTCCCCAGCGAGGTCTTTACAGACCAGGGATCCGAGGCCATCTCAGCCCGGCTCTGGGGCGTGTGGGAGAAAGGTGGGGTCTGGCCCACCTGGGCCTCTGCATATCACCCTCAGTCCAACGGGCTGGTGGAGAGAGTTCAAGGGACCGTGAGGCCGATGCTGAGGACTTGTATAAATCAGCATCCCCAGGACTGGGACAAGTACCTGCCCCACCGATGGCACAGGGAAGTGCCCCAGGAATCACCAGGGGGCTTCCCTTTCAAGCTGTGGTATGGGAGGAGAGTAAGGGGACCCCTAGAACCGGTAAGGGACGATTGGGAGGAGAAAGGGGAAGACCCCCTGATGGATCTCTCCCCTGAGATGGGAGCCCATCCTCCCATCAGGTGTCCCCCATTCAGAGTAACTGGGAAAAGAGCCCAGAACCTGGAGAGAGAGGCCAAGGACAGGCTGGCTTTAGAGGTGAACCAGTCATTCAACAGCCCAGGGCTGGCCAAGGTGGAGGCGATCAGAGATTGGCCTGTTCCCCAGACCAAGGAACAGGTCCAGGCCTTTAGCAGGATGGCGGGGTACTACCAGAGGTTTGTACCCCCCTTTAGCTCCCTAGCTGCCCCATCACAGAGCTAGGTAAGAAGGGGAAGCCAGACGAGGCAGTCTGGACCGAGCAGGGCCAGAGGGCTCTCTGTGCACTGAAGGAGGCTCTAATCCAGGGGCCGATAAATCGAGTAAACCCAGACCGGGCCAAGCCCTGTACAGTGTTCACCGAAGCCTCAGACACAGGGCTGGGCGTGGTGCTGATGCAGGCCTATGCGAAGCGGGGGAGACACCCCATCGGGTATCTGAGCAAGGAGCTGCTGCCCTGGAGGCAGAACGGTCAGGCCCTAGAGGGGGAATGCCTGGCCATGGGGCAGGCCCTTAAGAAGCAGCAGCCGGATCTATTTGGGTGGCGCTTTACGGTCTATAGTCACCACCTCGCCCCGACGTGGCTGCATCCAGGAAAAGGGGCCGATCCCGAGCGGCTGGTGACACAGACACGTGGTCAGAGAGGGGACCAGATCAAGAGGGAGGCTCTTAACCAAGAGAGCCCGAATTGCAGCCCTCCAGACTGGAGCGCTGGGAAAAGACCTGATCTCAGCTTGAACCCCAGGGGTTTTGGGATGGAAAAAGGGCACGGGCCGCATAAACCTTCCCACATGCGGCCTGCGGGTGCCATCAAGCCCACCCAACCTAAGGGAGCACGTGGAACTGGAACGGCCTGGTGTGACCAGGTTCGAACTTCCCCAGGTCACTGGCTAAAGTGACCCCGCTCAGTTCGGTCTCGAAGGGGGGAGAGATGTGACGAACTAGGACTGTTGTTAAGGTTTCCCTGAGTACTGTGTGGGTGCCTCGGTTTCCCCTATGCAGTGCTTGAGTATCTAGGTGGTGGGACAATGTGCATGATTGTTACAAAGCCCTAGAAGGCAGGGGTGGGCAGAGGCCTGGACACAGAGAATGGCCCTGTCTCCTGGCAACAGATGGCCCGGCCCCTCCCCTGCAAAGGTGAGAGATGAAGGTGTTGGAACAAAGGGATCAGGTGACCTCCTGGCCCGGGAAGGAGACAAAGGGGGAGGAGGGGCTGGAGAGTGGCAGTTTGGAGCTGGCCGGAGAAAAGGGGAGAGAGGCAGACAGGGTCTGGCCTCCCTGCCCCGTTTGGAGCTGTGGGGTGAAATGCAGGGAGCCCCAGGCTGGGGTCTAAGCTCCCTGCCCCCGTTTGGAGCTGTGGGGTGAAATGCAGGGAGCCCCAGGCTGGGGTCTAAGCTCCCTGCCCCCCGGAAGGACCCGACTGAGGGGTCCTGGATGTACTGACAAGCTCTGGTTGGACTGTGTTCCTGGCATCTCTAATAAACCTTCTGTTCTACTGGCTGGCTGAGACTCCCAGTGAATCCGGGGAAGAGGGGTGCAGGGCTGGACTCCCCCACACTCCGTGACAAGACTCAAGGAGCTTGGTTTGTTTACCTTAACCAAAAGAAGGCTGAGGGGAGATATGATTGCTCTCTTTAAATATATCAGAGGGATAAATACCAGGGAGGGAGAGGAATTATTTCAGCTCAGTACCAATGTGGACACAAGAACAAATGGATATAAACTGGCCATCAGGAAGGTTAGACTTGAAATTAGACGAAGGTTTCTAACCATCAGAGGAGTGAAGTTCTGGAACAGCCTTCCAAGGGAAGCAGTGGGGGCAAAAGACCTAACTGGCTTCAAGATTAAGCTAGATACGTTTATGGAGGGGATGGTTTGATGGGATAACATGATCTTAGTCAAAGGTCAATTAATTGCCATCAGTGGTAAATAGGACCAATGGTCAATGATGGGATGTTAGAAGTTACTACAGAGAACTTTTTCCTGGGTGTCTGGCTGGTGAGTCTTGCCCACATGCTCGGGGTTCAGCTGATCGCCATATTTGGGGTCGGGAAGGAATTTTCCTCCAGGGTAGATTGGCAGAGGCCCTGGAGGTTTTTTGCCTTCCTCTGCGGCATGGGGCACGGGTCACTTACTGGAGGATTCTCTGCATCTTGAGGTCTTTAGACCATGATTTGAGGACTTCAAGAGCTGAGACATAGGTGAGAGGATTATTCCAGGAGTGGGTGGGTGAGATTCTGTGGCCTGCATTGTGCAGGAGGTCAGACTAGATGATCATAATGGTCCCTTCTGACCTTAAAGTCTATGAGTCACAGTCAATGAAATTGAAAGGCAGCAAATGTAAAATGAATAAAAAGGTAATATTTTTTCACACCATGCACCTGTGGAACTCATTGCCACAAGATATCATTAAAGCCCAGAGCTAAGCAGGATTCAAAAAATGATTGGACAGTTTCATGGTGTCCACCCCACACAGAATAGGTATATAATTGTTGCACTTTGAGTGAGTTTTGTGGTTCTCTTTTCATTAAGAAGATGTTAAGGGAACTTTGCAGGGAGGGGATGTTTTGGTTGTGTTAATGCTTGCGATTGTTAATCCTTTGGTTGTGTTCCTTGCGACCTGAAGGCGTTAAGGTGGCTAGGTGGGCCAATTAACTGCCCAGGCTGCACCTGCAGGAGAAACCAAGGAGCAGGGATTAATTAGATGTGGCTCAGCTGGATGAAAACAGGAGGGACCTGGATAAAGCTCAGGACCAGAGAGCAGAAAGGGGCTTCAGGGAAATAGTTTGCAGTCACCCCCTGGGTGAAGGGAGGCATGTTTGGCACTACGGAGTGTAGTCTACAGTTATTCCCTGGGAGGAGGGAGTTTGGGCTGGAAAATCCAGAGAGGGGAGAACCAGAAAGGTGGGAAAGGCTCAGGTGAAAAGCAGCAAGGTATAGGATCATGCAGGCTGTGGCTGCTAACTAGAGGGTCCATGAGCTGGAAAACATGGTCTTCTCACAAAGAAAAAAAAAAAAAAAAACATTCTTAGCCAGATTGGGAGCAGCAGAAGAAATTTTCAATACGTTACCGAATACACACATCTGAAATATTACCAAGAATACAGGACCATCACTGCAGCCTGATGTTCCAGAAGGTAACAAATCACCACAGCCACCCAACAAACATTGTTAGCATGTAACAGAATTACATTGCAGGCCACATTCAGCTCTGGGGTAACTCCATTAATATCACTGGAGTTACCCCAGGGATAAACCTGGCCAAGGATTCTCCATGCTCATGAGATATTAACTTTGGCATATCCGTCAAGTTCACCCATTCGTTGTAGTTCTCAATTCATAAGTCAAATGAATGACTATGAAGTTAGCCTGTTCACCTCAGACAGGCTATCCCTCACTGAGCTGTGGCATGCAGAAGTCAGACTGTGTCTAGTAAATATGTCCACTGTCTTCAGCTGTTCCCCAGGGGAGTGAAGTTGCAGACAAGCCCTAAATTAAGATGACTACCATTTTCTTACAGCCTTTGCAGGCTGCCCTAGAAAAGATATCTCCCATTGTGTACAATCAAACTCAATTCAAGGCTCTCTCTTCAGGGAAGAGGGTCACCCTCTTGCTTCTAAGGTTAGGAAACTGTGGAGACACAAGAATACTGACATGACAGATATGATCATCCGCTTTCTGCCATTTTGGTGTACGGCTGTAAAGTGCTTTGACACCTTTCAGTTAAACAAGTTAATAGTTAATAATTGTGTCTCTTTCACCAATTTTCTATGAGTGTCTTAAGGAGAATAAGCAATTCTTTGTCTATATGCCTACCTTCTGCCATTTTTGCATCAAAAATACTTCTAAAAAGGAAGTGACAGAGCCTGTCTAATTATTGGAGGAAGTGATTCTTTCAAAATTGGTAACTCTACACCTGCATGACTTAAGAGCACAAAGTACTTTAGAAAATTCAAGCAGACTCAGATTTATAAATGCCATTCTTTTGTTCTCTAGTCAAATCAGAACAGAACTAGAAGGTTACAAGAGACACATTACAAGGAATATATGGCAGAACCTTCACTATGGTGCCGCTCATACATCACCATAATATAGTCAGGGAATGTGGCTTGTGGCTGGAGATCACCCATTTACCTCACAACAATGAGTGTCAGGATGGTTGGGAGAATGGAGTAATTTCTTGCATGCCAGTTCCTGCTATTGATCATTCAACTGTAGCAGACATTACTTTTATTGTTATTTGCATTGTTCACATTATTATACTTGCCTTTGAACCAATATTTTATGGGATAAACAATGGGAAATCGCCCGGGAAATATCGCTTCACTTACGATTTTTTGTATACTTTTAAGGAGCTGATATAGGGTTTGTCAATAAACAAAATCAGCATTTACTGCCCTATTTTGCAAGGAGCTGAATGTCTTCTAAAATACTGTGATACACTATTCGACCATACGGTTACATTTTGTACATTTTCAGTGTATTAATAATAACGCTCTTAAGTCAACATAGTGCAATAAATACTGATAGTTTGTTTTTTTAGTGGAAAATCTCCTATGCTCTGCAAAACCTGATCCAATGCTCACTGACGTCAATAATGTCTTTTCATTGATTTCAATGGGCATTGGATCAAGCCCTTAATTATTTTCTTCACAGCAATACAGCCCAAATATTAATTAACTGATCAGAAGAGATCCCACAGAGGGTAGAAGATTCAGAACTGAATCAATAGTAATTAACAGTGCCTATGACTTGGTGGCAAAGTTCCTGGCAGAAAGACTTACAGCATATGATGCATGAAATTATTAATCCTCATCAAGTCTGCTAGGCGATAAAACTGCAGAAGATACTGAGATCTGAAGCCAAAGTACTAAGACACTGAGGAAAAAGTCAGAATCTCTCTGGCCCATGTGGAAGCAGGCTATATTACAGTGGAAATCTCATGAGAAAACCCATCCTAGTGAGATTCCTAGCTCAGTTTTGCAGATGGAGGGCCAAATGCCACTCTAACAGATGTAACTGAACACAAAATCTGGTTGCTGTGGTTCAAATGGTTAAGAGATCAAAAGAGACCTTCCAAACAATTTGGAGTTTGCCTGGTCTGACTCCCCATCCCACCCCACTGCACACAGAAAACTGGACAAAGTGGAAGCATGCATTTCCTCCACCTCTAGATTAAGAGAGGAGCTGCCATCCTAGCATAGGTCTGAGGGTGATTAGGACCACATGGATGCCCTTACATTGCTGCATAGGCTACCCAGACCAGGAGTTCAGGTGTGCAGCAGGAAGTGGGCCAGATCCTTAGAGGTATTTAGACTCCTAAGTCCTGTTGTAGTAATTGAGGCCTAGCAGGCTTACTTTAATTGTGAGCCTAACGGATGTAAAGTGGGTAAAGGGTCATGAGTTATCACAATGACCTGTTATATATGATACCACTCCAGGACTATGTTAAGGTTATGACTGGTAAACAAGAAGAATGGGGGACCAGAAATCAATGGACTGAAACTAGTGCTTCAGAGATTAGGCCTAACTGGTGAGCAAAATAATGAGAGGATGGACCATTCCACCCATCACTCTTTTGGGGGCCCTTAAAAAGAGGCATGAGGGAGAAAAGGGATGGAATTTCTATCACTGCTGTGGCACAAGGATTTTTACCTGATACCCCCACCAATGTTCCCTCTAATTTTTGACAGGCCACGTGTGCAAAAAAATTTCTGTGCAAATTTTTGAAGCAGAGTTCAAATTTGTGCGCCATGAGGCAAATGCGCCCAAGCAAGTAAAGTGCTTATACAAGGAGATGTGTGGGTCCCGACGTGATCAACGTTCCATGTTCAAAATGCTGGCGGGGAGGTGTACGATTCATTGCCCTCCTTTCCCTACCTTGCCAGCTAGTAGAATCTGGCTGTGTTGATAGATGGCTGGCGAACAACGTCAAAAGTCGCCTGTAAATAATATTTTGTCCTGGCTCTGATGTAGTATTTAATTTTTTGTGTGCACGGTGTTTCGCCGTGTGCTTGGGGTTTAGGATCTGTGTGCGCATGCACAGTTTAGAGGGAATAGTGACAGACCCTGATACTCCCTTGGGGATTTTTGACCATCATCATTGCACCAGCAAGGACCCTAACCTGACATATGAGAGAGCCTGCTCTGTCTTCTCCTCCTCCATGTGTCTCTTTCTGTCCCCCACTATCTTCTTCCTGTCCTCCAACTCCCTCTCGGCTTTTCACTTGATCCTAAAGTCAACTATCCTGCACAGCAGAAGCACAGTGATCTGAGATAGCACCATCCAACTCGGCTCAGCCTGAGAAGAACCAGTGAAGGAGATGGACCTGACCAGACCAAGTCCCTGACCAGAAAGGCGAGCCAGGATCCACAGCAACAGCTGTCATGGCCGACCTTCCAGCCTAAAGCATCCATCCGTGACTAACCAGCCACCCTGTATCCCAAGGGAAAAAAAATATTTTCCTCATCTTTACTGTCCCCTCTCTTCTCTCCATTCTACGTCTGGTTTTATTTTTTGGGGGGTTTTTTTGGTCAAAAGCAGGAAAGTGACTAGTATTCCCAGCTCAGAATTGAACAACAGAACTAACCCGATCTTCCCCACCACAGACTGTTTGACAATAAGAGACTTTAACCAATATTCATCATCTCTATAAAGAGACTTCAATAGATTTTGATTAAATTTGTTTTGCATGACCACTCAATTTGCATTTCAATGCTTTTTGCCTT
Source organism: Macrochelys suwanniensis (assembly GCA_033296515.1). NCBI lineage: Eukaryota > Metazoa > Chordata > Testudines > Chelydridae > Macrochelys > Macrochelys suwanniensis. Next base: position 17,591,533 of record CM065779.1, on the reverse strand, counting down.
TTTTTCTTCCCTTTGGTGCGTTTCAATCAATACATTTCTAACCTTTAGTATGAATTTCCTGGCATGTTTGCCATGGTACTGAGCATGCTGAGGTCTCTGTATTGCATACCCTCAACCTTGCTTAACACTGTTTAAAACTGGACATCAATGGGTCCTATTAACGCCTTTTACTCTTTGGGACCATTTATTCAATCTAAATTAATACACTGAGTTCAACAGACGTTAGGCACCTAAATACCTCTGAGGATCTGGAATTTTATCAATTTAAGGGCAGGCAATGGGCCAGGGATTCCCAAACTTTTTGTTGGTATGATGCCATTTTAATGAAGTATTTCCTGCCGGGAACCTAGACAGCATGGAGGACGTCCTTTTGAAGAGCAAAATGGCATCCTCCACACAGTGTCACCTCCCAGGCACCGTATGGGTGAGGTCACATCGCATGGAGGATACCATTTTGTAGAGCAAAATGGTGTCTTCTGCACAGTAGGGATCACTGCAACCTCATCTGCTGATGGTGTGACCCCATTTCGGTCACCACTCACAGTCAGGGAACCATTGGAATAGGCACAGCTTTGGCTCTGCTCTCAGCATGCCCACCAGCCCAGCAGAGCCAGGTTCAAGAGATGTTTTCATTTGCTGCTGGTATGGGCCAGCAGCTGATAACTACTATCCATCAGTAACAAAGAAGGAGCAGGGATGATTGTGACACAGTGGCATGTCTGAGGCACAGTGCCTCCTGGAGCTACTCCTGATGAGTAAGGAGTGCTGATGATTATCTGTCCCACAAGGATTCTGCCTAATGTCACAATCTAATGCTAATAAAATTCTGATTTTAGATTGAGGCTAGTTAAGCAAGAAGTATCGGAGGAGTAGCCGTGTTAGTCTGGATCTGTAGAAGTGACAAAGGGTCCTGTGGCACCTTATAGACTAACAGACTTATTGGAGCATAAGCTTTCGTGGGTGAATACCCACTTCTTGAGATGCATGTAGAAGTGCATGCATCTGAAGTGGGTATTCACCCACGAAAGCTTATGCTTCAATACGTCTGTTAGTCTATAAGGTGCCACAGAACTCTTTGTTGAAGGATGGATTTACCTTCTTGCTTAAGTAGTGACAATGTCAGAGGGATCATCTTTACATCTCATTACAGTGCATATGCTCTGTATGGGACTAAGGCCACTTCTGCTCAGGGCCAATATGGCCTCTCAGTTGCACTAGTATAACTCCACTGAAGTCAAATGAGGCTACACTGGTATAACTGGCCTCAGTGTACATTCTTCCAGCCTTGTATTTCTGGAGCTTTATTAAATTAAACTCCAGACAATTTCACTGACACTAATGGAGTGGCACAAGCTCTCTCTATATAATTTGTTTTTTTTACATCCTATGCCACTCCACTAGAATCAGTGGAGTTGTCTGGAGTGTAATTTAGTGCAGAATATGGTCCATTACATCCATCTTTTCCTATAGCCACTAATGCTATACACAGAATCACCCTGCCTACAGGGGCAAAGGGCACCAGATAAGCCTTTTCTTCTCAAACAGAAGCCATGTACAGAGGAACCCGCATGTACGTGGGGGTTACATACTGGAAATAGCAGTGAAGAAGCCTCTGATATGAAGTTCTGAGAGGCCTGTAAGCCAGCGATGTGGGAAGTGGAGAAATGACACATCTGGAGGCAGAAAATCAACTGAAAATCTCCCAGCTAGAAAAAAGCCATTAAGGAATGGCATGCTGAGCATGTTAAGAGCAGCGTAGCTGAAAGCCAGTCAGGAATTATTATTCCGAACTGTGCATCGAAGTGAGAGTGTGATTTAAAAAAAAATACACTGACCAGTTTCTTTATTTTTTGCCATGTGTGTTCAGTTCGGCAACTGCTCTCTCTAAATATTGATTCACCGGGGGTGTTCTCCTTCTGAACAAAGATTAATCAGAAATAAGGAGGAACAGGGACACTTTTGACACAATGAGTCAAATTCTGCTCTCCGTTACATTTGATGGGGAACCCTTTGGAGCAGTGATGGAGTCCCCAGAAAAAGAACGGCTGGAATGCTGAGCAAGGGGAGGCCTCGGGGGTGGGGGGTCAGGAACCAAGGATAGTGGCAGGAAGATAGGAGCAGTAGAGGAGCTGGGGCGGGGGCCTGAGGGGAGCAGCTGGTGACTCTGCAGGGTCCATCCTATTCCCGCCTCCTGGGTGGCCAAAGCTCACTGTGAAGGGGGCGGGGAAGGGAGGAGTAATATGAGGGGAGCTACTGAGACTCTGTGTGGAGGGAAGAGGGGGTGCAGCCAGTTCCATGCTGGGAAGTGTGCGTGTGTGTGGGGGGGTGTCACAGCAGCTCCTACTTGCTCCTCAGTCTGATCCTGGGCCTGCGGCAGCAGCTTCAGCCCCTCTGGGCCCTACTCTCACCTCCATCCCCCAATGCATGCACAGGTTTATGCTGGGGCAGAGCCCCTAGAGTATTTCCATTGTGGGGGCTCTAGCCTCCACTGTGGGTTCCACTGCCCCTGCTGCCTCCCCCCGGCCTGTGTCCAGCTCCTCGTGGGGGGCTCCGCTGTCTGGGTGCCCCACTACCTGGCTCCTGACATCACCCGGCTCTGGATCCACCTTGGGCTGCCAGCGACTCCAACCCCTGTGCTCCCCTGCCCAGTCCCAGCTGTGGCATCCCTGGCTCCCTCCATGCTGACCCATCACTGTGTGCCCCCCAGGCCTGGCACTGGGCTCTGCCGGCCTGGAGGATGCTCTGCAGCAGGGGAGGGGTAGATGTACCAGAACGCCAGGCCAGCTCCTCTAAAAAGTTGTGGAATGGCGTTCCGGAATGTTCCGGCATGACTTGGGCACTGCCTTGGGGTCAGCGCGGCATCGTGCTGCTGCAATAGAGCAGAATGCTCTGTAAAGCGTAGAAGGAGGGGTAACCCCCCTTTCCTCACTGGGGTACTCGGGAGCAGGCAACACTCGCCTGGCCACTGATGCTGTTGACAGTAAAGGAGATCCTGAATATCCCAGTGGTGATACTGGACAGAATGGAATCCTCTATCCACCCCTCTGCTGCAGGCCTCTTACTTATAAAGGAAATTAATCTTGGCAGTGCCTCGACCTGGCTGGGCCTGGACACGCTCACTGGCCTGCCTTGGGAGCCTCCAGGAAGAAACCTGAGCTAATCTCTGCAATGGGTCTAACTCAAAAGCACCAATTATAAACAACATAACCCTAATCTAAGAAGCTATTGGTTGTAACACCCCTTTACTTAATGTAGAGAAACGTGATGTAACAGATTGAGATTAATTAAAATGTCACAGCCGCTTTAAATCAGCGGAGGGCACTTCAACAAGTCAATTAACAAATGCAGTTTACAGCAGTAAATGAAACATAACCAGCTTACATTTACACTGGCCCCCGTTACCCCACCTCTGAGAATGCACTCCTCTGAATGTCAGTTACAAACGCTTGCGTGGGAGAGCTTGAAGATCTTGACAGCACCATGCTGGTCCAGTAAAACAGGGGGCAGAGCAATTCTAATTTGGGATTATTCCTAGTTGCACAATCCCTCTGAAGATGGGAGTTGTTCTAACCAGAGGTCAGTGAAACTGGATTCTGGTGAAGTGATAACACTCCATCTCTTCTCAGACTCAGGCAACCCCCCGACAGTCTCTTCACTGTCCCCAATGGGCCAAAACAAAATGGACACCTTTTATCAAACTCCCCTTCCCACACACACTGTCTTCGTTGGTTCAGATATAATGGAACCCACATGTAATCCAAACGGGTTTTGCAAATGGCCTCCTGCCTCTTCAACTTGTCTCTTATGCTTTCACAGTTTGTAACTGCATATATTTTGCATTGCCCTAAGCTCCCATTGAAGTTCCTGAGCAATTAAAAAGCACTTTTGAATTACAGTGAACCTTTTACAATGGACAATGCCTCACCCACAGAAAAATGAAAAATAGCTACCTTCCTCTGTATACACACACTTCACAGCTGCTCATTATAAGGTAGCACTTTCATCTGTCAGACTAAAGGTACATTTCCACAGCCCTTTCTGTCCAAGGATCTCAATGTGCTTTACAAACACTCATGAATTAAGTTGTACATATTATTATCCTGATTTTACAGATGAACTGAGACAGAGAATATTGAGTTCAGCGTCACCGATGAAGTTCACGGCAAAACTGGGAACAAAACCCAGATCTCCTGACCACTAAGACCACAAACCATCTGTGACAGGGTTCACTCACCGCTGTGGCGCCTCCTTCTGGCTATCCTGGGGATTAGCTCTGTTCGCCAGTGCACCCTCCTCTGGTGGTGCCTTGCCGCCTTCACTTTCATTTCAGGACCTGCGCCACTCCCAGGATTGTGGCATCCTCTTCAGTGACATGGCCCTCTGGCTGTGCCACACTGTGTCCCCCACCTTCTGGGGGACCTGCAATCTTTGTCTAGCCACTTCCCTCAGTGGCAACTGCAGTCCCTTGTCCCGAGGCCACTTCCCATGCAGCTCCAGCACCCTCTTCTGCCCTTACCTCGGGGCCTCAGCCTGCAGACCCTAGTAGCCAGCCAGGAGCTCTCTCGAACTCCCCCGGTCCCTGATTGCAGTACTGCTTTGTCTCAGGTGCTGGTGTTCCTGCCAGGAGCCTAGTCATCTCTCCTCAAGCTTCAGTCAGCTACTGCCCTCTGCTCTGCCCTGCAGCCCTTCTTATATGAGCCTGCCGGGCCATGATAGGTGCTGAGAGGAGCAGCCATTCTAATTGGCTGCCTCCAGCACAGCCTCCCTAAGGCTGCTTTTAGCCCCTTTTCTGCCAGTGAGGGTCAGCCTCCCCACCACACCATCCTTCCTCCAAATGGTAGGAAAGAGGAGGAACCAGGTAGCACATGTTTTAGAAAGGGGGATCAAACTTAGCAGTGGGAGGACTTCAGGGAGAATACCAGTATGTCATTGATCATCCCTGCAGCCACAGATGAGTGCCGAAGGGCACTTTTAAAAGTTTCCTCAGGTAAGGCTAAATTGGGGCTTTCAACCACAGCTCAAGTGGGAACACCTACATTGCTACTTTTAGCCCCTTTGCGTGAGCCCAAGTCAGTTGACCCAGGCTCTGAGACTCACGCCCACATTATTTTATATATTTTTTTTTTGTCGTGCAGACTTACTCCCAGTCTCTCCATTCCCTATCTCTAAAATGGAGATAACGACACTCTTTCTCCCATCCTTAGTCTCTCTTGTCTATTTAGACTGTGAGCTCTTTGAGGCAGAGGTGCTCTCTGGATCCAGGTGTGTATACAGTTCTCAGCACAACAGAGCTCCAATCTCAACTGAGGTCTCTCAACTTTACTATAAAAAATAAGGACCAAATGGGCATGAACTGAAGTACCCTCTCACTGCCAGGGTGTGGTTCTGGCAGGTCAAAGTGGAGGCAGATTATTGGGGCAATATGGGGAAACTTTTCTCTCTCCCCCGCCTCCCTTGCTGTAGGATTACTTTTCCATGGATAAGCAGAGGACTTCTGCTTCCAGAGCTACCGGCACAACTTCCTCCCAAGTACTTCAAACAAATTCATTTCAAAAGACGAAACGAACATGCCTACATCAATACAATTTGTAATGAGCATGTTTCCTTACCCGGAATCAGATAAATCTACTTTCTGTACTATTTTGTGTTACTTTCCTCACAAACGTTGCAGGCATAAATCTTCTCTGTGAAAGGGCCAAAAAAAAGTGAAATCTAGTTTAAAATCGGTATTTAAGGACTCTATTCTTTTGCTTTTAACTGCCTGCAGGATCTAATCTCTGGGAGATCCTATTTAATATTTTGACATTTAGTATTTTAAATGCAAGAGAATTTATGTTCAGCTTCTCTTTCAAATTGATTGATATGCTTTTGTATTTTCCTAATGATATTGCCCATTAGATCATCTGATTCGGGAAAACATGAATTAGCTTCCTTGGATTTTAGATGAGTTATAGTGACAGCTCGATTCACTCAACAGAAATCTATTGCCATACATTGTTTTCAACAGCAAATAATAAATTATGTGGAATTTCAGTACTAGTATCTAGCTGGTGTCTTTCTGGACCTGAAGGGATGCTGGAGGAGGCAGGTAATAAAAGGATTTAATATAATATAAATGGAGATATGCCTAGAACTGGAAAGACCTTGAAAGGTCATTGAGTCCAGTCCCCTGCCTTCACTAGCAGGACCAAGTACTGTCCCCTGACAGATTTTTGCCCCAGATCCCTAAGTGGCCCCCTCAAGGATTGAATTCACAACCCTGGGTTTAGCATGCCAATGCTCAAACCACTGAGCTATCCCTCCCCCTGACCCTTCCATTGCAGAAAGAGAAACCACCACTTCTCTCAAGACTTACTAACTGAAGTATAGGTTGCCAACCCTCCAGGATTGCCCTGGAGTCACCAGGCAGTAAAGATTAATATTTAATTAAAGATTATGTCATGTGACAAAACCTCCAGGAATATATCCAACCAAAATCAGCAACCCTACTAGAGTGACTTAAGATTCTGTCACAGTTACTGGGCTAAATGCACCTCTGACCTCCTTGTCTCTCTGTGCACACTCCCTCTATGGTATGAGACCTTGAACTGTCACCCATATCTTGTGGCAGAATCATGTGTTTCTCTCAGTCTCAGGCTGGACCATGTGTTGCTGACCCTATCAACTGTGATTACCTTAGCTGGTCTCACTTAGGCTCAGAGCCTGCAGTCCTGTTCCCTATAGGGCAATGACAGTGGTAACCAGTGACCAAACAGCCTCCTGAAATCAAACTACTATTTATGTAGAACAAAAGCATTTGTTCTAAAATAACATTTTAGAGAAAAAGCATTTAACAGAAAACAGATCTTAAAAACAATGAAACAGACTATACACGTATCTAGCTTTTCCCTAAGACTAACTAAGGAGATAGCCGAGCCATTATCTTTGAAAAGTCATGGAAGATGGGAGAGAATCTATAGGACTGGAAAAGGGCAACTATAGTGCCCATCTATAAAAAGGGACATAAGGACAACTTGAGGAATTACAGACCAGTCAGCTTAACTTCAATACCCGTAAAGATAATGGAGCAAATAAATAAGCTATCGATTTGCAGACCCCTAGAAGATAATAAGTTGATAAGTAACAGCATGGATTTGTGAAGAACAAAGTGTGTCAAACCAACCTAGTAGCTTTCTTTGACAGGGTAATAAGCCTTGTGGATGGGGGAAGTGGTGTATGTGATATATTTTGACTTTAGTAAGGCTTTTGATACTGTCTCGCATGATCTTCTCATAAACAAACCAGGGAAATGCAACCTAGATGGAACTACTATAAGGTGGGTGCATAACTAGTTGGATAACCATTCCCAGAGAGTAATTATCAGTGGTTCATAGTCAAGCTGGAAGGGAATATTAGTGGGGTCCTGCAGGGATCAGTTCTGAGTCCGGTTCTGTTCAATATCTTCATCAGTGATTAAGATAATGATATAGAGAGTACACTTATAAAGTCTGAGGATGATACCAAGCTGGGAGGGGTTGCAAGTGCTTTGAAGGATAGGATTAAAACTCAAAATGATCTGCACAAACTGGTCTGAAGTAAATAGGATGAAATTCAATAAGGACAAATACAAAGTGCTCCACTTAGAAAGGAACAATAAGTTGCACACATACAAAATGGGAAATGACTGCCTAGGTAGGAGTACTGCAGAAAGGGGTCTGAGGGTCATAGTGGATCACTAAGTTAACAGTGTAACACTGTTGCAAAGAAGCAAACATTCTGGGATGTATTAGCAGGAGCATTGTAAGCAAGACACGAGAAATAATTCTTCCACTCTACTCTACACTGATTAGGCCTTAACTGGAGTAGTGTGTCCATTTCTGGATGCCACATATCAGGAAAGATGTGGACAAATTGGAGAAAGCCCAGAGAGGTGCAACAAAAATTATTAAAGGTCTAGAAAATATGGTCTATGAGAGAAGATTGAAAAAATTGATTTTTTTAGTCTGGAGAAGAGAATACCGAGAGGGGACATAACAGTTTTCAAGTACATAAAAGGTTGTTACAAGGAGGAGGGAGAAAAAAATATTCTCCTTAACCTCTGAGGATAGGACAAGAAGTAATGGGCTTAAATTGCAGCAAGGGCAGTTTAGGTTGGACATTAGGAAAAACTTCTTGTCAGGGGGGAGGGATAGCTCAGTGGTTTGAGCATTGGCCTGCTAAACCCAGGGTTGTGAGTTCAATCCTTGAGGGGGCCATTTGGGGATCTGGGGCAAAAATTGGGGATTGGTCCTGCTTTGAGCAGGGGGTTGGACTAGATGACCTACTAAGGTCCCTTCCAACCCTGATATTCTATGATTCTAGGGTGGTTAAGCACTGGAATAAATTGCCTAGGGAGGTTGTGGAATCTCCATCATTGGAGGTTTTTAAGAGCAGGTGAGACACACCTGTCAGGAATGGTCTAGATAATCCTTAGTCCTGCCATTAGTGCAGGGGACTGGACTAGAAGACCTCTCTAGGTCCCTTCCAGTCCTACAATTCTATGATTCCCTGGATCTGGGAAGGCCCCTTAGTCTCCCTCTCTGGGTCAGCCTGTCTCCCTAGATAGCTTCTGATAAGTGAGTCCTCTTCATCCTGTCAGAAATAATGTAATTCTTTAGTCTTATTTTGATCTCTAGCCTCCCACCCTGGCAAAACAACTTTTTCAACTTGCTGAAGAGATGGGGGCTAACAGCTTGCCTCATTGTCTTCCATTTGTGTGCATGAGGCGCCTTATCTAGATCTATGGAGCGTGGTTTTCCTGTTTGCTCTCCCATAGCTCCATATTAAGTTAGATCAGTACATTCATACAGAAAATTCTAATACCATCTATAGTTGTATATCAATCTCATCTCACTGCCCAGGTCACTTACAATATTCATACCATTGTTACATATCGTTATTAATAAATTAATACATAGCAGCTCCGTGATTTCAGAGCTTCCACTCATTGGGTGCTTAGAAAAACTAACCAACCCTAATTATACAAAATGAAGAAAAGAGAATTGGCTGGTCCTAAATAAGAGTAACAAGGCACTGAAGAGAGATCTGTTCTTAAGATAACTATTAGGGGAGGGAATGGGCCTGTTTAACCTCCAGTGAAGGGGGTGGGAAGCTTCCCCAAGGGGGTCCTTGCATAGGAATGACAATGGCTACTTCTTAAAGAAATGGGAAGGGCAAAAAGAAAACCAGGGTTATCTAATTGTGTGGAACAAATGAACAGTGAAGGTGTCACGGGGCCAGTATTCCCGTCACCCTGGGATGGGTTACGTGCATGGCTGCCCCGCGGTTAAGTCAATATGGTTCCGCTCAGTCATCGGGCTATGTAGTCCAATGGCCATAGTCAACAGGACTCCCCTTGTCGGCCGGGAAGCGTGGCCCAATGGCCGGAGTCGATAGGGCTTCCCTTAACTGCAGGGGAGCGTGGCCCAAAGACCGCAGTCAATACAATCACCTTCAACTATAGGTTAGTGTTGCCTAGTGTCCAGAGTCAATACAATCACCATTGGAGGCAGGGTAGTGTGACCCAACGGCTGGAGTCAATGCCCAGGAGGGTCGAAGGGGCGTGGCATCGGCTGCTAAGAGCACTGCTTTAACCCCTTCTGCTCCAGTGTGGGGCCAGTCCACCCCGTCACAGAAGGGATGAGGTCAAAGTGTTTAATAAGAGAATGTTACTGAAGGACACCAAACAGAGGACCCATGCCAACCCCAAGATGAGATCAAGGGAGCCAGTGGATATCACCCAGTGACACTCCGTCTGGATGCGCATACGAATCAGGACACAAAGAAAACAGCCCCATAGTCTCAGAGAATCTCCCTGTGATGAAGCGTCTTTCTTATGGACTTACAGATGGCCAGCGTAACTAACAGTAGAAGGAGGCTCATGAGGAGGTCTAGTGTTAATAGGGCCTTGGACAGCATAACCAAAGAAAGAGGTGAAGAGGAAAGTGCTGCCAGAACTCATGCAACAGGTTTTATACGAGGAAAAATTGGAGCTACAATTTGCAGAGAAATTTTTTCCTTCCCAAATCAGGACAAAAAGTCAAAAGCTTGAAAATATTTGGTTAGGGTCAATCAAAATGCTCTCTTTAAATTTTAACCCTTTTTTCTTTTTAAAATCTCTTTTTGATCAAAATTAAGTTACATTTCAAAACAAAACGTCATTTTGAACCAAAAGAACAAAATAGTTTGTATAAAAAAAAAATGCCAAAGTGGGACATTTCAACAATGTTGAAAAACATTTTCCCCCACGGTGTTTTAGGTAGACAGGAAATAGCACCAAACATTGCCTAGCAATGACCAAAACTACCTGATATTTATCTTGATCAGCTATTTCCCAATAGTATTCTGGAAAAACGTTGAAACATTCCATCTGTTTTACTGAAGCAGTAGTTACAATTCTATGTACATCAATCCCTTTCTAAACTCGGACACACCGGCAACTGTAATAGAATGTGGTAGAACACAAGATCAGGTTTTCCCAGCATGTCTTCCAATCCATGTAACTTTGCTAACATTAGTTGGTTTATTGAGTGTCCGAACAGACAATTGTGATCTGGGGGGAGGGATAGCTCAGTGGTTTGAGCATTGACCTGCTAAACCCAGAGTTGTGAGTTCAATCCTTGAGGGGGCCACTTAGGGATCTGGGGCAAAAATTGGGGATTGGTCCTGCTTTGAGCAGGGGGTTGGACTAGATGACCTCTTAAGGTCCCTTCCAACCCTGAGATTCTATGATTCTATGATATTCTATGATCTCTACGACATGCTCCCACAGGGCATTAAGAACGCCCCTTATATCTGCGTGTGAGGCAGTGCACAGGACTGAGTTCCTGCTTACTCCAACCCTGGAGCAGATGGGCAGAGAGGCACAAGCAAGGAGAAGAAACTCAAGGGAGATTCTCACCCCTGCTCTGGCCCCTTTATGATGGTAAAAGGGTCTGATTCTGGCATAGGAACTGTACAAGACAGTGGGTAAAGCAGCTTTCCGAGGATTCCCTCACCAGGCCTATTGTAGGAGCTGAGCAGTGGAGTGTCTGGAGCATGACTGAGGGAGGATGGGGCATAGAATCATAGAAATGTCAGGTTGGAAGAGACCTCAGGAAGTCATCAAGTCCAGTCCCCTGTGCTGAGCCAGGACCAACTAACCCTAGACCACCTCTGATGGGGGTTTGTCCAATCTGTTTTTAAAAACTCCCAGTGATGGGCTTCCACAGCCTCCCTTGGAAGTCTGTTTCAGAGCGTAACTATCTTTATAGTTAGAAAGTTTTTCCTACCATCTAACCTAAATTTCTCTTGCCACAGATTAAGACTATTATTTTTTGTCCTGCCTCCAGTGGACATGGAGAACAACTGATCACAGTCCTCTTTATAACAGCCCCTAACATATTTGAAGACTGTTACCAGGTCCCCCTTCAGTCTTCTTTTGTCAAGACTAAACATACCCAGTTTTTTTAACCTTTCCTCACAGGTCAGGTTTTCTAAACCTTTTATCATTTTTGTTGCTCTGCTCTGGATGCTCTGATATTTTTCCTAAAGTGTGGCACCCAGAATTGAAGACCGTACTCTAGCTGAGGCCTCACCAGTACCCAGCAGAGCAGGACAATTACTTCCTGTGTCTTACAGATGACACTCGCGTTAATATCATTCTGGGCTGTACTAACCTTTTTCACAGCTGCATCGTATTGTTGACTCATTCATTTGTGATCCACTATAACCCCCAGATCCTTTTCAGCAGTACTTCCACCCAGCCAATTATTCCCCATTTTGTAGTTGTGCAACTGATTTTTCCTTCCTAAGTGGCGTACTTTGCACTTGTCTTTAATGACTTTCATCTTGTTGCATTCAGACCAAATCTCCAATTTGTCATGGTCATTTTGAATTCTACTCCTGTCCTCCAAAGTGCTAGTCTCCCTACCCAGTTTGGCATCCTTTGCCAATTTTATACACATTCTCCCTCCAGCTTGAGCGCTACCAAAACTCTGCAGAGAAGCTGCAGTAACTTGGGCCCTGCAACCGAGCTGTCCGAATTTGACTTCTGTCCTGACTGAACAGATAACTAAACAAGATGGGATATACTGTACTTCCCTTTCCCTGTTTGTTAACTATAACTGATTTGGGAATTCACTCATTTCAGATGTACATCAGTCAACAAAAAGGACCTCATATTCTTCAGGTATATTTTCTAGCTAAGGTTCCTAACCCCTCATTTTGGAGTCCTTGTTGCCCATGCTAACTCAGTATTTAGCTTTATAATCAGTTATCTCTATAAACAAATCCATTGAAATACCTGGAACATGTCATTGTCCGCTTCATAAGACGACAAACATTACTACTACATCTATCTCAAGGCAAGTGTACACTACAGTGCTACATTGGCACAGCTGCACCAATGAGAGCGCTTTCCCATCAGCATAATTACTCCACCTCAGTGAGAAGCATAAGCTATGTCAGCAGAAGAGTGGCTCCCACCAACAAAGTGCCAATGTGGACAGTGTAAAACTAGTGTTGCTCAGGGGAGAGGAGGCTTTTTCACACCACTGAGCGACATAAGTTAGATGGACTTAAGCAGTAGTGTAGACATCCCCACAGTTTTCCAGGTTTGTTTAAAGTGTAGACTAATCAGGACACTATCATTTTGGAAGATGCTAAGATCTCACGATAATGGATACTGTACACAAATCTAGGCAGACACACAGAAAGTCTGGAACCAGTAGACTAGCAGATTTTTTGAAGTATCATGGACAAATGAATAAATTGTTACATATACCTGATTTCTTCTCTCTTTTACTGCATATGATCGCCGCCATCAAGTGGGTTGTCTGTCTTGACACGTCACTGCGCTACCCTACGTCTAACCCGAATCCCATTTATGATACCTCATGAGAGGGTTAGAAGTTCTTAATGGAAATATTTAAATTTCTTATGAAAATGGCAAAAACCAGAATCTTGTCATAATAAATCAATACTTTGCTTCCATAACCTCAGTGAAACCCACTGGCCCAATACCAAGGACTACCTTAGATTGGTACCACAGCATCCTTTACAGCTGCTTATATCTATTTTATGGTTATTTTCAGGGTTCCCTCCCCACTCTGAGCTCTAGGGTACAGATGTGGGGACCAGCATGAAATCCCCCTAAGCTTTTTTCTACCAGCTTAGGTTAAAAAACTTCCCCAAGGCACAAATCCTTTGTCCTTGGATGGTACGCTGCCACCACCAAGTGATTTAACAAAGAAACAGGGAAAAGACCACCTGAAGTTCCTCTTCCCCCAAAATATTTCCCCTGAGCCCTTACACCCCCTTTCCTGGGGAGGCTTGAGAATAAATATCCTAACCAATGGGTTACAAAGTGATCAAAGGCACAAACCCCTGGGTCTTAGAACAATGGAAAAATCAGTCAGGTTCTTAAAAGAAGGATTTTATTAAAAAGAAAAAAGGTAAACTAATCTCTGTAAAGTCAGGATGGAAAATAATTTTACAGAGTACTCAGATTCAAAACACAGAGGACTCCCCTCTAGGCAAACCTTTAAAGTTACAGAAAATAGGAATAAACGTCCCTCTTAGCACAGGGAAAATTCACAAGCAAAAACAAAAGGCAATCTAATATGCCTTTTACTCACAATTTGTAACATGAAAGACTTTTAGGATGGTTGATAGGAGAAGGAGTTTTCTGACCTGATGTTTCTCTGCTTCCCCAGAGAACACACAAACAAAGCCTCCCCCCACCCACCCAAGATTTGAAAGTATCTTCTTTCCCCATTAGTCCTGTTGGTCAGGTGTCCCCCCCCCCCGTCCCGAGGTTGTTTGAGCTTCTTAATCCTTTACAGGTAAGGAGGAATTCTAGGCTACCCTTAACTGTATGGTCATGACAGTTATTCATTATTATTAGTTACAGCAACATAAACTAGCAATAGAATAGCTCTAGAAGGTTTCTCACAGCCCTGTTGATTAATTCTGCTGCAATATGTGCCATGGGATCTTTAATGGCAAGCGGTCAGAGACTCCACATCTTAGCCTATGTGAAAGACAGCACTTCATTGCTATTATCGTTATTTGTTTTACAGCAGTGCTTAGCCATAATCATCCAGGACTCATGTCCCCAGGGACAGACAGGGAGTTCAAAGACAGTCTCTGCCCCAAACAGCTTGCAATCTCCGGTTTCCTCTGGGCATAAAACATACCAAAGTGGGGAGAGGGACAAGGTTACAGTAAAATGAGATGTTTTACATAGTAAGCTGTAGTTTCAGCTCACCTGCCTAGCTAATGTCAGGCCCCTTTGCATCCACATTGGTTCAATGATTCACTAAGGACTCAGAGTGCCATCTACTGAATCACTAGTATCACATCCCACAGTGCCTCAGTTTCCCTTGGGGATGGTCTCTCATCCAAACACTAACCAGTCCCATACCCCACTGACTTTTGAAATCTTAACATCATCCTAGACTGAGGTAACAAGTATTGGCCAGGAGTGTGTGTAACATTCCAGAATGGGTCATGGATCCCACCAGGTTTGGACCATTGGAGCTACAGAACGACACAGCAGTGATGAGGAGTCAGCTCGAAAGAGTCAAGTGGAAGCTTCTCATTTGAAAAACTCACCCACAAAGTAACATTTCTAATATGAAAAAAGTCATGACTTAATAAAAAGATACTGAAAAGTTTGTGACAGACAAGCAGAAACTGCTGTCACATTTTGACACCTGAACTTTTTCCATGACTATACAGGATAAACATTCAATTTCAGGATCATTCAATACTGAGAAAACCTATACATTCTTGCTCTGGTTTTTAGACAACTGGTCTGCTAAACAAGCACATTTCCAATTTCCAGAAGGTTTAATAACTACTATCTGCATGGCCTATCTGGCTCACTGACTAATGTTTTATCATCTACAATTAGACGTACTGCAGACAGTGCAGAAAATGCCCAGATATGGTCTGTAATTTTCTCTAGCTACAAGAATCATCTTGCCATTTCCCTAATTATAATAAAATACTTTAGAGAGTCTTTTAATCCTGTCACACTGGTGCTGCAATTTAGCATTCTTGAAAATGAAACAGACAGCAAAGATGTACAGGATTTTCACCTACTAAAGGAAATAAAAGTAAATTGGGACAACAGCAACTGCTCTTGTGACAGCAGTGTGTTTTCACAGCTAATCTAGCGGTCACGGTAATGTTATATAAATCTCTGATGCAGCTTATGATATAAGTTTCCATGGCACAGTGTGCGTCGGCAATAGTTCTGCACACTTCCGTGAACGTGTATTCTTCTCTTTTACCTTGAGCTGTGCAATTGCCAAAAAGAGGGGGATGAATATCAGAATGGCTAGTTTCTTTGCTGTCTCATCTTTATTTAGCAAGTCAGGCTTGCAAGGTGCTCCAGGTAGGTAGACCTGTGTACCCACACAGACATGAACCGAAGTCAGTGGGACTTCATGAGAGTGAAAGTTCTTTGCATGGAGCAGCTTGGGTGACTGAGACTTTAGACTGTACAGTCTTTGGGATGGGTACAGCGTCTCTGTGCTGCAAAAGGAAACTGATTTGCCTTATTTAGCTGTATTTGTTAGGAATTCCTACAGCGTTCTTCACTGAGGAATCGCCACAGCCGGGGCTGGGCGAAGTGGCCCGAGCCACCCAAGGGCTGCGGCAGGACGCCCAGGAGCAGCAGCAGGGCCAGAGAGGGGACCGGTGCCCGGGGTGCTGCTGTGCGGGACCTGCGTCCCACTCTCTGGGGCTCCGCTCCCTCTGAGGCTGCCCTGCCCCGGCCCCTTAGCCCCGTGCCAGAGCGGTCCCCCTAGCTCTGCCCTCCCGGGTCCCGGACAGTCCTGGAGGCAGGAGCCCCGTCTGGAGGGACCCTGTGCTGAGGCGTAGCCCAGGAGCCCCGCTGCTTACCCTGACCCTGCCAGCGCCGGACTGGCTGGAGGTGAGGGCGGAGTGGGTGGAGTCAGCACTGGTGGGGGCGAGCCCAGGGCTGGGGCGGCAGTGGGTGCAGGTGTGGGGGGGGGGGGGGAAGAGCCCAGCGCTGGGGTGGCAGGGGGTGCGGAGGGTGCCCAGGGCTGGGGTGGAGAGCAGCCAAAAATGTTTTTGCTTGGGGCAGCAAAAAACCTAGAGCCGGCCCTGACTACAGCACATTGGAATATACCTGAATCAAAGTCTCAGAGACACAGGCTGGGCGGAAGGTGATCAGATTTAAATAAAGCAACTGGGAATATCAATGAGAGTGGCTAAAATGCGCTTGGTACTTTACAAGACAGAGAGAAGTGCTCACCGCCCCAAAAGCTCCTTCTTTCCTCTGAGACAGGATGCAAGAAGAGGGACTAACAATTAGTGGGCAAATGATGGGGGTGAAGGAGGACAAGGGTTACAGGAATAAAATCATGGGGTTATTCCTTTATGGCATTTATTCAGGAAATGTAAGCGGGTTTGACTCACCTGGCGGCACCTCCTGCTGGTCACTCCAGGGAATTAGCTCGGCCAGCCTCAGGAGCGCCCTCTTCAGGCCGGTGATCTGCCTTACCGCTCTGGCCCCGTGTCCTTCCCAGGACCCCGGTGTCCCGTTCTCTGGGGTGCTGCTGCCTGGCAATATCCCCACAGCCTTAATCTCAGCCTTAATCCCCCTCCCAGGGGAACCCCCACTCACTATCCCCACTTCACCTCAGTGTACAGCAGGGGTCTCAAACTCAAATTACCACGAGAGCCACATAAGGACTAGTGCATTGGCCCGAGGGCCGCATCACTGACCCCGCCCCCTCACTGCCCCTGCCCCCACTCCACCCCTTCCATTAGGCCCTGCCCCTTCTCTGCCTCCTCCCCCCTCCCTCCCAGAAACCATGAAGCCGCCAGACAGCTGTTCTGGTGGCGGAACTTCAGAACGTAACGGGGGGGGGGTGCTTCTCCGCAGCCCGCTGGGCTCCCCGCGCCCCCCACGTTCTGAAGTTCCGCTGCCAGAACAGCTGTCTGGCGGCTTCGCGGTTTCTGGGAGGAGCGGGAAGTGCGCACACAGGGGAGGGGGGGCGGATCTCCGCCACTTCTCCCCCATCCTCCCCTGTGTGCGCGCTTCCCGCTCCTCCCCACTCCCTCCCAGAAACTGCGAAGCCGCCAGACAGCTGTTCTGGTGGCGGAACTTCAGAACGTAACTCGGGGCGGGGGGGCCCACGGGGAACCCGGCGGGCCGCAGGGAAGCGCTCTGCGGGCCGCATGTGGCCTGCGTGTTTGAGACCCCTGGTGTACAGCTACTGCCAGTCCCCATCTAGCCCCATGCACTGGGGCAGACTGCAGTGTAAGCCACTCATCATCGGCAAAGGGGGTTTGGACCTGCTGCCTCCGCCTACCCGTGGGTTGCCCCTGCAACCCCAGTGCCTATTCTGGCCTTACCAGGCCTGCAGCCTGGGGTTTTCCTAGGCTGCAGTGCCCCAGCTCCCTTAGCCTTTCCCCAGCCCTGCTCCACTTCAGGTATCCTGCTTAGCCCTTGCAGCCAGGCTCTTCTACAGGCAAAGGAAGACTCTCTCTGAGCTCCTCACTAGCAGCCCTTTTATAAGTGTAACCCCTTTGGGGTTTAGAGCCAGCTATGGCCTGATTGGGGCGTGGCCCAGTTGCAGAGGCTTCCCCAATCAGCCTGCTCCCAGCCTCAGCCCTCTCCCAGGGCTGTTTTAAGCCCCTCAGGGCAGGAGCGGGGGCCACTGGACGATCCAAGTGCTACAGGAGAAACTAAATGAATTCTTTTCATTGGTCGTCACTGCAGAGAATGTGAGGGAGAGAGTCCCACACCTGAGCCATTCTTTTTAGGTGGCAAATTGGAGGAACTGTCCCAGATTGAGGTGTCAGAGGCGGTATTGGAACAAATTAATAAATTAAACAGTAATAAGACACCAGGACCAGATGGTATTCACCCAGGAGTTCTGCAGTTTAATATAGGAGTTCCTTCAGAACTACTAACTGTGGCATATAACTTATTGCTTAAATCAGCCTCTGTACCAGATGACTGGAGGAGAGCTAACACAATGCCTGATTTAAAAAAGGCTCCAGGCGTGATCCTGGCAATTACAGGCCGGTAAACCTGATTTCAGTACCAGGCAAATTGGTTGAAACTGTAGTAAAGATCAGAATGATCCGATACAAACCTGTATGCAATATGTTGGAGAAGAGTCAAACCGGCTTTTGTAAGGGGAAATCATGCCTCCCCAATGTCTATTAGATTTCTTTAAGGGTGAGTGATGGGGTGTTCACTCCACACTAACTTGGAAAGGGTTAATCGCCTGAGAAGGGGCCAGTTAACCATATAGACCACATCTGAGGAGAATTAGGTGGCCTAAGCAGTCCTTGACTGATGCTGGACCCAGCTCAGAAGGAACAGGCAGGGCTAGTATAAAAGGCAGGAAATTGTCAGCAGAAAGGGGCTGCAATGAGGAAGCCTGCAATCACTGTCTGTGCATTAGAGAGGGCAAGGAGGAAACCCAGGGAGGAAGAGGAGAAACCCTGGGGATTTAGGCCCTGAAGGAAGGGGTTGTTACCCAGAAGGGTAGTGAAGAGGAAGCTTGAGAGAGGCAGAGTAGGAAAAGGCTCAGGGAAACAGCAGCAAGGTGGGAAGTTGCAGACCTTGGCCCTGATTAGAGGGTTCCTGAGTTGGAACCCAGAGTAGAGGGCAGGCCTGGGTCCCACTACCAGCCACTGGGGAAGTGGCACAGGTCTGAGCCATGAACTGGGAGAGTGCCTGAGATAGTTTGTATGGAGAGACTTTGATACATTCTGGGGGACCAAGCCACAAAGAGGAAGAAACCAAGCCACGAAGACCAAGTGCACGGAGCGCCAGTGAGTGAGTGGGGCCGTGGCAAGAGCAGAGTTTTGGAAGGAGGCGTTGGACCTGGAAGGAACTAATCCCCAGAGCAGCCAGGAGGAGGAGCCCTAGTGGTGAATCTACCCCATTACGGGTGCCAGCAATGTGGACAGGGTATTAATAATAACGTAGACAAGGGCTTGGACTTTCAGAAAGCTTTTAACAAGGTCCCTCACCAAAGGCTCTTAAGCAAACTAAGCAGTCATGGGGTAAGAGGGAAGGCTCCCCTCATGGCTCAGTAACTGGAAAAGAAATGAGGGGAAAAAAGGGTAGGAATAAACGGCCAGTCTTCACAATGGAGAGAGGTAAACAGCAGGATACCCCCAAAGATCTGTACTGGGACCTGTGCTATTCAACATTAATAAATAATCAGGAAAAAGAGGTGACCAGCAAGGTGGCAAAGTTAGCAGCTGATACTAAATTACTCAAGTCATTTAAATCCAAAGCAGACTGCAAAGGGATGTCGCAAAACTGGGTGACTGGATAACAAAATAGCAGATGAAATTCAATATTGAGAAATGCAAAGTAACACATTAGAAAACATAATCCCAACGATACCTATAAAACGATGTGGTCTAAATTAGCTGTTACCACTAAAGAAAGGGATCTTGGAGTCATTGTGGATAGTTCTCTGGAAACATCTGTTCAGTGTGCAGCGGCAGTCAAAAAAGCAAACGGAATGTTAGGAACCATTAGAAACAGAATGGAAAATATAATGCCAGAATATACATCCATGGTACACCCATGCCGTGAATACTGTGTGCAGTTCTGGTCACTCCATAAAAAAGATACATTAGAATTGGAAAAAGTATAGAGAAGGGCAAGAAAAGTGTTTAGGGGTATGGAACAGCTTCCATATCAGGAGAGATTAAAAAGACTGGGACTGTTGATCTTAGAAATGAGACCACTAAGGGGGGATATAACAGATCTATAAAATCAATTTTTCCTTAAAAATAAAAAAAAATTCTGCCAAGCCTACTGGTAGCTATTTCTTTGATGTTATTTGCAAAGAGGGAATCAAATAGCAAGAAATGCTTTTTTGCTCACAGCATCAAAATCACTCTTGTAGCTTGCACTCCTGACCCCAAAATAACTTCCCAGGTTTCTTTCAGGGTCAGCCGCCATACTTTCAGCTGGTCTGTGATGGGTCCGGTATCGCAGCGCCCCTTCGTGGCAGGGGTGGCTGAGGTGTCAGGGCCTCACCACTCAAGTCCCCACACCCATCCCTTTAAGGGCATCCTGTTGTGGCCTAATGGCCGGTTTCCCCTTGCTCGCCCCTTGGTCGGGATAGCGGGCCCTAATGGCCAGAGTCCATGTGTCACACCCCAAGTATTAGGGCAAAGTGGCCCAGCAGCCAGAGTCCTTACAACCCGCCCCAAGGATCAGGGCAGTGTGGCCCAGTGCCCAGAGTCCTTACAACCAGCCCCGAGGATCAGGGCTGGGTGGCCCAATGGCCAGAGTCTGTAGCCTTTCTTCTCCCCAGTGGGGAAGTGCACCCTAATGGCTGGAGCAGTAGGGGAACCCAGGCCCGCCCTCTCCACCGGGTCCAGACCCAGGCCTCACCTATTAGCAGGGTTCCCCCCTTGCGCTTAGCTCAGCGGGGATCCGCCCGCAACACGCCAAGCATCAGTGCGACTTTAACACTGCCGGCCTCTAAAGTTCCCTGGGTCACTTCCTACCCTCAACATCTGGTTCTCCAGTCCATCCTCTCCTGTCGCAGCCTCCGTTCAGGGTGCGGAGGGCATCCCAGCTGGGTTGGCCCCTGGAAGCCGGGGTGTTGGCTGTCCCGCCTTGGGAAGCTGGCAGTGTGCTTCCTTCTCCTCCAGTGGTCAGCCCAGACTGAGCCGCTTTGCAGGCTTTTATACCTAGGCTCCAGTTGGAGCATGCCCAGCAGGGCTTCCGGGGCGGGGCTTCCTCTGCCAGGAAGGAAGGGTTAACCCCTGCGGTACCAGTGCAGGGCCGCTCTGCCCCGTCACATGGTCCTTCAGGCTCTCTTCTCTTTCCGTGTTCTGGCCTCAGTTTTTTTTTCCTGTTTGAACTCTCTTCCCCCACCACGCCCACACCCCTACCAAAAACAATACTCACCCAAAAGGTCCTGAGCCAATTCACACACACCTTGTGTTTTAGGCGGGACTTATTCTTACAGCTATGTTAACTGAAGGGTGAAATCACACCTATCTATCTCAATGGCATTTAAACTCAACCCATAACAAGGTTTCACCCTGCTCATAACAACACTGTTCAGTTTGCAAGCCTATAATGCTGTCAGACTGTCTTGTATTGTACAGCAGCTCAAAACACAATAGTGCTTTGTAAATATCCATCAAGGATATTTTCATTTCCCTTTTCATTACCAAATGTTCATTAGCCAATATCTCCTTTATGATCTACATGTTTGTTACTTCCCCAGTCAAAACAGAAGTTATGTCTCTTTCTTTCTGAGATGTTAAAAGTCCATTTCTATTTCATCAGGATACACAGCAGCAATGCTCACAGAATTGTTCTTGTTCACAGAGGCATCATGCGGGGGGAGGGATAGCTCAGTGGTTTGAGCATTGGTCTGCTAAACCCAGGGTTGTAAGCTCAATCCTTGAGGGGGCTGTTTGGGGATCTGGGGCAAAAAAATTGGGGATTGGTCCTGCTTTGAGCAGGGGGTTGGACTAGATGACTTCCTAAGGTCCCTTCCAACCCTGATATTCTATGAGTCAGTGGGTCTATGCTGATTTACACAAGCTGAGGTCCTGGCCCTCAAATTACATCTCCTGCAACTCTTGTGGCAGTGTTCTGGCTTTCCAATGAAATATTTAGAAAGATTCTTTTAAAAATACATAAAAGCAAACTGAAGCTGGAGGAACCATTTTTGTTGTCTGGATGAGCAAAGAATTGACGGGACTGCTATTAAGTGATTTATGTTTTCCTGCGCAACAAGGGAACGGGGAATTTTACTCTGGTTTGTAATTCAACAGTCACAACAAACTCGGGTGATGGGGAGAAGAGAAATACGGTTCTAATCTTCCATGGGGCACATCACTGAGATGTCACCACAGCCTCAACAAGGAAAAAGAATTAGTCTCAACAGGATTAAAAAGAGACTGAAAAAGAGAATGAACGCTGGACTCGTTGCTGCGATATCGGGAATGAGCAAAGCTTGTGGAGTCCAAGGCCCCATGGATGAACCGATCCAATTTTGGAGCGGTTCACAAAACCAGGGCAAGTTCAGCCACCATGTTTTGTAGTGGAAACGCTCTCCTATCCCATAAAAGAGATTTGATCAATATAACACAATCCTCAACATCATTGTGATTGTGATTGTGACCATTCAGTTGGTCCGAAGTTAGAATACTTTTGACCGTACTGATGTTCAAACAGGTTAAAGAGACTGAAAAAGAGAATGAACGCTGGACTCGTTGCTGCGAAATCGGGAATGAGCAAAGCTTGTGGAGTCCAAGGCCCCATGGATGAACCGATCCAATTTTGGAGCGGTTCACAAAACCAGGGCAAGTTCAGCCACCATGTTTTGTAGTGGAAACGCTCTCCTATCCCATAAAAGAGATTTGATCAATATAATTATTCTAGCTAGAAAGGGAAGCATGTGGTGAAGTTCACAGACTCAAACACATCTTCCAGAGACTGGATGGCACAAGCAGATGCCCTAGATTCAGTATATGCATCTGGAGGGCCTAATTCTATTTTATCTCAGGCACTTACCTGGCTTCCTTGACTGTGGGTGCAGAATCACCAGAGTGCAAGTCTGCTAGGCCACAACTCCTGCCCCATATCTGCTCCCCTCCTCATCCAGCCTGTTACCCAGGGTTCTTTCAACCCAAAGCTCTTGCTATCTTTTACTCTGTGCAAGATGGTGTCAGGAAATAAATCAGGGGAGACACAGCCGTTCGACCGATAGCTGGCTGGCACAAACAGGACAACACAAGAGTGCTTTCACTTAAAGCTAAATTTTACTTAGTCTCAAGCACATCCACACGTCCGCAACAGTTTAGTAAAACACCCCCAACCCTCGATAATTCCCGAAGCTGAGTGTGGCTCTCGAGCGGCACAGCAGCAGCCCATCTGCTGCTGGGGACTGCAAGATATATCCAGAGGGAGAGTTCAGAAAAAGTCCAACTACCTCAAACTTTCCCCCTTATTTATACATTAGTAATAGAATGACATGTCCCGCAAAGAAAACTTGTTACAAGCAACAAGTTACTTGTTAAAACTCGTTACCCCACCCAACAATATTGTTACAAGCAGTTTCAATGGTCCAGCAAGAGATTCCTTCTGATTATTGATTAACCAGGGGTGGGTTTTTCCAGAGTTTGCAGCCTTGAGGCCCCCAATAGACATTCCTGGGGCACATCCTGCTCTTCTAAAATGCATGTATCAGCAACTTCAGCACAATTCTTATCAGGAAGGACGCGGGGGTCAAGCTGCCCTCTCTGTAGCACCAAAAACCCCGCCCCTCCTGCCTTGGTCAAGCTGAGGCTGTGACTTGGCCAATTTACAGCCTGCTGACTTGGCTGCTTTTAGCAATAAGCCATAGTG
Organism: Macrochelys suwanniensis; assembly: GCA_033296515.1. NCBI lineage: Eukaryota > Metazoa > Chordata > Testudines > Chelydridae > Macrochelys > Macrochelys suwanniensis. The sequence continues at coordinate 17,568,141 of CM065779.1, read as the reverse complement.
GTTTCAGGCACTTTACTGGTTTGCTGACATCCCCCGTACAAGCCCACCTATGCTCCAGCTTTATTACAGCCCCAGAAAGCCTACTGCATCTAAAGTGGGGCAGAGCTGACTCTGCACTGCAGATAGGAGCCACCTGTGCTGTGAGAATTCCCCAGGGAGCCAATGCCTGTCCTGCACCCCCTTTACAGCAGCCTAGATGGTGCAAACGGTCACAAGAAATAGTCAGGTTTGTAGTAAGAGAAAGTCCTTTGAAGAGACCTCTACTTCTCTTCCAATTCCTTACTTCCCCCCTTGCTTCCTCTCCTTTCTTCTTCAACTGGTTCTTCTCTCCTCTTTCCTGCTAGTTCCTTCTGAGCTTGCCTTTCTCCCCTTTTTTTTCTTCTCTGCTCCCATCTCTCTTTCTCTACTCCCGTCTCCCCATTTCTTTGCGGCTCACAGCAGCCAGCTCAGAAGATTAACGAGCCTCCTGGCCCTTCACAGAAACATTTTATCCGATGGTGCCTGTTGCTCAGTGAGATGGATTAGGCTCACGCAAGCCTTGTCACAGAGCACTTCTCTATAGGAGCACACAGCCACATGCGACAGGCTTGTGGCAAAGACGTTAGGTGGGGAAAAGGAAGAAGCCTGCGTTTCAGCAATAATGCATCCACAGTGGCTGAAATGGAAATTTATTACCACCTCCACCATGTTATTCTTTGCTGAGTCACACACCTAATGAAACCAGAGAGCCACTGTGGCAACTGCTTTTCTCAATGGTGTTTCTTTCACTTAAGTTTTTAGGTTGAATGATGCTGGCTGTAGACAAGCATCCTTGCATGTGAGCAGGGACTGAAGCAACCCAGAGGTGATCGGAAAAGCAGCCTGTACAACTGTAGCAGAAAGAAAGAGCCTAAAGCATGGGCCTGGTGCAAGGCCTGAGGCCTGGACCAAAGTCAGCAAAAATTACGCTCTGAGCAACAGTCAGGCCCTGTTAAAAGCAAATGCTTGCCTGCAAGCCAGTGTCCGGTACACGGACTCGACACAGGTATGGCTGGCATTGCTAAAACACACTGAATATGCAGACACATTCCAGAAGGCCAGCACAAGAACACCCCAACCTAGCGCACGATAAAATGGTATGACAAAAGTGATGAATAGTGATATTTTGTTTGAAACATCAGGAGTGAAAGTACAAAGACAGGGTGGTAAATAGGAATGTGTTGTTTAAAACGTCAGGAGGAAAGTACCAGGGGAGGTAACAAACATGTCATGAAACCCGTAAGGTGATATGTAAGTTGTTTATCCTAGAGTGTTTGTCTCAGTCTATAAATGTTGGGATACCTCGCTTTAACCCTTCGTCTAGCCTCGGGAGCAGTGCAAAGTCCCGCCACTGACGGAGCTGCGTCCATCGTCACGGGCATACATGTGTTAGTGTAACCGTAACCACTGAGCTTTATTGCCAACGTGCTTCGTCGGCAATAAACTTGGCCGGGCGCCTTCGCTACTAAACCAAAGTCTTGTGGTCTTATTGAGCAGTTCAATCAGAGCCCGCTGTAGGGGCTATCTGGCCAGAGCCAATGCAGCATGCAGAAAAAGCGCATGCATGCAGCCGAACATCAAACGACACTGGTGACCCTGAGGGCTTGTCTACACTACCAGCCCGATTCGGCCGGTAGCGATCAATCTGCTGGGGATTGATTTATCGCGTCTCATCTAGACGCGATAAATCGATCCCAGAAGCACTGCCCGTCGACTCCGGTAATCCAGCTCGGCACGAAGAGGAAGCGGAGTCGACGGGGGAGCGATCCTGCGCCACGTGGACGCGAAGTAAGTACATTTAATTCGATCTAAGATACGTCGACTTCAGCTACGCTGTTCTCGTAGCTGAAGTTGCGTATCTTAGATCGATCCCCACCTAGTGTAGACCAGCCCTGACTGACAAACCAAAAGAATCACACCCCAAAACCACCAAAAATATCAGTACACAGTAAAAAAACAAAAACCCCAAGCATCCCCCCAAAAGTGCTTTATAAATAACAAATTGGTCAACTACACCTCAGTGTACCATATATGGACAATTAAGTTAGCAATCGGCCAAATACCACTAGCTAAACCAGGTTAAACTGTCATTTAATTTAAATTTAGCTACTGTGTAAAAGCAACTGCAGTATTGCTGGATTACTGCTGCACTGTTGTATTATTGCTGTGTGACATTTACAATGTGCATGACTTTGCTAAAATGTTTAACCAAAACACAAGTAAAAAAAAACCATCACCAAACAAATGGCAGCAAGCAACCTAAAGGCAAAAAACCCCAACAAGTTGGTAAAAACACACACACATGCAGCCAAATGTCTAACAACAACTACAGAGAATTGAGGGGGTGAGAAATTCCACCGAGTGGCAGAGCTACTCGCCGAATGTTCTGGACGAGACTATAACCCCACTTGCCGGTGAGTGATCACTCTAATGTAGTGCCCCTCCGTTGACAGAGTGCACTTTGTGCCCAGGTGAAAAAGTGCTTCGGTCAACTGAAAGGGAGGCCCTGGCCAATGGATGTTACCTGATAACGTGCAGGGATAGAGACATAACAATACCGAGTTCTTATATAGTCCTTTTCATCAGTAGATCTTGCAGCACTTCACAGTCCACTTGCGTGCCAGTGCAGAGGTAGTTCAGCAGGACAATTAGTGCAGTCGGCTATCACACGTCAGAGCTGAGCCCCGTTCCTGCTCCCCCTGCCCCTCCGTCACACTCCTCTTCAGCGCCGCACAGCTCAGCTTTAAAAACACGTGCATCTCCTCTGCTCTGCAGCTCCTCATCTTGTCAGCTCTGCCCCATGCAGAATATTCTGCGAGGGGTGTGTGGGAGGGCAGGGAAAGCGGATTCAGTGAGCGATTCATAGCTGCACTGCCAGGCGAGGGACATTTTAGGGGTACAGGGGAGGAATATGTGGGAGATACTGTCCAGGACTCAGGGCCTGATGGGGAGCAGGAAAAGAGTGGGGACTCGTGGCTGGTGACCTAGTTCATTGGCTTTGCAGGCTATTGGCCTGATTCTGCAAGGTACTTAACCACATGTCTAACTTCACCGTAAACTGAAGCGGTGTGAAGTCACCATTGACTTCAATGGGACTCCTCACTAATTAAAGTTGGGCACATGCTTAAATGCCTGGCCGAGTGGGAGCCTATGAGAGCTGCCCAGCACCGCAGCCACCCCACCTGAACCAGCGTAAAGGGAAACCTAGTGCGGGTGCAAGGGGAAACCTTACCCCACGCCAGGTTGGGAGGTGAGGAAACACTGAATCAGGGGAAGAGCCGTGAGTGTAAATCTGTCGATTGTTACACCACAGACTGAGTTCTCTAGTGTAGAGAAGGTCATATTCATAAACAGAGGAGTAAGTTCATATTGCTATAGAAATTATTTGTATTAATGGTAAGCAATGAAAAGTTTTCTTTGCATATGTTGGACAAACAGCTGTGTGTGTTATTCATAAAACTCCCACAGGTGCATCCAAAACATACACTCCATTCCCAACATCTCTATGCACTGACGAGTGAATTTCATGCCCCCAAAGTCTTCTCCCTTTCACCATAAATAATAACTCCGAATATCTGAATGCAGAATTTACCACACTGAAGCCCTCATTCATTAGTGAACAGCCTCTGCCAGAGCATATCACATGGCAGCTTTCATTTCATAACACTGCAATGCAATCACAGTCTTGGTGCTCATTCTTTTGCAGCTGCCTCTTCTGATGCCTTGAGAGCCGTTACCTTTATGTTCTCTGCCGTCAGGTGCCACATGAATGGCTCTCGGCAATTCACGCAGAAGAGAAGAAGAAACTATTTCCAGCTAAAAGCGAAACAAACTCAGGCAGCAGGTCATTAAACACCAATAGTTACTGTCTTGAACCATATAGTCTGCTAGAATCTTAGACTAATGGGCCCAGCCCTTGGTTTGCAATACGATAAGGTACTGCATCACTGGCCATGAATACTTGAACCATATTTCAAGCATCCATTGTAGGCAATGGGGGTGGACCGAAGCAGAGATTTAAAATACAAATCAAGGGGCAGAGACACAGACACATGCACTTTGTCTGCAGTATCCCAATAAATATCTTTTAGGCCAGATCCTCTACTAATATCAATCAGTTTAGCACCATGAAAATCAATGGCGCTACAGCAATTTATACTGCCCGTTGCCTGTAAACATTCCAAAAGCCTATTTCTGTTCAGGGATTTGCAGCTTGGATATATTACAGCTACAAAAGCTGTATGATTTCTTAATAAAAGAAGGCTTCACTTCTATGTAAATATTTTACAGTGGTGTTAAAGATGAAGCTAAATGCTGCACTTACTTACTCTGGATTCATTACATCGTTGTAAATGAGAGCAGAAGTTGCCTCACCATGCTGAAATGTGCTCCCTTTCATTATACCCTCCCAGCCCCAATATATACACGTGTAGATCTAGTTCTAATTGATGCAGTCTCAATGTCAAATTAACGCTGCGTAAAAGAGACAAAGATACACACAGGTGTCAATAACAGTTTCCCTCTTAAATGAACACGTCATTATACCTTATTATCTTGAGCCACATTTTTAATTGCAAATGTGTATTGATAGTCTCACTAGTTACAGCTCTGTGCTCTCTTTTTTTTTTAATACCCAGTTTCTTCATTATAAGAATTTCTCATAATTAAATCCCATTCTTCACTGGTGCATCTTCTGCAAAGTAACATTCAGCCTGGAGCAGCTGACAAAATAGAACATGTTAGTAACAAGACTTCCAAGGACAGCAGGTGAAATACTGAAGATTGCCAGTTTCATTCATCTTCACAGCATCTTGTGATCACCCCCGGAGAGACCCACTATTTCATTTGACTGGTTCTTTGTGGAGTCCTGCAGGCTAAATATCACCTAAAAACCTTCAGTCTGCTGAGAAACAAAACAAACGTTCACTAAGTGCGTTGCTGTCCCTTTAACACCCCATCTCCCTTTTTGAGTCATAGTTGTCTGAACACAGATCTGTGCAGAGGAGCATGATCCTGACCTAGATCTCTGGTTTTGCACAGGTTCTTTCATCTGGAACCTGGTTTCTTGTATGAGGATAAGTTTGTACATAATACCAGCTATACTGGGTCAGACCAGTGGTCCATCTAGCCCAGTATCCTGTCTTCCAACAGTGGCCAATGCCAGGTGCTTCAGAGGGAATGAACAGAACAGGCAATCATTGAGTAGTCTATCCCCTGTCGTCCACTCCCAGTTTCTGGCAATCAGAGGATAGGGCCACCCAGAGCATGGGGTTGCATCCCTGATCAGCTTCGCTAATAGCCATTGATGGACCTATCCTTTCAGAACGTATCTAATTCTTTTTGAACCCAGTTATACTTCTGACCTTCACAACATCCCCTGGCAATGAGTTCTACAGGTTGACTGTGCGTTGTGTGAAAAAGTATTTCCTTTTGTTTCTTTTAAACCTGCTGCCTATTCACCTCATTGGGTGGCCCCTGGTTCTTGTGTTATGTGAAGGGGTAAATGACACTTCCTTATTCACTTTCTCCACCATTCATCATTTTATAGACCTCTATTGTATCACATAGATCCCTCTTAGCTGTCTCTCTTCCAAGTTGAAAAGTCCCAGTCTTTATAATCACTCCTCCTACACAAGCTGTTCCATACCCTTATTCATGTTTGTTTCCCTTCTCCGTACCTTTTCCAATTCTAATCGATCTTTTTTGAGATGGGGTGACCAGAACTGCATGCAGTATTCAAAGTGCAGGCATACCATAGATTTATATAGTGGCATTGTGTGTGTGTCTGGTGCAATTTCTTTTAGCAATGAGCAAACTTCAGTTTATTCAGAGTCATGACTTAGAATCACAGAGTCAGAAGGGACCACAAGGATCATCTAGTCTAACCTGCTGCCAAGATGCAGTATTTGTTGTTCCTAAACCATCCAAGACAGATGGCTCTCCAGCCTCCTTTTGTAAACCTCCAGTGAAGGAGTTTCCACAACCTCCCTAGGCAGTCTGTTCCATTGTCCCACTGTTCTTAGTTAGGAAGTTTTTTCCTGAGATATAATCTACATCTGCTACGCCGTAGTTTGAACCCATCGCCTCTTGTCCTGCCCCTTGTAGCAAGAGAGAACAACTTTTCTCCATCTTTTTTATGGCAGCCTTTCAAGTATTTGAAAAGTGCTATCCTGTCCCTCCTTAATCTCCTCTTTCAAAAACCACAAGAACATAAGACCAGCCATACCGCCTCAGACCAATGGATCATCTAGCCCAGTACCCTGTCTTCTGACAGTGGCCACTGCCAGGTGCCTCAGAGGGAATGAACAGAACAGGGAATCATCAAGTGATCCATCCCCTGTAAATATACCCAGTTCCTTTGGCCTTTTTGCTCATTTGGCTTGCATTCCATCCCTTTGATCATCTTTGTTGCTTGCCTCTGGATCCTTTTCCAGTTTTTCCACATCCTTTCTATACACCGGTGACCAGAATTGGACACAATACTCCAGCTGAGGCCTAACCAGCACTTAGTAGAGAGGTACTATCATCTCCTGTAGCTTGCATGCTATGCCTCTGTGTTAATGCAACTTAAAGTTGGATTTGGCTTTTTTTTTTTTTTTTTTTTTTGGCAACAGCATTACATTGCTGACTCATGTTAAGGATGTAATCCCTGACAACTCCCAGATCCTTCTCAGCAGTGCTGCTGCCATCCCAGTTATCCTGTATTCTCTATTTGTGCATTTGGTTTAGCATCTTACATTTCTCTTACATTTGTCTTTGCTGAATTTCATTTTTTTATCTATAGCCCAGTTCTCCAATTTATCTATATCCCTCTGAGTTTTAGCTCTATCCTCCAAAGTGTTGGCAACCCTTCCCCCCAGCTTTGTGTCATCTGTAAATTTGATCAGTAAGCTCTCTATTTCTACACTCAGGTCATTAATAAAGATGTTAAATAACACCACACCCAGAACAGATCCCCATGGAACCCCACTTGAGACCTCCCTCCAATCTGACATCATTCCATTAATAGCTACTCTTTGTTTGAGGTTGTTTAACCAATTATGTATCCACTTAATGGTAGTTTGCCAAGCTGCTTTCTCCAGCTTACTTATCAGAATGTCATGTGGGACGGTGTCAAAAGCCTTGATGAAGTCCAGGTATATTATGTCCACTGCATTCCCCCTATCCATTAAACCAGTTACCCAGTTAAAGAAGGAAATCAGGCTGGTTTTCCATGATTCGTTCTTGGTAAAGCCATGCTGGCTGCTGGTGATCACCCCTACATCCTCCAGGTATTCACAAATTGAATGTTTTATACATTGCTCCAGTAGCTTCCCCTATTCTATAGTTCCCCGGCTTGTCCTTTTTAAAGATGAATCATAGAATATCAGGGTTGGAAGGGACCTTAGGAGGTCATCTAGTCCAACCTCCTGCTCAAAGCAGGACCAATCCCCAATTTTTGCCCCAGATCCCCAAATGGCCCCCTCAAGGATTGAACTCACAACCCTGGGTTTAGCAGGCCAATGCTCAAACCACTGAGCTATCCCTCCCCCACAGTGTAGATGGGCACTACACTGGCCCTTCTCCACTCTTCCAGGACCTCTCCGGTCATCCATGAGTTTCCAAATATTATTGTTAGCGGTGCCGAGATTTCTTCAGCTAATTCCTTCAGTACCTTGGGGTGAATAGAAGCAGGTCCCACCAATTATAATTCATTAAAATTGGTCAGAAGATCTCAGACGTATCCTTTACTTATCCCGATCTGCATTGCTTCCTCTTTATTGTCTATAGTAACTTTGCTAGTCATCTGGTCGTGTTATTTTTTGCGAGAATACTGAAGCAAAGAAGGCACTGAGCAGCTCTGCCTTCCTATCATTTTCCGTTACCAGCTCATCTTCTCCATTGAGCAGTGGACCCAAACCACCTCTGATCTTTCTTTTTTGTCTGACATATTTGTAGAACCACTTCTTGTTGTTTAACATTCCTTAACAGCTATAACTCATTCTTTGCCTTGGCTTTCCTGACTTTGTCCCTACACGGTCACGCTAGTCCCGTATATACTTCCTTGGAGACATGCCCCTCCTTCCATTCCCTGTATGTATCCCTTTGGTTTTTGGAGAGCTAGAAATTTCCTTGTGCAGGCACATTGGCCTCCTGTGGCTCTTCTTATCTTTCCTCTGCATTGGAACAGCTTGATGTTGAATCTCGAGTATTACATTTTTTGGAACTGCCTCTTTGGCTCTTTTTCTTCCTAACTGTTCTTTCCAGGGGACCTTGCCTACTATTTGTATGGGTTGGTTGAAATCCACTGTTCTGAAGTCCAGGGTCCTTGTTTTGCTGTTCTTATGTCCTCCTTTCCATGGGATCTTGAATTCTATCAGTTCATCATCACTTCTTCCCAAGTTCCCAACCACCTTCACATTCGCAAATAATTCATCCCTGTTGGTCAAAACCAGATCCAAATGGATGCCCCCCTAGTTGTTTCAGAATCCAAAAGTTATCCCTTACACATGTGAAGAGTTTTCAAGACATATTATGTTTTGCTGTAATAGTATTCCAATAGATATCAGAGAAATTAAAATCCCCCATTACCACTAGCTCCCTGTGTTATCTCATCTTGTTTCCTGTTTGTAGAATGAGTCATCCACTTTCTCTTCCTGATTTGGTGATCTGTAATAGACCCTCCACTGCAACATCATTACTGTTCTTTTCCTTTTTTATCCTCCCCCAGAGACTTTCAGTAGGTCTGTCTTCTACTTCCTCTTGGACCTCAGAGCAAGTGTATACATTCTTGACATACAGTGCAACACCACCTCCTTTTCCCCCAGATCTATCCTTTCATAACAAGCTATATCCATCTGTGCTGGTACTCCAATCATAGGAGTTGTCCCACCAAGTCACTAATGCCACTTAGGTCATAATTTTCTTCATATACCATGATTTCCAGTTCATCCTGCTTGTTCTCCATATGCCTTGCATTTGCATGCGGGCATATTTTGCAGACTGCCCTGTTGTTTTTCTTCTTGCTTTGTTGTAATTTCTAGTCCCTTCTTCAGAAACAAGCCCCTTCCCCTTGTCTTCATTACTTGAGCCTAGATGTGCATTGGCCGGATTTTTGTCACCATCCCCCATAGGACCTTGTTTAAAGCTCACCTTATCAGGTTAGCCAGACGATGTCCAACCAGCTCAGTCAGTGCACTGGGATACGGCCCCCTAGGCTGGATAAAGGTGCCCCTCCTTTGACTTCTCCTTTTATACATTGATACAAACAAGTTACAAGCTACACTCCTGGCGTGGTTAGTTACCACTCTTATCCTTGTACCTACAAGTTTGAACAAAACAGCCCCATCCATTATCTGGTCATCCCATCCTTACCTTACGAGGGGTCGGTGTGTTCCAGTACCATCTCTTAAGAATGTATTCACGTAGTTACTTGAGAACTCTGGGTGTTTTTGTACCATCCTCTCTGGTCAGGAATGTGCTTACTTGGTTAGCCAGTACCTAGTGTGTTGTTATTTTGCCAAGATCAGGCCTACTCTGTTTCACACTGTTAGTTATGCCTAGAGCTCCAGCATGGTCTACAGTGTAACTTAAAGGATTAACCTGATTGCTTGCATATATATATATAAAGATAGATAGATATATATCTTTTCTTATAGTTTAAGTATTTTGTCTATTGTACTAGGCTTATACATTTATACTGAAATAAGTTTGGCTGTAATGCAGTGGACCTACAGGCTATATCCTGTATGTTAAGCTAAGGCAAAGGGCTGGTCTACACTACGTGGGGGGCGGGGGGTGTCGAAGTAAGGTACGCAACTTCAGCTACATGAATAACGTAGCTGAAGTCGACGTACCTCGCTTGACTTACCTCGCGGTGTGGACCGTGCAAAGTCGAAGTCTGGCGCTCCCCCGTCGACTCCGCTTCCTCCTCGCGTCGGGCTGGATTACCGGAGTCGACGGGGAGCACTTCTGGGATCGATTTATCGTGTCTAGATGAGACAAGATAAATCGATCCCCAGAAGATCGATCGCTACCCGCCAAATTGGGCGGGTAGTGTAGACTAGCTGAAAGTTAGTATATCTATATCTGGGACCTTTTACCCAGATAGCAAAGTTGACCTACATATTGAGATCTTTTACCTAAATAGTAAGCCACCCACGCATGTCTAAGACCTTTATCTAGACAGATAGACAATGAAAGAATGGTAGGGGGTTTTCTTGTACCCACAGACTTAACAGGTACACCACAAGGAAAGAACTGAAATGACTAAAAGAACAAAAACAACATATGTGCGTATGTACATGTCATCAATATGCACGAATGTATTAGCCTATGGAGTAAGGGTATCCTAACTTTTTTGTGGGTGAGGAATGAAATTTGGGCATAGGAGGAAGGATTTCCGGCACTTGTGCCCTATAAAAGAGGTGACCCACTTCACTAGCATATGCTATCTATCCACGCGACTAACTAGTAGTAGGCCGTACTCATTTTCTTTTCAAACTTTAAGTTCTAAAGGGACTAGGCTAAGCTTGGTTTCCCTAAGCTTTTGTTCATAGTTTTGTTTATTAGGTTTTAATTTTATGTTTAAGTTAGTTAAGTAAACTCTAAGTTAGCTTTGATAGCTCTTAACATTAGCTTCTTCTAAGCTCTGCATCTCTCACACAAGAATTGAAAAACCTGAACCACCAGAGGCGAAGTCCTATGTCTCTTACCACCAGGTTATCAAGAAAGGGTGTGAGTATATTAGCAAACCTTTGTAGCATATAATACTGTATTACCATATGTACCTTTTGAATAACAGTAATACAATTGTAACTTTGTAATTGATTATTTTACCATTTAATTACTATTTCATTGATTATAATAAAAAAAGTCTTTACGGCTAGACCTGTCTCAGTGTGAGCTTCCTGTCACACCCCCGAGGGTCGTTTGTAAATTCTGTGGAGCCTGATTCGGGACAAGAACTTTTATCTTCTGATCAAACAGATTGGCGAGCCTAAAACCCATACCATCCAAATTAATATTATTAAGACCCTAAATCAGGCTACAACAGGTATTAACAGGGGAACCATTGGCGAGGAGTCTATGCCCAGTGAATTTTGCAAATATCCCGAAGTTTGTAGCTGTCTGAGCCTCTATTGTCTGAATCAGTTGGGACTGCAATGCTGAGCTAGCAAACTCAAGAAAATAAGCTTTCAGTTCCTTCCTCTTTTCAGTGGGGCCAGAACTACTTCAAATACAGCCTTACTCCGTAACTTGTGCCAGGAACTAAGTACAGAGATCCCCAGAAGTGAAAACCAGACTTGAGAGTGAATGTTATTTAGACCTTTTGGATCATCAAAAGGGTTTCATGTTGAGTTCTGAGTGAAGTTACAAGTCAGACCTCATTTTATCCCCGGGGTTCTGCCATTCGTAACTGTATTGCCTGCCATGACTAAGGACTCCGTGAAATTACACTGATGTTAAGAGCACTCATCAGGGTGGATGTGAATCTTGGCCAGCAGGTGCAAATAATTGATTTTAATAAGGAAATTAAAGTACCCTTTCCAACTTGATGAACAGTGTCGATGATTAGGCTTTAAGGGTTTTCTGACAAGAGTGATATCACCACTTTCATCCGATAATAACACTTAGTAAGGAAGAACATACAGAGGCTAACTGATCATGTTAATTGAGAGGGATAAGTACTTAAGTGAGGTTTATGCAGTTGAACTAACTCTCCTATCAAGGGTCTTTTTGCTGTTACCACTCACATTTCTCACTCAGTATCTCCCCTATTCATGGTTCTGAATCGAGTCCTCATCTGATGAGGATCAAACTAGCTGTGGAGCTGGAGTTGTTTTTCATCTCAGAAGAGAATGGGCATTCAAACCCCTCAACAAGTAGAAGATTAAAAGAATAAGCATAAGGATAGTGCCCAGCATTTATTTAGCACTTCACATTTTCAAAGCTGTAAACAAACAATTAATTCAACTGAATAATAAGCAGCACCTTCTTGCCTGCTTCCTTATGCATGAGAGGAACAAGCAGTAAAAATCCAGAGGCCGCTACATTAATTTCCTTCAGATCTCTCCTTAGAATCCCCTCTGCCATAATGCCTACAGAACACTGCAAGAGCTAGACAGCCGGTGTGCTGTAATCAGTGCTTTGTGCATTAATAATTGTCTATTACCTTGTGCTCTACCATCTGTTTGTTGTAGCCACCTGTTGTCTCTTACCTAAGGGCTTGGTGACGTGGTGCACAATCTGGGATAGGAGGGCGTGAACTGTAGAGCACTCTAAAATCTTATACTCAAGGTGCTCCACATGTACCCTGCTGACAAACTAAAAGGTAGCTAGATCACATTGATGTAGTCCTGTTTCTAACGCAGTCCTGTTAGGAACAGGATTATATACCTTTTAGTCTGTCCCAGCAGGATATACGGAGGGGACTTGGAGCCCAACATGTTAGGGTGCTCCACAATTCACCTCCTCCATAGTCCAGGCGGCAGCACCAGGCAGACAAGCCTTTGCACTACTAAGCCCATGCCCATACCAGCCTTAATATAGCTAGCATGCTAAAAATAGTGAAGATGCAACAGAATGGGCTGTGAAAGCCCACCCGGTTCCCCGAGGAAAGTACATACTTGTGTTGCTAAGGTCCATGCCTCCCTGAACTAGGCTGGCCACCGACACATCCCCAGAGTTATATGAACTTCTGGAATGGCGTGACCCCGACCGCATCAGCATGAGCTCACATGCACATGCCAGTGAGGGTGAAGCAGTGAGCTCTGCAAAATGGCATCCTCTGTGCATCCATGGCGATACCGGACAAAAATCGCATCTGGTTTTAGACAGGGACAAGCCTTACAAAAACAAGCCTGGCCAGCTTCAAACTGGCTGAAGGGTTGCCTGCCTAGCCTGAACTGCAAATCACACCTCCAGTTACAATGGAGACTGACATGGTAAGCTGTGTAGGACATGGACTTTCTTTTCCTTGTGTGTGTACAAGGCCTTGTACACAGATTACAATCATGGACTGGGGCCCTATTAGGTGCTACCATAATACAAGAGTAAAGAACGCTGGTGTTTATTAAAAGGACTAAGGCCCAGATTTTTTTAAAAGGTATTTAGGCTCCTACATCCAACATTGCAATGCTGAGCACAGCAATGCCTAAATACCTGGGCCTAAGGGCCTAACATGAACACTTCTGTACATGAATAGTCACATTGAGTTCAATGGGACAGCTCATGCATAAAGTTACATACAGACATGTTTGCAGAATGGGGCCCTAAACTATTATTTATTTGTATTACAAATAGTGCCAAGCTACTCATCCCTCCTACCCCTTTGCAGCCTTTTTAGATGAACTGGTGGTATTTTACCTAAGTTTCAGCCCTTTCCTCAATGATAAAAGGTGGCAAAAAAAATTGAGAGTTAGCAATGCTCTATTTTGAGGGGTGTGATAAATGGAGGGAGGGGTAGCTCCCTTTTATGGACACCAGACAGCAAGCTATAGAATCCCTCTTGGTAGCTGTTCTCTACTTGCTTTACCTGTAAAGGGTTAAAAAGTCTGACTGCATGCATAGGTAAAGGGAAGTGAGTGGACACCTAACCAAAAGAGCCAATGGGAGGGCAAGAACTTTTTAAAATGGGGAAAAATCTTTCCTGTTATCTGACTGTTGTTCTCCAGAGAGAAAGGACAGAGCAGAGACAGGGCTAAGACTACGCTGTAAAAAGCTGTGTGTCAGGTATGGAAATCATCAGATCATACCTAAACCTCCTCATTTAAAACCCCAGATATGTAAGTAGATCAGAAAATGTCTAGAAAGAAGCAATTAGGTTTATCTCTGTTTATTTCTTATTGGCTTGTGGACTCCTCTGTGCTAACCCCAAATGCTTTTGTTTTGCTTGTAACCTTTAAGCTGGACCTCAAGAAGGTTATTCTTGATGTTTAATTTTTGGAAGTGGGTTTTTTAAATCTAGCAAAAGCCTAAGTTCCAGATAAATTATATTAAAAACAAAAAGAAAGAAAATACATCTTTTTTAAGAACATGATTGGGTTTTTGGTGTCCCTAAGAGGTTTGTGCGTGTTGTTTAATTAGCTGGTGGAAACAGCTGATTTCCTTTGTTTTCTTTGTCAGCTCTTCCCCGGAGCAGGGGGTGAAAGGGCTTGAGGGTACCCCACAGAAAGGAATTCCCAAGTGCTCCTTCCTGGGTTCTCAAAAGGGGGAGGGGGTTTGCGCTTGGGTGGTGGCAGCATCTACCCATCCAAGGTCAGAGGGAAGTTGTGACCTTGGGAGTTTTTAGAATCCTTGCGGGTCCCCCGCTTCTACACTCAAAGTGCCAGAGTGGGGAATCAGCCTTGACATGGGGTTAAGTGATGCCTAGGTCTTGTCTTTGTGTTTGTGCACAGGGGTGAATTTCACCCATAAGGAATTTCTTCCCAGGCCATGTAACTGGTTGCGCACTGCCCCAGATATTAGTCTAGTAAATCTACACCAAAGCCAAGCGCTTTGTTAACTCACTCTCTAGGTTTAATTAGTGCTTAGCGCTCTAAATCCATGCAACTGTTGGGAGATAAAAAGAAATGACAACGTGTTTTAATTACAGGAACATTTACTGAGCTGCTGGATGCTTGAGTGTAATGAAGTCTTTGCTCTCCTATGTTTGCATACCTCCTCCCCTGCCCTGTCTGTAACTTGCTTTGGGCTTTCGCTTGTCTTGTAATGAATTGCTTCAATTAAAACTCTCACTGGCAATTCACAAACTTGGCAGCTCTGCCCAATCTGAAGTAGGCTAGAATTGTCCTACTCACTGCTGCAAATGCACCATGAGAAGAGGTTGCAGCTTGCAACATTATGCAGACTTTAGATCATGACCCTTCAGTGCCTGCACTGAGACTACTCCCTGATCCCCTATAGAACTCCCCTTAGTTTGCTCCTCTTAATATGGTTTCTCTGGCTTGTCCTTAATTAGACAAGGAATTCTATCAATTGGAGGCTGTTTCAAAGATCTACCCACCTGCCTAGCTAATTGGGGGTAGTGCACAGGTTACCTTCAGTGTCCGAGAAAGATCATGAACTTATTGGGTTCTATTGCAGGGGTGGGCAAACTTTTTGGCCCAAGGGCCACATCGAGGTTGCAAAACTGTATGGAGGGCTGGGTAGGGAAGGTTGTGCCTCCCCAAACAGCCTGGCCCCCGCCCCCTATCTGCCCCCTCCCACTTCCTGCCACCCTCAGAATCCCCAACCCATCCAACCCCCCCTCCCTGCTCCTTGACCGCTGACCGCCCCCTCCCGAGACCCCCCTCTGACCCTAATCATCCCCAGGACTCCACCCCTTATCTAACCCCTCTGCTCCCTGTCCCCTGACTGCCCCAACCCCTATCCACACCCACACCCCCTGACAGGCCCCCCAGGACTCCCACGCTTATCCAACCCTCCCATTCCCTGTCTGCCCCAGGGACCCTCTGCCCCTTATCCAACGCCCCAGCCCCCTTACCACGCCGCTCAGAGCAGCATGTCTGGCAGCCGCACAGCCTGGTCGGAGCACGCAGCCCTGCCCCCCAGAGAGCTGCCTGCGTGGCTTTGGGGGAGGAGGGACAGCAGGAGAGGGGGAAAAGGGGCTAGCCTCTGCAGCCGGGAGCTCAGGGGCCAGACAGGATGGGCCCGCCAGCCGGATGTGGCCCGCAGTTTACCCACCCCTGTTCTAGGGTATATGTATATATAGTGCAGAGTTTCAGGATGGACAATCTCTCCCTGAGCTCCTCCTGGGGGAGGCATGACTCTGCACTACCTTTTCTTCAGGGCCATGCCACCCTCCCAGCCATTCAGCATCTTGGCTGTTTAGTTCTCACAGGCAACTTAGAGGAAGTGTCAAGCATCCTGAGTTTTTAAATAGAGTGCTATGGTTACCTCTACAGAGATTTGGGCATCTCTGAAGAGAAGGATTCCTGAACGCCTATGGGTTGGAAATGATTGCAGCCTGTATCGCTTCCTTCCTGCAAGAGAAATCGTGCCACCTTCATCCCCATTGTTCACATCCAGAACACTTCAGACGGGAATTATTCAAGCGCGTGCACCGAACCATGCACGGGGACGTCGGGTTAACCAGGGTAGGTATACTGGTAACTATCAGGGATTAAAGAAACTAGCCGAGGAAGCTATACATTACTTTTAAGAGCTTGGAGCCTTAATCAATATTGTCTACAGCCTTAACTGTCAAGGGGGCATTTCAGTGTTTTGTGGTAGTGTTCTCTGCTTTGTCTCCTTTATAGCTGGATTGTGACTTTCCCCATCTGCCCTGAGCGTTGAAGTGCCGTGTTCAGCAAGAAACAGCTGGCCTCTCTCACAATGGGTCCTGCCCTTTAATATGCTCCTAGAAGGAATCTGGTAGCGCTGACCAAGTCTACAGCAGTGCTGTGTGTTAAGGGTTCCAGCAGAGATTTTAAAGCCACTGCCAAGGGAGGGGGAGGTTCAGCGGGCCCGCCGCACCGGCTAGGGTGACCAGACAGCAAGTGTGAAAAATCGGGACGGGGGTGGGGGGTAATAGGAGCCTATATAAGAAAAAGACCCCAAAATTGGGACTGTCCCTATAAAATCGGGACATCTGGTCACCCTAGGGCCGCCTGGGGAGCCTTTTTGCATGCACAAGACAGAGGAAGGCAATGCAGGGGAGAGCTCCGACGAAGCGGGCACAGTAAGGGCTGCCTAGTGCCTGCTCTCAGTCGTACAGAAGGAGGAGGGGAGCACACCCCAATTAGGCTGTGTCCTCTTGCTAAGCATTGGCCTCCTTCTCCGCCCGCGCTTGCAAGCTGCAAGACTCTGGGTTCTGACTCCCTTCCCTCTGCCTACGAAGGGGGCGCACAAGAGGGGAAGGAACGTGCCCTTCTACTCCAATGCCCCCTTGGCCGCCATTCTGTTTCCATGGCGACTTGCAGCTTCTGGGGCATGTCCAGGCCACCTTTCGAGTCTGGTCCCCTTCCAGGGTAACAAAGTCCAAACAGAAATCCCCACAGACTAGCGGCCTCTATGCTAGGCTCTCAGCGCCCAGCCTCCACTACTGCTGCTCCTTCTCCTTGTATGGCTGCCCAGACCCAGCTCTGAGGCACTTCCTCAAAGCCACTGACAGCCTCTGCCACCCTTCGTCCTCTTCAGCTGGGCCTGATGCTAAAAACTGGGCCTGACTCTCCCGCAGCGCCAGGCATAGCCTGATGAGCTAACAGGCCTCACACTGGCAAAGGGTTAACAGGAGTCTTTCTCCTTGCAACAGAAAGGAGCATGCCAGGCACTAGGGTGACCAGGTGTCTGGTTTTTGACCAGAACATCCAAGGGACTCTGGTGACTACGGTCAGCACTGCTGACTGGGGTGTTAAAAGTCCCGTCGTTGGTGCTGCAGGGCTAAGGCAGGCTAGTCCCTACTTGTCCTGCGCCCCGGAAGCAGCCAGCAGGTCCTATTCCTAGTTGGGGTGGCCATGAAGCTCCACGTGCTGCCCGAGCACCAGTTCCACACTCCCATTAACCGGGAACCATGGCCAATGGGAGCTGCAGGGGTGGTGCTTGCAGGCAAGCGCAGCACGCAGAGCCGCCTGCCACGCCTCCGCCCAGGAGCCGGACCTCCTGGCTGCTTCTAGGGTGCTGTGTGGAGTCAGGATAGGCAGGAAGCCTGCCTTAGCCCCCCGACTGCGCTGCTGACTGGGAGCCAATGGAGGTAAGCCTGCATCCCAACCACCTGCCCCAACCCTGAGCCCCCCTCAAACCTGGAGCCCCCTCCTGCACCCCAAACCGCTCATCCCCAGCTCCACCCCAGAGCCCACACCCCCAGATGGAGCCCCCAACCCCCTGATTCAACCTGCAGCCTGAACCCCTCATCTCCAGTCCCACCCCAGAGCCTGCACCCCCAGATGGAGCCTGCACCCCCCCCCGACACCCCAACCCCCTGCCTCAGGCCCCGCTCACACACCCTGAACCCCTCTGCCCCACCCTCAGGCCTGGAGCCCCCTCCTACACCCCAAACTCCTCACCCTATCCCAGAGCCCACATCCACATCCATAGCCAGAGCCCTCACCACTCCCGCACCCCAACCCCCTGCCCCAGCCCAGCAAAAGTGAGTGAGGGTGGGGGAGAACGAGCCAACGAGGGAGGGGGAATGTAGTGAGTGGGGGGCAGGGCCTCAGGGAAGGGGTGGGGCTAGGGTGTTCAGTTTTATGCAATTAGAAAGTTGGCAACCCTACCAAACACCCCTCTTCCCTTCCAGCCCCCCATTCAGATCCAGAAACTGGCCCTAATCATTCCATGCAAGGCAGTAGGAGCTGAGCAGAGGGATGAAAACCAAGGACTGAAGGCTAACTTTGGCTCCACTACAGATTTGCTGTATGATCTCAGGTAAGTGTCTGAAGGCTCCCTGTCTAGTTTCCCCCATCAGTAAAATGGGAGATGATAAACAGAACTGGGTCTAAGCCACAGTGTGTGGAACCAAATATCCTGAGTTTGAGTTTTGTTTGCTACATCATGGAAACAGGGACCACCTGAAAAGTTCTTATCTGGGCCTAAACTCCCCACATCACCCCCAAGAGCAGTGGGATGCAGGGTTTTGAGTTGGGTCCCATCTGTAGTTACCTTCTTCACAGGGTGCTCTGATGATTAGTTTATTTTGTGCCTTGCTTTGAAGAAGCTCTTATGACCACCATTAAGGTGCTTGGATACTGTGTCAATCTTGGCCTTTATCTTAACACCACCCTTATGGGGCAGAGCAGTGCTATTATTGCACAGATGGGGAAGTTGCACAGGAATTCGGGGGCACAGCAGGTAATTGAACCCGGGTCTGAAGTCCCAAGCTAGTTTCCTAACCACTCCACTATGCTGCCACACACTCAGAATTTGTCCTGTTCTGACTAGAATTTTAAAAATAAAGCTTTTACTGTTTGTTAGTGCCATTAATTCTGCAAAAGGCAACAACTTCGGGAGACTGAGCTAGATTTGATTCTTTCTTGTTGTGACGAACTAGGACTGTTGTTAAGGTTTCCCTGAGTACTGTGCGGGTGCCTCGGTTTCCCCTATGCAGTGCTTGAGTATCTAGGTGGTAGGACAACGGTGCATGATTGTTACAAAGCCCTAGAAGGCAGGGGTGGGCAGAGGCCTGGACACAGAGAATGGCCCTGTCTCCTGGCAACAGATGGCCCCGGCCCCTCCCCTGCAAAGGTGAGAGATGAAGGTGTTGGAACAAAGTGATCAGGTGACCTCCTGGCCCGGGAAGGAGACAAAGGGGGAGGAGGGGCTGGAGAGTTGCAGTTTGGAACTGGCTGGAGAGGAGGGGAGAGAGGCAGACAGGGTCTGGCCTCCCTGCCTCCATTTGGAGCTGTGGGGTGAAATGCAGGGAGCCCCGAGCTGGGGTCTAAGCTCCCTGCCCCCCGGAAGGGCCCGACTGAGGGGTCCTGGATGTACTGACAAGCTCTGGTTGGACTGTGTTCCTGGTATCTCTAATAAACCTTCTGTTCTACTGGCTGGCTGAGACTCCCAGTGAATCCGGGGAAGAGGGGTGCAGGGCCGGACTCCCCCACACTCCGTGACACTTGTGAATCAAAACGTTTACCAAGTTCCAATTACACAGACAATCTGTGGGACTGCATAGGCATTGATGAGGGTCTAACTTGGCCTGCAAAATCCCTCACAAGTAAGGCTGTGCTGTATGGACAGATGGCAGTCACACTTTTTCCCCCTTGTAAACCAAGTATATTTGACTCAGAAAATACCATGAGATATGGTGCCCCACTGTCCCATTTTCATAGGGTCATTTTTCAGAGTAGACGTGTACTTTAACACACTGTGCTTTAGTTACAAGTTTAAAAACAAAAAAACAAAAAACCCAACGTTTTGTAGTCTCAGGCACCAGAATACAGCCTATTGTCCAAGTGCTCTTTCCTCTTGGCTTCCATGATTATAAAGAACTCTTCACTTCAGGCACATTATTTATTCTCAAACTGTGTTTCTGCAGAGAAACACGTCAGAATGTCAGTTCTTTTTCCATCTCAGTACTGTTTCCCTAGCAGGACTGTCTACAAACCTGCTCTATTAATCTCAAAATGTAGCCACCCTCACCCTACCTGCAAACATGCAGCCCCAGGGACTTTGATTCTAGCACCTTGGCCCCTTTACATGCTGGGACCAGAGATCTCAGCAGGCTCTGCCTATGTATTAAAGAATTATTAGTTTCCAGACTTCTCAAGCGCTAATCACTATAGCGTGAGTACCTCACAACCATTAATCTCATGCCTCGGCTTTGAGATAAGGCAGCATTAGCATCCCCAGCTGGGCAGAGTAATTCCCAGCACTGCTAGACAAACATGCACTAGTTCTGCTCAGGGTAGCACCCAAAAATAGCAGCATGGCCACAGTGGCAAAACCAGCAGGTTGGGCTAGCCACCTGCGTACAATCCCACCAGACCCAGTGGGTATGTATTTGGGTGGCTAGCCTGAGCTCTCACCCATGTTACTGCAGCCAGGGTGCAGTTTATAGTGCACGTCTGCCTAGGTGCCCAGGGAATTACATCTCACAGCTGCTGTGCAGACATATCCTAAGGCCAATAATATAATTAGTGACCATAATATAATATCCCTAGGGCAGGAAAAACAGCACAGCAGCCCAACACTGTAGCATTTAATTTCAGAAAGGGGCACTACACAAAAATGAGGTTAAACAGAAATTAAAGGGTACAGTACCAAAAGTGAAATCTCTGCAAGCTGCGTGGAAACTTTTTAAAGACACCATAATAGAGGCTCAATTTAAACATATACCCCAAATTAAAAAACACATAGTGAGAGAAGCAAAAAAGAGCCACCGGGGCTAAACAAAGTAAAAGAAGCAGTGAGAGGCAAAAAGGCATCCTTTAAAACGTGGAAGTTAAATCCTAGTGAGGAAAATAGAAAGGAGCATAAACACTGGCAAATGAAGTGTAAAAATACAATTAGGAAGGCCAAAAGAGAATTTGAGGAACAGTTAGCCAAAGACTCAAAAAGTAATAGCAATTTTTTTTAAGTACATCAGAAGCAGGAAGCCTGCTTAACAACCAGTGGGGCCACTGGACGATCGAGATGCTAAAGGAGCATTCAAGGACAATAAGGCCATTGCGGAGAAACTAAATGAATTCTTTGCATTGGTCTTCATGGCTGAGGATATGAGGGAGATTCCCAAAGCTGAGCCATTCTTTTTGGGTGACAGATCTGAGGAGCTGTCCCCAATCGAGGTGTCATTAGAGGAGGTTTTGGAACAAATTGATAAATTAAATTAAACAGCAATAAGTCACCAGGACCAGCTGGTATCACCCAAGAGTTCTGAAGGAACTCAAATGTGAAATTGCAGAACTACCAACTGTAGTCTGTAACCTATCATTTAAATCAGCTTCTGTACCAGATGCCTGGAGGATAGCTAATGTGACACCAATTTTTTAAAAGGGCTCCAGATGTGATCCCGGCAATTACAGGCCTGTAAACTTGACTTCAGTACTGGGCAAACTAGTTGAAACTATAATAAAGAACAATATTGCCAGACATATAGATGAACATAATTTGTTGAGGAAGAGTCAACATGGTTTTAGTTAAGGGAAATCATGCCTCACCAATGTACTAGAATTTTTTGAGGGGAGTCAACAAGCATATGGACCAAGGGGATCTAGTGGATATAGTGTACTTAGATTTTCAGAAGGTCTTTGACAAGATCCCTCACCAAAGGCTCTTATGCAAAGTAAGCTGCCACGGGACAAGAGAGAAGGTGCTCTCATGGATTGGTAACTGGTTAAAAGATAGGAAACAAAGGATAGGTATAAATAGTCAGTTTTCAGAATGGAGAGGTAAATAGTAGTTTCCCCCAGGGGTCTGTTCTGGGATCAGTCCTATTCAATATACATAAACGATCTGGAAAAAGGGGTAAACAGTGAGGTGGCAAAATTTGCAGATGATACAAAATGATGACAGATAGTTAAGACCTAGGCAGACTGCAAAGAGCTACAAAGGGATCTCGCAAAACTGGGTGACTGGGCAACAAAATGGCAGATGAAATTTAATGTTGATAAATGCAAAGTAATGCACATTGGAAAGCATAATCCCAACTATACATATAAAATGATGGGGTCTAAATTAGTTGTTACCACTCAAGAAAGAGATCTTGGAGTCAATGTGGATAGTTCTCTGAAAACATCCACTCAATTGTGCAGCGGCAGTCAAAAAAGCGAACAGAATGCTGGGAATAATTAAGAAAAGGATCGATAATAGGACAGAAAATATCATGTTGCCTCTATATAAATCCATGGTATGCCCACATCTTGAATACTGTGTGCAGATGTGGTCGCCACATCTCAAAAAAGATATATAGGAATTGGAAAAGGTTCAGAAAAGGGCAACAAAAATTATTAGGGGTATGGAACGGCTTTTGTATGAGGAGAGATTAATAAGACTGGGACTTTTCATCTTGGAAAAGAGATGGCTAAAGGGAGACATGATTGAGGTCTATAAAATCATGACTGGTGTAGAGAAAGCAGATAAGGAAGTGTTTACTACTTTTCATAACACAAGAACTAGGGGTCACCAAATGAAATTAATAGACAGCAGGTTTAAAACAAATAAAAAGGAAGTATTTCTTCACACAATGCACAGTCAACCTGTGGACCTCCTTGGCAGAGGATGTTGTGAAGGCCAAGACCATAACAGGGTTTAAAAAAACAACCAACTAGATAAGTTCATGGAGGATAAATCCATCAATGGCTATTAGCCAGGATGGGCAGGAATGGTGTCCCTAGCCTCTGTTTGCCAGAAGCTGGGAATGAGCGACAGGGGATAGATCACTTGATGATTACCTGTTCTGTTCATTCCCTCTGAGGCACCTGGCACTGGCCACTGTTGGAAGACAGGATACTGGGCTAGATGGACCTTTGGTCTGACCCTGTAGGGCCATTCTTATGTTCAGTCAGAGGATCACACACAGAGTGCATGACAGAGCCAAGACCAGAACTGCCAAGCCCTAGGCCAGCCTTCCAATGAAGGCAGATGCAGTTTATCTACTATTAGGTGGAGAACTCTGGTTCCTGTCAGGTTGTCAATGAGGCTGCTTGGTTAGTAAATTTTGGATGTTCCTGCTCTTTGAAACATCCAGGATCATGCTGGGCCTCCTTTCAAATATATAAATAATATATATTTCCATTATTTAGAGAATAAAGACAATGCTTTAGGCACTCTAACAATCAGTAACACAACAAAATCCCATCAGCACTATAATAATTCCAACAGCAAAACAACCAGCCATCCTCCTAATATACACTCTTTTCCACCTATTCATTGGTCTGGGAAGCTTACCCTCAGCCCTTCCCAAAACCCCAATCAGATATGCTTGAAAGGCTGCCAAATTTGGGATCCTTCAGAACTGCAGGATAAGCAAGTTCCAGAGTCTGAACCTGCATAGAAAATTCACTGGGAGCGCTATCTTTTGTATAAGAAGGGGGATCCAGTTTGGGTGCCCCTTCTGACCACTGTGGCAGTATAGCCTGGAGAGAGGTGTTTTCTTCAGGTAGGCCAGTCCCAGGTCATTTAGGGCTTTATCAGTCATAACCAACATCTTACACTCCACCTGGAGGCCAATGGGCAGTCAGTGCAGATCAGAGAGCACCGGGGTTCTGTGTGCCCAAGGTGCCCCGCTCAATAAACGAACTGGTGCAGAACACAAGGGCTTCAATCACCAAATGGTTTGAAGGTGTAACCTCACATACAGGGTATGTAAGACGATAATCTTGAGGTATCAAAAGCACGGACAACAGTGTCAAGGGCTGCCTTCAAAGGGCAAGTCTGCAATCCCTTAGCCAGACTCCGATAGTAAAAAGCCCACTGGTTTACTGTTGCAACATAAACGTCAAACAGCAGCTGGCATCTAAGAATCACCCCTAAACTGCACATGCCATTAAAAAGGGTGTTTGAAGACAATACTAAGGTTGCAAGCCCAAGCACTTGGGAGTTGGGAGATGCAAGAAATAAAAGTGCATGTGCAATGACACAATGAGATGCCCGTCATGTTTGAGCCCGCCCTTACGAGGAGAACTCTACCCAAGTAGATAGTAACTCTCCACTGGTGACCAGCCACATGTGTAACATGCTCGTTACACTTACGCACCCCTGCCAGTTTTCATCTTTCTATTCCGGCCATCTCAGTGTTAAGACTCTTCAGGAAAACAATGCAAGATTTTTTTTTATAATGGGAACATTATATTCCTTTCACCAACTGTGTTCGGATACTGAAAAAATGGCGGACGCATTTTCAGACTTTCAAACAAAACCACCCCTCCGTCAAAGAACAAGCCTAGAAGATGTAATCTTGACAGATAAATGTTTCAAGAGATGAGCAACTGAAAACTATCATGGAAACGCACCTGCATCGTTGAGCGGTAGCAGTCACTAGCACTCCAGCAGAGTACAGAGAACTTTTCATAGACTGCAGAAGCAGCAGGGTTCCAAGGTCTAACTTGAGCTATACCAAAAAAACATAGAGGTAAACATCCCCATGTCTTCACTGCATTTAATAGACTGTCTAGGCTCACCAGGAAGAAAAGAATAGAAAAGTAGGTATGAAATAGGTATGAAAGAGCAGTTTTTACCGCTTGCTGTTCTATAGATCTTCAGTCAGCATAAGTGGGCAGTTCACTTCAGGCAACAGTTGTCATTATACTTGGCATAAAATAGCAAATAAATAAATAAATAAATTCAGCAGCATTTTTGTTTGTTTGTTTTTGTTATCTGTGCTTAGGTTTGTTTTACCTCTAGCTTCTTGTCATGTTTCCTCAGGTTCTCTTTTCTAGCAATTTAATTTTCCTTTACCTTGCTATTGGCTATCCTAGCAGGTAATGGGGAACGACAGATGCCATGGGAAGACACCACCTCCATCTACAGCATGAAAATAATTTGCAAAAGCCCTAGCTAATATGCTTCAATACACACATTTTAAAGTCATCTTGCAGACAGGGTAAGTTGAGTTTAAACAGAGTTTAAGGTGAGACGGGACCACCAGATCATCTAGTTTATTACATCCCCTACCCTCCTGCATATATATCACAGGCCACCTGCACCACCCAGCAGCTACACACTAAACCTAACAACCACACTCAGACTGAAGTAGTACAGCCCACAGGCGGCTAGACTGTTGTGCATCACAGGCAAAGAATAGGAGGGGCCGAGGTCCACCAGTACTTGAGGGCCCCACAATGGCAGGGAAATAATTAAATGAGACATACCCAGGTAATTTTGGCAAATGACCTGCGCCCACACGCTGGAGAGGAAGGCAAAAAAACCTCAAGGTCACTGCCAATCTGACCTGGGGGAAATTCCTTTCCAACCCAGTTTGACCCCGAGCATGTGAGTAAGAACCAGTCAGCCAACCACTTATGACAGAAAATGCTCAGTGCCACCACAGAGCCCTTGCCCATCTTGTCCCTCTCCAACCATCACCATCCCTGATGCTTCCGAGGCAGGAGATAAAAACCCTTCCTGAATACACTGGGGAGCAGGGGAAATTCCTTTCTGACCCCTTCCAATGGCCAGCTGAAACCCTGAAGCATGAGCTTTTAGAAACCGAAGACAAACCAGAAGTGAGCCCCATGACTGCCGAGTCCTGCCCCCTGCCGCCATAAGCCTCCCTGTCCTACAATTGCACTTGCACATTTGTCCAGCTCTCTTAAAACTAAGTTGGTTGCCCCCCACAACTCCGATGGGGAGGCTGTTCCAGAACCTCGCCCGCTGATGGAGATAAGCTTGCTATGAACAAATTCAGGCTTGAAATTAGAAGATTTCTAACCATTTGTCCTTGTGCCAACCTGCCCCTTTTGCAGGCCTGCACAACTCGTAAAGCGGCAAGGGCCATATTACTCCAAAGAAAACAGCTGAGGGCCGAAACCCCCCAGCCCCGCGGAAACACCCCCCCCCCCCCCCCCCGCGCCGCCCGCCCCGCAGAAACAACCCCTCCTTCCCCAGCGCTGGGGTGTGGAAGCCTGTAGAGGGGGAAAGAAACAGCACGCATAGGGTGACCAGATCACAGCAGTAAAATAGGACCCGCCCCTTCCCCGCTCGGACCCACCATCACACCCCTCTTCGCCCCCCCAGGGGTCACTATATTACTGCACACAACAGTCAATCAATGCAGTTGTAGTTAAATCTCTGCATTATGCATTTTTGTATAACTTTTATATGACTTTGTATTGAACCTTGGTAAAATGTTATAGCGGGCCCCTAAGGTAGTATAATTAAGGTAAAAGAAAAATGTCTTTTTGCTAGAAGTAGAATAAGATCTTCCCCCCACTTTGTATTCAATTGCCCTGTTGAATGAATGAGGTGTGAATGAGGAAGGCGTGGAAGGCAGGCACCTCCAGACAGCTGCAACCCTTGGAGAGGGGATGGGAACCAGATCAAGGACAATCAAACTTGTCAAGTGGGCTGACTAGAGAAGAGCAGACATGCTGATGGCCTCAGGGGTTAGAAGCAAGCACCTTCCTTTGGGAACACCCTCTTTGCAGCATTGGGACAACCCCCAGCCCAGAGACAAGCAGCAAAAAGGACCAACGGACACAGTCCCAGATTTTGGGCCACACAGTGAGCCCACCTACTCACACACCCCCCACCCCCCTCCCCGCGGGCCACACAGTGAGCCCATGCGGGCCGCATGCGGCCCCCGGGCCGCATGTTGTGCAGGCCTGCCCTTTTGCTTAAATAGCTCTTCACCCTCTCTGGTGTTTACCCCTCCCTGTATTTATATAGAAATCATATCTCTCCTGAGCCTTCTTTTTGCTAGACTAAAACAAGAAAAGTTCTTCCAGTTTCCTCTCATAAGATAGGCCCTCCATTCGCTTGACCATCCTAGTAGCACTTCTCTGCACCTGTTCCCATTTAACTTTTCTTGAACATGGATGACCAGAACTGTGCACCAGTATTCCAGAGGAGATCTTATCAGGGCTTGCATAACAGCATTAATACCTCATCTCTACTGGAAGTGCCTCAGCTAATCCATCCTAGGATTGTGTTTGCCTTTTTTCACAGCCCCTTCACACTGGTGTTTTATGGTCATCCTGCCATTGACTCACATACCCAGAGGTCTCTCCTCCTCTGTCTCTTCCAACTGGTGAGCCCACAATTTGTAGCACAAATTATTAGATATTAAGTGCATGAACTTGGACTTCGTACTATTGAATTTCATCCCATTTCTATTAATCCAGTCTTCAAGATAATTCAGAATTTCTGGTATAATATTCCAAACCTCCCGTGCATGGAGGATGCCTCCCCTACTTTGTATCAGCGAATTTCACTAGAACACACTTACTTTTTGTGCCAAGGTCATTAATAAAAATATTGACTAAGATGGGTCCCAAAAATGAGCCTTGAGGAACTCCACTAACAACCTTCCTCCAGAGCAATAATTCACCTTTCAGCACAACCTGTTGCTTTCTCCTCTTTAGCCAGTTCCTTATCCACTTTACAATCCTTATACTGATCCCCCATTTCCCCTAATTTAACTAAATTTCCTCATGTGCTACCATAT
This sequence comes from Macrochelys suwanniensis, assembly GCA_033296515.1. Taxonomy (NCBI): domain Eukaryota; kingdom Metazoa; phylum Chordata; order Testudines; family Chelydridae; genus Macrochelys; species Macrochelys suwanniensis. The sequence continues at coordinate 17,540,600 of CM065779.1, read as the reverse complement.
CAAATGCTTTACTGAAGTATATCAGATCTCCTGCATTTCCCTCAGGTAAAAATATCAGTTATTTTCTCAAAGAAGAAAATCAGTTGAGTCTGGCATGACCTGCCTTTTGTAAACCCATGTTTTATTACATCCCCTTTACCTCTATACATTTAATTGTCCTTCACAAGTTGTTCTAAAACCTTGCATATTACTGAGGTCAGACTAACAGGTCTGCAATTGCTGAGATCACTTTGCCCTTCCCTCCCCTTCTTGAATAAATGTATTACAAATCCTTGCTACGAGACTAGCACTCATGTGGCAGTTCTTTCAGTATCATAGATTCATAGAATATCAGAGTTGGAAGGGACCTTAGGAGGTCATCTAGTCCAACCCCCTGCTCAAAGCAGGACCAATCCCCAATTGACCCCCTCAAGGATTGAACTCACAACCCTGGGTTTAGCAGGCCAACACTCAAACCACTGAGCTATCCCTCCCCCTCTTGGATGGAAGTTATCCAGTTCCCCCACTAACTAGTGAGCACACTAACAGATTTGAGCACACTAAGTGCTAAGTTTTTCTTTCATCTCGGTTGTGGTCATTTCCATTTCTTGACACTCATTTCCATCAGCTGTTCTGCCATCATGCACATGTTCCATATTATCCTTGTTGAAAATCAAGGCAAAGTATTCATTTAGCTTTTGGGCCATACCCTCGTTGTTTTTGCTGATACAGACTAACACGGCCACCCCTTTGAAACCTGGGTTACTGTTAGTCTCCTTCCCATCGACACAACATAGTGGCCAGTTCTTATTCATATAAATAAACCCCTAATGCTATTCCAACAGAACCTCCTTTTACAATCCTTCCCCAAAGTGATTTTGGCACAAACAGATTCTGCTTTGTCCATACTATCACTTTGTATTTCTTTATGGTTTACTGCTTTGTTGATATACAACATTACCTGACCACCTTTATTCCCATCTTTCCTAATTAGCACATGATTGGAATACAAGTACTGAAGAGTAAGAGTGCTATTCACCCATGCTTCTATAATCCAAACAGTATGCAGTTTCATCTTCTGCACTAGTAGTTCTAATTCCTTCCCAGACTCCTTGCATTGGTGTACAAGCATTTCACACCTCACCCAGATTTCTATCTTGTGTTGTTCTGTTATCCCTTGCTATATCTTCATTTAGTATTCCTGCTCCTGTGTATTGAAGTCATGTATGGAAATCTCATGAGTCTCTCCCAACATCTCCCAGTTTAAAGCCCTTCCCTATCGATTATGCCAGCCTTAATCCCACAAGACTAATACCCCAGGTACACAAGTGGAGTTCATGAGTAGAGACGTGTCTTTTCTGCCAATGCCTCCCAATGGTAAATCATCCCTAAATCCTCCTCATAGCACCAATCCTTAAGATAATAAAGATCAACAGACGGCTTGTCACAACTTCACCTGCTTTCTCTAGGGACCAGAAGTATTCTACTGAAAAAAACCCCATCACTTGAGCTTCCACATCTTACCCAGCCAAGAAGAGTCATCCTTGATCTGTTCCAGTGAGAATCTAGCAGGGTCATTTATACCAACATGCAGCACAGTCAGCGGATTTTCCCCTGCTCCCATCAGGATCCTCTTCAGCCTCCTGTTCCCATCTCATATCCTTGCTCCTGTCTTACAGCACGTTTCTGTTCTCTGGATCTGGTCTGGCGACAGGCCTGTTGATTCTTCACCTGTTAGCCAATTGAGGTCAGCCCTAAGAGGAGAGGATTGACCACAACCAGTTAGTGTTTAAGCAGAACTTGCCCTGTCCACGCTAAGGTTTTTAAAATGCATGTGTTAAAACATATTAGCTAGCACATTTTAAGAAATAAACAATGTGTTTTCCTCATTTAGACAGGGCCTCTGTGGCAATTTTTAAAATAAAGTTTTCCGGCTTCATAACTCATTCAGTGTGACCTAACTGGAAAGGACAGAATTTCATGTTCACAATCTAAGCTGCAGCCTCTGTTGGTAGTAAGGCTTCAGGGGATAATACCCAATACAGGTGGAATACAAGACCTGTTTGCCATCAGCTCTCTTCCCTTCGGCCACACCGCCTCACGCTATGAAGCGGTCTCACAAGTGAAGCAGGGCCGTGGACAAGTTCAGTAATAGAACAGGAGTCTCCTGAGAGAAATCCAGCTGCTGGGTGTTGTTCTAGGCACTCATTTTTATTCAGGTCTCACTCCTTCCATAAAGAAAGCGTGTTAAGGTTTTGAGGGGTCATGTGTACAGTTCTAGGCATTGCGTTCCAGTGTTAGATGCCATGAACAAAGTCCTGCGTGTATGAGAATATTGAGTAGGAATAGAGCTCAGAATCCCCCTCTCCGCTTGTGGACTGTGTGCTCAATTCAGTGCCAGGAGATATGCCCAGCTAACAGCCCTATTGACACTCCACAGTACCATAGGGCGGTGGTCAGTGTTGGAACCTGGCCATGTTACGCCAGCCCTAACTTCACTTTGCAGGTTAAGCCCAGAGGAGAGCACGTGAATGGCTTAAAAGCTAGTGGTGTCAGGGAGTTGACACCCAACTACCACAGGATAGACCCCTCTTGCTAGAGGCAGGGGTAACAAGCTGACTCAGAGTCCTGGGTACCAGGGGAGGCTCTAACTTTTTTGCCGCCCCAAGGAAAAAAAACCAAAAAACCCCAAGCGCCGCCCTGCAACAAACCCCCGCCCCCAACATGACACCCCCCCCTCAGCACAGCTGCTCCGCTGAAACGCCTGGGGGGCCGGCAGGGAGGGCGGCATGCCCAGCCCCGCTCCCCCGGCCAGGGCGCCAGCGAAGATCGCGGCATTCCCACCGCTCCACTCCCCCGGCCGGGGCACTGGCGGGGAGGGCGGCATACCTGGCCCTGCTCACCCGGCCGGGGCGCTGGCGGGGAGCGCGGCATTCCCAGCACCCCGGCCAGGGCTCCGGCGGGGAGCGCGGCATGTCCGTGGAACCCCTGCCCCGGCCGGGGCACCGGCAGGGAGGGCGGCATGCCCGGCCCCGCTCCCCTGGCCGGGGCTCCGGCAGGGAGCGCGGCATGTCCGTGGCCCCCCTCCCCCGGCCGGGGCACCGGCGGGGAGGGCAGCATGCCTGGCACCCTGGCCAGGGCTCCGGCAGGGAGCGCAGCATGTCCATGGCCCCCCTGCCCCGGCTGGAGTGCCGGCAGGGAGCGTGGCATGTCTGCGGCCCCGCCGGCGGAGAGCAGTGGTTTGTTTTTTTAATTTAAAAACAAAACAAAACCTCTGAGTGCAGCCCCCCTCCAGGTGCCGCCCCAAGCACGTGCTTGGTAGGCTGGTGCCTGGAGCCGACCCTGCTGGGTACCCCAAGAACTGTCACCAGAAGGAGGGGGAAGAAGATGCCCCTGAATTGGTACTGCCTGGTTCTGTATCCTCCTGTAATCCCCTTCTCAGACCAGCTGATATTTTTGCTTCCTTCCACTCCTAGACAAGAGCGTGTGTGTCACTGTTTTGGTTTGTTTAAAGAACCAGTAGCACATCCCTGCAGAGCTACACAACAGGTGTTGGACCCCTCTATTTCAAGCTCTTTTGCTTTTGACTAGGAAAAGGCCATTCCAAGTGACTTCAGGGGGGAGTTCTGCTCAGCCTCCAGAGGCAGCGTTTGAATGGTCAGTTCAGAGGACATTTGCAAACCAATCATGAAGACATCACAGTAGGTTTTCCCTGGGGCTCACAGTCCTCAGCGGGCTCTGTTCCCACTTGCTTCTAAGGAAAACTTGCAGTGTTGTCGTGGTGGGATATAACCGTGTGAAATATAGTGAATGATGGAGTCCCAGAGGAAAATATGACAAGTGACCAGCACAGTAAATGAACGTGCTTAATATTTTTATTTAGATCCGCAGGCACAGCCTCCCAAAACAGAAGATCCAAAAAATAAGTCTGTATTATTTTCTACTCATCCAGCTACCACAGCAGTTGTCATCCTTACTGATAGCCTCGGGGGTAACTGGACGTGATTACCAACATTCGTTCTAGTTTTGGACAGGAAGTGCTTAGAATCTAAAGCACTGTCCAGCTCCTGCTGAATTTCCACTCCAGCTTAGTGGGACTAGAATCTTGCTTTAATTCAGATGCTGTCCATTTATGCCCTCCCCCGCCCCCCCCCCCCCCAGTGCCTCAACTCTCACTAATAGCAGCTCGGCTTCCTCCCATTCCCGTTCTCTGACTCACCAGGGGAGGGCCTGTCCCAGCTCTAATGCAGCTAGACAGAGGAGTAAGTCACATGAGCACAGCCGGAGGAGGGCTGTTTACAATGCACCCCCTACATGCAGGGGAAGGGTGGGGCTCTGTGTCTGATGCTCCTCCTAAGTGGATGGGAAGGGAAAGGGTGGACCCAGGGCTTCCCCCACAGCCATTGGTGCTGGGCTAGCCCCTGGGAAGGAGTAACCCTTAAGAGGGGGGGAAGTGGCTTACTTTCCCTCCTGACAGCATGGAGAGAGTAGGGAAGAAATGGTGAGCAAATGGCACTGCTTTCTCTGTGCTTTGCTAGGGCTTCTCCTTATATAGGGCGCAGCCGTACCCCTCGATCTAGCTCACAGACCCAGTGCCAAGCATTGGAGCACACCTAGTCCCAGACAGCATTAGACTTCCTCCCGGACCCCGCTCCGCCAGAGCTCTGCCTGGAGCCGTCCCATTCTCTAAGGCTGTTCCGTTCCTGCCTGACCTCTCAGTGCTACCAGCCTTTCGGCTGTTGGGTCCAGAAGGAGTTATCGGGACCCAGCAGGTTATGCCAGGAACACAGACCAGGGGGAGAGGGCCGGAGTGAGCCCAGTGTCTCATCCCCTTGAGAAGCCACAAAACCCTTAGGAAATCAGCTAGTCCCCATGCACAATCCACCCGAGACTAGACGGTTCAAGGTTAAGTGCAAAACTGACAGCAGGAAGGCAAAGAAAAAAGAAGCACTGATCCCCAATGTAGTTTTCCTCATTTTGTAACACACACCAGCAGCAGCTCTTCATAATGGACCTGTGCTGTACTTAGAGACAATGAAACTTGTTCATCACCGCAGAAAGGGGAGCTATCTGCGACGGGGGTGAATTTACGCTCACAATAATGCATGTTTGTGGGCTGGCTTTCCTGGATGAGCACCTGCTCCATAGGATCATGAGCGGGAGAACTTGGAAAGGAGGAAGATATTTGTGTTCATCTCAGGAAAGGGAGGGAGCAGGGAGAGAGAGCCTCCCAAGCCAAAATGGCAGATACTTTCATTTAAAACAGGCAATTTAGGCTCCAGTGTTAGCATTTGTTAAAAAGAAAAGAAGAAGAAGAAGAGCTTGCAAGTACTTTGCACCTATTGAAAAGTTTCCATCCAAAAATCTCCAGTTGATGCCTATTCAGCACAGAGTAGAGTTGAAGAATTACTTCATGTTATTTTCATGCTGAAATCCAAGAGATTTGAGAATGTCCAGCCAAGAAGTAGCTAGTATAATCCAGAACAATACTTACCGTTTTAAACAAGTATTTGTTACACGTCTACATAAAAGTTACTAAGTTAGGGCCTGATCCTGCCTCATTGCAGAGAGTGGGAGTGTAATAGAGTCAACTGCCTCCAGAGCACCCCCTCATGGTCAGGGGTGTCTCTGCAGTACCCAGCCTGTTTTCCTCTTCTTCAGGGTTTCTTAGCCCTGGTCTACACTACGAGTTTAGGTTGAATTTAGCAGCATTAGATCAATTTAACCCTGCACCCATCCACACGACAAAGCCATTTTTGTCAACTTAAAGGGCTCTTAAAATCAATTTCTGTATTCCTCCCCGACGAGGGTATTAGCGCTGAAATCGACATCACCGTGTCAAATTTGGGGTAGTGTGGACGCAATTCGATGGTATTGGCCTCTGGCAGCTATCCCAGAATGCACCATTGTGACCGCTCTGGACAGCACTTTCAACTCAGATGCACTAGTCAGGTACACAGGAAAACCCCCGGGAGCTTTTGAATTTCATTGCCTGTTTGACCAGCATGGTGAGCTCATCAGCAGAGGTGACCATGCAGTCCCAGAACCGCAAAAGAGCTCCAGCATGGACCGAACGGGAAGACGAATCAGTGCTATCAGAACTCCGTTGCAAAAGACGCAATGCCAATATATATGCCAAAATCTGCAAGGGCAAATGCAAGGTGTTTATTTACAATGCACACAACTGCAGCGGTGATCTGAGCAGACTCCCGCTTGCAGAGCTATGGCGCATGCGCGGGCACTCCAGGAAAAGAGCTGTGAAATGATTGGCTGCCGTTGCTTTCACGGAGGGAGGGAGGGGCGACTGACAACATTTACCCAAAACCACCCGTCACAAATTTTCCCCCCCATCAGGCATTGGGAGCTCACCCCAGAATTCCAATGGGCAGCGGGGACTGGGGGAACTGTGGGATAGCTACCCACAATGCACCGCTCTGAAAGTCGACGCTAGCCACGGTACTGTGGACGCACTCCACTGACTTAATGTGCTTAGTGAGGACACACCTATTCGACTTTATTCAATTTGTTCCCAAAAATCAATTTCTAAAAAATCAACCTATTTTCATAGTGTAGACATACCCTTAGACTCCACAGTCCAAAAGAAGTTAAACATTTCCTACCTGGGATCCAGTTAATTCATCCCTCAGGTTCAGTAGGCCTTCAGGCCCAACCCCAGTTCTATGTCTCTCTGCTGCCCAATAATCCAAAAAGTACACAAAGACTTTCAAAATCAAACACAAGCTCACACAGTCTTCATCTCAGCAGGGTACACCCCTCCTCCTGAGGGTCAGTCTTGCTGCATCTCAGCACCTCCTACCTGGAGTTTCTCCTTCTTTACAGGCCTTCCCCCTCTGCTGTCTCAGAGCTTTGCAGGAGCCGTCTTACTCTCTGCAGGCATAACCACAATGTCCTAGCCTCCCTTCCCCTGCTTTGATACTGGAATCACCTGATTTCTGTCAGGTGGGGCTTATTCTGCCATCAGGGTTGGCTATCTCCAGCTATTAAGGGGCAAGCCACCTTGTTGCAGGGAGTTTTAGCAGGGCCTGCAATGGGAATAGCATCAGGCCCTTAGAGAAGCATTGGTGGGGATTTGGTTATAGGTAAAAAAGAAGGTGGTGAAGCAGGGTCTACATTTTAATATCTGACAAGCTATGCTTTCTACATAAATCAAGTGAAGAACACTTGACTGATGGGAGAGGTAGCAGTATCTATCATTTATCTCTATCAATAGTCTGGCTGCTTTCAACTGAAATAGCAAGCAAGGTTGGCACTGTTTAAAATACTATAAAGTTCTTGAAAAATGATTGCCGAGAAGAATGAACAGTTAAGACAAAACCCTGCAGCTTTTTAATTTGCCTTGTAAAGAATTCTGTTCTAAAGAAATTAGATATACGATGCAGTGAAAGGAAGTAATAGATTTCCCCCACCCCCAGTTCATTATTGTCCAGTTTTAACAATGTCATATGCAACATAACCTTTGATTTATGATGCTAATGTGGTAAAAAAAGTCTTCCTTTGCATTCTGAATGGTTGAATAAGGAAAGAATAAGGCGGCATTGGATACTTGCCTTGCAGTCACCCCCAGAAGCCTTAATCAGGAGCAAGGTCCCATTATAAGCATTGAGCAAATACGTTTTAGACACAGTGAAGCCAAAGAGCTTACAGTCTAAGGATTTGTCTCCACTGTTGAGTTTCTGCGCAGTAAAGCAGTTTTTTGCGCTCAAACTGCAGACGTGTACACACTGCCAAGCCACTTGGTGCGTAGAAACTCCTCAGTTGCAGTGCTTCAAAAAAACCAAAACACCTCGACGAGAGTCGTAAGGTTATTTGCGCAGAGGCTCCAGGGCTCTAGTGCTAGTGTAGATGCTTGATTGCTTTCTGCGCTGTAACTGGCCTCCGGAGCTGTCCCATAATGCCTCAAGTGACTGCTCTGCTTGCTCATTGTTTTGAGCTTGACTGCCCTGGAGACATGCACACCTCCCCTTTCAAAGCACCATTTCTGGCAGCTGTTGCATGCTGTGCTGATCTGCTCCGGGACACAAAGCAAACCGTGTGTGTGTGTGTGTGTGTGTGTGTGTGTGTGTGTGTGTGTGTGTGTGTGTGTGTGTGTGTGTGTGTGTGTGTGTGTGTGTGTGTGTGTGTGTGTGTGTGTGTGTGAGAGAGAGAGAGAGAGAGAGAGAGAGATTGATTGCTGGGGGGTGAGGGGCTGATGTCAGGGTTTCCCCCTCCCCCAGGACTGGTTGCTTCCTGCTTCTGTCTGAACTTACAAGGCAGCATGCTGACACTGTCTGTCCCCCAAAATACTCTCTACCCCCCTACACACACACACACTCCCCACCCCCCCTCTTCAGTTGAAAAGCAGCTGGCAATGTAGTACCCATGGAACAATGGGATTGGGAAACCCGCATCATATGACGCTGTGCCTGCCCTATGAGGCATTGCAAAAACCCTTCCCAAAGCACCCTGTGGCCAGTTGCGCAGTAGGATAGCAACCACAATGCACTGCTGGATTTGCCATTGCAAGAGCTGCTAATGTGGATGCGCTCCAGCGTCACAAGGAGCACAGTGTGGACATGCAACAGCGGTTTAATTCCAGCGGTTTAATAAAAGTGGCATCACTTGTGGCGCAGAAACTTACCAGTGTAGACGTACCGTAAACTAAAGCATTTTCAAGCACCTGTCAGTATCCAAAAGGTGTCATTTCCTTCTTCCTTTACATTAGGATTGATCTGAAAAGGAATTCGAATACTTAGGACCAAAATCTGACTGACTTAAACATTAAAAATTGAGTACAGAAGCTGACAGAACTTTCTCTTTGCAAAAAGCGGTATTGCCTGGTGATGCTCTTTTGAATTCTCAGAGGTTCTGATTGTCCTGTCTGGTATGCAGTGGGCAATGGATGAAAGGATGCAACATACACTTATTCTGAGGGGTCTGAGGGGACATGGCACTAAAGAAGATCCATCCCATGCTCCTGTCATGAATGTGTTTGTTCTGAACAAGATATGAGCGTGGCCTTCCAAAAGGAGGCAAGGTCATGGACAGATTCCTTAGCATATTTCCCTTCCAAAGCAATGTATAAAAAGGAGTATGCTAAAAGTGCATGACTGAAATATGTGATACTCATTTTAGCTGCCTTGGAAAAGAGAGGCCGCTCGAGCCTTCCTGTATTTGAACTTGTAGCTAAAAGTAATCTAAGCATCCCAAACCGGCGCTTCTAAATCTAAATGCTTAGACCACTAAGCCCGCCACTCGAAATAGCCAGCTTTGGCCACCCTTGCACATGTTAAGTAGCATGGTACATTGATCCACAAGATTACTTACTTAAGAAAGAAGGCCACCCTGAGGGCTGGATTCTGCTGCTCTCCCTCACATCATTAGTAGCACGTAACCCATTAGTAATGATATGCACAATGTTGAACATCAATATTGGGCTCATAGTGTGAATAATCCTATTGGAAACAGAGGGAGCACCATGTTAGGATGTCTTGTGGTCTTTCCTGATAACGGTGCCATTATCTCATTTTAGCCCTATAATTTAGTGTATTTCTCTGCATTATTTAAACAGAACAGATGCTTTATATTTCACATTGTTGGTTTCTGTCTGAAACTATCTGGACGCTTTATTGCTTTGTAGCAGCTGGTATATGCAACCAAACAGTATGAGACTGAATCAAAGCAACAAAAGGATTATGCATAGAATTAGAAGTATGATTTTAAAAGGTGTCAAAGTATTGTACATTTGTGTTAATTTTATGTGACCAAATCAAGCAGGTGACAGAATTAAAATTAAAATCCATGCTTGCTTTTACAAAATCCAGCTACAGAGATACATGTCCAGCTGTAAAATGTTATCTAAAGGAACATACTGGTTTAATGACCAACACAACTCAGCTCTCAAAATTAGTTCCTAGCAGGGAAGAAAACCCTCATGGTCCTCTCCAAAAAGTGCAGCAGCAGTAATTTAGTGAAATGCTACAGTGTGAGTTTGGATTTGTGCAGGAGATAGCAGATCCCTAACTTGGCTGAGTACAGCGGTGATTTCATGTCCTGAGATGTTCACTGACAGCATGGATAATACATCATTCAGGATGGCACGGGGCCAGGAGTCATGAGGAAGACTTTATTCTTCTGTAATACGGTGTCTTTTTTAGGTTCTCGTGAAAAGGCTGCTCAAGTCCAGGCTCAAGTGGTCTATTATAACTCTCCATTCAGCACTGAAACTAGCACACAGGGGGCCAGATTCTGCTTTTGGTTACTTGCACATGTGAAAGACACGTGTTCCCCAGCGCAGATTTCTGTAAAATAGAATGCCAGTATTTACTCTGGCAAACACACATTGCAGCTATTCATATAGTCATTGTATCTGCAGGAGTGAGAAGCAACCATTCCATTAACACACCATGTAAATATTCCTTGGACACAAACAAAGCAATCAGCTATACCATACACTGCCAACAGAGTTACAACCTAGGTATACTGTAGTGTTATTAGTTTGGACCGAACTTGGGGTCTTCAACAAGAGAGAGACAGGCACCTGTAACATTTGCTAAAGGCCCATTCTTATTAACTGCACAAGCACTCAGTTCATTTGGACTCTGCTAAGGCTTCTGGAAACACCCAGGTCATGCTGAACGTGATCAGATGCTTAGACATTAGTGTTGTCACTCCCATGCTAGAAATGTAATATCTTTCCTTTCAGTCCCTGCAACCTGATCCAAGCTACAGAGAATCTCTCTCAGCTGCAGTTGTATTAGGATGTATGGCCTCTCTGAGTTGCAGAGATAAGGGCAACCTTGTCACACATACTTAAGCCAGTTTGACAGTCCATCCAACATATGTGTGTACACACACACACACACACACACAAGCACGTGCACACACACACACACACACACACACTTTAGCCAGCATACTACAACCTCTAATGCTGACTCCACTCATCCCTGCGTACTGTAGTTCAGCTCAATGATTAGGTTACAGGAGAATAATAATCCTCACCCTGTGCAAATTCTTGTTGAAGTTTCTTCTGAAGTTTAAGTCCTTAAAACAAGATGTTGATAAAAACAGGTGCTCAAATGGCAATATTTTATCCCACAAAGCTTTGGTTACGTATGAGGGGAATAATTACAATAAAACCCTCTGAGGTGCAAAGCTTTTTTATTTTCAAAGCTTTTGAAAAACAGCTTTTAAGAATGATCAGTTTTTTCAAAGCTACTAATGCTTCTGCTCTTAATAGAGATAAATGGAATTCCTCACTTCTTGGAGGCCAAGTCTTAGGTATTTAACAATGTAATGGAGTTTTTGATGTGTAGGTAATCTCTCAGTAGAATAAAGTTGTATATCTTTCCTGCAGCATAACGATGGAGTTTCATCTAATTTGGCAAGATATGGAGCCATTTGCATAGAAACTTGTTTGCATAGAAATTTGTTTTTCCCCCCATTGTATTGCAGTTTCTTTTTTCTGCATTGACTGTCATCTATGTATGATGACTTTTAAATGTAGCCTTGAGGGAAAAGTAAATGGACAAAAAAAAAATTAAAGAATAATTGTTCTTGAGCCTGGTTGCAGTAACAGATTGGAATGCATTGCATATTTTCTTGATTATACTGCTTCAGCACCTCTTGCTCAGACATTGACGATTCTATAGGCTGATCACTGAGTCTATGGGCAAATTCAGCCCTTGGATAATCTAGTGCAACTCCCATTGAAGGGAATGGGAGATGCACCCGCGAAAGCCAGGGATAAATGTCGTTCCATGTCCTCAATGATTTGTGAAGAAAGGGTCCAACAGACAGAATCAGGCAGAATATTTGAAGTATCTGAAATATGCACACCACACAACTAGTATTGCTAGTCCTCCAACTGCAAGTCAGACACAGGCTAGAAGGATATTTAGAAATCAGATCGCCCTGATACTACAGTACTATCCAAAGGAATGAGGTAAGGCCACACTGTCGAAAATTCCAAACTGTTTAATGCAGCCAGAACCCTGACACAGCAGCGCCTGCTGCCTCTAGAGCTGGAAAAAGGCAGCAAACGAATGCTTTGATTCAATTCAAGTCCCCCAGCCTCTCTCTCAAGCTATATCACCTCCATTATCTGGGTTTCAGGTGAGTATAACTTGCTGTAGCTAGCCAAGTGACAATAATCACTGCCTAACAAAGGCCCTGATCCCACAGGCAGGTAGTATTTTTACACGCAGGAGTAATCCCATTAACTTCAATGAGGCCACTCACATATGTCAAGTTGCTCACATTTCTAAGGGCTGGTCTACACTTGGGGGGGGGGGGCATGTCGACCTACGATACGCAACTTCAGCTACGTGAATAGCGTAGCTGAAGTCGGCATATTGTATGTGGACTTACCTGGCCGTGAGGACGGCGACGAGTCGATCGCTGCCACTCCCCCGTTGACTCCGCTTCTGCCTCTCGCCGAGGTGGAGTTCTGGAATCGACGGGGAGCGCGTTCGGGGATCGATTTATCATGTCTAGACGAGACGCGATAAATCGATCCCTGATAGATCGATTGCTACCCCGATCCGGCGGGTAGTGAAGACGTACCTTATGTGTTTACAGGATCAGGGCCTAACTTATTTCAGTATAAAGCAAGGATTTTCAGCATACATTATGATCTCTAAGTGGAATCACCTGCAGTTGTCTGGGAGGTTCCTGAGTGAGATGGCTTCCGTTTGGCACCTCTAGTCTTCTGTTGACATGGATTTGCAACTTAGACTGCAGGAGTGACGCATAAAACACTGGAACAATTCTTAACACTGTAACAGTCATGTGAATAACTGCAAGACCCAGTAACTCCAGTGAAGTACTGGAAGAAGCACTTCCACATTTGTGGAAGACCTGGGGTGCGTGGCCTAGTGCATGGGTCATTTCACATCCCTACAGAGTAGAGAACTTCATTTACATAGCAGGGAAGAGTTTCTCACCACAACAGCAATCACTGGGGGAAATTCCAAGGCCAGTGTTACACAGGAAGTCAGACTAGATTATTATCATTGTTCTGTAGGGCTGCTGGCCTCTTTCTCAAACCCGGGAAGGATTAACACCCCACCCAAAGTCTGTTCAGGCCCTTCAACAGTATATTCTTCAGACACAACCAAAGCTATTCTCCTGGCCCAAGCAGGCTGTGGCGGACCAGAAGCCCCTCTCCTTGCAACTTTTCAGGCAACTGGATTGTTTCTGAAAATTAAAACAAAGTTAAAAAACCCTCATACTGAATTTCCCTCATTTCTTTCTGAAGTATTTGCAGATCTCCTCCAGTCCCGATTAGTCTGATATGCTTAAGGGTAAATGGAAAGAAAAATTAATAGGTAATAACAGAACCCGAAGCACAGGAAAAAGTTATGAAAAATGTTCTGTAACTATTGGGATTTTTAAAAGTGCAGCTTAACATTGCAGTCAACATGAGTTTTACCATTGACTGTTCAGGAGCAGAGTTCTACAACACTTGAAAATCCCGTTCATTGTTCTGTACTGTATTCTGTTAAATGCCTATTCTCCACTCACAATATGTCTACACAGCAACTGAAGGTGTTGTTATAGTGCGGGGAGATATACTTGCGAGCTTGAATCTGGATAAGACAGGTAATGATAGCGGTGAAGCTGAGGTGGCACAGGCTTCAGCACAAGCTAATTGCTCCAGTACAAGGCTGCTGGGGACCCTGGGCATGCAGTCTCAGGTTGCTGAAGTCCTTGAAGCCACATCTTCACTACTGTTGTTACCTGAACTAGCTAGATTGAAGCTACCACAGGTGTACCTACCCTTACTACACACCGTCACTGGCTGTGTAGGCAGACCCTCTGACTCTTTGGTTGCAATGAAAAGCAAGGTTTACAATTTGTGATACTCTCAAGAGCAAGCCTGCAACGAAGGATGCTGGGCAGGCAGATGAGTGTTCCCTCTAATTCCAGTGCTGAAGAGAGATTTAACTGGCTCCCGAGCTACATGTCTAACAGGGGCCTCGAGAAGCACAGGTCCCCAGGGAGTGGTTTATGCTGCTGTTCCTTAAGGTTGGCTCTGTTTTGGTGACACTGAAGTATTTGCAAAGGCTTCACCAAGGAAGCACAGCTCTGGGCTGCGAGATGTTTAATGAAGCACACAAAACAACAAAGCACATCGGCGTTGCAGTGACTCTGGCTAAACTCTCAGCTGGGAAGGCAACTAGCTGTGTGCTAGCCAGCCACTGAGTCTGTACGAAGCTAAACATTCTATTGCATGCGATGTGGCTGGAGCCCTGCCGGGTCCCAGGAGATTAGCCAGACAAGGTGGGTGAAGTAATATTTTCCTAGGACGACAGAGACAAGCTTTCACAGAGCTCTTCTTCAGGACGTCTTCAGACCTGAACAGCAGCTCTGTGTAAGCTCGAATCTCTCAGCAACAGAAGTTGGTCCAATAAAAGATATTACCTCCCTCGCAGTGTCTCTCTAAACACCACAATGTCTCATAGTCCTACTGTGACAGAGCTGGCATACATCAGGAAGAAAGCCCTGGGGCCTACCCACTCAGAGATGAGCAAACTTTAGTAACGCAGCTTATTTACTCAAGGACAGAAATTGAATTGGGGTTTGCAAATGAGTAGAAAACACTTAGAACAGTGGGCTCAAAACTGGGCCAGAGGCCTCTTTAGGCCATTGCCCTGGGTCAGGTGTGGTGCAGAGTGGCGAAGAGATACTACCTCAGGCAGACAGTGTCTCTGAGGGCAGCTCCTTCAGAACAGTGTGCATTGAGGGCTCTCTCCATGGGGTTTGAATAGAAAGGACTAATGTTGGCCAGTGCAGATTGCTGTGGAGGCTGCAGACAGCCCCAGTCTCCACCCAGTGGGAGTCCATCGGAAACAAGCTGAGTCGCAAAAGCAGGGAACAGTGGCTCAGGAGAGGGCATGTCCAGCAGGTAGGATTATGTGCTGGTTCAGCCCTTGAAGCAGGGCATAAGTGGAACTGTAGCAGTGCACAGGGCCTAATATAGGACCCCTGAACTTGGCTGAATTCCTCCCAATAGGCCTAGACGTAGAAACCTACTGGCTTAGTAGGGTTGTAATTGTTCTGCTAATATTCAGGCTCATCTCTCACCCAGGCTGATAAATTATATTCCTCCCTTGCATACTGCCAGCCCTGCTGAAGTTTCATTATCTTCCATGTCCATGGATTAACATGGGTTTTTATTTTAATATAACTGATTACCGTACTTCAGAGAGACACAGCAAGGGATCCGAAGTGCTGACTAAGCTTCATAACTGCACAATGCAGTTCTCGAAGCCCAACTATACTGCTCTAGTTTGCAGATTAGCTATGCCAGAGCTCATAACAGCATAAAATAGATAAAACCAAAACCATAATAGGTGTTACCATGTGCCCTGATTATATACACTCAACCCGCCCCCCAAGATTCTTGGTATTTAGCTGAGGAGACTCTCCAATAAACAGTGTGTGTGTTGCTGACAATCTGAACTCAGAAGGTGAGAATAACCATTTTATGCTGTATAATGGTAAAGACCCTTATCTGAGAAAAGGGCATTATGAGGAGATCAACACGCAATAGATGGGACCACTTGCACGGGGGAACTTGCATCCTTCCTTCCTCTTCATGGAAGACTGTCCCCTTCGATCACGGTCTTCATACCTTCCCTGCAAACCGAGGAAGCTTATCCATCATTAACTTCCTTTTCAATTAGCCATGTACACCTCTCCCGGCCCTTGGTAATGGCAGATGCAAAACTGACATGGCTAGTTCAGAGTTTTTTTCTTGAAGTGCAAAGCCCAGTTTAGAGAAGCACTCAGGCTCACACCCTGCCTGCAAGGAACAGTCAGTGCCCAGAGAAGACACATGGAAGGCAGAGGAAGAGAGGATCCTCTGCACAGCATCAGGACTCATAATGGGCAGTCTTCCCTCATGGATGGAGTCAGAGATCACACCAAGGGTCAAGCTGGAATCAGCAACTTGAGTCAGAGCAAGGAAGTAGGAATCACGCATGTTAACCGGAGTAGGCAGGAGGTAGAGTAGCAGGAACCAGGGACTTGGTCTCAGGGATCTGGGCAGCAGCAGGCCTAACAACGAGCTGCTCAAACAAAGGGTGGGACAGGAACAGGAATCTGTGTACCTGGTGAAGTCCCACCAGCATTCTGTTGCTAGTCATCGGACATTGCTGAGTCAGCGGGTGTAACCTCCGGTGGTGGGTTATTAGCTGCAGTTCCCGCAGCTGATTTTGCAGTGTGGTGGTGCAGAGGGTGAGGCTCTGACTTAGCTGACCTGCTTTTGAGAGGCATGGTGCCTGATAGAGCCACTCTGTAGGTGCATGCTATGGTGGCAGCGTGCCCTCCTGGTCAATGTAAAGGCTGGTGGTTCCTAGTTCTGCCTCTGCTTATTCCCCAGTACACATCTACCTTGCTGATGCTGGGGCCCAATTGTCAATGGACTGAGCATTGGCGACTGACGTGCACAAGGGGAGCTATTTTCCTCCAGTATCAGAAGTGCATTCAACACAATACACCAGACACTGTTAGGAACGCACCTCTTGTTGCTCTGCTGGCTGTGTGGGAGCACAGTACCTCTTATCCTAATGATAGTAGAAGCTACTGAAGTTTCTGCTGGTGCTCAGGACAGTAAATATTCCCATTGTCATGGTGCCCTGTATAAAAACAGTCCTTCTGAAAGCTGTACAGCTTTGATTGTTAAATACAGATTTGTGGCTGCTAAAAAAAAAAAGACAAGAAAAGAACAAATGGGCAAAGTTTGCTTCATTTTCCTAAATGTTCATTTGTTTGCATAAAGATAAGAAGTGCTTGCCAGCCACTACTTGTTATTTTAATGAAGGAGTAAAGGTATTGGGAATGCAGAACATAGTCACAGTTAAAATGAAGAGATTTGCTAGAGCACATATTTTACAGACAGCCTTCAGAGCCAATTCAGCTCTGCTGGGGATACAAAACATGGTTTAAATGGCTTTTTTACAGTCGTTGACAAACAGCGGAGCCAAGCAAACCACCCCTTCTCCAGTAACTTACAAGCTCTGCACTTGCCATGCAATGGGAAAGCAGCAGCAGCACAACGGAGGAGAAAAATGGAAGCGAGAAAATTAAAAACAAACAAATCCCTGGAGATGTAGAGGAGATTTTCAGCATTGGCCTAACTCCGCTCCCTGAGAAGCCACTGGTAAAATCTTCCAGTGACTTCACTGGGAGTAGAACTAGGCCAATGCTGTGGAACTTGTTAAAATACCAGGACCAGGGTAAGAATCTGACTCAGCTCCCATTCAGGTCAATGGAAAGACTCCCATTGAGCTGAGAATAGGCATTAGAGCAGAGCAGGGTCTGCTCTGTTGATTTACCAGGACAGGTTGATCATTTTTATCTTTCAAGTGGATTAGCATGTGAGTGTCACTGATCTCTAATCACAGGGGCTGAGATTTTCACAGGTGTCTAAGGGGACCAGGCACCCAGTGGAGCCACAGACTGAGAGCTGAGTGCCTAGCGGCCCAAGACACTTGAAAATCTCACTCAATGCCAATATTCCACATCAAAAAGAGGAGGAGTGTCAGAAAGTACATGCTGAACCCCAGCTGTTCAGAGGTTCTTTTTGGATGGTCTGGCATACCATCATGGTAAGCGAGCATCTGTTTTTGTATGGTGCTGTGTCTCACAGGGATCTGTAGTTTTTTGCTTTGGAAAAGGGAATATTGGTTTTTAGCATCATTATAAATTCCTTTCTCTGAAGCCTGTGAGCTGAACAGAAGTGCTGTGGATTCAGCTCCTGGGGGATTTTTCTAAACCTCTAGCTCAATCTCAGGTCTTCATCTTGTTATGCTAGATGCAGCTGCTCAAACTGTTCTTTGTCAATAAGTCTTTGCAATATGGCTTTCTCTCTGTGGATCATTCACGAACCAATCCTGAGTCCTGTAAATATATCTGTGGAGCCTTTCGCAGACTGCTTTAAAACTAAGTTAACTCTTCTTAGAGCCCAAAATCTCACCACCTTCCAGGGTTTGGTTTTATTAACAAAGAAACAAAATTCAGCTCACCCTAACCATATCCCATATAGTCAGGTGGGAATGACAAGTCACTGGCCTTAGGGTGTGTCTGCACTAGAGCTGGAAGGTGTAAATTCCAGCTTGAGGTGACACACCCAGGCTAGCTTGATCAGTGCTAGAAAACAGACGTGTCGCTGTAGCACCATGAGCAGTGGCAGGGGCTAGCTGCTCCGAGTATGATCCCATCTGAGATTAAGTATGGTTCCTGGGGCACAGCCCATCCCACCACTGCAAAATTTCCTTTATGATTTAAAAAATAAATAAAAGTAAACATTGGAAAATGATTGAAATACAGACAAAACTGTCTGATTGTGTCAGAACGGAAGGTTTTGTTTGACACTATAAAGTTCCGACGCTCAGGTCCAGGGCGCCCCCTGTGGCAGTGTCGGGGGATTGGGGTGCTCACTGAACGAAGCTGTCGGGCAGCCTCGCTGGTGGTTATGCAACTGTGCAAATGGCAGGTAAAACCTCCTGGGGGAGGGTTCAGCAAATAAAGAGGTAGTCTATAGCTCCAAACTCTTGGCCGAGGACTGTGCAGTCAAACCATCTGTGCCCTGGCCTTCTAGGTGGAGGCTGTGATTAAATAGTCTCTCTCTCAGGCCTCCATAGTAAACAATTGTGGTTGATGGCTCTGGCCTCCAGGTAGGGAGCTGCTCAGTTAAAGTCTATAGCTCAGACCTCCCAGGGGGAGAGGGGGCAGATTAAGCAACGCCACCTGGGGCTCAGGCTTCCTGGATGGGCTGAGCCCTGAAACAGTCTATGGCTCAAGCCTCCTAGCTGGAGCACATAACAATAGCCCATGGCTCCGGCCTTCTAGGATGAGGGCTGAGCCAGCAACAGTCAATGGCTTGGGCCACTTGGTTGAGGGCCGAGCAAACAAACAGTCAGGGTCTCTGGCCTAACGGTTCGTGCACCCCCAGCCCTGTCTGTGGGCAGGACTGGCCTAACCATGAGGCGAACTCAGGCAGCCGCCTCAGGTGCCAGACTGTGGGGGGCGCCACTAGGACCCAGAGTGTAGAAAATTGTGTCTGCTGCTGGTGCATATGTATTCTCTCTGCTCGAGATGCACAGAGATGGGGGAGTGCTGTGCTGGAGGAAGGAGGGCACAAGAGACATAACAGGCAGAAGAAAAGGTGAGAGGGAATAACAGAAAACAGCTGGAGCTGCAGGGAGAGAGAGAGGAGGAGGAGCCTCTTATGTACCTCTCTAGTTACCCCAGGATCCTGGACTGATTAACACCAGCTTCTCAGGGAGCTTCCTGTTTCCTGCTCCTTCCCTGAACCCACTTGAGGAGAACAGGCAGTCAGTTGAAGTAGTAAAAGTCAGTTAGGCCCTTAAGACACTGATATCTTCCCTCACTCAGGCCCTGCTACCAGCCTGCTTATTTGTCCCCTTCAACTGAGTGTTGAGAGCCACTATAGCTGGCACAGAACAGCAGTCATGAGTGAAAGAAGAAAACACCCCTCCGGGGCAGCATTCAGAAAAAGAAAGCAAGCAAAGGAAGCTTTTCTATCTAAGCAGGAAGGAGCTCTCCTGAGATACATAGACACAAATGTTCACGGTGAGCCTTCTGGCCCCAGTGAGGATGTGAGTGGTGAGGAAATGCCTGATCTTCCAGTTAGTCAGAGTGCAGGTGACCTGGCAGCTACTGCAGCATCCATATCTCCATCTCAAATGGATGTAACCATGCACATTCCTGAAGAAAAGTGTAGATCAGAGAAGAGTGTGGTGGAGGCGCAAGAAACAGCTGCTGATGAGTTTAGTTCCTTAAGTCTAGATGATCCAGGACTGTGGACCCACTTGAGCAGTAGCCTGAGGGACTTCCTGGTACTGCATGGGCCACAGCAAGTGAAAAACTTCATGTTCCCCAAAGACAATGAAAATAGAAGTTTCCATCCAACACACTACTGGCGTGAAATCCCCAATGGTGACAAAGTGGAGAGGCCATGGCTTATGTACTCAAAAACCCAGAATGCTGCATACTGTTTTTGTTGCAAACTCTTCCAGTCTAATGTTCCAGCCACACTGGGTTCTACAGGAACAAAGGACTGAAAAAATCTGGCTAGAAATCTGGCATGTCATGAGAAGGCAGCAAATCACCAGAGAGCATTCCATAGGTGGAAAGAGCTTGAGATGAGACTAAGGTTAAAGGCCACCATAGATGATCAGCATTAAGAGAAGATTGCATCAGAGTCTCTTTACTGGCAAAACGTTCTAAAAAGGCTTATTGCCATTGTGAGAATGTTTGCTACCCAAAACCTAGCACTTTGGCACTTCAGATCAG
The DNA here is from genome assembly GCA_033296515.1 of Macrochelys suwanniensis. Classification (NCBI taxonomy): domain Eukaryota; kingdom Metazoa; phylum Chordata; order Testudines; family Chelydridae; genus Macrochelys; species Macrochelys suwanniensis. The sequence goes on along the minus strand of CM065779.1, from coordinate 17,520,296 downwards.
CTGTATGTGCCAAACAATGGAAACTTCCTTAAAATTGTGGAGCTGATGGTGTTTGATGCTGTACTCCAGGAGCATCTAAGAAGAGTCACCACCCAAAAATGTACACACACCACTACCTTGGAAAAAATTCAAAATGAGATCGTACATTTACTAGCAACAAAAGTCAAACAGAAGATTATGGCAGATCTGAAGTCAGCAATTACTCTGTTATTCTGCACTGCACACCTGACATCAGCCATATGGAACAAATGACTTTAATGCTGCATTTTGTAACAACAGAAACTAGTGAAAATGTCCCTGGAATAGTGACTGTCAGAGAGCATTTTCTAGAATTTATTGACATTGATGATAGTACAGGAGCTGGTATGACAAATGTGCTTCTTAAAAAGCTGGAAGATACGGGAATTGTGATAGCTGACATGAGAGGTCAGGGCTACGATAATGGTGCCAACATGAGAGGAAAGAACAGAGGAGTGCAGACATGGATCCGATCTGAGAGTTAAACCCTCGAGGTTTTTTTGTCCCATGCAGTTCTCATTCATTGAACTTGGTGGTGAGTGATGCAGCATCAGCTTCTAGTGAGGCTGCTGAATTTTTTAATGTAATTCAAAGCATCTATGTATTTTTCTCTGCATCAACTCATCGATGGCAAATTTTGAAGCAACGGCTGGGAACATCCTCTCTGACACTGAAACCACTGAGTGCCACACGATGGGAAAGTCGAGTGGAGGCGATAAAGCCTATCAAACACCAAATTGGGAAGATAGATGATGCCACAGTTGCCATTATGGAGGATAATGCTACGACAAGAACTGTTCGTGGGAGAACAGTGGCAGAGGGAAATGGAATCACTAGAAACATCCATAACTTCAAATTTCTGTGTGGCTCAGTGTTTTGGCATGACACACTGTTTGAAATAAATGTGGTAAGCAAGAGACTCCAAGGTGTCAACCTTGATATATCTGGAGCAATGGAACAACTGGACAAAGCAAAGTCATACCTACAGTCTTACCAGTCAGATGAAGGATTTCAAAATGTTCTGAGGCGTGCACAGAAGTTGGCAGAGGAACTTCACACTGAAGCTATTTCCCCACCCATTCAAGAATACAAGAGTCACTGAAGAAGACGACATTTTGATTACGAGGCATGGGACAATCCCATAAGAGACCCCAAACAACAATTCAAAGTTGAATTCTTTAACCAGGTGCTAGATTGTGCAACACAGTCAGTTGAAGAACATTTCATGCAGCTCAAGGAACACAGCAGTATATTTGGGATGTTGTATGATATTCCAAAACTCCTCACTATACCTGAAGAAGACCTACACCAGCAATGCAGAGCACTGGAGACAGTGTTGACACATGATGACATGCGTGATATTGATGCGAGTGATTTAGGTGATGAACTGAAAGCCCTTTCAAGATACATTTCAGCAGGATTAACTCCAAAGGCTGTTCTGGAATATATGTGCACAAATAAGATGACCACCCTCTTTCCAAATGCTTTTGTTGCTCTGCGCATACTTCTAACACTTCCTGTAACAGTTGCCAGAGGAGAACGCAGCTTCCCCAAGCTGAAATTAATAAAAACACATCTACGCTCCACAATGACACAGGAGAGGCTGATCGGCCTTGCAACCATCTCAATGGAGCATGAGCTGGCCCAGACTGTGGACCTTCAGGAAGCAGTTCAAATCTTTGCAACCAAGAAGGCACAGAAAGCACCACTTTGATTATTCAAACAGCTACAAATGCCAATGTTTACTATGCAGACAAGAAAAGTTACATTTGCTGTTCAGGCATTTGAAAGTTAAGTGTTACATAACATTTTTGAACAAGGCATTTTAAGTTGTTAGTTCTCCTCTATTGGGGTAGGTAGCAGAGCAGTACCATGAGAGGAGTAGAACACAAAGAAGGCAGAATTGAGACCTTTCAAAGTTTTGGCCCAAGGAAGGGGGCATAGGGGCGTCATTTGAGCTCCCCGTCTCAGGTGCCAAAATGTTGTGGGCTGGTCCTGTGTGCTGTGGAGGTGTACAGCAGTCGCAGCCTTTTGGAAGTGAGTAGAAAGAAAATAGATGCTGAAATCTTAAACAAATGTCTTTCATTCCAAATGGCATATGCTGGGAATCTGAATGGGGCTTACGTCTCTCAGAGAGCAACAGATTACACAGAAGATATTAAAGATGGTAAACAGTTATGTTAGGCCTGTTCCACTCCCATTCACAAGTGCAGGATTGTTCCCTTTGATACAATTCAGTATAATTTTATCTAGCTAGCTTTTTATAAGGTCATCCATCACTGTTATATCAGAGCACCTTTCACCAAAAGTGCTTTATTAATTTTCACTGTCTCATGCAACACGATTTTAACTGCACAAGTTTGAACAACACTAACAAGGTACTTTTCAGACATGGGTTAATCTCTGCAAAGAACATATGACTGTGATGCTGGCAGACTAGGTGCCAGCTCATGCCCAGGCTCAGGGCCTCACCGAACCCTGACCAATGCATCGCTGGGTACTGGTCTGGCTCACCTACGTGTTAGTGTAATTAAAATAGATATTAGTGTTCTAAGAATGTGTTTAGTGTTTAGACTTTATGGAATGCTTGTAGGATGCTGCGTGTATTAATCTTACTTATAATATCTGTTTCCCATGGTATAAAGTTATATTGAGTGTTTGCCTTGTAAACCCCTATTATTGTGTAACTCACCAAATGGGAAAAGAAGCATCAATTAAGATACAGTGCTCATCCTGCACACAAGATGGCCCATTGAAGGCAAATGAGATATTGTGTAGCATCAAAGGACAGAGACCCTGTCTTATATGCTTGATTGCATTCCTCACTCCCTCCGGGAAGGGGATATCTGTGCAGGAACTAATCCCATCAGCTTTGATTCTGGGGTGAAGGGGATAAAAATGCCTGACAAGGAGAAACTGGGGTCTCTTTATGGTATTTGGGCTCTGAGGGGCAAAGATTCCTAAACATAAGCAAGAGATCCCTATGCTGCTTAGCATGGATCAACCCTAAAGGACAGATAATATCTGTGACAAAGTCTGGCTGGACAGCTGCAAGAGAGTGGTGGAAGGCAGGTATATTAACACTAGAATGATAAAGCCCTTTTCCCTATAAGCTGAGAAGAAATTACCTCTGGTCAACTAGGGACAACTGAGTCAAATAAAGGACTGCCTGAGACCTTTCCCTCCCCCGCTTTCTGATGAGAGAGGAGGAGGAGAGACAAGCTGCTGTAGGGTTTGTGGAAGCAGGGAGATTGGCTTCTCCCTGGTGAGAGGCTGCTCCCCTCTCTACAGGGGAAACACCAAATTGAAAGTGTGTTTAGGGGAAGGACTGACACCCCGGGGCCACTAACCCCCCACCCACAGAAAGGGAGTAGGAAAAGGTACCCCCTTTATTTTGTGTTTGGGAATTTGTTTCTTTTGTTTGGTGGAGGAACACTCATTGGGCCTGCCCCGAGGCCCACCTTGAAAATACAGATAAATAAACAGAGTGGGAAGACAATTGTTGTCCATAGAGGGGCTGATTTACTCCAGGACCCACCTCTACCAGAGGGAGGAGTGCTAAGTCTAAAGAAATGAAGGAGGTGCCTTGCCCTACTTCTTTAATCTTATGGTATGTCTACACTACCCGCCGGAGCAGCAGGCAGCGATCAATCTATCGGCAGTCAATTTATCGCGTCTAGTCTAGACGTGATAAATCGATCCCTGAGCGCGCTCCCCATCGATTCCAGAACTCAACCGCCGCGAGAGGTGGAAGCACAGTCAACGGGGGAGAGTCCGTGCCCTGAAGACGCCGAGGTAAGTCGACCTAAGATACGTCAACTTCAGCTACGCTATTCCCATAGCTGAAGTTGCGTATCTTAGGTCGATCCCCCCCACTAGTGTAGACCAGGGCTAAGAGTGTAACTCACTTGTGTGTGTATGTTTCCTGTTTTAACCTTGTAAATAACTCATTTCTTTTCTTTGGTAATAAATCTTTAGTTTGTTTGTTACAGGATTGGCTGAGTCTCTAGTTTGAGATCTGTGTATAAATGACCTGGGGTAAATGACTGGCCTTTTGGGACTGGGAGTAGCCTGAATATTGTTGTGACTTTTGGTGTAAAGTGACCATTTACCACATAGTCCAGCTTGCCTGGGTAGCAAGATAGACTGGAGTGCCCAAGGGGCTGACTGTGACTCCATGGTAAGACTGTTATAGTGCTTTAAGAGTTCACACTTCTTACTGGGTCCATGAAATCTAATTATAGAAGTTTGGGGTGTCTGCCTTGGGTTTTTTTGCAGTCTGCCCTGAGGTTGGCAGTCATGATCGTGAGCCACTCCAGACAGCATGACAACGACCTTGGCATATATCCCTTCATATTACTCTTGGAAAAGCAAATAAATCACTAAAAACAAGATGGTCCTCAGTGTTCTTGGTATACTTTGTGGCACAATTATAGAACCCTCCCTCGTGTGTGTGAACACTTAATTCCCATGCGAGTGGTGAGCACTTGCTACTCACCTGAGTGGGTTCCCATTAATGAGAGGGAGGATTCTTTAATCTGGCAGAGCAGGTAGGTTCTGGGTGATTAATTGATGAATATGCAACACCGCCCTGAGAGGAGAAAAGTAAATGTTTTCTGATTACTTTGACTAAATTTTTAAAAAGAAAAGACCCTGAGGCCAGGTCTACACTACCCGCCCGATTCGGCGGGTAGCAATTGATCTTTTGGGGATCGATTTTTTGCGTCTCATGTAGATGCAATAAATCGATCCCAGAACGCGCTCCTGTCGACTCCGGTAATCCACCCCGACGCGAGGAGGAAGCAGAGTCGACGGGGGAGCGGCAGCCTTCAACTTTGCAGCGTCCACATGGCGAGGTAAGTTGAGCGAGGTACGTCGACTTCAGCTACGTTATTCACGTAGCTGAAGTTGCGTACCTTACATCAACCCTCCCGCCCCCCGTTGTGTAGACCAGCCCTTAGAGAGAAATTTTAATATATTATCTATATCGGCTCTAAGGAGCAGATGGGCGCCAAGAATTTTGTTTTTCCTGAATGTTTATGCATAAAAACAAAATCCAATCGTCTTAAAATCTCAGGTCATTTTGGTAGATATGGTTTCTCTATATTTTAATATGGCATTACTCTATTAAAGAGAGCACATCCAGAATGTAATTTTAATAAATAAAGATAAATAATTTGATCTTTGTGATGTTTATCCATTGCATTTAATTAATGTCAAGGTTGTGTTCCTTTTCTGAAAGCTGTTAGTTTTCATACATTCTGCCACAAATGCACTTTAAAATTCAACCATTGTACACAAACTGATTATCTCCAAAATGATACAAAAGAATGAGCACAAAAGAATGCTGCTTTATATCACTAATAGTACTAATAAGCCTTCAGCCATAATTCATGAGCACAAGGAACATCCTCAGTAATGTCTCCATTCAGTTAATGAGATGTTCTAAGCGCCTGGCCATTTATTTTTAATTTTGTTTTTGTTTATTGAGCAGGACCTCTTGGTATCTAAGTGTTGACAATACTCATACTCTAAATGGCCATAGATCCACTGTCCTCCAAGGAACATTCTCAGCCAGCAGTAACATCAGAACAATAGTTAGCAAGGAGGAGACTAGGGAGAGTTAGAGGAAGTGCAGAATATGGAAGGTTTTTGTGGTGGTGGCAGCACCCTTCCTTAAAGCTCACTCACTCATTCCAGACTGGGTTTGATCAAAACATCAGAACTGAATTATCTCCAAGTGTGATGGGGGCTACTCACGTTCTCCCTTTCCTCCTCCAGGCTAGATCTCAGCCTTGCAGCATGGACTGCATTCTACTGTAGAAATGACTGAGTCCCCCTGGCCTGTTGCTGCTACCCCACCCGAACCTTTTTCCTGGGCTTCTTGCAGCAGTGGAGCAAAAACAAGAGGCTTGAACAGGCTCTGCAGTTATAATGAAAGGATGCATGCCCCTCTGCTCTAGTCAAGGGGCAGGCCTGCTAGCTGCCTGAACTGACCAGTTGTTGCCGCTTTCCTATAGTTGTTTGCCCCTCCCTAGTTGGCCCAAGGTGTTGGGGAAAGCATGTTTCATTAATTTCTGTGCTAATCCTCCATACTACTTTGAAAATCTCAGCCGGACAGACCGCTTTCATTGTCTCTGTCATGCTGCTGTGTATCATGGGGCCTGTGAGCCCCTGCAATATAGTTGGGGGCCATATTGTATTAAGTGTATGAATGGGTTATGTATCACTGTGGGCCAGGGATTGTATGCTCCAGGATCCAAAACCTGTGGGGTGTGTAGGGGGGGATGATTAAGGCAAATCACTTGAATTGTCAATACCCCCAGAGAGTTACCACTCTTGGAGAGGGGTGAATATACTGGTGCAAATTGCATTTTCCAGAGATCAACGGAGTGCTTTTGGCATAAAAAGGCTGAGTTTAAACTGCCCACAGGACTTTTATTTGATTCAACAAATGAACAGGACCTTCCGTCCGAAGGGAAAGCGCCAACACTTGTGGCAAGGTTGGAAAAACTTGAGCTTCCTAGGGCCCCATAATACTGATGGGTGATCTCTGGTAAGCTCGTAGCATGCATGTAGGAATGTCTATAGGCTTTTTTTATCTCTGTAGGGCTTTTTACCTTACCAATAAATGTATTTTGCTTTGTAAAGGCTGGTTGGTAACTGGTATATACTGTTGTAGCCCCTGGAGAAAGACTAACCACAGGTGCTGTACCTCAGTCAGACCTGCTGGGGAAATTTCAGTGAGGTGCATAGGGACTGCAAGGCGAACCCCAGTCCTGTGGGGGGAGAGACGCAGGTCTCCACCTAAGGTTTCAGGCTCCTAGTTGTCGCCTCTTAAGTGAGAGCCCTCAGGGAAGCGGGAGGGTCGTCAAAGGTGCAGTTATCCCTGAAACTGAGACAGGGCCAAAGGACACAATAAGACATGTTAAAACTGAAGACTTTGCACTGTGGTTGCTTCAGAAAGACTTTAAGGAGGATGAATTTATGAAAGAGAAGAGGACGGCAGTGAACAGTTCCCAGAACTTACGCTGGTCCATTGGAAGGAATTATTTCCTGAGGACAGATTTCTCTTTTCCTTTTCATACCAATCTTTGTAAGAGCTGAAAATGTCTAAATCCCTTCTGTGGCTGGCCCTCCCCTATATGTGATCAGTTTGCTTCGGGCAGCAAGAATCTTAGAGCTGGCACTGGCCTTTACATCTGATTTTTCTCTCATCATGGCATGAACTCACTTACACAGACTCAGCACAACCAGTAGCTGTGGCTGAGGAAAGGAGATTCATAAAGAGCACTTTGAAATCATGGCCCCACACCCACACCATTACACTAAATTTAATGGAAGAGGTGTGGCTAAGACCCTTGGAGTGTTTCCAAGACTTCAACCTGGCATCAAAAGTTAATTTTGTCTTCTCTGTGGGGGCTCTTTGTGTGACCTGGACAGGTTTTCCAGGGAGTGCTTTAGTCCAAAATGTGGGTCAGTATAATAGAGGATGAGGCATCACCTGTCTTGGACTTAAGCCACTTCTCTAATGCATTAGAAATCTCCTTAAATTTAAATATTTCTAATAATGCCATTGCTGAACTGTCAGGTTCTGGGCCTCACCAGTAAAGAAATATGTATGATAAAACCTATACAGTACCTGCTCCAGACGAGTGGCTCCAGGTCACCGAACCCAACACAGATCAGAGTCACAGCACTTACTTGTGGTCAGATCTCTAGTTTCCTTACAGAGGGTCCCTATTCACAAAATGGAAACATCACTTTGGGAAGGGAAACTGAAGCCGCAGTGGAAAGATGAACTAAAGACGCTACATAGAAACTACTGGATGGGAATCACTGAAGTTGCAAATATACACAATGTAAGGACTTTATCAAGTAGTGGGTGCGATGAGACTGAAAAGAACACAATTTGAAAAAGCATCATTAAGAAGACATGGCTTCAATTAAATTACTTCCTCTTACTAGCTGTATGATAAAGATGCATGGAAATGTTGAGGCTACTACTACAAATGAGGGCAGTTTCCAGCAGGCCGCAGCCTCGGTGAGGATATATGGTGGGCACTTTAATTTGCTGATGAACTAAAATCTTTTAAGGGTGGAGGTTTTGGACTCCTGTTCTTGAGGTAAGACTTTTTTATCTTGCTTCAAGAAAGGCTCCTGTGTGTTTAAAACATCTCTGAAAGAATCTCCTAAAACTGCTGAATTTCCCTAAGGAAGGAAGGGCCCGATCCTGCTTTCCTTATTAACACCAACTAGGTCTGTTAATGTAACTAGACAGCTGAGCATCATATAGCGGGGGAGGAGGGGAGTACTAGTAGGGGAGAAGTTTCTGCAGGGATGGAGGAGGAGCAATATTGCAGAGGTGGCATTCTGTGTACTTATCACCATAGTAGCTGAGTGCCTCACAGTCCTTGTGAGGTACGGACGTATCTCCATTTTACAGATAAGGAAGAAATGGTTACTTACCTGTACAGTAACTGCAGTTCTTTGAGCTATGTTGTCCTATGTACATTCCACTGTAGATGTGAACCTGAGATCAGAGATTAATGCCAGCCGTGCCCATTTGATCTGTGCATGCACCATAACTATCCTGGTGCTCTGTACCGTGGGTACAAATGGTGGTAAGGGACCAGCCACCAATCCAGTTCCTTCTCACTGTCCTTGGCCTGAGGTAGAGTGCTTCAGTGTCCTTGGCATCTTCTGAGGTTCAGTCCAATGCATCTCCACTACTAAAGCGGGTGAGAGAAACTTCAATAGAACCATGCTCCATTGGAATATGTGGTCCTGGCAAAGTCAAAATGCTTCTGTGACCTCAGGCAGATGGGGGCAATTTTGTCAGAATTTTGTTTTGGAAGGAAACTGGAAAATTTTCCAACCATGTCAAAATATCTCCTTTTGACACTTTTGGAACAAAACGTTTCAATTTTTAGTTTTGAAATCACTTTTCATCTGGACATTTTGCATTATTTATATTTTGTACTAAATTACCAGTCAATCAAAATCATTGTTAAAACAAAGTTCTGATCTACCATTTCCCCCTCCCTCCCGCGAATTTTCCGTTGAAGAGAATTTCAAAAAATTCAGATTTTGTTCTGATCTGAAATAAAAAGCCGAATTTGATCTCTAAATTCTTTGTGAAATGGAACTTCTGTCCCTTGCACATCTCTATCCACTTCACCCTCCTTCCTACCTACCTGTTTCATGCCTTCCCTCCCTCCTCCCCAAATTCAACTACTTCTCATTCTCTCTGCTCCCAAAGACAGCCAGGGGTATTGGGCAAAGACATTGTTAAAGAATAACATAACTGGAGTTTCTCAAATGCTGAATCATTGTAGAGAGGAACTGAGTTGGCAGATTTCCCCTCCTACATGTGACTGTGCAGGACACCTCTCTTTCTAATCACATAATAGCACTGTGGAAATTGCTTACCCAGAAAAATCACTGACTCCAGAGCACCCTCTCGTAGCATGGAGTGCCCCTGCAGCATCTCTGACGCAGTTTTCCCTCAGTAACTTGGTCCTCCAGCCAATCCATTAACAAAAGTCCACCCGTGCCAGGGTAGACAAGTCCAAAAACAAACACCAAACACAGAGCCTTTGCCTCTCAAACTGGGCCCAGCCCCTCCATCACGAGTAGTCCGTCTTCCCTTCTCTTCTGCCCACTCTCTGGCCTCAGGGTTTGCCCTTTCCAGGCTCCTTTTCATTTCTCCCCTCAGTCCATCCTGGGCTCTGTTGTGATGCTTGCTGCTCCTGCCTGGAGTTTTCCACAAGCTTCTTCCTGTCTCGTGCTTTCCTCTGGCTCCTTGCAGCACTCCGCTCTCCTCTCCAGAACAGTGCTCTGCAGATGGGCTTCCCTCACCTGAAATCCAGCCATGCACAGGCGTAGCAGGGTGGGGCTCATTGAACAGAGCTGACTGGACCAAGGTTTCTTGGCCTTTAAAGGGGCAGGCCACCCTGCTGCAGGAAGTAGTTAATATACCTGCCACTTCTTTGGATGCTAGTGAACAGGTGAAGATGAGCTTGTACCATGTGATCAGCCAGCTTGCCACAGGCCAGCAGTGATCCAGTAACTACTTGCAAACGGCTGTTTATTTGGAAATATGGGGGGGAAAAACCCACCATGAGTTCTTACGCTTGTATTGAAAGGCTTTTTCTAATTTCTCCTAAGTTGTATAAAGCCTTATATGTATGCAAAGACAGACAAAGCAGGGTGAAGGCGTATTATTTTTAGGACAAATTTTACAATGTATCAGATCTAAAACAAAAACTATCAATCAAAAATACTCACTCAGCTAAAAAAAAAAATTCCTAAAAGTGAATGAAAAGTGCAAATCAAGGGCAAGCCTGACAGCTAAAAAGATTAATGCTACAAAGGTAAAATACACCAATGGGACAGAATATCAATGAAAGATTTAGAGTATAACCCAAAATAACCTCAACGCTAGCACAAATTTCCTTCCAGTTATGAGTGGTGTGGAGGAAGTGAATAAGGAAAAGTTATTTACTTGTTCCCATAATAGAAGAACTAGGGGGCCACACAATGAAATTAGTGGGCAGCAGGTTTAAAACAAACAAAAGGACGTTCTTCTTCACACAGCGCACAGTCAACCTGTGGAACTCCTTGCCTGAGGAGGCTGTGAAGGCTAGAATTATAACAGGGTTTAAAAGAGAAGTGGATAAATTAATGGAGATGAAGTCCATTAATGGCTATTAACCAGGATGGGTAAGGAATGGTGTCCTTAGCCTCTGTTTGTCGGGGGGGGTGGTGGATGGCAGGAGAGAAATCACTTGATCATTACCTGTTAGGTCCACTCACTCCGGCACCTGGCATTGGCCACTGTCGGTGGACAGGATACTGGGCTGGATGGACCTTTGGTCTGACCCAGTACAGCCTCTCTTATGTTCTTATGTTCCAGTTGAAATACAGGACAAATTTAAAGACCCCAGGACCAAAATTTTGAAACTAGAATGCCTAAGATTAAGCACCCAAATAAATCAGTAGTGCTGAGCATTAACTGCTTCATTGACTTTTATGGGAGATGCAGATGTTCAGTGTTTCTGAAAAACAGCCCACATATTTAGGTGCCTAAATATGGCTGTATGTGCCTAACTTTAGGGCGTGGTTCTTATTTCTAGAGATGGGCCCAAACTAAAATCCCTGATCTGAATATTCCTGAGTGCTAAGGAAGCCTGGATCTAGATCCAGACCTTGCAGCCGAAATCCATTTCTACATATTGCTAGAACTAGGACCATATCCAGTCAGCGACTGTTACACAACATTTAACTCTGTCTATAACGGAAGTTCTCAGATCAGCTTTGGTGGGCCTGCAACTCCCTTTCATTCTCCTGCAAATATAGCTAACAGGGGGCTGGCCTAAGGATTTGGGGGCAGGCTAATACAATGAATCTTTGCAAATTTAGTTAATTGTACATCAAGTAAATGTACAAATCTCCAGCTCTGCTCCAGCTTCTTACTGTAGCAGTGGATCTCAGTTGGTTGTGCTGGTGGTTTTGCACAGTTGCCTACATGCCAACCCCCGATCCATCCAACAGTTAAGATCATTCTAGCAAATTTTAGCACAACGCTGTACAAATGGCACCACTACATGTTATCCCCATTGCACCGAGGGGAAAATTAAATGAGAGAGGTACATGACTTTACTAAGACCCAGCGTTGCCTACTCTCATGATTTTATCAGGAGTCTCATGATACCGTGTTTTCCTTAAAGCCCCAACTCCCAGATTCATGCGATTATATGAGAATGAGAACTTTCTTTAAAAAATAAAAAGGTTTATAGCACTCATGATTGCAGCGAAAAGATTGGAAAAAGTGACCTGAGTGTGACCCGAAAAGACTCAAAAGGCACATGGAAAGCATCTTTATTTTTAAACAAATCCCGTGAGTTTTAAGCCATTCTCCTGATTCATTGTTTTTTTGAATGCTTGGGGTTGGTGATACTGAAGACCACAGATGAAGTTGTTGTCAGAGCTGCGATTAGCACACAGGAGTTGCTTACCTTCCGACCCATGCTTTGCTTCCTGGAGTAGTTCAGGTTGTCTGCTCAGCATCGGCCCTTCTCAAATCTGAAGGACCTGTAACCATGGTTTCCACAGACCCTAAAGCACAGACCTGAGCAGCTTTAATGTCTGTTTTGAAGTCTGGCCATCTTCACCCAGGGAAAAGGCTAGAAATGTATTTTTTGAAGGTGACTGTTGAATGCTGAGGTTCGACCTGACTCCTGACATCTCTAGGTCTCTGAACAAAGAGGTGCCTGTGGCAATGGCAGAATACCACCCTAGGTAACTTGCATGCCACCTTAGACTGGATATACAATATTTTTGTATTAATGCAGATGTATTCTGAGCTACCGATAAGTGGTTATGACTAGGGTGACCAGATAGCAACTGTGAAAAAAACGAGACAGAGGTTCGGGGGGTAATAGGCGCCTATATAAGAAAAACTCCCCAAAAACGGGACTGTCCCTTTAAAAACTGGACATCTGGTCACCCTAGTTATGACAATACATTACTGTATATGTACTGTAATGCTTGGAAAGATATGAGGTAATGCACATACACATGCCCTCATTCCCCTTTTCCATTATTTTCATAGTGTATTGCCTATCAGAGATCCTCCCGTTTCAAGCTTCTCTTCTCCCCAGCGTATCCTGCACTCAATTCATAATGCTTAATTTGGACCTCAAAGTCTGAGTGTACAGATACAAATGTGCAGTTTCAAATTCAGATCTGTGAAGCATTCTGATTCGTGTGTTACATCATGGTTTGAGAAAGGACATATGAATTCATTTTATCCAAACAGGTGGAGTTTCTCAAATTCCCTAGCACTGTGTTGTGCAAAGATTTAAAGAGCAGAATTTGTCATGTAAACCCACAAATTAGAAACTAGATGAATGACTGTCTAGTTTCTTTTGGCTAGGATTCTGAATATTCAGTATTGAGCCTTCAAAATAGGATTGGTTTCAGTTCTTTGGTTAACAGTTAACAAAGCTTTTGCTAGTGCTTAGAGTAAACTCCCCCAAAGGTTAGGGGGAGGACCGGGCACTGGAGATGATTGAGTAGGTGTTTACTGTAAGCCATTCGAATGAGAATCACAAAATCCACTTATGCAAACTGATAGTCTGAACACATAATTCCAGGAGATGTGTCACATTCAAGTATATTCTCTTCACTTCCAAGCCTTTAAAATTCCTTTCATAAAAATTATCCCCTGCTTTGAGGCCTGTCAGTTTAAAACCTACATTAGATTATTTGAAAAAGGCATTTTTTAATTTTTAATATAGGTTTTAAATTGACAGGCTTTGAGGCAAGCAATAAACACCAACTCCAGTTAAGAGGATGTTTTGTTTTTATGTAATGTCTCCTCCAAATCTTAATCAAATGACTTTTTAAAAAAAATATTGATAGTCTCTGCCATTCTCTATGATGTCCCTAATGTCCCTAAACATTCCATTCATAATTGATAAACTTAACTGTAACAAGTCACCGGGACCAGATGGCATTCACCCAAGAGTTCTGAAAGAACTCAACTGTGAAATTGCGGAACTGTTAACTATGGTTTGTAACCTGTCCTTTAAATCACCTTCTGTACCCAATGACTGGAAGATAGCTAATGTAACACCAATATTTAAAAAGGGCTCTAGAGGTGATCCCAGCAATTACAGACCGGTAAGTCTAATGTCCGTACCGGGCAAATTAGTTGAAACAATAATAAAGAATAAAATTGTCAAGCACATAGAAGAACATAAATTGTTGGGATAAAGTCAATATGGTTTCTGTAAAGGGAAATCATGTCTTACTAATCTATTAGAGTTCTTTGAAGGGGTCAACAAACATGTGGACAAGGGGGATCCAGTCGACATAGTGTACTTAGATTTCCTGAAAGCCTTTGACAAGGTCCCTCACCAAAGGCTCTTACGTAAATTCAGTTGCCATGGGATAAGAGGGAAGATCCTTTCATGGACTGAAAACTGGTTAAAAGACAGGGAACAAAGGGTAGGAATAAAAGGTAAGTTTTCAGAATGGAGAGGGGTAACTAGTGGTGTTCCCCAAGGGTCAGTCCTAGGACCAATCCTATTCAACTTATTCATAAATGATCTGGAGGAAGGGGTAAACAGTGAGGTTGCAAAGTTTGCAGATGATACTAAACTGCTCAAGATAGTTAAGATCAAAGCAGACCATGAAGAACTTCAAAAAGATCTCACAAAACTAAGTGATTGGGCAACAAAATGGCAAATAAAATTTAATGTGGATAAATGTAAAGTAATGCGCATTGGAAAAAATAACCCCAACTATATATACAATATGATGGGGGCTAACTTAGCTACAATTAATCAGGAAAAAGATCTTGGAGTCATCGTGGATAGTTCTCTGAAGACGTCCATGCAGTGTGCAGCAGCAGTCAAAAAAGCAAACAGGATGTTAGGAATCATTAAAAACGGAATAGAGAATAAGACAGAGAATATCTTATTGCCCTCATATAAATCCATGATGCGCCCACATCTTTAATACTGCGTACAGATGTGGTCTCCTCATCTCAAAAAGGATATACTGGCATTAGAAAAGGTTCAGAGAAGGGCAACTAAAATGATTAGGGTTTTGGAACAGGTCCCATCTGAGGAGAGATTAAAGAGGCTAGGACTTTTCAGCTTGGAAAAGAGGAGACTAAGGGGGGATATGATAGAGGTATATAAAATTATGAGTGGTGTGGAGAAAGTGAATAAGGAAAAGTTATTTATTTGTTCCCATAATATAAGAACTAGATGCCACCAAATGAAATTAATGGGCAGCAGGTTTAAAAAGAATAAAAGGAAGTTCTTCACACAGTGCACAGTCAACCTGTGGAACTCCTTGCCTGAGGAGGTTGTGAAGGCTAGGAATATACCAGGGTTTAAAAGAGAACTGGATAAATTCATGGACGTTAAGTCCATTAATGGCTATTAACCAAGATGGGTAAGGAATGGTGTTCCTAGCCTCTGTTTGTCAGAGGAGGGTAATGAATGGCAGGAGAGATATCACTTGTTCATTACCTGTTAGGTTCACTCACTCCGGGGCACCTGGCATTGGCCACTGTCGGTAGACGGGATACTGGGCTGGATGGACCTTTGGTCTGATCCAGTACGGCCATTCTTCTGTTCTTATGTTCTTAATCTCGGATTGGACTATTCAGTCACATGAGACATTGCAAACCATCTACATCATAGGCTGAAATTCCCACCATCTCTCACAGACGAAAGGATGCCAACAACCTTTAAACATCTGGGCCTTAGTTACTTACCCCAAGTCATGCCAGGAGTTTGTGGCAAAGCAGGGAATCCTGCTTTTCTCCCTTAACTGAAGCTGCAAAAGCACAAATATTATTCCCATCCTAATTACTCTTGGTTTTGCCTCTGCCTTTAATGAGCAGACAATTGGTCTTGACAATTAACTTGCTTATCTACCCCTTGCAATATAATGAGAGTCTGAAAGAGAGTTAGCAGCTATATAAAAAGGTTGCTTTCAGCTATGGCTTGGTTATGATTTCACATATTTCTATAGATAGCTGTGTTTGCTTAGAATAAAAATGACGTGCTTGATCTCTGATTTTCTATTGCAGATCTACCCATTGAAAGGCTTTCATCCATCTACAAGACAAATGGCCATTACCATTAGAGAGAGTTTTTAACATTTTTCTACACAGAATATACCACCGCTGGAGCCCTTTAACATGCAGCACATAATCTGAAAGAGAGGTTTATTGAATCTGTTATACTCAAACTTAGTGATATCCTCTTTGACCTCTAGTCTCCCCTTCTTCAGCTTTGTTCCAAAGAAATGAGTTCTCTTGTGTTCTCATGATATTAAAACTAACAGCTTCCACATAATAAATGATCCTCCTCTTATATCTGATCATGGATCCCTCCCTTCTTTTTTCCCCCTCATCCTACTTGATCCGAGTGTGTATTTTTAATAAGGAGGATGTCTATTCATCTCGAGCAAAGAGACGGTCATCAGCACTTTCGACTTCCAGCTTCATTCTTATGCTATCATTCTTCCTCTAAACACTTCTTTTGGGGTTCTAGTGGGGGCTTTACAAATCTGATTTTCATTATATACATGAGATAAGGAACTGTGCTCACAAATGGTCAAGTGATGCATCTAACTGGCAACCTGCACCTACAGCTACCCAGTTTATACACTTGGTTGTGGTAACTGAATGGACAAAGTGAGCATGCAATTCCATACCTCTGAAAAAATCCAGCATTATATTCTTTTCTTACCTTCTGTTTCTGAAAAGGTCATTGCTGCTAAATCCTCATCCTTGTTTTCTCCCACTGCAAACTCCTTTTAAAATATCTAATTATTTTGCTTCTGCGCTGGAGAACACTGTGGTGGAGGTAACTCCTAATCTAGACATTCTTTCCTCCTTCTCTGAAAATATAAATAATATATTGTGGCAAATTGCCGGCACTACTATGATGGGTCCTGCACTTTCTCTTCTTGTGGGGGGGGGTTTCAGGGTGCCATTTCTTGCCCCTGAACTGGGGTAACAGCTATCCTACTAGTATCCCAGGGCAGGGGAGTGGAGAGGGAGGGACCCAGGCCCGCCCTCTACTACGGGTCCCAGCCCAGGGGCCCTATGATAGCAGGTGAACCATTGTACCAGTGATTCTTTCCCCTGGGCTACTTCCCTCTCCTGACCTTCAGCTTGTGGGGCTTCCTGCCTTCCCTCTGCACAAGCCAGGTGTCCCTTTACCTAGGATCTTGGTCTTCTTAGCCCGCTGCAGCACTTCTCAAAACTCTCCTCCGCTTTCCTCCGAACTGCTCTTTGTTCCACCACCAATCCACTCTGCTTCACTCCTCCAAACTGCTCTCTGCTCCACCCCCAAACCACTCTGCTCCAGCTCCTCCTCACTCTGCTCCAGCTCCTCCTCTGGCTGATTGAAGCAGGGGGATTTTATCAGGTGACTGGCTTCAGGTGCTCTAATTGGTTTCAGGTGCTTTTAATTAATCTACAGGGAATAAGGCTTCTCCTCATCCTAGATCACTCTCCTGCTGCCTTCTGGCCATGCTGTATCACAATATATATGAGAGGAGCGATTTTTTTATTTGTTTAGAAGGCACAGTGTCACCAAAGGCACGTCACCGTGTCTTAGAAGAATGCCCAATTCACTTGTATGCAGAGTGAACTCTGTTCTACAGGCTTTACGGTACTTCAGCTGATTTTATAAATGCCCCTTGAAGCCTGTGTCCAGATTGCAAGTCCCCTGCAGTCACCTTTCATTCTCTGCTTCAAAGACCAGTTTGTTTCAACAGAGCAGGACAGTTTTTTTTCTACCTGTACTTAGATCTTCCTAATAGATTTCTATTAGCATTTCATGTTTCTCTGTATGTATAAATATCTTCTTACTATATGTTCCATTCTATGCATCCGATGAAGTGGACTGTAACCCACGAAAGCTTTTCTCAAATAAATTTGTTAGTATCTACGGTGCCACAAGTACTCCTGTTCTTTTTGCTGACACAGACTAACAAGGCTGCTACTCTGAAACCTATTAGCACAAAGATATTTTAAAATCAAGACTCTTTCTCAATTCCTCTTTCACTTTATTAGAACAGTATTTTCATGTGCTACTGAATAGTTTTCACTACTGATGGGCCTTTCATATTTGCTGAAGGTGCCAAGATGTATTTGGACTTTTGTCATGATATCTACTATCTATCTGATTCTGGCCTTGTATTTCTGAGAATTAAGTGTTAGACTAAGCTTCAGTTTTGTGTTATGATCATACCTCTCACCCTTCAACCCTGCCCGTGTGCAGCACTGGGAAGAAAAACTGGCAATAAAGGATGGAAATGCAGAATACCAATAAGTCACATGGTAACTGACAAAATATAAGGTTTTTAAAGTATTGAACCTGTCTTACAAGCAATTTGTTTGGCTAATTGAATTCAAATAGTAATTATAATTTTGTTTTTCTAGGTTTTTTTATCCCATGCAGTCATAAGGTTCCACCTGGATCACCAGCAGTCTGAACCCTGTACCTTCACATCCTGAACAACGGCCTCTATCAATGTATTCCCAAAGTTCATACCGACTATTGTCACTGATACGCAGCTTTCCTGGATAATGCAATTCCATCCCTTCCCACCCAGCACCTCCATATAGACTTCTACGCCTCTGGTGGTGTAATTCATTTAGTTATTCAGGTTACAAACAACTGTCCATTCAAATACTGTCACAGTGCTAGAGGTGTGATTTAAAGTCCACAATAGAACTGATAGGTTTCAGTGTAGTAGCCGTGTTAGTCTGTGTCAGCAAAACGAAAATAAGAAAGAAAAACTTGTAGCACCTTAGAGACTAACAAATTTATTTCAGCATAAGCTTTCGTGGGTTAGTACCCACTTCATCGGATGTGCAGATTGACCGTTTGGCTTAACTCCTTGTATAGGGCTAAATGCTGCAAACACACATGAGGAACCTGACTTCAGTGAGATTACTCATGAGTCAAGTTACTGCTGGTCACGTTTGCAGGATTGTGATCAAAATAAATAAGAAAAAAAACCCTCTAATCATCAATACCTATCCTCCTTGTCAATGTGTGCACATACAGGCATGCCACTAGGAAGGCGTTTGCTTCACTCAAATGCCTAGTTTCTGACACATCAAGTAGGATGACCCTTCTCTCACAGCAAAGTCAAAGCTGCCCAAACAAAATCATTAATCAGCTCAGCAGTTAGCTTTGGAATTGATGTGCTACAGCTCCATTGCAAGGATGATGCCGCCATGAGATTAATTCTCAAGGAAAACAACTCGTATTAGCATATACAGTAAAAACTCAGAGTTACAAGCACCTCGGGAATGGAGATGATTCGTAACTCTGAACAAAATGTTATGGTGGTTCTTTCAAAAGTTTACAACTGAACACTGACTTAATACAGCTTTGAAACTTTACTATGCAGAAGAAAAATGCTGCTTTACCCACCTTCATTTAAATGAACCAAGCACAGAATCGGTTTCCTTACCTTGTCAAATCTTTTCTTTTAAAACTTTGCCTTTATCTTTTTAGTAGTTTACGTTTAACACAGTTCTGTACTGTAGTTACATTTGTTGTTGTTTTCTGGGGGGGGGGGGGGGGGATCTCTGCTGCTGCCTGATTGCGTACTTCCGGTTCCAAACGAGCTGTGTGGTTGACTGGTCAATTTGTAACTCTGGTGTTCATAACTCTGAGGTTCTACCGTACCCTTCAGCTAAAAAAGAGGTGGGCCTGCGTGGATTTTTGCCTTTATTGCTTTTTCAAAGACACCTATGGGAGTTAAGCCCCAACTCCCATTGAAAATTATTGGGGCAGTGATTGAAGTGCAAGGAGAGTAGAGAGTCTAGTTCCCTTAGGAGCCCTTGAAAATTCCAGCCTAGATGATTAATGTTCACAGGACAGAGTCTACACTTTGCTAAATATTTAGAATCAGGAAACTTGCACTGAACTGGGCCAGCAGGCACTTTTGCAAGAGAACAGAGAGATGGGAGTAATGCCGCATGGGGAAAGTCCTACCGTCATGGCGGCCTGGGCTGCTGCTACTGTAGTTCTCTACACATTCACAAAGAGTGACAGCTGCGTATGCAGCACTACCGGGCTTAGCTTCCTCATGCCTATGACTCCCCGCCCCCACCTGCATGTACACATATACTTCTGGAATTCCCTACTCTCCTTCCATGTCAGGTCCCTGACCCCTGGATTTGAAGAGCTGGGATCTCCCTAATCCTAGCTAGAGAGGGGGAAAGTGGTGGGGGTGGCACATATTCACAGGTGCAGCCTGATGACAGCTGCAGCATTGCTCTCATACCTACAGCTACTGTGTGCATGGAGGTATCTGTGCTAGTAGCAGGCAGGGCTAGTCCACAGCAACACCCTCCCCAGAATTATTTCCTCCTTTTCCCAGAGTGCCTCATACTTTCCATTAACAGCTCACCGTGGGTCACTCCGATGACTTTGGTGGACTGAGAGATATTGGAGGCTATGAAGATGTGCTCCCATTGTGTTTCTGTAGTGTCTTCCTCCCTGAGGGAGCTGGATTCTTGAAGGATCATCTCCAAGGAGACAGGGGACTCCTACATGCCTTGGTTGGGGGATGTGGGGCAGGCTCACTGATGACCCACAGAGCAGAACACACTTGCCCCACTCTCTGGTCCTGCTATTCTGCAGTGTCCCTGACAGCACAATTCCACTGTCACCACGCCTGCCATTAGACACTTACAGCGTCAACGTGAGCTGCTGCTACAGCCTCCCGCACAAAAAGCTACGTCAGAACTTGCCTTTCCACTAGATTTTGTAAAGGGACAAAAAGAGAATGCCACTGTGTTTTTGCAATAGTCCTCCACCATCAGCACCACCACTACTAGCATAAATGACCTTGCTGCTGCCTACAATTGCACTCTTTGCAACTTTCAAGGAGGTGATGGAAGCAGCAATTGTTATGGGGGGAAGATGTAACTTACTTGGCAGCAAAATGAAGGTAAATATGATTTTACAAAGAGTAACGCAATAATTAAAATTTTGGAATAGACTAGCAGTTATCGTTTCCATTATCTTTTCTTCTAATGTACCTTGGCCAATGCTGACTGCTTCAGAGGAAGCTGTAAAACTCTGCAGTTTAAACCTAATTGTGCACTAGTGTACCACCAGGAAAACTTCTTCCTGATCCCAACTTGTGATGAAATTGCTGGAGCATAAGGGCTGATAGCTCTTTTAATAGTTCTCCAAAGCAGTATAACTATAGAGGAGTAGGCATTTATTTGTTCTTAATCTAAGCTATTTGCTTGAAAAAGGAACTACACTGCGTACAAGGTATGCATCTATTATAAGTTTGTTCCTTTTTCCTTACTAGTGTGCCATTGTTATTGTATTGTGAGAAAATGTAAAGGGAAGGACCAATCAGTGTTCACTATTCACAGCCTTCATCATTACATGTATCATCTCATCTTCTCCCCAAACTCGTTCTAGACTTTTCAGTCTCTCCTGGCATCTTTCCCACCCACTACATCAATTATTTTGTTTTAAAATATTAAGGCATTTGTAGGTTTAAGTCTCAGAAGACATACAATCTTACAAACGTACGCGTTTAACTTTACTCATGTGCGACGTGCCATTGACTTCAACGTGACCGCTCCTGTGAGTGAAGTTGGACACAGGCGTAAGTGTTTGCAGGACGGCAGTCATGTTTTCTTTCCAAGGGCAAAACTCAGCTTTCCTTGCACAGCGCCTGAGCCATGGGATTCTGCCAAGGGAACTCAGTGAAGGTTACATAGCTAACTGACACATAAAAGCACACTATAACCAATCCTTACCACAGCCAGTCTCTATACAAATTTAGAGATGGGAGAATCCCGGGCGACTCAAAGTGAGCTGCTGTGCTGTGCCTTTACCCTTGAAGAGGTGCAGCACAGAGCCCTCAGCCCAGGAGGGGGCGGGTAAAGGTGGTTTTATACTAACTTTGTGCCCTCCTCAT
Source organism: Macrochelys suwanniensis (assembly GCA_033296515.1). Lineage (NCBI taxonomy): Eukaryota > Metazoa > Chordata > Testudines > Chelydridae > Macrochelys > Macrochelys suwanniensis. Next base: position 17,498,771 of record CM065779.1, on the reverse strand, counting down.
CCTGGGCTTCCCTGGGGGCTGGAGAGGCCTCCTGGCATAAGTTAGACAGCCCTGGGGGTGTCTACATTTATAGCTGCCTCTGTAATGAGTCGCAGTGCTATGTAAAATCTCTGCAGCACCATATACTGTCACCCCTCACACCCACAACACACCACCCTTTCCCCCAACCCTGTGCCCCGCAAGGCAACCTTGCAGCTATTTTCCACAGTGCCTGTGCTGGGGAACCCTCCCCAGTTGGATACGAGGCTATTAGGGTCTTTAGGCTGCTCTGGCCGAGTTACCCAGCGCGCAAAGGGGCTGGAGAGAGCACAAGGACCTACCCTTATAGTACTGGATGCTTATCTGAGCCTGTGGAGGACCACGTCATGCCATGTGGCTCTCTGTCCCCACCCAAGCATTCCCCACCCCTTCCTGAAGGCACCTGCTGTTCCCACTGCCACTGGTGGATGGATTGCTTTCCTTTCTGATGTCTGCGGGGGGCCTGGGAAAGTGGACAAGGGGCCTGCTGGAGCTACCCTCCTAGGCCTGGGAAAGGGGTGGTGAAGAGCCCCTGAAATTGCCCCTCAGGCCTGTTGGGGGGGGGGCGCAAAGAGCAGCTGGACGTACTCTCCTCCCCAGCTATGCATATAGGGGGGTAAAGAGCCCTGGAACTGTGTCCCCCTCCCCCTCCCCGGCCTACATGAGCCCTGGAACTGTCCCCCCCTCAGGTCTGTGTGTGGGGGGTGGTGGTGAAAGAGCCTTGGAACTGCCCCCCCCACTCGTGTCTGTGTGAGGGGGGGTGAAAGAGCCCTGGAACGGCAGTTCAGGTCTGTGGGGGGGGGGGGTATGTGAAAGAGCCCTGGAACTGCCCCCCCACTCGGGTCTGTGTGAGCGGGGAGTGAAGAGCCCTGGAAGTGTCCCCCCCTCAGGGCTGTGTGAGGGGTTGTGTGAAAGAGCCTTGGAACTGCCCCCCCCCACTCAGGTCTGTGGTGGGGGGGGGGGTGAAAGAGCCCTGGAACTGTCTCCCCACTCGGGTCTGTGTGAGCAGGGAGTGAAGAGCCCTGGAAGTGTCCCCCCCTCAGGTCTGTGTGAGGAGGGGGTGAAGGAGCCCTGGAACTGTCCCCCACTCAGGTCTGGGGGTGTGTGTGAAAGAGCCCTGGAACTGCCCCCCCACTCAGATCTGTGGGTGGGGGGGTGAAGAGCCCTGGAAGTGTCCCCCCATCAGGCCTTTGTAAGGGGGGGAAGAGCCCCTGGAACTCCCCTCCACCTGCCCTCTGTGTGAAAAAGTGTGTGAAGAGCCTTGAACTGCCACCCCAATCCAGGTCTGTGAGGGAAGAGCCTCTAGAACTGCCCCCCCCAACCATGGGGGGGGGTGAAAAGACCCTGGAACACCCTCACCCCAATGCCTGTGAGAAGGTGTGCGAAGAACCCCCACAGCAGCAGCCTGTGCAAAGGTACGTCAGCAGGCAAGGGCAGAATCGATGTGTGGCTGAGGCGCACAAAATTAACTGCTGTGGGGATGAGGGAGCAGAGGATGGACATGGGTCTGGGGGTGCTGAACTGGGCTGGTGGATGTGTGGCTGCAGAGGCACAGAACTCGTTAACTGGAGTATTTTAGTTTGGGGAGCAGCTGGAAGCTCTGCCCCATTTGGCAGCACTTTATAAAAACACGTATCGTTTGCTCTCAGTGGGATCCTCTAGCAAGAGCTCCTGCAGCAGGGGCCAAAATCGCTTTGCTCACTACATTAGGGAGAGTTGGCAAAACTGTAACTGTCACACACATGCCGGGGGAAGACTGGGTGGGCGGCCAAAAAAACAGACAAACAAAAGATAACACTTAAAAAACAATCGAATGATTTCTGGGCCAAGGATTTGAGGGGGCTTACTCGTGCTTTTTGATCTTTTGGCATTGGCAGTACTGGATAGGCTCAGGGACCCAAAACTTTTGTGAGTTGTCACCAACCACCAAGCAAGCAAGCTTGAAATGTAGTGCTGTGTTTTGAATGCAGAAAAGAGACAATATTTTTTAAAGTGTTTGACCCAATCCTGCCATGAGAGCCCTGTACCTGTCAGGAAGCCCTTTCACTTCAGTCGGGGCGGAAGATTAGCCACTGGGCCAAAGGGGCCTGTTCCCAGGGGCCCTGGCTAATTGGGAGCTCTGGAAAAATGGGTGCCCTTGCACCCCAAGCCGCTTCGCCTGCCTGGAGCTCCCCATGCTTTGACCCTATTTCCCCAGCAGGAGCGCCTGAGGGGAACAGGGGGCACTGCAGGCGGAAAGGGTGGGGAGGGGCCCCCACTTGCTCTGGCCCAGAGCACCACAAACCCCTAATCCGCCTCTGAGTAGGGGTCCAGCCCAAATGGAGTTCACTGTAGGCTCTGGAACTTTGCCACGAATGCTTTTACTATGTGGCATTGCCACGAGTCCTACACAACACGACACCATTGTCACAACAATATAAATGGGGGCCATTTGCAAAGGTAAAATCTGAATATACAGAAACTGCCATTTCATTGCTGAGCTATTACCTTACGTATATTTTTTCTGAACACATCGGTGATGGGCTCTGCCCCCCACACTGGCCCTGCAAGAGCTGAGTTGCACCAGGTGGGCCCAATTCAGCTCACTTGGCTGCAAACGGGGGAGCTTTAGAAGGAGCTGCCCACAGCTGAGCACAGAAGGGGCTGTAGGAAGGCAGGCAGCAGTTGCTTCCTGGGAGGAGGGTTTTGGAGTGGTAACACTGAAGGGGGAGGGAAATGAGAACCAGGTGTGGCAGGAAGCAGTCTAGAGACAGAGCAGTGAGGGCTGAGAGAGGAAGGCTCAGAACTGCTGAGCTGAAAGTCCCTGGACTGTAACCTGGAGTAGAAGGTGGACCTGGGTTACTCTGCCAGCTACTGAGGGAGTGGCACCATGGGGGTACTGAGAGGGAAGATTGCCTATGACTGCTAGGGAGAGGGGACTTTGCCTCCCCGGACCCTGGCAGTAGGGGAACACTGAGTGACCCAGCTGGAGAACTGAGTCACAAAGAGGATGCTATGGTTGCTGGCGTGAGAGCGGAGCTGCAGAACGATTGGTGTGCAAGCTGTGGAAGAAAGCACTGACCTCAGGAGCTAATCCCCAGAGTGACCAGGAGGAGGCACTAGGTCAGTGGTGAGTGGTGCACCCCTTGACAACATAGTACAAACTATTATTCTGAGTTTTATCAGTCTTCTACTCCTTTGGGACAGAGGAAAATATTATAGACTAAATTAGATATTATGATGCATGAATCTTTCCTCTCTAATCACACACTAGTGTAGGTATGCATACTTATTAACAGAGACAGGCAAAAAACGGTTTTATATTGGAAAACAGTTCTACAGTAAATTACCCCCAGATGGATTCTCAGCTGTAAATTGATCATGTGTCTCTGAAATCAATTCCAATATGCATCAGACCTGAATCTAGCCATGCTGACTTCTGGTAGGAAGTGGGGGGAAATAAAATTAAAGAATATATGCATTTTTAATTCAGGTTCTGCATCATTTTACAATATATTGGAGGCTTAAAAAGAAGTGTAGAGGGAGAATCAAAAACACCAGATTCTGAAATCAGTGAGTTGTAGGTGTTCAGTTCAGGGTCAGGCCCTCTGTTACATCTCAGGAATTCTCAGAGGCAAGAAAATGAGAATGATTAAAAGACTGAAATACAGATTAGGACGTGGACGCATTGATTGCAAGTCTTTAACCTGAGCCAAGAACAGAGCTCATGTCTCTGTACCACAACCCCTCCACCATGGTATCTCTCAGTTTACCAACAGATTGCAGCCTGCAGTATATATTAGATGCAAAGATCATTCTATCCATCACTAAAATGTAACCTCATCTAGGATGGAACTTGGCACCCTTTAAACAATGCACAGCAACACAGTAGGATAGTTCTGAAAGTGAAGAGCACCATAACCATGTTGGTTTTTTTAATTTACTTTATATGTATGTTTCTCACCCTCTATGACTGTAGAGAAGCTGGGGAAAAAAAACTCCCATGAACTCATGGCTCAAACACCTGATCTCTCAGAACCCACATATATCATTTTAATCTCAAGATGTTTTGAGGCCTGACTGTGAATGTTTTGTGAGGATTGGGGAATAGAAAGTGGAACAGTGTGTGCTTTGGCAGGCAGACCGCCCTGTTTCCAGCCCTTGGAGGCACGGGCACTTTTGTGTAGAGGCTCTGTCTGCATTAAAGTTTTTGTTGGATTTTGGACAATGTGGTCTCACCACATTAACTTGGAGACCTGGATGCTATGAAATAATGAAGCCTGTCAAGAGATTTGGATCAAGAAGTTGGGGTGAGCTAAACAATAGATCCATATTGTGGGTGTTGTCTTATTGATGTTTTGTGAAAGTTACTCTAAGTGGCGTGGGTGTAAAACAAAGGCTGCGTCTGCATACACAGGCCAGTCATCTTTATTTTATTAGTCGATTGATGTTGGATTTACCTTCCACACCTTAAACTTTTGATCTGAGACTCAAGCATTTGGGGTATTTCTCAAGCCCTTAGGGCAGTGTCCAAAAATCTATGGCTTTTGATGATGTCCGTGGAGGGAAAAGGATGAGCCGGTCCTCAAACATCAGTCAATAATGGTGGGGAGGAGGGGAGGAATATTGAGTTATCATGGAGCACTTCAGTGTGGGGGGTGACTGCAGGAGGTCTCATGCTTGCCACTGGTAAAACAACTTTGGAGTTTCTAAAACAATTACAGGTAACTTTCTTACAAAAATGTATTGTAACCCACTTGGGGTGATTCATAGACTCCAAGACCAGAAGAGACCATTCCGATTGTCTAGTGATGTGAGACAAACCCATAACCAAACCAGGGCTGCTAACCCAGGTGCCTCTCCAACAGGGGCCTTTAGATGTGGGCTGGCTTGCACCCACCCACCCCAGAGCCTCATAGGTGCCCCTGCAACAGATCTGTGATGAGTCATCACTTGTGCAGCTGGGTTGTTGCTGCATGCCTTAGCTTACCCTTCCCACAGAGCCTGCAGTGACTCAGCCCTCAGGTACGTAGGCAGCAGTCTGTCCTGGAGGAGAGCCTGGGTCAGACGACCCCCAAGGTCAGGTATTTTTCCCCCCCAACGCACCAGAGCTGCAGAGCAGTCTGTGTGCAACAGCACTACCCAGCCCAGAACACTCCTACCGCCATGCAGTGTATCAGACTGGCTCGCACCTGGACTCCAGCTACGGTACTGATTCTGGCTTGTCTATGAACTCTGATCTCTGTTCTGAACCCGGCCTGTCCCCAGATCTTAGCCCCATCCTGCCCCTACACCCAGCTTCAACCTTCGCTCCAACCGCTAGGGCTGAGTGCTGGGAGGCAGTGCCTGACCAGTCTAATGTCTTGTATAACACGGGCCATAGAGCTTCAGAGTGCAGATCTTTTAGAGAAACTTCTGATCTTGATTTTTAAAATTGTCAGTGGTGAACAATTTACCACAACTCTGGGTAAATTGTTCCAATGGTAAATTACCCTCACTGTTAGGCATGTACACCGTAGTTCCAGTTTGAATTTGTCTAGCTTCAAGTTCCAGCCATTGGATCATGTTATACCTTTCTCTGCTACATTGAAGAGCCCATTATTAACTATTGGTTCCCCATGTAGGTACTTAGACTATAATCTAATCACCCCTTAACCTTCTCTTTAATAAGCTAAATAGATTGAGCTCCTTGAGTCTGTCATTATAAGGTATGTTTTCTAATTCTTTAATCATTCTTGTGGCTCTTCTCTGAACCCTTTCCAATTTATCAAACTCCTCCTTGAAGTGTGGGCACCAGAACTAGTATTCCAGAAGTGGTCACCAGGATTTCAACAATTTCCATCCCACCATCAATCTCAGCCTGGACCTGTCCACACAAGCGATCCACTTCCTGGACACTACAGTGCTAATAAACAAAGATCACATAAGCACCACCCTATACCGGAAACCTACCGACTGCTATACTTACCTACATGCCTCCAGCTTCCATCCAGGACACCTCACACAATCCATTGTCTACAGCCAAGCTCTAAGATACAACCCCATTTGCTCCAATCCCTCAGACAGAGACAAACACTTACAGGATCTCTATCAAGCATTCTTAAAACTACAATACCCACCTGCTGAAGTGAAGAAACAGATTGACAGGGCCAGAAGAGTACCCAGAAGTCACCTACAGGCCCAACAAAGAAAGTAACAGAACGCCACTGGCCGTCACCTTCAGCTTTTCACCCACCCCAAGCAACAAAAAAAAAAAAGCCCAGCTGAAGAGCCCAAGCAAAAAAAATGGCCGCCGCCAAAGTACTGAAGCGCAAAAAAAAAAAAAAAACAGCCGCCCCAGAATCCCCGGACTGCCGCCCCTTACAGGGTGCCACCCCAGGCACATGCTTTGCCATCTGGTGCCTGGAGCCGGCCCTGCCTTCAGCCCCCAACTAAAACTTCTCCAGGGCATCATCAAGGATCTACAACCTACCCTGAAGAACGATACCTCACTCTCAGATCTTGGGAGACAGGCCAGTCCTCGCTTACAGATAGCCCCGCAACCTGAAGCAAATACTCACCAGCAACCACACAACAAAAACACTAACCCAGGAACCTATCCTTGCAACAATGCCTGTTGCCAACTCTGTCCACATATCTATTCAAGTGACACCATCATAGGACCTAATCCCATCAGCCATGCTGTCAGGGATGCACATTGTTCACCTGCACATCTACCAATGTGATATATGCCATCATGTGCCAGCAATGCCCCTCTGCCATGTACATTGGCCAAACCAGACAGTCTCTACGCAAAAGAATAAATGGACACAAATCAGATGTCAATAACATTCAAAAACCAGTTGGAGAACACTCCCTGGATACTCAATTACAGACCTAAAAGTTGCAATTCTTCAACAAAAAAACTTCAAAAACAGACTCCAATGAGAAACTGCAGAACTGGAATTAATTTGCAAACTGGACACCATTAAATTAGGCTTGAATAAAGACTGGGAGTGGATGGGTCATTACACAAACTAGAAACTATTTCCCCATGCTAATTTTCCCCCTACTGTTACTCAGACCTTCTTGTCGACTATTTGAAATGGGCCATCCTGATTATCACTACAAAAGGTTTTTTTTCTCCTTCTGATAATAGCCCACCTTAATTGATTAGTCTCATTAGAGTTGGTATGGCAACACCCATCTTTTCATGTTCTCTGGATATATATACCTTCCTACTGTATCTTCCACTCCATGCATCTGAAGAAGTGGATTTTAGCCCATGAAAGCTTATGCTCAAATACATTTGTTAGTCTTTAAGCTGCCACAAGTACTACTCATTCTTTTTTTCTCATGTTTCACTGTGCACTCATGTTCAACTGATTATGGCCCCCACCTAATCTTTTTCAGAGTCCCTGCTTCCCAGGACAGAGCCCCCCACCCCATCCTGTAAGAATGCCTACATTCTTTATTCCCAGATATATACATTTACATTTAGCTATATTGTTTGCTTCTACCAAGAGATCCATTCTGAATCTATTGAACCTCATTCTGACAGATAACAATGAGTTGACTACTGAAGTAAAAAGTGATGGTTGCCTAGATGTGAGTGATCCTGAGCTAATTTTCATTTGCTATTTCTAGGTAAAGTCAGTTCTGACCAGTAAAAATTGTATATTACGCTTTAACACCCCCTCCCCCCGCCACCAACACACACACAATTTCTGAAAGCTGAAAACAAGTCTGAGTGCAATAAAAATGTAAATGATAGGGAAATTGTGTAAGAATGCTTTGAGATGCCCAAGCATATCAATTCCACAATCAAAAAAAGAGAGCTGCTTGGGTTAAAAAGTCATCCTGGTTAAAAAGGATGGTGAAGGCAGCAATACAAAATCATAAATCCTATGTCAAATGGAAAAATGGGGACTTTCATAGCAGTAGGTACAAATCAGCAATTAGCAAATGCATACCATTAGCTTCTTTTACTAGTTGTATCAGTGAAAAATCTGGGGCCACTAGGGTTAAGGACAAGAAGAAGGAATGTTAACATCCGGAATGGATAAAACCCTAGTAAGGGTGAAGGTCAGTACTAGCCAAGGACTTATCATAAGGCAGAAATGTCAGAAGTACTCAACAAACATTTCTGTTTTGTATTTGGGAAGGAGGAGGATGATATTCATAACTTAGTGATGTACTTTCTATTCCATCAGTATCTAGGGAAGATGTTAGACAGCTACTCATACCTGATTCTGCAGATGAAATCTGTTTATCTTGCACCAAAAACTAAGACTACTTAATTGAGGTGCTCTCTGAATATAACTTTGTTTTGTTTAAAAAAAATAATAATCTTGGAACACTGCATAAGTTCCTGAGGACTAGAAAAAAGCCAATGTTGTTCTGTCAGTGTTTCATTATGCATTAAGCACTGGCTGACAGTTCTTGAGACCTGCAGTTGTTGGACCTTAAAATACCACCTGACCTGCAGGGGGTTTCCCTGTCACCCTTCAGAGTGAATTCCACTCAATATCAAGACAGGTGAAGCTCTAAGACTCCATGACAGTATCCCTGTCTGTGTTCACATAGAGGCAAATCCTGCCTCCCCTCCACAGCTACAAAAGCTCCCCCAAAGAGAAACCAGCGTGGTTCCATTGTGCCATGGGGAGTGGGACAGGATTGTAGGGGGAGTTCTCGCCCTTTGTGCTGAGCTCAGTTTGGGTGGGAAGGGATCCCCTGTGCCCTAGTATGCTTGGGAGTAGGTGGCGGTGCATCCAAAGTATCGTATAACGTTTGTGAAGCTAGTGCAGTTTTCTAGCCTAAATAGCAGCTGCAGAGGCAGGTATAGGGGAAGAATTCTGACCTTCTGACTCCCGCATGGAGCTAGCTACTCAGCACTCTTTGTACTCAATGCCTGGCTGGATCTGTCCCTCAAGCTAGGGAACACATTTTTCCATATTCAATGGTATAATTTTGTGTAGGCGGCTTTGGGTTGAATGGCATAGGAATCTCATGGGAAAACGAGGGAACCAGTCCAAAGCAAGACCTCGGGCTCTTCAATTTTCTGGTTCCGCCTGATGTGATACTGGATGGGTCTAGGAGTTCTGTTTATTTTAGGATCCAAGAAATTGTTGATTTCATTTTGGAACAGAATCAAACATAAATGTCTTGTATTGTCCCAAACATTCTTTATAATGGCAGTCCTTTAAAATACCTGATAACTGGTTACAGATAGAATAGTATGTGTAGAGATTTTTAGTGAGTTTTATCTTTACATCACAATTTCTTTAATACAAATTACCATTCCAATCCTGAAAACAGTTGTGCACATGCTTAGTTTTATACAGGTACCCAATTTTATAGGCTTATGAATCAGGCATTAAAGAAACAGTTTGTGGCTGCGGAAGATTGGGGAAGTTGTAATATGAAATGATATCTCTCTCCAGGGAGTCAGTTCACAGTTTGACTTCAGTTGACTTATACAAAGATCTCGGTAATGGTAAGATGCAATTTTGTGTTTGCTTGGATTCCTGTGGTTAAAGAGGAAAGTCTATTGTAATTTAATGGACCATATCCAGTTCTGTAAAAGGAAATAAATAAAATTAACTCTAGAATGTTCTTCCTAGCATATCTGGTATTTCATAGGCCAAGGGCTATAGACAGCCATTGATCCACTTCTATTACCGGTACACACATTGGTACACATTAGCAGTTGAGTGGACCAATAAAGATGAGTATAGAAGAACAATGCAAGCAAGTGGGGACAAACTCAGAAAGGATAAAGCACAACTTGAATTACACCTAACAAGTGACAGAAAATGCAGTAAGAAGAGGTTCTATAGATACATTTGGAGCAAGAAAAAGACCAAGGAAAGTGAAGGGCCACTACTTACCATGGAAGGAGAGCAAATAATGGATGACACCTAGAAGGCTGAGGTGTTTAATGTCTATTCTACTTCATTCTTCACTAAAAAGGTTCATTTTGACCAGATGCTTAACACAATATTAACAACAAGGGGGAAGGAACGTATTCAGAATGGGAAAATAAATTAAATACTACTGTATTTAGATGTATTCAAGTCAGCAGGGTTTGAAGAAATTCACCGCAGGGTACTTAAGGACTAGTTGCTAATGGTTCTGAGATTGCTTCAATTATTTTCAAGAACTCATGGAGGACAGGTGAGGTCTCAGAGGACTGGAGAAAGGTATTATGTCTGCCTATCTATTAAAGGGGGGTGGGGGGGGGAAAGAGGACCAGGGAATTAGGTTGAGTCGTCTATAACTTCAATTCCTGGAAAGGAACATTTGATCAGACAATCAATTTATAAGCATCTAGAGGAAAATAGGGTGATAAATAGGCTTGTAAGGATTGAATTTGTATTGGTAAATGTCAATTTCACCTTGTACACACAAACCAACAACAAAATGTTTCCTTAGATGATCTAACTGTACAGATAGGTAAAGTAAGAAAAATACCGCTTGAGAATTTATTGGGGTTTGAGTTAAGGATATTTACTTTGTAATTTGATGTCATGTTGATTATTTTAAGTTTGGGTTTTTTAACTTTTTGAAATCAACATCTTCAGTCATTAAATAAGTGTCTGACCCCTCCGTAATTTTCCCCAACTGTGAACATTTAAATTGATAAAAATGAAACAAATATAAATGATTCTCCATCAAAATTATTTAAAAAGTTGAATTGTGCCACGCCAAGTGATAAATAATAGTCAACATGAATTTGTCAAGACCTAACGATGCCACACTGACCTAATTTCCTCCTTGACAGGGTTACTGGCCTTGTCTACAACAGCCTTCCATCCACATGATAGATCTTGACTGACACAGTCCCACATAGTATTCTCATAAGCAAACTAGGGAAATATGGTAGAGATTAAATTGGTTGAAAACCCATACACAAAAAGAGTAGTTATCAGTGGTTCCCTGTCACTGGGAACACATCTTGTGAAGTCTCATTGGGGTCTGTCCTAGGTCCAGCATTAATCAATATTTTCATGTAATGATTTGGATAATGGAATGGAAAGTGTGCTTAAAATTTGCAGATGACACAAAGCTGGGAGGAGTTGCAAGCACTTTCAAGGACAGAATTAAAATTCAAAAGCAGATTGCTGAACTGTTGTAAAATCAAGATGAAAGTCAATAAAGACAAGTTCAAAGTACTGCACTTAGAAAGGAAAAAATCAAGTGCATAAATACAAAATGGGGAATCACTGGCTAGGCAGTTGTACTGAATAAAAGGATCTGAGGGTTATAGTTGATCACAAACTGAACATGAGCCAAAAATGTGGTGCAGTTGTGAAAATGGCTAATATTCTTGGGTGTATTAACAGGAGTGCCGTATGTAAGACATGGGAGGTAATTGTCCCACTTGACACTGGTAAGGCCTCAGATGAGGAGTATTGCCTAGTTTTGGGCACCACACTTTAAGAAAGATGTGGACAAACTGGAGAGAGAGTTCAGAGGAGAGCAACAAAAATGATTTAAAAGGTCAGGTTTTCTGGAAAGGCTAAAAAAACTAGACATGTTTAGTTTTGAGAAAGGAAGACTGCGGTGGGACTGATAAGCCTTCAAATATGTTAAGGGCTGTCATAAAGGGGTTGGTGATCAATTGTTCTCCGTGTCCACTGAAGGTAGGGCAAGAAGTAATGGGCTTAATCTGCAGTGAGGGTGATTTAGGTTAGATATTAGGAAAAACTTTCTAACTCTAATGGTAGTTAAGCTTTGGAATAGGCTTCCAAAGGAGGCCGTGGAATCCCCATCACTGTGGGTGGGGGGGGGGGGGAGAAGAGAGAGAGAGATATTATATAATAACCCCCCCATCCCAATTTCTTATCTTCAACATATTTGAAGACTTTCATACTTGCTGTCTGGTTACCCTATCCCTTCCTGCCCTACATTTCTATGATTAGCTCCAGTGAGATTGCAAAATACAGAGCAATGAAGGGGTTACTGATAGAAAAATATAGAATCCAAACTAAGGCCCTGATCCTGCAAGCTGCTCCATGCAGAGCTCTAGAGGCATCAGTGAGGCTTCCATATGGGCACAGAGTTTGCTCCTGTGGAACCATTTGCAAGATCCTGGTTTAAGATCTTAATAAATGTTAAGAAAAGTTTATAGCTGTCATCAGGAAAACCTCAAAGTCCAGATCCAAAAAGCTAAACAACCACAGCTCACTTTAGGTACAATGGACAACCAGAAGGTGCTTGGATCCTATAGTGAGAAGAAGCACAAACACCAGGACAGATAAATTAGAATTTTAACACTTTTAAAGTCAGGGTTAAAATTTTATTAATCTGTCTTGTATTTTAAATTCAGTTTATGTATGTACAGCAGATCAAGCCAGGGTAATATAAAAGGCCATAAGGTGAGCATGGATCGGGGCAGTCGTCGTCGTCATGTTCCTACTACGCCTCTGGGCAGTGACGAAGCTCCTCCACTCCTGTCTGTTTCTGGCAAGTCTTTCAGTGGTTCCCTAGCTGTGCCCCAGGTTTTTCAGCTCGTCCTCCACAGCTCTTTGCCATGTTTTTGGGCAGCCTCATTTTTGCTTGCCTTCAGGTGGCCGATCCATCTCCAATGCCTCCTGGCAATGATGGTGCTCAGATCCTCTTGGCTGCACTGTGTCAATAGATCTTGGTTTGAGATTGTTCTGGACCAAAAGATACGGAGGATTTTTCTGAGGCAGGTTGTATGGAATGAAGACAGTTTGGACATGTCATACTTTCTCATTCCCCAGCATTCTGCACTGTAAAGTAGTGTTGAAAGTATGCAGCTCTGATACAACACCAAAACCAAACTCAAGATTGTTTTTTGATGATTTCCAGACTGTATTTAAGCTCCTGAAGGTGTTCCTGGCTTTATTGATTTTTGTTCCAGATGTCCTGGCTTGTTCCACCGTCCTGGCTGATGGTGCTGCCCAAGTATGTGAATGTTTCTACATTGAGAACATAATCCTCTAGCCGTACTGGTGACAGTGCGGCAATATTAAAGGTCATGATATCTGTCTTATTGCAGTTGATTTTCAGTCCAATTTGCTGGCTGAATGTGTTGAGTCACTGCTTGTGTTTTCTTGTATATGGTGTTGGGTATGTGATGGGAGAGCGACATCATCTGCGAAGTCCAGGTCCTCAAGGGATGAAAAGTGTCCATTTAATGCCTCTTGGCATGTCTTCTGTTGTACACCGCATTACCCAGTCGATGGCAATGCTGAAGAGGATTGCAGACATGCCACATTTGGATCAGGGGCAGTACATAGGCTAAAATGTGTCTAAAGCTAACTGTGACAGCTTCTGTAGTTCATCAAACACCTTTTATAATAACTCACCCTTTCAGTTTGTGGTATTTCTGTATGAAATAAAAAATGCCATCCCTCTGAGGGAGTTTTCCAAGAAACAGCTTTGTATCTTGTTCTCAGAATATAACCGCTGTGCTGGTATTATTAGATTCAGATTATCTACCTCCTGCAGATTAATATTACCCACAGCTAAAATTAACCTGTTACCTGAGACATTGATTGATACAATGAATGCAAAAAAGTAGGTTCCAATCATCTGAAATAGAACAAAGTGGTGAGTATGGCATCCCTGGTATGCCTAATTTGCTCCCTGAAGGAATTGGGGCTAGAGATGACATTCAGAAGACAAGACAGAGGGAAAAGAGAATGGATTTTATGGTGAGTTAAAATAGGAAAGGGAATGAGAGCACAGGGGAAAAACCAAGAAATCTCTAGGAAGGAACCTGGGCAATAAGACAAACTAAAAAAGGTAATATTGCCTCTGTCATAACTATTGCTCATGGCTGAGATCATTGTTCCTCTTGTGTGCAGGTGAGTCAGAAGCAGTGTAAAAGGCAGCAGTAGGCTCAGCTTTATCACAGATACAGAAAGCATCTTATTTTCTTTTCTTTTTACAGAAAGAGTTCTGGTGGCAAAATTTGAAGGCCTCAATGATGTTTTAGTCAGACTAATACACTGTCTTAATTTAGAGAGTAATTGTGTCCTTGGCTACATGGTAATATAGCGTTGTGGCAAGTGTCGCTTGTTCCATCAGGATTCACTAGCGCAGACCCCTGAATCTCTCCAGAATACAGGGAGCTGCACTAGTGAATCTTGAGGCAAGATCAGGACTATTGACAGTATATAATCTCACTCAAGCTCTGTCTGAACTCTCATTGAAAACCCATTTCACCATATGTTAGGTTCCTACTAATCCCAAAGGATTAGACACTTTTATCTCCAGGTCAGTCTGAATCTCAGATCTTACCCAAATATCATGCTGTTAGCCAATCCTTAATAAACTAACTAAAGATTTATTAATAACCATTTATAAATTTTGTTAATAGAAGCGACAAAGGGTCCTGTGGCACCTTATAGACTAACAGAGGTATTGGAGCATAAGCTTTCGTGGGTGAATACCCACTTCTTCGGATGCAAGCAGTGAAAAATGTGTCACAGACCATGAAATAAGCCCTTCCCTATTCAATCTGCTCTCCCCCTGCTGCTGGAAGCACCCCAGGTGAGGGGGCGGGCACTCCTAGCTGCAAGTCCCTGCTGGACTGGGATGGGACAGGATTTGTCCCTCCCCTGCTGGGGCGGCGGCGGCGGCGGGGTCGGGGGGGGGGAAGATCAGACCCACCTCCAGGTACCTTTTGGTCTTAAAAATAATTAGGTATAAGGCCAGAAGGAATGATGTAGGTGTGATGCTGTGTATAAGAAAGCTGGCCATTTATATCCGTTACCAGTATTACTAGGACCCTATCAAATTCAGAGTCCATTTTGATCAATTTCACAGCCAGAGGGTTTTAAATTTGGTCAATTTCACGTTTTCAGATGTTTACATCTGAAATTTCGTGGTATTGTAACTGTGGGTCCCAGCCCAAAAGCTCCGCTGCTGCTACCCCGGCAGCTATTTAAAGGGCCAGGGCGATAGAAGCAACAGGAGCTCTTGGTCTTTAAATAGCCCCCAGAGCCCCCAGCTGCTGCTGCTACCCGGGGGGGGGGGGGGTGGGAGGAGGAGAGGGAAGGAGGGGTGGCACTTACCAGTACTGGGCAGGCTGGGGCTGGCTCTGACCCTCTCAGCCCCGCCCCTTCTGCCTGAGGCCCCGCCCCTTCCAGGGACCAGAGGTGGCCCCCAGCCCAGCCCTGTACCGGTAAGTCGTTTGACTGACTTTCACCCCTGTCTAAGAGACAGCCAAACAAGGTGGATTTCCTTCTAAAAACCCTTCAGCTAAAGGGGGAAAATTGTTAAAATGAAAGGCTTATTTAGCACTTTACATTTCAAATGCTTTAACTTTTTATTAAAGAAGGACAAAAGAAAAATATAGTGTTTTCCATAACAGTAAGGAGGCTGAAGTCCCTGTGTACTGAACCTTGCTTACCCCTGTTTAATGTTAGATAACACCTCTACGGTGCTTAATTTTGTAATGAAAGAGGAACCAGGGCTCTTTTTTTTTTTAAAACTTTCATAACTGCGGCAAGCCCAGAGGTACCAGGGCTATGAACTGCCTGGGGCACAAATTAAGCACTGCATCTCTAGCCCATTAACTTAGATGGAATAAATCAACAGCTCTCAAGAACTAAAGAGACAAAAATACAGCCCTCAAACAGGCTGCAAGCTGGGTAGGCCTGATCCCTGCAACTTTAGTCTCCATTGAGTTTAGATGAAGAGTTACTAAGGGCTTGTCGATATGAACACTTAGTTTGCAGTTAGCTGAGGTGTAAATCTACCCCATACTAGGCAGCTGCACACTAAAAATTCCCTAGTGCACTTTATCTACCCTGTTTTGACATGGGAATAGATTGAAGTGCTCTACTGAACGTTTAGTACCTCAGCGGTCTCCTTGCAGACACTCACTGCTCAGCAGGATAGTGGTGGATAGACAGACCCCAGCTTTCTGAGAAACGAGTGTTCATCTCGATGAACACTAAGTGTCTAGAGTTGAATTCAACACAGACCTGCGTTTTAGTCAGAGCTAACATCCAGTGAGCTCGGAGAGGACACAAGCTGGTTGGAGAGCGAATTCTAGCTCCACCTACGTGCTCTCCAGCAAGAAGAATGATTTACACCCTTTTCAGCATCAGAAGCAATTCTCAGCCTTGTGATCAGGCCCCACCCCCGGACAGGATGGGCTATAATGACAAGAGTGACTTATGCAAGCTAAATTAACCCTTCCATGGCTATCACATACATCACCAGAATCTCACCTCTGCAAAGACTGCAGGCCAAGGCCACCCTGCATCCTTTCATTGCAGAGTTCAGGTTGGGAAGCCAGTGTCCCATAAGGCTTCTGGGGAAACTTTTTTTCTCCCTGGCTCTAGGGGGAGGAAAATAGTTCAGATGAAAGGGTTTTGGGGAAAGGTATGAGTAGTCCGTTTCAGTTCAGCTCTCAGCCTGCCACACCAACTCTTGACTCCATGTCTGTCAGCTCCACTGCCCTGGAACACAAACCTAGCAGTCTCTTTATTTGACACAGTAACTGTCAAGCTATCTGGAGTGGCTCATGAATGTGGGTGCCAACGTCAGAGCAGACCATTACAAACCAAGGCATAAACCCCAAATTGGTTGTGAGTTCTGTACTTAGATTTCACCAACCAAGTATCAAGTGTGAACGCCTCCAGTACTAGAACAGCCTTAACATGGAGTTATAGACAGACTGGAGCACCCAAGGGGACTATCTTGCCACCCAGGCAAGCCTGCCTTTGTGACAGATGGGCCCTTACACCAAAAGTCCCAGCAATATTCAGGTTACTCCCAGTCCCAAAGGACCAGTCACTTACCCCAGATCTCAAACCAAAGACAAAGCTTGTAACTAATCCTGTAATAAACCAACCAAACATTTATGAACTAAGAGAAGAAAATGAGTTATTTACAAGGTTAAAGCAGGTAAATGCCTGCACACACACAAAGCCTTGGGTTTCAAAAGGTAGTAGAAACTGCTGAGATATGCAAGCTTTCTATGTCCATTAGGCTAACCCAATGTTAGGTTAGGGATCCCTTGCTTATGCTTAAAGTATTGACCTTTCTAAATTCCTTGCAGCATAGGGATTCAGTTCCTTCTGGTCAGGGATTTTTATTCCCTTCCCCCAGAGTTCAAACTGATAGTTGCTGACACTTTTTCTGTCTCCTCTTCATGGGTGTGGAGGGGAGGCAATCAATTTTTTGTTTCAACGGGCCTTCTTGTGTGCAGAACCAGCACTTTACATTAATTAATGCTTCTTTCCTGTTTGAGTCACACAATTGCAGAGATTTACAATGCAAACACACAATATTACTTTGTCATGGGCTACAGATGTTATAAGTGAGCTCCATGAACGCAGCATCCTACATGCATTTCATCAAATCTACACACATTCTTATCAACTTAACGTCTATTTTAACAATGCTAACACACAGGCGTGTCAGATGGACAAATGCATAGCTGGAAACCAGTGTTGGGCCTTAGCAGGAGCTGGCACCTGGTCTGCCAGCATCACCGTAATTTTATGAATGAGTGGTCCCACCAACTTCAACATGTACAGTGATTCACATGTGTATGGGAGTGCAGGGTCAGGATCTAGGTTAGCAGTGAGTGCACTGGATCAGAAAATGTTTGGTGCTTTGAACAGATATTAGAAGGGAGATGCACAGTGAGCAGGGAGGCTGAAAATCGCATCGTGAGAATTATAGTAATTTAGACTCCTGAGGCTGACTGAATGCTTTAAAACAATTGGCCAGGTCCTCAGCTGGCGTAGATTGATGTAGCTCTTCTGAACCCCCTAGAGTTGTATAAGCCTGCATTGCTTTGTCCTAATGTCAGTAATGATGATCACCGAGTTATTTAAATCTCTTGCTTGTTGCACAGGCATTTTTTTATATTATTTGTCATTTCTTTTTTTGACCTACATAAGGAACACAAGGAATTTGGTTTTTTTTAAAGTGAAGGTTAATAAACTGCTGCCCTAATATTTGCTGGTTCTCCAGCAAATAAACACCCAGTATATGATCAAAGCTCTGCATAAAGGGGAAATGACAAGCCCCAAGGCTCAGAGCTAAGCACAAAGAATCCATAAGCCATGACTATAATATGGTAGGCCAGTTTTAGTGCTTGTTAAAACTGAATGGTGTGGTCATAAAAGGTTATAATGGTAATTTAAAAAAACATATGCTGGATTGAAATAATATTCATTTAATAAATCAATGATTCTCAAAGGGAGGAGTGCACACTCCCTGAGTGGGTGGAGGGAGCATGGACAAGTCAAACTCTTATTCTGCAGAGTCCATTTGAAAATTAGCCTTTTGCCATTATAGTTGCAAAGAAAACTTTCAAACCATGAAACCAGTGCAACTGATGCAGGGGCATCTGCCGGAATTTGCAGAGAGCCTGAATCAACAGCTCTGAGGTGTGACCTGCCCTATTTGTTTAAATGAGGGCCAATTCAGTTACCAATGATGGTACTTATTTCATTGCTCATCAAAGCATCTAAGAAAGGAGCAGTATCATATTATGGAGCTCTACAGCACTGTTTCCCAAAGTGGGGGAGAGGGGTGCATGAAAGACTAGCTGGGGGATGGGAAGGACTTGGAGTATTTTGTTGTATGCGGTGTAGTTGTAGCTCTCCTATTAGAGACAGAAGGTGGGTGAGGTAATATCTTTTATTGGACTGACTTCTGTTGGTGAGAGACAAGCTTTGTGGCTCAAAAGCTGATTAAGATTAAGATTCATGCCAATTTTTATAACCATTCAATAAGTCTGCTAAGTGCATCAAATGATGCTGCATGATATTCCAAAGTATAATTTATCAGGCTGGTTGGACTCTTGCCACAAGGAATAATGTTTCTCAGAGATCTGCTAGCACCCATCAGGGATGGGATGGAAGCTCCCTTTTGGTGTTTTGGACAGCTCACACCTGCCCTACTCCCTTCTTCTGTGCTGTTTAAGCAGCAATATGAAACTTACCCAAGCTGATGTATTTACCTGTAAAGTCCCTGGGGGTGGTGAAAGCGCAACTAGCTGCTGGAATGGCTTAGGTTGGCCGACACTGGGTCAGCTGAAGTCATGGGTAAATAAAAAGGAATCGGGGCAGGGGGTAGAGAGGCAAGGGGTAAGACAAGAGCAATGAAATGGACGAGGGGGCAATGAAAGAGAGGAGGAAACCAGGGGACAAAGGGACCCACAGGAGTGGGAAAGAGTAAAGTGTGAGGAAAGGGGGAAAGCCAATATAAAACAGGGAGTGTGTGCCCTCCTACCTGCCTATAAAACATGGCCACATGCTGATCAGAAGATAGCTTATTGCTCTTTATTTCTGCATTGTTGGCTTGTGGAGGCTCCTTAGCTGTGAGGAAATGATGAGAGAGATTAATGTTGGGGGAAAAATATGTGGGAAACAATCCCATTATTTAGCACAAATACAAATGAAATGAAGTGTCATTATTTGTCAGCTCTTTGGAGACTGACACTCAAGGATTTATCAGCCAATTTGGCTGAGTTACAAATTATAAACAGACTCCAACCTTGCTCTGGCTACACAGTCTCTTGTTCCACTGATTTTTAGCCGAAATTACCTTCCATAATTTCATTTTGTAATTATATTAAACTGAATCACTTGGAGAGAATTGCATCAAATGCTCAAGATTCACTTACACCTGACATATGTACTGTCAAATTGATTGAGAACTGTGATTAAAACTATGTATTTATTTCACCTGGCTCAGTAGCTAGTCAACCTCAAGCCTACTGCTGTATGGCAAACAATCAGAAACCAAAAGAATGTGTCCAACGGGAGGAAAAGTTAAACTAAATTGAACATGAACCACATGAAAATCTGTGTGTTTGAGTTAGAAAACCACCTAATTTTTATTTTACTTTTAAAAAGAGGATGCTCTGCTCTTCTCCAGAGCCTTTTCTGGTTTTAGCTAGCGTAACACACTCCACTTACACAATTCAAGGGGTGATCTCCGGGCTTCCCAGAGGCAGGAGGGGGTGTCTCTGGATCAGTCAAACTCTCAAGCTATTCTCTGGTGTGACAAGGCCCAGAGGGGCTATATATGTCATAGCACAATGTAGGGCATCCTTGATTTTAGATCAAATTGTATTAATGCTCATAACGTAAAAGAGAAGTCTCTTTGATTCTGACTTTACTAAATGGCACAGAAATGCATACAGGAAGCTAGGTTTATTATTGGTCATGCTGACGGATTTGCGGCCAGGTCTGTAGCTGGCCAAGACCTGAAGGATATCAGATCAGGCTGGGACAGCTGATAATATCACACAGCTAATAAAAACAGGTTTAGAAGTTGTGTGGATCAAGTCAAACTGATCCACCTCAGTTTGATGCAGTGATTAGTGTGGACCATTCAAGCAGTGCACGGGGGTGGACAGCATGTGGTTTTCTTTGCAAAAGCTGTGGGGGGTTTTGAGCCCCATTCTCCCTGGGGTTAATGTACTGAAGTTTGTTTTGTTTCATATAAAGATGTGGAAGAAGTGGACAAAATTAACATGAAATGAAGGAGGGCACTGGGAGTGGGGGGGTGGTCAGTTTGATCAT
This sequence comes from Macrochelys suwanniensis, assembly GCA_033296515.1. Taxonomy (NCBI): domain Eukaryota; kingdom Metazoa; phylum Chordata; order Testudines; family Chelydridae; genus Macrochelys; species Macrochelys suwanniensis. The sequence continues at coordinate 17,478,261 of CM065779.1, read as the reverse complement.
CCTTAGCTATTTGGTAAACAAAGCCATACGAGCCCCATATCCCAGAATGAACTACCTCCTGCAGCATGTGTACATGACAACTTCCTGAGCTCTTTTGCTGCTTTTACTGCTGCTGTACAGCCTGCCCTGCAGTGATGGTTTCAGTGATTTTTTTTTCCGCCCCACAATACATTTCCAAAATCCTTTTCCTTAGTAGTGTCCTTAAGATCAGTTCCTTGTTTCCAAAATGAACTTGGGAGGCCCATCAAACTTGACAAATTGGAGTCCCTTTAAGAGTTAAAATTACTCTGTTTAGCAATTAAGCTCTCAAGGCAGTGAGAAATCTTGCAACAATCCTCTTTTTCCTCTACCTCTGAAATACCTTATCACTATCAGCACAGACAATGATGGAGATGTCATTAGACTCATGGATAAGTCAGACATTTAGAGCTCTTACTAACGTTCATGAGCTAACACTCGCTATCAGAATAGGGCTCCGTCTCACAATACCTTGTTAAAAATGGTGGTAACTTGTGAGCTGCAGTCTGCAAGTAGATGCAAAGGGTGTGTGTAACAAATCGCTGACTCACTGGCACGGTGACTCCTGCTGGTTGTCCGGGAATTAGCTCACTTCCAGCACTCGGAGCACCTCCTGCTGGCCAGTGTGTCTCCTTGCTCGGACCCCCATGTCCTGCCCAGACCCAGGTGCCCTTTACCTTGGGGTTCTGCCCACAGCAGTACTCCCAGGAATCCCCAACCTGCTAAGCCCACCTTGCTGGAGTCCAGCCTGGGACAGCACAAGGTCCCAGTTTTCTTCTCACTTATACCAGTATTACACTGTGTCCTCTATTGACTTCACTGAATTTAATGATGTTTAATACCAGTACAGTATCAGCCTGATCAGACTCAAGCCCATAGTTTTTGCATGTTATGCCCATTTCTCAGCAAAATCAATTGCCTTGAGTCATGTTATTCTTTAGCAACCAGTTTAAGAGCCAATTACTCCGCTAGAGTCTCAGAATTTATTTTTCTTGGGAAACAGGCTGCCCAATAAGACAGTGAAAGTAGAATAGTAAATCTGCTAAATCATAGAGACCTTTTTTATGTTCGGTAAATGCATTTTGAAAGCAATGATTGACTAAATTGCTAAAATCATTCTGAATAGCGTAAAATTGTATGGCTCTTTCTAAAGCTGCACAGTTTGAGCGGCAAATGGTTACAAAGTGAAGTGGGGTTAAAAGCAATGTTATCTGAGAGGTAAACTCCTTCATCAGCTGTACAAATGTGACTTCTAGTGCCTGTAATAAGAGCTGTCCATGAACATCCAAAAGCAATATTTATGTAGCCCTTTAGATGTTGCAGACAAATATGATGCAACAGTGTCTACTGTTCAACTCTCTCTTCAAGAACTTGACCTTGCTGTGCCCCACAACTGAAATCGCTTGCAATTAGGGCTGTCAAGCGATTAAAAAAAATAATTGCAATTAATCGCACAATTAATTGTTCTATTAAACAATAGAATACCATTTACTTAAATATTTTGGATGTTTTCTACATTTTCAAATATATTGATTTCAATTACAACACAGAATACAAAGTGTACAGTGCTCACTTTATATTTATTTTTATTACAAATATTTGTACTGTAAAAAACAAAAGAAATAGTATTTTTCAATTCACCTAATACAAGTACTATAGCACAATCTCTTTATCATGAAAGTTGAACTTACAAATGTAGAATTATGTACCAAAAAAAACCTGCATTCAAAAACAAAACAATGTAAAACTTTAGAGCCTACAAGTCTACTCAGTCCTACTTCGTGTTCAGCCAGTCGCTCAGACAAACAAGTTTTGTTTACATTTGCAGAAGATAATGCTGCCTGCTTCTTAATTCCAACGTCACCTGAAAGTGAGAACAGGCATTCGCATGTCACCGTTGTAGCTGACATCACAAGATATTTACATGCCAGACATGCTAAAGATTCATATGTGTCTTGATGCTTCAACCACCATTCCAGAAGACGTGTGTCCATGCTGATGACAGGTTCTGCTCAATAATGATCCAAAGCAGTGCAGATCGACACATGTTCATTTTCATCATCTGAGCCAGATGCCACCAGCAGAAGGTTGATTTTCTTTTTTGGTGGTTCGGATTTAGTTGGGATTGGTCCTGCTTTGAGCAGGGGGTTGGACTAGATGCCCTCCTGAGGTCCCTTCCAACCCTGAGATTCTATGATTCTGTAGTTTCCGCATCAGAGTGTTGCTATTTTAAGCCTTCTGAAAGCATGCTCCACACCTCATCCCTCTCTGATTTTGGAAGGCACTTCAGATTCTTAAACCTTGGGTCGAGTGCTGTAGCTATCTTTAGAAATCTCACGTTGGTATCTTCTTTGCGTTTTGTCAAATTTGTAGTGAAAGTGTTCTTAAAACGAACAACATGTGCTGGGTTATCATCCAAGACTGCTATAACATGAAATATCTGGCAGAATGCAGGTAAAACAGAGCAGGAGACATACTATTCTCCCCCAAGGAGTTCAGTCACACATTTAATTAACACTATTTTTTAAATGAGCATCATTAGCATGGAAGCATGTCCTCTGGAACGATGGCTGAAGCATGAAGAGGCAAAGCTTTTGATACAGTCTCCCACAGTGTTCTTGCCAGCAAGTTAAAGAAGTATGGGCTGGATGAATGGACGGTAAGGTGGATAGAAAACTGGCTGGATGGTCGTGCTCAACGGGTAGTGATCAATGGCTCCATGTCTAGTTGGCAGCCGGTATCAAGTGGAGTGCCCCAAGGGTCGGTGCTGGGGCCGGTTTTGTTCAATATCGTCATCAACGATCTGGAGGATGGTGTGGACTGCACCCTTAGCAAGTTTGCAGATGACACTAAACTGGGAGGAGTGGTTGATACGCTGGAGGGTAGGGACAGGATACAGAGGGACCTAGACAAATTAGAGGATTGGGCCAAAAGAAATCTGATGAGGTTCAACAAGGACAAGTGCAGAGTTCTGCACTTAGGATGGAAGAATCCCATGCACTGCTACAGACTAGGGACTGAATGGCTAGGCAGCAGTTCTGCAGAAAAGGACCTAGGGGTTACAGTGGATGAAAAGCTGAATATGAGTCAACAGTGTGCCCTTGTTGCCAAGAAGGCTAACGGCATTTTGGGCTGTATAAGTAGGGGCATTTCCAGCAGATCGAGGGACATGATTATTCCCCTCTATTCGGCACTAGTGAGGCCTCATTTGGAGTACTGTGTCCAGTTTTGGGCCCCACACTACAAGAAGGATGTGGATAAATTGGAAAGAGTCCAACGGAGGGCAACAAAAATGATTAGGGGGCTGGAGCACATGACTTATGAGGAGAGGCTGAGGGAACTGGGATTGTTTAGCCTGCAGAAGAGAAGAGTGAGGGGGGATTTGATAGCTGCTTTCAACTACCTAAAAGGGGGTTCCAAAGAGGATGGATCTAGACTGTTCTCAATGGTAGAAGATGACAGAACAAGGAGTAATGGTCTCAAGTTGCAGAGGGGGAGGTTTAGGTTGGATATTAGGAAAAACTTTTTCACTAGTAGGGTGGTGAAGCACTGGAATGGGTTACCTAGGGAGATGGTGGAATCTCCTTCCTTAGAGGTTTTTAAGGTCAGGCTTGACAAAGCCCTGGCTGGGATGATCTAGTTGGGGTTGGTCCTGCTTTGAGCAGGGGGTTGGACTAGATGACCTCCTGAGGTCCCTTCCAACCCTGAGATTCTATGATTCTATGATATGAATCTTCAGCGCATCTGGCACGTAAATATCTTGCAACGCCGACTACAACAGTGCCATGCGAATGCCTGTTCTCACTTTCAGGTGACATTGTAATTAAAAAGTGGGCAGTATTATCTTCCATAAATGTAAACAAACTTGTTTCTCTTAGCAATTGGCTGAACAAGAAGTAGGACTGAGTGGACTTGTCGGCTCTAAAGTTTTACAATGTTTTGTTTCTGAGTGCAGTTATGTAACAAAAATACATTTGTAAGTTGCACTTTCATGATAAAGAGATTGCAATACAGTACTTGTATGAGGTGAATTGAAAAATACTATCTTTTGTTTACAAATATTTGCATTGTAAAAATGATAAATAATATAAAGTGCACTGTACACTTTGTATTCTGTGTTGTAATTGAAATAGATATATTTGAAAATATAGAAACATCAGATATTTAAATAATGTCCACTTAACAGTGCAATTAATCACAATTAATTTTTGAGTTAATCATGTGAGTTAACTGCGATTAATTGATAGCCCTACTTGCAATTTGTACATCTGAGGGAAGTCTGGCACATTGGGTCAGACATTGCATTCTTAGCAATCAGGTCTTCCAACGCTGTACTGCTCAACGTCCCCTCTTTGAAGAACTGCCTCCACTAGATTGGTTGCTTTCTCACATATTTCTATTTTATGAAGGTTTTTGTGTGTTTTTTTCCACAAGCAAACAGTGCAACAGGACCAATTGCTGGAAGACGTACTAGCTCTGGTGGCTATAGAAACAGGTGTACATGTTGATCGTTAATCAGATTCAACATTTGTTTTGTTTTTTGGGGTCAGTACCACTCTGACATGTGCCAAATTTGACTGAAAGCAACCCCTGTATTTCTGAAAGTAACCCCTGTTGCTGGTGTACTGGTGGCACATCATCTAAACTAGAAAACTCATCCAGTAGCTGCCAATACAATTAATCTTCCCTGGATGCTGCTGCTGCTATCACAGCTCTAGCCACTTACAGTGAAGTATTAGAGCTTTATCAGGAAGTGATTAAGGGAGATTCTGCAGGAGTAGCCCTTCTGTAGTTTGGAGAGCTGATAAGACCAGGAGTGGGAATGGAAGGTCTGATAGTCTTGTTCCTGGAATGTATTTGGAGAATAAGGGATGAAGTGTCTGCTTTTCTCACTGTCAATGTGGGAGCAGTTGAAGTGAAGGAAGCAAGGCCGGCTCTAGGCACCAGCCTAGGAAGCACAGGCTTGGGGCAGCACATTGTAAGGGGCGGCATTCAGGCCAATCTTAGGGCGGCACATTCCGCTCTGCCTTTTTTTTTTTTTTTTTTTTTTGCTTTGGTGGCACTCTGGATGGCTTTTTTTTTTTTTTTTTTGGCCTGGTGCGGCAAAAAAGCCAGAACCGGCCCTGGAAGGAATTTTGCATTCAAGTTAGAGGGGCTACATCTGATGGCTGGGAGGCAGTTTGTGAATCTGTTTAGAGTATGAGAGGTGAGGATCGGTGTATCACAGCTGAAACTAGAGGGCCGCTGGAGCCTTGCTGGTATAAATGAGAGGGGGCTGGTGGCAGGGCCTTCCCTGTGAGTGCCCATAACACTGAAATTTGCTCCTCTCTTGATCTGACATAGGCCAAATCTGATGACCTTCAGGATATGTAGCTAACCTCATATTTATTCCAAGGCATTTACAAATCCAAGGGGAAGGAATTATAAGGTGGCAGCTGTTGAAGATGCAAAGGGATTGGGATTTCAGCCTAAACATTTCATATAAAGCCAAATAAATAAATACTGGAAATGCAGAGTGGCAGTACTGTAGCGTAACAATATGGTAACTGGACAGGAAGAGATCACTATTAAAATTATATATCAGGGAGAGGTATACTGAGCTTCCAACAGCAACTTTAATTTAGCTGTGTTTGCACAAACTACGATTTGTTGTTCCCTTTTTATGGTTATGTTTAGTTTGAAGTATTGTTTATTTCATAAGCTGCACACCGTAAAACATAGAAGATGGACAAAATAACTAAAGTTGCTACTGAAACTTCAAATTTTGTAGACCTTGACTTTTAATGTCTGTCTGCAATCATAATGTAAATATTCTTCCTAAAGGGAGGAAGTGGCCAGAATAGCTTTATACCCATATAGTAAATTGCCAGATTGCCATGATCCTAATATTTTCATACATCTGGACCAGTTGCAGATTGTATTTGAATGTGGTTAAAATAAAAGCTAAGATAGTGCATTGTACCAGAAAGAAGAGGTTTTACTGCCCACATTATCATTAATAATAATCTTTATTATAGTAGTGTCCACGTGCAACACCAACAGAGCCCGATTGTCGGCGGGCGGGATCGAACCGGGGACCTTTGGAGCTTAATGATGAGCCTCTACCGCATGAACTAAAAGCCCACAGGCTGTTAGCTAAGGCGGTAGAGCAGACTCTCTCTCTCTCTCTCTAAGTGGTCTCAATGCTACTAGGTGGGACAGAACACCACACCCAGGAGGTGTGTAGGTTACACAAACACCAACCAAGAATGTGCTAAGCCCTGTACAAACAAATAGTGCACAGTCCCTGCACCGAAGCTCTTATAGTCAGACGCAGGGTGGGGAAAGAGGTAGAACATGCAAGCAGCATGAACTATATGATGACAGCAAATGTCATGTTGATCCATTATCTGGGAGGGGGTGCTAGTTAGAAGGGGATAAGCTAAATGGAGCGGGGGGGGGAATACTGAAGGGAAAAGGAGGGCAAGCGGTGAAGCGGGTAAGAGAGGCAAGTGTGCAGTGAAGCTGAGATGAAGAGGCTGGGAGGGAGGGAGAGGGTTGGGGCAATCAGAACATCAGAGAAAAATACTGGGAAGGTTAAAAATGAATAGCAAAGAATGTAAGAGAGAAAAGGGCATTTATTCTCTCTGAAACATGCCTGTTCCCCATATATTTTAACAAAAGCCCAGCGCTTTGGCCCCAAAAACCATGAAATAAATATCTTTAAACTCCAAGAACTGCTTTTGCCATTGAAATTTAGTTCAATAAAAATGTGTAATGTAAAAAGGAACAAGAAAACTGAATTAAGCTGTTAGAGCAATTCATTTTTTCCTGTTAAGCATTTACTCATAAGTTTACTACCACAGAAAGCTTAAAATTGCTCTTAGAAATGCAGAATAGCCTGTTAATTCAGGCCACTCCCGACAGAATCCTGTATCCTCCAGTTCTAAAACTTTAACTGCAGATAAAATAGTGCTCTGTAGGCCAAATTCATGTCTGGCATTACTCCTCCTTGGAGATCAAAGGATGAACTTAGCCAGCCTTAACTTCTGTTCATCCAGAGAAACATTTTGCTTTGGAAGATAAATATTAAGTTTTTTTGCATGCAAACTGAATTGACTGGTGTTAGCTAGCAACCCATTTTTCATTTCTGTCAGTGCCATTACAAATCTACCTAGATACATGAAAATTTTCTCATGGAGAGTACAACATTAGCGTGACATGCAGAGTTAGCTACATCACCAACTCACTAGGAAATCCTGAGCAATGAAGTTCACTGAACAGTCACTGGTGCAAATTAATGCATATTAAAGTGCTGATTGCTGCCCCCAGCATGGTACTTCAAAGTGAATTTAGTCTGAGCAGATTCAGTATGAGAGCAGCTCTGCAGTATAGCAGATCAGGTCAGGCACAGAAGAAAAACAGGACATTTTCACAAGGGAAGGGAATGTACAAACTCAGGCCCTGAGCCAAAGCCCAGACACCAATGGAAAGTCTGATGTTGACTTCCATGCACTTTGGATCCAGCCCCAAATGAGCCTGCATCAATAAACTTCAAATTGAATGTTTTATGCAAAAAGAATTCCCTTTTCAGAAAAAACGCTGCAGTACTCACACACAGCTTGTAAAAATACATACCGAGTCTGTGAGGCCCCGATCCTGAAAACACTTAAACGTATGTGTAACTTTACTCCTGTAAGTAGCCCTATTGGAGTGTTTGCAGGATCGGGGCCTAAGAGTGTAAAATAAATAATAATCCACCTACGTTCATTAGAAAAATAAGAGGCTGCAGTAAAGATAAGAGGAGAGTCTATACGTCATCAAGGTTTAAAAAGCCTTTGTGTGTGTGTGTGTGTGTGTGTGTGTGTGTGTGTGTGCGCGCGCACCTATGTTATCCCCTGGAGGGATCTCAGACACACACAACTTCATGAAGTAAGACTCCTCAAGATTGCTGTGGCGCAATTCCCTCTACTGAAGAGAGAGGACTTTCCAGATGGAAATCGGCTCCAGCTTGTAAGTGCTTAGTGAGACCTTGGACTGATCTCAAAGGCTTTCTAAACCTCCATGATCCATAGACTCTCCTCTCATTGTCTTGATTCATCAGTTATCAGAAATTCTAGTGCCAAAGAGAGAGAAGAGACTGTGATTTCACTACCATTGCACTGGCTGCCGGCAAGATGCGCTCTCCCCATTAGGTTTATTATAGCTCCTCAATCATTTAAAATCTTTCTTACTGCTATCAGACACATTTGCAACCCTCTCTGTCCTGTAACATTGCTATAGGGAATGCTAGTGTTAAGGCCATAAGGTACCTCTTATATCTCACCAAACTGCTTTAGTAAGTGATGGAGACAGCATGATCTTCTGTTTAAATCCTAATGCCAAATGCAAACAGGAGTTTTGTGAAGGAGCTTACAGACGGCGTGTGAGAGGAAGATACATATAACAAACATACTCTAAACTGTGGTCAGTTGTGCCACCCGCCCCCCAAAATCCATTCAATTACATCACATGAAGGCAGAATATTAAATATGGATACATTTTATAAGTGCTTTCATGCAAATGCTAGAAGTCTAAATGTTAACATGGGTAAACTTGAGTGCCTGATATTAAATGAGGATATTGATACAATGGGCATCACAGAAACTTGGAGGAAGAATGATAATTAATGGGACACAGTAATACCAGGGTACAAAATATATAGGAGTAGGTTGTGGGAAGGAGCCAGCAAACAGAGCTGTAAACAGGGGAGTTTGAGTGGGAGTTCTGTTGGAGGAGAAGGTATTTGTTTTTGGCCTTGTATTTGTATTGTTTGGATGTGTAGAGGTTTGTAGGGGCGGTGTGCTGGGAGAGCAGCTGAGCCCTAATTAGGGGGTGGGGCTTCGCTGATCAGGGGTCCTATAAAGGTAGCCAGCCAGTCAGGCAGCGGCACAGACAGCTGCAGCGGCACAGGAACCAGCAAACAGAGCTGTAAACAGGGGAGTTTGCAAGGGGAGTCTGTATTTTGAGATTTGTTTGGGGTTTGTTCTGCTGTAGGTGGTGGTGTTGTGGTTTGTTTTGTGTTTTCCGGACTAACAGGATTTAGGTGAGAAGGCTGGCAGATAGAGGCAGCAGTGGTCATGAGCCAAGCAGTGGAGGACACAATGAGGATGACTGGATGTGGCAGCTGCGGTATGTATATGATTCTGGAGGGGGTACCTGATAGGAGTTTTGTCTGCATGAAGTGCCGCCTGATAGAGCTGATGGAAGAAAAGATCCGAGGATTGGAGATGCAGGTGGAAACTCTGGTTGAGTTTAGACGGGGGTTTGAGCAGTTGATGGAGCAAAGGCACGAGGTGGCTGACGAGGAAAGCTCAGAGATGCAGATGGAAGCAGGATCAAAGGCCTCTGAGGGGGGACTGCCGGGTGAAGAAAATGGACAGTGGAACCATGTGACTAAGAGAACCAGGCAGAGGAAAAGACGGGCCAGTGAAGGAGAAATGGAGCTCAAGAACAGGTTTGCAGAGTTGGAGAATGAAGAAGGGGTACAGCAGGTGGTCACTGAAGGTGGAAGGGCAAGGAAGAAGAGAAGAGCGGTTAGTCCCATAGAAGAAGGGGAAGAGTCGATGGAGACAACACCAAACATGAGCCCCAGGAGGATACAGGATGGGTTGAAGAGGATTACAAGGGAAAATAGGAATGGAAAGGACTTGCAGCCAGAGGGAACAGGGGAGAGACTGGAGAATCGCACTGTCACCAGGAAAAGGCAGGTCTACGTGATTGGGGACTCCTTACTGAGAAGAATAGACAGGCCTGTAACCAGAGCTGATCCAGAGAACAGAAGGGTGTGCTGTCTACCGGGTGCTAAGATACGGGATGTGGACCTGACACGGCTAGATTCTCACTGGAACGAATCAAGGGGGACTATGCCAGGCTGGGGAAGACGCTTAAGGAAATCAAGGCTCAGGTAATCTTCAGTGGGATTCTGCCTGTTCCTAGAGAAGGGCAACAAAGGTGTGACAGATTATGATGATCAACAGATGGCTCAGAGATTGGTGCTATAAGGAGGACTTTGGGCTGTATGGCCACTGGGAGGCATTCATGGACAGAGGACTGTTCTCTCGGGATGGACTTCACCTGAGATGGGAAGGAAATAGACTTCTAGGATAGAGGCTGGCACAACTGATCAAGAGAGCTTTAAACTAGGAATTTGGGGGAGACGGTTGGGAGATGTCCAGGTAATCTCCACGCCGGACTTTAACATTGAGAGGGAAGACAACGAAGTAAGAGAGGATATAGCCGGGGGTAGGAGAATGGACATAAGGAGGAAGGGCAGAGTGGATACTAGTCAAATAGGTCATACTGGCAGTACAATGTCCATACCAAATTGGGTAAGGAATGTGAGTGAGGCCAAACAGCAAAAATTAAGATGTTTGTACACCAATGCGAGGAGCCTAGGTAACAAAATGGAGGAATTAGAGCTACTGGTCCAGGAAGTGAAACCAGATATCATAGGAATAACCGAAACATGGTGGAATAGTAGTCATGACTGGAGTACAGGTATTGAAGGGTATGTGCTGTTTAGGAAAGATAGAAATAAAGGTAAAGGTGGGGGATTAGCATTGTATATCAATGATGAGGTAGACTGTAAAGAAATAAAAAGTGATGGAATGGATAAGACAGAGTCTGTCTGGGCAAAAATCACATTGGGGAAGAAAACTACTAGAGCATCCCCTGGGATAGTGCTTGGGGTGTGCTATAGACCACCGGGATCTAATTTGGATATGGATAGAGACCTCTTTAATGTTTTTAAGGAAGTAAATACTAATGGGAACTGTGTGATCATGGGAGACTTCAACTTCCCGGATATAGATTGGAGAACAAGTGCTAGTAATAATAATAGGGCTCAGATTTTCCTAGATGTGATAGCTGATGAATTCCTTCATCAAGTAGTTGCTGAACCAACAAGGGGGGATGCCATTTTAGATTTGGTTTTGGTGAGTAGTGAGGACCTCATTGAAGAAATGGTTGTAGGGGACAACCTTGGCTCGAGTGATCATGAGCTAATTCAGTTCAAACTAAATGGAAGGATAAACAAAAATAAATCTGCGACTAGGGTTTTTGATTTCAAAAGGGCTAACTTTAATAAATTAAGGAAATTAGTTAGGGAAGTGGATTGGACTAAAGAATTTATGGACCTAAAGGCGGAGGAGGCCTGGGATTATTTCAAATTAAAGTTGCAGAAGCTATCAGAAGCCTGTATCCCAAGAAAGGGGAAACAATTCATAGGCAGGGGTTTTAGACCAAGCTGGATGAGCAAGCATCTCAAAGAGGGGATTAAGAAAAAACAGAAAGCATACAAGGAGTGGAAGATGGGAGGGATCAGCAAAGAAACCTACCTTATTGAGGTCAGAGCATGTAGGGATAAAGTGAGACAGGCTAAAAGGCATGTAGAATTGGACCTTGCAAAGGGAATTAAAACCAATAGTAAAAGGTTTTATAGCCATATAAATAGGAAGAAAACAAAGAAAGAAGAAGTGGGACCGCTAAACACTGAGGATGGAGTGGAGGTTAAGGATAATCTAGGCATGGCTCAATATCTAAACAAATACTTTGCCTCAGTCTTTAATGAGGCTAATGAGGAGCTTAGGAATAGTGGCAGCATGACAAATGGGAATAAGGATGTGGGGGTAGATATTACCATATCCGAGGTAGAAGCCAAACTTGAACAGCTTAATGAGAGTAAATCAGGTGGCCCAGATAATCTTCATCCAAGAATATTAAAGGAACTGGCACATGAAATTGCAAGCCCATTAGCAAGAATTTTTAATGAATCTCTAAACTCAGGGGTTGTACCGTTTGACTGGAGACTAGCTAATATAGTTCCTATTTTTAAGAAAGGGAAAAAAAGTGACCCGGGTAACTACAGGCCTGTTAGTTTGACATCTGTAGTATGCAAGGTCTTGGAAAAATTTTTGAAGGAGAAAGTAGTTAAGGACCTTGAGGTCAATGGCAATTGGGACAAATTACAACATGGTTTTACAAAAGGTAGATCGTGCCAAACCAACTTGATCTCCTTCTTTGAGAAAGTAACAGATTTTTTAGATAAAGGAAACGCAGTGGATCTAATCTACCTCGATTTCAGTAAGGCATTTGATACAGTACCACATGAGGAATTATCGGTTAAATTGGAAAAGATGGGGATCAATATGAAAATTGAGAGGTGGATAAGGAACTGGTTAAAGGGGAGACTACAGCGGGTCATACTGAAAGGTGAACTGTCAGGTTGGAGGGAGGTTACTAGTGGAGTTCCTCAAGGTTCAGTTTTGGGACCAATTTTATTTAATCTTTTTATTACTGACCTCGGCACCAAAAGTGGGAGTGTGCTAATAAAGTTTGCAGATGACACAAAGTTGGGAGGTATTGCCAATTCAGAAAAGGATCGGGATATCCTACAGGAAGATCTGGATGACCTTGTAAACTGGAGTAATAGTAATAGGATGAAATTTAATAGTGAGAAGTGTAAGGTTATGCATTTAGGGATTAATAACAAGAATTTTAGTTATAAGCTGGGGACGCATCAGTTGGAAGTAACGGAAGAGGAGAAGGACCTCGGAGTCCTGGTTGATCACAGGATGACTATGAGTCGCCAATGTGATGTGGCCGTGAAAAAAGCTAATGTGGTCTTGGGATGCATTAGGCGAGGTATTTCTAGTAGAGATAAGGAGGTGTTAGTACTGTTATACAAGGCATTGGTGAGACCTCATTTGGAATACTGTGTGCAGTTCTGGTCTCCCATGTTTAAGAAGGATGAATTCAAACTGGAACAGGTACAAAGAAGGGCCACTAGGATGATCCAAGGAATGGAAAACCTGTCGTATGAAAGGAGACTCAAGGAGCTTGGTTTGTTTACCTTAACCAAAAGAAGGCTGAGGGGAGATATGATTGCTCTCTTTAAATATATCAGAGGGATAAATACCAGGGAGGGAGAGGAATTATTTCAGCTCAGTACCAATGTGGACACAAGAACAAATGGATATAAACTGGCCATCAGGAAGTTTAGACTTGAAATTAGACGAAGGTTTCTAACCATCAGAGGAGTGAAGTTCTGGAACAGCCTTCCAAGGGAAGCAGTGGGGGCAAAAGACCTAACTGGCTTCAAGATTAAGCTAGATACATTTATGGAGGGGATGGTTTGATGGGATAACATGATCTTAGTCAACGGTCAATTAATTGCCATCAGTGGTAAATAGGACCAATGGTCAATGATGGGATGTTAGAAGTTACTACAGAGAACTTTTTCCTGGGTGTCTGGCTGGTGAGTCTTGCCCACATGCTCGGGGTTCAGCTGATTGCCATATTTGGGGTCGGGAAGGAATTTTCCTCCAGGGTAGATTGGCAGAGGCCCTGGAGGTTTTTTGCCTTCCTCTGCGGATGGGGCACGGGTCACTTACTGGAGGATTCTCTGCATCTTGAGGTCTTTAGACCGTGATTTGAGGACTTCAATAGCTGAGACATAGGTGAGAGGATTATTCCAGGAGTGGGTGGGTGAGATTCTGTGGCCTGCATTGTGCAGGAGGTCAGACTAGATGATCATAATGGTCCCTTCTGACCTTAAAGTCTATGAGTCTATGTGAAAGAAAGCATTAAGTCAAATATAGTAAAAATCTTAAATGAATCAAACTGTACCATAGAATCTTTAAGCATAGAAATTCCATGCTTGAATAATAAGTGTACAGCAGTAGGAATATACTACCAACTACCTGACCGGGATGGTGATTGTAGAACGCTCAGATTGATTACAGAGGCTGCAAAAACAGAAAACACAATAATAATGGAGGAATGTCAACTATTCCCCTATTGACTGGGTACATGTTCCTCTGGACATGATACAGATAAAACTTTTCTAGAACACCATTAATAACTGCTTCTCAAAGCAGCTAGTTCTGGAACCCACAAGAAAGAGGCAATTCTTGATTTAGTCCTAAGTAGAGCACAGGATCTGGGCCAAGAGGTGAATATAGCTGAACTGCTTGGTAATAGCGACCATAAGGTAATTCAATTTAACATCCGTAAGGGGGCAAAATGCCAAAGAAACCCACCAGAGTAGCATTTAACTTCAAAAAGGGGAACTACACATACATGAGGAAGCTAGTTAAACAGAAATTAAAAGGAACTATCACAAAACATGGAAATGTTTTTAAAACACTGTAATAAAGGCTCATACTAAATGTATACCCGAAATTAAAAAAACAAAAACAAAAGGACCAAAAAAAGCCACCAGGGCTAAACAACAGAGTAAAAGAGGCAGTTAGAGACAGAAAAGGCATCTTTTTAAAAAGTTGAAGTCAAATCCTACTGAGTAAAATAGAAAGGAGCATGAACTATGGAAAGTCAAGTATAAAAGCATAGTTAGGCACGCCAAAAAAAGAATCTGAAGGGCAACTAGCAAAAGACACAGAACCTAGAAGCAAAAAATTTTTTAAAGTACAACTGAAACAGGAACCCTGGCAAAACCCAGACCACTGTGGAGAAGCTCAGTGAATTCTTTGTGTCAATCATAACTGCAGAGGATGTGTGGGAGATTCCCATACCTGAGCCATTATTTTTAAGTGACAATCTGAGGAACTGTCCCAGACTGAAGTGTCCGTAGAGGCGATTTTGGAACAAATTAATAAATTAAAACAGAAATAAACCACCAGAACCAGATTGTAGTCACTCAAGATTTCTGATGGAACTCAAATATGAAATTTCAGAACTACTGACTGTGGTATGCAACCTATCGCTTAAGTCAGCCTTCTTTCCAGATGACTGGAGGGTAGCTAACGTAATGATTATTTTAAAAAAAGGGCTCTAGAGGCAATCCTGGCAATACAGGCCAGTAAGTCTAACTTCAGTACCAAATATATTAGTTGAAACAGTAGTAAAGAACAGAATTATCAGACACACAGATAAACACGGTATGTTGAGGAAGAGTCAATATGGCTTTTGTAAAGGGAAATCATGTCTCCCCAATCTATTAGAATTCTTTGAGGGTGTCCACAAGCATGCGGACAAGTTGATACAGTGTACTTGGACTTTCAGAAAGCCTTTGGCAAGGTCCCACATGAACGGCTCTTAAGCAAAGTAAGCAGTCGTGGGATAAGAGCAAAGGTCCTCTCAAAGATCAGTAACTGGTTAAAAGATAGGTAACAAAGGGTAGGAATAAATGGTCAGTTTTCACATTGGAGAGAGGTAAAGAGCAAGGTCCCCCGAGGATCTGTACTGAGACCTGTGCTGGTCACATATTCATAAATGATGTGGAAAAAGGAATAAACAGTGAGGTGGGAAAGTTTTCAGATGATACAAAACTACTCAAGATAGTTAAGTCCAAAAGCAGACTGCAAAGAGCCACAAAGGGATCTCATAAAACTGAATAATGGGCAAAAAGATGGCAGATGAAATTCAATATTGATAAATACAAAGTAATGCACATTGGAAAACAAAATCCCAACTATACAAACAAAATGATGAGGTCCAATTTAGCTGTTACTACTCAAGAAAGATCTTGGAGTCATTGTGGATAATTCTTTGAAAATATCCACTCAGTGTGCAGCGGCAGTGAAACAAGCTGACAGAATGATAGGAACCATTAGGAAAGGAATAGATAGAAAATATCATAATGCCACTATATAAAGCCACACGTCCACACCTTTAATACTGCGTTCAGTTCTGCTCACTCCATCTCAAAAAAAGATTATGGGTATGGAACAATTTCCATATGAGGAGAAAAAAGTACCCAGAGGTGGGTCTGATCTCTCCTGCCCCCGAGAGCAGCCATGCAGGAGAAGTAGCCCTGTCTCTCCCCAGCCCGGGGCACTCCCACCAGCAAGGGGGAGATCGGACCCACCTGCACATGTCCCCTCCGGCTTCCAAGAGATTCCTGCAGCAGGGGAAGGCACCCGGAGGTGGGTCTGATCTCCCCCACAAGAGAAGCCATGCAGAGGAAGTACAAGTCCTGTCCCTCCCCAACCTGGCTGGGACTCACAGCTATGAGCCCCTGGCTGGAGCACTCCCAGCAGCACAAAGGAGATCAGATTGCATGGGGAAGGGCTTATTTCATGGTTCGTGACATGTTTTTCACGGCTGTGAAATTGGTAAGGCCCTAGTATGACCATTCTTATGTTCTTAATCTCTCAATTTACTAGGAATTTGAACAAATCAGTCTAAGTCTGATCTAGAGATCCCTTGTTTATTATAAATCCTATGGGTTTTAGTAGACAAACATTAGCTCTCATATGAAAACTTTATACTTCTTCTGAAACTCTAGCAGTTATAGTATCAGGCCACCTACATTAACAATGTTGTTCCCAATGTAAAATTTCCAGGCTCTGTAAAGAGGCCCAGTTGAATAACAACATTCATTGCATATTTTGCCATTTTTTCTTTAATTATTAGTGAATATATTTTCCCATTGTTTGACCAACTGAAATTGTAAAAACAAACTTACTTAAAATTAATGTGCATTAGGAATCACAAAAATGTCTTCCTTGAGTCTGCAGCCCAGACCCTGGGAAAACCTACATGGTCTTAACTTTCCTCAGATGAGTAGTTTTACTGAAATCAGTGAAATTCATTTGGGGTCCTGGCATGGAAAACTTCAGCCCAAATGCTTAAAGGTTGACAAAGTTTAAGTCACTGAAAATGGGAGCTTGTAGTGAGACTGGTTGGGCACTCTTAAAAATAGGTAGTATTACCAGTCCCTGGTATAACTATAATAATGCAAATTTCACCCTATAAGATTCGAAAGTGTCTCATTAATTTAAAAAACTAACTACAAACAAAGACCGGGTCATCAGAGCGCAACTAATAGTCCGTAACAGCCTTAGCTAGGATTATTCTAAGAAATTGGTTCTTGACTTCATGATTTCAAAAAATTGGTCCTGTGATCCACAGGCCTATGTAGCTGCAAAGGATTATGGGTTTGAGTCATGGGAAGAAAGAGAGGGAGGTTCTGGGGCTTTGTGGTGAGCAGAGCTGAAAAGGGACAGGAAAATGTTTATTGCCTATCTTAGAGCAGACTGGGGAATGAGGGGGTCAATCCTGCTGATGTGGAGGCTGGAGCTTGTATGAAGCAGAAGCTGCTTTGGTGAGTTTCTGTGCTGGGGACCTGAAAGCAAGGAGAACAGAAAACCAGGTATAATGAAGAAGAAAAGGAAGACAGTAGAAATGAGAGGCCAAAGTTAGGCTGATTTACACTCAGGGCCGGCTCTAACTTTTTTGCCGCCCCAAGCAAAACAAAAAATAAAACCGAGCGCCGCCCCGCCGAAACAACCCCCCTCTGAGCGCTGCCCTGCCCCACCGAAACAAACCCCCCTCGAGCGCCGCCCCACTGAAATAAACCCCTCCCTCTCCCAAGCGCCACCCCGCCGAAACAACCCCCCCACCCCGAGCGCTGCCTTGCTGAAACAAACCCTTCCCCCCGAGCGCCACCTCGCCGAAACAAAAACAAAAAAACAACCCCTCCCCCGAGTGCCGCCCTGCCGAAGTAAAAAAATAAAAAAAACCCTGAGCACCGGCCAGCTGCCCCCTTTCAGATGGGCGTCTTTATGTCCCAAGGTAAATAGATACCCTAGCAGAACATAGCTCACTTGAGGTGAAATGTCTAGGCATGTCCAAGGTGCTGTTCCATACCTCATTTAGGAATCACAGTCTAGCATTTTCCCCACAATCCTTGGCTTTCTGTTCTCCAGAGACAAGTAAACAATACAACATTACTTTTTCTAAACGATCCAAACAAGTTGTTTTCTCTATCCCAGTCCAATCCATCAACCCAGTCTTATTCATCTAGTCCCTCTAATCCATCATACTGCTAATGTGCCTGTAACCTTGGCATCTAAAACAGTCCAGGTTTATATTTTATTCCAATATCATACACCCCATCCCTCATTAGAGCTGACACAACTGATGGGCATTATGAACTTGAGATAGTCAAGTTATAGAGAGAGGCAGCCTTCTGTTTCAAGGACAATTATCGAAGTATGGATGTTTTGCTTTGTAGATTTGGTGTAAACCCATGATCCATCAGAGGAATTTAATAATAGTTCTGTCTGCGAGCAGTATGGTTCTCCCTAGCTCTTGATATTTACGTTAAGTTAGAGCAGTTTGTGCTTGGAGTCTGGTCTTGCTTGAATGACACTGAGTGCTAGAATGGAAGAAAGACAAATGGCAGCTGTGAAATTGGCAATACACTGCTGGAGATATATTGGCACAAGTGTTGATGAAAAGTTCCTTCTTAAAACTTTAAACTTGGGAGGCAGTTAGTTTCTTAAATGTGAACCATTAAACAACTGATCGGCCCTAAATACTGGTATCAAAGAGAACCCATTTCCAAAGTAGTGATAACACTTTAGACCACTAATGAAAGTAGAATATCATCTTAGATGGAGTCAAGTATCAGAGGGGTAGCCGTGTCAATCTGGATCTGCAAAAGCGACAGAGTCCTGTAGCACTGTATAGACTAACAGATATATTGGAGCATAAGTCTATAAGGTGCTACAGGACTCTGTCACTTTTATCTTAGATGGACTTTACTATACTGTGTCAACACAGCATTTGCGAAAAAAAATCTCCTGGTTAATTTTCAAAGGTAAATGCAACGACTCCTGTTTGTGCTGATGAAATGTTTTATCCCACTTAACTAATCTGGTAATTAATTCAATGTCATGCTCTTCTGGGTCTTTAATTATTGGAGGAGAACCTCAGAACTTTTGCCAGTGGATCTGAAATTATTCTAAGTAGATATAAATTGAGCTAGATTGTACATTAGCGTTCGCCATTTTTCAGAATACAAGAACTCTAATACAAGAATAATGAAATTGAAAGGCAGCAAATTTAAAACTAAGGAAGAGCTTTTTCATGCCAAAATAATCAGTCTGTGAAACTCATTGCCACAGGATATTCTTGAGGCCAAGGAGTTTAGCAGGATTCAGAAATGGATCAGACATTTTATGGGTCATGAACTTCCAGATTTACATTAGTAAGGATTTTTTTAACGCCTTAAAGAATATTAAGGGTTTTTTTGGGCCCAAAATTTAGGTTTCGTGACCATAAGTAATATTTAAGGCCAATTCTGATTTATATATTTTTTTACTATTCCAATGGAAAAAGTTTTGTAAAATAAACAAAGCAGTCCCTGCACCAACTGCGATGCAAATGTTGTAGAAATTGTTGAGTACATGGAAACCCAAAGGTGCCTGACTAGAAACTGATGAAAATACAGTAGACTTTAAAAGCTCTCCCTTTTAGTAACCTGAGGGTTATCCTACCAACATCTTACTTACTGGTAAAAAGCTATGAGACTGCTTTTCCCACTGTACCCACTTAGACAAACAATATCATTCTATTGGTGTATGGCATGGAAGGATACAAATCCCACTAGCCCTTCCCCTTATGCCTGTAGAAAACCCGCTGTGTACACATTACATGTTTGAGGACTTCTTGAGGTTGGGGAGACATGGCCACGAGGAAGGGGGTAGCAGGGGACAGCCCCTCTATACATTATCATCTCCTATCAAGCTTATGGGGAAATTCCTGTGGGATTAAGGTACTAGCCGTATTAACTAATATCATTAACTCCTGCAGATCCAGTTCCAAGTAATTTAGCCCACACTGAAAGGGGTGGCAGGGAGGCAGTGGTATCCTGGTACTGCAGGGGACTCTATTACCAAGAGGGAAAGGATCTGGGAATAGTGGGATTCCCTAAGAGACCAGTACGATTTCCTCACAGATCTCGGTCTAAGCCCCACACTCCACCTGGATGCTGGCACATGCTGGTCTCCCACCCAACCCCGATGAGACAATTATTTGAGAACACCATGAACTTCAACTTGCTGAGCTTCTTGCATCATTTTCATCCTTCTATTAACTTTTCCATGATCAGGCACAGGACCTTTTTTTTTTTTTTAAAGCTACTGTTAGGCTCTCAGTACAGTAAAGCACTTAAGCACGTACTGAATTTCTGAACTTTAAGCCCTGGAGTAACCCAAGTTAACAGGCCTACTCCTGTGTTTTTAATTAAGCACATGCCCAAGTGCTGGATCAGAGCCTTGTAAAGTTATCTTCGTTCTGATTCTGTACTCCACACACTCTGATGCCATGTCTACATCGGGAGCTAGAGGTGTGATTCCCAGCTCTCAGCCAGGTAGCGTGCTAAAAATAGTAGTGTAAGCCCACGGGCAGTGGTGAGCAGTGGCCATGCTAGCTGGCTCACGTACAAACCCACCAGGTAAGTACTCAGGACAGCTAGCTCGGACCACCGCTACCCATGTTACCACGGCGACCCTGCTATTTTCAGTGCACTAGCTCAATGAGAGCTTGTAGGACAGGCCTGCACAACATGCGGCCCGGGTGCTGCATGCGGCCCGCGTGGGGGGTGGTGAGCAGGCAAGGGTTGCAGCTGTCTGGAGGTGCTTGCCTTCCACGCCTTCCTCATTCACACCTCATTCATTCAACAGGGCAATTGAATACAAAGTGGGGGGAAGATCTTATTCTACTTCTAGCAAAAATACATTTTTCTTTTACCTTAATTATACTACCTTAGGGGCCCGCTATAACATATTACCAAGGTTCAATACAAAGTCATATAAAAGTTATACAAGACTGCATAATGCAGAGATTTATCTACAACTGCATTGATTGACTGTTGGGTGCAGTAATATAGTGACCCCTGGGGGGGGAGAAGAGGGGTGTGATGGTGGGGCTGAGCGGGGAGGGGGCGGGTCCTATTTTACTGCTGTGATCGGGTCACCCTATGCGCGCTGTTTCTTTCCCCCTCTACAGGCTTCCACACCCCAGTGCTGGGGAAGGAGGGGTTGTTTCCGCGGGGCTGGGGGGTTTCGGCCCTCAGCTGTTTTCTTTGGAGTACTATGGCCCTCACCGCTTTACGAGTTGTGCAGGCCTATTGTAGGAGTTGGTCTCTGTGAGTTGGGAATCACACCCCAGCTCCAACAATCGATGTAGCCTGAAAGTGGAGTTCTCACATCCTCCTTTTATTGATGTGAAACGTGTTCACACTATCAGCATTGCCTGCATTACAAATTCTGTAAAGTTACTCACCCACACACTGAATAGTACTGGGATAAATTGCTTGTATCAAGCACCTTTACCTGCTTCACCTGCCCTCTGCCTATTTCTGCTGAGATTTTGTCTAACATTCCAAACCTCTAAGCAGCTTCTAAAACCCACCATTTAAAATCAACCGAGAAGTGTTTCCTTCTTTCCCCCTGAATTATCTTGGTTTGAGGTGCTGACCTGTTGCATCCTGTCCGACATGCAGATTGCAAGTTCTCTGGATCTTAGACCGTCTCCCCTTTATTTTTTGTACAGTGCCTAGGCCCCACTTTGCTATGTCTGTGACTGGTAGCACCTAGGTACTCCATAGTAACTCCTGTTACTAGTAACGCAATACTTTTGGCTTTGGGTGGTGTTTCAAGGAAATAAAAATCTCATCAACTGTCACCCTTATGTAATCTTGTTTCAGGATGGTGGAGAAGGTTCTGGTGAGGCCGGTCTGGTTCTGTCTAGAGGACCCAGGTTTTCCTGATCCCTTCCAATGTGGTTTGAGAGGCAGCACGGTCTAGTGGGTAGGGCATTGGATCAGGACTCAGGAGATCAGACCTCTGTTCCCAGCTTTGCCACTCACCTGCTCTGTGACCTTGGGTGACACACTTTACTTCTCGGTATCTCTCTTTTCGCCTTTTATCTGAGGTAAAGGGAGATTGTAAGCCCTTCAGGACAGGCATGGGCTCTTATTATGTGTTTGTACAGCCCGACACAATGGGCCCCTGATCTCAGTATGGGTTTCTACTGGAATACAAATAAATGTTTATAATAATCCACTGTCTTGAACAATTGGCACCAAATGATGGTGGTTGTTGTTTTTTTGTTTTTTTTTGATTAAAAAAAGACAGTCCCTTCATATTGTCAGGGCTAGAAATGGCAGTTTCCCACTGATGAATAAATCACCCAGTGAATTTCTGAATAATTTAAACACAAACTATTCAAAAACTATGCTTTATTAAAAACAATTATTCACCCAGCTCCAGTCCTGAGCTATCAGACTGTAGGACAGTGATCTTGTTACAGACCTATTTTAAGCTATGCTAAACTATTTTAGGTCATATTTAGAGGTTTCAAAAATGTATTGTTCTCTTCCTTCACCATTTGGAACAATGTGACCATAAAAAACTCATGATAAAAAATATTTGCCAAACTGTCTTGTATTTTTATGCCACATATTTTACACATCATCCACTATGCTACATATGGTCTTTGCTTCTTCATGGGGATTTATATTGCAATAGAAACACATTGAATATTGCAATTCAAATGAAAAACAAAACAAAATACAAGAGTCTGAAGGGGGACACTCACCTTTTCAGTACCTCCTGTCAGCTGGGTGTGGTGCTTCAATCTTTTGTTCCTACTCCTGGTGCCCCCTGTAAGTTGCCACCCACACTGCGAAGGTCTTCAGTGGTTCAGGCCTCCCGCCAAGTCACACAGTCAAAAATGTATGAACCTCTTCCAGGATGCAAAGAGTTCAACACGTTGTCTGCCCTCACCAGGGTCTTCAGCCCTGGCTCCGGCCCTTTAAATTAAGCCCTGCACTCGGGCTTCTAAACAAGTCTTATCCCCTTCTCAGGGCTTAGGGTGCTTTCCCACTGGCTGGTGGGGGAACCTGGGCCCACCCACTACTCTGGGTCCCAACCCTGGGACCCCATAAACCGCAACCACATACCACTGCCTCCAGTTCACTGCTGCTATTCCTTGGCCCTTTCTCCATGTAACCCCTTTCTCTTCACCCTGACCTCAGGATTGAAGTTCTCAGATCCTCGCTGCATGCCAATGCCACCAAAACCCATCTTCTAGTTCTCTATTGAGCTCCTGTGACCAGAAATGAGCAGCGACCAGAAACGAGCAGCTCCTCTGGGTCCCAGCCAGGAACTGACCTGCTCAGGCCCTGCAGCTCCTTTTATCTGAGCCTGCTGGGCTCTGATTGGCAACTTCTGTGCATCCTTTCTAGGTAGGCCTGGGGGGAGGCTCCTTCCTGTAGCGGGCTGTAGTAGGACTGTCCTCCAGCAGAGGACCAGGTACAGCCTGTCACAAAGGGCTGTTATATAAAACTAAAACAAAGCCTATCCCCTCACCCATACCAAGATCTCTATGCCTGGAAAAAAAAATTAATCCTGCCATTAAATTTTCTGCATGTTTTACTTCTTTAATTAAAAAGTAGGAGAGGTGAAAACATAAACTTTCCTATATTGTAGCTACTGTAGAAGGCTCTGATCCAGCAAAGCGCACATGCATAACGCTAAGTATGTGAATTGTGCCATTAAAGTCAATGAGACTACTCAAGGACTTAAAGATATTCATGTTCTTAAGTGCTTTCTGGATCAGGGCCGAATGTCTTCATACATAGATTAAGACACATCTCACAATGGTATTTAGTGTAATTTGAAAGTTTAAGCTTGCAAAATTTGTAGGGGGAGGGGAATCCAGATTCTCCAAGTATGCCTGATCAGTTTTTATATCTACATAATATCTTTCATGTAATGCTCAATTGGGTATATAGAAGGTTTCATTCTCCTCAACTAATGCTATCTTGAACCAACTGACATATTAGGTTTAGAAGGAAACCATTATTGTACTATCTAGTGCAGCCGCCAAGTGGCTAATTGGATCCACAATGCTTGTCCTTTCCAACTGCATGAAGACTGAAAGGAACAATAAATGAGAATGACTCTGCAATATAACACTGAGAGGAAAGACCAAAGTAATTTAGAGCACAGTCTGATTTATACCCAAGCATGAAAAGATGAGAGAGGAGCTGAGAAGTGCTGATACAGAAAGCATTTTACATACTACAGTTACACAGAGTCAGCTGTTTCATTAATTTCTTCCTTCAAAGCCAGGGAGCAATTTGTCAGAAAGAGCTTACAGTTCTGAATATAGTTATATTACATCGGGGTCCCATCTCCCCCCCCCCCATTTGGTTTTGTTTTGCTTCTTTCAACAACTGGATGCCTAGAGACTAAGTATATTTATACCTAGCTTGGCTTTCCTCAACCTAGTTGAATAAGGTGTTTAGTTAATGAGGACTTGATTTAACTTGCCTTAAAAAGAACTGGAATTCAAACAGTGATGGACATGCTTATGGGGGAAAACTAGCCAGTAAAAAGGGAATTATCTAGGGGCAATTATCCTCATCTCTTGGGACTTGCTTCTGTGAGGGAAAATCAGGGTGATCTTGTGGTTAAAGCACTATATTGACTTGGGAGATTGGAAGAATAGGAAATGAACCCATAGAATTCCTATGACACCTTGGGCAAGTCGTAAGAAGCTCTTTCTATTTAGCACATCAAAGATAAAGTTAAGAAATAACTTGATCCCAGTCTATAAGTACTTGCATGGGGAAAAGATTTTTGATAGTAGGGAGTTCTTTTGACAAAGGCAGAACAAGGTGCAAAAGCTGAAGTGTGATTCAGACTAGAAATCAAGTGCATAATTTAAACAGTGGCAGTAATTAACCATTTACCAAGGGATGTGGTGGACTCTGTCCCTACAGGGATGCTGTGAAAATAGGTTCATTAGTGTCTGTGAGATGCTCAGAGTTCAAAGTGATGGGAACCATCTAA
This sequence comes from Macrochelys suwanniensis, assembly GCA_033296515.1. Classification (NCBI taxonomy): domain Eukaryota; kingdom Metazoa; phylum Chordata; order Testudines; family Chelydridae; genus Macrochelys; species Macrochelys suwanniensis. The sequence goes on along the minus strand of CM065779.1, from coordinate 17,453,611 downwards.
GTACCTAGAGAGATCCTGTACGGGAGTAGAAAGTCACTCATTGTCTAAAATGGCTATTGTATTACAGAGCTGCAGGGTGAAGGATTCCACTCTGCATTCTCCAGGTCTCCTGCAACTCAAAACAACATGGAGGGTTATTTTCACCAGGCTGGTGGGGAAGGGAGGGAAGAAATGTTGTATTCACCAATGACTGATTGGTGCTTTTGTCCTGGTTTGTTTAGAGGATTAAGTCTTCCAATTAATATTTTGTGTAAAGAAATTTCTGTGGTAATGCTGTACACTGTCACATGGGACATACAGATTTGGTATCTGGTCCAACAGTTTCTCTCTTGGGAGTGAATTTAACTCTGACCTATTTCGTGTACATGTTATATCTAGTCTGACCTCCTGCACAACGCAGGCCACAGAATCTCACCCACCCACTCCTGTAATAAACCCCTAACCTATGTCTGAGCTATTGAAGTCCTCAAATCATGGTTTAAGGACTTCAAGGTGCAGAGAATCCTCCAGCAAGTGACCCGTGCCCCACGCTGCAGAGGAAGGCGAAAAACCCCCAGGGCCTCTGCCAATCTGCCCTGGAGGAAAATTGGCGATCAGCTGAACCCTGAGCATGTGGGCAAGACTCACCAGCCAGACACCCAGGAAAGAATTCTCTGCAATAATTCAGATCCCACCCCATCTAACATCCCATCACAGGCCATTGGGCATATTTACTGCTAATAGCCAAAGATCAATTAATTGCCAAAATTAAGCTATCCTATCATACCATCCACTCCATAAACTTATCAAGCTTAGTCTTGGAGCCAGATAGGTCTTTTGCCCCACTAATCCCCTTGGAAGGCTATTCCAGAACTTCACTCCTCTGATGGTTAGAAACCTTCGTCTAATTTCAAGTCTAAACTTCCTGATGGCCAGTTTATATCCATTTGTTCTCGTGTCCACATTGGTACTGATCTTAAATAATTCCTCTCCCTCCCTGGTATTTATCCCTCTGATATATTTATAGAGAACAATCATGTCTCCCCTCAGCCTTCTTTTGGTTAAGGTAAACAAGCCAAGCTTCTTGAGTCTCCTTCATAAGACAGGTTTTCCATTCCTTGGATCATCCTAGTAGTCCTTCTCTGTACCTGTTCCAGTTTGAATTAATCTTTCTTAAACATGGGAGACCAGAACTGCACACAGTATTCCAGATGAGGTCTCACCAATGCCGTGTATAACGGTACTAACACCTCCTTATCTCTACTGGAAATACCTCGCCCGATGCATCCCAAGACCGCATTAGCTTTTTTCATGGCCATATCATATTGACGGCTCATAGTCATTCTGTGATCAACCAATACTTCGAGGGCCTTCTCCTCCTCTGTTACTTCCAATTGATCCGCCCCCAGCTTATAACTAAAATTCTTGTTATTAATCCCTTTATTAATGACCTTACACTTTTCACTATTACATTTTACCATATTTACAAGGTCATCCAGATCTTCCTGAATGATATCCTGGTCCTTTTCTGTATTGGCAATACCTCCCAGCTTTGCGTCATCCGCAAACTTTATTAGCACACTCTCACTTTTTGTGCCAAGGTCAGTAATAAAAAGATTAAATAAGATTGGTCCCCAAACCAATCCCTGAGGAACTCCACTAGTAACCTCCCTCTAGCCTGGCAGTTCACCTTTCAGTATGACCCGTTGTAGTCTCTCCTTTAACCAGTTCCTTATCTACCTCTCCATTTTCATATTGATCCCCATCTTTTCCAATTTAACTAATAATTCCCCAAGTGGAACCGTATCAAATGCCTTACTGAAATCGAGATAAATTAGATCCACTGCATTTCTTTTGTCTAAAAAATCTGTTACCTTCTCAAAGGAGATCAAGTTGGTTTGGCACGATCTACCTTTTGTAAAACCAAGTTGTATTTTGTCCCAATTACCATTGGCCTCAATGTCCTTAACTACTTTCTTCTTCAAACATTTTTCCAAGACCTTGCATACAGATGTCAAACTAACAGGCCTGTAGTTACCCGGCTCACTTTTTTTCCCTTTCTTAAAAATAGGAACTATATCAGCAATTCTCCAGTCATGTGGTACAACCCCCGAGTTTACAGATTAATTAAAAATTCTTGCTAATGGTCTTGTAATTTCATGTGCCAGTTCCTTTAATATTCTTGGATGAAGATTATCTGGGCCCCCCGATTTAGTCCCATTAAGCTGTTCAAGTTTGGCTTCTACCTCCATATCCTCATTCCCATTTGTCATCCTACCATTATCCCTAAGCTCCTCATTAGCCTCATTAAAGACTGAGGCAAAGTATTTGTTTAGATATTAGGCCATGCCTAGATTATCCTTAACCTGCACTCCATCCTCAGTGTTTAACTGTCCCACTTCTTCTTTCTTTGTTTTCTTCTTATTTATATGGCTATAGAACCTTTTACTATTGTTTCTAATTCCCTTTGCAAGGTCCAATTCTACATGGTTTTGGCCTATCTCACTTTATCCCTACATGTTCGGACCTCAATAAGGTAGCTATACTTGCTGATCTGTCCCATCTTCCACTCCTTGTAGGCTTTCTGCTTTTTCTTAATCACCTCTCTGAGATGCTTGCTCATCCAGCTTGGTCTAAAATTCCTGCCTATGAATTTTTCCCCTTTCTTGGGATGCAGGCTTCTGATAGTTTCTGTAGCTTTGACTTGAAGTAATTCCAGGCCTCCTCCGCCTTTAGATCCACAAGTTCTTAAGTCCCATCCACTTCCCTAACTAATTTCCTTAATTTTTAAAAATTAGCCATTTTGAAATCAAAAACCCTAGTCACAGATCTATTTTTGTTTATCCTTCCATTCAGTTTGAACAGAATTAGCTCATGATCGCTCGAACCAAGGTTGTCCCCTACAACCATTTCTTCAATGAGGTCCTCACTACTCACCAAAACCAAATCTAAAATGGCATCCCCCCTTGTTGGTTCAGCAACTACTTGGTGAAGGAATCCATTAGACATCGCATCCAGGAAAATCTGAGCCCTATTATTATTACTAGCATTTGTCCTGCAGTCTATATCTGGGAAGTTAGTCTCCCATGATCACACAATTCCCATTAGTATTTACTTCCTTAAAAACATTAAAGAGGTCTCTATCCATATCCAAATCAGATCCCGGTGGTCTATAGCACACCCCAAGCGGTATCCCAGGAGAGGCTCTAGTAGTTTTCTTCCCCAATGTGATTGTTGCCCAGACAGACTGTCTTATCCATTCCATCACTTCTTATTTCTTTACAGTCTACCTCATCATTGATATACAATGCTACTCCACCATCTTCACCTTTATTTGTCTTTCCTAAACAGCACATACCCTTCAATACCTGTACTCCAGTCATGACTACTATTTCACCATGTTTCTGTTATCCCTATAATATCTGGTTTCACTTCCTGCACCAGTAGCTCTAGTTCCTCCATTTTGTTGCCTCGGTTCCTCGCATTGGTGTACAAACATCTTAATTTTTGCTGTTTGGGTTTGCTCACATTCTTTACCCAATTAGGCACGGATATTCTACCACCAGTATTACCTATTAGACTGGTATCTACACTACCCTTCCTCCTTATGTCCATTCTCCTACCCACGGCTGTATCCTTTACTTGGTTTTCTTCCCTCTCAATGTTAAAATCCGGCGTGGAGATTACCTGGACATCTCCCAACCATCTCCCCCAAATTCCTAGTTTAAAGCTCTCCTAACCAGTTGTGTCAGCCTCTATCCTAGAAGTCTATTTCCTTCCCATCTCAGGTGAAGTCCATCCCGAGAGAACAGTCCTCTGTCCATGAATGCCTCCCAGTGGCCATACAGCCCAAAGTCCTCCTTATAGCACCAATCTCTGAGCCATCTGTTGATCATCATAATCTGTCACACCTTTGTTGCCCTTCTCTAGGAACAGGCAGAATCCCACTGAAGATCACCTGAGCCTCGATTTCCTTAAGTGTCTTCCCCAGCCTGGCATAGTCTCCCTTGATACGTTCCAGTGAGAATCTTGCTGTATCATTTGTTCCCACATGAAGGACAATCTGTGGATTCTTTCCTGCTCCCATTAGGATCCTCTTCAGTCTCAGGTCCACATCCCGTATCTTAGCACCCAGCAGACAGCACACCCTTCTGTTCTCCGGATCAGCTCTGGTTACAGGCCTGTCTATTCTTCTCAGTAAGGAGTCCCCAATCATGTAGACCTGCCTTTTCCTGGTGATGGTGCAATTCTCCGGTCTATCCCCTGTTCCCTCTGGCTGCAAGTCCTCTCGATTCCTATTCTTCTTTGCAATCCTCCTCAACCCTTCCTGTATCCTCCTGGGGCTCATATTTGGTGTTATCTCCATTGACTCTTCCCCTCTTCCTATAGGACTAGCTGCTCTTGCCTTCCCACCTTCAGTGACCACCTGCTGTGCTTGTTCTTCATTTTCCAACTCTGCAAACCTGTTCCTGAGCTCTATTTCTCCTTCGCTAGCCCGTCTTTTCCTCTGCCTGTTTCTCTTAGTCACATGCTTCCACTGTCCACTTTTCTCACCCAGCAGTCATCCCTCAGAGTTCTTTGGTCCTGCTTCCATCTGCAAGTCTGAGCTTTTCCCTTCAGCCGCCTCATGTCTTTGCTCCAGCATCTGCTCGAACCCCCTTCTAAACTCAACCAGAGTTTCCACCTGCATCTCCGATCCTCGGATCTTTTCTTCCATCAGCTCTATCAGGCGGCACTTCATGCAGACGAAACTCTTTTCAGGTACCCCCTCCAGAATCATGTACATACCGCAGCTGACACATCCAGTCATTCTCATTGTGACCTCCACTGCTTGGGTCATTACCACTGCTGCCTCTGGATCTGTCAAAGCCTTCCCACCTACGTCCTGTTAGTCTGGGAAACACAAACCAAACCAAAACTCCCCCACAAGCACCACAACACTGTCAAAATACCATACACTCCATTCACTAGCCTGTCTGTTCCTCTGCCTGGTTCTCCTAGTCTTCCCCGCAAACTCTCCTTGCAAACTCCCACTCAAACTCCCCTGTTTATAGCTCTGTTTGCTGGCTCCTGTGCCGCTGCAGATGTCCCTTGGTCATTGCTTTCTTTGCACTTTCATCATAGCATAGAAATGTAAGGGCTGGAAGAGACCTTGCATGTTCATCTAGTCTATCACCTGGTGCTGAGGCAGGCCCAGGTGTGCTCTGTTTGTCTAATTTAGGGTATAAACTATTTAAGGCAGGTCTGGTGCTTTCATTAATTCTCTGAAGAGAACCATGAGGAGTTGTTAGTAGTAGTAGTCTATAGGATGGCTGTCCTGGCCTACCTCTGAGAAACATCCTCAGTGTGCAGAGGCCAGGGAAAGGGCCAGAAATATTGCTGGAAACAACGGCGCATAAACAGTTATAGCCAATGTGGCTGTGCTCTTAGGGCAGCTCGGCCATAATCTCAAGGTGTCAGGTACATTTTTATTGCCCATGGCGGCTCACTTTATTGCTTGGCATCCTATTCATGGCTCTGCTTCACCTTATGGTGCCACTCACTCCTTGCATGGAGGATTCAGGGCACAGGGCATGGAGAGAAGTGAGGGGTTCATTATGATGGGAAGCTGTGACTTCAAGAATGCATCCATTTGAAAAAAAAGAAATCTCCCCAGGTGATTGTAGGGCTCAGTGCCTCGTAAGCACTCATGAATTCTCTCCTCCCAATACCCCTGGGAGATAGGAAAGTATTATCCCTTTCATCTCTGGGGAACTGAGGCACAAGGTAAGTTAAGTGACTTGGCCAAAGTCACACATCAGGTCTGTGGCAGAGCCAGGAACACAGCTGAGGTCTCCTGAGCCACATCCCAGCACTCTATCCACTGGATCAACCTTCCTTCCCCAAACGCCTTTGGATGTTCCTACAAAACAGAAAACTTCTCTGAAAACTACAGTTCATTTGCTTACAAGGAAGTCACATTCCAGATGAGCTGAATTATGTAGTGCAGGGCTGGGCAAACTATGGCCCGGAGGCCCTTCATCTTAATCCAGCCCTCAAGCTCTCGCTGGGGAGCAGGGTCTGGGGCTTATCCCGCTCCGGCGCTTCAGCCAGGGAGCGGGGTCAGGGGCTTACCCTGTTTTGCACGTGCCGTGGCTCCATGCGGCTCCCAGAAGCAGTGGTATATTCCCCCTCCGGCTCCTACACATAGGGGCAGTCAGGGGGCTCCGCACACCGCCCCTGATCCAAGCACCGCCCTTGCAGCTCCCATTGGCTGGGAACCGCGGCCAATGGGAGATGCAGGGGTGGCTCCTGCGGACGGGGCAGTGTTCAGAGCTGCCTGGCTGTTCCTCCACGTAGGAGCTGGAGGGAGCACACGCCGCTGCTTCCAGGTGCTGCTTGAAGCAAGCACCGCCCAGATCCTGCACCTCAATCCCCTCCCATGCCCCAACCCCCTGCCCCAGCCCTGATCCCCATCCTGTCCTCTGAACCCCTCGGTTCCAGCCTGAAGCACCCTCCTGCACCCCAACCCCTCATATCCAGCTGCACCCGAGCCTGCACTCACATCCGGCACCCCACGCCCCTGTCCCAGCCTCGACCCCCTCCTATGCCGAACTCCTCATTTCTGGCCCCACCCCAGAGCCTGCAGCCCAGCCGGAGTCTTCACCCCCTCCCAACCCCCAATTTCTTCAGCATTCATGGCCTGCCCTACAATTTCCATACCCAGATGGCCCAGATGTGGCCCTCGGGCCAAAAAGTTTGCCCACCCCTCACGTAGTGGGTGGTGTCAAATACAACCAGCCACTACTTGGATAGAGATTATTGCTTTATTTTCTACATACAGGGGAAGGGGAAACCAGTCCTGAATGAGAAACCAAAAGGTGCTAGACTCCTGTCCCATATGTTCAGAGAAAGCGTTATGGGATCCAAAAACCTTAAAGCTTTTAATAGTCTCTTGCAACTCTGCAAACGTTCTAGCTCCACCAAGAATTACAATAGCAAAACCAGCCAGCAGAATCCCTTCGACACTCTGGGCTGTGTGATAGTCACAGGGGGATGCAGTTCAGCGGTGCTTCATGAGATGTGACTTTTCTTAAGCAAGGACTCACGTACAACGATTCCTTTTCCATACTGGAGCGCAGAAAAATATCTATTTGCTTTCAGCCAATCACCCTGCAGAAAGCTCCTATCTTGATAAACCAATGTTCCTTCTGATGGAGCCTCTTGTCCTTTGACATCCAGACAGCACAGCTGTGGAAGGAGCACCATGCCCCTGAAGGCTGAGGTTTTTACACAGACGTTTTCTGATAAAGCCTGTCTGTCCCCTAAATTACAGATCGATCCTGCAGGCTGATGAAAAGGGTGTGGGAAGCCAAAGCACTCAGGTCTCGATGTTTGCTCGGCCTCCCTGCAGAGCGACTTTGGCACAGTGTGGAGAAATGGACTCAGTGCTCAGCAACGGGAGCAAACCTGTATATGAGTGTTGGCACTGGGGAGCAGAGGCGGGAAGGAGGGCAGGGCCGAAGATGGCAAGAGAGAGTGTAGGTGTTTCACAGCAATCCAGGGAATGGAACTGGTGTGTGCAGACAAGCTGACATTCTGCCTGCCCTGCCCTGCAGTGAGTTCCTCTGAAAAAGCCACTCCCATCCCACAAGGGGTGGATTTTAAGCCTCCTGAGCCCATGCTAGGCAGAGGATTCTTGCTGTGTCACCTGCCTGCAATAGCCACACCCTTCACTTTAATGGATTGTAACAAAGCACCACGTTCAGCAGCTGTACAAGTGTCTCACCACTGCTCTCACGTCCTGCAAGATGGAGTCTTAAATTAGCATATCTGGCATGATCACTCACAAAAGTGTAAACCCAGAGTGACTCCACTGAAGTCAGCAGAGTTGCACTGGATTTGTACTGGCGCAAGTGAAATCAATGCCCTTTGCCTCAGCAGCTGCTGTTCTGCGTTTTCGCAGCCAATGAAAATCCCTGTCTTCATCCAACACTTGGTGCCTTTACAATATTGCTCGTTAGTCCAATAGAATATCAGGGTTGGAAGGGACCTTAGGAGGTCATCTAGTCCAACCCCCTGCTCAAAGCAGGACCAATCCCCAATTTTTGCCCCAGATCCCCAAATGGCCCCCTCAAGGATTGAACTCACAACCCTGGGTTTAGCAGGCCAATGCTCAAACCACTGAGCTATCCCTCCCCCCAATAGACCCGCTTGGTTCTGACACCGCACTTCTTCACCTCATTAGTCTCTGATCATAGCTTTTCACCTGGAACGGAAAGCTTTTGTTCTTCCTTTCACTATGGTTCAAGGGGCCAATTCATATGAAACCCTGTGATCCTGGAGAAAGGCTACTTAGGAAAATATATGAAATGTGATTTATTTGGAAAAAACAGAACTTTATCTTTATACAGCTTCACAGCTACCTAAGGCTGGGCATGCTCTATTTAGCTTTAAAGTCCGAAAGTGAAAGGATTCTTCCTAAATTAGCCCTAGATGGTGCCCTGGTACCTTCCGAGGGAACCACTTAGGCTTTAGGGCACTCTGCTTACATAACCAGATGGGAGAATGTGGTCCAAGGGTTTAGTTTCAAGAATTTCTCTCTACTGCTCTCAAAGGGCCAAGAGCAAATATATCAATCCCATGGAAAACTGCCAGCTGTCTTGCTGGAACTGAAATAATTTGAGAAGATCATGTCTGGTAATGCCTTGAGGTTGCAAGAAACATGTTACGATTTATATTTTCCAATTAAGAAAGATGACAATTCCCAGCTATGACTCTGTTGCAGTCTCCACAATTGGAAAAATATTACAATTTACCATCCTTGTTATTGCTAATTGCAGGTAATTTATCCTACCAGCTTGAATGCTGGACTTTTATTAATCAGGCTTTTTAACATTCAAGTGAGGTATTTAATGGGTGTGAATCCTTTTAAAATAAATCCTTGTTTATGCAATTCTAAACTCATTACTCTCTGCAGGATTTCAATTCCAATTAGACACTTAGTTCAGACTTATTTGCATTGGCTTAAAACCATCGGAATCATATTTAAGAAATATCATTCATGGCTGAATACAGTAGCAAATGGCATTCCCAGGTGATTATATGCCAAAGTGAATAATAAATACATAAAGCCAATAGTTTTAAGACTAAACCATTGCTAGTATACAACTAATACAATGACTAAGAGATATGGCGTCTTGATAGTTTCTTTTTTCTGATTTTGGCTTTTGATAAGAAAAATCAGAATAAATAATTAACTCAAATATCCACCAGTAGACTTAGTAAAATCAGGTGCAGATCAGTAAAGACTCTTACCATCTTTAATATATTCACAACAGAAACTTCAATGAAATCAGCTGACAATTCTGTTCTTACATGCAGTCTTGCAACAGCCTGGATCGGTCTACTGGGCTTTGGTTTGCAGTTCAAGACTTTCACATCTGACCATGTTACACCAAACATGGCTTGAGTTGTGTCTGCATTGCAGCCTATCCATCTCACAACCTTGGCTGCATTGTGTGTTCCCGCACCTCTCATGCTGCCTAACCAGGTTTGTTTCAGTGCATCCTGCAGAAACTCAGGCAACTGTCAGAGCGGTCAGAGGCAGCGCACATGGAACACTTGTGGCACACAAGGTAATCTCTCTTTCGGAAAAACTACATTTTAAATGAAATGCTGACTAGATGTCACACTAATATTGAACTCGTGACTTTAGAAGTGAACGTAGTTGTGAAGAATCATCAGAATTTTGCAGAATCCTATTGGAATGGCATAATTTCAGGAAATTATAGGATTTTTTTTTCATAGTTCATCAATCTAAACTCTACTGTATTATCTGAATATGTGTATTATTCATCACTGTCACTAATAAATGTATCCTCACAGCATTACAGTAAGGCAGGGAAGTATTATCCACATTTTAAAGGTGAAGAAGTGAGCAGCACAGAGAAATTAAGGGTTAGATTCACAATTGCAGTTATAAATCTTTACCTGTCAACTGAGAAAGGTGGGGATTATAACATCTAAAATGCCTCTGATCATAACCCTTGTGCATTGAAAGTATAAAAAAGGGAGAAGTGCCAGAAGGTTGAAACCAAAATGCACCTGGTAAATTATGGGGGAGGAGGGGCCAGGAACTGTTCCCTGATCCAATGCCTGAGTGGTGCAAACTTGGAAGCTCTACCTGGCCAGCTGAGAATTGTTCTGGCAGGGGATGGGTGGAGAAAGTTTAGCGGGCATGTCAAAGTGGTAGGGGTGGTACACTGGTGCTTTCCACAGATCCGCAGCTGGTGTATGGCCTAAGCTATGACTACAGTCCAAAAAAAAAAAAAAAAAAAAAAAAAAAGCGGTGTCAGCAAGTCTCAGAGCCCAGGTCAGCTAGACTAGGGACCGAATGGCTGGGCAGCAGTTCTGCAGAAAAGGACCTAGGGGTTATGGTGGATGAAAAGCTGAATATGAGTCAACAGTGTGCCCTTGTTGCCAAGAAGGCTAACGGCATTTTGGGTTGTATAAGTAGGGGCATTTCCAGCAGATCGAGGGACGTGATCATTCCCCTCTATTCGGCACTAGTGAGGCCTCATTTGGAGTACTGTGTCCAGTTTTGGGCCCCACACTACAAGAAGGATGTGGATAAATTGGAAAGAGTCCAGCAAAGGGCAACAAAAATGATTAGGGGGCTGGAGCACATGACTTATGAGGAGAGGCTGAGGGAACTGAGATTGTTTAGCCTGCAGAAGAGAAGAATGAGGGGGGATTTGATAGCTGCTTTCAACTACCTGAAAGGGGTTCCAAAGAGGATGGATCTAGACTGTTCTCAGTGGTAGAAGATGACAGAACAAGGAGTAATGATCTCAAGTTGCAGAGGGGGAGGTTTAGGTTGGATATTAGGAAAAACTTTTTCACTAGTAGGGTGGTGAAGCACTGGAGTGGGTTACCTAGGGAGGTGGTGGAATCTCCTTCCTTAGAGGCTTTTAAGGTCAGGCTTGACAAAGCCCTGGCTGGGATGATTTAGTTGGGGTTGGTCCTGCTTTGAGCAGGGGGTTAGACTAGATGACCTCCTGAGGTCCCTTCCAACCCTGAGATTCTATGACTTAGGGCTAGTCTACACTTACCCGCAGCGTCGGAGGCGTCGGATCGATCTTCTGGGTTCGATTTATCGCATCTTGTCTAGACGCGATAAATCAAACCAGGAAGTGCTCCCCTGTCGACGCTGGTAATCCTGCTCGCCGCGAGGAGTAAGCGCTGTCGACGGGGGAGCCTGCGCGCCGCGTGTGGACCCTAGGTAAGATCGAACTGAGATACTTCGAATTCAGCTACGTTATTAACATAGCTGAAGTTGCGTATCTTAGTTCGACAGGGGGGGTTAGTGTAGACCAGCCCTTAGGCTACAGGGCTAAAAATAGCAGTGTAGATGTTTGGGGTCAGACTGGTGTCTGGGCTCTGAAACCCAGCAAGGGGGAGTAGGTCTCCAGCCTGAGCCCTTGTGTCTAAACTGCTATTTTTAGCGCTGTAGAACAAGCCCAACTCAGTTGATCCAGGTTCTGAGCCGTGGGTCTTTTTTTGCAGTACAGACGTACCCTTAGAGACCATACCTGGCTACGGTAAGACTTGGCTGCTCTAACTTGCAAAGGGGCTGGGGTTGGTACCTGTTGGCCTATAGAGTCAGGGCGCCATAAGTAGCCTCGTTCCCTCCTGTGCTGAGCAGATCTTGGGATTAGAGAGGATCTGGCCCTACATCTTTTGTGACTGCCACTTGGTATCCCCAGGCCTGCTGTCTAGATCAAGGTGGCCCAAGAGGCTGGCTGTGTTTTTGAATCCATTTAAGTAAACTAAGTTCAAATTCATATTTTACAAGAAGACAAAGAGTTTGATAAGGAAGTAAATCTGCCTCCACTTTGTGGAGAGGAAGCTTAAGCCAAAAACCAAACCACAGTACAGAGTGGCATGTTAAAGTTTTTATTGCTAGGTGCTCCCCAATACAACAAACAGTATCAGTAGTGTACACTTTAATGAAGGAGAAATTAGCCTGGTAGAAAAGAAAGCAAAAAGGTACAAGGAGTATCTACATCCATATTGTATATACGGTGAAAGATAAAGAGAGAGAGAGAGAATCTGACTTCTGGGGAATTCCAAGGAAGCAAACACATATCCTGTTTTTGGTCTGTTTGAGGCTTAGGGATTGTCTGTACACAATCTATATAATGCTAATTTCTTTAGACCTTCAAAAGCCTTGCATAAAAGTAGCAGCAATTCTTTAGAGGCATCAAGTCAATACTTCAGTGGACTATATTACAAACATCATAATGCAAGACAGACATGATCCTATTCTCTTTTGAGGGTTAATTTACCTACATGCTAGTTTACATTAGGGTCTCCTGAAAGAGATTTGCATTCTAACGTCATCTCAGCAATCCTGCAAAATTACTATACACATTTCTGGGTCTATTTCCAAAATGTGATCCATGGAGTCCTAATATATTTCATAGTGTTTTTAGTGCTACAAATTTACTGTTTCATTAAACAGTTTGCTCAGACAGGACAAAAATCTTTTTTGCGTAGAAAAACAAAAATTGCACATCAAACTTTAGTAAACTATTTAAAAACCTAAAGATGCTTGTAATAGAAAAACCATTGTCATAAGATTTTTTAAAAAAAGAAATTAGACCAACAATTTATCTACAGTAGTTTAGTTAGCTTAAATTTCTGTTCTATGCATATGATATAGGATGTACATACGTCTAATTACATCTCTCTATTTTATCTTGGCAAAAAAGTCACTGCTATTAGTGTAAATATTTAGTACATAAAATACTATCAAGAATTCAACTTTTAATAAATATCTTTAGTTCTCAATCCTATATACAAGTACTTTACAGCAACACGCAGGAGAGAGCATGACTGGATGAACTGAGAAAGATGGTTATTGACATAAATTACTAGCAATTATTGCAGTCAGATGCATTGTGGTTGTGGAGATTTCAAGGTGAACCATGCTGAAAAATAAATATCTCTCTCGCCTTTAAATCAATGCTTTAAACAGGAAAAACATCCATTTTAAATCTCGCCTTCAGCTACTTCTTGTTAGGGCCTACTCTAGTTCTGTGATGCTCTTTCCGCTTCAGAAACAAACAGCTCATCCAGAAAACCCAACTCACATTTGTCTTGTGAACAGTACAGTACTTATAACATATACACAGTTACTTTTCTCACTTACTACACTAGTCTATCCCTCTTAGGCAAAAGGAGAATTCAGAGAAGGCACTGCTAGTTCTAGACCTAAGCAATGCCTGCTAAGTAGAGGGTAGGGGTGTTAGCATTGATTTCACTGGCACATTTGATCAGTTTCTTCTACCTGTGATTAAAATTGTTATGCTGCTGAACAGACTTCTTAGTTGGTACGCGATGAGTCAGTTTGGACCGGTAAGATCGCAGTTTTCCTCCCCACCCCCCGCAAAAGAAAGCATCACATTGTTGATATTAAAAATAAAAATCTTCCTAAGGTCAGTAGCTGTAATCTATATTAAAATGGAGCTCCTCTTTTTATTAAAATGCTGCTTTGAAAATCAACTCCCGGAATGTAAGAAGGCAGTACTCAATGGCAGGCACCAAGTAAATGTCCAGAAATGTAACATAGGTAACCAATTGTTTGACAGCACAAAACTCTTAAAAATAATGCTGATTTTCTGCAATATACAGTATATACACAACAGCTGAAAATTTGCTCATACACTATTTGTTTATATAGATAAATTAGCAATACAAGTCTTACGGATTCTGTTGTTCCACTGCAAAAATATTTTGTAAAAGTGTAAACTTTTGGTACCTCTTGTGGTGGTGGTGTCGTCCCCCCCCCCCCGCATACATGTGATCTTTTAAAAATAAAAACAAACAATTAGCTGATGTGCAAAATAGGCTCTGGCCACTTTTCCTATATGAGAGAATGACCACCACACTCGGCAACTTTATTTCATTGATGTGAATATTCTTTGGTGCTTTCCTCCCATGCGTTCAAGCTAACCAGATAATGAAGTGTAGGAGGATGGCAGCAACTAGAAAGTGAACCAGCACTTTTTTGTTTTTTATTTACAACTAAAATGATCTGTAGAGAGTTCTGCTTCTGGAAAGCAGCATGCACCATGGTGTCCTGAACAAAAACCTTCTGTTACTATCCTTTTTGCATTCACTTTTATCTTTCCACTGTGGATGATCTCAAAGCATGTCTCTTTTCAACATGCTTCTCATTTTTCCTTGAGGTTCTAGCTGGAGAAAAAGCACCTGCAGAAGTGTTGTTAACTGCTACCATGGGAACAATGGCTGCCGAGGCTGATGCATTATGGGGACAGATTGCCTTGTGACTGATATGGCATTGCAATCAGCCTAGAAGTCTGACTTCCTGCTTGGTAAGCTCTTCTCTGGGGTAACTCAGCACCTTTGGACTTACTATTTGATGTAGAAACCAGTACATCTATGTCCTCTTCCACAGGAGGCATCCTGCCTACAGAATGTCTGTTCTCAGCAGCGACCTCTGTGTGCTGAGGTACTAAAGATGTCGGCATCGCCAAGGCCCTGGGTAGGTCACTAGGATAGACCATCACTTCCTCTTTAGTTTCGGCAGCTTCAGTAAGGTACGGAGGGGGGAGGGTGCTGCTGCGTTTGCTACAAGACTCACAGCACAGCTTGTTATAGCCAGGGATGGAGCAATAGCGTGCGAGCACTTCCATCTGACAGAATATTGACTTGTCTCCCAGGCAGGGCTCATCTGCAAAACAAGCACAATATTGATTGTAAACCCAGGGAAAGCATCCAGGGCGGCATTTCCAAAGTTCAGAGGCCAAAGCCTACCTTTGGAAAAGTGACTGATGACCGGGGGGCCCAACCTGAGATGCTGGAAGGGGACCTGATTCTCGGAAAGTGTTCATCACCTGCCCTCTGAGAATTGGGCCCTTTAGAGAGTCTCTAGTTTGATACCCACAAACTGAGGTGCCCAAAATCACTGGACACCTTTGAAAGTGTTGGCTCCTTTGTGCAGGCAACAGATCTCTCTGCATGTAGAAAAGCATGAATCATGCTTGGGGAAGGCCAGATACAGTATATGCAGAATATGCTATTGCATAAAATTTGGCAGCTCTTCCACACCATAGCAGATGCAGTCCTACACATCAGCATAATTAGACTTGAAATGATCCCTTCTGGTTTGCCTTCTGGCAACAAGACTGGGGCCAGAATGGACCTTCTCTTGAAGGAAAGGAAATCCCAGGTAGTATCTCTGAAAGATTCTTTTTGTGTGTTCTTTATAAAAAAAAAAATGTTGGCAGTTAAATGAACCATGTTTTTGAGGTCTTCAGTGACCTAAACATAACCGATAACCCAAGGAATCCTTTTACCAAACATAAGTGTTAAGTTTCCTCTAGGGTTGGTGCACAGGATGAACATTCCTGGGAGGGCTCAGACAAGATGCCAGTTTTCCTTTGAAATCAACAGAACAGGATTATTTAGCTAAAAGTGCAGAGGCTGTAGACACACTGGATGAAATCAGCATGATGGTTTGAAATTAGTGGAGGTCATTTTTTGTTTTGGCTGTTAGAAAGCAATCTCAATCTAAGACCCTGATCCTGGAAACTTGCATGTGCTTTTTACTTTCAGAGTGTGAACAATCCAACTGAATTCAAAGAAAGTTAAGCATGCACTTCAGCGTTTTGCAGACCTCGGGCTAGTCTCTGTGAACATAAGAGACAGATAGCAGGGCAAGAATTTAAAATTAACAGTACTCCTTGGGGAGCTCAAAAATCAGGAGAGGGGTAATTCCCCTCCCCCCCTCTGTATATTAGTCTAACATGTTGGTAATTTCTACTATACTGAATTTATATACACAATAGCTCAGAATTTCATATGCATTGATTGCATTAATATTTAGCTTACATATAGGTGTGCTGTGAAATTCCAGCCTTTTTACCATGCTGACATTATAAAACGTAGTCCTCTATAGCCAGAAAAATAATTTGAATTACACAGTTCTGAATAGGCACTGAAAGCCACAATCCTGCATTGAGAATTATGCACTAGAAGGGCGCCAACTGGCTTCAATGGAACACCATATAGGCCTGGGTGCAGCTCACTGTCTCAGCAGGGTCACTGGGTCTGAGCCTGCAGTGTGCTGAGCATCCTCGGCTCCCACTGACTTCACAATGAGGGCACTCAGCAGGGGGAGTCCAACACCTTGCAGGATTGGATCCCTTTAGGCTGAGAATTTACAAACTCACTATTGTTCACTCTCGTGAAATGTTTTAACAGAGAGACAAATGAGTTGCTTGGTGCCCTCAATGATGATTCCCATGTTTTGAGAGTTACCAGCACAAAGTGTACGTGAACAGACTGCTGCTGATGGGCTACAGTTTATTTGAAATGATAGCGACAGATTGTATTTAATTAGCAGAATGCATAATTATAACCCAGAGAGGTGACAAAGATGAAACTAAACCAAACCATCACAAAGGCGTGTTTTAGCTTTTGGTCCAAGAGTCATAGTTAGTATTTATGTAGTTGGCATTTTAATAAGCAACAGATGGGGAGTACAATCACTTCTTAAATTAGCCGGCTGTACTGCATGTGGCTGTTACCTCACCTCATGTCAACAGGGTGCTGAACAGCCATCTTTAAATTCAAAATACAAACTGTGGGCCAAACCCTCAGCCGGATTGTAAATTAGCTTAGTTCCACCGGCTCCCAGTACAGGACAATAGCTCGCTTTGTTCCACTGAGTCCAGCAAAGATCCACCCACTTACAACAGCCCAGGAGCCGGCTCAACATTCATAAATAAAAGAAAATTATACAAAGTCATGTCATTGACAAATTGTGGCTAATATTAGCATTTTCATTATTCGCTGGGCCCAATCCTGACATCTTTCCTTGAGGAAAAACTTCCTTGCTGCTAGGCAAACGTACTGTTAAATCTGCAACTCTGGCAGTGAACAATAACCCTGTCTATGAAGCACTATCATACCCTCTGTAAAGGTTTTTGGAGGAGGACATCAGCATGGGAAATTAAAGGACCTTTTTCATATTTCAAACTAGAACACTAATGTCAAAACACAAATCTTTGCATGTACGCTACTGTAGCATACACAGACCCATAATTTCTTAACAGCTAGTGCTTCCATGTTATTTAAAAGCACTTGTTTTGGAAAATAGCAAATTTTATGTTAAGAATACATTTATAATTTATGCACTTATTTACATCTAGTTTAAGTGCAAGTTCCACAGACACCCCTGAAGAGGTTGCCAAATGTATCAAAAAGTATCAAGCAATTAATTTGTTTTTACCTGCAGACAATGCCCTTGATTTGTTCCAATTTTCTGACAGCTGATTTCGCTGAAGTAGGTTTTAGAGGGCTTGGATTTATCAAATCAATTGTATAGTGCAAAGATTTGATTTTGTACTTATCTGCTTCCAGTGAAATAAGTACAATCTTTGAGCTGTGTACTCACGTAGTCCCTTTCTTTTACTTTTTAGGTTAATTCTGCACCACCTAGTCAACCATTTCTTAGTCAGTATATAGGCTGTTGTGTCCTTCTGCTGGTTTTCATGGTAAAAATTCTCCTTTTCACATTTTGTTATTTGTTTCCTGGTAACTAGGGGAGGAAGACGTGAGAAAGCATATCGGCTCTCTAAGGAATCTTTGTCGCTACTATAGGATGCTTTTAGTAGAGCCTAACAATTACAACAGAAGTCTTTTTGAGAATGCTACAGGTATGCTGCAGATCAGTGAAAAGGCAGCATTGTCATAGTAAATATAATACTCAAAGTTTGTAAAGTACTTGCAGACAGTGTTCCCACAGGAAAAACTAACTAAATCCAGAACTAGGCCAGAGGGTATTTAAAGACCATGGAAGGAGAAAGTTGATGGGCGATGTCTTTAATTACGAAATATAGGGGAAGAGAAATAAAAATGTTACGTATAGCACTGAGGTGTGCAAACAAAATGGTAAGTTTTCTGTGTTGCACCAAAAAAATCTTGAAGGGAACCCTCTGAAACTGCATGGCAAGAGTTTAATGCTCAGAATGAGGTGAGTACTCCAATTTTTAATGATGATGGAATTATCTGATATTTACATAATAATTAATTCTATCAAAATGGTATGAGTATAACGAGTTTCTATCACATTCTATTATAAAATAACCGTAGTGCACAGAAACAGCTATATAATGGTTTGTAAACCATATTTAGAACTGGAGTGGAAAGCAGAGATTCTAGTTGAATATTTGACCCAGAGGAATAATGAGAACTACCTACTCTAATGGCTGAATGAAAATTAATGAAAATTGGGCACTTAACTCCATTTTGAACCTTTGAAAATTCCCCCTCCCCCAGTAAAAATTATGGTCCAAATCTCTGAGGTGGGCACACAGGCAGAATACGTTCCTGGGCACTCAGAGAACTGCAGTACATGCAGGGCCGAGGAACAGAATCTATACCATCTGCTTCGCTTTTGCTACAGAGGGGCATGATTTGGCTGCATGTAATTATGTATGCCCTACCACTGTATATCATCTTCCTATAGCTCAGTGCTTAGTGTACGTCTGCTGCTTAAAACTGTAGCACTGCCCTATAGCTCTCCTTGCTAGTTAAGTTTTTGTTTAATAGGCGTTTCATCATGTTTTAATATATGTGCTGTCTATTCTACCTGGAGCATTAATCTAGGGATTTGTAAACTTCCCAGTGACTAACCCAGACATGCTTCATGTGATGGGTGTATTTTAAACATTTATAAAATAAAAACAGAAAGAACTTGAACTGGGTGAATTTCACCCCTGCACAGATGGTCACTCCAGGGTCCATTCATCATTTAAATCCCACATAGTCCCATTTATGGGGACTTAAGTAGCACATAGGCCTTGTGCTGGGGATCTGCACAGAGGTGAAGTCCGCTTTGGGATTTAATTTTCCCAAGCAGTGTATTGTATTCATCAATCAGGATATCATACTGTGGTGGAGGTTCAGTAGTTTATAAGGCTGTGACGATTAACTATCTCTGATGGAACAAATTTCATCATGGAGATGAACTGTAACATTAGAAATAAGAAGTAATCATCCTGCAGGAAAATTTTACTGCCTAGAAATGTTGCCCCCTCTTATTACTGTTCAGGGGATTTAACTCTGAGAGGCTCCTGGAGGCTTTTATGGCTTCACCTTCCATAATATTTTGAGAAGAAATATTCGGATTATACACATTTCCTGGCCTGACATCTCCTTTGGGGTTTTAGAGACTAGGCCAGGGCAGAAATGTAGCTGCTGATCCTCATTCTGCTGCTAAATGCTGGGTGGTATTTGAAATACATGCCTGGGATGTTTAAAGGAAGTGAGATGCCCAATCCCTCTGACACCTAACTCACTTCAGCGCCTTTGAAAATCCCAGCCTACATTAGGTAAATCTATAATCCCAAATCCAGGCACTCTCCCAACGTGGTAACATGTTGATATCTGCCTTCCCTTAGAATACAAAGCTTTTCCCCTCCACATTTGCATGTCTGACTCTTACACTTAGGGTGACCAGACAGCAAATGTGAAAAATTGGGATGGGGGTGGGGAGGCAATAGGAGCCAATATAAGAAAAAGACCCAAAAATCAGGACTGTCCCTATAAAACTGGGACATCTGGTCACCCTACTTACACTTTAAATGATCCACTTCAGAAACAGAAGTGCGGCCCCCGACTCTGCAGTTACTCATGCGTTTAAGAAGTCACGGGGACTACTCTTGTGTAAATTTAAGCACGTGCATAAGAATTTGCAGGATCAGAGCTTCATTCTTTTATTTTGGAAGTCTGAGTCTTTAAAGGAAAAAAAAGTCACTTCATAAGGAAGTATCTTCCCCTTAAAATACAGAAGAATCGTAAGGCTGCTTCTCTGTAGAGTAGCTAACGCTCCGCTTCCACCTAGTGTTCAAAGCAGGATTCTCTCTCGGTTATCAGTGCTAAAGATTCTGTACATGGAACTTAGGTCAAAATTTTCAAACTCAATATTTAGGCACCCGCAGAGAGGAGCCTAATTTTCAAAGGCATCGCGCACCTGTAACTCTCTCTGAAGCTAACAGGAGATGAGTGCTCAACATTTTTGAAAATTAGGCCAAACTTGTTGAGGAGGCTAGAAGTGGACTTTAGACACTGGTTACTGAAGCTCTCGGCCATGTTTTTCCATATGATCAGTTTCACAATTTAGCTGTTTTTATGTCAGTTATGTGCAGGATGAAAAGGTGAGAGATCAGGATCCCTTTCAAGTGGAAGAAAATGTTGGACACAGGACATATTTTGTAGCACGAGACAATTGAAACACATGGTGTGTTTATCAGTTTGTAGCACCACAACACTGTATAAGCTAGGTATTCACGAAATTATTAGCATCTATTTACAGTACTTAGACTGCATCTTGTCTCAGAAGACAATGTACTGTACACAGTAGCCCAGAAAACATAGCTGTTAAATTAAAGCTCTGTTAGAACTTCAAAGATCATAATCATTTTGTTTTGTTCTTTCAGTTAATCCTAGAAGAATGAGATCTGGCCCTGGCATCTCTGTCTGCATATGCCTACCCCGGTAGTAAGTGAGCATCCTACACTGAAACAAGAATTGTTGCTCCCAGTGCCAGTGCAGTTATTCAGGAAGTTTACTTACCATTACAGGGAGCAAGCTTACAAACCCTCACTGATTCAGGTTTTTCTCCATCACAGTGGTCACCAGCACGGCAGGTTACCTGCCTGGACTCAGTTCCTTCCCCACAGGTCACAGAACACTACAGAACAGATACAAGGTATTTTACTATGTTATGTCTGGCCCCAGCAACATGCAATTATCTTACAGGTATGTCACAAAAGTGACATCGTCTGGAATAGCCTGATATGGGTGACCTTCAGGGTATGCTGTACATTCCCTCTTTTGATAGGAGTTTTTGTAGAGGTTGACATTTGCCTCGGGGGTGGCAGAGTGGGGTGTTCCTCCTTTCCTGTAATGTTTAATTTTTTTATTGTCACATATTCTGAATGTGGTTAGTAGTTTTTGTCTGTTCTGAAAATCCAAGCATTAATGGCTGGGGTATGGGGCAGCACAGAGCTGCACTGCCAAAGGAGCAGACCGGGGCCAAAGTGTGATTCTCAGAGCGAGTCAATTTGATTTTTCGTTTCCCTCTTGCTCTGGGAGAAAATAACTTGCAACAGACTTTTACTTAGCACAGCTTTCTTCCCCATCTCTGCTAGCTATTACGCTGGGAGGTGGGGGAGGAGACATAACTCCCCTTGTTCCTTGCCCTACTTACCCACAACATACAGGGGAGGGGGAGTAGCAGCCCCATGGAGGTTGCTATATGTACCTATGGTACTTATTTTGGCTCTCATTACTGTAGGATCTGAGAATCTCACAACTTGTAATATATTTATCCTCACAACACCCCTGGGAGGTAGGGCAGTGCTATTATCCCCATTTTACAGATGGGGAACAGAAGCACAGAGAGGCTAAGTGATTTGCCCAAGGTCAGACAGGAAATCTGTGGCAGAGCAGGGACTTGAACCCAGATCTCCTGAGTTCCTAGTTGGCACCCTTACTACCAGGCCTCCTCCTCATACTGCAAGTCTCAATGTGGGAAGTCCACAAAGAGGGCCCGGGGACATTCCCTTCCCAGGGATCTATTTCCAGCAGAAATCTAACTTCTGTCCGGTACAAAGTATGAAGGGAACAGTAACGCTGTGACACGAGCACAGAAAAGTCAAAGGTCAAGATTATTGCTACGTTATCTACTGGGCTCGGTTGTTTCTTTATAAACTGAAACCTGTACAAAAAACTCCCACAAAGCAGAAGTTTTTACTTGCTTTTTGCCTATAGCAAGACTATCTCAAAAGCAGTGCTGAGACGTTGGAGAACATTTTTTTCATGAAAATTCATATGACATTTTTTACCTAGGTTTGCAGGCTTTGACATCTTGATTTTTTTGTTAATTCCAGGAGGAGTGAGAGCCCTTTTGCTTTCCAGGGTTACGGAGACCTCAAAGCCTGTGGGCTTCCAGGTCACTATTAGGGGTTAATTTAAGGCTCTGGAGTTCAATAAAGTTGCAGCCAGCGGCCCTTAGCCCAAAGGCAGTGCTGACATTGCAGGCAGGTGGTGCTGGCAAAAGCACAGCTGTTCATTTACTGCTAAGGAAAAGTCGGTCAGCTCCAAAGATATATGGTCCACAGTAGAATACTGCTTGCCCACCTCAGCCCAGGCTCCGGCTTTCCATTGCGCAGGGCACGGCGTTCTGTTACATGCCCTGCGGCTCTCAGGGCGATCCCCACTACAGTACTTGATATGGACCGAGCGGTTTGCGCCGTCGTGAAGAGGTTGAATGCAGCGCACAGTACGGAGCTGGTAACCAGAACTCCCACACGTTTTTGTGCAGTATTCCCATTCATCTGCTATCCAACTGGAGGGGGGTTAAAAACAAACGTGCCATCATACATTTAATCTATTTATCTACCGCACTGTACAGTAACCAACTAGGGGTTGTTTAAATTCTGCTCTGCTTGATTTACATACAAGTCACACTGCCTCAGGGGCATACATTGGAATAGTTAGCATCCCTTATGGAAAAATCCAATAGAATTTAATAGAGAAGGAGAGTCTTTATATAGAATCGTTAAAACCAACCTTTGGAATTCTATAGCAGGAGCATAATTCTCTTCCACGTACTGCTGCTTTCTATTGGACATTTCATTTTAGACTGGTTTCACCCCTGTTCAATTCTATGGGACTTTTCCATCACAGTTAATGCACACCCGTTATTGTACTCTGAGCAACAGAGAAATGAGTGCTGCCAAGACTAATTTCATTTTTTCAAGTGCTCATGAAAGAAATGAAACTGGCAGCCAGGGAGACTGCATGCATCTGTCTCTGCACAGAGGATGCAATCCACCCATTGTCAGCCAGCGCTAGACCTCTGTACCACATAAATCCCACTGTAGCCCCAGGCAGTGCCACAGAGGGCTTTGTGCTGACCCTCTTCACAGAGGGGAATTTCATCCAGAATAAAGATGCTTCCCAAGGCTTTCCCACTAATTTTCCTTAATCTTGACTTCAAGGGAGCCCCTTCTCAATGGAAGAGGGTAGTTTAAACTCTGCGCCTATTCATCCTTTAGTCTCTGTACTGAGCATGCCCCATTAGTGACAGGTGTCCATTAACAACTGAAATGAGACAACCATCAAGTTCTTGGCAGTAAAACTGCCATGAGATGGAAACAACATTCTGTATCCCATCAGCAGTCCCGCAAGCCAGGCCTGGGCAAGCTTCTACCTCCATCATTTTTTTCCAACCCATAGAATCATAGAAATACAGGACTGGAAGGGACCTTGATAGGTCATCTAGTCCAATTCCCCGCATTGAGGCAGGACTAAGTATTGTCTAGATCAGGGGTCTCAAACACGTGGCCCGCGGGGTTCTTCCGTGCGGCCCGCCAAGCTCCCCGCCCCTCTGCCTACCCCGTGGCGCTGCGAGCAGCTGCGTACAGCACCAGGAAATCTGGGGCACCGCATGTCCTGTTGCCCTGCGCAGCTGTGTGCTGCTACAGCCCCTGTTCCGCTTGTTCCCGCCCTCCCCAGCCCCGCCCCCACTCCCCTGAAGACTGCAGCCAGGCTGGACCCTGCACACACCGGTGGTAAGTGGAGCGACCCGGCCCCAGCCTGCTCCGCTCCCCTGGCTCCCAAGGCTTGGGGGGAGAGGGGATCCGCTCCCCTGCACTCGCTGGCGGCGCAGCTGGGAGCCAGCGGAGCAGGCTAGGGCCGGGTCGCTCCACTTCCTGCAGGAAGTGGCCAACCCCGTTCCGCCCCTGGAGATCTGGGGCCAGCCACTCCCCCTCTCCCGCCCGCAGAGGCCTGGGGCCAGCCACCCTCCCCCACTCCCCCACCGTGGAGGCCTGGGGCCATCACCACCCCCCCGCTCCCCACCCATGGAGGCCTAGAGGGCTGTATAGGGCACCAAAATAGCTAGGGACGGCCCTGCCCACACCCCAACTCCCTGCCCTGAGTCCCCTGCCACACCCTGCACCCCAACTCCCTGCTGCACCCCTCACCCCTCCTGCACCCCTCACCCCTCCTGCACCCCAACCCCCTGACCTCCTGCCACACCCCTCACCCCTCCTGCACCCCCCACCCCAACTCCCTGCCCTGAGCCCCCTGCCGTAGCCTGCACACCTCCTGCAACTCAACTCCCTGCCCTGAGCCCCTGCCACACCCCACACCCCTCCTGCACCCCTGGGGGCAGGGCGGTGGCAGAGTTGGGGTGAGGACTTCGGGGAAGGGGTTGGAATGGGGGCAGGGAAGGGGCGGGAAGAGGTGGGGCAGGGGCGGGGCCTCATGGAAGAGGTGGAGTGGGGGCGGGGGCAAGGGGTCGGTGTCTGATGTGGCCCTCAGGCCAATGCACTAGTCCTCATGCAGCTCTCGTGGTCGTTTGAGTTTGAGACCCCTGGTCTAGATCATCCTGACAGGTGTTTGCCTAACCTGTTCTTAAAAATCTCCAATGATGGAGCTTCCACAACCTCCCTAGGCAATTTATTCCAGTGCTAAACCACCCTGACAGTTAGGAAGTTTTTCCTAATGTCTCCTTTACCGCAATTGAAGACCATTACTTCTTGTCCCATCATCAGTGGTTACAGAGAACAATTTATCACCCTCCTCTTTATAACAACCTTTCATGTTCTTTGTGACATTGCACTCTATGATTTTATGAAAATATGCTAATGAGTATGAATATAATGTAACTGGAATATGCTTCATGCAAAAGGTCTCTTGTAAGGTATCATTACAAAGTTTATAATCTACTGAGTGTGGTCATCCTATTTGTATAAATGTATCACTCTTGTATCTGAAACTAGAAATATGAAATATAACTCTGAGGACCGACTGTAATTATGCAAAGTGTGGGCCATTAATGGTGGTTTGGAATCTTGATGGCTCCCATTAACCAGGACAATTGGTTGTAGATGTCTCTGTTTACTTGTAAGTCTCCCTCCTGCACCCCAACTCCCTGCCACACCCCTCCTGCACCCCAACCCGCTGCCCTGAGCCCCCTGCTGCACCCCACACCCCTCCTGCACCCCAACCCCCTACCCTGAGCTCCCTGCTGCACCCTGCCGGCAGGGGCGGGGGTGGAGAGGGGCGGGGGCAGGTGACGCGGCCCTCGGGCCAACGTACGAGTCCTCATGTGGCCCTCCCGGTGATTTGAGTTTGAGACCCCTGTATTAATACCTCAGGGGGCAAACAGCTGTGCATATCTCTCTATAAGTGTTATAGAGGGCGAACAATTTATGAGTTTATCCTGTATAAGCTTTGTACAGGCCAAGACAGATTTATTTGGGGTTTGGTCCCAATTGGGAGTTGGGTATCTGAGTGCTGGAGACAGGAGCACTTCTTAAGCTGTTTTCAGTTAAGCCTGCAGTTTTTGGGGGACATAGTTCAGACCTGGGTCTGTGTTTGTAGCAGGCTAGCATGTCTGGCACAAACAGGCAGGGTTCTGAAGTCCCAAGCTGCCAGGGAAAACGGGTTTAGAGGTAGTCTCAGCACATCAGGTGGCAGTTCCCCAAGGGGTTTCTGTGATCCAACCCATCACATACTTGAAGAGTGTTATGTCCCCCTCAGCCTTCTCTTCTCAGACTGAAAAAAATTGGATTTAATTTTTCCCTGTAGGTCATGTTTTTTTAGACCTTTAATAATTTTTGTTGCTCTCCTGCAGACTTTCTCCAATTTGTTCACATCTTTCCCAAAGCGTGGTGTCCAGAACTGGACACACACTTTCAGTTGAGGCCTAATCAGTGCTGAGTAGAGTGCAAGAATTACTTTTCATGTCTTGTTTACCACATTCCTGCCAATATATCCCAGAAAGATGTTCACTTTTTTGCAAGTCGTACATTGTCGACTCATATATAGTTTTGTGATGCAGTAAAATCTGCAGGTTTTTTTCTGCAGTACACCTTCCTAGGCAGTCATTTTCCATTTTGTATTTGTCCAACTGATTATTCCTACCTAAGTGTACTACTTTTACTGAATTTCTTCGTATTTATTTCAGACCATTTCTAATCCTATCCCTCAAAGCACTTGCAACCCCTCCCAGCTTGATGGTATCTGTAAACTTTATAAGTGTATTCTCTCCTTCAACAACCTGAAATTCAAGAAAATCTCCTGGTTTTAAGAGGCCAGGCTGGTCTCTTACCATACTTCCTATCTATCCTACATGTTGGGATAGTTTGCTCTTGTGCCTTTAATGAGGTCTTTAAAAAAATGGCCAACTCTCCTGAACTCTTTTTTCCCTCAGAGTTGCATCCCACAGAATCTTACCTACCAATTTTCTGTGTTTGCTACAGTGTGCCGTCTTGAAGTCCATGGTCTTTATTCTCCTCTTTCCCCTCCTACCATTTCTTAGAATCATGAACTATCATTTGAGGCACACATTTCATCCATCCATACTTACAGTGGCTGTGTGCATTCTTGCAGATTGCACATTCGACGAATAGGCTTTGGTTTTTTGCTGGCTTCACAGAAGCTGCGGTGAACCATTTTGTTATCACTTTTCCTGCGGCACCCGTATTTCGTGTATTGGAAACCTTGAAAATATTTCAAAAAGTAACTTTGTGTGAAAATTAGTAAAAATGTCCTGCCCCTTCTTAAACACTTGTGTTTAAATGCTATGTTTGTGGACTACTTTATGATTATCTGTCCAAAAGACATTTACACTATATTTAAATACTATTGCTGTTTGTTACAATGTCAAGCACAAAATGGTTTGGGGATATAAAATTCAGAATTATCTGGAGTAACTCTACAGTATATTAGAGAGATAATGATGCTATTAAAATCACGGTATTTTGATAGATTTTAAGGCCAGAAGGAACCATTACAATCATCAAATTCTGACCACCTGGATCACTCAGGCAATAGAATGTTACCCAAGAAACCAAGGCGCAGAAAGGAGAAAGGACTTACCCAAGTTCTCACAGCAGGTGAGTGGCTGAGCTGGGAACAGCCCCCAGGTTTCTTGAGTCTCAGCTCAGGGATCTATCCACTAGGCCACACTGTAGTCATTCAAGTTACTGTGGCATTTATGATACTTCCCATTCTAACTGTCAGGAGTACCAGCACGTTCATACTGCCATGAAATAAATATCAAGATCTACATTTCCAAAAGTAACTAGCTAATTTTGGGTACCAGCTGTTTTTTGGTGCCCAATTTAGAGACTTTCACAGGATGGAGTGCAACACTTTCCAAAAACCAGACATTTAAAGTGTTTTGGGCAACCCAAAAATTGAGGCACCAAACATTTCTAATCACTTAAAAATGTAGGCCCTGTCTTTTACTTTTTTTCTTCCTCCTAATTTAACATGAATCACTAAAAGCTGCTGCATCTCTGTTTACCTCCAGCACAAGGTTTGGAGCACTGTGACCAGCTCTTCAAAGCCCACTCAAAAGTATCTATTTCATCCTGAAGAACGTTGTTACTGTTGATAGTGGGTACTGAATCCTCATGAATGATGTATTTGTAAGTCAGGCTAGATCGTGTGTCGTTCTCTTGAGGAATGACCTATAAAAGATCCAGTACAAATGGAGCACATATTTATTCTTTTCCGTGTCAACAAACCAATATCTGGAAATGTGGGCAGTGCTTAGTAGTTGAAAAACTTATTGATCTTTACCTTCATATTTAGTACAAAAATCAGTAAGATCAACACAGAAAAATATGCCTCTAATGAGTCTAAACTGGGAGAGTTTACATAAGACCAAATGCTGACCCTTCCTAGATCTGGATTGCTGAACTGGAGCTGT
The DNA here is from genome assembly GCA_033296515.1 of Macrochelys suwanniensis. Classification (NCBI taxonomy): domain Eukaryota; kingdom Metazoa; phylum Chordata; order Testudines; family Chelydridae; genus Macrochelys; species Macrochelys suwanniensis. The sequence goes on along the minus strand of CM065779.1, from coordinate 17,425,821 downwards.
GTAGACTGGCTATGCTGCATGGCCACATTCCTACTTTGCTTGAGGGAGGGGCTGGTTGCAAACACATTTCTGACTAATATGGGGCCTAATCCAATGGCCCGTGATGTCAGCGGGCACTGTACTAGACCTACGGTTAGCTTGTTACTGTTGTATGAATAAACTGGTGCTTATGACGTAGTAGTGTGGACACCGCACACTGCCTCTGAAAGTAAAGGTCAGTAAAACTATTCTTAAAACTTCTTTCTCTTACTGCTAGTGTGGACAGAGCTGCTGCCCATCAGCTCTCTCAAAAAAAAACTTTATATGCATGCATATTTTCCAATAGAGATTACACACTTATCCCACTATAAGATTTAACATTTATTTTATAAAAATAAGTAGTTTGGCCACACACAAACAACACAACCACAACAACAACAAACAACCCCTTGACATAACCTACCAATACAACAACAGCATCATGCAAAGGCCCATCAGTATGAAGAGTTTCTATATCATCTTCTATGTTGTATTCCCACTCCACACCCAGATCGATGAAGGACCGTGACTTGGCCTCCTCCCCTTTCCCGTTCAGAATATAGTGTCCAGTAGCCTGGTTCTTAATGGCTAAAAGGAATCGAAAACAGTGGCAATTGTGCTTCTTGTCATGTAATCTGCAGTCACTGGGGTTCACGTGAAATGAGACAAGTAGCAGTCTATAAAGCCCTTTTCAAAAAGCTCTTTTTGCTTACTATGTTTTGCAGTGGGTCCTTGGGAATTGAGGAGCTTTTGCTATTCCTAATCCAAAACTACTAAAGTTCTCCTGTCTCTTCCATTCAACACTCCTAAACCCATCTCTCTCTAGCATGCCTCCTCCTCCAACCCAAAGAGTGGAGGCTTTGCCAAAAACTCATCATAAATCCGTGCTCAGGGAATGGATGATACTCCTTCCAAGGATTTAAAGCAGATCACCTTTGGCAAGCGCTAGAACTCCATCAGCTCAGGGACTGGAGGCTATACCCAAAGCTGCAATTCCTACATTAAACCCATACTGCCACCAAACTACAGTCTGAGGATACAGAGATTGACAATGTATATACTGCCAATATCTGTATCTCCTAATGCATGTGGATCAAATAAAGTTAGATAGATGTAGATATACATATGGAAGAGACATTTTATTTTGCATAAGATTAATCTTCATTCTAGACTCAAGCCAAACCTTTAAAATGGCCAATCGTGTTAGTTTTCATAGAAAGTTTTGGAGGTGGCCTAAACAAGTATTTTGGGTATTGTAGGGCATGTTAGCATAACAGTAACATTATACGTCTTTGTATTGCCAAGGTTGTGATTAATATTTACTTTCCCTTTCTAGTGCTTTTGAAAAGTTGTTTTCTTTTGTATACTTATATTCTACCTATACATGCTGACTTTACAAACATTCTCCATCTGATTCTGGGGTTCAAGGATTAGAAAAAAGGTGCAACAATCGAACCACCATTACAAGGTAAGGGAGAACAGAAGACAAAATAAAACATCTGATAACAGCTAAGATGTTCATGCACTTTGGGAGATATATGTTACTAGTCTCCTAGAGTGAGACATGAAAGAAACAACCATGATGTGGATGTTATTGTTATCCTGGAAGTGTATAGTTTACAAATCATTAGTTGTTTAGAGTTTAAAAAATAATCAGAGAGAAAAAGACAAATCATTTTTCTAAACACACAACAAAACTATGACATAAAATTAGAGAAAAATCTTGTAAATTATCATGACTACAGTAAATAAAATGCAAAAGCCGTGCATCATATATTTATTAGCTCTATGGAGCCTATTCACTATAAAGGCAGAGTAGCTCAGTATTGAAAAGGTACACGGTCAGGTCACATCTGATCCAAAATTTAAGGCTTCGACAAATAAGCTTTCACAAGCCCTAAAACCAACAGAAGTGTTCCCCTTTTTGCTTTATTCCAATGCAAAGTTTTGTTTCTGTTTTTTTAAAACAAATAAAACCTTCCCTGCAATGTTTGCAGCCCAGACACTGCAGCACTGTGTTAGGACCTGATCCAGAAACCACTGAAGTCAATGGAAAATTCTCCCATTGACTTCACTTGTTTGGATCAGGTCCCTAGTGCATGAGAAAGGGGCAAGTGACTAGACAAAAATGACTTGAAACAAACGTGAAATTGGTAGTTGCTTTCATTGTCCGAGAGAAATGTAAACAAACCACAAATATTTACGAGTTAAGATGATTTCTTAACTTTTCCATGTAATGACATAAGGTGTTGCTTACAACCCACTGTACGTAAGAAATTTAAGTGTACTAAAATATATTAATATAGTAATATCCTATATACATTTTAGCCTGACAGTGTCCCTTTAAATTGACTAATAATCCACTTTCAGTGTGATCAATAGCTCCTTGTTAGTAAAAGTGCTTATCAGGATCAGTCTGAGTTTCTAGAAAATTCAGATGAGAAACAAACATAATTACTACGTTTGTACAGTAGGATTCAGCCTTGTGAATGCAACTGTCAATACACAATGAAACCAGCAAAGCCTTTAGCTTGTTTATTAGCAATAAACATAATAAATTTGATGGTTCGCTCATTTCTCAGGTTCTCCAATGCATGCCCAATTGTTTGACATTAGCTTTCATGCACAAGGGCCAAACCTGAGGCGAGAAACACTTACCAAGAATGTGAGGAGAAGCCTCGTCTTCTTGGATAAACACATGTCTAGCACCAGGGGGGATATCAAACATCTTAAGGTACCCTTTGGCATGTGTAGTAGTCATTGAAGAAAGCAAAGAAGAAAAACAAAAAGTAATAGCGATGGTTAGTAGGGCACTATATTATCCAGCTTCGACTTGCAGAAGAGGGTATCCATTAACCTACAAGCAGCTTCAGAAAGGTTTGTAACGGATTTGATTAAGCTGTCTTGTGCTTTTTTCTCTTTTAGGGGAAAAAAGATTCTGTTACAAACCTTAGCCACTTACTTTGTTATGTTGTTTTAAGACCATAACAATGAACAAACTCCAGCAAAAATTTGTGTTTCCTATGTTTCTCAGAATTAAAACAGGCCTTTCTGATTGCTTTTCTTTGTCACCTTTCAGCCTTACAACTTAATGGACTATGAGGTGTTCAGGTCTCATGTGTATTTGCTTAACTCTGTGAACCTTTAAAGGGTTTGTCTGCCTGGCACGGCAAAGTGCACCAAAGCGATGTGACTTGTAAGGCACTCTAAAGTGTTGTACTCAGACTGCCCCAGGCAGAGCCCGCTAGCAGACTCTAACAGATGCCTAGTTCACATTAATGTAGCCCTGTTTCAAACGGGACTGCATCTCAAGATGAGAACTGAAAATGCGTAAATTAAAGGACGTTAATCCCAGTGTAGACACACTCATACAGAAGTAAAGTGGTCTTCGGTCAATTTAAAAATCACACCTTAAGTTAAACTGGTGCAACTCCTCCTTTATTGGGATGCTACCTGATACTTCGAGTTAAAAATTCTTTCCAAAATGATCATTGATGCTCTAAGCTATAATTCCTACTGAAATCTAACCCCAAGTGAATTGTTTAGGACAGTTTCAGCAGGAAAAGTAATATTAGTTTTTCCCCCTTGGTGGTAAGTGCAGAATAAGAGTTATGGACATTTTCTCTACCCATGATCAACAAGTTATGTTGCACCAGGGTTCAAATGAGAACATGTTTATAAGAACTGAATGTGAACAAATTTTTATCATGTTTAAAAATGTCAGCCTGTCAATGTTTTAATACATAGTATTTTCATATTTCTTTGCCTACAATTTGACAGAGTTTGAACAACTTTACATGGTACACTTGTCTTGATGTACGTACATTTAACCAAGAAAATGTTCTTAGTGTTAACATACAGCATATCCCTAAAACGTATCCATGTTTATAAAATATGCCATATAAGTAAATATATATCTTGCTCACTCTGATATGCTATGTTTCCAAATAAAGTATATACATTCCAGTGCTACTACAGAATCATAGTAAACAGATGGGGAAAGAGTTGAGTTCTTATTTGCACTGAGCAAATAAAAGCTTAACAATTCAAGTTGAACAATTGGGACTTTTGGACCAAAGTTCCACCTGTGCTCTTGGTTCACGTATCTGTAGCATACTACAGATACTTGGAAAACTGGTGAAGAAAATGAAGAGCTATGACTACATAAGTTAACACTATAGGCTGATGGATGACTGGTTTATGCTAATCTGCACAAGCAGAATATACCAATCCTTTTACTTATCAGTGATCAAGCATATGAAACACAAAGCGTTTGCCTGTTCTTGCAATATGTGTAAGTGACTAGCTGGAAATGAGAACTGTAGCAAGAGTAGTGTAGCTGTCGTCGATGCCCATCTTTCTGCAACCAGGCAAAACTTACCCAGAATATTTTTAGACTCCCTTGTTTCAGAGAGAGAAATATTGCGAGCTCCTTTGGGCAAAGTGAATGCTCCTCTTGTCTTCCCTTAAATAGAATGTCTTTAATTAGTGTTCTGGGAACCGAGTCTTGCAGGTTTCATTGACTATAATGTCAGCCAGGTGCATTTCACAAATGCAGAAAATAAATTACATGGTTACAGTATGTGATGAAGTTGAAAATGCATTTAAAATATTGTTAGAAATATCCAGCAAATTTTAATAGTCAATGAAAGTGAGCCTAAGGGAATGAAAAATCAGGTAGGTGATTTTAAGTTGGATACTTGCAGATTTCATTTTCCAGCAACTTGAATTCTCTTTGGCACCTCTTGCTTAAATGTTTCCCTGTTGGAAGAGTTTGATTAGTCTTTTAATGATGATATTGCCACAGTTACTGTAAAGCAATAGATGTTATACTAACATTGAAACATCAGTTTGGAGTTGAATAACTGGCTGCCTTTTCCAAACAGCCTTAAAATGGCAAACAATGCGCTGCATAATATACAGGAATAAAACGAATATTCCCTTCATTTCCGCTTTTAATCTTTAATTTGGTAATTTTATGGTTGGATCTTACAATTTCACTTCCATTTTTAACACCTGGTTACAAAAATAACTGAACCACTTGGAACTGACTTGATGCATTTATGTACAGCTGACAGACCTCTAGATTTGTATACATGCCTTTTGCCTATCAATTTACATCTCATTAGAGAAACTTGTGAAAAAAGATAAGCCTGCCCAGTTTTTTTAAATGGTTTTCTTTAGAGAGAAATGTGTGTAATACAGAGTGTTCTGAGGGAAACAGGTGCAAAAGTCACATTGAATAAAATAAATATTAATCATTAAATGGTGTTTTTCCTTCCTGAATAAATGTTCAGACTTAACATGCTAAAACATGTGTCACATTAAGGTCCCAATCCTCTACTACTGAAGTCAATTGGGCTGAATTATCATATACACTAAGACCTCTAAGAGGGGAGGGATAGCTCAGTGGTTTGAGCATTGGCCCGCTAAACCCAGGGTTGAGAGTTCAATCCTTGAGGGGGCCATTTAGGGATCTGGGGCAAAAATTGGGGATTGGTCCTGCTCTGAGCAGGGGGTTGGACTAGATGACCTCCTAAGGTCCCTTCCAACCCTGATATTCTATTTTTTTTTTTTAGATGCTAACGCAGGGATGATTATACCTATACCCCCTTTATGCTGCCAGAGTAGCGTAAAGGGGTGTTAGGCTCAACTGGTGGTAATGATGCAGGATCTGGCCCTATATCTGCTAACCAGAAATGAAAAATAATAGACACAGGGACTTGACCTTTTTTCCATGTTTCACTATTAGCCTTACAGGTTATTTTTGTTTAGCAAAGATCCTATTTTTACCACTGATTAGAGCCATCTTATGACTGACTGAAAAACTAAATATGCTCTGCACAGGGATATTAGATATTCTAGTTTAGCCAAGCGACAAAGGGTCCTGTGGCACCTTATAGACTAACTATAAGGTGCCACAGGACCCTTTATCGCTTCTACAGATCCAGACTAACACGGCTACCCCTCTGATAGTTTAGCCAGGTTGTCTTAACGGGGCCTTCAAAAATAAAAATAATTAATATTTAGTGTTTTTAACATATATGCATTTTGCTGTCAGAGAACATACTATTTTTATACACAGTCCTGCAACTTTGTTTAAACAGGTGAGGATACATTTTTCTAACCAGTCTATATTAATAAACACTAATGACAAGATGGAATAAGTCTGGGTGCATAAAAGTGCTCAGCCTACCGGGCTTTTTGGGAGTTCGGGTAAAGGTCCCTTTGACTGTTCGGCAATGAGCGTTATCTCCACCGCAGACCCCACATTTATCTTCAACTTTGTTGGAACCAATTTCCTTGTCACAGCCCACTTTCTGCAAAGAGGAGAGTAAGAGGAGCATTGGTTTTTTTTTTTCCATTATAAATATCACTGTGGAAAGGAAAGTTCACCCAACAACAGATGTAATTAAACATAAAAATACTTAAAAGACTGAACTGATTCCTGTATTAAACCCATTACTAAGATTACACTTAGGGATTATAAAAAAAAGGAACAAGCAACAGAGAAATTCAGGTAGATTTTTTTCCCCACTTAGAATCATAGAAACATAGGTCATCAAGTACACCGTGGTGGGACGACATAAACCTAAATTGTCCTTGACAGGTGTTTGTCCAACATGCTCTTTAAAACCTCCAGTGATGGGGATTCCACAACCTCCCTTGGAAGCCTGTTCCAAAGCTTAACTGCCCTGAGAGTTAGAAAGTTTTTCCTAATATCTAACCTAAATCTTCCTTGCTGCTGATTAAACCCATTACTACTTCGCCTACCTTCAGTGGACACGGAGACCAATTAATCACCATCCTATTCATAAGAGCCCTTAACATATTTGAAGAGGATGGTATAAATTGAGCTGTTAATACACAGAAAAATGTATCAAAAAAGCAGTAGAAGCAACTGGCTTAAAAATAATTATTAGACAATCACAGTATTTGTAAGAAATAAACCTGTAGTTTATTTCTTACAAATAATTAAATACTCCTCTCATTAAAATTGGGGGATCCTGGAAAATATGATTTGGTGAACATTTCATGTTCATAAAATCCATATCATCTGCTGTTTGTTGAATACTACAGTATTCTACAGTAATCTAATTATGATTATCCAACAACGCTGTACAATCAGCAAAACAGCCATAAGTAAATTTCACTCACCACACACTCTCCACGCACACAAATGCTGTATGGATCTTTATAAGAACAGCGAGTCCCGTCATGTGCCAGTTGTTTCATATAAGCAACGTCTCCAGTTTCTTTGGACTGGCAGTATAAGTGGCATCTTTTGTTGGCTGAGTAACAGGGAAATCGTGTTAACTGTGTATATTTCAACAACCCAAACATGCTCTAGAAAATGACCTAACCCCACAAAGTTTTAAATCAGTAACAACGGGAATGCTGTATTGTATAAATAAATAAAAAGCCTTACACAGCTGTGAAACCTTGTGCCTGAATTCAGATGCTTGGTACTTAATTTTCCACTTGAGGTATACTAATTATTATTATTAGCTTTCATATGCATAATGTCCATAGTCCTTTGAGAGGCTAAGCACCCTCAGTTCTCATGGAAATCAACTCCCTTTGAAAGGACTGGGCCTGAAACTACTCCAAAAGCAGTTATCCGCTCTGATCCCAACTGAAAGCCAGGGTCAATATAAGATATTGCTGAGTCGCAGAATAATCTAGACCAGGATTTTCAAAAGCGCCTATGGGAATTAGGCACCTAACTCCCTTAGGTTCCTTTGAAACCCCCCAGCCCTAACCATAATTCTAGATCATGCCGTCTAATTTCATATTACAAATACTATAAACTGTATTCTATGAGACAAAACATAGAGAACAAAAGGATAGCAATGCTGGCAGCAACCCAGAGAGTTCTGTGGTACCTTTCGCTGGTCTGACAATCCAATTTTTATATTTGTATCTGCCATTGTTCACTACAAATAACCAAAAGGGGAAAGATTAACCGGTGTTAATAACAGACAGGTCTGCTAGGCTCCGGTTTGGGGAGTATAGAAAAGCGGAAAAAAATACTGACGAGATTTTAAAGCAATGCCATTAGGACAGCACATTTGTTAATTTTAGCTGCCGTGGATGAGAGCAGCAGCAACGATGAGACAACCTGCCACTCTCATGTAGATGTGACGGAGGGAGGCACATTGGTGCTAGGAAGAGCCTTCCAGCATCTGAGCAGAGCCTTGTCAGACCCATCAATGCCCACTGGCTCCCACAGTGGGGGCTCAGAGCCTTCAGCACTGTGCAGAATCAAATCCATACCAAGGGGAAAGGTGGGCTTGGGGGGTTACAGCAGTGTCTCTGTGGTTGCACCCATGATCACTTCATTCTGGACCATTATTTTCCCTCTTTTTATTCTCACCTCCTTGCATTTTAACACTTATTATTTCTGGAAGCGGCAGCGCCCCAACGCCACCTTCAAATCCCGATGTGCTGTGCAGCAGCGCGAGATCCCTGCAGGCGATGGGATTTAAATGGAAAAGCGTAACTGCACTTACAGTCAGGGTGCTCATATGGCAGCCAGTGGTGTTTGATCTTCTGATATTCGAAATGGGAATTGCGCTGCTGACACTGCTGTGCTCGGAAGTCCTCAAAGTGCTTTGGACATTCTTCCGTGTTGCAAAGCTGATACTCAAAATTGACACTGGCACAATCTTGACCACCATTCACTGGCCTAACGGGGAAAAAAAAGTTTTAAAAGGTTTTAAAACCATCAGGAGTGGAGATTTTCTGATGGCATGCACTAGTGAAAAACAGCTACAGCAGGAGCAGAGGCGCTTCCCACAACAAAGGGTTAATCTTACTTTTCAGGGCCAAATTGGCAAAGGCAGGTGGAATGGGTGAGCTTGTAAAAACACTGGGAGAACAAGTAAATTGCAAAGCAACATGTGTGTGTGCGCTGGTCTGGTAACTAGATGTACAGACAGCCCATGAGCATGCCCAAGCGGGAACTTTTTCAGATGCAATGGTAATGGTTGTTTTATGATCAGATAATGTAACTGAAACAGAGAAAATCCTTGCATTGGTTGTCATCTAAGAATAGGTCTTGCAGACTGTAGATGCCATACTCCACCTTCTCTCGACATTTCCTAATATAAACATAGATGTTTTTGTCAGAGATTTGTTTCTGGAAATTCTAGAATTCTCCAAAGATGATCCCGTCCTCCTGTAAAGAGTCTGGCTGCGGGGGGGGGGGGGGGGGGGGTGTTAGAGTCAATGGAATAAAAAGTCCAGTTCTTTGGACGGGGTACGTTGTAGATTTAGAGCCCCTCTATGGTGCCCGTACAAATCACTGGCATAGCGGAAGCGCCCCTGCACACCCTCTGTGCAAAACTTACAGCACTGGCTCCAGGTAATCTCAGAGCCAGTGGCCACAACCCTGTCACTCCCTATGCCCTCAACCCACTGTCTTGTGTGCAGAACTGGCAGGAGCCCAGCTCCCCTGAGTTCAGGTGTGTGGTGTCCCTGTGTGCCCAATCTGCAGGTGTCCACCACCCCATGTGGGGTAAAACCGCTGCACTGCTGCTGCACGGCAGAACTGTGGCAGTCCCTTTGCCCAGGTGTCAATGTCATTCACACTGCATCCTACACCTGTAAGAACCCCACACCAATGGGAAATGCCAGTTCATTAGAGACCTCCAGACTTACATTGGATTGTTGCACTGGCGGGTTCTGAAGCGAACGCCGGTACCACAGGTCCGTGAGCAGGAGCCAAACTTTGTCCAGGATCCCCAGTTGCCATCCTGTTTCAGCTGGTTAGCGTTCTTCCACATACAGTGACCTTTATAGCACCACTGAGGAGACCCGGGCGAGAAATCAACAAGTGGAATTACAGTAACATTATGAACAATGCTCAGGGCTAGATTTTACTGTAACGGTCACCCATAGTAAGGGGGCAGCTTGTAGATGTACTGCCCTAGGCACAGACTAGGCCTCAGACTCATAATTCTCTGGTGGAGGAACAGCGTTGAGGAGGGGAGTAGCAGCCCTGTGGAGGCTGCTCACCCGTTGTGCTGTGACGCACAATCCAGGTAAGAGGTGCAGGGCAGTGTGTGCGCGCTGTACGCCTGCTTCCTCCCTGGCTCTGGCACGTAACGCTGGAGACAATCCAGCCCTAGTTAACCTGACCGGACTCTTTGTTTCTTTTTGGCTCAGTCCCAGTCTGCCTCCACTGAGCAGCAGCATTTTCATTATTTTTTTTTGCAAGATACAGTGCCCAAGAGCAGCGTAGGACCTTTTGCTCGTTCTGTGCTGTTTCTAATGTCCCTTTACACTGAGATAGAGGGTTAGTCATCCGACAGTGCATTTTTTGCTCCTGGCTATGGCATATTTGGATGGCATAAGCTGCTTCTCTGTATCTCAAAGTACACAAAATTTACTAAGCAAACATTTATAGGCATGTAAGCTGCTAATTAAAAATGAGAGTTAAAAGCAGGGACCCACCACTGGAGATATTAAAAGAAAAACAGTTAATCCAGGCACATTAGTACTCCGTTAGCCACAGGATGTCTCGACCGCAAGCACCAAGCGTTTAAGAGTAACTACTTCAATCCTAGAGTAAGGGCAAGTCTGCTACAGTGGCTTCCCACTGCTATTTTCTGGGCAGTTTTCAGATGAAACAAGACTCAAAAAATGTCATGCAAAGCCCACAAGAAGATACTGATGCAAGGTTAGTTCGAAGGTTGGGCTTTGATCTTCTGGCTCCCAACCCCATTTCATAAAGTACACCACACTCTGAATTGCTTCTAAGATGAGCCCTGAACAGTGTACATGGTATAGTTCCTCCTTCTTCATGACCTTAGCATCGTTCTTCCCACTGAAGTCAGGAACTTCTGGGATTAAGCCCCCCAACAAAATCAATCCTGACATTTTAAAATAAAAAGATACTGACAACTGAATATACTCACTTTTCCAGGGGCACATTCTGTGCCATCGAGTGGAGGCCCTTTCTTAGTTTTACAGAAGTATGGATTATCTGGATGGCTACACCACAGCTGCTTACATGGGTCAAAGGTTCGAAACTGAAATGTATTAACAAGACCAATACATTTATTCAATGAAATTAACAATCATGTTATTGATACTGTTCATAGCAGCAATCACGGCATTAACCATCATCATATTTCATCAAACCACTTCACTGGTTAAAATTAAGTTGACTACAACACAACACACCACACCGATGTTCTTCCATGAGAATTACTATCAATTTTGGTAAAACTATGCATTATAGGCACCTACATTTTCATGAAACCCCCGGAGTGGTCCTAAATGAGTCTGGATACACATTTTACTGGCACTTCATGCTGTTTCAATACACTCTGCCTCTCGCATCCCTCAAAAAAAAAATTATGGCTACTGAAAAGGGTCGAAAGCAACTAGATGAAATGATTTTAATCTTTAGAACAACCACTCTGGACATACCGCTGTGCACATTTTGTAGCCAACACCAAAATCAAAGCGGCATTGTTCATCCATGGAATAATTGATTCCTGGCAGTTCAGGAAGTTTGGGCCAATCATGTTCAAAGGGGTCATCAAGAAGACAGTCATAGGAGCTGTGGGAAGAGAAACACAGAAAGCCCATGAGAATACTCAGTGATATTTTCTGACCAACATAGTTATTACTACTTGTTCTCATCCATTAGAATGTGTGTTCACCACAATACAGGACTCTTAACTGAACAGGGGATAATAATATTACGATGGTTCTCGGGGTACCCAGGAGTGGGAGTCTACTTGTTACCCAGTTTTCAGCATGAGGGAAGTCTTGCTTGGGCATGGATGAGAGTTAGCTCCCTAACACTACCGGCCTTTCAAGCACTCTCCTCTGGGCTATGTCTTTGCCTTGCAGGTTACCAAGAGGTGCATCCCAGTCCTCAAATTCCTTTGAATCATTCCCCTGTGATATCCAGCCCCTGACACCGCCAACTCACAGAAATCCCAAATCCTTTGCCCTGAAGGGGGCAGTGTATCTCAGTTTACCAGTAACTACTGCTCCTGTAAGCCACACAGCACTTGTGAGCACTTACAATAAAACAAAAGTAGGTTTAAAGACTAAAGATTTAATTAGAAATCAGAGAAAGTGGTGCAAACAAATGGTTACAACAGAAAAAAAAATTATAAAATGCAAACCTAGGTCTATACTAATAATTACCTTTTCTACCTCATAAAGAAGATTTTCCTCCCAGAAATAACTGGTTCCCCAAGAACCAGGATTCAAACATTCATGAAAACATCCCTGCTCCAGAATGGGTTTCTTCAGTGAATGGATACAGAGAGCTTTGCCCGCCTCTGTATTATATTAAAAGCGGCCTTTAGTTTCTATTCACAGACAGGGCCAACCCCGGTCTTGTTGTAAAGTTCCTTTTTTTATCTCCAAGTGGTTCTGATTGTTTGACATGGCCTCCAATGGTTTCTCATCAAAAGTCCCAGTATTGTGCAAGGGTAAACAATTGAGCCTTGTATTGCATCACCAGCTAAACAGGCTGGGTGGCAACTCTCGCCTGGCTGAATGGGCCATCACCACAACAAATTATCCACTGGTGACTAATTTTTTACTCCCAAGTGCATAAAGCATACCGTCAGTGTAAATACATTGTTCTTTAAATATTACCCGTACCTACACTTCACAATGATTATGAATCTCGACAAGTTACAAGCTTTCTGGAGATACCGTACACATTACACTCTTTATAGATAAATATCTGTAAGATATATTTGGTTTAGTGAGTTTGTCATGTCTCAGGTGAGATGTGTTTGCAAAGAACAGAGCCAATGGACCAGTTTGTGAAGCCCTTATCCAGTTCTCTCTCCGGTAACACTCCCATTTAGACTGAATGGGAACTGTGAGAGCTCTCAGGTATGCAACAGTAAGAGAATAAGGAAAAATGTCAAAATGGCAATAAAAATCACTCTCCATCCTGCTGCGCTTATATATATATATTCATATATATATACACACAAATTTAAAGATTTTCCTCTTTCTCCGGCCATTTTGCAATTCCCATTTTCTGCTTTCAGGGCTCCATCCTGCCATCATTTCAAATACGCAAACTCTCACTGAGTCAAAGGGAGTTTCATATTCACTAGAATTTCAAAGTTTGGATCAGGTGCCTAGATTTTGCAAAGTCCACTAAAGTCACTGGAAAGACTCCCACTGATTTTAGTGGTTTTGGATCAGGCCCTTTATGAGGAACTGTTGTTGCTGGCTTAGCGCTTCTTTAAAAAAGTTAAGATGGAAGCGATGTGGCTGCCAGAAAGGAGATTTGGAAAATGATTTCTTTTTGGTAAGAGATTATACCCTGAAATGCAACTGTTGTTTTGGTTGTTGGCGTTCTGTGAAAGTGCAGGTGTATTCATTTGTGGTGGTGCATTTTAAGACTGAATTCCTATTTAAATTTACAAATCATGAGCATGAATCCATCTCAAATCCACTTACTTACACACAAATGTAGGCCTGTTACTCCTCTCCCCAGCATAGAAAGGCTCTAAAGGGCAGAAAAGGTACTGAATCTCTGGCAAGGGTCAGCAGAGAGGACGCAGCACGCGCCCTCAAAAGCCATGCTGCCATTAGCCGTGTGCTATTTCATGTATCACTACACTTAGACACCAACAAGTCCTTACTGTATGTATCTTTTGAGTTCTTGGCCACTGCACCGGGACCAGTGGTAACGATGAAATGCAGCCTGCACCAAAGGAGCCATGACACTCCCCATAGCGGTCTCATCCCCACATCTGTTCCCTTGCCCGTCATGCTCCATTCCCAGCCTGAAACAAAGAGCAGCTGTCAGACGCAACAAAATCTGTGTTATTCATACCAAAAAAGGAGGGGTGGGAGTTCAACAATTCACACTTTGCATAGTTTTGTTAAAAAGGGATTTAGTTTTTATGTCCTACATATACCATTAAATAGGACTCTCTACTAATGACAAAATATCCATGGATGGACATTAAAGAGTTTCTGAAAGATTGTTTCTTTAATGCATCTCTTCATTGATTTTATTTTTAATTAACTGAACAGAAAACAAAGGGCTTATCTACACTTGAAAGTTAATTCAGATTAAGGTAGACCGTGAATTTAAATAGACTGTGAATTTAAAGCAAAATAAATATTCCTCAGTAACTCATGTGTGGACACACTTATTCTGGAATAAGAATATGTTGTTCCAGTTTAGTTAAGCCACAATGGAATAGCTATTCCTGAATAATTCCATGTGTAGACAAACCCTAAATTTAGGAGGATCCATGCTTACATTCTTGATATTAAAACAAATAAGCAAATAGAGATAAATCTTCATTTATCACAAATAGAGGACCACCTGTTCACAAATTCATGTGTCCATGTTTGCACACTCATTTACCATACGAGTGAGGAACCTGGACTGCTAATTTTAAAAATCAGATCCTCAGTGACATGAATTCCTCCAGCTGGCTAAAGGAGATAGTTTGTTGAACGAACCATTCCAGACTTAATTCCCTGAAACAAGCCACATCTGATAAATATACAATAGCATTTAGTGAAGCAACAGGTAGAAGTCCATGTCGCTTGACAAAACCACTGTCACTGTTGAATGCAAGCCATCAAGCCAGTATTCCAATGCCTTCCATTTTTGACTTAGATATAAAAATCCCCCACATAGAATTTTAGAAGATAAGATTTTGTCCCGCATTTACCTCTTCATTGATTAAAGCTCCTCTGAATGCCAAAGGAACGAGAAATATAAGGAGATTTGCCATGCACATAGCCCCCATGAGAATAAAACTGTTTTGTGCAAGCAGGAGAATAAGCCCCGTGCTTTGAGTTGCTCAGGTTGTAATAGTAAGACTTACACATGACCAGTTTCATGGGCAACTACAAAAGCTGAAGAAAACCCATCCTCATGGTTGAGAGTGCAGCTTCTTACAGGGTGACACATGCCAGTGACGGGAGCGTATCCTGTTGAGAGCAATACAGTTTGGGTTTGTTTCCTTTAATTTTTTTTTATTAGATAACCCATAAGATTCACTGTTTTTGCCTATAAAAACCCATTGTGAAGGAGTAGTTAGCTATATGCTTCCCTTCTGCAAGATGAGGCTAGGTCAGCTGCAAACATCCATCTCTATCCGAGTGGGAGAGGAGGTTGATGAACTTTTGGAATGCGATGGTCTTGGATTCCTTCGTAATTATTGTCTTGATGTCCAATTTCTCCACCCACTTTAAAACAGCTTTTCTCATTAAAATGACTACCACACAGATTAAAGTGCTGTGACAAACATAAAAGCCATGCCTGGTTTATTAGCAATCTACATTGTCTAGACACTTACATTTTTACCACCAAAATTAATGAAATGATGTTCGTCTAACTTGGAGGAAAAGTTTTCAGCAATAGCTTTTTTGTCATGCTGATATTAGTATTTTCAATTTTAAGTCTAGGTCCCTTTTCGTATTGTCTGTCTTTTTGTCACCAACATCTGAAGTCTTCCTCAAGGGAGAAAATCTCCACCTTCATCTATTATGATAGGCGTACAAACTTAGGTCAAATTTTTCAAAAGCACCTATTAGTTTGGGGTTTTCCAGTTTTGGGGAGTCTGACTTGAAACACCTTAGTCTTGGTTGGGAGAAGTGGTGAGTACTCAACTCCAACTAAGGAGAAGGGCAGATGTTCAGCTCCTTTGAAAATAAAGCCCATAGTGTCTCAAGTTGGGCGTTCAAAACATGGTGCATTTTTCCATGAACAGCTATGGGTACTGGAAATGTATTTCAACTCATATGGGTTTGTGGTAGCCAATAATATGAATTTTACAAAGGAATGAACAATTGACACTACAGTGCTCAATTACATAAACCACATGAAGTTGTTGTTGCTCCATGACTGGTTAATATGTAACTAATACCTTGTTTACAAGAAAGAGTTGAACTGTTAATTTGAGGCGTGATTTTAAACAGATTTCGTTGAACTGATGCAAACCCCTCCATGGAAAATCTTATTTCTATTTAAGTGTGGTTTGTTACCATTTAGCTTAAGATGGCATTGATGTTAAACTGGAATATGAGTGTCTTACAGGGCTTTGCACTATTTTAACTAAATTAGTTCAAAACCCAATTTACGTTAAACCAATGCACATTTCTCACATATGCAAGGCCTAAGCAACAGGGATCATATTTCCCATTGGGTATTCAACTGTAAAATTCACAATTCACACTATTTACAATGCAATACACAACTTAAAATTTGCTCAGTCCGTTACTGAGTCAACCAACTGGGGAACAGAAACAACACCTGGTGACTTATGTACAGTACCTAATTGAAGCAGTGCAAACTGGGTATCTGGTTGCAAAATTCACAGTATTACCATTTCAACAGTCTGCAAAGCAAGAATCAGAGCTTGCTGGGAATTCTCCACGGGAACATTTTTCTGTCAGACAATGCCAATCTGGTGAAATGGACACGTTCTGTGGAGACCGTTCCATTTCAATGACGTTGGGACAAAACCCAGGCATGGTTCTAATGTTATCCTGCCTGAAAGTGCCTGATTTCCAGCCAGCTTGTCTGCCCTGGCTCCTCAGCAGCCTGCTGAGGCTCCTGGCTCTTTGGGGAGGCAGAAGCCTGGAAACACCAGGGCAGCCCGACCCAGAGCCAAGTCTCCATTCCCTTTTGCAGCGCATTTCAAAAAGGGTGGTGTCCATTTCAAATCCGAATGAAGCCAAATTGTGGAAACATCGAAATCCTCCACGATATGGAGTTGCCTGTCTTTGCACAGCTCTTTCAAGAGTTAGTCACTGAAGAAATTAACAAAACAGCTCAAACAAGCAGCCTGCTTGAGAATTGCGCCATCTGTCAGCTGACAATTTGTCGAAAGGAAAAGTTTACTGCCAGCTATGTTGTGGCTTCTAAGCAACTCAGCTGCACAGCTGTTGTGAGGAAATGCCCCATCCCAGGAAGGGCACTAGAAATACTGTGCCCCTGGCATGCTGCAGATGGCTTCTTTCCTTTGCTGGAGTTCTGCTCCACAGGCCAGTGCTACAGGCAGACCATGCCCCCGCCTTTTCCACACCCTTTTTTAGCACTCAGCTCCCCAGTGGAAAGCAGAAAACAAGCAGGACATGTGCTCCCCAGCCACAGGCAGTACAGGGACTGCGACTGTGAGTGGTCCTTGAGCAGCATTCAAGGGGGACAAGGAACTTTTTGCTTGTCCCATGCAGCCACCCCAGGACCTTTTATATTCTGGCCTTGAATAAATTATTCTGCTACAAACCCTTCACCCAGCTCTAGTGCTGACTACAGAGGTATCAATGAATGCTTGGACTGGCTAGAAAGTTCGAGAAAGATTCTGCATGATCAGTGCACATGGACTGAGGGAAGAAGAGACAAATTCATCACAGTTACACAGAGTGGCACATTTTCAGGTCTTCTCATTTACCCCGACTGTTAGCTCCTAGAGGAATAATGAAAACTAGCACATGCATTAACCCATTGACAGGTAGTCTATAAAAAGGCTTCTACAGTGAATGACACGACAACAAAAAACAAAGCTAAATGTAAAGTGTATTAAGATTTCCTGTTTCTTCACATTAAGCAAGTGGATTGCTATTTACTAGAAACTGAAAACTTGTTGGAAAGTAACTTTACCATGATCCAGTTTGGATAAAATGACAGGCACGATCATTCCTCATTTTTCAGGACACAGACTGATCAGATGAAATCAAGAAGTAATTTCTCCCCATGGTACAGTAGTGCACACTCAGCAATTTGAGGGTTTTATACCTTCCTCTGAAGAACCTAGCTTTGGCCATTGCTGAAACTGGCAGGCTCCACAATAGTGTATGCTCACACTTATGTACAAGCTTTTCTGAACAGGGATTGACTTAGGCACACGCTCAAGTTAAACGCTTAAGTGCTTTGCTGAATCATAACCTGTGCCCCTTATTTTTTTAAGATCAATGAACACAACTTTCCAATCTTTTCCCTTTCTTTCATGCATTGTTAAAAAACAAATAATTCTGCTACAGACGGGTTGCTTTACCTTGCATACCAGCAGGCCCAAAATCTTGCCTGGTTAAAAAAATGGCATGATCGTGGTGCTCAGAATGATTGGGATCTGACTTCTGTTGCTGGTAGGCCCAGCGGCAAACATTCTCCAGGCTTCTTGAGGGGTTTCCCCTTTCAATCAAGCTGACGGACTAGAAGAGAGTAATAAATTAGAATCAAGAGCTTAGTGGTGTGTTCCCTGAACTTGGTGTCAGGACATGTAAAACAATTCTGTTCTCTTAAGGTTTGCCTCCAAAGGTGAGTTAGTGAATGGCAAGCCAGGGTGCAAATCTACAGCACTCTAGCTTGGTATGCACTAACTCACCATTTGGACTGTGCTACAGTGCACTAAAAGTTCTGTAGCACACCTTGGAGCTTTTAGTGCGCGATAGCAGGGTCCAGACACTGAATTAGTATGCGGCAAGCTAGTGTGCTGGAGATTCACAGACTGGCTTGTCACACACCATTTGGACAAGCCCTATGGGAGCTCCTCTCTGAGCAATCACTCTTTTCACTCCTCCCCAGCTCATGCCAGCCTAAATTCACATACAATATTCCCCGTGGGCTTCATTCACCACTGTCCACAGGCTTGTGCAGTCATTTGCCCTTGAGCAAAGTGGATGCAAAAAGCCACCACACCACACAACAATGACATTTTACAAGGACTCTGCACAATTGTTAATGACTACACAAAAGCCAAGGCTGTGGGGAATCAGGGCAGCCAGAGAGACTCATTAGTGTTTCCGTCCAGCTGCTAGCTCCCCTGGTTTGGTTGCAGGCAATCAGGCCAGTCTGTTGGCTTGCACGTAAGGGACTTTTCAGAAAACACCACAAGTGTTTATATTCTTTATAAAAATAATGGTCTTTTTGTATAAAACGTAATGTGGAGGGCAAATACATAACACACGATACAGCTACTACAGCAGGACAATTTGAATCACACAGCTGGGAGCTGCTTACATTTTAAGCCGCTGGAAGAGAATGTGCCATTTGGTTAAGATAAACCAGAGTGCTGTGACACACTCAGTCTACGGCAACCTGCAAAGGAAGGCTGAAATGATAAAACCTACGGGACAGATCTTCAGCTGGGGCAAATCAATGTAGCTCCAGTGGACCTGCACTGATGTGCACCAGACGAAGATCTGGTCCCTCTGTGTCCTGTCTGGCTCCTGCTACACTATATACACAAGCTCTGTATGTTCAGAGTAATAATATTGAACCATTAAGGAAACACTGGAATGGCCTTTTCACCTACCTAAGTTTAATGCCCCATTGCAATGGAAGGATGTGAGCTTTACCAAACACGGAACAGACCCGGATGCTTCCTTTCGGCCTTTGAATAACGTAATAAGCATTTGTTGCAAAGCCCTCTACGTGCTTTTTAAGAGGAAAATCAATGTAAAATGTATTAAGATTACCCAGGGCAGACCATGGGGGAGCTCAGCAAGATCCGGGGAAGGGGAGGGGAGGCACAAACTGTTCTTGTAAAAAGGAAATAACTTCCTAATTATCGGCATGGCGGGGATATGCTGGCATGCTGCAACTGGCTAAGATGACATAATTTGCTTTGACAGCAATTGGCTTGATTCACTAAGGTCTTCTGCTGGCAGAAACTCAGTGTAGTGGCATGGCACCTACATCTTGCAAGTGCCCCTTCTGGTCAAGTGAGTGTCTGCAGTCTTTAAACATCCCAGCTCTGGTGTTGAGCCGTACCCTGAGGGCTTCCTCCCTGCAGGCAATGGTTTTCCCCTCTTGGTCTGTTCTGGCCACAGCTCTGCAGCCGGGCCTCTTAACAGTTCAGTTCCCGTTCTGGGGGTTTATCGCTGTCTGGTTATAGGCCACTTCCCCAGGGGCCTATGGGGGACGGGAGACCCAGGCCTGCACACTACTCCAGGTCCCAGCCAAGGGACCCTAAGAATAGCAGCCATGTGCCACCATGTCCTGTTAACTAAACTGCTTTCAGTTCCCTGGGCCACTTCTCCATAGCCCCAGCCTTCACTGATGCGTCACCCTTGGCTCAGGGCTTTTCTGTGTTCCGGACCAGCAGTCAGCCAGGAGCTCTTTCTCGCTGTCCGTGGTGCTGCAGGTCCTTCTGGCCAGCCAGGAACACCAGCTGCACCCCTCTGGCTCCAGCAAGGGACTGTCTCCGTCTCTGCAGCTCCTTTTTATATGGCCCTTCTGGGTCCTGATTGGTTACGCCCTACAGCCTCTCTGATTGGCTAGCCCTTTGCAGATTGGCCTCCTTTGCAGATTGGTTACTCCCTACAGCCTCCTCCTGACTGGCCTCTCCCTGTCTCTCTAGGCTGCTCGGAGGACTTGGCTCCACTGCTCCTTTTCTGGGACGGGTGTGGCAGGTCCCTGAGGCCTCCAACAGGGGGCCTCTGGTCATAGTCCACCCCATCACACTCAGGCAGCGGACTCTGATGAAACAAAGTCTGCCCAGAGGGGGTTTGCAATGGTACAAGGCATCTGCAACCCATTCTGTCAAGGCTTGCATCCGAAGAAGTGGGTATTCACCCACGAAAGCTTATGCTCCAATACCTCTGTTAGTCTATAAGGTGCCACAGGACCCTTTGTCGCTTCATTCCTAAAGTAGGTGGCCCTGGCAAGGGAAGGACACAGACAGAACACATCTTAGGAGAATCTCCCATGCAGCGGGGCTCCTATGAAGACTGTTCTCTCCTGGGGGCACATCTCCTCAGTCACAGCTGCTACCCAAGTATTAAGGAGGATGCAGACTAAAACCCCCAGCACCATGTAGGCCAAATCAAGCCCAGCATACGTAGTGTGAAGCAGAATTTAAACAAAGTGGACTGGTATCATAGGAGAAGGATATAAGGCATAAGGAGCATTTCATTGGCTTATATCCTCCCAGCTTGATAGAGACCAAAAGTTACCCTCATCTTCCAGCTGTTGGCGTTTGGTGAGAAATGAGTCAGGAAGGGGCACCAAGGACAGCTGTGTCAGCATCACAACAGGCGCTCTTGTATGCAGCCGAAGAGAAGAGAAAAGAATTCACCAGTTCTGGGCTGAGGCAAACAGGTGAAGTAGCTCTCAGAAACTGCCCTGGCTATTGCCTGCGGTGCAGGACCCCCGTCTCCGCTGCTGCCAGTCCAGCAGTACCCACCAGCACCAAATTAACTGACACTGAAATATAATTGTGAAGATTAAGATGCAGAACTCATTGAAATGCCTTTTTACCTTCGCATATCCCAGCATTATCATTCGCACCAGCACCACATTTATGTGGACACCAAGGGATTCATCGTGGTAAATTTCATTCACCTAAGAATGAGGGGAAAATAAAAGATAGATAAAACAAATCATAGAGAGAGAATATTAAAGTGCATATGTAATTATATAACTCTCACGCTTCTAGAGTTATATTTGCTCATAAGGAAGTAGACTTACAGTCTTAAAATGTTTCCATGCACATTACAATTCCAGTTGTAACAAACCTTCTCATAGAGAACTTGATCAAAACCAACTGATGTCAATGGGACGACTACAGTTGACTTTAATGGACTTTGGATCAGGCCCATAGTGAAATTGTTCTTTGAAAAAAATGACTTTACTAAGTTCTGAACCTGCAAACACTTAAGCACATGCTTAACTTTACTCGTGTGAGTAGTCCCATTGAAGTAAATGAGATTATGCACGTGAGAAAAATTAGGCATGTGCAGGATTAGGGCCTATCAGAGGGTATCACTGAGGCTATTTTTTATTTTCTTTATTTTGATTTAAAACTCACAGAGGGATTTTAAAACAAGTAAAGTTTGCAATGATATAAAACAATTACAGTCCATTGCCATAAAAATGGTTCATGTCACTCATCACCCATCAGTGAAAAAAAATCCATCAGCCGTACCTTATATCCCACAACCAATTGGTCCCAAGCAGCTTAGAGAATAGACTGTGTGTATATTTATTATTATTTCCTGGGGCTTTCCATCATTGTCAGAGTGGCTCTTCTGCTGCCCCAAGATTTCTTTCCCCTTCCAGTCCACACGGATCTCTCAAGCATGCCATCTGGCCATTTGTATGGAGGGTGAGTTCCAGCATCTGTCCCCAATTGCTTTGTCTAGCAAATGTCTAACATCAGTTAGGTCAAATGCTTCAGATTACCACATGAGTTGGGAAAAAGCCTGCGTGTTTTTCATTTATTTAAAAAAATTCACTTTATTAAAATTCTACACCCAATGGGCCAAACCCCACAACACTCACTCAAGCAAATCCGATCAATGTCTGCATGAGGTTTTCCCTCAGTAAATACTTCAGGATTCAGCTTACTATCTGCTTCTATCTGGAGAAAGACCTGAAAAACTAGGCAGCAACCCTACACACACTTATGCATGTGCTTAATGTGAATCATAGAATATCAGGGTTGGAAGGGACCTTAGGAGGTCTTCTAGTCCAACCCCCTGCTCAAAGCAGGACCAATCCCCAATTTTTGCCCCAGATCCCTAAATGGCCCCCTCAAGGATTGAACTCACAACCCTGGGTTTAGCAGGCCAATGCTCAAACCACTGAGCTATCCCTAGTCCTGTTGACTACCAACTACGCTTAAACTCAATGGGAAAAGGACTTCCAAATCCCCTAAGTGGCTTTGAAATTCTCAGCTGGAAGTTTTAAAGTCAACAGTATTGCCAAAAGAGAGAGGCATAAGCACTGACCTCAGCTGGTCAATCACTGATACCCTCAAATCTACTCTATTTCGCTAAGTCAACATGTTCCATTTAAAATCCTTTAATAGTATGAAAACATACAACACCTAAGCATTTTAGTTGGGGTTGGCTCTGCTTTGAGCAAGGGGTTGGACTAGATGATCTCCTGAGGTCTCTTCTATCCCTAATCTTCTATGATTTTGGAAGATGAGTTACTATATAAAAACAACTTCTGTCAATCTATGCAAACACCATAGGTGCCAACTCTGTGGATGCTCGGGGGCTGGAGCAGCCACGGAAAAAAACAGTGGGTGCTCAGCACTCACTAACCACCCACCAATCAGCTGTTCGGTTGGCCCCACCGATCAGCTGTTCGGCAGCAGGCGCTCGGGGGAGGAGGTGGAGCAGGGGCAGGAAGAGGCGGAGTGAGGGTGGGGCTTTGGGGAAAGGGACGGACTGGGGGCAGAGCCTCAGGGCACAGTGAGGATGGACCACCCACCTGGAAAAATGAAAGTCAGCGCCTGTGGCAAACACCCACCCAAAAGTGAATCTCATGATACCACAAGACTCCAGTTCCAAACGGCAGTAGAAATGACAGAGGGAAGAAGTAGATGCATTGCTCTTAAGCCCCCTTTGCAAAGAAATTTATGAATCTGCACAAAATGCCAAGTTTTGCTCTTGGAGGACTCTAGTGGGAGCTGCACTCAAGGGCGGGATTTTGTCCTAATCATTTCTTTAGAAGAAACTAACACTCCTGTTCATGGTTAAAGGGGACAGAAATTTGGGGACATTTCATGAAAAGGATCGAGAATTATATAGGTGGGTCAAAATCATCTTTTTTCCTGGACCAATGGTATGTCTGGGAGTGTGCGGGGAGGAGGTCAAAGAAAGTCTTCTCCCACAGCTATAAATTATGGGTTAGAACATCTACAGATCATAAATAAAGTTACTCATCCTCCTCAAATGAAATAAATAGTATGTTATGGACTAATTGATGCAAAATAAATAGCCTTGCTCAGAAGGAGATTGGTATATTTGTACATAATTAAAGAGGTTTTTTTTTTTAGTCGGGCTAAAAAAAGACATTCCTAGCAGAGGGGAAAAGAGTGCCATTCAGCGTTGTCCAGTCTGTGGGACCTGGCTCAAACATACAGTATGTGGCTCTAAAAAGCAAGACCTTTTAGGACCAGCTGAGAATGAATTGTTGGCAATGCACACAACTCACACCACCTGCCTTATGAAGCAGTTATTGAGGAGTTCAGTGATTTATTTCTCATATTCTCTCCCCTGACAAGGTGCAATATTATAACTCCCCACAATGGATTTTTGTATTGAAACCAAGGAAGTGTCCTAGTTTCACAATCACTGATAAATGCACCAGCTGATGAACACTCAAGGAATCAACAAAAATGACTCATGCCCTTATGCCAGGAGGAAGCAGGCCTCCCTTCGCTGACTCTAGTACTGGTGAAAGTTCTGGATTGACCTGGAGATGCACGACATGTATTCATCTACAATACAGATTTAGCACAGCCTGCGATAGTGCAAGATCTCCTCCCCGTGTCCCTCTAATGTACATTAAACTAACCTGAAGACACACCTGGAAGGCTGAAAGATTAGTTTGAGCGCCTGCCCTTTCTGCCGAGTCTGTCAACAAGAGTAATAACTGGTGCCAAACATGGCAGTGGTTTTGGTCACGTAAAACCAGTTCTCTAGGAAGTGGACTTTTCTCACAGGCCATCACACACCCATGAGAGACTAATCTCTTTCGAACATTACTGTTGTGGGTGAGAGATAACCTAGACACCTACAGGTGAAAGGCTGCTTTGTCCCATCACTAATTCTTGGATGCATCATCCATTTCCCTAGAGCCTGGGAAATGTTAAAGCCTTTAAAATGTGTGCAGTGCTGTTGTAGCCGTGTTGGCCCAGGATATTAGAGAGAGAAGGTGGGTGAAGTTATACCTTTTATTGGACCAACTTCTGTTGGAGAGAGAGACAAGCCTTCAGGTCTGAGAAATGGATTCATTTTAAAATGGGGCACTTTAACCTGTGGAGGACCGGTCTGAGATGTTCCCAGAGAAATGTCATACATAGGTCGCTTCACACTGATTTGCCTGGTTTCCTCACACAGTTATTTTCCCTGAAAGTTCAGATTTTGCAAAAAGCTGTTGCTTTGTTTTAATACAAAACATCTTTCCTACACTGTCCAGTACTCTGGGATATATGCTGAATTTAGATTAATCCCCTTTGTTTCCACACTCTGTTAGGGCCAAATTCTCTTCTCTTACTCCCGTGGAGCGGTATCTTAGTCCACGAGCTGTCTCATTGAAATCAGTGGGTAAAGTATTATTTCACATAGGCCAAAATGGCAGAATCTGGCCCTTAGAAGCTTAACAATAAAGAGCCAGGCTGAACCTTTAAAATATGGGCTTATCAAGTGGGAGGAGCAGAGCAGGGAGGGAGCTGTGATTTGTCACGAGTTGCAGATTACTTCCCCCTCTGCTTTTGTTCAAGTATTTTAAAAAAAACAACAGGTTAGACGGATTGCAGTAGCAATATGAAGGGTCTTCCTGAAGCACTACTTGCTACGCGGTACTGGGCCCAGAACCGGAATCAGAAACAGGCAGTGCCTGGATGTCCCACGCCTCTCCAAAGACAAAGAACAGGAACCTCTCATATATGACTTAGGAACCAGTGGGAGATTCCAAAAAGGCCACTGGCCTAGCGACCCCCTGGCCACTCACTTGAACGTACTCCCACCGAAGGTTCCTTAGCGGGTAGTAGTGCTTTAGTGGAGAGTAGTGAGAGTGGCCTCATGGCTGGGAAACACAGGCCCCAAACTGATTCTGAGGAGGATGACTCTCCGACTACTGACCCAGGAGGGGCTGCTCCCAACAGTGCTCGAGACCCGTGCCAAGTTGCAGAAGGATGCAGCGCAGCCAACGTTGCAGACTTTCCCCTCGACCACACTGACGGACGTGCAGTTTGAGGCAATGGAGATTGACATGGTACCAAGCGCTGCACTGATGTTGCTGGCGCCCCCCGTCTGCTGGTACCGAGAGCGTGGTCTCCTGCACAGCTGTTGACACGGGAACTGAAAGGCTCAGCAGATCTCTTGCTGCCACAAGCACCTCCGGCGTGGTCGGCACCGAGATGGTCTCGGGACCACATGGTGCCACGGATGTAGAAGATGCTCCCTCAGGCTCTGGACTCACTGGCACCTGCCTGGGTGCCGGGGTCAATGGTGTCAACTTCTACGGTGCCACTGAAGAGGAGTGCTTAAGTCTCAGCTGCAGTCTACTCTTATCCCCATGCCTAAATGACTTGGGTGCGGCGATCCTCATTCCTGGGTGGTCTGCTTAGCAGTCTTATGCCTCTTCTTAGGCACTGGGGAGGGTGAGCGGTGTCAGAACTCAGGCACTGTAGGAGGTGCAAGGCGCTCCGTGCCGAGTCTGACCAACCAGTTTCTGATGGAGGTCTCAGAGCCACCTCCATGAGCGAAAACTTTAGCCTGGCTTCTCTGTCTTTCTTCATCCGAGACTTAAAGTACTGGCAGATCTGGAAACAATCCTGAATATGAGCTTCCCCTAAACTCTTCAAGCAGCTTCAATGTGGGTCGCTTACGGGCAGCAGCCTAGGGCAGGAGATGCAGGGCTTGAAGCATGGTGAATGAGGCATCTATTGGTACTGAGTAACAGTAAAACTCCCCAACTGGG
Organism: Macrochelys suwanniensis; assembly: GCA_033296515.1. NCBI lineage: Eukaryota > Metazoa > Chordata > Testudines > Chelydridae > Macrochelys > Macrochelys suwanniensis. The sequence continues at coordinate 17,399,396 of CM065779.1, read as the reverse complement.
GCCAAAAAAGAAATCTTACAGTATCTGCACTATTAACTAAGTGCTAACACTATAAATCTAGAAAACTATCTGCAAATAATTTATAATGAGCACACAGAGCACTTGATCAGGCAAGCCAAGCCATTCCAACAATCATCACAGGTGGTAAGAAGGAACTGAGGGAGCTCAGGGTGGCCGGGCCCTTTATTCCAGAGTATAGTGGCGGGGTGTGTGCACATCAAGAGTGAAATGCACGTGTGCAAATCATTTGAAGGATGTATCAACAAAATGTCACCACAATACAAAAGGGAGACGTAACAATTTCACATACAAAGCACCCTAGGGTCCAGTCTTGGGAATCAAGGGCATTCTCTCACCCAGATCCCTCTCCGTCAGAGAAAGGACTCTGAATTCCCACCTGGCCTAAGAGCTCTCTGCTTTCTAGCTGCCTAGACATCAATGAACTCTCCAGTAGAAGTTGGACTTTTTAGAGAAGACTATCTCAGCATGGTCTTCTGTTAGCTGGCTCTTTAAATCTAGGAGAGAGAACTGGCTTCAGACCTAAGGTGGTTATTGTGCTTCTGACTGCATGCAGGTTGCAATTCTCTTCCAGCCAATACGTCCTAGCTTCTGCCAACGGCATGAAGGCTGAGTAACATTTACTCACTGGAGCAGACCAGTCCACTTCAGTAATTTCCCCCATCTTTTACTTTCTCGCCTCACTGAGGACTTGGCACATCCTCACCCATTCCAGACAAATAATTGCAGAAATGTGTGTCATTTACTTTGTATATATGTATCTGGAATCCACTCTGAGGTGCCCATTTCCCTCTGTATGAGCTGAATTTTGCTAAATTAAAACTGACTTTTTTCATGGTTATCGTGGTACAAACACTCTGAAAGCTTGGAAATATATGACTAGCCCAGTGGTCCCCAAACTTTTTAGGGTCACAGATCCCCTTCCGCCTCTCCGTGCCCCCCCCGCCGGAGCCGGGGCCATGGACTGTGGACAGGGTCAGGGGGCCGAGGCTGGGGGCAGGGCCGGATCAGAGCTGGGAGCAGGGCAGGGCTGGGTGGTGCTCCCTCCCCGCTCCCCCGTGGTGGCTCCCGAACATTCCGCTGTGCCCCCCTGGCAGGAGACGCCTCACATTTGGGAACCATGGGACTAGCCAGGCTTCATGAGAATATTACAGAGAACTTCTGGTGCTGCCTGACATGAATGCATCTTAGTCTGAGCTGTGCCGAGCAAGTACGTTCAATTAAAAACCCTATGCCTAGAATACTAGCTCTGTACTCTAAGAATAGTTTATGGTCATGTCAGGAATGCAACGTATGACTTAAACGCGCTGCCTGATGCGGATTTTCCCTACCATGCTACTAAGGAGCTCACATTCTCAGAAAAGGCTTCTCAATGAGAGAAAAGGTTAAAGTGCTGATTTGTCCTGTGAACTCTACTCTTGACAGACTCTTGACAGAGAAATGCTTAACAATATTAGGGAAATTCAAGTACCAGTGGTACAGGGCCTGATCTCCATGGCCTTGCCTTTGTGTAGTCATTTACTGCAGTGTAAAGAGAGAGTAAAATACTCCGTATTTTACATGCACTTTGCACAGGTGAATGACAGGTGCAAAGCAGCAGAAAAAATCAGCCCCACCATATTTTGTTATGAGCGAGTACTCGAAGTAATGCAGACTACTCCCTAAGATAATCCATAGAGAGGCCCCGATTCTCTGAAGTTGGAAGACACCTGAGCGTCTCTTGAATTCTCAGCACTTCCCGGCCCTTCACATGGATTACAGCAGCATCAGGGCTGCCATAACATTCGCTGCAATGACCCCCCAGAGACCATCTGCCAGCTGAGAACAGTGGGCGGAGAGTGAGTTCTGGTTTTGCCCTTTCTTATTCCTGGCAAACCCCTTAAACTGGGGGCTAGGAAGGGGGCCTGAGCAGAGGCACTTCAAGAGCTCTACACCAGTGAGGGAGTTCCCCTTACACCAGGGTCCATTCCCAGTCCCTTTACACCGCTGGAGCAATAAAGGAGCAGAGAGAAGCAAGTCCACAGTTCATCTCCATTATTGATCACCTCTTTGCCCACTAGCTCCTTTGGCTTACAGTTCCCTGTGCGTACCCACAGTCTCCCTGCCACTGAATTCACACGTCTAATCTCCTTACATCTCACCTCAATAGTTTGGGCCACCTCCAAATTATCAAAGAGGTGGGGGACACCTCCCATTCCCCGTGTATTCGTCTTTAACCCTCTGTTCCCCAGAACGAAGATGTGGCCTGGCACCTAGAGCACTAGATTGGGGCTCAGGAGAGCTGGCTTCTATTCCTGGCTCGGCCACTGGACTGCTTGAGCAAATCACTTCCCCTCTCTGTGCCTCAGTTTCTCCATCTGTCAAAAGGAGGGAATGATACTGGCCTTTGTAAAGTGCTCCAAGATTGACTGATGCCAAGCACTCAGTAAGAGCTGGATATTATTAACTACCAGCCCTTCATCCCTTTCTGTTGTGCACTCAGACTCTGATCGCTTTCCCAATAATCAACTCACTCTGAGGTCACATTCTTCCCCTTTCAGAAGGAAATTGAATATACGGAAGAAATTTACGAAAGTAACTGCTGAAGCATTCCTACTTCTGTTCACTTGCAACCAATTCCATAATTTCCTTTGGCAGCTTTTGTCTGACGGCTTGGGAAAACCCAGTGTTCATGATGTTCAGTTCTTGAACTGTAAAAGCTATTGGCATTTCCTCCATATCCTCAGATTCCTTTCAGATAAAATACTGACAATCTCACACAGAAAGCTATGGTTATTAATTAATAGGGTTAACTAAAGGATAGTTGGTGATTCATAAATTGATTGATATCATTATTTAGCTGCCTCAGTACAGCTCATGGCATTATGACATTTTAAAGAGGTTTTGACCTAATGTTCCTCTCCCCACCATCCCTACTTGACAGCCACTAATCACTGAATAGAAAAGGCCAAAGTTGACCCTCAGTTACACCCATACAATGCCACTGGCTTCCATGAGTATGAGTGGATGAAACTGATGGCAGAAGTAGCCCCACAGATATTTAACCCAAGAGTTTCCAAAATTGTGATAGATCATGCATTGTACATGGGTGAAATACCAGTGTGAGATAGGATGACCAGACAGCAAGTGTGAAAAATCGGGACAGGGGGTGGGGAGGTAATAGGAGCCTATATAAGAAAAAGACCCAAAAATTGGGACTGTCCCTATAAAATCGGGATTCTTCACTGCTCTCCACCTTGAATAGTCACCCATGCCTGTGCAGAGTGGCTGTAAAACAGGATCATTACAATCTAGTCGCATTTTATACCCACTTTGCACTCCACAAAGCGCTGGGCAACAAAGAACCAGGCAGGCGGTACTCAAACATTACACCGCATTATAGAGCTAACGATGCCAACTCCAGGAGAGATCCTCGTGTGAGATGACCCTGGGACTCTCACTCCCTTTACCATGCTGGTCTAGTACTTGTACAGGACAACACTGTCCATTTTTAGAAAGCTAGCTCTGAACCTGGGAGAGCTGCACAATATAACTAAGTTCATTAACAACAGCAACCCCCGTGCATCACCAGAGGGGATACAGATACGATTACAATGATTGGGATTAAACTTCTGCATTTACAAGATATTCCACTTGGTGTCAGGGTGGGGCAGAGCACACCCGTGCTTCCATCTATTTTGAACTGACAAGGGCTGGTCCACACTAACCCCACAGTTCGAACTAAGATATGCGACTTCAGCTACGTGAATAGCGTAGCTGAAGTCGAAGTATCTTAGTTCGAACTGAAACACACTTACTTCGGGTCCACGCAGCGCAGGCAGGCTCCCCCGTCGACTCCGCGTACTCCTCTCGGTGAGCAGGAGTTCCGGTGTCGACGGGGAGCGGCTCTGGGATCGATTTATCTCATCTAGACAAGACGCGATAAATCGATCCCAGAAGATTGATTGCTTACCACCGAACCCGGAGGTAAGTATAGACGTACCAGTCTGTGCATGTGTCAAGTTCAGAGTACAATACCCCACCGTGTGGATCAAGATGTAGAACTGTGAAAAGCAAAAGCAGAGATTTTTTTTTCTAAAATATTCCATAATATGTATCCATCTCGTGCTACAAAAAGCCTGGCTGAGAGACAATATTTCAAGGACTTTTAGTTACTGAACACAAATGCCTTCCTTTTCAAATTGTTTTAAATTTAGGGCTTTAACCAAAGACTATTGAAACCCATGAAAAAAACTCCCATTGAGATTTGACTTCAATGAGGTTTGGATCAGGGCATCAGGTGCTGATCCTGCAAACACTTACACATATGTGCTTAACTTTAAGACACAAGTAAATCCCACTGAAATCAATTATGCACATGCATAAGTGTTGCAGAAATGGGCTTTAGTTTGGTAAAAATTTTGCAGTCTTAACTAAATTATGAGGGGAAAAAAATCAAAGTTTACCTGGGAAATTAAAAATTACAGAAAGCTACACTGGTGTCCTTGTATGCATTATTTTCAACCTAGAATCTATTGTAAGTGAAGTTTTTATTGCAATTTCCAGTTTCACCAGCAAGTTGATTAAAAGGTTCTTGTAACACTATTGTATCTTGACCTATCAAAAACTTGACTTCAAAGACAAGACTATTTAAAAACTATGGACTGCATTATAATATAGAAAGAGTCACAATATTTTCTATTATTTACATGAAACTTTAAGGCAATGGTAAACATTTTAGTGTAGATGTATTCTGTATTAAAAGTATCTTACCAGCAGATGGAGCTATCTACATTTTAGAAAACATGAAACTTGAAACTGTTTTGGGATATTAAAATCTGTTTACAAAAAGTTAAATATGTTTGTTTTAGAACTAAAAAGTCCATGTTCTGAAGGCATCTCAAATTAATATTTATTATGGAAAACAGAACAGAGATTATTTTCTGGAGTTCATCTGTGCCAACAACGCACTGCTATGATTGTTGCTGTAAACAAAAAGAATAACATGAAGAGATTCCTTAAAACACTTCATATTTAATAATTAACTTCACAATATCATCTAACTAGCAGCTGAAATTAAGATGCAGAGGAGATGCCAGGGTCTAAAAATGCAACATACCAGTATCGCTTATTTCAAGAATCCACATCTGGTAACATAACCAGAATAAAACTCAATCACCCATCAGGAAAGCTCACATTAAGGCTACCTAAACCACTTGATGGTAAAAATGAACCCAGGCAAGTATTGTAGCTTCTGCTAACTTAAGGAAACTTTGTTACTCACTGGACAAATGCACTAGTTTTTCATCTCAGGAGACCCAAATCCTAACTTGGTCATACATTTGGCAAACTCTTCCTACTTCTTATGACGCATTTCTCTGCGTCACAAAATACTCACATACGTCAGCATGACTGGGAGTTGCTTCTCAGGAGAAGTCTGGGATTGGAATTTCAGAACGGTTTCAGCTCTGGTACATTGGTAGAGCTGTGAGGAAAAGCTTGGATTGTACCTGCCTCCCTGATGTCTGGCTTTACTCATTCACTACCACTAGACCTTACTTTCACAAGCAGCAAATGTATGCAAAATTCCCTATAAAGGAATGAGTGCTGAATGGAATACTACCCTTTAAATCAGGAGTAAGTGGGCAAAAGAACATATCAAGGGCACTTGTCCTCCATGTCGGGATGCTGAATCAAAGAGGGACAGGTAGAACTGAAAGTATTTATTGGGAAAAGGGGTTGGAAGTATTGGGCAGTAACTAAGGGAGAGGTGCATTAGTTTGGGGGACCCCCTTCTGCAAGGATATCACGCACTGAAAGAACACAGGCTACCATCCTGGTTCTGATTTAGTTACATGGGTCCCTGTGACATGTTGCTATTCTGCAGAACACAAGGTAATCCAGGTTTTCCCAACCACTGTTATGCAGGTACAAACTTAGAAAGCTGATTGTCCTATCCTACAAATAAAAGGGCAGACGAGTTACAAGTGTACATGACTATCTCAACACAAAGCAAGTAGATGGCAGAACATTTCAAATACATCTGATAACAGGAATATTATTTATTCTTTAAAACCTATGTATTGAAGTGTGGGAAACTGTCCAATGAGGTGTCACAAGGATTATTAACCCCTTTAAAGCCTGGTTTTAATTATTTCTATATTATCTGATTTTTTTTAAAGTACATTAAATTCAAGGTTGTCCCTTGTCCACTGTAACACTACAAGCTGTGGTGAAACCGGACAGTGAAGAAAGGAATCATCAGTAAAGGCAAAATAATAATTCAAAGAGATGTAAGGCAGGATTTTTAAAAGCACTCCGTGTTTATCAGTTCCCACTGACTTCATTGGGAACAGAGCTAGACCAACACTGAGCACTTTTGACAATTCCAACTCTAGAGATGAGAAAAATATTTGGACAGGAGATGCAATTAAATTGAGCACAGAAAAAAGTCCTTGCTAATACATCTATGGGACAATAACCAAAAGTTATTCAGGAGGAAGGAGATACTTGGAAAGCAGCAAAGCTGATAAGGACCAAGAGTTGATAATTACCACCAAAATGGGGAAACTGGCACACACAAAAAAATCCCATGTGATTTTGGTCAGAGTACACAGAAGGTCACACCACTGACCAAGGAGTTAGCAGTGCAAAAAATGTGCAAAATAATATAAATCCAGACAAGTCAAAATCTACTCGAAGGTTGCTTCCTACAACTTGAAACCCAGCATGTATATTGTTCTGATCTGACAGGTTTCAGAGTGGTAGTTGTGTTAGTCTGCATCAGCAAAAGCAAGGAGGAGTCCTTGTGGCATCTTAGAGATAAACACATTTATTTGGGCATAAGCTTTCGTGGGCTAGAACCCACTTCATCATTACTTAAATACAGTGATACTTATCTTAAGTAACCAGCCACAGAGTAGCAAGTATCCGTTGCCTAATAGAGGAGGCCTCTAATTACAGATCAAACAAAATTGTATTGAAAACCTTAAGCTACTTCAAAGCGCTTACTTAAGATAACTGCATTTGCTGGTTACTGGAAGTGATCATTAACGAAGGTTTCACTGTTCTGTATTTCATTAACTACAAAACAAACTCTTACTCATTTCAGCATCTAAAACGTAACCAATGCCCTAAAGATCTCTTTCCCCTTGTGTTCTCCTATGTGATGTGGCGGGAGAGTTCAGCAATGTAAACTGAGCTTCCCCCTTCATGATATTTGTGAGACATATAATATCAAAGAAGAATTAATTATGAAGCATCTGGAGCATTGACAAAATCACAAAGTCCTGTCATAAAGCATTAAACAAACTAAAGTTAGTGAAACAGCTAATATGGACCATGTTTCTCCTCGTTCAAAAAGTGACAGTCAGTTAATTTGACCACTTCCAAGGGTATGTGCAAGATCGTAAGGTCCATACAGTTAAATCAGTTAACAGCATGCTTGGCAGGATATCTATTAAAGTCTGTCAAACAACACATCCTTCAGCATAGCTCCTAGTCTTGCTTTCCATGTCAGTCTCATGTTTATATGCAGCAATCACCTGTTAATCATAGAATCATAGAATATCAGGGTTGGAAGAGACCTTAGAAGGTCATCTAGTCCAACCCCCTGCTCAATGCAGGACCAATCCCCAATTTTTGCCCCAATCCCTAAATGGCCCCCCTCAAGGATTGAACTCACAACCCTGGGTTTAGCAGGCCATTGCTCAAACCACTGAGCTATCCCTCCCCCCCAGTTAAGTGCTGTACAGTGTCTGGATCCAATGGGCCTTGGATCAGCCCCTTACTACATGAGTGCATTAGGAGGGAAGACCTCCCTCTTGCTTTCCCTCCCTGCTCCACAAAACAAGGCAGGACACCACCATAAACTCTCTGAGGGACAGTGAGGGTGGCCAATTCACTCCTGCACCAGACAGCACACTATGGGCCCAGGAAGGTGTGGTCTGAAGGTTAAAAGGTGTGACCCCCACCCCCAGCCAGTAAGTCTATAAATTGCTGTCTGCAGCAGACAGTGGCTAGAGAGAACAATGCTCCATTTCAAAGGAGCAGGAACAAGCACTTCATCATGTAGCGAGGGCTGCCCTGAGTCGTCCGGACTCTCTATAATTCTGCTCTACTCACTCCCACACACTAATTATGGCTCCTACCGTGAGGGGGGGATTTTGCCGGTCAGAGGTAGCAAAGACAACTGTGCCAGTGAGATTAAAATATTTTGCAGGTGTGTCCAGTTCACTTTTAAACACTTTATGAGGACCACACACACAATATGGGCCTGATTCGCCTCTCACTCTGTTTACATATACTGTATGTAATCCCATTGGCTTCTGCAGATTTGTACCGCTGTAAGAGAGAGGAGACTGGTTTAAAGGTCTTCAATACAAATTTTGTACCAATTTTTTGATGAGTATATTATATAAGAAATGAGACTATTAAGAATTGTTATTTACTATGAGAGAATATTAATACGTTCAGTGGGAAATTTGGGTGTTCAGGGCCTCTAAAAACCAGGCTGTATAATACTTGCCACTGCTAACATAGTGAGTTGATGGCAGAGCCGGGATTAGAACCTAAAGACCAAGTTCTCTGCATTGACTTTACACCAGCAAATAATTTGGCCCTAGAGCGCTTGGCTCCCAGTCCTGTGCCCAATGCCATGATCCACATCTGTTCCTGAGAGATTTCCAATCTAGTTTCTAAGCAAAGAGGTTTGTATAAACTTCAGATAATCATCCAACCTTCTAAAGATTCCTTTAGCTGAACTGAACCTTCAGACCTTTGGGCATTACTGGTCGTGGGACCCACTACTGAGAAGTCTGTTGATTCCCCTCCTTTGGAGGAGAGAGACTCCCAACCATTTTATAAGCAAGCTGTGGTCAGGCCTTACTCAGATAAACATTTCTGAACTCTGATAACATCACCAATTCTTTCCTTCACTTGCACTTCCTGTTTTTAAGGAGGGCCATTGGAAAGGTGGTTAGAGGAGTGGATTTCACTGTTTCTTTGATCTCTTCTTATTTCTATCAGCATCTGAGTATTAAAGTAATGGCCAAATTCATCTTTAGAGTAAGGCAGGTGCAGCTCCATTAAGTCAATGAGGTTGTGTTGTTTATTCCAATAGGGAAGATGTATTTTTCATAGGGTTAGAATGGTTCACGATCATAACTTGCCACCTGTTAAACAGAACACTCATTTGTTTAGCATGTTTTATTGGGTTTCCCTTTAAATATGTGTTGCTGGAGAGGACTTGTAGAGACAGGTATAGTCATCATGGCCTGTGGTAAATAAGATAAATGAATCCTTACAATATTTATTATGGTAGTCCTCTGAATGAGCTTAATCGTGCTAGTTGTCAAAACCCGTATTCCTCTTTGGACAGGTCAAACGGGCACAGGATGGAGGATTTTCATAATTATTAAAAACTTATTCAATTTAAAAAAAAATTTCCTACTAGATAAATTGACAGTAAAAACAAAGGGAAGTGCTGAGGTCCTTCGCTAGCTCTTACTCAGACAAAGCCCAACTGAAGTCAGTGGGAATTTTTCCGAGGCTCTGCATTGGCACATGGCACTTCCTGCGTGAACTGACTTGTGGAATTAGGGCCTGATAGGTTATTTTGTGCATAGCAGACAGGTGCACGCAGGATCGATTTTCAGCAAAGGCCAAAGCTCAGAAATTCATGGAGATTTGGTGGGAGAGGCATATGCCTGTAGAAAAGTATATGGTAAAAAAACAGATTAAAAGAAACATCCACTGAAAAAGGAACCAACAGTTTGTTTTTTTAAAAGGCAATAGATTCTGATCATACAGCAGATAGAAATGATCCCGTATAAGCCTGGTTCACGACTGGGATTCCTAGGTGCTACAGCAATACAAAGAATAAACAAACAAACATTGATAAATATTTTAAGGCTCATACTACATTTCAGAGGAAACAATGAGGACCTGTAATAGATACTCACTATGTTCATAAGGGTGAGGAGGTAGTTTTGAACATGTTCTTTGCCGTGGAATCGGACTACGGAATCATCCACTCCTAGAAGCACCTCAATGTTGTAGTCATTGTCTCCTGCATGCCTGCGTCGTCTCAGCGTTTCGTTTAGCTGCTGCTCTATGTTGCTGTACATGGAATCCAGACCATCCAGTCCGCTGAGAAGAGACGCTATAGAGAAACAATAAGCTTTTAAAATTTTTGCTTGATAAACACCCTCCTGTAAATGGGGTGTACACAAATGTCATTCCTCTGGTTCGAAGAAGTCCTGAGGAAGATGTTATTTCCAGCTCAGGAAGCAGTATTTGCGCTAACTTTCATCACGTTTCTGTGATAAAAACAGTGGTGTCACCACTGCGACTCAAGCAGCAGGAGGAGCTAGCTGCCCTATGCATGAGCCCATCTGATATCCTAGGTATGTACTCAGGGTGACAGCCTGTCCCACTACCTGTGCTGCCATGGCTACACTGCTATTTTTAGTGCAGCAGCTTGATCAAAGCTATGGGTGTCTACACATGCTGGAAATTACACCTCTAATTCCAGCGTATCCTAAGTCCCAGGGGAGATGGATCAGTGGGCAGCAAGTTGGTGAAGTGGTCAAAGGTACATGATAAATTCATCCATCACGTGGCTCTGCAATTCGGCACACGGATCTCACCTCCTCCCATCACCACGGTATCTGAGTGTGCGGTGTAAGTGAGAGGAGACTCGGGCCAATTTTTTCTTCTAAAACTCCGTAACCTGGAATCATTTTTCTGAAACATGAAAGCAACTCACAGCACACAGGATGGTGCGGGGGTGGTGGAATGGTTTTATTGGCACTAGTCTGGGGTGGTTTGCACAACTCACTTGGGGCTTCCTCTCATGTCAGTAATGTGGCCATGCTGAAAAAAAAAATCACTCCATCGTGTATTACACACACCCTTCCCCGCTAGCATGTGAGGCAGAACCTTAACCCTGCACTGGAGCAGCACTGAATATCCCGTCCTGGATTTCAGAACTGGCAAATTAGAGGACAGGGGAAAGGAGGAAGCATTTCTCTGACAGGCTTGTTGTTTTCTCTTTTTAACCAGCAGCTCTTTGAAACTGCCCCAAAGAACGGAGCATTGAAAGTGTGTCTGGAAGAGATGGGTTAGTGGGCAGAGGTTCAGGTGAAGCAGACAAAAATGCATGATAGAGTCTGCCATAAGGGCAGAATCACCGCAGGTGGTATTGTGTGCACGGGCACCTACACACGGGGACCGATTTTCAAAGTGCTTAGCACTCAGTAGCACCCACAGCACAGAGCTCTTTGGAAAATCTGATCCAGCAAGAGTAAAAAAAAGCAAGGAATATGAAGACAGTAAGAGTTCAAGTCCGCTACAAACACTGGCCACACAATACAGTATAAAATGATGGATGACTGGGACATTTCTGAAGTTAATAAACATTAACACTCCTACTCTTTGTAGAGATTGTATATTTGCCAAAGTTTAATGTTTTTAGCTCTATTGTTTAAGGCACATACTTGTATGTTAGTCTTCTCAAAAAGAACAAAAGCTTCTACTTGATTTCTGAAGGAGGCATTGGTCTGAGCCAACGTTTACAGAATCCTGCTGATTGAGGTTGTATAGAAGACATATTTTATAGTGCATCAGGCTTGCAGGTGCTTCAGCTAATGTCTGAAATCACCACAGTAAAAAGAAACAATTGATTTTAGAAAGTTAAGGGAAGAACTTGTCTTGGCTGATAACATAAAATATTAAGTTTTAGCCATATCCACCAAAATCAACCCCAGCAAATTCCTAAGGAAAAAACAGAACTACAGCAACTTATCTGATATCTCACAATGCAAGTCATGGGCCAAATCTTGCCATTCTTACTCAGGATTAGATTGTTCCTGGCTCTGTGGCTCTGGCACAGTGTTCCTCCTGCCTCCATCCCTGCACATATGCACTCCAGATAATCAGAGTGTCCCTATGCTCTGGAGACGGCAGGGAAGGACTGCTTCTTCTGAGAGTCGCCAGGGGTGCGACCACTCTAGAGTGGGTGGAGAGAAGGGAAGGGTCATGTCCCCTCAACTCCAGCCTGAATGAACAAGGGGAAGCAGGAGAGTGCAGGATTTGCTATCCCAAAAGATGGTACAGCTTTATGACCTATCTGTGTGCAAGGGACCGGAGAAGAGATTGTGCTTCCCTCCCCCATTAGGCAAACAAGCTGGCCTTTCACATCCTATGCAGGCAAGACTTCCAATGAAGTCAACGAGAGTTTTGCCTGAGTAAGGATAAGTATACTTCAAGTATCAGAGGGGTAGCCGTGTCAGTCTGGATCTGCAAGAGCAACAAAGAGTCCTGTAGCACCTTATATCTGTTAGTCTATAAGGTGCTACAGGACTCTTTGTCGCTCAAGTATACTGCAGTTCATCTTGAGAAGATTCAACTACGGGCTCATTAGCTGAAAATTTTCTCCCTCCTAAGCATCACAGTGGTTCAAATAACACATAAATAACTCTCCCCACACCAAACAGCAAGGTTTCCCCTGAGCTGTTTTCAGAAGCTATAAACCACCACTGTGGGTGAGAGACCAGACCTGCAAACAGCTTTACAATTCAACCTCAAGTCCTTTCATTCTCAAGAATGCAAACACTGTGATAGCACACAAGTGGGAAATTCATATACGAGCTCCAGTTCTAGAAATTGCTTCTGCTGGCAAAGCTGCCAGTGAAAAACGTCCAATGGAAATACACTCATAATGTCATCATATCATTACGCCGGCTGCATGAATGGAATAGTCTGAATAATCATTTCAGAAAGAAAGAACTTTCTGCTCTGTACAGCACCTTTGGTTTGGCTGCCGCTTCCCTCCTTAAATAGGTGGTTTTGAGGTTAGGAGAAGGAGGAGAATCCCTTTTTTGTGTGTATGTGAGCAAAAGGGCTGCTTCCCCCCCTACTTTCTGTACAGTGGATATACAGTATGTGCCATTATTCTCCGCGTGGAGAATTTTCTTAGTTATGCAACCTCCTACAAAGCAAGAACAAACATCTCCCAGTCTAGAGAGACATCATCTTTGACAAAAATTGCAAAAGTGACTAGTGATGTTGAGTTCCCAATTTGAGACACTTAAAGGGCCTGATTCTCACAAAATGCTGAGCCTTCCATCCTTTGAAACAAAATAGTGAACAGTGTCTATGTTTCTCTGTACTTATTTGGTTCTGTCTTGTGAATATGTTTTCAATTGTCCCATCTGCTTCATTCCTGTCTCTTGATCCTGTCTCAGCGGGAGTCAGTATTTCTCACAGATCCTAGTTACTGAACGACTGCTTAACACAGGAAAAAACCAGAAGGGAAAATAGTAGTCAATATGAAGGCTGAATTTGGCCATTCATCAGTCACTAATGATATAGTGAGCATTGTGCTCTCTACTACACCCTCAATCTCTGCGAAGCTTCATCCCCAGCAATGTCCTTAAATGCAGGCTCTGTAATTTGCCATATATTCTTTAAGAACCATTGATGAAACATAAATCATTTATAGATTTTCTCATTTGTTTCCCATGACCCGGAGTTTAATAACTCAGCAGATAAGAAATGAAAGCAAACTCAGACCTCCATGTATTAAGGAAAACCCCGTGTTTACTACCTTTGCGCACTACACTCATTGTCAACCTTACAAAAGACTGTTACGGCAAGTGTCACGGGAGTGTGATGTGTGAGCAGAGTGTCAGAGAGAGGGAGCATGTGACTGGGTATTCCATTCAGTAATTCTGTTTCTTCATGTCACAGGCCTTGATTCAGCAAAGCACTTAGTCATGTGCTTAACGTGTTCGGAAAACCACTGAAGTCAATGCTTCAAGCTACTCACATGCTTAAAGTATCAGAGGAGTAGCCGTGTTAGTCTGGATCTGTAGAAGCGACAAAGAGTCTTGTGGCACCTTACAGATTAACAGAGGTATTGGAGCATAAGCTTTCGTGGGTGAATACCCACTTCGTCGGATGCATGCAGTGGAAATACCTGCCTCTGGATAGTTCCACTGCATGCATCCGACGAAGTGGGGATTCACCCACGAAAGCTTATGCTCCAATACGTCTGTTAGTCTATAGTGTGCCACAGGACTCTGTCGCTTTCACATGCTTAAAGTTAGACATATGCTTAAATACTTTGCAGGGCTGGGGCCATATTTACTATCATTCACTTCTGGCCCGTTTGTACATGGCAAGGAGTTCTTTCCAGGTCCATTGACTGCAACGGGACTTGAGGGTACTCTGCACCTTGAGGGACCAGGCCCGCTGTGGTCAGTACAGGAGCGGTTCTTTTGAACAAAGTGTAACCGATGGCATTCCATTCAGTAGATCACTCCGACAGTTTCACTACAATCACTAGGAAATATCCAGGCTGCATTTTGAGCATTCGACACAGAAAGACACAGACAAGGGTTTGTGTCTGACTATTCCACTGAAAAAAATGGCCAAGTTGTTTACATTTCGGATTATAGATCATATTGGAAATAATGACAACGCTTTGTGACAGCTATGCTGATTTTGAAGCTAAAACGAAAAAATGTCTTCCACTTCACTTCTCCCTTGATAAGGTTGGGATTTCCAAAAGACCAGCACTTTGGAAAATCTGGCCATAAAGTGTCACAAGAGCCTGCTGGACACTGAGCACTTGGGAAATCTGGCGCAGAATATTCCCTGCAAGACTTGAATAGGTACAACCAATAGAGTATGTAAACATAATGAATGTAATTCATGCAAATGTGGACATTTTTCACTTTCACAGATTACTAGTATTATTGACTATGTAGCCATTGTCAATAGCACTACTGATATTCACACAATGAAAAAGGGACAAATTCAGTTTAGTATTTACTGCCCACAAACATTATTAATACACGTTAAGGTTGATGGGCAGTGCCTCTGCAGAAGTTAGAAGGCAGCAGAAAGAGCAGCTATTAGCATGCTCCTCTCTTCTATGGGCTGAGGTCCAAGAGGAAATGCATAATAGTTAGAGATGGTTGGACCAGGACCAATTCCCCTCCACACCTCCTTCTTTGGAGTTTGGGGAGGAGGAGATTTAAACTTAGTGGAAAGAGTAAGTGCTTCAGTCTAAGAGATATTTGAAGATTCTGGATGTACTCACCATGAATGGTTGAATGGAAGCTCCTAGATCTCTGGGATTTGATTGTTGCAGTCTCTCTCATTCAAAAAGTATTATCCCTTAGATTTGCACTGAAGTTTTGGATTTTGCCTGTGGCCTCTGTATCACAATCATTCACCCAACACACCCAACTCCTGGGACAGGTACCTCAGCTAACAATAAAATGTACTGAACTGGTTAGACCAGCAGGGATCAAGAAAGCGATCGAAACCTTCACCATCTAACTTCAAACTAATGGTTTTCTCACATTTTACTTCTGATCTCATCAACAGCAGATTTCTCTCAAAAAATGAACAAACTTTTGCTAATCGATAATAGCCCAAAAGCTCTTGGGGCAAATCATACCACATGCACTGAACACTAGGCAACCACAATAAAAACACTGAGCTAAATTCTCATTTACACCAAAACTTCTTTATACAGCTGTGGCAGAGCTAAGGAGCCTTAAAATGAGCATAAATGCCAAACCAGCATAAAGGGACAGGGCTGTAAAGGAGAATCAGGCACAGATTTTTTTTAAGTATCCTATTACCTCAAAATAGGAGTTGTTTTACACCAGCTTTAAAGTAACCCTGAACTTCACTATAAAACCTGGCAGACACGGCCCCCCCTCCCCCACCAACTTTGTAATGCATCCTTTTAAACAGTGCAGGCAGATGGCACCAACCACCATAATAAAGTACAGATGAGGCACATTAACGGGGTAAAAGCTGGAGTTCCGTGTCACTGTATGATACAGACAGAAGAGAAAATGTACTATAAAGCAGTTTTCCCAGTCCTACTTCATTTTTATGTTAGAGCAGATTCATGGTTATAAACTGAAAAACCAAAACAATACATACATAATTTCTGTTCTCATTTGTACCTGCACAACCCCAGTAAAGTCATGGGGTCAAATTAGTATAGATGTGTTCCTCTGCCAAATATCTAGCTTAATCAATTGCTAGTGTCATAAAACGCACACCACAGAGCATCCAGGCTGTACAATGCAGCCAAGCGAACGTTTGTAATGCTTTAGGAAAGGCAGACATTGTGACTTCAGCTGTGCACGAATGCAGGGCTTCACATTTCACAGACTTTGTAAAAGAGCAGAATGTCACAGACAAGCCCGGCAGCCCCTGTAAGGGCTATGGAAGGCCCTCAATGCAGTGGAACCGGTTGCACTCCCCTGCGCAGACAGGAGGAAGGCTGCATGGAACATGCCTGTATCTAAGCACAGAGGAGCTTTTGGTGGTGAGACAAGGGAGCTGGTTGTGCATCTGAGGCTAAGTCCTCCCAGTGGAGAGTCCTACTGGCACCCAGAGGCTGTGGGAGTCTCTGTGGAACAGCCCAGCTATGGCTCTGCCACCTGGTAATGGTGGTGACAATCGGCAAATTCAGTTTCCCTCCAGAACTCCAGCTGACCGCTCCAGAGCACAGTCCACACGCTTCGGACTCAGGCTGGAGGAAGGACTTGCCCCTTTCAGCACAAGAGTCACAGCAGCTTAGTCTAGGGGAACCATTCTAAATCAATCATCTAGACGTGACGGGTCTAAGTGGGGAAAACGAGGGAGCCCACAGAGCAGCTGAATGAATATTACGTGCGTTTCTAAGGCAATGAAGTGATGTGGTTGCCGTCGGAGGGTATTTTTCTCACCTACCTGTAGAGGAGACTAGTATGTTTGTAGGCGGGTTTGCGGTAGACAGACTAATCCCACATAACCTCATTCTGGAATTAGCTAGTTCATTGTCTCTTGTTTTTTTGGATTCATCTGTCCATCGGGTGTAGCTGGGCTTTGTGAAACGACTGTTATCCATAAACAAACTGGGCAGACTCAAAGGGCTCCCTGCACATTAGGGTGACCAGACAGCAAGTGTGAAAAATCGGGACAGGGGGTGGGGGGGTAATAGGAGTCTATATAAGAAAAGGCTACAAATATCGGGACTGTCCCTATAAAATCGGGACATCTGGTCACCCTACTGCACATAGACCAGCTTTAAAAATTCCAGCTCCCAGACTCATTTACATAACGATTGCCCCTGTCGGGGAAAGCTAGTCCCTGCTCTTTCATCTCTTTCCACCCCATGAAAGGGTCAGAACGAGCATTTTGATAAAGAGGTAATATACATCGCGATGTATGTGTACAAATCCATCTATCCGTAGTACAGAGTAAAGTAAATGAGATTCTGTCTCCTCTGCAGTGTGCAACAATTTGATGGTGGTGGGGAATAAGAGAACTGTCAGAAGCAATAGAGCCAGAAATCCCCTCCCCCTCCAATTCAGTTGAGGTTTCTCTGCTGGAAAAAGGTAGTAGGGACTCTGCGGGTTTAGGGAGTGAGAGCTGGAGGACAACCACTCTGCCATATATAACATCATCCCCTGCCAAACCTGTGGTTGTTGACAGCATTCTGAACCACACCTAGGAACCTGGAACCATGCTGCTGCAAAGTGGAGGGCAGGCAGCTTTCCCTTGGATGTCCAGACTTCTGCAGCATTTCTCTCTGTGTGTGTCTCCTTCACAAGCCAATAAACTCTGCCTCCTCTTCACATGATTTGTTGGAAATGCTGCCAGTTCCAACCCACCACCCATCAAGATTTGCGGCATACATTCATCCTTCCTGTGGATTTTCCGCAGGAAGGCATGTTTGCCACTTAAACTGCATCTATTCTATTTCCTCTAGAATGTGAATTAAAAAGTTGACAAATTCTACCTCCTTTTCTATGATTATAGGAAAAACACGAATCTGATCGAACACTGTGCAACATCAGTGCAACTCCACTGATCAGTCAAGTTCTATGTGCTTAAAAAACCCCAAACCTTCCTTGGGTCATTAATCTCAGACTCGCAAAAAAAGGAAATTTTTAAAAATCTAAATTTACGTTTTACAACGTATGGGCCCAAATCTGCAATTCTTCCACCAATTGTTGTTGGCGTCCGTTAGTCTCGAGAAATGATGGATATGCGCCCATGGGGAATGTTTAGTTGATGGTTGTGCAGCGTCTGTTGTGGCTGTAGAGCCCCACACAAGAGTGGCAGTCTCGATTGCATTTGCTGCATTTGAAGGCGGTGTCAGCTGTGGGTTGGAGCCACTGCTTCCTTTTCCGTTGAACCCACTTTTCCTCGGCAAGCTGCCGCAGCTGGTCTTCACCAGTTTTCAATCCAGTAGTCAGAGCGTGTCTCCATCTGCATCTGTCCTGGGCGAGCTCTTCCCAGCTGTTGATGTTGATTTGAACAGTCTTCAGGTCCCTCTTACAGACATCCTTGAAGCAAAGGTGGGGCCGTCCTGTAGCTCTGTTTCCGGAGGCAAGTTCGGCATACAACAGGTCTTTGGGGATCCGTCCATCTTCTATGCGACTTAGATGGCCAAGCCATCTGAGGCGGCGTTGACGGAGGAGAGTGAACATGCTGGAGATCTTGGCATGTTCCAGCACCTCATTGTTCGTTATTCGATCACTCCAAGTGATCCCGAGTATGCGACGGAGGCAGCGCATGTGGAAGGCATTCAGTCTCTTTTCTTGTGAAGCATAGGGGGTCCAAGTTTCGCTGGCGTAGAGAAGTGTGTTTAGCACACATGCGCGGTACACAGCGACCTTTGTGTTGATGGTCAGCATGTTGCTGTTCCACACTCTCTGTGACAAACTGGCCAAAATTGTGAAGGCCTTGCCGATTCTATTGGTGGAATGGTGCTATTCCACCAATAGCACCATTGATTTCAATGGCATTACTTACATGAGTATGGAATACTTAAAGCGTTGTAAAATGTAAATTTATGTTGTTTCTTTGCTTTGCACATTTAACTCTGTAAAATTAAACTGATCGGTGTTGCTTTCTTTTTTGCAGCCAGTTTCAGTTTCTGGTTCTCCAAACATTGCCATATTGCTTTACATTTACATCATATTTTATATACATATAAAGACATGCTCCTTGTCCAAAGACATTACAGTTGCCACAGTTCCTATCATGCCTGCTTCTTAACGTGCAATAAGAGCTCTGTCTCTCTGCTCCACTCGGTTGTATATTTTGAGCTGATTCTCTCCTCCACAACTTTGCGCAGCTCAGAGGGTGCAAAGTGGTGGAATCCGGCATTTAACTAGCCAGCTAAGAATTTATCTGCCATTGAGGAGCTCTCAGATAGGGTAAAGCAGCATAACCAACTCCAGTGCAACTATCCTCCACCCTTATCCTGGCATAAGGGCATCTGGAGGCAGGAGCATGTGTGTCAGGGTGGGGCAGAGCACACCCGCGCTTCCATCTATTTTGAACTGACATAAGGTCTCTTAGGGCTGGTCCACACTACCCCCCGGTTCAACCTAAGATACGTAGCTGAAGTCGAAGTATCTTAGTTCGAACTACAAGGTACTTACCGTGGGTCCACACACGGCAGGCAGGCTCCCCCGTCGACTCCGTGTACTCCTCTCACGGAGCAGGAGTACCGGTGTCGACGGCGAGCACTTCCGGGATCGATTTATCGCGTCTAGACAAGACGCGATAAATTGATCCCAGAAGATCGATTGCTTCCCGCCGAACCCGGAGGTAAGTATAGACGTACCCTTAGAGTTCATAGCTAGCTGGCATAGGTTAGAGCAGCCCCATGGATGTTTGAACTTAGCAGGGAGTGGAGCAGCTTTAGAGTCAGTCGTATTAGGCTCCCCTGACTCTTCCCCCCACCCCGCTTTTTCTGTGACAACTGGATGTTGGCACAGAAGAGAATTCTTCTGACTAGGGTCTGATTTGTATTTTAAAAATGTAAGCAGTCGGCTAGCAAATGATGTGGTATAACTGCAGAAATGCTAAGTATTAATGTACTCATTCATATGTGTTTGCACAGGACTTTGCAGATGGAAGAGTCCACGTCCTGAGTGCATTACAGACACACGAGCAGGAGCGCTGTATCAGTACTAAAAATGCTTAAGTTCAATACAATGGCTACTAGGGAATGTGTCCTCCAGTGATTTCTATGCACCCATATCTTGGCAGTTTCCTCTGCAGTTACTTCTCTGATCCTAGCTTATGACAGAGGTGGGGGTTCAGTGGGCCAAAGGATGAGAGGGGGAAATGGTCCAAAAGGAATTAACCTGCTGTGGTAGAAAAAGGACAGAATGTTAGTTTGATTAAGGCTCAATTCCCAAAAGCTGATCACCCGAAGTAAAGAAACCTGTCCCCCTCTTCTTCCTACTCACCCCCCTGCACTTGCAGAGTTAGAGTCTAACAACAGTTTTAGCATCCAATTCTGGAAATTCTACTAGTAGTAGAAGTCACTTAGACCCAAGTAGTACATCTAGTGCCTAATATTCATGGCAGTTCCCTACTGGGGCAGCACATCATGCTCTTCCCCTTAAGAACTAGCGGAAGAGTTGCCAAGATTCTGGGCTTTTCGGGAAAACACAAAAACCTTTAATTTCTGCAAAATTCCCTCAAATTGCATTTTAAGTAAAGGCCCCAAGTACGAACATGAATAATCTCACTTCACAGCCATGGAGGGCAAGTGAGTATGAACTTAGGCATGAGGACGGAGGAAGGTGAGGTCAGTTTTCTGGTTGCAGGAGAGAGCGAGGCTGGAGTTCTGCTGTATGGAAAGTCGGATGACTATGTGCCTGCCAGAAGGAAGGCGTGGTTGGAGCACGACTGGGTGCGGACAGGTATGTATGATGGAACCTATCCTGATCAGGGAATGTGATGACTGAGCCGAGTGCTGGCCTGGACTCCAGCACTGAACAGCAATTATGAAAACACCTTTTGTGTTGCATATTTGGCATCTTTCCTGCCCAAAGCTGATTGCAGAACACATTCTGCAGCCACAAATTTCAGACTTTCCGGTAGTGGGCTGAACTCGTAGGTCAGTTGTAAACCCAGGTTTTTTTCCGGGCACCAGATTATTCTCTTACATTTGTGAATGAATTATAAAGTATCCATCCGTAACATTAAAAAAACCTGATTAATCCTTTCTCTGAAAACACAACTACCTTTTTTGTCATCAGAATTTAAGGATGCTCCACATCCATTCTTTCATAGGAGCAAGGATAATGGGAATCTCAGTTTGGAGCAGAGGTAAATCATTTATTAACCAGCATTTTAATATATAAAACGTTACAGTGGATGGCATTATTCTGTACAAACTGAGAAATTCCATAACAACAGTTCAAAGAAAAGATCCAGGCCAATTCATGATGTCACTTCTAAAGTTGCACTAAGTAACTGTTGTATTTTTCTACTTGTTACCATTACACGATTCTGAGTTTCCATGATCCCTTTCTGCCCGTTCTGGTTCCGTGATACTTCAGATTTTTTCAGTTTTCAATAACTATGCTATTGGGGTGGCGGGGGTGGGGAGGCATGAAGGATGCATGGCATTTCCATTAAAGTTACCCTCTGCTTTCTTTGCGGTCTTAATGTTAGAATGTTTAATGCTGGCTTAGGACCTATCCAAGGACATTCTTTTTTTGTCAGCAGTCGGAGTGTCTGAGTCTATTCTTTGGGAAAGGCGAAAGAGAGAACTTATTGAAGGCAGAAAATTAAGTTGCAAGCTGGTCCTGCAATTAAACGCTAGGAGGAAGGTTGGGGGTGGGAGCGGAGGGATGACTCACTTAGGAAAGGTAGATGTCAGTGCCAGTGGTTATGATATTACATCCTGTAGATAATATGTTAACAATCCTTGCAGACACACCAGACACCAGCATGCCTTGGGCATTCGGCAAAGTACAAGGTCAATGGCCAAGTGCATTCATCAAGTTGAACAAGTTGAAGGTACCTAGAGTAACGGCACATTGTTTTTATGAAATATTTTTCTGTGGCATACACTAGATACCTACACAACAGGAGCCATCATGGAAAAAGAACACTTTAAAAATACAGTACAGAACAATTCTGCAAAGCAAGACATTGGACTGGAGTACCTAAACGAGTCTTTTAATCTCCGATTTCTATGATCATCAGTAAATTGGGTTCCTTCCTTTATATAATGTCCATTTTCAAATGAGACCTGATTTTCAAAAGGTGCTCAGGACCCACTATTTCCAGTTGATTCCAATGGAAACTGCACCAATGGGAGATGCTCATAACCTTTGAATATCAGGCCAAAATGGATATGATAAAAGGTTGGAATATGATTTACGTATGATTATAGAAATCAGATCGAAAAGTCCCTCTAGATCAGCTAGTCTATGGAGTCAGATTAGTTAGCACAGACCTAGTATCAGTTATCAATCACACATTCTATCTACTCCATATTGCACCTATTCCTCGTACTTCTATAGAACTTATCACCACAGAATCTCTGCATTGATTAGAGAAAAAACAGAAACATACGCAAGTGAGGTGATTTTAAGCATTACAAAAAAAGCTCAGGGAAAAGTGAGATACTTACCTACTCCACATTTTATCTATGCTACACATAGGGTCAGCTTTTCAAAAGTGCTCAGCACCCACAATTTAACCCAGATTCTCTCAGTTGGTTACCACAACACAATTTGGCAAGATTTTAGAAGAGCAGAGAGAACAGTGGGAGCTGTTGGGTGCTGAGCACCTTTGAAAATGTGGTCCATGACAAATGTAAGAATTGTAGTGGGTTGTGTAGATAGAACAAAGGTCAACATATTCACTGAAATAAATCTGTTAACACTCCCTTTTAATAAACTTCCTATTGACTTCAGTGAGAGCAAAGTTTTGATGTTGGTGTCCAACTAGCAGCAATCAGAATTCGCAAAAAAAAAGCCACACCCAGTTTGCTATATGGAGGTATGTTCTGGTTTTTTATTAGTGAATTGCAATGGAACCTGTGCTCCTAAATCTCTTAGGTGCTTTCAAAAATCTTCTCTAGGAGTTAAGCTCTCTCTTGTTGTGCCTCCCTGGAGATTTGCATGACACTGCGCATTACCGCAGAAGTACCATAATGAATTTCTAACAGCATCTCCACTGATGGCTGCTTAATCAGAATGTGTTACTTTACTGATAACTGGTAAAGTGTTGATAATGCCATGTTATCTCCCATAGTTCTTAAATTGCTTTCCCCATCCTACAGTTGTTTCCTCTTGGAAACTTGAAACTGAAAGCCAATTCCTTGTTGAATTTTTATTTTCCTTAATGGCATGTGATTACATGTTTGTTGCTGTGCTTCATGACTCAGCTGCTGCCAACAGAGTGCGGGGGTTGGGTTTTGTTGTCTGTTTTATAAACAAAGAAAAAGCTCTTGTTTTGAAGCTCTGATCACCAAAGGAAGGGATATAAAAAAAAACGAGGTGTGGACACATCATGAGATCTTACTACACCCTCCAAAAGCATGAAGGTGCAGGTCCAGAACCAAAGGGGCATCTACAGGGAGCTCCACATGATATGTCACCACACACAAATCCTATCTATAAAACAGAGATTGCTCAATACTTAAAGAATATGGAGATTTTTTTAATTCATAGAAATATATTGCAGTTATGTAAAGGGTGGCTGATAGAGTGCAGCTTCCTCTCTGTCTCCTCCCCAAAGAGGGCCACAGACAGGTTCCAAGAGGACCACTGTAGGCATGGGAAAAAACCAAGCTGTCAAGAAGGCATGGGGCACGACTGCACTGTCTGTGCTTTTTATAAAGCCTGGTCCAAAGCCCCGTGAAGCCAATGGAAAGACGGCTACTGACTTCAATGGACTTTGGATCATGCCAGAGGAAGTGGGATTGTCAAAAGTGCCTCAACAGCTTTTAGTGGGAGCTGGGCACCCAACTCACTCACCCCAAATAAATACTTATTTCTTTCCATTATGCAAAATGTTAAAAATTGCTAGAAGTTCTAACATCCTGCCAGCGCAGGAGACAGCATGGAGGAGGTTTCAGAGTTTCCTACTTTCCAGTTTTTTGCTGTCTCTACCATAGTCATTCTCAGCACCCCATAAATTGTGGGGGATTGTGGTTATTTTAAAAAGGCTTTAAAAAAAAAGAGCATTTTCCCCCCACCGGAGACCAACTTTTGTCCGAGTGGCAGATACAATATTTCAGAGGCACAGAGAGGCCAAACACAAGCTAACACAAACTGAAAATACTGTGGGGCCCACATCTAAAAACAAAAACACTCAACTGTTGTTGACGACTTTTCCCAACCAAGTTTTTGCATTCATAAGAACTCAAGTTTGGTGCACAAATTGCATTTTTGCCCATAAACAACACTATTAAGACAAATCAATTGCTGGTTTTGCATAGGCACATGCAGATTGTGTACAAAAACCTGTTACTTCACAGGCACAACCTCCTTGAGGAAAACAGTGTACAAAACTATTACTTGCTATCAAAAGGCCAGGTGGAAGACCCTTAGAAAATTTAGCCCTGGATGTTCAGCCTTGTAATACCTCCTGTCCTTTTCATTCCTTTCCATTTAAATTACATTAATCACAACATTAAAATCAAACAACAGGAAACGTCATGCAGTCTTTGCTCAGATGACTATATGTGGATAACCGTTTTAACTGAGGCACTCTAATTTGTCCTACAACATAGGCTAAAGCTTTTATAAGCTAATTGGAATGCTCCCTTTTCTCCGTGTTTTATTAAAAGAATGACAGAGATAAATGGTGTGCCTATCAACACTGATAGAATCTCTTGTGGTGGAATAGTTTTATATAAATATATATATAAGAAATATTAAAGCTATTTGCCTGTGTTCTTTGAACACACAGTGCAGTATGAGGCAGAGAGCAATTTAAGGTTCAATGATATTTTGTAAACCTCAAAATATATTCACATCTATTTCATAAAAAATGTGAACTTATTTCTATGCCAAAAGTTAACCGAGCCAAAAGGTAATGTAAGTGTGTTTACAGAAAGGAACCTTCACTCAAGAGCAGCCAAAAAAATAAATAAACAAACAAACAAAGCAACTTGTCACATAGCACAAACATGGAAATCGTTCAAAAATATTTAAAACCTACATAAACAGGTATCACTTTACCGTCTAAATAACACAGTGTTTAAGATATTAACTGAAACCATTCTGCAGTTAAAATCATTTAAAAAAAATAAAAACTTGAAATCAATGAAGTTCCTAAAACAAGATACCAGAACTGTGCACAAAACAAGAAAAATCAAAGAAAAGTTTCCACACAGTAGACATTCATTTTGACACATATTGTAAAATAGCATAACACAATGCCTTTCATGTATTAGGAAGTCTGACTGAAGACACTTAGGGTGAACTAAGGAGGAGGTAGCAACTGTGGCTCTGAAATGCTTATTGATGTTGATTCGCAACATGAGAGGCTATTATTTTAATGCAACTTTGTGGTTGTTTTCCCTTTAAACAAACAAACAAAACAAACCCAGCACATGCCTTCCTGTGTGGGACTGGATAAATCACTCTCTCTCTGTGCCTCACTTCCTCATCTCTAAAACTGGGATAATAATCCTTCCTTTCTCCTACTCTTTGCCTACCTTGTCTATTGGGACAAAGCTCTTCAGGGAAAGGTCTTGTAGCTTACTGTGCCTGTATGGCACCTAGAACAATGGAGCTCAAACTCAGACTCTAGAGATAACAGTTCAATTCTGATTCCAGAGGTAATGACATTAAACAATATTCACCACACATGCTGAAGGAGGAGTCAACAGGAGCACGGAAGGAGCTGTCATTAATGATGTCTATTGTTATAAGACTTGATGGATGGGATGTGGAGTCACTTGCGTCTTGTTACAACATGAGGCAAGGAAAAATTAGCAGGTCTACTAATTTTGGCGTGCACAGAGCACACAGCTCCATACTCATTACCCATTGCACCATCTGTAGGAGTGGAATGGGCTTACTGAGATGGTGGTGAAGAGAGAACAGCAGACCTAAGTGGTAAGGTTTGAGCCCACATTTGTTAGTCTAATCTTTCCAAATTTAGAGACTACAAAGAGGGAACAGAGAGTCTACAGTACAGTTTAGTTTTCTTTATCATTTACATAAAGGAATGATTACACATTAGACCAAAGGTGATGGGTCTGATACAGGAGCGGTTATAAGATCTGGGACAACACAAAAGGTAATTAGACAGTGGGGAAAACGTGTTGGGCGAATTCTAGAATAAAGAAGGAACCAAACAGTGGAAGTGAGGCAGCCCCTCCCAATATACAGCAGGAGTACCTGAGTTTGCTAGGTAAGTCTGATTGCATCTAGTCTAAGAAATAAAAATGAAGTCTGACAGGCCTGGACACACAACTCCACTTTGGCAGTACAATAAGCCTGGATTGGGAATTCAGAGGAAACAGGAATTTTCTTGAAGGTAACTCCAGACAAATTTAGGATCATGCTATGTATCTAGGGTTGCCAACTTTCCAATTGCACAAAACTGAACACCATTGCCCCGCCCCTGCCCCAAGTCCCTGCCCCGCCCTCCACTCACTCCAGCCCCCCCTCCCGCCATCATTCGCTCTCCCCCACCCTCACTCACTTTCACTGGGTTGGGGCAGGGGTGATGGCTCCATTTGGGGGTGGGGCTAGGGATGAGGGGTTTGGGGTGCAGGAGTGGGCTCAGGGCTGGGGGTTGAGGTGTGGGAGGGGACTCAGGCCTGGGGCAGCGGGCTGAGTGCGGGCCTGGGGTAGGGAGTTGGGTGAGGGAGAAGGCTCCATCCTGGGGCAGGAGGTTGGGGTGCGGGGTCTGGGAGGGAGTTAGGATGTGGGAGGGGCCTCCAACCTGGGGCAGGGGGTTCAGGGTGTGGGCTCCAGCTGGGTGGTGCTTACCTCAGGTGGCTCCCGGTTGGTGGCACAGCGGGACTAAGGAAGGCTCCCTGCCTGCCCAGGCTCCACACTGCTCCCGGAAGCGGCTGGCATGTCCAGGCCCTAGGCAGAGGGGAGGCCAGGCATCTCTGTGCGGTGCGCAATTCCGGCACCACCGCAGCTGTGGGTGGGGGCAGCACATGGAGCTTCCCTGATCGCCTCTGCGCCTAGGGGCCAGACATGCTGGCTGCTTCCAGGGAGCTGCGCAGAGCCAGGGCAGGCAGGGAGCCTGCCTTAGCTCCTTTGTGCCGCTGACTGGACTTTTAACAGCCTGGTCAGCGGTGCTGACTGGAACCGCCAGGGTCCCTTTTCCACCTGGAGTTCTGGTCGAAAACCAGATGCCTGGCCACCCTCTGTGTATCTTTCATCTTATCTGGAGGATTAGTTAATTACTTCTTAGAACCTTATCTCTGTTGTTAGCCCTGCTCCTGTAGACCTGCTGAAATTGTCAGAGCTCAGAATTCACTTGTAGATTAAAAGATTGAAAATTGAAGTGCTGTTTGTAGAAATAAAAGGCGAGAGTGCTAATCCAATGGGCGATCTAAACACAAATATTATGTTACTTTACAACAGTGAGGGTTTACTCTGAAAAGTGACAAGATTTGCTCCCTGTGTATGTTCAGAATCATCATTGCAGACTCTAGCGACTAGTAAGAGTTTACTATTTTATACCCCCAAACAGCTCTGGAGAGCCAATACAATTCAGAAAAAAACAAGGAGGATACTATTTTTCTGTACCATCAGCAGAATTGTTTGCTCAATTGCATCATCTAGCCAGTTGGTTACAACCGTGCAAACCCAATGAATACAATATTGCTCCAGGTATAAGTGAAGGCATAATTTGACGTACAGAACCTTTCTTATAAGTGATGATGGGTGAAAAGGAAAGACCACAGCTTGACTTTCAGGTCTTGTGTTGCAGGCCTGGTAGTTAGAAAAAAAATTAACTTGTGAGCTTAATATATTTCATAATGAAATCAATGAGAAACAACTAACACAGAACCCCTCAAAGCCACTTTCACAGAGTAGCTTTTTAGAACAGTACTGCCCTTTCAATTCATCAGAAGCAATTTTGGTAATTTAAGATGGATCTCTCTGGAATCAAGTGTAATTTTCATCAAAAAATGTCAGGAATTACTCAAGAAACTGATGTGCTTAAGTTTGCAAATTTAATGAGACCTGTTCTAGGGCCAGGTACCCACCTGGGCCAAATTATCCAAAGTGGACAGCTGAAGTTGTGCCCCATAACCTATATCAGGGGTCGGCAGCCTTTCAGAAGTGGTGTGCCGAGTCTTCATTTATTTACTCTAATTTAAGGTTTCGCGTGCCAGTGATACATTTTAACCTTTTTAGAAGGTCTCTTTCTATAAGTCTTTAATATATAACTAAACTATTGTTGTATGTAAAGTAAATAAAGGTTTTTAAAATGTTTAAGAAGCTTCATTTAAAATTAAATTAAAATGGAAAGCCCCCCAGACCGGTGGCCAGGACCCAGGAAGTGCCACTGTAAATCAGCTCGCGTGCCGCCTTTGGCACCCGTGCCATAGGTTGCCTACCCCTGACCTATATTTATGCATCTAAACAGCTAATCTGTATTTTCCCACACAGCTCACATTAGTGAGTTCAGCACCTCTGAAAAATCAATGCAGTCATTATGGTGCTTAAATATAGACTTAGGGGCTTATCTTTAACCAGCCATGATTGATCAGTTCAGGCCTGGTGTTTGTGGTTACATTTTGAATGTTCCTTTTCCTTCCAATATGCAGGCTGGCAATACAGGAAGCCAAAGAAAAACTTCACCCACACCCAGAAGTCTGGATATTCTAGATCGGACATGTGAGAGCACTTGTACTTTATGTGCAAAGATGCTTGTTAGTTCCTCTTATGGTGCTGCTACAGTCAGACAATTCATGATAAAAACAATTTTAGATTTATCTATAATGTAGCAATGTCCATGTCCTATAGTGATCCCCTAGATAGTGTGTGAAAGATTGCTGGAAGTGTGAATTCCCTGGGGAACAGCAGTAGATGAATCAATGCTAAAATTGGAAGCTTCCTATAAGATTAATGGGTGGGGAGTATTATGAGGCACAATACTACTGTAAATACGTGGATATAAAAGTCACTAAGTAAATCTGCAGCCTTTACCTTCCAAACGCAGCGTGGGTCTGGTTAATGTAGACCTAGCAGGAGGAGTATGTGTGGGACATGCCAGTGTTAAAGACAGGGGTTGTTTTTAGAAAAGAATGAAGCACTGAGTATGTGCCAGATCCACGACAAAGAATGCCGATGAGATCATTTCTCAAAGGCCTGCTTCCATACTCCTGACATGATATAAACTGGTTTGTTATTTATGCCTGCTGGAAACTCCTTTGATACATTTGATAGCTCTAAGTAAAAACAGCTGGCACCACTGCCAACCTGAAATCCGAAATACAACAAAGATTTGTATAAGGTGCTTGTCAAGTTCTCTCTCTCTCTCTCTCTCTCACACACACAGCTCCAGGCGCATTCAGAATTAAAATACCCGTAGTCTCAGATACCTGAGGTTTAGTTAATGGCAGTGAGAAGCATGACAGATGAGCAGTGGGGTTTAATAATCTTGTTTGCTAGTATGTCATCATCCTTTATTCAAAAGGTACAGACCTCTCCTCTGCTACTGAGCTAGGAGTGCAGAAAAAAGAGGAAATAATAGACAGCAAAAGTGAAACCGTCCATTTCCTGACTGACAGAAACGTGTGCATGATACACATGAAGTACCGGTGTAATGAAGTTCAAAGCTCCTACTTGAGACAGCGTCTGCGGATAATGAATGAATCTCCCTCTCCACAGCAAGATCCTTGCAGCCCCCCATAAAAACACAGTTCTGTAATCAGACGCATGCAGGAATCATTCCACAAAGAACAGCTCTCTCTTCTTGCTTTCAGATACCAAGCTCCCCTACCAAAAGGCAGCTTTGCCCATAGAGACATCCATCACAACTCTGCTCTTTGGCTTATTGGCAAGCTCCTCTTGGTCTCATCCACTGGAAGAGAGACTTTCCCCCAAGTCAGGAGGTTGAGCCTCCTTTTGAACTGCAGGAATTAAGATGTAAGCGAAAGATGTATTCATTGCAAAGATGAACATAATTTGTTATTGTTTCCTATTTACAATATAGAAGCCATAAATAAGATAAGGAATATTGTTGCTTTTCATTTATTTTACAAGATGACTCTTTTCTGGAATAGGTAAAAGGACACCGGGATAGAAAGCAGCACACAGCATCACATTGTGACTAACAACAGCATTGACTTTGCTGTGACAGAACAGAGCTCACAAGAACTAGACTATTTCACTTGGGTAGCTAGATATTACTTAGAAGAAGCTTGGAGATGACATGTTCCACTTGCAGTGGTAACATTAACACAGTGGACGCAGAAGGTAAGCAAGAGGGGACTGAATACAAGATCCTGTCTTTGATCAGTGCCATCAATTCCTGTTCTAAGCTTTGTACAGTAAATTGGCATAATTGTTAATCTGTTGATTAGATTTTTTTTTAATGACCCCGAACAATAAGTGTAATGGCTTTATCAGCTTAATGCAATGAACTGGATTGATTGCCTGTAGTAACTAGTAAATTGGAGCACTCGTAATTTATGCAGCAGAGGACCACATTAACAGCTGGCTAGGTCCAGAGTGCTACACTTTATGTGCACAAAGTGAAAGAGATTACTTACATTTTCTTTGTAGTTTTTCAAGTGATGGAACTATACAATATTCACCACATTGTGTTGTGGAATCTCAGAGGAATTCACACAAATCCGAGCATCGTATTTGTTACTCGCAGACATCAAGCAGAGAATTTTCCAAGGTATTGACCGCAATGTCTTTGTTCTACAAATCTATAGAGTATTCTACATGTCCTACTATTCTCTCCGCAGGTTAGACGCTAATATAGCAAATGTCAGAGTGGCAGTTAGGAATATTGACTGTAGAAGTGTCATAAAAATAAAGAGAAGGGGGAGAGGGTCTGATGCAGTGCTATAAAATCCTCTTACCAGTAAAGGGTTAAGAAATGCAGGTAGCCAGACAGACACCTGACCTGGCTGGCATCTGACCAATAAGGGGACAAGATACTTTCAAATCTTGGGAGGGGGGAAAGCTTTGTGTGTGGATCTTTGTCAGAGCCAGAGTGATCTTGGAGCCAGAAGGAACCTACAGAAAATCAAACCTCCCTTTTCTAAAGTAAGTCTAGCCAGCATAGCGAGTAGATTTCTGTTTATTTTGCTTGGTGTGTGTTCCCTGTGTTAGAGGGAGGGGTTATTCCTGTTTTTCTGTAACTTTAAGGTTTTGTCCAGAGGGGGAATCCCTCTGAGTTTGGAAATTGAGTACCCTGTAAAATAGTTACCATCCTGATTTTACAGAGATGATTTTACCTTCTTTGTTTTAATAAAATCCTTCTTTTAAGAAGCTGACTGTTTTCTATGGTGTTAAAACCCCCGGGGGTGGTTTTTTTTAGATCACTGTGTAACCAATTGGTTAGGAGATTATTCTCAAGCTTCCCAGGAAAGGGGGGTACGGGCTTGAGAGGGTATTTGGGGGGGGGGGAACCTTCAAGTGGTTTCCTTTCCTGGATTCCTGTTTAAAACACTTGATGGTGGCAGTGAGAGAAGCATTTCTCAGGGTGCAGGGAATTTTGTACCTTGGGGGTTTTAACCTAAGCTGGTAGAAATAAGCTTAGGAGCTCTTCATGCGGGTCCCCACATCTTTACCCTAGAGTTTAGAGTGGGGAGGGAACCCTGACAAGAAGCTTGCAGGCTGCACATTAGATATACATAAATAATTTCTTTTTCTTTATGCAACACCATAACTTTATCATTTAGGAGTTAATGAATTACAGTGATGTTACACGTTAGCTCCACTTCCATTAATAAGCAAAATAGTTGCACGCTCACTGCATGTGCAAAACAAGCTGTTGATGACATAGTCTATCTCTGTGTTTGCAAAGCACCTAGCCCTTAGCTTGGTTGGTAACCCCAGGTGGAACTATAATACAAGCTTAAAAATAATAATAAACCCCCATATGATGCACACAAATCAGGTGAGTGCATGGCTAAAAGTACATCTACATGCACAATTATCTGATGTGTACAAATATGCACAAAAGCACAAGTCAGTGACTTTTTGTGGGCCTTGATCTGTGTTGCAACTTGTAACAAACTCTGTGCTGGAACGTGTGTGGGATGCACTAATAAGTTTTCACAGTACAAAGTGGTGAACTCCTAATACAAAAGTGCTGGACTATCCAAAGCATAGTGTAGAGTGCATGACTTTAGAAGTGAGACACTCTCGTTATCGATGACGGCAGTACTCGTGGTTTGATAAGCACCTTTCAACACTTTTGTATTCTATAATTTTGATATTTAGCTTTCCCTCTAGAAATAAACATCTTAAAAATCTCTACTTTGGGTTGGATCCACAAATGGTGTACATTTATTGCAAAGGGACTCCACAGATCGAAAGCAGCTCTGGATCTGGCTTCTTATGGTCAAAATCTACCACCATCAGTTCAGGAAAGGTTGGGGCCCTTCTATAGCATAGTTTGTATGACATCCTTCCACATTTGGAGAAACAGAAGAAATAGTTTCTCCTAATGTACTTTTGTTGTGGCACCATCAGGCCTATGCATTTCTGCAACAGACTGAGCCAAAATCCTGCACTTTGCTATCTAGTTGGAGAGAGGAGTTGTGAAAAGCTGAGATAGTGTGACTAGGTTTTTCCATTAATGTAATTGTGAATAGTGAAAACACACAAAAAAGAATCCCAATAGGAAAAACAAAAGTCAGATTGTGAAAATGTGAAGCAAGGTAACACATGGGGAAAATCTACATTTCTAAGAATTCCAAAGCACAAGGACATTTAACTTGACAACATATTTGAAACCCAGAAAAGTACTTGTGTTGTGAGAGGAAACAAATATATCTGAACATATTCGGTAATTTATACTGTTGTAAAGTCAACCGCAAATACAACTTACGCCCAGATAACCTCTGAAAATACAATTAAAGCAATTCAGGAAATGCTGAGCTTTAAACGTGTGCAAAGTTAATGTTGGTCGTTATATATTTCCTCTTACAAGGCTTCCTCTGATGACTGTTGTCAAGTATTGTGGTTGAATAAAGAAAGGGCCAGATCCTTCACCCGTGAAATCAATGGGAGCACTCCTATTGATTTCTCTAAGTACAGGTTCAGACCCACATTTTGTCCCAGATCCTCAAAGGTATTTAGGCTCCTAATTTCCATTGAAATTAGTGGAGCCTAAACACCTTTGAAGATCTGGGCTTTTCATCTTAATTGGAGATGTGCTTTAGAGCCAACCTCACAAGGAGTATAAGGATAAAAGAGGACATTCCACCCAGAGCCCAGTTCACACATAATGGTGAGGCTCATGGCTCTAATTGCAGTGAAAAAACTCAGATGTCTCTTTTGCAAGGACAGTACGATCCACAGGAAGAGTTCTGAGAGCTGACTGATACAGCTGCCCAGATGGACAGGCTACATGGAGGAGTTAAAAACAAGGAACTTAAAGAACTCAAAAGAAACTCTCAGTGCTAGTGAGACGTAACTACTGCCACGCACTGAGAACAAGAAGAAGTAGTCTATAGCCCCAAATGTAACAGAAATTCGCTAAGGAACACGTCTTGCTGCATAGACATGCTGTAGTTATCAAATTTTCCTTTTACATGGACATGCTTCTAGGAAGCAGCAGAAAAATTATAGAGATTAAAAATGAAAGAATGTAGCAAGTTATGGCACTCCATCTGCCTTAAATGTAGAAACAACATGCCCAAGACTCTAGTTCAGCGATCGGCAACCTTTGGCACGTGGCCCTACAGGGTAAGCCCCCTGGCGGGCCGGTTTGGTTTGTTTACCTGCTGCGTCTGCAGGTTCGGCCGATCGCAGCTCCCACTGGCCGCAGTTCGACGCTCCAGGCCAATGGGGGCTGCAGGAAGCGGCGCGGGCCGAGGGATGTGCTGGCCACTGCTTCCCACAGCCCCCACTGGCCTGGAGTGGCGAACCGCGTGCAACCAGTGGGAGCTGCGATCGGCCGAACCTGCGGACGTGGCAGGTAAACAAAACCGGCCTGGCCTGCCAAGGGGGTTACCCTGGTGGGCCGTGTGCCAAAGGTTGCCGATCCCTGAACTAGTTACTACTATCCATTATTTGAAATGTTTCCTGTCATGTAGTCAGAAAGAGGAAAAAAATCTTCATCAAGAAGTGAGTGCTAAAAGCTTTGCATACATGGTAGAAAATAATCTACATTCATCACTCTCCAAATAATTTTTGTTGTTCCAGATTTGTGCATTTATCTATCAAACAAGTACAATATGGGCAATGGCTGGGTATGCTTCCCCACCATGCCCTATTAACATGCTTCAGTCCTGTGCTGAGGGAACCCTCTCTAGGGGTAAGGGAGGAACTTAGTCTCCATGACCGTAGCCTCTTTTCTGACCTTGCTGTAACAGGTTACAATCATAATGGGTTTTCTGGCCAGAACCTGCCTGGTATCCAGCCGTACACAGTTGCAGTTACAGGATATTCCAACTACATTATTCAATAAAGAGCCTCTGGCTCTCCAAGCAAAGCCTGTGTGTGTGCTGAAGACAACTGCCGTGGATCAAATCAGAGCTGCATGTTACCTCTGTATATTTTATTTCTCATGTACCTTCTGAAGCAATGTTTGTATTATTCTGAATAATATCACTACAGAAAGTTAATATTTACAACAGTGAGGTAGCTTCAATAATTAACCTTTTCATTGGCAATCCATATGGTAGTGATAATTATTCATAGTGTTGGTCCAGGATACCCTTTCTGACATCTAGCAACTGGGTAAACCCCTAGTTCAGTCATATCTAATTCTAACTAGTAGTGAATTTTCTGCTTAACCAATATTTTTTTCACGAATAATTGGTTGCATGTAGATTTCACAGTCTAATCTGACCTCCTCCCTCTTTTTCCTATTTATTATGGGATTTCATGTAACCAGTGCAGCCCCATTTCTTAGGAAAATTATGTTTCTAAAAACAAACAAAAAACACACACAAAACCTTCATCAATAAGAAAAAAAAAGTGGGTGGAACATTCAACTGAATTGGGTGATTGATAGAAAACATTTAACAAAGAAAAAGCAAAGTTATCAGAAATCATGGTACTGTACTACAATACTGTAGCTTAATAAAGGTTCCCAAAAAAGTCATTCTTGAGCCTTTGTTTAAAAAATGGCAGGACCTTGACCTAATCACTAATACCCTTTGCAGATTTTCAGACTTTCAAAAACTTTTAGCAACTGCTTCATTCCAGCCACTGTGAGTGAAGAATAAGATGAATATAAGAAAGTATCTAATTAAGAAAGTTTCTTCTCTGAACAAGTTAAAATAAGGATCCATTTGATCATTCCGCTTGAAATATTCAATAGCACATTAGTCTTAAAAAAAGAAAAAAGACAAGGGAAAAAAAACCTTGCAAGACCCACCCAAAGTCAGTCATGGAATTAGGACATGGAAAGTACATCAAAGGGTTTTATTAAAATTCATCATGTCCAATATTTTTTCACTTTCTCCTTGTATTTCACTTAATGACACAATTTTTGAGAAAAAGTTGAGTGTAAAGTAACTTTGTTGGAAAAGTCCAGGTCATATATTTGCATTTCATGCCTTGGTGAACTTTACCTCACTGAGTCTGATTTGCTATTTCATTACCAATCAAAACTCCATGCTAAAGAATACTTTTCTAGAGTAGATTTCATGTAAACTGGTATTTTCACTTCATGACTCCAAGCATGTTTTCGTACCATGGCCATGAGGGTAGCCTAAAGCCAAGAAAGGTGAATATAATGGGCAGACTCAGCTGTCAGATGGCTTAGGCGGAGATAAACATTTAAAGGAGACAGGAGAAAGGAATTCACAGTATTCGGTTACATAAAAGAAATAACTTGAGTGTGTAAAACTAGAAAAAAAACTGTGGGGAAATATTTATGTCGCCCATATTACCGAAACAAAGAGAACTTCAAACACCCTTCCAATGATGCCATGACTCACAGATTACTCTGGTGCTCAACAATGGCTCATTTCCTTCCAACGTCCCACTACTGAGCTCATCATTAGTGTAGCTGAAAGCATGATTGTCCTTAATTGTTCAGTTGTCACTAAGTGGATTCCACCCTTCTGACATTCCAAAGCTCAACAGATGTATTTTGGAGATTGGCCTGTCAATGCGCCCACGCACCTGCAGAGACACTGGCCTAGCTCAAGATATGGGTTCCTCAATTTCTAACAACCAACTGCCAGTCAGCATCAGAAGCCGGTGCTCAGATAAAAGTCTGCGTGCATGACAGGCTGTAGAAGGTTACAAATCTGTTTGCTCAGAACATGTACCCCATCATATGGCAACAGAGTATTTTTGGCAACGACAAAGCTAAAAATTTACTGAATAGCTGAAAAACCAGTTTCTCGGCTGTTTAATCTGGGATGTGCTGATTTCTGCATAACAGTCTCCAGCAAACGAAGGGCTAGATGAACTTGTAGGTCTGTGGCCTTACTCCAAAAATCTATTGAAGTCAATATAAAGCCACCTGCTGACTTTGGGCTTGTCATCACGTACCGTGCTAAAGCGACGCAGCTGCACTGGTATAGCGCTTTAGTGAAGATACTGCTACGCCGACGGGAAAGCTCCTCTCAGCGTAGTTAATCCACCTCACCGAAAAGAGGCAGCGATGTTGACAGGAGAAGCCTTCCTCTCAACATAGTACTGCCTACACGGGGGTTTAGGTCAGTATAATTACATTGCTCGGGGGGGTAGATTTTTCATACCTGTGAGCGATGCAGTTATACCGATATAGGTCTGCAGTGTAGACCTGGCCTATGTATCAGGCCGTATACGGATGTATGTTGTAAGGTATGAGTGCTGTGTTCAGGGGTGCAGGGTGCTGGAACAATTTTTATAGTGAGGGTGCTGAGAGCCATTTAACCAAACTGTAAACCCTGTATATAATGGAAACCACTTCAAGCCAGGGGGTGTGGCAGCACTCCCACCACCCCTAGTTCCAACACCTATACCCAATCCAAGGAGCTCCCATGCTCTACTACATCCTGCATGTTGTCACTATTCTTCCATTTTAAAGAAAGAAATTAGCGAAAGAGATATCATGTGTATATAATATATATATATACACACACAATATCTCTTTCGCTATATAGAGGGGGGAGGGATAGCTCAGTGGTTTGAGCATTGATTGGCCTGCTAAACCCAGGGTTGTGAGTTCAATCTTTGAGGGGGCCATTTAGGGATCTGGGGCAAAAATTGGGGATTGGTCTTGCTTTGAGCAGGGGGTTGGACTAGATTACCTCCTAAGGTCCCTTCCAACCCTGATATTCTATGATTCTATGATATATAAAGAAAAAAATCTAGTCTACACCCCACCAATGGAGAGCAATGGTAATTTATGTATACACATATGCACTCTTTTGGTTCTGAAGATGGTTTACATTTGTCCTTGAGTGCATTATGGATTCTAAACCGACCTTTGCCCTTTAAGAGTCAGTAGCACCAACCAGAAAGTGCATACACAGTCTGACTTCCTTCTACACTACTGGACATGGGAATAATCCGCTGACATTATACATATACACATTAGAACTGGCTCTAAAAAACTTGTTTGGAACCATTTTCTATTGGAGAAAGAAGTTCTGTTAAAATTGAAACACTGCACAATAGTGTCAATTTTGTTTCAGAGAAAAAAGGGGGAAACTCCTGTTTTGCCCTTTTTAGAATGAAATGGGTTTTGGTTTTTACAAAATCAAAAAGTTTTGATCGATCCAAACCAAAATATTTTCTAAAGGTTCTTTTGTTTCACGTTTTGTTTTGAATTGAACCGAAAAGTAATTCCACAATATCAAAATAGTTTTTAAATGAAATTTCCATCCTCTGCACAGCATTAAGATATATATAAAATGAGAGAACAACATAACTATGAAAAAATATAGTCACATTATATACACAGAGGCATGTTTATAAACAAAATAACCAGTGGGGAAAACAGAAAAAATGTGCATAGTAGTCTTGGTTAAAACATTAAAGCACAGGTGTAATGTATTAGCAGACAAGAAACCAGCTCTGTAGATAACAGATTAATAGAAAACTCTTTAGAAAGCAGATTTGTAAACAAATTAGTTCTCTACAAATCTTAGTACTTTCTAGGGTGGGGATAATCCACTAAAGGCCCCAAACCCCACAACTCTCAGTGGGTACAAAAGGAATTATTTAAAATATGGGTTCATATTTTCTCCTCCATGATAGACTTTTACACAAGAAAAGCACTTTTCTGCCAACTCACCAAATTCCTATGAGTGAGTCAACCTTGACTGAGCCTTGCACAGATGTGTTATGAATATAAATCACAGTGTTTCACACAGGATATTTTGATCAAACCAGGCCCCCACTCCCCCTACCGAATGCACAGCATACAGTAATACATTTTCCCGTTTCAACTTCCGTGTTTTCCTGGCCTGAAAGATGGTACCATTTAAGTTTGCTTGAGAAAACAATACATATGCACAGAGCCTATTTTCTGATATGCCTATATTATAATCTATGTGTTGTGCCTCTAGAGACTCAGAAATTAGTTTGTCAACTGCAAAGAAAACTGTTAAGGACAATGATTTTAATACTGCATATAAAGATAGATCTTTTATCCCCAGAATGAATTTTCTTCTCCTTTACTCTTTCAATTATTTTCCAATTAATAAGTTCATTTTAAGCACACTCAAAATTGCATATTTCTAACTAACTGTTATATTCAACCTAATAGCGGGAAATCTCACCACAGCATGTGAACATCTGCTGTCACATTGGAATTTTGCTCATTTGTGGCACAACATTTTTAAAACTTTGCTTGCCCTGCATGGCACTTAAATAGTGCATTCTCTCTACGAAGCTGTTCCTCGAAGCCAAGGAATTTCCCTATTCGAGGATAACTGGCAACTTTCCCTATTTGGCCAGGAAGGTCCCATTCTTGAGACTCCCTCTTGATTTCCTATACAGTATTTTATAATAAGACCTCTAGTCTGGTCGAAATCTGTCAGACTGAAAAAAATAATATTCTGGGATGGGAGGAGATTTAGAAGGAATTTTCCACAGAACACACAGTGGACACATTTATAAATATAACAGAGAGGTACACCCCCCACCCCCCAATGAAAAAGGAAGATTAAATGCCTGAGGGAAACCACCCATAAAACATACATGGGGGGGGGCGGGGAGTTGGCAAGCATATTATAGAAACATGGGTTTTACTTTTTTTAAATGTACATTAGAAAAAACTGACCTCAGGGACCAAATATACAGTAGCTTTTTTTAAGCAAAGGCAGCTGGGTAAGAGAATCCTTTAATGGTCCCTTCTGGCCTTGGAATTTAGGAATATGATGTTAAAAAAAGTACAGATCACCTCAAACTCAAAAAACTACAGCTCCAGTTTATGCATCATTTTAGCAAACACACCACTTCTTTACATTAATATATGAAGTATTAGACATACTGAAGAACTTGTTATATTATTGTTCATTGACAATTCATTGTTGATGAAAGAAGGCGATCATCAGTCACCAGTAAATCCCACAGCAAAATGATTTATTAGTTGGATATTATTAATTTGTATTACAGTAGCACCTATCGGCCCCAATCGGGGACCAAGGCTTATTTCCGTATTGGGTGCTTTTGGGCCCATGACCCCAAAGTGAGTCCTGGCACCACGAGGCAGAGAGTGAGTCCTGGCACCACGAGGCAGAGAGCAACAACCTGGGTTTTATTTTAGGTGCTGGTTTTTTAACATAGTTGCCCACTAGCTTTTTCAAATACAATGCAAGGAAAATCAAGGTACAAATGCAGCCTTGTCTCAGGTGTCTAGAACGAGTGAAACGTTTGCCACATACACGGCCTGATTTTGGGACCAGATCTCCCAAACCAGCAGGGGCCTGGGACTGCTGGGGATGCAGAGGGCTTAGTCTCTTACGGGGACTGTCAAATAGCCCGAAAACTGTCTATGATCA
Organism: Macrochelys suwanniensis; assembly: GCA_033296515.1. Classification (NCBI taxonomy): domain Eukaryota; kingdom Metazoa; phylum Chordata; order Testudines; family Chelydridae; genus Macrochelys; species Macrochelys suwanniensis. Next base: position 17,359,483 of record CM065779.1, on the reverse strand, counting down.
TACATTAAGGGTAATGATAAATGGCAATGCATCGACTCATCAGATTAAGGAGAGGGTGGGTAGTGCAGGAATAAATGTTGGGACTTTAATATCTATATGATTTGTACTCTCTGTGTATCCCTCATGCTTAAGTAAAGAGCAATAATGTGTTAGAATCTTGTGCAAAGTCTGTGTGTGTGCGCGTGTGTTATGTGCTATGCCTACCACGTGCCTCTTGAAGAGAGGTACACCAGAATCGCTCACACTTTTGTATGGAATTATGGGGATGGCGTGTTTACAGTATTGGGAAGTCAAAGGGGTCGGCACTTGTTCTAGGAGCTGGGCAGGGGACTGTCTGGCGTAAGCTCTCAGGAAGGGCTACTAGACAGAGGATCTGCACCCTGAGAACATGCCCAGGGACCCTAAATCAGGGACAGTGTCTGTGCTTTGTTCAGACTCTGGAAGCTTAAAAGACATGCAATTCAGTGGCTGGGTCCCCTTGTAGCAGTCTGGGGAGCAGGCAGCAAGGGGAGCCCAGCCAGATCCGTGACTAGGGCAAAGAGCATGTTAATAAAATTCAAAGGTAACAATACATTGGAAGCAGTTAAAAAGACCAGGGAGGACTGAGAAATAAAAAGAGACATTAGGGACATTTGAAAAGGGGACAGAAAATAAAAATGAAATTCACGCTTGAAAAATATAAGCGAATACATCTGGGGAAATATATCTGAAGCATTTATACTCAGTGTGAGGGAGAGTCCCAGGAAAAGTAAAGGTGAAGGAAACCAAGAGGTGATAGCGGAAATTATCTAATTTATTTTCTTAGTGCACAACAAAATGATCATAATTTTTTAAAAATTAGAAATCCAATTTCCTTTGAAAATTTTATATGGGTTTTGGACAGTCTCAATGTGAACAGTAATTGTATTACAACTTCTATAGCTTCACAGATCATATTTAATGATAGATTGAAATGATCTCTAGTGCATCACTGCTACACAGAATATATTACATCAAGAAACATTTCTGAGGAGTACAGAAATAGAACATTTCTCACTCAGCAATTCATGATGCCCTTGCAAACTGCACACAAAAGTACAAGGCTAGGGGATGCTGAAGAATTCAACTCTGGTGACTTCTTTTAAAACATTTTAACTCATCACTGAGGCTAGACAGCAGAGCAAGTCACCTTGTAGCTGTGTGTGTCTGTTTCCCCTGCCATCATTTGCCAGTCTTGTCTGTTTAAATGGGAAGGTCTTTAGGACACATTGTCTCTCATTTTGGGTTGCTACAATCCCCAGCACAATGAGGCCATAAATCTTGACTGAGGCCTGTAGGTGCTACGACAATTTAAATCAGTTTACTGTTCCCAGTCTGCCCCTTTAAGGGATAAAGGACTAAGGTATTTCTAATCCACCGTTTCACCCTCCCAATTCTGGGCTGCTTCAGGGGTACTGAACCACCCTACACCGTAATTTAATCAGCCCTGGGAGGCTGCAGAAGTTATGACGGTTCCTCTGCTCAGAATCCCCGCAGCATGAAGTGATGTAGCTCTTTCCCCTGGCACCTCCACAACAGCCCCTAGACCTGGGTTTGCATGGCAGTCCCTGAAGACTGCCTGCATCTGTCTTCCTTACTAGCCGTGCTGCAGGGAATTCGCTCAGAGGCCCTTTACACTGCTGTGTCCTGTCATAAAGGATCCACAGTGAGGGTAAGAATCTCACTCCTACTTTCTCTATCCAACAGTTGTCCACATGACAAAAGCACTACTCATACTATAATTTCAAACAACAGAAACACTTTGCTTAGGAGAAGTTTAAGTGCTAATTGGGATCGTATAGATCAGGAGAACGCACAGACACAGTTGTCTGTTTCACCATTTGGCTTCTGCCAGTTTTATCAGTTTGTCACTTTTTTAAAAGCTTTGAGATATAGCCAATAAAAAGCAAGGGATAGTATTAATTTGTTGCTAGCCAATAGAAGGTAAAAACTTTTCTGCTATATTACAACAGAAGAAAATTGGCCACATTTTTAACCTCAATTAAAATCTAAATCAAATTAACGAATTGTAAAACATCTCCTTTTTCAATCCATTACAGAACAGCAAAGATACAAGCGACAATACTTAAATCATGTAAAAGTAAGTAAAGATGGCCCATAATTGGAATTTCAGTTCCGTCTCAAAAGTCGCCAAAATCTTCTGACAACAGTTGACTTTCTACCATTCAAAGTGGTGTAAAGGTAATGAACTCAAGTTAGTATTACAATATTGCTGCTCGTTTGTGTAATACCTCAAGATTTCAGCACTGTCAACTTCAAACCCGGATTCTAGCTCTGATTCACCTGCAAATTAAAACACTAGCCTCACCTTAATTTCGATCTGGAGTTGAAAATCCACCCAATTTAGCCAGTCTCTAAAAGCAAGCTGAAAAAAGTTGAACAACATAATAGTAACAGCCACTGGCACATTCTGCTAGAAGAAAAGCCTATTTAATTTGCCCAAATAATGCAAGAAATCAAGGGAGGGAGAAGTGAAAAATAAAAAAGAAGGTTGCACTGCAGCAGAGAATACATGGCGGGGGTGGGGGGAGCCCACATATTTAAGTGTTAGTCATCATATATAATAAGCCTCCCTCTGTCTCACTTACACACACACGCAATCTAAGCCAATTTTTGTTTTTAAAAATTCCACTGGCATAAATCTAAAGGAAAAGCTCCAACTATGAACTATTACTGAAGGCTGCTGAATTCTGATCCCTGCTTTTTTCCACAACTAAAATGTAAGTTAGCATTCCAAGACCAACAAACGTCTCCAAACCTCAGCAATTTCCAAATTGTGTATGTACCATGTTATCATCCAAGATAATGGCAAAAATATGTAAAAAGCCATTTTTCTCCAACACTGGATAAGAAGAAAAAGTCAGCGCACCAACAAAACATGTTGTTCAGTTCAAATAAGGGCTTGGTTTGAACAAATAAGGAAACAATAGACTTAGTAAAATGACTAAGCAATAAGTTAATTATACATTTGAACGGAAAAATAAACACTGAGAATCACATTCTGGTCTCAATTTTAACAGTGTACACATAGAGTAACTGTTAATGACAATTAATCACATAGCAAGGTGCAGGTAATTACTTACCAGGTCATACAAGATATCCTTTTCTTCATTTTCTCAACGTGATGAGCTTTTCACAGGTTTCCTTATTTAACTGCATTTAATATAATGAAATACTGGCTGGAATCTCCTGCCCACTTAATGGGAGTGTTACATTTTTTCAGAGATCAGCACTAACTTATTCTAGAGTGAAATCCTTCATGGTACAATACTTTTAAACAAACAAACTATGTAGATTTATTTTATATCAGCGTTGGAAATATAAATAAGCAAAATCAAATCAAAGAGCACACAGCACATGCAGACCCAATATGAAACTATGATGATAAATGATTTTGGAGTGCACAATGCATGGGATACAGTGGCATCACACATTATAGTTATGTCAATAGGAACTTGTAACTGGCTTTTATATTTTTTTCTTCAAAGGGCAACATATTTTTATTATTATAGGAATTACAGCAGCACGCAGTGACTGCAATCTGGGTCAGGGTGGCACTGTATAAACAAAGTAAAAGATGAGGCTGTGCACGAACAGGTGACCAATGCTTAGTTATAGTAGGGCAATGTTAGCCTCGGTGTAACTATGGGTACAAAACTGTAGAACGTTCTCAAAGTTTAAGGTATTATTTGAACAAATTCAGCAAAGGAACGCCATTAAAATGGATAGGTATGCAACATTAACAAAACCCCCATGACATCAAAACCCATCCTTTAGAAAGTCTTGAAATTGGCTCTAGGTTTGTCCTCACAGAGATTCCAAACACATCAGCAAAGTACCATTAGCCTAATGCAACAAGGGGGAATTAGGAGTCCTTAAAACTGCAATCTAACCACTTTAGAGCATGATAATAACACCTATGAGAGTGTCTCAGATTTTAAGAGCAAGGAGGCAAAGAAATCTTCAGAAAGTTGGAGAGGTTATGGGAAATCCTATGGGATATTATGGGACAGCACCTGTGATATACCACGGTACAGTCAGGACCAGTGGGAGGCTGTGTCACCCTTGCCCTGCAATCCCTTACAATGCCTTGCTGAAGTAGCTCCCACCTGGGTCGCTCACAGTCTTCCACCATGCAAGCCACACCCTGAGTGTCTGTCTGTAACTGCAGCCTGCCAGCTACATTTGGGTTACATTCCGGCTCTCACCAGCCTTGGTTATTCTGCGAGAGGATCCCGACACACCCCCAGTCACAGATTTCCCCCAAGAAATGTATGTCCTGTACTGCCCAACCCTCTCTTAGACAGTGTAAGTATTTTACATCTGTTATTCCTTTAAGGGACTAACATGCCAGCTTATCATCTCAAACACTTATATTCAGACACTTCAAATTAAACACACTGGTTTAGATAAAACAGTAAGAGAAGTTTAACTACAAAGTGAGAGATTTTGAGTACAAGTAATGAGGCATACAAGTCAGAAATGGTTACAAGAAAAATAAAGAGAACACCAATGCCTAACAAATTATATTGGATTCAAGCAAAGTTTCTCACCACATGCTTCCAGCAGGTTACTGACCAAACTCTCAGGTCAAGACCCCTCCCACAGAGTCCAACGACTGCTTCCTTTTTTCCCTACAGGTGCAATGAAGATGATGGGCAGAGAGAGAGCGAGAGAGCAGGGTCCCTTGGGCTGTTTGTTCCTCATTTTTATGATTTCAGGTCCCCTCTTGAAAACATTTCCAGCTGGACACTAGGAGACAAAGAATCTATGTGGAACAATTTTCCCTGCTGGCTTTTTCCTCACCTGTCTGAGCTTTCTTTGTTTCCCTCCCTGCTTGATGACTCTGTTTATTGCTTAAATGCAAATTAAGCAGAGGACACATTCCTTTATTCAGTTTCTTCTCTAGGAGGGGACGGGGCGTGCCCATGTCCCTCATCATCCTATGATATGAGATGACTGTGCTAGGGGTAGTGATGCCCCCAGCACAGTGGTAGAAGATGACAGAACAAGGAGTAATGGTCTCAAGTTGCATAGGGGGAGGTCTAGGTTGGATATTAGGAAAAACTTTTTCACTAGTAGGGTGGTGAAGAACTGGAATGGGTTACCTAGGGAGGTGGTGGAATCTCCTTCCTTAGAGGTTTTTAAGGTCAGGCTTGACAAAGCCCTGGCTGGGATGATTTAGTTGGGGTTGGTCCTGCTTTGAGCAGGGGGTTGGACTAGATGACCTCCTGAGGTCCCTTCCGACCCTGAGATTCTATGATTCTATGCCTATGCACTTTCTGAACAGGTGATACAAGGGGCATTTCCCAGCACACAGCGGGCATTATCCCATTACAAGATATAGTGTGAAAATGTCATAAGTGCCATAGAAGCCTAACTCACATTGAAAGTCAATAGGATTTAAGCTCCTAAATCACTTAAGTGCTTTTGAAAACTCTACTCATAATACTTCCAGCCACTGCAACCATGCACCTCTTCTGCCTTCCCAGTAACGCTGAGCCTTGAAAGAAGCTAAATTGACCTTTTCATCAAACGGAAGGCCATGTGAATGTCTTTGCAAGGGCTACTGGTTGTCATACCAACTACCAGAAATACCAAAGCAACATACTAGATGATTACTATGTCACAGGTATTCCAATTTATGGCCAAACCCTGCAGCCTTACTCAAGTGAAACTTTCACTGAAGTCAAAAGGGTTGTGACTGTGTAGGGACATCAGGAGGTTGCCTGGTTCTGCTCTCACACTAAATCTGACACTGTTGTACTGCATTGCTTTCAACTGAATTATTCCCAATTTACCCCCAGTGTAACTAAGAGCAGCAATAGGCCCAGTGCATCTCTGTTATAGGAGTGAACTATACTTGATTTTATTGCAACCCAAAACACAAGATTAGATGAATCTCAACATTTCCCCACAAAAGTTCCCAAGGGATTAAAGGGCTTTTGTTTAGGCCCTTCTTGTCCAACACTACTATTCCAAGGAAAAGCAGAGAACTGAGTTTCCCTTCCTAGAGAAAGGAAAAAAAGACTGGACGTGGAATAGGCAAAAGTTGCTAAGAAGAAAATGATTAATATGTTCTCCTGGAGAGAGCTTTCTACCCATCAGCAAAGAAACTGGCTCTCTGTGTAGGAACTTAGCTTTTCTCCCCCAACGAAAGCCATCTGCTGCCTCAGTGTCCCCTACCTTTGGGCCAGTGGAAAAAAACCCTCCACCTCCCACCCACACAGAGCAGCTTAAAATAGGTCTGTGAGCAAAGCAGCTCACCCTGTGAGAGACAGAGCTGATCAGGTTTGCACAACTTATTTCACGTGGCAATTTATACAAATTTTGTATGGGCTAATTTGCCTAGTTCTGGCAGAGACTTTGTTCATCGTCTCAGTTATCTTATTTCTAAATGGAGAAGAACAGTAGTTACCTATCTCTGAAGGTAGGGATAACAGGCATTGGTCAAGAATAAGAGTTGTGAACTGTAACAAAATGTTAATGCTAGTTAGGAGAGGTGAGGCCAGACTACATGGTTTCCCATCTCCTAATTCACTGCACCTTTCCTTAGGTTAAAGGGTATTCAGTGAAGCAGGCTCTCTTCTTCCTCTCTCTCTCTCCCTCTTCACCTTGGATAGGGACATACCTCTCAAATGTACCTCTATTTGTGGGCCATCACTCATTCAAGTCCCAAAGTCACCTATATTCCACAGAAAATTTGGTGTCCCTTTGCTTTTATTGTTGAAAACTGACATCAGGAATGGAGAACCATGAAATCAGAGATTATAAACAAATTATTTACATTAACAGAATGAATTTCACAGTATTTTGAATTTGCTGTATGCCCTCTTCTTTGGGTCTTTGTCAGATAACGAGTCTGAGACTTGGGATGAGCCATGTGGGCAGGTGTGATAGGGCTGCCAAATGCAGACTTGTCACAAAAGATGCAATGCTTGTCAAGTGTAGGGATAAAGAAAGATGAAGAGATGCCACAATTATCCTCTGGTAAAAAGTATTGTCTGCTTGTAATCACAGATATTAATATTCCTCCTGGTGAGTCAGACGGAAATGTTATTATCACCAAACAACCAGAGAATCTCATATTCAAACATTTAGAAATCAGAATCAGTGCCATACAGTGTGGTTAAATCCATTGCAAATGTGGAAGATTCCATTATTTGGAGACGAAGAAAAACTGTAGCCATTTATTCAGTCTATGATATGGAGAAATGATTAACAATAAAAAGCAAAAGAAAAAAAACATACTAGTAGTCATAGGGTGGCTTCCCCTTTCAGTGGAATGGGGTCAGCCCTGCCTGTGCTGTGATCAACTGCATCCCAGCATGAGGGGACCGGACTAGTGGGGACAGTTGTTAATACCTGAGTCTCATGATAAAAAGGCTTACAGGAACATATCCAGGTGAAGCTGTGATAGGAACCACAGGGAGATGCTTAAAATCCTGTGGGAATCCCAAAGATTGGGCCTTTACGAAACCAGAGAATCCTGGGACAAGCTGCTGGAGTTCCTGGAAAGGGAAGCCACAGGCTCTTCCTCCTGGCAGGTTTAATCTCCAGGAAGAAGGCTCCAAAAGCAATGCTCGGTTAAAGAAGCAAAGAACCCTGCAAGCCCACAGACGCAGGGGCAAAGAGCAGGGAACTTTGGTAAACCATTGGCTGTGATGAGGACTCCAGGGAAGGCAGTTTGAGAGTCAGTTCTCTGTAACAGAGCTGGCTGGATGTAAAAGGTAGCCCAGAAGGGGCAAGAGCTGATCCCAGGAGATGGGCTGAAAAATAGTCCAAGAGGGACAGAAGCATGGTTTGTCCGGATGTTTTGTTTAACATTTAGTTGGACTTTTGTTATCTCGGAAGGAGACTGAACTTTAAGCGGGTGTGTCTATCCAGCCCATGGTAGCAAGTTCAGACAGACTCTTGAGACCAGGGCTCGCATCAGTGCTCTAAAAATAGCTGCACAGAGAGTGCTTTCAAGTTGCAGCTCAGACTGGAGCTTGAGCTCTGTAGCCTAGGGAGGAGGTATTACCAATGTGCCCTGGCTAGAGGGATAAGTCTCCCAGAAGGGGATCACTACAGAACCAGATCAGCCAACAAAAGGGACCTCTAGAAAGAATTCCTGCGGCACTGCATTCTGGCACAAGGGCACTCCAGTGGTGAGTCGCCCCAGGACACTAATTGGCAGAGCACTTAAACAAGCAGGAAATAAAAATTCTAGTGAAAAGTTCAAAGCCCTTGTTTGGAATAGATTCTGTCCCTGCTTTCTCCCCCCAAAAAGAGCTGTTGCGTGATTTAAATTAAATTAAAGGCCAAACCCTGCAAGATTTGGCTAATAGTGTGGTTCCCTTGATAGAGAAGGGTGATCCTACAATAACAGGAATTAATGCTAAACAGCACTGAAGTAAATACTGAATTAATATCATGTTTATAATGAACTGCATCTTTGCTCCCCCCAGTTCTGTGAGATTGGCAGTTCTTCAACTGCGCCATTAATCCATCCTGGCCGGACACTTGGGGCAACATAAAACCTGACAATTAACATTCCGGTACTTATGGTGGCCCTGTATGCGCCCACAATAAAGACCTTTGTTGCTTCCTGTCAGGTGCGTGCCCACACCAAACTCCCACACCAGAAACACGGCAACCTCCTTCAACCCTAGGCATTCCATCTCCTTGGATTTTGTGGTGGAACTACCTGAATCCAGTGGTTTCATGGCCATCCTGCCATTGGTGGATTGCTTTTCAAAGGATGGTCCATTTCATTCCCTGCATGGGTCTACCCTACGCAGGGGAAACCAACTGGCTCTGGCTAACCAATGTAGTCCATCCTCATGGACTCTTGGATCACCTCACCTCTGACCCAGGACCCCAGTTTACTGCCCGCTTCTGGAATGAGGCTCTACGCCTGTTATGAGTCTCTGTGCACCTGCCCTCAGCCTCCCACCCTCAGTCAAATGGCCAAATGAAAAGAATCAATGAAATCTTAGAGCAATAGCTACAATGCTACACCAACCATCACCAGGACAACTGGTCTGCACTATTACCATACGCAGAGTTATTGCCATATGCCACAGCCTCTTTGTTAACTATGGATATCACCCCCGACTTCACCCACAATTACCAACATCTCCCCCCAACACGTCGGCCTTGGACTAGTACAGCACATCCATCACACTCAAGAAGAGGTGAAGGAGCACCTTGAGAAAGCAAGGGAGGACTACACAAGGCAAGCAGACATGCATAGGCAACAAGGCCTGGCATACTCTGTGGAACAAAAGGCAGGGCTTTCTACAGAACAGCTCTGCACGGACCGGCGCTCTCGAAAACTATATCACAGGTTCTTTGGCCCGTATCAGATTAAGCGACAAATCAACCCGGTCACTTTGAGCTTCCACTCCCTCCATTCCTTAGGTCAACCCTGTATTCCATGTCTCATTCCCAAAACCCTACACTGAGAACACGTTTCCCCATAAAGCCCCATCTCCAGCCCCACTAGTGCAAGTACAAGGTCAGGAGGAATATCTTGTCCATGAAGTCCCTGATTCCAAGGTCAAGCAGGGGAAATTGTGGAACCCGATTGACTGGGAATGTTACAACCCAGAGAAATGCACTTGGGAGCCAGCAGAAAACGGTCACGCTCCTGTTTTTGTTCAGGACTTCCATAGAAACCACCTTGAGAAACCTGCAGCCGTGTTGCCCAGAGGGTGCCCCTAGGGGAGAGAGTGATGTCATGACCCACATGCCTGGAACCTGGGTCCACAGGTTTACAAGAGGAGTCATGCTGCAACCCTCTATTTGGCTGCCTGCTGACAACTGCTGACCCAGGAAGCCCAGCCCTAGTTTGAGGCTCTGCCCTGACATCCCGGTAGCAGATTCCCTGAGGAACCAGTTGGACCACTGGCCCTATTTAAGACAGCAACAGGAACAGAAAGCTGTCTGAACAACTGGGATCCATCTTGCTCTGTGTTGTGTAACTTGTGCTTCCCTGCTCCTCTGGCTTGATTTCCCGGGCATCTTGACCGGGCTTGGCTCTGGACCTCTGTTCTCCTGGTAACCTGAGCTGGCCTGATACTCGTTACAGACTTGTGGTTCTGATCTCCAGTCTGTCTCCGACTTCTGACATTCCGGTATCCTGATCCAGTTGACTCCTGATTGTGGACTCCAGCTCCGACCACTTGGTCTGGCTGCCCACGACCCAGCCCTGACACGTGGGGACTTCAAACTACGAGGTTACTTTTATCGTTATTTTGGCTGACACAGAGAAGAGAGACTATGGACACAATTCTGATTTCACTTTTCCATTGTTGTGACACCGATCTCAGTGAAATTACTCCTAATTTATACTGCTGAGAGATAAGAATCAGGGCCATACTGTTTAAAGTGCATTTCTGTGCTGAAAAATAAAAATGGTTTTCATGAAGTTCTCTCTCTCAATGACTTCCAGACGCAGTCTGCATCTTTTTCACTTGTAAAACTGAGTTTATTCTGACTGCCAGCCCTGCAAACTCAACCTGGATTCTTTCTGGTTCAAGCAGCATTAACAATAAAGATTCTGAAATTTGAACTGGGCTAACAATTCTGTTGCTGATGTGGAAACCAGAATAGAATCCAGATCACTCTCCCATTGCTGTGCTGGCCCTGAAGTGCTGACAGGAGAGAAAAGTAATGAAAACATATTTTAGCCAGTAGAATAAACAGGTAAGATTCTGAACATACACAAGGAATGGGTTCACTGAGTTAAGAAGTTTTCGTTTGTAGACAATCACTTTTCAAGTTAAAGCCACACTTTAAGCTTGCAATGGAACAGTAAATTATCACCCAAAAAGGGAACAGAATTTTTGTTTCTAGAGATAAACCCAGTTAACTCAGGGCAGAAGAGAAGCCAAACACTTTCGTAAAGAAAAATATTGATGAGGCTTCTTTTTTGTATTCTGTAAAATTGGAGAATCATTACTTGGAGAAGTCTTGTATATATACTGAGATGAAACAGCAGTTAAAATATTTATAGAATAAATAAGGACAGGCAAATGTCTGGAAGGGGGAGTCAGTGAAGACTCAGGTGGTTAACTCTTGATGCCATGTAACTAACAGAACAAATATTGAAAACACTTTCTCTTTATTTAAATATGGCATTCAGACTTGTAGTCCAAGAATACTTTGCTTAATTTAGGACATGATCCTGCAAATCATTACCCATAGGAGAAGTCCCATTGAAGCATATAGGGCTGTTCATCCGCAAAAGGACTATTTCCCAGTAATACAGGTATGCAGGACCTGGTAGAGGCCTCAATTCTGCTCCCACTGGAGTTTATATGAGTGTGGCCACTCAGTTCAATGGGAAGAATATCAGCCCCTTTGTTTGCAAAGTACCATGTAAATACAGGGTGCTAAGTAAGCAATTAATAATAAATGACCAGCTATATTGTTAATTGTGCTGTGTTCTTCTAAAGTTAAACTGGCATTTATCAAATATCTTCTTGTTGGTTCAAATGATCAATTCAGAAGCTTCAACCTGGTCCATTTTTAATAAGGCGGCTCAGATTCAATGAGATCAATGATGATTTCTTTAGCTACTGAGTACCAGTCTCCTGCTTCAGCAGTGAAGTAGCTACAGCCTGAGACAGAGAACCAATAATGAGGTTTAGAGAGGGCTCCACATCTGAAGAATCATTTTGAATCAATCTGAGTGGCAAAGAGTCAAGAATACAAGTGGCTTGCTTTGTAAGTATAACATGCTCACTTGGTGAAGTAATCAAAATTCTGTAAAGCTAATTCAGACTAATTAAGATAAAGATGACCCATAACCTGAGAAGGAACGATGGCTTCATTCTACTTAATTTTTTTAAATGAAAAAATACCAGAAAAGGCATTACCTCGCAAAAGGATAAACTATAAGAACATTATAGATATGTGGCTAAAGAGTATGGTCAAAAACAGATATCTGACTTACAACGTATCTAGAATTTCTTTTACCACCACCAATTATAATTTAGCTCCCCCAACCCGGGGGGTGGGGGGAGAGGGAGGGGGAGAGGGAGGGGGAGAGGAAAGAGCATGCCTGCACATTTCAGCACCAGTAAGAGGTTCCTAATAATGATGTAGATGTTTCCAAACAGAAAATTGATTGGAAGCCCAGATGTGTTTTACTGTCATATTTTTCCAAGAAGCTTGATACATTTCAGTTTTTAAAAACGAATATAAATAATGATTCTGCTATGCCAGCAGAAATAAGAAGCATGTTTGACAAAATAGCGAACAGCCTATCTACAGAGATAAGAGGTTTTCAGACTTTGTCTAATTAAGCTAGCACATAAGCAATCCTCCAAGAACATGTAATGGCACTATAAGGAGTTCCTTGGGAATTCAACTGTCATTCCATTAAATATTAGTCTCCTTTAACTGATTTATTCCATCCCCTGCTCCCTATTAAAAAGCAATTGTCAACTAGAAACAAACAAAATTAGTTCCAATAATTAATGTGTTGGGTACTATCAACTTGGAATCATTGAAGTGCTGGAAGCAATGAAAGTTTATGTTACCATGATGCTTGTTATGTAGTTTTGCCAGGGAAAACTTTGCAATATGATTAGGACATGGACAGAGGCTCTTAAATGAGTCAAGATCCATATGAGTGGGAGCAACTGAGGACTAAAGTTAAAAAACAAAGAGCAAATAGAAATGTAGACACTTGAGGGCGTGTGTGTGTGAGAGAGAGAGAGAGAGATAGAACTGGATTGAGTTATAGGAGACACCACATATAAGGTCTTTTAAGGACAAACTGTCCATCATTATAAGTACAAATGAATTCTCATGTCTGAGGGTTTTGGGGTTTTTTTGAATGCTCACAACCAGTGGCTTGGTAAACTGAGTTTCAGCCTATATCACATCTTTTATAAAGAAAACTAGACCTTACAATGAAAGCTAGCAGAACCTCGACTATAGTATCAATACAATATATTAACTGAAATATCTGCCATTCTTGCTGCATTATCATTTCTTTTATTTATTCAATTACCATGTATTTTACACACATTTGCAAAGTGCCTCGTACCGAAGGTTGAACGAAAGCAACAAATGTGCCTTAAAATGAGTCTAAGTTTGAATGTAGCAACTGGATCTGCTGAAGATGCACTATACTGGCCTTTGGTGTATAAGCTAAGGAAGATTTGAAACAAGCACAGAGCAGGCAAACAGAGAATAGAAAACACTATCTGGCAGAAAGGAAACAAAATGTAAGCAAAAGCTGCACATATGCTGCAAAAATATTGCACCTGACACTATGTGTGTATCTTGTTATTTCAACGAAAGATGATTAAACAAGTTTAAAGGAAGGCGCATGACATGTAAGTCAGGCTGCTGAGTTCTTTATCAACTGCAAAACCAGGAAGTATAAGAATAATCAAGCCAGAAGTGTGTTTCAAATAGTAGCACAACTTCAATTAAGGTTTTCAGAAGCGGAAGTGTCAAGAGAACCCTATATATTTTAGAAATATTGAAATAATGAAGTTTAAAAGATTTCAACAGAGATTTAGGCAAAGACCAAACTTGATCTAAAATATAAAAACATAAAGAACTATTTAGGTGGGCAAAGCAGGAGCATCCCCATACTGGGCTCCTGCAAAGATAGCATAACTACAGTGAGGCAAGAACCAGGACAATTCACCGTATTGCAGCCCACATCAATTCAAGAGTAGGAAGTAGTCAGATACTGTGACGTGCTGCACACCCTTATTCCCAGAGTGGAGAATGTCACATCTATGATGTTCAACTCCGATGATGGCACTGGGTATGAAGGACCAAGGACCACAAAACTCATTACATAATAGGAAACATGTTACCATAACTTGAGCTTTTGTAGAGCAAGCTAAATTCCTTCAGTGCTGGAGAAAATCTTAAAGACATTACGCTTAGGATGAAATTATATCTAAGATTAAAATTATTCTGAAGAGGTAATGCAAGATTTTTGAGTGAAGAGAATGGCTTGTGTACTTGTCAGGCTAACATGTAACAAACCCCTCTTTTACTCAAGGAAAATAAACCCTGAATTGGGAACTGATCTTACAGAAGAGAGAGTTTCAAACCTCAATAATCTCTCCTATTCTGGCCCCTTTTGCCTCTAAGAAGCAAGGAGCAAACCTTAAAGCACAATATCTCAAAACAAACAAACAAACAAACAAAACCCCTAGAGCAGCCAGAAGACACTTCTTTTCTAGCTGAACTCTGAGTCAGAGCTCAAACTGACAGACAAATGATATAAAGGAAGACCAAAAAAAACAAACAAACAAAAAAAAAAGAGACAAAACATCATCCACATTATTATAACGGTAAATTTTGAAACAGGGATTTATTAATCACAAAATGCTTGTAGGTGTCATGAGAATCACAATCAAAGATACATAAATGCTGTTTCAGTATTTTACAACACATGGGCACATATACAGAGAGCAGTAAATACCTCATTTAAAATAAAAAATATATACTTAGCTGAACGTGTTTTAATAAATCTACTGACAAAACACATGCTCTAGTGATTTGCTATTTCCTGTAACTAAAGATTAATATTTTCTGTTTGAGGAACAATAATTCCATTTGTATTATTACCTTGCTAGTAAGATTCCATAATTCTTAAAATATAACCTATTAAATATTTTTATTCATATTTTGCTTCTGGTCTGCATGGATACAATTTCTCAATAATCCTTCATTATAAGTGGCATTCTGAGTTGAGATTTAATCTTCCCTTCAGCTCATGTAGGTCAGCTGTACTCATTTTTATTGCTGTAAACACACAAATCTAGTATTTCTAGCTGAAGATGTTACAGGCTATTTACATTAAAGAAATGAACCCCACAAAAATGCCAAGGTCTCTATGTTATTATTGTTCTCATGGCCTTGTTCTTGGGTCTTTGTCCCATATTTGGGAAGTTGAGACACATGGGACTGACGTCCACTTCTGTGGAGTATCTGAACACTGCATTTGATAAAAAGACAGTCATGGTTACAGGGCTAGCTACACCTCTGACCCTTTTCTGGTCTTTCTGAATGCATCACCTGGGATATCAGACCTGATGTCTTCACCTTTCTTGAGGTGGAATTCCACCTTTCTCCCAAATCCTAATCTTAGAGTGGGGCTCTACTTACCCAGAAGGTCTGGCTGAGTCTGGAGACCTGTGGTTCTTCCCTTTGGGAGTCTGCAGTCAATGGTATACCATGACCAGACAGCCTTCTTAAACCAAAATACTGATTATTTTGCAGTAAGAACAACGCATTATAGACAAAAGTATTTTAAAACAAACAGTCTACATACACATCTATCTAACCTAAAGGCTACCACGCCCTAATGGTAATCTGTTCAGGCCTAACTTCTTCAGACAACCCGAGTGGGTGTCTGTCTTAATCTCCTTCCCCAGAACAATTTCCCCCTCTCTTAAGAGAAAGACCCATTTTGAACTTGCCAAAGTTCTTTGAAACTCTGTGTGCACAAGCCTTTTCCTGTCCTGGAATTGCCCCTTATCAATCCCCAAGTGTTTGCTGAGAAGTGGCTTATTTTGAGCCATTCCTTTTCCTTTTTTCCCAGTTTTCCTTACAGCTCCCTACTAAACTAAACCAATATATTCACACAGTGAACTCCCCAATAACCAAAGTCAACAAACAGTATTTGTAAATTACAGAGCAGCTCCCATTCAACCACAGAAAGCACGTGGGCATGATCCTGCCTTGAAGAGAATGGGCCCACTCTGGTCACTATCAGTTACTGGCATGAGCAAAGGCTGCAGGAAGGGGCGCTAAAAAAACGTATCTAGGGGAGAATGTGAACAGCAAACTTTTCCCCAGCCAGAGGACAGACATTGCTACATAGAGCTCCCTGCCTTCCAGAGGCCTTTGACGCTACTGGTCAGGAGGTGCTGCTGAGATGACTGTATTAGTTGCCATAGAGAGTTGGAATTGTCTTAGAGTGGTTCTTCTCATGCTGTTGTTACAGTTCCCAGAGTGTGTGATGGGTAACAACTACCCCTCTTCCCCAAAGCCTTCACAACTATGAGCTCCTCTCACCTCTCCTGTCCCCCTCTCTACATAAAGGTGCTGAGACAGGCTGAAGTGCCAGCAGCATGCTATTGACCCTCAGCTCGGCATCTCCTTGTTATTCGACCCACAGAGATCGGGATCTGATTTAAATCGGACAAGATGGAGATGACACAGATCAGCAGGGACAAACCATTTTGAGAGTCCAGCATAATCTACAACTATCCCAACATCTGAGCTCTAAGAGGCCTATGCAGCCAATGCTTTCTTATGCAGATGCCAGTGGGAGCCCATACCTACAAAGCAAGGGATCAAAAAGTAGCAGTAGAGCTAGGGAGGAGCCTGGAGTGCCAGTGAATGCACAAAAGATACCTAGGATCTGGAGGGCTTTGGCAGCCTTTCTCCATGATTCTGTTTGCATAAAAATTTGAATGATAAGATCACGCCCACTTCAATATGCTTTATCTCCTAATACAACCAAGGGAAAGAAGCAATGTAGTCACCCATCTTTCAAAAGCCCTGGATCTTTTAAAATAGGCTCTCCCATTTTTGCACACTTGGATATGATATTGCCCTAAGAGCTTGGCCATTGGTCCCAAACAAGATTTGCATTGCTAAACAACATGTTAAATCAGCTGCTGTACGCTTGTATCTGTATTTAGCAGCATGCTGGTAAATTTTACAAGATACATGGACACTGCCATCTGCATTTTTTGGTCCTGACTAAGCCCAAGAGGTTTTTCATGAATTATTAGCTCATCCCCACTAGATCAGCTGCAGCAAATAAAAGTGGTGAACTATGAACTGACTACACAATAAACTGGTAAACTACTGCTACATTAATCTTCATCTGGCAAGGGGGCGGGGGGGGGGGGGGAAGAAAAAGCTCAACATGAAGCCCAAAGGATTAATGAGTGCTGCAGGGTAGGAAACAACCTTAAATCTGCCATTGCCTATCACACCACTGTTCAAATTTCATAAATAATTAACAGTTACTACCATTGCATTAAAATCTGTTTACAGATTTATTGAAAACCATTTTTCTTCCTGAAGTTACAGCCTTTTCTTTTGCTGGAACATTCATCCTGCCCCAAGACAGCTGGCAATCAGATTGTACCAGCACTGCAAGAACATATGCATGTTTGTTACAGAGGTCACACTGGTTATATGACTACACTTAACATTGCAAAACATTTTTATGGGCTCAGAACTTTCTTAAAACAGTTACCTTTTTAGCTAAAGCTTCCTGTGCTTGTTGCCTGAGTAGCAGCTATTTTTCAAAAAATCTGATCTCTTTATGTATGAGAGAGTAAAAAAAAAAAATTATTCCCATTGTAAATAGTAACAATGCCTCCTGTTCATATGACGAGCAAAAGACTACTAAAGGGACAGAGTCTGATGCCTTTGCTTTGATTTAATACTTTACTTCTCAACTAGATCCACTGATGTCAGTGGGACTGCTCATGACGTGAGGTTCTATTCAGTGTGGATAAGGGTATAAAAAGCTGACCCTACGTTTGAAATTTCAAAACGCGGGACTACAGTCCAGCACTTCTACACATGCTGACCGTACCTTGCAGCAGGTATGGTGGCCCCATGGAATTCAGGGGGGCTATTCATGGGGTCACTGAGTGTGTGAGTGCATGCACCGGAATCTGGGTCCTGGCTGGTAAATAGGTTTTAATGAGCTGCATGGTGGGTTTTTTTTTTTTTTTATTTTTTTATTTTTTTAAGTTTTAAAAGAAAACTCTGAACAGGACTGAGAGAGGCTAGCTTGCGACTTTAGCACAATCCTGCACCATCCCAGCAACACAAACTGCTTCGGAGGGGCATGTCTGAGTCACTGTTTCTCCCCTTCTCCTTTTGCCCTGCTCCTGGTGGTGGTGGGATAATACACTACTGTCCTGAACCAGCATTAAATTATCCTGCTTGCTCTGGCTCAGATGGGTGAGCACACCTTAAGGGAGTATCTGGACAGACAAACCCCACTTGCTCCTATGCGCCTGGACTCAACATTTAGGTAGCCCACACAGGAGCATGGGGGGATTTTGCTCTCCCTTACGGGAACATGCAGTCCAAGCCACAATCCAGTGCAGAGTGAGCAGTAACTGCAGAAAACCCTGTTAAACTCTTGCCTACACAATTAAACCCTTATCCTGCAAGACCTTGGATAGTGTACAAGGTTGTTGCACCCCAGCACAAGGGAAACCCCAGCTGGCAGTTAATTCAGCTCTGGCAGTGCAAAGGGGATAGAGAAAGAGCAAAGATCTGCCCCAAGGACTATCCTTTATTTTCCCACAGGAAACAGCAGATTCAAGGGAAGATTCTTGCTTTCATCACAAAGGCCTCTAGACTGGGCTGCAGTTTACATAGGAAACATTCACATAAATAAAAGTGTAAAAACCACGAAAGGACAAGAAAGATAAACACAACCAGACACCCTACTCGCAGCTCTGCAAAGACTCTTCCAGGGCATTTTTTTAAACGCACTGTTGATCATGGGGGAAAACAAGCAAAAAAGTCACCTCACATTTGTTTAATTTCTTTGGGGAGGAGGGGGAATGAAGCGGTTAATCTTCTCCAGTCCATCTGAAGGAAATGGGATAAGAGCCACAAACCTCTCCAAAACTCAACAGGGAGCAGCTAGTGCAGTGGGTCTCAAACTGGGGGTCAGGACCCCTTAGGGGGTCCTGAGATTATCACATGGGAGCGTTGCGAGCTGTCAGCCTCCACCCCAACCCCGCTTTGCCTCCAGCATTTATAAGGGTGTTAAATATATAAAAATGTTTTTTTAATTTATAAGGGGGGGGGGGGTCGCACTCAGAGGCTTGCTGTGTGAAAGGGGTCACCAGTACAAAAGTTTGAGAACCACTGAACTAGTGTCTTCCTGACCACATCAAATTTGACAAAGACAGATACGACGTTATCACGTTTCGGCTTTCCTTCTGCGTTCTGAAGTAAGCACAACGGCAGCGATGCCCTTGCAGCTGCAGAAGCCTGCTTCCTGAGACGATGGGTTTCTCTCGTCCCTTCTGATAACCTTCAGAATACTAACCATCTTGACGTGATTACCCCACGTTATTAGAATACTTGAAAGAACTATCCAGTAAGGCATTCTGGCAAAAATCGCTATTTTCATAGCAAACACCAGCTGGGTCATGCTGTTCCACTGTCGTGTCTTACCCTTGCGTTTCAGAAAGATTTATGCACTTCTGTAACCTACAACATGGAGCTGCAGAAACAGCCCACTGGGAGCAAAATAAACTGCAGAGATGATATTCTCACATTAGTCATTTCCATATGGATTCCTATCGCTTTGCATTGCCCAATACTGCGACATCCCACATAAGACAAACAAGATACATTTGCTCTTACTTGTTATCAATACACAGCTTATAAAAACAAATTGAAATGTCACAAGAATTCCAGGAGATAGCTTAATGAAAATATGCTGATCACAGTAACCAGTACTGTACAAGAATTCTGTGTGGCTCCGTCCAGCAATAAAAACTGGATTACAGATTAGGGGCCAATCTCTTAAAATACCTAAACTGCTCATGTGCCAAGTATGAATAAGTAAATCTTAAGAATCTAGGTACAAAACAACAAAACACTATCGGGGAGGGGGAGGAAATAGAACAGAAGTGATTTTTCTAATGACAGATGTTAAGCACAGATTTTCAAAAGTACAAATGGAAGTAGTGGCCATGGGAACTGGGTGCCTTTAGAAAACTCCCTCTTTAATCTATATTGTCTGTTGCATTATAAAATTATGTAGACAATAGCTCTGCAGAGTGGAAAAAAATAGAAACGGCCACAGAATCACAACTGTAGGGGTAAAACTTCATGATATTGTAATTTCTCCTAACAGATGATGATCTCGTGTTACTATCTAAACAACTACTATGCCTTGAATAAGTTTTCCATAAAAACACTGCTCAGATGAAAATACTTGAACTGTAAAATAGAGAGTTTGACAAGATGACTGTTTTCTCTGTGTGGTATACATATATACGGGGCATGTATAGTATTATCACATTTTAATATTAATGCATATGATGCCCTGTAAAGATATGAACAGCTAGTCATCATCCACAATCTGTTTGAGGCTTATTTTCTTATGTTTTGGACCGTTGGTTCAGATGCATTCATTTTGATAAAGAGGTGGGGGTTTTTTCCCCTTCTTTTAGTTTTTATTTTCCCAGGAAGGCTCCACACTGATACATGGTTTGGTTTTCAGCAAAGCCCTGCTTTTTGTCTCAAAGTGACTGAGGCATATGGAAGGTCAAAGGCCTGGCCTGAGGTTAAGGAATGAATCATTCCTTCAAGCATGATTGGAAGCCAGGATCCCCCTGACTCCCAGTCCTTTGCTCTCATTGCTATATCACCCAGCAAACTTCAAAGCATTTTCTACTTATAAAGCTCAGAGAGCAGAGGAAATATTTCTGGCTTTCAAACAGGGGCAATGCTTTTTTGTCCAGAACTATTTAATCGGACAGTTCAACTGCGTTAATATCATCCCTCTATACAAGGCATATTAAAATAAGGAAGTACTACTGTGTGTGTACACGCATATACACAATTGGAGTTGCACAGTATTGCCAACCAGAATTGTTCAAAGATCACAAGACCGACACCCCAAAAAAATAAAAGATTGGCTTAAAAAAAGTCAGGAGATTTTTACAATATAACCAAATTATTTGCTTCCTGGTGTCTGAACTGCCAGCGTGCAGGTCACATTCTCAAGCCTCTCTTTACAATCACGAGGACTTTTTTTTGTGTGTAATGAAAGCTGGGATTCTCATGTAATCCCTTGCCTCCAAAAGCTGAGGGGCTTTAGAACACCAAATACTGCAAGACTTGCAATGAAATGACAGGAGTTGGCAAATGTGGGAACAGATTGTGACAGGCTCTTGCGAAGGTGCATGAGAAAGGGAAGGCTGCAGAGAGCCTTGTTTCCTGTCAAGCCTGTGTAAGAGCAAGTCGCAATCACAGAATCTGCTACCACAGCGCAACTGGGGCACACAGCACCCCCAAAAGAAGCAGGAATGACTTAGGGCATGGATCTATATTCCCCTGCACAGAAAAGGGGGGCCCTTGGGAAGGGATTCAGCCTCCCCTTTTAGCAATCTACCTACCAGGTCTTAAGAATAATCCTATGAATATCACACTGGGAACTATTACACATTAATTCTGGTAGAGTCCCCTCAGGAACTATCAAATATTGAGAACTGGCACAGGTTAGGTGTGTGGTATATTGTGTGGTTTGGGGGGAAAGCATGAAATCACAGTGAAGGTTTTGGAGCATACTGCGAGGAAGATCACTATTGCGTGTACTGTTTCCTTATCAGTCGGAGGAAAAAGGAAGTTGCTTGTGATCATGTGGAATCTGTCACCGTCAGTGAAGACATGTTGTGGGAGCATCAGGGTACAGCTAAGACCCATAACTTGGCATTTCCTTGCTTATTAAGGTTTGTGTTGGAGGGATGTCGCATTTAAATCCAACTTACTCCCTTTTAAAAGGAATTTTTGTTTATGGAATATTTTAACCACCCCCAATTCTTCAAATATTTTCTCCTTCCTTCCTATCTACTTTGGAAGTTTGAGGGATTTTATCAGAAACAACATTAACCCTGGAATTGCTGTTGCTGTACCTTTGTATTTGGCTTTTCATTTTTCGCCTCATACAGCCTTCTCCTTTAAGTTTTTCTACTCTGGCTGTGGGTACCTGGGGCGGGGATCATGTCTTTATCCTTGGTCTTATTTAAGAATAATTTTCCTTTGTTATTGCCAAGAATTAGAGATGACTTAAACAGATGGAGCTCCCTATTTGTATCCTGGGGAGGTAGGATAAACCTATTTGAGATGGAGATGGCATCCCAGTCTCTTTCTAACACCTCAAGTCATATCCATGCAACAGATTTTCTGGGTTTGTTTGTTTTTTAAGTTTTATTCTGCTATAAAGTCTGGATTTTCTGAGACTCCCATTGCCTTGAGTGGGAGTAGGCTGACATAGAAGAGGGAGAAGATCTTATACTTCTTGACAGTTTTATTACTGGGTGGCCCAGGGGTTTCTTCTTATTAGTGTTCAGTGATGATCTAACCAATGCCTTATTATCGCTGTAGTCAAGCTAGAGCCGTAACTCTGATGTGTTACATCTGATTAATCTGATCCTTTTGGAGGCATCTGGTATATAATTTGTACATGTCTTACTGTCTATAATACAGCTGTATACAGTCAGTGATGTATTCTCTGTACTGAACAGGATTCAGTTCCCACCTCTTCCACCGACCTCCTAGGTGACCTACGGCAAGTCACTTACTCTGTGCCTACCACCAATAGGTGGGCATTTTTCAGCTCTTCTCCCCAACAATGCACATTTATCCTTTCCCCGCGAATACTTTAAAGGATTACTGAATGTTTCCCTTTAATGTATACTCTTTTTGCCTTCCAAATTATTAAATTATTTTTAAAAATTAATATGATGAGGTCTAGACTCTGTGTGTGTGTGTGTGTCTGTGTGTGTGTGTGTGAGGGGGGGCAGTGGCAAAAGAGGGGAGCAGGTACAAGGTGTTTACGCACTTTGTGCCTCAGAGAGGGGCTAAACAAAAAGAGTCTTGTGCACAAATGGGAGATATTCACAGCAAGAGTGATGCCAGATTCCCCACATGGGCCAAGGACGGGGAGGGAGGGAAGCATGCACAAAACCCTTTCAGAGGAGGAACAGAAGCCGGGAAAGAGAGTACCTGATTCAAGGACTACAGAACCAGGCTTTCAAGCTTTTATCTGTGTCTCAGACTTATAAACGTAGGGCTTGGATTTTTTAAAACTTAATTAATTTAAGGAAGGTTTTAAGACACATTTTTGGAGTGTGTTTCTAAAAATATGGTAAATACCATACCACCAGCACTCATCATTAAAATATAGCTTCACTGAACTATGGCAAGTCAAGTCAGCACTAAGCTGTGTTGGTTCCTGGCATATTAGTGGGGATATACTAAGTCTGTCCCCCGGAAGATCTAATATAGAATGGCAGGGAGAGCACACATATTACCAGTCTTTTGTGGCCTAGTATCACAGTCCACACACCTGGGCCTGACAACGGTTTTCTTTATTTCAGGTTTAGTCCGTTGTTGTTGTTGTTAGCTTTTAGCACTTAGACAAGAAAACTAAAAACTGCATGCCAAGTTCCAATCCAGAGCAATGTGTAATGCCAAGCAATGAATTCTTAGTGACAAATGATACAAGCCCATAACTGCAACACAGTGGGGAAGGATGCTGTATTCTTGCTTTACGTGTGTGGCTGATTGGCACTTAAGCACATGCATAACACTTCACAGAGTAAGTAGTTCTCCACTGTAGTCAGAAATAACTTTACCATGTTTAAAGTTACACAAGTTCTTCAGTGCTTTGCTGGACCTCGATCTCACTGCATTTCCTTTTACCCCTATGGCTCTCTTCTTCCCTTCCCCCCCCCCCCCCCCATATATTCTGAATATACTTTTTGTCAATACACATTTTCCTTCTCACTGACTTGAGCTGTGCCTATTTGGAAAATACCTCTGTGGCCAATCTTTCCTCTGATAAAGTAAATGCTAAAAAAGCCAAAACACTAGACTAACAACCTCACTGTATCTTGTAATAAATGTTAAACAAGAAGGTTTCCTTATAAGTACGCTTGGAAGAATTCGATTTTTTTATTGGTAAATGTCAATTTCACCATATACAAACCAACAAAACTTATTTCCGTCAATGATAATCTAAATGTACAGATAGGTTAAGTAAGAAAAATGCTGTTTGAGAACTTGTTAGAGCTTTCACTTTCTGAATCTCAATGTCTACTGACCATAATTATTTGCTGACACCCCATAATTTTGCGCACACGTGAAAATGTACAATTTAAAATGCTTAACAATAAACAGAGATATTATCCACTGAAATTATATTAAAAAAAGAAAGTGGAATTCTGCCAAGTCTACTTATAAACAAAGTTCTAGCAGTTCTAGCTAATGGGAAAACTAAATAAATTGGCTCAATATGCTTTTCACACAAAATTGTGTATATAGTTTGTCACAACTACAATAATAAAGAACGTGTGAAAAATCATTTCATTGCACACTACACAGTGCTGTGTCCCTGTAAGACTCAATTACATCTTTCCATTTACTGTTGCTCACTATTAAGTGGTATGCTGTGCTGTATTCAATATAAGTGTGTTCTCAAAACACAGGCCAAGAAAAATTGTGCATAGAAAGAGTTAAGCCACCTACTGGCCCGGCTATTCCTTTAAGGAACATTGGTGTGCCTGAGAAGAGCCGAGGCTCTCAGAAGTAGGCAATAGTCTTCCCATTCTTCCTACTTCTGTTCCATGGTTTCATTCCCCAGCAACCAGGAGCAACTCCCAAATCATTTCTTACTCCTACATGTTTCCCACCTGGGACAAAGACATTCAACCCTACTGCCATAGCAACCACAACAACCACACAAGCACTTTTCGTTCTTTAGGGAAAATGAAAATCTTGAAAGGAAGCTGGGAGATAAAAGCTCCCAATTCCTTGTTCCTCACTGTTAGGAAGTAATTACAAAAATTGAACTTTAATGCAAAGCACTTTGTGGATGAATAGGTTGTGCTTTAACAAAAAAGAGAAAAAAGACTGTGCAGGTGAGGGTAAAAATATGGAAATAACTTTTACGATGTTAACATGAGTTTCAAACTAAAGGTCAGAAGCATCATTATTCTTATTAAAAAGTATCAGCACCCAAAAATGAATGAATCGAAGGAAATAGAAATCAAACCCTCTGCGAGCTGTTCAAGGAAAGGATACCCAAAGCCCACCTCCATAAGGGTTCAAAGCTCACTGAAGTAAATGTGAATCTTACCCACTCACTTCAACAATCAGATGGATAGCCGTGTTAGTCTGTATCCACAAAAACAACGAGGAGTCCGGCGGCACCTTAAAGACTAACAGATTTATTTGGACATAAGCTTTCATCAGCAAAAAACCCACTTCTTCAGATGCATGGAGTGAAAATTACAGATGCAGGCATTGTTATACTCTCACACGAAGAGAAGGGAGTTACCTTATTGGGAGTGGACCACATCTACCCTGATTGTATTGGCTCTGTCAACACTGGTTCTCCACTTGTAAGGTAACTCCCTTCTCTTCATGTGTCAGTATATTTATGCCTGCAACTGTAATTTTCACTCCATGGATCTGAAGAAGTGGGTTTTTTACCCACGAAAGCTTATGTCCAAATAAATCTGTTAGTCTTTAAGATGCCACCAGACTCCTCATTGTTATTGACTTCAACAAGCAGTGAATCAGGTCCCTAATTCCTGAAATTTATGACTTGGATTTTGTTTTGTGAGACTACTGGTTTAGGTTCAGAAGAACTTATAAAAAAAAGGGCCTTTACGGCTAAGCATCATGGATATTTATCCTTCCTGCACGGGTCTGAAACATCCTAAATCTTTGATTCTTGGCCTCCCTCTGTTGTTTTTAAGGTGGAAAACAACTAATAACCAATGAGGCTGAAAGAAAACAAATCCGCATATGATAGAATAGGGTTTGAACTTTCATTTAACCCTGAAATATGGACCTGGGAGAGCCAGAAGCCACAGTTAAATGCTTCCAAAAGGAAGAGGTGAATAAATTCATATATCATAGTCATGTATGTTTGTGTTTCAATGAAGAAGAGGATATTCCTTTCACCCGATTCTGGCAGAGTGATATTATCATTACTCTTCCAAACCTGCCAGGTCTGTAAACATTACTTTCTGTTCTCAACTGAAAAGCTATTTTGCTGTCAAAATATTAAAGATTAATAATTTGAGGTTTAAGATTTTTTTTTAATGCAGCAGCCTTATAAATTCTTGTCTGCTGCTTCCTTAATCTTTTTGTGCACAGACTATGGAAACAGTGGATATTCTCTAGATATCTCTCTCTTCTTAGTTTCATATATTTTATAAATTTGGGATTAAAAAAAAAAGATATTTTGGAATACCTTTCCTGACATAAAACTAAAGGCCTGACCTTGGGAGGTGCTGAGCATCCACAAACACTGACCCCAAACAAGAGTTGCAAATAGTCAAGTGTCTCTTTGGATGAAGCCTTAAGTTGCTAAGAAAGTCAAGCATGCCTACACCAGATCATCCTTGGACCCCTGCTATGGAAGTGCCTACAGGAATAGAAAAATCCTTCTGGAAACTCTTCTCATGGAGTTTCCAACTTATATCACCTCCAAATGGAGAGCAGGTGGCCTGCAAGATCTACCAAGTGTGAGGACCCACAAAGTAAATAAAGCCCAGTGGCACAGATTCACCGTCATCCACACTATGCTGAATGCAGGGCCCCTCTTCTTCCCCATTGGCATGCACTCAATACCCCCTGGACCACTCACTGATCTGTCCCGGTGGGACAGAAATTTGGGCTGAAGAACACCTATTGGGTAATAGCTCATCCTGCAAGAATCTCTCTCAACTGAGGGACATATCATCCAAATGCAGGATGCTTCTCATTGTAAAATATTACACTTTAACGATGTCATTGTTTTTTTCATGTTAAAGCAGAGGTTGTTATACTAATTCAAAGTACTCTAAATAAAGTTTTGTCACATAGACACACAGCTGTTCCAACTGCATCTTTTATTTTTAAATGCAATTCTATTTTATGAAAAAACTGATTTAAAGTAAAAATGATGTTTACTCCCCAAAAGGATACATCTTTCCATCTCAGGAATGGCTACAGTATTGAAAAGCAAAGCAAAGTTTTCATCCATCAATGTGTGGAACTATTCTGGAGGCTTCTTGCTTAATCGCTCCCAGCAAACTGACGACTGACTTTTTAGCACTACATTATACAACAGTGTGCTCAGAGGAATAAATATAGTATTTCTGGCACTCAGTCAATTGCTGAGCTGTTTATTTGCATACAAGAGGGGAATCTTTATTGCAGATGTGGATTCTTGAACTGGCTTGAATTTAATACCAGGACTAAATGCTGGTTGGTTAGATTTACCAACAAGATTATTATCCTGCTTTCTCTTTCAGGGACATATTCACGTCATGCTGTATAGGGATTTAACAACCTGACTCCCACTGAGAATCAAGGCCCTGTATACTGTGCACATTTCACTCAAGTATTTTAACCAGGTTGTGGCTGATTCCACAAATGGTCAGTATGGTCCTTAACTGTGTGGCTTTGTGTTTCAGTCCTGCTTATGAGGGCTCTAAGATGAAGGTTCTAACTAGGGTCTTTCGCTTTGTGTATCTGACAGCCTAGCCATTTTGGTGTAACTGAGTTAACTATCTTCCAGTCCTCTGAGACAACAACATCCAAAAGTGCATCAATCTACCACTCATGGCTTCAGTTGCGGAGGCAGTAGGGGAACGCTAGCTGCCTAGATTTCCCAGAAAGCAATGACATGCAAACGTGGCTGTGCAGCAGGTTGGGGGGTCAATGGACAAGCACAGCTGATGAACTGAATGCTGTTCATCTCCGCCTCGTCCCATCCCAGTATAGTTCTCTCTGTAGGGTAGGTGGGGGCCTGAGGGGGCTAACTTCCCACGGACCATAGTGAAAGTGCCCCCCTTAGAATCAGTGTTCTGAAGCAGGTTAGTCAATGGGAGCCTGTAAGGAAACCGCACTCTGGGTTGGCAGAGAATCACAGAAATCACAATTCACACCGTAAATTCACCTTAATCACAAGACAGACAGACCAAAATGACCATTTCAAATTCAGCCACCCACAGCTCATCATTTTAACTGATGCTTTTTACGTACATAGTCTATACAGTGCCTGAAAACAAAGCTCCATTAATTTCTCTTCCAGAGAACCTCAGTGACTGTGAAAGTCACAAGCTGCCGTTTTGCTCTCCAGTCAGATGCTTTATAGCAGGGGTGCGCAAACTTTTTTGCCCAAGGGCCACATCTGGGTATGGAAATTGCATGGCAGGCCATGAATGCTCACGAAATTGGGGGTTGGGCTTCGGGCTTTGGCTGGGGGTGCGGATGCTGAGGATGAACAGTTGGGGGTGCAGGAGGGTGCTCCAGGCTGGACCAAGGGGTTCAGAGGGCGGAAGGGGGATCAGGGCGTCAGGGGTGCAGGCTCCAAGCGGTACTTACTCAAGCAGCTCCCTGAAGCAATGGCATGTCCTCCCTCCGGCTCCTATGCGGAGGCGTGGCCAGGTGGCTCTGCCCCGTCTGCAGGCACTACCCCTGCAGCTCCAATTGGCCGTTGTTGCCCCTACGCGTAGGAGGTGGAGGGGGGACATGCTGCTGCTTTCGGGAGCTGCGCGGAGCCCCGCCATGCGTGGAGTAGGGCAAGCCCCCGACCCCGCTCCCTGGCTGGAGCTCGAAGGCTGTATTAAAATGTCTGAAGGGCTGGATATGACCCTTGGGCTATAGTTTGCCCACCTCTGCTTTATAGACAGTGAAGAATTCCCCTGAAGTTTTGCACTTGGTAATACACACTCCACTTTTCCTAGAGATAAATTCAGCCAGCTGAAGCCATTTTCCTTCTGGCCATTTCTGTTTGGATCCAGGCCTTCTATAAAACGGGACTTTCCAGTTCTTCAGCCTTAGCTATCGTCCAGCAGGGAAGGAAATTTCCTTCAAGGGCCTTGTTTCCTTACATGTGGATAAAGGAGTTTCTCTAGGCTTTTTTCCCTCCCTCTATTTCTCTGTTAGAAAGAACTCCCCTGATTTCCTGGCTCTGATCTGGCCAGTGTGGGTAGCAAGCAGCAATTTGTTATTGAGGTTGCAGGAACAAACCATCCCGATGTGTAGAAAGAAAAGTAAATATGGCAGGCGACCAGCTTGGCTTAACAGTGAAATCCTTGCTCGTCTTAAACACAAAAAAGCAGCTTACAAGAAGTGGAAGATTGGACAAATGACCAGGGAGGAGTATAAAAATATTGTTCAGGCATGCAGGTGTGAAATTAGGAAGGCCAAATCACACTTGGAGTTGCAGCTAGCCGGAGATCTTAGGAGTAACAAGAAGGGTTTCTTCAGGTATGTGAGCAACAAGAAGAAAGTCAAGGAAAGTGTGGGCCCCTTGCTGAATGAGGGAGGGAACCTAGTGACAGAGGATGTGGAGAAAGCTAGTGTACTCAATGCTTTTTTTGCCTCTGTCTTCATAGACAAGGTCAGCACTCTGCAGCACGGTATGGGGAGGAGGTGACCAGCCCTCTGTGGAGAAAGAAGTAGTTCGGGACTATTTAGAAAAGCTGGACGAACACAAGTCCATGGGGCCGGATGCACTGCATCCGAGGGTGCTAAAGGAGTTGGCCGATGTGATTGCAGAGCCATTGGCCATTATCTTTGACAAATCATGGCAATCGGGGGAGGTCCCGGATGACTGGAAAAAAGCTAATGTAGTGCCCATCTTTAAAAAAGGGAAGAAGGAAGATCCGGGGAACTACAGGCCAGTCAGTCTCACCTCAGTCCCTGGAAAAATCATGGAACAGGTCCTCAAGGAATCAATTCTGAACCACTTAAAGGAGGGGAAAGTCATCAGGAACAGTCAGCATGGATTCACCAAGGGCAAGTCATGCCTGACTAACCTAATTGCCTTCTATGATGAGATAACTGGCTCTGTGGATGAGGGGAAAGCAGTGGATGTGCTATTTCTTGACTTTAGCAAAGCTTTTGATACAGTCTCCCACAGTGTTCTTGCCAGCAAGTTAAAGAAGTATGGGCTGGATGAATGGACGGTAAGGTGGATAGAAAACTGGCTGGATGGTCGTGCTCAACGGGTAGTGATCAATGGCTCCATGTCTAGGTGGCAGCCGGTATCAAGTGGAGTGCCCCAAGGGTCGGTGCTGGGGCCGGTTTTGTTCAATATCTTCATCAACGATCTGGAGGATGGTGTGGACTGCACCCTTAGCAAGTTTGCAGATGACACTAAACTGGGAGGAGTGGTTGATACGCTGGAGGGTAGGGACAGGATACAGAGGGACCTAGACAAATTAGAGGATTGGGCCAAAAGAAATCTGATGAGGTTCAACAAGGACAAGTGCAGAGTCCTGCACTTAGGACGGAAGAATCCCATGCACTGCTACAGACTAGGGACCGAATGGCTGGGCAGCAGTTCTGCAGAAAAGGACCTAGGGGTTACAGTGGACGAAAAGCTGAATATGAGTCAACAGTGTGCCCTTGTTGCCAAGAAGGCTAACGGCATTTTGGGCTGTATAAGTAGGGGCATTTCCAGCAGATCGAGGGACGTGATTATTCCCCTCTATTCGGCACTGGTGAGGCCTCATTTGGAGTACTGTGTCCAGTTTTGGGCCCCACACTACAAGAAGGATGTGGATAAATTGGAAAGAGTCCAACGGAGGGCAACAAAAATGATTAGGGGGCTGGAGCACATGACTTATGAGGAGAGGCTGAGGGAACTGGGATTGTTTAGCCTGCAGAAGAGAAGAGTGAGGGGGGATTTGATAGCTGCTTTCAACTACCTAAAAGGGGGTTCCAAAGAGGATGGATCTAGACTGTTCTCAGTGGTAGAAGATGACAGAACAAGGAGTAATGGTCTCAAGTTGCAGAGGGGGAGGTTTAGGTTGGATATTAGGAAAAACTTTTTCACTAGTAGGGCGGTGAAGCACTGGAATGGGTTACCTAGGGAGGTGGTGGAATCTCCTTCCTTAGAGGTTTTTAAGGTCAGGCTTGACAAAGCCCTGGCTGGGATGATCTAGTTGGGGTTGGTCCTGCTTTGAGCAGGGGGTTGGACTAGATGACCTCCTGAGGTCCCTTCCAACCCTGAGATTCTATGGTTCTATGATTCTCGTCCTAATCAGCTACTCCCCTGGGGAGCATCCTAACCCAAAACAATGGAGACAGCAGGCTCTCCTTTTTTTCCTTTTTGGTTAAATTTTAAAATTAATTTGTGCAGAGGGAAACCCTATCTGAGGTTTAACTAGACTAGCTGGTCCAACAATGGTCAAGGACATCCATCCACTGCAGTAAAACAATATGTGGAAGACAGAGAATGGCTGCCCAGCTGAAGAACAGAAAACAAAGCCTTGCATAACTAGAAGGATTAGCCATACAGTATCTAAGACCACACATGTACCCACAGCAGGATAGAAAAGTGTAGGAGAAAAGAGTTCTGTGGTGATATGGTCATATTCCTTTTCACTTCATCCCTGCGGCACACTAGGAATTTTGCCTTACGACACCCAAAACATTCCTAGGAAGGAAGTTCTAGTCACAGGAACTCCATTCTGTGGCTGAACAGAGGCAAAAGGCTAACCCCTTTGCTGCCTGTATTCTAGGCCCACAATATATGCCAGCTTCACTCCCCCCCAGAGAACTAATTTCTTCTTCCATTTTACTTCTACTTAAAATAAAAGCAGTTGAAGAGATATTTTGGCCAGAGACATTGAAACATACTTTTGGTCTAAGGCACCACTTAAATGAAGAGGGTGATATCCTGGCTTTACTGAAGTCAATGGCAAAACTCTGATTGACTTCAGTGTGGCCAGAATCCCATCCATAATGTTCACACACAGCAGAAAGGTCCCTGATTTGTAAAGTCTCAACTGGCAGTCCCACACCGAGTGAAATGCTCCGAGCTCAACATCTACCTCTGAAGGACAAAATGTCTCAGGCAGAATTCAAACCTGGGGCCCTATGAAGTCTAGATTTTTCAAAATTGATTCTTAGAACACTAAATCCTCTCTCACCCATCCATATGCAAACAAACAGTTAAGTTGTAGAGTAATGTGAACATCTTACAATAAAATGTAATACAAATAATCACTCAACATCACTTTTTCCAAATAAAAAATAATACTTTGCATTTTTATATTTGAGGCACTCAAAGCGGGGGCACACAGAAGTTAAATGACTTACGGAAGGTCACACAGTTCATCAGTGGCAGAGTTGGGGATGGAATCCAAGAGAACCGACTCTCAGTCCCCTACTTTATCCACTGGACATTATTGCCTTACTGCATATTCAGAGGTTTTACGTTATACATGTAAGTTATTAACTGGAAAGCATAAAAATAAAGTATTCAGGATACTGCCTAAAAATGTACAGCAAAGCAGACATATCTATCTACTGTAGGAACATTTGTATTTTTTTATTACACTATCTTAGAAGAGGGTATCCGTAGCTTTAAAAAACTGTGTAAAGATCCAGCATTTTTTGGATAGCTCTTCCAAACACTACCTTCGTAAACATAGTAAGTATATTGTTCTACAAATATAACTACTAGTCATAGGTTTAGGGGTAGGAGACTCCATCTACCTAGTATAATCAACTTTCAGAAGAGTAAACAGCTTTTCAAAATGCTCAGTACAAAACTCCCACTCATTCCTCCTCAGGTGACTTGACCGCCTTAAATACAATGTCTATTACCGTAACCCAAAGCTGGACCAATCACTTGGCACTCTCCCTAATAAATAAAAATCTGCTTATAATGGATTTACCCTGGGGACATTTCAAATGATTAAGGTAAATGCCAGTGCTGAGGAAGCCTATTGAATAAATTCTTACCTTTTCACAGACTTTCTAGTTTTCAGTTGCATCTGTAAGAGTACTGTCTCATGCATTTAAAATGAATGGAAACATTCAGAAGCAACATGAACTACCGTACTCTAGATTCCAAAACTTTTGTTCCCCACCCTAGTTCAACAACAACAATAAAAAAAGACATGGGAATTTTCTTTAGGGTTGAAACACTAGTTTTGTAAAGCATTGGCCCCTGAATTTGATTTTTTTTTGGGGGGGGGGGGGGGGGGTTAAGCTTTGAAAGTGAAACCAAAACATACAATAACCTTAGAATAGGATGCGCTTGAATGATCAACTAGATGATTTAGGACTAACTGACACCAAAAGCCACAGTCCCGTGTTTGCGGTGGAGAGCTCCCCAGGGAGAGCACCGGAGGTGCTGTGCACCAGAAAGGCACTCCCAGAGCTTCCCAGCTACACCAAGGGGAAAAATTTCCTACACCTCCTTGAAGAGTGCAGCGTAATTCCTTGCACAGACAGCCAGATCTGCTGGCTGGTACGAAAGGGAGGACAGAGCCAGGACTCCAACTATGCCCCCACCATTCTCTTGTTCAGCCAGTTGGTCCTAAGGGGGCAACTGAGTAGCATCCCTGATCACAGAGGTTGTGATTTTTGTTTCCCAACAAAGGCCACTTCTTATGCCTTCCTCTCCCATTGTGATCTTTACCCATGAGCTAGGTAAAAAAAAAAATGCATCTTACACTGCTAAAGTCACATGGGTACGCAGCTTACACTGTTTAATCAACTTACAATTGCCTGACCTCCAGCTCCTTTGCACCGCTCTCCCCGTGGGGTCTGGGGGAGATGGCTGTGACAAGAAAACCTAGGTTGCCTCCTCTTCAAGGGAAAAATGAAGGAGAAAAGGATTTAGCAAAGATTTTCAAAAGCAGCTAGTGATTTTAGTTGCCCATTGGGACACCTTAGAGAGGCCTGATTTTCAGAACGCGGGTGCTCAGCTCTTTCTGAAAGCAAGGTCCCTTCAAGGTATCTCAAGGTGGGCCCCCAAAAATGGAGGCATCAAAATAATTGGTCACTGTTAAAGTCTTGGCCTTTGTTTATTCTCCTTTTCTCCCATTTTCACTCGAGAGAAGACTGGCTAGATAGAAGGAGCACAGTCCATTCTACCAGTTGACACCTCTCTTCCTTGCTCTAGCACAGGGATGCAGGAGAGGCACACTTGAGAATTTAAACAGGTTTGTAACGCTAAAGCATTCAGCAAATGGTTGAAACAGCAGTATCTTGGGTGTTTGATATAATTCAAAGAAAAGGGATTTACACGCAGAAAATAAGTGATCAAAATACTGTAATGTACAGCATACCATGGCACCACTCCAGCTATGAATAGCCAGGGACAGCGTAAATAGGAACCAGCACAGGGTATTGCTTCAATGCTTTACTGGAGCAAGAGTGCTCACAAACATTATCTATTAGTTTTAGACATCATCAGTTCTCCTGCAGAAACACTTTTTAGATCTAAGGTTCCTACCTTTCTAAGAAATCTGATGATCACATCTGAAACCCAGTGTACCTGTAGTGACTGTCCAAAAGAATAGAGAGACAGATATATGATGTATTTATGCCTACTAGGATGAGAATACTATATAGTGATACTTGCTAATATCATATACTCACAATCTCCTTGTGTACTTTGATTTATATAGCAGGCTATGCATTAAGCACCTTACCATTTGCCTTGTATTTACTTCATTATCAGAATAAAAACTAAAAATGTAAAATTCTATATAATATAAATAGAATGCTGTTTGCACTGTGTCAGGTCTGGCAATCTATTTTAAGACATTTATGCTTGAATCCTACACCCCCTTCTCCCGAAATCAGTGGGCATTTTGCTACTGACTTTAGTAGGGTCAGTGTTTCACCTTCGGTCTCTTGATAGGTTCTAGGGATATACTATTCTAAATGGAAAACTTAAAGCTATTATCATGACAGCTGTTTTATGTTTAATCACCGGCACCTTAGTTAATCACCTTGCATCTTAATGAAAGCATTCACCCGTCAGTTGGATATTCTTTAATGCCTAGGGGGAGTGAGAGGTTTCCACAAGACTTAAAAAATTTTTTTTTTTCATTCTATTGTTTTTTAAAGCAGATTTGATATTATTTTCCTAGGTTCTCTTAATCTAAAGGTTTTTATTTTCATTACTTTTCCAAAATGGAAAAACGTTCACATTTTGGAATACAAATTGGGGGGGGGGGGTGTGAAGTGGAGGTCAGAGGTCTGAGGAGGTTCTAAAATGACAAGTTTTGAGTTGAAAATATCCTTCCATGTGACCAAAGATGGCAGTGCAAAATCCAAAGCCAGAAAATACCCCCTCAATTGACAGTCTTAATTTTTTACCAATAGTTTCCATAGAAAACTATAAAAAGTTATTTTAAAATTTTAAAAAGTCTTTAAAATTAGAAAAATTTTGACCAGCCCTCCCAGTATCTTTTTTTTAAAACTACAGAATTGCATATTTTAATACAAACATATATATTGCATGTTTGCTTAGTGTCTTTTATTTTGCACTTTTTATATTTTTAGGTAAGTTGTATCATCTTCTTTAAAAAAAGGAACATTACGGTAATTTGTCTCACAAAACCAACCAGTGGGAATGCCTGTATCTTAAAGGTTAAATTCTGCCTTCTGATGGCTAGATCGGAGAAGCTTTTAAGGAATTCAGTGGGAAATGTGCATGCATATCTTTGGGAAGAATTTGGCCATTACAGTTTAACCCCATGCTACAGTCTCTTAGGCCAATTTCAACGTTGGGGGCCTAAAGTGAGAGACCGGTAAAATAGAAAGCAGCCTGGTTTTACAACAAACATATTGAGCACCAGCAGTTCCAATTGCAGAAAAATCAGGCTACTTTTACGTCAGTGCCTAAGCTTAAGCATTCAACTTTGAAAATGTGTCCATAACCTCAAACTTAGCAAGTTAGTCACCAATAAAGTACGTCCTAGTTCTCTCTGATGAGCCATAAGAAACAATGTCAATGCAACTCACAAAGGCTGCAAAGTACCCCTGTAAAATCAGATGTCCAGCAGGATTAACAGTGCTTTTCATATGGCTGGACTTGGCAGCTTTTATGACAAGAGCATCTTCATCTTATGTATTAGACAGTGTGCTGTTCCTCACAGGGAACACACTGGTTTATCTTGCTTTATTATATATGGGAGTGAATTTTATACAACATTCTCCCGAGTTTTTATAATAGTTTCACTAACAATAACGGTGACCTAAATAAATGTATATTTCTAATATACAATTCTTGCATTGTTTAAGCTATACTTGTTTCAGAAATCTCAGGCTCTTGTCTGCTTTGGATAAACATGTAGCTAAATTCCTAATTAGTTAATAGACTGTACTCCTGAGTTTTTTGATCAGAGTGAATCTTTGATCAGAGAATCTATGGTTGAGGGGAAATTTCTATGCCTCTGTTTGTAATATATTGCTACATTTCCACTTTACTTGTATCATAATGTCCTTAATGCAGGTGATTCTTAAACTCTCAAATGTGTGCTAAAAGCTTTGTATTGTGAAATCTGAATACACTTTCTGCTAACAACGGTATATTCACAATACACTTAGGATAGAGTGTCTGGTAACCCACTACATGGTTCATTTGATATACTGTCAACTCCTAGACAGGATGGAACAAATTCAGACCCACTGTCAAGAGTGCACCTCCATTGGCGTCACCAGAGCTGCAGCAAGCTGAATTTAACTTTAAGGAAGGCTGCTGGCAGGTATGAGCAGGATTAAAGGAAAAAACCAGCTCCAACAGATATCAGGAAAATGATAATAAAACTTAATATTTTTCTGTGTACACTCAGCCAATGGAAAACCTTACAATAGAAGTGAAGAATTAGAGAGGATAAGACTATAGAATTATTCTTTATTTCATTAAGGTATCTTCTAATTGAAAAGGAATGAAAACCAAATCACGCACAGCATACACCAAAAGACCAAGAGATAGAAATTAGCCAGTCTCCAGCAGACCTTTTCTCCAATTTACAAGAGGGATCCCAGTGAGAGGAAAGTTGCTTACATCACAATACTGTGAACAAATGGGCCATGAGACACATCTGGAAATGACAGGCCGCTTGATGTTCAGTTGTGGGGGAAAAGTCTTTGTAAATATTTTAAGAGATCTACTCTAGGGAAAGACCAGGAAAGTCAGGTCGATTAAAACAATCAACATGTCTACAGCAGTCTCACAATCTTACAAGCATGAGAGACTGTTTCAAGATATTACTGCAAGACTCAGTAAGTGGGTTGGTATTTTCTTCTTGTGCTTTGATTGTTCAAGAGTAGAAGGCCAAGTTTACACTGAAAAAGAACAAATACCTTACAAAATTGTAGGACAGGAAAGGAAGCAAACCTTACCAAGTACAAACTGCCTAATAGAGGTAATTAAGGGTAGTTATAAAAATACAATGTCAAGGTAAGAGGATGCCGCTAAAGGGACACTGTCAAGATTGACAGACCTTAGACTTACTGGCATGTAGGCAAGTCTGTACCTCAGACAGTCCTTTTGGTGCTGTCTACCAACTCACAAAAAAGAAACTGACTGTTAGAGCCAAGGTAACAGCATGACACACAAATATACAGGCCAAAATAAACCCCACAGTCCATGTTGGCTCATCTTGAAGACTAGTTGAGATTTTATGCATGCAGACTGTAGTTTGGAGGGGATAGTAGTGTTTTCACTATCAAGGGAACTTTATTTTAATAATAGGGATAGGGAATTATATTTCCTGGATACATTATATTTAAAGAAATGCTTATTATGGGCTGCTACAATAAAAGTGTCCTTTTACAAATAACATATCTAGGAAATATAAAACTCCTCCAATATACTACAATGTATGGCTGTATGCTCCCTTGAAAATTGCTGCTGGATCATATTCTGGCAGCAATGAAGACCTTGCTACTAAAAATGGTTGCAAATTTAAATTACAAATATTTTGGGTCCGACCAAATTAAAAATCTGAAATTCAGAAAATGTTAACCAGCTCTAGTTGAACTAGTGCAGTCTGATACTAAGTGGCAAATAGAGTTGAAGCATTTTAGTGTTATTAAATAATGGATTTAAAATTATGGTACTAAAGGGGGAAATATTTTGCAGATGATATCATAAGAAACAAAAAAATAAGGCACGAAAAGGTATACATCCTAAAAAAAAGTCTAACGTGTTAGAAAGTGACACACGGGACAGAGAACAACAAGATCTTCTAAATTGAAAGGTTCTGCACCATCCAAGAGGTGATCAAGACAATGTATACGGTACACCAAGAAGGAATCTCTGCCCGAGTGATCAGTATGTATAGATTCTGAGTACTACCATGAAAGAGGTTTTTTTGTTAGGAAAGGATCAAACTATGGGACCCGGAACCTCCATGGCACACTGATGTTGAGAACTCCATGATCCAGCAAGGCTCCATGGTCTTCTCATTTCCAGAGAGAGAACCGCTCACTGCACTCAGCTATCTATCACCAAGGTTAGATTCAGCTGGAACCGCTTCCATGCTGCCTCAGTCTCCAGATCGTAAGCTTTCATTTTAAACAGAAAGTCAGTCTCGAGCTGTTATGGAGGGTGAGAGAAGCTCAAAAACAATAAGCTGAGTGTAATTGGTACCGTGATGTCTGTCTGTGTTTGCAGAACCTGAAACAGTCCTTGAGAGGTGTGACCTGCTCCCTTCCTCTCCATGGGCACTAACTCAAGATACACAATGACAACCACTTTGGCTTTTAAAGTATTATCTGTTTCTCGGTCATAAAGACTTGTAAGAAAAGGAACGGGAACAATCATTTTACGAAGGGGGAAATCATACTGTGAAGAGCTGCACAAGCTATTGTAAGAGATGGCTCATTCTGGCAGCACCAGTCAGTGGGCTTGGGAAAGAACTGCCACTTTTCCCCAGGTCCCAGTCAAGAAAGACTCAAACCGAAGGAGCCTAACAGAGCCCTCCTGCCCCAAAGGGGAACCAAGCTCAAGAAGCTCACTGGAACATGCCAGCCTCCCTGAGGGGAAGACAAGCACGAGGAGCTCAGCACAGCCCACATGTGCATTCAGACCCTGCTGAGGAGAAGCGAAGTTCAATCAGCGCAGATAGCACACGGGGTCATGTTTTGAACATCTGTGCAATCTCATGTGGGCAGAGCTTATTTTGTGGGCGGAGCTTGGAAGAGCACCACCACTTTCCCTCCTCACCACATCTGAGCCCTAGATACTGCTTACAAAACTGCCCAACTTTTCCCCTCCACTTCCTACGGGAGCAAGTTTTCATTCCTCCCTAGCTAGGGACTGTGGACTTCTGAGAAATTCTGAACATACAAAGTACGAACTTCAGGTCTGGGGGGAAAGGAAGGGATAATGACTTTCCCTGTCTGACTGACAGCCAGCTAGAGGAATCTTAAATTAGGCAACTCCATCACCACCATCTGGCAGTCAGAAAGGAGAGAGGCTGCAGTAACCTACCCCCAGAGGTCCCTCACTGCCTCCAAATGAAACAACCAATTTTCCAGCTTATTTAAAGGAGAGGGACCCCAGTCTTGATCCCCACTTCCCCTCTCCTGGCAGCAGCTGCATGGAGTGGAGTTTACTGCACTCCTAAGCTTGCAACACCCTGAACTGGCACAAGACTTGTATGGATCAAGTCTAGCATGCTAGAAGGGCTGCTTGGGGAATGCAATGCTGAGCTTGTTCCCATAAGCTCCCCAGACCAGATCCAGCTGCTCCGCATCTTGCTCCTTTATCATCAGGTATGCACCGGCTCTGACCCTCTTCAGATTCAGTCAGACTGGTTTGCAAATAGTTTACAATACAATAAGGTGCTGCTGAGCCCATTACTTCTGTTGAAATCAGCCTGTGATACTTGCTAAGAGGTCAGGTGCTGTTCAACCTGGTAGAAACTAGCTGGGATTAGGTATAAAGCTGCTATCTTTTGGAGAGAAGCTGCCAATCCACAATGAACAATTTAACTCTGTGGTAACTTGCTATGTAGCAATGTTGATTTTCTGCCTGCCAAAGATTTTACCTACCTTGGTTTTCCATTTCCATAAACAGTACCTCTCATAGCTTGGTTAAATGCAAGGTTTATGCCTTGTTATTGGGGTATGGGTGCATACAGAATTGGGGGAGGGTGGGAAACTGAAAGATGGTGGGGAGAAAAGTTAGAGCGCTGAAAGGGAACAATTTTCCCCTACACTTTAATAAGAAAACAGTGGTGTTAAAATGAAAATTAGACTCTATTGACGTTTTCAAGAGGGTCAACTTGAGATCACCACTATCCTCCCATTCTGTCCATGAACATGTATACCACTGCAGATATTTCAACAGCCGGTGGTTTAGAGCAGTGGGTCTCATCCTTTCCATACTGTACCACCACCCAATTTACAACAGGAAAATGTCTGGGCCCCCCACCTTCCTCTAGAGAAAGAGTGGGGTCACAACCCCTTGAAACCTGTTCTCTGCCCCTCAGGTGGAAAAACCCTGGATTAAACAGCTCACGAATATCAAAGAGCTGTTTCTTGATGCATTTGAAAAAAACAAAAACCTTTTTTAAAATTCCCAGCCTGTGCTCCACCTCAATGTTTCCAACCTTATTTGAAAAAAAAGTTGCTATTTGCTCCTCTGTGTCTTGGGCCCTCAAGCATTTGTAAAAAGTTAAAGAGGAAAAAAAGTCTAACGGACAAGACTGCGCAATAATTATTTTCAGATGGACCAACCACGTTGGCTTGAAAACTGAGGGCAACTCTTGGTTATGTCAAAACATATCCTATCAAACCAATTATTTTGAAATTGCATTAATCACATTCAGTAGAGGGTTTAAAAATCACAGCCATTTGTACAACGTAGCTATTACTGGGAAAAGAAACAAAACCCCAAAAGTTTAAACAAAAGTTGTGTAAGCTGTGTGTGATATTAAATTCATGTGAGTGAGCATTTCTAGTTACATGAAATATCCCACAATATCTTCTCAAATTATGCAGAGCTCATTGCTGCTTCCACTGAAGTCAATAGGAATTTTGCCATTGACTTTAAATGAGAGCAGAATCAGGCTTCTAAAGAGCAAAGTATTTTGCAACATTTCTTTAAAAAAAAAAAAAAAAAAAGCATGGCCAAGTTCTGCTCTCAAATATGCACGAACACCTGTTGTTGTCATCAGGGCACACTGTGTATATGTAACCGAGGAAAAATAATGCGTCACTGAAATCTTATTTTTCATCTATCTTAGTAAAAATTGCCTTTTTCAAAGGCTAATGGAAGAAGCTATAGCTATCTCGAATAGATTTCTAAGCAACCATG
The DNA here is from genome assembly GCA_033296515.1 of Macrochelys suwanniensis. Classification (NCBI taxonomy): domain Eukaryota; kingdom Metazoa; phylum Chordata; order Testudines; family Chelydridae; genus Macrochelys; species Macrochelys suwanniensis. Next base: position 17,318,595 of record CM065779.1, on the reverse strand, counting down.
GACATCTGCTGTACCTTCCGTATGGAAGTCTAGAAGCACGTCGCCGGGATCTTGTGTTACAGCTGATCTCCTGTAGACCACGTGAATTCTTCCTCTCTCTTCTTCCATTTGTTTGCCTCTTTCCAAAGGTTCAATGAAATATTCATCCTTATCAGTTCTTATCATTCCAGCCTGGTGAAGAGGGAGAGGAAGAGCACAAAGTATGTCAAAAATCCATTTTCCTGACTCGATACATTGATAAGCTTATACTGACATTTTAAATATGTGTGAAAAAGTACAACAGCCAGCAACTGAACGTAACACAGACAGATTACTTCACAGTAAAATAAAATCATTGTTGGGTTTGTTTTTATTTGGGCTTTACACTGGATCCAGAATATTTCTAGCTACCGAGCATTTTGACCTGTGCATACACTAGCTCTCATAGGCATTAATGGAAGTCTCACACACACACACGCGCGCGCACGCCTAAGGCACAAGTGTTACCGGAATTCTAGCATTTGTATGTAATAAGATTGATATTTTAATTAGCTATTCATACAGATATTTATGACTTGATGAATGCAGTGCCAAGGGTCTTCAATTCGTTTGTGCTCAGCATCCCGCAGGAAGTGCTGAACACCTTACAGGACTGGGCCTTAATTTTACTGGACTACAGTCACCTGGACACTCCCCCTAACCAACTGCATGCCACTCAACCCCCTAATTATTGATCCCTGTGGATTAACAGGTCATTCAAACCCCTCCTCTCTGTACCTTTCTCTTGGGAGGGCTGTGAACTGGACTTTACAGATGTAAGGCTTAACCCTGCTTTCACTGACACTAGTATTAACTGGGACTAAACTTACAGGGAATAAGTTACATCAACATAAAACAGGCGGGTAGGAGTGAAGGGAGAATCAGGTTTATGATCATGTAGTAAGAAGCCATCTTCTGATAACTTGAATGTAAATCACAGCAACTAATGGTGAGAGAATTAAGCAGTGTAATCAAGGGGAAAGACCGTCTTAAAAAAAATCCTCTTAGGAAAAAAAGAAGCCTTGAGCTTTCAAACTTCCCTTAGCTCAGAGAGCAGCAGCCTATATTCTGTTTGGCAGAGCAACTGGGCACAGTGAACATGTGGAAAAAACGCATATGCAGACTATTTGGAGATACCAGTGAAAAAACAATGGGATATTATATTTTGAGCAATCTGCCACCTACCTTCAAAGGCATAATATAAACCATGAACGCCTATATAAAAACATATGTACCAGGCAAGAAAGTGACTATAAACAATCATTATGCAACCAATCTTTTTGCAATGTTGTTCAATAGACTCTCTCCTATGGTATGATTTAGTCACTTTGCATCCAAGTATCTGAGTTACACAGAGACATCCAAATGTGGGAATGCTGGGCAGGCCGTGCACCCCTCCTTCCAAGTGCAGAGGGGTTCTCTGTACCTGCCTCACAGTGCTTCCTTGGGGAGTGAAGGGTAGCAGGCAAGCCAGCCACTTCAGCAGCACCATCTCCCCTCCCAGCTGAACTCAGCACAGCCCTCTCCCCATGTGGGTTGCATTTGCCGTGCGGGATGGGCTCCAGACTAGGCAGGGTTCAGGTGGCAGGATGAGCGGGTTAGGAAAAGAATATAGGGAATACAGCCCCAAGTACCACCTTTTCTGCACAGCCTGTCCAGCATCTCTGGGAGCTGCTGGGGCTGGTATGTGTGTGACAGGCAACCCCCTAGCTGCATTTCTGACAGCTCCCCTCTACAAGTAGAGCCCCAAATGCTAGGTTTGCACAGAAATGTACAGATAAGTACAGAAGCAAACAAGCAGCTCAGCAGAATCTCTTATATTAATTCCCAATCAGTCAACACGGTGCAGCCTTCTGCATCAACTCCAGATATCAGATTAGGGGGAAATGTAACCTAGTGTATGATGTGTAACATTGCTGTGATCCAACCATGAAGTCACAAAGTCATGCATCGCAGGTGTCACCTCAGAGTGCGAGAGCAAAGGCATGGTGGCATTCTTAAATAGAAATAAGCTCTGACTGAGGCTAACACCTGAGTATGGCTCCCCTTAAAAGCGAAATATAGTGTCAAAGGCTTTCACCAATAAGACGACATTTCAAACACTCACGCTGACTAACGTGCATTTATTTCAATGCATTATCCTTAGAGTTGCATATTGATTATTCTCCTCCTCTCGTTTCAGAAACCAAAGAAATTCAGTGCAAAAGAGCTTTTCAAGGTAACATTCTGGCAGAGGATTTAAACGCATGTAAGCCATGGCCCTGCCTGTAACCACACTGCACATACATGGTATGGAATAAGAGGAGATTTAGGGCCAGACCTTCAAAAGTGCTCAACACCCACAACTGGGTCCAGATACTCAAAAGATACTGGTGCACTGAATGGGAGCTGAACTCATAATCTGGACTCAGAGCCTAGCCCCCGGTCCAAGCTGGGCAAAAGGGCCAGAGCAGCATCAAGAGGCTACAAAAGCCCCAGTTCTCACCAGGGATCTGCTTCCATGGCCTGGTGAGAGAAGTGTGTCAGGGCTGGTAGGTGCATTGAAGATTCTGGAGCCCAGGAAGCTTTAAGTTAGACAAGCCCCAGAGAGTTATATCAGGTGCCTCTTCAGCCGCTGGAGCAGCACAGGATCGGGAAGGCTCAAAGGCAGCCCCTCCATGTCAGTAATTTTGCAGACATGCATGGGGACAGAGTTCCAACACACACCAAAGCTTTGCATTTCAATTCTGAATCATAACAACACTACGTCATAATCTGTCAGGGGTCAGTACTTGGTCCTGCTAGTGAAGGCAGGGGACTGGACTTGATGACCTTTCAAGGTCCTTCCTGTTCTATGAGATAGGCATATATTGGGGGGGGGAGGGATAGCTCAGTGGTTTGAGCATTGGCCTGCTAAACCCAGGGTTGTGAGTTCAATCCTTGAGGGGGCCATTTAGGGATCTGGGGCAAAAATTGGGGATTGGTCCTGCTTTGAGCAGGGGGTTGGACTAGATGACCTCCTAAGGTCCCTTCCAACCCTGATATTCTTTGAGTCTACATATTTTTTTGTACAAAATAGAAAAAATATTTCAGCTCAGTCTCAATATGTCAGATGTAAATTAACTGTGAACGTTTAAAATGCAAGTTACAAATTTGAGAAATCATCAAAAAAAATTCCCTCAAAGTGCCATGAATACTTTATCACCTACCACTGCTTTTTTCCTTAGAATTTGAAGAATGGGAGGCGTACTGAAAAGTAGCATTCTTATATCCATAAGAATGTATAGCATGCTGGATCTCCTACTTGGTTATCACTGCTGTACCTTGAAATCAGTGGGTTTGCCTTTAAATAGCAATACGTTCTGTCTAGGGTCGCCAATCCTCCAGGATTGTCCTGGAGTCTCCAGGAATTAAAGATTAATCGTTAATTAAAGATTATGTCATGTGATTAAACCTTCAGGAATATGTCCAATCAAAATTGGCAACCCTTTGTCCAGTAGTATCAGGATTGGACCCTATGTTATAAATTATTGGAGAGAAATGTCTAAAGGAAATGAAAGGTGATATGAATTACAATCATCAATGCTCATCAATAAAACTTACCTGAAATATCTAGGATTTCCAATAGCATTCATACTGAGAAACAAAGTCATTGTGATTTTATTATTCTTATAGATAGCTTTAGTTTCAAAAATGCTTTACTGCATGAAGAATATTTACTTCAGTGCATAAGGGTCAGGAGCCAAACCACATATTTTGCCTACATCATTCTTTCAGGGGGGTTTTGAAACAGTTTGACTGAATTCACTTAAATAATAAAATCATCTGTTACCATCATTTATTCATTTTTATGGTTAACACATTTCTTAAATATTATGGAATTTAAGTAACTGTAAATACTACTGTTTCATTTTTCCTTTATTTTTATTATGTGAGTGGCAGTAATCATTGTGATTTGTAGACTGAAATAAGTCAAGTAACATCACACAGTTTTTTCCCTTTCATGTGGATAACCAGCATTATTAGACTGGGAATGAACAAGTCCCTTTGCATGTGAATGGTTTATTTTCTTGCCATTTTTCTGGCCAAAAGTGAGTTTGTGCCTACAGTTGCTATGTTACTGGTGTAAGACCTTATTCTGGCACACAGGTTTTGTTTAAATAACCCATTTTCTACAAAGCTGTTTGCCTACAGTTTGAAAGTAGCTGTGTCCAAAGGCAGTGTGAAGTCCAGAAGGTAACTCTGGCTTCCCTTCCCAGCTTTAATGTGTGTTTTTTCTTTTCTGTGTTAAGTCTACAAAAAAGAAAGGAGACAATAATTATATTATTCATAATGTGTGCCTTTTTGTACAAGGAATACCAAAATAAGTTGCAAGAATTACATGAAATTTCAACATTTTTTTAAATGTACAGAATATAAACCATGTTTTTAAGCCTGACCTACCACAAAAAAACCCAACTCATTTACTGTACCTAATAACACTCCTCTTAACTTAACCTTCTGCCACCCCAGTAACACTGCTATTTAAAGGGGGGGGAATGTTCGTTTAAAAAAAAATTGGGTACTGTTCGCTTTAGAGTAATTAAAACAAGTGTCCAACTTCACGTAAGCATGCAAAATTAATCCGAGTTGATATTATGAAATGCAAATGTAAACAGTATAAACACAGAGAAGAAAATGGCATAGGTTCAGGATGACTTGCCATGCAAACATATCTGGCAAAGCAGAACCACAGCTCAATTTAGAAAGCATATTTTACTCTGACTGCATTATCATCAGGCACAAACTTCAGCACACACCAGATTTCCCATAAAAGATGCATAACAGTGTTCTTGCCTAGACATACACCTGGATTGCACAGAAATAGTTAATGCGGTGTCCTTGATTTAGAGTTAGTAATGCAATCTTAATCAATGAGAACATGTTACCTTTTTATTAACAACATTTCCTGGCATTAAATGGCATCCTATGGATGTGTTCCTGATCTAACAGTTAATATTGAATTACAAAGTCAATGAACAACTGGAACGGGTGGCAATAAACACAGAACCTGGTAAGCCTTGTATGCATTCCTACCTTAACAGGTTCAGTATCCTGTTTTTATAACTTGATACTGTGTCAGTCCGTGATTATGTCACAGTATTAGTAATGGGATACAGAGCCTTTCAGCTCTGAATCACCGTTTCACATCCATCTTGGGTCAGTAGTGACCGAAAGCTATTACCATCTAATTACCTACAAGAAATGAGGTCACAGGCTCAATCCAGTTCCACATCAAAAAACATATTTGCAACCAGGACCCTTGCTGGTGACCTCGGCAGAGAGGCTAAGAACTGAATAGCCAGCCACTCACCCGGGAAGGGTGATCATTCCAGAGAAGGTTTGAGGTACATTGACGGAGAAGCTTATATACTGCTGCTGGATGAACAAAGGACTTCATTCTCCAGCATTTTCAAGGTTTTTAAATTCACTTTTTACATTTTTTAAAAGTGAAGGCAGACCCCCTCCCATGCCAAAGCACTTCAGCCACCTCTACACTAGAGAATTCTGGGACTGCAAGCCTCCAAGCTGCTTGTTGTAACAACCGTGTGCCCACAGACAAAAGGGCTTGTATCTGTGCACAAGTGTTCTGCATCGTGCTAAGGCCCACAGATCCATTATAATGGCACTTCAGATCACTCGCAGCTTTGGGGGAAGACGCATCAATGGCAGCACGGGAAATGTCCCACCTCTGAAGTTCCCAACAGCTCTAGCAGGGCTCCACAGTAGAAGTCCGGCTCAATCAGACCTCTCTCAGAATTTCGGAGAGAAATTCTAGAATTTTACTTCCAACTTCTGACAATTCATCTGAACAATCTGTCTGCCTCGTTCCCAGTCACGTTACTGCATTTGCCTTTTAGGGGATTTTACTCCAAGGCACTGCAGAAGCTGGAGCTAGTGTTGAAAAAGCCAAAGGCCTACGGAAATGTCTGTCTCCTGCTTCCTCCCCAATACAGAGTCTCTTATTGCAGAACTCAGCCTTCTCTGTGGGCAGAGGAGCCTATATAAGAAAAAGACCCCAAAATCGGGACTGTCCCTATAAAATCGGGATATCTGGTCACCCTAACCCCAGCCAACCTTCCCTCAAGAAAGAAGGGAGCCAGGCAGGACTAGAGAGTCCAGCTATGGGTGGCAGAATCCAGGACTGACATTTTTTAATTCCCATTACAAAACCAATTAATTCGTTTACTGAATTCTCTAAAGGAGATTGTACCAGTCTGTCTCTCTACAAATTTCAAGCTGTATTACAAGAAACAGGGATTGAGAGGCATGGTACCAAAGAGTACATATCCTAACATCATCTTGCTGCCTAGCCACTGGGGGGTGGGGACGTGGGAGGAGGTCATGGGATTGCGTCAAGCAATAATGAGGTGCTGGTGCTAGGTTGGAGATTAGCAGATTATAGGGAAACCAGGATAAAAAGATGTGTTTCAGTATGGTCACCCAAGTTACCCCTCACAAAATCAGGACAGTCGAGGACCAATGGGTTATCTGGTCACCATATACAAAAACAAAATGCAGACCTGGGAAAACACATTAGGCTCTATTCTGTGGCAACGTAAGAAGCTAGTTATAGGAGGGGGTCAAGCATACAAAGACCATTTGCACTACTAACACACCTAGTGGAGAGTCTACTGTGGTGCAAAAGGGATCGAAGTTCAGCTATATTCTAAAAGTGTGCAAGGAGCAGTGCAAAGCCAAAGGGCACAAGGCAAAGCCAAAAGGAGGCAAGTTTTAGGCAACATGGGTGTACGCTTACACATTAGCCATCCATCCATCCCAGGAAAAAGTTCAGATGGGTACTGTACAGTAGCACCCTAAGCACTGATCACAACAAGCTCGGATGTGTGGTTTCTTTTTATATATTCTATGCTATCAAGCACCTATGCCTATCTTCTACCTTTCCCTATTGATTTACCTTTCTAGTCTGATCTTTCTGCCTCTATTGTAGCTCAAAATGGATTTTTTTGCTTGTGCCTTTTGGGATACTTGTGTGCTTTGCAGCTGGCCCTGCACTGCCCCGAGTCTCACCATGTTGGTACAAATGGGAAGGTATTGCATACAGAAAAGTGGGGCTGATCCATTTGTCTACCTCTTATTCACGTCATTCTCCACCTATCCCTTTATAACAGCGGTGTCCAAAACGTTCACCACTAGCCACATGTGGCTAATAGGCTATTGAATTGTGGCTAATGCATGTGGCTTTTTTATAAATGTGGCTAATAAGAAAAATTCAAAACCACAAGCGTGGCTAGCAGTGTGGCTAGCATCGAATTTCTATTGGACACCGCTGCTTTATGATATATCCCGCAAAGACTACCAGTATCCTACAACCTGTAATTGCATCGAAACTGCATTACGGTACAGCCAAAGAATCAAAAATCCAAAGATTCACTTTTGTCTATTAAGAAAAATTAAATTATTAAAATATTGGCAAAGTTCTGTGAGAAATTTCAACCTTTGAAACTGCAATGCAAAAGAGGAGGGCTAGTCCTGTTATTCTGATGTACTGCACAGTTTACGGTCTGCACTAATTCCTGATCTTCTCCCCTCTTCATACTGTTTTCTCCACACAGCTCCCTTTTCTAACTAAGGCATGCCGTGAGCGGTCAGCCTCACAGACAGAATGGATTCCCAACCATGCAAGCGGTTCAGTTACAGAACTCCACAAAAAACAGACTCCCCTCTATGCCAGAACTGCTTGAAGTAGTACGTGGTCCCCATGTTTCCTTCTCTCTTCTCCTCACACATACAGAATGGGAGGAGACTGTCTAGGAAGGAGTACGGCAGAAAGGGATCTAGGGGTTATAGTGGACCACAACCTAATATGAGTCAACAGTGTGATGCTGTTGCAAAAAAAGCAAACTTGATTCTGGGCTGCATTAACAGGTGTGTGGTGAGCAAGACACGCAAAGTCATTCTTCCGCTCTACTCTGCGCTGGTTAGGCCTCAACTGGAGTATTGTGTCCAGTTCTGGGCACCGCATTTCAAGAAAGATGTGGAGAAATTGGAGAGGGTCCAGAGAAGAGCAACAAGAATGATTAAGGGTCTAGAGAACATGACCTATGAAGGAAGGCTGAAGGAATTGGGTTAGTTTAGTTTGGAAAAGAGAAGACTGAGAGGGGACATGATAGCGGTCTTCAGGTATCTCAAAGGGTGTCATAAGGAGGAGGGAGAAAACTTGTTCATCTTAGCATCTGAGGATAGAACAAGAAGCAATGGGCTTAAACTGCAGCAAGGGAGGTTTAGGTTGGACATTAGGAAAAAGTTCCTAACTGTCAGGGTGGTTAAACACTGGAATAAACTGCCCAGGGCGGTTGTGGAATCTCCATCTCTGGAGATATTTAAGAGTAGGTTAGATAAATGTCTATCAGGGATGGTTTAGACAGTAATTGGTCCTGCCATGAGGGCAGGGGGCTGGACTCGATGACCTCTCGAGGTCCCTTCCAGCCCTAGAATCTATGAATATGCTGGCTGATGAAAACAGGAGCTGATGGGATTTTCAGCGGCAACTGTCAGCTGCATGGACTAGACAATTACGTCTGAACCGGATTATTTCCTTCAGGTCTCATAGTGACCTGTGCTTATTCATACAGATCTGAGGCCTGAGTCTCCTCTGACTTTGACCCGCTTTATACTAGTGGAAACTCCATTGGACTTCAGTAGAGTTAACCCTCTGCTGGTGTACGTGAGAATAAAATCAAGCCCTTAATCTTGAATGAACGTAACTAATCATCGTAGATGAGACTAAGTGATATTCAGTAATGTTATTACATTAAAATAGATGTTAAATGACAGTAAAGAGAGAGCCTTCTCTCACTGACACTGCTGTAATTCCACTGAAGTCAACGGTGCTACACTTGTGAAAGAAATAGACCCAGAGGACCAGGTTTTTTTCAGCTCAGAGCTAGATTTCCAAGTGTTTACCATCTACAATTAGCCAGATTTTCAAAAAAGAGTAGCATCGCTTAAGGCACCTAAATAAGAGGCCAGATTTTCAAAGCTGCTCAGCATCCAGCAGCTGCCACAATGACACCTATGGTTAGATTTTCAAAACAGCTCAGACCTTCCCTCCATCTTCACATGCCATGAGCAGAACTCTGGCACGGCTGAGGAGCTAATCCACAGTATCTGGTGGAGCTAAATTACCTGTAAAGTATTAAAAATTCCAGGTACCCAACCTTAACACCCATAAAGCTGGGCCATTTCAAGCATTTTATTCTCTATGTGCCATAGAAACAAAGGGAGTTTAACAGATGTAGAGTATGAGTGAAGAAGGGGGGAATTTTGTTTTAGTACCCAACGATTCTTAAATATTAATGGTTTGAGTTGCTTTAGCAAGTGACACTTAAAACCCCACACAATAAAGAGGAAATTAGGGTTGGTGAAGCAGAACGTCCATGGATAAAAACAGAGAATTCACAGCTATATAAATGATTCGCAAAACCTGTTTATTCAGTTCTCTCTCACACTCTCTTCTCTTGATCCTTTTACAACAGGAATTGTACTTGGATGGGAACTGATCATCCCCACACATCTTGAGAAATATCTACATTTTTCTGAATTGTTTCACTTCTCTCTAATCCAGATCTTATGGGTCAGCCAGTTTTACATAGACTAACGTGCTATATATGAAGCTCAAATATTGTACTAAGGTTTACAATAGGGTGTTGGGTGTAAATGGCGTTTATAACTAAAGAATACCGTAAGCTGAATTTGTAAATATACGAGATCTCTCTTCTAGTGAAAATCATATATAGACCATCAACCTTGGTGTTTTAGCTACATTTTCCCAGTCTACTGCCAGTGCAAGTGTAGAATCCAGCTTTTGTTCCCGAGGAACCTTTTCCAAAAAAGGATCAATAAAAGGAGTTTGCAATTTTCCAACCACATGGAGAGGGAGGAGGTTGGGTTTATACAGTCCACCCTTACAAAGCCATTACATTTCCATCGGATTGCCACTGAAAATTCTGCATTCCACCACAGAACATTTCACAAACCCCTAGCCAGTGGAGAAAAGCAAGCAGGTGCTTACAACACCTTTTGTAAAAGACTCATTTGAAGAAAAAGAGCGCAATGGAGCTTCAATGAAGTAGTATGCAATGGAAAAAGTTCTCCACAAAAGCATATTTATGAGGAAATACAAGAAAGTATAGTCTGAAGCCCTGGACCATTGTTAATTTTACTGCTTTGCTTGTAAATTAAACGTCTTAACGTGTACAAATTAATGCAAATGTTTAGTTTAAAGATTGTGGTTCTAGTAAGTTTACCTGCTTGTTATTACTATTTTCTATAGAATCTAAAATAGACAAACAAAACCACCACCAAACTATAAGCGCTAAATGAGGGAGCTTTATAACCCTTACCAACTTTGTGTGAGTAGGGCCTAGAAATAAATATCAGTCTATTATCTGCACTGTTTCATACTGGACTGAGACTGGAGGTCTGGGTTCAATTCTCAGCTTTCCTACATGCTTCCCATACAAAACAGTGTTCAAACCAGTTACTCCTGGGTACCTCAGTTCCCCATCTGTAAAATGGGGACAACCATACCCTACCTCAAGGGCTGCAACAAGTATAAAATTAAATAATGATTGTGAGGCACTCAGATAGTACAGTGGTGGGTGTCATACAACCTAGGTAGTGTGGCAAATTGCCGGCACTACTATGATGGGTCCCACGCTTTCTCTTCTTGTGGGGGGGGGGGTTTTCAGGGTGTCATTTCTTGCCCCTCAACTGGGGTATCAGGTTTCCCACTAGTATCCCAGTGATGGAGAGTGGAGAGGGAGGGACCTGGGCCCGCCCTCTACTCCGAGTCCCAGCCCAGGGGCCCTAGGATAGCGGGTAAACCACTTGTACTAGTGACACTTTCCCCTGGGCTACTTCCCTCTCCTGCCCTTCAGCTTGTGGGGCTTCCTGCCTTCCCTCTGCACAAGCCAGGTGTCCCTTTACCTAGGGCCTTGGTCATCTTAGCCCACCACAGCACTTCTCCAAACTCTCCTCTGCTTTCCTCCAAACTACTATGTTCCACCACCAAACTGCACTCTGCTCCAACTCCTCCAAACTGCTCTCTGCTCCACTACCAAATCACTCTCCTTCAACTCCTCCAAACTGCTCTCTGCTCCAACTCCTCACCACTCTGCTCCAACTCCTCAGCTGGCTGATTGAAGCAGGGGGATTTTATCAGGTGACTGGCTTCAAGTGCTCTAATTGGCTTCAGGTGCTTTTAACTAATCTACAGGGAATAAGGCTTCTCCTCATACTAGATCACTCTCCTGCTCCCTTCTGACCATGCTGTATCACAGTAGATAATGCAAAATAGATCTATGCACCAACACTTCCCCATGCAGCTCTTCCATCACACCTCAACCCAAACTAAGCTGGGCAAGAATCTTGAGTGGGTCCCCATAACAGCCTTCAGGTTTACTCTGGTATGTACAGCATACAGAGGGATCTCTCACAGGCCAGGAGAAAATGTACTACTACTACATCATATGCTGGTAACTCAAACCAGGAATACTGTGCACTTTTTAACCTCAAGAAGACGTTGAGACAATAAAAAAAAACCAACAAGAAAATCCAAAATGATAAAGACTAGAGAAAATAACCTAAAAAGGAAAATTACACTAAGGGATTACATTTATCCAAAATCAACAGCATTTAAGGGGGAGCATGATTCTATATAAATATGGAAAGGATACTAAAGTAAGAGAGGAAAGGGCCATTGATTTGGAGCAGTAAAACAAGGAGATATGAACTGAAGATTAAAAACGGATATGCTTAACTTGAATATTAGGGGAACTTTCTAGGTCAGTGGTTCCCAAACTTTAACAACCCGTGAACCCCTTTCACTAAAATGTCAAGTCTCGTGAACCCCTTCCTAAAAATGAATATTTAAATTAGAAAAGCAGTGATCTTGGAAATATAAAATCTGTTTTTATGACATGATTACACACTATTTATTATTAATTATTTATCATTACAGTATTTTGATTACATTATGAAAATGGCAACACTCTTCCAAGATTTCACTTTAGTAGCTTGTATCACTTTGAATAAGCCTGTTATAACACAAGGCTCCTATGTTTCATCAAGGAGTATCAGATGTGAAACAGCATGATGGTATTTAAGAAGCCAAAGAGTTCCTCCTACACAAGCATTCAGGTCTTGAGCAATCCAGGCAAACAACGCACGTTACAACAAAGCTTAAACTTGTTCTTCATAATAATTTTAAAAATACTAGCTGCCTATTTAATTTAAAAAACAGCAAAAATAAATCCAACTCCCTTTCCATTTCTTATAAGGAGTCTTGAAGTTTAAATCTCCTCAGTGTGATAGATATGGTGGCTTTGATCTGCTTAGCTCTTAGAAGTCAAGGGGCTCCGGGCTGCTGGCCCCGTGCTGTCTGGGGTCCCTAGGGACAGCTCTGTCCCCCATTAGGGAATTTTTCCCCGAGAACCTCCTGTAACATTTTGTGAAACCCCAGGGGTTCACAAACCCCAGTTTGGGAACCACTGTTCTAGGTGGAACATTCAAAAGCATTTGAGGAAGTCTGATGTTCAACTCCCCTTGATTACTTTTGGAAAACCCCACCCTCCAGCCTCTGATAGTAAGTACAACCAGAGAGCGGAACAGCTCACGTAGTTAGCTAGCACAGTTATAGTGGCTACCATTATAAAGCCAAGATTTGCCAATAAGTATCTATGATACCCGGTTTTTCCTAGCCTTAGAACAGGAAAAAGCAAGGGTGGAGGGAGGATGGTTTGAAGTGTGCATAATGTGTTCATTCCAGGAGATAAAAGTTGTTTATTTCAGCTTATAGTGTAGAAACTGTTTGTAAGTGTTGAATGTTTAATGGTGAGCATTGTACGGTATATCCAACTCATTAAAGGTGCCCATGCTTAGATTATAGAAGATCGACATCGGCGGTCTTCCTATTTGGATCAATGAGTTGGCCCTTCCAGCCTCATCACTGTATGTGTAATAAGATAAACTCAGAGAAGAATCATGGAGTCCAAATGTGCAATCATTAATCGCATAGGTGAGTGCAGCATGCAGAGTGGAACTGTCAAAAGTCAGGATTCAGGAGAGACCCAAGTTTGGGGTGATATTGGGGGCTCAGCATTGCAAACTGGTGGCCAGCCTGCGAACGGACAAAAACCGGCCTCTCAGCATGTAACAATGGCCTCCATGCATGCTCATTGAAGATCTATTTCCTAGAAGTCTGCCTGCCTGCCACATCACCTATATCTAATGAAACAGTGAGCAGTGCTACCAAAGGCAAGAGGAGGGCTCATGTGAGTAAGAGATCCTCAAAGTCAGAGCTGCACTATGTGACTGGGTCTCACACAGGCTTTTCCTAAGAGAGCATTAATCCTCCTCTTTCTCCATGAACAGCCAACCAACCCTGTTGCCCAGGATGGTTACTTCAATAGATGTTGTTTGTAGGAGTGCTACTGAGCAGTACTGAGGAAAGGCAGCTACTTCTTAAGAGGTGCAAGATATAAACCACAAAGAACTGGGATGCAAGACAGAGAGATGAAGGGTAGAGGAGAATCAGAAGCAGTTTTTTGCTTTCTCATCACCCATGAAGATTGAAGTAAGCCTTGTCTGGTAAGTAGTTGAGGAAAATCCTGCTTTATTTTTAACATCAGTTCAGCTGATGGCAGTGTTGTTTTGGAGTTTTTTCGTCTGTTTCTTTTTTGTTTACTATGGATGAGAAAAAAGGCTGGTCTCTCTCTATTTGGCTTTAAATGGACAGGATACTTTTCTATAACGTGTGGCAAGTTGCCGGCACTACTATGATGGGTCCCGCACTTTCTCTTCTTGTGGGGGGGTTTCAGGGTGCCATTTCTTGCCCCTGAACTGGGGTAACAGCTATCCTACTAGTATCCCAGGGAAGGGGAGTGGAGGGAGGGAGGGACCCAGGCCCGCCCTCTACTCCGGGTCCCAGCCCAGGGGCCCTATGATAGCAGGTGAACCACTTGTACCAGTGATTCTTTCCCCTGGGCTACTTCCCTCTCCTGACCTTCAGCTTGTGGGGCTTCCTGCCTTCCCTCTGCACAAGCCAGGTGTCCCTTTACCTAGGATCTTGGTCTTCTTAGCCTGCTGCAGCACTTCTCAAAACTCTCCTCCACTTTCCTTCGAACTGCTCTTTGTTCCACCACCAATCCACTCTGCTTCACTCCTCCAAACTGCTCTCTGCTCCACCACCAAACCACTCTGTTCCAGCTCCTCCTCACTCTGCTCCAGCTCCTTCTCTGGCTGATTGAAGCAGGGGGATTTTATCAGGTGACTGGTTTCAGGTGCTCTAATTGGTTTCAGGTGCTTTTAATTAAGCTACAGGGAATAAGGCTTCTCCTCACCCTAGATCACTCTCCTGCTGCCTTCTGGCCATGCTGTATCACATATCCTCCCCCCCTGCTCAACACCATGGGGTTGGGCAACTTGGGACGAGAGGCAATGCTTTCGTGACAAGCTATCTGCGTTGCTGTGTTGGCTTCCAGCCCTATGCTGTACTCGGAAATGAAAAGGTTGCAGAGATAGGAACCATCTAGGCACTCTTGCATTCTTCTCCTTGTTTCTGTGCATCCACTGGAGCGGGGCATGGTCTGTCACCAGGGTAAATCGCCGCCCCAGTAGGTAGTAACGGAGAGTTTCCATGGCCCATTTTATCGCCAGACATTCCTTTTCAACGACGGCGTACTTTTGTTCCCTGGGGAGGAGCTTCCCGCTGAGGTACAGGATCGGGTGTTCCTCCTCCCCTACCATCTGCGAAAGGACGGCTCCTAGCCCTACCTCTGAGGCATCTGTTTGTAGAACGAATTCTTTCTTGAAGTCTGGGGCTATGAGTACAGGATGGCAGCAAAGGGCTGTCCTTAAATCTGCGAATGCCCCTTCTGCTGCATCAGACCACTTTACTATCTCGGGGCCCCGAGCCTTTATCAGGTCAGTCAATGGCCCTGCTCTTGTGGCAAAATGAGGGATGAATCTCCAATAGTACCCTACTAACCCGAGAAATCCTCTGACCTGCTTTTTACGGATTGGCCGAGGCCAATCTTGTATTGCCTCCACTTTGTTCCATTGGGGTTTTACCAAACCTCTCCCTACTACATACCCAAGGTATCTGGCTTCAGCTAGTCCTATCATGCACTTGAGAGGGTTGGCAGTGAGGCCAGCCTTCCTCAGGGTGTCTAGTACCGCTTCTACTTTTACTAGGTGCGTTTCCCAGTCAGGGCTATGGATGACTATATCGTCTAAATAGGCGGCGGCATACCTGGCATGGGGTCGCAGCAATTTATCCATAAGTCGTTGGAATGTTGCTGGGGCCCCATGGAGTCCGAAAGGGAGGACAGTGTATTGGAACAGGCCATCAGGTGTAGAGAAAGCGGTCTTCTCCCTGGCATTCTTGGCCAGGGGAATATGCCAATATCCTTTAGTCACGTCCAGAGTGGTTAAGTATCGGGCCTTGCCTAACTGATCAACTAGCTCGTCGACACGTGGTATTGGATAGGCATCGAATTGGGATACTTCATTCAACTTCCGGAAGTCATTACAAAACCTCCAGGTGCCGTCAGGCTTGGGTACTAAGACGATAGGACTGGACCACTGGCTGTGGGATTCTTCAATAACCCCAAGTTCCAACATCTTCTTCACTTCTGTCCTAATTTCCTCTCTTTTAGCTTCCGGTATCCGGTATGGTCTTATCGTCACCCTTATTCCGGGCCTGGTGACGATATGATGTTGGACCAGTGTCGTACGGCCCGGCTGTGTACAGAACACATCTTGGTTCCGTTGGATCATATCAATGACCTCTGTTCGTTGTTCTGGGGCTAACTCAGGGGATATCCTCACCTGCCCCTGTCGGTCGTCCGTCTGGGATGGAGCTCTCCGAATGACCAGGCACGTCTCTCGGTCACGCCAGGGCTTCAGCAAGTTTACATGGTAGATCTGCTCTGGTCTTCGGCGGTCTGGTTGTCTGACCTTATAGTCCACTTCCCCAATGGCTTCCACTATCTCATACGGCCCATGCCAGCTGGCTAGGAGTTTGCTTTCTGCTGTCGGCACTAGCACCATCACCCGTTCTCCTGGCTGAAATTTCCGTACTTTCGCCTGGCGGTTGTAATATGTCCGCTGGGTCTCTTGTGCTTTTTCCAAACGTTCCCGTACTATAGGGGTTATTCGAGCTATTCGCTCTCTCATCTGTGTCACGTGCTCAATGACATTCTTTCCTGGGCTGGGTTGTTCTTCCCAATCCTCCTTGGCGATGTCTAATATTCCGCGTGGGTGGCGTCCGTATAGTAGCTCAAAGGGAGAGAAACCGGTGGACGCCTGGGGGACTTCCCATATTGCAAACATTAGGTATGGTAGAAGGGTATCCCAATCTTTTCCATCCTGTGCTACCACCTTCCGGATCATACCTTTAAGGGTGCGGTTAAACCGCTCGACCAGGCTGTCTGTTTGAGGATGGTAGACTGCGGTCCTTATGGCATGGATGCGGAGCAGGGTACATAAGTCCTTCATTAATTTTGACATGAAAGGGGTTCCTTGGTCAGTCAGGATCTCCTTAGGGATGCCCACTCTGGCAAAAACCTGGAGTAGTTCTTTTGCTATTGCCTTGGATGTGGGGTTTCTTAAAGGAATGGCTTCTGGATACCGTGTGGCATAGTCAAGGATGACTAGTAAGTTTCGGTGACCCCGTGCTGATCTTTCCAGCGGGCCCACAAGGTCCATGGCTATCCTTTCGAACGGGACTTCAATAATAGGCAAAGGTACTAATGGGGCCCGCAAGTGAGGTCGAGGGCTATGCAACTGGCATTCTGGGCAGGAGGCACAATAGCGTTGGACCTCTGCACGTATTCCTGGCCAATAAAACCTTCTTAGGACTCTATCCAGTGTCTTGTCTATTCCTAGATGTCCCCCAAATAAATGACTGTGAGCTAGCTCTAGTACTGCCCTCCTTTCCCGCCTAGACTTTCGGGGTTTCCCGGGGGATGAGAATAGCTCTGGGGCAAATTCAGCAAAAATTGGGGTGAAGCTAGCTGTAGGTGCCTCCATTTCAGCCTGCGGGTTGCTACCCTCCCTTGTCTCTACTGGGGGGAGTAAGTTCTCAAACCCAGGGAAGTCCCTACCAATTAAGACCGGGTAGGGGAGCCTAGGGACCACTGCTGCAGTTACCCTGGTAGTGTTCCCCTGGATCTCAATCCGTACTGGGATTTTGGGGTAGAAATTTACAGTGCCATGAACGCACGTTACCCCTGTGGTTTTGGCCCGGGTTAGTTGGTCTTGCCCCACCAACTTCCCTGAGACCAGCGTGACAGCACTCCCGGAATCTACTAATGCTGTGGTCACAATACCATTCATTTTTACTGACCTTGTATACCCATGTGGGGTCATTGCGACCCCTACCAGGCCAATTAGGCCTATTAGGCCACATTGTTCCCCAGGATCCCCCAGATTGCACTGCATAGGCTCTTCCCTGTTGGGGCATTGGGCTGCTATATGACCCAATTCCCCACACTCGTAACACCGACCCCTTATCCCAGTTGCCGCCCTCTGCCTGGGGCTATTTGATCGGCCCCCCCAGCCCTCTCTTCCCAAACCCCCAGGTCCCTTCTTGGACTCCAGCCATTCCTCAATGTCTTTCCTCCCAGTTATAGTTCTTCTGTAGTTCTCGGCGGTCCGGGACCTTGGGTTTGGGGCTGGCTTCCTGGATTGCCGTGTTTCACCCCCTGGGGTCTGGAACAGTTCACGGGCTGCTAGCTGTCTTTCCACAAGGGAGACCAACTCGTCATAGGTGGAGGGGTCATTCTGGCCAACCCAAGCCCGGAGGCCTGGTGGTAGCCCCCTCATATACCGGTCCAGTACCAGGAGCTCCATCATCATCTCAGAGCTGAGGGCCTCAGGGTGCAGCCATTTCCGGGTCAGGTGGATCAGGTCAAACAATTGCGATCTGGGTGTCTTGTCCTCTGTATACTGCCACTCATGGAACCTCTGGGCTCGCAATGCCGTAGTTACTCCGGATCTGGCCAGGATCTCTGCCTTCAGCTGAGGGTAATCTGCTGCAGTCTCTGCGGCCATATCGTAGTATACCTTCTGGGCCTCCCCACACAGGAACGGGGCAAGGATACCGGACCACTGGTCTCGGGGCCAGGCCTCCCGCAGGGCTGCTCTCTCAAAAGCCAGGAGGTATGCCTCCACATCATCCTCCCGTGTCATTTTCTCTAGGCAGTGGCTGGCCCGTATAGTCCGGGTCCCATCGCCGTTCTGGCTTCGCTCCATAAGGGCCTTCATCTGGTTCACCAGCTCCTGCAGCAGGGCTCGGTCCTGGCCAGCCTGACTCATCAACAGACGATTAGTCTCTTGCTGTACCCTAGTCGCCTCCTGTTGGGCAGTTGCTTGGACCCGGGTAGCCTCCTGCTGGGCCGCGGTGGCTTGTATTAGAGCCTTGATTACATCGTCCATCTAAAGGACTGGATTGTTTTAGCTAACCCTGGTTTAAGTCCCCAGCGCGGATATCCCACCTGTGACACCACGTGCGGCAAATTGCCGGCACTACTATGATGGGTCCCGCACTTTCTCTTCTTGTGGGGGGGTTTCAGGGTGCCATTTCTTGCCCCTGAACTGGGGTTACAGCTATCCTACTAGTATCCCAGGGAAGGGGAGTGGAGAGGGAGGGACCCAGGCCCGCCCTCTACTCCGGGTCCCAGCCCAGGGGCCCTATGATAGCAGGTGAACCACTTGTACCAGTGATTCTTTCCCCTGGGCTACTTCCCTCTCCTGACCTTCAGCTTGTGGGGCTTCCTGCCTTCCCTCTGCACAAGCCAGGTGTCCCTTTACCTAGGATCTTGGTCTTCTTAGCCTGCTGCAGAAAGTGCCAGGCAAATGCCTGTTCTCACTTTCTGATGACATTGTAAACAAGAAGCAGGCAGCATTATCGCTTGCAAATGTAAACAAACTTGTTTGTCAGAGCGATTGGCTGAACAAGAAGTAGGACCGAGTGGACTTGCAGGCTCTAAAATTTTACATTGTTTTGTTTTTGAATGCAGATTTTTTTGTACATAATTCTACACTTGTAAGTTCAACTTTCATGATAAAGAGATTGCACTACAGTACTTGTATTAGGTGAATTGAAAAATACTCTCTCTTTTGTTTTGTTTTTTTACAGTGCAAACACTTTTAATCAAACAAATATAAAGTGAGCATTGTACACTTTGTATTCTGTGTTGTAATTGAAATCGGTATCCTTTCATTGCTTTTCTCTGTAAAACAACAAAAATATGATTCCTTGACATCAAGGTATTACACCAAAGACTGTATTTCTGCTTTCCTCACTGCCTACCAGCCCTCCTGCTTCCTATGCAGCAGAGGATTTGTCAGAAAGAACAGTCTCCTTCCCATGCCAGACTTTGGACCTGTTGCATATTGCCTTACATGCCTGGAATGGGCAGTTCATGGATGAAGGCCAAACCCAGACACTCTTAAAACAAGTGTGTGTATAGACTACACAACACTTCATGCTTGTTATCTTTGTGTTGCACTATACAATACCAGCTCACACTCTTAGACTACAAACTCTGGGACATTACCACCATTTGGTTGCACCCAGATGCCTCTATAAGAGCACAGATCCATTGTATGAGGGAATATACAATAAATAGGAAGACACACTCCAGGACGTCTCTTGCTACTTCCATGGAATGGAGCACATTTTTAAGATGTCACCATCATTTAAATATGTACTCTACGATTATACTGACTCAGTGCTGGTGGATGTGAATGGAGAGGATTCGGTTTCAAGATAAATATATAGTGTGCCCCCACATCTCTAAAGAGAACCTCTATTTAATGTATAGAGTTTCTCAAACAGATCTGCAGAGCAAAGTTGATAGGTCCTCTCCTGGATGCACTGCAACTGAGACACCCTGTAATCCAAAGAGGTAATTTTGGGGCACCAGAAACAGTGCTTTTACTATGAAGAACTGAAATATGAAATGACAAACAGCTAATGAAACTCTAAAATTCAAATAAAAATGAAGGGTGCTCAGTCCCCAAAAACTAACCTTAAAATGGAACAGATTTTTTTTTTAATTGATGCACTAAAAACAGAATGACAGAGGAATGATACAAAAGGGCCCATAATCAGTCAGGAAAGTGACGTCAATACAGCGCATTATATATGAGATCGAAGTGCAGGCTCAGAGGAGATGGGGTACCTTTTACCAAGAAGCCTTCAAGAAGCTTAAAATGTGGAGCCCTAACTTCCTGGGCCCAATTCCTCACAGGACGAAAATCCTTGGACCTCTCCAACTACAGTTTTATAATTTGTCAGGCATCCAAGGAATACTACAGACCCTCATTCACTGGAGACAGGTGGAGAGAAATTGGATAAAACAATCTCCTGATTCATGCCGGAGGACACCATTTGGAGAAAGCCTCCCAGTTAAGACAATGGCTATTAAGAAAAAATGTCTGGGTTAAAATTTCCAAAAGCACTGAAGTGACTAAGGAGCCTACGTCCAATGAAACATTCAATGAAACTTGTGTTCTTAAACCTCTTTTGAAAATGGGACTTCAACGCTTTGAAATTTTTACATGAAGGTCCTTTTCCTCCCTTTTTCTCTTACCCTGCCTCTAATGAACATACTCTAACGGAAATCCCTGATATTTTGATTGAATGACAGTGTTAGTAAATGTACATGAAAAATCTTTATGCTATAAAGATTAACAACTAACTGCCTCTGTGAGATCACACGGATGAACTTAGGACGGCTCCAGTGCCTGTCTGTGGAAAGCTCAGTCTATGAGCTAAAGCAATCAGAACATAACGAGACACGACAAGGGGGCTGGCGGTTGGAATCTGTGAAAGTGAGGGGTCAGGGAACCACAGTTCCATCAGATTGCAAAACCATCTGTGAGTTGCCTGAGAAACCAGCAATTAGAGACAAGCCAGCATGGCTTGACGTTCAAAGAGATGGCAAAGATCTGTGGAGGAGTGCTCCCCCATCTTGACATCAGGGCTTGGAACACAGAGAAGGAAGCTCTGTCCCCTGAGAGGAATGTACTATCATTAGCCAACTTTTCCCCCTGCTTGTGAGATGACTGGTCCCCAAAGCAAGAGTCTCTGACCAAGACAGTGGAGGCAAATGGACCCCAGAGAATTTTGTAGGCTTGGTTGCTGAGTTTTCTGACCCATTTGCTTTTCAGACAGGGAAAAAGAGAAGCAGGATACTGGATCTGGCTTTGTGCAAATGACAGCATGACCTGGGACAAAGCATGATACTTAAGCTTGCAATAACAGTTGTATATGGCTTTAAGAGATTTTTTCCAGAGGGTCCTGAAAGTCCCTCTATTCCCCACCCCCCACCCCTTACAAGTTCTTGCTTTTTTGGCTGAGGGGGGTTGGACTTGGTTCTGTCTGGAGAGTATCTATAGCACAGTTTTGGTCACAAAGGTCATTAGATGGCAAAGGCAGGCACCCCGAAAGCCTGCACAGCACACTCACTTTCTGCTAGACGAGAAGTGAGGAACCAAACCTGACTTCCAGCATTCTCTTTTCCCTGTATGGTAATAAATGTTGATACTATCAGACCACTTCACCTGCCTTACAAATGAAATACAGATGAAGGAGATTACACATACTGCACGTAGTTTACAGCATAAGCCTGAGAGTTGGGAAATCTGGTAACTATTCTCACCTCCGCAAACCACTTAACTACCCCACGTCCCAACCGGAGTTCCTGTAAAAAAGGCATGATGATAATAGGACACTGAAATCTCATACTGAAGTATGCAAAGTGCTTTGAGATCTTTGGATAGATGGATGGAACTAGATAGCTGCAAAGCTTTGTTTTATAAAAGCATTCTGAATACAGTTTTACTTTGCCTAACAGACATATATTTTGGAACAGCACATTTTACATATCTTCATTCCCAATATACGACAAGATAGAACTACAAAACTGGATTGTCTGAACTTAATTAGTTACACCGACTGCAGTCATTTATTTCACCTTCTGCAGACATTGGGTGGAGCCAGAATACAGGCAACCAGATACCACAACAATGTAAATGGTCCAACTTTTTAACAAAAATGTTGCTACTTCCCAAAAAGTGCTTCTCTCGACCATCATTTATGAAACTGAAAATGCTCTCAGGACTTTTTCCTCTTATTTCTCCCTTTTCTCTCCGCTGGACAATTGCAGGCGGCTGACAGAGCTCTATCCTGCCTCTAACTAAATAGAAGCCCCAATGAAAAGCATCAAGAGCTCTGTGTTCCATCAGTTTAATATCCCAGCGCCAGCCAAGCAGACACTGCAGTCCCGCCAAGACAAACATATGGGACTTGGCAGAAGGGGGGGGGCAGTTTTTGGAGACAGCCCTCCAGTCTAAACTTCTTAAGGAGTTGGTATAAATGTGCTTTTATAAAAAAGGTCCTGCCTCGTCTAAAAACACAGATTCAGCTCAAAACACTACCACCTTTCACCCTCTGTTAGTTTAAGGTGTGTGCAGTTCAGTGACTGTGCAGAACTTGCGTCACAGCTACCTGCTGCTCGCTTTTTTAATCCAAAGACGAAAACTTTTTGGAGCCACACCGAACACTGGCTGATTTATTGAAAGAAAAATAAAAGCAAAGAAGGATGCTCTGCCGGCAGCACATTTCCCTCTGCCTGCCCCCACCAAAACAGAGCTCCAGTAAGTGAAAAATTGATTATAGGTTTCCTAAATTTGTACCTCCAGGGACGTACCTTAAATTCACTGTGTGGATCTTATTTTTCACCCCACATGGATATATTTTGTCAAGAGTCAACTGCTTCTGCTAATTTCTTCTTTGAAAACATGGGAATTTAAAGAAGAGCAAAATATTCTGGAACTATTTTAAGCTGCGTAGTTTGCACCAATTAACCCATTAGTAAATAATTAACAAAAAATATATATTTAAAGAGGCACTTTCCTGTAATTGGCAACTATAAAATATCTCCTCCAATTAATGTAGTCAGGAACACATTTAAAAAAGGAAACAAAATGTGTGATTTCTTTACCAGTAACCACCAAATATATTCATGATCTTTGGATGATTCCATCTTCTCTGTTGTGAGGCATGAACAGGATGAAATATCAGCCACAGTGCACATCCTGCATATAAAATATAAACCTTAGTCTATTTTATGACATACTTTAACAAGGGGAAAAGCAATACAAAAGGATATATGGGTCTGATCCAACGCCTAATGATGTCAGTAGAAAGCCTACTACTGACTTAAATGAACTTTAGATCAGATCCTGTGTGTGCAATGTGGCTGAGTTAACATCGCTGAAGCAACTTTACATTTTGCAATCTCCTGTCTTTTGAGTACTTAATGCAGCATTAAGGTTGTGAGATCAACTCTAGTTTTTTTGTAGTTATTTTATATTATTTTATTTTGGGGGGGGGGGGGGGGGAGAGACTAGAAGCAATACGCATTTGCAGCTCACAAGCATTTGCAGCACCACTGGCTTGACCAGCAGACCCTGTAAGTTCTTTCACTCAACAAATACACACCTACGCCTGGTCTGCATTAGAAATGTAGGTCAACATAAGCCACCTTGCGTTGACCTAGTTGTCCGCATGTCTACAATTCAATTTGTCTCCCACCAATGAAAGAGCCCTGTTATGCCAACCCAGCAACACCAGGCCTCTGAGCAGCACTGAGCCATGGTTATGTACTGCAGTCAATGCACTGCAAGCATAGAGACGGCGTTACCTGTGTTGACCCGAACAGTCCTCCAGCAGCTCTCTCACAATGCCTGTCTCTGACCACTCTGTTGTTAACTCCACTACCCACGGGGTCACAGAAAACAGAAGCCCACCCCCCTCTTTAAAACGCTGCACATTTTTGAAAGGACCTCTTCCTGGGTTGTCCAGCTTGGTGAGCACGTCTCTAGCAGCTCTCCACTGTCGTGCACAACTGCCCAGCTGACTACACGCTCCAGGCAGACATACGCTGGCCTGGAGTAGGCAGGAGATGCTGGATCTCCTGGGCCCGTGGGGAGAAGAGGCTATGCAAGCACAGCTACAGACATCCACATGAACAAGCAGCTTGCCTGGGGGATGCAGGAGAAGGGGTACCGTCGGGATCAGCAGCAGTGCGGAGTGAAAGTGACGGAACTGCAGCTGCAGCAAGTATATCAGAAGGCCAGGGAGGCCAACAACCAATCTGGTGCCAAGCCACAGACCTGCTGCTGTTTTTAAAAAGAGCTGCCCGCCATACTTGGCGGAGACCCCACCACCGCACACACCACCGTGGATACCTTCAAGGATCCCGAGCCACGGGCCCCTGGTATGAACGAGGAGGTGGTGGAGAAGGAGGGACATGCTACTGCAGGG
This sequence comes from Macrochelys suwanniensis, assembly GCA_033296515.1. Lineage (NCBI taxonomy): Eukaryota > Metazoa > Chordata > Testudines > Chelydridae > Macrochelys > Macrochelys suwanniensis. The sequence continues at coordinate 17,294,192 of CM065779.1, read as the reverse complement.
TCCATCTGTGCCTCAAGCCAGGACCTGTTTGAGACCTCACCACAGTTCAGTCAGTCCCGGCAGTCAAGCACGGGTGACCCCAATGCAGAGGACGGAATCTCAAGTTAAGTGTGTACATTTATTTCCATCAACTTAGCAGGACACAACTACTGACTTTTCATTAATTTACTCATACTAGAAGAGGTACAACAGAGAGAGGTAGAGTTATCATCTGGTTTCCATTTCTCTCTAGAGTTAGGCAGGGGAGGCCACGTGGACCTGTTTGCTTATGTACAGACCACAGCCGCCAACTTCCTGTTACGTCGGTAGGTGCTGACGCCCGGCGTCAGGGGCGGGGCCCCGGCCCCGACGCCGGGTGACGTTGCGGGGCCCCGCCCCCAACGCCAGATGACGTTGCGGGGCCCCGCCCCCGACGTCAGGCCCCGCCCCGACGCTGGGTGACGTTGCGGGGCCCCGCCCCCGACGCAACGTTGCCCAGCGTCAGGGGCGGGGCCCCGCAACGTCTCCCGGTGCTCTGCTGAGTTTGCCGCGGGTCCGGGGCGGGTGGGGAGTTGCCGGTAGGTGCAGAGCACCCACCAATTTTTCCCTGTGGGTGCTCCAGCCCCGGAGCACCCACGAAGTCGGCACCTATGGTACAGATGGATGTCTCTTGAATCCTCCGGAAAGATCTCAATGAAATTTCCATGGAGGTACTCTGCAATCTTCTCCTGAAGATTTCTAGGGATGGCAGCCTTATTTCTTCCTCTGCGACAGGACACTTTCCTGTCATCAAGAACTCTGGCAGGAATCATTACAGTACACAGGCTAGCAGCATATGGGCCTAGGCGGCTTCAGGATGCCAGCAGCAGCTGTCTTCTTTGTTACCCTCAGGACTGAGATATCCGCTAAAAATCACCACCACCTGAGGAAATTGGGGCCAGTATCCAGTGCCATTGCCCTATACTCCTACATGGTTTCATGCAACTGAGCAATTCCTCCTAATTTCCCCCACCCCTGGCAGGCCATAGTCACCGTGGCTGGTACTGTGAGTGGCACCAGGAACAATCACTGCGAAGCAGAAGAGTCAATAAGAAAGTCTTGTTTAAAACTTCTGGGGAGCAATGGAAGGGAGTTAGGAATTTTATCTTCAGATTTCCATTGTGACTATACCGACAGAAGTACCTGTTTTATCTGTAGCTGCAGCTGTTGCAACCGTGATGGCTTACTTGGCTTACTTACCCCCCCACCACACCCGCAGATCGCCTGAGCCAGACTAGGAGGAGGGAAAACACAAAAAAGATGACTCGGGATGCCATGTTCAATGAGATCCTGCAAGCTGCTTCTACATCAGACCGTGAACAGCAGGCCTGGAGGATGAATATTACAGACTGTATGGAGAGGGAAAGAGTGGACAGAAGGACTGTCAAGGAGTCCCAGCATGAAAAGGGAAGGGAGGGAGATGCACCAGGACATAATGAGGCTTTTCCAGCAGCAAACACAGATGCTGCAGACTCTTGAGTACCTACAGGTTCAGTAATCCCAGACTTGCCTCCCTTTACAGTGCATGGAAAACTGCAGCATCGCACCTCCCTACATCCCCCCTAAGCACTCCACGTGGCATCAGGGGCCACAACCCTACCCCTACCGCTCTACCCTGAGGGACCGTAAGGACAACCACAGCTTCACATACACTGACCTGAGAGACCCACAGTTGATGTATAGCTAAAATGGACCCGAATGTTCCTTCCTCTTCTTTACACTCTGTCCTACATTTATTAAGGTTTTAATACATTTACTACTAACTTGTACAGAATTTTTTCTGGGGTGTTTTCATTTCATTACTTGAAAAATAATTAATCTTTATTAGTTCCCAACAGATGCTGACACAACCTGTAAGCTCAGTGACAAACAGGGAAATAATTAAAAATGTACAGCAAACACCACAACATTAAAAGGTGCACTGTCAGTGTTCTATTCATAGATGTGCGGCGAGCACCCCACAATTCCTAACAGGCCCCAGACTGCATGCCCGGGTACAGCACAGTACACCACAATGCATTACTGTGGCTCACTGCTGAAGTGCTTTCAAAGACTCCCTCAGACACACTGCTACGCATTGAGCTCTTCTAATAGCCTTGCGTCTAGATGTTCAAACTCAGCAGACAGCTGCTTCATCTCTGCCCTCCATTCTGGATGCAATTCCCCCCGCCCCCTTTGCTTCACAGATATTATGCAGGACACATCAAGCAGCTATAACCATTGGGATGTTTTTCTCACTGAGATCCAATCTGATGAGTAAACAAACAGTGTCCCTTCAATCTACCAAAAGCACATTCAGCTGTCATTCTGCACTTGCTAAGCTGGTAGCTGAATCTTTCCTTGGTGCTGTCGGTGTAAGGTTTCATGAGCCAGGGGTAGGCTGGGTCCCCCAGGATATATATATTGGCATTTCAACATCACCAATGGTAATCCACTGGTTGGGAAAGAAGGTCCCTGCTTGTAGCCGTCTGGACAGTCCCGTGTTCTTAAATAGGTGAGCATCATGCACCTTCTCTGACCAACCCACATTCATGTTGGTGAAGCATCCCCGGTGATCCACCAGCGTTTGCATAACCGTAGAAAAGTAGCCCTTTTTGCTTGCCACTCTGTGGCAAGGTGGTCTGGTGCCAAAACAGGGATATGCGTGCTGTCTTTCACTCCACCACAGTTCAGGAACCCCACTGCTGCGAATCTATCTATCTATCTATCATGTCCTGCACATTGCAGAGAAGCGTAGTCCTGCATAGCAGTAGACAGTTACTGACCCTGCACACTTGAATCACAATGGGCCCCACAGTGGATTTTCCACCTCCAAAATCATTTCTCACTGACCAGTTGCAATCCAACATTGCAAGTTTCCACGGTGTGATCGCCACTCACTTCTCCACTGCCAGTGCAGCTCTTGTTTTGGTGTCCCTGCGCCGGAGGGCTGGAATGAGCTCGGCACACAGATCCAGGAATGTGGCCTTGTGCGTCCAAAAGTTCTGCAGCTACTGCTTGCCATCCCAGGTCTGCATTATGATGCAATCCCACTAGCAGTGCTTCTTTCTTGGGCTCCAAAGAGGCTCTCCACCATTTGCAGCTGCTCCATGAATGCCACCAGCAACCTTGAATTGGGTCTGGCGGTGTCCCACAACAATCTGCCCTCCAGGAAATCATCAAGTTCCCCATGGCTCTTCTTGCGGCTCTGCAAACACTGGAGGATGGTGTGTGCTATGCTTGCAATGTTCATGACAATAGTGCAGAGCTGTGCAGGCGCCATGATTCTGTCAGAGATGGTGGACAGCGACAAGTCCTGCTCAGGGCTGTTGGCTTTTCAAAATAGGTGTAAAAATTATGGGATAGAGATGGCCTTATGGGGTAAAGAAAACTGTGCAATGGGAACTGGACTCCACAGTCCCAGTCATCCCTGTGCTACTCATTTCTGCCCCACGATGCACTGCCAAAAAACTTGCCAAAACACAGTGCACTGGAAGGTGTTCAGCTGCACACTGGGATACCTACCCATAGTGCACTGCTCTCAACAATAAAACAAGCACTTGTTAGGAGTATGCATGCACAAAAGTGATATACTAACTGCACTGGCTTTTAGCCAACATAGCTTGCATCAGGAAATGTTTGTAGCGTAGAAATATCTCTAGATACTTGAGGAAACCTTCCACTGTGCATGCTCAGTGTACAATTTGCAATAACTCTGGATTCTCCCTGTCCCCCAAAACAAAGTCCAGGCGCCTATCCTCAATCCAAATTTAAAGTCTGAAACTTCTCCACTTTCACGTTAGCCCTCTTAAAAAAAAAACTATTTAGAATCTTTACAGTGGGAACAGTGTACTTTCACCAAACTAGTCTATAAACCCAAAATGGCTGAAGGGATTTTGCTTCAATTTTCCCCATTTAAAATAACCCTTAAAAATAATCATACCTGGGCTGAGACCAAACATGGAAAATTTCACCTCAAGAAAGAACTTTTTAAAGACCATATTAGAACATATGTTAGTTATAAAGGAAACTGTACTGCAGCAACAACCACTTGCAGGTGCCCAATTTCCAACCAAATGTAATTTTCATGGTTGTATATAGGTTAACATTGAATGCACATTACAAATTTAGAATATGTTGGCCTGGACATTCACCTTTCCAGTTCTCTCCTTGCTTGCATGCAGGGTAGCTTTTATCCCACAAAATCTCCCCTTCCAAGGCCACCATTAACCTCTTTCTGGCCAAATCTAAGGACATCCTTCCTCAACATATCCACTGCCTTTGACACGGTTGATCACACATTCCTCTTGAGTTCCATCTCCTCCCTGGTTGCTGTGACTTATCCCAGTTCTCCTCCACCAACCCCAGCTTCATTGCCACCTCCTCCACAGTAGTCCTGAAAAATGTCAGTCTCTTCTCCCTAGGCAACATCTCCTCTTGTAACTGACACTGCTTGGGCGATTTAAAACCAGGACCTAAAATGATACAAGCATGAGGTTGCGCTAAAGGAGTAACTCCTTTAATTAACAATTGTAGTAGACTATTAACCTCTTATGTGGACTAACCATTATAAGGAGACAAAGTCCAACATTCTGCTAGCTCGAGTTACACTCTCCCGGCTATCACCACCACGGTGTTCAATATACAGATAGCCACCTCTCCACTCTTCACCTCACCCTTGCACATCTGATTCTCTCTCTGACATCTCATCCTGGATGTTCCACTGCCAACTCAGGCTGGACACGGCATAAAATAAATCCGCCTATATCACCATAGGGCATGTACCTCCAAGTTTCCAGTCACCTTCTTGGGCTTTTCATCCATGAGTATACAAAGATGGCACCGATATTTGCTTTATTCAAAACAAATGCACTTGTGTGAAATGGAACATTACAAATTAGTGCAGACTGCAGCACAGTAAGTGCTACTCCTTTAGAGCAGCCCCTAGTGTAGACATGCCAAGTCTGTTTAGGAAAAGTTCCCTTTATTATTAACAGGTTTCAGAGTAGACTAACATGGCTGCTGTGTCAGCAGAAAGAACAGGATTACTTGTGGCACCTTAGAGACTAACACATTTATTTCAGCATAAGCTTTCATGGGTTAGAACCCACTTCATCAGACGCATGGAATGGAACATACAGTGAGCAGATATTTATACATTCAGAGAAACATGAAAAGGTGGAAGTGCCTATATCAACTTTAAGAGGCTAATTAAGAGGAACTATATCAGCAGGGGGGGAAAAAAAACTTTTGAAGTGATAATCAAGATGGCTCACTGCGGACAGTTGACACAAAGGTGAGAGTGAGGATAGTTAAGGGAAATAGATTCAATTAACGTAATGGACAAGCCATTCCCAGTCTCTGTTTAACCCTGAGTTGATGGTATCTAGTGCACTTCAATGCTTCTCACAAAAATTGAAGAAACGGAGGTCCCTCCCCAAAAATCAAACAATTCAATCTTGCAAGATGGTGAGCAACCTGCTCCCAATCCAGCCAGGCACATGAATAAGTGCCCAAACTTACGCATGTGCCTCAAATGTTTTGTTGGATCAGGGACTTAGGGCTCAGCACCTTGCAGGATAAAGCTTTAAAAAGGGTTACAGCTCAGGAACACCAACATAAAAGCGAAAGTGCAGCACTCAGACAAACCACTCACTACAACTTGAGGGAAAAGGAACTTGCTTTTAACAAACAAAAACACCACCAGCACCTTAAAGCAATAAAAACAAAAGATATGCTACTAAAATAGGACGAAACAAAGAAGAATGCATCCTTTCCGTCGCAAATGTCAGAGAGAAATAGCAAGCAGGTGTGTGGTGTTGGTGGTGGTCTTGTGGATCTATACATTAACGTGCTGAAGGACATAAATGCATAGCTCTATACAAAAAAAAAAATCCATGTTTTGTGCTACTGGATGATCTCGCGGAGATTAAAAGTCTGTAATAGAACGTCCAGAAATGTATACATGTAGGATTTGACAGCCCAGCAGTGTATATGTTCTTGTTGGATAAAGGACTTTTCTACATCACTTCAATGGAAATAATTAAGTTGCATAAGAAGATTAACTCTTCAAAAACACCTTTCAGCTCTGGACAAAAATGAAGGGTCCTGTCATTCTCCCAGGATCAGCACATGGCAGAGACCCTCCATACACAGACCTCACCACTCCTGCATGGAAGGAGGGGTCAGACTCCTTCACATCATATGTCCCAATCTTACACCTCATAATGGGATGTACACAGGTCCAGATGGTGGGACACCCCCAAGTATTTCCTGCTGGGAAAATGGTGTAAGTTAGTACAGACAGAAGCTTTAAGTTGTCTGTATGGCCTCTCTCATGCTACCTGATCCTTGTTCCAATGTGGGTCCTGAGGCAACTGCTAATGTGGGGCAGGAGGAACCAGGGTATAAGCATTTAACACAGATGGCTCTGACTCCCTGGAGCATCCTCACTGACCTCTTGAAATTTCTGAGGACAGTTCACCTGCTTCTGACACTGATGATCAAACCCTCTTACCTCCACTCCTGCCCCCTAATAACTTAGAGGATGGCACGGAGAGCGTATTGCTCTTCCACAAACTGGGGTGTTAACTACGGTTAACATGGACATGACCTCTGTTTCGCATCACAGATGACCATTGATGTGAAATAACATTCTATTCATGCCGGATCAAAGTAAATGGACTTGCAGAAATCTGAACTGTGACTACAGTTAAAGCCCCCGATTCAGCACAGCACTAAAGCATGTGTTCACGTCCCACTGAATCAGGGTCATATAATCTAATATATACATACATGATTCTATTATCTAATTTCAAAACAACTGCTGGCAAACCAGGGAATGCTGCCCTCCTCTGAGTTGTAATGATAGATTTATTTGTAATGCTCACCTAGTTTTTAAACTTTTTAAAACACAGTATGTATTCTTTTCCTTTTGTCATTGCCTAATTTGTTCTAGTTTGTCTAGTTCTTGTTGCCCGATTTATAATTGGTCCATCTATATTAGTATTAGTAAAAACAAGCTGAAAGCAGTTATCACAGATTTTGGCTGGTTGACATTCCATACAGGAGAATGCGGAATATTTTTGGACTGCTTACAGATAGCAGTACAATTGTACAGGTAAAGGTACGTTTGTCCATTTACTGTGTTGGCTCACTGAGATGTTTGTACCTGTAGGTGTGGGCATCAATACAGTCTTCTGTCTTTTGTAATAGAATACAGTGTTTGGCTAGGCCAGCTCTGTATTAATTTCACCTATGTTAGACAAATGCAATAAAGACATTTTAAAAATAGGACCTATGTAGCAGATACATTTCAAATTTTATAATTTTACAGTATGTCATTTACGGCAACATTATGAATTCAGACCATTTCCATAAATGACATTTGTTTGAAAGTGCAAGTAATTAGACATGCAAAACTCTAAATGCAGAAAATGGATGTAAAACCTTAATCTTATTTTTTTTAAAAATACTAGGTGGTACAATTACCTTTTCTCTTGGAGAGAAGCCACAAATTTAAAGGAAAGCAAACATCCAATTTAATAGCAATAACTAGTTATCATATTGTGCTCAGAATTCCAATTCAGGCAGTATAGTTTATCTTTTATACCCTATGGGGGTAGAAATTAGAGACCTGCAACTGCTACTATGCGATCACTTATATTACCAGCATCATTCTTGCACTCTTTGGAAGGGCAAAGAGATCATGAGCTCTCTGTGAAAACAATCCCAGGAGGAATTCTACACTCTACATGAGTTTCAGTAACCAAAACTAACTAAATAAATCAAGGTGTCAGCAAATTAAATGAACAGGCAACTCAATGAAAACAGAGCAGGCAAAGTAACTGAAAAGATAATTACAAGTATGAAGCACATAAAAGGAGCTAGTGACACAAACTAAAGACACACACACAGATATTGACAAGACTGAGCCTCGCTCCATAGGAGCCCTTCCGCTTACCACAGGCATTGGCTTTTTCAGCTAAAAATATTGTGTGTCAAGTTTTCCATGATGCTGATAGCACTGTGTTCCCAGTGCATTTTTTTCAATGGTTCAAGGTGCACACGGAATAAAGCAAGTTGCAAAGAAACTCTTCCCTCAGAGGAAGCTGAACGCTCAGGCCCAAATCCACAGCAACAGTGCAGAGCCAAATGTACATGCTGCTCTGAGACACAGGGAGGAAAGGTAAAGGTGGTTTCATCTGATTTGTAAAAAATCTACAGACACCACTGAAATTAGGATTCATCCTCTGCGGTGTGGCAGAGGGGACTTGCTGCTGTGCCCCCAGCGCAGGGTCCTCTGGTTGGTGGAAATGTTGATAATACAGTGTCATCGGAAATGGGTTGTCCTTGAACTGAGGCCATAAAGGGAAGTGCAGACCAACTGCCTCTCCAGTTCCTACTCTATCGTGAGCATTTAGTAAAGGATCCAAAGCAGAGAGGAAGGAGTCGAAAATCAAAAGTTCCCCCAAGCCAATGGTTCATCAGGGTTGATGGTATTAAGGCACCTCACTTTCACAGCCAATGGCACACAAGGGAGTGATGCCAGCATCATGACTGACCAGCTTGGCTTAACAGTGAAATCCTTGCTCGTCTTAAACACAAAAAAGCAGCTTACAAGAAGTGGAAGATTGGACAAATGGCCAGGGAGGAATATAAAAGTATTGCTCAGGCATGCAGGAGTGAAATTAGGAAGGCCAAATCACACTTGGAGTTGCAGCTAGCCGGAGATATTAGGAGTAATAAGAAGGGTTTCTTCAGGTATGTTAGCAACAAGAAGAAAGTAAAGGAAAGTGTGGGCCCCCTGCTGAATGAGGGAGGGAACCTAGTGACAGAGGATGTGGAGAAAGCTAGTGTACTCAATGCTTTTTTTGCCTGTCTTCACAGACAAGGTCAGCTCCCAGACAGCTGCACTCCGCAGCACGGTATGGGGAGGAGGTGACCAGCCCTCTGTGGAGAAAGAAGTAGTTCGGGACTATTTAGAAAAGCTGGACGAGCACAAGTCCATGGGGCCGGATGCACTGCATCCGAGGGTGCTAAAGGAGTTGGCCGATGAGATTGCAGCGCCATTGGCCATTATCTTTGAAAAATCATGGCAATCGGGGGAGGTCCCGGATGACTGGAAAAAAGCTAATGTAGTGCCCATCTTTAAAAGAGGGAAGAAGAAAGATCCAGGGAACTACAGGCCAGTCAGTCTCACCTCAGTCTCTGGAAAAATCATGGAACAGGTCCTCAAGGAATCAATTCTGAACCACTTAAAGGAGAGGAAAGTGATCAGGAACAGTCAGCATGGATTCACCAAGGGCAAGTCATGCCTGACTAACCTAATTGCCTTCTATGATGAGATAACCGGCTCTGTAGATGAGGGGAAAACAGTGGATGTGCTATTTCTTGACTTTAGCAAAGCTTTTGATACAGTCTCCCACAGTATTCTTGCCAGCAAGTTAAAGAAGTATGGGTTGGATGAATGGACGGTAAGGTGGATAGAAAACTGGCTAGATGGTCGGGCTCAACGAGTAGTGATCAATGGTTCCATGTCTAGTTGGCAGCCGGTATCAAGTGGAGTGCCCCAAGGGTTGGTGCTGGGGCCGGTTTTGATCAATATTTTCATTAACGATCTGGAGGATGGTGTGGACTGCACACTTAGCAAGTTTGCAGATGACACTAAACTGGGAGGAGTGGTTGATACGCTGGAGGGTAGGGATAGGATACAGCAGGACCTAGACAAATTAGAGGATTGGGCCAAAAGAAATACGATGAGGTTCAACAAGGACAAGTGCAGAGTCCTGCACTTGGGACGGAAGAATCCCTGCACTGCTACAGACTAGGGACCGAATGGCTGGGCAGCAGTTCTGCAGAAAAGGACCTAGGGGTTATGGTGGACGAAAAGCTGAATATGAGTCAACAGTGTGCCCTTGTTGCCAAGCAGGCTAATGGCATTTTGGGTTGTATAAGTAGGGGCATTTCCAGCAGATCAAGGGACGTGATCATTCCCCTCTATTTGGCACTGGTGAGGCCTCATTTGGAGTACTGTGTCCAGTTTTGGGCCCCACACTACAAGAAGGATGTGGATAAATTGGAAAGAGTCCAGCGGAGGGCAACAAAAATGATTAGGGGGCTGGAGCACATGACTTATGAGGAGAGGCTGAGGGAACTGGGATTGTTTAGCTGGCAGAAGAGAAGAATGAGGGGGGATTTGATAGCTAGTTTCAACTACCTGAAAGGGGGTTCCAAAGAGGATGGATCTAGACTGTTCTCAGTGGTAGAAGATGACAGAACAAGGAGTAATGATCTCAAGTTGCAGAGGGGGAGGTTTAGGTTGGATATTAGGAAAAACTTTTTCACTAGTAGGGTGGTGAAGAACTGGAATGGGTTACCTAGGGAGGTGGTGGAATCTCCTTCCTTAGAGGTTTTTAAGGTCAGGCTTGACAAAGCCCTGGCTGGAATGATTTAGTTGGGGTTGGTCCTGCTTTGAGCAGGGGGTTGGACTAGATGACCTCCTGAGGTCCCTTCCAACCCTGAGATTCTATGATCTTTAACTGCCGTAACTGAATGCATCAGGTAGCAGTTTTGCAGCTGGGTGAACTGGAGCTGGCATTTCAGTGTGTGATCAAGTGAGACTCAAACCTACAACCTTCAAGGATTGTAGCCAAGCACCTTAACCACTGAGCCACTACATTTTGTGAAGGAGGGCGAAGAAGCGGAAGAAGGGTGGGGTTATAAAATATGCATAGGGGCCACACATCCTAAAGAATTCCAGTTACCATAAGGAAAATAACCTCTCTTTCATCTTCAACTGATGGTCCCTACAGGTGACTTGCAAGTAGTGCTCATTCAGGAGGGTGCAAGGAACTATGCTGTACCACAGATCACAGGACTGTGGTTCTGAAGGAATCATCTGCAGATGAAACTTATACAAAGACATGATACCTAGTCGAAGTATATACTAAGCCTCATGTCTCCTGCGACAGATTTCTAAAAGGGGAATTCATTGCAGAGAAGCCACTGGCATAGCTTGTGCTCTGGCCAAGGGGGCCCTCACATCTTTTGGGGGAAGGGCTTTCCATTCATTCACAGCAAAGCAGGATGCAGCCCCAAATCCATTTAGAGACTTGGTGGAGTCTTCCTCCTCATAGCACTTCTAGGGATCTGGGGTTCTTCTACAACTTTGCAGCCAGAAGGTCTCATGTAAGATTTCCAGGAACCCCAATACAGCCAATGGGTGGGGTCATATGGATATAGCCGGGGTGCCCATGGAGGGCATCATTGGTCCCAGGCCTGGTAACGTACACTATGGGAATGAGAGGGTGCCCAGAAAACTCTGGAAATTATTGTGACTCATCTCATGCCTCAGGACCATCAGAGGAACACAAGTCCTCTGATTCCACAAGCAGAGCTAATGGTACTGCCTGTCTTATGGAGCTATGGCTGGTGTAAGAAATTAGTAAATAGCACACTGATGATGCAGGAGCATCGAATAGCATGTTGTTGGTGTAAGAATGTCTCTGGACACTATCGGACCCAACAGTATCAGTGATTCTGGGTCAGCGCAAATCACCAGGTCCTCAAAGATGGTTTATTCAGACCTAGCCGAATGGAGAGCAGGAGGGGCCCCTGCCTCTGGGTGAAGCAGACAATGCAGGTTTGGGTTGGACAGGGGGCACTGGTACTGCTGGGTCAGACTTCTTGCGGTGCAGTACTGTCGGTACAAAAGGAGATTGTTCCCTTCTCTCCCTTGGTGCAGAGCTTGGTCATGTCTCTTGCGCAGGCAGTTTCAGAGCACCCGTGGCTCTCGGCACCAATGGTGCAAACTCATGCTCCCCGTGAGCTCCAGACAAACCTGTACCGGGACATGGAGTATCAGTAGATCCCAAAGGTACAGGAAAGGCAATCCATATCTTAGAGGACTTAGGAGTTAATTTCTCTTGTTTCTTAAGTGGGAGCTTGCCCTTACCCTGCTCGCATCTCTGTTTGGACAAGTCCTTGTGCCTGACCTCTGATCATCCAGAGCAAGACCGCACCAGGGCCAGAGGGGGACTATTTGGTAGCTCCGTCTGGTGCGTTGGAGAGCCAGAAGGCCCAGGGTCAGATTGGCCCCTCTCAGAAAGCTCCATTAAGTGTCTACAGAGTTGGAGCTCATGCGACTGCTGGGATTGAGGACAGAAAGAATGACAGATCTCACACTTAGAAGAAGTGTGTGACTCCCTGAGACAGCATAAACAGCTCTCCTGAGGCTCACTAAGAGGGAAGACTCAGGGGTAACTCAGGCAGAATTTGAAGCCGGGGATCTTGGGCATATGAGGTGCCCCTAATGTTGGAGGTGAAAGGGGAGAGAAACCCCAACACTACCTATCTAAACAGAAATTACTTACAGCAAAAAACATGAATTAGAGCAGGAATGCTAGCAAAGCTGCAGACCAAGAAGTTAGTGAGACCATTGCTGGAATGTTGTGTCCAGTTCTGGTGTCCACACTTTAGAAAGGATGCTGACAAATTGGAAAATGTTCAGAAAAGAGCAACAAGGATGATCTGAGGTCTGGAAAATCTGCACTATACAGACAGACTAAAGAAAGTCTCAAGTATCAGAGGGGTGTAGCCGTGTTAGTCTGGATCTGTAGAAGCAACAAAGGGTCCTGTGGCACCTTATAGACTAACAGAGGTATTGAAGCATAAGCTTTATTGGGTGAATACCCACTTCTTCGGATGCAAGCAGTTTTTCCACTGCTTGCATCCGAAGAAGTGGCTATTCACCCACGAAAGTTTCTGCTTCAATACCTCTGTTAGTCTATAAGGTGCCACAGGACCCTTTGTCGCTTCTAAAGAAAGTCTATTTCACTAATTCAAGAGAAGATTAAGAGGTAACTTGATCGTGATCTACAAATACCTACATGAAGGGAAGATTTCTGACAGTGTACACTTGTTTAACAGATTTAGACATCAGTTTGCAGCCATTGGATCTTAAGCTAGACAAATGCAACCTAGAAATAAAGTGAGGTAATTAGCCAATGGCACAATATACCTAGGGATGTAGTGGATTCTCCAGCACATGAATTCTATAAATGAAGACTGGACGTCTTTCCAAAACATATGCTCTAGTTCAACCAGAATTTGACACAGGAATCACTTTGTGAAATTCTGTGGCCTGTGTCATGCAGGAGGTTAGACTCAATGATCAAAACGGTGCCTTCTGCCCTTAAAAATGTATTAGGAATGTAGGATTTGGAATTTTGGAACAGTTGTAATTAGCAAGATTATGTTTGAGATGGGATGCTGTAAATTAGAATGACCCTGGTTAATTTCTTCTTCACATCTGAGCAGCCGTATGAATCAAAAAAGAAGTTTTCCTCATGCTCTTTTTTATTTTGTGTATGCAATGATGGACTCCCAGGACACGAATTAGATTCACCCTAGTGATAAAAATATTAATAAAAAGAAAAACAGGCCCTTATTCTAACACATGGAGTTAACCAACATTTTGCTACATGTGCATAAGAGAAAAAGAAAACTGCAGTATATTATTATATCATCTTGCAAGGCTAAAATTAAAGTAATATGACCACCCCACTACCCTCCTACTGGGAACATTCATAACCTTTACCCCACACACACCCACACACAGTCTCTCTCTCTCTCTCTCTCTGTGCTGTAATTTCTCATAATTGGTTTTGATCCAAATGTGATTTTTTTTCTTTTGAAAATTCCAAGAAAAATCCATTGAGTAATTGTTAAGAGTTATGTGAAAATAAAAGGAGAGAGGGGAGAACAACTTTTGTTTTTATGTGGAAAAAATGTCTTATGTTTTGTGCTTGAATAACCCAAACAGATTAATTTTAAAGCTACAAATATGACACACACATTGTCCTCAAAGAAGGGATTTGGTTTTAAGATCTCAGCATTATGAAAAATTGAAAACTATGTACTAAGCATGCTCACTAACGTCAGATACTGGGCTCAGTAAGAAAACGATCTCTCTTTATAGAAGTACACCTGAGACACAAACACAGCAGCTCTATGTGACAGATATGGCAATTTCATTCAATATACTGGACAAACTTTACTGAATTAAGCTGAAGAGCAGGTCTACACTACAAAGTTGGGATATAATTACTCCTGTGAGATATAATTAAGCTATCCTAAGACCCAGCCGTGCTGCCATAGCATTTCTAGTGTAGACATACATTAGAAGTCCATTTCCAAAAACTGCAAACATGTGTGTGTTATTGTGGGATTGTATATAAATTCTTTAAGGGAGAGACAGGACTCATGTAAACCCTGAAAAATGTTATGACTGTCAAAGGATTCTTTAAAACAATGGGCCAGACAAGACTGAACTTTTAGGTGAGAGGGTTTCCTAGGAAACAGAGGAGAATGCAAATTACCCACCTGTGGACTCATTCTTTTGAAGCTGTGCCCTGAGGAGAAACCCACTGCTGATCACCTGTTACGAGGACACGATCAGAGGCCCAAACTGGATAAGAGTGACTCTCAGATTCATGGATGTGCTTGTTCTGCGCTAACAGCTGTGATGAACTTGTGACCGTAGAAAATCCCCTTAGTGGGGTCTGAAGCACTGTTCACCAGCCAGAGCGTGATCTCTGGTAAGCGTATTAGCATGCACACAAGTTCTTTTATAGATTTTAAATAGGTTCTCTGTATAATGCTTTTACCTTAAAATAAAATGTTTCTGCTCAGAAAGAGATGTATGCTAATTTATAACAGTGTCTGCTTTGGCAGTCTGACTTTGCTGGGGAATTACAGTGTAGGCAGGGAACTGTGCTGCCTAAAATATCTCGGTCAGGAGGGAGACAGTCATGTGTCTGCCCAATAGATGGGGAGCGAGAGGCCTGAGAGCGGGTGCCCTGGCCTTACCATGGAGGAGGAATACAGGCGCAGTTACCCCGATACTGTGAAATATCTAGTGATGTAGTGTAAGATGCTACAGGTCTACACATTTACAGGCAAACGTCATTCCATGCAGAAGGCCACTAACAAGACCTATAGCACCACCTCCCACTTAAACACTACCCTATACATCGGCTATCTGCACACAGGGCTGCCAACTCATGATTTTATCAAGAGTCTCGCTGTGTTTGGCATTTTCACAGCCTCCGGACTCATGGGATTGCGAGAGAATCGTAAGATTCCATTTCAAGTAAAAAAATGTTTATGGCCCACATGGAAGCAGAGAAAAATCTTGAAAACACGAATGTGAAAGGTTCCAAAACTAGGAAGGATCAACAAATCCAAAAATAATATTTATTAAAATCTCATAATTATTTGGCATAACTTGTGATCACCTGGGGCTAGCAGGAACAGATGTGGGCCCTCGGCACAGGGGTGGATTTAATCTCTTGGCAGTATACAGACATCTGTTCCTTCACGCTGGCAACGAGTCGGGATGTTCCATCATTTATCTGAACATGAACATACCGCTTTAAAATTCCTCCTGTCCTGGGGGAGCCCAATGGTATTCAATGGTATTCACTCTGTAGGGCAGCAAATCTCATGCAAGACAGGTAAAAGTGTAAGGGTCCAGGACTATGCTGACATACTGCATTCTTTTACAACTTATGGCAAGGATTTTCTAAGGAAGTTAGGCACCTCACTCCTTTGAGCTCCATTTGAAAATCCAGTTTATACGATTAATACATATTCTTTTCATATATTATATCCATAAAAAAATTCCTGGCATCATTTTCACCAGCTTTGGAGGAGAGCATGCTGCACAGAGGTTGCACCCTGGCTTTGCCTTCTCCATAACTTTTCATTACTGTTTTTTTTTTGCCCCCTCCTATGGAACACCTATTACTGGCCACATTCAGATGATACAGGACTAGATAGATCAGTGGTCCCCAACCTTTTTGTGGCCAAGAGCACATTCATGTTTTCAGAAGAGTGTGGCGAGTGCCAACAATTTTTCAAGACTTATTTTGTATTTGTACATTAAATAATACGAAAACCATCATATTTAATATTACATAATATATGAATCCATAAGCTAAAAAAGGTAATTTTACATGTAAAAGACATTAATTATTCAGCAATTGTTCTTTCACCTTACCATGTGAATTTGCTCTTTTTTATTTACCGTTTTGGGGGGGGTGGCGGGCGAGGCGCAGTTCTGGGCAGCCCTTTGCAGATTCATTTGCACTGGCAGGCAGGCATAGTGTTCACAGAAACTTCATCTCGGTTCTGCTTCCCGCGTCCCTTGTTGCAGGCCAAAGCTACATGACGCGAGGTAAGGAGGGGGCTGCTGGAGAACAGCCCAAGGAGAAATAAAATGCTTAAGATAGAAACAGGGGGGGCCAAAGGGAGGCGCGGGGAAGAAACAGGATGGAACCTGGCAGAGGGTCGGGGAGGGGCAGACAAGCCTGAAGCCCCGGAGTTCTCTGTCTCCGGCAGGTGTGGGGCCGTGGGGCAGCGCCGAGGGAAGCCATGGCGCCGCGCCTGCCGGGGACAGAGAACACCGGCAGCCTGCAGTCCCAGAGTTCTCTGTCCCCGGCACGCCGGGGCAGCACAGAGAGAAGCCACAGCCCCGCACCTGCTGGGGACAGAGATCACCGGTGCCCGCAGCCCGGCCTGCCGGGGACAGAGAACTCCGGGGCTGCGGGCACCGGTGATCTCTGTCCCCAGCAGGCGCGGGGCTGCGGCTTCTCTCTGCGCTGCCCCGGCCTGCCGGGGACAGAGAACACCGGCGCCCGCAGCCCCGGAGTTCTCTATCCCTGGCAGGCCGGGGCAGTGGCTTCTCTCCCCTTCTGGGCACTAGTTGGTGGGCGGGCGTCCATAAATGACCCGGCGGGCGCCATGGCGCCCGCGGGCACCACATTGGGGACCACTGAGATAGATCATTGAGCTGATCAAGCATGAAAATGACTATTATTAGTATTTGTATTAGCGTAACACCTAGCAGCCCCAGTCACGGACCAGGATCCCGTTGTACTAGGTGCTGTATAAACACAGAAAAGGATAGTAGTCCACACCCCAAAGAGAAATTCTTATGATTCTAAAAGACAGTGGGACAGTGGTTAATTTTGCTCAATGGTTTTAACTGATCATTTCACTTGTGTCAAATTACAGTGTTTGTAGCCTCTTCTACACGAGTTGTCCCTGTAAATCACCTAGCCTTCCAAGAATATAGGAAATGAAATCCTGGAGGGCTTCAAATATTTGGCTCCTTTGCCGCACAGTACTTAATGTTATCAGTAAGCTACTGACTCAGCTAACAGACTCAGTCTTTAAATATCAGACTTTCAAAAGATACTATACGAGTTCAATCAAAAGTAGGGGTGAAAAAACTGATCCCATGAGACAGATTCTTACCGGATGGAAGAAATAGTAAAACTGTGAAATATTTTATAGTGAATGGAGGAATCCCAGCACTCGAACAGCCAGAATGCCAGGAGTTGGCAATATTTATGAAGCCACTAGTATTGTGTACTTTTCCATCTGCTCTACCTCTGGAAAAAAAAAGGGGGGGTTTTCCCCCTCAAGGGACAAAGAGCAACACACCTATATAGGTTTCTGCCCCCTCCAAAAACAACAGTTTTGCACTTTACAGATTTATAACTGATTTAATCAAATAAAATGGATTATCAAGACTGAAAGGAAAAATAGGGAGTGAGTAAGGCAAATAATTTAAGGACGTTAGTCTACTATATGTTTGTTGTTTTAAATACACAAAGTCTTTATAATTTATCAAGTTGTATGCATAATTCCAATGGCATCTACCAAAAATAAATGTTGGATTAAAACCTACAGTTGAAATTAAATTCTCTCACCCTACCAACAGGAACTTATTGCTTTCTTGCTTTCTCCCCAAATAACCCAGCATTACATTTCCTGCCTATTTCAGTCTTGCTCTTGCTCCCTTTATGTACCTCAAACCATGTGGCTCTGAGGTCAAATTCCAGATACAAGCAAGTATAGCACTGAATAAACAAGGAACATCAAAAAAAGCTATTACTGAATATGGCTTCTGTATCTCCACTCTGCAAAATGCAGTTTCAAATTCAGTACAAACACTACAGTCAATAAGAACTTTGAGAGAGGTTACAAGGATTAAGTTGTGAGAACATTGACTATTTCAGTATCTATTTACTTTCTTTTACTGGGACACATACTTCACCACATGTGATATGTGAAGGAAGAATGTGAATGAGTGTCCAATTCATGTGTAGTATGTGTGTATGCTATCGAAGCCCCATAGAAATTGCACAAGCTGTTATTTATTACTGAAACGATTTTAAAACGTTGTACTTACTAATTTTAATAAGCCTGGCCCATTTTACATACTGCTACTTGTGAGTTTAGAAAAGGAGAATTTAAGAAGCAAATTCCATCTTTTGTAACAAAAGCAAAGATCCAGAAGGGAAATGTCAAACTGCCCTAAAACCAGTGTTCTGAAAATACATGGCCAAGGATAAAAGGTGTGATTCAATGACAGCTCCCAAACAAATACCTAGAGAAGCATCCAATCACCACCCACTTATTCCAGTTCATTTTTAAAAAATCACCTGCACCGAAACCAATTCCCCCTTCATGAACTCAGATGTAGTATTATTACTCTACCACCACTCCAAAAATGGACTATTCTGTTACATTCCACATGGAATACAGTGCATGCCAAATGCTGTAAATGGTACTAGATTTTTCTCCTTTTGAGTTTCATGTAGATTTTGCACTTTGATTCATGCATTAAAAAGGAAGGGAGGGGGAAAGGAGCACTGCTCCACCATGCCTGGAGTTTAGAGCCTGTGGACAAGAGTGACAGTGGTGGTTAGCAGCCTAATTCTTAGGTTTGGCAGAACACTTTTCTTTGCTTTAATGAACCAATGAGTGTTTCTCAACATACTTTAGTCACTTCAAATATGACATCAGATTAGTGCATTAAACTGACTTTGAAGCAGCAAACAAAGTCTCCAAATCTAACCATGAAAAGGTCTGAATGAGAAAGCAAACCACGTAGTCCAATTGGGTAAAATTTTCAACTCACCATCGGGGAGGTACGAGATGAAATTCACAAAGAATTCAAACTATTCATAAACTTTTGACATTCAAAACTTGCACATTTTATTTTTGTGATGGAGGTGGCTATTTTTAAAGTACACCAGATAGTTCATATTGGCTCCAGTTCCAAAAAGCCCATCACATAATGCTGGTAATATTGACCTGAGTAGAATAACTCCACCTTGTGGATTATCATAACCATGGCAGTCAGAGTTCACCTTTCTGTCTATGCTCCTCGTCCCCATCTATCCTATAGCATACTGTTTGTTAAGTCTCTTCATTTAGCTGCAATTTCTTCTGTCCAACACTAAATCCAAAGAAATGCAACAAGGGGACAGTGTAACATTACTATTCCATGCAAAGAGACACATGCAATAAAGTATGTTTCTTAAACTGTACCCCATTCACCAAAAAAAAAAAAAAAAAAAAAAAAAAAGTCTCGGATTTTAGAACATTATTATTTGAAGTAGCATCTATTGGCCCCAATCTGGACTGCAGCCTCCTTGTGCTAGACACTGTATATATGCACTGAATGAAAATGCAGTCCCTCCCGCACAGATTTCCTTACTTTGTAGCAAAGGAAAGTCTAAATTCCTTCAGAGGAAAGTCTAAATTGCTGCCACTTTCACCTTCTTCCTAGCCCTCAGTGTGGTGACTTAGATTCATTGGACTCAAAACCACTTACTGGCATGCCCCATATATATCACCTCATAATTTATCCTGAGTGTAAAGGAGGGGAGTCCAGGTAACTGATCTGTTCCCGGAAGAGAGGAGCATGGCAGCAACTAACATGAGGCTGTGAGTAGGTGATCAACTTCCTTCTGTAATCTCCATGGTTTTCAGACTCCTCAGCACACAAGCTAACATTGCCTTATGCCCATGTGCAAAATATCACTTACACCACCTTATGCAGCAACTCTGAATTCAGCCCTGTGCCTCTGGTGAACTATTAGTCAGTTAGACAAAAGATATGCCAGTTATTTTAAGCACATGTTATGCACAGATGCTCATTCTGGAATTTTAACTTTTTATAATCGGATAGATTGTTATGCAAAGTCCAATTATGGCCCATCAATGCCATTTTGTGAATTCCACATACGGCATCTGTTTTGCAAGTTTCCAACAACATGCGTTTATTGTTCTTATTTATTGTGAAAAAAGTATTATTTGTATTATTTTCTTCAAAACACCCCTGCTCAGACAAGACATACCCTTTACAGCTACTGCTACAGTAAAATCAAGGAACCAGGACTTGTGCGGAATGGCTGTCAAAGGGAAGGGATCAGCACTACCCTTCATCCTTATTTTTAAATTATTTCATATTCTGCTGCCAGCATCCCGAAAGGAGAATAGAGACCCCATTTCAAGGTAAACCTTCCAGGCAGCATCAAACTTGTCTTTGGTTTTCCAACAAACGTCCTATAAACATTACCAGCAGTGCCCTGCCCCTTTTTAGTCTTTCATCATCCACAACCTCAGGGTGAGTGGCTCCTGCAACAGCAGTAGCAGCGATGAAATGTCAGTACGTTGCCGTGTCTGTGGAGGAGGCACAATCCCTCAGTCACCCAAGATGAAGGAGAGACCCCCAACAGACATATTGCTCCTCTCTGGTGACCAAGAAGGGTGACCTGTCCACGTAGGCGGGACCAGGGCCTAGACAGACTTGGAGGAGAGTGTACTCAGGTAGGGAAGGATTGACAGGTCCCCGATTTCCTCCCAGAGGTTTGGTGGAGGCATGTGAGTAGTTTAGCTGAGGGGATAATTAGGGGGCTACTTGTTCCAAACTTCAGCTCACGTCTAGAGTGAGGAACTAGTCTGGCCATTTGGTACCTCAGAGTTCTAGAATGCGCTGCTGGTCATGGGGGAGCTAGTCTCCCTCCAGCGAGGCAGGACCCGCTCCACCACAGGAGTGAGCCAGGGTCTCCTACCCATAGAGTACTTCCATAGGGAAGCAAGGGGGGAGGGATAGCTCAGGGGCTTGAGCATTGGCCTGCTAAACCCAGGGTTGTGAGCTCAATTCTTGAGGGGGTCATTTAGGGATCTGGTGCAAAAATTGGGGATTGGTCCTGCTTTGAGCAGGGGGTTGGACTAGATGACCTCCTGAGGTCCCTTCCAACCCTGATATTCTGTGATTCTATGGTCCCATTGAAGTGTCTACAGTTCTGGATTTTGTCCAGAGAGGACTCTCAAAACCAGGAAGAAGCCTTTTTCCTCTTTCACAGAGGCGCTGAAGAGATTGTCAGGGAAACCTGGGAAAAGCCATATGCTTGGCCTGCCCTATTGATTGTCAATTGTTATTGCCTGCCTTAGGAGCCTCAGAGACTGGGGGGAGGGGGAGCCTCCTGTGCATGGACAAGTTGGCCACCTGGGTGAAGATGCCATCCCTCCCAATGGAAGCTTCCTTGAAAGATCTGACAAGAATCTCAAGAAGTTGTGAGCTGGTCACAAAGGCCATTTTGGCAGGTTCAGAACAATCTTGTGGTCTAAAGTGTTAATCATTTGGGTTTCAGACTCCAGATCTGAACTCCTTGGTGGAACACAAGCGGATGAAGGCCTGCGTCAAACTCTTCTTGATTTCTAGCTTGTAGGATTCCTTTCTAAATGTGGCCCTCTGACCTCCCTGCTGTGATGAATAACCTCTCGGGGAGGACACCTTTCTGTTTAAGGTCACGGTGCCAGGAGTTTCAGATTAAGCAGAGGTTGACTGACACTCCTTTTAAAGGGAGAAGTCTTTTGAGGAAGCCTTGGACCATTCTGTTCAGGCTCTCCACAGAGAAATTCTCCATCATTACCCTTCCTGTGCCAGGATGGCTCAAGTCCTACCATCCCCACACGCCTTATTGCAAGATGATGTTCCAGGGAAAGGCCTGTGTAGATGGAGTCCACCAAGCTGGCTAAAGATGCTAGGGAAGCAAGTCTCCTACTGCTGAGAGTGGGCAGGGTCCATTTCGCCACTGGCAATGAGAGCAAATCAAAAAAGACCACTAGGCAAACTGCTATCTCATCAGGATCCTTCATGGGCTTCCAGTCTCCTCTGATTTCCCATAGGCTCTCCCATCTCTCTTCCACTAGAGAGCTGGAAAGCAACAGGGCAGGTTATACAACCTCAGCTAGACATCAAACCTATTTTAAAATGTGCTAGGCCAAGAGCTCTTGTAAGGGGTCTACTCTCTGCTGTTGGTGACACCAAAGGATTCAGGCAGTCTCTGGCTAGGCACTAGATCTGAAAGTGTTCAGTTCCTTTGTTGCCTTTAGGAAATTCAAGATGGAGGAAAGCATTGTGGTGATAGTGGAACCATGGAAACTACGTCACATCCATATGTCTTGGCAATCCCTACCTGCATGTACCCATTGTGCCTACCATTCTTGCACTTCCTCCTGCACCAAGAACATTTTCAGGTGTTGCTTTATCCTTGCATTGGCTCTTAGGCTATCATGGTAGTGGAGTTGATGCCTTTTCATTTAAGGAAGCTGCATGCTTTGCCCTGCCTTGTTGACTGGCTCACGTAGCTCCATCAGCTCAGATGGAGGTTTGGGAGTTGGTGGAGTTGCTTCCTCACCTGTTTATTATCACCTTGAGAAGAGCAAACTAGTCCCCCTCAGTAGTAAGTCCAGCTGGCAGCAGCTGTAATCGAGTCCCAGGAAAGGATCGGCAAGGCAGTTTCTTAGCAGCCCTGATCATGAAATCAGATGCTTATCTAGTCAAATAGGTCTTCTGTGTTTTGTGACTTTTACAGTTCTGGTTCACTGGGCCAAGAAACACAATTGGCCTCTGCTTCACTTTCCTCTGGCTCAGAACTGCACATGGAGATGTACAGGGCGACATCAGCCTAACTTTGGCTGTCCAGCTCTTCTTAATATAGTGGCAGGACCACTGTGAACATCTCCTGAATCCTTAGGGAGAAACCCATCTCTTTGGAACAAACTCCTGTTCCTGCTGCTCCCTCTGGAACTGCCCACCTCACCCTGGGGTGAAATCCACAGCATGGTGGGGTGTGCACATGTGGCACGCGTGAAAATTCTGCAGATTCTTCACAGCGCTAGTGTGGAGACGACGTACATTAGTGCACCTATTGTTTTCCTTCCCTCTCCCACAAATCTCTTAGCCCATGAGAAGGCTCAACATGTGATCAGAGTAGGGGATGGTGCCATGCACGTAACGGATGTTCCCTCATCCCTTTCCATGAAGGTGGGGGAACAGCCATGCGTGGAGATGGATCCTCATAGGATGATATGGGCCAAAGAAAATGAAGAGTGCTCAAGGGAGAGCTTTCTAGCAGACACTTATAACTGCAAACACTTGGGAACTTTGAGGTATAATTTTGCAGCACTTAAACCCAGTGTACTTTGTATAGGCCATTGGCAAGAATGCATTGTTTCATCCTTCAAACAAATGTATTCAGTTCAGCTTTCCCTAGAGAAAGGCTTTTTGTACTTAAAAGCCTTCATGAAGTGGTACCTCTGGATTCAGTTTCAAGTAGGATTACTTCTCCTCAGATGCCGCACAGAACGTTACTCTCACCAGCAGCACTCTAGATAGATGGTGGGAGTGGAGAAGTAAGTAATTAAAAGATTAGACACAGAGAACAGTTTTAAGAAACAGAGATGCTAGACAGACTGAAAAAAATATTTTATATTTTAATCAAAATCACCCAATCCATCCAGGTGAATGAGTCATTCATCCTCAGGTATTTATGTTCATAATTACCTGTTTCATCTCTTTACCACATTTCTACTAGGTATTCTGTTTTCCAGTGAAACAGCAACAACAGGTGATATGAAAAGGATGACTCAGCCATGTTTCATGCAGCTCATAGGAAACCTCTAAACAAGAATACATGACATTGGGAACAATACTTGTACGCCGAAATTTCTAGTGAAGCAGTGAATACGATTAAATAGTACTTATCAGTTTCAGATGGTATGGAACTGCCATCTCACACTCTTAAAAAATTTATTTGCTATACAACACCAGAAATATAGCAGACTAGGCTGGATTATAAAAGTGTCTCCAGTGTCCTGGAGTGTGGAAGTTGGAATGAATAGAGCCTTGAAAAAAAAAAATACCCCATGGTCCTGCCCCAAATTGAATATCAGAATAAGACAGAGGATGAGACCAAGGAAAGAATGATAAATCCAATGTAATTAGTTGGAACTTAGACTAAATTGCGGGTGGACCCTGAGGTAGGACATTCCGAACTGGATAGGAAATTGCTCAATATGTTATTACTTCAAGCACAATATTCTCCAATAATGAAATGGAAACAGAACTCTCTCCCACCAAGGAAAGCTAATGGGCATATGTATGGAGATGTAAGATTAGTTTTAAAATATAAAATAAAACAAAAACCTACAATCTTCATAGCTGACACAATGATTTTTATAACACGTGGTCAGGACAGTTATCCAAGTTTGAAAAAGACTGCTGTACAACTTAATCCTGTATCAGAGTAGCAGCCGTGTTAGTCTGTATCCACAAAAAGAACAGGAGTACTTGTGGTACCTTAGAGACCAAATTTATTTCAGCATAAGCTTTCGTGGGCTACAGCCCACTTCATTGGATGCACAGAATGGAACATATAATAGGAAGATATATACATACATACAGAGAAAATGTGAAAAGGTGGAAGTTGCCATACCAACTCTAAGAGGCTAATTAATTAAGATGAGCTATTATCAGCAGGAGAAAAAAAAACACTTTTGTAGTGATAATCAAGATGGCCCATATCAGACAATTGACAAGAAGGTGTGAGGATACTTAACGTTGGGAAATATATATATACACACACATACAGAGAAAATGTGACTATCTTCCTACTATATGTTCCATTCTATGCATCCAATGAAGTGGGCTGTAGCCCATGAAAGCTTATGCTGAAATAAATTTGTTAGTCTCTAAGGTGCCACAAGAACTCCTGTTCTTAATCCTGTATGTTTCTTATGACTAAACCTACGCTACCCACTGATTTGGATCCCATTCCATAGAAGGAACTGTTTGTGCTGCTATATGTATTAGTGTATGTATAAACCACACAGCCCCCTCAATTATTAAATGTAGGCATGTTAATAAAACAGTTTTTTTTCTTGTAATGGGATATTAAAAACTAAATGAGTCACAGCTACAATACGAACAACCTCTGTTCATCAGCTCAAACAAGCTAAAGGACCATTCCAAAACAGAAGTCCCTTGTAAATAAGTGGTTACAAAACAATCAGAAAAGAGCAATATTTTTTTTTAAACAAAAAGCACTTATACCACTGACATAAACCAAGACAGAATCTGAAATACTCAACTAGAACTCCTCACACAGGGAGGCAGTAGATTCTCCATCACCTTGAAGTATCTTTCTAAAAGAACTTCTGTGTGAGCTATAGCATATATTGGCTTAATATAGGAATTACTAGGTGAAGTTTTATGGTCTGTGTTATGCAGGCAGTCAGAATATATAATCATAATGGTTAAAATCTATGAATAAGGTCCCAATTCAAGAAGGCATTTAAGCACATAGAATCATAGAATCTCAGGGTTGGAAGGGACCTCAGGAGGTCATCTAGTCCAACCCCAGAGTCTAGCTCTTAGTCCATGCTAGTAACCAGAGTAACATGCTAAAGTCTATCCCTATTCAGGACAGCAGTTAAGCACATCCTTAAATGCCATCCTGAATAAAAATGCTTTCCTGAATTTATGCACATTCTTACCTTTACTCACGAGAACAGTCCCACTAAAGTCACTGGAGAACTACTTGTGTGAGCAAAGTTAAGCATGTGCTTAAGTGCTTGCAGAATCTAGGCCTGAAATTTTTCATTTTTAGAAATTACAGCAAAATAATAAAACTCCTTCATACAGGAATTATAACAGTACTCTTCCATATTTACAATGATTTTTTAAATAATAAAGCTTACTTCCACATAAGCTTATAAGTGAGGTTTCTCCAAACAAGATACAAGGAGGGTACTTGGAAACTGTTGTATGGGAACCTGTTTTGACATTGTCTGGTGCTTGAGGTACACTGTACTGAGTTACTACCTAATTATTCCAACTCTCTAGTACAACCACAACACTACAGAGAGGGCAAGAAGTCTCTCTTGTAAAACAAAAAATTGGATAGCAGATGGGCACAATTTAATATCAACTTTTGGTATCAATAAATATTTGTACTGCCATATTTTTAAAACACCAAACAACAAACATGCATATTTTGTCTGATCTGTGGGTTAGTAGTTTGCTTTCAGACCAGTCACAGAAAGGTTCCCATGGCAAGGAGGTTTGTGTTAGCCTTTGAAAATCTACTATTAAGTGATAAGAGGCGAAAGTAATTAAGACTCTATGACTTGTACATGCATTTAGGAAAAAATTAATGGGAAAACCAAAAAATAACTAATACATCAAATTATTTCCCCCAAAAGGTTAAAAATAGTTACATAGCCTGAGGTGTTTTTATATCACTGATGTGGAAAATAGATAATCTTTTCAATCCCTCTGTCAGGATAGCTTTCAGATTAGGCAAATAATCCAGTAAATGCTTATTTTGCATACAATAGTTCATCACAAGTGAGCTTGCAATCCTTACGCAGGCAAGACTTCCATAAGGAGGGCTTCAGGATCAAACCTTAGTTTATTAATTGCTTTTGACACCCATCATTCAAAAGTTTGAGATATTAGTCTACTAAAGAACCAACACCACAGTAAAAAAAAAAAAAAAACCCACCTATGCTGAAGTCTGGCACGTTGTGATAGGGTAGCAGAGAAATGCTTTTAGGAGCCCAGAGAGAGCTGACCACCTATCTATGGTCAAACTTTATTTCAAATGCACACAAAACTAAAAAAAATGTTGCATCCTACATTCATAAATGTTACTGGTAGGCTGGACCACAAATGGACTGTTCAGGATTTCTCAGAATTTATACCAGTGAGGTGCACGTGACAGAGATTTCTTTTTCGAAGCAGATTATAATTTTCACATAAAGAGCAGCATATCTAGTGATCAAGGCAGTTTGGGGAAGAGGAAGCGCACACTCCAAAGAGAGAAGACAGCAAAGGAGGGAAATCACCAAAACAAACAAGGTGCTACTCAGACTGGGCAATTCAGTCTCACTTGCCCCATATACTGGATTTAAAACAAACAAGCAAACAAACAAGACACCAGTCACTCTAGACTACACTCAGCTGTCACACACAGCCAGAGAGACACCTGCAAACATATTATTGGTATGATCCTCAGCTGGGAAATCAGTATAGCTCTAACCATTTAGGCTGATGCCCAATTCCCATTCATCTTAAGAGGCTTTGAAAATCGCAGCCTTTGGTACCGCAAATATAGTTTTTAGGCTCTAGAATAATAAAGAGAATAGTTTCCATTTCAATGTCATGGTGGCTTTTATTTCATAATATTTAAGTAAGGCCCGTGTGACTTTCTATAAGCATATGTTTGCATCACAGTACATCTTTATATTTCATAATAGTATTATTAGCAATACTGCATTAAAGTACCATGCTAGATCCGTGCTGCCAAGATAGGCATTGTCAAATACAACTTTATTATTTCTACCACTGCTTTTGCCCCAATGGGCTTGCATAACCGTTAATCTTCTCTGCATCAAGTTTTGTGGTCCTGCTCAAGGCGGGTGCTTTTTGGTCTCCCCTCTACTGTGGCAAAACGAACTTTTCAGTGTCATGAGGAACCTCAGAACACTATTAATTATTAAACATTCATTAATAATTAGGTTTAGTTTACTGACTGATAGGGCCTGCTCCTGCACCACTGAAGTCAACAGAAGTTTTGCCATACACTCCAACTGGAGCAGGATCATCGCCCTAGGCTGCAACTCTGACTGGGGCCAAAATGGCAAGAACAAAGATGGTACTAGAGGAGAAGTTACAATAAATGATCTCACGACCTGAGCACTGAAAAGGGAAGGTAGGGGTCTCACGGTTAGAGGGAGAGCTGGAATAGTGGAGGACTGGGCTCTAGAACTAGGAGATGGACATTGCAATAGTGAGTTCTATTTTAGAAGGGAGGCATCCTTTATGCTCCTTGACAAAACTATCCAGATGCATGGAATGAATGTAGGCAACATGTCCATAATGCATTTTACACCACTGCTGACTCTTGCAGCGTTTTCCCCAAGCCTCCTGCATAAAGAATAAAGGGGGCAGACATCCTATTTTCTTGGTATCTATTTCCCTGGGTTGATGACTAAGGTATAACATAACTACCGATTGTCAGAGCTGATGCTGAAACCCTGCATAGACAGGTGAAAAGTAATCCCCATGACCCCTCTGTTAATTCCAGGCCATTTAAGTACACGTACATAGCCAGCCCACACGTGCTTACATGGCCATGTATTTCTGATACCAGAGGAGAGGAATAATGTACAGACTGTTCATTGTGAGTTGAACAGGAGAAGGTGGTGTATACATAAACACATTTTTAAAAGTCAGAATGGAGTCACATCTATTTTTGTATGTGACCGTTAACACTAATGTTACTGTATATAAGTACCCTGTTATCTTGAAGAGGACTGTAGAAACTAAAAGCCAACCTGAGCTAGACTGTAAGCTCCTCTATGCAAAAATCCTGTGTGTCTGCATGCATTTTGTCAAGCACTGTGCACAATTTTGCATTGTATACTTTGTTTTTGGATTAAGACAAACTTAACATACCTATCCTATTGCCTCTGCCTCGTACAGAAAGGAATCAAAATCTACCTGTTTCGTATTTTTAAAAATGTGAATCCTATTTTAGTTAGCAATGCCAGCACCAAAAAAATATATATATCAATCAACCTATGCTCATTTATAAACAGTAATAGGCCCAATCTTCACCCTTTCAAATGAAAGCCTGAGTAAACAGTAAGTGGGCGTTTCAATGGTAAACGCCCACTGATTTCAACGGGAGCAGTTACACAAGTGCCGAATGCTTTTGAAAATCTCACCCCTGGGCTTTATCATGCATGGTGAAGGTTACAAACCCAGACTCTTTCAGCCTGATGGTGAAAAGAAGTTCCAGAGGCCAGGGCTCTCCACGGAGTAAATCCTGGCTCAGCACAAGACATTCAATCAAATCTAAACGCTGGGGGAGCAAATGCATTAGCTGATCAAGTGTTAGAGCACTGCAAGGGGAGAGAAGGGCTGTCTCTCAGCAGGAAAGGCTTAAAGAGCAAGATCAACCATCATGAGGTCAGCATCTGAGAGGGAAAGATGCACTCTCTAAGCCAGCCATTTTGACCACAAACAACAATAAATCCAATACGAAAATGACTGCAAGCAATCTTGACAATTGATAATCTGTGCTTTACAGGAAGGCAACAATAACATTTCCTGCCCACAAAAGAATCATCTTTGTCTTAACCACGTGAGTCAGCAAATTCACGTTTGCTCCTGAACATGTTTATTAAACAAATATTCTGAAGTGTGAAAAGAAACGCATTTATTGTTTTGTTTTTTTTAAATCGAATCATCCTAATCATGGTTAGCCCATTATCTGTAGCCCATTACAAATGGTAAAACTGAAGCAAGCAGTGCAAATACTTCCTCTGAGTCTGTCTGTCCCCTCTCTCTCCCAGAAAAGCACACAGAAGAGGACCAAAGGAGAGGAAATCGCCTCTCAGATTTATCCTCAATCACTTTGTCAGCTTTGTCTGCCTTCCTTGCCCAGGAACAGGCTGCTGGACCAGTTCCCAAACCCAACGGCTATCCAGAGGCTTGCCTGCGGCTCCGGCCCTGCTCCTTGTCTCCACGGGAGCCATGCACTTAGGGCTTCTGCAGCCACTAGCTGCCTGGGAGGCTCTCCACCACAGGGGCAGTGCAGCAGAAAAACCACCACGGTCCAGAAGTGGATGATGCTCATGATCCCTGGTTGCATCCCTGACATGCCCACTCCCCACCTGCCCATAGTCTATGCACTCCCCACTCGTGAATCATTACATTGCCCCCCATGGGGGAGGTGGAGGGATACACTGCAGCAGACCATGGCTGACCTCTCCCCTGTCCACACTGGAGGGATGGGATCTATGCAGAACGTGCTCCGCCTGCATGCAGCTCAGAGGATACAGCCCATTGCTATTATGCTCCATTTTAAAATTCCGCAACGTCTTTCCATTTGCAAAAACAATTATCTAAATCGATTGCATATTTCAATGCTCTGAGAGACATTTATGCAGTTCCCTTATACTCTGGCCTGAATTAATCTAGAGTAAGATCACAGCAATACTACTGTATAGCAATTCAGTTTTTCCTATGACCACACAGCTCCTGGAACAAACAGGGGGAGGGAGCATTGCCCCCTAAGATGATCATTATTTCAGAGGAAAACTTGGCTAGTGAATAACCCTTGAAAACAAGAGGAGTACATCTAGGTGGAAACTCTGAACATCTTTCCTTTTTACTACATAGTCCAGAGGCTTCCCCAAATTGACAGACAGCCAGGAGATTGCTAAAAATAGGCTTCTATACCCACCAGCTACAATAAAAAGTCTCTCCTGCATCCCCTCAGAGAGGGACTTCATTTAAGTTTCAGGGTTTAATTTGATTTCTATCGGGGGCTGGGGAACAATAAGCTACAGGTTTTTTTAATTATTATGAATATTATAGTGTTGTTCTGTATTACGTAGATAGCGCTATTGGCATGCACATGAGTTTAAAGACCAATACTAGAAAGATAGATCCTCCGCTATGAAGAGTCCATCTCAGCATTCATTTAGGCATGTCCAAAATCCCTAGTCAGTGGAAGTTTGAGTTGCACAAAGAATGCAGGATCAAACCCTAATATAGGGCTAAACATATAGAAACGGACTTACAAAAACCACAGTAGATGGGGGCAATATAGCTCCACTGATTCACCTTAGTTGAAGATCTAGGTTATCATCACACATGACGATGTGACTGATGAGGATGTCAACGTTGGATGGCTTCACAAAAATGCATTTTAAAGAGTACTTTGGAAGAGAGACCCATAGAATTGTAGGCCTGGCAGAGACCCTGATAGGTGATCTAGTCCAGTCCACTGCACTGAGGCAAAACTAAGGATTATCTAGGTACTGACAGGTGTTTGTCTGTCTTAAAAACCTTCAATGCAGATATTCCACAGCATCCATAGGCAATTTGTTCCAGCGCTTAACTACCCTGATAGTTGGGAAGTTTTTCCTAATGTCTGACCGAACTCTTCCTTGCTGCAATTTAAGCCCATTACTTCTTGTCCTGTCCTCAGTGGTTAAGGAGAACAACTTATCACCATCCTCTTTATAACAATCTTTTGCATACTTGAAGACTATCTCATAGGGTGACCAGATGTCCCGATTTTAGGGTCTTTTTCTTATATTGGCTCCTATTACCCCCCACCCTCATCCCGATTTTTCACACTTGCTGTCTGGGCACCCTACTATCTCATGTTCCCCCACCCCTTGGTCTTCTCTTCTCCAGACTAAACAAATGCTTCTTCTCTTTCAAATCTTCCCTCATAGGTCATGTTTTCTAGATCTTTAATAATTTTTGTTGCTCTCCTCTGGACTTTCTCCAGTTTGTCCACATCGTTCTCAAAAAGTGCATGCCCAGAACCAGACACAATACTCCAGTTGAGGCCTTATCAGGGCTGAGTAGAGCAGAAGAATTACTTCTTGTGTCTTGCTTTCAACACTCCTGCTAATACATCCCAGAATGATGTTTGCTTTTTTTGCAACGGTATTACATTGTTGACTCATATTTAGTTCATCATCCACTATAACATCACTTGGCATGCAAGTGGTAGGCATCTGTTCCAAATGTAGGAGGCAGCAGGCCCAACACACAAAGTGAGAGAAGGACACCGAAAGCCAATAATCCGGGTCCCACTAAAGACAATGGCAAATCTCCCACTGGCCTCAATGAGATCAGGATCTAGCCCAAAGAGAATAACAAGGAAGCAGCAAATACAAAATCTCAAAAAGAGGGAAGCTGGGGAAAACACACCTACATACATTTGTGACTGCTCTATCCACAGGTTGCAGATGGCTTTGAATGACAAAAAGGAAGAAACCAAAACAAATGCAGGAGCATCTTGTATTTGTTCATTCTCCCTCCCCCATCACCAGCATCTGTCACCCCACAAACTCCCCCAAAAGCATATTTAGGATAAAAACCTGAAGTTATCCATCAGCAACATGGCAGGAAAATGGATTTCTCCCAGCATAATGATTTGCATACATCTTGGATGGAAGTTTCTATATATTTAGAAGACTCCTTTGTGTCAGATGTTAAGATACTAAAGAAGCCTGCCTGGATCTGTAGAGTGTATGTCACATGCTGGGGAGACTACAGGGGTGAGAGTAAAGAGCTTCAAAGAAACCAGGATGATGGTAACCCTAGGTATTTGTTTTAGTCAAAGTTTATTACAAAACAATTAAAAACAGCAATTGAAAATCCATTTTTAACAACTGATTTAAGTCATGATTAAAACAATTATTTAAATCAATCTACCTTGATAGTTCTACATTTAAAGTCTAGTGAATTCCATTACTTAGAAGCTTAAACTCTTAGAAAGCGGTGTTTAAAAAGCACAGGAGTTCTTTAGCTATAATTTTTCCACCATGCAGGTTAAAACACGTATTACATCAGGCACAAGTAAATACGAGAAACCTGTTTCCTGAAAATCTGCTTTGAACTGATTACATTGCACCTCTCTGAAAGTCTTGCAATTATGTTCCAACTCTGTTGCACCATGTTTCTCCATCAGAGAATGATACTCTCTTAGCAAAAGATCTTACATGATCAGGTAAGGTTCCATCATTTTTGGATGGTTGGACCATTAAGCCTGCTGTAACTGCTCAATTTCTTAGAGTCAGACCCGTCAAATGTATAAAATGACCAATACAACCTTGGGGGCATATTCCTCTTGTTTTAAAGGAAATGAACTTGTAACTATCATACTTACTAACAACATATGTTACAGTCAACACTTCATTTAGCCCAGAGGTGCGCTAAATATGTCCCCACCGGGGTAAGCCAGAGGTGAAGGTACAGTTAACACAGTTTGACAGATCAAATCAGGTATGTCTAAATTAAGCATCTCCTGAACACTTATAGGGCCTGTTCTCTCTCTTCACCGAGCAAAAAAGATGGAATAAACAGAAACGGAAGGGGACAGGAGTTGTGGTGTCAGTGCTGACCTGCAAAGAGAGAGGCAGAAAAGATGGAGAATAGAGAGAAGGGAACACAACAAGAATAGGGGAGTATGAACATGTGATGGGAAATTATGTGCACTTGTCCTACTAAATGTAGCTCTGGGAAACATTTCTGGCCTTGTTAAACCTATGCAATAGTGCACTCTTGTTTTAACCCCATTTAGATCATTTTAATTGGTTTTATCTTTAGTAAAGAAAGTCAACTGAAAGAAAAAGTGAGGCATCATTTCTTCTACAAATGGAGCTAACCTAGACCGCAGTCAGCGCAACTGTAACTTATCTATTGATCAAAGCTAGTTCGGGCTTTTCTGCTTTGTCCTTCTCTGATGACAGAGATCACAGGCTTTGATTTCTCAAACCCACACAGCTGAGGGATGTTGTTATATTCAGCTGATTAATGTCAGCCTGGCAGAAGGATAAACCTCTAGAAAGGATATCAAGTTTTCCCGTAATAGTCTTCCAAGTTTATCCCTTCTTCCCACTGCTCCTTCAACATTTCTGCTTTGACATCGCCTTTCCACATATTTTCCATTAAAGCTTGTCCCTGAAAAGGCAGACAGTGTTGGCTATACTGAGGGCCTGAAGGCCAAGTTCTGCCTGGACTTGTACCCCAAGGTAAGCCCACTAAATTCAATAGGGTGGCATGAGGTATAAATCAAGGCAGAATGGGGCTCCATGCTACTGTGCAAAATCTGAAAAGATTTACTTTACACTGTGAAATCCCTTGGTGAGTAAAACAGGCATAAGCTTTGTTGCAACTCTGACAACAGTATTTGACAAACTATGAATACTAGTTTGCCACAGTGATTGAAGCAACATCGGGAGTATACTGTCAAAACTTAAGGAAACCATGTTTCCAAAAACAAGGCCTCAACCCTGCATTGTGTAGCAAAACTCGTGTTAGGCAGTATTGTGGATCCATTTCCCCTCCTAAACACATCTCATTTCCTGTAAAATCACTCAAATTCCATTTTCACATCAACAGGCTTTACAAGTTACAGATTTCTCATTAAAAATGCTCATGTTTCATAGTACTAGCCAGCCATTCACAAACCTAGAAATATAAAATATAAAACTTTCAAACATGGTCACAGAAAAAATGTGACGGCTTCTACTATTACTCAGGTGCTTTTTTCCCCTAAAATTATTGGTTATGCATGCATTTTTGTGACACCCCCCCCCCCAAAAGGATTACCTTTAAGAGACATTATATAGATTTGTACATAAGAATTTTCCTTGCAATGTTAAAAACAAGCTGTTAATATCAATTCTTTTATGCAATGATAGCCAAATAAACAGCTTTGTACTGAAATAATTCTGATAATTTGTCAGGGTTTTTTAAAATGCAAATTCAGACGCAGGAAATGTCCAGAGGCAAAGTTCTGCTTTCAGTTCACCAGTGTAAATCCAGAGTTCTCTATACATTGATGTCAATGTAACAGAGCACAATTTGGCCACATTATTTTCTCGACAGCAATACAACCTTACTGTCAAGTGTGAAACCTGGTAATAAGCCAATATAAATTCTAGTAATGTATATACAAGTACAATTTAATGAAATACAGAACGTGCCCAACTACCAGCAGGTATCTTACAATTTATATTGAAGTTTTTATTAAAAACCTCCTTATTTCAGATTCCTTACTCACAAAACAAAAATTTGCTAGGACTTTCATTGACTGGTAGCAAGTCAAGTATTCCATTCTAGTTACTCATGATATCAAACTTACCTTATAAACGACACAGTCAGTGTATTGTTACCACAGTGATTCATTTTCCCTCCTTAAGTGATAACTCCTTTCTGGAGGACAAGTACTGGGAGTGGCAAAGCAACTATGCTGACCCTAAGATACCCAGAGAATCCCCTTACACAGAGGGAGTCCCTACGTAGCTGGTGAAGCCTGCTTTGTAGAGTAGAGCAAAACAGCTGGAAGGGAGGCCAGGATCTGGTCCCTGGGGGTTTTAATAGACCGCACAAGCAAATGAGGCAAGCTAAGGGGAACAGGAGCCAATACTGACAAGTTATCAAAATGGGGTGAGTTTCAAAAAAAGGGGTAATAAGGAAGCAGAGTAGAAATAGTTACTTTCACATGCTCTGTGCAGCATGTACCTCACACCAGGGATAAAATTGCCCTGTTCTATACTGAATTGGCATTGCCCTGCATTTTTTATACTATAGTTAGATTTTTTTATTATTTATTTACTAGTAATAAAAAAGTCCGAACACACAGAGATATATTTAATCAATTAATCCACACTTCACCGCCTGCTTTACTGGAATGTCTCAATGTAGGCCTTCAGGGCTTCATATTTCAGCTCTGTATTTGAAAGCTAAAAACTACTTTCTCAGTCAGATTTCAAACATAGGTTAAATACTATAGCTTGTAGGGCCTAATCTTAATCTCATTAAACTCTATAGCAAAATTCCATTGACTCCAATGGGAAAAGGATTTGGCCCTGTATTCACAACATGGACCAAACTGTGCCACCCCACATACACGGGAAAGGTTTCTGAGTGGGCCCAGAAAAGGAGTTTTGCAGAGTTCACTTGAATTTCCCCACACCCGTAGGATGAGTTTGGGAAGGATGACTACAGAAGCACCAGAACATGTGGACTCCCTACCACAGTACATAGCTTTCCAGGATCCCAAAGGTAGATATTGAGGGTGGCTGCTCGGTGTGGATCTCTGACCAGCCCCACCTTGGCAGGCTGCTCACCCCTCTACAGGATCCCAGGGAGAAAGAGAGAGAGATGCAGGCATGTGGCTTGAGTTACTACTGCTCGAAGCAATGGCACTTTAGGTGCAGTTATTCACTCTCCTCCCTAGGTTACCTAGGAGGCTAAATACCATTCAGAGCATTTCTTCCCCCCAAAACCACAAACACTTGAGGAGGAGCTTCCCTGGAGTCTGTGTGAAACAACGAGATCATGCCACAAAACCATCAGCCTCCTAATTTTTCCTTTTAGGACTCCACGTTACCTGCCTTCCTCTGCTTATACAAGAGGAGGTTAGCAAGGACTGCAACCTCAATTCCAATTAACTCAACACTCGACGTGGGCATCTTTTCAGCAACATGTCTTGCTTTGCCTGTGCGGCCACACACCTAAATCTAACTCTATCTAATCCAATTTATTGTC
Organism: Macrochelys suwanniensis; assembly: GCA_033296515.1. Taxonomy (NCBI): domain Eukaryota; kingdom Metazoa; phylum Chordata; order Testudines; family Chelydridae; genus Macrochelys; species Macrochelys suwanniensis. The sequence continues at coordinate 17,257,891 of CM065779.1, read as the reverse complement.
TTGAGGCGTTACTGATAACACAGAGCTCCCAGCCTCAGCAGCTTTATAATGAGAGCACTATAGCCAATACTTACATGGAGACACACACTTGGCTCAAAAGTCTGCATGTATCTTTGTAAATTATGCATACTATTACCAAACTGGATTAAAAAAAGAGTCACCAGCAACTGATCATATCAGCTATATACAAATATCAATTATGAATATTTCCTTTCTTTAACGAAAGTTCATTAACCCAGCGAGTGGCTTCCATGAAATAAACTATGCACAACTTCACATTGCATTCCAGAAACAGAGGAGCATAGCTGGCTAGTACCCAAGGCAGAATGGGATCAAATCATTTACGCGTCTGGCATCCAAGATGGGAAACTCTTTCAAAGAAGGGACATTTGTGGTTGCAGGCCTGCTCGTATCATTTCTCTCTTGAAGAGCAATATATAAAAGCTCTATATTAATCTTCCAGGAAGTTGCAATTATGTTTATGTTACTGCTTCTACTACTTAAAGAGTACAATGTATTATTAGCCTTCTTTGCCGCATGAATTGAGTTAATGAACTGCATATGCAGTCACTAGATGTCCAAGCTTTATGTACAGCAGCTGTGCACCAATCCCGTCTATCTTTACAAACAACGCTGCTGAATCTACACTGACATACTTTAGTCTAACATAATAACCAGGCCAAAGTACCTTCAGGAATAGAGGTCTATTTTTTTCTAAAGAAACATGCCTGATTATTTTTAAACTGTCATTGTTATTTGGGGGGGAGGGGCGGGGAGGATCAGTGTGTGAATTTGCTGCACCTCAAAAATATGCACAATATCGGACTTGGACATATCTATTTATTTATATTTTTTGTAAGCTCACTGACTATAAAACTGATAATGATAACTTAACTTTGTTACACTTATTTTCCCTGTTTACAAGATATCACAAAAACCAAAATACAACAAATTAAACCTGTTAGTGTATCTCTCCTACGGTGATGTTAATAAGGGATAAGTCCAGCAATGGAGGTATTCCAGCATGAGGCCCAATGACTCCACATAAAACAAGTGTGCAATTTCTAATAGATTTGGAAAATGAAGTTATCATAATTGTTGGATACTTAACAGTAACTAAAGCTTTGTGGAAAAGGGATAAAGATCCAAACATACGCCATGGAATAAATCTTACCAGACCATCGCAGTTGCTAATAGCAACAGATGCTCCTGGGGTATCAGTGATGTCTCCAACATATGCACAATTGGTCCACAGACGCTCTTTTTTCCATATCCGCTCCGTTGCGCTTCTAGTCTCACTTTTGTTACTAGCCTCAGTTCCATTTCCAGTTTCCACAGAGTCTTCATACCATTCCACTACAGCCTCTGGAGCCACCAGATGGGTGTTAGGCCTCAGCCTGAGATGGAATTCCCTTCCAAAAGCTGTGATGTTAAAATACAGTTGTTTGGGGCTTTGGGATACATCCCTTGTTAATCTTCTTTGATGGCTTGCGGAGAGAATATTGGAGATAAAGCTTCCATCTGCACTGGTGCTGATCGGAGTCACTAGCCCATACAGCCTCGGTCTGATTATTGGTACATCTGTCCAAAAAAAAAAAAAACAAACAAAAACCAAAATTGGAATGAGTGTATAAGAAGTTTGAAAAATGGAGAACAGATACATAGCTACAGAATAGGAAGCCACCAAAATAATGATGAGCAAAGAAATTCACTTACAGCTGTGTCATGGACTCACCCACTGTATTTAAGTATTGCATATTCTTCCCAACCATGATTACTATTATGCAGTGGACACCAGAAAACCAAGGAGAAATAAGGTGATTAACGCACTTGAGGCCTAAATTCAGAGGTGATGCAAGTTCGAACCTTACACACTGACTTAAGATCCCTTAGTACTACTTACATTCACTCCACTGATGTATAAAGGAATCTACCAGAGGAGCCAGAAGATATAAATTAAAGTAGGGTTGGGGGTATTTTAATTTACATCTATAAACCTCAAAGTCAATCCTGAATCGCCTTCCTTTTGTGCCGCAGTCAGGTCTTTACTGTTATTCTAACACAGCAATTTTAACCACAGAATTATTTCTCCCCCATACATGAACATGAAGAGATCCAAACAGAAAGAGAAAACGTATTCGATAGACCATTGACCAGCATGTTATGTATTCAGAAAACAATTTCAGCCAAAGCCCAGTCTGATGTGTGTCATCAGTTGCAAGATTTCCACTGACTTCAATACAACCAGAAGTTGGCCCTTTAAATGCATCATATTTACTCATCTTATTACATCACTTCAATTCTAAGCACAGAGATGCTAAGCACAGAGATATTATTACAATGATCTGTATAAAAAGCCACAAATGTTTAGTACCTTCATGTGGTAGCAAGGATATTTAAACTCAAAAAAAAAAATTGAACATGGGCCCGGTTTTCAAAGTTGGGTGAACATATGCCCGGATAGGCACCTTGACTGTAAGGCTCCAGGGCCTAAATTAGGTATGTGCAAATGTATGTGCCCAATTACACATGGCCCCCATACGATTTAGGCTTCATACACAGTAGAGACCAAAGGCCTGAATTTTTTCCATTTCAAAGTACTCAGGAGATTCTTTGCTCTTTATGTGTAAGTGTCAAAATGAGTGAACACCTGTGTCCTTGGATTCTCCTTTACGAAACCCCATGCAACTGTTCTACATGTGCATTAAACAAAGTAGCTTGGTTCCTGCACTGCAGCTTTCCAAAGAAAGTGTCACGTTTTGGGTTGTAACTCGGCAATCTCAGAAAACTGATTTATAGTGTAAAAATACAACCTGAGGGATTCTTAGCTAGAGTCATCCCAGCAGATGCCACTGCAATGATTCATCATGTCAATGTATTAACACAGCTGAGCAGACAGGAATCACGTGGACTCTGACTTTTCCCTCTGTGGCTCTCCAATGAATGCCTCTTTAACCCACTGACCTACTTTTTCCCTTCCTCCTCCTGAAACCTGAAGTAGAATATGATCAAAGATACAGGAGAATGGAGAAGGTGACTTAAAACCAACTTTGAGAGATGCTGGGCAAGATCCTTGACCCTGCTCCAGTGATAGAGCAACTGTAAAGTCAGCACATCCATCACCCTGTGAATTCTACCTCCATGGGGGAATCCTTGGGTGGTGTAGGATCTGCTTTGGTGGCTCTATGTCATCACTGCTCCCTGCCCTAGGCACAGGAGAAAAAGGAGGCATGATTAGGATGCCGCTATACATTGCTAAAAACCCCAGCTGCCTAGCTGTTGAGGCTGTGTAAGCCAGAGTAATCCTGGGGCAGGTCTAACTTAGCCCAGGTAAACATGCCCAGATTGGAGGGAGAGTAAAGGTGGGTTAAAGCCACTTTTGCCTCCCTGCCCTCTATCTGTCACCACTGGTCAGAACAGAGGATTTGAGCCATAATTCCTACCTGATAAGCAGCAAAAGTAGCTGATCTGTAAACTTTAAATTTGGTTCTAGATGCACATATTTGCAGGGATGAATATAATGCTCGAAGGGTGCCAGGATGACAGTTCATGAAATGTAAGTCCTGTGTTTGCTGTGTAACAGGTACAAGACAAGCAGCAGCAGCGCATGCTACCTCACCAGTCACCTGGAAGAGCCACTTATTGGGAGAGGGTAACTTTTTTCCTCCATTCCCATTCAGTCCATCTCCTATGAGACTGGCAACAAACTTGCTTTTTAGTGGTATGTGGACATCTGTCTCATAGGAAGTTAAATGTTAAATGACAGCTATGACTTATTTCAAATAAACCATCTAAGGACCAACCATCCTGAACTTAAGCCTCAAGTGGACTATGGCTAAGTTACCCAAGGGAGGGTCTGTTTCTTTACTTCCCACCATATTCCTTCAACCAGGACATACTGGGGCCTGCTATTTCTCCACTTTATACTGATTTTACACCAGTTAAGTCTCTCAATTTACATTAAGCATTACTGAGAGGTGAATCGGGGTATTAGATGTCCAGGTCTCCTCCTGTGATGGTAGAAGGAAGGGCATTCTCTGTGCTAGGGCAATGATTCTGGACCAAACTGCTGCAGGATATGAGTCTGAGCACCTATGGAGTATGCTGTTAGGTTCAAGGCAGAATTTCCTCAAACGATCATGCAATAAAGACAGCCAATGCAAAAAGAATTAACCAGTCCCGATTCCTATAAAGTGGGTGGTGGAGGGGGTTGAGGGCGGCGCTGCCTTCTTGGTACCATTTGATATATCTTTACTATTGAGTGGCTCAGATACTGATGTGTGCCACAGGAATGCCTCTAAACAAACATACTTAATTAAATGCATTAAAAGGTATCCATTCTCAACCTACAACAGATTTGAATGAATAACACAGAGGTAAAGGCTCTTGTATCCAATATCCAATGAATAATCCAGAACCTATTTACGCACACAGACTACCCAGTACTGATAATGTAATTGGAAAATTCTCAGTTGCTACATTCAACCATTTCTCCTAATTATAGTCCATTTCTTACCCTCCCCAACCTCCAAAAAACCCTCCACAACCCTATCATGGAAAAACACAATCCTGGCTTCAGAACACAGGCTGACACACACAGTTAGGCATCCTCACCCATTTCCACCACTCCAAAGATTGAAATAGTGCCCCTTCCATGACACTTACAGTCTCTGACAGCTTCATGTCTCAGAACACTAACCCATTCCACACAATTGGGATTACCCAGTTTTGCAGCAGAGTTAATTCTGCATTAACATCCTCAATTTCTAATAGCTGGTGTATGGAAATGGAAATTCAAGCCTGTTATGGAAATATTGCCATCAAGGTTAGTAAAAAATACCCTAGTCATTCATACTATTCATTGTGCTAAAAACTGCTATCAATACCATAATTAAAATTACCAACTCACAGTGGGATCTTTCCTGAAGGAGGCATTCACTTCCACCCATAATCAATACAGTCACATCAAGATTAAAAACGTGCTTAACCATTATGCTTACAATTTTAGGGCCTGATCCTGTAATCCTTACTCATGCAGAACTCCAATTTAAAAATCACTGGGAATTTTGTGTAAGGATCAAAAATTTGAATCCTGAGAGTTGGAGATGGAACCAAATCAAAAGCCCAGATTCCACTTTTCCCTTTGAGTATTTGTTTTTTGGAGTAGATAGGGAATAGGAAGCAAAGAAGTTGAAATCTGAACACTTCCAAGTTTTGTCACTAGGCCCAATCAAAACTCTGGATCCTAGTATCCCCCAAATTTCAGTGGGGCTAAAAATCTAGGTTCAAATTTCACATCTTAGGACCATTTCTACTTAAAATTCACTTACAGATCAATAAAACACAGGTGATTTCTTACTTTTACCCACAACAGAATTTGTGTATTTTTCACACAAGCAGATATTCAAAATGCACAAATTACAGCCCGACAATCAAAGCTTGAATTTGCAGCACATCTGAGAAGTTACTTTGTACTTTTTATGGTAATGTTCCCAGATTTCAGTTTGTGGGGGCAAGCAAGTTGCAGTCATTAAGAATAAGAACAGCCAGCTGACCACAAGGAGGTGGGAATGAAGGGTGGGAAGAGAGTTTTTGCCATCAGCAAAGGACTTTCCAAGGTCTGTAAATGTTGAACTGGAAAAAGGAAGTCTCCTTTGTTCAAAGGCAATTAAAATTAAATGTGACAAGCTTAAATACTGAAGAGATCCAAACTCCTCTGCTGACTTCAGTCATCCTTTTTTGTAGGATGCAGTTTATGGAAATGCTATTCGATCTGTAGGTGTGTGTAGGTTTTTTTCCGATTCTCCATTTTCAAAGCTGCACTGTTTTGCTAATTCCAAGTTTTACTAATAATCAGTGAAAAGCATGAGGAGAAAGAGGTGAATTTTAAGTTCAAATTTTTTTCCCCTCATTTTTCAACTGGCCTCAAAATTTTTGCTATGATTGTACATTACTATTGTCTTAAACAATCTTTTATAAACATACGACACTCTTTTATTAAGTGTTCCAAAACATATTATCAGGTAAAGGATGCATCTGTTAGAAAAATATATCCATAATATTTTTTTAAATCTAAACAATATTAAAAGCATTAGCTGAACCATGCATTATTTACCTTATTAGAACTGACCATAATTCAGATTCAAATGTCCTACACTTTCTTTGCATAACAGCATTTGGAAGAGGGATTGTACCATTATGGGAGATATTTTCTTTTAATAAAATGTATTGGCCAAATTTTGGAACCTGGGGAAAGTAAAGCACCAAATACACAGATAAGTCTACTTATTTAGGTGCCTATTTTCTGAAATGCTGAATGCCTACAAATTCCACTGAAGGCAATGAGTATTTAGTACCTCTGGAAATCAGGACAAGTTATTTAGATGTCTCATTAAAGGTAGCCAGTTTTTAAAGTTTTTGGTTTAATATTTCAGAAGTTTTTCTTTGCTAATTATTACCAATAAATAAGTGTTTAAACAAGGGCTTCTATCTTCCGACTTAAATCTGCACTAAGGTATTAGGGCCACATTCTGTCGCCTGAGTAGTATCTGACTACTTGAGTCCCTTCACTGATAACTTTGAGCAGTTTTAAGGTGTATTCAGTGCCAATCAGGGTGGCAGAATCTAGCTCAGTGATGAGTTTACATAACACGACAGCAAGTTATAGCTTCTCTGCAGGATGAAATACAATAGCTACCATGGAATAGTCAAAGGCAGAAGTAGCAGCTTGGAAACCTGCAGGGATATGACAACTTCTGCCAGTGTTACTTTTACCACAAAGATGTGGCTCCTTTGCTTCCACCGTAACTACCGTATGTTACATGCTACCTAAGTTGACAGTATCCAATACTGGAGAAGGTAGTTATTTGGTCATTTTATCAGTAAACACACTATACCCACATCACATGAGAAGGATGGTGGTAACAAAACTTGGATTCGTGTACAATAGGTAGCCTCCAAGCTAAAAGCACCAGCACAGCACATTATCTGCTTGTTGGGCACAAAGGGGCATACCATTTTGCATACTGTCATATATCTAGGGTGGGAGCATTCAGAGCCAATTTTTCAAGGGAAAAACTGGGAATGTGTGTTAAGAATTCTTACACTGTCAGAGGAAATACATGGTTAACCCCTAATACAGCGGTCACTTTTATCATGGTAGAACAGAGACTGTGATAAAGGGCAGAGGCAAAGAGGGCTGCTCTAGTAGTTTAGCAAAGTATTTCTCGACACTGAGAAGAGTGATGATATGATCCGAACTCAGAACTCAATCTTAACACAGGCAAGGGGGAGTAAGTGTTGAGAGCCCTAAGAGGTTAGGAAGCAATTTTGGTTGCTCTCTTCTGAGCAGTCCAGCCAATTCAGAACCATCACACACAGGCTATAACTGGCACTTTTTGGCCAGAAGCAAGGTCTGAGTGAGTGAAAGCAGAAGATGGAATAAGAAAGATACCCGCAGGAGTCCCAAATGGGTCGGACATCAGTAGGAGCTGTGGTTGTCCAGCACTTCTAAAAGAAAAATCACATTCAAGGTTTCTCAAGCTGGATAAATAAAAACTGAGGCTCTCAAGTTTAGTGGCTAGTGAATTATTGCCCTCAACGCCCCCAATTCCTGTACGGTGAACTTGACACAGTACTATTGGCAACTTAAGTATTCCTTTCCTGAGTGGCCATACAGGATTCTTTTTGATATTCTCACAGTTCCTGTAGCACGACAGACCCTTTGCATCACTCCAGTGAAACTGTTTTATCCAGATAAGACAACAAGCTGTGCACTCTCTCCAAAGGCAGCCTGCCAATGTCATTTCAGAGTTGGAAACCAAAGCATCCTTCAAGTGGTAGTGTTAACAGCACTGTCAACTCACAGCATGTACACATTGGGGAATTCTGGAGCACACAGAATGGAGATGTTGCACCAAATCGAGTTTCAAAACCGTCTCACAAGAATGCTTTTCTAATTCCAACATCTGAAATAGTCTGATGGTTCACAATAAGATTTCTGCTTGACAATTATTGTGCACCTGCTCATCGAATTAAGTTACGCAGTAATGTAATACATTCACTTAGTGCAGCTCACTGTGTTTATACATTCTATGTGGGTGTATTTAAAAAAACGATCTATACAATTAAACTCATCTTAAATGACCGCTCAGGGTCCAAGCAAAGATCAGCTGCTTAACAGAGGCAGCCACAGACTAAAAGTCAAAGAAAAGTGTATAGGAAGCTGCAAGATGATACTTGAAAGTGGTTGCTACCTACTTGGAGGAGGTTCTAAGACAGGTTTCACTGTACGTATTTAACAGCAGAAACAATCTGATTTCACAGGACCAAAGACATTTTAAAAATAAATGGTTAAAAATGCCCTTTCGGTACAAATTAGGGCAAAAACCAGCACTTTAAAAGCTACCAGATATGTTTTAAATGCAAAAGTGTTTCTCCACCAAGACACTATCTATTCAGAAAAATGAAGTAGGTAAAGCTAGTCACTTATAATCTTTTTTGGTAAGCCTCCTCAAAAGCAGAAGATCTGAGAAGCTTATGGGCCAAATCTACCAGCCCAAGAAAGAGTCACAAAAGAGCCTGAAGGCAATGAAATTAATGTAGTTCTACCATGCAGGAGAGAGCAGGCTGCAGTGAGCTCTAACAAGATGTCAAGCACTATGCAGCTATTCTCAACAGGAGCTCCAGCCACACCACTGTGAAAATAGGTTTGGGTACAGGAGCAGACTGTGAGTAGGACCAGAGCCGTCCCTAGGGTATGGTGAACCGAAGCGACCGCTCAGGGCCCTGCAGGCCAATGCTATTGGCCAAAGCGGTTAGTCCCGGAAGTGACGGGTAGGTCCAGGAAGTGACAGATTCGTCACTTCCACCCTGGGCCCCGCATCCCCCTAGGGATGACCCTGAGTAGGTCCAGCAAATCTGTAATAGACTATTAAGCAAGCAATACAGCAACTGCAAAGGCTTCTATTACAACCTCAGGATTAAAAGGAGAATTCTGTCCTGACCTATCCCCTATGGAGCACACAGTCCAGTTATGTCCAGCTATGCATAGGGATACAGATTTGCCCCATGTATGCAAGATCGTATCCCTAGTCCAGTGGTCCCCAACCTTTCTGTGGCCAAGAGCACATTCACGCCTTCAGAAGAGTGTGGTGGGCAGCGACGCGTCTCAGCAGCATTTTGGTGGCGACGGTTCTTTGGTGGCCACACTCCTCGGCGGCATTTCGGCGGCAGGCTCTCTACCGGAAGCACTTTTTGGTGGTAGCTTCTCCACCGGAAGCGCTCCTCGGCGGCATTTTGGTGGCGGGTTCTCCGGCAGATGCGCTCCTCTCCTCTTCATTCTTTGGCGCCAGCCCTGACGGTGAGCAAACATAAATGCCCTGGTGGGCGCCATGGCACCCATGGGCACCACGTTGGGGACCACTGCCCTAGTCTCTGTGGGTGTCTCAAGAACATCCCCAAACTATGCCAACTGAGACATGAGGGGAGAGAGGGAGAGGGAAAAGAGATCTATTTTCCAGGATAAGGATTTTTTTTTTCTGAAGTACGATATAATGTCTAAGATGTCCATACACCTTACGGTTACTGAAATTCAAAAAAAATCCAAATTGCATGGAAACAACCAAAAACAAAACACAAGGTCAGCACACGGTTGGGAAAAAAATAGGGTTTGTCAATTAAACATAAACCCACATAAGTGCCTCATTTCCCATTACTCATAGGTAGTAGTGGAAATTACCCTCACACTAAACTTCAGTGCCAGAATTGAAATGAAGAGAAAGACCTCCACAATTCAGGAAAGTGCCTAAACTTGCCTTCAGAATACCTGGTATATGCTGGAAGGTTAAAACTTCAATTTGGGAGAGTTTGCTGGGATGGAAGCATAACCCTCCTGTATAGCACCTTTCATTTGAGAGTTTCAAAGCATTGTACACAAACATTAAGCCTCATAACATCCCAGTGAAGTATTATAAACACCCTTTTCACAGATGGGTAAACTGAGAAATGCAAACACACTCCTCAGGTCAAATACTAACCCAAGAAGAGAATCCAAGAGACCAGACACCTATTCCTATATTCTGATAGAACACATTCGCTTCCATAAAGATAGAGGACCAAATTCTCGGCTGATATAAATGGGCATGGCTGTACTGAAATCGATGGAACTGCTCCCATTTGCACCAGCAGAGTATTTGTTCCAGAATGTCCAGTCTCTTATTTTCACCACTATCCCTTGAGAAATGTAGTAGTTAAAAAACAAAAAGTGATTTAAATTTGTAATAGAGATGGTAAGGTTTTTAAATGACCAATGGATACTGAGGGAGAAACCTTTTCTTCAGGCCCATTATTCACCCCGCATTCCACACTGTCATCAAAACAAAATATTTCCAGCTATAAAAAAAAAAAGGGGGTTAAATGCTTTCACACAATATCAAGACTGTCCAAAAACATGTTTTGCCCCTCCCAAAACTGAGCAGGTATTCCTTCCTTTATTCAAAAAAGTACTCAGACAAAAATAATCCCACATATCTGATTTACCATGAGGTTTGAATGGCCGGTTTAAGCATGCTCCAATTTTTAACTTTTGTTGGTTTTGTTCTTTTAAAAAGGGAAAGTGTAGATTTTGTCGAAGTGTGAGGGTACTAATGAGAGGGCATAAAGAAATTACATTACTGCAGATCTACACATTTCTGCTGGAAGGAAGAAACTATGGTTCAACTGTGAAAATGTTGCTAGTCTGCACATGCTAATAGTGTCTTCTTTAAGAAAAGAAGTTTAAATAAGCTTAATAAGTCAGTTTATTTCACTTTCCTTTTCAGGAAAAAAAATGATGCTTACCTATTTGGATCGTTCCTTCTTTACCAGCCTGCAGAGGGGGGAGGGGGGGAGGGAAAAAAACACACACAAAACTGTTAGTTTAATTATTATGTGATGTGTTACTGCAAAATATGTGTTTCTGGAAAGTGGAAAATCACTTGGTTTGTATTGCACTGTTGGTAGATTTCTGCTTTTGGTTTTCTGAGGTGGCATTTTTCCCTAACTGAATAACCAGCTGTTCCCAACAACATACGAATAGATTCCATAATAAGTTTAACATAAATAGAGCAGTTAAGAAGTTCTAATTCTGAATGAACCATTCTATAAATTGTGACACTGTGCCAAAAAATAATTCCAGTGGCCAAAGAAAGGCCTTAAAATTAATTAAAGCTATGATTCCTGAAGAGTGGGAGTGTGAAGGAATAATTGGGCATGTATGCTGACAGTTTTTGGTACCAGGGAAACCAAGGAAAGCAAACTACCCTTGAAGGTAACCCTTCCCTACCTATAGGCAGTTAGGCATCAAGCTGAATAAACTCATGCAAAGAGATGGGAGAGCTAGACACAGGGTTCAGACAGAGCAGTCTGCTGCACCCTGCTGGAGTCAATGTCAAAACTCCCATCTGCCTGTAGGATGGGACTCCAGGTAGCGGCTGCCAGACTAAGGACTCATTCAAGTTTGGGGTTTACCTTGCTGGGGACAGAAGAGAGGACACTGAACTCTGAAAAAAGGAGGAGGAGGGAGGCAGAGGAGAGACATGCCCAGCAAGGGAAAAGGGAAAAGCCAGGAAACACTCCCACACCACCTCCCCCAGTTCTGTCAAAGAAACTTTGCAGCAAAAGGATTGTGCAGGCAATTCCCTTTGGACACGTGCATAATGGATCGCTCTCCCCTAAAGCCGAATTATTTCCTCTGCACCCACGAGTTTCCTCACTGGCATGAAAGAGACCAGGAGACAATTACAAGCGCCTTGAAAAGAAAACCCTGCTCTGAATGGATTTCTTAAGAGATCAAAATGAAAGGGGAGGGAGACAAGAGAACAAGCTTCCAGATTCATTCAGGATGCCACACGGCCCCGGACAGAGGGACGGTGACAGGTAACAAAACGAACAGAGCAACTCTGCTGCTGTTGGTGATATTCTTCTCTCTCTGCGGATATTATTAACCACCGGAGAGACTAATCACTGTTTAAATTATAGGGGAAGCGCCTACCTTTGGCAGCAATAATTCCTGTGAGATCAAGCGAGTAATGGTCTCAAGTTGCAGAGGGGGAGGTTTAGGTTGGATATTAGGAAAAACTTTTTCACTAGTAGGGTGGTGAAGCACTGGAATGGGTTACCTAGGGAGGTGGTGGAATCTCCTTCCTTAGAGGTTTTTAAGGTCAGGCTTGACAAAGCCCTGGCTGGGATGATCTAATTGGGTTTGGTCCTGCTCTGAGCAGGGGGTTGGACTAGATGACCTCCTGAGGTCCCTTCCAACCCTGAGATTCTATGATTCAAGCAACTTAACCTGTGCAGTGCACTCACAGTGGGTTCATTAAAACCACTATATAAACCCCGCCAAACATTACCAGGGGCGGTGGATGCAGGTGAAGACAAACCAAGTTATTGCTATTCCGCTGCACAGCGGTTTAACTGGAGGGAGGGAGGGGGGGGCTCTTTGGTGGCACGCATCCCCCCCCCCCCGAGATCAAGCAACGGCCCGGTCAGTCCGTGCAAGCAAACGCACAAAGACCAGCCGAGCCTGTGCCCCGTCCTGCTAGAAAAGCAGCGGGAGAAAATGACTTTCTGGGGGGGGGGTGCAAAGCTATGGAGTGGCTCCCACTTACTTGCTCATCGGCTGAAGCCCGGACCTCTCCCAGGGAGGCTGCTACTAAGAGCAGTGACAGGAGAACCATCACGAGGCGAGATCCCGCCCGAGAACAAGCCAGGGCGCACGGCGCGCGCAGGGAGCCCGGGGCTCCGGACCAGGTCCCCGGGCTGGCTGGGGAGCGGGGCTTGCACCGAGCAGGCGCCCGGGGCGCGTCTCCCGCCCAGCCCGGGCGAGGCGAGGGGGGCGCCGGGGAGGCGGCTGCTCGCCAGCCCAGCTCTCCGCCGGCCCGCGCGTCCTCTCCCCGTCTCGGGGCAGCAGCGGGGCAGGGAGTCACCGCGCGGCCGCCTGTTGCTCGCCGAGCGCCGCCTGCTCCTCTCGCCTCGCAGCCGGCGGGGCTAATAAAGCTGCCGGCGGCAGCAGCCCCCGGCTGGGCTCCTCCTCCTCCCCCCCGCACCGCGCGCGCCACCGACGTCAGGGGCTCCCCTGGCTGGCGCGAGCCGGCCGCCTCCCGGGGCTGCACGCGCAGGCTTTGCGGCGGCCCCCGCGTGCAGCGCCGGCTCTCCGGCCGCCCCCGGCGCAGGCAGGCAGCAGCCCGGGCGTCCGCCGCGGCAGGGAGCTGCTGCCGGGTCCGAGCCTGCAGACGCTTCTGGGCGCACTTCCCTGCTCCTGGGGGCAGGCCCCGGGTCCTGCTCTGCACCCACCCCTGTCCCACACCGTGCTCGCTTGTGAGGGGGCTGCAGCAATCACAAACCAAGACGCAGCAGGGAGATTGCGCTGAAAAGCAGCAGAGCAACAAATACAATGTATCAGAGGGGCAGCCCTGTTAGTCTGGATCTGTAGAAGCGACGAAGGGTCCTGTGGCACCTTATAGACTAACAGAGGTATAAGCTTTCGTGGGTGAATCCCCACTTCTTCGGCTGCAAGCAGTGGAAAATAAAATGTAGGCACTGATAAACAGCAGAGCATCTCCCTTACTCTGTATTTAATTATTTGTACGCATGAACATGTATAAGCAGTTATATGATTTAATTAGTCTGTCCCTTTTATCCCCAGGGGATATTTTTGATTCCTAGTGTTCTGTCACTTCTTAAATCCTTTCCTGACTTTAAACTAAGTAATAATTCCACAAAGCAAACAGCTTTCAGCCTGTTTATCAGATGTCCCCCACCTCTTCCATGCTCTGATGCCCTCTCACTGTTTTGTTTTTTTTGCCCTGCGAGGGCCCAGACCCCGGGTTTTCCAAAAGGTATTATTTTTCCCCAATTTTCACCCTATTTTTGTATTATTCAAATATATAAAAATAACTTATCCTAATAAAATAATACAATACATTGCCTGAGCTATATGTATTACAATAATACATTAGTTTGTGTGTATATGCAAAGCTGCCTGTTGATGTAAGGTTATCTATTAGTCTAGAAGTTACACACAAGAACCAAACAGGCATGCACACAACCTCTGAAGTGCATGTGCATCTGAACATACTGATGAATCTCACACCCACCATGTAAACATTTCAAGATGTTAGCAAATAACGGTTTAGAGACCTGACACACTAAAATGGGAAGAAAATGAAAATCTGTATCAGAATATGTTCCAGAACACACGGAAATATTCAAACTTTAAAAAAAACAAACTGGAGAAAAGGATGAAGTTGAGTGTATGTGCTGAAATGGTGTGGCCCAGTTATTAAATGTAAATATTTATAGGCTCAGAGTTCTAAGGCTACAACAGTAAACTGTTTATTCAAATTAAAAGTTTTATTTGGGGATTAGAGATGTATCGTTTTCTTAAACTCAGAGGTGCCATTGTGTTTTGAGTTCTGTTTTAGTTCTGCAGTAAATCACACTGAATTCCATTCATCAAAGCATTAAGCTACTGAATACTTTATCCCTGTCCTTCCATTCACCAAAATAAACTCCGATATTTACCCAGAAAAATTAATTTTTTCCTCTGATTTCACCTGTTTCTGCTGTTGTAGTAATAAACACCGATATATTCCCGGAGAATAATATATAAAATAAAAACTGAAAATGAAGAGCCCTGCTTATGCTGTAACTCTCAGATATTGAAGATCACACTTCTCAATCTCTAGTCCTTTATTTTAAATGGCATCTTTGCTTTCTGTAGCATACTGTTTCTGCAGAGCAGCCCTAGCAGATTTCTACTTTTTCAGGCAATTGTTGACTGATTATTATAAAACTATAATTAAATGAAGCATGCTTGCCCCATCACAAATTCAGATGGTAGCTTCCCCCCCCCACCCCCACCAAACAGTATTACTTCTTGTCAAAACAAAAATAGTAAACAATGTGATACCTTAGTGGGCCAACAAATAATTTAGGATACACAGACTTTATACTGCTGCAATACAATTTATTTCTGCATACGGTCATTCATACAAAACAAATACAACAGCAGCCAATAGTTGTATTATAGTCTATACATACTGATTCAATACAATTTATATTACACAATTACCTCTGCCCTACCACTCAGACAGATGTTGGGACAAGTAGTGTGGTCAGGTTTTCTGTATATTTTCTCTCTAATTATGAATGCACCTGTGCAACCTTAATTCAGCCTCCTGGTGCATATGCATGATAATAATCTTTAATTACATAATCAGATCCTTTTTTTTCTTCTACAGGACCCCCACCTTGTTCAGTGCACTGAAGGGATGGTACTCAGTTAATGAGCAGTTATTCAATATTTTGTTTTCCCCTCGTTCTCTATTTGATGGCTGCAGGCCTTATTTACTGCACGCTATTCAAACCCTGCTCTGAAGAAAGAATTGTTAATTTCCCAATAGGCTTTTGTATGGCACGCACTACTTTGGTATTCGAGCTTTGGAAACAATTTTCACAACATCCCTTGAGATGAGGGGGTGTTATTACCCCCATTTTAAGATGGGGAACCAACCCACAGAGATTATGGTCAAAAATACCCACTAATTTTGGGTACCCAATAGGCAGCCCCTAGAACCTGATTTTTCAGAATAATTAGCTTTATTTAGCACTTTATATATTGGAAGCACAGCTCCTCCCATTGACTTCAGTAGCAGCTATGAGTGCTCAGCACTTCTTCAAAACAGACCCTAGGGTCTCAAATCAGGCACCCAGAAAGTGAGGAGCACACAATTAGTGACCACCCATGAAAAGTTTGGTTTAAGTGACTTGCCCAGCATCAGATAAGATTTCTGTGGCACAGGCAGGGATAGAATCCTGTTCCCCAGGCCAGCATTCAGTTACCTTAACCATAAGACTCTTTTCTTTTCCTGCAATCTCCTGCCTCATTCACTACACACATTCCAACACTGAACTATTCTCTGAACATCTATCCATGCACATGCTCCATTCAATTCACTTCCTCTCCCTCATGTCCTGCTCCAACACCAAGTGGTGGGACCTGTTGTCACCTAAACAGGGCGAGGAACCCCGGTGGACCAATCTGTACCCCACTCTGGTTCCACAGCCTGCCAAGGATATTAGCTGGTGGCTCCTCCAAAGAGCTGTGAGCACAGACATGCATCTGGCACGGTTCAAAAACTCCCAACACCTGTCCCTTTGGTGGTGAGAGGGAGACCCTGGCACATCTATACAGGGTACATCAGGTTGCAGTCCTTCTTCTGGCTCTTCCAGAATCTTGTACTGAGGTTCTGGCAGTACTTCTCCCCACGCCTCTGGACCTATTCACACACCATCTGTGGCTCCATAAAGTCACAGGAACTCATCTAGCTCCTCCTGGCGCAGGTTAAGATGGCCATCTATCACTCCAGGAGAAGGATGCTGGACAGAGGAGTGTTCTGTGACTGTAGGGTCTATTTCCGTTCCCTTGTCCGTTCACCTCTCCAGGCGGAGTCCCTCTGGGCAGAGTCCACTGACTCCTTGGATGCCTCTGAGGAGCAGGGAGTGCTGTCTGAGCAGAGAACTAGTGCCCCCCCTTCCGGTTCCTTGATTTTCAAACTTTGACTTCACTCCCATTCCTGTTTTCTCCATTGCTATGTCCTGCAATCAACTGGAACCTGGACTTAGTGTTTCCTCTCCTTTCTTGAGGGGGAGCCTTTAATTTTGGGTGGGAATATACCAGTACTTCAAAAAGTACATGGTTCCCAATGCTCAACTATTATTTCATGCAACAGGAGTTAATCCTTGGTCATTTTAAAAAAAAAAGAGGTATATTGTTATTATATGGCCTGAAACAAATGCTATTAAAGCAATGTAAAAAGGAACTGGAGAGAGGGGACTAGGTTTCAGGAGAAACTTAATAACCCGGGGGTAAAGTATGAAAACTCTAGCCACTCAACATGCTCAACAAAGACCTCTTTCCTACATCTCTGCCTTCCTGCTAACTGCTAATGAAACAATAGACAATGGACAGCTGGTATTCTCCACTACTGTTACGGTCACAAGAGTTTCCAGTATAGCCCGTTTTAATATGTTTCTATCTTTAATTTCAAAATTCATCCTATTTTCCATTTGCACCAGTGTAAAGTGACTATAAAGTGCTAGCATATCAGAATGGTAACACTGTACACTCACTATGCACTAGAGTAAATGACTATACAACATGCAGGACAATGGTGAATTATTCAGCTCATTGTCTCTCTAGGACTGGCTACACTTGCAGCTAAGTGGCCATGTCTAGAAATTAGTTCCACTCAAGGTCCAACACCCACTTCTGCTCCTCGCTGCACACCCTGCCACTGCTTGCTCTCTGCGACTCAGGCTGATCGGTCTTCATGGCTTGGCCCTCCAGCCAGCTCAGTGTGTGCTTTCCCCTTCTGGGGTATTAAAGTCTCTTCTTCCAAGATGGCAATCTTCCCTTCACTGCCCAAATCATGCCACTTCCCCAATGGCTGGTAGAGGAATCCGGACCCGCCCTCTATTCTAGGTTTCAGCTCAGGGAGCCCCTAATCAGCAGCCAAGGTCTGCACCCCCTTAAACCTTGCCACCTTTTCCCTGAGACTTTTCCTACACCTTCTCCACCTAGTTTCCCTTCTTTCCTTCTCTACTGTCCAGAGAGTGGCTACAGGCCCCTCACTACAACCCCATTCTACTGCCAGCTTCCTGGCTTTATCCTACCACACTTGTTCCTTCCCAGCTGGGTTCTATCATTGAGTGGTTACTGGGGCCAGCTAAGTTCTCTCAGCTGTGGCCTATCTGGTTAATTGGCCTCTCCTCAACCTCATTAACCTCTTCTAGGCTGGTGTGGGGTGAACACTGCATCAGTGTCTCTGAGGTAGGATGTCTCCTCATTCTCCTGCTGGGACAGGGCAGTTCCACTCCACACCCAGTGAATAAGTTACACAGTTGGTCCCTACATGTTTGTTCCCCAACTCTTCCCAAAGTTCTAGGGGCCGCACCAACATTTTAAATCTAAACCACACTATGTATGTGGCATATTATGCTGTTTAGGCTTTTCAATAAGAACCATATGAATTAGGAGAGATTTACTTACATGAGACCACAACACATGGAAGCACATAAAACTCTGAAGTAGCTCACCACTTGATGAATTTTTGGTAATAGTTGATTACTTTGTTTTAAGCCTGAATATTGTATGGTATTTTTGGCCAACAAATAGGCAAGCTTATTTAAACTCAGTGTTAGTAACACATTATAAACTACCAAAATATCCTTTGTTATCATGAAATCACAGGAGTTAGAAATGGAAAGGACTTGCCAACTTATGGAGTCCATCTCCCTGCTAGTACAAAACTGTTACCTACAGATCATTATTTAGTATCCACTGTAGTTTTAAATGTCTCTAGTTGGGAAGATTACATCACATCACTGTCTCAGCAAGACTAGCAGATTGCAGAGTCAGGAAGTTTTTCTGATATTCAGCCCCTAATTTTCCCTTTTTAATTTCACTCTTTTTTCCTAGTTATTCTTCCAGTTTAAATAATTCCTCTCATTCATTTTATACGCTAAATACATACCTCTTAAATTTTCCCTCAGACAATCCCTCCAACCTCTGATTTTTTTCCCCCCTCTTCTTGGCAATTTGTCAATGCTTTTCCTGCTAATGAGGTGCCCAAAACTGAACAAAATATTCCAGGTCTGGTTACTTCAAACATAGGACCTTATCTTGCTGCCATTAAAATCAATACAGAGGGACAACCTCTCTGCTCCTTGATATGACAATTCTGCTCATGCTTATGCAGTTCAATATTGCAATGGCCTTTTTGCAATATCACATTTAACACTTGTCATAAACATACAGCTAAGAGTAGCCTAGAATTCCTCCTTACCTGTAAGGGGTTAAGAAGCTCAAATAACCTGGCTGGCACCTAACCAAGAGGACCAATGAGGAAAGAAGATACTTTCGAATCTGGCAGGGTGGGAGCAGGAAGGTTTTGTTTGTGCTCTTTGTTTATGTGGGTATTCTCTCTTGAGACGGAGAAAGACCAGACAGAAATCCATCTCCTCCAAGCCATCCAAAACCAAGTCTCCAATATTGCAACAAGTAAGTTAGCCAGGCAGGCGTATTAGATTATCTTTTGTTTTGCTTGTGAATTTTCCCTGTGCTAAGAGGGAAGTTTATTCCTGTTTTCTGCAACTTTAAGGTTTTGCCTAGAGGGGAATCCTCTGTGTTTTGAAGCAGAGTACCCTATAAAGTATTTTCCATCCTGATTTTACAGAGATGATTTTTACCTCTTTTTTAAAATAAAATCCTTCTTTTAAGAACCTGACTGATTTTTCCATTGTTCTAAGATCCAGGGATTTGGGTCTTTGATCGTCTAGTAACCAATTGGTTAGGAGATTATTCTCAAGCCTCCCCAGGAAAGAGTGTGTAAGGGCATGGGGGGATACTTTGGGGGAAAGGGGAACTCCAAGTGATCCTTTTCCCTGGTTCTCTGTTAAATCACTTGGTGGTGGCAGCGTTACTAAATCCAAGGTAAAAGGGAGAATTTGTGCCTTGGGGAGTTTTTAACCTAAGCTGGTAGAAATAAGCTTAGGGGGTCTTTCATGCGGGTCCCCACATCTGTACCCTAGAGTTCAGAGTAGGGAGAGAACCCTGACAACACTGAAGTCTAATTTGCTTTCCAAGCATCTTTAGGCTTCTTTGTTATGATTTCCAAAACTGCATAATGTAGCTTTCCTCCCCTCCGCCCCCATCCCCAAATTACTCTTTTAATATGTTTACTGCAGCAATACAAAAAGGGATTTCAGCTAAGGGGTCAGAAAAGGATTACTAAACACTTCTAATGGAAGCACATAGTATATGAAATGCATATATTTTCTCTTTCCCAATACATTAAAAATGAAAATATTACACTGCATGACCTATGCCTAATTGTTTTTAAAGCTACTATTCATCTAACAGATCATTAAATCAAGCAACATAGTAGACCTATTATTTTACAATAACAGTACAAGATTTATGGGGTGGAGAGTTAATCACAAAACACGAAATTGCACTTCAACACTGGAGAAAAATGTGGGACATGAAAATTAAAGTTGTAAAATATTTTACAAGAAATAAAAATTGGGGAAAAGTTAAGGTAATTGAAGAGGCAGTGCATGGGATCACTTTTCATAATAGTTGCATTTCATAAAATTGTTCTTATTTTAAGATGGTTTATTTGGAAATGTGTGCCAAATCAATAGTTCAATTAACACAATCTAATTATTAAAATAAATGAATACCGCACATAAAAGCTTATTCTAAGAATAAGCTGGAACAGAGACCAAGCAAATCAGTGCCAGAGATGCTGATATGTCAAAGCAATGATTATTTTGTGTGGTATACAAATAAGAAAGGAGAGCAATATTTACTATTCCCCTCCCAAAAATAGATTATATTGTAAAATGGTAATTGACAGTGGGCCAAATTCAAGAAACAGATTATATAGTGGGATAAACTCTATCCTCTAGGTGTAAATTGTAAGTGTTACCACTGGAGTCAGCAGAAACTGATGCCCTATCATTTACAACCCTCCAGGTGTCTAACGAGGACATGGAATTTCACACTCTTAGTGGGGATGGACTAGATGACCCTTGCAGTCTCATGTAACCCTACGATTCTATGACTGTTTGAATTTTATATATGGGGAAGCACCCTGCATGCCAAACATCACAGATGGTGCAAGTCCAGTATTCTTGTTCCTGAATAAGAGGCTGCAGTGTTAGGGATGACCACGAGGGGTCTGACCTCGTTTACTTCAGAGGGTCGGGGGGTGTGCGCAAAACCGGGGTGTGTTTATAGCATGAAAATCACCCCTTATGCAGAGGTACAGCATGAGGCCTATGCAACACTTAAGGCCTCATAAATAGGTTTTAAGTGGGGTAATATTCTTTGTACCGACACTCTTCACAGGGGGAATATCACCCTGGATGAGCTGTGCATGCACTCACCTTCTGTTTCCCACATTAAGTGCCTGATTTTGACTAGGGCACAGGAGCCCCGCCTCATAATCTGTACAGCAGATCCAATGTATGGGGTGTGTTCAACTCATGTATTCCTTTGTGATTATTCTAAAACACACAGCTGTAATAACGGGTTTGTGTTATCTATGCCCCTCTCCTAGCACCGTATTTCTGGCCACCAGCCTTGACGTCTAACCCTCTTACTTTTCATCTATACGCTCCTCATTCTATATAAACATAGTGCAACCAAGTGGCAAGTTGTGTAGCCTGAGAGAGTCTATTTCAGTGGGTATTTGAATACAGAGATTCAAGTGCCTACACAACTCTTTACCCTTGTTCCACAGACACGAGCCAGTCAGCAATCACTGGTCAACATGAGCTGTATTTGACAAGAATGTTTTCTCAATTGCTTGGAAAACTCCCAGACAGTGGCCTCTGTGCATGCCTATGATCCAGCATGCTGCAACAGTTTGGTTCAAACCCTGCCTCATTCCATCCAACTGGCAGCTCAGGGGGTGGAGGAATTGTCCTAACATCCTGTGTGTGAAACTGTGTGGAGGGGCATGTGGGAGGTTTGCGGCATTGGTTGGGAGTGTGGATGGGTGCTTCGTGTCACATCTGTATGAAGTACAGAGTTGGCGAAAACTAGAGATTTCTGGTTTATGGGAAATTCTGATATTTTAAAGTTTGATTTCATTCTGACTTGGAAACTGGTGTGTGATTTGACAAAAAAAATCTAACCCAAGATGTTTTCATGAGACATTTCAGGTTCAATGTATATCAGAGTTTCATCAGAAAATGCTTTAACTAGAAAATTTCTGATGCGCTCTAGTGAAATATAGTCTGGGAAAGCTGTACTCTACACTGATCATTAGACTCTGCTTTGGTGGCTAGGAAAAACATTGAACTACCTCATTCTCAACCTGCCCCTTACATGTTCCTTTTATTTAAGTAATGCCCCCTTTCCTCACCCCTTACACCACTTTCCCTGCCCTGTCTAACTCCAATTATATCTGTTTGTACAGATTTCCTTTCAGGAGCATTTTATACCTCAGTGCCCCCATCACATTTTTGTACCATTATATGTTAACATGACAATTTGCACCCACAGTTGTAGCAATTCTGAATATGTCCGGTTGGCGTTATACTCCCTTGAATGAGTGGAGTAACATCTTCCAATGCAAAAAAAAAAAAAAAAAAAAAAAAAAAAGACAACTCTTTAGAAAGATGAAAAAGGCAGAAATAGCTGCTCAACTACATTCATGACAAGATGTGATCTAAGTCAACAGGGGGATGTGAAAGCAACAGGGAAGAGCACACCGGAGAATAAGCAATGCAGGCGGGGGGTTACTATATCTGAGGACAAACAATTAACTTTGGGGATAGAAGAAGAAGGCAAAAAGACACCCCTTTAAACTGCACCTAGGAAGTAATCAGGCAGTGCAGTTACATTCATGAAAACAGGATCTCAGCCAGGCTTGGCTGAAACGCTAAAAGAACATTTGGGGTGAGCTTAACTTCTTCAGACAGGCTAGCTTGCTAAATTAAGTTTAATCTCTTTAGAAGTCATGTAATGATTTTGTTTTATATATAACCCTTTTGTTTCCATTATCTTTACACACTAGCTCTTGAATCTTTAACTTTTGATAATAAACTTATTGTTGTTTCCATTAGAAATGTACTTACTGCTGCAGAATTATACAAGTTTGAATCATTTGAGCTGGAGTGTCCGCCGTTCCTTTGGGAATGGAATACCTGGACACCCCAGGGGAAAAAAGACGGACTTTTCAGCTTGGAAAAAAAAGATGACAAGTGGGGGGGAGGGGATATGATAGAGGTCTATAAAACCAGGAATGGTGTGGAGAAAGTGATTAAGGAAGTGTTATTTACTCCTTCACATACACAAGAACAGGCAGCACCTCATAAAATGAATAGGCAGCAGATTTAAAACAAACAAAAGGAAGTACTTCTTTACACAATGTAGAGTCAACTTGTGGAACTCGTTACCAAGGGATGTTGTGAAGGCCAAAACTATAAGTGATTCGAAAATTAGGTAAATTCATGGAGGATATGTCCACCAATGGCTATTAGCCAAGATGCTCAGGGATGAAACCCAATGCTTTGGATGTTCCTAGCTTCTGACTGCCGGAAGCTGGGAGTGGATGACGGGGTGGATCACTCGATGATTGCCTGTTATTTTCATTCCTTCTGAAGCACCTGGCCACTGTCGGAAGACAGGATACTGGGCTAGATGGACCATTGATCAGACCAGGTATGGCCGTTCTTATGGGAACACTTCAAAGAGGCTTGGCTGCTGAGGTACACCTAGTATTAATCTGCAAGGTAAAGTAAAGGCTTGCAGAGCCCAGAGGAGATTGTGTAGCTAACCAGCTAGCAGGGTCAGGGAGCTGACAACCAGTTACCCATAAGTAAGTTTCCCTGTTGCTGGAGGCCAGAGGGGGGAGGAGGGAGGAACAAGGTGATTTACAGTTCTGGGCACAGTGAGAAGCATTACACAAGAGAGTTTTGTTTCCTACCTATGCAAACATAATAGGAGTGCTATCATTATTCTGCCTACAAAGTGACTGTTCTTTCTGAACCATTTATTGTAAATTAAGTAGAAGAATGATTGCACATATTTAAATTTCAGGAATTACCACTGAAAACCATTCTCCTAGGTCAGCCAACCAGGCTTTGGGACCTTGATTTCAGCAACACTGAATTCCCAAACTGGTGAAGGTCACATAGTGACGAAAGTATGACAAATGTTGCAATGTTGCTAAAGTCTTGGAGCAACCATTAGAAATGAACATATTTGCTCATTACTAGAACTGACTATTGCCAAATCAAAAAGTCTGAATATGTTTCAATAACATAATTTTTAAGCCAATTTAAGCAGGAATGTTTGCATAAATAGCACATTTAAAGCAATTATTGAAACAATTAGTGGAAGCATTCTGAATATATAAATGTGAGAATTTGCACTGGAAACTTGATTTTAAGAGTAATGCACATTCATTCAGGGAACAGAAATATACCATGTAACCTAAAGTCTGTGTGCAATCAACACAGCTCACATATTGAATATTCACACTAACTGCTTTTGAACAAGCTGCTGACACAGAATAAATATGAAAAAGAAAAACAATCAAGAAAAATCACACTTTGCTTTTGAACAATTCATGAATAGATAAAGAGACAAACTTTGATGAATAATTGTTCACCCATCACCAGTC
The DNA here is from genome assembly GCA_033296515.1 of Macrochelys suwanniensis. Lineage (NCBI taxonomy): Eukaryota > Metazoa > Chordata > Testudines > Chelydridae > Macrochelys > Macrochelys suwanniensis. Next base: position 17,233,649 of record CM065779.1, on the reverse strand, counting down.
TAGGAAAGACTTGACATCTTGATGTAGAAGGAAATAAGAAAGAAAAACTTGTAGCACCTTAGAGACTAACAAATTTATTTCAGCATTGCTCATTGCAAGTCCATTTTCCCCTCCAGTTTCTCTTGATTTTTTTTGAGCATTTAAAACCATGCCACACACTAAAAAGAACTTGAACTATGCCCTAGTCCCATAGAATATGCAATGTAAATTCAAGTGGACAACTGAGAAGGGTCGTCAGCTGACAAGAAGGAGGGGAGAGGGAGAACGAGGACACCGATAATAATGAAGTCACAAGGTTCTTCAGTAAGGGCCAAGTTCTAATGCCCTTAGTCAGGTGATGTAGTGCTTTGCGCCATGAGTAATCCCAGGTACCTCAACGAGACTACCAATACTATATTGTGAATGAGGCTATCAGGATCTGGCCTTGAACACATGAGGCTCACTCCAGTAACTAGTAACTATGATTTTACCCTCATCATTAAAGCCCAAACTATTGTTTAGAGATAATCAATCACATTTCTAACTGAATTTTTCAGGGGGATGGAGCGGACTTCTTGTATTTGGCATGAGCCTGATTTCTTTTCAGCCACTGATTCACAAATAAAAGGCCCAGTAAGGAGATGGTTTACATGAATCTAGTCAGCCATTTACCAGTCATTAATAGAATGAAGATCAACTAGCCAAAAAACCCTAAGAAAAAGAAGCTAAATTTTTCATTTCCATGGTGAATTTTAAAACCAATAGTATCAAGCTAATTGGCTTCTTCTGCATTAGGATGTGTCTTTCAGGACAATAAAATGGAACTTCCCAGTGACTGGCTCAGCTGCAATTTGAACTTCCCTATTCCCAAGGGTTAGGATTTTATCTAAAAAGACTATCTCAGACGATACACTGAATGTAGCCACATCCAGTCATTTTTGTTGCTCCTATTTCCTTGATTTTATTACCAGAGGTCATGTCATAAGTATAAAAATAACCTAAGGCTGGGTGCCAGTGCTCTTTTATTTTGTAAGCATTTTAATATTGACCACAGCAGGAGACAACTATTCCTGTAAACTACTAATGGCTCAAAGAGCATTTTAAACAGAGAGAATGCAAACCTGCAAACTATGCTCCATACTCAGAAGTCTTGCATTATAGGATGAGTGTGTGTTTGTTCAAAAGAGATTCAATAATTTTAGAGTCATTTTTGCACTTAACAGACTCTGCACTCTGGCTCCAATCCAGCAAAGCATTACCCACATGCTCAACTTTGAGCACCTGAGAACCTACATTGAAGTCAATGGAGATTTCAGCCACTTACTTAAAGAATATAAATCAGTTGTTAACATTTCATGCTGAACCAAATCAACTCCAGTTACCACCTATTATTTCACCTCACTGTTAGAGAAGAAAGCACAAAACGTGACGTTAGTTTTAGCTGCAGTTTAAGGAAACAAGAAGAACCTCAGAACATTAATGAGGACGCCGCCCTATTTACAAATTCTCAGCTTTGAACTGATTACCTACTGTAACCCTCTCTTTCTCCCAGTATTGACAAAAAAGCTGGACATAACACAGCCAATCAGAGCCACTGTGACTCTGGATGTTTATTACTTTTTCACGGTTATGTGAGATTCAGCCACACATCATTCACTGACTTCAGGGGGTATTGCATAGCTAAAACCTGTGCAACCCTTCACAATATGAAACTCTATGCAACTCCATAGTTGGAGTGAAACTAGCTTTCCTCTCAGTTGCTTAAAATACTACAGCATAGTCCCTCTTAAAGAAATGATTTCTCCCCAAAGTGCAATATGATTGAGCTGTGTTACTGCAGTTGCAAACAGGGCCGGCACTCCCACTAGGCGACCCTAGGCGGTCACCAAGGGCGCCAGGATTTGGGGGGTGGAGACTCCCAGCGGCGATTCAGCGGCCGCCGAAATGCCGAGGAGCTGCTGCCGCCGGCAGAGGTGAGCTGCCGCGGGCGGGGGTCCTGGCCGCCGTGGAGGGATGGGGGCTGAGCCGCCACGGGGGGGGGGCGGGGAAGCTGGCTGCCACGGGGGGGGGGGGCGGGTGGTGTTAGTAGCGGGGGGGAGACACGCAGGGCTGGTGCAAGGAAGTTTCGCCTAGGGTGCGAAACTTCCTTGCACCGACCCTGGTTGTAAATATTCGTTTTCATGACACATTCGTTTAAAAACCATGCTTATTTGTCAGGCATATTTGAAGTGGGATTCTCCATAGCAAGCGATTAAAATATTAGTCCTGTGACAAAGTTCCTCCTCTACCTTGGTGAGTCCTGCGCTTATTGGCGGATTTTGATCACCTCAGAGATCTTCCCCTCTGGTAGAACCCACAGTCAAATTCCTCCTGTGTCTGATCAGGAGTTGGGAGGTTTGGGGGGAACCCGGGCCCGCCCTCTACTCCGGGTTCCAGCCCAGGGCCCTGTGGATTGCAGTTGTCTATAGGGTTTCCTGTAACAGCTGCGTGACAGCTACAACTCCCTGGGCTACTTCCCCACGGCCTCCTCCCAACACCTTCTTTACGCTTACTGCAGGACCTTCCTCCTGATGGTCTGCTGATGCTTGTACTCCTCAGTCCTTCAACTCTTCTCACTCTCAGCGCCTAGTGCCTCTTGCTCCCAGCTCCTCGCATGCCACACCACAAACTAAAGTGAGCTCCTTTTTAAACCCAGGTGCCCTGATTAGCCTGCCTGTCTTAATTGATTCTAGCAGGTTCTTCTTAATTGGCTCCAGGTGTCCTAATTAGCCTGCCTTAAATTGGTTCCAGAAAGTTCCTGCTTGTTCTAGTGCAGCCCCTGCTCTGGTCACTCAGGGAACAAAAAACTATTAATCCAATGGCCAGTATATTTTCCTTCTATGAGACTTCTGTATCCCACTTGTCTGGGTCTGTCACAGTCCCTAATTATTTTATTTCAGTCAAATATTGCAGTGAAGGTGTAAATTTAAGCTAATAGGCATTAGTCAGCCTCAAGCGTATAAGTCTGAATTGGGTAAATAAGACAAGTGTCATCCCGGGACTAGTGGGAGGGACTGGCTCAGTACTAGCATTACCGAATAACCCAGATTTCAGAAGGAAGCTTTCATTTCTCCTTGTGCAAATTCCAGAGAGGGTTCCAGAGAACACTGTGGGTCATGCCCTCTTTATGGCTCTCCTGAGATCCATCCGGTTGGGGGTATGGTTTCTCACTGATCCACTGGTTTAAAAGAATTACACTCTTGGCCTCTCCACGTGCAAGTATGGTAATCCCGCCCCATGGAGGAGAATGTATGAGGTGAACCCCGGAGAATTTCCAGAGGCTTTTCACCCCGCTACAGGACAGCATGTATGGCCCTATGTCATTATCTACATGGTTTAAAAAGTTACAAAATGTGGTCATTAATCTTAAAAGTACTGTACTTTTATTTTAGGATAGCTCTGGATTTATTTCCTTTAAATTATAGTTTACTGTCCATTAAAATATAATGATGTCTGTGCAAAATTAATCTTCTAAAGCTACTGGTGTGCGTGTGTAGATATAAACACGTATCTATAGCTATATACACATTCACACATATATAGGTAAATATATAAATAGGTACACACTTCCTCATTGTTTATTTCTTCTTTACTGTCCTTTAACAGTGTGTACATATTTATAGACCACATTCTGCCACACACACACACACACACACACACACACACACAGTAAAGGGACAATAAAGAAGGAATAAAGCAGGGTTAGTATTTCAGGTTAATTAAGGATCAGGAGATAAATAGCGTTTTTCAAATCCAATATTTGAATGTACTGTTGTTGACTATGTCAGGAAATTGAGGATTTTCATTCAAGAGAACAGAAGTTGTGCTGTCTAAATAAAAAACTTATTTTCAAAAACACAGAATGGACCAGATTTTCCATTGCCCAGCATCCTATATAGGTATTTACACAGTGCAAAGCTAATGTAAAGTGGGTTAATTGCTTTCCTTCTGTACTACTTTGCACCAGCATAAATGACTACACAAGGCCACAGAAAATCAGACCCCAAGTTACCATCTATGTTTAGATGTCAATGATGGGGGCCTATTAATAATACCTGCTTGGGTTTTCAACGGAGTCTGAATTTCAATGGGAGTTTGGCTCTTAACTCCCTTAAACTCCTTTGAAATTGCCAGACATCATATATTTTAGATTATCCTAGATGACACAGGAGGAGTTCCTTTCAAATTAGGCTGGCACCATACACAGATCAGTCTGAGTAATATGGCCTTGCTTCTGTCTTTTCTGGAATTTTTCAAGAACACCACATTCATTTTCACACAGATAAACAAATGAAAACAAAAAAAATTAAATTACTTGTGAGTGGGAACATTTAATGTTTTGCCAAACACAGAATACCATCATAAAATGTGTGCAATATTTAATTTCTTAACACATTAGTCACAGGGAACATTTTACCATGGAAGCAAAATACAGCACATCATTTTAGAACCAGTAAGAATACTGAAAAGTATTTATATACTGGTGAGAACTTCAGGTTTGCTTCTAGCCAACATTCTTTTAAGTAGTACAACACCTGTCTGGGTCACCACAGGTTAGGAATATCAATCTGTCTTCTATCTGCTTCATATTTCATCAACAGTAGTCAGACAACAGGAAACTTATTAAAGAGAGTCTGGGATAGTTATTCTTTGTAGGAATAGCAAAGGAGGATAGCAAATGTACATCCTATATAAACTGTGCATTCTGTGATATATTCATTGGCTGCAGAACAGTTTTCACAAAACCTTTAACTCCAGCTCACAAAATCCTGCACAGGTTTGCAAGGCTCCCCAAACTAAACTCCTAAAGCAAACTAGTTGCAAAATATTTGGTCTTTATGCTTCAAACAAGGAGCCCCCTTTTTTACCCTATGCCAAAGATCTATATACTAAACCTACAAAATCATGGGGTGTGTGTGTGTGTGTGTGTGTGTGTGTGTGTGTCCTGCATAACATTTTAAAAACTAATCCATGAATGACCTTTTTACTACAAGTTTGATTTGTCCTTAGTTCTGAAATGTGTGGCTATTCTAATAAGTAGAGACGAGGGAATTCATTTTCTCTGATTTTGAATCCACTTCTGTACTTGAAAATTTGACTCAGACCTTTTCCACTCCACTTAGGAACCCTGTGAGAATAGCAGCAAAGAATGGGGAAAGAACAAAAAACAAAAAAACAAATGACAAATAGGGTGAAAACAGAGCAGAGGCTGGGCAGAGTAAAAATCTCTGTCATGCCCCCCTCTCTTCACCCCCTACAAAGCATTCAGGATGGGGGCAGATGTCACATGGATACTGAAGTGTGTTTTTTCACTCCTCAATGATTCTGTCGAAGATGCTGGAGATGGGGCAGTAGCTGGAGATGTTCTCAGCTGACTTGCTCAGGATTGGGTAGAATATTGGACTTTTCAGTTAGACTGGTAGGTTCACTTCTTTGAAAGGGTCTTTGATCATCTACATTAGCAATGGGCACAATTGCTCTTTGTGGGCTTTCACCAGCTAAGATGGGCTCTCCAGGTGGTAGCTCAAATATTTCTCAGGACTTCTTGAGTTTCATTCATTATGATAGGGGCACGGTGGATAATGCCACGGTAGACAACTCTCACAGTGACAAGATGGGAAGTTTATCCTGCACTCAGTGGATCTTTCTTCAAAGCTCTTTGCGGTAACACACTTGGGACCTGTGTTTGGATTATGCAGCAGTATATACACAGCACCCACTGATGGCAGCCTAGTTTTTCAAGAGTTGTTCTAGCTACTATGGTGAAATTCAGCTTGTTATTCTAATGCCACATGTAGCTCTTTGAGGTCTTGAATATCCCTCCTTGGTGTTGACATCTATTTGAAGGGTGTATTCTGATATCACGTCTCCACTTTGTCACCTCTTAGTCAATCTCCGTCTATTTAGCTCCTTCCTCCTAAATCAGTCCCTCCTGCCCATCATTTCTGTTGCTCCCATAAATTTTCCTTATTAAAGGATCAGAAACATGGCACCTTTTCTTCCTGGCTCTGCCTGCCCTTCAGTTTTGTGGCCAAATAGTTAGCTCACATTCCCAGGCAAATCAAAATATCCAGAGAAGCAGGGCATTCATTTGTAAGTTACACTGCCCACCCCTGCAAACACTAACTCTCACACCGTGTCTTCAATTACTTTAATAAACCTTAAGGGCCATGACTTAGGCCCCATGTCAGCTGAACACTTAAGCATGTCCTTTAAGTTCAGATGTGCTTAAGTCCTAAGGGACTAAAGGATATGCCCAGAGGTAAGTGCAATCATAAGCACTGGGCTGAATCGGCACCTATGCCATGCTTTTATATCAGGGTTAGGTCGTAGTGTTCCGATAATGTAGTAAGTCCTATATGGATCTTTTCTCTCAGGTGGCTAACGCAGTAGGTGTGCTTTAACTTCAATAGGATAAGGCACAGGAGTAAGACCTGCATTCATGAGCTAACAAGATCCAGCCCCAACCTGGCAAGAATGTTGTCTAGGGATAGTCAATATGAAAACCTAATAAAATGTAAATAGCTGGTTATGTGCAACTGATTCATTCAATCTCTTCGTCACTAAACCATGCCTTCCTTTGTCTGTTATAGTGTCCTTTCGGATCGGTGTTCAGATCCTTTCTATGTGTTGCAATCATACATAGCCTTGCTGTTTACTGGATCAAAAGATTGTCAATCTGTAAGTGTCTAAATACACAGAACTGTTGAAAACCTGGGTTTCCCATAGCAAAATGATTCTGAGTTTCAAATACAAAAACGATAAGATTTGCAGTAAACAAACAGTCCTGATAGAAGAGGATGAGATCAACCAATAAAAACCCAACACACAGGATCCTCAAAGAAAATAGTCTCCTAACTTTTCTTCCCAAGGAACTAAAACTATACGACATCTAGCTTGAATCATACAGGAGAATTCAAATTCTTTGTTTTTCCCATTCCAAATATATACCACCCTCCTCCATAGGTCTTGTTCTTTGGGAGTCTACGCTGCCATCAGAAGTGTGATTGCAGCACATGTAGACACATCTGAGTCAGCTATAATCTAGCAGCATGAGTACCAATAGCATTGAAACCACATGGCATATACTTCAGCGGGGGTTAGCTAAAAAAAAAAAAAATTGTGCACATGCAGAAGCGTAAGCTTAACACGTTCTCCTCCTCCTGTTTTCTTCTTTCATTTGTTTCAATATTTCTCCAAACAAAAGGGAAGACATTTGGGGTTTTATTTTTGGCTAAGAAGGTTGGGAATTGTATTGGGTTCCAGAACCTAATGGCCCAGAAAATGGCCCAGGGAGGTTCACATGAATCTGAAACTAATAGCAAATTCTGGGAAATAGCTCCAAACCGGCCAAGAAAAATTCATGAAATCCAGACCACCTCCTCACAGAAGGTTTCAAAAATTTACACACAGGCAGCAAAAAAACCCACCTGGTTTCACTTTCATTGTGGGTTTCATACACCTCATCTTTTTGCTTATGGCTGATGTTGGTAAACTGCCCACTTTATAGTTTTCATGACTAAACTTAGGTGATAACTACTGTCAATTTATGCTTTTCAAAGACCTGCCTTTCATTAAAAACCAACCAGCCAAACAAAACCAAGATACTTTGCTTTTGATGCCACGGCTCAACTCTTCCCCCCCCCCCCCCCATGGTGACATGATATTAAGTACAGAATGTGCCCTATAATATGCAACAACAACCAAATGTGTCTCATTGACCAGCTGAAAAGTATCCATCCATAAATAGCGATTCACTTTTTCCTCTTTATTTTTCAGTACCTGCCTGTAGATGTCTCTGAATGACTAAAATCAGATGCCTATTTCTTTATAAACCCAATTAATTAAAACTAGAGAGACCCCTGAGACCAATATTGCAATCACATGCAATATCTTTGGTGACGATATTGTATTAAATCTATGAATGGTTTATTCAGGATTGTGTTCTGTTCCATGGGGAGGGTTACCACAGCTCCTACAGGAAATAAAAAAACTGTGGGAGGTGATGAAGGTGAGTCAATGAGACTAGACAATTCTAGAGAAGTACCACCCCATAAAGCGGTTTGCTTAAACTGGTTAAAGATGGGTTTACCAGAGACTAAGGGACAAAGAAAGGGATTTTAAAAGGGATATAAAAGAATGAGCTTGAACTGAGAGCCTTCTTTCTGATCCAGCAAACGAACAGGACATTCTGTCCAAGGGCCGGGGGGCAACCCTGGCAGCAGGGTTGAAAAGACTTTGATGTACCAGGGCTAAGACTCATGGATGACCGCAGGTAAGCTTTCAGCATGCACATACAAACATTGTTTTTAATGTGTTTCCTCTGTAATGATTTTACCTTCAGAATAGTAGTGCTTGCTTAGAAAGAACTGTGTAGTAACTTGTAATGGCGGGCAATATACCCGTCATAGCCCTCAGAGAGACAGCCAAGCACATGCGCTTGCCATTAGGCAGACTGGATCAGGAGGGAGAGACGGGTGGGTATCCATCAAAAACAGATGACAGCTGAGAGCCAGCTTAGGTGTGTTCCCTTGAGGGACCATGGGGGGAGAGGGGAAGATGTAGATGCAGTTACCTTGAAACTCTAACAGCACACTTTTCATTTTCAACCCCTGCAGACTTTTGGCAGACACTATCTTGACATTTAAATTATGTACTGTGACAAGATGGCTGATGTTCACATGGTGGGTCCTGTGCTTTTCTTGGGGAGGGGGGTGGCTAAGGTGCCACCCCTTGCCCCTGCTCTTGGGTGCCGAGGGACACCACTAGTGGCCTGGGAAGGTGATAGAGGAGGGAAGAGAGGGAGGGGTCTGGGTTTGCTCCTCACTTTGAGTCCCAGCCCCTCTCAACCCCTCTTGGTTTCTTACCCGGGGGGAGGGATAGCTCAGTGGTTTGAGCATTGGCCTGCTAAACCCAGGGTTGTGAGTTCAATCCTTGAGGGGGCCATTTAGGGATCTGGGGCAAAAATCTGTCAGGGGGCAGTAGTTGGACCCGCTAGTGAAGGCAGGGGACTGGACTTGATGACCTTTCAAGGTCCTTCCAGTTCTATGAGATAGGCATATCTCCATATATATTTACCCTCGTCCCCCTTAGGTGGGGTTACCCTCGGTCCTTAGATGCTGGGTAGAGGGAGTGTCCCTGTCCTGCTGGGGCAGGGTCTCCCTTACTTCAGTTCTTTGGTCTTCACAACTCACGTCCAAGCTCCAGTCCTCTCTCCTTCCGCCTCCTCTTCTGACTGCCTGAAGCAGGGGGGTTTATTAGGTTCCTGACAGGGTCTTAATTGACAAAAGGTGCTCCAATTAACCTGTAGCAACCCTCCCTAGTCTACAGGGAACCACACCTTTATTAGCCTAGGGCTTATATATTTCCCTTCCAACACTCTACCACTGATCCTTTAGATTTCCCGGATTTCCAATGGGAACACTCTACCACTGCTCCCTGGCCCTCCTGTATCACAGTACACATTTGACATGAAGACCAGTCCCTTCAAATAATTATTTTCTTAAGAAAGAAATAATTCTGACTCTACTATGAAGAGCAAGTATCCTAAATTCTAAATTTTGCTGTGAGCGTTGCATACCTTGAGAGAAAGGTGGAAGATTCACCCATCAGGAGATTTCTAGACATGGAAGGAACCTTTTAATATAGGTATTAAGAATAATAGGTTACTAACTAATACCTTACGCCTTACACAGTGCACAAAGTTCATGTTTTTACTTTGTAAGGGATCACGGGCATGCCTAAGTTTCACTTGAGTTTCAGGATCCATGGAATCTGAAAATATATTGAAAGCTGCAGTATTTCAGCTTATTTTGCATTGAAACCATGTGAAACCACAGATTTTATCTTATTTAAATTAATCAGACCAAGGCCACTTGAAAGGTTCACAAACCTTAGCACACCTTTTGATTAACCTGGTCTGTATTTTGAGTTTGTAATGTGATCTAAAATAAGGGCACATGGTTTTGAGTTTCACCATGAATATTTTGCATATTTCTAGTTGCTAACAACTAGTCACATGGTGTAATCTTTCATTTTATAGAAACAAACTCCTGTATACATTCAAAGAGCCAATGTTCAAAGAGTTTCTTTTTCTTTTTTTAAATGTAGGCAAACCAGCAGTTGCTTGCATAAGCTTCTCAGCCAATATTTCCAATGAAAATTGGATTGGTGCACTTCTATGTGATTTATGTGCACAAATACAGCTTTTGCATGTTTAAATAAGGAGGTGTACGTGCCAATTTTGCATACACACAAGAAGGTGGTGTTTTATTAATTTGGTCATAAAAGTGTAATGAAAACATACAAGGACAAAAAATTACAACAATTAATTCCTTCCATGTACTAGAGACAATTAGAATTTGGGCCAAATGTCGAAACAGTCCAAAGTCAGCATGCAAAGATATATGCACAACTGCATGTTTACATTTGAGAATGCAAATGGGGTGGTGTTTATCAGTTAGTTGCATGACCAGCCATCTCCTTTGTACACATGGTTGTGGTAAACGCAAGCCAAATGAAGAACAAACATACAAACAGGGAAAACACAGATGAAAGTTTGGGGAAATTCTGCCCTCAATCCCCAACCCCATCTCACCCCTTTTTAAAAAGAACTATAGAGACCTGAAATTTTTAAAACATATGAAAATTGTTTTCCTTTTTACTGGAGTATTTTTTCCATTACCTCATCTGGTTTACCAAGTATTAGTGAAACCTGAGATGGACGTTTCCCCACTATCATTACCAAATTGATCAAGTTAAGTTCCCCACAAGCTCTGCGAATTCATAGTGCTTCTGTATTAGACATTTTATATCTTCATTATACTTCCAGATTGCAGTGCACATGCCTTGCAAATCCAGTGATTCACCTCCCTATACAATTAGCAGATGGAGCAATTTTGAGAGCTTAAACGGATTGTACTTTGGTAGGTATTATATGGATTTGGGCACCAGTATCCAGTTTAAACTTAACTTCCATTTAGCCTCCAGTTGATAGAGAGCTGGTTCAGAAACTCAGCTCCATGATCAGGGGGCAGCTAGAGTGGTGGAAGTACAATGCTATCAGATTTCCTCATCTTGCAGCCCTGGCTTTGTCTTGTCATTCTACCCAGCAGGTTACACAGGCTCTAGGGCTATGCGGAGGTGCTGATATCCAATGACTAAGGTTGGCTCTTGCAGAGAAGCAAAGAGGCTGGTCTTTGGAGCTGGTTGGAAAATAGGTCAACATTTCAGGAAAGTTTTCTAAAAATGTCCCTTTTTCATCAAAATTCCAAATGTCAATTTTTCCCCCCCAAAATTTAATTTTTTGGACCAGATTATAGCTACTCAAAAATAGGATTAATTTGTACTGAAGTTTTTCATGAAAACTCTACTTATTTTTCTCATCATAATCGAGAAATTTTTTTGAAAAATATAATTAAAATTACAAATTTCAAAGTATTGTGACCAGCTCTATTTATTTGTCTTTACAAGTACACTCTCCCTTATCTGATTGTGTGTTACATTGGTTACTATTTGTGATGATCATAAAAAGATTGGTTTCACCTTACTAAACCACTTGTAAGGGATCCGATAGTATTATGCTTGTTTACATTTTGAACTAATCACTTCTACAATGCAGATTTCAGCTAACATTTTAAAACGATGATATTTTCACAGCTGTGCTTTGCAGAAAACAAATGCAACTTTTAGTACTCTTTCCAGTTAAAATGTCACTATTTTGTACAAACTGCATGAGGCTTTTTTAATTTAAATTTGGACTAGGTATCTGTCAAAAAAACCCACCACAATATTTAAGTATCTGACAACTACAGAAAAAATGGACGCATCACATTTAAGTAACAACTTTTAGGAAGTTAGTTACTGCTGCTGCATGTCCAAGTATGTAGCTGATTTACCAAGGTATATGCCAATGCAGATTGTGTACTGGAGAATACTTCATGAAGAAAATGAAGAATTGTGCAACTTTAACTAGAACTTGTAACAACAAAACAACATGTTGAGACAAACTCAGACCTGGTGTAACCTGATTTCAGTGGAGTTGCAGCTGCTTACTCCAAGGCTGAATTTGTCTAATGTCTTGTCTTGTCTTGCTAGCATTTTAATTTCTGTGTGTCACATCCCTCTTACAGTAACAAGGCTGATGACGCTCCAGGTTTTACTATCCAATACTTTGTGTGTGAATTAATTTTGAGGCCATCGTGGCTGCCACATGTTGCCTACCAATTCATTGCTCTATATTGAACACATTACCGCATAAAGCAATTAGGGAATGCCTCAAGTATGGAAGTTTCCATATAAAATTAAATTCCAATGTACGTCTTCCTGGAAATAAATCTCCTCATCCTAGAGGCCTAACTGTTCCCTCCACCTAGATCTTCCAGTAAGAAAACAAAATATATTTTAATGGATCAGGAGGGAGTCCTGTGGTTCCATCCCTTGCACTGAGGACTTGACTATGCCATGTGCTGGACATGTGAAGTTTCTACCCGCAGTTCACACTACAGTGCTGCCAGTCAAAAGCCTTAGAGAAATGAAATTATGGTTTGGCATCAACGTAAGTGGTAAAAAAATAAATAAATTACGGTCTATAGAAGCACTAGCTTTCAACTAGCAACAGTGAAAAGGAAACCAACACTGAAAATATGCTGGACACTAACAATTAAGTTTGTCCAATAAAATATTTGTTCTCATGCTCAAAATAGTTTTGAAAATAGCTGAAGAATAAGAGATTGCCTGAAAATACAAAAGCCCCATTTATGGCTGTCTATGGAAACTAAATTGTGTACCACCCTATGGGCCTATGAACTTCAATAGGCTTTGGACTAATCCCCTCTCACCATATTCAGGTGCTGACAGTACAATAACGCTTTACTCTCATTTTTATTTGTTCTACTTATCATTCACAGACCTTTTCCTGTCCTGATCCAGCATCCTCTCACTCATTTATGTAAGTATTCCCTGATTTCATCCACTCGCACTGCGGTTCTCTTCCAATTGGCACAGAAGTACTTTACAGACTTAAGGGCTACCCCAGAGTCAGCAATTCCTTGCTTGCATACAATTTGTTTTTAATTAAGATCAATACAGTTATGTGGATCAAAGCTACAACATGAAAAAGCAAAACATTACCGAATTATACTATACTAGAGGGTCAGATCCTGAATTGATGTAATTTGGCAGAGCTCCATTGAAACCGGCTGGCCTACTGAAACCGACAAGATGCGACTTCCTACACTGAGGGAATTACAAGACTTCAAGTCAAGCACAAAACCTTGTTAAGTAAAACAAAGCTATGATTCCTTCAAGGTTATTGAAGGAAACAGAATAAAAAGAAAATGAGATGGTGGGACAGGGTATAAAAAGAAGGAAAGAACAGTACCCTAATTTAACACACCCACACACTCCAAAGGAATTGAAAGGTAAAGCAGTCTGGGCCCAGTCTAAAACCCATTGAATTTAATAGGAATTATTCTACTGATTTCCAATAGATAGTAGATCAGACCATCATGGAAGGATGCTGTCTTCTTAGTATTAAAAATGATTGCACATCTCATCAGTATCTTCTATTATTTCAGAGCTATTTTCTTGACAGTAAGAATCTTTCTAAGCAGTTATAACATGGTAGCATATGGTTTTCAAGATATTATGGGAGAGATTATACTTTTTCAATGTTAACACTTTACCTTTTTGCCATTAAATTAATACCCAGACTATTTGTAGAATACATTTGTCTAGGAACAAATTTTCTAAGTATAATATTCATATTGGGGAAATATTTTTCCAGTATCTCCGAGTGCCCAGAAAACTCCAAAACCTATGTACTGAACTCCCAGAACTGGGATTGTGTCTTCAACCATTTGTCTGGAGTTAATGATTTTTGCTTTCAGCATCTTGTAAGGGGAAAAGTAACTTCTGATCATGATTTTGAACTGGAGAGGTCTGTCTCACATTAAGAATGGCTGTTATTACATTCCTATTAACTTCTTTCCATAAGCCATCACCAGTATTAATTTTTCATTCCTTTTCCCAGCCTTCTCTTCCCCCTGTATTTAACATTCATGTGGGTTCTCAGTTGGGCATAAAACTTGGATAAAATATGGACATGCAAAATGGTTTTCTGGAAGTTTTTTTAAATATAATGTCCCCAAGCCTTTAGCAAACATGTCAGTTATTGAAAGCTTCAGGCTGGCTTGTGGAAGTCCATCAGTCATTTCCCCACAAAGGGGGAGGGTCCCAGAGTCTGGGCTCCAGCCCGATTGTCTACACCACAATTAAACAGCCCCCTAGCCCAAGGCCCATGAGCCAGAGTCAGCTGACATGAACCAGGTTTTTTAAACTGCAGTGTAGACATATCCTTACTGCTCTGCCCTTTGCATCGTATGAAGCTGCTCTGCCTCACTGGAAACACTGGGAAGTAATGTACTTCAGGGAGGAAATTGCCTATTGGGGGTGCACAGCGAGAATTCCTGCTGTGTCATCACTAAGGCAGGCACAGTGTGTGATCCCCCCTGCAGACAAGCTTTTTGCTGGTCAATTCAGGGAGGAGAGAGTGCATACCCACCTGTTCTCTGCCCCTTTCGACTGCTTTTGGATGGCTCTATCAAGTTTTAAAAACTTAAAGGGGAAAACCACCCTGTTATATATGTTCTTAAGATTAAGGGCTGGAGGCCTGGAGCCAGCCAACCCCGATTTCTGAAGGAATTACTCTGGCCCACCTGTGCCACCTTAACAAGCTAGTTGGAGGACAGTAAGAAGCTGCAGAGATGGGGAAGCTCAGGAAGCTGTGGCAGAGACTGTGAAAAGGCTCCTGCAGGGAAGACCCTGAGACCAGGTGAGTTGAGAAGTCACAGCTAAGAGGCTGAACTCCAGCTAGGTATAGCCTAGGATTGTCTGTCAAATTAGGAAAGGAGGGCTGGGAACTCCCCACCTAAAATGGAGAGAGACATTGCCCATGCAAGCTCCGGATGAAAAGAAAGCGAGACCTTGAATTGGGACCAGCTCGGAGAAGAAGGGCTGAGGACTCCCTGCCAAGGGGAGAGAGACACACTGAGCCAAGAATGAGGCCTGAAAGGCCCGTGTTTGTGAAGACTAAATAAACTGGATTCCAGAAGGGGAGTGTTTTAATTACCTTTTGGACTGTGATGTGGAGTTGTAGAACAACCAAGAGGGGAAACAGGCAGGATACTGCAGTGTCCTCTGGCCATGAGGGGGTGCTGAAGAGTTGGCCAATCCTTGTTACAACAGGGTTAAGTGCTATGCTGAACTGGGGCTCTCTTCCCCATTGTGAGGTATAATGGTTATACATGTACTACACTCTCTCTCTCTCTCAGCTTTGTTAAATTCTCTGTTCTGAGCAATACAATACCCCTCTCTCAGGAAAAGAAATGTCTGAACTAAAGAAGGGCCTCACAGCTGCAGAATTTGGATGTGGGTCCAGATTTTGGAAACCTCCCAAAGGGCTTCGGGAGTGCAGGAACTTGGGGTTCTGGTTCAGGTCCACCACTAATTTAAAGTACCACATCAATGAATCTTTACAAATTACATTCCCACCACCACATGAACTAATTAATTATTCAACATATAATGAACACTGGATTTACAGTTCAAAGATCATGTTAGCAAACCCAAATGGATCCATTCGATCTAGAAACATAAAAATAATCTGGAATCTGTTTGTTCTGGGTACAGACTGTGCAAGAACTAGTTAAAGTCACTGTCCTTATAAATCTAACACCTGGTCTTTGTCTTTGAAAAATATGCGGGAGGGGTGTGACTAAATTGCCACTGACTGTTCATAAAATAGATCAACTATTTACTCTAGCTGATCCAGATTCAGGAAAGCATGTGAAACCATTGAGATGTAAGCACATACTTAAAGTTAAGCATGTTCTTAAGTACTTCCTGAATACTGATGACTTCAGACCATGCTTTCACTGCTCTATTGAATCATGGCCTCCTTGTGTTGAGAAAATATGCAATAAGCGTAGTTGGTTCAACCCTACCTATTGTAGGTACTGTATGTGGCATGAATTTGATGTCCCACATTATGTCCTATGAGAAACAGGGCATTAAGATTAACCAAGAGGGAATTATACTCCTTTGAGTGTAGATTTGGAACCCTGCTCCCTCAATCAGATTGGACAACGCTTGGGACTGGGCAGGAGGCAGAACAGCCTCTGTTGCCCAGCATGTGGGGGATCCATCTGCAGATCATAGAATCATAGAATATCAGGGTTGGAAGGGACCTTAGGAGGTCATCTAGTCCAACACCCTGCTCAAAGCAGGACCAATCCCCAATTTTTGCCCCAGATCCCCAAATGGCCCCCCCAAGGATTGAACTCACAACCCTGGGTTTAGCAGGCCAATGCTCAAACCACTGAGCTATCCCTCCCCCCTGATCTCCTGGTCAGCTGGATTTCATCCATACAACTGAATATGAACAACAGAAGTGACTGTCCCTTTGATTCAGTTCATCACTTCTATGGAAAAAGGCTAAGTGGGAATGACATGCAAACCTGCCTTCCATATATAGCTCCACAAAATACTCCTTATTCATTTCTATTCCTCAACATCTCTTCTGCAATCACATCACACCATTTGCTAATACCACACAAGCCTTCAGATTAGGACAGTGACAGGTTTTACAGCTAGAGAGATATACAGAGCCAAGGAGGCCACCTAACGAAGAGAAGGCCTCTCCTCCACTGGCTTCTCAGCATGACTTGTGCATCCGATTCGGTTTATAAGCATCAGAAACCATATTTTCTTGGGCCATCTGCAAGCAGTTGTTTGCATTTCCACATCACAGGCAATGAGGCAAAGATTTATTTATTTGTTTTTAAAAAGAGACAGCTACCAGAGGGCTGAATATTAAGGGATTAAAACAGTGGTGCCTAGAAGCTCAGTCAAATAGGGTTCCCATGCACAGATCTCTTTGTTTGCCTTGATGCCTCTTTCCTAAAAGATTAATGCTTTAGCAGTGGTCACATTGATGTGGGCTGCAGCTTTAGTGGGAATTTAGCAGCGATCACTACGCGACTTACTTGAGACATTATAATCAAATATTATTGCAAAGATTTTTTTTCCCTGTGTCTTGGGGCCTTGATTTGTAGTACAGCTAATTCAGATAAACTAAAAAGACCTACTCTATTTATTCCTCCTCTGATGTAGCCAAGTTGTTAATTTTTCTTTGGAGAAATCCACACAGGTGTTGATTTTTCTTTTTAAAAGAATCAGTCTAGTCTCCACGTTGTTCTTCATAGACTAAATTCTGATCTCAGTTCCACCTGGCCAAGCCCACGGATTTAAACACAACTACGAGTGTGTAACTGGGAACAAAATTTAGGTCCATGACTGAAGTTCTTAGCTATGCAAACAAAACACACTTTGAATCATGAGGAGATCCCCCTTCCCCCACTCCATGCAGATGTTTTAGACGTACTCGGCTGTAGTAAAGAGAAGAAACGTCTCTTTACCATAAGTCACTGAACCTACTGGCCTATGCAGGTTAAGTTTTTGTATCAGGCATTTTATTCATTCTCAGGCATATGCCAGCTCAGCAGTTCACCACAGACTAGACAGAAACATGAACTCCCCACCATTGTACTGTTGATGTTGGCTGTCAGGCTACCGTGAAACCAGCTCCACAGGAAAGTCTAATATTTGAACTTTTCACTCTTATTTCGTTTTATTAGACAGCAGTGAACATTAGCTTTGTAATAAAGGCTGAGCTTCAAACTTCAAATGTTGGTAGCCAGACCCAGCATTCCTATCCCATTTCTCCTTAAGAAATGTTTCCTCCAAGTGGACCTTGTTTTTTAATACATTTATGGGACAATTAAAAACTTGCTGAACAGGTGCAAAGCCTGGGGAAACTTATGAGTACAAAAAGGGACCACCCATATACTTCTGGACTTTCCCCCACTCCATCAACCACATATTCACCCTGCAACTTGTATGACAAAGCCAGAGCTGGGGTTTTTAAAAGGTGAGTAGGAGAGATAGGAGCCCAAATCCTGTTGAATTTCAATGGGAGCTGGGCATCTAATTCCCTTCAACTCCTTGGAAAATCCCAGCCCAAGTCCAGAGAGGACAGGATACCATACCAGCCTTTGGAGACATCTCCACCCAAAAGAGAATGGCCAAGATTTTCAAAACCAATGAGCAAAACTAAGCACTCACAGTCACAACCTGAGATTCCAACAAGTAGAGTGATTTCTCAGAGGACAGGTGGCTCCGTGCTTTCTTACAATCAGGCCCTATATGGTGTCCCATGTCAGACACCCAAAAATGGACTGAGACAAAATCATGGAAAGTTTTGAAAATCTGGAGGAAGAGGCTTAGCCCCTTTGTGCTTTAGTTCATTTAGGTGAAACAGATGCCTAGTTATCTTCTTAGGGAAGAAGATAAAAAGACCATCACCGATTGAAAATCAATACTGAATGGAAAACGACAAAGCACAAAAGGTCCAACCTTGATTACACAGAGTGTTATAGAACATACTGAATAAATGGCTAGACAAAGGGAATTTTCCATGTAATTAACAGACATTAGGGACATGACCCATGTTTTGGATAAATGGGGTTGTATCGTAACATTTATTTATCATGGGTATTTCTTGCTGATGTATTAAGAGATTAAGACCCTAGGGTAGAAAAGAATTTTAGTACATGCAGACCTTGAAGTACATTGGGTTTGACAGGACTGCTCATGTCCTTAAAGTGCTTAAGAGGTTTGCTGAATTGGGGCCTCAAATGACTATGTATACACATTTTTAAAATTCTGTTCCAACTTGGAGTTCATGTGGAAAAATAAGGGGACAGAAAAATGAGTTGTCATTTTTAAACTGTCTAAATTGCATCCATAAAGGGGATTTTTAAAAATTGCTTTTAGAAATAAGAATTTCCTTTTGGAGACCAACTATAATAGAATTTGAGGTCTATACTTAGTTATGCCACATGTACTCTCAGCCTCTGCAATGGCAGAGAGGAGCAGAAACTGGATCAGCCCAGCAGGGAATCTGTATGTGCAGACAACACTGCTGAAGACAGGAGACAAGAGTTATAAGGGATGCACACTTAATGTGCCATGACATCGCCTCTTATTTTCATTAAAATTGATCCTGAATTTCTTGCACACCCAAAACTCCTCAGGAGTTCAGAGCAGGATTTGGTTGACCATTTATACTTTGTAAATTAGAGTTATTTTCAATTTTATCAGGTCTCTGGAACCTGAAACCTTTTCTTGCTTTTCCTAGACTTTTCTTTTCATGGGTGACTTTAATCACCCCGACATCTGCTGGGAGAGCAATACAGCGGTCCACAGACAATCCAGGAAGTTTTTGGAAAGTGTAGGGGACAATTTCCTGGTGCAAGTGCTGGAGGAACCAACTAGGGGAAAAGCTCTTCTTGACCTGCTGCTCACAAACAGGGAAGAAATAGTAGAGGAAGCAATAGTGGATGGGAACCTGGGAGGCAGTGACCATGAGATGGTCAAGTTCAGGATCCTGACACAAGGAAGAAAGGAGAGCAGTAGAATACAGAGCCTGGACTTCAGAAAAGCAGACTTTGACTCCCTCAGGGAACTGATGGGCAAGGTCCCCTGGGAGAATAACATGAGGGGGAAAGGAGTCGAGGAAAGCTGGCTGTATTTTAAAGAATCCTTATTGAGGTTGGAGGGACAAACCATCCCGATGTGTAGGAAGAAAAGTAAATATGGCAGGCGACCAGCTTGGCTTAACGGTGAAATCCTTGCTCGTCTTAAACACAAAAAAGCAGCTTACAGGAAGTGGAAGATTGGACAAATGACCAGGGAAGAGTATATAAATATTGTTCAGGCATGCAGGAGTGAAATTAGGAAGGCCAAATCACACTTGGAGTTGCAGCTAGCCGGAGATGTTAGGAGTAACAAGAAGGGTTTCTTCAGGTATGTGAGCAACAAGAAGAAAGTCAAGGAAAGTGTGGGCCCCTTGCTGAATGAGGGAGGGAACCTAGTGACAGAGGATGTGGAGAAAGCTAGTGTACTCAATGCTTTTTTTGCCTCTGTCTTCACAGACAAGGTCAGCTCCCAGGTGGCTGCACTCCGCAGCACGGTATGGGGAGGAGGTGACCAGCCCTCTGTGGAGAAAGAAGTAGTTCGGGACTATTTAGAAAAGCTGGACGAACACAAGTCCATGGGGCCGGATGCACTGCATCCGAGGGTGCTAAAGGAGTTGGCCGATGTGATTGCAGAGCCATTGGCCATTATCTTTGACAAATCATGGCAATCGGGGGAGGTCCCGGATGACTGGAAAAAAGCTAATGTAGTGTCCATCTTGAAAAAAGGGAAGAAGGAAGATCCGGGGAACTACAGGCCAGTCAGTCTCACCTCAGTCCCTGGAAAAATCATGGAACAGATCCTCAAGGAATCAATTCTGAACCACTTAAAGGAGGGGAAAGTGATCAGGAACAGTCAGCATGGATTCACCAAGGGCAAGTCATGCCTGACTAACCTAATTGCCTTCTATGATGAGATAACTGGCTCTGTGGATGAGGGGAAAGCAGTGGATGTGCTATTTCTTGACTTTAGCAAAGCTTTTGATACAGTCTCCCACAGTATTCTTGCCAGCAAGTTAAAGAAGTATGGGCTGGATGAATGGACGGTAAGGTGGATAGAAAACTGGCTGGATGGTCGTGCTCAACGGGTAGTGATCAATGGCTCCATGTCTAGTTGGCAGCCGGTATCAAGTGGAGTGCCCCAAGGGTCGGTGCTGGGGCCGGTTTTGTTCAATATCTTCATCAACGATCTGGAGGATGGTGTGGACTGCACCCTTAGCAAGTTTGCAGATGACACTAAATTGGGAGGAGTGGTTGATACGCTGGAGGGTAGGGATAGGATACAGAGGGACCTAGACAAATTAGAGGATTGGGCCAAAAGAAATCTGATGAGGTTCAACAAGGACAAGTGCAGAGTCCTGCACTTAGGACGGAAGAATCCCATGCACTGCTACAGACTAGGGACCGAATGGCTGGGCAGCAGTTCTGCAGAAAAGGACCTAGGGGTTACGGTGGACGAAAAGCTGAATATGAGTCAACAGTGTGCCCTTGTTGCCAAGAAGGCTAATGGCATTTTGGGTTGTATAAGTAGGGGCATTTCCAGCAGATCGAGGGACGTGATTATTCCCCTCTATTCGGCACTGGTGAGGCCTCATTTGGAGTACTGTGTCCAGTTTTGGGCCCCACACTACAAGAAGGATGTGGATAAATTGGAAAGAGTCCAACGGAGGGCAACAAAAATGATTAGGGGGCTGGAGCACATGACTTATGAGGAGAGGCTGAGGGAACTGGGATTGTTTAGCCTGCAGAAGAGAAGAGTGAGGGGGGATTTGATAGCTGCTTTCAACTACCTAAAAGGGGGTTCCAAAGAGGATGGATCTAGACTGTTCTCAGTGGTAGAAGATGACAGAACAAGGAGTAATGGTCTCAAGTTGCAGAGGGGGAGGTTTAGGTTGGATATTAGGAAAAACTTTTTCACTAGTAGGGCGGTGAAGCACTGGAATGGGTTACCTAGGGAGGTGGTGGAATCTCCTTCCTTAGAGGTTTTTAAGGTCAGGCTTGACAAAGCCCTGGCTGGGATGATCTAGTTGGGGTTGGTCCTGCTTTGAGCAGGGGGTTGGACTAGATGACCTCCTGAGGTCCCTTCCAACCCTGAGATTCTATGATTCTTCAAAATTAAATAAAATAAAAAATCAATGCATGTCCAAGTTTCAAACACCACTGTGTTCCTCACACTTCAGGAACATGCATTGCAAGACACAGCGTTTTGGTTTTGTTTTAAATCCATCCACTGGGATGTCTCAAAATGTTCTCAATGGCTACTACCACAGTTTGATTCTTTTGGTCTTAATTTTTCTAAAAGCACCCTCCTTCTGTCACATGTACACACATACATTTATAAGGAGTATTCGAAGAGGATAAATGGATGAAAAAGATATGCTAACTGGCATTTCTAAGTTACTACTAGTTCTCAGGAGAGCCGAGCCAGTCTTCAAAATAAAAGGACTAATTCACGATCAAGCAAATTCTACTTTGTTACATCTATGAGACCACATTGAATTCTAATGACGTCACTGGGCCTATCCTGCTATATTTAGCCCTCCTCTTTCCTAGGAGAAATTGTATCGCGGATAAAAAAAAATTAGGTGGAAACACTAGATTAATATATTATCAGAGGGGTAGCTGTGTTAGTCTGGATCTGTAGAAGCGACAAAGAGTCCTGTGACAATCTTATAGACTAACGTCTATAGTCTGTTAGTCTATAAGGTGCCACAGGACTCTGTCGCTTCTAGATTAATGTATGTTTCTCTAGAGATGGACAGTATTTTGGCCCCTTCTTTCCATCACAGAACGATTCCCTACCAAGCTTCATTAACTTATTTCAAACCAGTCTAGTGAGGTCCCTGTAACTTAGAATTAATGGAAGCACCTGACGGTCAAGAATGGCTTAATACATCCCTTAGAGCTATATTTTTCTCAGATAACAGGGTTTAAACATTTTCCCTCTATTTTTATATACTGTGGTTAAGCTGTTCTGTGTTCATTCAGGATCCAGCACCTGACTAGCCTATGTGATTGTTTAAACATCAAAGTATGCTATTCCTTTGCATAATGTCATTACCAGTACACAGAACAGGGCTGGGCTCTCTCTCTCCCTGCAGTGAGACTCCTGAGTAGTTTGTACCAACATATTGATCATTCCTCTGTGATTTCATTTGTTTGATTGCTGGCAGACACAATGTGACTCTCTCATTGCTATCAACAGAGTGTATGCAATGCGTCTTTCAGCTCAAACTAGTCCTGCTTGGATGGGGGACTGTGGCAAATTGCCGGCACTACTATGATGGGTCCTGCGCTCTCTTCTTGTGGGGGGGTTTCAGGGCACCGTTTCTTGCCCCTGAACTGGAGGTATCAGCTGTCCCACTAGTATCCCAGGGAAGGGGAGTGGAGAGGGAGGGACCTGGGCCCTAGGATAGTGGGTAAACCACTTGTACTAGTGATTCTTTCCCCTGGGCTACTTTGCTCTCCTGCCCTTCAGCTTGTGGGGCTTCCTGCCTTCCCTCTGCACAAGCCAGGTGTCCCTTTACCTAGGGTCTTGGTCTTCTTAGCCCACCGCAGCACTTCTCCGAACTCTCCTCTGCTTTCCTCCAAACTGCTCTCTGTTCCAACACCAATCCACTCTGCTCCAACTCCTCCAAACTGCTCTCTGCTCCACCACCAAATCACTCTGCTTCAACTCCTTCCTCCTCCTCCATCTGCCTGAAGCAGGGGATTTTATTAGGTTCCTGAGAGGGTCTTAATTGACTGCCGGTGCTCCAATTAACCTGTAACCACCCTCCCTAGTCTCCAGGGGACCACGCCTTAATTAGCCTAGGGCTTATATATTTCCCCTCTCACACTCTACTACTGCTCCCTGGCCCTCCTGTATCACAGGGACTATATAACATGTTGCCACGGAGCAGCCCATTTATTGGTAAGGACTTTCAGTTCCCATTCTGGAGGTGTTTAAGGGTCTCTTGGGGCGGGTGCTGAATGATTCAGGATAGTTAAATACAGAGCAGACTGCGAAGAGTTACAAAGGGATCTCACAAAACTGGGAGACTGGGCAACAAAATGGCAGATGAAATTCAAATGTTCATAAATGCAAAGTAATGCACATTGGAAAACAATCCCAACTATACACACAAAATGATGGGGTCTAAATTAGTTGTTACCACTGAAGAAAGATCTTGGAATTATTGTAGATTTTCCACTAAATGTTTAGTGGAAATCAAAACAAGCTAACAATGTTGTGAATCATTAGGAAAGAGATAGATAGTAAAAAATAATATCCTATTGCCTCTATATAAATCCATGGTACGTCCACATCTTGACTACTGCATGCAGAGCTGGTTGCCCCATCTCAAAAAAGATGTACTGGAACTGGAAAAGATACAGAAACAGGCAAAAAAAATGATGAGGGGCATGAAACAGCTTCCATATGAAGAGAGATTAATAAGACTGGGATTCTTCAGTTTTGAAGCGAGACAGTTAAGGGGGGATATGATAGGGGTCTATAAAATCATGGCTGGTGTGGAGAATGAGTAAACAACACTACCATATTTACTCCTCATAACACAAGAACTAGTGGTCACCCAATGACATTAATAGGCAGCAGGTTTAAAACAAACAAAGGGAAGTATTTCCTCACACAACGCACAGTCAACCTGTGGAACTCCTGGCCCCAGGATGTTGTGAAGGCCAAGACTAACGGGGTTCAAAAAATAACTAGATAAATTCATGGAGGATAGGTCCATCAAAGGTTATTAGCCAGGATGGGCAGTGATGGTGTCCTTAGACTCTGTTTGCCAGAAGCTGGGAACGGGAGGCATTGGATGGATCACTTGACGATTACCTGTTCTGTTCATTCCCTCTGAAGCACCTGGCATTGGCCATTGTCAGAAGACAGGATACTGGGCTAGATGGACCAATGGTCCGACCCAATATGCCCATTTTTATTCTCTACTTTAGTCCTTGAAGACAGCTGCACATCTACATGCCTGGCTGGAAATTAGGTTGCATAATGGTGGGCATCCACGGTAGAATGGGCAAAAGTATTAAGGGATGGAGAGTTGGAGATGTAGTTTTGAGCTGCTCTCTCTCCCCTGAGTGGTGCAGTCAAAGAAAGATGCCATGCTAGGAAGACACCATGGAGGGACTATATCAAGGGATATGTTCTTGTATAGAATACTTCAGCACTAACTGACTGAGCAGAGATGAAGAAGGCATTATCCTTCAGCTTTGTGTGTAAATGGAAGAACTTATGATTACTACTAACAATATGATTTAGGTATTTTTAGAATTAGCTTGTGTACAATTTTCAGAAGCATCTAGGTGACTTAGGAGCCTAAATCCCATTCCCTTCTATGAGACTCAGGCTCTGAAGTGCCCAAGTCACTTTTGAAAATGGAATTAAGCCACTTATAGCATAGAATTTTCAAAAGTGCCTGTCTCCAATTTTGTCAAGAGCTACATGGACCTAAACTTTGAAGTGTTATAACTCAACTAGATAGAGCTGAAGAAAAAGGTGTAATTACAAAGTCAACCTCAAAAAGGAATATAGTTTTAAATTATTCTAAACCCTAAAGTTCTGGGCAGATTTATTACCAGCTTTACAGAAAATGAACTCTCAACTCTAAAAGCTGAGGTGGACTCTTAATACTCAATTACCATGCATTGCAAGACACTCTACATGAAAAAACTGTTCATTGGGATGTGTCAAAATATTCTAAATGGCCACTGTCCCCATGTATTGCTTGAGTTTTGTTCCCCATCCCACACACTTTCTAAAATATCTGTCAATTGCTAGTGGCGCTCAGAAAGAACTAGTCTTCAAAACAAGGGAATAGACCATAAATTCTACCCTCTGTTATATGTGGGGTCATGGATGTATTGTTGTATGCTTGGTGCTGATACACATGACTTCTTTATAAAAAAGATTGAACTCAACATTCTCAAAAGTGACTAGTGACTGTGTGCCTAACTTGAGACACCTTTATGGGGTCTGATTTTCAGAGGCTCAACAGCTTCTGAAAATCTTGACCTTAACCATTATAACGGCAAGTCTCAATACAAATTTAACAATGGTCACTACCAACATCTTCTGAACACAGACACCAAGAGTACCACAAACATGGTTTGAATCTACTCCACCCCATACGTGTACAATTAAAACAAAAGAGCGTAAGTTTTAGCAACACCCACACAGGTCTTTCAAATTCTCATTTTATCTCATTTCAGTAAGAGTCATGGACCAAGATATTTTTTTTTAAAAGGGAGATTAATGTGAGGCCTCTAAGGGTAGGTCTACACTACCCGCCCGATTCGGCGGGTAGAGATCAATCTTCTGGGATCGATTTATCGTGTCTCATCTAGACGCGATAAATCGATCCAAGAAGTGCTCCCCGTCCACTCCGGAACTCCTGCTCCGCGAGAGGAGGAAGTGCAGTCGATGGGGGAGCGAGCCTGCATTGCGTGGACCCGAAGTAAGTAACATTTATTTTGATCTAGGAAACGTCAACTTCAGCTACGCTATTCTCGTAGCTGAAGTCAACGTTTCCTAGATCGATCCCCCGCCCCAGTGTAGACCAGCCCTAAGTAACCAACCTAATTTTTCTATAGGGTTAAGCACCCTTCAGTTCCCACTGAGGTCAATGGGAGCTCTTAAGTCAACTTTTTTGCTCAAAACTTTTGAAAAAAATCAGAGCCTAAAATTTCAAAAGTGATGATTTTGAAGTTCCAGGGGGCGGTGATCAGCAATTTCTGAAAATAAGGCCCTTTATAAAACATGTCGGGTTAAGTCACCCAAAATTCACTAGTCACTTTTGAAAAATCTTGGTTCTTAGCTTACTAATTTAGCAGTCCAGATAAGGAATTAGGCTCCTATTTTTTACTGTCTTGGCCCTGAGTCAGCCCATGTGTTTCTCATTTTCTTCAGGTACGGCTATTTAGCCTGCCAAAGCATGACGAGGGGGCTTGCACCACAGCCTGTACATGTCAGACTGAAAAAGCAGAAGGGACCTGATTACGAGACTTGACGGTTTACTTATCCTTTCCCGTCCTGCTCTGAAATCTTCATGAGACAGGGGTGGCTTGCACAGTTTATCTTTACAAATTCCTGCCAATGTTCCACAGAAAGAGGAGTTTCTCTCAAAGTGCTCATCAAGACAGAGTCCTGACCTCCAGCTGAGGGGGACATTGGTGACACCATTTCTGGGGTTATGTCTACACTGCAGTGCAAACAAACAACAAACCACACCCACCCAAGGCTGGCATGTGTCAGCTGACTCAAGCTCGGAGGGCTCAGGCTGTGGGGCTATAAAACTGCAGTGTAGACATCGGGGTTTGTGGGGTCCCAGATCCTGGGCACCAGCCTGAGACCAAACATCTCCACTGCAATTTTATAGCCCTGCAGCCCAAACCAGCTGACATGGGTGGGATCAGCTGCAGGTATTTTATTGCAGCCAGGGATGACTGGTGCCTGCTAATAGAGTGGGCGGGCATAATTTAAAGGGTTGCCCCCTCCCAGCAGCTTGAGTCATACACATCCTTATGCTCCAGGGCCCTCCTTGCAGCTTTTAGCTGTTTGCTGTGTGGCAAATTGCCGGCACTACTATGATGGGTCCCGCACTCTCTCTTCTTGTGGGGGGGTTTCAGGGTGCCATTTCTTGCCCCTGAACTGGGGTAACAGCTATCCTACTAGTATCCCAGGGAAGGAGAGTGGAGAGAGAGGGACCCAGGCCCGCCCTCTACTCCAGGTCCCAGCTCAGGGGCCCTATGATAGCAGGTGAACCACTTGTACCAGTGATTCTTTCCCCTGGGCTACTTCCCTCTCCTGATCTTCAGCTTGTGGGGCTTCCTGCCTTCCCTCTGCACAAGCCAGGTGTCCCTTTACCTAGGATCTTGGTCTTCTTAGCCTGCTGCAGCACTTCTCAAAACTCTCCTCCACTTTCCTTCGAACTGCTCTTTGTTCCACCACCAATCCACTCTGCTTCACTCCTCCAAACTGCTCTCTGCTCCACCACCAAACCACTCTGCTCCAACTCCTCCTCACTCTGCTACAGCTCCTCCTCTGGCTGATTGAAGCAGGGGGATTTTATCAGGTGACTGGCTTCAGGTGCTCTAATTGGTTTCAGGTGCTTTTAATTAAGCTACAGGGAATAAGGCTTCTCCTCACCCTAGATCACTCTCCTGCTGCCTTCTGGCCATGCTGTATCACATATCCTCCCCCCCTGCTCAACACCATGGGGTTGGGCAACTTGGGACGAGAGGCAATGCTTTCGTGACAAGCCATCTGCGTTGCCGTGTTGGCTTCCGGCCCTATGCTGTACTCGGAAATGAAAAGGTTGCAGAGATAGGAACCATCTAGTCACTCTTGCATTCTTCTCCTTGTTTCTGTGCATCCACTGGAGCGGGGCATGGTCTGTCACCAGGGTAAATCGCCGCCCCAGTAGGTAGTAACGGAGAGTTTCCATGGCCCATTTTATCGCCAGACATTCCTTTTCAACGACGGCGTACTTTTGTTCCCTGGGGAGGAGCTTCCCGCTGAGGTACAGGATCGGGTGTTCCTCCTCCCCTACCATCTACGAAAGGACGGCTCCTAGCCCTACCTCTGAGGCATCTGTTTGTAGAACGAATTCTTTCTTGAAGTCTGGGGCTATGAGTACAGGATGGCAGCAAAGGGCTGTCCTTAAATCTGCGAATGCCCCTTCTGCTGCATCAGACCACTTTACTATCTCGGGACCCCGAGCCTTTATCAGGTCAGTCAATGGCCCTGCTCTTGTGGCAAAATGAGGGATGAATCTCCGATAGTACCCTACTAACCCGAGAAATGCTCTGACCTGCTTTTTACGGATTGGCCGAGGCCAATCTTGTATTGCCTCCACTTTGTTCCATTGGGGTTTTACCAAACCTCTCCCTACTACACACCCAAGGTATCTGGCTTCAGCTAGTCCTATCACGCACTTGAGAGGGTTGGCAGTGAGGCCAGCCTTCCTCAGGGTGTCTAGTACCGCTTCTACTTTTACTAGGTGCGTTTCCCAGTCAGGGCTATGGATGACTATATCGTCTAAATAGGCGGCGGCATACCTGGCATGGGGTCGCAGCAATTTATCCATAAGTCGTTGGAATGTTGCTGGGGCCCCATGGAGTCCGAAAGGGAGGACAGTGTATTGGAACAGGCCATCAGGTGTAGAGAAAGCAGTCTTCTCCTTGGCGTTCTTGGCCAGGGGAATTTGCCAATATCCTTTAGTCAGGTCCAGAGTGGTTAGGTATCGGGCCTTGCCTAACTGATCAACTAGCTCGTCGACACGTGGTATTGGATAGGCATCGAATTGGGATACTTCATTCAACTTCCGGAAGTCATTACAAAACCTCCAGGTGCCGTCAGGCTTGGGTACTAAGACGATAGGACTGGACCACTGGCTGTGGGATTCTTCAATAACCCCAAGTTCCAACATCTTCTTCACTTCTGTCCTAATTTCCTCTCTTCTAGCTTCCGGTATCCGGTATGGTCTTATCGTCACCCTTATTCCGGGCCTGGTGACGATATGATGTTGGACCAGTGTCGTACGGGCTGGCTGTGTACAGAACACATCTTGGTTCCGTTGGATCATATCAACGACCTCTGTTCATTGTTCTGGGGCTAACTCAGGGGATATCCTCACCTGCCCCTGTCGGTCGTCCGTCTGGGATGGAGCTCTCCGAATGACCAGGCACGTCTCTCGGTCACGCCAGGGCTTCAGCAAGTTTACATGGTAGATCTGCTCTGGTCTTCGGCGGTCTGGTTGTCTGACCTTATAGTCCACTTCCCCAATGGCTTCCACTATCTCATACGGCCCATGCCAGCTGGCTAGGAGTTTGCTTTCTGCTGTCGGCACTAGCACCATCACCCGTTCTCCTGGCTGAAATTTCCGTACTTTCGCCTGGCGGTTGTAATATGTCCGCTGGGTCTCTTGTGCTTTTTCCAAACGTTCCCGTACTATAGGGGTTACTCGAGCTATTCGCTCTCTCATCTGTGTCACGTGTTCAATGACATTCTTTCCTGGGTTGGGTTGTTCTTCCCAATCCTCCTTGGCGATGTCTAATATTCCGCGTGGGTGGCGTCCGTATAGTAGCTCAAAGGGAGAGAAACCGGTGGACGCCTGGGGGACTTCCCGTATTGCAAACATTAGGTATGGTAGAAGGGTATCCCAGTCTTTTCCATCCTGTGCTACCACCTTCCGGATCATACCTTTAAGGGTGCGGTTAAACCGCTCAACCAGGCCGTCTGTTTGAGGATGGTAGACTGAGGTCCTTATGGCATGGATGCGGAGCAGGGTACATAAGTCCTTCATTAATTTCAACATGAAAGGGGTTCCTTGGTCAGTCAGGATCTCCTTAGGGATGCCCACTCTGGCAAAAACCTGGAGTAGTTCTTTTGCTATTGCCTTGGATGTGGGGTTTCTTAAAGGAATGGCTTCTGGATACCGTGTGGCATAGTCAAGGATGACTAGTACGTTTCAGTGACCTCGTGCTGATCTTTCCAGCGGGCCCACAAGGTCCATGGCTATCCTTTCGAACGGGACTTCAATAATAGGCAAAGGTACTAATGGGGCCCGCAAGTGAGGTCGAGGGCTATGCAACTGGCATTCTGGGCAGGAGGCACAATAGCGTTGGACCTCCGCACGTATTCCTGGCCAATAAAACCTTCTTAGGACTCTATCCAGTGTCTTGTCTATTCCTAGATGTCCCCCAAATAAATGACTGTGAGCTAGCTCTAGTACTGCCCTTGTGTGTTTCCGTGGGACTAAGAGCTGCTCCACTTCTTCCTCTCGGATCTGCATTATTCGGTATAACAGATCACGTTTGATCACATAATACGGCCCTGGGCCTTTGGTCTTTCCTTCCACCGGTACGCCATTTACTTCCACTACCTCCTCCCTCACATTCGCATATAGCGGGTCATTGGCTTGGTCCTGCCTGAAATTCTCACGGGCGGTACCGATCTGACCTAATTCCAGGGCGCCTATTTCTACTCCACCCCCTGGGTTGCCCCTGCTTGGGCTAGGAACTGACTCTGAGTCCTCACTGGCCTGAATTGTCTCCTGGCCTCCTGAACGGGTTCGCTTACCACCAAGGGAGGCTTTCTGGTTCTCTGCTAGAATCCTGGTCCCTAGCCTTTTATCTGCCCTCCTTTCCCGCCTAGACTTTCGGGGTTTCCCAGGGGATGAGAATAGCTCTGGGGCAAATTCAGCAAAAATTGGGGTGAAGCTATCTGTAGGTGCCTCCATTTCAGCCCGGGGGTTGCTACCCTCCCTTGGCTCTACTGGGGGGAGTAAGTTCTCAAACCCAGGGAAGTCTCTACCAATTAAGACCGGGCAGGGGAGCCTAGGGACCACTGCTGCAGTTACCCTGGTAGTGTTCCCCTGGATCTCAATCCATACTGTGATTGTGGGGTAGAAATTTACGGTGCCATGAACGCACGTTACCCCTGTGGTTTTGGCCCGGGTTAGTTGGTCTTGCCCCACCAACTTCCCCGAGACCAGCGTGACAGCACTCCCGGAATCTACTAATGCTGTGGTCACAATACCATTCATTTTTACTGACCTTGTATACCCATGTGGGGTCGTTGCGACCCCTACCAGGCCAATTAGGCCACATTGTTCCCCAGGATCCCCCAGATTGCACTGCATAGGCTCTTCCTTGTTGGGGCATTGGGCTGCTATATGCCCCAATTCCCCACACTCGTAACACCGACCCCTTATCCCAGTTGCCACCCTCTGCCTGGGGCTATTTGGTCGGCCCCCCCAGCCCTCTCTTCCCAAACCCCCAGGTCCCTTCTTGGACTCCGGCCATTCCTCAATGTCTTTCCTCCCAGTTGTAGTTCTCGGCGGTCCGGGACCTTGGGTTTGGGGCTGGCTTCCTGGATTGCCATGTTTCACCCCCTGGGGTCTGGAACAGTTCACGGGCTGCTAGCTGTCTTTCCACAAGGGAGACCAACTCATCATGGGTGGAGGGGTCATTCTGGCCAACCCAAGCCCGGAGGCCTGGTGGTAGCCCCCTCATATACCGGTCCAGTACCAGGAGCTCCATCATCATCTCAGAGCTGAGGGCCTCAGGGTGCAGCCATTTCCGGGTCAGGTGGATCAGGTCAAACAATTGCGATCTGGGTGTCTTGTCCTCTGTATACTGCCACTCATGGAACCTCTGGGCTCGCAATGCCGTAGTTACTCCGGATCTGGCCAGGATCTCTGCCTTCAGCTGAGGGTAATCTGCTGCAGTCTCTGCGGCCATATCGTAGTATACCTTCTGGGCCTCCCCACACAGGAACGGGGCAAGGATACCGGACCACTGGTCTCGGGGCCAGGCCTCCCACAGGGCTGCTCTCTCAAAAGCCAGGAGGTATGCCTCCACATCATCCTCCCGTGTCATTTTCTCTAGGCAGTGGCTGGCCCGTATAGTCCGGGTCCCATCGCCGTTCTGGCTTCGCTCCATAAGGGCCTTCATCTGGTTCACCAGCTCCTGCAGCACGGCTCGGTCCTGGGCAGCCTGACTCATCAACAGACGATTAGTCTCTTGCTGTACCCTAGTCGCCTCCTGTTGGGCGGTTGCTTGGACCAGGGTAGCCTCCTGCTGGGCCGCGGTGGCTTGTATTAGAGCCTTGATTACATCGTCCATCTTAAGGACTGGATTGTTTTAGCTAACCCTGGTTTAAGTCCCCAGTGCGGATATCCCACCTGTGACACCACGTGTGGCAAATTGCCGGCACTACTATGATGGGTCCCGCACTTTCTCTTCTTGTGGGGGGGTTTCAGGGTGCCATTTCTTGCCCCTGAACTGGGGTAACAGCTATCCTACTAGTATCCCAGGGAAGGGGAGTGGAGAGGGAGGGACCCAGGCCCGCCCTCTACTCCGGGTCCCAGCCCAGGGGCCCTATGATAGCAGGTGAACCACCTGTACCAGTGATTCTTTCCCCTGGGCTACTTCCCTCTCCTGACCTTCAGCTTGTGGGGCTTCCTGCCTTCCCTCTGCACAAGCCAGGTGTTCCTTTACCTAGGATCTTGGTCTTCTTAGCCTGCTGCAGCACTTCTCAAAACTCTCCTCCACTTTCCTTCAGACTGCTCTTTGTTCCACCACCAATCCACTCTGCTTCACTCCTCCAAACTGCTCTCTGCTCCACCACCAAACCACTCTGATTCACTCCTCCAAACTGCTCTCTGCTCCACCACCAATCCACTCTGCTCCAGCTCCTCCTCACTCTGCTCCAGCTCCTCCTCTGGCTGATTGAAGCAGCGGGATTTTATCAGGTGACTGGCTTCAGGTGCTCTAATTGGTTTCAGGTGCTTTTAATTAATCTACAGGGAATAAGGCTTCTCCTCACCCTAGATCACTCTCCTGCTGCCTTCTGGCCATGCTGTATCACAGCTGCTAAAGCAGCAGCCCCTCCCCACGTGTCACTTCCGATGGCAGCGTGGACACCCTCCCCCCGTGTCCCGACATGCTGCCCCCATGACAATTTTACATCCTTCCCTTGAGGCCAGAGTGAGAGTTAACGGAAACAAGTTGTTCAGCAGGAAAAAACAAAAAAATGGTATAAAGTGTCTCACAGGTAGGCTGCAAATTCCACATTCAAGACATAAAGCAAGTACACACTATCAGACATAAAATCAGGCAGGATTTAGTCAGCGACCTCTGACTTCAGCCTGTGTTGGTTAGGAGCTGCAGGGTCCCCTGCCACTCATGGGGCAGGTAGCTGCAGAGTACCCCTGCTGCCCACTGCAGCTCCCGGCCACCGCAGGTGGCAGTGGTGGGGAGGTAGGGGAGAAGAAGGAGAACCCCTGAGCTCCCAGCTGCTGTGGGCCCCAGAGCTGCGGGGGCACCCTATAGCTCCTGGCCCCCACAGGCAGCAAGGAACCCCTAGCTACAAGCAGCAGGGGTATCCCGCAGCCCCCAGCTGCTACAGGCGGCTTCTAGCCCCTGTGTAGCTTCCCTCCTGCAGGCGGTGTGAGGAAAGCAGATCCCCATTTTGTCATGGATATATTTGTCTCTCTCTCTCTCTCTAAGTCATGGACAGGTCACGGCTTCTGTGAAAAAAAAAATTATTTTTTTTTGCACCCAGGACCTGCCTGTGACTTTTACTAAAAAAAAAAAAAATAAATAAATAATCAAGGACAAAAATCTTAGCCTTAAATACAAGGTCCTGAATCACTGCTGTATTAACTCCAGTGTGACTCGCTTGAAATAAGTGGAGTGGCACCAGCACAGAACTGGAACAACGTAGTGGTGAATGAGATCCTAAGATTCAAAATTCTAAAATGATGCCAGCCTTCCAACTGGTATTTTTTGCTATGTAACAAACGTTTTCTAAATTGCTACGTGGCTCATGTAGCCATGTGATGCAGCCATGAAAAAAGGTGTTCCCAGTAGAGATAGGGAAGTTTTAATGCCTTTGTACAAGGAACTAGTAAGCCCTCATCTGGAAAACTGTACAATTCTGGTCACCCATATTCAAGAAAGATGAATTCAGTCAGGAACTGGTGCAGAGAAGGGCTACTAGGATGATCAGGGGAACAGAGATCTTGTCTTAAGAGAAGAGATAAAGAACTTGGTTTGTTTAGCCTAGCCAAACAAAGGCTGAGAGGGGATGGGACTGCTCTCTATAAATACATCAGGGAGTAAGACATCAGGGAGGTAGAAGTGCTATTTAAACTAAAGGGCAATTTGGCACAAGAACAAATGGGTATAAACTGGCTAGGAATTTAGGCTGGAAGTTAGAACAAGGTTTCTAACCCTCAGGAGGAGTGAGGTTCTGGAACAGCTTTCCAATTGGAGTAATGGGGGTAAGTCAACAACCTCAGTAGTTTTAAGATGGAGCTTGGTAAATTTGTGAATGGAATTATAGGAAGGGGTTGCCAGAGATAGCAAGGGAATGGATGCGATAACCCAGGAGTTCCGTGCTTGTCCTAGAAGTTCCAAAGTACATGGATGGAGAAGGGGGATTTATACCATGCAATATGTGTACATGTTTCGGAGTCACATCCCATCCCATGTGTTTGATGTGATTGTTTGTATTACACTAGTCCTGGTGGCCACACCAGATATTAGGGCTCTATTGTGCTAGGCACTGTGCATAAACAGTCCGATTGTGTCTTGTCTATTTAGGTAGTTGCTGCCCCAAGGAATTTAGACAAAGGATGGGTGAAATGGAGCATTATCCATAAGGAACGGCCATACAGAAGGATTAGATGACTTGGCCAAGGTCACTTAGGTAATGTGTGACGGAGCTGGGAACTGAAATTAGACCTCCTGAGTCCCACAAAGAGCTTTCATTCTCTCTAATCCGAAACACACACTTAGTTTAGTTTCTGACCGCACCTTGAATGGCAGTGTGTGTTCATGTTCTCATTGCAGGCGACAGCGGTACACATTCTTCTGACTGCTAGCAGTGCCTCACTCTTTGGACGTCTGTCCACCGTGCAATCCTCTGCTGTTGTGCTGCCGGTTGTTCTGGTCAGCTGCCTGACACAATGCTGCATGCTTCTGTGTCAAATTAATACAGGGCTATAAAGGAGAAATGCCTTGGAGAAGGACAAATTATTTTCATCATAGAAATGGCCCATAGAGACGAACAGTGGGAAAGCGAGGTTGCAGACTGTTCTATCATTAGTGTTCATTTGTGGAGGTGGAGTCCGAGCAGGGGGATCATGGCCCTGCACATCCTTTTTTGTATATAAAAGCAGTACAAGCACCCTGACGAGTTCTCAGAACTCGTAAGGTTTGATCCCGTACTGAATGCACTTCAGGGGAGCAGACTTATTGTTTAAAAATAATTAATTCTTCTCTGACCCGTCCACACCAGTAGCAAGTGTTCTGCTAAAGGTTGTCATATTGTTAGCTTTTTGTGAGGGCAATCCAGTGATCAAAGAGTTCACATTGATATCCATGCTCCTGTTATCAGGGTCGGCTCTAGGCACCAGCAAAACAAGCAGGTGCTTGGGGCGGCACATTTCTAGGGACGGCATTCTGGTGCTGGCCATGCCGCCCTTAGAAATGTGCCCCGGCTGCCCCAGCTCACCTCCGCTCTGCGCCGCTGCCGCTCGGCTTCTCCCCCTCCCTCCAGCCTGGGAGGGAGGGGGAGAAGCTGAGCGGTGGCAGCAGAGTGGAGATGAGCTAGGGTGGGGGGTTTCAAGAGGAGGGGGCGGCACAGGAAGCAATGGGATGGGGGAAATGCAGCACCTGCAGGGGAGGAGGTGGGGCTGGGGATTTGAGGAAGGGATTGGGAAGGGGTGGAGTTGAGGCAGGGGTGGAAGGGGCAAGAAAAAAAACGGGGGGCTGCCAAAAATTTTTTTGCTTGGGGTGGCAAAAATCCCAGAGCAGGCCCTGCCTGTTATTCTTAGGTCATTCAGGTTCATCCCCTTTGTCTGGTCCATTTACAGGGTCTGACTCAACCTCCATTGATATCTATGGAGCATCATTAAAAATTGCCCGCTATCTGGGGTATTATGTGCAGAGTAACAGTGTATTAACTGCCACAATCCTCTGGCAGAGAACCACTCAGAATCAGAATTTAATGCCCTCAAGGTCTATGATAGTTGAGCCAGTGTTACATCAGTGAGCTATGTTTATTTTTTATGGCTAAATTACACTCCAAACTTTGAGTCCTTGTGGCACCTTAGAGACTAACATTTATTTGGGCATAAGCTTTCATGGGCTAAAACCCACCTCATCAGATGCATGGAGTGGAAAATACAGGAGCAGGTATAAATACATGAAAAAAAAATGGGAGTTGCCTTACCAAGTGTGAGGTCAATCTAACAAGACAATTCAATTAACAGTAGGATACCAAGGGAGGAACAAACTTTTGTAGTGGTAATGAGAGTGGCCCATTTCAAACAGTTGACCTAAACCTAATTTCCCCATTCTAATTTTCCCCCTACTATTACTCACACCTTCTTGTCAACTGTTTGAATGGGACACTCATTACCACCACAAAAAGTTATTTTTCCCACAATTGGAGCTAACTAGCACCCTTGTTGGCAGTCTTAGAAGAGAAGCCAAGGACTGAACAGGCATGGAGACAGTGCTAACTTCTCAGCCCTGCAGAGAGAGCGAGGAGCATTTTTAAAATGCAAGCAAAGCTAATCGATACAATTGTTTTCCTTACTGGACCAAATTAATCACTGGAGGATACAGGCACCACTCCAGCTGGCCTAATTTCATATATAGTTGAAATACTGTAAAAATAACCAATACATTCACTAAACACAGGCTAATTCATAGCTTTGCCACCAGCCATGGAAGACGCAGCATACAGTTGCACTGCCCCAGGACCACACCAGGAACCCTACTGGAAACAGAAGTTGCCACCTTGTTCCAGGGTGAAGTAATCCGCACCAGCCTACATCTGGCATGGATTTCCCCCTCCACACACAGCACACTTGTGCTGGGCCACACAACGGGAAGCAGAGCCAGGGCTTCACCAATTCCCCATAAATAGGCATGAGAGGGGGGAAGCAGCAGCCCAACTGAGGTCGCTCTCCCCTATGTAAAAATGATACATTTTGTGGACATTCTTTTGAAATGTTCAGGTTTTCCCAAACAAAACCTGCAAAGCAAAAACCGAAGAAATGTTGGGTTTGGGTTGTTTTCACTCTTTCACTGAAAAACCAGAAAAAATGAAAATTTTTGGAGAAAAGGGGCAAATGTTCATATAATTGCTTTCACTGAAATACCATTTTCCTACCCGGTCTAGATTTACAGGAGTGGGAAAGGTTTACGTTATAACAGTCCTTAATGAACAGGGACTAGATATAGATGGGACAGCCAAGGGTCAAAATTCTCCCTTATGATATTTCTACAGTATCTTACCAGTTTTAAAAGTAAGGCTTACTTCTGCAGACCTTACTCATATGCATCCTTCCATTAGACTACCCACATGAGTGAGTGCTGCAGCATTGGACACCATGCTTAAATGAAAGGGCAGAAAATGATAAATTATATAATCTTAAAACTAGGCTGCTGAACTGGATATAGATGGGTGTGTATTTTCTTGTCTAGTTAAACTAAAGTTAGATCTAGTGTTTCGCTTTGTGTGGCCACAAACTCAACAATAGGGCAATGCATCAGTCCTGATTAGGGGGATATGTACATTATGGTGATAGCTGCTTTTGTAGTCACAACAGCTAGGAAACTTGGATTCCGGAGAATGAAGAAGAATTAACAGGAAGAATGGAAGACCCTCTGGGTCCTTTCTGAGCCCAGAGTGGATTTCAACTCTCATTCCACTACCATTTTATCAGTGGTTCTGAACCTGCGACCCATGGGCTGCTTGCAGCCCAATCAGCACAGAGCTGCAGCCCATGTGACATCCTCAAGGCCATACAGGTAGTATTGGATGTGGCCCACGACGATAAATAGGTTGAGAACTACCGCCTCATATGTATGGATTGCCCACTAATGTTAATAGATGAACCATGTACATAGGGGGA
Source organism: Macrochelys suwanniensis (assembly GCA_033296515.1). NCBI lineage: Eukaryota > Metazoa > Chordata > Testudines > Chelydridae > Macrochelys > Macrochelys suwanniensis. The sequence goes on along the minus strand of CM065779.1, from coordinate 17,195,590 downwards.
CCAGAATACTGTATACAAGGAGAATTTTGTTCTAAATCTGACATTTCCATGTATTTTGATTGCTCATACCAACAAGTCAAGATGTTTCTCCCCACCCCCAGATTTTATCCTTGCTGTATATGCCATCCCTCTCCTACCATTTTAACTCTGGTTTTATCATTTTGCATCATGAAGCAGTTCAGTCTGAAAAATGCATTCTTAAACGGAAACGCTGCATTTTATTTCTGTGCATATTTCTGTTTGGAAAGCCAGGCTCCAGCAAATTAGGCACGTTACTTAATGGAGTCACTTATCAAACAGCTACATTGATTAGATTGCAGCAAGAATGAGCTGCAGTGCTGAAAATAGCCAAAATGCAGAGGAAATAGGAAACCTCTGAGCTGTTTGACATTGTGGTCTAGTTATGGAGCCAGTCAATAAACCTAAGGGCTGGAAATGCATTACCCAAACCCTAACCCCCGCTAAAACACAATTATTTGCAGGATCTGCGTTTGAAAAGACTGAATGTAAAATAGTTGTTCGAATTTATAATCTATTTATTTTATAATGAGTGGATGTTGCTTCGCCATGGCTGGTCATTATGATCTGTTACAGGCCTCTTCGTTGAATGATACTGATTTAATCTATTTTGCCGTTGGCTACATTTGAATACAATAGCCTGAGGACATTCTCCTATTTAAATGCAATTCTTGTTGCTTCACTTGTTTCTGTGCTAGGTTGCCAGGTGCCCAGTTTTCAACCGGGAAGTCCGGTCAAAAAGGGGACCTGGCAATGTCAGGTCAGATGTACTGACTGGACACCAAAAGTCTGGTTACTGTGGGATGCGGGGGCAGGTTATTAACCCACAACAGCCCCTGCTCAGCTGGAGCTGCCTCCTACCTACAAGAGGCTGCTTGTCAGGCTGCAGCTGCCCCATTCCAGTCCCCGAGCAGAGGTGTGTGTGGTGGGAGGGGAAAATGGAGAGCGAGGTGAAGGCGATCCAACGAGTGACAGGGAGAGGAGTGAGCAACAGGGGTAGGGCCTTGGAGGGGAACAGGTGGAGCAGGAGCCTTTGGGGGGTGGGAGGGGAGAAGAAAGATGGAAAACAGTTGGGATCTGGGAGCGGGAAGAAGTGGAGAAGGGGGCGGGGCCTCAGGGATCCAGTTACCAGCAATTAGAAAGGTCACAACCCTAGTCTAGTCATCACTTGACTCTAGTCTTCTATTGGTTACCAGTGACAGTAGTGATATTGCTAGTATGGTAGGTAGAGCTGGGTGAATAACTGAGTTTTCAGTTCATCGGCAGTAAATTAAACTATTTGACCCGAACAGAAATTTTTTTTGGAATTTTTGGTGAACTGGGGAAAAAAAAGTGAACAAAAATTTCATTTTGGTCCAATAATTAAATATTAACTGGAGCAAGGACTTCAGCAAGTGTCCCCCACATCCTAGTGTCCTAACTACCAGGGTATAGAGTCACACTCTCCCACTCAACAACTATTCAAGCATTTTATACAAAGTGGAACAGCTGCAACATGAGAGATGGAAAGAGACCCACCCAGAAAGACTAATAGCCTGGTGGTTACAGCTTTCCCCCTGGGTGACCTGGGTTCAAGTAGGGGGTTATTCAGTATAAGGGCACCACCAGCTCCTCCTCCAAAGATGCCCAAGGCCCCTTGTGAATCTAGCTCTTCCCACAAAATGTTTTGACCAAAGCGATTCAGCAAATTTGGGTTAAATTCTTAAATAGTTTCGGTCAACCCGAAATTGCAATTTTTGTTGAATAAATTTGTCTGAAAAGTTTTGCCCAGCTCTAATGATAGCTAACTGAAGGAGTCCACCCAATGCACTGCTATTATTAAACAAAGGTATGGTCGATGTCTCAAAAACAAAATTAATAGGGGCACTGTTGTCATAATTGAACCTACCAATTTATCCCAATTCAAAATCAACAGTAAAAAGTGAGTGGAGGTTTATAAAGTGTCACAATGGCTTATAACAATAAATATTGATGGGAAAAGGTGCAGAAAGGGAGACAGAAATGTGGAGTGAGTCCAAACAAAAAGGCCTCCTGATATAATTGTAGGACTGTGTTAAGATTATGCCTTATAAAATAAGAGAAGTGTGGGACTGGAAATTAATGGACTAACACTGGTGTGTCAGAAGTTAAGCCTAATGGGTGAACAAAATAATGAGGCAATGGACTATTCCACCCATCGCTCCCTTTGGGGTCCTCAAAATGAGACCTTGGAAGAGGTGATCACGATGCTGGTTTACTGAAAGATGAGAGAAGGGGAAAAGAGCAAGTTTCATCCTCGTTGCTGCTGATGCCCCACCACCTCCTGGGACCTTAGACCTTTTCATCCTAATCCTGAGAAGTGTCCTGACCAGACTGGGCCAAAGAGAGGAAACCGGATGACACTACCACTTATATCCGCTAAATCCCAAATACCACCTGGGATGCAAGGCATTGTCTTCTCTCCCACCTCCCCAGGTGTCTGTCTTTCCCTACGTTATTTATTCTCTTTCCTTCTGTCTAATAAGAGTCTGACTTAGTCAGCGACATTGGTCTTTTTTTTGTAAAAGTGCTGTAAACCTGTGACCAGAAAGGCAGCTTAAAACAATATCTTAAATAGCCTGATGCTGGTAAAGGTTTACTAGGTCTTGGAGTGGCTGATAAGGCCACATGCTGTGCTTTTCCAGCAGCTAAGATGCAAGTGAAAGTCAACACTGCAATGTAAGCCCAGGGTTAGTACAACTTAAGTTAGCAGACCCTGGGTTTCTTAATTTAGGGCTACAGTGTCTGCACTCATTTGTAACCCCAGGTTAGGAAACGCTGAACCCTGGGTTCCAACGTGGGACTCCAGTATCTACACTGCATTATGTGAACCTGAGTTCAACCACCCATATTCCAGACCGTGTAGCACCACCCCAAAAGGTGGCTGTTTTAGCCCTTTGTTTGTGGTGCAGTGTGGGAAAACTTGACAGTCCACCAAACTTGACTGTCCTGAGGACAAAGAAAGTCAGTCTGTGGGATTATGGGATACTTTTGGCAGCCTCCCAGACAGTAGCGTAGCCAGGGGGGGAGCAGGGGGAGCAGCCGCTCCCCCTGTGAGGAGAAGCAGCGCTTTAAACAGACCGCAGCTCCCCCGAGCCCCGCTGCCGGAGCCGGGCAGGGATTTAAAAGGCCCGCGGCTTCCCGCAGCTGCAAGAGCCGCGGGCCTTTTAAATCCCCGCCCGAGCCCCGCTGCCAGAGCCGGGCTCTGGGGGAGCACTTTAAAAGACCTGCAGCTCCCCGCAGCTGCAAGAGCCGCAGGCCTTTTAAATCCCCGCCCGAGCCCCGCTGCCAGAGCCGGGCTCTGGGGGAGCACTTTAAAAGGCCCACGGCTCCTGCCGCTGCGGGGAGCTGCAGGTCTTTTAAAGCGCCCCCCCCCAGCCCCGCTGCCGGCGCTCCGGTGGCGCTTTAAAGGGCCTGGGGCGCCACAGCGGCTGGAGCCCCAGGCCCTTTAAAGCACCACCGGTGAGTACAGGGGGAGCCTGAGGAGGCGCCTTTTTTAGCGCTGCTCCCCCTGTGCCCCAGACCTGCCTACGCTACTGCTCCCAGAGCATGAGTCCAGTGAAGTTGCATTGACACTGCAAAGCAATAGCCTTGAACCCTGGGTCCCAGCTCAACTCAGGCTTGGACACTCTACCCACATGGGGTCAGGAACCCTGGGTCCAAGCCCTGGGTTAGCATGATTTGTATGCAGACAGAAGGGGGAAATAGTCTTGAGCCTCAGTTCAAATCCCAGTGTAGACATACCTCTAGAGACAGAAGCTGTCTGTGTTTGTCCTGTTTTGCCTTCCAGGAAATGGGATCAGACAATGACAATTCCAGCCCATTTCAACTAACTTCTCTTTCCCCCCCAAATGCCAGTTATCACCTTTAATATCATTTAAGAAAGACTGTCAAACAAGGGGATTTTCCTTCTAAAGACTCTCTCCAGCTAAAAGGAAAGGGAACAAGAGTGTTGTCAAAATGAAAGCTTTACTTAAATCTCTTTTCTGTATCTTTAATAAAGGATTAAAAAGATTTTAATGGTGTTTTCTCCATGGTACTAAGGAGGCTGAGGTCTCTATATATCAAACCCCAAACTTTGTTTTACACTATTTATTGTTGGGCAGCAATAGGGTCAAGTTAACACCTTGATCTTTGGGCCTATTTATTCCATCTAATTAATAAACCAGCACACCAGCCTGGAATTTGCCTAACTAGCTGTAATACTAGGTCTCCATTGTTCCACACAACTGCAGAGGAATACCACATATACTTAAATATTTAAAATAAGAACATTTGAAGTGGCTGTTTTCAATGTCTATGGCCTGGTTCTTATCTCACTAACAATGATTTTACACCAGTGAAACTCCATTAACTTCAGTGAAGTCACTCCTGATTTACATTGTTGTACAAGAACAGACATGTAAAAACTAGGGGCGTGTCAAATATAGTGCCAGTCTCTGATTATGACTGTTTAATTTCTGGGCACGAGGAGATCATAGAAAGAGGCAGATCTCAGTGGAAGTAAAAGGGAAGATCAAAAAGGCTTGGTACGCAATTATGCACAAAAATGCACAGGTAGTTACGTGTGTCTCTTGCACATATAATTATTGTGTTTAAACATACAAATCAAGTGTTTGTTCGTGTGCAGGGCCAATCGGGGTAATTTTTACAGACTCCTGATTTGTACATGCAATCACAGTAGTTACACATTGCACACCTAAACTCTTTGAAAGAGTTTTATCATATATGATAAAAGATAGACAAGCGAACTCATGGAAATGTTAGCCACAAAGACAAAAAGAGCATTTACCATTACATGGCTACTGTACAAGAATAATATTGTGTAATAGTGAAAGTCATGGAACTCAAGAAATGTAACCCATGGCGTACCCCACACAGGGAAATGCTATTTGGGCCTAGGTTCAAATAAAATAAAATTTCACTTTTGGATGGAAACTTTTGTATAGTTACCATTAACTGAAATTATTACCACCACCACATGAAATCAACTCAATCCAAACGATAGTCATAGTTACAAGGTAAAAAACAATGGGATGCACTGTATATCGCAACAAATCAAAACCATAAGAGGCTACACCGATACAGATTCAAACCTCAAAAAAACCAACCAAACAAAAAAAACAACAACACAACAACAAAGGAATCATTCACAGTCCATGCAAACAATAAATACTCAGAAAGGAGCTCATGTAGGGCAATCACACAACATAAGCTACATGGCTCCAACCTCCTTCCTGCATTTGTAACATTTATCGCTTGATACCAGATTAAAGCGGTTAGTTGTTTAAGCATCCATATGTAAACATCAATAACAGAGAGGCCATTTCAAGTCAGGATCACATTAAGGCCTTGTGCCCATACTCAAATACATCCGTCTGATCAGCACAAGAGAGTTTTGTGCCTTCAGTCTTCTCCCATTAGCCCTTAAGTGTCCCCAGTGGATCTGGTTGTACAGCTAGAAGCATTTAGTAAATAGTCAATAGATGCTTTTTAAGTAGCAGGTTTCCTCCGATCAGGTTTTATAGGATGGCACAGATTATTCTGTGGGTTGAATACTCAATACAGTGTCTCTGCTTTTAAGAAACTGATAATTTAGGTACTGAGAAAATTTGTGTCTCTTCCTTTTGGTCAAAGAACAGCAACATCTCAATCTGAAACATATGTTTAATGCAACTGGTCCTTCGTTATTTTTTTTAAATCCTCTCCAAATTCTGAAGCCTAAAAATAAGAAGTAGGCTTGATCTGCCAAAGCAGAGTCAAGGCTAAACCTTTCAACATCTTCTTTACATCTTTCAGTGCCACTTCTTAACAATCTCTATTATTTCTAGTGAGGGTTTCATATTCAGACCTGAATTAAGATGAACTAAGGCTTGAATTGAATAATTTCAGCTTTACAAGTTTCATAGCCAAATTTTGTTTTCTCTAACAGGAGGCTGAAGGCCAAATAGAGTGACATCTGTTTACACCATCTGAGGCTATTGACTTCAATGGAGCTACACAGATTTGCACACATTGAATATGTGGGGTTTGCACAAACAGCTCAGACCTGAAAACAAGCTAATGTTTGAGTGCCTTTGTGGTTTAATGTTGCTGATTATGCATGGTGCTATTCATTTCTCAGTGGAGAACAGTCAATTTCTATGTGGATAAACCAAATGAACCTCATCAAGAAACAAAAAGAGATGCTTTTAAAAATAGACAGCTTGCATGTTAAATTTGGAATAAAAATAATTCTGTGCAACACCCTCCAACCCTAAGTAAAAAGTCTGTTTGCTCGATTTTGCAAGAATTAGGTACCTTTCCAGTTTTTATATTCAGTCCCGTACTGGTCTCAAAGACACTGTAAATCCAGATAGACATCATATTCAGGACATAAAACAGAGATGCAAAACCAATACTACATCTCAAATATGTGGTGCTTATAATGTCTGAAAAAAATTTAAAGGAAACTGGAGTGTAAAATTTTCCCACCATTTCCCAAGAATACCTTATAACTACTGCAGAGGCGGCAGCAGCATAGGGTCTTCAAGAATCATGGCCTTTCAGCTTCATGAAGAAAGGGTCTGGTTTGATTTATTGCTATATGATTTACTGCCACATCTGGCAACAGAGGGCTAAGGGAGGTTTATGAGGAAGGAAATGCTGCTTGATGCATTTATAATTAAAACAGACAATATGTGGACAGCGTGCACAACATAATTCTGTTCTTTGTGAACATTTAGTTCACACCTGTGCCAGAACTAGAGAGGAGACTAAATCCAAAACTAAACTACAGATTGTTTTGGAACCTCATTTTTATGCTTTTCGTCATCCTGAATGGTTCATGGCACAAACTGAGGTACATTTTCTTCTTTAAATTCCAACGGTTTGTCTGAAGGAAATTACCTGAGGAGGAGAGGTCTTTTCCAGGAAGAGTAATGAGCAAGTCCCTCAGAAGTATACATGTATGGAAGCTGAAATGATAAATGAAGGTGAAATGTCTCACACACATATATATCCAGTAATCACAGTTTATGGCCAGAATTTTCAGAAGAGCTCAGCAATCACAAGGGCCATATTTTCAGCAGACTTCAGAAAACTTGGCCAGAGGTGTCATAATGGAAGCTGCTGAGCTCGTTTGGAAATCTGGCCCCAATTCTGGGTGCTGAGCGCTTGAAAATCTGGCTCTGTGCGCCATAAAAGCAGCCTACTGTTCTTTTTTTCTGAAATTTTGACATTAAAGGTGGGTAACGCTAGCAGCTGAAAGAAAATGCTCATCTTCCCCTTCACTAAATCCCAGAAAAAGAAAAGGAAAAGTTCTCCAATGATCAAATGTCTAGCTGGCAATTAGTCATTTGCACATATGCTCACCAACGGCTCATCTGGCCCCCAGTACACCATAATGTCCTGAGACAGGCCTGCAGCTATAGACAATTGGCCTGATCTAGTAGGACTTAACTGAAGATCTGAGCCAGTGTGTTTACTAACACAGCAAGACTAGATAGGTTGGATTAACATGCTTCTGAATATTGACATCTGTGAATCTACTGAAGAATAAAAGTGCTACAGTTGGCATGAGAAATAACTCTAAGAAAATTAAAAGTTGCATACCATAGATTATGCCTGCATATGCCCTTGTATATGTATCATTTAGTATCTAATTCTATGAAGAGACCCTCACAGAGTACAGCCTTTTCATTGACTTCACTGGGATTTAGATCAGGCTTCTGATCCAGTCTCCTGCTTATGCAGAATTGTCCTAAGAACATAGGATATATGACTGGAAGGGACTAGGTGATTGAGTCTGGTCCCCGGCTCTCACAGGCAACCCTGTTATATAATCCCATTCAAAAATTTATCAAGCTCCATTTTAAAACTAGTTAAGTTGTTTGCCCACAGTACTTCTATTGGAAGGCTGTTCCAGAACCCCACTCCTTTGATGGTTAGAAACTGGTTATGTTTCATGGCACGCAAACAGAAATTAGATAAAAATATAAAATACTCTTGCTGGAAGGCTGCAACATAACACTATTTTATTTCTTAGAATTCAGAACACACAAGATCTCCAAAACAGAGAGAAACAAGGCAGACTGCTCCCTAAAGCAGAGAACACAACTTGTACCATCTTACTCCAGGCTGGTTGTTTGAAAACTGGCTGCTGCTAGGCCCAGATCACACACTCCTTTACAGAGGCCCCTATCCTGCAAGCAGGACTAGGTAAAAAACCCTGAAAATTAGAGTGACCTGCTACAATTTTAACAGAGTTTTCAAATACACCATAAAAGCGGTGTCTAATTTTCAACCTAAATTTATTCACGGCCAGTTTATATTTTCTTGTACTTTGTACTGTCTAGGTTAAACAGCTCAACAATGGTAATTCTACAATTTCTCTTGGGAGACTACTCAAGGTCTTATTGTCAAAAGATTTCACTGTTAGAAAATTTCCCTGACATTCTATTAGATCTCCCTGGCGAAGGGCTTTCCACATATTAGTCTACATTTCGGATTGTTGTTTTACACAACAGCAAGCCTTGTTTCCATCTCACATGAACTTTTTTTTTTAAACCAATTATAAATAGAGTAATAAAAGTCCTAGATATGATAGGAATTAGGAATCACACATGTTTCCATTTGACTAAAGATTCTTTGGATAAAGGAGAAGTAGTATACATACATTTTTATTTGGACTTTAAAACATCCTTTGATAAAGTGCCTCATAAGAAGTAGCTAACTAGCCACCTGATGAGTGGTAAATACTGCTGGTGAAGAGATAGAACATAAAGTGTACAAATAAATGGTCATTTTCAATAAGACAGGAGGTTGATTGTGTGGTGTCCAACTGATCTGCATTAATGATCTGTTGAAAAACAATCTGGAAGAGGGAATGTGACAAATAGAGGGACCTCTTTTAGTTTGGATTTGTAACTGAAACATCAGTTCCATGTCTCAGCTGTGTTTTAACAGGCCAGGAGGTGTCCAGAACTGGCAGCCAACTCCGACTCAGAGCAGAAAGCAAACTCACCATCCTCAGAGAGGGAGAGAGATTACTGTGGACAAGAGTCATCATAAAACAATATCAAGAGCTATTCACCTTGTTGACCCTGGTCAAAACTCCTAGAACTGAGACTTGGGGTACTAGACTCCCTGGAGATACCGTTGAGGCACAGAACACGTTAATAGATTTTCATCTGGAATAGTCAGGCTCTTAAGGGAGGCACAGGGTAACTCTGGAAGGCAGGAGACAAAGGTCTAGAATGCTGGTTGCCTAATGACCACAGATAGCTGAAAGTGGATTTTGCTCTCCCAGAGGATGCAAGTTCCTAAGCTGTACACCTTTTCTTACACTTTAAGAGGACACAGCCTTATCTAGCTTGCCTTTCAAAAAAGTCTAAAGCTTAGCTATGACAAGATATGTGTTTAGGTTTAACCATTTTTCTGAATGCTTTTGAACATTTAAATAAATGTACTTGTTTTAAAGAACTGCTGAGCTGCCTTGGAAAATTCCCATCTGTCCCCAAAGAGAGGTCACTCCAGAGGCACCCTCACACAAAGTAAGGGAGGCTGTGGACTCGGGTGCCTACTCTTGTTTCAGTCTTGGAGGTCTGGGATCATAGGATCCACCCAAGGAAGGAGTTGCAGAGTCAGTGGGAAACAAATCAGGAGCAACCAAGAGACCAAGGGAAAGCAAGCAGTGCAGCAGGCTTAAAGATAAAAGGAAAATGGAAACACTTTCTGACAGTGAACTAGTTTCTGTGGTTAAGTCTGGAGAGGATTCAGAAGCAACTATTGCAGGGACAGATTGTACCCGTCCACTGGTAAGTCTGCAGGAGGGGGAGTCAGGGTGGGGGTGGGGGTGAACCCACCTCAGTGAGGTTCTCCCAATGGATTTCCCTCCAATCTGTTCTGGCAGGTGAAGGAGCGCATCACCAGCAGGAAGCCCAGCAGAAATCTAGTGTTCTCTACATGCAGGCATAGTGCTAATTCAAGCCACCACGTTAGCCATGCAGGAATTTAGGATCAGAGGCCCAATGTCAAAGTTTCTATCAGGTCATCACCGAGGCATTTAAACCAGAATCCTTATCTGCACAGTCACTTTCAGGGCAATGTAAGGATAGGGGTCAGGCTGGGAGACAGTGTGGTCTTGGGACTGGACGTCAAGAGATTCGTATTCTATTTCCAGCTCTGCCACTGACCTGTTGTGTGACCCTGGATGTGTCACTTCAACTCTCTGTGACTGTTTCCCCTCCCACACTACTCCTCTTGTCTATTTAGACTGTAATCTCCTTCGGGTAAAGCCCAACTGTCGCTGGGTGTTTGTACAGTACCTAGCATCATGGAGCCTCAAACTGGTTTAGGTCCCCTAAGTGCTGCTACAACAACAGGTTGCTAGTATGGTAATACCAGTGTGAAGTCTCTGAATATGCCCACTGTGTTTCCAGAAGCCTGAACTGCAGCAGGCCAAGCTGAGTGCTTGTGCTGATAAAAGAAGTCCTGTACCGTCTCTCTTTAAGAACCTGACACCACAGTGTTTATTCACTGCTGCAGAAGGTGGAAGCTTAGCCAAGATAGTATGTTTTATCTGGACAGAAATGAAGCCGTATATACTGAAATATACAGGAATAAATCTAGATCAACTGAAGCATTTTGGACTGCTAAACTGTATTGAAGGCTTCTAAATTCCTCCACTGAATCATAACAGGCCTACGCATACTTCCCATATTTAGCTGAGTTCCATTAATGAAGTTCATATGGGATTTGTATGCGTTTCACATTTTAAAATATCTTAAACGAACACATTATACAGAAAGCTTATTAATCTTCAGAAATACTGGACAGGTTTAAAAAAAAAATCTAGGAAACCTGTAATATAACAAAAAGGGAACAACTGGAAACAGAAAGGCCTAAGCATTGTCCTAGTACAGATCTCTTTCACACCTTGTCGGAGCGTTACACATTTCACTTGGATGTTTCTATTAGAAACGTCTCAGAGGCTGCCGACACGTTACAATTGTGGATTCTTTTCTGGATCTGTTAGGAATTTATATTGACCAAAAGCATTCTCAGAAGTCCTTTGACTAACTCTTTGTTTGCTGTTTAAAGACCTAGAGGTAGGAGCTGTGTGTTTGACAGAAAGTGTTTAGCAACAGTCAACATCTGGTACAAAGTCCAAGGCATTGAAGTCTTTTTACTATTAACTATCAGAAGGGGAGGTAATGAAATGCTTAGCTCAATAGCCTGGCAGCCTTCCACAGATAAATAAGTAATGAACAAAATTAAGGTCTCAATTTTGCCATTGTAATGACTTACACTGTAAGTAACCCCATTGAAATCACCGTGACTACTCTCAGAGTAAGGTACTAATTAACATGAATAAAGGTGGCAGCATCAGGCTAAGTTTGAGAGTTGACTATCATGATGATGGATGGTACCAGAAGTCATTTCCAAAGGTGGGAAGAGAGAAAAACCCAAGGAGGAGCACTGGAAACAAAAGAAAAATAGGCAAGGAGGGTTAGTAAGTGGTGATGAATAAAATAGAGGGAAAAAAGGGAGAGAACTAAGAAAAAATAAAGACAAGCAAGAAGAGGAGCTTCTAGCATTCCTGACAATAGAAGAATTGAAACATTAAAAAAATGAATATCTTAGAGCTACCTGATTGCCATCTATGACTGGTAAACAGGATTTTCAGTTGGACTCTCTCTGCTCCCATTGAAGTCAATGAGCACTGGGCACTTTTGAAAATCCTATTCTGTGTCTAGATATGTTTCATAGCAACTGGTTCAAAAAAATCCAAAGTAAATTAAAAGGAGAAAGATCTCAGGCTTTCCTGTCATTTTAGCAGGTGGCCCTCAAAATGCAAGATTCCTGCTGGAGTCTTTCTAATTAGGATATGATGACAGAGGACGTCAGGAATGCTACGCTACATCTGACAGACTCATCAGCTCTTGAATATGCACAACCCAGTTTTATTTGCACTTTATTGGGAGTGTGTTTTAGTTTAAAACGTCTTGGCAATGGCTAGATGACTCAGGAGGCTGCTAATGATGTATGGAGCCTTTCATCTCTATGTCGGTACTCATTCTAGCCCAGCAATAGGAGTGACTGAAAGCCTTAATCTAGTGACTATTCAGTAGTCTAAATACATTGAGGTGGCAGGCTCAGTCCAATTCCCTCTTGGACAGATATCCACCCGGCACATCACAGAACTAGTCAGAACATTTCAAAATTTGAAATGGACAACTTTTTAATCCAAATTTTCAATGTCAATTTAAAGGATAGATCAATATTTTTGTGACAATTTCATCCCATTTCTTTCCCAACTTCACACAAAAATCACTAGCCCAGTTACCACTAAGGAGCCCTGGGTATTTGCCAACCAGACTGAACCCCCCCGAGGTGGCCCAGGCAGGTGAAGATTGAGGCTCACTGGCACAACCGCATAGAGAGGCTTGTACTGCTGTTGCCTGTTCTGTAGATATATAGAGGATGACAGTGTCCACACTGTTGATCCTTACCCTCATAAGCCGAAAGTAATTTTCAACAGTTTTACCAATAGCTGCAAGAGAGATACCTGGATTTAGAGATTCAGGATCATGCTACGACACTAAAAATAGCCATGTAGACGTTTGGGTTCAGACTGGAGCTCAGGGTCTGAAGCCCATGGGTGGGTTTCAGAGCCTGAGCCCAAAGACTACACAGCTATTTTTAGCACCAGCTCTGTAGGCGAGAGTCTGTAGACCTGGTCTTTGAGACCCACTACCACGGTATTTTGAGGGAGTGGGAGGTTGGCTCTTTTTTGCACCACATAAACATGCGTTACGTGCATTAGGGAGCTTAGATAAACAGATATCTCCCTTAACCTTGATTTTACAAGGGTGGTGCACAGAGTCCAGCTGCTCCTCTTTGCTATGGTTTCTTACACTGCAGTCATTACCCCCCAAATCCTAGTGACAGCAGCTCTCCTGGATGGAAAATTCAAACTAAGCCAACATTTCCAATTAAAGTTCGAATGAAAAACAAACAACATTTTCAGTGATTCTCACCATTTTCTGATCAGCCCTAACAGTTGACTATTGAGTCTTTTGCTGGGTCATGGCCATAGGTACTTTTAGGTATGTGTGTATCTTTAAGCAGAAAGTAGGCCCATTGATTTCAGTGCAACTACTTGTGTGCTTAAACACATGCTGAAGGGCTTTGCTATACACAAGTGAGGGCAGCCCCCAGCCAATCAATAGAATACAGCTCTACTGAATAAGAATGTGATGCTATCTACCCTCCTTGCATCCCCCAGCTCACTATCGCCAATTTCAAAATCCGCTACCCTTATTAATTCATAAAACAAGGTTTTTCCACATTTCTTACCTCATACATTCTCTCCTACAGCCCAGCAACAATTCCTTCTACTAAAGCACCCTTGTCTCCCACACCATTTTAAGTTGGGAAGTCCTAGCTCCCATAAATTTATAAAAATATAGTGAAATCAGTACAACAGAACTTGTATGTCTTTAGGTATCACCCCCAACATATCCCCAGATATAGGGGCTTGGCTGTGACTACTAGTCTCAGGGAAGTGCAGAAGCAACTTCTCCCCAAGCACTGCCTGGGCTAGGGAGAATCACAATAGTAGTTTCCTTGAGCAGGAGCTGTTTGGTCACTAAACCCTCCAGGCAATACATCACCTGGAAAAGGGCAGAGAGGTGAAGGGGTCACAGCCCTTCACCATCCCACATAGCAGGACCAGCACCAATTCTTAAAAATAGACAAGGGCACAGGAATGCCCCCCCCCCGCCCTCAACTCAAGTGCCGAAGGGTGCAATTTAAGCACTGTCTTATCAAAACTACTCTTTGCAGATTAAGAGACTCCCCCCATCTCTATCACAGGATAGTCCCCGAAGGCCCTTCCAGTCTGAGTCACTCACCACAACAACTCCAGGTCTTCTTAAGCACCACCACACTTTGGTCTATGTTATATTTACAGTCAGTAGCCAACATCCCCACCTCCTGCTAGAGGTACTGTCTTTTTCCGGGTTCCCTGCTTTCCCCCAGCACAGCCTTGCTGTATGCTGATATAATCCCAGCTGCTGGGAGATTGCTTTCCCCTCCATTAACCCCTCAGCTGTAGCTCTACTCAGTTAATTGGCAGCCTTGGTCAACTGCCTGTCTTCCAGTTAAATCCCAATGACTATAACTGGTGTGAAGCTGAGTGACAGGGTTCTGAGATAGCTCCTGACTCAGCAAACCCTATTACACTCCCCTACACAGTGCTGTGTGCAAATTGTATAGTCTAGACCCTAATGAGTATGTCTACAGTGCAGCTGGGAGCAAGCCTCCCGGCCCAGGGAGACAGACTCCTGGCTAGCAGAGCTCAAGCTAGCATGCTAAAAATAGCAGTGTGGACACTGGCTTGGGCTTTCAAGCACAGAGGGTCCGATGGGTGTGAGAGCTCTACTTGCAGCCCAACCCACAATGCCCAGACTGCCATTTTTAGCACACTGGCTCCAGCTTGCTAGCACCAGCCTGTCTCACTCCTAGCTGCACTGCAGGCATACCCAGTCTATTCCTCCCATATTAGAAAACCACCTACATTAAGCAACACTTTTCTGCCAGTCCCTTGGGTGATCCTTTAAGATAGGATTTGCCAAGCTGATTCAGATCTCTGGTCTTTCTAGTCCATCTGTTGTCTTGATTCACAGCTAGGGTTGCCAGGTGTCTGATTTTCAACCAGAACGCCCAGTCTAAAAGGGACCCTGGCAGCTCTGGTTGGCACAACTGATCAGGCTGTTAAAAGTCCTGTCGGCAGCACAGCGGGGGCCCAGTGCTAAGGTAGGCTCCCTGCCAGCCCTAGCTCTGCACAGCTCCCAGAAGCGGCCACCAGGTCCTTGTGGCTCCTAGGAACATGGGCGGCCAGGGAGGCTCCGCACGCTGTCCCCGCCCCTAGTGCCAGCTCTGCAGCTCCCATTGGCCAGGAACCACGACTGGCACCCCAAACCCCTTATCCCTGGCCCCACCCCAAAGCCCACACTCCCATCCTGCAACCCAACCCGGTGAAAGTGAGTGAGGGTGGGGGAGAGTGAGCAATGGAGGGGAGTCTGGAGCGAGAGGGGGTAGGGCCCGGAGAAGGGCAGGGGTGGGGTCTCAGGGCAGGGGTGTTCGGTTTTGTGCAATTAGAAAGTTGGCAATCGTATTCACAGCAGTAGTCAATACTGGATGCTCTTAAGAAAGAAGAAAGCCTGTCATCATACACCTAGCTGTAGTAAGGGATTTGATTACCTTCATCATTGGGTTGGCTTGCATCAATGTTATTAGTGGCCATAAAATTAGCCAGCTCTTTTAAAAATCTAGCCACATCATTTCCTCAGTGACCTCTTGTTTCAGTTAGTTCCCCAAAGTAGACTATATGATATATGAACATGTATTTCCTTTTATTGATCTAAAGTAGGGTTGCCAATTCTGGCTGGACATATTCCTGGAGGTTTCATCACATGACATAATATTTAATTGAATATTAATCTTTAATTCCTGGAGACTCCAGGACAATCCTGGAGGGTTGGCAACCCTAGTGTAAAGCCTACTGCTCTTTTACTTAATCAAGGGTGTCTTTGTTCTAATCTTTTAGGACATAAAAAAAATCTTAAAAGGACTCGATCACTTTCCAGAACTTTAGATGCGTCATTCACATCCCATCTAATATTTATCCTTTCCAGGATTAGTTTTGTATTCGCCTTTGCCGCCACCTGCTCAGTATTTCCTAATCCTGTCTTCCCGGCAGTGTCCCAAAAATACAAAATAAAACAATTTGGCTTTATTGGTTTTTTTCTCATAAATTATTCCATCACTCCTGATCCTCTTGGCTACCCTGAGGTGTTGAATTTAGCCCTCAGCTGCAGCACTCATCGCAGCCAGCGTGGGTGGTCTGAGCCGCAGGATGAAGCGGGGCTGGGAGAAGAGGCAGGAATATATTATTTCTCTATTAATACATTAATGGTTCCATTGTTATTATCATCACGAAAGTATTTCACCCAGAGGCTAACAAGCATAACAGAAGTGACACCTCCATTTTCCTCCATAATAATCCAGTAATTCAGCCCCAAACTTCATCTGCTTGTCCAATCAATTATTGCCTTGTAAAATGTCCTTTAATGGGCCCCCACTCATTATCTTCTGACAAAAACATAAAGTCCTAAAGGAGTTCTGCTGACCACTTAGCAAATGTAAATAAGAGGGCTTTGGAGTTTCTCCTTCATAGTCAAACAATTTAATAAAGTTACAGACACAAGATGGAAAAAGCCCTTCAGGACACCTAAACCATCCTCCTAAGCCAGTGCAGGAATCTTTCCCTATAATCCTGAATACTTTATTCACTGCAGGTCTAAGCGAGGCTTTCACAATGTCCCGTAAGAGACCATGCTACTGTCTAAAAATTCAAGATCTTAGAGCTGGAAAGTTTTTCATGATATTGAGGCTGTTTTACTTTACTTAATTTCAGGCTATAACTCCTATTTATACACTACCTTGTGTGTCCAATTAATTGGCTGTATCCTACTCCCACTGAAGTCAAAGACAAAACTCTCAATGACTTCAAGGAGAGCAGGATCTTATCCAATGATTCCATTAGTGAACATGAATGAAAAAAGTAACATCTCTAATGAACCAACGCGGTAGGTATTCTTTAAACAAAGGAAATTGTTCTTTGTACAAATGAGGATACAGGGATTGCCACAATAAAGGATTTAATAATTACGAAGTAATAATCATTAGCAGCAGGCAAGAGCACAAGACACTTCATTTTTTTGTCCCCAAGGCTGATCTAACTAAAAAAATCCCATTATGCTAACTAAGGAGAAGCCTGGGCTATATTCAAAGAAAAGAATAACCCCTTGTCCCCATGGGAGCTCTGTATATAAACTCCCACTGACTTTAATGGGGACAGAATTTCAATTATTGAGTTTATTTTTTTTTCCATTTATTTGTGTTTCTCTCCTCCCTTGCTCTCACAGCCCCTCCGTGTTTATTTCTTACTCTTCCGAATCACTGCTCCATTTTCCAACCCTATTGTCTCCCATTAGATTCTTTTCTACCTGTCATCATATGCCCCTGGAATATGAAACCAATAATATTTGAGTTGGAACCGAAGTTTCCAAGCAAGAGTGTTGAAGTGGGTTTGAAATGAGGGAAAACACCTTCACACGTTGCCAGAGCAGATGTGTGCGATTGTTCTGAAGAGATGAAACATCTTGTCTCCTTAAGACTATTAATCTAAATTAAACTTTGCAGTTGGGAAATGTGAGTGACCCAGAATAGTGGAGGGGGGAAGGAAGAGAGGGAGAGGTTCAAGGGGTTCATGATACAGAAAGGAAGGAAACACTATCTTCTAGGTATATGAAAAATTAGATTTAGTGAAGAAAGTAGCCCACATTACCCCTGCACTAAATTCTGCCGAGTCTCCTCCGCAGCTGCTACTGAGCCGCCCCAGGGAACTCAGCCAATAGGAGCATGAACCATAGGGTGACCGTATTTCCCAAAGGGAAAATGGGACACCCCCAGACACTTGCCTGAGGGCCCCCTGCCCACACTGTTGCTGGAAACCCTGCCTGCTCCCCGTGTGAGGCTGTTGCTGGAATGTTGCCTCCCCCAGCCCTGCTGCCTCCTCCTCCCTCCCCCTGCATGGCATCTCCGCTTGCCCCCTGCCCCTGCATGTTCCTCCACACCCCACCCCACTTTTTTGACAACAGTGGGCATTTGTCCCGTTTGCTCTTGCCAACTGATCAAGTCAGCAAGAGCAAACAGGACAGAAGCCCACTTTTGCAACAACAAAAAACCAAAAAAAAAAAGTTAGGATGTCTGGGACAGGGCTTAAAAAAGGGACTGCCCTGGCCAAAAGGGGATGTGTGGTCACCCTAATGAACCAGAGAGTGAGGGGTGGGGTTGCAGAGGAGCTACACTGAATGGCAATGATCCAGGCACGATGGCTCTTATCTTCACATATCTGTCTTTTACTTCAGTTTCCCTGGGCCTGTGGAGTTTGGACACATTACTCCTTTCCTCTTCTACATCCCCACAAGCCCTTCTCCATTAGAGAAAATTCAATGTGGAGAATTTTGCAGTTTCCATTCCCTCTAGCTTTCTCCTGTGCGTTTTTCCACAAGAGGGGACAATGTGATCCAGGGATTAAAAGTCAGACAATTATAACCATCCGTGTTTCACTGACAAAGCTCAATTTGCTGAGCAGAGCTATGCACTTAAAGCCCAGTGTGACATCTAACTCTGGCCTTTTGGAATATTTGTTTAACTCAAGGAGCTACTTGGCAGCTATTTTGTAGAAGAAGGGGGAAAAAGTTTGTAGTTCCTCCATCTCATTCCTACACCTGCCAATTTTCTCTTCAGCTTCATTCCTCCTATCCTCCCACTCCTTCCCCCACTTCATAGCACGAGTAATGCTCATAAAATGTCTGTTATACATTTAAAGTGTCTGTGCATTATAAGGAAGGAAAATTTATTGAATGT
Organism: Macrochelys suwanniensis; assembly: GCA_033296515.1. Taxonomy (NCBI): domain Eukaryota; kingdom Metazoa; phylum Chordata; order Testudines; family Chelydridae; genus Macrochelys; species Macrochelys suwanniensis. Next base: position 17,177,071 of record CM065779.1, on the reverse strand, counting down.
AATATTTGATTTGGGAGATGTGATTTTGTCTGTTGTAACCAATTATAAAATTCTAACAAAAATATCTGCTTGTGTGTTTTCCATTAAAATTAGCTGTAGATGCTTCCAATGCAAAATTTAATGAGCCAGTTACAAGTAAGTGTCTCTGGGCCCTTTCCTATATGGAATTAGTTAAAATAATTATACTTATTGATCCCTCAAAACTTTTTTTTAAATGAACAGTCCAACCTTCCTGCTACAGATTTACATTTTGAACAAGAATGTGAAATGCTTTCTTTTTTCCATAATGCTTGAATGAGGGGTTGGCAAAGGATTTATAAAGAGGTTTTTTTTTAAAAAGTCAGTGTTCTAGGATAAATTAGATTAATACATTAAGCTCTTTTCTTGCCAACTGCAAGATAATTTCTAGTATCATTAACTGAATTCATAATTGTAATGGTATACTATCTGTAAATGCGGCCTTTAAAAAAAGGGAGAAGGCCATCGTTAACAAAAATTCTATGATCTCCAGTGACCTGCTGCTATACAGATCAAATACACAATGGTTGTTGGCTCAGCATCAGGTAAATTCAGACCATTTGGTTTACCATTTTGGGCATTTCATTGCATTATTTTTCCCCTGAGTTTGTATGTGCAAGTCTCCTTCAGGCTGTGTTACCAACAACTGTAATGTAAGATGAACATTCTGTCACTAACACAGGCAGTCTGCAAAAAAGAACTACGTTGAAAGGGTTTAGTGCTCTAAACTCAATCTGATGCTAGTGCTCCAGGTTAATTTGATATACAAAAATTAACAATAGCAGTCATGCATTTGACTCAAGATGAGAATAGAACCTTGACAGGGCGTATTGTTGATGGCTATCTCTCTCTCTCTCTCTCTCTCTCTCCATAATAGGTAGCACAATAGTAACTGGTATCCATAAGCAAATTTATGGAAGTGGTGTTTTTCCACCATGTACCTGTCAAGTCATTGGGTCAGATACTCAGCTGATGTAAATCAGCACAGCTCCATTGACTTTAATGGACCAATGTTGATTTATACTAGCTAAAGATCCAGCTCATTGTTTCTACAATCTGAAATTTGGGAAGGAACGTTCTACTGTTTGTTGCCTTAATTTTTTAATATCCTGATTGAAGAGCCTGAAGATGTTAAATGCCAGGAATTTTTTTATTATTGGTTTTTTCTATTTCCCCCCAGATTGAAAGATTACTAATAACTTTGCCTGGTTTAGGAGCATTAGTGAACTACTCTTGTAGTGGAGAGTGAGAAGGTTTTCAGTGAAAAATAAAAAGTTGAGTTAAAGTTAGGATGAGATTTTTGGAGGTCAATCTTGCTAATCTTGTTATGGTTGGTGTTTCTCCTAAAGACGCAGTCTCTGAAGGCAAGTGATTAGATGAGACTCAATTGCTACAAAATTTCTAAGCACAGAGTCGTATGTATGCTGTAAAGGCTTGGGCCTCAGCCTCTCAAGAAATTGGTCCCTCCAGATCAGTTTAGAGCAGTGGAGCCCTACATCTTGAATTTCACCTCAAAGGCAGCTGACAAGTGAAGAGACTGGATGCAATGTGCTCTCAACAGCTCACCTTGCTCAAAAGAAGGCACCTGCATGTTTTACTGAATGAAGCTTCCACCTAGCGTAGAGGCAACAAAAGTATGGAAGGCACGTCTGCCTCTGAGAGGAAAGGGTGCAAACCTTTGCCCAACCAAAGGTCATTACAAACCTGTACGTAGGAGGACAAGCTCCGGGACATTGCATAGAAATGTAGGGCTGATCTGGGACGTTACCCCTTTTTGACACTTGACTAAAGATGCTGGGTAAGTAATGCTGAGTCACGCTGGCAGTTGATCTAGTCAGTGCTAACCAGGATATAAGAGGGACTAGAGCAATCATACTCAGACTGAGGCTCTCAACCCACAAGTGGCTCTTTAATGTGTCTCCTGCGGCTCTTTGCAGCACATGATATTAAAACATGGTGTGACTGAATATATAGTACTATAGTAAATGAAACAAAGAATTCACACTACTGTAGCTCTTTTGGGTAATGCTGATCACTAATTTGGCCCCAAAACCACTGAGGTCTGAGTATCATTGTACTAGAGACTATGACAGAAGCAGTCCTGTAGGAAAGTCATTACATTTGACAGCAGCTTAGACCAAGGTTTATTTTTATTATTGTATAAAAGTTACAAATGCAGCCAAACTCCAGGGCTACATATAGTATATGTGTAGACTCTGTTCACAGCAGGATGGGAGTTTCAGCTATTTACAAGGCCTTTTATGGCTATCTTGGAATCCAGGAAGAGAGGTGAATCTAAAAAGACAGCAGGATTGTGACCTACTCTCCTAGTGAGTGGATCTGGCATCCTAAACTGAGGCACTGAACTGAGCCATTGTTACAAGAAGGGTTCCCCTTGCTAATCAACATCTTCTCCGGTTTACACCCGCCAAGACCGTCTCTCTCACTGGGACCATAAACAATAAAGTCCTCTGTCTGCGTCCAGTGAAAAGGAGACAAAAAGCAAGGTGTTATCAGTCCTATAAGCTCATACAACCTCAAGCTGCTTTAACAAAGATGTTGAAGAAGAGGGGTGACAAAATTGAGCCCTGTGGGCAGATGAGCAATTGCCCATCTCCACCGTCTGGAAACTCTCTGACAGAAATAAACTCAACCACTTCAAAGTGATTCCTTCCAGCCCACCCAAGTACCACAGACATTTCAACAACACTTTGTGGTCAACATTGTTGAAGGGTACTGAAAGATCTACTACTGTTAGCAAAGAACTCTGCGCTCTGTCCACTGCCCAGAAATTGCCCACCACCCACGCTAGCGTCATTTCCATGAAACCTGACTGGCTGGCATCCAAAGAATTAGAGGAGGCCAGATTCTGTTGGAGTTGGCCTGCCACCGTTTTCTCACTGATCTGTCCCAGACATGGGAGGTTAGAGACCAGGCAATAGTTGGCTGGAATATTTAGTGCCAGGAGAAGATTACTGAGCAGGGGCCAGACCACGGCATATTTGAAGGTTACCAGAAGTCTCCTGTGAATGATCACTGTCACTAAAACGACCAACCATTCCCTGCCCATTTCCACTACTCATGCCAAGGAACTTCTCTCAATGTCTCCAGAAGCTCCAAGTGAGACACCAAATGAAATCCAATCAAGGAAAATGAGAGTTTGTTCCCTTGTGCTTTTATCCCTTACTACCATGGCTCCTGAATGACTGTCCAAAATTCTCATTAAGCAGACTGAAAGTTCCTCACAGCAAGACAGCCTATTCTGAAACTGGCTGGAGGCAGTGCAAGGCAGTTCTGCTGATCAGGACTTTGCAGACCCTCTGTCAGAGCAACCTCCATCATAATCCTGGCATTTGAAGATAAAAATTCCTTATGTTGCAGCTGATCAGACTGATTGCCAAAATTCTGCCAGTGCTGCTACAGTCTCTAGCTTCATCTCATCAATGGTAAATCATGGCGATGTGGAAGGACAATATACATGGAGGAGTATCTGGGGCGGGGACGTCAAGGGCTGTGGACAAGAAATTGCTGTAATACCCCACCAGGGTGCGCACACTTTTGTCTGGAGGAACAAAAGCAAAAGTTGAAGGTTGTTAGATGCTCGCAATGCCAAACCCTAATCTAGGACTGACTGCTGAATGATACAGTAGATGTAGGCATATGAAAATAAGAAACCAGTACCTGCAGTCTTCTCATACTATACATTTTGGTAAATGACTATTCAGCCATTAATATTTTGGAGGGAAATCTTACAGTTTTGAGGCCTCACTACTTCAGTTCTTTTCCCTGGAATCAAAACATACTTGAAATAAAAATATTTTTGTTCTAAAATTTGGAAATGTGGGTAAGAAAATAGAATTTTACATGAAGTCTATATTGCCTGCAATGAAGCCACACAGTTTAGATTAAAACTATATTTATCTTTTCTTTTGGAAACAGCACTGAAATAAATTCCACAACTGCAAGAAGAGTAGAAAAAGCGTCTTTCTGATCCTTTGTTGTAGTAACACATGCAGGAGTATCTATTGTAACTTGTTGCCCTCACTCAGGCTAGCCTCCTGTTGACTTCAGTGGGAGTTTTGTCAGTCAATATAGTAGGACAGAACCCTAAGTTCAAAAGTTTGACTGAGCATCTCAAAGTTCAGATAATTATCCAGACTTATAATAGGAACAGCCAGATCTAATGAGACCCAAAGTCCGGTATCCTGTCTCTGCCAGTGGATTACTGTCTCTGCCTCGTTAGTAGTAGTTATACAATAATCAGCCCATAGGGTAAATTTCTTAACCATCATCAGGTGAGGTTTGTTTATGCCTTGAAACACGAGGGTTTATAGATCACTCGAGTCTAGAAAATGGGCTAGACATCTTTATTGGCTAAACAAGCTTCCTTTTCAAGATTTCTGGTACAGTATTTCCAGTTCAGGTTAGCAATTGCCACAGAGTTCTGTAGAGCCCTCATGATGACTTTTGAATCTATGTTTGATAACCAAAGAGTCATGAAAGTATCATGGAATCATAATGGTGATATTAAATATTGTGATTAAAGTACTAATTCTTCCTGATCTTGCATTATCTACTCAGACACAGAAGGATATTTTTTTTGTTTACTTTACATTCAGAATTGTTTCCTTTGGGTATTACCTGCCAAACTTTCTGTGCTTCTTGATCATTAAAACATAGCTTCATAACAATAAAGCAGGTGTAAGTCTTTTCTAACTACCAAATTGCAAAAAGAACAATGTCTCAAATAGAGATAATGTAGGTACCTCTGACTGAAGACTCATATTGATTCTATACTTCCTAACCATCAATAAGCTGTATGAATATTATCTTCATTACACTTATATTGCAACGTGCAATATTTTACACAAAATGTTGAAAAGTCAATGTGAAGCAGAAGTGTTCAAGGTAAATCCAAGCAAAGTGTATTATAAGAAGTGACTGAACACAAGTCTTGTTAACTGCTTGAACAGGGGTGAGATTTCAGAAGCAAAGCGCTGGCTTAACATGACTCCTCAACTAATATCCATGGAAGATTTATCATTTTAAGGGGAGCAGAGTTAGGCCAATGCTGAGGACTTTTGAAAATGCCATCCATATTGTATTAACACGATCACCTCTTTAACATGACATGCATATTTTTGGAGGAAGCCATATAAGTCCACATCAGAACAAAAACTACAGAGTGTGCCCCCGCCCTGCTGCCCCAGCAGGGATGGATGTGGGTGAGAGGCCGAAACTAAAGTCTAAGGGCTTCATCCCCGAATGAGGGGACTGTAACCTGAGCCTTGACACTCAGGGCTGAAGCCTTCAGGCTTCGGCTTCAGTGCCGGGCAGTGGGGCTCAGGCTTTGGCTTCCACCCTGGGCCTGAGCAAGTCTAATGCCAGCCCTAGTGACCCCATTCAAACGGGGTCACGAGTCACTTTGGGGTCACAAGCCTCAGTTTGAGAATGGCGGGTCTAGACTTACCGATGTTGGAATTCTCCATAGATTAAATTACAGCCTTCTCATTGCTGGGTAGCCATGTTAACTGGCTGCAGATAACAACAGAGGCTGGGTCATATTCCACATAATCCTCCCCCTGCAAAGGCAACGTGCTGAGAAGCTATAGACAGTTCATAGACTCATAGACTTTAAAGCCAAAAGGGACCATCATGAACATCTAGTCCAGTGGTGTCCGAACTTTTCCTCTCGTGCCCCCCTTTACCTGTAATGGAATGTGTCCATGCCTCCCTGGGTCCTGAGCAGAGTTGCTGCCAAGGGGTTGGGTGTGCAGCCATGACTGGGAGGGTGGGGGCCAGGGGAAGGGGCTGGCAGCAGAGGGTGTGGGCCAGGGGCCAAGCCGCAGCCTGGAGCAGTGGCTGGGGGTGGAGCCAGGGGTGGGACTGGAGTACTGAGTCAGAGTTGAGACAGAGTGGGGCTGGGTGGCACTCCCCCCCCTCGGATGTTCCTCTGCATCCCCTGAGGGAGGGGTGCACCACAGCATGCTGCAGACCACAGAACCTCACCCACCCATTCTTGTAATAGCCAAAGATTATGAGTCTGAGTTACTGAAGTCCTCAAATCATGATTGAAAGACTTCAAGTTACAGAGAATCCAACATTTGCACTAGTTCATACCTGCAAATGACCCAGGCCCCATGCTGCAGAGGATGGCAAAAATAAGCCACCAGGCTCTCTGCCAATCTGACCCAGGGAAAAACTCCTTCCCAACCCCACATATGGTGGCCAGTTGGACCCGGAGCATTTCAGCAAGACCCAACAGCCAGATACTTTGGAAAGAATTCTCTGTAGTAACTCAGAGCTCTCCCCATCTAGTGTCCCATCACCAGCCATTAGGGATATTTGCTACTAGCAGTCACAGATCGGCTACATGTCATTGTAGGTAGTTTCATCATCCCCTCCCCTCCATAAATTTATTAAGCTCAGTCTTGAAGTCAGTTAGGTTTTTTTACCCCCACTGCTCCCCTTGGGAAGCTGTTCCAGAACTTCACTCCTCTGATGGTTAGAAACCTTCATCTAATTTCAAGCCTAAACTTGCTGATGACCAGTTTATATCCATTTGTTCTTGGGTCCACATTGACGCTTAACTTAAATAAATCCTCTCCCTTCCTGGTATTTATAAAGAGCAATCATATCTCCTCTCAGCCTTCATTTGGTTAGGCTAAACAAACCAAGCTCTGAGTCTTCTCTCACAAAGGTAGGTTTTCAATTCCCCTGATCTTAATAGCCCTTCTCTACATGTTCCGGTCTGAATTAATATTTCTTAAACATAGGAGACCAGAATTGCACACAGTATTCCAGATGAAGTCTTACCAGTGCCTTGTATAATGGCAATAACACTTCCCTATCTCTACTGGAAATACCTGACCTGATGCATTCTAAGATTGCATTAGCCTTTTTCATGGTCGCATCACTTTGGCGGCTCACAGTCATCCTGTGATCAACCAATACACCCAGATCTTTCTCCATTTCTGTTATTTCCAACTGATACGTCCTCAGTTTATAGCAAAAATTCTTATTGTCAGTCCCTAAATACATGACTTTGCACTATTAAATTTTATCCCATTTCTATTACTCCAGTTTCCAAGGGCATCCAGATCTTCTTGTATGATATTCCAGTCCTCCTCTGTTTTGGCAATACCTCCCAACTTTGGGTCACCTGCAAATTTATTAGCACTCTCCCACTTTTTGTGCCAAGATTATTTTAAAAAATGTTAAATAAGGTTGGTTCCAAGATCAATCCCTGAGGAACTCTGCTAATAACCTCCCTAGAGCCTGAGGGTTCACCTTTCAGCATGAATCATTGTAGTCTCCCCTTTAACCAGTTTCTTATCTACCTTTCAATTCTTCTAATAATCTCCATCTTCTCCAATTTAACTAATAATATTCCATGTGGAACTATATCAACTGCCTTACATAAAATCATGACTGTATGGAGACAGTAAATAAGGAAGTGTTATTTAGTCCTTCTCATAACACAAGAACTAAGGGATCACTTTTTTCCCCTTTCTTAAAAATAGGTAATATATTAGCAATTCTCCAATCACAGGATATGACCCCTGAGTTTACAGATTCATTAAAAATCCTTGCTATTGGGTTTACCATTTCATGTGCCAGTTCCTTTAATATTCTTGAATGGAAATTATCCGGGCCCACTGATTTCGTCCCATTAAGCTGTTGGAAATTTCTATTTCCACATCTTCTTTCCATTAGCCACCCTGCCTTTACCCCTAAGTTCCTTGTTACACTTATTAAAAACTGAGGCAAAATTTTCATTTAGGTGTTTGGCCATGCCTAGATTGTCTTTAATCTCTACCCATCCTCAATGCTTAGCAGTCCCACTTCTCCTTTCCTTGTTTTCTCTTTATTCATATGGCTATAGAATCTTTTTCTTTGGGGTTTTAATTTCCTTTGCAAGGTCCAACTCTGCTTGGCTTTTGGAAGTTCTCACTTTATCCCTACACTATGTGACCTCCAAGAGGTAACTTTCCTTGCTGACTCATCCCATCTTCCATTCCTCAAAGGCTTTCTGCTTTCTCAATAACCAGTTACAGGCGTTCTGAGCCTATCTAGTGAGCATGTAGATACCTCTTTTCTCTAATCATCTGTAGAGTAAGCATGAGCCATGTTCATTCAATTCCACCCCTGAAATCTATGGTACAGGCCCATCGCCAATAAGATGTGATAAAAGCAATTGTTCTGTGTGCTGTTTTGATTTGTTCCTTTTTTTTTTCATTCTTACAATCACTGGCATTTCAAATAAAATTAAGGAAGGAAAGGAGCAAAGACATGCAGCATTAAATCATCTTGACCATTTATATTACCAATGATCAGCCTGGCCCATTCTTCAAAAGCACTCTAAATAATCCGGAAAGAGAGGAGATGGCAGAGAAAAGACATCTGGAAGACAGAAAGGAAGAGAAGCCTCAAAACATAGCTTCTTAAAGGTTTTGTTCAAAATGCAGCCAAGTTGCCAAGAGAGCTTTTCTCTGCCACATTTCTCCAGTCATTGAGGAAAGACTTTTCAGCTAGAATTTTAGAAGTGCTCAGACCCCATTTAAGGACATGGATGAAGTCCAATGAGTACTACTGGGTGCTGAGCTCTTTTGAAAACTTGAGCCATTTCAATTTAGGTGCCTAAATGCTCTTTTGAAAATCTGGCCCTTTTTGAACATGAAACAAACACGTAACATTGGGGGAAAGGACTTATTTTTGTTTCCCTGGGCACGAAGATATTTATTTTGTTTTCTTAGATCTCAGAACAGAGAAGAGAGACCGTTCAATTGACTCTGGATCCAGATTTACTGATTTAAGATTTGCACATAATGAAAAAGGAAATAACTAGAGAGAAAACTGGCTTTGGCGATGGTTGCTCTTCCTAAGGGCTGCAGGGTTTGTAGTATCAGGGAATCTAAATTTGAAGCATTGAGTACCACCCTGTTGCTCTCTTTTTAAAGGGAAGGGTATTTTCCAAGAATAGACATCGTCACGAACAGTAACGTTTAGCATCCATGACCATTCCACACAGGAGGCACATACCCACATGTCATGCACTCATACTGGAAATCCACTGCAGAAACTGTAGGTGCAACAGTGTATCTGCATTCTGGTGGCAAGTGCATGCAGCTGGGAACATGCTGAATTTGCCACATGGCTGCTCAACGCATTATGCATGGCTAACAAATGGACTTGGTCCCACTGTTTCTTTTTGGCATTCCAAAGAGCACTGCCGCAATGTCTGTGAAGCAGCAGCACCCACAGACCAAACCATCCTCTGTCCTTCTCACATTCACTCCCATTCTACACCTGTTGCTGCCTTCCCCCTTTTATCTCCCATATAATTTATTCCATCACTGAGCTGAAATAAATTAAGCCTCTACATGATAGACCCTGTGAGCCTTCATGAGGAGATCTCAATACACAGGGCTTGGACATGGGCATGGCTGTAATGTATTATTGGCAAACTGACTGACATTTGCTTGGTTCTCTCTCTCTCTCTCACACACACACACACCCTTTTGCATGGGCAGAACAGAGGTGAGAATTTGACCCGATATGTAAAACTTTCAGCCTCCGCATGACAGATATAGCCAGTGTAGTTTGCCATGCAAGCATGCCACCTTGAAGCAAACTAGGAATGGATCTTTGGCCAAAACCAAGAGCAATCCTGACCACGCCTGTTAATTTAGTCAACAAATAGCCTAACACTATGCAAAGAGTTAAGAGGAAACAAGAATACAGAGAGTTAATAATACCTAACTCTTATACAGTGCTTTTCATCAGTAGATCTCAACATGCTTTACAAAGTATCATTATTCTCATTTTAGAGGTAGGGAGCCCGTGGCACAGGGAAGGCACTTGTCAGTTTACCAAGCAGGTCACTGGCAAAGCTAGTAATAGAACCCTAGTCTCATGAGTCACAATCTAATTCTCTATCCACCAGGCCACATTGCACACACCAAAGCCCCTAGACCCAGACTTGTACTTGATGGTATTTTAGTTTAAGGCCTATAAATCAAGGTTTTTATTATAGCATCAGACTGAAATAATTCCGCATGCAACAGTCCAGAGTACCTCTAGAATATAGTTCAGACAGTAAAGCAAGACTGAAAAGTCAGAAGGAGAAAACTCTTGATGTAGAAGAAAATATAATGTTTGACTTTCCCACTGGAGGTGGGAGAAAATATAACCTGAAACCTTGGCATCCCTGGCCCAAAATGGACCTGACTGAGGGATCCTGTTCTCTATACCTACAAGCTCTGTTTTAGACCATGTTCCTGTTGTCTAATAAACCTTCTGTTTTACTGGCTGGCTGAAAGTCACGTTGGGATGCAGGGCCCACTGGCTTCCCCAGGAGCCCCACCTGTGTGGACTCGGGAAGCGCACGGTGTGGAAGGGGACACTGAATGCTCTGAGGTCAGGGCTGGGGAAGCTTCTTGCCCGGGAGACAGTCTGCTCGGAGAGAGGAGGCTCCCCCAGAGTCCTGACTGACTTCGTAGAGAGTCAGCATTCTTTCTGCAGCCAACATCAGCAGTATAGAAGTGCAGGTTATGAAACACCAACTCCGCTGGGCTGGCCACTGTGTACATATGCCTGACACTCACCTCCTGAAGCAAGTATTCTTCTCTCAGTTAAGTCAGGGAAGAAGGGCTCGCGAAGGGCAGCGGAAGCGTTTCAAAGACATATGAAAGTCCACCTTAAAAAGGGAGGCATCAACCCAACAAACTGGAGAACTTGGCACAGAACAGAACACAGTGGTGCCACACTATACAGGAAGCCACATCCCACTTTGAGGAGAACAGACATGCTCATGAGACAGAGAAGTGACAAAGGAGGAAAAAAAGGACACAACACTCCAGCCAACAACTGTCTCCTCCAAGATCACACCTGGCATTTCTGTGGGAAAACCTGCAGCGCACAAACTGAGCTCCTCAGCCACCTATAAACCCACCAATGAACCCCCTTGGCAGACATCATCCTCTCATCGAGGGATAGCTGAAGAAGTAAGATCAATAATCAGGCCCACAATATTTAGGGTAAGATGATATGCCATTATTGACTTGATTAGTTCAAATTAAAGCAATGTAATTGTAAAGACGACTAATGGTACCTTCTGGCTCAAGAGGTCTTCTCCCCTTGAATCATATCAATCGAATTTTCTGATAGAAACAAATTTATTGATTTTATTCTAAAAAGTCTTCAGTGCAGTAGGCACTGCAGAGTTAATACAGCCATGGAGCTGGCTTAATCCACAGAATTGTGAACAAAGTTTCAACTACAGAAACTTTATTGCCAGTGAGGCTACACAAGCCAGAAAGAGCCCCGCTTGACTTTAAGACCCCAGGATACATTTTCTCTTTTCTTTTTAAATACATCCTGGAAATTATGTAATTTTAATTTGGAGTAAATGAAAAATAATGAACATAATATAATACTAAACCACACTGTAACAGTTTTATATAAGAACTTTTTGAAATATAAGCATATTTTAAATAAAACTTTCAGCTACTGAGAACAGGAAATATAAGAACACAGAAATAGCCGTAGTGAGTCAGACCACTGATCCATCTAGCCCAGTATTGTGTCTTCCAACAGTGGGCAATGCCAGATGATACAGAAGGAATGAACAGAACAGGGCAATAATCAAGTGATCCATCCCCTGTTGTCCAGCCTCAGCTTCTGGCAATCAAAGGTCTATGGACTTGCAGAGCATGGGGTTGTGTCCTTGACCCTCTTTGCTAATAGTCATTGACGGGTCTATCCTTCATGTGATGGACTTTGGGAAATCCTTTAGTTCATATATCCAATGCAAATAATGGACATTCTGCAGGGAAAATCCAGCTCCTGATACCCAGAAGTAAATTAGCGTGAGCCAAATTCTGTTCTCCATTATATCTGTGTAAAATCAGGTAATTATTAACTTCACAGAGCTACTCTGGATTTACAGCACTAGTGCAAGCTAGACTGGGACATGGCCATGTGTGTTTTCATTAAGTTCCTGACCATCTTAACATCTTGAAGATGGGGGGGAAAGAGATAGATATCTTTGTTATAATATGCTTTGCATTAAAGTAGGCATTTGCAACCTGCATATGAAGACTTTGAAAGGCTGACAAATTGTGAACTCCCTCTGGCACATTCAAATTGGCACATTCACACACTAGAGAAATAACTGAAAAAGAAGATGTGAATCCAATTTCAAAATGTCAAATGAATACATTTACTTTGCTCATGGGACAGATGTAACTGCTCAAGGTAAGGGAGAGCATGAAGTGGATTCATAGGAATGGCAGTTAACCAAGCAGCTCTCTCTAATTATACTGCTGCTGCAGCCACCCTGAACTATCTTTAGTGAAACCAGAACAGATGTTTGGAGGAAATCTCCAGGGATCAAGGATCCCTTGAAGAGACAAGATACATCTTGAAACCATCAGGCAAAGGAAACAAACACTGATTTAAAGAGAACTATTGGCAAATTAAGTACATTGGGTTAAACAAGCTTTCCTAAGGTTACAACTCTAGATTTCCTTTATGCTAAGCAACTTGCCATTGGCCAGAATAGAAAATATCTTGAAATCAGTAAATATGTTACATTAATTAAAAATATAATAATTGTCCACTGTATTATATTAAATTTGAATAGCAGAACTATATTTTTAAAACACTAGAACCGAGTAGAAAACAGTTTTCCCATCCTACAAAAATTGGGGGAAATTAGAAAATTTCTCCCTGTCCCGAATCAGGAAAAAAAGTCATAATCATAAAAATTGTTGTGAAACAAAAAAACAAAACAAATTTCAGTTCAGGTCAATCGCAACAACTCATTTCAATAATTTCAAAATGCCTCATTGAATTTTTGACCTTTTTCAACTTTTGTTTAATTTCATTGGCTTAACTTTCAAAATAAGTCATTTCAAACAAAACAAAAAAAAACAAAACAGAATTTTCACTTAGAAAATTTTGAAACAAAACATTTTGATAATTTAAATTGTTTTTTTTTTCAAAAAAAATTTCAAGACAGGAGATTTGTTGAAACCATGTTTCAAAACAGTTTTGGTTCTGATGAATCAACATTTTTTTGACAAAAAACATTTTATTGGAGCATTCCCAACCAGCTCTATTAAGCATATTTTCATACACGTATAGCAACATTCTGTGTATGTTGAAATGTTTAATGATTGCTGTTAAAATGACATACACCCATTTGAAAGTAATTAGTGTTACTGAGGTAGTAGTTTAGGGACTATCTACACCACCACACTTTTAGAGATAATGGAAGCTTCAGAGATATTCCCTATATGTAATAGCCCAATTCAACAAAATGCTTGGTCTTGTGAATGTATGGGCTGGGAGTCAGAAGATCTGGGGTCTATCCTTGGCTTCACCAATGACTTGCTGTACGACTATAGGTTTAACTCAAAGGGAGCATGGTAAAGTGAAATCAATGTTTTGCTAAATGCTTGGATGGAAACTGCTACATAAATGCTAAATCTAGTATTACTACTATATAAATACAAAGAATAAAAAACAAAAAGGAATGTAAAATTTACAGTGTGCATTTATCCAGCTTACAGTATCAGTGTTAACTATGAGGATATGCAAAAAGTTTCAATAAAATAAAAAACCAGCCTTTTCACTGACCCAAGAAGTCAAACCAAAGCAGCAACATGTTTTGTTTTGTTTTTGTTTCTGTGAAAGTTGAAAGAATTCAGGAAACCAGAATGGCTATTCTAGCTGAATTTCCAGCTCAGCCAAAACCCGGGTTGGAAATCTTGCTCGGAAGAAATGTCCAGCATGATTTCTCTACCAGAGACATTTAAATTAATGTATATGAACTCAATCCCAAGTGAATCTCTGAATTACAGCTATGTCAACGCATGCAGCGAAACTGAAAAAACATGGAGTATTATATTTATTTCTACTGTCTGGATGCTAGGGGAAGTTTTTAAATTTCAAACATGGTTGGTTGGGACTAGTCACATGGTACTGAGTCAGGTTTCCTGACTGGCTGAGCCTACCTCATAAAGTCAGGAGTGTCAACAGAACCATTTCAACTGTTTCTCTAAAATTAGGCTACTGCCTGTAAGGTATATGTTTTTAAAAAATTGAAACACAAACTGGAGAACTGATAATTAGATATGAAATATTGTCTCATATTATGGATGACCAAGTCCTAATGTGGGAAGCTACCCTCCATTTCTGTTCTGTTGGTCAGACTCTATGCCACTAACACAGACCCAACAGTTACAAGATTGAGGTCTGACTAGCTAATGCCTTGATGAGTCCCCTCTTGAACTTATTGACTTGTCTTTCATAGTTTAATTCTTAGTCATTTTAGGAAAAAATGGCAACTTTCCCCTCTACTAGTTTTCTTTAGGACTATTTGGTAAAATTAGCGCCTTGCATATACTCTAGTATTCTGCTTCTTGTGCCACACCCATCACCGGTTGTGTTTAATAATTTCTGGAAGTGCAGTAAGTGAAATGGCTAGCATTTCGGGCCTGTGGTTCCTTACCTCTTCCTTCCTCTGCCCAGGAGAAAATTATTGTAATTTTTATTTGAGGTTCTTAAATCCATCATATTTGTGTTTCTATTGGCAAAGACAAGGTTGAAGAAGTGGGGCTGAATGGTAAGTACCAAGGCCTAAGGGATATCTCAGAACATGAGCCAGTTTTCTGCACAGTACAGGAGCAACCCTTCAGTCCACACAGAGCTGACAGCAGGATCAGGGCTGCGTCCCCAGTCCTGCATACGTTTTACATGAATAGTCACATTGACCTTAATGCTCGTGTCCATAAAGTTGAGCATGTGGGTAAGTGTTTGCAGGATTAGGGTCTAAATTTGTATCCTCTTTTGAAAATAAAAGCCAAAGAGTGTATGTTTCCCTTATTTTCCTCCTTTCAGTCCCACTTCTGTGTAATATTTTGCATCTATGAGGTTTGTTTAACTTCTTCCTTTTAAAAATGATAATTATTGTCCTCTTCACCTCCAGGAAATCTCTTCACTCTTTTTATTTTTATGTCTATCCATTAGATTTGCATGTATGTTTTTTGTTCGAATCCTCTTATTTTTGCTATGACATTATTTCATTCCAGATTGTTTCAATTAGTTGTGTCCCTGCCTCTATTTCCATAGTCTTCTTGACTTTTCTTTCATATAACTCATTTTCAGTTTGCTGGATGCACAGAACAAACAAATCTGCAGGAGCACTTTTAATTTGTTTCCCCCATCCCTCACATTTATCTTTGAAATCTGTTTTGGTCTTTGCTCAGTCACCTTGTCATTGTTTGATATCACTTTGTTCTCCTGTTATTTCATGTCACTCCTTTTAGGTCACACTAGTATTATCTCATTTTGCAGGTTTCTTTGTCTTTCATCTCCTTCAGCTGGGGTTACGGGGAGCCCTGTGCTTTGGCTGGAACCAGTACAAATTACTATGAGGATATCCAGCCCTAAAAAATCGCTACCAATTAGATAAGCACTGTATTTTAAAGACTTTTTCCTATCACCTATTAGGGGAAGGAAAGTGAGCACTGCTGATCTTTACCTGCTCCTCTAAATTGGATGTACATTTGCCTGCCTATGTTCACGTCACCAGCATCCATTGGTGGAATACTACCCTAGTCCAGTAATCCTCCCAGGAGAAGGGCAGAAAGAGGCTGATTTCTGGGTACCTTCCTCATATACAGTAACTGGAGTCCCCCCCAGCATGCACATTAGGGGGAAGATTTTCAGAAAGAAATATCAGCACGGTGTTGTGCCTGATCTTGCAAAATCTGGGCATAGGAGTCACAGTGGGAGCTGCTGGGTGCTGAGCCTTTTCAAAATCTGGCCCTGATTGTGGTGCTTCAATGGGAGCTGTGTTCTCATAAATATCTGTCCCCGATTGTGGGTGCTGAGCTCTTGAAAATTGATCCCTTGGCTCCGTTTAGCTCAGATCTGGATCCAGATCCAAATGTAAATTTCCCTCAAAAGTCAGCAGGGGACAGATCAGGTGTATCTCCTCCTGGTCACTGTCACTGTCATTGATCGGTCTATCAGTCCTCACCGAGAGAGCACCGATCACAACACGTCGGATGTGTTGTTCTAGCCAGTCCTCCAACTACCCGCTGGCCAAGCTGTCAGTAGCACCAGACACCCAATTGACATAGCAATGACAGCTTGAAAAAACCAGGAAGTAGTGCTCACTTACTCTTTGTCCTTCCTCAACCTCCTGTCCATACTGGGATCAGTTCCATACTGGTTATGGCCATTCTTAAACATTAGACTAATCCATAGCATGGTTTTATAACACACTTGAGAAAAATATTTTTTCCACATTGATTGGGAAAACAATACTAAAGCCCTGCTAGCAATAACTTTATTCAAACAAAGCTGTTTGTCTTTATAACCATGTTAACCTAAATGAGGCTTAATTAAATCTCAAACAAACATTTTGTACTATTCCAGTGATGCAAATGGTTTTTTTTCTGAGCACAAAACAGTAAGATAGATTATATGACTGTACAAAAGGATGAACATGGTTAAGATAAAGAATTTTTGTCCATTTTGATAAACTATAAATAATTCAGAATTAAAGACTGATAGCATATGTTCTTTATGAAGTCTGATGTTCTCTGTGTCCCTAATGCAAAGCTTACTGTATATACGATAACTGTTTATTTTCCCCTCATTATTTCAATACGGTTTATTTACTTGGTTATTGTCACAGTTTTACAAAAAATATTGTTTTACCAACAAGGAAAAACAATATGCTTCCCAATATTTCTTTTGATATTCCTTACATTGTTTTTATTTTCTTAAATAAGAAAACAAAAACAAACAGCCAAGTTGTTGCTGTCTTTGCCCTTAATATGGAGAGGTCATAAAAGCCTACATTTTCATAAGAGTCTTTCAGATTTTAGGTCCCCACTTGGACATTTTAAAGGGGCTAAATTTCAGAGTGTGTGTGTTCAGCACTTTCTCAAAGTCAAGCTCTTTTATGATGTTTCAAGTTGGGTACCCAATAACTGAGGCACCAAAAATCACTGGTCATTTTTGAAAATTTATGTCTAACTGCATAACAATGAGGAAACTATCATTTTCCAGAAAAACATCATATGGGGTACTACAATTTTTAACTGCCAACAGTCACTATCAACTTGTGTGGGGTCTCTGCCCAATGGAAGTTTTAGTGTGGCGGACCAGTACAAATTGACCATGATTACTAAGTCCCGCTAAACTGCCACTTCACTGATCACATTAGTAGCAAGTCAAAGCAGCCCTCCTCAACTGAATGCAGTTAATGAAAAGCAATTTAATTTCCTGCTAACTAGCTGAACGTTCCTAACTGACAGCTCTCCTAAGGTAACTGTTCTGCTGAAGTGTTATATGAGATTTGAGACTGAAACAAACAGGGTGAAGAGTGACACCCAATGGTCAGATGTATAAAGGATCTACACTTCTGGCCATTATTATTGCCTTCAATGTGGGTTTTTTTTATTAGCTTGTCTTTTCTTTAAAAAGAAGACCCCAACCAAATGGTGTATGTAACACATCATATATATTTCTGAACTTATTAATGGTTAGACTTGCCTTATCCCACACAACAAAAGATAGAAATTTCCACCATGTGTCACTTTAAAGGTAGTTTTCCCCTAGTATTGCAATAAGATCTACTGGAGGATATCAATGTCATGAGAGATTAATGATCCCCATATATGTACTACACAAGCAGCAATGACATTTTTGTAGATCTGCTAGGTTTTATTAATGTACAAAGATAAATTAAATGGAGGTCAGCCTCTCTAGTGCAAGCCTCCTTCTTACATCACTGCTATACATCTACATGCAGTGTGCAGCAGTGTAGCTACATTGATGCAAAAATCTCTAATACAGACATGCCCTAATCTAGGGACAACAAGTTAATCCATTAAAATACTTGGTATCAGCATGAAGCCTACTTAAATAAGCATACCCTACTGACACACAGACAGCATGCATATCCTAAACCAAAAAGACAGTTGGGTTAAAGTCAATGGCAGCTGTAGGTTTTTCAACAACTCTAAAAGGTAAGAAATTTAATTGGCTAAAAATGGATTTAAAGGGCCTAACTTTAGGTCCCCTAGTTAGAAAACACTTTTTAAACATTACATTTACTGCTTATGAAATGTGATGGATGGATAGTCCTGGAAACTGCCATCTTCTAGACCAGAAACAGCACGGGAAGTGACAATGCAAACTTCTTCCTGGTCACTGTTCCTGCTTACCTACCCTGACGCTAATCTAGCGATATGGAGTGAGAGAGTAATTCATTTTGCAAACCCACTCACAGACCTGTGGCCTTTCTATGGTGACAGCCAACAAAAGTGCCAAGGGGGGTGGGGATTTTCGTGGTGTGGACACCTGTCTGCTATGAAATGAATTGAAACCTCCAGCTAATTTCAAAGACCACCACGCAGCTGTCAGAGCACGGTGATAGTCAATCGCTGCTGATCTAGGCCCTGAGCCAAAGCCCACTGGAGGTAATAGGAGACTTTCCATTTACTTCAGCAAGCTTTGAATAAGGCCCTCAACTTTTATTTAAACCATGATGGGCCCATATACGATAATATTCCAACATTCCTGCCATCAATTTTCTTAAAATAGGTTAATTATATTTTTAAAAGGTGTTTACAGGGGGGTGAAGTTCATTTTACACTTTAGAGCAGGTTGCAGGCTGGTGGCCAACCGTGAGAAGAAGATGAGAGTGGCATGTGTATGTATCACATATATATAGCTTCACGCAAACTTACATGTGTGTTTGTATAATCATTCAATATATAGTCACATCTCTATGGTATAATCAGTTACTATAGTTTTCTATTTAATGCACATTCTTGAGTAGTTAGACCTTGATCTTGCAACTTCTTATAGATTCATGGATTCCAAAACCAGAAGGGACCATTATGATGAGCTAGTGCGACCTTCTGAACAGAGGCCATAGAATTTCACCCAGTAACTCATCACACCCATAACATCTGTTTGAGTCCTGTGGCACCTTATAGACTAACAGATGTATTGGAGCATAAGCTTTCGTGGGTGAATACCTACTTCTTCAGATGCAAGATGCAAGTGGGGGGAGGGATAGCTCAGTGGTTTGAGCATTGGCCTGCTAAACCCAGGGTTGTGAGTTCAATCCTTGAGGGGGCCAGTTAGGGATCTGGGGCAAAAATTGGGGATTGGCCCTGCTTTGAGCAGGGACTAGATGACCTTCTAAGGTCCCTTCTAACCCTGATATTCTATGATTCACCCACGAAAGCTTATGCTCCAAAACATCTGTTAGTCTAACAAAAGATAGAAATTTCCGCCATGTGTCACTTTGAAGGTAGTTTTCCCCTAGTATTGCAATAAGATCTATAAGGCACTATAAGGTGCCACAAGACTCTTTGTCGCTTCTACAGATCCAGACTAACACGGCTACCCCTCTGATACTTGATCTGTTTGAGCTATAACATAACTTTTTGTAAACTATCCAATCTTCATTTAAAAGAGTCTAAGTGAGG
This sequence comes from Macrochelys suwanniensis, assembly GCA_033296515.1. Lineage (NCBI taxonomy): Eukaryota > Metazoa > Chordata > Testudines > Chelydridae > Macrochelys > Macrochelys suwanniensis. The sequence goes on along the minus strand of CM065779.1, from coordinate 17,157,527 downwards.
GAGAATCCCTCACATCCCTTGGTAGTTTGTTCCAATAGCTAATGACCCACATAGTTAAACATTTGCACCTTATTTCAAGTGTAAATGTGTCTAGCTTCAACTTCCTGCCACTGGATCTTATGCTTTTGTCTGCTAGATTAAAGAGGCCTCTATTACCAGAAACTGAACCATGTAGGTACGTATATACCATAAATAAGTCACCTCTGAACCTTCTCTGGATAAGTTAAATACATTGAACATCTTAAGTCTCTCATGGTATGGCAGATTTTCCAGACCTCAGACCACTCTTGTGGCTCTTTTCTGAACCCTTTCCAATTTTTAACATCCTTTTTAGTGTGGGGGACCAGAAGAGTACAGAGTAGTGCAGTCAATGGGCAGACTGCTGGGCCTTCATGAAACCCCTCTGACTTAAGTGGCACTGTCCAGGTGCAGCAATCCACCTGTGCACAACAAATTGGAGGACTGGACCCTCATTCATTACCGTTTCACTAGTGGATTATCTTGGCATTACATATGGGTCCAGCAGAAATGGGGTTTAGCCTCTACTAAATCCCTGTGGTTTTTGCTTCTTTTCATGCAGTGGAAATACCAGGAGTATATGCAGCCCACCACCAAGTGTACCATTAGATTTATGGAAACACAAAGATAACTTTCCTATGAGAGTCATCTGCTGTGCACCTGGAAATCTTACATATGGTGCATCCAAAAGTTAGCAGCGCTATCAAGACTCCATGTAGTAAACATTACCAGATGCAAAAGGCTCTGACAACAGTACAATAAATACGAACCACACACAGGGTGAAAGTTTTTGATGCAGCCCCATAAACAAACATAGTAAAGCAAGACACGTATAAAAGTATCAGAAAAACCAATACAGACTAATGCACTGAGGCAATTAAAAAAACAGCTTAATTACTGAGCATACTACATGTTTCTCAACTCATGGCTAATCAATCACATGTCTGTTATCAATGGAAAATCCCTAAAAGATGAAGATGATTTATCTTAGCTTACTTGCACATCAAAAGAAGAACATGTTAACTTGATATTTTATACTCTGACTAATTTTTAAAAGAAGCAGTTTCTGACAGAGTGCCCTTTAAATAGCATACCATGGAATACTCTTTTTAAAATAAATGAATAGATTTTTCTGCTCCCCTGTAGATGTTTACAAGGGTCTTTTCAGCATGGGAGAAACCAAAATAAATGTGGCTTCAGTCACGTTCAGGGATTCACTCACCCTGAGCAGTTTGCAGTGGCTACCTAGAGAAAGAGTAAAACTGATTATTCACAAAGGACTGTTGTGATACTCATTCTCCCACTGACTTGTACCTCACTCCATAAATGGCCCCATTGACTTCTATGGGTCTATCTGAGCAGCAAGGTACTACTAGCCGTGAATAAGGCTATCAGAATCTGGCCCAACTTAAGATCCAATTCCAATAAAATGAAAAATTGAGGAAAAAGTATTTTCAAAATTTTTCCGATAATCTTAAATGGTAATTCTTACTATTGTGGCTAGAGCATTTCCAGACAGAAATGTGATTTTCAAGTGAATGGTGTCCCTTTGAAATAAAGAGCACCATGATTTAAATATCTTGACAGCTGATAACCTTGTTACCTTCAATTTCACGGTTTCACCAGCAGAACTTACCAAAAAAAGCTGAAATTTCATAGTTTCCACTAGGTGGCAACCACACACCCCATGTGCATGGTGACTACCAGCTACCCAGTGACTGGGTCCACTTATGTGTCTTTGGTCTCAGCCACGAGGACATCAATTGATTACTGGGGCAGGGGGTGAGAAGAGCTAACCACCATGTTTTTTTCCTAAGGGCAGTAATGCAAAATGGCTCTATCCATATTTCACACAGGTGACCTTATAAAATGGATTCTTTGGAGAGGAAGAATTTAATTTACAGAAACCCTGTAGAGATGTGGTTCAGAAGAGGAGAAAAAAGTAGCATGTGGAATGCTCCTGCAAATTAGGAATGCTCCCACAGGTAAGTCTCTCTGTACAGCATTCAAATCTTGTATGTTAGTAAAACCAGCTCTCTGTTGTATAGATCAAACTACAGATTCCTAAAGGTATAACTCTCCTATATACTCCGACAGGGTCCCAGCCCTGTTGTGAGAGCTCACAGAGCAACCTCCACTCCTCTACCAGCAGTCTGTCCCCATTCAGCAAGGCACTTAAGCACACATTTAATTTAGGCATGTGCTTAAGTGTTTTCCTGAATAGGGATCTGCCACTCTGATATTCATTTCTGTAGACCAGTCCAAGAGCACAACTGAGCTTTTCTCCTTCAATTTCCCCCTCGCTATTTGTAAATATTAATCACTTTAAAAATTCCTACATCCGTCTTCACAACCTCTTTCAAAACCCGATGCTTGTAAACAATGAAGGTTGCCCTGTTACGTAGCTAAGATAGAAAAAACCTAGTGACACAAAATGCCATAGCACCAGTGACCTCCTTAAAGTCTCATTCTACTTTGAAAAGTCACTCCATGAAGATGGCATCATTGGGTTCCATGTTTATTGTGTCTGTTTCATATCTAGGGTGAGCAGATATCCCGATTTTTAGGGACAGTCCCGATATTTGGGGCTTTTTTTTATATGGGGCTCCTATTACCCCCCACCCTCTGTCCCGATTTTTCACACTTGCTATCTGGTCACCCTATTCATATCAAATGTGTCAGCTTACAAACAAAAGTGGGTTTGTTTTTGATTCCCAGTTCTGCAAACTCTACCATGGGTTCTGAATATCACAATGGATTCTTTCTTGCTCACACATCAACACCAGTAATAAAAGGTTCTGCAGGGAAAATTAAGTCCTAAATTTACACCTCCGCAATCCTGTTGCTTTCAGAATATGCGCTCACTGACACCAATGAAATCCCAATACCTCCCGTAGGTTTGAAAGAAAGGGGAAGTTGATAGTAATGAATATAAATCGGAAGCTAGAAATGGTTGAAAATTGGTAGAGGGACATAAGGAGAAATCTGTAGCCAGGAGAGTTAAGTACAATAAGGGTTTTAAAAATAGATTAGGAACAAAAAGAATCCTGACAATGGTACTGGTCGATTAATAGATGGATATAGTAGAATTTATCAATTATAATAAAGAAAAATCAGAAGTGTTAAATAAATATTTCTGTTCTGTATTTGGGGAAAAAACACATGATGTAATCATATCATATGATGATGATGATGATGATAACAACACATTTTTATTCCACTGGTATCTCAGGAGAATGTTAAATAGCAGCTACTAAAGCTAGACCTTTTTATATTGGCAGGTCTAGATGACTTACATGAAAAAGTTTTAAAAGAGCTGGCTGAGGAGCTCACTCGACCATTAATGTTGATTTTCAGAAAGTCTGGGAACACTGGGGAAGTTCCAGAAGACTAAAAGAAAGCTAATATTGTGCCAATATTTAAAAAGGGTAAACAAGATGGTCTGAGTAATTACAGGCCTGCCCATCTGACATCGATCCTAGGCAAGATAATTGAACAGCTGATATGGGACTCAATTAAAAAAGAATTAAAGGAAGTTAATAAAATTAATGCCAATCAATATGGGTTTATGGAAAATAGATCCTGTCAAATTCACTTGATATTTTTTGGACGAGATTAGAAGTTTGGTTTATACAAAGGTAATAGTGTTGATACTTAGACTTCTGTAAGGCATCTGGCTTGGTACCACACAACATTTTGAATATAAAACTAGAACAATATAAAATGATCATGGCACATGTTAAATGGATTAAAAGATGGCTAACTGATAGGTCTTCATCTAATTGTAAATGAGGACTCACCATCAAGAGGGTGTTTTTCTAATGGGGTCTTGCAAGGATTGGTTCTTGGCCCTACACTAGTTAACATTTTTATCAATGACCTGGAAGAAAATATAAAATCATCACTAATAATGTCTCCAGATGACACAAAAACTGGGGCAATGGTAAATAATGAAGACAAGTTGCTAACAGAAAGCAATCAGGATTTCTTGATAAACTGGGTGCAAACAAACAATATGTGTTTCAACACAGCTACATGTAAATGTATACCTTTAAGAACAAAGTATGTAAGCCATATAATAGGATGGTGCCCTATCCTGTGAAGCAGTGACTGAAAAATATCTGGTGTCACGGTGGATAATATGCTGAACATGAGGTCCCAGTGAGATGCTTTGGCCAAAAGGGCTAATACAATCATTGGATGCATAAAGAGGGTGTAGAGAGGTTATTTTACCATTGTATTTGGCACTGATGTGGCAACTGCTGGAATACTGTGTCCAGTTCGGATGTCCACCATTCAAGAAGGATGTTGAAAAGTTAGAGAGGGTTCAGAGAAGAGCCATGAGAATGATTAAAGGATTAGGAAACATGTCTTATAGCGATAGACTCAAGGAGCTCAATTTACTAGTTTAACAAAGAGAAGGTTATGGGGTAATTAATTACTGTCTTTAAGTACAGTAGAACCTCAGAATTATGAACACCAGAGTTAGAAACTGACTGGGCCAACCACACACCTCATTTCGAACCAGAAGTATGCAATCAGGCAGCAGCAGAGACAAAAAAAAAAGAAGCAGCAGCAAATACAGTACAGTACTGTGTTAAACTACTAAAAAAATAAAGGGAACATTTAACAAAAGATTTGACAAGATAAAGAAACTGTTTCTGTGCTTGTTTAATTTAAATTAAGATGGTCAAAAGCAGCATTTTTTTCTGCATAGTAAAGTTTCAAAGCTGTATTAAGTCAATGTTCAGTTGTAAACTTTTGAAAGAACAAAACATTTGTTCAGAGTTACGGAACATTTCAGAGTTACGAACAACCTCCATTCCTGAGGTGTTCATAACTCTGAGGTTCTACTGTACCTACATGGAGACCAAATAATAATGGGCTCTTCAGTCTATCAGAGAAAGGTATAACATGATCCAATGGCTGGACGTTAAAGCTAGACAAATTAAGACTGGAAATAAGGAATAATTTTTAACAATGAGTAATTAAACACAACAATTTCACTGGTCTACTATTTTTGAGAAGTCGTCTGCTTCAGAGATAAAATGTGCTATTTAGTATGTATTTTGATGTGCTGAATTCAAATATGACAATTAAAACGACTGATTGGCTACTGTTTCTAAGATATTTAAGTTTTTACATTTTATGTCTATGTATATTGTGTAGATAGTAGAGTTTTAATCATAAATTGTAAACCTAGGTCTTTTCATGTGTTTATGGTTGCTTTACATGATACTATTTCACCTGTCCTGTTTATGTAACACTTTAAAAATCAGCAAAGGGGTTATATAAATAAAATTTATTATGAAACAAAAGGCAAAAAACTATTATGTACATAGTTTAGTCCTATTCAGTGTCTACTCGGCGCTTCTTGGCTTGTCTCTTGTATTCATTAAATGGAGCATCTCTTGTCACTGTCCAGCAATAGTCTGCAAGCATTGATGGGCACCATTTGCCCTGATAGCGTTTCTCCATTGTTGCAATGTCCTGGTGAAATTGCTCGCCGTGCTCGTCGCTCACTGCTCTGCAGTTCGGTGGAAAAAAATCTAGATGAGAGTGCAAAAAATGTATCTTTAGTGACATGTTGCAACCAAGGCTTTTGTATGCCTTGAGGAGGTTTTCCACCAACAACCTGTAGTTGTCTGCCTTGTTGTTTCCGAGAAAATTTATTGCCACTAACTGGAAGGCTTTCCATGCCTTTTTTTCCTTGCCACGCAGTGCATGGTCAAATGCATCATCTCGAAGAAGTTCACGAATCTCAGGACCAACAAAGACACCTTCCTTTATCTTAGTTTCACTTAACCTTGGAAATTTTCCACGGAGGTACTTGAAAGCTGCTTGTGTTTTGTCAATGGCCTTGACAAAGTTCTTCATCAGACCCAGCTTGATGTGTAAGGGTGGTAACAAAATCTTCCTTGATTCAACAAGTGGTGGATGCTGAACACTTCTCCTCCCAGGCTCCAATGACTGTTGGAGTGGCCAATCTTTCTTGATGTAGTAGGAATCTCTTGCACGACTATCCCGGTCGCAGAGAAAACAGCAGTACTTTGTGTATCCAGTCTGCAGACCAAGCAAGAGAGCAACAACCTTCAAATCGCCACAAAGCTGCCACTGATGTTGGTCATAGTTTATGCACCTCAAAAGTTGTTTCATGTTGTCATAGGTTTCCTTCGTATGGACTGCATGACCAACTGGAATTGATGGCAAAACATTGCCAGTATGCAGTAAAACAGCTTTAAGACTCGTCTTTGATGAATCAATGAACAGTCTCCACTCATCTGGATCGTGAACGATGTTGAGGGCTGCCATCACACCATCGATGTTGTTGCAGGCTACAAGATCACCTTCCATGAAGAAGAATGGGACAAGATCCTTTTGACGGTCACGGAACATGGAAACCCTAACATCACCTGCCAGGAGATTCCACTGCTGTAGTCTGGAGCCCAAAAGCTCTGCCTTACTCTTGGGTAGTTCCAAATCCCTGACAAGGTCATTCAGTTCACCTTGTGTTATGAGGTGTGGTTCAGAGGAGGAGGATGGGAGAAAATGTGGGTCCTGTGACATTGATGGTTCAGGACCAGAAGTTTCATCCTCTTCCTCGTCTGACTCAAGTGAGAATGATTCTGGTGCATCAGGAACCGGCAGTCCTTCTCCGTGGGGTACTGGGCGTATAGCTGATTGAATGTTTGGATAATAATCCACTTTTTCTTCTTTGACACACCTTTCCCAACTGGAGGCACCATGCAGAAGTAACAATTGCTGGTATGATCTGTTGGCTCTCTCCAAATCATTGGCACGGCAAAAAGCATAGATTTCCTTTTCCTGTTCAACCACTGGCGAAGATTTGTTGCACACTTGTTGCAGCATATGTGTGGGGCCCACCTCTTGTCCTGATCTCCAATTTTGCAGCCAAAATAAAGGTGGTAGGCTTTCTTAACCGTAGTGGTTATACTGCGCTTTTGTGATGCAAAAGTCACTTCACCACAAACATAGCAGAAGTTATCTGCACTGTTCACACAAGTACGAGGCATCTCTGCTCACTTTGGCTAAACAGAAATGTGTCCCTTTGCAGAATCAAACACTGACAAATAAGAGAGCACGCCACTGTATGATTTCTAGAGCTGATATAGGGCAATTTGTTCAGCAGAGTGATGTAAGCTTCGTTATGATTGCATCATCCATGACTTCTAGGAATAACATGATGCAATTCATATCATGTATGACGCAATACCAGCTTCAGATTGCATCATTCATTGTTTTGCCTAAAAAGCAAGTACTGTCCAAACCCAGTCATAGATTTATTCATAGACCCAGTCAAAGATGTATTTTAGTCATTTCTGGTTTAAATTGAGATCCCTTCCCTTTATAACTCACTTATCCTCCGCCATTCCCAAGTCAAGGGTCGTATATACTGACCCAGTAGCATGTCTTGAAAACTAGAGCCAATCAGGAATTTTAAGCATCATTTTCGTTCTCAGTGACCCAGAATTAGTAAAGTTTGACTACATTTATTTCAGAAGCATTTTGGCTGTAGAGCAGTGGGGGTCATCTCCATCGCTGGCAATTTTTTGCAATTTTTAAATCACGATTGAGTGTTTTTCTGAAAGATCTGCTCTAGGAATTACTTTGGGGAAGTTCTATGGCCTGTGTTACACAGGAAGTCAGATTAAATTATCACAATGCATTCCTTCTGGCATTGGAATCTTTGAATATACGGACAGATGAAATTAACTGGAAGTCAGAAACCAATTCAGTGATCAATCCACAAGAAGAAAGCTCGATCTCTCAGCCACACAAAGAGCCCTGCACTGACTGGAAGGTGGGGGTGAGTGTCAGAGTGCACTCTCACTTGCGTACACTTGTGTAACTCCGTTAATGTTAGTGGCATTATACTGGCTTTATATTGATGTAACAGAGCAGAATTTGGCCCCGGATCCCTGATCATGAAACACAGGGAAAGAGATGTGAGTTAGCCAGATAAGGTCCCTTAGTGAGGAGCTATATCTCTGGGTTTGGATTTGCAGGAGTTTGTGGTGACCCTAAGCATACCCTAAGGTGTTAAAAGGCTTAATTCTGATCTCACCTCCATTGATTTCAGTGGAGTTACTCCTGATTTACACCGGTGTAAATGGCAGCAGAATCAGGCTCAATTAATTGCTACTATAAAATTCCCAGTGGATAGGCAGGCAGCTACAAATACTTGTACACGTCATGCGGTACTAAATCTGGAGCTTTCCAATCCAGTTCAGTCCATTCTCTTGTTGGCTGTCTCATAATTTTAAAGTGTTGAAGTACCAGTACTGAAATACCAAGGAAGATCAGAGAACATTTACATATGAAAAAGATTCTGCTGAAGCTTTCCTGCCTTGCATCCACACTGCTACATCACTTGAGAAACTCGGACACGATCCTAAATTTAATGGGGGAAAAAAACCTTCACCCAGTTCAGAAAAATAATAAAGTGAAGCAGCAGTTAATATGAGAATTAAATAAAAGGAATCTCTGGCATTCACCATGTTTGGGAAAAAAACATTATTTGCCAGTATAACTATTATCTTTTTTCTTTGGGGGTTCTTATGGAATTACCAAGGTTAACAGACATGGTTCAATTTGCTCTATTTTTGAGGATACACATGGGAAGATTTTAGGTAGTTTGTGATATTAAGGTCTAATGCTGATGAGCCACGGGCCAGCAAATCCCTTTGAAGTCAAATAGTTGTTGCCGGTGCCCAGTGTACCTCAGAATCAGGCGCTAACGGCCAAAGGCAAAAAAATCTGCCAAAGTTTAGCTCCTATGAACTCATTTGTACAACTGGGAAAATCATCTTTGCCGCTATGGCTTGATTGCATACAGCTGTGCTTCACACCCCATAATAAAGGAAAAGATCAAGAGCTTATTTCTCTCAAAATGTCCCAAAACACTTAGCGTTTCTAACCACCACCTTCACAAAAATATCTGAGTTTAAGGAAAATAAATGCTTTACATTTTTCCCTTTAAAAAAATTGGACTCAATAGATCTATTTGCATTTTACAAAAATTTCTGGAAAAAAAAACAACCCTTATGCTCATAGTCGCCATTTTTACATGTAAGAACTCATAGGTGACTAAGGTCTCAATCCTGCAAGCTGCTTTGTGTGGGCAGCCCTATAGACTTCAGTGGATCTCTGCAGATGCAGGGGGCTCTGCCCATATGGACCAACTTGCAGGATAGGGGCTTTATTGACGGGGTAGAAAACGGAGGTCCAGATCTCTGAGACACAGTTTTACTAAACAAAACCCTTCGTTCTATTTTTTCAATATCTGGCCCCAATTCAGAAAAGCACTTAGTGATGTACTTAGCTTTATGTACATATTTAATTGCAATGACTTCAATGGGAACTAAGCATGCACTCAAAGTTCAGCATGCACACAAGTACTGTCCTGACTAGAGATGCTTTTCTGAATTAGGGCCTTGGTCACTTGTTCTGTAACATGAAGAATAAAAAAACCAAACAAACTAACTTGCTGGTGCCCAGAGCACCTGAACCTTGTATCTTGGAGTATAGGAACTCTGAAGACTGGGACAAAGATGCTAATTCAACTCTTTGGTGCTGACTGCTCTGTCAGTTATTTGTAGGATATGGACAAACCCTGACTCTCCCTCCATGCTGGGTTCAACAGACCTAGAACCTTGCAACTCTGTGCAAATCAGCATAGCAATACTCTGATAAGGCTGACAAGTCTGAGTGCAGATCATGTTCTTTAGCAGATTATTTTAAACCAAAAATAGTATCTGTATGAACTGGAATGTTCACTAAAGAGTTGGAGAACCTACAAGAAATAGGAAGGAAGAAGTAAAGGGGCATGTCCTTATTTTCCCCACTCTCTCTCCTCTCGTTCTCTACCTGATTAGATGTTTGTTATACTGACTAAACTGATTTTAAATACTGACCACTGCATCTGAGTACTTGAAAAGGACAAACAGTTCCCATCGTATTGTGGGTCAGTTTTACTCATGAGCACAAGTGCTGTGGAGCCAATTCTCCAGGGCCCTGCAGTAAGGGAAGCCATCTACAGCAATGCAAAGTGGATATAAAATACGACCCTTCTAATTGAGTAGCATTTTCCCCCACTCTTTGTGCTGGTGGAAATAACTGCACAAGGCAGGCAAGAATCAGGTCCCACATGTATTATATTCTTGATTAATCCGCCTTTGGACTTCGTTCAAGGCCCACTGAGTCAATGGCTCACTTTTCATTGATTTTCATGGACTTTGGATCAGGCCCCCCCCCCCCATCATTCTGTACCATTTTACAGCAACAACCAACATTTTAAAAAGTGAACCTTAATGTATGTTTCATTTTCAAACTGGAGTATCTAGAGGTTTCACTCAGTACGTTTATTCATGGAAAACTATATTCACTGTCTCCCCATGATGGGTCAACCTAACAGGAGTACTGGAGAAAATGCCCTCCCATATTGCTACTAGGCTGACATATCATAGAGAGTCAGTTTGGTGACAAAGTCTAACACCGGGGTAGGCAACCTATGGCACGGGTGCCAAAGGCAGCACGCGAGCTGATTTTCAGTGGCACTCACACTACCTGGGTCCTGGCCACCGGTCTGGGGGGCTTTCCATTTTAATTTAATTTTAAGTGAAGCTTCTTAAACATTTTAAAAATCTTATTTACTTTACATACAACAATAGTTTAGTTATATATTAAAGACTTATAGAAAGAGACCTTCTAAAAACATTAAAATGTATTACTGGCACGCGAAACCTTAAATTAGAGTGAATAAATGAAGACTCGGCAAACCACTTCTGAAAGGCTGCCAACCCCTGGTCTAACACTTTGCTGTACTAGCAATGTCCATTTTCCTTCCATACGCTCTTCTTAAACTCTCTCTGCTTCCTATAAACTAAATGCTCAATGGATTTCATAGGTTCATATGGATCATTTGGAAAACACTGTGCTCACACATATAAGGAATTGTAGGTGGTTCTAGTAGTGCTGTCTATGATTCGGGTTGCCTAAGGATTCCAGTTGTAAGACCTCTTGAAGTGTAAACCAGATGCATGCCAATGTCTCTGAGTATTAGCAGTCTTTTAATTCAGGCAACCTTCATATCTCTTGGCAATGACTCCACAGACTCACAACTGTCCATAGTAGCTAACAACATAACTTAGGAACAGCCACAGATTTCCTTGTTTACTATATGCCTACTCTTCCTAGTGTCCGGTTTCTTGTACACATATTTCCTCCCTTTTAAGTATTTACTGCACAACTTACAAAACCAACACTAATAATTAGTAATGCATCTCAAATGCCAAATAATAAAAATTAAATAGATATACACTCGGTGACTGTTAAACTTTATAATCTTTTAAATAGGAAGGTGGACATTTCTTCCATATAGGATGCCTCAATTCAGCCTCTGCAAAAGGTAATTCTGCCATGAGTGCTATATTTTGAGGAAGAACCTGTCATTCTGCAATGCAGTAGCTGACACAGTTTCTTAAGCAAACACAGCAGCAACATGAAAAACATGCTACTGTTGTTTTTGCTGTATTTTCCCCCTTAAGTATGGATGTATAAGGTCTAACCTTGAGCTTAGTTTCCTTCCCATTAACATCTCTGCTGGGAACAGGCCTGTGGTTTACTGCAGAGTTATCTGACAAACAGGTAATGAGACAGTTTCACAGCTATTGTACCTCCAGGCATTCTTCTAATGCCTTTTTATAATGACTGAATTGCTCATTCAGCTAACCCATTTGATGGATGGATAGTAAGGTGCCAATGTAACACGTTGGATACTGTTTTATTTAATAAATCTTTGGAATTCCATCCTAGTAAAAGAACTTCCATTATCTGATAGAAGCATTTCAGATAAGCCACGGATACTGAAAACTAGTCCTTAATTTTTCTGTGGTATCTTTGCTAGTGGATGTATGCATGGGATAGATGTCTACCTATTTGGAATGTGCATTCACAAGTTCTAAAAACATTTTTCCCAGGAATGGTCCAGCATAATCAATATGCACACTTTCCTCTAAGGCCTGGTCTACACTAAGAGTTTATGTTGAATTTAGCAGCATTAAATCAAATTAACCCCGCACCCGTCCACACAACGACGCCATTTATTTCGACATAAAGGGCTCTTAAAATCAATTCCTGTACTCCTCCCCGACGAGCAGATTAGCGCTAAAATCGATATGGCCATGTTGAATTAGGGTTAGTGTGGACGGAATTCGACATTATTGGTCTCCGGGAGCTATCCCACAGTGCACCACTGTGACCTCTCTGGACAGCAGTCCGAGCTCGGATGCTCTGGCCAGGTACACAGGAAAAGCCCCGGGGAACATTTTAATTTCATTTCCTGTTTGGCCAGTTTGAATTTCATTTCCTGTTTGGGCGTGGTGAGCTCAGCAGCACTGGTAACGATGCAGAGCTCTTCAGCAGAGGTGACCATGCAATCACAGAATCGAAAGAGGGCTCCAGCATGGACAGAACGGGAAGTGTTAGATCTGATAGCTGTATGGGGAGATGAATCTGTGCTATCAGAACTACGATCGAAAAAACGGAATGCCAAAATCTACGAAAAAATCACCAAGGCCATGACGGACAGAGGATACAGCAGGGATGCAATGCAGTGCCGCGTGAAAATTAAGGAGCTGATACAAGCATACCAGAAGACCAAAGAGTCAAACGGACGCTCCAGGTCACAGCCCCAGACATGCCGCTTCTACGCTGCGCTGCATGCCATCCTAGGGGGGGCCGCCACTACTACCCCACCCCTGTCCATGGACTCCGAGGATGGGGTATTCTCATCAGTCGCTTCCTCTGATGTTTTTGTGGACGGGGAAGATGATGAAGGAGATGATGAGGACGAGGTAGTCAACAGCACTCTGCATGCCGATTTCCCCGAAAGCCGGGAAATTTTCCTCACCCTGACAGAGATACCCTTCCAACCCTCCCAATGCGGTATCCCCAGACCATGAAGCCAGAGAAGGCACATCAGGTGAGTGTATCTTTTGAATTGAAAAGACATGATTTAAAAGCAAGTGATTTTAATGATTACTTTGCCCTGAGGACTTGGGATGCATTTGTGGCCAGTAGAGCTACTGGAAAAGTCTGTTAACATGTCTGGGGATGGAGCAGAAATCCTCCAGGGACATCTCCATGAAGCTCTCCTGTAGGTACTGTGAAAGCCTTTGCAGAAGGTTTCTGGGGAGAGCAGCCTTATTGTGTCCGCCATGGTCGGAAACTTTACCATGCCAGGCCAGTAGCAAGTACTCTGGTATCATTGCACAACAAAGCCTGGCAGCATATGGCCCCGGTGTTTGCTGGCATTCAAGCAACATCCGTTCTTTCTCTGTCTGTGTAATCCTCATCAGAGTGATATCATTCATGGTTACCTGTTTGAAATACGGGAATTTAATTATGGGGACATTCAGAGGTGGCCGTTTCTACTGGGCTGTTTGCCTGTGCCTGAAAATAAATCCTCCCCGCGGTTTCCAGACACACGGTGGGGGCGGGAACGGGGGTGCTTGATGCTGAGCAGTTTGCGGTCAGCTAGCAGGGATCTTCCCTGATACCAGCCACGCAGTGGGGGAGGGGGACCCTTCATGCTGATCAGTTGGCGTTCGGCTAGTGGGGATCTTCCCTGATACCAGCCACGCGGTGGGGTGAAGGCTAAAGCGATCATCCCAGAGAATGGGATGGCTGGGGTTACTTTGGTTTCTGCCGCTGCATGTTAACCCACAAAGTGCAGCATTAACTGGCCAACTCAAGGAGCTTTGCTTTGAATGGGAAAGGAGGGCGCTGCTGTTAATTAAGGTTTCAGAAGCTGAAAGTCTATGGCTTACCATGGCCGCCTGCTAGCCGAATTCCATTGCCCGGCCCTGCTTGTGTGATCTGTACACCAAAGCCCCAGCACTCAATATAAAGATGCAAAATGCGACCTTGTACTGAAAGCACATGTGCTAGGTACTGTGAATGGTGTTGTTCACAGCGAAAGAGTATATGCATTGTTCTGTAAAATGTATCTTTTTTAAAAATTCACTCCCTTTTTTTCATCCCGCAGCTGCAACTGTTTCTAGGATTCCTCCGGCATCTCCCTCCCAAAGGCTATCCCAGATAAGGCAGTGAAAAAAACACACATGCGACAAGATGTTCTCTGAGCTCATGCAGTGCTCCCGCACTGAAGTAGCTCAGCAGAATGTGTGGAGAAACACAATTGCCCAATACAAGCAAGCAGGCAGCGAACGGGAGGACAGGGGGGATGAGTGTGAGGACAGGAGGGACGCTCGAGATGAGAGGTGGCGGCAGGAAGACCAGAGGGCGACTGAGGTGATGCTGGGGCTACTGCGGGAGCAAACCAACAAGCTCCCGTGTCTGGTGGATGTTCTGCAGGAACGGAAGCAGGATGACAGACCGCAACTGCAGCCCATCTGTAACCGCCCTCACCCCTCCCCAAGTCCCATAGCCTCCTCACCCAGAGTCCCAAAAACGCGGGGCAGAGGCTCCATGCGACCAACCACTCCATCCCGGCGGATTGCCCAAGCAGCAGAAGGCTGTCATTCCCCAAGTTTTGAAGCGGCCTTTCCTTCCCTCCTCCCTCCACCCCTCCGTCCGCACTTCACCCTGGCCACTGTCCCAGTTCTCTCCCTTTGTTAATAAATCCTGAATAAAGATACTTGTTTGTTAAACAATGGTGCCTTTATTTCCTTTCAAAGCAAGGTGTGCTCGAAGGGGGGGAGGGTGATTGTTAATCAGAGAGGATAGGCAATATAAACAGAGTAAACAAAGGGGGCAGATTCTCATCAAGGAGAAACAAACATAAGAGTCACTCGGTACCCTGGCCAGTCATGAAGCTAGTTTTCAAAACTTCCCTGATGCACAGCGTGTCCTGCTGTGCTCTTCTAATCGCCCTGGTGTCTGGCTGCGCATAAGCTGTGGCCAGACGATTTGCCTCAACCTCCCACTCCGCCATAAACGTCTCCCCCTTACTCTCACAGAGATTGTGGAGCACACAGCAAGCAGCAATAACAATGGGTATATTGGTTTTGCTGAGGTCTGAGAGAGTCAGTAAGCTGCGCCAGCACCCTTTCAAATGTCCAAATGCACACTCCACCACCATTCTGCACTTGCTCAGCCTGTAGTTAAACAGCTCCTTACTACTGTCCAGGGCGCCTGTGTATGGCTTCATGAGCCAGGGCATTAGTGGGTAGGCTGAGTCCCCAAGGATCACTATAGGCATTTCAACATCCCCAACAGTTATTTTCTGGTCTGGGAAATAAATACCTTCCTGTAGCCATCTAAACAGACCAGAGTTCCTGAAGACGTGAGCGTCATGAACCTTTCCCGGCCATCTGACGTTGATGTTGGTGAAACGTCCCTTGTGATCCACCAGTGCTTGCAGCACCATTGAAAAGTACCCCTTGAGGTTAATGTACTGGCTGCCCTGGTGGTCTGGTCCCAGGATAGGGATGTGCGTTCCGTCTATAGTCCCACCGCAGTTTGGGAATCCCATCGCAGCGAAGCCATCTATTATCACCTGCACATTTCCCAGGGTCACTACCTTTGACAGCAGCAGCTCAACGATTGCGTTGGCTACTTGCATCACAACAACCCCCACAGTAGATTTGCCCACTCCAAATTGATTCGCGACTGACCGGTAGCTGTCAGGCGTTGCAAGCTTCCGGAGGGCTATGGCCACTCGCTTCTGGACTGTTAGGGCTGCTTTCATCCTGGTGTTCTGGCGCTTCAGGGCAGGGGACAGCAAGTCACAAAGTTCCAGGAAAGTGCCCTTACGCATGCAAAAGTTTCGCAGCCACTGGGATTCATCCCAGACCTGCAGCACTATGCAGTCCCACCAGTCTGTGCTTGTTTCCCAGGCCCAGAATCGGCGTTCCACAGCATGAGCCTGCCCCATTGCCACCAGGATATCCAATTTGTGGGGTCCCGTTCTTTGAGAGAGGTCTGTGTCCCTGTCATCGTCACTGTCGTCACCGCGCTGCCGTAGCCTCCTCGCCTGATTTCTCAAGTTCAGGTTATGCATAAAGTGCACGATAATGCGCGAGGTGTTGACAACAGCCATAACTGCTGTGATGATCTCACCGGGCTCCATGCTCGCCGCGCTATGGCATCTGTGCTTGCAATCCAGGGAAAAGGGCGGGAAACGATTGTCTGCCGTTGCTTTCATGGAGGGAGGGGAGGAGTGAAGGTTGAATGACGACATTTACCCTTAGCCACCCGCAACAAATTTCTTGCCCCATCAGGCATTGGGAGAACAACCCAGAATTCAAATAGGCAGCGGGGACTGCGGGAACTGTGGGATACCTACCCACAGTGCAGTGCTTGGAGTGTCGATGCTTGCCCCGGTACTGTGGACTCACACCGCCGAATTAATGTGCTTAGTGTGGACACACACGTTTGACTTTATAATATAGGTTCCCAAAAATCGGTTTTGGTAAAATTGGACTAGACAAATTAGAGGATTGGGCCAAAAGAAATCTGATGAGGTTCAACAAGGACAAGTGCAGAGTCCTGCACTTAGGACGGAAGAATCCCATGCACTGCTACAGACTAGGGACCGAATGGCTGGGCAGCAGTTCTGCAGAAAAGCACCTAGGGGTTACGGTGGACGAAAAGCTGAATATGAGTCAACAGTGTGCCCTTGTTGCCAAGAAGGCTAACGGCATTTTGGGCTGTATAAGTAGGGGCATTTCCAGCAGATCGAGGGACATGATTATTCCCCTCTATTCGGCACTGGTGAGGCCTCATTTGGAGTACTGTGTCCAGTTTTGGGCCCCACACTACAAGAAGGATGTGGATAAATTGGAAAGAGTCCAACGGAGGGCAACAAAAATGATTAGGGGGCTGGAGCACATGACTTATGAGGAGAGGCTGAGGGAACTGGGATTGTTTAGCCTGCTGAAGAGAAGAGTGAGGGGGGATTTGATAGCTGCTTTCAACTACCTAAAAGGGGGTTCCAAAGAGGATGGATCTAGACTGTTCTCAGTGGTAGAAGATGACAGAACAAGGAGTAATGGTCTCAAGTTGCAGAGGGGGAGGTTTAGGTTGGATATTAGGAAAAACTTTTTCACTAGTAGGGTGGTGAAGCACTGGAATGGGTTACCTAGGGAGGTGGTGGAATCTCCTTCCTTAGAGGTTTTTAAGGTCAGGCTTGACAAAGCCCTGGCTGGGATGATCTAGTTGGGTTTGGTCCTGCTTTGAGCAGGGGGTTGGACTAGATGACCTCCTGAGGTCCCTTCCAACCCTGAGATTCTATGATTCTATGATTCTATGACTACTGTCGTAGTGTAGACATACCCTAAGGGTTACCTGGCCACTCCCAAGGACAGAGTGAGACACAGTAATAGCTTTAACAACTAGGAGTTCTTGTGGCACCTTAGAGACTAACAAATTTATTTGGGCATAAGCTTTCACGGGCTAGAATTGTGCCTTAGTATCAGTACGCATCTTTGCCCACCGTGTTACTCTGGGCTAATCCTTTCATTTTTATAATACTTGGATGTGTCCGATGTAATTAATCCATTATTTACTTCAGGTGCTTGTTTTGGAACGATGATCTGTGCTCCCCATAATATACACCTGTCTTACACATTGAGTTAATTGCATTGCTTATCATAAGGTGTGAACTTCTGATCAACTTTGGTGTGGGGCCACCTCCTTAGCACAAACTCTCTAACTTCTGTGAGTCCTGGATCTTTATCAGTCCATGATTTTACCTGTAACACGGTCACTGGAGTTGTAATAAAAAATGGTAACATTAACACTCTTTTCACTTTTGTCTTTTTCATGTCTCCAGGGAAGGCAAATGGTTTAAAGCATGTGCATTTCCCAACTTCTTATCAGCTTTGTATACAATGGTATATTCATGGGCTCTTAATGCACTGCCTGTCTCTGATTCTGGGTGATTCCATTTCTGGCATGGATTTCATCTCATTAAACAATAAGATTAGGGTATTGTGATCTGTGCAAACTGGAAACCTGTGTGTGTGTTTTATATATATGAATGAAACTTCTGAACCACAAAGACAACAGTTAATCCTTCTCAATCTGTTAATAATTACGTTCAGTGGAAGAGAGTCTGGAATATAAATCCAGCTGGTTTCTGTAACCATGTAGTGAGCTAAAAAGGCTCCAATTCCATAAGAAGATGCATCACAAGTCAAGATCAGTTCTTTGTCAGCTTGATAATGTACCAGAACTTCCAAGAACTGCAGCAATACTTCAGAATCCTGAAACGCTTGTTCCTGAGCTGATTTCCAATACCATTTAACCCACTTTAAGTAATATATACAGATGCAGAAGAAGTGTTGATAAGTTTGGCTAAAACTTACTGCTGTAATTCAGCAAGACTAAGCAAGCCTTCATCTCTGACCTATTCCTAGGTGTAGTGACATCACAAATTGCTTTGACTTTCTCTCTCACTGGGTGCAGTCTCCAATTTACCTCTAACTTTTCCTCACACTAGCAATCTCAATTTCCCATACTCCTCTACACTTAGGCTAGCTTAGGCCAAAGCCTAATTTCTACTTAACATAGGCTACAGCATGAAAAAGAGACAGATCAGACAAGGAGGTGGGAGGAACTGGGAATGCCTGAGAAGGAGACTAGGACTGGGAAAGAAGCCTGATGGTTGGAGACCGGGACAGGCCAGGAGAGGATAGTGAGACTGGAATGAGGAGCCAAGGATGAGGAAGAGAAAGGAGTGAGAAGAGGACAGGTTGGAAGGAAGGAGGCGAAAGAGGTAATCTCTGGAGAGGATGGGCATTAGTGAATACTCCCCTCCAGAGTCTGGAATAGAACCCAAGATTCCCAAGTCTCACCATTCCTCTGCTGTCAGCAAATATTTGTGAAACCCACTGGCAAAGTGTCTCATTCCCATCTAATGCTGGTCCACACAGAGGATAACAGCCTACTACCACTATCAGTTACTCCATTAGCTCAAGAGACAGAGGATCTAATGGTTCTAACCCTGATGATGAACCATATGAGTACCAATATAATGTCACATAAAAATTCCCTTATGTTTTCAGTTTGGCTTTTAAAAAGCTTAGGAAGTTGCACACCAAAAATACATTAAAAGAACATTATTAAAGTTGCAAAGTCAAACACTCAAATGCCAGGAAATACCCATGCAACCTTAATTCAACCTTCTTGTGCATATGAATTATGCTATAGTTTTAATTACATGATCACGCTGTTTTTTCCACAGGACCCCTGCCTCATTCAGTGACAGGATGTCCCTGCCTGAGTGATGAATCAGGTTTGTGTAGTGAAGAGGCTATTGTCTGTAGAACCCCTGCCTAATTTGTTGCAGAAGTTGGAAGGTGAGTAGCGTATGAGGCTGGATAATGGGGGAAGAATCAGGAGGGCCTCAGGGTTAACGCAGTTGAATGTGATCCTGAAGATTCTATCCCTGCCTGTGCCACAGAGATCCTATGTGATGCTGGAAAAGTTACTTAAAGTAAACTTTTCACAGGTAGTCACTAACTGCATGCTTCTCGTTTTCTGGGTGCCTGGCTTGAGATTGTGAGGTCTGATTTGCAGAAGTGCTGAGCGTTCACATCTGCAACTGAAGTCAATGGGAGCTGCGCTTTGAACGTATCAAGTTGTTACAAAAAGAGATATACTCTGAAAAGTCAGGTCCTAGGAGTCACAGATTGGGCACCCAAAATTAGTGGAAACTTTTGATCTCAATTTCTCTGTGCCTAATCCAACCACCCCAACTGTAAAATGGGGATAACAATACCCCTCGTCTCAAGGGTATTGTGAAAGTAAATTAATATATGTGAAGTACTTGGATGCTATAGTGATGAGTGCCATAGAAAAGCCTGTGAGAAAATTAATAATTCTCTCTGACACGCACTGAACAATGAAAAGAAAACAAACACTGAATAGCTGCTCATTAAATTAGTTCTATCCATTCTTTGCCTGAGGCAGGGATCCTGTAGTAAAAGCAGTACATGATCATGTAACTAAAGACTGTATCATGATGGGGACTGATTGAGATTGCACAGGCAACCTTAATTCTGGCATTTCCTAACTTTTGAATGATTGACTTTTAAACCTAAAATAATGTTTAACAGTTTTTATGTGTAATATATATACTACAGACACTATATAAAGTAAAAATTTACTAGCCCAGCAGTAAAATCTAATAGTCCACCCTTTACTACAATGATTACAATGAAAAAAGTGAATGCTATTTTACACACACATGAAAACAAGGGAAGTGGTCAATTTTGCAAGGTGATTTATGTGTCTATGCATGCACACACTTGTGTGTACGTACATCCTCACACAAAGGTATCCTGGAACCACCAGCACCACGTTTGATACCTGAGGTAGTGGAGGGGTGTTGCACAAGAATGTACTCTAGTAGTCTACCCAGTGGTACCTTCTGTTTTAAGGATTTGGGATATAATAAGATTTGGAGCTCTACCAATTTATTCTCTGTTTACTCCAAAACAGTGATTTTCAACCGGTGGTCCACGGATCCCTAGAGACTATGTTTAAAATTTCCAGTGGAGTTCACACATCCATTTGAAATTCTTTAGGGGTCTGCAAATGGAAAAAAGGTTGAAAACCACTGATCCAAGACACAACCCCCTAGTTTCTTCTGGAAGACAGACTCAGATCCTAATCTATACCATGGCTGCTTGGTGTAGCCAGCCGCGAGAGGTTCATGCCCATGGATGGGGATTCTTCAGATGCACAGAACTGGCATAGCAAGTCCTACATCACCTGTCTCCTAGCAACCAGTGCTGTGACCATGTCTTCTGCTGGCAGATAGCACAAATCAGATCAGCCTTCACACTGACTTCATTTATGCCAGAGGACCAGACCAGACACAGCCAACCCAGGAGCAGTGGAGAGTAAGGGTGGCTTATGGATATACGTCACCTGCCCTCCCTTTGCTACACTGTGAGCTCTTGGGCTGCAGCCACAGAATTGGGCCACAGACTCCTTTTATGTAAGTGGGGAATAGGTAGGCTTCTGAAGAACAAGTCAATTTTTCAATGACGAGTAACTGCCGGGAACAGAGAAAGCATTTACTCACTGAAAAATCCCCATCTTTACCAATGTACAGTTGAGCACTTTTCAGCACTCATGGCATGGAGCTGGGTTTACAAGATCTCTCACAGAATTTGAAGAACATCTTCATTGTTAAAAGGTATAATCTGTGCAGGATGCTCAGCAAATATTAAACTCGGGAGTGGAGGATAAATCCAAACATACGCACATGTGGCCCATGATAAAATGCAGGAGGTCAGCAAAATGGTGTCCTTTTGGCCTTGATTGATCAATGAAAAATTAGAGCAACCCATAGGCCAGGAGACTTCTTGGGGACTGTAATATTTTGGGGTTCAACCCAGACCCATGAGAGGTTGTGTCACCGCCCACTCAGTAATTCTGGGTGCTTTAAATATTCTGCCGCCGTGGCTCATAGCCTGGACACCAACAGGAAGCAGGCAAGCAGGCAGTTCCTTCAGTATCTATGTGCTGTGCAGCCCTGCTTCAGCTCTCTGACCCCAGTGGCCTGCCACAAACACAATGGCCCCACCTTGGTCTCCACCAGCCTTGGTTACTACTTGCAGGAGCCATGTTAATTCTCAGTCTCTTGGAGTTCAGGAACAGGATAATCTCCGCTAGTTTAACTCGGTAGCTTTGTTTACTGCTAATATGTAATTGAGGCAAACCCATATTCCTTTGTGTAGGCCAGACTTCTTTATCACCTTTATCTATGCTAGGCTGTGTGGTCTTAAACACATTCTAGTAACATCATACAAAGGCAATTTATAGCTTCACATATTACCTATACACATGCACTTTACAATGATATTAATAACCAACATGTTACTTGTTTTCATATGATACCTCACAAAGCACATTATTGCATTGCATACGGGGTGCCTAGGGTCAGGGTGACAAAGGATTGCTTCATCCTTTCTATGCTTCATACATTAAAGCCACTACACAATTATAGGCCAGACATTCCCTAATCGTTGCCAGATTTAGACACATCTAACCTTTGCTGGAGGAACTGAGGAAGGCTGGGCATCTATTCTCACATCTGGTGGGACCAACCTAAAATTACAAAAGAGTGGACCAGAATTAGACCCCAGTTCTGAAATTAGAGGAGCTGACTTGACTAGCCAGTAGATATATTAGCGTTTTGTAGAAATCATGGGGCAACAACCACATGTGTAATCCGAGTTATGAAAAAGAGACCTCCCCCACACAAACAATACTGAACTCAGAAGAATCTTGGACGCACTCTTAATAGAAAAACACAGATGGTTTGAGATTGGGCTAAGCATCGTTAACCAAGTGTAGCTATTTTTTCTAGAAATCAAGGAGCAAGATAAAGAGACCAAAATTAATTATTTTTTCTGTAGAAATGAATTGCAAGTTCCCAGTGTACACTAAAGATTTTTTTAAATGCTGTTTTAGGCATGATGCATGGGATGCATGAAATTTTGCTTTCTTGGCTCCAACCTTGCAAACGTTCGTGCACATAAGTTTGCATGTGTGGATAGTTCCAGTTAGTTCAGTGCATTAAGTGAACTGTGTGTGCAAGCGTTCACAGGAGAATTTATTTGTGATCATACTCAGTGTAGTCAAACTGGAAAAGAAAATTTAAAAAACCCCTTTTGTCCAAGTAAAAAATTAAAACTGCACAAGAGCACAGAAGCATCTTTTCCCATGGTGTAACATTTGGAATTAAGACAAAGTGTGGGTACCAAGTTGTGTACCCCAAGTCTGCGCCTCTTGACAAGGAAGATTTGCAGAGTGGGTGACTCTCTGAAGGTTAGGTTCTGATAAACATCTGAAAAGCAGGTTGCTTATCTGAAGTTAACCAAACCATAGGGGCCTAGAAATATGCTAGGAGTCTCATAAGATCATGTTTTCTTGTGAGATTTCCAGTACTTTCTTGTTTCAGAAGGGCTGGAAATCTCACAAGGAGAGATCCTCCCATAGTACCAGGATATTTCTGATTCTGGTTTTTGGCTAAAAGCTGAAATTGTAAAGGCACATGTAGTTTGTTTTTTTAAAGGATACCCAAACTTAAAACATACACACACAATATACAGTTCGAGTCTGTTTTTGTTAACCGTTAACTATCTTTGCTGATCACTGTCATTTTCTTCCCAAACCCTGTGCTTCAGAACTGAAAGGTCAGCCCCACTGTCTTCACAATGTAATGTCATTTCACACTATAAACATTATCTGAGCCAAGTGAAGATACATCAGACACCTGAAACCTGCAGTGCAATGAAAACTCTTTTAGCTTAGATTTAATATAACTGACATATCAAGCAACTGCCTGGCATATTTCCTGCATCCATCCTTTCAACCCTATTGCACGGAGGAGCAGAAAATATTGCCTAGGAAAAACAACATTTCAAATCTAAACAGGTTACATTGATGTACATCACAAGTATGCTGACAAGTGATGCGCCAGACAAGGATAAAGCTGAATAATATAACATGCACATTGTATACATTAGAGATGGGCCAAATAAAAACCCTGGACTCATACAGCCATGAACTTTGAGGCAGCTCTGATCTGGATCTGAATCTTGTGAGCTGAACTCTAATCTACCCAGTAAATATTGTAATATTATTCTCATTAAAGAATAAGAATGACTAATTTGAGATGAGTGGTGTTGTATCCTTGGGGCAGCAGGTTTAGGAAGAAATCACTTGAGACACAGAGAGCTGTGAAAGCAGCCATTTATTTTCACACACTGAACTAACCAAACCAGCCAAAACTGGTTAATCTAACTCAGTTGCCATAGCAACAACACGGTGCTATTACCACGACAACCAAATACACAACATATTCCTCCCCACTAAATAAGAACATCCCCTAAATAAAACAAACACTAAACTAGAGAAGGAGGGTAGACTGCCTCCATTCCCGGCTAAACCCCGGGGATTATTTTGCCCCATAAACGTGGGTTCGCCCTAGCTAAAGATCCAGCCATTGAGGAGGTCTTCTGTCTCTAGGTGGATTGCGGTGAACTTCTGGTGGTGTTGCACCCGAAAGTACCTTGGGTGCAGGCCTGACAATGGGCTCAGGGTTCGTAGCACGAACGGGTGAGGAGGTGGTGTCAGCTTGTTCCGGGCAAGGGGGTATCTCAGCTGCTGGCAGTAATGGAGGAGAACAGTCAGGAACAGGTGATTCTTGATTCGGTGTCTCGCCAGAAGAGGTGAAGTCAGACAACTCAACTGAAGATGTGTCCCGAGGACTGGTATGACCTGGCAACAGCTGATCTACAGGTCACCGCCAGGTGAGATTCTCTGCAGTCTGGATTGTGTAGGAAACAGGTCCTGTTTGAGCGATGATCACAGCAGGGACCCATTTAATTCCCAGAAATATAATTCCGAGCCAAAACTGGCTGTCCTGAGCTAAAGGTTCAGTCTTTTGCTCTGGGTGCACATCTGATGACTTGATATTGCTGCTGACGTTGCACAATTTGTCTGGGTTCAGAAGGTTTCAGCAGATCAAAGCAAGTGCACAGTTGTCGTCCCATCATTAGAAAGGCTGGGGATGCCTTGGTTGTAGCATGAGGTGGGTTTCTGTAGGACAGTAAGAAGGTGTCCAGACGCTTTTGAATGGAGTGTTGTCCCCTTGCTGATTTCAAAGCTTGTTTCGTTGTCTGCACAAATCTTTCAGCTAATCCGTTGGTGGACGGATGATATGGTGCTGAAGTGATGTGGAATATCCCATTTGCCTTCATAAAATCTGAAACTCCTGATAGACAAACTGCGGTCCGTTGTCATTCACAAGTTGTTCTGGCAGACTGAAATGACTAAAGAGTCCCCATAGTTTTTGGATAGTACTCTCTGCAGCAGTGGACTGCATTATAGAGACATCTGGCCATTTAGAATGGGCATCTACCACCACCAAGAACATGTTTCCTTCAAGGGGTCCAGCAAAGTTAACATGAATATGTTACCACGGGTTTTCAGGCCAGTCCCATGGATGTAGGGGCGCCCACTGGGATGCATTCCTGACACCCTGACATGACATACAAGCTCTTGCCTTCTCATCAATAGCACTGTCCAATCCAGGCCACCAAAAATAGCTTCGTGCAATTCCACAGTGACTGGAATGTAGCTGTTCTAACATCTGTGATCTCAGTGGTGGTGGGATAATGACACATCTCCCCCACAACAAACAACCATATTGGATCAATAACTCCATCCTCCTGGACATGTAAGTAACAAAGTCGGGTGAGACCGGAGAGGTTCGTTGAGATTTTCCATGCATCATCAGGTCCATAACTTGGGACAATATTGGGTCAACACGAGTTGCCTTCTTTATCTGAGTAGCAGTGATGGGTGCATTCTCTACATGCTCAAAGTAGAAGATTTCCTTTTGGGCAGTATCTTGATGTTTGACTGGCAAAGGCAACCTTGAGAGACCATCTGCATTGCCGTGCAGAGTGGATTTCCAATATGTGATTTCATATGTGTGCGCTGAAAGTAACAATGCCTAACGTTGCATACGACTAGCAGCTAATGGGGGAATGCCTGTGTAGGGTCCAAAAATTGACGTCAGAGGTCGATGGTTTGTAAGAAGAGTAAACTTCCGCCCAAACAGGTACTGATGAAACTTCTGAATTCCAAAAACGATCCCCAATGCCTCATGTTCGATTTGGGCATAGTTTCTTTCTGCTTTGCTTAGAGTGCGTGAAGCAAAAGCAATAGGTCTCTCTTCTACCGAAGGCATAATGTGTGACACGACTGCTCCCACTCCATAAGGGGAGGCATCGCAGGCCAATTGTAGGGGCAAGGATGGATCAAAGTGCGTTAGAACTTCAGAATTTAGCAATGCATCCTTTGCCTTGTTAAATGCAACATTACAGGCTTCAGTCCACTTCCAGGTCTTGTTCTGCCCAAGGAGTTCGTGAAGTGGTTTTAGCAGTGTGGCTAACTGTGAGATGAACTTTCCATAATAGTTCAATAGTCCTAGAAATGAGCGCAGCTGGCTAACATTTTGAGGCAGGGGAGCCTCCACAATAGCCTTGACTTTTGCAGGGGCCTGATGAAGACCAGCAGCATCAATGATGTTTCCCAAATATTCAATAGAGGGCTGGAAGAATTCACACTTGTCTTTGCGGACTCGTAGGCCATACTTTTCCAGTCTTTGTAGGGTAGCCTCTAAATTCTTTAGGTGATCCTCTTCATTCCTTCCAGTGACCAGGATGTCGTCCAGATAGCACTGAACTCCTGGCAAGCCACACAAGATCTGGTCCATAGCCCTCTGGAACAGGGCGGGAGCAGACATTATTCCGAAGGGTAGGCGACAGTATCGATAAAGCCCCTTATGAGTCACAATAGTCAACAGCTCTTGGGACTTTTCATCAACGTGCACCTGTAAATACGCATGATGCAGATCAATCTTACTGAACTTTTGTCCCCCAGCCTGGCCTGCAAAGAGGTCATCGATGCGGCGAAGCGGGTATTGCTCTGCACACAACACCGAGTTGACAGTGACTTTAAAATCACCACAAATCTGGAGGGAGCCCTCTTTCTTCACTATTGGAATGATAGGAGTGGCCCATGGGCTATGGGTGATTGGTATTAGGACTCCATTGGTGACCAGGTGCTCCAGGTCCGCTTCAACTTTCGGCCTGATGGCATATGGCACAGTTCGAGCTTTCAGATATTTTGGTTGACTGTCAGGTTTAATGTTCAATGTCACAGTGATTCCCTTCATACTTCTCAGATCCTCTCCAAAAACAGCAGCATGTTTCCTTAGTATAATGGCCAGACCGGTTTCTTCTTTAGTCATTCAGTGCACTTCTGCCCAATTCAGCTGAATCTTCCCAAGCCAAGACCTACTCATTAAGGCTGGGTAATTACCTCTCACCACAAACAGTGGCAATTTAGCAGCCTGTCCATTGAGCTCCACCTTAACATCAAAGGTGCCCAACATGGGTACAGCTTCTCCCGTATACGTCTTCAGAACAGTTTTTGTTGCCTTAAGCGGAAGATGCTGTAGCTTTTCTTTATACACGGTCTCAGAGACCAGCGAGAGATGGCTGCACCGGTGTCCAGTTCCATGCATATAGGTTTGCCATCCAACAACAGGGTTACCCAGTATCCATGTGAGCCCACTGCCAAAGACAAACAGTTCAGTGGCACTTCTTCCTGTGATGAGGTGTCACCTTGGTCATCCTGGGTCTGCTGTAGGGTATGCAGGTTTCCCTTTTTGGTCGGCCAGACCAGAGGCCTCTTTTTCTTTTGTTTACAGGCACACTTATTGTGTCCCTTTTTGCCAATGTCGACACACCAGGTCCTTACACCAGCACTCTGATGCCTGGTGATCTGGCTTACCACAGCAGTAACATTCCTGACTCTGCACAGTTTTGTGGGTAGGTTCTTGTGACACCTTATGCACCCGAGGGGATGCACCGATGTATTGCGCCTCCTTTGTAGCCAGTTCCATGGAGACTGCGATATCAACAGCCTTCTGTAAGGTAAGCTGAGCCTCTGTCAATAGGCGCTTCCGTATAGCTTCACTGTACAGCCCACACACTAACCTGTCACACAGGGCATCATTTAACATCTCCTTAAATTCACAATGTTCTGCTAGCCTTTTTAAAGTTGCTACAAATTGTACAACTGTTTCATCTTCTTTTTGGTCTCTTTTGTGGAACCTATATCTTTCAGCAATTACCAGTGGTTTGGAGGAAAAATGGGACCCCAGGATTTCCACAATGTCACTATAAGATTTGATCTCAGGCTTAACAGGGTGTAGTAAGCTGCGAGCAGGGAGTAGGTTTTAGCCCCCACAACACTTTAAAATATTGGCACCGTCTTCTCTTCTGTAATGTCATTTTCAATAAGAAAAAGCTCAAAACGCTCAGTATACACGTGCCATTGCACTATATTCTCCACAAAGGTTCCAGTGGCCCTGTAAGTGTAGCCATGGTTTTAGTTTCAGGTTTCACAGTCAGTGCCAACAAGCCAGTTCTCACCCCCTTCCAACAGCTAAAAGATTTTGGTAGGGTTTTTTTCTCTTCTTTTTTTTTTTTAACCTTGACTTCTACTTCCTTCTGTTGCTGGGGCAGCACAGGGATCCCATCCTCGTCACCACTTTGTTGTATCCTTGGGGCAGCAGGTTTAGGAAGAAATCACTTGAGACACAGAGAGCTGTGAAAGCAGCCATTTATTTTCACACACTGAACTAACCAAACCAGCCAAAACTGGCTGGGCTATCCCATAATAATCTAACTCAGTTGCCATAGCAACAACAAGGCGCTATTACTACGACAACCAAATACACAAGTGGCCTTACCATGAGGGGAACTGACGCGACTGTCAGAGTGTAGAAAATTGTGTCTGCTGCTGGTGCATATGTATTCTCTCTGCTCTAGATGCACAGAGATGGTGGAGTGCTGTGCTGGAGGAAGGAGGGGACAAGAGACATAACAGGCAGGCAGGAAAAAAAGGTGAGAAGAAATAACAGAAAGCAGCAGGAGCTGCAGGGAGAGAGAGGAGGAGGAGCCTCTTGTGTACCTCTCTAGCACCCCCAGGAGCCTGGACTGATTAACACCAGCTTCTCAGGGAGCTTCCTGTTTTCTGCTGCTTCACTGAACCCACTTGAGGAGAACAGGCAGTCAACTGAAGTAGTAGGAGCCAGTTAGGCCCTTAAGATGCTGATATCTTCCCTCACTCAGGCCCTTCCACCAGCCTGCTTATTTGTCCCCTTCAATTGAGTGTTGAGAGCCACTATAGCTGGCACAGAACAGCAGTCATGAGTGAAAGAAGAAAACACCCCTCCGGGGCAGCATTCAGAAAAAGAAAAAGCAAAGGAAGCTTTTCTATCTAAGCAGGAAGGAGCTCTCCTGAGATACATAGACACAAATGTTCACGGTGAGCCTTCCGGCCCCAGTGAGGATATGAGTGGTGAGGAGATGCCTGATCTTCCAGTTAGTCAGCATACAGGTGACCTGGCAGCTACTGCAGCATCCATATCTCCATCTCAAATGGATGTAACCATGCACATTCCTGAAGAAAAGTGTAGATCAGAGAAAAGTGTGGTGGAGGCGCAAGAAACAGCTGCTG
Source organism: Macrochelys suwanniensis (assembly GCA_033296515.1). Lineage (NCBI taxonomy): Eukaryota > Metazoa > Chordata > Testudines > Chelydridae > Macrochelys > Macrochelys suwanniensis. Next base: position 17,128,403 of record CM065779.1, on the reverse strand, counting down.
CTGAGTTTAGTTCCTTAAGGGCTTGTCTTCACTACCCGCCGGATCGGCGGGTAGCAATTGATCTATCGGGGATCGATTTTTCGCATCTCGTTTAGATGCGATTAATCGATCTCCGATAGTGCTCCCCATCGGCTCCGGAAATCCACCTCATCGAAAGGCGGAAGCGGAGTCGATGTGGGAGCGGCAGCGATCGACTCGCCGCCATCCTCACGGCCAGGTAAGTCGATTACAATACGCCAACTTCAGCTACGTTATTCACGTAGCTGAAGCTGCGTATTGTAGATCGACCCCTCCCTCCTTAGTGTAGCCCTGGGCTAAGTCCTAGATGATCCAGGACTGTGGACCCACTTGAGCAGTAGCCTGAGGGACTTCCTTGTACTGCATGGGCCACAGCAAGTGAAAAACTTCATGTTCCCCAAAGACAATGAAAATAGAAGTTTCCATCCAGCACATTACTGGCGTGAAATCCCCAATGGTGACAAAGTGGAGAGGCCATGGCTTATGTACTCAAAAACCCAGAATGCTGCATACTGTTTTTGTTGCAAACTCTTCCAGTCTAATGTTCCAGCCACATTGGGTTCTACAGGAACAAAGGACTGGAAAAATCTGGCTAGAAAGCTGGCATGCCATGAGAAGGCAGCAAATCACCAGAGAGCATTTCATAGGTGGAAAGAGCTTGAGATGAGACTAAGGTTAAAGGCCACCACAGATGATCAGCACCAAGAGAAGATTGCATCAGAGTCTCTTTACTGGCAAAATATTCTGAAAAGACTCACTGCCATTGTGAGACTGCTTGCTACCCAAAACCTAGCACTGCGTGGCACTTCAGATCAGCTGTATGTGCCCAACAATGGAAACTTCCGTAAAATTGTGGAGCTGATGGCTGAGTTTGATGCTGTACTCCAGGAGCATCTAAGAAGAGTCACCACCCAAGAAATGTACACACACCACTACGTTGGAAAAACAATTCAAAATGAGATCATACAGTTACTGGGAACAAAAGTCAAACAGAAGATTGTAGCAGATCTGAAGTCAGCAAGATATTACTTTGTTATTCTGGACTGCACACCTGACATCAGCCATACGGAACAAATGACTTGAATGGTGCATTTTGTAACAACAACAGAACCTAGTGAAAATGTCCCTGCAATGGTGACTGTCAGAGAGCATTTTCTAGAATTTATTGACATTGATGATACTACAGGAGCTGGTATGACAAATGTGCTTCTTAAAAGCTGGAATTATGGGAATTGCGATAGCTGACATGAGAGGTCAGGGCTACAATAATGGTGCCAACGTGAGAGGAAAGGACAGAGGAGTGAAGACATGGATCCGAGAGTTAAACCCTGGAGCAATGGAACAACTGGACAAAGCAAAGTCATACCTACAGTCTTACCGGTCAGATGAGGGATTTCAAAATGTTCTGAAGAGTGCACAGACGTTGGCAGAGGAACTTCACACTGAAGCTATTTTCCCTCCCATTCAAGAATACAAGAGTCACCGAAGAAGAAGACATTTTGATTATGAGGGACGGGATAATCCCACAAGAGACCCCAAACAACAATTCAAAGTTGAATTCTTTAACCAGGTGCTCGATTGTGCAATACAGTCAGTTGAAGAACGTTTGATGAAGCTCAAGGAACACAGCAGTATATTTGGGATGTTGTATGATATTCCAAAACTCCTCACTATACCTGAAGAAGACCTACACCAGCAATGCAGGGCACTGGAGACAGTGTTGATACATGATGACATGCGCGATATTGATGCGAGTGATTTAGGAGATGAACTGAAAGCCCCTTCAAGATACATTTCAGCAGGATCAACTCCAAAGGCTGTTCTGGAATATATGTGCACAAATAAGATGACCCCACCTCTTTCCAAATGCTTTTGTTGCTCTGTGTGTACTTCTAACACTTCCTGTAACAGTTGCTAGTGGAGAACACAGCTTCTCCAAGCTGAAGTTAATAAAAACACATCTACACTCCACAATGACACGGGAGAGGCTGGTTGGCCTTGCAACCATCTCAATAGAGCATGAGCTGGCCCAGACTGTGGACCTTCAGGAAGCAGTTCAAATCTTTGCAACCAAGAAGGCTCAGAAAGCACCACTTTGATTATTCAAACAGATACAAATGCCAGTATTTACTATGCAGACAAGAAAAGTTACATTTGCTGTTCAGGCGTTTGAAAGTTAAGTGTTACTTAACATTTTTGAACAAGGCATTTTAAGTTGTTAGTTCGCCTTTATTGGGGTAGGTAGCAGAGCAGTACCATGAGAGGAGTAGAACAGGAAGAAGGCAGAATTGAGACCTTTCAAAGTTTTGGCCCAAGCGAGGGGGCATAGGAGTGTCATTTGAGCTCCCCGCCTCAGGTGCCAAAATGTTGTGGGCCGGCCCTGGTGATGTCTTCTGAAACCTCTACAATTCTCAAATAGAAGTACAGGAATTCTAACAGGGAAAGGTTTTTACTACAGACCACTATTCAACTTGTCCAGCTAAGAACACAGGCATCTTATAGTGTGTTTAGGTTACAAAATCTCAGGGGCAGAGACTGTATTTATGCTTTGTATTCTGCCAAGCATAATAAATTATTATTAATTATTATTATTATAAAGAAAATAATGACCTTGGGAAAAAGGATTAGAATTTTCAAAAAGCTGTTCATTTTAATTTGATTTTCAAGGAACATTAACCTGCTTAAAAAAACCAAGAGAGAGTAACAGCACAGATAGATTTTAGTAGCATTCTGACTATTATAATAGAGTATTCAGTAACAATAAATGTTGGTGGAATGTAGCAATGCATTGTCCCAACAAGCAGGGGTTCCCGCAGTTGCTATTTCTACATAGTACAATGGAACCTCATGTGCTTTTCAAGTTCTAGATCTGCAGTGCTGTGTGGTTGCTGTTTTTAAGACACCAAGGCCACAATTTTCAAAAGGTTCTGCTCCGACAACTGGGGCCAGACTTTCAAAAACGCTCAGCTCCTATTTAGGCATCTAAGGCCTGGTCTACACTAGAGTTTATGTCGAATTTAGCAGCGTTAAATCGAATTAACCCTGCACCCGTCCACACAACAAAGCTATTTATTTTGACATAAAGGGCTCTTTACATCGATTTTTGTACTCCTCCCCAACGAGGGGAGTCGTGCTAAAATTGACATGGCCATGTCGAATTAGGGTTAGTGTGGATGGAATTCGACGCTAATAGCTCCGGGAGCTATCCCACAGTGCACCACTCTCTGGCCACTCTGGACAGCAGTCCGAGCTCAGACGCTCTGTCCAGCCACACAGGAAAAGACCCAGGAACATTTGAATTTCATTTCCTGTTTGGACATCATGGCGAGCTCAGCAGCACTGGTAACGATGCAGAGCTCTCCAGCAGAGGTGACCGTGCAATCACAGAATCGAAAGAGGGCTCCAGCATGGACTGGTCGGGAAATGCTGGATCTGATAGCTGTATGGGGAGATGAATCCGTGCTATCAGAGCTGCGATCTAAAAGACGGAATGCGAAAATCTACGAGAAGATCTCCAAGGCCATGATGGACAGAGGATACAGCCGGGATGCAACGCAGTGCCGCGTGAAAATTAAAGAGCTGAGACAAGCGTACCAGAAGACCAAAGAGTCCAACAGACGCTCTGGGTCTCAGCCCCACACATGCCGTTTCTACGATGCGCTGCATGCTATCCTAGGTGGGGCCACCACCACTACCCCACCCCTGTCCGTGAACTCCGATGATGGGGTATTCTCATCGGTCGCTTCCTCTGAGGTTTTCGCGGACGGGGAAGATGATGAAGGAGATGAGGAGGACGAGGTAGTCGACAGCATTTTGAACGCCGATTTCCCCAAAAGCCAGGATCTCTTCATTACCCTGACAGAGATCCCCTACCAACCCTCCCAAGGCGGTATCCCGGACTGTGAATCAGGAGATGGAACAGTAGGTGAGTGTTCAAAACATATCTTTTGAATAGAATAGACATGGTATTTTAGCAATGGGTTTTTAATGAGTAATTTGACCTGGGTGCTTTAGCTGCATTCGTGGCCAGTGCAGCTACTGGAAAAGTCTGTTAACATGTGTGGGGATAGAGCAGAAATCCTCCTGGGACATCTCCATGAAGCTCTCCTGGAGGTACTGTGAAAGCCTTTGCAGAAGGTTTCTGGGGAGAGCGGACTTATTGCATCCTCCATGGTAGGAAACTTTATCGCGCCAGGCCAGTAGCAGGTACTCTGGTATCATTGCCTGACAAAGCATGGTGGCATATGGCCCCGGTGTTTGCTGGCATTCACGCAACACACGTTCTTTCTCTGTCTGCGTAATCCTCATCAGAGTGATATCATTCATGGTTACCTGGTTGGAATTAGGTGAATTTTATTACGTGGACTCTTTGCCTGTTCCTTTAAAAAATCTACCCAGCAGTTTCCAGCCATGCGCTGGGGGCGGGGAGGGGGACTTTTCATGCTGAGCGGTTCACGGTCAGCTTGCAGTGATCTTTCCCAAGACCAGACACGCGGTGGGAGCGGGGAGGGGGATAGTTCATGCTGAGTGGTTCGCGGTCAGCTTGCAGTGATCTTTCCCAAGACCAGCCAAGCAGTGGGGGCAGGGAGGCGGACCGTTCATGCTGAGCGGTTCGCGGGCAGCTTGCAGGGATCTTTCCCATTACCAGACACGCAGTGGGGGCGGGGAGGGGGACCGTTCATGCTGAGCGGTTCGCGGGCAGCTTGCAGGGATCTTTCCCAAGACCAGACATGCGGTGGGGGCGGGGAGGGGGACAGTTCATGCTGAGCGGTTCGCCGGCAGCTTGCAGGGACCTTCCCCGGGACCAGCAAAGCGGTGAGGTGAAGGCTAAACCAACCATCCCAGAGAATGGGTTTACTGTGGTTTCTGCCGCTGCACGTTAACACGCACAGCGCAGCAGTAACTGGCCAACTCTAGGAGCTCTGCTTGGAATGGGAAAGGAGGGCGCTGCTGTAAAGTAAGCTTTCAGCAGCCAAAAGTCTACGGCTTACCATGGCCACCTGCTAGCCGAATTCCGTTGCCCGGCACCGCTTGTGTGATCTGCACACCAAGACCCCAGGCACTCAATATAAAGATTCAAAATATGACCTTGTACTGAAAGCACATGTGATAGGTAGTGTGCATGGTCTTGTTCACCGGGAAAGACTATATTCATTGTTCTGGGAAATGTATCTTTGTAAAGAATTCACTCCCTTTTTTTCATCCCACAGCTGCAACTGTCTCTAGGCTTCCCCCGGCATCTCCCTCCCAAAGGCTGTCACAGATAAGGCGGCGAAAGAAACGCACATGAGACGAGATGTTCTTTGAGCTAATGCAGTGCTCCCACACAGAGGTAGCACAGCAGAATGAGTGGAGAGAGACCATTTTGCAGTACAAGCAATCAGCCAGTGAACCGGAGGAGAGGCAGGACGCCCGTGAGAACAGGCAGGATGCTCGTGAGGACAGGAGGGACGCTCGCAATGAGAGGTTTCGGATGGAAGACCAGAGGGTGACTGAGGCACTGCTTGGGCTAATGTGGGAGCAAACGGACATGCTCCGGCGTCTGGTGGATGTTCTGCAGGACCGGAGGCAGGAGGACAGAGCCCCACTGCAGCAGATCTATAACCGCCCTCCCCCGCCCCCAAGTCCCATAGTCCCCTCACCCAGAGTCCCAAAAACGAGGGGTGGCAGGCTCCATGCAAACAACCAGTCCACCCCTGCGGACTGCTCAAGTAGCAGAAGGCTGTCATTCCCCAAGTTTTGAAGCATCCTTTCCTTCCCTCCACCAGCATCCCACCCTAGCCTAGCCTCCGTCCCAGTTCCCTCCCATTACTGAAAAATCGCTAATTAAAAATACGTTTTTGTTGAACAATGTTGCCTTTATTTTCTTTTTAAAGGAAGGTGTGTTTGAAGAGGGGAGGGGGGTTGGTAATTGGAGAGGATAGGCAATATTAACAGGGTAAAGAAATGGGGGCAGGTTCACCTCAAGGTTAAACAAACGTAAGAGTTACTAGGTACTCTGGTCAGTCTGGAAGCTAGTTTTCAAAGCTTCACGGATGCGCAGCGCAGCCTGCTGGGCTATTCTAATCGCCCGGGTGTCTGGCTGTGCGTAATCGGCGGCCAGGCGACTTGCCTCAACCTCCCACCCCCGCCATAAACGTTTCCCCCTTGGTCTCACAGAGATTGTGGAGCACACAGCAAGCTGCAATAACAATGGGTATATTGGTTTCGCTGAGATCTGAGCGAGTCAGTAAGCTGCGCCAGCACCCTTTCAAACGTCCAAATGCACACTCCACCACCATTCTGCACTTGCTCAGCCTGTAGTTGAAGAGCTCCTTTTCACTGTCCAGGGCGCCTGTGTACGGCTTCATGAGCCAGGGCATTAGTGGGTAGGCTGGGTCCCCAAGGATCACTATAGGCATTTCAACATCCCCAACAGTTATTTTCTGGTACGGGAAGTAAATACCTTCCTGCAGCCATCTAAACAGACCAGAGTTCCTGAAAACGCGAGCGTCATGAACCTTTCCCGGCCATCCGACGTTGATCTTGGTGAAACGTCCCTTGTGATTCACCAGTGCTTGCAGCACCATTGAAAAGTACCCCTTGAGGTTAATGTACTGGCTGCCCTGGTGGTCCGGTCCCAGGATAGGGATGTGCGTTCCGTCTATAGCCCCACCGCAGTTTGGGAATCCCATCGCAGCGAAGCCATCTATTATCACCTGCACATTTCCCAGGGTCACTACCTTTGACAGCAGCAGCTCAACGATTGCGTTGGCTACTTGCATCACAGCAACCCCCACGGTAGATTTGCCCACTCCAAAGTGATTCGCGACTGACGGGTAGCTGTCAGTCGTTGCAAGCTTCCGGAGGGCTATGGCCACTCGATTCTGGACTGTCAGGGCTGCTCACATCCTGGTGTTCTGGTGCTTCAGGGCAGGGGACAGCAAGTCACAAAATTCCAGGAAATGCTCTTATGCATTCGAAAGTTTCGCAGCCACTGGGATTCATCCCAGACCTGCAGCACTATGCGGTTCCACCAGCCTGTGCTTGTTTCCTGGGCCCAGAATCGGCGTTCCACAGCATCAATATGACCCACTGCCACCATGATGTCCACTTTGTGGGGTCCCGTCCTTTGAGAGAGGTCTGAGTCCCTGTCATCGTCACTGTCGCCACCGCACTGCCGTAGCCTCCTCGCCTGATTTCTCAACATCTGCCTCTGAATTAAGTGCACGATAAGGCGCGAGGTGTTGAAAACAGCCATAACTGCTGCGATGATCGCAGCGGGCTCCATGCTATGGCGTCCGCGCTATCAATCAAGGGAAAAGGGCGCAAAATGATTGCTTGCCGCCGCTTTCAGGGGGGGGGGGGAGTGAGGGTTGAATAATGACAGTTATCCAAAACCACCCGTGACACATTTCTTGCCCCATCAGGCATTGGGGGCTTGACCCAGAATTCCAATGGGCAGCGGGGACTGCGGGAACTGTGGGATAGCTACCCACAGTGCACTGCTTGGAATGTCGATGCTTGCCCCATTACTGTGGACTCACAAAGTCCAATTACTGTGCTTAGTGTGGACACACGTTCGACTTTGTAATATCGGTTTCAAAAAATCGGTTTAAGTAAAATCGAACTACTATCGTAATGTAGACATACCCTAACTAAGGAGTCATACTTTTAAGAGCGCTTTTTAAAAATCTGGCCATAAATGTTACAATGGGAGTTGACAGATGCAGAGCATTTTTGAAAATATGGCTTTTATTTAGGTCTTACATAGGAACTGAACTCATCTGAAAAGTCAGACCCTAATTGTGGCTGAGGCTCTTGAAAATGTAACCCCAGAAGGCAAACTGGGCATCCTGCCATATAAGTAACTTGAATTCAAGTTTTGCCCTGAGCTATGTTGGGAGGGGTTTGGGGAAAGAGATACAGTGGAGACAGCATGTTCTTCTCTGCCATACTACTGAACGTCTAAGACCCTAGTGTCTGAACTTGAAGTACTTACACACACACAAATCCCATTGAAGTCAATCCTATTTTTGCTGTCACAAATGCCTGCAGAATCAGACCTGAATTCTGAACCAGTTGGCACCCAAGAAAATTCCCCAAAACTAGAGCATGAAAAATAAATTATCCTCCTTTTTTCTTGATTTTACAAGTGATGCCATTTGAAGGGGCTGAAATCAACATATACACTAGATGTAGAGCAGCCGAGACGCCAAGAATTAAAGATTAATCTTTAATTTAAAATGATGTCATGTGATGAAACTCCAGGAATATATCCAAGCAAAGTTGACACTCCTAACTATATGTCAGCAAAAATAAGAAAGGGGAGAGGAAAGGAGAATTTCTTACATTTGAAGTTTCCTAAAAAATTTCAGCCTGCGTGTGATATCTGCAAAGTTTTGCAAGTTCCCAAGCTTCAGTGTGGAAACTCCCTGCTCTTGCTCCCACTGACATCATTGGTAAAACACTCCTTAACTTCAATGGAAGTAGAAGGAACTCTTCAGGAAGCAGACATTTTCTATTCACATGCTTAGCTTTAACAGGAGTTGGAGTCAAGGGGACTACTCCAGAGTGATTTCTTAAATCTTACATCACATACTGTATGTAGCTGCTTTGTTTTCCTTCACCTAAACCAAAACTAGAAAGCAAACCTACTAAAGCATATAAGGAAGAAAAATACCTTGCATGTACACTCTCTCTTTAACACTGCTTCCAGATCTAGAGTTGAAAACTGGTGTAGCGCATACCACTTGCAGAACAGGCACACATCTCCCCTGGCATTCCTAACCTTTCCAACCACCAGAAGTGATTTGGACAGAGAATAAGGTTGGGGTTTACTGCAGTGGCTACAACCATTCCCCTTCCACAGAAGTAAGCCTCAATATTTTCAAAAGATAAAGGTTTGGGCCATCAGAGAGCTCACTGAACCCACGAGAGACACAGTAAAGACCAAATGTTGCAATGAGGTCCACATGGGTAGATTCCTGGGTCCTAAATCTTCATCCTATAAATCTTAGGAAACCTTAAAAGAAAAAGTGCTGGTCATGATAAGTAAAAGATCTACAATGAAATTACGGGGCGGGGGGAGTTATTTTATTTTTTCCCACTATAGCAAGTTTTGTATTTTTACAAAATGTTGGCACAAAGGAATACTGAAATAATTCCCAGGAGTTTTTTTAAAGGGTGAGGTTTTAGGTGAAGTACTTTGACATACTCCTCCTCATGATAAACTATTACAATTCAAAATTAGACAAAAATAATTAAACACAAATGTTCCTGGGCACAGCCATTCTGTGCTAAACTACGCCCCAGAAGGAGTGTCTGTAGCCAAGTTATCAACTTGTAAAACCTCCATCTTCTGATGCACTCAACACTGCTCAGATCCATTTTCTTCTTGTATGAAGGCTGTATTTTATTCCAAACCCAACCACCAACACCAGTACAGTAGAACATCACAGTTTTAACCTTTACATATTTCATCCCTTCTTTGCTAGTACCCTAGGAGGCAAGGAGACCTCCCCAACTATGTCTACATAGCAATGCAAGCCTACAGTTAGTAGGACTTGAGTCAGCTGACCTGTGTCAGGGAACCCTGGGCTTGAGCATCTACAGTGCATTTTAACCCTAGGTTAAGAATTTTCTGACCCTTGCTCAACATACGGCTCTGGCATCCACACTGCAGTGCACAGACCGGAGTCAAAGTAACCCTATCCCAGAGTTCCTAGCGCCACCTCCCTCCCAATGTCAACATACTAGCCCTAGGAACATGGTGCACTATGAAAAGCTCTACTGTCTATATTCATGGACAAGCTGGGACACTACTCCCACCAAATGAGATTGACATAAATGGTGATATGTGCTTGGGGGAGGGAACTGGCTCATTTTTGGCAGCGGGACAGCGCCTGGGAAGGGGGTGGTCTTGATAACACACACACCCCGGCCTGGCTGCTGCTGGCTGTATAACAGTGAAGTGCATCCCTAAGGTTTGGGGTGCAGCATGCACCAGCATCCCCTGGGGCAGGGCCGGCTCTACTGTTTTTGCTGCCCCAAGCAGCGTGCCGAATTGTCACCGCGGATGGCGGCGACAGTCCGTGTGCCATTAGGGCGGCACGTATATTTCCATGGCGGCGGCAATTCGGCGGCAGCTTCTGTCTTCAGCCCGAAGAGAGAAGCTGCCACCAAACTGCCGCTGCCGCGGGCGGCTAAACATAGAAGCTGCCGCAGAATTGCCACCGCCGCGGAGGAAACGGGCTGCCGCCCCTTGCAGATTGCTGCCCCAAGCACCTGCTTGGAATGCTGGTGCCTGGAGCCGGCCCTGCCCTGGGGATCCCTTATCCCTGCCCCCGCTGCACACCAGGACGCTGCAAGGAAGTTTCGGGGCTGGCGCCCCCTCGCTGCCCTGACAGTGCAGACAGCCCCAGGGAAGGTAGGGAGAGCCCCCGAGCAAGGACCAGAGAGTGGAGGAGCAGGGACCAAGGGCTACCCAGCAGGGAGAGGGGGTGGCAGAGCCCAGCCTAGGGAGGGGATGACCCCCCCACAACATCCTGGCAGCCGGGTGCTGCCTTGTGCCTTGCAACTTTGCTCCCTGCTCCAGGCAATCTCTGAGCAGCAGCCAGGAGGAGCTGGAGTTGCCCTGGGAGGAGCAGGAAGGGGGCGCATGCACTTCAGGCCAGCTGTGCTGGCTGCCTGCAGCACTCCCACTCTGCTGCCAGGAGCTGTGGGATACATCCGGAGAACTCCCAGGACCCAACCCAAACTGGGGCCACAAGTACACAGGAAAGCAACAGGGCTCAGACCCTAGTTCCTGGCTTGACTCAGGCTCAGACCTTCCAGCCCTGTAGGGTCCTGGGACCCTGGGTACAACTGCAGTGTGGAGCAAAGAGGGCTTGCTTTGAGCGTGGGCTCACATTGCTCTGTTTAGGGAGCTCCTTCATTCCAAGCTCATCTAGCCCTGTCCTCCTCTCCTGTAAACACTTCCATCCTGGCTTATCAGGTTAGTCAGCTGAAGGCTACTGAGCTCCTTACATCCCCAGCCTCTCCTTCTGATTAGCTAATTAGTCAATCGGTCACTACTGGCAGAACTAATTGAGGCTACAGTGATCAGAGTGCTGACCCACCTGTCAGATCTCAGCACTCTGTCCACAGAGGGGTTAACAACAGAAAAACCGACAGCACTTTTCAAGGGAGTTTAGCACTTACGAAATGTGCCACTTTGACAACCTTGGAGAATGAAGCCCTCCGTTAATGCCCAGAATGCTTATAGCATAGGCGGCCACAGGGCTTTCTTACCCACAGTGCACACCTGATGGTCCTTGCTCTTGGGGTAAGAGCGTAACTCTGTTTCCATGAGCCTCGAGTGACACTACCAACAAGGATGTCAGCTAACACCAGTTAAGACAGGAGGGTTTTTCAGGTGGCCACCTGCCCACCATGAACTAGACTGAGATCAACAATCTCAACGCCCATAACACCGGCCATGAAACAGCAAGTAGAAAGTGATGATTTTATATAATTTCTGACCAGATTTGGAAAAAAAAAAAAGAGAGAGAGAGCGCGACTGAGCCATGCAATCTTCAAACAAACAAACAACAACAAGAACCCCTCTCTTGTTCAGTGAGACAGCAGCTTTTGAGACCAAAACATGCTAACAATTTTTAAGCAGTAGTTCCCATTGAAACCAAGAACAGTTGTTCTGAAAAATGAGGGGCACAATATGACCCATAGAATGGTACAATTAAAATATATAAAATATATCTTACCCGAGGGCATGGTTTGTTGCTGTCTTCTAATCATTAGTATGAAATATTAATAATTAATACTAACAATGCTACTGTAAGACATTCTATATAAATATAATATACAATAAATACACTGTACCATATATACAGTACAGAGCACTTACATAACACTGAAACAGTAACTGACCAATGCGTCCAACATTCCAGTAAAGTAGATAAAGTGTTACTGTCCCCATTTCACAGATGAGGAAACAGGATCCCGCATCCCCATCCTTCAGCCTTTTTAAATTATTATTATGATTATTATTTTTTGAAGTGAATATAAATTCCATGAGAGTTCTGAAATACAGATTCTGGATCACATACGCCCCCCTCCCCGCACCCCTTTATCTATGGAATTAGTGGGGAGCAAATGGGGTAGGGCCAGGAAAACAAATATAGTCCAGGCTTTTATTTGTCAATGTGAATGCTTAGCAATATAAAAGCAAAAAGCAAACACCAAGCCCAAGGTGGGTTCCCCAAAAACAGAGACACCCAGAGCTAGTGTAACCTATTCAAAACGAGGGCCTTAGCAACCTACTCAAGGGTACAGCTGTGGTCAGTGTCATCAACAGAATTAGAATCCATGACCTCCTGGCTTCCAATGCTGTACTTAAGGACTTGATCCAGCTCCATTGCAAGTCTTTCCATTGACTTCAACAGGAGCTGGATTGGGTCCAAAAGCAACTAGCCATCTCTCTCAACATGCAATATAACAACACATTAAAATATGCTAGAAGGTGGTGTCGCTCATTTCTAACCGTTTGTCCTAGGCCCTTTGGCTGTTTCTCAGTAGAGGGAGACACATCCCCTGAAGTAATAGTAAGTGACGGAACACCCATGGAAAGAAAGGAAATTTTATTTTCATTCCAAAACGTATACGTTCTTTTTGATAAAATACAATGAATGGGATTTTAAATTCTTGTCTGTTTTTAAAACGTTCCTCTCTTTCCACTGCTCCCCTCTATGCCTGGTATTATTACAATATGAACGCTTAATATCTTCAGAGCCTTAAGTGCAGCAATAAATTCATATGTTGAAGAGACGTGGTTATTTTAGAATTGATGACAGTCCAGGATGTGGATTAGTGGTTTTACTCAAAATCTCAGTGTATATTACCCAGAGAGTAGCACAGTCTCTAAACAGAAGATTTTCCAGCCTTGCTTAGCTCCACTTAGCCTAATTAAATAAATACAAGTAATATAAAGAGACAACAGAAACAAAGCAAAACCATATAAAGAAAACTATTTGCCAGTGTTTGCAGAAGTCTTAGAATCCTGGAAAAATTCTGATCTGCTCATCCTTCCCTAGCCACCAGCAGCTTTACTCTTCCACTTCGCTCACATTCCATTCCAGTCTATGCCCTTAGTACAGCTGAAATTAACACTGCTGCTATTGCTTAAGCAAAACGCAATGGGCCACATTTTGAATTTAGTTACACCCGTGCGAATCCCACTGAAATCTACTCTAGCATCTTCTCCTGAAGCATCCAGTTCCTCTGACCCTCTGAGACAGGATACTAAATTAAGAGAAGTAGCATGGTCTAGTGCAGGGAGTCTCAAACATCATTGCACTGCGACCGACTTCTGACAACAAAAATTACTACACGGTCCCAGGAGCGGGGCCAAAGCCTGAGCCCACCTGAGCCTCGCCACCCCATGCTGGGGGGCTGAAGCCTGAGCCCACCCAAGCCCCGCTGCCCTGGGTGGGGGGGGGCAAACCAAAGCCTGAACTCTGCCACCCCAGGCAGGGAGGCCAAGGCCAAAGCCCAAGGGATTCAGCTCCAGACAGGGGGCCTGTAACCTGAGTCCCACCACCCACAGCTGAAGCCATTGGACTCGGGCTTTGGCCCTGGTTGATGAGGCTCAGGCTTCAGCCCCAGACCCTAGCAAGTCTAACGCCAGCCCTGGCAACCCCATTAAAATGGGGTCCCGACCCACAGTTTGAGAACCGCTAGTCTAGTGGATAGTGAAATGGAGTCAGGAGAGATCTTGTTCTATTCCCAGCTCTGACCTACTGTGAGACTTTGGGCAAATTACTTCTCTTCTTTTTCACCTTTATCTCTCTTGCCTATTTAGACTGGATGCTCTTTGGGGCTGGTGTGGTCTCTTACTATTTGTTTGTATGCTATATAGAACAATAGGGCCCCCTCTGTTACAGCTTCTAGCACTAGAGCAATGCAAATATCAGTCACAGAAAGGGCACTGATTTGATCCGGTTTGGCAATTTTTATTTTTCAATGAAATATTTCCATGACCATGAAAATATTCACATATTTCAGAAGTTTCACAAATTTATTCCAGAAGTGTTATTCTTCCCTCATTATTCTCCTTTCACAAGTTTCAGTCACCCAAGAAAGGACCACAAACAGTAACATATGACCAATTCCATGTTATGAGTAATAGTTTGCCAACACCGAATAACTAAATGAAATCTTTCATTCATGAAATCTTTGCAAACAACCCACAGACAAAAAACGTATTCACCCAGTCTCTTGAGTACTTACAAATTACAAAAACAACCGCAGAATCAGAAAAGGCTTATAAATGATCTGCAGAACAGAAAACAGCCTTCATTAATTTACTATTTGGATTGACAAAAACTACTCAAAAATCCCATAAATGGCATAAGAGAGCTATCTCAGCCATCTTGTGGGTCCAACCTTACAGGTTATTTACAAATAGAAAACCCACATGTTCTCTTTACTTCAGCAATGTGAATTTACGTCCTTCATTGACCAGGCTAAAATGGGCATTTCAGAACCATTATAAGCTTACTGTACCTTTAAAAAAAATGTTTCAGTTTCACAGATTCTCACTGGCCACTTTAACTTAATTATTATGACCCAGAAGGCATCATTCCATGATGTCACAGATTCCAGAAAGATGCAGCAATAATGAGTCAACCCATCCGGTAAGATACATTTTATTAGTAAATGGCACAATTTTTAAAGTTCCTTTTAAAATACAATTTTATACTCTTTTGGGGTTATATATTACCTCCATGATACATACATAGATGCCACTAGGATGGCTTAACTGAATTTGCCTTGCTACATAGCAATGGAAAAGTCAGTTCTACCGTTCACATCTACTGTAACAAAGCAATACTTAAGCATCCTTAGCGGTATATTATGTTAATATAATACACATAGTGCCTTAAGGAAGTACACATTTTTGAAGCCCATGAATACCTAGATCTGCGGTTCTCAACCTTATCAATATCCTGACTCCCTTTCCAATATGACCACCCCTCCTCCCCAGGCGTAGCTGGGACCCTCTTCCCATTTAGCACCATGGAAAGTATGGTGTATTGAAGACTGTATTAAAATTGTGAGCTATCGGTTTAAGTCCTATGGCAATTTCCTGGTCCTGGAGGCTAGGGGGCTTTGTAGGGAAGCTTGCATTCTGGGTCTAGCAGCAGTCGGTCTGCACAGCCAGCCTAGAGCAAGATGGGGTGAGCTGTGCCTCTCAACTTAGGGAGCAGCTTGCTTCTCTCTGTGTTTTTGGTTCTTGTGTGTGAAGGTTCTGAATTCTAAGAACTCAAGTAGTGTTACACCGCAAACCTTCCAGAAAGAGAATGTTATGTTTTTACCTAACTTCTCTTTGTGTGCCACGAACATAACAGGAAAGACAGGCTGGTTGCCAGCTAAGCACCTGTTTGCAGCTGCCCTGGAGCCACAATCCCAGGCTGAGAACCATTCTCTAGGTAAATCAAGAAAGGTTCACAAATATCTGATAACTGAAATGAACCAACTTCGGCTTGTTTCAGATATCTGCTGGCACGTGGGTCTGCCTAACAACGCATACTGATTCATTCTCAAAAATGCATACACAATCATTCTCAAAAATGTATTGCATTATGCCGCTCTAAATCACTTCACTGCTTTTCCCACAACGAATTTTTTCTCCAAACGTTGCACTGTCCATCACTGAGACCCTCATACATACCAAGTTTGAAGCTTGTGTGCTTATCTGTCTACAAAACAATGAATGCACAGGGATGGGAAGGTTTAATGCTGACATACTTGATGTGGTTAATGAGATTTCATTAAAACCTATGTATGCCATTGGGCTGGAATCTTAAAATACTACAAATGCTAATAGTACAATGGAACTTTTGATTTATTATAACAGGGCCTACAGACTGGGTCCTATTGTGCCATTCACCATACAAGGCATGAAGAGAGAACTCTTTGTGGCAAGGATGGACAGTTTAAGCCGAACTAAGGTCTTGGGCAAAAATATATAGGTAGGTGGAAGAGGTTATAAGAGCAAACCTGGTAACAATTGAACAGTGCAGGTTCTTTGTTAGCTACCGCAAAAATATATATGCATCTAAATCAGAACATACTGGATTGGAGCCCTCATAGAATCATAGAATCTCAGAGTTGGAAGGGACCTCAGGAGGTCATCTAGTCCAACCCCCTGCTCAAAGCAGGACCAAACCCAATTAGATCATCCCAGCCAGGGCTTTGTCAAGCCTGACCTTAAAAACCTCTAAGGAAGGAGATTCCACCACCTCCCTAGGTAGCCCATTCCAGTGCTTCACCACCCTACTAGTGAAAAAGTTTTTCCTAATATCCAACCTAAACCTCCCCCTCTGCAACTTGAGACCATTACTCCTTGTTCTGTCATCTTCTACCACTGAGAACAGTCTAGATCCATCCTCTTTGGAACCCCCTTTTAGGTAGTTGAAAGCAGCTATCAAATCCCCCCTCATTCTTCTCTTCTGCAAGCTAAACAATCCCAGTTCCCTCAGCCTCTCCTCATAAGTCATGTGCTCCAGCCCCCTAATCATTTTTGTTGCCCTCCGTTGGACTCTTTCCAATTTATCCACATCCTTCTTGTAGTGTGGGGCCCAAAACTGGACACAGTACTCCAAATGAGGCCTCACCAGTGCAGAATAGAGGGGAATAATCACGTCCCTCGATCTGCTGGAAATGCCCCTACTTATACAGCCCAAAATGCCGTTAGCCTTCTTGGCAACAAGGGCACACTGTTGACTCATATTCAGCTTTTCGTTCACCGTAACCCCTAGGTCCTTTTCTGCAGAACTGCTGCCCAGCCATTCGGTCCCTAGTCTGTAGCAGTGCATGGGATTCTTCCGTCCTAAGTGCAGGACTCTGCACTTGTCCTTGTTGAACCTCATCAGATTTCTTTTGGCCCAATCCTCTAATTTGTCTAGGTCCCTCTGTATCCTGTCCCTACCCTCCAGCGTATCAACCACTCCTCCCAGTTTAGTGTCATCTGCAAACTTGCTAAGGGTGCAGTCCACACCATCCTCCAGATCGTTGATGAAGATATTCAACAAAACCGGCCCCAGCACCGACCCTTGGGGCACTCCACTTGATACCGGCTGCCAACTAGACATGGAGCCATTGATCACTACCCGTTGAGCACGACCATCCAGCCAGTTTTCTATCCACCTTACCGTCCATTCATCCAGCCCATACTTCCTTAACTTGCTGGCAAGAACACTGTGGGAGACTGTATCAAAAGCTTTGCTAAAGTCAAGAAATAGCACATCCACTGCTTCCCCTCATCCACAGAGCCAGTTATCTCATCATAGAAGGCAATTAGGTTAGTCAGGCATGACTTGCCCTTGGTGAATCCATGCTGACTGTTCCTGATCACTTTCCCCTCCTTTAAGTGGTTCAGAATTGATTCCTTGAGGACCTGTTCCATGATTTTTCCAGGGACTGAGGTGAGACTGACTGGCCTGTAGTTCCCCGGATCTTCCTTCTTCCCTTTTTTAAAGATGGGCACTACATTAGCTTTTTTCCAGTCATCCGGGACCTCCCCCGATTGCCATGATTTGTCAAAGATAATGGCCAATGGCTCTGCAATCACATCGTCCAACTCCTTTAGCACCCTCGGATGCAGTGCATCCGGCCCCATGGACTTGTGTTCGTCCAGCTTTTCTAAATAGTCCCGAACTACTTCTTTCTCCACAGAGGGCTGGTCACCTCCTCCCCATACCGTGCTGTAGAACTCGGAGATAGTTCAGATCCAAAATTCCCAACTGGGCCCCCTCCAAAATCAATTCAAACTGAAACAACTGAACCCTCTAGGAGTCAGATTACGATGGCCCTTGTGCACCTTTGTAGGCCTCCCAAAATAGCAGTCCCTGTGCTCTTGGGAGCAAGGGGACCTGCTTGATCTTGGTCTTCCTTGGGGAGCAGGTCACAGAAAAGAGGACAGAAGAGTGGGAGAAGAGGCAAGACTACAAGCCCCCAGCTTCAGCTCAGAGTGGGGCAGTGCACCATGGGGAGCAATCTATTCAGTTTTAATGGATGCATGCAGCAGACTGCAAACCCTATGTGTACTCCCAAGACACCCAGTGCAAAGATGCAGTCTCCTCACTGTTCCTCCATGAGATGGGGGAGCCCTCAGATCACCCCCTAGCCATACAATCTAGCCATTGAACTTAGGGAGGTTCTGATTCAAGATTCTCAGCCCACCTCAAGTGAAAGCTTCACTAGAACTCACCCCCAGTGGAAGGCCCACCCCAATGTTATCCAACAACTTTAAAGTATCGAAGTTCCTAGCATAAGTGAGAAACCACCTCTACTAGGCAACTGGTCGTGCGGGTTGTTACTTACAACAGATCTCACTTTATAGTAAAGAGCAGGAACACAACGCACATTGTTAGTTTGTGCCTATGAAAGGAGATGCATACACATTCTATTTATTGTCTAGGTAGCAGCCATGTGAGAGAATTGGCTCATGCTGATGCAGATAGAGAACACAGAAAGAAAATGTAAATAAACCACCATTGAAAAACCACCCAAAATGCAAAAATAAAAAATAAAAAAATGCTCAAGCTGGTGCCAGTTGACAAGAGCTCCCCTTTCAGCAGCTGCCAGATAAATTTCCCCCATGGGCAGACTGTCTGAAATCTGAACCCATCACAAATTAAAAGTGTTCAGCTTTACTTGTGCACACATTAACAACCCCGAGAATTCTGTCCAAGGAAATTAATCATTCTCAGCACCTTTACAGATACAATCTATCCCGTTGGCACTGACCTACCTACAATGCAGACTACATTTTAAAACAATCTCACATTTAAATCAAAACCGCGTCTATCCCACAGTGACTGACTGACCAACCGACTGAATGGGTGTACTTAGATTAACATCATCTGGCATTGCACAAACACACACAGCCTTTCCTCTGGGGTTCTGCACCACAATTTGGGAGACAGTCTCAAGAGTTTAATTCAAATGAAGCCACCAGACAGAATTTTTAGATTCAAGGAGTCTCTCTCTCTCTAGACATGAAATATTTTAAAATATGGGAATTATGATCCACACCTTCATTTTTGCAACTCAAATTCAGACATTTTGGGCTAAGATTTTCAAGAGAGCCCTTGCGAATTAGGCACCCAAACCACTCTGAAATTCAATGGAAGCTGGGCACCTAGCTCCCTCCCTTAGATGTCTTTGAAACTCCCGACATCAGTGCAATGTTCTAATGCGACCACAAAATGAGTAATAACTCACCCATTTGCCAGTGATTTTGAATAATTTAAGCAAACTATGGGCCAGATCTTGAGCGGGTAGAAATCTACATTGCTGTATTGTCTTGAAAGTAACTATGCCAGTTTACACCAACTCAGGATCTGGCCTTGTGTGACGTGCAGCTCAAATTTCAGGCCCAGGAATGTAAGCTCTCAGCCACTATTGCTGACCAGCATGGCCTAGCATTAGCCTCGCTGCCTCTGCCCTCTTATGGGAGGCTAGTACAGCTAGCATTGTCCATGCTCTCCAACAGGACTATGCCCAGCCCCTTGCAGGAGCACAAGAAAAAGGCTCCTGCAGACCCTTAGAGCTTTCTTCTTCATGTGAATCCCATTAAATGAGGGTCTGCTCTCCCTCCAAAGTGCCCTGTTCAATACCATTTCCTCTATCACACCACATGCTAACGTATTTTCCTTTATGACATCCCACCAGTTCTTGTGTCAGTCTCTGCCTTTTTTCCTTCAGTCTCGATCTGTTGGACTCTCTTATCCAGACAGTTGTCAGGACTTCGCTGTACGTGAGCAAACCATCAAATCTGCACTCCCTCATTTTTTCCATTATGGATGTTACTTTGAGCATCTCTCTAACATACACATGCCTTCTGTAGTCTTTCTTGCTTACATCACTCATCCATCTCAACAACCACATATCTGTGGAACAGATAATTTGCTTATGTTTCCTCTTTGCTGCCAAACACTCAGCTCCTTACATTAAAATAGGATGAATCACTGTTTTATAGACTTTCTTTTTTAATTTTACTGGTATTTTCCGATCACATACTATACCATTAATTTCTCTCTGTTTGAGCCAGGCATTTTATTACCCTATAGCTCTAATTTAGTCCTTCCTTCATTCTGCATTTTCCAAAACCCAGAATCTTGAAACTTTGTGTTTTCAGTATTATCTGTACATCTCGGTTCAATGATAATTCTTCAGTGTACATATTACTAAAATTACATACTGTAGCCTCTGTTTTTACCTCTGCTTATTTTTGAGTCCATCTCTCTCCAATACCTCTCTCCATTTATCAGGAGCCTCTTCTAGCCAATCTTTCTCCTGACTGGATAGAATATAATCTCCAAACAACATGCACCAAGGTGCCTCCTTGTGAGAGTATCCAGGAGGAGGATAAACAAGAAAGGGCTCGGTGCTGATCCCTGATGCGCTCCCAGCTTTACCAGCAGTTTGTCTGTTTCACCACTAGAAGTTCTGACTATTCACATTGCACCTACATACCTGGTTTGAACAAAAAGTTCTCATGCCATTTTATCCTTCATGCACCATCAGATGACTTCTTTTGGAACTCAAACGCCTTTTCCAGATCAATTAACACGATGTGAATATTGTTCATTTTCTCTCTATGCTTTTCCACTAACTACCTCAGTGCAAAAACAGTATCTATTATCGACCTTCCTGACATGAAGCCGTATTGATTTGCCCTAATATCTACTTCACTTAGTCTCTTATCAATGACATTCTCCCACAGTTTCATTGTACGACTCATCAGTTCTCTACCTCTATAATTTGTGCAGGTGCCTTAGAGTGCTAGGTTCAAATCTTGCACCAGATGGTACTCCGTCAATTTCAATGAGATTACTGTAGTTGAGTGAGTAAGGCAAGTAGTGCATGGCCCAGAATAGCACACTGACACCCCTATACTTGAATTTGAGCTCTGTATACGTCAGCAATGTAACAAACCCTGCACTTCTTTATTATATTTTATTTTAAAATCCTCTTTTGCAATAGAGATGTCCAGAATCCAAACTCTGGTACTTTTGGAAAGTTTGGACCCAGACACACAGTTTACTACTTGTCCTCATCTTTAAGCCAAATCCTGCATTCCTCATGCATCCAAAGCCCCTACTAAGGATTTTAGGTGCGCAAGGAACGGAGGATGCTGTTGAAACTCCCATTGACCTCTGTGCAGGCAGGATCAGATCCCAGGTCATTTTAATGCAAAAATGGCAATGCTACTGTTGAAGATTTTTTTTTTTAAATTGACCAGCCTTCAAACCATTCATTAAGCATGATCTTTAATGAGAGAAGGTTGATTCCAACATAAGCCTTTTAAACAGAGCGCTGTTAATCACATAAAATAACAGGCCAAATCTCACCGTTTTCCATGCCCAAATCTCCTATTGATCTGAATAGGAGGTTGATGGAGCCCAACATCTGTCTGCTGGTAGGAATGGATCTAAAAAACAGAGATGGAAGAAGATATACTGCAGAGGAGAACCATCAGAAGAATGTAATGGCGTATACTGTGTGTTACACAGGAACAATTCAGCAGGACACTGCAGTGTAAAGGTCTAAAATGAATCTGCCTGTGACTGGGAACACACACCTCTCATGAGTGCCTCCTGTCAACTGGGTGTGGTTGTGATTCTGGCGCCTCCTGTAGGTTGTTGACCTCCCTACGTGGGTCTTCAGTGGCTCAGCCCTCCAGCTTAGTCCACAACTAATAGATGAATGGATGAACTCCTCCTGGGGTAACAAAATTCAACAAATGGTTGGCCCTCACTAGGAGAACTCACTAGGGTTGCCAACTTCCTAGTCCCACAAAACCAAACACTCTAGCCCCACCCCTTCCCGGAGGCCCTGCATCTGTCCCGCCCCTTTCCCGAGGTCCCGGTCTCTGCTCACTACATTCCCCCTCCCTCGGTGACTCGCTCTCCCCCACCCTCACTCACTTTCACTGGGCTGGAGCAGGGGTTCGTGAGGGGGTGAGGGCTCTAATTAGGGGTGCGGGCTCTGGGGTGGGGCCAGAAATGAGGGGTTCAGGGTGCGGAAGGGGGATATGGGCTGGGGCAGGGAGTTGGGGTGCAGGAGAGAGTGAGGGCTCCATCTGGGGGTGGGGATGAGCAGTTTGGGGTGCAGGAGGGGGCTCTAGGCTGGGGGGGTGGGGATGAGGGATTTGGAGTGCGGGAGGGGGCTGCAGGTTGAGGGAGGAGGTTGGTGTGTAGGGGTGAGAGCTCTGGGCTGGGGGTGCGGGCTCTGGGGTGGGGCCAGGGATGAGGGGTTTGGGGAGGGGGCTCAGGGCTGGGGCAGGGGGTTGGTGTGTGGGCTTACCTTGGGCGGCTCCCAGTCAGTGATACAGCGGGGAGGCTAAGGCAAGCTGCCTGCCTGTCCTGGCACCACGTTGCGTGTGCCCCGGAAGCAGCCAGCAGGTCCGAGTCCTAGGCGGGGGTTGGGGGCAGAAGGCTCTACGCACCGCTCTCGTCTGCAGACACCGCCCCTCCAGCTCCCACTGACCGGCTCCCAGCCAATTTGAGTGAGGAACCGGTGCTCGGGATGGGGGTAGTGCATGGAGCCCCGTGCCCCCCACCCAGGAGCCGGACCTGCTGGCCACTTCCAGGGCGGAGCGTGGTGTCAGAACAGGTAGGGACTAGCCTGCCTTAGCGCCGCAGCACCAACGATGGGACTTTTAACGGCCTGGTCAGTGGTCCTGACCAGAGCCGCCAGAGTCTCTTTTCGACGGGACACCTGGTCACCCTAGGACCCACCTTCATGCTCCTTGTCTGGGGTGGGGTGTGGTAGGAATGCAAAACCTCTAGCAGGGAACCTCAAAGGGCCTGGTACACCCCATCACGCTGCCAAAAAACATATTAAAATGGGATAAATGCAAACACATCTAGGGCCCAATCCTGCATTCCTAGTGCATGCAAAACTCCCACTGAAATCCATGGGAGTGGTGAAGGTGTTTGGATGGAGCCCCTACTAACAACCCTCCTTTTTATTTCCACATTGTAATCATTAGCCAGATTTTCAAATGTAGCCTCAAATTTGGCATGGTTTGGGAGCTTCTGAGTGCCCACATTTAAACATCGACTTTTAATTTCCCAGGCTGTTTTTAATATGGACTAGAAAATGGAGTCTATTTGGAAAATAAACACTGGATCCTGTATTTTTTTAGATTGTAGCACCGAGATGCTCTATGGCTTGTCTGGTGCAGGCCACTAATATCTATTTCAATCTTTTTATATGGATTTTTTGTTATTTTTCAGGGGTATCCTATACATAAAAAGATGGTAAAACTTTACACAACAAAATCCACATGTACAGAACAAAACAAATATCCTAGCAATAAAATAAGCACAGCATTAATGGGAGTAACGACACATCCCTGGTAAATCACTTCTGTCTCCTTTCAAACAGTTAACTGCAAAATACAGAAAACCATGAAACACATTAAAATAACATGTAACAAATAGTAAAACATAATGGAAGTTTAACTGTTAAATTAATAATAACCCTAGCCAAGGTGGCTATGATTTCATGCTTTTCCACTGTAAAATGGAGCAATCTGTCCACATTTCATAATTCCAGAGGGAATGAATTCCACATTTTCAGGATCATGCAGAATAAGCAAGTCACCCTTACTGGTGTAATTCTAATGCCAAGGAAAAGCTGCAAACTGCTGTTGCAGCAGATTCCACAGGGCAGTTCAGACTATGGTGCTCAGCATAGGTGCTGGAACTAGGGGTGCTTCTGCACCCCCCTGGCTTGAAGTGGTTTCCATTATATAGAGGGTTGACATTTGGTTCAATGGCTCTCAGCACCCTCACTATAAAAATTGTTCCTACACCCCTAACCTACAACTGTAACTCAAACACAAAATGACAGTAGAACATCTTTTTAAAAAAATACATAGGAAAGTGAACATAATAAAGACCTGTAGCTAAGCCCTGCCTGCCTTACTCATATGATTAGTGCCAATGAAAACAGTGAGAGAGGGTGTTGGTGGGGAAGTCCCTGAGATAAGAACATAGAAAAAGACAGAATGAACTGAACAGGATTGGGCTTTTTGCTTGCATAATCTGACTGTGAAATTTAAGATGGCATTTGCATAAATGAATACTACATGCAAAAAAGCAGGCTTCCTCGCTGTGGTTGATTTCCTTTTTTACCAACTGAAGATTTTCCAAGTTTGATAACCACTTTCAAGTCCCACAGGACTGGTAAAGTTATGGTACTGTGCCTGCTGTAAAAATAATCAGGTTAGGAAACACGCTCTACTAACTGGAGCTGCTTGAAACATTTCAAAGTCCAAAAATGGAGCACTTTTAAAATAAACAAA
Source organism: Macrochelys suwanniensis (assembly GCA_033296515.1). Classification (NCBI taxonomy): domain Eukaryota; kingdom Metazoa; phylum Chordata; order Testudines; family Chelydridae; genus Macrochelys; species Macrochelys suwanniensis. The sequence goes on along the minus strand of CM065779.1, from coordinate 17,104,024 downwards.
CAAACCGCCCCTCATTTTTCGATCAGGTCTACTATTATTTACTCCTGCTCCCATGTGCCCATTTCTGCTTTCCCTATTTACATTTGCATCTTCAGCTGCTGATTTATCTCTTGACAGTTTTGCTGTTATGTCCATAAACATTCAGGAGGAGGTGGCGGGAAGTATACTCTCAGCAGATGGTGAAGAGAATTAAATGGCCACTTCCAAGTCTTCTCGTGTATGTTTTTATCACCTGTTTGTATCATAAGAACACTGAACACCTATGTTCATAACTAGATCTTATGCCGCTTCCCCATTATTTTTGATGGAGAGGTATGGTCCTGAATATAAGGGCTAGTCTACACTACCCGCCCGATTCGGCAGGTAGCAATCGATCTTTTGGGGATCGATTTATCGCATCTCATCTAGATGCGATAAATCGATCCCAGAACGTGCTCCCGTCGACTCTGGTAATCCAGCCCGACGCAAGGAGGAAGCAGAGTCAACGGGGGAGCGCCAGCCTTCGACTTTGCAGGGTCCACACCGCGAGGTACGTAGCTGAAGTTGCGTACCTTACTTCGACCCCCTCCCCAACATAGTGTAGACCAGCCCTAAGAATGGGGACAGCTTTGTACTGTAACATACCCTGTTACTTGGGCTGTATGATAGGAACAGGATTTGGCCTCAACTGACTTGCCCAGCATCATACAACGAATTGGGGAGAGATGAGAATAGAGAACCCAGGAATCCTAAAGCTCAGCCCCCATGTTCTAATCACTAGACAAGACTCCCAAGTAATTGGCTCTTGGGTGTGCATTTACTATTCTTCGCCTGATTTCACTGTTGCATTTAGCTTGATTATTTTCTATCCAAGAGTGCCTATTCCTCACCTTTATATTTTAAGTAAGCTATTAAAAGATAAAGTTGAACTTTACACCCAGCCCTCAAAACAAAAAACTTTATTTTTCTTCACTGTCCCCTACCTTGCTTCCACATAAAGAAGGCACCAGTTATAATCCAAATAACAGGTAGAATAGAAGATATGTTTTGAAAAGCATTTGATTTCCTTACTTTAGTGACTATAAGAAATGCGTGGCATATTTGGTCTGTGGTATCTCTGCCGAGGTATTACTAGTACGTCTCTTTCCTCCTCCTCCTTCGTAGTCTCAGTGTTGCACAGTGGAGAACATCAATGCTGTAACACATTTTCTGGTAATGTGGGAACAGCATGAGCTGTAGAATCGACCTTTCACATAGCACAGTTTGCTGAGACATGCAGTGCACTTTCATAGGGATACTACATTGTAGCTTGATAATGGGGGTCCTCCCTTCAGTTACTACCAAAGTCAAATAATCAGTCAGATAATGCCTGAAAGGACTATATTGTGTTAGGTGTGGAAAATATTGTATTAAATCCATAGGATGGAAGTATAATAAAATAAAAATTCTATAAACATTTATAATTTTTAATACTTTCTGCTAGTAGGTTCACTTCTCTGGAGTAGGGTTACCAGATAGCAACTGAAAAAAAACAGGACAGGGGGTAGGGGGGTAATAGGCGCCAATATAAGAAAATGTCCCCAAAAAAACGGGACTGTCCCTTTAAAAACAGGACAGATGGTCACCTACTCTGGAGTCTTGGCCAGTTTTCCTGGAATACAGCAGATTGTGACATCTGAAACCTCTTTTGTTCTTTTTACATAACTGTCTATTAAATTAACCTTGAAACCCCAGAACTGTCTGATTATCAACACAAACAAGGCAGAATGTTGCAATCTTCCAGCTAGAGTTTCATCTAATCCCATTTTAATAACTGGATTTAACTGAGTTAACATATCCTATTATATGAACCCATAGATTGCTGACATATTCCAAAAGCACAACTGGAAAGAATTTTTACTGGGATACTTCAGAAAAATTTTGTATGGGCTGTAAAGTGTTATTGCCATCTAGGTCAAAGCATTTCCGTTTGTGGTATGTGTAAGTTCTTACTCTCTACATCAATATCTTCAATTGCTTGTGAATCATCTTCTCAGTGCACTAAGTCCGAATGCTGATGTCCTTATGACCCTGGAGTGTTTTAATTAAAAAAATTATAAACCATCTACAAACTTTTCAGCCACTCAGATTTCTAGACTGGCTGATTATTCTAACACTTGAAAAGAGATTCTGCTGCATGTAGTGTAATTGCTAAAGGAATATTCCACTGTCATTGCGGGGGGAGGACCCAGATGTCCCTAATATGTGGCTTGTTTGTTTTTTAAACTACTAAAATACCCTGAAGTCTGAACTTCTACAGACTGTCACCTGAAAACATCTTTTCTTATCTGGAGTGTTGTCCCGTCCAGGGAGACAGAAAGGTTTCTTTTTGATCCTGCCTGAACTGCTCAAGGTACAACACCCTAACAGAAGAAGAGACCAGCATATTGGGGCTCATTATATACCCAGTAAAACCCTTGTTTATTTTCCTTTCTTGATCCTGATCTCTAATTATTTTGTGTCCTCCTTTGAGCACCAGGAGAAAGCAAGTTAAAAGCATTTCCTGGCAGTTACATTAAGATTTACAGCATGGTGTAAACAACTCAGTGCAGCATCCAGTAACTTGTCAGGATGTGTCGGTGAAATACAGATAGTTTTGAGTTTGGATTTGGCTCATCCATGCAGTGCATTCAGCCAAACTGCAGAGGAAATGAATCCAAAGTCAGACTCAGCCCACACTCCCATGTTTGCCCATCCTTTAACACAGAGATAAGCTTGCATGGGAGGCCTCCAGTGCTTTATTTGTGCCAGGACTGTCAGGTCTGAGCCCCGGCACCTCTAGGCTTGGCAGTTCATAGCCCCAGCAACTCCGGGTTTGCTGCATCAATTATGAATGTAAAAACATTGCTTGAGCCCCGGCACCTCTTTCATTACAAATTAAGCACTGGAGACCTCACACTTACATCTCAGCTGACAGGAGCCACCTCTATGCTCTCTAGCACAATAGACAGGAAACCAACAACAAAATAAGTAAGGGCTACAGGAAGTGGTGCTGGTGATTCAGTTTTTTCCTCTGAGTCAGAATTAAATAAAATTCCCGGGACTGTGGTAAGGAGAACAGTGTGCTGTTGGAGAAACCATGTAAACCACATTTTTGATGGAACATAAACCAATGACTAACTGTGATAATTAAAAATGCCATCCATGGCCATATTCCAACAGGAGTAACTAAAATTCCAAGTATACAGACATCCCTGTTACTTGGGAAAGCTTTTCTTCACTAATGGTCCCTAAAATAGAGTGCAGGGCTTCAGTTGGCATCATAATGGCTGCTAAGTTCCACCTCAGAGATGGCTGCAATTAAATAGTGCATGAAGTAACGTGATCCTTTTGTTTAAATAACTTATCATTGGTCAAAACACTTTGAGACTTGCAAAAATTGCTACATAAATTAGTCAAATCAACGATGCTTAGGTTATGACTCTTTGAGGTAGAGACTTCTTTTCTTATATGTAGGAACAGTACCTAGCAAAAAACAAACAAAAGAACCCCAAATCAAATGAGTTAAATGCAGCTAAGGATCTGATCAAATAATATAGATAATTATAGCTGGTCAATTTTTGTTTCCATTGGCAAATGGTTTTGGTTTTTTTTTTTAAAGGACAAAACTTGTTACAAAAAAATTGAAATGCACATTTTCTTACTGAAAACCAAGTTTCTGATAAGCAAAAAAACCAACAGAACAAACGAAACAAACAAACAAAAAAAAACAATAACCATTTTGACAATTTCAGGTAAAATGTCATGGAAAATTGTGTGAAAAGCAAAACTAGAAAATGTTGTTTGCAGTATAGTTGTAGCTGTGTTGGTCCCAGGATACCAGAGACACAAGGTATGTGAGGTTATACCTTTTATTGGACCAACTTCTGCTAGTGAAAGAGTCAAGCTTTTGAGCTACACAGAGTAGATATTACCTTGTCTCTCTAATATCCTGGGATCAGCACGGCTACTATAACACTGCAAACAACATTTTCTGGTTTTATTTTTCACGACATTTTAACTGAAATTGTCAAATTGTTTTCAAAATCGTTACAGATTTTTATTTTTGCTGCTTATCAAAAACTTGGTTTTCAGTAAGAAAATTTGCTTTTTGGTAAATGACAAATTTCTACTGTGATTTTGATAGAGTTGGTTAAAAAGGCAAAATTGTCAGACAAATCAGAAAATGGGTTTATTCTGAATTATGCAAAACTCTGACATTTCAAAAAAATTTCATAAAATGTTTCTTGTCTTTTGACCAGCTCTGTTAACACCATCACAAAGTGTTCTACAAAACCCAGCACCTGTAATGGATTCTTTCATGGATCACCACAATCCTTTCTATCTTTGTTTTGCTTTCATGGTCTTTAGGCAAAATGAACATACTGTACAAGGAACTGAAAATATGTAATTGGCTGTTTTTCTAAATTTGTGACGTTCTGGAATTATACTCCCCTACTTTAAGGTTAGACAATTACTAATATCATTTGTATTACTGGTAGTATATCATGAAAAACAGAGTGTGTTTTAAAATAACCAAAATCATTTGGTTAAAAATACACATTTACTGACTTGTCTAGACCCTTATGGAAAAATCCTATACAATTTAATGGGGATGAAAGCAATAGGAGTTTACTAGAATATAATAGAGTTCTGTAGAAATTATCCAAACCCTGTTGAATGTAATAGTGAATGAGATTCTATTTTTAAAACCATCCTACAGAATTCTAGACCAAGGATATAGTTTCCTATTAAATTCTATAGGATGATTCTTAAAACTTCCAGAAAAGTTTATCAATTTCTATTACATTTTATAGGGCTTTTCCGCAGGACTCCATAAGGGAAGTTTGATTTCTACAGACAGAGGCTACAGGGTGTTCAAAGCTAATATAATGGCATCTTATTGAGAGGACTATATTGTAAAATCTGTTCATAGATTCATTTTTTATAGAGTTTAACCTAAAGAAAACTGAGCACATATCTGAGGTGACTTTATAAGCAAAGAGCTTGGAGCATCAGATTGTGTGCAAACTCTGCTAACATTTGCAGCTGGATGCCTTGGGAAATGACCTCAGAAACCCTTCTCCTCTTCTATTTCCATTATTTTCCCTTTTAATCCCAATTTCAACAACAGTTAGGGCCAAACTTATCCCTAGGGATATGCCTCAGAGTCATTCCCAACACTTGTACTTCAGGCAATGTGAATAAAAGATGATAATTTAAAACAATTTTTACAGGGTTTTTTTTTAATGTAAATACGATATTTTTATTTAAATTAAATACAAGTTTCAAAATTAAAATTAAATTTGAACTTTGCAACCTATGTTAAAGCCTAAATGTATTACCATCTATTAAAATAATTTAAGTTAAATATTAAAACAATAATATCAAGCAGTACATGTTTGCTGCCAAGCTTTAATAAAAGTTAAACCACTGAGCTGACAGCACTCACTGGCTATGCACCTGGAGCTAGAGTTTGTTGAAGTGCTAAGAGAATATTTCAGTTTATTCAGTTCAATGACTAAAGTTCATCCAAAGCTAAGAAATCAACTAAGAGTGGAAAACACAAGAAAGATTGTTTTTCTTTTCCAATCTATGAATACAAACTAGGTGGGAGAGGATGAGATCTACTAATTCTAAAATCTTGAAAGACACCTTGACCAGAAACAATCAGTTCAACTCACTAATTACAGATAATACTTCCTTTGATTTAAAAGTGTTTGTTTTGATAAACTTTTTCTTCTTACCAGCACATTAAGGTAGAATCCAGCTCATACAAGGTAGTTTTATTTAACTTTTTAAAGGTGTTATTGTGCATTTTACTTTAATTTGAATTTGCATCCAAATAATTCTTGACACAAATCACATTTAAAAATTAATCTAGTAAATAAGAAATGCGTCATTCACCATTTTCTAACATAATAAAAATGTAAAGATTAAGAATCTGAATAAAGGTAACTTAAGCTATATAGGTTTCAGTGTAGTAGCCGTGTTAGTCTGTGTCAGCAAAATGAAAATAAGAAAGAAAAACTTGTAGCACCTTAGAGACTAACAAATTTATTTCAGCATAAGCTTTCGTGGGTTAGAACCCACTTCATCGGATGCATGGAATGAAAGCTATATAGTTGCTTAAAGAAATTTGTTAGTGTATCATCCTGATTAAAAAAAAAAGAAGCACTAAATTTAGAGTAAAGGCTATATTTAGTTGCCAATCAACATATTTTAATGGTTACCAACCAATGAGAATGAAACTTTCTTTAGGAAAATAACTAAGAAGTATAAATCCAAAACACAATTAAAATTATGATTTAAAACAAGGTTTCCTGATGTTGATTTTAATGATGATTTAAATCAATCCCCCCTGACTACAGGTGAAAGTAGCTATGAGTATACCCTCAACAATAGTGTTGGGCATCTTTTATATGAACTCTTCATTTGAAAGAGAAGGAGAGTAGGCAGAGCTGCTATTGTAATCACATCACATCCCTACAGCTGTGACTACTGTAGAGATATGTTTATGAAAGACTGTGATTTGGAGATGTGCCGAGGGCAGGGGGTGAAGGTACACTGCATGGCTGTCTGCAGCAGTTCACCAGTGACGCTCTCCAGTTTGTTTTATTAAAGTTTTATTCCTTTCTCATTCACTGGTTTGTTATTTAATGAACCCCAACTACAAAGGTGGCTGCTCACCAACGACACCCCTCTCCTCGGCAGCGCTGAGGCCAGCCATGACAGCACAAAGTGTGGTGGTGGCAGGCACACACCTAAGAGCTGCCTGCTGAGAAAGAGAAAACCATGAGTCAGCTACCTTCCCAGGGGCCCCGCCCTGCTCAAGTATGGCACCTCGCTCCCACAGCCGCTCTTCATTCTCATGGTCCCAAGAGAGCTCAGGGGGACAGCCTATCCCTTGCCAGAAATAGAGATAGAGATAAATGTGAGTACCCTGTTTCAGGGCCTTACAACATGAGGGAAGGGTCAGTCTCCAACTGACAAGTCGCAACCCTCACTCATTTGCAAAGGATTGTACTTGCTTATATCTCCCTAGACAGACAATTAGTAAGTGCTTGGTGGTTAAGCTGATGTGGCAGAGAACCAGAGAAGAACAGAAAAGCGGGGCTCTGATCCACTAGAATCCTAAGTCTTTGTGGACCACACTTCCGTATGTATATTAATCATATGTGACAAATGCTAGCCATGTCACTTAGTGCATCTCTCGAAAGTGCTCCATTACTGTGGCAAGGGGGACAGCATAAGAACCTCAATAGAACAGAAGTGAGGAACAGGCAACAGTTGACAATGCCACAGTCTGTATTTGGCCGGTGGAGCAAGCTCTGGGTGTTCCTCATCTAGAACAAATATCAGAAAGAGCTGCTTATGGCTTGTATATGTTTGCAACACACAAGATAAAAAGGGCCTTTTATTGGGGAAGCTGGGCATGTGATTTTTAGCAAAGACAAGCAGGATATTTGCAAATGAATGTGGCTAATGTGTCTCTCTGTTATATGGCTCTCCATACACAAGGCAAACTCCTTCCTGCTGCGGTGCAAATAAAATAAAAACAAAGTGTTGTACAGAAGTCTCTCGACTGTAGCAAGCAAAAATTAGCTTCTGAGTAATAAGAGAGGACATAGATCTGTACCGTGCATCTGCTTCACCCCGCAGCAGAGTTGAAGGAATTACATTGCAATCTCTGCTGGTATAAACAGACACCCGGGCCCTACATTGACATCAGTGCAGTTTTGCCCATTGGTCTCAGCACAGAATTTGCCCCCCAATGTCTGCTTTGGATTCAGGTGCACAAGGTGTCTCCATCACTAACAATTTTTAAATCAAGATTGGATGTTTTTCTAAAAGATCTGCCCTAGGATTATTTTGGGGAAGTTCTATGGTCTGTGTTATACAGAAGATTAGACCAGCTGATCACAATGATCTTTTCTAGCATTTGAATCTATGAAGAACGATTCAGCAGTCCTCAGATAGAACACCCATTGACTTCAGTTGGGCTTTTGCCTGAATAAGGAATGCAGGAACAGATCCCCAGATGGGGGAGATGTAGCTTTATGGTGAATGCTATTATGTATTCAGTTTGCGATTGCCTAAATACCACCATTCTGCATGTAAAAAAATATGGGGCAAATAAACAGCACTGCCAGCAACCTTAGCTTGTAAGTAACTGCACTGTTTACTTAGAGTACTTTGCAAATTGTTGGCTGGGATTTTAACCACATGACCTAGTAACATAAGCAGGAGTCACAGGACAAGAGAGCATCTTTTAAACATTTGTGTGGGTGCCTATCAGTTTGCAGCTCTGTTTTGTGTCTTTGATTGTGACAATCATTCCTTGACTCAGTGCCAACGTGTGCACGTATGGACATACCCCTTAAATCAGAACTATGCCCACCCCAAATGCCTCTGATTTGCAGCCGCAGCAGGTCCCTAACAAGTTTGCAGCATGTACTTTGTTCTGAGAATTATGCACTAAGCCTGGTGCCACCTGGGCTGGCCCTGTTTAATCTTCGTTAGGAAAATATCATCATCATCATCATATTTTCCAGCTTTGCTGTAGCTGATTCTTAGAGCAGCTGAGTTTCCACATAAAACAAATACTTTTTTTGTAGTTTGCCAGTCCTTGCAAATCTTACAACTGAATGCATAAAAGTGTTTAAATGATAAACAGTCATGCATTCAAGTCTTAAGAGATTGGAGCCATATTTTGCGGTAAATTTTTAACTGTTGTGTATCATATTGGTGTGGCACAGGCTCAAGATAAACATACCCCAAAAAATCTTCAAAATAATTTGCATGAAAGTTGCTTTCATTTTAAAAATTTGAATGTTGTCAAGGCAATTGCTTCATTAGATGTATGAAATGACAAGAGGCACCTTTCTGAATGCTCTAGGTGAATCAATATATTGAAATAACCTGCAATCCCATAACATATACTAGTCCTAAACGGCATGCAGCACAAAAATAAACTAAATGCATCACTCCCCCTATACATCATCTCTAACAATATTTGCTTTTTCAGTAGCCCTCCTAGGTCTTACATTATTTGCCCAAATCACACAGTAATGCTGACAAGTAATAAACAGAACGGTAACCCTTGAACTGGTTACCTCAAAAGAAAAAAAAATACAAAAATTCCCCATAACATTCACACAGCAGAACTTGTCTCCTATTAGTCTACCTTCCCCCCCTATTTTGTGCACAACTTCTAATGACATCAGTAGGAGCTCCGCAGGGAAGGAAAGCAGAATAGAGTTCAGAACTACCTGGCATTAGTGGAGAATTTTGCTTTCAGGAGGGTAAAGTTCCAACCATGGTTAAATGAGTGGTGGTTACACCTTGGCTCAAAAACAGAATCACAGGATGCTCGTAACCTCCACAATCATCATCCTGTCTGGATCCTTCCATTTTCAAGGGGAAGCTATTGAGAATGAGGCACCAGCTCTACCTGTGCCCTGATTTCACATATTTTCATCAGGTATTTGAATTACCCATTCAAATCTGTGTGTGGAATCAAGGCTGGGTTGATACCAGGCTTTTTGGCACGTAATGAGGCATAGCAATATACCAGGTTGCTGAAAGGAAGGCCCTTACATATGTTGGTACTTTGCACCCCAAGCCAGCAATACTCTTAAGCATTTAGCAAAGTCAATAGGACTACTCAGGTGCTTAAAGCTAAGCAGGTGCTGGAGTGCTTTGTTGGACGGGGGCCTTGTAGCATTATTCTGCTCCAAAAATTGACTGTTCGTCTTACCTAACAGGTTTGCTCCTTTTGTGTATTCAAAATCATATCTGCTGGCATTAGTAACAAAGATACATATTTGTTGCTTTCTACTCCTTTTAGCCTTATAGATCCAACACAGCTAAGAGAATGAGGGAGCAGGATTCTATTCCTACTTACTTGGGCATCAGTAGCAGCATTGTTTACTAAATTCTAATCAGATGCACTTGTGCAACCTCATTGAAAGCAATTAGGTTTCACTGGTGTTACTGAGGGTCATGATTTGAAGACAACTGAGCTGAACAGGTGTTATTAAAGTTGGAATCTGGCCTGCAAAATCTGTGTTAAGAATGATGTATAAGAATGAAAAAAACTCATCTTAACACTGGAATCTCAGGTTGAGTTTGCAGAGCTGGCAACTAGGAAGAAAACATCTTTTAATATGTAAATTGAGCACATTTGATATAGAAGTTATTGAGACTCAAAACATGTAAGCCCCAAATGCCATTTTAACAGTGACTTTTTCAAAGTGGAACCACTATGTTCCTGATGTCTATCATCTAAAACATGTGTTTGTGACATGCTTAAAAACATGAAACCTGCTCAACACTCGCTAGGCAAATGGCCTTAAAACCATATTGGCAGGAACCATTTTTAAACTGTATAAAAACAATTTCACCAGACATTGCTATTGTAGACTGCTTAAAGGTGGCACCAAATGCAGTCTTTGCCTAGGATACTATACTACATGTGGCTGGCTGTATATCACAATGCATAAGGTCCGAATGCACCAATAATTTAGGGTGACCAGATGCGAGGACCCGAAAATCGGGACTTATCCCCTCCCACCGGACTTGTTGAGAAAACAAACAAACAAACAAAAAAAACCTCTCCCGAGTCCCGCCGCCGAGCTTGTTGAGCAAAAAAAAAAAACACCTCTCCCGCCGGAACGGAAGAAGCTCGGATATAGGGACAAATGGCGTCCCGACTGATGCTTGGACACTGGACAAATGAAGAAAAATCGGGACGGTCCCAATTTTATTGGGACATCTGGTCACCCTACAATGATTTGTCATGCCATCATCCACCAGAGCAAGGCAATGTACAGAAACCAATTAGTGTGCATACAAATGGAAGCTAAACTAAGTTATTTCTGAAGTTTTAAAAACACCAATGTCAGCCAATGTAAGGCACCACAGAATAAGTAGGACAGAGATTTAAAAGCAAGCACCAACATTGAACATGCAGATGGCCTCATTCAGGCTAGCAAATGAAAAGCAGTCAGAAAAAGGAGAAATATGTGCAGCACAACTGAAGGAAAAGACATTTTTTGTGCCCATAGTCACTGCAGTTACAAGTGGAACATATTACCTGGTGCTGCCAGTAGGAGACCATGTAATCTAGCTGTCTGAGCACAGACCTGGAGTTTGACTCTCCAGTGTCCTAGTCCTGGTTCTGCCACTAAATCCATGCCTGGCTTTGAACAAGTTTCTAAGGTCTGTTCGGGAATAAAACTCCATCTGTGGACACTCTTATTCCAGAATAAGAGTGCCTCGTTCTGGTTTAGATTAATCTGCTTTCAAAGGTCAAATTTCAAAGATGGCCTTTAATTTTGGGTGCCCCACTTTTTTGGGCACTCAATTTGAGACTCTTAGGGCCTCATTTAAAAAGGTGCTGGATACTCAAAATGACTAGTAAAGTCAATGGGAAATAGCTGGCTTTTGGATGGGATATAAAACCCAAGTATTCACCACATTTGATCATTAAGAATCCCATTGCACTTTTTACAAAATAGGGACAGTTTTAACCCTGACACTTAGCAGCTGTTGTAGTGAATAGGTAGTATAGGTGTAGAAATAATGGATCGGCTCCTCAGCTCGTGGAAATTGGTGCCTTTTAAAATTAATGGAGTACAGCAATTGACACCAACTGAGGATACATAACCCAGTACATTAGTTGATTAAGCACTTTGGGATCCTTCAGAATTAAAGATGCTACATAAATAGTATTACAGCATTTAATTTCCACTGGAGCATGTTTTTCCTGAGAAATAGCTGACTCACTGGGGACTGCTGGAATTAACAAAGAACATGAGATTCCTGGAATTTTTCCCAGTCCTAGTGGCAACCAGATTTGGGGCCCAGTTTTTGCAGATAAAAGGATTATTTTTCAGTCTGACAATAATGCTGTAGAGAAAATTACAACTAGTTAGTCCATCAAGTCAAAAAGCTGGCAAGGTTTCTTGTTGTCCTAATGGACCAACAATACTTTTCTACACTGCATGGATGCAACACATGCTGTGAAAATGCAGACAAGCTCATACACCATCTCATTTCCAATTTCCATCACTAGAAGTGGCGAAGACACCCTCACGATTGGACTGGAGAGAAGGGGTAAGGGCTGAAAACACTATGTGCAAAGAATCCCTGGCACCCATTTTCCATTACGAATATAACTGATTAGGTAACTGAAAGACTTCACAGACATGGAAGAGATACCATTAGGTTCCCTAACAACTGAAAGGAATGTAATTTGATTTGCACCAGATGGTCATTTATTGAAACAGCTCCACAGTTAGCTGCCAGTGTATTTTTAGGAGGCTTGGGGAAAATATAGGGACCCAGGTAAGTTTTGTTTGTGCAAGGAGTGGTAAAGCAGTTGATACAGAGAGGATTGTGGAGTGCTTATAGAGTTCTTGCTCCTCCACAATTACCAGACAGAACCACAATGTGTTGCAGGAGGAATTTAATAAACAGAGGGCCTTCTGGTCAAAGATTTCTCTACTTATTGCTTAAGGCATGACTATTTCCTCACACTACATGGCCCATCATGATTTCCCTGCTGGGTGGCTGGGATGCATTACTGAAGAGGTTTGCATGCATCTACCATACAAACCCATATTGTGTGGGGCTGAAAGCATACTGGTTTTCATCAGAGAATGTACAGTGTCCAAATGGGTCTCAGGTTTACTAGTAGCATGACAAAGAAAGGACATGATAAAACGCATGCTGTATACCAGGGTAGCTAGGGTCTTTTGGCCTGATTCAAAGCCCACTGAAGTCCACATGAGGCCTTTTCGCAATTGAGAACAGACCCGAGAGAAAAGGAGGGGACAGCGCGGGAAATGATAACTCTTAGTTGGGGTAAGCAAGCAAATAAGGCGTATCAGGAGAGGCTGGTGGCCTAGGAAAGTGGAGAAGTAAAACCGAGTCAAGGTTTGTTCACAGCCAATTTACAACAGGAGGTAAATATTATAATTTGATTCAAGACTAGGTTTGCAACACCTAGTAAGAGTTGTCTTCCGTCAGTCATTTTGCTGTGAAGATAAGGGTGTGAGCGACAGATGCCAGAATATGAAGTTCCTTTCCAGGTACCAGTTTGTGTTAGTGATACTGCTAAACTAAACCATAGCTAATATGGTCTGTGATACAGATTGCCATATGGCAGGTTCATGGACAGTGTGGCCACATCATCTCAGCACCCCAAGTGAGTTTCCAGGATGTGGAAATCCAGATTTTCGCTTACATCTTTGATCTATTTTAGACAGCTGGGACCCTGCTTGTTAAGTGTTACAAGACTTAGGATATGGTTGTCACTGAGTTCACTTCCTTTTGATCTGAGACCTGAGGCAAATTTGGAGTGAGTGTTATCAGTGCTACTCTCAGTAACTTTTGCTCTTGTTTTTCCAGTGTATTTACCAGTAAGTTCCAGAATCTCTGGGTGTTTAGATTTGTCTAACTTATTATTACTTTGGGCCAGCGAAGACATTGTGTGCTGTTTTTAAATTACACAGATGAAGTGCCTAAGAGCAGGCAAAGGAAGCATATAGGGGTACAATTTATTTTGTTTGCTCATCCATGACCTACCACCAATATATCACATAACTAGGCATGCTGATTAATAATCAGGAACAGAAGGATGTGATCAGCACATTTGGATGTCCAAAATGGGATAGCTTTACAACATATGCTAATACAAAAAAAAACAAACATTTGGTCACAGCTGTTGCTGAGCCTGGATTGGAAGGAAGCCAAAGAAACAGGGAAGTGAGAGCGTAAGAAAATTACCAAGGGGAGATCAATGCTTTGCTTCTGTATGGGAATGCCAGACCTGAAGCACAAGATAATCAATTGCAATTATGCAGGTCTCTTCTGGCTTATGGAATGCATCTGTCAGAGAAAAACTTTGGGGAGAGTCTGTATAGAGTAGACCAACAAAGGGCTATCCAAAGCCTCTTTTTTTTAAGCTCTCTGAAATTGAGCAGCCAATCAAGGAAACTCTACTCTAATGATGGATGTTAATTTTAACAATAAGCTGAGTGGAGCTCTTGAAATTCTCCCATCTCATCATGGAAGAGAGTATTACAGACTACTGAGAACTAAGGGAAGTATTACGTTACAGAAATTTGTACAGATGGAGAGGTGTTTTGTGTCATATGCAAGAGGATTGGGGTTAATCTTGTTAGGTATAATGGGACTTTATTCATTATAGATGAAAAGATTCAGCTCTTAGTGCTATATGAGAGGATCAGTTCAGATGTGGCTGAGACAAGTTTACAGGAATCGTGGAAGAGTGGACTGGACAACTGAGGCAAATGGGTTACTTAGTTTCAAAAAGCAGATGGAACATGTATAGGATTTTCCCCTCCTATCTGATTAAAGTCTGCAAAATATAAACATAAAAAGTTCTATAAAAAGAGTATCAACTGCAATTAAAGAAGCTTGTATAAAATTTTAAGGGATATCAACAATTATCATTCTGATCACCAGCTGGGATAAGAAAGAATCCCGTATGCCCCCAATCCCTTGGTAGATATTAGTATTTACACAATTAAATACATTATAGGGGATTTACAACTTCCTCTGAAGCATATTACACAGGCCTCTGTAAGACAGAGAATGCCAAGCCAGATGGGCTAATGTCTGCTCTGGTATGGCCACTCTTATAACAGTAATCTTGTACAATATAAGCCGTCTTAAGTTATGAATTGTTACTGTTTTATGGTAACATATGAACATTTTTTCTTGACCCATATATAAATCACTACTAAAGCTGCAACCACTGTACTCCAAATGAGGAATTTGTCATTTGTGGCATGCAAGAAGTCTTCAAGCAAGTATATACTCTATTCCACCCCTGTGACATATATACATACTTCCCACTAGCTATCCACAGCAGAGAAATGTGAAAGGCTTGAGCTATGGGAGGTGTGGCCTTGTGGTGAAGCCTTTAAAAAAGTGTCTGGTTAAAACACCTAAGAAAGCTAGATCCACTGTGCTCCAAAGGATTGTCTGGATCACCTACTTAATCCAGATGGTCTTTCTTGGGACATGATGCTCATGTTAAGGAATTTAAAGGTCACTTAGGCTGATGAGAATGACTATCCAAGCCTGCACTAATTTATTTTGGCAGTGCAATGGATGAAGAAAAAACAGTAAAAAATAGTTGTAAAGAACTTCTCCAAATGCTTCTTTGAAAGAATTTGTACATATCTATGAAATGTTGGTTCCACACCAGACTCCTAGGCCAAACTCTTTCTTTTGTTCATTTCTTCTTCGTTTTTAAAGATTTTACTGGTACCCATAAATGTAAAATCTTTAGAGGCCAGATAGTATGCCTTGCCAATAAATTTTGGTCTGCAGCTCTGGGGGGTTTCTTTTAATTGGTTTCTCATTATTAAAATGTTTAGATTTGAGATCTTGGGTAACTTAATTCTTGCAAGAAACTACTGAAGTACTGATATGGATGTAAAAAGAATGAGGAGTACTTGTGGCACCTTAGAGACTAACAAATTTATTTGGATGTAAGCTTTCGTGGGCTAAAACCCACTTCATCAGATGCATGGAGTGGAAAATATAGTAGGAAGATATATATATATATACAGAGAACATGAAAAGATGGGTGTTGCCATACCAACTCTAATGAGACTAATCAATTAAGGTTGACTATTATCAGCAGGAGAAAAAAAAACTTTTGTAATGATAATCAGGATAGCCCATTTCAAACAGTTGCCAAGAAGGTGTGAGTAAGAGTAGGGGGGAAAATTAGCATGGGGAAATAGTTTTTAGTTTGTGTAATTA
The DNA here is from genome assembly GCA_033296515.1 of Macrochelys suwanniensis. Taxonomy (NCBI): domain Eukaryota; kingdom Metazoa; phylum Chordata; order Testudines; family Chelydridae; genus Macrochelys; species Macrochelys suwanniensis. The sequence goes on along the minus strand of CM065779.1, from coordinate 17,088,220 downwards.
CCCATCCACTCCCAGTCTTTATTCAAGCCTAATTTAATGGTATCCAGTTTGCAAATTAATTCCAGTTCTGCAGTTTCTCGTTGGAGTCTGTTTTTGAAGTTTTGTTGTTGAAGAATTGCTACTTTTAAGTCTGTAATTGAGTGTCCAGGGAGGCTGAAGTGTTCTCCGACTGGTTTTTGAATGTTATAATTCTTGATGTCTGATTTGTGTCCATTTATCCTTTTGCGTAGAGATTGTCCGGTTTGGCCAATGTACATGGCAGAGGGGCATTGCTGGCACATGATGGCGTATGTCACATTGGTACATGTGCAGGTAAACAAGCCCCTGATGGTGTGGCTAATGTGATTAGGTCCTATGATGGTGTCACTGGAATAGATATGTGGACAGAGTTGGCACTGGGCTTTGTTGCAAGGATAGATTCCTGGGTTAGTGTTTTTGTTGTATGGTGTGTGGTTGCTGGTGAGTATTTGCTTCAGGTTGGGGGACTGTCTGAAGTGAGGACTGGCCTGTCTCCCAATGTCTGTCAGAGTGAGGGATCGTCCTTCAGGATAGGTTGTAGATCCTTGATGATGCGCTGGAGAGGTTTTAGTTGGGGGCTGTAGGTGACGGCTAGTGCCATTCTGTTACTTTCTTTGTTGGGCCTGTCCTGTAGTAGGTGACTTCTGGGTACACTTCTGGGTCTGTCAGTCTGTTTCTTCACTTCAGCAGGTGGATATTGTAGTTTTAAGAATGCTTGATAGAGATCTTGTAGGTGTTGTAGGAGTTTTGCCATTAACTTCAATAGGAGCAGAATAATAATTATTGACTCTTATTTACCCCTTTTCATCAGTAGATCTCAAAGCACTTCACAGTCCTTAATGCATTTATCCTCATAAAATCCCCGTGAGGTAGGGTTTTTAGAACAGAATACATAATTCTTGAAGTTACAAATTACATTTAGCTCTGGAAAAACTTGCGTTCTGTGCTATTGAATTAATTTGATTATGTTTACCTGAGAGTTCTAAATGAAAGGCAACTTTCAAAGCAGTGTCTTTATTAGCATCAACTTTTTCCTCCTAAACTACACTTTCCTTGAAAAACAATGTTTTAGGGGGGAAATGCTTTAAGGTATTCAAAACGATTTCAGACAACTCAAAAGTTTACAAAGGATTTGCACTTCATCAACAATGGTTCAAATTATAGCATCCACTAACTTTTCGCAAGTCTTATTTCAAATGAGGGCAACGTATAGCATCAAGGCTCCAGCTAATTTGCTTCCAGTTCTAGGAATTAGAGATTTAGAGATGAAGCTTTGTGTAGTAGACAGAGAACATTGGTGTTTTATTCCCAACTCTGCTACTGAGAAAGCTTCTTAACCCCTTTGGGCCTCAGTTTACCAAACTGTAAAATGGGAGTGACAATACATACAGTAACTCACAGGGGTGTTGTGAAGATTACTTAAGGGTCAGATTCTGCTACCCTAACTCACATTGAATGGTACCTTACTATACAAGTAGTCCCAAACAAACCAATAGGATTACTTGGGGAGTCAGGTTCTACTCAACATGAAGGAGGAAGAGGGGGCAGAATCTGGCCTTTTATTAATCATCACATTGGCAGCAGTCAGCTCTTCCTATGAACAAGCTTTTATTTTTGAATGCTTTGAAGGCTTGCAAAAGAAAATGTTACAGGCATGATCTTGCTCCCATTGAAGTCAATGGCATTGACCAAATAACCAAGCATCTTTTCTTGTGGGTCAACTGTTGCCCTGTAGCCCACCATAACAACTGAGATCGGCAGAGATGGAACTGTTACCCATCCAATGGTAGATTCTTCAGAGGATGAAAGTCAGCGCGTCCCCAGTGAAGGCTCAAGGAATTCTCTTTCCCTTAGCATCAGAAATACATCAATGGCATCCTGCAGAAGTAAGAGCAAGTTGTTGTTTCCCAACTTGTTTCTATCTCCGGGTTTGTTTGAATTGGGCAGTTTTGTGATGCTTGTTGGGGGTTTTAGACTTTATTTCCCCTCTGGGATCTAATTAAGTATATTGCTCTGTTCATTATAAATTACGTTTTGAATCAGTTTTTGTGAAGGCCTTCAGGTGCAGATGCCTCTAAATTAAAGATGGATATTACAAAGAAAAAAACTGTTTTACAGTATGTCTCAAACATTTACACCATTTTCATTAACACAATATGCACCAATACTGAATTTGTATTACTATTTCGTGTTAGCTACATTAATGCAGTGCTGGAAACCACTCTAGAAAATGGGTCAAACTGTTGCCTGTTAATAGTAAAATTATGTAAATTAAATGGGAACAGGATTGATCCAATCAGAGGAGGAACATTATAGTCTTTGGGATAAACCCTGCCCATCTCTACACAGGTGTGCAAAGTAGTAAGGTAGACAAAGCCAGCACACAAGAAGCAGTGCATGTGTTGAGGGCTAACAGATGGAAGCCACTCACGGCACAGAAGACACAGGAGAGTATGGTAGTATAGAAGGATTGCTACTACCTGGACGTGGGCAGTACAAACATGGACAATACCTGAAAAGGGGCATAATTACTTTACACAACAACTAGTGCATACTCTGTCCTCAACAGTAATCATTAGCCAGCACTATCAGCTGCCAGTATATCCTGTATTCAGCAGGCAGGCCATTTTAATGCAGTGTCATGCAGGAGGTATATTCATAGAGTCATGAGATAGTTAATACCAATGAGTGGCTCATGACTAGAGTTAGTACAATAAATACCACTGAAATTAATAATTGCCAGGCTATCATTTTAAAGTGCTAGACCAATAAATAGCTCCCTAGTGTTATTCTTCGCAGTCTGCTTAGGTTTAAAAAAAAAAAACTTTTTAGATTTGGAAACATTTACCAACCCTGGTGTATTTTTCTACAACAGACCAACAGTTACTTCTCTGGTGTTTAGATGAGACATAAAGCCAAGATCCTGACCAAGTGTGGTCATTAGAGATCATACACCACTTTTTGCAAGAGTAGGTGGGTGTTAGCGCTAACATCCCAGCCAGATTCCAACTTGGACAGTTCAATTTTGCTTTGTGGTTTTATACAGATATTGTACTAGATCCTCAGCTGGCGTTATTTGGCTTCGTTTCATTCAAAACAACAGAGTCACACTGATCTTTACCAGTGGAGGATCTAGCCTCTTTTATTCTTCATTTCCTGTCCTAAACAGCTTGGGACATATTCAGCACTGGTCTAAGTTGGTGCAACTTTACTGACTGACCAGACTGCTTAAGGGCTGTTATATAGGACTAGAGAAGGTTCAGAATGCCACTCTATACTGCTTTTCCACATAAGTCTGCCTCGTTACCTTTGATGCTAACAGTTTACACCTTTGTAAGAGTAAATACCCTTGTATTAGTTGTCTAGGATTATGGTCATACTCAAAGAAACCCTCCCACCGCCAAAAATCATCCATTAATAAACTTTTACTACAATTATACAGGTTTGGAATGCTACCAAAAGGGAAGTTTATAGGCAGGCAGAAATATGAATGAGCAAGAGGCAGACAGGGCAACTGTCTAAAAGATTTATGTTCTCCTGTTTTCATGCTCATTGAGATTGCACCCTCTTAAACCAGTGCTACATTTAGCATTATTGTGCGCTGTTAAAATGCCATGATGTTCCACCCCAGTGTTGGCTGCATTTCAATAGAGTATGAAATGCTTCATCTACTGCGAAGTTCATGGTGAAGGGAGCAGTAAGATGATCCTTCTTCCTGAAAAAAAACCCCAGGGGCTTTGGAGGCATGTAAACATGAAAGCAGGAAGACTAAAATCCACTGATTTGTCACAAGAACTGTTGTATTCAGGTGAAAAGGAAAAATGATTATTCTTTGTCCCTATCTGTTAGCCAATTTCAAATGCAGGAAAACTCACTGTGGAGGGAAAGACAATAATAGAAAACTCAGCAATGGCTGAAATGTTCCTTTTTTGTTTCAGTTTTCACTAAAAAAAGTTAGCAGTGATTGGATGACTAACATAGCAAACATCAGCATCAATGGGGTAGGATCGGAGGCTAAAATACGAAAAGAACAAGTTAAGAATTACTTACACAAGTTACATGTCTTCAAGTCAGTAAGGTCCCATGAAATACATCCTAGAATACTTAAGGAACTGGCTGAAGAAATTTCTGAGCCATTAGTGATTATCTTTGAGAGCTCGTGGAAGATAGGAGAGATATCAGAGGACTGGAAAAGGGCAAATATAATACCTATTTTTTAAAAGGAGAATAAGGACAACCAAGAGAATTATGCACCAGTCAGTTTAACTTCGGTACCCAGAAAGATAATGGAGCAAAGAATTAACCAATAAGTGTGTAAACACCAAGAAGAAAATAAGTTAATAAGTAACAGTCATCATGGATTTGTTAAGAACAAAGTATGTCAAACTAGCCTAATATGCTTCTTTGACAGGGTAACAAGCCTTGTGAATAGGAGGGGAAGCAGAAGATGCGATAGAGCACAACTTTAGTAAGTGTGACGGGGCAAGGCCAGATGGCTATAGGAAAGTGGTGAGGAACCAGTATGTTAGCCCCAGGCTAAACAAATCCTTGATACCTTGTTAACCAAATGGCAGTTGCTCCAGGTTAATCAAGACACCTGGGGCCAATTAAGAACTTTCCAGAAGGCAGGGAGGTTGATTGAGACACCTGCAGCCAATCAGGGGCTGGCTGAAACTAGTCAAAAGCCTCCCAGTGAGTCAGTGAGGCGCGCATGTCAGGAGCTGTGGAAGGAGGTTGCGTGTGAGGAGCTGGGAGCAAGAAGCACTAGGAGCTGAGCGTAAGAGGGCGTACTGCTGGAAGATCCTGTGGTGAGGATAAAGAAGGTGTTGGGAGGAGTCCATGGGGAAGTAGCCCAGAGAGCTGTAGCTGTTGTGCAGTTGTTCCAGGAGGCACTCTAAACAGCTGCAATCCACAGGGCCCTGGGCTACTTCCCCATGGACTCCTCCCAACACCTTCTTTATCCTCACCACAGGATCTTCCAGCAGTACGCCCTCTTACGGAGTAGAGGGCGGGCCCGGGTTCCCCCCAAAACTCCCAACTCCTGATCAGACACAGGAGGAGTTAACCTGGACTGTGGGTTCTACCAGAGGGGAAGATCTCTGAGGCAAGCAAAATCTGCCAATAAGCGCAGGACCCACTGAGGTAGAGGAGGAACTTTGTTACAACTGGTGTCAGGGGTGGGATGTGGTGTGCACAGCGTGGCGGAAGAAGAGGGGTGGGGTTTTAAAAAAAAAAAAAAAAAAAAAAAAAGAAGGGAGCGGGTTTATTTTTTTTCCCCACCACAATGGAAGATGTAGTACGGGCACTGATACAAGCCACAGCTGCCCAGCAGGAGGCTACCAGTGTCCAGGCAGCTGCCCAACAGGAGGCAGTGCGGCTGCAGCAGGAGACCAATCGCTTGTTGATGGACCAGGCCACTCAAGACCGTACTATGTTGCAGGAACAGGTAAACCAAGTGAAGGCCCTTACAGAGATGAACCATGGCCATGATGGGACGCGGCACATACGGGCCAGCAATTGCCTGCAGAAAATGACAGGGAACGATGACATAGAGGCATATCTCCTGGCCTTTGAGAGGACAGCCCTATGGGAGGCCTGGCCTTGAGATCAGTGGTCTGGCATCCTCGCCCCATTCCTGTGTGGGGAGGCCCAGAAGGCCTACTATGATCTGCCTGAAGAGGCTGCAGCAGACTATCCCCAGCTGAAAGCAGAGATCCTGGCCAGATCTGGGGTAATGACTGCAGTGCGGGCCCAGCGGTATCATGAGTGGAGGTACCAAGAAGACAAAACCCCGCAATCCCAATTGTATGACCTCATCCATCTCGCACAAAAGTGGTTGCAAACTGAGTCCCGGAGTCCAGAAGAGATACTAGAGGTTCTGGTCATCGACTGATACATGAGGGGACTACCGCCAGACCTTCGTGCATGGGTAAGCCAGAACGAACCCTCCACGAGATTGTGGCAATGGTAGAGAGGCGAAGGACGGTGAGGGAACTGACCTGACCAGTTAAGGAAGCAGAACCCAGGGTTAAACTAGCAGCATCAAGCCCTAGAGTTCGAGTGATGGGCCACCAGGAGGGCCCAGATGGAAAAAGAGAGGGGCTGAAGGACCACCAGAGGCCATAAAGAGTCGGAGCACTGAGGGGGAAGAAGATTGTGATGTTAGACTTCCCAAACCAAGAGACCGGGGAACGCCTAGGGTTCCATATAGATGTTATGCATGTGGTGAGGGGGACACATAGCAGCACAGTGTCCCAGCACCAAGGAGCCTATGCAATGTAACTTGGGGGATTGGGAGGTCCCATGCTCCCTTATCCACCTTGCAGGCGTCGCATTAGCCACGCATAACTACACTAGACCGGTGAAGATAAATGGAGTAGAGACTATAGCGCTTGTGGACTCCAGGAGTGCAATCACCCTTATATCGGGTAAGCTGGTAAAAAGTAGCCAGCTGCTACAAACCAAACGCGTAGCAGTGACATGCGTGCATGGGGCCGTAAGCCATTACCCCACCATCCAGGTGGAGATAGAGGTTCCTAAACTCCCGTATCCTGTAGTCATTGGGAGGGACTATCCAGGGTTGATAATTTACTCCCCCCGGAGAGGCTGGAGGGAGGTGGGGACCCTGAGGGCAGCGACTTGTCACCAGGGGGATGTCAACCCCCGATATTCGCTGAGATTTCTCAGGATCTGTTCTCAGTCCCCCAAAAGACCCGGAAGACAAAAAGGGAGAGGAAAGCTGCAAAAGCTTTGGGAACCCGGATCCTGACCCAGGGCCAGAAGATCACCCTAGTAGGCAGACGGACACGAGCAGCCAGAGAAACTACCACCACGGAAGGTGAGCCGGAGGTTGGCCCCAGCCATGATAGAAGTGAGCCATTGGAAGCAACAGAGGATGGCCCCTGGGAGCTCAGGCGGGTTAGTCCCGGGAGAGAGACTTTCGGGCGGGACCAGGCAGAGGACCCTAGATATGATAATGCCAGGAAAGAGGTGGCTGAGATAGATGGAGTACCTGTGGATGGGAGTCCGGGGTCCAGGACCTTACTTTATAGTGAAGAAAGATCTCCTGTACCGTGTGGTGCAAATGCAGCAGCAAGAGATACATCAACTTCTGGTGCCACGAAAACATCAAAAAGCCATATTGAGCCTCGCCCACAGTCACCTATTTGGAGGACACCTAGGGGTAGAGAAAACCCAGGCACGGATCCTGCGGAGGTTCTTCTGGCCAGGAGTACATGAAGATGTCCGACGATACCAGCCATGCAAATGGGGCTCTACATCCCTTGTTTGCCAGAGATGGTCCTTCTGTGCTGGCTTTTCATAGACTGGCACAGAAGTTGACAATGGGGGTGAGCTAGGGAAGGGGTCCTAGGATCCACATTTAGGTAAATCTAGTGGCCCTAATAAGCCGCACAAGTGCCACAGAGGGGCTGCAGATGATACTGCAGCCTATGTGCTACACTAACAGCTGTGGACAACGGGCAGGCCTACCCTGAAATTGCACACCCTGGCTGCAGATTGGGGGTTGAATTTCCGACTTCACCTCTGTGAAGCATGATCACCCTTTAAGCACATTCAAAAGGAGGCTCACAACCCCTGTGAGCTAGAAAAAGTTTGGTGAAGTAATGCACATCGGAAAACATAATCCCAACTATACATATAAAATGATGGGGTCTAAATTAGCTGTTACCACTCAAGAAAGAGATCTTGAAGTCGTTATGGATAGTTCTCTTAAAACATCCACTCAATGTGCATCGGCCGTCATAAAAGCAAACAGAATGTTGGGAATCATTAGGAAAGGGATAGATAATAAAATAGAAAATATCATATTGCCTCTATAAATCCATGGTATGCCCACATCTTGAACACTGCATGCAGATCTGTTTGCCCCCTCTCATAAAAAGATATATTGTAATTGGAAAAGGTGCAGAAAAGGGCAAAAAAATGAGTAGGGGTATGGAACAGCTTCCATATGAGGAGAGATTAATAAGACTGGGACTTTTCAGCTTGGAAAAGAGACTAATGGGGGATATGATAGAGGTCTATAAAACATGACTGGTGCAGAGAAAGTAAAAAGGAAGTGTTACTTACTCCTCATAACAGAAGAACTAGGGGTCACCAAATGAAATTAATAGGCAGCAGATTTAAAACAAACAAAAGGAACAGTAGCATAGCCAGGGGGGAGCGGAGGTAGCGGCCGCTCCCCCTGTGAGCAGAAGTGGCGCCTTTAAAAGGAAGCGGCGCCTTTTTTTAAAGGGGGAGTGGAGCTAAAAAAAGGCGCCGCTTCTTTTTAAGGCACCACTTCTTGCACTCACCCGGCGGCGCTCCAGCTGTTCGGCGACGGGTCCTTCATTCGTTCCAGGTCTTCAGCGGCATTTCGGCGGTGGGTACCATCGAAGACCCGGAGCGAGTGAAGGACCCACCGCCAAAGTGCCGCCAAACAGCTGGAGCGCCGCCAGAGCGCCACCAGGTGAGTACAGGGGGAGGCGCCTTTTTTTTTAGCTCCACTCCCCCTGTACTCTCAACCTGGCTTTGCGGCTGAAAAGGAAGTATTTTTTTCACAAAATGCACAGTCAATCTGTGGAACTCCTTGCCAGAGGATGTTGTGAAGGCCAAGACTATAACAAGGTTAAAAAAAAAGACCTATATAAGTTCATGGAGGATAGATCCATCAATGGCTATTACCCAGGATGGGCAAGGATGCAAAACCATTCTCTGAAGTGTCCCTTGCCTCTGTTCGCCAGATTCTGGGAATACGCGACTGGGGATTGATCACTTGATGATAACCTGTTCTGTTCATTCTCTCTGAAGCACCTGGCATTGGCCACTGTCAGAAGACAGGATACTGGGCTATATGGACCACTGGTCTGACCCAGTATGGCCGCTCTTATGTTCTTATGTTATGAAGTGTCATAGTAGTTTAGGGTTTGTCTCTCATTTGAATCAAGATTTGTGATAGTCACTAAGTCAGACTTTTAAAGCTCTCCAGTCCCTCCCTCCCCTAACCCAGGCCTTAACTAGCATTCCAGTTGAACAGCTTCCAAAGTTTCAGTAAGAAGTATTTGCTACTCAACACCACCCTTTTACAAGCAGGAACAGAGATAAAACTTGAAACTATAGGTCTCATCACTTGTTTTATCCTGTTTCACAGCTGCTTGGAGAATAATAAATGCCATTCTGTACACATTTTCCCGCTGATCTGCCAAAACACGAGATTAATATCGCTGGGCCTTTGTTACTGAGAGGGAACAGTAAATACTGCTTTTAGTTGTCAGTCCCATTCACACATTTTCACTAACCCTTTTAAGTAAATTTACTAACTTAACAATTAGATCACAAATGTACATTTCAGCCATTTTACATAAGTAGTACAGTGCAGAAAAGGTGTCATACAGTATGTCAATGTAAACCAACCTCTCCTTCCAAAGGATGGACGCACGCGCACACACACACACACACACACTCACTCCACCTCCGGTTTTCTTGGTTTTTCTGTACATACAATACCAGTGGCCTGTGGATATCCACTATATAATCATTATTTATCCAATAGCCCATTTATCAGTCATTTTATGTTTCTTAACTTTAACCCTGCCCTGGATTTATTATATTTGGATTCTCACCTCCATTTCCACTTTAAATTAAATCTGTTTAACCCACTAGGGCAAAAAAACAACAACCACCACCATTCTGGCTGCAGTAATGCACTTTACACATAGGGAACATTTTCACCAGTTTGGGAGATTTCTTCCTCCCTTAGGCTCTGAAATTTCCAGCCTCAAATGGGAATTCCATTATACATATTTAATTGGCACCCTCTGCGCTAGGGTAAATGTCACCCTTAGTTAACAAATGGAGCACACAAACACACATAGAATCTCAGGGTTGGAAGGGACCTTAGGAGGTCATCTAGTCCAACCCCCTGCTCAAAGCAGGACCAATCCCCAATTTTTGCCCCAGATCCCTAAATGGCCCCCTCAAGGATTGAACTCCCAACCCTAGGTTTAGCAGGCCAATGCTCAAACTACTGAGCTATCCCTGCCCCCCAATCAAATCTTTCAGTCTTCACAGAGGCAGAACTCCCACTGAAAAGAAGTGGGAGTTTTACCCAAGCAAGGTTTGGGCTCAGGAAAGGTAACTGAATGTTTACCAGAATATGAGAGAGGAATAGTTATTGAATCCCCTTCTTCCCAGGGGTAGAAACCCTAACCCGGCACCATGAATCTAACTCTCATTACATGACAGTCATTCCTAGAAGCTTATCCTTTCAAAGGCAGAAGTTCCAGAAAGGACATCATTCAGCAAATAATGATACATACACACTACATAGGTGGAGGTAATATTTATGAGAAATTTATCGTGCACTAATCACCACTTCACCTGTCTTCTGCCCACGAATCCCACTGGGGCTTATTCTGACATTCTAAACCTCTAACCAGATTCAAGCAACTGTCATTTAAAAAAATATATCAATTTTTTAGTGAAATTATTCTTCGTTTGCCCCACAAAATGTCAATTTCCTCTCCAAATGTACACCAGCCCAAGGCTGAGGATGAGCAAGATTCGATCCTTTTGCCACTGACAGCTTTTCTAGCTGTAAAAATATCACATCTCCAAAGTCCATTCTCCCTCATCCCTGCAGGGCTAGAAATTGGGGGGTTTATCCTTTTAGGAAAGGGTGATTTTCCAATGAGCTCTAGCACTCACTTCTAACCCTACAGGGTCACTATATGTTCGACTCCAAATGTGACACATTTTAACATTGTGTTCATTACTTTTATTTTTTTAAAAAACACGCAGTATATACTCTAAAAAATATAAAGTGTGAATAAATAAATGAAAGGACTAGAAACTAAAATATTAGTCTACTAGGCAAAATTACTGAATTTACTTTAAGTGCTCAGTGGAGGACTTTCAAACTTCTTGAACTTCTCTTGTGACAATTTTAGGTACAGAACAAATGTTTTATGGCATTTTTAAGATGTTTAAATGGTTATTTTAGGTGATCTGCAAAACTGCTTCCTAGTTTTCACACTTGCCAGTATCCCAAACTCTTGGGGATAAAATCTTTATACATGGCATCACCACATATAAAACTATCTCTTATTTTCTGTTCTCCCTTCAATGTTTAAAGGCATTCTTCTTTACACTCTGCTTTATTTCAAGCTTTCCTTTCTTTGATACGGTTCTTTAAATTTTCCATTCCAATTTATGGGCTGGATCCTTGGGTAATTTTAATCTGCATAGCTCCATTGAAGTCAAAGGAGTTAGGTTGTTATAAAATAGCCTTTATATATTTATTTACTTATTGCTTAACAGTTCATACTCCTAAACAAAATATTAATTTCAGTTTTAGTAGTGCCCATGAATTGCATCATATGTGAAGAATCCCTTTAATAGCAACATGTGGATGCTGCAAATAATAATTGTAATTGACAAAACAATAATTGTACTCTATTTGCCTGAGTTTAATTTAGAATTTAGTGTATTTAGTTTTTTCTTTCTGGAGAGTAGTAAAACGCTGCACTGTGGAGGGACCAAAATACCTTTTCTGGCTGAGGCAACCACCTCTGCAGGCCATGTTCACTAAATATTCTAACAAAGGTTAGAAATTTTTTTGGAATGGTTTGGAAGAGTTACTGTAAGTTAGAGACTTGGGATAAAGGCAAATTGCTTCATGATGAACTGCAAAATGTTTACATTCTTAAAGATAAAATAACTTTACTTTCTATGAAAGAAAAAATGCAATTTCAAATTGACCATTATTTATATAAATGTATATGTTTGTATGTTTGTTTATGTTTGTGACTATAACAGAAGATGATTTTTTTACAGCACTTTCAAAGTTTATGGCCTATTCAAAGTTAACCAGATGCAGGTTTATAAAATATTGAGTTAAATTGGATATTGGCCTCGCAGGGATTCTGTGCTTGAACCTGCAATCCTTACTTATCTTAGTAGAGATTACTTTTGAGGAATTATATGCAGGATCAATCCTTTTGTAGGCAAACAGAACAGCTATTTTGCAATTAGCAGCAGCAGCAGCTCATAGGCTTAGACATTATGTCCAGCTATATTGAGGGTGAGTGTTTAATCTGATGTAGGGAATGACCTGCTGTCTTGAGATGGAAGTGCTTTATAAATTGGTTTGTGTAAAATAACACCCCCGACCTTTACCCAAAGGGAACCATATGTAAAACCAATCATTGGAAGGTTCTAAAAATGCTGGTATCATTTTTCTTCAGTGTTTTTTATTTTTCAACACCTCTGAGCTTCAAGATTGTGACTTGGACCAGAAGTGAATTTTGGAGACACCAAAACTCCCCAAAAGGAAAGCTGTAACTCATAGTATTTCTGACCCAACTAAAAGTTGGATCTCTCTGGAGAAACTTGTTCTCAATAGATTTCCCACCTCGTTTTGAAGATGTAACGGGTCTGAATAATTTGAATAAAATGGTATAAGTGTCTGAACTTCCAGATTCTCACTGGAACAGAGTGTACAAAAACCTTCTGAGATTTGCCCATCATTTGTTCATGGGTAACTTGTATCTTCTGCTTAGATATTTAGTAGGAGACTTAAAAGAAAACAAAAACCTTCATCCAGCTACTTCATTCCCCTAGTAATGATCAAAGCTAAGTGCAAACCTGGAGTAACCATAGGGAGTTTTTAAAATCAGACCATGAGTTGGCATTTAACATATTTAAAAGATAGTGGGATACTGTTACTAAAAAGCCGACCTTTTTCTCTGTCTTTCCATTTTCTTCTGCAAAACCCACAAAATGCAATTTTCCATCCACTTTGCCAGATGACAGAATATTTCCCTCATTTTTACTCCACCTGCACACAATGGAGACTTGCTTTTACTATAGCATCTGGAAAGAGCTTGGGGAAACTGAGTTGCCACAGACCACTGTTTCCACTGGAGCAGTCAGACTAGCTCAATGCTGCATGTGTCAACAGTGCTGTGTTGTTAATGCCCAATAACGGTACCCTTAATAAGTGTTACCACTCTATATAACCATTACAATAGCACCATTCACATCACGAACCCCCGTTTTCATGCATATAAGAAGCAGTTGGAAAGATTTACTCCAGGATAGAAGACGACATGCAAAGCCTCAAGGTTGAAATCTTCTCAGGAGAATTTGGAGAAAGTCTATTTAACAATATATATTTTCATGTAAACCAGTAAAACCAAACATTTACTTCATTCTTGTATGCAATGAAAGTGGATTTTTTAAAAAAATATCAAAATGAATCAGCATACTGTAGTTTCGCTCAAATGTTCAGAGATGGAAGATTTTTCCTCTAAATCAATAGACCAAATCTGTCATAGGGTGGTAGTGATGGGGAATGGCTTTTCAGAAAGTGCTGGGCACCCACCCATCTTTCACTTGGCACCCTTTCAAATGCCACCTGAACCCAATGGACTGTTCTGACTTCTGTTATTCACTGGTGAATAACTTCCTTAAACATGCCATTCCCCATCTCTAAATTGGTCCCATGCACTTTATTAATCAGCAAGATCTTCCAGGACAAGTCAAGTCATATTTGAGATAAAATGTGGCTAAACCAATCAGCATTATAAGAATCTTCAAAAACACAATTAACGTATTTTCCGTCTCCAATTCTCATTAAAATGGTTTGCCCAAGCTAGCTCAGAGTTTGGCAAAAGATTGTCTGCCAGCCATAGAACACATGCAGAATTTGAAGTGGAAGTGAACATTGAGGATTTTATTATAGCATGACACCAAATTTGGATTTGCAATGCAAGTTTCCCCCTTCAACTCTGGACAGGCTACCACCGTCTCCATAGTATAGCAAAGTTCAGATGGTTAAAACTATCACCACCTTCTGCTGTTCATTACACTGGGTTACATCTGGTAACCCCACTGAAATCAATGAAGCTGTTAATTGATTTCAGTTTACTTATTCTAGATTTGCATTCTAGATTTGGTGTAGGTGAGAAGAATTTGGTCCTTTTTTCTTAAAGTAACATATTACTGTGAGAAAATTATCTGCTAGCTGCTTTATCCAACAAAATGTTTTGAAATTATGGAAAGGAGATTACAAATTTCTGATCTCACAGGCTGTTTTATTTTACAGTATCTCCAATCACTAATGAAATAATATTTTGACATAAGTCCAAAGGTGAACTCCCATTCTGTACAGACTGATGTCTCGCCACCTAAATCAGTAAGGGATTTGTGGAAAAGATAATTAGCAAATATTCTGGGACTGAAAAATTACTGTTAAACTCTGTGGAATAAAAGTTGGATTTGCAAACTAATGAAACATGCCATATCAACAGAGGTTTTCCATACGCTACAATTAAACATGGTAATTTTTCCCTTCACAGGCAGGAAATCACTAACAGATCAGCACCACCACCACAGATTTTTGTTAAAGATAAGACACAAATGGAGCATCCAACAGGAGTCAAGGGTCTTTCTTCATAATGACTAACACATTTCATGACATTCCTTCAAATGACAGAGTAAAAAAGCCTAGCAGTTTATTGCCTTCTGTACATCCTGTGCATAAGATATTCCTTTACTTGTGGGCTAATAATATTTCTTTCCTCTATGTCAAATCTCTTTCATTCTCAATTTTCTCCTCTCTTGCCAGATGTATTTAATACAGTAAGTAATAAGATTTCCTAATGGTTTCTAGCCTTTGGTGAGAGCATCACCACAGAAGCAGGGTAAGCACAAAAGCACCAATGAAATAAACAAGCACAACTATTTTAGTAGATTACAAAGAACCTACCAATGTATACGTTCTCTTGATTTTAAACTGACCAATTGTTTAAAAAGAAAGGCATTCACCCGAACAGTAATACTTTAAGATGGGCAAACCCACTTCTCTTAATTTCACACACTGTGGGTTTGAGATTTCCATTAGCAAATAACTAATGTGATACAGAATGTTAGGAACCATTAAGAAAGGGATAGATAAAAGACAGAAAACATCATGCCACTATATAAATCCATAGTACGTCCACACCTTGAATACTGTGTGCACTTCTTGTCGCCCTATCTCAAAAAAAGATAGATGAGAATTGGGAAAAAGTACAGAGAAGGACAAGAAAAATGATTAGGGGCATGGAACAGTTCCTATACAAGGAGAGATTAAAAAGTGTGGGACTATTCATCTTGGAAAAGAGTTGACTGAGGGGGGATATTAGAGAGGTCTATAAAATCATGAATTTTGTGGAAAAAGTAAATAAGGAAGTGTTATTTACTTCTTCACATAACACACAAATTGGGGTCTCCAAATTAAATGAATAGGCATCAGGTTTAAAAACAAACATAAGAAAGTACTCCTTCATAAAACACATAGTCAACCTATGGAACTTCTTGCCAGAGGACGCTGTAAAGGCTAAAAGTATAGCTGGGTTCAAAAAAGAACAAAATAAATTCCTGGAAAATAGGTGCATCAATGGCTATTAGCCAAGATGGTCAGGCACCATCTTGCTTTGGGTGTCCCAAACCTCTGACTGCTAGAAGCTGAGACTGGACAACAGGGGATGGATCACTCGATAATTGTCCTGTCCAGTTCACTTCCTCTGAAGAATCTGGCATTGGCCACTGTTGGAAGACAGGGTCCTGGGCTGGATGGACCCTTGGTCTGACCCAGTATGGCTGTTCTTATGTTCTTAACTCGTGTTATTAAGAGTCACACTCTGCTGAGCAAAGACTTAAAAAGTCCAACGAAGAAATAGAATGAAATAGGGAGTAAAGAAAATATAAATACAGAAAGACCACAGAAAATGGACATAGCATATTATAGAGACCACCACTATTGCCAGGCTAAGAATTGGAATACTGGATCAGACTCATCTAGTCCAATATGCTGTCTCCAACAGTGGCTGGTGGCTGCTTCAGGGAGAGGTTCAAGAACTGCATACAAATTGACTTCAATGGAACTGGCCCAGTTTCCACCAGCTGAGGATCTGGTCCTGTGTGTTCGGATTACATTTAGTTCATGAACTACGTTAATTTTATGAACCTCAAAAGCTGTTTGAAATCTTTTCAAAACTTTAAATTCCACAGGGTTTGCCAATCCCTACAACAAGGGGGAGAGACAGACAATTACTGCAATGTGAAGCAGCATCTTTAAAAAGGAAACACTGGAATGTTTAACCAACTGAGCAGTCTGGCTTATATCATTAAGTACTGCAAACTGTAGTCCAGTAGTTCTTGGAATTACACAAATTGTAAGCAACCACTTCATAATTCCAAAAGAAGATACAAGGCAGAGTAAATCTTGTAAATATATCATTAAGTACTAGCAAGTTTTTGTATTATTTTATATTTAGAGCCAAAATGCTTCCTTCCCAACAATGAAAAAGGAGATGACTACTGGGACTTCCCATTAAATGAGATGACACCTCTTTGCACAAAAAGAGGTGTCAGAATGTTCAGCCAATCGAGCGATATGTTTGGCTGAACAGTCATAGGTACCTAATAATGAGCCAAATTCATTCCAGGTGGAATTCCAGCAGCTTCAGTGTAGTTACACCAGGGATCAAATTGGCCACGTGTATTTTAATATCAGCACTTAAAAACAACACTGTGTATTAAATTCCTTCAGCCATCCGCATGCAGTATTTGTTGGATACCGAAATATGTGAGCTTTCTCCCCTGTATTATTTTTGAAAACTACATTGAGCATCAAGCTTCAGTGGTTGATGATAAAGCTCTCGCAAACAAGAGGCACAGTGGGCAGAGGAAAGTAAAAACAAGAAATAAGCACAAGGAAAGCTAGCTCGGAGGAGGGAGGGCTGATATCTCAAAAAGCTTGCAAGTCAATCAAGGAGAAGAAAAGGAAGGAGCAAGTTGCTCTAATGAGTCTGTCAATAAACCACCAGGCTTCTGCCCTAGCAAGAATTATGGCAAGCAGGTGAATAGTTAGGTATATGAACCATAATGATTAGTGCAGAACACATGGCCTTTGTGGAGAACAGGTGTAAGGAGGGCTTATGGAAATATCTCCAATGCAATGCTGTCCCTGAAGCTTTATATAGAATTGTACTGTAGAGTCAGATTTAGCACCGACTGATGTAGCTGTTGAGGTCAAATTCTACCAGCTATGCTGTCTTCTCATAAGCATCTTAGATCCTCAGCCATGAATAATGGTGGCTCCTAAATACCCTTCTCCATGTACATCATCCTCACATCTCCATGGTACTGGAGAGCCAGCAACAGATTATATGAGAGGGAAGCTAAAGCATTGGTGATGGAAATTATCCCTGGGGCCTTCTTGACGGCCCTTTGTGCAGCTGCGGCACAACACAGACAATGACGCACATTGTCGAGGAATGCCTGCTGACTAGGTTCAGCAGTGGCCTAGAAGAACGGCATCACGCCACTGAAGATGCCATCGCTTGGCTAGACGACTATGCACGCGCTAAATAAATAAACAAGGCTCTGCTCTGTCACCCCTCCTGTTCAACGTGTATGTGATGCCACTGGGAGAAATGAGACAGTTTGGGCTGCAAAGTGTCATCAGTGTGTGGATGACACTCAGCTCTACATTACTTTCACTGGACCCAGACAGATCTACCAATCTATTTTCCCAGTGTCTAGGCAAGACTGGGGTTTGTATCAGAGCTAATGGGAAGAGGCTTGGAGTGATTCTCCATGTGTCGGATACGAGGTAGAGGTGATTTCTGCACCATTGACTCAGGGTGCAGTGATGCATCTTTTTAATGAAGTTTACCATCTTGCTGTCTTATCAACCTTTTACCTGCTCCTGGACTCCTAAATACCCACAACAATCAAGAGTGCGTCTGACTCTCTGCCCTTTTCTCTTTCCTTCTAGAACAGTGGTTCTCAAACTTTTCTGTTGGTGACCCCTTTCACACAGCAAGCCTCTGAGTGTGACCCCTCTTATCAATTCAAAACACATTTTTTAATATTTAATACTATTATAAATTCTGGAGGTGAAGCGGGATTTGGGTGTGGAGGCTGACAGCTCATGACCCCCCACATAGTAATCTCGTGATCCCCTCAAAGGTCACAACCCCCAGTTTGAGAACCCCTGTTCTAGAAGTGCTGATCCGGTTTATTCATGACAAGTCAAAGAGAACTAGCCTCCTCTGCTTTCCTGCCTCGTCATCCTAGAAGGCCTTAGTGTTTCCTGAAGCAGGTCACTGTATGGATATTTTTCTTGTGCTGGGACTATAATAGTAATTCTGACTCACCAGGCAGATTTTCTATTAAATTCACAGATAACAGAATATACCTGAGGGGCAGAAAGGCAAGTGAGGGAAAGAATGTAGGCGAGAGAGACCTTTATTGCTGCTACTTCTGGGAGTTTGGCACTGCAATAGTATTACAAGCAAGGTTATGTCATTTCATAATGAAACACGTTTGTTTTTATAACCAGCGTTAATATTTGGATACTTCGGGAACTGTTAAGATAATGGGATAATAAAAGCAGCAATATAGTTCCATCCTTAGGGAAATGGCATATTTCAAGGTAAGGGCCTTGTCAGCCAGAATATTGCAAGTGCTCCTGCAATATCTGAAATGCATTTGGTTATTCATCAGGATTTTCAGCAATATGAACACTTACCCCCCTTTTCTCCCTTCCTCGACTTTGCAAAAAACCATGTGAAGTTAGTGACAGCAATAGGAATAATTGGATACTGAGTGCGGGGAGAGGGTTTACATCTAAAGAAGTGGCTCATCATTAGGACTTAGTGGAGAGTGTCTGCTTTTCCTATTGCTTAAAGTCACACGAGGTGACAGTTAAATGACCCATCAAATTACCCGGCTGTATGGCAGAACAATTTTTAAACGTTAAATGTTAAAAAAGTGAGTGAATCCAGCTCAACTGTTTCCTAACCTGATGTCATTAGTCTAGAATTCACCCAGATGTGGTTTTTGTGAATTTAAGGGAAGTGACTGCTTTGAGCATTTGCTCAGGTCAACAGGGCGGGATGAATACAGCAGAAAGCAAAGTACAGGGGCTTCTTCAGTGTGGGGGAGCAGCTAGAGAGAATGAATGAAATGCCTATTCTTACATGTTCTATCTCCAGCATGCCTGGATGTGTGCATAACTAAGCTGATCAGTGGGACTGAGCAAGCTAAGACAACTCCTTAAACAAAACAAAGATAAGATGGAGTGCTGGGTGTCATGTCAACCCAGTGAGGCAGGGGGAACTCAAAGGAAATATTTAAAATACATGTTTCTTTACCTTTACATGATATCTTCATATTTTAAAAACAATTTCACTGTTTGGTTGGAAGTCAAAAGGATCCACACAAAAATGTAATACTCAAAAGAGGGGGAAAACTGGCATTAGGGCTCTCTCAACTTGCCAAGTTAAAGGAATGTTATTGAAGACTCCTTACATAAATGTTCCTCGACCTTTGAATGAACCAACACATCTTAAAAACTGCATTAGCCAAAGCAAATTCCCATAGCAAATAAAACTTTTAGCCGAGAGCATCAGATTTTTCCTCCTTGAAAGAGCTTGAAAAGAAATCTCCAATGTTAGGAATGGCAAGCTAACATTTTCTGATTGTTTCTAGCAGTGCCTTTAGAGCAGTGGTTCTCAACCTATTTAACCGTTGTGGGTCACATCCAATGCTATCTGTATGGCCCTGAGGATGTCACATGGACTGCAGCTCTGTGCTGATTGGGTTGCAGGTTGAGAATCACTGCTTTAGAGCATATGGTATACAGTAAATGCCTTCTTAGTGCTGGAATAAGGGTGTAGCATGCCAATGCACCAGAGTCCTACAGCAAATGGCCAGTACAATGCTACTAATAGAAAACTGGGCATCATTGAGTCAGGAGCAGATAGCACTTCTTCCTCTTAATAAAGATCTCAATCTACTTTTAGAGTTTTACTCCAACTGGAGTAAAAACACTGCAGAGTAGAAAGAGATTCCAAAATTTACCTTAGAACAGTGAAGAGTAAACTACACCCTATCCTCCTTGTAAACATACAACCTGAGCCACAACCAGTGGACGTGCTTTCATTGACAGACGCTCCATAAAAGGAGCCCAATAACAGGGAACATTATCCATAAACCAAGCAGTTGGGTCAAATGCAAAAGACAGCTGTTATTTATATTACAAAGGTAGCGACAGCTGATGGTATCTACAGGAGCAGCTAGACAAATGTAGTACGCAGACCAGAAGCCATAGAGAGATAATCTATTATAAGTGAAGTAAATCAGGGGTGTATGAGGGGGAAAAAAGCATTCCACTGACGTGGATGTAAATGTGTACAGACACTGCTGCTTTATAACTATCTACATGCATATTATTAGTTCTGGTGTACTCATGTACACCTGTCTGACCTGGAATGCTGTTCTCACTGATGCATGTGTTATTGGAGGTAAAGTATATGGGTACACAAGTTCAGTAACAGTAAAATGAACAGGAGTTATATTCATCAACACAGAAGACATAAATATAATGAACGCAGTGCCCCCAGATTCATTCAGTTATACACACCTGAACAACAATCCATTCGAGTCACAGCACATGCATCCGTGTGACACCCATAAACAAGTCCCATTACATCGGTCACTAGTCCATTTCACAGATAAGCTGAATCCTAGAAGCAATGACCCCCTTGTACTGGCACCAATATCTTGTCTAGTCTTGCATGTGCAGTGTGAAAGGTGCAAATTAATATAGTCTTAGAACACATCAATTTGCTCACTTCAGATGTTGCTTTCAGAGGATCATAATTAGGAAGGAGGTTAGCCTTCACCACACCCTCTTCCTGGAAGGCAACTGTAGCTTTTTTTCTACTAACACCCAAAAAGGGTCAAATTCTGATCCTAGGAATGTCTACACATAAAAGTCAGTTTAGCTAAGGTCACTTTGAAAAACCAAGAAATTAACATACTGGACCATTCCAGTGGTGGTCCATGTAGTCAACTGTCCTGTCTATGACAATGGCCCATAACAAATGCATCAGTAGAAGCTCAAAGAGACTGCAAAATGGATAGTAATCTGTCCACTGGAGAAATTTCCATCTAACTGCAAGCATTTAGTGGCTGGCTTATATTGTAAACCATGAGGGTTAATATGCCTATTTCTCATTCTAATACAACTATGGACGTTTTAAAACAGATAAATGTCCATGGTTTTTCTGAATGCCACTAAGCTCTTTACTTCAATGACATCTAATAGCAGTGAGTTCCACAGGCTAACTGTGTGTTGTATAAAACAGCATTTCCTTTTATCAGCTTTAGATTTGTGGCCTTTTGATTGTATTGCTAGTCTATTAGGTGAGCTGTCGGTAACAGTATAAAAGTTATTAGCGGCAGATCCTGAGACCCTCCAATCTAGCTCCTCATTAATTATTTGAAGGGAGAATGGCTGAATTCAAGATCCCAGACCTGAACTGGGCTCTGCAGTTTTGCATCCAAAACCACAAGTGGATCCATTTCCAGATCTAATTTGCATTTTTAACAACATAAACCTGTTTTTTGCTTTGCTGCCTGTAGACGCTCCCATTTTAGCAATGAGAAAACTGAAATTCAGTGCTTAAATGATTTGCCCACAGTAACATAAGGAATTAAAGGTAGAGCTGAGAGCATGCTGAAGACAGACTGTCCACATGCACTTTTCTAGAGCATTCAACACCATATTAACAGAGTACTTTACAAGCATTAAGGAATTAATATTCAGAATTCCGCAGTTCGATACAAGTATTATCCACATTTTGCTGGTCCTCTGGTGACCCTGGCAGGTTATAGTCTTTCCAACCCTTCAGCAAGGTTGGGAGCCCACTCTCAGTTCATGCTGGCCCTTTTATCCCAAAAGCCCTGTCACCTTGGCCTCTGGACCTGTATGAACCAGTATATGCAAACCACCCCAGGAGGTGGTACTTCTCTGGAGCTGTTCACAATCCCAGGGACTGCAGTAATCAACCCCCACTATTTTTAGTTCCTAGAGGAGTTGCGGTAATCCTTCCCCATGGAGTAGAATACGATCCCTAGTCCACAAAGATGCATAAAATATTAATGTTTAATACAATAGGATCCCCAAAGATACCACATGAGGTTGCAATACAGTAGAACTTCAGAGTTACGAACTGACCAATCAACTACACACCTCATTTGGAACCAGAATTACACAATCAGGCAGCAGCAGAGACAAAAAAAAAAAAAAAAAAAAGCAAATACAGTACAGTACTGTCTTAAATGTCAGCTACTAAAACAATAAAGGGAAAGTAGGAAAGTAGCAATTTTCTTCTGCATAGTAAGGTTTCAAAGCTGTATTAAGTCAGTGTTCAGTTGTAAACTTTTGAAAGAACACCCATAACGTTTTGTTCAGAGTTACGAACATTTCAGAGTTACGAGCAACTTCCATTCCTGAGGTGTTCATAACTTTGAGGTTCTGCATGTATGAGTATTTGTGCCATCTGCATGTATGAGTATTTGTGCCATCCTCTTGAAAGCTTTTTGTGCATTTGGGAGTAACCCCTGGAGGAGGCAGAAACAATACCATGTAGCTCAGATTATCAAACCTACAGCGTGACTAACAAATTGCGCACAGCGAAATCTTTCAGCAATGGCTGCAGCAGAGAGTTCACAAGCAATCCATAGGCTGAAATGTTTTATATAAAACATTCACCATTGTCAATAATCAGTACATTCATTAAAATGCCAACCTGTTCATGACCTGAAGAGCTGTGTGTAAACCCAAAAGCTTGTCTCTCTTACCAACAGAAATTGGTCCAAGAAAAGATGTTACCTCACCCATCTTGTTTCTCTAACGTGTTCATGGATAGTTCATGAATAGGAAAAGGGGTTAACTTTAAATAAATGGCTCACTGCTAACAGTTCACCCAGTTCTACTTGCTGTGCTTTATCCCAAACACTTCTTGGTATCTAGTGTCCATAGTATGGTCTTGTGGCTAAGGAGCAGGAGAACAAAATTCAACGACTGGTCCTCCCATAGACATCCTCTGTAACTTTTGGAAAGTCACTTATTTTCTCTGTGCTAAAGTTCCTCCTTTACTTCCTTACTTTACAGGGATGCTGTGAGGAGAAATGTATTGATGTTTGTCAAATATTACAGTGATGGACACCACATAGATAGATTGTGTTTACAATATCTAAGCCAAACTCCCAGGTGTTCCCTTGAATGTGTTGTAAGGGTTCTTTACAATATCTAAACAAAATCCTTGGGTATTCCCTTGAATATCTTCACTCCACTGTGGCAAATGGCAGCATACTTGCTTAGTTTAACAGGCCAGGCCATATACATTACCACTACAAGAGAGCAATCCACTCTGGAGAAACAGAGGGGCATAATATTCTACATATGGATGAAGCGACAAAGAGTTCTGTGGCACCTTATAGACTAACAGACATATTGGAGCATAAGCTTTCGTGGGTGAATACCCACTTCTTCGGATGCATGCAGTGGAAATGTCCAGGGGCAGGTATAAATAAGCAGGGAAGAGCCAGGCTAGAGATAACGAGGTTAGTTCAATCAGGGAGGATGAGGCCTTCTTTTAGCAGTTGAGGTGTGAACACCAAGGGAGGAAAAACTGCTTTTGTAGTTTGCTAGCCATTCATAGTCTTTGTTTAATCCTGAGCTGATGGTGTCAAATTTGCAAATGAACTGAAGCTCGGCAGTTTCTCTTTGAAGTCTGGTCCTGAAGTTTTTTTGCTGCAGGATGGCTACCTTCAAATCTGCTATTGTGTGTCCAGGGAGATTGAAGTGTTCTCCTACAGGTTTTTGTATATTGCCATTC
Organism: Macrochelys suwanniensis; assembly: GCA_033296515.1. Taxonomy (NCBI): domain Eukaryota; kingdom Metazoa; phylum Chordata; order Testudines; family Chelydridae; genus Macrochelys; species Macrochelys suwanniensis. The sequence continues at coordinate 17,064,458 of CM065779.1, read as the reverse complement.
CTAATATCTGATTTGTGTCCATTTATCCTTTTGCATAAGGACCGTCCAGTTTGGCCGATGTACATAGCAGAGGGGCATTGCTGGCACATGATGGAGTATATAACATTGGTGGATATGCAGGTGAATGAACCGGTGATGGTGTGGCTGATCTGGTTAGGTCCTGTGATGGTGTCCCTGGTGTAGATATGTGGGCAGAGTTGGCATCGAGGTTTGTTGCATGGCTTGGTTCCTGAGTTAGAGTTATTATGGTGCGGTGTGTAGTTGCTGGTGAGAATATGCTTCAGGTTGGCGGGTTGTCTGTGGGCGAGGACTGGCCTGCCTCCCAAGGCCTGTGAAAGTGAGGGATCGTTGTTCAGGATGGGTTGTAGATCACTGATGATCCGTTGGAGAGGTTTCAGCTGAGGACTGTAAGTGATGGCCAGTGGAGTTCTGTTGGTTTCTTTCTTCGGTTTGTCTTGCAGCAGGAGGCTTCTGGGTACACGTCTGGCCCTGTTGATTTGTTTTCTTATTTCCTCATGTGGGTATCGTAGTTTTGAGAATGCTTGGTGAAGATCTTGTAGGTGTTGGTCTCTGTCAGAGGGGTTGGAGCAAATACGGTTGTACCTCAGTGCTTGGCTGTAGACAATGGATCGTGTGGTGTGTCCGGGATGAAAGCTGGAGGCATGTAGGTAGGCATAGCGGTCGGTGGGTTTTCGGTATAGGGTAGTGTTAATGTGACCATCGCTTATTTGCACCGTGGTGTCTAGGAAGTGGACTTCCTGTGTAGACTGGTCCAGGCTGAGGTTGATGGTGGGGTGGAAGCTGTTGAAATCGTGGTGGAATTCTTCCAGAGTTTCTTTCCCATGGGTCCAGATGATGAAGATGTCATCAATGTAGCGTAGATAGAGAAGGGGCGTGAGTGGACGAGAGCGGAGGAAGCGTTGTTCCAGGTCAGCCATAAAAATGTTGGCATATTGTGGGGCCATGCGGGTGCCCATAGTGGTGCCACTGGTCTGGAGGTATACAATGTCACCAAATTTGAAATAATTGTGCGTGAGGATAAAGTCACAGAGCTCAACAGCCAGTTGTGCTGTGGCATCATCAGGGATACTGTTCCTGACAGCTTGTACCCCATCTGTGTGTGGGATGTTTGTGTAGAGAGCCTCTACATCCATGGTGGCTAGGATGGTGCTTTCTGGGAGATCACCGATGCATTGTAGTCTTCTCGGGAAATCAGTGGTGTCATGGAGATAGCTGGGAGTGCTGGTGGCGTAGGGTCTGAGTAAAGAGTCCACATATCCGGACAGTTCTTCAGTGAGAGTGCCAATGCCCGAGATGATAGGGTGTCCAGGATTTCCAGGTTTGTGGATTTTGGGTAGTAGATAGAATAACCCCGGTCGGGGCTCTAAGGGTATGTTGATTTGTTCCTGTGTTAGCGTAGGGAATGTCCTGAGTAGATGGCGCAGTTTCTTAGCGTATTCCTCAGTGGGATCTGAGGAGAGTGGCCTGTAGAAGTTGGTATTGGAGAGTTGTCTGGCAGCCTCCTTTTGGTATTCAGACCTTTTCATGATGACAACAGCACCTCCTTTATCAGCCTCTTTGATTATAATGTCAGGGTTGTTTCTGAGGCTGTGGATGGCATTGCGTTCTGCACGACTTAGGTTATGAGGCAGGTGACATTGTTTTTCCACAATTTCTGCCTGTGCACGTCGGCGGAAGCATTCTATGTATAGGTCCAGACTGTCATTTCGACCCTCAGGAGGAGTCCATGTGGAGTTCTTCTTCTTGTGCGGTTGGTGGGAGGGTATCTGTGCGCTGTGCAGTGTTATCTTTAAAGTATTCCTTGAGTCGGAGACAGCGAAAGTAGGCTTTCAGATCACCGCAGAATTGAATCATGTTGGTGGAGGTGGTGGGGCAAAAAGAGAGTCCCTGAGATAGGACAGATTCTTCTGCCGGGCTGAGTGTGTAGCTGGATAGATTGACGATATTGCTGGCTGAATTGGGGGTACCACTGTTGTGGCCCCATGTGGCAGGTAGGATTTTAGACAGCTTACAGTCCTTTTTCCTTTGTAGAGAGGTGAAGTGTTTAGTGTCGATCTCCTGTCTTATTTTAGTAAAGTTCGTTTGTGTGGAAGATTGGTTATTTATGAAAGTCTCCAGGTTGGAGAGCTCTTTTTTGATGTTTTCCTGTTTGCTGTATAGGATGCTGATCAGGTGGTTCCTCAGTTTCTTTGATAGTGTATGGCATAATCTCTCACTGTAGTCCGTGTAGTATGTAGATAGCAATGGATTTTTCACCTACAGTCCATTTGGTATGATGTCCATCCGTTTGCATTTGGAGAGAAAGATGATATCTGTCTGTACTTGTGCAAGTTTCTTCATGAGGTTGATGGATTTCCACTCCATACGGCTAAATGCAGTGCCTTGCATGGTGTCAAGTATCAGAGGGGTAGCCGTGTTAGTCTGGATCTGTAGAAGCGATCCATTCCACTGGATCTGTAGAAGTGATCAGTTACCACTCCTGCCTGAAAAGAATTTCATTTGATCACGTTTGTTTCTGGATGAATGTGGTCTCATTCCCTCTGCACATGAGAATTTCACAGGCAAGAGGCATCTTATTCTTGGGGGGGGATGGAGGGGAAGAGGTAACAGGAATGTCAGTGCCCCTTATGGTAAGAGTAGTAGAGTGTCTGTCAGCGCTTTTGACTTTGTTACATGGGAAAGTTTTTCAGTATAATTTAGGGTATGTCTACACTACGAGAATAGTTCGATTTATCTTAAACCGAACTTGTGAAACCGATTTGACAAAGTCGATCGTGCGAATCCACACCAAGGACATTAATTCGAGTTTGTGAGTCCACATTAACGGGGCAAGCGTCGACATTGCAAGCGGTGCACTGTGGGTAGCTATCCCACAGTTCCTGCAGTCCCCGCTGCCCATTGGAATTCTGGGTCTAGCCCCCAGTGCCTTCTGGGGCCAAAAATGCGTCGAGGGTGGCTTTGGGAACATGTCGTCATTCGACCCACACTCCCGCCCTCCCTACGTGAAAGCGCTGGCGGGCAATTACATCGCGCCCTTTTCTGGTGATTGACAGTGCGGACGCCACAGGACAGCGAGCATGGAGCCCTCCGCGATTATCGCTGCTGTTCTGTCCGTTGTCAACACCTCGCGCCTTATCGTCCACCTTTTCCAGAGGCAGATGCTGAGAAATATGGTGAGGAGGCAATGGAAGCTCCGCGAGGACATGAACTCTGAGAGGGGCACAGACCTCTCGCAAAGCACCGGACCCCGGCCCCTAGACATCATGGTGGCAATGGGTCACGTTGATCCTGTGGAACGGCGATTCTGGGCCAGGGAAACAAGCACTGACTGGTGGGACCGCATAGTGCTGCAGGTCTGGGATGAATCCCAGTGGCTGAAAAACTTTCGGATGCGTAAGGGCACTTTCCTGGAACTTTGTGAGTTGCTGCCCTGAAGCGCCAGGACACCCGGATGCGAGCTGCCCTGACTATCCAGAAGCGAGTGGCCATAGCCCTCTGGAAGCTTGCAACGCCAGACAGCTACCGGTCAGTCGCGAATCAATTTGGAGTGGGCAAGTCTACCGTGGGGGTTGCTGTGATGCAGGTAGCCCATGCAATCGTTGACCTGCTGCTCTCAAAGGTAGTGACCCTTGGAGACGTGCAGGTGATCATAGATGGCTTTTCTGCTATGGGATTTCCAAACTGCGGCGGGGCTATTGATGGGGGACACATCCCCATCCTTGGACCGGCCCACCAGGGCAGCCAGTACATTAACCGTAAGGGCTATTTTTCTATGGTGCTGCAAGCACTAGTGGACCATAAAGGACGTTTTACAAACATCAACGTCGGATGGCTGGGCAAGGTTCATGACGCTCGTGTGTTCAGGAACTCTGGTCTGTTCAGACGGCTGCAGGAAGGTATTTACTTCCCAGACCGCAAAATAAGTGTTGGGGATGTGGAGATGCCTGTAGTGATCCTCGGGGACCCAGCCTACCCGCTAATGCCCTGGCTCATGAAGCCATACACGGGTGCCCTGGACACTGAAAAGGAGCTCTTCAACTACCGGCTGAGCAAGTGCAGGATGGTGGTGGAGTGTGCCTTTGGCCGTCTGAAAGGGAGATGGCGAAGCTTACTTACTCGCTCCGATCTCAGCCAAACAAATATCCCCATTGTGATTGCAGCTTGCTGTGTGCTCCACAATCTCTGCGAGAGCAAGGGGGAGATGTTTATGGTGGGGTGGGAGGTTGAGGCCAATCGCCTGGCTGCTGATTACGCACAGCCGGACACCAGGGCGATTAGAAGATCCCAGCGGGACGCGGTGCGCATCTGGGAAGCTTTGAAAGCTAGCTTCCAGAGCGAGCAGGGTAACCAGTGACTGTTACGCTTGTTAAAACTGAAGCTGAACCAGCCCCCGTTTCTTTACCCAGTTACCGTTGTCTATCCTCTCCAATTACCAGCACCCTTTTCCTCCCCTTCATTCCCCGCTTTAAAAGTATAATAAAGGAAACATTGTTTATTAAAACCGTCTTCTTTATTAATGATTTCTCGGTAAAGGGTTGAGACTGGGACGAATACCGCGGTTGGGGAGCAGGTGGAGTGATGGAAAGGACGCTTCCCAACTCGGGGAATGACAGGCTCCTGCTCCCTGAGCAGTCCGCAGTGGTGTACTGCTTGTTTCAACGGAGACTGCAACCCCTCCTGTTCGCAACTCTGTGAGGTGGGGCCTGTATGACTTCTTGGCCGGGGATTGCGGCCACTGATCCCCTGCTGCATGGATCTGTCATGCAGACTATTGCCTGCCGCCAACAATCTGCAGCCACCCTCCACCACCAGAAAGTGACAGCCCCCCCACCCATAGAGAACAGGAAAACCCCCTCCCAGAATGGCAAGTGTGCCTAGTGAATGCAATGTGAGTGTGACTTTCTGTTGAACCTTTTCCCCTGTCTCCACCCTGTTATCAGCGCCTATCGTCTCAAATCACAAACCACCCCTCCCCTCCCCCAAAATCGAACAGCCCTTTGAAAGATACTCAAGGAAACAGCAATTTTCAGAACACAATTTTTTATTAAGGACAGCAAAATTTTAAGATGAAACTTGGACGGGGGCTGGGGTGGGGTGCGTTTGGAGGGAAGTAAAGGTCCCATCTAAATTTTTGGAAAGGAGAGCCTTCTGCTACTGGAGCAGTCCGCAGGGGTGGAGTGATTTTTTCCGCGGCCCCTGCCTCCCCTTGTTCTACTGACTTTGGGTGAGGGGGGAATTGGACTTTGTGGTGGGGGAGGGCGGTTGGAAATAACATGCAGAGGTGCCCTTTCCTCCTGCCTCCGTTCCTGCAAAACGTCCACAAGGCGCTGGAGCGTATCTGTTTGCTCCCTCATTAGTCCAAGCAGCGTTTGAGTCGTCTGCTGGTCTTCCACCCGCCACCTGTCCTCACGAGCTTCAGCCCTCTGCTCCCGTTCGCTGACTGCTCGCTCGGACCTTGAGACGTCCTCTCTCCGCTGTGCCACATCATTTCGGGAACAGACCATCAGTTCCGAAAACATGTCGTCCAGGGTTTTTTTTTTGCGCCGCCTGATCTGCGCAAGCCTCTGGGAGGGCGATCCACGGGTAGGGCGGGAGACACTCACAGCTGTGGGATGGGAGAAAGGGAGTGAATTCCTCAGAAAGATACATTTTCCCGAACAATGCCTATACTCTTTCCCTGTGAACAAGACCATGCACACTACCTATCACATGTACACTCAGTACAAGGTCGAATATTATGTCTTTGTATTAAGTGCCAGGGGTCCTGGTGTTCAGATCACACAAGCGGAGCTGGACACTGGAAAACGGCTCTCAGGAGACCATGGTAAGCCGTTGCCTTTGGACTGCTGTGACCTAACTTCACAGCAGTGCGGTACTCCCATGTTTCAAGCACAGTTCCTAGCGGTGGCCAGTTCCTGATGCCGGCAAAACCGCTCGGCTACAACGGCTCGCCTACCCTTTTACCCCCGCCCCCACCCCCTCCGCGGGGCCGGTACTGGGAACTCTCCCTGCCCGCGACCCGCTGTGTTTTAACGGCTCGCCTACCCTCCCCACCCCCTTCCGCGTGGCCGGTCCAGGGAACTCTGCCTGCCTGTGCACGGCTGTGTTTTAATGGCTCGCCTACCTTCCCCACCCCCTCCGCGTGGCCGGTCCAGGGAACTCTCCCTGCCTGCGCACCGCTGTGTTTTAACGGCTCGCCTACCTTCCCCACCCGCTCCGTGTGGCCAGTCCAGGGAACTCTCCCTGCCTGCGCACCGCAAAGTTTCAGCAGTTAGCCTCACAGCTACCACCCCCCCCCCCCCCCCCCGCATGTCTGCAAACCGCCGGTTGTCGTTCTTTAAAGGAAAAATCAAGAAGTCACTGTACTAACAAAAACACCCATTCAAACCAGGGCACCATGACTGATATCACTCTGATGAGGATTACGGAGACAGACAAAGACCGCATGCTGCGTGAATGCCAGCAAACCCCGGGGCCGTATGCCGCCATGCTATGCAAGGCAATGATACCAGAGTACCTGCAGATTGCATGGCATGGAAAAGTATCCTACCATGGAGGAGATAGTAAAGCCGCTCTCCCTGGGAACCTGATGCAAAAGCTTTCACTGTACCTACAGGAGAGTTTCGCGGAGATCTCCGATGGGGATTTCTCCTCTATCCCAATACATATTGACAGACTTTTCGAGTAGTTGCCTTGGAAAAGATTGAAAACTGAAGCGCCTATTGCAAAGTAAGCAATAAAAACACATTGATAACAAACCAATGCCTATTCTATTCAAAATAAATGTTTAAAACACCGACCTGACGATCCTTCGCCTGGGTCCTGGTCCAGGCTGCTGCTTTGGGAGGGTTCGTAGGGGATCTCGGTGAGGGTGATGAACAGATCCTGGCTGTCGGGGAAATCAGCGGTGAAAGCGCTGTCGACGGCCTCGTCCTCCTCCTCTCCTTCCTCTTCTTCACCGTCCGCGAAAATTTCAGACGACGTGGCCGTAGATAAGACCCCGTCGTCAGAGTCCACGGACACTGGTGGTGTAGTGGTGGCAGCACCACCGAGCATAGCATGCAGTGCCTCGTAAAAACGGCATGTGTGTGGCTGCGATCCGGAGCGTCCGTTGGACTCTTTGGTTTTTTGGTATGCCTGTCGCAGCTCCTTGATTTTCACGCGGCACTGCGTTGCATCCCGGACGTATCCTCTCTCCGCCATTGCCTTGGAAATCTTCTCATAAATTTTCGCATTCCGTCTTTTGGATCGCAGCTCTGAAAGCACGGACTCATCGCCCCACACAGTGATCAGGTCCAAGACTTCCCGATCAGTCCAAGCTGGTGCTCTCTTCCTATTCTGCGATGTCATGGTCACCACGGCTGCAGAGCTCTGCATCGTTACCAGTGCTGCTGAGCTCGCCACGATGTCCAAACAGGAAATGAGATTCAAACTGGCCAGACAGGAAAAGGAATTCAAATTTTCCCGGGGCTTTTCCTGAGTGGCTGGTCAGAGCATCCGAGCTCGGATTGGTGCACTGAGTGGTGCACTGTGGGACAGCTCCAGGAGCTATTAGCGTCTAATTCCGTCCACAGTAACACAAATTCAACATGGCCATGTCGAATTTAGCGCTACTCCCCTCGTCGGGGAGGAGTACAGAAATCGAATTAAAGAGCCATTTATGTCGAAATAAATAGCTTCGTAATGTGGACGGGTGCAGGGTTAAATCGAGTTAACACTGCTAAATTCGACATAAAGTCCTAGTGTAGACCAGGCCTTAGTGTGAATTAGAACTAATATAGGTATACCAGTATAACTCTCCCCACTAAGCCCCAGTACGGGCATACTTATTCTGGGATAAATCTGACTTTTCAGTTTAGCTTATGTTCTTTGGGAAGGGGTTTATGCTAAACTGAAAAAACCCCACACTCATACTGGAATAAGTGTTCACAAAGGGGTTTACTGATATAAATACACCCATGCAAATGGTAAAACTTTCCTGTATAGGCAAGGCCTTAGAATTAATATTCATTCTATATAGAGTCAAAGTTTAAGGCCAGAAGGGACCACCAGATCATCTACTTTATTGACCTGGTTACCACCTGTAGTTTACCTTAGGTTTCAGCTCGTGCAATTCAAGTTTGTAGCATGCATGGGACCTTAACCATGTCTTGTAACCTACTAAAATGGAAGGCATAGCCAGGTTAACTTGGTTAACAAATGTGATATAGAGATGGGACCTTAGTTGTGTGGTAGCAACCCTAACTGCCATGTAAGTATAGCAATAAAGATGAAGTTCCATATGTCATCCTTGATCCATTCACAGAACTCTCTGGGACATCAATGGGAAGTTCCCCCACAAAAATCAATAGTATGATATGGTCATACATAAGACACCCTAAAATAGACACACACTTTAGGGCTGAATAGACATAACACTGTGTTGTACAGCAGAGAGGAATCCTTCAGGAAACTGTAGAACACTACATAAGCTAAAAAATGGTCCACAGTTACTGGCTTTTAAGAAGTTCCCTGAATGGAATTAAAACTCTCAGTGGAAAAAACTTATAAGAACAATGTTAAGGCCAATGGCAGCCTAGATGGGACCCTATCCACATGTGTGATGTGTCTCCATAGTTTTTTAACGGACAGGACTTGCAGGTGTGGCCTGAGCACAGAGGCAATTCAAGCAGGGAACACTGTGTACTGTGCATTTCTCTCTGCAGGCAGTCTGGTTATCATTACTTCTGTGCAGGAAGACCTACAGAGCAGAGAATTGCTTCTGTGGAATAGTGCATTGCAGCTGAGATGCAAATCAACCTTTCCAAATCTAATACTATTGTTTATTAGTTCAAGAACTGTGTTCACTCTGCCATCGACATGTGCAGAGAGCGAGCCACCTCATCCCGGAAGCCACCATAGGATCATTAGCCTTGGTTGCTTGACTCAGTTGAGTTCAACTTGTACCCTCATGAACACTGACGTTCTCCAGATACTGTGTTAGAGCAATCGTATTAAAGTGATAGCAATGGTTAAAGTAGATGTTCAAGACAGAGTACAGAACGGGTCCTTCTCCTGACCTACATAGTACAACATGGTTTGGATGATAAAGGAATACTTCAGGACAGAGGCCAAAAAGGGGGAAAGATTCCTGTAGCCAACTGCTGGCTACATTGAACATGACTAGATCTACAGTGATGGTTTCTGTGTTTAATTGGCAGTCAACCACTGCTTCTACACAAAAAGCCCTCTAAGCTTAAATTAGTTGGACTTGTGCAATGTGTAGCAACAAAAAAAAAAAGTTACCGAGGAGAATGCGTGAGGCCAAAAACTTGGGAGTATAGTCCCAGAATTTACTTTCCATACTGACTATCACATGATCTCTGAAGAGTAAATAGGGGACAGGTCTTCACCTTAAACTGACCTCTTTGGCAGTCTCTGGTTTCTTAGTGCCTCTGCTGAAATACCAACACTTTCATCCAAATTTCAGAACCTCAGCAGGAAAGTTTGGTTCAGTGTAGGTTGCACTACAGCTAAAGTTTCAGAGAGCTCAAATCAATCAGATTTCCCGCTGCTACGAAGGAGCCCTTGCCACCTAGGCTCTTGGGTACATGTGTTGCAGTGGCCATTTCTGAATTGGGTGAATATGTTCTCATTAAGTGATAGTGGAAATTCTGCTTGAAACAACTGATTGGCTTAATAGACAGGTGAAACAATGTGCAGTTTACCAAAAGTTCCCAGGGAGATTTCACCAACTGAGAGAGCATTGTGTTCAAATCGCCATGATGGCACAGAGTGTCTTATTGGAGGATACAAATTAAGATCTTTTAGGAACCTTTTGACTGCCTCGTGAGTAAAAAAATTATTTTATTATTCATAGGTACATGGTATGCTGATGTGACTGAGAAGTGAACCTTCACCAAAGATAGTGAAAGACCTGCTCTTTAAGATAATTATATATTAGAATATTTATTGCAATTGTACTGTATGTGGATCTGTATCATACATGGAAACCCACAGTAAAAAAAAAAACATTTCCATTTATGACTATAACATTTCTGTGTGGACTCTTTCCTTGAATTTATTAGTACATTTTACTTCTCTAACAAACAAGACTTTTCTAGCAATCCCAGAGTCTTATTCCCCATGCTGTTAGATGGAGAGACTGAAGATCAAGGTGATAGACCAGCCCTTGCTGTGTCAACAAGTCCACTACTACTGGTAGAGGTTTAACAACTCTCTGGACAGGTGAATTAAGTCTGATTGATGCTGGTGCTATTAAAATTACCCTAAATGGGTCTTTTTAAAAAATAAACTCTTTGAATGAAAGGAAAAATGGGGAGAAAACATATACATTAAGCCTTGACCCCACCCACTTTATAAGAAGTGTATCTGATACTGAGTCTTGTCTTTCCCTGCTCTCAAGCAACATTTTTGACACTGCCTGTTGCTACTGGATGGAACGAGATCTATTACAGGATTCTCCACAACTTGAAGATGTATGTTATCAATATGTCTTGCAAAGAGCACTCATGAATTTGAGAGGGTGACCTGCTCAAATGATCTGCAAGGGTATTTTGTTCCCCCAATACATGAATTGTTATTGAGTGAACATCTTGTTCTATATCCCAACCCAAAGACACCTTGCCTCTATGCACAAATGTAGGGAATTAGTCCAACCTTTTTGTTTAGATAATAATGCTGAAGAGCTGTGTGTAAACTCAACAGCTTGTCTATCTCACCAACAGACATTGGTTCAATAAAAGATATTACCTCACCCACTTTGTCTCTGTTACCACCTAAAGCAAAATGACTTTAGAGCCAATTTGATAGCTCTCAGTTATAAGACACCGATATATAGATTCTTTTCTTTTTATATCCAGTGAACTCAGACTAATAAACTGATGTTTAAATAGCCTCCCCCCATCCCAGTGTAGATGCACCAGAGGTAAGTATTACTGATGGCATAGGGAGACTAAAAGGTATACCCTTCATTAAGTACATTTAGAGCACGTCCACCACTTCGGTATTGTTGACACCTGTAGAATTATCAATTTGCTATGCATATTGTCCAAGGCTGGTTTGTTATTTCTTGGTAGTGTTGCAGGTCTCATCTGAAGAGCGTGCGGGGTCACTGATGTGGCTGATGCTAGAAGACCCAATAACCAGCAAAGTGGGGGCGGGGTGGGAGGGGTAGATAATTGACTGTTGTGGGGACTACAGAATTTTAGACAATTTTATTTTAAAAACCTTTCTTCTGGGGGAAAGGCTTTTCCTATAGTCGAGTTTAACATGGCCCCTATGAAAATGATCCTGTTAGCTGGATTTAGGAGAAATTTTTCCCCAATTTATGCATAATCCCAGACAGGCAAAAAGTAAACATTTGTTCCACAAAACAGGACGTCTTCCCTCTATTACAATTTTATTAACTAATCATCTAGGTAAGGATATACACAAATCCCGTTTCCTCAGATATGCTGCCACTACACATAGGCATTTTGTAAACACCCTCCGGACACGTTGAGACAAGTCACTTAATTGCTATGGGCCTTTGTTTCATCTGTGAAATGGGGATACCTTTTACATTCCTCACAGGAGACTAAATTCAGTGATTTTCATATGAAAAGTATAATTTACCGATGTCAAAGAGTCAGTGACTAATATGCCTTTTTTTGGAGCCAGCATATAGAAGTAACTGTAGTGATTTCTTTTAAATAAAGCGGTAAGTTTCTATATCCTGAAGAACTGCACTACCCAAACATTTGCCTCTTACTGTTGTGTTGTTTTAAATAGTGAACCTTTTTGCTAAAGCAGAACACTTGCCCTTGAAAGCAAAGCAAATTCATCCTTGGCGTAGCTACCCTGAAGCCAATATAGCCTCTTATGCTTACTTACGAGTCTGATTTTGTTCTAATTTAAATCAGGTGTTAAGAAGTAACTCCACTAATATAAATGGAGTTATACCTACATAGGTGGAGCTTTTCTAAATAGCTGAAATGATTTAGGAGCACAAGCCCTATTGACTTTCAGTGAGAATTATTTTCCTAAATTTCTTAAGAGATTTTGCATATCTTCCCTTTAAAATAAGATCAGAATCAAGCCTCTTTTTTGTTGTTGCCTGGCAAACAATTATATATTTTTTAAAAGTAGTTATAAAACCTGTTTACTGATCAATGATAGTTTAGCTATTTAAATGAGTACTTTTATAGTGAGAATCATGTATCTGAATGGTAACAGAGGGTTAAATGCTAATATTTCAGGTAATTGAATTTCTGAAGAGTTCAAATAACCAAACGTGTAGTCAATTTGAGGACTTATGTCAGAAAACAATAACATGGAAAAATTACACTCAACTCATGAGAACTGGAGCATGTAGTCCCCACGTGGAACTCATTAGCATATTTGCTCTGTCTGTTTGTGAACAGAAATATGAACTGCATGTCAATTGCTCAAAAAAAGATTCCAAAAGGAAATACTGACTGCAGACACTCAACTACTGTGTCATGGCACACATGTACCACTTCTAACCATTCAACATATCACACTGCATTGTGACTTGGAAGGCAGGAATTCTTAACTGTAGTCTCTCTCTCTATTATCTTATAGCTATGGTTAAGATTAAGCAAAAAAAGAAAACCCCACATGGCAGCACTCACCTCTTGAGCACCTTCTGCATGCTGTATTGCAGTCCTTTTCCCCATCTTGACACCCTGTACGCTTTTGAACATGGTTGATGGGTCTTCTGGCTGGAGGGCCGAGCCACTGGTCACAGTCAAAAATGAACCGCCTCTGGGGTAGCAAATAGGGTAGTCAACTTTCTAATGGCACAAAACCAAACACCCTCGCCCTGCCCCCTGCCCCGCCCCTTCTCTGAGGCCCCACCCCCGCTCACTCCACCCTTCCCACCCTCCCTCCCTCACTTTCACTGGGCTGGGGCAAGGGGTTTGGATGCGGGTGGGGGTGAGGGCTCCAGTTGGGGGTGCAGGCTCTGGGGTGGGGCCAGAAATGAGGGGTTCAGGGTGTGGGAGGGGTCTCCGGGCTGGGGCAGAGCATTGGGATCTGGCTGGGGGTACGGGCTCTGGGGTGTAGGAGGGGGCTCAGGGCTGGGGTGTGGGAGGGGGTGCATGGTGCGGGCTCTGGGAGGGAGTTTGGCTCCGCGCGGCTCCCAGAAGTGGCCAGCATGTCCAACTGCTAGGTAGAGGGGCCGGGGGGCTCTGCGCGCTGCCCATGCCTGCAAATACCACCCCCACATCTCCCACTGACTGCAGTTCCCAGCCAATGGGAGCTGCGGAGCCGGCGCACAAGGCAGGGGCAGCGCGTGGAGCCTCCCTGGTCCCTGCACCTGGGAGCCGGACATTATGGCTGCTTCTGGGATTCGTAAGGAGCCAGAGCAGGCAGGGAGCCTGCCTTAGCCCCGCTGAGCAGACTTTTAACAGCCCGGTCAGTAGTGCTGAGTGGAGCCACCAGTGTTCATTTTCGACTGGGAGTTCCGGTTGAAAACTGGACACCTGGCAACCCTCGTAGCAAAGAGTTCAACAAACCGTCTCTCGGCCTTCACCAGGGTTTTTCAGACCTGCCTCTGGACTCTTTCCATTCAGCCCTTCTCTCTGGCTTCTAAATGAGCCTTGTCCCCTTCTCTGGGCTTACGCCACTTCTGTGGAGGAACGCAGGCCCATCCAGGGACCCTCAGCAGCCACGTTCTGCTCACTTCCATTAATTCCCTGGGTGTCTTCCCACCAAGCCTCTATCTTCACCCCCTTAACCTTAGGGTTCAAGTTCTCAGATCCTCTCTCTCCCAGCTTTAGCCAATGTAGCCAGTTGCGCTCCTATGGCCAGAGCAGCGCATCCTTTCCCACCCCTCTGTTTCCAGCCAGGAACTGACCCGCTAAGGCCCTGCAGCTCCTTTTATCTCAGCCTGCTGGGCTCTGATTGGCTGCTTCCCTGCAGCCTCTCTAGGCATGCTTGGAGGACCCACCTTCACTGCTCCTTTGCTGGGGCAGGGTGTGGTAGGACTGTGGGCCTCCAGAAGCTAGCCACAAAGGGCTTGGTATACCCAGTCACAGAATGGCAAAACAAACATCCTTATTTTTTAGATACCTCATCATCATCATCTTCGTTGCTGAGCAGGTGCAGTATGTGTTGTTGGAGCCTCTAGGCACCACCAAGATCAGGACACTATTGTGCTAGGCTCTGTACATACACATAGCAAGGCTGTGTCTACACTAAGAAAGAAAAAAGGTGTATTTTAATACATTAATTAACCCATCTTAAAATCCGAGTGTAGACAAGACAGTTGTAGCTTTAACATGTTAGCTGTTCAAGGTAAACCCTGGGTGAGACGAGAGAGTCCTTACCCAGAACAGCTTACAGTTTAAATAGATATGACAAGGCGTGGGAGGGAAAACAGAAGCAAAGAGAGGTGAAGGTGACTTGCTAAAGGTCACATAGAGGGCGGCAGGCCAGGAATAGAACCCAATTCCCAGACCATCACGGTATCCATCAGGGAATACATAGTTTCTGCTGGGTTTATGTGTATTGCTAAATATAGGCATTAACAATAGTTTGTGCATAACAATGTCAGTTTTAAATTACAAAAGTTACATCCACTGTACCATTTTTACTACATCTGTCTCGCGCCTTGAAAGCTGCCCTCATTTCCTGTCCATCATTTTAGAAAGGAGTGCAGATCTGTGCTTAGAGACACTTTAAAAAATGGTGTGCCAAATGTAAATATGCAATTCTGTGTTCCTTCAGCCACACACTTCATCCTAACAAATCTGCAGTTCATCCAGACAGAGCCCCACAAAAAACTAACATCTCAATAGCATCACTTTGGAGTGCATTCATTTGCTAACCGGGGATGTGTAGGCTGAGGGAGCTATGCACCAAATACAAATCCAGTTTTAGGCATAACTGCAGGAAGAAAAACTACTCTGATTTACAGTAACTCAATAGCTAGTAATTAATCCTGCTCCCGTTAGAGACAAGGGGATTTCAGATACCACAGTGATGAGCACAGTATTAATAGACACAGAAGTGCTAGTTAGATTACTTATCCACTCATTGTTATTTAATGCCCAGTGTCTTTAATATTCCTGGTGGCAGTAGTGTAGCCAGGGGGGGAGCAGGGGGAGCGGCCGCTCCCCCACTGAACAGAAGAGGTGCCTTTTTTGTGCTCTTTTGCTCCTATGCTGCAGCCAGAGCGGAGCATTGTTTTTTGCTCCCGGCGCCTTTTTTTGCTCCCGACGCTTTTTGCTCCCGGCACCTTTTTTTAAGCTCCGCTCCCACTATGCTCTAAACCTGGCTACGCCACTGCCTGGTGGATATTATTAGCAAATCTGTTTTTAAAAGTGTCAGGATCATGTTCCTAGCAAAACGATGCAGAGCCATACCCTACTTTCTTTCCAAGCCCAGCTCACTGGAGTCAGAAAGAGTTTAGCATACAATCCACTGCAAAATGGGCCATCTTGGTTAAACTTACAACTCAAGAGCTGTTTCAATCCATCTCTAGTGAGATAAAGAGACAGAACAGATTCAGAGTCTGAAAGTTCCCTAGATGCGCCCCCCCCCAATCCAAAGAGGACGCATCTGTAACCAGAGTCACAGAGGGTAGAGTTGGAGCAAAGGAGGGTCCGTCCACCAGTTAGGGGCGGACAGAACAGCTGCAGGTACATGAGTCAGCATATACAGTCGGTGATGAGAGGGATGAGTCCAGCATGCCGAGTCATGTATGTGCAAGCTGACGTGTCCTAGATGTCTCACACAGTTCCCAGAATTCTTTTAACAGGTCAAGTATTGCTTCAACATTCCCTGGCAGAAACCGACCAGTTAAAACATACCGTAGAAACCAATCAAAAAGACAGGCCTGATTTGTTTCAGCAATAAGTCAGTGAACAAGCCACGGAAACTGGGCCCCGTTCTATAACTCACGCTTGCACTAGTAGTATTTATTCGTATGAGTAGCCCCATTTAACGCAATGGGACTACGCATGTGAGTGAGGATTGCAGAATCCAGTAGCTGTGGGGCTGGAGGGCTGATCGTCCTTCAAATAGCTGATGCCTCAAAACATTTTTGGTTGTTTTGCTTTGTTGTTGTTTTTCAAATACTAGGGAAGGGACATTTGGCTACGCCCTACATACAGGTTACCTGGGCCTGGGACCATTCAGCAGCTGCTCTGAAGAGCATTGTTCTTTGCTCACTCTCAAAGCCATACACATGGCCAAGCTCTTCAAAAATGAGTTATCTGGCTGCCTAATCTGACACACCTTAAAGCAACCAGATTTTCAGCGGCCCCATGTTTAGCTCTCTCTGAAAATCAGGCCCTTTCATGGAGTCTCAAGCTGGTTACCCAAATAATGGAGGC
This sequence comes from Macrochelys suwanniensis, assembly GCA_033296515.1. Classification (NCBI taxonomy): domain Eukaryota; kingdom Metazoa; phylum Chordata; order Testudines; family Chelydridae; genus Macrochelys; species Macrochelys suwanniensis. Next base: position 17,048,094 of record CM065779.1, on the reverse strand, counting down.
ACCCAAAATCATTAATCCCTTCTGAAGATTTTGGCCAAATCCCTCCCCCTAGTGTTAGAGTAACTTTTTGTGTACACATACACTTGTTTTTAATTGTTTTTCCCCTCTTGAAATTAGTCTTTCCAACTTTCTCAGGGTTACCTGGGTCAACCTAAATAGCCCTGCTGGCATTGAAGTATGGACCACATCTATCCACATTCAGCAACCCAACTTTCCCTTTTCTCATAGCAGCATGTAGCAGGGTAGACACCCGCTCCTGCCCTGAGGGGCTTAGAAACAGCCCTGGGAGAGGGCTAAGGCTGGGAGCAGGTTGATTGGGGAAGCAGCTGCGGCTGGGCCAGGCCACAGCAGGCCCTTACAAAAGGGCTGCTACCCAGGAGCTCAGGCAGTCTCTCCTCTAGCTGTGGAGGGAGATGGGTCTGGCTGCTGGGAAGCCTGAGCAGGTACCCAGATTGGAGCAGGGCTGGGGGAAGGCTAGAGGAGCTGGGGAGCTCCGGCCTAGGAGCTGCAGGCCTGGTAAGGCCATACGGGGTCCTGGGGTTGCAGGGGGCAGCCCATGGGTAGGCAAAGGCAGCAGGTCCAAACCCCCTTGCCTGTGATGAGTGGCTGATACACTGCAGTCTGCCCAGTGAGCGGGGCTAAGCGATGACTGGCAGTAGCCCAGACTGAGGTGAGGTGAGGTAGTGGGTGGGGGTTCCCTGGGGAGGGGAGACCCACTGGGATTGTTGGGGTTTACTGCCAGGGGGCAGCACTCCAGAAAGAAGGGCACCGGGGGCAGAGAGGGACTTGGGGCCCAGCGGCAAGCGGGACACCGGCCGACAGAGGGCACTGCGGAGGCTGGTGAGCTGATTTCCCGAGCGACCAGCAGGAGGTGCTGCTGGGTGAGTCACTGCCAGCTTACACAGCAATATAACAAGGGTTCGCACAAGTGCATCTTCAACATACGGAAAAGAGGAAGTAGTGCGAGAATAGACAAGCTGCTACTTCACTTTTCAGATAGGGGTAGGTGGTGACAACAGCACAAGAATAGCCTTCCCCATGCTATTTCCATCCAGATTTCTCTAGGAAGTGTCACACAGATGGAAGGGAGGTGATCAACGTGCAACAACATTTCAAAATGTTACCCTGATTGTTAGGTGGGGTCAGGATTGGATCAGGCTCTGAACTGAAAGCTGATCTGTTGCATCTCTCTCCCACACCCCAATCGAACTAATAGTCTGTCCCCTGGGTATGCAATCAGCTCCTTCCAGTAGGGCAGCAAACTGTCCATTTAATTATCTCCCTTTTGTCACACTGACATGTGTTTCCTTTTTCATCAGCCTATGATAAAGCCATGGAACAAGCTCAGAAAATACAGAGGGCTTTTAAATGAGCCAAGAGAGCTACTCTTAACAATAATGATAATATTGCCAATAAAAACATAAGTGAGCCTCAGCATGAACTATAAGGTGCTGTGGATCTTTCTCCTTTAAAAATTAAGTAGCTGAATGCAGACCCTGCCCTTGCCCCCAACTCCTCCCAATGAATGACAGTTGGCAGGTTGCTTGGCTTACAAAAGGACAAGCATATTTCTATCCTATCCTATCTGTCAAACGGCTTTTCTCAATCCTGATTCACTAAGGACAAAATCCTGCAGGGTACAGAATGTAGTGTTAGTTGTTTAAACCAGCCATTTGGGCATCTTATGGGAGGAATATAAATGCTGTAGGCTAGCAGGAAATAAAGTCAGTTTAATTACTCACCTGTGCCCCAGTGTGCCGTATCTATGTACATCAGATACTAAGCACCCTCAACTCATTGGACAGGCTATCAGCTCTGTTTGAGTGCCAGCATGCGTCTTTCTTGACTCTTACAGGTACAGCCATTACCAGGGCTTAGGAGATCATGGCTGCTGAAAGGGAAATGGGAAATATTGAGTTTCAGCACAGGAACTCAGACACTTATGGTTGGCCATGCCTGAATAACACGGCATCCTCAGAGGGATATCCAATCATCTGTAGAGATAAATTAAGTAAGATGAGCTGCTTACTGAAGTTTTAAGCTTCAGACCAACATTATTTCTTTCCAAGACCTGAGAGAGTGACTTTTGCATTTTTTTTCCTCAAGTGTTTGCAATGATGTGCTTCACTTGCTGCACAGCATTTAGGCCAGACTTTTCCAGACGTGGGTGCTTAAAGTTAGGCACCTAAAGCCATGCTCAGGTACCTAAATAAACAGCTACTGGTACGAACTACTATCAGATACAGCTACTGGAGCAGATGAACCACTGGTCTTATCTAGTATGGCTACTTTCATGTTTTTGTGATTTTCAGAGGTACCAAACACCTACAGTTCTCACTGAAATAAAAAATCAGTAGAAGTGGTGAGTATTCAGCTCCGCTGTAAATCAGGGCACTTTGATGAGCCCCTAAACATGAATTTAAGTGCATCGCTTTGGGGCCCCCTATCTAAAAAATCTGATAAATAACTGGCACAAAGGTTATGTCCCTATTTCTTTAATTTCAAGTCATCAGAAAATAATAGCTGAGAATGCCCTAATTTGTGCAGAGCTATTCATCTGAATTAGTATCTTCAATTTTACATGCTAAGATAATGGCAATCAAAGCTTATGTTTTAGGTGGGAATTCACCTACACCCTTCCCAACCCATGTACATGATTACACCATTGGCAGAATGCTTCATACATTACTTGCCATTTTCAGCTATTGGCCCCTGCTGGAAATGGAGGAGAAGGTTTAACAAACCAATGGTTGATCCAGCCTGGCAAGTTCAATGTTATTCTATTAAAAGCCTGATAGAGCAGCTCTAAAAGAATGACAACTGGCTTCCAGTTCCAACGCTTGTGCTGGTGGAAAGGGAAAGAGACTGAGGGTGAAATCCTGACCACATTGAAGTCAATGGCAAAGCTCCTATTGGCTTCAGTGGGGCCAGGATTTCACCCAGGGTCTTTTGGAAGGATGGAGCCAGCCAAGGGACACACAAAGACCCGTACACTTTGCACAATATGTAGTTGCTGGAACAATGGATATGGAATTGGCTCAGTCAGGAAGCCTACCATCTTGTCTTCAGATCAGGAAGTGAGAACAGTAGGTAAGAAGCAAAGAGGTAAATAATCTGCTGAAGGGGATGAGAGGCAAAGGGTCCTTTGTGATTACTAGAATTTCCATCAAAGGGACAGATTCTGCGTGACTATCTATGACTGAAAGACATCTTAGAGAGGCTCCTCCGAATGACACTATAGGGACTGACTTATAGGCAGTGATGTAGTCAGAATCAGTTACAAATCCACAGAGAATCTACAATTACGCACAAAGCTAAGGACATTTTAGTGAAAATGCAGTTCTGTTAAACATCCCTTTGCTTGGGAATGCAACTGGGTTTGCAGTCTCTCTATGTTTTGTGTTATTTGCCACCCTAAGAAGAATAATTCATCCCATGGAAACTGCATGGGGACTATTAGGAAGGCAGAAGGGAATACCACCAATTACAATTTGGCCAGGTCACCACAGTGAATTATCTCTACTCTTGTTAAAAGTACCAGAGAACTTTTAATGGCCGTCAATAATCAGGTCCTTGATTTTATATCTGACTCAAGATAGCACTGGCCCCTGATTGGTGTGTTGGGACTTTGGTTCACCACTGACTCAGGGGAGGTGGTCACCTACTGAGTCACCAACATAGCTTCCTCCAGCACCCAGGTTTTCCATGGAGGTATTCCATCCAAAAACCAAGCTGTCCCATGTTTGGCATGAATAGCCTGTGACACAATGACCGCACAAGGTGGTAGGTGCACACTCCAAAGCCACAAGAACAGTGTTCTATTTTCAGTACCATTCCCTTCTTCCTAAAGACAGGGGCGTTCTCTGGGAAAACTAATACAGGAAAGTTCCATGCTACCATAGTCTGTGCGCTGTATTCTCCTATACTGTTCGTGCTCATAAGTCATCTTCCTTTTTACCCTCCCATGGAGTAGCAGGCAAAGTCAGGGGAAAGTGACATGCTCCCGGCACCCAGCTGATCCTGGCTGCTGGAACAGTGTCTGTTCACCATTAGCAGACTTTTATGGTGCGGACTAGGTTGGTGCCCAGCACTTAGGGGGAGTTTTAAGCCACCTGTGCCCCACTTTCCTCTAGGCTTCTGCTATACACAGTTAAGCCACTCTGTGTGTCTGTAAGCGAAGAAATGTCGCATTGTATCAATGTAGCAAATTTTCCTATGTAGTCATTTGAATGGTGCGTTATCAAGAACATACTATGGAAATCTTATATTTCTGGATGTCTCTAAACAAATAAATCTAGCATCTGCCTCCAATAATAGGGTATGATGGGGGAAAATGCTAGCATAGAGAGGCTAGCATTATCCTATCAGTTTAGGGTTGTTTATGTTATGGAATAAAAGGGACGTAGTTGCATTGACTGGAACAAGCACTAATACAGGCAATATCTAAATAAAAACATGAATATCACAGTGATCAGAGTATAAAAATAACTCATCTTTGAAAAAGGCACCTCTTTGGGAAAAAGGGAATGGTATTCTTAGCCTAGTATTGTATTTAGTGCCTGAGTCTGATCTCTTGCTATTTTTACTTTGGGGTTAACTTCATTGATTTGCTCCTAATTTACTCTGGTGTGATCATCACCTGCATCAGAACCATTCATTTATTTGTAACCCTGGACTGCAATTTATTTGTGCAATTCCTAGAAATGAGGAAGCCACAAAAGTATTCAAGCTGCAGACTGTCAACAGTGCATAGTACTGGATTTAATAAATGATAAATCAAGCCTTCAGAACATGTATAAGGAGGGGAAAATACAGTTCCTGGCTGGGAAGTTAGTGAGCATTTACGTTGGGTAGCAAGAGAAGGGCATAGAAAAAACAAAGAGATTTATGTGTAAAGAACGATGTAGAAAGATGGTTTGATTTCCAATGAAACCCATGGAGGCAAGAGGAAAAAAATGATCCAGGTAAATTCATTTGACCCAAGGACGGTTCTTAAATTTGAAAAGAAGTGTGTGATATTTAGGCGCCAAAGACCAAATTTTCAAAAGATGCCTCTAAGTTTTGGACGCCTCCATTTTAGGGTTTCCCAAAGTAAAGCCCTGCAAATATCTGCGTTATATTTGCGGACCATGTCTGCGGATCACAGATCAGATGTGGATACAAATTTTGTATCCCTGCAGGGCTCTACTCCAGAGCTGTGGTCTGTGCATGCAGACTGGTCAGCTAGATATCATGCTGCTTGATTTGCAAGCACAAATGATACTGGCATGCACAGACAAGAGGTCTCAAGCACCCAAAAACATAAGCCTCGATAGTTGGTCTCACAAATTAGAGGCCAGACTTAGGCCACTTTGAAAATTTAGCCTCTAAAAGTTTATTCATTAGCAGCTTCCAATATCAAACTAATTTTTAAGAAGTTTAGTCCATGTAATGGTAACACTGTGCCATATCCAGTATTGCAAATAGACATTAAATGCATTTCCAGGAAGTTGGTTCTCACCTGGAATAAGATATTTTCCTATAGCTTGGATACAAATATCAGAACCATCTATAGATAAGAGAAGGCTCATATCTAAAGCCATAAATATAGTTCAGGTTTCTCTTTCCCCCCATCCCCAGTCTAACAGTCAAAGTACTCACACAGAAGAGAATTTTAGCTGCCTGCAGTAGCTCCTGTTTAAATAGATTATTAGCTGATTGAGATTAGACCACATTGCATTTTCACAGCGTAGCCCTCTGACTCTCACTTCCTAATGAATGTATGTTTCCTGGCTTACATAATCTGTAATTATGCTCAGTATGATTTCCATCTGTCTAGGTCAAATATGTAAAACAATTGGCTGAGTCAAAGTGACCCAATTTTAATTTGAATCCTTTTGGGGAATATATATATTCAAAACTGAATTCCTGCATCTCAGTTTTCTTCCAACCTGGATCATACTAGCTTGAGTCATTCTTTCTGGTTACTTGGATTTTCCATAGGTGCCAAGTATAAGGATCTCAGTGCCTGGCAAACCCACACCCTCTTTCCCCTAAACAATAGGCTGAGACTCACAATCTAACCTTGCTGCCCGCATTCCTGGCGTGACTGTAATAAGTGCATAGCGTACTGTGAGTGACACAAAGTCGATCCCAGTCATAGATGGCTCAGGACACAGACAAGGCTTGGGTGCTTAAGTGACCAGCCATGAGACTCAAAGTAACTTGCTGAGTTTAATGAATATAAATAGAAATGCTGTTTAGTTACAGATGGAAATTTCTTCAGGTGGTATAAAGTGTATCCCTATCCCAGTACAGTTAACCACGGTGAGTTATTCTGTAAAGTATGTATTGGTGAACCCCACTGTCACAGAATCATAGAGTCTGGCCTAAGTTAGTGGTACAAGTCCCCTAGAAATCCACAGTAGTCACACATTGACCATCTAATTGAGGGTAGAGTTGCCCCATATGTGTTGGGGCTGGAAAGGACCTACTAGGCCATTTGGTCCATTCCTGCTCGGTTTGTTACCTATGGTACATTTTTAAAGAAGATACTTAATTGAACACCTGCCTACACAGATTTTTATTGCTGTAGCCCTTCTCCTTCCTACTGTTTCCTACCTCCACGTATGTTCTGGCTACATTTAGATTATGAACTCTTTGGGGAAGAGACTCATTTTTCTGCTGGTATTGTAAACTGCACAGCATGTGTTTCTTCACTGTAAAAACAATGTAAGGTTACGACAAGAAACGATCATATGGGGATTTCTGTGTCTTTCCGTGGCAGACTACTCCGTAGGGAAACAGGTGTCACTGTTTGTAAGTGTTTCCTGATCATCTTAACTAGAGCTGGACTCGGGAAGCCATTTGCAGCACACAACAGCAACTTTACTGACCTTTTGAAATAATGAACAATGCTACATATAATTCATGCCCGTATATGGCACTCTTCTTATTAACCAGCTGTCTACATATACACATGTATACTGATACTTCTTTATATAGCACTTCCATAACACATTTCTTATGCTTAATTTCATTCCATGACTTAGGTGTATCGAATCTATCTTGGTGGTTATACCGCAGCCATTGATGTGATATCTGAACACCTAATTGTACCCTCTTGGACCACCTAAACAATTCAACAGCTGCTGAAGAGTAAATAAATGACCTACAGGACATGGACATATCTTCTGTTTTTGTTTCAGGTGCTCTGGTCAGCTCTAAGACTGCAGGGGTTGGGAGGAAGGGGGGTGGTAGGAATCAAATCAAACCACACCTGAAGCAACTTGACAGGCAGTGTCTCCATGGCATTTTAGAGCAGTCCCCACACTTCTTTCAGCTGAAGTATTTTCTGTCATAGCAAGCGCTGCAAGTACCAAACAGCCTGGCTCCTTTTCTAAAGGCTGTTCTTGGAAGCTGCTTTTACAAACAGTACTAGCTGGAATAGTTTCCAGATTAACTACAAAGCTACAATAGCACAGTCTCCCCCTCATACCCACCTCCAACACACATTTTTAACACCATAATTGTTTGTTTTAAGATTCCCCCTGGCAACATGACTGACCATCTGTGCAAAAAGGATTTTGCGAGAGAATTTCTTTGAATAGAAAAGTTTAAAATCTGGGTTTATAGAGATACAAACATAAGAAAATCATCAGTGAGACTTAAAAAAAATATTACCTAATGATAATACAGGTATTAATCCAAGTAAAAAGGGAGGAGAAATCCTGGTAGAAATTACGCAAGGCCTTTTGGCTTGCAAAGCACACATATAGCACTTGCTATGGCCATATGCACAGCTAAAGGCCAAACTTTTCAGAAGCCATAATTGTATACCAGGGCTAGGTAATTCCTAACTCTATTTAAAGAGCTCCTGGTGGGGCCAGCACTGGCTATAGCTATCCTGAAGTATGGCAGACGTGTTCATTTTCAATTTCCAGGATGTACAACTATTTCATAATGGAGCTATGAATGCAGGAGCTGGCATGAAAGGTTTGGGCATGCTTGGCTGATGTTGTGGTTCAGGCATGGAAATAGGGGTCAGAAGACCTGTGTTTACTAACTATACACAAACACACAAGTTCTATCTACATAGAGACTGCTGGTCTGGCTGGTTTCTGGCAACTACTAAGACATGATGCAGTAAAAATGGATACTATCTTATTCATATACACCACAAAACTGGAGCCTTAGTCTTTTAAATGGGATAATACATCCCTACTTCTCAGGGGTGCTGTGAAGCTTACTTAAAATCCTTTGATGGGAGATGCTATTAAAAGTGTGAACAGGGATCTGACAGAGAAAGGAACAATGCTCACTCTCTTGGCCTTAATCTCAGGCATAAATAGTAAAGGTCAGCCTTCCCGCTAGGCATTTAAAGCCTCCAACACCACAATGTAAATTGCCCTTCCCTCTTTGGGCCCTACATGATGTGACATGTTGGTGAAAGGAGGATAAGTTAGACTCTGTCAGGCCCCCAGAAAGCATCTCTATGTATGAACACTTGGTGGCCACAGGAGACTCTGGAGTACTAGCTGAGCTAATAACTGCCTGTAAAATCCCCCAAGCTTGACATCACAATGGCCTCCGGTGAGGTGCTAAGGAATTATTTAAGAATGAGATTGGAACCCCAACCAAACTAGTTGCCATGTCAGTTTATTAAATCAACCTTCATTAAATGCATTCCCATTAACCAGAAGGGACACAAGCCAAACAGCATCTTTGATACAGAGACAGACTCTGGCAGTTGTTTTCAACCAACGCTACAAAGACAAAGCACCTCACCCGCTCCAGGTTGACAGACCCCACCCCTTTTCTCCCATCAGTCAGAAGAAGAAAAAAACCCAAACATTAACAAAACCTGAGGTATTAGAAGGGGTGCTGTTCTGCCTGACATTTTCTACAAATCAACTGTTTCTGGCTACATCCTTCCCTTTCAAACTAGTGGACTATAAGTTCCCAGACATATCTTTAGCCGCACACTTGGATTGGTAAATATAGCGACTTCTCTCCTTACCCTACCCCCTTCTTCCAGTCTGCAAAGGGAAGACAGTTTATAGTTGACAGAATACTCTGGCAAGACAAAGTGAGAGAGGAGGTGGTTGGCCAGCTTCAGGAAAAGAAAAAAAGAGCAAAATGAAAAGCCATTAACTCAGAAAGCCAGGTGCTTCTCACCCCCATAGATTGTAAATCAACCATCTCCTTATACAGCCACACCCTTGACCACAACTCATGCCCCCTTATTCTCTGAGAGGACACATCCTTTTGCCCTAAATAAAGGGGCATAAATCACTCCTGTTGGAAGCAAGCCCTCACTCACTGTTCTTTAGTGGCTCCATTCTCAGAGACCCCCCTTAGAAAACACAAAGTAAATCACCAAGAAATCACCCTTGTTTTAACCCAAACATCAGTTGCCCTAGGAAGGGACACTGTTTACCTCCTTTGGATCTGAATCCAGACTCTCTCAAGTAGAGGGAGTATTTATGTCTGTGGTTTTGGCTCCGTCCTTTCTCTAGTAAGATTACTGTAACGAATGGACACGTTACAAATGGTAAATTACAAACTAATGATGATGTTATACCACATATTAAAGCCTTTCAAAAACATTTTCAGATATGACTAACAGGTCTTTAACACGTAACCACAGATGTTCAGGTCATTGTAATCATAAACACTCAGCCACTGCTGGGCAAAACTCTCCTCTCAACTCCAAAAGGCCATTTAAGGTAGTGGATGAGTAAAATGAAATGAAGTCAAAACTCCTCACAGAACCTTCCATGGCTTAGCTCAGCAAGTGGTTCTCTGGAGAGCCTCTCACAAGATAAGATTTCCTCATTACACCCAGAACTTAAAGTACTACTTGTGTTATACACCCTTGCTGAGATCAAGACCCCATTGTGCCAGGCACTGTAAGAGACAGTCTCTACTCCCAAGAGCTTAAGTAGACAACACAGACAAAGAGTGGGAGGGAAAACAGAGATGAAGTGACTTTTCCTAAGGCCTCACCACAGATCGGTGGCAGAGCCAGGACTAGAATCCCAGTGTCCTGGATCCCACTCTATTGCCCCAGTCACTAGACCACACTGCCTCTCTAACTATATGACCCTCAGAAGAATCCTTTTTTTCTACAAGGGGCACATTCTCAGCATAGATGGAGTAGAAGGACCTTGAGTAGCTTTCAGTGACCCCCTCAGCTGATTTGTACCGGCAGTGATGGGATCTGAAGAAAGTCCTGACCAGCTCTCCTTAGCCTAATGAAATTCTGTGATGTGAAGCCATGAAGGTGTGAACTTCATGTGTGAACTGAAGGAAAAGTAGTGGAGGATTATCTATAAGCAGTCCCAGAAAAGAAAAATCATCCTTTTAAATTCAGAAAGCATTTCTAAGAGGAAAGCAATATGCTGCCACACAAAAATAATTGTCTTTAGCTTACCTAATTCAGCACCTTCAGGATAAAAAACATGTCTTCTCTCTTCATCACAGCTTTCTTTTGATAACAATTTATTAATAAAGGATTACAGGGGGAAAACCCTACCCCTCCAATAAAATTTGGAAAATGTCCATCAGCTGTGTCCACTAGTATAGTAGTGAGTTTTGTGTTGAGCCTAAGGAAGTTCGGTGCTCAGATCTCATTGGGAGTTGAGCCCTCTGGAAATCTCAGCCCAATCTTTATCTAGAATGTTGCCCCAATTCAAAAAAGCCAGGATTGCTAGTTTCTAGTGGAGATATGCTCACATAAAAAGCCCACGAGTGCAACTATCACAATTTTCACTTGTGCTGTTAGTCTCAGCAGAGAGCCAAGGGACTGAATGGACATGGAAACTAAGCTCTCTTCTCTCCTCTCCCGCTGAGAAGAGGGAGGCATAGAGGCAGAGCTGTATGGAGAAGCTCAATCTGGCTGCCCATGCTGAGAGCACATCAATCCCCAGAACTGTGTGTTATTCTAGTACCTTTCACCAATTCTAGAGAAGAATACCCAAGTAAACCTAAAAATTATTACAACAAATCTCAAACTCCTGGCTTTGATGGGCTGCTCTCTCTCAGAACATCCATCACCTGATACTGAAGTATAGATTTCTCTAACAATCTTCTTCCCTTTAGGGCAAACTTTAACAACCTGTGAACCCCTTTCACTAAAATGTCAAGTCTCGCGAACCCCCTCCTAAAAATGAATATTTCCAGGGATTTTCTCCTTTACCTGAATACAAATTATAAAAGCAGTGATCTTGGAAATATAAAATTTGTTTTTATGACACGCTTATTACACACTATTTATTATTAATTATTTACCATTACAGTATTTTGAGTACATTATGAAAATGGCAACACTCTTCCAAGATCTCACTTTCGTAGCTTGTATCACTTTGAATAAGCCTGTTATAAGACAAGGCTCCTATGTTTCATCAAGGAGTATCAGATGTGAAACAGCATCAAGGTATTTAAGAAGCCAAAGAGTTCCTCTTACACAAGCATTCAGGTCTTGAGCAGTCCAGGCAAACAACGCACATTACACAAAACTTAAACTTGTTCTTCGTAATTATTTAAAAAACAATACTAGCTGCCTATTTAATGTTAAAAAGAGAAAAAAATATCCACCTCCCTTTCCATTTCTTATAAGGAGTCTTGAAGTTTAAATCTCCTCAGTGTGAGATATATACTTGCTTTGATCTGCTTAGCTCTTGGAAGTCCAGGGGCTCCGGGCTGCTGGCCCCGTGCTGCCCGGGGTTCCTAGGGACAGCTCTGCCCGCCATTAGGGAATTTTTTCCCAAGAACCCCCTGTAACAGTTCCCGAACCCCAGTTTGGGAACCACTGCTTTAGAGTGTGTGTGGCACCCCATCAACATTCTGTGTTACTTTTCAATCCATCTGGCATCTACATTTACTGCATTTGAGCTCTGGTCTCATAAAACCAAAAACCAAACACATGATACTGTAGCAGGATCTCAGCCATACTCCATGAACATCCAAAACCAAACAAACATCCTACAACACCCAAAACCAAAAACAAAGCGGATACTTCTCCCCATTTCAAAGTTCCGGGGAACAAACAAACAACTCAGTGACAGCAAGCAAGCATGCAAAACCAATCAACCATACAGGTAGTCCCAGTCAAGACTTGGGTCTCTCTCTCTCTCTCAGAGGGGCCCTGGACAGGGGCAGCTCTATGATTTGTGCCGCCCCAAGCACGGCAGTCAGGCAGCCGTCGGCGGCGTTTCTGCAGCAGGTCACCAGTCCCGCGGATTTGGCGGCGTTCCTACGGGCGCTCCGCCGGTCCTGCGCTGTCGGCAGACCCGCCGCCGAATTGCCGCCGAATCCGTGGGACCGGCGGACCTCCCACAGAAATGCCGCCGAAGGCTACCTGACTGCCACCGTCATGCTGCCCCCCGCGGCTTGCCGCCCCAGGCACGCACTTTCTGCGCTGGTGCCTGGAGCCGGCCCTGGATGGGCCGCAGTCCAACTCATAGTCTTGGTTCTCCAGGGAAAATTATAGGATACAGCCCATTCTCTTCCCATCTCAACCAGGGCACCACTTGGGGCTTAAGTCCCCTCAACTCTGGGAAAGTGGGGCAAAAAGGAGAGCTGGCTGGACCCCACAGCTGACCACCCCTCTGACCAGCAGTCTATCCTCCATGGAGATAACAGCCTTCTGCTGCCAGCTAACGTAGCTAGTCCTATAACTCAAGCAGTAGCAGTCTGTACTGCAATATTTGTACTTTTTTCCTTTAAAATAAACCTAGGGAATTATATTACATAAACTTTGTTAAAATAACATTATTCAGCTTGCAAAGTTGAGCACTCAGAAGTTAGGAAATGACACATTTGCAGTTGTATGGGTAGCCTTAATTCAGCCCCCTTGTGATTATGCATTATGACACAATCTTTAACTACATGATCACGCACTATTTTCCCCCACAAGCCCCGTCTCATTCAGTGCACAGGATGGAACGCAATGGGGCAGAATTAAGGTTGCAACCTTACTGTGGTGAGCAACCATAAAATCTAGCATTTCCCAACTTTTGCATGCTTGACTATGCAACCTAAATTACACATTAAAAAGAAAACTATGCTAAAAGAAACTAATGTATTATATAACTCCATAGCTGTACTGTAGAATTGCATTAACTGTATTACTAACCCTAACACATATTGAGATACATTTGGTATGGTATATATAAAATAAATATGTACCTTATTCAGTCCAAGGGAAATAGCAATAAATGCAAAAAACAAGGCTAGGATTTTCAAAGTGGCCGGTATACGTGCCCAACTCCCATTCAAATGCAATGAAAGTTGGGAACCTAACTCCCTCAGGCTCTTTCTGTAAATCTCAGCCTAAAGTAAAATTCATATTCCTCCACTGTATGCATTCTCTGTGGTGTGATTGTCTTCAGATTTTATCGGCATAATTTGCCCCACTAAATGACATTGCATCCCTCTCCCACCTAATCATACCACAATCCTAACCATTATGTATGTGGGCTGTAATATTTTTTTTAGCTTTGGTTGTTGGCTTTAGCCTGTGGGTGCTGGTGGCCCGTGATATACAGGTCAGACTAGATTATCTGGTGGGCCCTTCTGGCCACTCTAGAACTCTGTGTAAACCCCACTTTGCAGCATTTCAAACCTGGGGTTGAAACCTCTCACTAGATTGAGAATAGCAATGTTTGCCCCAGAGCTAGCTTTGTTTCCTTTTAGAAACACACTGTGCTAAACTGTCCCCAAAATTTACTCCTCCACCCTTCAGTAAGAAAAGGATTATAGACATTCTCTCAGGCACCTTTTATGCAAATTCCCCACTGGTTTATTCCATCTCTCCTTTTAGAGAATACAGCCTTGTGATCCTTCAAGCTTTACAAATAAAGTAATAAATGCAGCTCCGGTGGACAGCTGCTGCTCTGTGTTCTGCTGAGCTTTGAGGGAACTAGAAATATTTTATTTATTATTAGAATTAACAGGGCTCAATTAAATACAGTGAGTCCAACAGCTTCAATAAAAAACCAACACAACAAACCTAGAGTTATCCTCTTCCCTGAAGCCATGTTGCTGCAAAGACAGAGAGCTTTGCAAATACAATTAAACAATAGGAGGGATTGTCCTGACGCCTGACAATTTCCATTTGGCATCTCTAGCCATAAGGGATGGATCAGCTAGTAAGTTTTCCCATTCTTGTAAAGATCAGCAGTGTTAAACTCGGGGTTACTTCAAAGGGATACAGCAACGAGGTGGAAGAGCAGTTTACACTGCAAAGGAGCAGGCTGCTTAAGTTCTGAAACAGCACAAAGATGAAAGACAGAAAAGGAAAAATGCTTTTTGGTCTTGAAGTCTGCCTGACTCACATCTTAGAGCCATGATAGTCCGGCATCTACTCCACATAACCATAGCACGAGTGCCCTCTTGTGTACAAGGGCTACATAAAAAAGTGCGAAGCAGCCTATTTTTCCTGAAATCACTGGCTTGAAATGCCAGGAAGCCATCCCAGCAATGTACCGTATCTCAGCTTTGAGTTAAAAATATAGGTTCCTCAGCAAAGCTCCATGAAAAACAATCAGGGACTCAGTCTGGATGGATTGACAACATTTCAAATTCAGTGGCAGCTGCCAGCTCTCCACTCCTGTGCCTTGTAAATGGTGTTATATTATACTGATGTTTGCATGTTGGATGCAATGCTAATGATCTCATTTTCCATGTGATGGTTCAAGCCAATAAGCAGAAGAAAGTTGAAAATGAAAAGAGTTTCATTTAGAGTTTCCTGAACACAGGAACTTTGTCTTCTCATCAACATGATACAAAACAACATTCTCTGTTGTAAGATACATTTTTGGTAATTTACATCTGACCATCATTTGAACAAAATCAATGATATGCACACATCAGCAAAATGCAGGCGAGAATAATAAAAACAAAATGCAACCAATCATATTGCTAAGTGCATCAGAAACCTATCTTCCTCAAAGAAGGGATAGCAAAGAATAACATACACACTGTTGTTTGCTATGACTTCAATATACGTGGCAACAGTCTTTCTGACTATCACCTGAAATCAAATCCTGCTTGCCTTATTCACAGGAGACATTTTCCTCAAAGACATGAGATCAGCTTGCAAAATCAGCTCATAATGTAATATAATTATAGTCTAAGGGATAGGGGCACTATCTTGGGAATCAGGAGACCTGGGCTTTATTCCCAGTTCTGCCACTGATCCACCTGGCTGGCTTTCAGCAAGTCACTTCTCTTCCCTGTGCCTCTGTTCCTCTACCCACTCTTTGTGTTTGTAATTTCTTTCAGTCTAAACTATCTGGATTATCTCTTCCTATGTCTATGTACAATGCCTATCACAATGGGTCCCAGTATGGTACTACTGTAATACAATAAATAATACTTTTTGTATATGCTGTGTAGTTCCTTTTTAATGGAGATGAAGCCTATGGGTTCAGCTATAAGTATACCCTGGCCCATGTACAGAGAGACAGAGACATCTCAAGGAAATGATACTATAACATACTGCCTGCATGAGTGAGGAATTATTAGATTGTAAGCCTCTTGGGGCTGGAACCATCTTTTTGTTCTGTTTGTACAGCACCTAGCACAAAGGGGTCCTGGTCCAAGACTAGGGCTCCTAGGTGCTACGGTAATACAAAATAAATAAATAAATAAATAAATCTCTTAAAATTATTATTTTTGACAACTGATTACAGACACGAATCCCACCCCTGCTCCTCATAAAGCAAATAGCAAAACTTCTGTTGGCTTCACTGGGAGTAGGGTTAGGTCTGTATAATAAGGACAGCATCATCTTAAGGAGTCATTTGTGGAATGGAAGGCTGGATGGATAATTTTTCAAAATGTGTGTGGGGGGGTGGGGGGGAAGAGGGTAGTACCATTTCTATGAATCAGAGAGAAAATATTATGGAATTAAGTAGTAGCATACAACAGCTCTAGAAGATGGTATGGGATATTTTCCCCTTTATTTAAGTGCATGTGTGGGTCAGACACATTAAGTTGACTTGTCTATACATTGCTACACTTGTGAAGTGATGTATGTTGTCAGCTACATTACTATATATTTTGACCATCATTTTTAATAGCAAACATCCAACAGAGTATGATTTTCCAAGCCCAGGACTGTCAGAGGAAAAAACCCTATTCACTTGTAAACTTCAGTTTTGAGCATCCACAACACCACACGTGTACAGGAAAGTATGGAATGTGCATGGGGATAGGTATTCCTGATTGTACACATATATGGGACATCAGGGGTGCACAAGTCAGGTATGGGTAAAATGTACTTGTGTGCATGCCTTCCAAAACTGGGCCTTTTGTATTAACTGGAAAACGTCAATAAAAAAAAGGAACAGAACTACTTCTGCTTACCTGCCTCCCATTTTTGCCACTTCCTAACTCTAGCTATAGGACTGATTAGGTCTCATTTAGCTTTAAGGAAAAAAAGAACCTGAAAATTTACCTGTGATCACCTATGAGGTAGCAAAAGTCTAGAGCAGTGGTTCTCAACCAGAGGTACACATACCCCTGATTCCCAAACCAGAGAAAGATAGGTGTTTGGCAGCCTAAGTCGCATGTGGGGCATGATTTGGTAGGCATGCTCAAAGACTGCCAACCAGATGGTGTCCCATTTAAAACCCAGCCAGAGCAGTAAGAGAAGACACTAACGGCACCCACCTTGTAGCTCAGTGATTAGAGCACTTGCCTAGGATGTGGGAGACTCAGGTTCAAACCATTTTCTCTCCCAGTGGGGGGAGAAAGGATTTGAAGAGGGGTCTCTCACCTCTTAGGATATTCTGATACAGTGCTCCCTTCGTCTCTCCTGTCAAAGCTGTTCCACTGTGGCTAAATAATGAAAGTCACTAGAGCAGGGGAATAGACCCTGGATCTCCCAGTGCACATCCTAGCTACTGGAATATGTAGTCATTCTCTCTCTGGCCTGCAGCATGCCTAATTGCTACAGTAAATCCAACAAAATGGTTTGGAGTATTCAGGAGCGAAAAAACAAGGGGTTTCAAGCAAAACAACTTATTTTCACTTTCAAATAACTCCAAACCTAGGCAGAAGGGCAATTATTGAAGATTACCATGCAAACTCACTGCTGGGCCTAAACCAAATATGAGATTATAGCCCCAGCTATAACTGTTGGGGACAGTTAAGTTACTGAAAACATGAGAAAGTACTGTCTTGCTCTTACAGTATGGCAGCCCGTGCAATAATAGTGCATCTACTACTGAACTAATTAAACGCTGTTCAGGTTTAATGGTGGCTACCAAAAATTCTATCGCAATAAATGTGCCTGTATAACAGTTATGGTCCTTATTTACTGTACAAAGCACTGTTGCTGACTGGCTACAGAATTTCTTTCACAGGCTTGGGTAAGTTCTTCAGGAAGTCTCCACAGCTTTCAAGGATCATGGAAGTCCTGTTAAGGTGTAAAACAAGCCTCCATTTTCCTCAAGCTCCACCTGAGAGCACACTAACTTCCCACACTCATTCCTGAAAAAGAAGTCAGTTTAGAGCAGTCAGGAACCAAAGCAGGAACCCAAATCTCCTGATCTTGGGCTTCTCGGCCCGATGGTAATACAAATAATAAAGAGCCTGATCCAACTCCTATTAAAGTAAACGGTAGTGTTGTCATTTACTGCAACAGAAACAATATTGGGCCCCAAAAAAGGAAGTGCTGGAGTTGTCAACTGTGATGTTGGGAGGCAGTGCTGAAAATATAGCCTCTCTCCGATGGCGCAAAACCAGTGTGATCAGAATCCAATGTCTGTTCAACAGAGCGAGGAAGGGAGAAGCTATGACTTTGTGCCTCACCAATTAAGACTGTTTAGCAAAAGCCAAGATGGGCTGGATATGTCCTATATAACTGAAGTTACAGAAACTCCTGACAAACATTAAGCAGTCATACTGCCCAGATACAGTAAACATAAGGAGAAAATAGAATAGATGCTGAACAAGTGGGTCTGCTCCAAAAGCTGCATGTGAAAATAGAAATCTGCCACACAGAAGACTCTCATTCCTTAGGATTTCTGCATGTTTGAAAATGACACACAACTGTAGACAGTCCTCCTTAGTTACAGCTTGGGTCAACATTTCAGATGACAAGTGAATCTTAATACACAATTTTATTGCAATTTTACATATTTTATTACATATTACATTTTTCAGTGCATTTGTATTTGTTAAGTAATGAACAGTTGTACAAGCACTACTTAAAACTTTTAGTATGTACAAAACGTCTGCAATTTTACAAATATACAGCTACCCTTCTCCCCCACATTGTGTATATAGAGCTTTTTGAAATATAGTCAAACATTGAGAATTTACTTTCTCTATGAGAACAACTGAATTTCTGAGGGCCAGATTTGATCACTTTTAAACATTGGCAACACTAAATGGACCGCTGACCTGCTACCAAATGTATGGTATCCGTTTCAGATTGGGGAAATGTATGGATCCACAGATAATCACAACTGCTTATAAATCTCCAGAACAGATTTCTGTTCTGGATTATGTCTAGATCTTAACATTGCAAAAACAAATAAAACCCACACCACTTCTCTGCAAACTGCCCTTTAAAATAATAGTACATATGCTCTACCCAGCTGTTCAGGAATCTAGACCTTGGTCTTTCCTCCATCTTCATGGCAGTTATGTATAATCTCTACCCAGAATCCTTCCATAAAAGTCACATAAGCCTGGCATTGCTCCATGTTTACCACAGCTGTTCCTGCTGACACTGCAGAACAGGTGAAGACAGTGGCCTGTTTTCCCCCCCTTCTTTGAGACTTTCACTTACCAGTTGAATATGTTGTATCTTCCTTTCCTCCTGTGGTTCTGAGGAAGGACAGTCCCAATCTTCATGAAAGGCTGGCTTATTTGCATGATGCAAGCACAGAGGCTGGTGATGGATACTAACTGCCTCCAAATTTCCCTGTCATGGAAGTACATTAACACTTTGGATTTGCATGCGGTCCTTAAAAGATCTCCTGATACAGTACTACTTGTTCTGCTGAATGGTAAAAAAGTGGGGCCTAACTTCTTGGAATCTCTATGCTGTGACTAAATGTCAAATGACATCTGGGGTTGACACATGAAGTGGAACACTATTGCCCCACAGGAGGCATAAAATGACTGATGGTAGAATATATCACACCAAGATACCAGCTGGGATAAACAAACAGAGCAACTTGAAGGAATTGCTGTGCGCTTGCATTTCAAAGATGCCCATGGTAAGCCACATCAGGGGAAGCTGAACACAAGAGGAAGATCCAATTGACCATTAGGATCCTAAGAGCAGGAACCTCCTCTGAAAGTAGGGCTATGGAGGGTTGAATGAATCTGGCCTAACATTAAAAATCCTTATTTTAATTGTGCAAGAAGAGGAATGGGTTTTCAGTTTGAACCTGAACCAGTCAGATTTTGCCCAATGTCATTACCTTAGTTGAATATTAATTTCAATTTAACATACAAAAATATAAATATTAGAGAATCTTCTGAACTTATTTCCAATGGACAGAAGTAATGTTACTGTACACAAAGGAATTTCCCACTCTTACATTCAGCTGTGCAAATACAGCAAGTGCACACACCATTTGAGAGAGAACACAGATAAAACGGTGGTTTCCATGGTAGTACCCCCCAAAATGCAATTCGGGTTCTGAAGCACAGACTTTCCATAATACAGCCAGCAGCGTGGGTAGTATTGCTGCTGACCCTGTAATAATATAAAACTATAAAAATATTTTTAGCCCATAGGTGCCACCTACAGACAGTACCATGTTTCCTTTTCTCTTGCTCTGAATGTGGTAGAATGCATTTAATACTTAACATTCTCTTATGCGTAAATTGATTCCCAGCTTCCCCTGAAACTAATACAAGGCGTATAAGGCTTCTTCTGTGAAACTGTCTGTATTTTAACAGACGGTAAGAAGCAAGGAAAAAGTACACTACAATTATACTTAGCAGATATATAGTGCTCTTTAATTATAGCTCTCTAAGCATTTTGCAAAGTTGGGTAAACATTATTTTCATTTGCTTACTCTAAATATTCTTATCCATGTAAATGTCCAATCCCTCTTTGAATTTTGCAAAGTTCTTGGTCTCAATGACATCCTGTGGCAATGAACTCCAGTCTACTCACGGATTGTGAGAGCGCCTTTAATCAGTTTTGGATTCTCTCCCTTTGTTTTATTCACAATTATGAATCTCTAGTTTTGTTACCTGATCCTTCCCTAAAAACTCACTCATCTTAGGCCAAGAACTTAGCAGTACCATGAGATCAATGGTACTATGTATGTGAATAAGAGTTTGCACGCTTGTGATAGGGTAGGTCTTGCTCCAATTCTAGTCAATGGGAAATCTCCCATTGACTTCAGCGGGAGGAGAAATAAACCCTGTAAGCAACGCTGGACAAACCATTCTATTTCTATTTCTTCCTTTCTGTTTTGTATGGTGCCAAGACTAATATTTAATTTCTTTTCACTGCCTCATTTTTTTACCCAAGAAGACGTAAACAAGTTACATTGTAAAGTGGGTTATTAAGATATTTAGAAGTACAATTAAAAATGGATCAAATCTTAGTCCTCAATACTGCACTTACCTGTGTAACTATATGATTAGTTCCATAATGCTTATACTTAAATAGGTGCATTTTAGCAGGATTGGGATCTCTGACTAATCTAACAGAGGCAGGGAGAGTCTTTGTTTTTTTGTACTGCACACTGGCCCTCAAGCAGTAAATAAAATGAGTTCAGGATTTAGACCTATATGTTAGAATATATAATCCGATGTAATTTTTATAACCGTACCTATATAAAATATTTAGGTTGAGTAAATAACTCAATGTTACAGCTTATATTTTTAAAGCTGTGTCACTGAATAAACCATAAACTGATAGCAAAAGTTGCAATCTAGTGACTAAAAGAAAACAACTGGGAGTTCAGACACTGCCTGAGCCAGACTCAATCTGCCCATAGACAAGTCTCATTTTCTTTTTTGTAAATGTAACTGAAAAATTAGACTGAACAGGACCTTGCTGAAAACTCTAGTGTTGCATTTGAGCATCCCAGACAAATTGTAGCACTGCATTTTTTCTTGAATTACAACAGTCAGCAGCGTTGTGTATGTAGTGCTCAAGATTCTCTGCATTTCTGTGTTGGATGGAGTAGTTTTACTAGCTGTGACTGGATCTCTGGAATAGTGCATTTTCCACAGGTGTCAGGGAAGGGAAGAAGTATTTCTCACATCTTATATTGCATTCGCAGCAAAGTGGGTATAAGTGATGGATTGGGTCCAGTGATTCAGTGCATCTCCAGTCACACTGAGAATAGAAATACAGACAGAAGTGCTACAGCTAGGTTATGTTTGTGGATGTATTGGAAACAGACACACATCTGCTTTTGTGTCGTCATTGCCTTGTTTGGCCATATAGTATATCTACCTAGTTCAAGAAACTTGAAAAAAACAAGGATGTGTTTGAAGAATGGGCCACTTCTGTGCTGAGTAGGGTGCTCTAGAGACCTGAAGTGCCTCCCACAAGGTCAGTCTCTTCCATTTGCCTCAAACATGTTTGCATGTTTATTAGCTTTCTTCAACTCTGTAGTAATGTACTACTAAACAGTTTTAGCTCCCTTTAAAAATGATTACAACTGGGGTCTAAACTAGACTATAAAGGCCACAGTGAGACAAATGTACTTACTCCTTCTGTAAAGAACTTTGAGATCTACTGATAAGCACTAAAAGAGCTAGGTATTATTCCCATACATCTTACCCAGCACTCGTAAGCTTTGTCACTGAGTGCAAACTTAAACTTACATTTTCAAAAGCATCCACTGATTTTATTGGGTGTCCAACAAGAGTCACTTTGCGGCTATTTTTTCCAAAGGTGCTGAACTCCCACAGTGGCAGCTGAATTCAGTGAGATGCAGTACTTGGCATCCTTGGGGGAAAAAAAAGACCCCAACAAGAACACCCCATGCTACATAAGTGCCTCAAAGCTGGGCACTTGGAATTAGAAGGCAGTTTAGAAAATTTAGTTTTAACCTTCATGTGTTTACCTTACACAGACGTTGTGAGGGTTGACTGCTGTTTGTACAGTCAGGTGAGAACCCCATTACAAAAATTACCACTGTAACTGGCAATATTCTCAGCAGAGGGCAGGGATTTAATAGACCTGGACACTGAGCAACCCTCATTCTGCCACTGGTGGTACCTCTTCTAAGTCATCAGTAAGAAAACGGTAGAGAAACTGCCACTGCCAATTTAGTGCTTGTCTTGTGAATGGAGGATTTCAGTCTACAAGGCAGTCAAATCTACCATGTTACATGGAAACACTAAATCCACTTCAACTTTAATGATCAAGTAAGATTTGTAAGATATTTCAATGTTTTTGTAGTAGGTATGGGGATATTTTATGCCCTCTACAGAGAATGTATGCTAAATGCACATTGAATGTTTGTTTCAATTCTGGTGTGGGGGAGTAGGGATTAATAACTCCAAGATTAACAATTAAACATTTACATTTTTAAACAAAATATTTGAAAAATCTTTACTATTTACCTGCCAAATCCTGGATTAACACCACCCACAGCTGTCTGTGGCAGGAGGCTTTTCAGCCAGAAGATAGAGCAATAGCTGCACTTCTGTGTTATCTGGGAAACAGCCAAAACCACCAGAGCGCCCTGTTCTCCTCGGCATTGGCTAAGGAATATCAAACAGTCAGCTTGTTTCTCTTCTCTATACCTGCCTGGCACCCTACTTACTCCTCTCTCCTCCACCAGGTCCACCCACTTGTCTCTAATCATGGAGACAGAAGGCATTTCTTCCCTACAGAATGTAGTTTGAGATTCTGTTTGTTAAAGTTTAATGGGCCAAATACAACACTGATCATAAGAATTCAACAGGGATGAATTTGTCCCAATGGTATGACAAACACTGAAAGCAGGATTACAAGCAATATGCTACTTCTTGCTCTGGTTTCAATAGCTGTGAATTTAGGGTCAAAACCAACATTGAATTCAATGAGTGCCATTCCACTGATTTCAGGAAGGGCTGAATCCAGCCTTTTGTCATTTTAAAAGTATTTATAAAACAAGTTCCTCCCTCTAAGCTCTGTTCTTGGGAAGCTAATCATGATTTACACTAAAAGACACAAACAAACTGGAAAGATTAGGGCAAACAAGGAAGTCTGATACAAACAGGGAGAAGGAATGGGAGGGAAAGGTAACAAGCATGGACTCCAAGAGTGGCCTTTTTAAAATGCATCTGGTTAGAAGAACATAAATCTCATTTTTGGGAGACAGCTGTGAAACTTCAATGGAAAGGGAGTTTAACTTGGAGGATCCATCAGAACAAAGGCACAACTGCCTGCTGACTTATGATTAAAGCAAATCAAGGCAGGAACCCACAAAGGAGGAGGGTGTGAGTGCAGACAGCTGTCAGAAAGACTATGTACGGTTATGTATTCTTTCGATGTGTGCAGTGAGTAGCCCCAACATCATCTACATTTGATACTGTATATTTAATAAATTATTTGAACTGGCTTCCCATATCTGCACCTTTTTGCATTCAATTAAAATAATCATTTCAATTTTATGTTGTAGTAATTAATTCCTTTCTTTAGGGACACTGAACTTAAACATTCCACAGTGTGTACATGACATATAAAACAATGGTTTTTTGGTCTTGCAGAGCTGTGTGACATAGTTCCATACAAAAGTGAGACCAGTGCCTATGACTACTGCCAGAATAATACGCTCTTTCACATGATGCGCTTTTTTTTTTTTTTTTTTTTTAAACACACAAAGCAGGATAAGTATCATTATCCCCATTTTATACATGGGGAAACTAAAATATGGAGAGATGAAGTGACTTACACAAGGTCAACGTAAGAGCCAAGAACAGAACCCTTGTATCCTGAGTCAAAGTTCTGTACCTGTTCCCCTGGATAGTAGCAGTGAACCCTTCCTCATGCTGTGTAAGTCCACAGATTCCTATCTTGTTTCAGATTAGTTTGCTGGCACTGAAATGAATGGGCAATTAATCCACCTTTGTGGTTTCACAAAAACACCATCTCAGTTGTCAGTAGAACTTTCCCCTGGGCCAATAGATTGACTATAAGTGGTCAACTACTGAATCTGAACCCGAACAAGTGTCTGAGAGAGGAGATCTAGCACACCATTACCAACCCAGCGACCCATTCAGTCTTCTAATAAAGCTACAAGTTGTTCACTAGCCTGTAGTTAAGATCAGACTCAGTGTAAATAGCAGAGCTACATCAGCCACAATTTTAACATCTATCTTCATCCTGTATTACCAATAAAGGAAAGAAGCTGCTATTAATTGGACACAACTTCCAAAAACATCACATGAACTAAAAAAATCTCAACAATTTTGCACTGCGCTAAGAAGTTAGTACAATTACCCACTCCACTTCTTGGTGTCCTAGACAGCCATTGTTTTATTAGGAAAAATACAATTCCAACGACAGCCTTTCACATTCTAACTGTTTCAAGGAGACACCCAGGGCTTATCTACACGACTGCTTAAGTTGATATCCCTTACATCACTCAGGGGTGTGAAAAAGCCACCCCCTGAGCGACGTAAGTTACATCGACTTAAAGCAGTGCTGGCATAGCATTTCTTCACGAGGTGTGCTACAGCAGTGCAACTGCACTGATGTAGCGTGGCAGCATAGACTTGCCCCTATATTAAATGGGTACATTTCAATACGACTTCTGAATTACTCAAGTTGCCTGTATAGGGTAGTTCTTCCACCAGTGCAAAATGAATCACTTTTTTAAAAAGTACTTAGTATAAAAGGCAGAGACTATATCCCTATAAGGAGTGTCTGAGTCAGACTTGGTCCTTGGTATGTGGCACAGTCGACGAAAAGTTGGAGAGCGCAGTAGCAGGTTGTGTGAGAGTCCCATGAAGCTGGAGGTTAACCAGTACAAAGCCATGGACTGCAAGGAGACAGGAACACAGCATTCAGCAACCCAAAAAGCAATAAAAGCACTGCAATTGCAGTAGCTTTTCACAAACTACAATAATTGATTATTTCTTATTAAGAAAGTCAACTCTGTTACATACACACCCTTAAATAAATAGCTACGGTTAAGCAATGCTTCCATTACAAACCCCATTTTTCAGGGTTTCTGAACTCTACTGTAGAAATGTGATCTATGCTAAAATTTGACAAAACTACAGGACCCACTGTTTTAAATTCATATTTAAACTTTTTTCCTCTTTTAGTCTAAATAGGCTTGATAAGCCCAACAACTATGTACAAGAATCTCTTAACCACTTCAAACACACAATTAAACATGCATTTCTTCACGTGCAAATCTACTCTAAAAACATTTTCAAGGTTCCCTCATGGAAAATTCTGCAAATCTAAATTATAGGTTGTTCATATCTAACAGTAAATAAACCTTTTATGCAATGTTATCTGTCTCTAGTTACATGAACATGGTTTGCCTTTCAGTTCACAAGGTCAACCCAAATATAGACCAACTCCAGATATTTTCTAATACTCAACTTTTAAAAAATGATGTTAGCAACAATGAGTTTGTGGGCTCTTTCTTTTAATAACTACTTTGTGTCCTCTCTTCCATGCAATGAACAACACTCAGTTCCAGTATTACTTCCAGGAGGCCCAAAAACACTAGCCACATCACGTTTGTTTGTTTAACATTTGAAGTCAACTGCTTCCATCGGTCTCCCAGCCTATCTTGTCTTATCTATGTCTGTCTTATAGACTGTAAACACCTTGGAACAGGTTACTTGTTATTGTGTCTTACACATCATGAAACGTGCAGCGCTTGTAACAATGCACACAACACTTTCGGAAGACCCTAGAGGCTGCATCTAATGTAATGTAAGTGCAAACAGCACCTTTCCCATATGTAATATGTATATGTGACCTTATAGATTACAAATCCTCCACACACTACTACCTGAGTGAAATCGTTGCTATTAAAAGGGTATGAAGTATAATATCAACTATGGTCCGCAATGTAGATCATGCACTTGGGCTGCACTTAGAGCACCATGAACCAAGTCTGGCTAACACAGGCATGGACTAATGCCGAGTCTCACATACCACACACGATTATGTTTTGCACTTACTGAAGGTACAGTTGCAGCAATAGGAATCATCAGTATTGACAGCCCTCGAATGACGTTGGTAGCGTACTTCTGGAACCTGGACAGTTTAAGTTTTCGCAGAGCAAAGATCTGAAGAGGCAAAAACAAAACAAAACAAAACACACACCAGAGAAAGATTTTTTTTTTAATACAAGGGAAGTTAAACATGCACAGTCAATGTTAGAACAGGTTTGTTCCACCCAAATATTCTTTTCACATTCTTTTCAATTATTGGGAGGCTCAAATCAAGTAAATTTAAAACATTCATAAATTCCTTCCTTTAATTTATTTGGTGCCTTACAGTCAATACTCAATCCTTTCCTGGCAGATTTTATACCAAGACTAAGTCATCCATCTAAAGCATTTTAAGAGAACATTATTTCACAGGAGAACAGCTTTTGCACATTAAATAAGCCTCCAACACCTGATCCTCAAGCACGGTCCTCTGAGAGATGGTTACCGAGAAGAGATGGACCATTATCCCCAACCTTCTTAATGAATAACTGAACGGAAGCAGAACATGTATAGGCAAACCTTGACTTTCATTTTGCAAAGCTGTCCTAATCCGCATTACTTGGAGAAAATAAAACAGAACAAGAATGAAATCCAGACACATGAAGGCAATGAGGACAACTGAGATAGACAACAGAGAGAGACTATATAGTAACTATTTCTGCAGAGATTTGCAAAAGAGCAAGAATATGGGGAATCAAGACTCCTCTACATATTTTATTTTTAATATTCACAAACATTCTCATTCTTATTCCAAAATTTTCAGTATATCAATAAGAATTTATAAATGAGGCCTGGTTTAATGTGTAAGCCACTTTTCTTTCCTTTCAACTGTTATTGTATTTTCTGTTTGATCCTGCCTCCCCACACAATGAAAGAGCATTCTCGGACTCATCAAGGATGCCGAAAAAGAGACCACTGCCTTGTGTGTGTAGTGCCCCAATATCTATGAACTTCTGTTGTATGCGTAGGACATATTACTGCTTATGATGTAACAAACGTATAAAAAAAGCTTGAATTCAAAATTAGTAAAACATTCTTGATTTTACACGTCTTTTAACATATGTCTTCTCAAATACATGCACTATGCAATGTTTACTAGCTTTAATTATGAAAGAGACAAAAGGTTTATCTGTCAAAAATAACTAATCTCTTTACTTTCTATTTTTAAAGTGATGAATGTATTTTTTTTTCAGTACGATGTGAGTTCTCAATGTTGGGACAGCATACTTCTCAGGAGTGGAAGTAAACTTTCTTTCCTACTAGATAAGTTTTTTTAGTCATTAATCAAAGCAGAACCAGAATGTATAAATATAGAAACTGCATGATACTTGCTCATTTGGCAAATGGGTTCAAATAGTTAAGTGCTGAGGTGCACTGGCTAATCTTGATGACGTCTATAACAGGTTCCAGTCTGTCAATCCCTTTGTTTTCTTAAAATAACAGTAAAGCACTTTTTCTCAATTACTATTTTCAACTTAATATTTAAGTAGTTTGCTTTTATCAAGTTTTCAGCTCATTTAGAGTCATACCTACTGTACCCACCATCATCACTTAGAATACATTAAAAGTGGAACTACATCACTCTAACATGGAAAAGAAAGCCGCCAGTAAATGCAGCCCACAGGAATGTATTATTCACACACCAAAACCTTAACCTTTATTAGCTGCAGTGTTAATAAAATGCAGTAGGCTAATTAAACTATTCTCACAGGAATCATTCTGGAGTGAAGAGTAAACTTTTCTGAGGTTAACCTACATAAAAGCAGTTTCTGAAATGCCACATTAGAATTTATCAGCAATTACAATATGCAGGACCCATACAACCTCAACTTGAAACAATTATAGAGTTTTTCCCTTCTAGCCCATGAATTAAGGTGCATATTTATAATCAGATGCTGCCATGGTATTTTTACACTTTGTAAGGTAGTCGTGAACCAGTCCTAACTTTATAGAAAGAATTATAATTTTGACAATGGTCCAACATTCACCACCAACATACCTCCACTATCAGCAAATTGAGGAGCCCAAGTGAGACTGGCAAAATCCATGTAGTATCTGCTACAGTAAGGTCTGTAAACCACAGGGTTCCACCTATCGACAGCTGTTCCTGAACTGCAAGGACTGTTTAAAATACATATATATATATATATATTTAGTATGTCATTCTCCTCAAAGTCAGTCAAAATTATGCACAACTTTGCTTTTAAATTGGACTTTCAAAGTAAACATTTTTGTTATTCCGTGGCAATCTTTTTGTGTGTGCGCCAACTGGCAACTTTAACATCCTTCCTTTCCCTCAGAACCAGGGCAAGGAACTGAAGTAATGAAATATATAAATCCCAAGTAGGAAAGCTCCTTCCCCTGCCAGGTAGCAGCACAAATTCACATTCAAGTCTTACTCACACTCACTATCAAACATACATTTGAAAACTGTACCTACCTATAGACTGTGAAATTATAAGACAAAATCCACTATATGATATAAAGGAGATATAGAAATCAAAGAATTCCACACAGTGGATTTGAGAGAATGTTGTATTTACCACTGACTTAAAACAACTGGTTCTTACAAAGCATCAGTTGGAAATTCACTTTGCAAACATGAATTATTAGTTTCTCTTTATGTATATAATGATATCTTTTTTAAAAAAGCTTTTAATCCAAAAGATTAAAAGTGAAGACAGTCTGCTATCTAACAATTAAAGGAAATTATTAGTGAGAACTGCAGGCTGACAGGATTTGGGTCAAACAGATGATGAAAAATAACTTGTTCTGAATCTTCTGTCTCTAACAATAAATTTTTTTCCTAATAGTAGCTAAACTTTATTGGGCTAAATGACTAGTTATTTAGCCCAATAATATTTAGCAATTTAAACAATGTCATGTGCCAGAGGAACAGGAGCATTACGATTATTTTTAAAATCTGCCCATTGAAGTTGAAAAGTCTCTCATACGGGGGATGCCAGTAAAGACACAATATTCACCAATGCAGGAACCCGCAGTGACCAAAGTACTTTGTTAGACTTGGAATACAAGTTATTATGGTATTTTAATCAACGCAAAAGCATCAAATGTTGGGTTAATGCTGCATATCATAATCTAGTTTTTAAACGGTCAAAACACCAATATTGCAGATAGGATAAAATAAAATACCATCTTGATGAATGCATTTTATTTTATTTTAAAGTTAAGGCTTTATAATGAAAGAAACCCCCCCAGTTTAATTTTAAGCATACTGTTGCATTAGTATCTTTACATACTAAGTACGACTTCTATTACTTTGGCTTGCAAAGCACATAAAATAATTTAGTACCCAAGGAGCATACCCTACATGTTTTAGATTGTTCCTAGAGCTCAAATTCCAGCACTGCTGTTAACTGATCATCCCCTGCATCCCACTTTGCTCTTTCAGCTCAGAGCTGCACTATAGTGCAGTGTAGAAATACCCTTATAGGCACTGCTGGCAAGTGAACTCTCCGAATGAACAGAAAGGTTATTTTGTGGCTATGGATGCATTAATTTCCTGATCTACCAGTACAATTTGGGGTGCAAAAGGTATGGGAACAGGCCAGAGGTAGGCTTCTGAATTCCATGGACCAATGGCATAGCATCTATGACATGCCTAATCAAAAGTCTTACAACTACAGTATTATTCATATTAGTCACTTAGCTATGTTTGGGCTATTTTTTCAACTATCTTACATATCTAACAACTCTAATTCTTAAATTTAAAACCAAACTACGTTTGTAAAAATTGTAACGGGAGAAGTGTATTTATCAAAACAGCTGTTTGGAATGATCACCTTCTGAGTCTGCTGCACCTACACTGCAGTTACGCAACGCTATGGAAACAAACACCCACACTGGAATCTGTATCCACATCAACAGACTAGCCTTGAAGGGGTGGCAGTTGTCTCGAACATACAACTCTGAAACAATCCTTCCTAGATTCTTCCTGAAATGGAACCTGATTGGAAAACAAAACAAAACTCCTTGTAATATAACTTTTTGAATTCTGAAATAATAAACCACAGGTTGAATATCACACTTAGTTCATTTCAAATATTGCACTGGAATACCAGGTGAATGAAGTCAAACCAGGGAGTTCTCCCTTTATGGCCTGAGACAGTCTTCCATTTGTTGTCTGCCAATCACCTCCAATCTCACCCTTCAAACCCTTTTCTCTTCTGTGGGATTCTAATGTTAACCTCTTCACCATCACTGTTTCCTAGCAATACTGGTTGATGTCTTATTCTGTGTGCTGTATTTATCTGATTTAAGCTCCTCAGTGTACAGACCACAGGCCAGATCCTCAGACTGCACTCTGTCCCATTTACATCACTCTGACACTGCAAAGGAGATGGAGCTACCATACCAGGACAGCTGGGGATTCCTCTTGCATGAGGGAATCACTGGATGTAGTAAAGCTGACACAGCCAGGTCCTGCCATCCCCTCCTAACAAAGATTTAGAAACCATAGCTATGGGTCAAATCTTGATCCCACTGAAGTCAACAACTAAACCCAGACTGACTTCAGTGGAAACAGGAATTGGCCTTATAAGTATTAGTCCATCACAGATTCAGTGCTTCAAATGAGCATATTCCCTAAATGTTTATGTAAATACTACAGAAAAGTTGTATTTAAAAATAGTAAGTCAGAATCCATTATTTTAGTGTCAGATTTGTAGAGCCTTTTTATATATATATATTGCCATCGTCTTTATATATGCCTCTTATTTTCAGCCCAAGTGGATTTGTAAGATATCATACAATTGTTATCTTACCTAGCAACTTTTTCAGACCAACCCAGTTGCTTCCCACGAATTGAAACTTCATAGCGAAGACGCTTAGCTAGGTTTTCTATTTCAGGCTGCAAATTTTCCAGCTAGCTAAAGAAAAGGAAGAAATGATTATACAGCAAAATAAAAGAGTTCCATCTGCAACCAGTCTCTCTATCCCATATCTTCTTGTATGTGTACTGTAAAGTGAAATGTATGCATCTGAGAGTGCTTGTTGCCTGTAAATATTTTGGGCTTTTGAGAATGCCTAAGTATTTCTGACAAAAAGAACAAATGAAACATCAATCTTACCAGGTGAGATGCAACCAACACTTGTACTTGTTTTTGATTATAATTCATTATAGGTTTTTAGGTATATAAAAGGGTCTGTACACAATTGTTTTACAGAAAAACGTGGTGGAACCCCCTCACCCATGTTCTGAACAGCCTTATAAGGTATGATTCTCCAGCCACTGAAGTCAGTAGCAAAAATCTCATTTAATTCAATAGGATCAGGCCCGGGATGTAGCACTGAAAATGGAGTATTACATTTTTGCAGTCAATATGGCAAGCTACAAGTATGAAGAAGTATTGGTAAGAGAATTTGCAATATTTGTGACTAAACATGAAATTAATATATTTGTTCTCTATGGACTCCTGATTGTGAACAAGGGGGGGGGGGGGGGAAAAGGTACAGAGAGCTTTATAGGATACAAGGACTATATCACAGTTGGCATGATTCACCTCTACTACTCAATAGCTTTTTAAAAAGTAGAAAACATGGCCACAACATATTAGAATAAAAACCTAACCAGAGATCAATGTATCACAGAGGACTGTGTTAGGCTGAGTCTGTTAATTCTGCAACATTACAAGCAATAGCTACAGAAAATTTTAATGCATTCTTTGCAAGTGATTACACTTATTTATTTTAATTCCACATTAGCTGAACCACTATTGGCTGTAACCTTCCAGCAGCCCTGTTTTTGGCACTACTTTTTGTATTCTAAGTGCGCTATTACAAAGCAATTGCCTCTTCTATTAAATTGAAACTAATAAAATACTTGGCATTTTCAAAGTGCTTTTTTATCCTGAGATCCTGAAATACTTTTACAAAGGGGGGAAAAGTATCCTCTCACATCTTGTAGACAGGAACACAAAGAATAAAAGCAAAATTGATTAAATACAGCCTCTTTACTCAAAAACACGGCTGTAGTAATTCTAGGGTTGCAACGGATTCTGCAATTCTTTAGCAGTGAAGCATTTGACCACAACCACTACAGCTGATACACTGTCTACTCTCTTTGTGCAATAAATAGCCAAAAGGTATATATCTTGTGATTCAAAAGGCTTCCCCTGCAACACTTTCGCTGTAATTCTGTTAGGTTTCACAATCTAAAAAATATTTTAACAAGCCAGCACTTGGTTGGTTTGCAGGCCTACAGGGAACATCAGTGGTGCTGAAAAAGTTGTGGAAATGATTCACATCATCCTAGTGGCTTACCAAAAACATATTCAACAGTGGAGACGCTTAACTAGGTTTTCATTTTTACACAGTAAGAAAATTAAACATAACGAGTTGTGATTCTTCATAGAGTAGTAATTATGTGGAGTACATGGTTTAAGCCTTTTATAATTGTACATTTTAGTTTTACAAATACACAGCATTTCATGGTATAACATATTACATATACATAATAAATGCTGTAGAATAAAATGGATTATGCGCGGAATAATACATGAGGCAGCATATCTAACAGGGCTGGTCCACACTAACCCCCCAGTTCGAACTAAGATACGCAACTACGTGAATAACGTAGCTGAAGTCGAAGTATCTTAGTTCGAACTACAAAGTACTTACCGCGGGTCCACACGCGGCAGGCAGGCTCCCCCGTCGACTCCACGTACTCCTCTCGCGGAGCAGGAGTACCGGTGTCGACGGCGAGCACTTCCGGGATCGATTTACCGCGTCTAGACAAGACGCAATAAATCGATCCCAGAAGATCGATTGCTTCCCGCCGAACCCGGAGGTAAGTATAGATGTACCCATATTTAGAAGCTGCCGAACTCTTGTCTACAAAAGGGCATCCACCAAGGCAGCTGAGCTAGTGGTAGCACTGGTGGGACTATTTTGTTAAAATTAACGTAGACACCGCCACAGAGAGCACCATATGTGTTAACAATGTCTCGGCTAGGTCAGGCTTAACTCTGACCGTTGTTCCTGAGAGGGGGCATAGATCACATTTAGATTACAGTGCTACAGCACTACTTTAGTTACACTCTGCCAACAAATGAGGGGACACTGCAGCATAGTGGGGGTACATGACAGCTGCCTGGCTGGTCTGCAAGGGAGCCACACAGCTCTGTACGGACAGGGTACCCCCAGGCATGGCACCCCCAGGCATGAAGCCAGCAGCCGTTAGGAAACTCTCAGCTAGTTTCCTTGGCTACACAGGTTGCCACGCCCCTCACTGGCAAAGGAGGTGGGCAGGGCAGGGCAGCGCCCATCGCTCTTACCCTGTTTTCTGGCTAGGCACCACAGTAATACACAGACCAAGGAGGGGGAGAGGGGAAGATTGTGCTCCTTAGCCTCGGAGGGCAGGGCAAGGAGCGAGGGGTGTGAACTGCAGCAAGGTTGGGGATGAGGAAAAACTTCCTGTCAGGGAGGTGAAGCGCTGGACTAAGCTGCCCAGGGAGGGGGTGGGATCGCCACCACTGCGGGGGGGGGGGGGGGGGGGTTGGTTTCAGAGCAGGCTGGACGAGCACCTGCCAGCGACGGTCTCTAGAATAGGGGAGGGGCGCGAGGCGGGCCCCGCGAGGGGGGAGGGGTCGACTCGCGGCCGAGCAGTTGCCGCCGCAGGGGCTCGCACGAGCGGGGAGGGTGACGTGACAGGCCAGGCGGCGAGGGGCCGGGGCACCCCGCGGGTCTCGGACCCACCTTGGCCAGGAGGTGGCCCTGGTGCGCGGCCAGCGGCAGGGTGAGGCCGGTGCGCAGGGCGGCGCCGGCGCACACGATGCTGAGCCACCAGGGCAGCCCGGTGCCCGCCTGCAGCGCCACCAGCCCGCTCTCCGCCCAGTGCACCGGGGCCGACTCCGCCAGCGCCTCGTACAAGCCGCCCGGGCTCGCGCTGGGTAGGGAGGAGGCGGCGGCCCCAGCGCGTGACCCCCAGCCGGGCGGCAGCAGGAGCCGCTCGCGGAGGGGCCTCTGCAGCCCCTGCCCCACGCGCCGGCAGTACCACATCCCGGCAACGGCCGACCGCGCGCGCGCCCCGCGCGGCAAGAGTCCACGCGCCCGGTAGGTTGGGGAAGCGTGGGGGGAGGGGCGACCCAGCCCGTCCTCCTTCCGCGCGCGCGCGCCCCGAACTCTCCGCCTCTCAACCCGGAAGGAACGCGGCAGTAGCTTCCGGCCGGCCAGCCACCGAGAGGGGGACTGAGACCCCGGCCTAGAGCGCCCCCCGCCCCGTCCGCGCAGCTGCGGGACGGGGGGGGGGGGGGGAGAGGCGCCATGTTGGATTAGGGCAGGTCTTGCGCTGAGTCAGGGTCAGGCTCCCCCCACGTTGGAGACCGTGGGGAGAAGGGGGGAGGGGAAGAGTAGGCAGGGAACGGAGGAGGCCGGGGCGGGTGGGGGAGTATGCGGGGGGCGCTTTGAAGCTATGCGGGGTCTGGGTGATGCTGAGGGGGGCGGGGTCTCGGGGTGTTCCCCGGAGCACCTTCCCCCGCAGTGAGACGTGTGTCCCGGAGCCCCCGAGGCCAACCCTGTGACAAGGCGCCTGCCCTGGAGCTGGGGTCTGCTCCCGGCCCCGGGGAGGCAGTTGGGCCTCTGCGTTTGGGAGATTCACAGCATCGTCATCCTGCAAAACTGAGGGTGGGGGAGGAGATTGAAACCCTCCTGCCCTGGCCCCACGGAGCTGTAGCGGTGCCTGCTGAGCCAGTCTGCCTTTGGGCTCAGGCGCCCTTGGATGGGGATCGCGCTGAGGGAGAGGAGGAACGGTTCTGCTCACCTTGCTAGTTCCATGTTTTCCACGTGTTCCCTGGTGGTGGTTTAAATACCCAGCTGGAGTCTGATGGAGCCAGGATATGGTTCCCGCCTAGCCTCGAGGCTGGAACCTGTGCAGAGCTAACCCGCCCGCTCTCAGCTCTTAGAAGGTTTAGGGCATAAACTTTAGGCCATGAGCCTTTTCCG
The DNA here is from genome assembly GCA_033296515.1 of Macrochelys suwanniensis. Lineage (NCBI taxonomy): Eukaryota > Metazoa > Chordata > Testudines > Chelydridae > Macrochelys > Macrochelys suwanniensis. The sequence continues at coordinate 17,012,982 of CM065779.1, read as the reverse complement.
CCTCGCTTCTGAGGCCCTGGGTAGGTGTTGCAAGGACTGAAGGATGTGGAAGGCAGAGGAGCCTGCCTTTGTGGATGCTGTCATGGGCTGACCACTGTTCTAAGGATTTGAACACCTGTGCTGGGACCCCTACTTGATTTTTCATCTGTGGTGGGGAGTCCTATATCTTTCATATGAAGGCTTGAAGACTTCTGATGCCTGCTTGTGCCCGTGGAGCGATCCCTATGCACACCACTAGGAGTCCGTGCAGTTGGAGGCACAGTGCCTCGTGTGGCTTTGGAGGACGAAAATAAATTCCTGGGTAAGACCAAACAACTTTTCACAGCACTGATGACATTGTGCATGTGGAGGAGATTCCACATCCAAGATGTAGCCTTGAGTACTGCTGTCTGTGTTGGAGCTCTGATCAGGATGTTGTCCAGGAAGGGATACAGGTGAGTTCCCTGTGACCCGAGTTTGGCTCTTACCACTACTAACATCTTTGTAAAAACACTGGGGGCCAAGGACAGGCCAAATGGGAGTGTTAGGAATGGATACTGGCTCCTGCCATATGCAAACCTCAGAAGTCTGTGGTGGCATGGTCTGATGGGGATATGGAGATAAGATTCTACTAGATCTACTGAAGTCAAGAAACGCCCTGGCCCAGGGATGATACTGTAGAGACCATGGTCTCCATCTGAAACTTTGTTTTCTTCATCCACTTGTTGAGCCTTTTGAGGTCAAGAATGGCTGATGCACCTCTCCATACCCTTACTGTTGCATAATGAAGATGCAAGAATGCCTTCCCTCAGAAGAAAGGTTCTGCACATTCTATCACTCCCATATCCAGAAGATGAGATCCCCCTGGATCAGATTGTGTTTTATGGGGTTGCTGGAGCTGGGTGACAGGATGAACAGATGGGATGGGACCCACAGCTCAAGGGAGTATCTCTGGCTTACTGTTCCCTGAGCCACTTGTGCATGGTCAATGAAAACCATTTATTTAGGAAATGGGAGATCCTGGCCCCTAGCTTTAGCTCTGGGTGGAGGCCTATGTGATGTGTCAAAGTGGAATGGGGGGGACGGAGGGGCAAGCAGGCAGGGAGGCTGAGGTCCCTCTAGACTTTGTCCTGTTTTCCCTGGCAAAATCTGTTGTGGTTTTGCTGGTACCTGAGGCCGAGGAGCAAAAAGAGCACCTGTCTAGCAGCCGGTTTATAACCCTCTCCTGAGGGAACTTAATGGGGAAAGGACACACTGTTTGGATTTTGCCACATTGTCTGCCACACCTTTATCCGTGTTTTCTTCAAAAAGGAGGGAGCCTGTAAACTTGGCTGAGCACAGGACCTGCATAGAGTGAGTATCCACCTTCCAGGGAGTGAACTATAGGTGGTGCATGGCTCCTGAGCTGAAACCATTCATTGCATCTATTGAGATGTCAGTTACAAACGCTGTTGCTAGAGACTCCTTAAAGTGGAGCCAAAGGTAGGGTGATCTCTATCTTTAAGAGCTTGGAGATCTTCCAGCCAGGAAATAGATGCTCTTGGAAAGCAAGCAGCTGCCAGGAATGCTCAGAGGTTGGTGGAAGAGGCTTCGAAACCCTTGTTGAGAGTGGCCTCCATTTTTCTATCCACGGGTTCCTTAGGATAGAACTCTCCTCGTGAGGAAATAACTATATACCTAGATGCTACAGGGCCATTGACCTTTGGTGTCTCAGCAATAGAGCCCTTTGGTTTTTGAATGTTAAGAAAGGCTGAGGTTACTCTTGTTAATAATATGCCTGCCCTTATCAGGCTTGTTCCATTCATCCCTGATCACTTTCTCGAAGGAGGAGTGAAGGGGAAGACCGCCTGAGTGGAGGGTTTTGAGGGAAGAAACTTTCTCTGAAGCTTACACCCAGGAGCCTGCTCACGTTGTAGAAGCAGGCAGCTCACTTTCTTCAGTGGAAGAGGCAGAAAAGGACTCATCTCCTGGGTTTGGTGTGCTTTCTCCCTGCCCCCCATTTTAAAAAGCTTTTAGCATGCTTTGGGAGTGGAGAAGCCCTGCTGTGATTTTGGGAAGGTTTTTTGCAGCTTGCCTTCCTTAAGGCCTGGAGCCCCCTCGAGAGGTCTGTCTCAGAATCCTTCCCACTGGGTCCCATTTCCATAGGGAAAGGGGAACTTGTCAGAGCACTCCTGGGCAGATTGTGAGCAGATTAGAAACCCTGCTTCTTTCCATAGGGTGCTCAAGACCCACTTTAAGATTTGGGGGGTGGGATGACGTGGCCTCGCAAGCCTCCTCTTTGTTCTGTAGAGGTCCCTTGGGACTTACCTCTAGAGTTGAGTAGTCAGGGTGCTCCTCACTTTTGGAGCCTCTTTTCTGCACTGGGGTCCGTGGCCTATTTTTCCTCCCATTGGAGTCAGAGCTGCCTTGGTGGGTAGGGACTTGCCTGAGTTGCAGCCTTGGGTCCCCATGGATTTAGGGATGGAAGGCTGGGCACAACTTGACATCTGCTGAATCTGGAAATGCTGCCTCTCATACAGAACACCACTCAGATTAACTCTGTGCTTTCTTGTCCTGCTGTAAGGGAGGTGTGAGCAGGGAGATGCTGCAGTGGAGGCTCAGGGAGAGTTAACCGACCCCGGGGAGGAAGAGGAATGCCAAGGAGGGACAACAGCTCTCACTGACCCAAAAAAGTGGGCAGAAAAGTTAAAACAGTGGGAATAAGGGCAGGAGGAAAAAAACATCACTGTCTGCTGCTGCAGAGATGGAGAATCTAGCAAGCAAGATCAGAGGGGGTATGGGCAGACAATGCAGCACCAAAACACTGATCTATCTGCATGCTATAGAGAGGAGAGCAGCCCAGATGTCTAGAATTGTAGGAAGCCCTGGGCTGGATAAGATGGCAGGCAGAAGTAGTCTAGACAGAGGCCAGTCAATTTCCACCTTGCATAGAATATAATGATCCAAACTGTCCTGATGGGGTACCCAGCAATTACAAACACCATGACTCTGCGAGCTGCTGCAAGTGAATCTCACACACCCCCATCCTAGGTATTTCCATACACAGCACTGCAGTAGCCGGAAGTTATCAGAATCACCTGACCTACTGCCCTGACATTCAAAGCTAACATTTAAAACAATTAAAATCTTTAATTTATCTGCTGAGAGTGCCCAAAAGATGTATACTGATGGGCCCACTCAATCATGAGGAACTGACCAACTCATTTCACATGCCTCAAATGTTGGACTTGATTCAGCTCTCAGATCAGTGGAAAGATTACCATTTACTTCAACAGGCGTGGATTGGGCCTATGCTAAAGTATTTTAGTCATTACCAAATAGGTCCAGATTTAAAACACTGATTTAGGGATGAAAAGGCTCTGTTCCCCTTTACTAAAAGCTTCTTACCAGTCAGTTGCCCTCTGATTGTGTATATCTTTAATTAGCTTTTGAGGAAAAGGGGAAAACCCTGTTAAGTAGCAAATCATGTCATAGATTCCTTAGTTAGGTCTCTATAAGTGCTAACATTGCCTCACCTTGTTCATTTCCAGTAGTCTTGTGTCATTTGCTTCATTTAATCACCTGGATGTCACAAATGCAATGTAGGTACAGCTTCATTTGTCTGGCAAGTAACTGTAAAGATTAAATTTGTTCCTTTTATGTCAAGTCTGTTGTGGGTAACTACGGACCAAGAAATTGCTAAAAATGTTCGTTATTAAATATTAATTTGTTCTGGATGTTGACTCATATGATGCTTGATCCATATGTCAAGGTTTAACTTCACTGCAAAAGTGAGATCTTTTTCTTCATGAGTATTTTAGTGGTGATTGAACTCTCTAACCTTACCTGATATGGAGCTGTGCCAAGGTTGATGCTAGATTTTTATAGCAGTAATTTTTTTTAATCCCAAAGAATTAGAACCCCTCTATAAACTGTTTTTACACAGTGAAATCTTGGTCATCCATCATGAGTGAAGTCACTCATGATGGATGACCAGCCACATTGCCCAGTGGAAAATATTTAAGTATTTCAACCCAAATCATATACTCTATGGTCCGGTATGGAATAATCCATATAATGTATTTTCAAGGGAGAAATTTTACTTCCAGTGATATTTGGAAAAACAAGTTCTGGTAGCTACTATTGATTCCCTCCCTGGCAATGTAGATCTGTAAAAACAAGATCATCAGGAACTTAACACTGAAAATAGCAAATTTAAAAATTGTTGTGGCTAATGCACACTGACATCCACTAGCTTTATGCAAGTGGAGCCCAGAACTCTTGCACCACAGTGAATGTACAAGTGCTAGAAGTGTTTTGTTCTTGTATTTTAACCATTTAGAAATAGTCCTGGTTCAAGAACAAGCTATTTTTTTTTTTGTAGGTCAAAACAAATTGCAGATAGTTTCAAGTATTCTGTGATGTGAGATTAAAAGAAAGCTCAGTCTGATTTTTGGATACATACAAATAAAAGTCTAAAATTAACCCAGTGGACTGATTTTGATTTCTTTTTCCTGCCCCCAAATGAAATTTGACTATTGCAAGATTTTAGTTTAGTGACCTCATCTTGCTTTATACATTTATCTTTTAACTTCGTTTCCTTGGCCCTGGATTTATGGAGACAAAATGACTAAGGGTATGTCTACACTGCAGTTAGGCACCCTGGCTGGCCCATGCCAGGCTCAGGCTTGTGGTGCTCAGGCTACAGGGCCGTTTAATTGCAATGTAAATGTTTGGCTCTGGGGTCCAGAGCTCAGGCTACAGAACGAGCCTGAACATCTACACCACAAATAAATAGCGCCTTAGCCCAATTCACCTGGCACAGGCCAGCTGCTGTTTTTTAATTGCAGGGTAGACATACCCTCAGGGTCATACGACATCTCTTGTGAATTAGGTGTTTAAGGAGATGGCAAGTGTCAAAACCAGTGTAGAATACCATTTGTACACAGCAGGCAGAAATTTTGATATCCATCAAATCAGTTTTGAAATTTATCAATGTTCACACTATCAAATTATTATCCTTTACAATGAAGGGAGAAGATCGTTTAAACTAAGAGCTAGCATTACATTTTTATGAAATACCTATTCAGTGCAAAGGCATCTGACAGCTTTGCCTCCATCACAAAACAGTAACTAGATTACAGTGCTTTATCATTGAGTGACAAACAGATTACAAAACATACTGGGATATTTATCATCCTGGGGTTTAAGGAGTGAACTAACTCAGGGCTCATAGTTCTTGAGTTATGCCATTCCTTAATTAACCGAAAAATGAATAAAGTATTCTGCATATACACACTCCAATAATCTATGCATATGTATTTAAAAAAAAAGATAGGGAAGACCTGCCAGGTCTCAAGAGTATGTTCCTTTTTTTATTGGTCAAATAAAAGGCATTACATTTGAAATATAAAAAATGTATCTGAAAAATGTTCCTAGTACAGACTTCTAAAAACCCCAGTATTTTATTTAACAAGCCTGATCCCACAAACGAAACATGGGGCATTCCAGCCAATGTTCCGATGTCTACAGTTTTGTTTTCAAGTCAACAAAATACAGACAGCTTTATAAGAAACCACATCCTAAGAAACTCAGTTTTTTTGACCCACAGAATACATTTTGTTGTAATAAATATTGAGCAGTATTTATTCCTCAGAAGGATTATTTCAAGAGTAAAAATAATCCCTGTTAGCACTGGAGAAGCATTAATCAGAAAATTATAGGAGAGTGGTAAATGTTATATAAAATACCTTAATAGCATTATTCCCCACTCATAGTAAAGTGCTGAAATTGAATTTAAATTGTTTTTTATTAACAGCTGTTCAGTTAAGTATCCATTTTGATCCAACTAATAATTCTTCATACATTAGATTTCAGAAGGAGGAATCAGACAGCTGGAAAAATGAGTTTACTTGGATTTAGAGCACCACCTTAGGGCATGTATACAGACACTGGTATTCATGAACTTCTGGACGTCTCAAATGTAGCATCTCAGTATTTAAAAGGCTGTATAATAGCTTTGGAAAAATCATTTTTCCTTCTGGCTTTAAGAGCGTAATCATAGTAAGTTATGAAACAGCATTTTAAAAATCCAGTTTTACTGCCAACAGAATTAATCTAATAAATTTGGGATATTCATTCCATTAAGATTCATCTAAAGTTTGTCAGGACTCTAACTCACCATATAAAAGGGTGCATTTGATTGACACTACCTTAAAAAGCTTTACCTTTTAACATGCTTCTATTTCAAAAAGCAAATGATAGACAATGTTGGATTTGTTCCCACAATACTACAGTTGATTTGTAGATCTAGTTTATAAATTTGGTTATACTGTATATCACACATACACAGTCATTTGTGTTATAAACTGGGATCTTGGGTTAAAATAGCTTTGTGTTTCAAGCTGTCAAATGCTTGCCTTATAGTACTTCTGAACTTGCTCTACAGCAGGTGTTCTCAAACTGGGGGTCGGGACCCCTTAGGGGGTTGCGAGGTTATTACATGGGGGGTTGCAAGCTGTCAGCCTCCACCCCAAACCCCGCTTTGCCTCCAGCATTTATAATGGTGTTAAATATACACAGTGTTTTTAATTTAGGGGGGGGGGGGGTGTCGCACTTGGAGGCTTGCTATCTGAAAGGGGTCACCAGCACAAAAGTTTGAGAACCACTGCTCTACAGTTTGTTGATGGTCCTTTGCAGAGCATACTGGTGTTTTCACTCCAGGAAACTTTAAAAGCAAAACATGATAAAAGCTATTAAAGATGATCATTTACACAGAAATTTCATTTTGGAATGTTCAAAATTAACTTTTATCAGGCAGACGCACAGTTCAGAATAAAACATCGCCTGCTCTAATTAAGCCACTAATTCTTGAAAAATAAGCCTTGGTTTGGAGGCAGTTTCATTAATGAATCTCTACTACTAAGTGCCAGTGCGTGTGCTTACTTTAACTCCAACAGCCAAAAACAGTTACAAATTTTTCTACTCTGGTGATTGGGAGGAACTAGATGGATGCACTTAGAATGGTCAGAGAATTAAACATACCTCACTCCATCCACCCATCTGCAAGAGTCCTTTGTAACAGACTGATGCAGGATGGCACGTTCACTACTATTCACTGGGGAACTCTACTGGTGTTAACATGGAGACAGTTCTGGAAGTGCCAGAAGGCTATAATCTCAAGAGCGTTTTTTTTAATTGAAAACCCTGCGTAGAAGAAAATGGAAACTTACTTTTAATATGTATCTGGTTACAAGAGAAAAACAGATGTATGACTTTTAAAAAATCCAATGTATATAATTGGGGAAACCCACTGATAATTCCCACTTTTATACTGTACTTAAATTACACAAGTAGAAAAGTTATGCTTATTAATAGTTTAATGTATGAAGGAAACATCCAGATTTCTGAATATGAAGGTACATATCTCACATTAATTTAAGTCTACATAAAGTAGAGCCTCTATACTGACATACTGAAATTTACTTTCTGCTTAGCCATTTCTGTTATGTAAACAATTGTACATTTATTTGCCATTCTAAAACTTCAGGATCAAGTTTACATAATTTTGCTAAATTTCTGTGTTTGCTCAGAAGCAGTTTACAGTACTAAAACCAACCAGCCAAAGAACAGTTTCAACAGAAAGTTATGTCCAAAAAATAAAAAAAGAAGAGTAAAGGCTAACTAAGTTGAAACATATGATGGTGGGGAATGGGCGGTCACAATGTTCACAGAAAAAGGTCAGTTAGTAAGTTCTTCTGCAAAAAGCCTACACACTTCAGTCAAGCACATCAGTAGAATGATTTGGGAGCATATTAAACGGCCATTTGTGTTTTCCTCTGAATAAAAAGCAATCTCCAGGCTAACAAGTTGATCCCACTCAGCCAAGTTGGTTCATATGCACACTGTTCATGTGAGGTGTCCAAGTTCCAGTCCACACCTGAAAAAGAGGGTGTGTTATTAATGACTTATTACAAGGATGCTTTAGAACATTTAAGAATTTTAGGCTTAGCTAAGATGTTTACAATACAAATTTATAGTGCCTGCCTTCACTTTTCACTTCTGTAATTGTTGCATCTATTAATAAACTACACCAAGTCATTTTCTTAAATGTGTTTTCCTCTTGTAATACTTAACAGCTGACGTGTGACGAGATTATTTTCATCACTTTCACCTTCCTGCCTGTGCTTCTCTCCTTGGTCACATCTCCTACCTACACATTCCCTTCAGTACTACGTAGAACATTTCCCCCCGCCCCAGCAATTTTTCAGTTGCTTTCAATAAAATATTAAATTATCATGCCACAGAATTATAGTGTGTCACTCCACCCTGATATACTATACTGTAACATTTATATTATCTGTATATCAGGAAATCCAGCCTTCTAGAATCAAGGGGAATAATAACTAAGGCCCCAAACCTGCAACTGGATCTGCTAATGCTGTGCCCACTGAAATCAGTTCGGTTTATGCATGCATGCATGCATGCATGCATGCAGGGGATCATGCAAGCAGAGTCAGTTACAAGGTCAAGTAAAGTGTAAGGTCATGTAAAGTGTCATGATTTGAGAAATTACAAGGTGTTTCACTTCATCTTTTGAAAAGTTCAGTGAACTAAAAAAATTAATGTTTGTTATGAATTGTTTTTTCAATACCTAGTACCATGTTCACTGCTGGAGAAACCTTACGAATACTACATATAACAAAGTAAAATCTATTTGGGTTTAAGTGATATAAATACTTCAACAGAGTTTAATATATAAGCAAGCACGTTTTATACAGTTAGGTCTATAGTTGGATTTGGCTAGAGGAGGAGAAAAAGCATACAGGGAATCCCCACCCCCTCAACTGCACTCATGCAGTGAACTTCCATAGTTCCGTAGAAGAATGAGGCCACTTATGCAACCATCAGTGCTAGAGATCCCAAAAGGGGTAACACTTGGACAGAGAGTGATGGTGGGGCTAGGGCAATGGTTAAACTGATGTAAGAAGGGCCAACTCTCTCCCTGGGCACTCCTAGCACTAGCGAAGGCAATATGGCTCAACAGCATAATGCTCCAGGTCTAGTGCTGGACAGTCTCACCTCCCACTAAGAAAGTCAAATTATATGCAGTGGTGAATAAACGACACTTCCCAGAAAGGTGACTTATCAGTTCTATCACATCTATATCACTTCTAGTACTTCTGTACTAGCCAACCAGCATTATTTAACACATTTAACAAAAGAGGTAATGTAACACTTGAAAGTTACTTTAAGGTTTGTCTACATGGGGAAATTAACTCTAATAGGTATTCTGGAATAGCTGCTCATGTGGATACACTTATTTTGGAATAGCTATTATGCTTAAATTCACAGCCTACCTTTATTCTGGTATAACTTCCTCATGTAGACAAGCCATCAATGACGGTTTGCTTATTTTTAAAAGGTAAGTGGAATTTATTTTACACTTATATGTAACAAGTGCATTAGGTGCTTTAGTTGTAATTAGTAAGGGTAAATCAGATTTAAATGAGAAAAATCAGAAAGACTGGAAATACACAAGTTTTTATGTTTGGCATTATACACCTGGGGAATGATTTGGTTTTGTATCTGATTATGTTGAAGGTAAGTCAGGAATTAAAAAAAAAAAAATCATAATATTACCGTTTGAGGGCCATTGTTTTCTGTGGAATTTGAAACCATCTTTATCAATGAGTTCCAAGATGGGTCAGCAGCATGAGGTCCATTAAATATAGGACCTCCAGTACCATCTGCGATGGGTGCTACAGGAGGAATCATTGCATTTCCATACACAGAGAAAGGCATACCCTTCAGGGGGAAAAAGTTAAGAATCAACATGTATATAGAAAGACACACACACTTCAAATAGCAATAGAAATTATCGCTTTACATTTTAGAAATTCCCTACATTTGTATTATTTGAGAGAGCAAGGTTTTAAACATTTTTCCTATCTGCTGTACATTTACCTTTTTAGTATCAGATTAGTAGTATCCTGAAACTGTTCTGGAGAAAAATAAAGATCAATAATACTCTAACATACACAGCTCAGACTGTTTTGACTGGACAGTACTATAAAATGTCTACTTGTCTTAAGAAACAACATAGAAATACTGAAGTTCCTACACTAAGGTGGATGCCAGAAACATTAGGATTGTTACCCCGACTTTAGGAAAATCCATATATCCTGCAGGAACATGCTGATGGAATGTACCGGAAGGGGTTACAATTCCTGTACTGTCTCGCTCCATCGCTTGATGCGAAAACACTCCTGGATCAGACATTGGCCTGTGGATCATATGACTTCCCATTCCACTGTGACACCAATCTACTTTATCTAGCAAAGAAACAAGTACAATCAATTATTATATTGATATTAATAAACTTGTATGGGCAGCTAAGACTAAAATCCTCTGCATTAAAGCATTTCCATAACAAGAACAATCACTTGTTCTACAGTAACTGGTTGTTCAAGATGTGTTGTCCACTCAGATTATACTTTTGGGGCGCATGCATACCAAGAATGGAATCTGTGGACAATTACTCGAAGAAATCCCACTTAACGGAGGATGTTGAAAAATTACTTCTAGTCAAGAAACATCTTCCACAATATTTTCTTCTTCAAATTACTGAATCCTGCACCTTATGGCTCTTGTACTGTGGTAATCGAGGACTGCATGGTCTCTTGTAACCTCAGTTTTGACTGTTCGATACTACAAATGGGCACTTGTCAAAAGAGACGGCTTTATCAAAAGGTTCCTGAAGCTCACAGGCAAGCAAGAAGATGCATTCCACAAGTGGTACCATGAAGAGGCAGGCCACTTGAAGTTGGTGGTTACCTAGGGACCAGTGATCATGAACTGATTACATTCAATATGGGAAAACAGAGGACACTCTCAACTGGTAACAGAGACAGATGGTGTTTCAAAAAGGCTAATTTCCTAAAGCTAAGAAAAATTATGAGCAAAATTGATTGAAAAAAAAACCTTAGAAAAACGTTAAGAATTGGCAGGTCTTCTAGAACAGTTTATCAGACTGCCAAAAGTCATGATTACACAATCAAGAAAGAGGACTTTACCTAAAAGCCCATCCTTGTTCAGTGGCAAGGTGAAGCCATCAATCAGAAATTAAAAAGCAATACATTTACAAATGGAAAAGGGGAAATAGTTGATAAATATTATGAAAGGCATAAAACTAATAAGGGATGCTAAAGACATCAAGGACAAATCTGTGGCTGGCAGGGCTGAGGACAACAATGAGTTTTTAAAGTGTTTTAGAAACAAAAGAAATCTTAACAAATGGTATAGGACCCAATGCTAGATGAAGATTGTTAATGATACAGAAAAGGCACAAGTGTTCAATAAATATTTCTGTTACAAAGCAGAAGTGTACTCATACCGCATAAGAATGTGTAACTACTGCCCAGAGAATTAATAACTAAGGAGGATGGTAGACAACATCTACTAGTGATAAACTTCTTTAAACCAGCAGGAGCAGATAATGAAATCAAGAGTCTGAAAAGAATTGGCTGAGAAGATCTAATTTTCAATGAATCTTGGAATAGAGGGGAAATTTCAGAAGACTGGAGAAGAGTGCTAATAATGGGCCAATATTCAAAAAAGGCAAGTGGCATGACTGGATAACTACAAGCTGGCTAATCAGTCCTGGACAAAATAATGGAAAAGGTGAAATGGGAGTGATCTGATAAAGAATTAAAGGGCAGGAATACAACTAATGCCATAAACACCACAGTTTTATGGAAAATAGGTCTTATGAAACTTGATTACATTCTTTCAGGAGACAAGAAGTTTGATTAAGCTCACTGTGTAGATGTAAATATTTTGTCTTTTGTAAGATGTTCGACTTAGTACTGCACTGACTTTCCGATTATAAAATTAGTGCTATACAATGTCACAAGCAGCAAAGCTTCACAACCAAAGGTTCTCTGCTACCTTTTAAGACACATCTTCAAATTGGACAGAGCAGACAGAAGACCCTGCTCTGAGAATTGGAAATGGATCTATAATGAGCAAATGTAAATTCTGAGGAATTCAATGTATACAATGCCTCTCAGTTCTAAAGCATGGTTATTACAAAAATCAATATGACTATAGAAAATTGCATAAGGCTGCCTGTTAGACAATACTTCATACCTTGATTGCCACCTATCCCTTCAAAGGACCAGATGCCACTATGCCCCACTGGAGTGGCTAAATTGCTCCCAATAACGGATGGAGTAGACGTTCCAGTTTGTCTAATACGTGCAGAACGTTCAGTCCCAATTGGAACAGGAACCTTTCTGTCCTGAGACACATTGCTGGGCTTTTCTGACCCCATGGACACTGCTGAAGGGGTAGGAGATGGTGCTCTAACTCCAGATGACACTGATTGAGCAGGAGATTCTACAGAAAATTGAAAAATTACAGACGTGCATATGTATATTTAGTATCTTTGCTAGACCTAGTCTGAGATAACAAAATGAATTTCCACTCATATAATTCTGTTCATATATACCAACACTAACCTGTAAAAAAAACAACAACCAACCTCAAGCTTCTGGAAGTAGATGATTCAGGAGAATCATCAGACATATTATTATAATCTGAAGTGTTTTACCTCTAGATCACTGGTTCAAAACACAGCTCAAGCCTTTATCACTTGTTGACTGTTTGGTGGCTTACGTGAAACAATTATTGTAAGTAGTTTACTCCAGACTCTATACTGTTTAAAAGGTCATTTTAGGCATTATCAATAAAGACTGGCAATTAGAAAGGGTTAGATTCTGGAGCATAGTTTAAATAATGGGTTCTTTTCAAAACATCTGCGTCTCATTTAGCCTGCAAAAGTCCTAATAAGAAGACTTCAGATTTTAATACTGTATTGCCAGTGGCTTAAACCTTTAATTTTCTTCTTTAAATATAATGGAATCAGTTATCTTTAAATTTAAAATTTGTTTTCTATCATAACACACCGTGGCTGTGTTACAGCAAAAACTGCAAAAGTCCCAATTATAGATGAAGATATAAAAACATACGGAACACAGTCTCTCTCCAAATCTATTTAGTGGTTATTTTTAAGGTTCTAAAAACAATCAATTCATCATAAAAGAAACACTATTTGTTGGTAGGATTTACAAAGACACTACTACATCAGTGACGCTTGGTTCACTTTTGGAAGAGTATCTTCTCAATCAAAAAGGCTAGAACTTGAAAAAATCCTTGAAAAAAATCCCAACATCTAAAAGGAAGTCCACAGAGGATTACTGAGCAGCCCTGATGCATCTGTTGAGATCAAATCTTTCATTTAACAGATTTCTTCCAAGACAATTCATTCTGTAAAATATAGTTTCAAAATCCATCTTAAAATAGATATGGACTTTAACAACAATGAAACAAAAAACCTTAGGAAAAAGCTTAGCCAAAAATATCAGTTTATTCATTAGGGAGCTACATAGATTAGGCAGAATTTGACAGAATAATTTCTCACTAGTTTCCTACTGAGTAGAACTCACCATTTGATGCTGATGAACAAGGAGGCAATAAACTAAGTGGGGAAAAATGTTGTCTGTTAAAATTAGCAGCTGAAGGTGCTCCGCCCAGGGGTGGCCCAGGTGCATATATCTGACCGCCTGAAAGGTTTGAGGCAAAGTTACCCAAATGTGCAGAAGAAGGTGTTACAGAAGCATACGGTGAATCCATACTGACAATACCTATGAAAGAAATTGGCAGAGCGTTAGTTCTCACTGAATTACGGTTCTAATTAACATCTGTATAAGTAGGAAATGAAGACAACGGGAAAACATTTGCATCAAATTAATTCCTTCGTCCATCACAATTATTTGATATTTTGGTTAATTAACCAAATCTTTTTAGCTGTTCTCTCCATTCACACAACTACAAATAGGAGAGCAAGAGAAATGAGTACTAAAAAACTTGGCAATGGAGTGTGAGGAGTGAGGAATTAAGTACAGGCGAGTCTCATCTTACGCTGGGGTTACGTTCCGCAGTCAGCACGTAAAGTGAAAACCGTATATAGTCAAACGCTCATTGAGTTGAATGGCAGGCGGAATCGCCCACACTACAGATACAGTTTTTAAATTGTTATTTTTCTCTTTTTTTGCCGACTGCGCAAAGCTGAATTCGTGCTTGTTAAATGCGCGTAAGATGAGACCCACCCGTAATTCTGAAAGGTTTAAAACAACTCTAAAATGAATGAGTGAATGAGAAAATAAGTATGCATCAGTATTGAAGCTGGATACAAATAAGTAGTAAGAAAGTAAAAACCCCTCCCCCCCTTCAAAAAAAAAACAACCACCCTTTTTGAAGGGGAAAACAAAGTAAAATAATGCAAGAAAATTTTCAGGGGAAGAAAAATGATTGGAAAATACCAGTTGAAGAGAAAATGTGAAAGTAAAGACCTGAAGGTAGTTAGCCAGTAAATGTGATTGGGGGGGGGGGGGGGGGGGGGGGGGGGGGAGAATCAGCGGGGGAAGAGAGTCTTAATAAAAATGATATTTTATATTTAAAGGAATAAGTAACATTTTAAAATTATGCTTGACTTTTATGTGAAGGACTTGAATTTAAATGAATGCAATAACTAGACTGTAAAGAATCCTATAAATAGCTACCAGCATAACAATCTAGCATTTTCCAGATCTATAAATCTTTCTAATTTATATTGTTTGGGACTAAAAAATTATTTTATAGTAAGTAATGCAGACTCCATCTGGCACAGGGAAGGTAAAGTTGTGATTGTGTTTAAAATTCATGAAGTATTTCTTCACTCCCCTTTTCTTTCTTTATTATGGAAATATTTAATATATGTTCTGCGATCAACATGAAGCCATGTCATCAAATTATGGAAACATGGCTCCAGTTACACAATGGGAAACAGCCAATTATCCAAGCTGAGAAAATTTACCAAATAATAAATGTAAAAGAATTTTTGCACATTGGGAAGGAGTTTTGCTGGGTGAAGAAAGTGAAGAATAAAATCTAAGAAAGTTACTATATTTATTAGAGTGGAAATAGTTAAGCACTCCTGTCTCTGCCCCAATATGTATCTTATTTTCCCTGTCCTTGTATAGACGAGACAGCAATGTAGATCAGACAAAAAGAGGGGTCAGGATTTGAACACACTACCTACCAGGGACGGGTGGGAAACTGTCCAGAGAGACAGAGAGCATGTGCCCACACTAACTATACGTTTATGAAGACTTCATTTAAAAAGTTTTTATCTATTGTGGTTGTGAAGATTACTTTCCCATGAACTAATGCAGTACTATCTTCCTGACTCTGAAGACACAAAGCTCCAGTGGCTGCTGATGCTCATACTGGTACTTTTCCCAAGCAGTAGTTGCGAAACTGACATTGCATGGTCAGTATCACTGTTCTGGGCAACAGTTAAACTGGTCTGAATTATGTGAATTTCTCTCAGCTGTTCATGGGAAAGCTGTGTACAGCAGTCAAGGCAAGGACTGAAGCTAAAAATTGAAGGCAATGACTGGAGCAAAGCAGCAGCCAGGTTCCCTCCCTTGAGAGAAGCCAAGAGGTTGGGTTAGGAGTACAGTAGGTGAAACTCCCTCAGACAATAGCAAGGAGGCTGAGAAATAGCAAAGCCATACCCCTGTACCTCTCAGCATAAGCCTCCAAGCAGGGTTAAAGGTTAGCACCCTGGGAGGAATCCCACCACACATTCTCCAGGAGTTAGGACGGCTGGACTTCTCATAAGGGTTTGCCTCTGAACCCCTTCATCTATCTTTTAAAATGCTTTTTGTAATTTTTTTCAAGCCCTGCTAGCAAGAGTTTAGAACATTGTAAAAACCACTCCATACCTACTGTATTCAACGGAGTGGGAAAGTTACTAGAATAACCCCCAAAGTCCGTAAAGGTAGTCTGAACATCCAACGAAGTATTAACAACGCAACAGTTTAGATTATATTTCATAACAGGCTTGTGTTTGCAGGCCCACACTAATGTAATGGCTTTCCTAAAATCCACACATGACGTTTATGTCCACTGACATAAGTGCTGGGACATTTATTTTTAAGCTCTATTCCAACTTGCAACTAATACATTATGATGTATGCACTGCACAAAGCTATCTATAATCAGGGCCTTTGGTACTCTGTAGCATGACTGAACCAAATCCCAAGCACCCCCAAATGCTGCTGCAATATTAATTTATTATAGCTCTATGAAATATTATAGCTCATGGACCGGCTGTCAGCAGAACTCAGACTCCAATCTGCAGCATGACCTGGCAAAGCATCTGGAAGAAGGCTATAAAAGTCACTGACCCCGAACAGAGAAGTGGCAAGTTGTGTTCTCCAGGAAGTCTATCCCCTTGAGCTTCAACTATTGCAACACTGTGCAAGAGACCTGGCTCAGAGCCTCCTTCTTGCATCACCTTGGTTCCCCAGGGTGCCAGCAGCTATACTATTCTCCACATAGTACGGATAGGCCACTACACACTTCTCCCCAGTCCCTAGCCGCAAGTTGGAGTTTAACTCTGTCTCCCTGAACTCTGCTACTTGACTTCATGGAGCAATGAGGAACCCCATTCCTTATAATCCAACTAACTCCCGGGTAGGAAAGCTGGCCAATGAGCAACTCCAGCCAGACCCAAAAAGGAGACTAGCGAAGTGCCAGGTGCCTAGCAGTAGCAAAATGGCAAATTCTGTGACAAAAATACTGAATTCCATGGGATCTTGGAAATATGCCAAAGTCCCTGGCATCACTGTCCTGATTGAAATGAACTGGGCAGTCCAAACCCCTTTGTGCTATTGTCTTAGACCCTCTGCTAACACAAGACGATATCAATGCATCACTTTTCTCTAGAGGCACATTTTAAAAGTTATCTTCACAGCTAAGAGCTAGATTTCTTTTAACACACACAAAACCTGACAATGTGAGCACAACTATTCAGCAAAGAGGTAACTTCTAGTGCTATGGAATACATGGGGACCCTATTGATATAAATGCAACTCAGTTCTGTCTCACTAAAATACCCCTAGCTATTTAACAGGAACTGATAACAAGGCCTACATATTGCCAGATATTTGAAGAAGACCGAACTCTTTAAAATGATTTTAAAATCAACTGAAGTTAACTGGTGCACATGAGTAGGTTACAATGTAAAAAATAAACTGCAGCTCTCAATTCTCTGATATTAATAAACAGAAACAGATCAAAATTTACAACTGTTCTTCACTTCTTTAGGAAGTCATTGCTATACTCTTCTCTGGAAGGCAAAACGCCACATACAAAATCCACATCATGAGTCCCTACACACTGGGCAGCGTCAAAGTACAAAAACGCTCTGTGTACTCCATAGCAAGTCACTGGTCTGAATTCTGTGACAAAACCCTGCAGGACTGCAGCAGACTGGAAATTCTCCTGGAGATTTTAGTTGAATTAACATGAAAATGAATAATAAAAATCAGTGAAGTATCCCTTGTTTTATATATTCTGCGTTTAAAATTCATTTTTAACTGTTTCAATATGCTATAGATTTATTTATTGGCTATGCAGGCCTACACTACAGAAGTTGGAAAGGGATAAAGAGGGAGGTTTGTCAGATAGGCATTGATAACTGAGCCTTTTCATAGAATCATAGAATATCAGGGTTGGAAGGGACCTTAGCAGGTCATCTAGTCCAACCCCCTGCTCAAAGCAGGACCAATCCCCAATTTTTTGCCCCAGACCCCTAAATGGCCCCCTCAAGGATTGAACTCACAACCCTGGGTTTAGCAGGCCAATGCTCAAACCACTGAGCTATCCCTTTTGGTACCTCAGAAGTTGTGGCAGATGGATGATTCTGTTGACGGTTTCAGTGTTGATAATTTTAACATGCTAACATTTCAACTGTCAACTCTGGGTTTTACATGCAGTACCTCAAATGAGATGAATAGGGCAGTTCACATCTCTCAGAGATGGTGTGTCAGGCTGCATGCACAGTCACGAAGACAGCAGTACATTTGTTTACATTCAGAAGGGATCCTTGTAAGGGCTAAAAATATAATTTGGGGTTAAAAATGAAATCTTATACTGTAAAGCACAGTTCCACTACAAGGAACAGATTCAAGGGCAGATGAATTACGGAATACACAATTCATTTAGTATAAAGAACCCTAAAAGAACAGACAGAAAATATTAAGTGTTCCAAAGTGCAAGCATTCAGCTGAGGGACATACTACTGAGGGCACCACACACACACACTTACCTGAGGGACTTGGAGCTGGCCTTTGTAACGGTGGCCTAAAACCCGGGGCTTTGGAAGTATCAGACTGATGCAAGGGTTCTGAGTTTGGCAAAAACGAAGACTTTCCTGATAGAATGGACTCTGGTGTTGTCTGAGATGAAACTACAGATCCACCCCAGAAGGCATGAGCAGAAGTGGAACTGTTCTCAAACAATGTGCTAAAGGGCCCAAATGGCAAAGTAGCACTGAAGTTAGTACCCATAGATTTGTTTGCTGGATGGGCTGAATTTTGAGAAGCAGTTTGTGTACTTAAGGTAGAAGGAAGCTGCACTGAAGAAGGAACACTGTGGGGCCTTTTAATGTGATTTACACTGAGGACTGCAACAGAACAATTTTGCACAGGAGCTGGAGTCTTGTGAGCAGTATTTGTTCCATGGGCAGGTGGTTTGATAGCAGCTGTTTCCATTTTAGCTGGAGGTTGAGTAGATCCCATTGATGTCTGAGGCAAGGGATAGGTCCTGGGGGCATTTGTCGAACCTACCACTGGGGCAGATGAACTTGTTGCTGCTAAGCTTGGAGGCACAACCATTCTAGGATCTGGTAGAGGAACCTGAGGTTGCTGGGGAGGAGGTCTTGCTTCTTGAGAAAGAGATCCTGGAGACTGCTGGTGAGCAGGGTGCACTGAAGAACTCCCAACAGAACTAGCACTCAGCTGTCCACTACTGGCTGAATTACTTGTTTCCACTACTGGTGGACTAGCTGCTTCCTGGTCTGAGGAAGGTGCCCCTTTATTCGGAGAGGTTGTTACACAGTCCGAAGGACTGTTTCTAGAAACCGCTACTGGCTGAGCAGGTGGCGAAGGGGATGATGGGGATGAGACAGGGTAGTGTTCTTTGGCAGTAGGGATGGGATATGTGGCATTTGTAGGTGCTGTACTGTTGTTACTTGCTGTGGTTGTGATTGTGGTGGCATTAGATGTTTTCACAGCTGTAACAAAAAGCTGCCTTCTGACTGAAGGTGAACTGGGACTGCCATCTGTAGATGAAACAGGCACAGCAGAGGCTGTTGAACTTGTTGTACCTGTCGGACTAGTAGTCAGAGAACTTGTTGAATTCACCTGAGAACCACTGCTGTTCTGAGTGTTATGGCGAGGCACCATGTGAGGTTTAGGTGAGTTAGTAGCTCTTGCAGGGCTCAAAGGCCTAACAGGAAAAGGACCCCAGGTAGACTGAGCTGGTGGAAAAGTACCTCCAAAGTGGGTCATGGGCAACCGAGGTGGACGGATTTGTTGGAAAGTCTGAGCAGCAAGTAAAGCATGTGCAAACTGTGGAGGAGGATATGCTAATGGAAGAGAGACTGGAAAACCAGGCCGTACATTATTCACTGGGTTCTTGACAGTTTTATGTGTGGGTGCTGAAGAAATTGCAGGCACAGTGAGTGCTGTGGCTGTTTGAGACGTTGATTGAACAGCTACAGTGGTCACTTTGATTCCCATTAGTGAATTGTTAACAGCTGTAGTGGCAGTAGGTGTTGACAACCCTATTTTAGAATTTGCTGCAGAACTTTTCAAACGATTCTTTGGAATAAGTTCATCAATTTCCTTATCTGGATCCTTAATAAGAGCATTGATCAACTGGGTTGCTTGTCTTGTTGATTCTGTGCCACCCCTGTAATAAAGAGTAAAAGGAAGGGAGGAAAAGTATAGGTATTTTATGTTAAAGGAAACTAGATGTTTAGCTTCATATGTAAAGAATCTAAAAGGCTGAAATACCAGTGTCCTAAGCAACAAAGGCATTGCATAGTCCACAAAAAATAGTTTATACCTCCTTACTTTCTGCCCACAATATGCAGAACAGAACCAAATTTTCCCTATTCTGCATGAAAACATTCTTTTGGTTCAAAAGCACAAACAGAATAGTAGCATCAATTATGCTTCTCAAATGATTTTTTTTTTAAATTGTTGCTCACTCAGAAATCCTGCAAGAAATGTGGTCTATTAAATCAAAGACTACTCTTTAAAATTCATTCTTCCCATTCACTTTATAGACATTTTAAAAATTCTTTTAATTTTTTTAAATTCTTTTAAAAAGTAGTAAACAATGCCAAACAAACTTTTTACCTGATTGTTATTATTCTGTCCCCTGTCTTGTCTTTCTGTTTGTCAATGTCTATATGTGCTCCAGTGAACTCCCGGATAGCATTGATGTTACATCCTCCTCTTCCAATGACTCTGGAAATTACTGTTGATGGGACAGAAACCTTCTTTGATCTATACAGAAGAAAAAAGTATCAAGTCAACTGGAGAAGTTTTGATGGTCTGAAATAAGGTGAGGATTAGCAGGAAGCGATGAAGTTTGAGAGAGAGATCCGGAGTTGGTGTTTAAGAGGGAAAATGTATCACTTCTACTCTCAAACTAATACATTCATTTTAATTGGAAGATGGGGAACAATGAAATAAAAATGTTCTGTCAAAAATATTGCATAAAAGGTGTAAAACTACTGGCATGTTTGACTTTGTATATGCACACATACCTTCTTACAACCTCCTTCCATCCTTCTTCCCTCTTCTGACCACGTTTAGGGCTAGCTATGGTTAATTTTCCATTTGGAGAAGAAAGGGGAGAAGGTCCAGATTTTGTGCAAGTAGATAAGGAGTTGCTGGTTACTTCACTGATAACCTCAGACAACCTTAAAAAAATAATTAGTTGCATTTAGATAAATTATTTCTTCAAACTCAGTGTAAGACACACACCATGCAGCCATTTTTCTTTAGCCTTTGGGCACTAAGCTTGTTAGGAGCTCCAGCATTAGAAAATCATAACTTGATAGAGTTAGCACATTTCTGCCCAGATACATAAGTGATCATTCATTACATATAGTTAATGTACATATGCAGTAAAATAGCTAAACAGTATTGTAGTAGCTAACTAACAGCTAATTTGGTTTTGCTATTTTTCCCCCATCTGCTGAAAGCGAGGAACAGGCTCATCGCATCCGAGGAAGATGCAGAGCAATAAACTACCTAGAACACCGGAGAAGCAGTATATATCAATAAAATAGCAGTATGGACTTCATTTTTCCTCTTATGTATCTGACAGGATTAGGATTAACCAACCAGTATGAATGTGTGTATATGGCATTTTGGAATGCCTTTAGAAACATAATATTCAAAATTTCATTTGAATTTTTCAAACCACCAATGTAATATCCACTGGATTAGATGCCACTTCAACTCAGCAGCACTGTACCCGAAACCTAGGCTAAAATACTCCCCTTTCACTTGCTGGCATTGCTAAAACACTAGCCGCTAGCCATGACACCTGTTGCCAAAGAACGCTGACTATACTAACGCTGAACTGACTGAAATGCTTCTGTCTGGGAAACCACATATAGCAAGGCAACCAACTAGTTAAAGATTTGTGGGTAGGCATCATACCTCAGCCTACTGTTTTAATATAATTCATGATCCAAAAATGTTTTGTCTCCTCATACAATATTTATATTCATATAAATAGAAAAGCAAGGACATTTGCGCTCTTATCTATTTTATTCTTGTAATTTACAAGACTAACAAGGCTATTAAAAATAGGTCTTGAAAATCATTTTCAGCGGGAAGTTGCAATTATTTTATACTGGAAGTTATTACGTATGGCCACAATAACGTACTTTATTGATGATTTGCCAGAAATTGCTTTCCTCTCGTCCTTTGGAAAAGTGACAAGTACTGATGGCTGTTTCTTGTTGCTCAGCGTGTTAGTGGCTGCTGTGGAAGAATGACTGTCACTTTTGTGGCTGCTGTTGCTATTGCTGCTTTCGTCACTACAGCTGGAAATCCTCATGTTGTCACTGTCACCACTTTCACTGGTACTGCTACTCTTCGACTCGCCATTTGCTTTTTCTGGTTGACCATAGGAGATTGGGAGTTGATCATCAAATAGAATCTGAACATTATCTGGGTTAATTTTGTTTTTCCTGCATTTCCTCTTGGAGCTGGTTGTGGTGATGGTATTGTTCCTTTTCCCATGGGAACCCGCTAAAGTAGTCCAAGTTGCAGATATACCAATGGTGGTTGTAGTGGTGGCGCTAGGAGGCTCCATTAGGACCTCAGGCTCATCTGATTAAGAATCAAAAAAATTACTACAGCATGAGGAAATTTGCACTTCTGGAATTTTTTGTTTTAAAGTCACGCCTAACAAATCAGGCAATTTACTATTAAAGTTTAGTAACAGTCTTGAATGACTCCATGGGATAATCATAAGTCAATAACTGCTAAGGCAGCTACATAAAAATAACGCAGAAATTGTTATAGTGACATTATATAAACCAATGGTACGCCTTCATATTGCATTCAGTTCCGGCAACTCCATCTTCTAAAGCAGGAAATAACAAACGGGGGGTTGGGACCCCACAGGGGGTCGTGAGGTTATTACAGGGGGAAGGTCGCAAACTGTCAGCCTCCACACCAAGCCCCGCTTTGCCTCCAGCATTTATAATGGTGATAAATATATTTTAAAGCGTTTTTAATTTATAAAGGGGGGTTGCACTCAAAGGCTTGCTATGTGAAAGGGGTCACCAATACAAAAGTTGGAGAACCACTGTCCTAAAGGATATAGCAGAAATAAAGGGGGTTCCAAGAGTGCTAACAAAAATGATTACGGGTATGAAAAAACTCTCATATAAAAAGAAACTGAAAAGACTGGGTTTATTGTTTGCCTTTGAGAGGAGACTAATAGTAGGGGACGTGATATAAGCATTCAAAATAATGGACGGTGTGGAGAAGTTGGTAAGGAGAAGTTACCAATCTATTTTTCATGATACCAGAACAAGGGGACATTCAATGCAATCAAAAAGTGGCAAATTCAAAACTGATAAAAGGAAATACCTTCCCATACAACACTCAGTTAGCCTTTGGAACTCATTGCTACAAGGTATCAGAGCCCAAAGGATTCAAAAGTATTTGACATTATTCAGATTAGAATAGTGGGAAAGTTTTAGTAAATATTGAAAACACAAAAGCTCTGGAAAGGATATAAACTCAAGCTTCATGTACCGGGGGCTAGGAGAAAAGTTTCACTGTGGACAGGTTATCCCATAGTTGCTTCTGAAGCAGCTGGTTATGACCACTGCCGGAGATAGCGTACTGCCTAGATAGACCACTGGTCTGATCCAGTATAGCAATTCCTATGTTTAGTAAAATTTAAAAGTAATGTTAGGTATAGTAAATATGGATGGACTACATGAAACCTTATATCAAAGTACTGATAAAAAAGCTGTAACCATACTGGGAGTAAAATATTATGGGAAAAGATTAAATTTATGGGAAACAGCAATAAGACTACCTTCAGCTTTCAGCTTTTCCTTCTCTTGAGCAGCTTGTAGTTCAAAATTCTCTTTATTTTTTGCTTCTATTTCTTCTAGTTTTCTTCTTTGTTCTTCCTTTTTCTTTCTCCGTTTCTCTTTTCTTTTCTCCCTTTTGGCAGCCAAAGCCAGCCTCCTGCTTTCTTCCCTCAGCTGTAAGTCAAGAACATTTTAGCAGTATGAGAGTACTGCAAGTTGATAAAGAGGAACCATGCACCTTGTTAGGGAGCAATGTGAATGCTTCAGGATTACTACTTTTTTACATTACAATTTGCAACTGTGAAAGTCAACCTCTAATTTAATCAGTTAAATTATGTTTAGACATCAAAAGGCCAATGTTTCCCACTCCGACCTGTACTATGGATCTCTACTGCACAATTAACACTTGTTTCACTTGCTGAACTTCCATTGCTGTTAATGGAAACTCTGCGCATGTAAACAATACATATTGCAGCAGAGAGGAGAATTTTGCCCTATATTTTAATCTTCAAGCATACCTATAGAGCAGGGGTGGGCAAACTATGGCCCACAGGCCTTTCCTGTCCGGCCCCTGAGCTCCCGGCCGGGGAGGCTCCACCCGGCCCTTCCCCTGCTGTCCCCCCCGGAGCCACGCGGGCAGCACTCTGGCTCGCCGCTACTGCCTGGCAGCGCTGCGGTGGCATGGCTCGGAACAGCATGGTAAGGGGGCGGGGCTGCGAGCTCCAGCAGGCAGCGTGTCTGGCTCCGGCAGGCCGCACGGCCGCCAGATATACTGCTCTGAGCGGCACAGTAAGGGGGCAGGGAGCAGGAGGGTTGGATAAGGGGCAGGGAGTCCCGGAGGGCAGTCAGGGGACAGGCAACGGGGGAGGTTGGATAGGGGTGGGAGTCCCGGGGGTCTGTCAGGGAGCGGGGGTGTGGATAGGGGGCAGGGCAGTCAGGGGACAGGGAGAGGGGGGGTTGGGTATGGGATGAGGTCCTGGGGGGCAGTTAGGGTGGAGGGTCTCAGGAGGGGGCGGTCATGGGGACAAGGAGCAGGGGGGTTGGATGGTGATGGGGTCCTGGGGAGGCGGTTAGGTATGGGGGTGGGGTCTCTGGAGGGGGCGGTCAGGGGACAAGGAGCAAGGGGGGTTGGATGGGTTGGGAGTTCTGAGGGGGGCAGTCAGGGGGCAGTAAGTGGGTGGGGGACAGATAGGGGGTTTGGGGAGGCACAGCCTTCCCTACCCAGCCCTCCATACAATTTTGCAACCCCAATGTGGCCCTGGGGCCAAAATGTTTGCCCACGCCAGCTATGGAGCATGTGCATATGAAAGCACAAGCCAAATCAAGAATGCATGAAACTACCAAAAATAATGATGATAAACGATTTTCAATTAGAGTGAGATGGTGTAAAATATCCTTATTAAAAATGCTGAAACTAATGTGTCACTAGAAGCTTAAATTATCTGATACAATTTTTTTAAAAAATACAGATTTTAGATCAAATATATTTGTGCTAATGTCCCCAGCTACGATCTCTTCATTAAGCTCAGTTTGTACAAAATAACTTTCTGCTTCATATTAATCTTTTGGGGAAATGCTTATACCAAGAAACAGTGTCCGTACATAAGCATTTCTTTAATGATATTCCTTTTAAAGCTTGGTATGCAGGAGGTAAAGCTTACTCTTTGAGACAATAAATTTTGTGCAACAGGTTTTCTGTTTCTGTGTGCCACCTACAAATGATGATAACCTTAAAATCGTACTCTCTTATATTTGCAAAGATTTTACAGTTCTAACAGAAATAATAATCTATCAGGAATAGGTGTATGAAGCACTTTCACTGCCAAAGAAATAGCAGTGAAGTTTTGGCCACCTAAAAGGTGGATTTTATGTGGCTAACCATTCACTGGCTTCCTCTTTGTGGCAAATATTTCACACAGCTCTAGCCTGAGTAAGAGCATGTGTGTGTTTTTTAATTCAGGCCTAGATCTTGTAAAGTTTCTTCTGATGATACAGACGTTTTGGTCACAGAAACGAAACTTCAAATGAAAGGGGATTCCTTACCTTCTCTAAATCCAGCTCTTCTAAAAGAATGCTTGCATTCTTGTTTGCTTCAGCAGCCTGTCTATCTTTCGCTTGTACTATTGATTCCATACAAAGGTGGCACTTCTTTAACATCTCCTAAAATGACAAAATAAATCAATCTTCTGTCTGAAAACATACAATACATATTACAGGATTTTATTGGTAGACAAACTTATATTTTCCAAATGATATGAGATTTACAGCTTGCTCAATTAGTTGTATAAATCAATCATTTTACAAAAGTTTTAAAGAAAAATGTGAAGAATATTGTTATTTTGTATTGGAGGCATATTGGTACAAAGCATTTTTAAAACCTTAAAATATTTTATTATTTTAATTATTGGTCTTTTTACTGCAAACGTGCTGTGGAAACTACAGAATCTTTTATTATGAAAGAAGCAGTCTGACACACACAGTCTGACGCTACTCAACTGTCAAGGAAGGGCAGTTTGGTGGTGATATTTAGAGTACCACCAGAAAAAGGAACAGTGTTTTCTTCTCTCATTTTTGAATTTAATGCTTACAAAAGGTGTCTTACAGCCCTGGAGACTGAAACTCTCTATTTATCCACAGAATAGGTGGAACAAGGTCAGCAAGCTTTTCCACACTACTCCACTTATGTGCCTCAATTTTGACTTGGATGGACAGCCATATGCTTGAAAGGGTAGTTCAGTTTCTACATCTGCTCAATTACTGGCTTCCTTGCTGAGTCTACCAGGAATTCTGATTAGTAAAAATGATAAATGTGGACACGTGCCCTCACTTGTAGGACTGTCACAGAAACTGAATCAAGGCTCTGGAACTATTTTACTCAAGGGAGTAAAATTTTACTAAGTTCATAATGTTCAGGTCTAAATGCTGTACCCATCTCCAGCTTAACTTTCCTTCAGCAAGTTCCTCCATTTCCCCTTCTTTATACATACTATATAACAGTAAAGCCTAGTATCCCTAATAGGGTTTCAACTGTGCTAGGCACTGTGTAGTCTAACAGAAGACACAGTCCTTGCCCCAGAGAGTTTAAAATCGAAGGCTGTTGAACAGGATAAAACAGGCTGATGAACAGAAAGGGGGAAAGGGGATTGGGAAGCTGAAGTAACAAAATGATAAAAGAAAGTTGGGAAGGAGAGTAGATGTCACAGCTCTAACCAAATAACCCACCAACATTCTCTCTCCAAGCTAAGGAAGTCCTTGGGAAGTCCTCAGATACATTGTGATGTGGGCCATATCAATATTTGGATGAATGGCATTAAATTCTTGCAAACTCACAGAACTTTGCCGGTGAGGTGAGGGGATGGGGGGAAGAAGTGCCATGGAGAGTGCTGTCTCCTCACTCATGTCATCCTCCAACACTGCACAGCCTGAACTTCAGGGAGGAGATTTTGCAGGGAGTGTGATGATGGTGCAGGGAATCAGTGATACAGTGGAAACACTGTACTACCACCGCTCTACTTTTCTCATGATCTACTTCCTGCTGATGCCTTATTCCTTTTGATACCTGATGCCATTTGCCCATACCAACCTGGACCAGAGATGAACAATGCAAGAGATAGAACTTTCACAGGAGGTGAGAGGCTCAAAAAATATTACCAATCCCCTGAGAAGCAATTACTTAACATTATGGGAATTGGGAGGCCATTTATGCAAGATAAATGGATAGCAATTCAATCCAACAGCAATTCACTTACTCAACAGCAAGTGTCAACTTCAGATATTTAGTTCAAGCTCAGAACAGCACTAGATCCCAAAAATGCTGAACAGCATAAAAAGAATGCTTGCTTATAAAGCAGAAATGGATAATATTTTACTGTTTGTTTATAGTTCTTGTTTACCGCATTTAAATCAACATCAGGAGACCAATCTTTCGACTATCTTTAAGAATGGAAGACTTTAGGAGCTCCACTGGAATTATATCAGGGGTTCTCAAACTGGGGTTCAGGACCCCTCAGGGGGTCATGAGGTTATTACATGGGGGGTCGTGAGCTGTCAGCCTCCACCCCAAACCCCGCTTTGCCTCCAGCATTTATAATGGTGTTAAATATATTTTAAAAGTGTTTTTAATTTATAAGGGGGGGGGGGGGGGGGTGTCGCACTGAGAGGCTTGCTATGTGAAAGGGATCACCAGTACAAAAGTTTGAGAATCACTGAGTTATATGAATATAATCAAATGTCACATTGGAAGTGTTAGAATGTTATATTTATTTTTATGGAAAAGACAAAATAAACGAAGTTGCCTTCCTTAATAATATTTAAAAATGCAGTAGAACTTCACTGATCTGAGTGTCTGAGAAACTAACTGAAAATTAGCAAGTAATTAGTGGCAAGTTGCGTTTACTGCCATTTTCACAACCATTTATTGTAACTTGTACTACTGTTACAGTATTTGGACTTCAATTTTTACCAAAATAAAACACATTAGTTTTTCTGCTCAAAATTCTATTTATTTTGAAAATCACAGTAATCTTGCTTTGCCAGTCAAGCAGATGTTGATGGTAAATTCTACTCCAACCTTGATTATTCTTAGAACTATTATTATTAGAACTATTTTTTTAGTAATACTTTTCAGTCTTTCCAAAATCTTGCTAAGGGTACGTCTATACTTACCTCCAGGTTCGGCGGTAAGCAATCAATCTTCTGGGATCGATTTATCGAGTCTTGTCTAGATGCGATAAATCGATCCCAGAGCCGCTCCACGTCGACACTGGAACTCCTGCTTGCCGAGAGGAGTACGCGGAGTCGACAGGGGAGCCTGCCTGTGCCGCGTGAACCCGAGGTAAGTGTGTTTCAGTTCGAACTAAGATACTTCGACTTCAGCTACGCTATTCACGTAGCTGAAGTCGCGTATCTTAGTTCAAACTGCGGGGTTAGTGTGGACCAGCCCTAAGAGTAGCCACATTGCAACAATTACCTTACCTTGTCAGTAATCGTTGCTATGTATCGCATACATTCTGAATCTGATGGAAACTGGTTTACTTCTTTCACTAGATAGCGCACCACCTTTACATGACCCTGAAAATTTAATTTCAAACATCAGGTTATTTCATAGCAAATTAATCACTCTTTTAAAAGCACTAGACATTTGTCAAACAAGCCTGTCTCTGGAATATCTTGTAGTAATAAATAGCTCTGTTACTGAGGCATCAAGCATCTACCCTTCAAACTCACTCAAATATTAATTAATACCCAATTTTTCAAGTCTGGAGATGCTCCACTCCTTTCCTCTCCTACACGCATCTTTTTAGTTAAAAAGTTACCTAAATTATTCAAGTATTTTTGGTTATGGGGTGTCAAATTCAACATTTTTTTCTCATTTCAGACACTTCTCACTCTCCTCTCCACGATCAAGAAGAAAACCCTTGATTTTAAAATGTGTGGATAATATTGTGGAGAAGTGGTTTCTTTTGAAAAATGTATACTAGTTATTTATCTTTGAAAAATGCTATTTGCATCACATGTAGAGTAGTTAAGTTTTCATAATTCTAAATCTTTTATCTTTATACAGTTCAATGTGCTATATCATCAAGAGGATGTACAAAGTCAATGGAACAGAACATCGTCAATGGGAGAAAAGCACGGAGGCAAAGTCAAGATGCTTCTTTTCAAACCAAGTACAATGGTTAATTACAATATTTATCTTGTAACGAATAATGCAATTTTAATCATTTTAACTTGATAGAAGTTGGTGATATAGAGTAGCTTAGAAATTGACTGGTTGCTTACTGACTAATTTAGGGAACAAATCCACTGGTGGTATATATGTTTCTGCAAAGAGAACAGTCTATCCTGGGACTTTCATCACTAGATGCATTTTCTATTACATATCATCTTGGGGAGAGAGATCTCCTACAATGAAGATCATATGAAAAACAGCCTCAGCAACCCTCCCTTGATTCGTGCTGAAACTGAGTACCTTGCACACAATATTTTGGCTAATGAAGGTCCTGAAAAGTCATACAAACCAGAAGCTTCATCAATAATCAAGTCATAGATGGTATTAGCCACTGACCTTTCATTTACCAACATCAACTGAAGAGCAGGGTTCGTGACACCCTTCTCTACTGAACAATTCCAGTAACCTATGCAATACCAATGGAACAGATATTTAATAGTTCAAACTTGGCTTATACCTCACTAATAACGTATTACTGCCAAGCCTTCTCTTGCTCATGAGAGATCCAAGGGATCAAACTTCTGCCTTCACACCTTTCCAACTCCCTAGGTGTCCATATGCTCTACTCCTGGCAGTAACCAATCATTCTGTACACTAATATGCAAGTAATAGTTTACTTATGACACTGGGTCCCTGTGATGGGTGTGCTCTTCATACTGGACCTATAAAAGCTGATTTAGGCCAGGAAGGCCCAATCAGCTAATTAGGCTGAAAATGGGGGAGCTTTAGACTGGAGACAGCTAATTAGAGAGACGCTCACCTGCAAAGGACAGGTGGGGATTCTACAAAAGGAAACTGGAAACAGAAGGGGCTGCTGGAAAAGTCTGAAGTCACTATCTGGGCAAAGGGAGATCTGTTTGGGCTGGCAAACCCAGAGAATGGGAAGGCCAGGAAGGCAGGACAGGGCTCAGGAAAAGGCAGTAAGGTCTAGATGGGAACCCTGACCGTTGGTTAGAGGGTCTCTGAGCTGGAACCCGGAGTAGATGGCAGGCCCCGGTTCTCCAATCAACCATTGGAAAAGCGGCACGGGCAGTGCACAGGAAGACTGCCTGAGCCAGTTTGTGGAGAAGAGATCTTCCCCCCCAAAAGAGGAAACCATAATAATGACCTAGCCACGGGGCTGAATCATGAAAAGGCCACAGCAGCTCCTGGAGCAAGAGAGGGCTGCAGACAAAGAAGGCGTGGAGCTTACAACCGCAAGGAGAGGTGTGAACATGGTTAGCTATTCCGCAGAACAGCCAGGAGAAGGCATCATCCTAATGGTGACTGAAGCACACGGTCACAGTCCCAAAGAACTGGATACCTAAGAATGTTACTCGTTCCCATAAATGTTTCTGCGACATGTTGGCAAAGTATAAAGTTGCATAGGTGATGCAAATACCTATTTTTGTGGGTTCAAACCAGACTCTCAAAATATTTATGTAAGTTTTTCATTTACTCTTTTAAATACTGTGACAATTAAAGAAGAGATTTAGCAGATCTTATGTACCCATGTTCTGATTACCATCGCAAAGTTGAATTTACAAAGAAATAATATATGAATAGGGAAGGGAGAAGAAAGAAAAATTCCACATTCTACCTTTCGAAAGGCTGCCATAAGAGGCGTTATCTTTCTGTTATCAGCAGCATCCACATCTGCTCCAGCTTGTACCAGTAGCTGGACAACATCTAGATGCCCACCATTTGCTGCAAGCCATAGTGGAGTATTCCCCTTCTTATTCCGTACATCAATGTGAGCTCCCCTAAAAAAGGCAAATTGTTTTGATCAAAAGCTGAACCATGCTTAGAGAATAAACAATACACTGGACCTATATAATTAGGTCATTACCTATTTCAATTTTACCATTAAAAAACTGCATTTTATATATGTTTGGCATGGAGATGTTCCAGTTTCTAAGATTGTTTTTTGACCTTCTGAATCATTCTAATGATATAAACATTTACAATATGCAAGACAACAGTCAGTATGGTAACCTGAGAGCATGCCAGAAATCTAGACTCAGGAGCTCTCTCTGAACCTGTGTTTCTAATTGCAGGTGTATCTCAAGTGGTGGTCAGGCTTATAGGAGGGGCTTGCTGATAGCTGTTTCTATATGCCTTCTGCTGGTCTATTCATGAATGTACACTCGTATCTACTTTGGAAATGGCTGCTAATGGGAGCATATTCACAGTAACAGTGAATATTACAAGATGGAGGGTTCAAAAGATACATCCCTCAACAATGAGGATGCAAGGAAATATTGAGATCTCTAATCTGATTCTTAGGTCTAAGCATGGTGAGGAAGAAAATATATGTTTGGGTCTAATACAAAATATAAGCTAAAATTACTCAATGTTATATCTCCTGTGAAATATAGAAAAGCAAGAAAATCAGCGTTCAAGACCCTTTAACAGCATAGCTTCAAATATAGTACCTGCTAATGAGAAGCTCACAGAACTTGTAGTGCCCTTTGTCTGCTGCTATGGTTAAGGCTGTATCTCTCGATGAGGGTACTGGAGGAGCATTAACATCTGCACCTTTGTCCAGAAGAACTCTGCCAACCTCTGCATACCCACCTGAGGCAGCTTCCATTAATGGTGTGAGACCAGTCTAGGTTGAGTAAGCAGGGGGAATAAAAGAGTTAGTTATTTTCTTTTTTTTGTTTCCTTTTTAAATAAAAGCCAGAAGTAACTTCAGTTTGCAGCAAAAAGTTCTAAGTTCAAACATACGCATTTCCATCATTACCTTGCAAGCCACGTTTATATAAACTGTTACCAACATTGAAAAGGAAAAAATAAAATCACCTTCAGCTGACCAAGAGTGTGGACCATGCACTGTGTTATACTTTGGAGACTAAACATGCTTTTGGGGACAAATCCTGGACCTGCGCTTTGCAGCACAAAGAGGTGGCGAAGCCCCATGCTATCATGTTACTAGGCTTTTTACACTAGCCCAACCAATCTTGTACAGGTTTGGGCATGAGGAGTAGGCAGCAAAGAAGGGATGTTCTGCTGTGGAGCTCATGTAAACAGGTTTCTGCATGGGGAGAGAAAACCTCAACCGCAGCAACACTTGTATGGTGTCTACTGGGTGGGGAGGGAGATAGCCAGACAAGTCTTGGAGGGGAGAAACCCTATTCTAAAGCTGGTATAGAAGCAGATCCTGTGAGTTTAACTCTTAACCTATGTTCCATTTAGTGAGCAGAGGGAAAGGAGACTTGATCAGACCTATCTTCATTCCTGGGTTGACAGATCCATTTCAATGCTGTCTGCCAGGGACACTATGTGGAAGGTCAACTGACGTAGCTGGCTGGAATATTGACTGTCAGCTGAGAAGCCTTTTCTCTACTCTCATCCTCCACCCCAATGGCTGTCAAATCTGGCAAGAAGGGGACACGCTAAGTGAAGTCACACACACTGACCCAGGCAGGGGGAGGGATTTGATGGCTGCAGAGTTGCTGCACAGCCTCGTTTCCGGGGTGCACAGCTCAGGATTCCATTTCACCTCCATGGCTGTGGAAGCCAGGCAGACTGTAGAGATTCGGGCAACGAACATCGCTTGGGTTAAGATCAGCTTTTAATTTTAAAAAATATGAAGGTCTCAAGAAATTTAATATAAAATGATTAAGTAAGATTTATCATCACTCTGATGCTTGTGAGTAAATAAAGCTCCAGAAGCTAGAACAAATGTTTTTATGTACTGTACACACAATGGGTGTATGTCTGGGTGTCAACAAACAGTAACCTTAAAACAAAGAGATTTCTTTTCTTTTAAATAGCTCTATTAAAACTCAGACTCTTCCTCGTTGGTTTCAACAGGCGTGTGCACAATCTATAAGCAGATAGTTACTACATAGGAAATACTTATTTTCCCTTTTTAGTTAACTTCCAAGGGGGGAAAAGTCACGTGAAACAGAACTACGTTCTTCGTAAACATCTGCTTAGCTGAAAGACATGTATCTCATCCTGTTCCTTACCTTAGCTCTATGCTCGACATTAGCTTTTCTGTCAAGCAGTAGGCTAACCACTTCAGTTCTTCCTTGGAAACAGGCCAAAGTCAAGGCAGTATTCCTATTGGTCTCTATCTGGGCATTAATATCAGAGCCCATGTCCAACAGTAGTTTAACAGCAGCAGTGTGCCCATTCATAGCTGCCAACATTAAAGGAGAAATGCCCAGTTTGCTACCAGTTCTGGGGGGAAAAACAAACAATTTTAATTCTCATTATCTTTGAAAAGGATGACAGGAAAATTAGAATGTGAAAAATCAAAGTTCGCAAACTCAAAGTTATTCAAGTTGAAGAAGGCTGATAAAAGCAAGATCTTCTATAATGTTTGCATTTATAGATATTATGCACTCTGCTTTTAGATTGTTAGTTGTCTTCTGAGGAAATTACTTTTTTGCAAAGCTAAGCATTTTGTTGAGTCATGCAATCTGAAAGATCAGGGTCAAGTACTTTTTCCACCATAAAAGAAATTATAAACATTTTGAAAAGAAAGCCCCAGTTACCATTCGTGATTCTGAGCTTATTACTATTAGAAGAAATGCAGCTCAAAATTGAAAGAAGTGTATCCACACTAAACCTGAAAGTTTCCTTTTTCTGAGTAATGAGGTTCACAGATCTGTTACAGTAGATCTCTAATCTACCTGCAGCACTGGAAGCAGAACCAGCCCTGCTAACTCAAGATGGATACCACAGTAATGTACCGCAGAGCATAACAAACTTTAATTGTACTGACTGACCCAAAAGCCATATCACACTTCTCACCATGTTACTGAAAACCTGCCAAAGGATAGCCATATCTGTTGATCTTATTACTCAGAGAAAAGCAGTTTTCGGGTAAGGATGGATACATTTTCTTATTCTCTCATATGAACATCCACAGATCTGTTACACTGATTTTAATTGCTGTGTACATGTAGGGAGGGAGAAAGTGATGTTACAACTCTATAAATCTATTATTAAGGCCATTCTCTACTCCCAGAAGATTAAATTTTGGAGCCCCTTTCTCTCAAAGGAGAGAGTGTTCAATTTGGAAAGCTGTAAGGACATACTAACTGATGACCATGTGGCCCCCTAGGAGATCTCCTCATGAGATATGTGATTTATCTGCCCATGAGGCCTCTACCGCTCTTCAGGGAGAGTACGCCAACATTAGTGATAAATACTTTTTGCTTTGAAGACCCAATAGGAAAACATTAGTCACCACTGAAATACTCTGTGGTTTTCTGCCCATTTAACACAGGATGCTAATGCATGAAGAGGCCATTTGATTCGCAAGACGGTATATACTGTGTTTAACGTAAGTCTGGAGCGATCTGAAGAACTATTTTAAACCATATGAAAGGTATAGTAGTACTATGTTTCTATAGAATGCTGGAAGTCTAAAACAGGATAGTGCAGCCACGTGAAGTGCCAGGGTCCCTAGACCACTGTATTTGAATGTCCATTATGTGTTTGTGTACCTCACGTGGGAAATCTCTTGCGGTTAGCAGCGTGGAGTAGGCCCGATTCCTGACTGCACGAAACACAAAAATATCCACGAAGAAGTCAGTGCAGACTGGGTAGCTTGGTCTTTCTGAATTTAGTTGCCATGCTGTACTCCATTATTTATCTATCTATCTATCTATATATATGCTGGCCAGGCTGATTCTGCTTTACAGCTCTAAGTATTCTGGGGCTGAACTAAGCATCTTTGTGGTCATGGTTTCAGTTTCTCCTCTGAAGCAGGAATGTCTGGAGTTGCTTGCCTGCAAGGCAGGTCAGTATCATTAACCCCATCTTAGAGGCACAAAAAGGTGAAGTGTCTTGTCAGAGGTCACCCAGCAGCGTCGGAGCCAGGAATAGAACCCAGGGCTCTGGAATCCCAGGCTAACTCATGATTCAACATTGACCCCCTTGCCTGCAGCTCTGAAGGCAGAATGAGAACTGTCTGGGGTCTTCAGAGGCTGGGCCACAAGCCACTTCCTGCCAGTGAATGGCAGATCTTGTTCTGCCCTCCAATGCTGCAAGTAGGATGAAGACTCACTGGAACAGATCTGTGGGCCTCAGTATGGGAGAGAAAGTGACTTTATGACACAAAGCATGAGAGCCCGATATTTGAGACTTTAACTACTATAAATCCTTGTTAAAGAAAAACGGCACTGTTTAGATTTTTAAAAATTTCAATTATGAACAATTTCCTATCCTCCTTTAAAGCTTTGATATTTGTCTCCTTTGCTCAGTGTCCCAAAGTCATGCTATAGCAATATGGCTGAAAACAGAAATAAGGTCAGACATAGCAATGGTACTTACATGTTAAAACTATTAGAAGAACTTTATTTACAAAGAGCCTACTGTCTTTTGAACTATCAGATTGGTGAGCAAAATAGACAATGTTCTTTTACATACAGCAACTTCTACATACTATAAAATAGTTTTTTAAATAAAGCTGTGTACACTTTTTGGTACCTGGGCTGGAGAAAGGGGTGTGGGGGGGAGATACGAGAAAGGAGATGCTATGTCTCGGTGAGTGATTGTTTCCTGTTTCAAAAGCATCTATACTCAGCTAGCAGACTGATCAAAGTCAGTAGGAGGATTTTCACCATAACCCAGAAAGGAGTGCTGTGAGTTTGGTAGCAAAAACATGGGGACACGCTTGAAGGAAGGGGGAGAAAGGAACAGGAGTTAAAATGGTCTGGGTCTTCAAAAAGCACACTAGTTAAGTTAGTTGCCTTAGTTAAAGGCAATGTAGACTGTACATTCATAGAACACCAGAGTTGGAAGGGACCTCAGGAGGTCATCTAGTCCAACCCCCTGCTCAAAGCAGGACCAATCTCCAGAAGGATTTGTGCCCCAGATCCCTAAATGGCCCCCTCAAGGACTGAACTCACAACCCTGGGTTTAGCAGGCCAATGCTCAAACCACTGAGCTATTCCTCCCCCCCCCCCTTTAAATATTGTATTAAGATTAAAAGCTTTAGGAATGAGTTTTTGTTTTATACAGTCACCAAGTGAACTTTTATTTTAGATTTAACAAACAACTATAAAAGCAGGGGAGTAGGGATGAAAAAGAAAACTTGCCTAGAATTGATTTCTGCACCAGCATTTAGTAGGATTTTGATGATGTTCACATAGCCACCAGAAGCAGCTAGACTTAGAGGTGTGTAATCAGAAACGTTCCTGTGCTCTTTGTTTGCCCCTCGAGCTAGCAGCAGCTCCACCACCTGCAATATTACAAAGTAAGTTACTTTTGATTTTCTCCTTAAAATTGAAACTGGAGAAAAATGTTCTAAATGTATGAATACACCAAAAAGACATGTCTAGAAAAACCAGGTCTCTGTATTGAAAGCAATCCTTCTTAAAAGAAAGAACTCGAACTCTTCAACACCATGCCCCTACCCTCAGAGAAACAGATTATGGTTGCAATTATTTCTCTCAAATTTCATGGCAATAAAATTAAAAAATGTTAATAAAATACATCACTCCAAAAAGTTGACAATAAAATAGTTTCTGGCTTGGGTAGTTACAAATTTGAGAAGAAAAAATCCAGTATGTAATGACATTGTGCAAAGGAAATTTCTTTATTTTGTGGAAAAAAGACTACAGTGTCCATCTCCAGTTATATGATGAGCCCAGCAAATCACGATGATTTAAGTGTACTTCAGCTACCTATGCATACAATTTTCTACATCCCTACAATGAAGCACTCTTGCTCAATGAATAAATTTTTAGCTGACTATGCTAAACAAACATCCGTCATTTTCAGTCAGGATGCTGGGGTGGGACCAAGAAATCAGTCGTGTGCCTTCACCCTATTTTCCCTAGCTATTCCACTGCACAAAACTCTCAGAAGCAGTACAGAATTGTTCTCTGCTTCTGCACTGAAGCAACAGTTATTGTAACTCTTAACAAAAGTATTATAGTGAGGAGGGGGGCGATACAAACTACTTGTTTCTTGTATCAGAGGGGTAGCCGTGTTAGTCTGGATCTGTAGAAATGACAAAGGGTCCTGTGGCACCTTCTAGATTAACAGATGTATTGGAGCATATGCTTTCATGGGTGAATACCCACTTCGTCGGATGCATCCAACGAAGTGGGTATTTACCCATGAAAGCTTATGCTCCAATACCTCTGTTAGTCTAGAAGGTGCCACAGGACCCTTTGTTGCTTCTACTTGTTTCTTATAGGTGTGGCTTCCTTACACGTTCATTTGTAATCAAGTGGTCAAGGTCCTGCGTATTCTGCAGCAATGTGGACTTACATTCTGCAGGAAGGTTCCTGGTTTCTGTAGCACTCTGGTTGAAGAGACTTAATTCTGTGGCAGTCCCATTTACAAAATTGATTTTTTTAATTAGCTAAATATGGACATTAACAATACACCCCGTATTATTGCTTCTCACAATTACAGCAACTGCTAGGACAAATGGTCTCAGACATTTTAAGCAATATGTCCTGAACTATTCACTATTCAAGATAATGTTAAAAATATCTAACTGTTGTAGTAAGAGGAGGCCCTGAAACAAACTCTTGTATCAGAGGCCCAGTCTGAGGCCTGAAGCCTGAACCAAAGTACTTCCAGGCAGTGTTAAGCAAAGCTGGGCTGTGAGCCAGAGGCAGATCCCACTCACAGAAGTTGGCAAGAAAAGGTTGTTAGAAGCACGTGCACACACACACAAGGGCTAACGAGAGGAACTTGTGCCAAGACGGCATCAGAACACTCCACTGACACAACAAGGAACAGGCAGGTGCATCTTAAAGACAGGGTCAAAAGGACAACATGATGGATAGATTCGTTTGAACTATGATGAGTAGTCTGTCCTGCATGGCATAAAAGTAGGTCCGGGAGCGCACATCTTTGTCCAGCCTAGGGGGCAGTGGAGTGTCCCGCCAATGACTGAGCTGTGTCCATTGCCAGGGAGCACAAATTCGTAGTATGCCCTGTAGAGTCTATAAGGAACTATTACTGTGCTTCGTTTGACAATAAACCTGGCTTGGGTGCCTTCGTACCTTACTGGAGTCTGTGGTTTTTGGGGGTCCTCTCGGGGTCGGCTGTGTCAGTTATCTGCGCATTGCTGGGGCAGCACACAGAGGGAACATGCACGCAGCCGACTGTTATCATCATCGAACAAGAGCGGAGCACCACACCGGTAGCTACCGACAATAACTGTCTACAGCAATTTAGAATTGGGGCAGCTGCACCACACATACAATATGGGTACTAATTATTTTTCAGCAGGCACACTCAAAGAGCAGAAACATTCAGTTAAAGTGGTTCTCTGTTGCTATTTGATGTAGCAGTGGGTAGCTGGGATGCGGACAGCTGACTACTGTCCAGTGGTTTGCCGATATGGGAATCTATTTTCAAACCCTTTCTTGCAATGTCAAGTCACCTCAGACCAACAAGGTGAGAGTCAAGGGGAAATGCAGGCTCTTCCTGACATGAAAAGCATCAATTATCTACTGGGTGCCAAAAATCTGTGCATTGCCAACACGCAACTCTGGCACACTGAAAACTGGTGGCAACATATACTATTTGAACACAACAAGAACATAAACAAAGAAACTGTGCATGACACGTTATTCATGTTCACATTTAATTCAATACAATTTAGCTTTTTAAAATGTAAAGGTATCTCAAAATTCTGCATCGAAATATCACAGAAACCAAGGAGCCTGGTTCTTGAATTTAGGTCTAGCTTGCTGCTAAATATTAGATTACTTCTTATATTCATATTATAATACATAACCAATCCTCAGTAAGTTTGCAGTTCATCAATATATATACAGTGAAACCCCGCTATAACACGCCCCGCGATAACACGAATAAGGTTATAACGCGGGGCGAGTCTGGCCCTGGCGGCTGAGGTGGGCGCGGGGCATTTGGGATCCATGCCCCGGCGGCTGCAGCAGGAGCAACTCTCCCTGCAGCCCCGGCACGCCCCCAGGGTTCTCGCCTCTGTCCCCGGCAGGCGCGGGGCGAGTCCGGCAGGTGCGGGGCGTTTGGGATCCATGCCCTGGCGGCTGCAGCAGGAGCGACTCTCCCTGCAGACGCAGCACGCCCCCGGGGTTCTTGCCATCCTGCTCCAGCAAACCCCTAGCTTCTGAATACAGTGGAACCCCGCTATAACGCAACCCCGCATTTACCACGATAGAATTTTTTGGACCCCAATTATCGCGTTATAGCGGGGTTCCACTGTATTTTAATAGCAACAGTCCTTTAAAGTTGGGGTGCTGTGGAAGTCTAGGCATCTTTGTTGCCCATACTAGGAAAAATAAATTTGCTCTTCATCTAAACCACGTAACTTGCAACCTGCTTCTACAGTATGGGTGCCTTTATACATGGGTAAATTTCACTTCACCTCTTGTCTTCCCCCTGAACAAGCCAAAGACAACGGCGTGTCCTTGGTTCTCTCAGATTGAGCTTCAATATCTGCACCATTGTCCAACAAGATTTCGACTACACCAACATGACCGGCTGTTGCAGCCAAAATAAGCGGAGTAAATCCTGAAACAGAATAAAGAATGTTTGATTATCTCTTCAGCTTTTTTAAATCATTAACAACTTTAGTTATAGCAATAAAAAGAAAGGTGGGTCACCACGAAGAAAGTCTAAAATAAACTGTACCTAATACCAGGTTCTAAGCATGTAATTGTTTTGCTGCATTGTAAAATATTGAAGAGTTCACTCTAAAGGGAACCCACATACATCAATATACTGAGGTTCCTACCTTTTTTGTCCCTATGCTCAATATTAGCTCCTCTCTCTAGCAGTGTTTGTACTAATTCTTCATGGCCCCCAGCACATGCAAGTGTCAATGCTGTGTCATGATTACTCTCCGTCTAAAAGAAAAAAATTACACATACTTCAAAACAGAAAAATACATTTTCCTTCATTTTAAAATTCCATTACTGCATGAAGATTTAAATGTACCTCCTTTACCAGACAAATCTTTTAAAAGCCCAAGAAATGTTTTAAATAACTCTAGATGTTTTTCTTGTGAAACTAACTATAATCTTCCTCAAATTAGATGTTAAGCTTCTGAAGTCAGCTCTTTAAACAAAGATTTAATAAGCACATTCAAGAACTGAGATATATCATATATTTTCTGCTAAACTGTTTAATCTTTAAAAGTCATAATGCCAGTCCTGCAATTTACACTCAAGATACAATATGCACTAAAAATTGTTGCCATTTAAGAAATGCATGGATTTTATTTTAAATTTTTACCCCTTTGTAGCAAATCTCCTAATAAAAATTCATTCTCATC
This sequence comes from Macrochelys suwanniensis, assembly GCA_033296515.1. Lineage (NCBI taxonomy): Eukaryota > Metazoa > Chordata > Testudines > Chelydridae > Macrochelys > Macrochelys suwanniensis. Next base: position 16,972,530 of record CM065779.1, on the reverse strand, counting down.
CTTACAGCTAGTGTTTCTGAAGGAGCTACAGCATTAGGACTTAGCAGCTGGTAAGCCAACAGAGGGAGCACAAATGAATTGGCAGGATTTATTTCTGGAGTAGTGCTAACATTATTGATAAACATAATAGAAAGATTGGGAAGGGAAACACAGGGGTTGAAGTGTTTGACAAAAAGAATAAGGATAAAGTTGACAGGTAAATCAATTTTTATTTCTAGTTAATTAGAGAAAGGATTAACTAGGCCTAGTGCTTGAAAAATGAAAAAAGGAATGTTTCAAATTTTGTATTTAAATTTTTGAAATCCAGGCCTATGTAGGTCCCTGTAACTATTTTTGGAGGGTGGGAGGTTTCCATTTCCCCCCAGCCGAGAGTGAAATCTTGGCCCAAATGTCTTTAATTCAGCACAGAAAGTTCCCATGTTTCCTTATTATTAGGAAGGTAAGAACTCAAAAAGTTGACACTTCCCAGAAATGTGCCATCCACAACTGACAGACATTTTTAGCTTGGCTTAGAACATTATGCTAACTAACTGCAGTCCTGGGAGCAAGGAGAGGTGGAGTAAGCTCTTCTGACAAACTGTGAAGACTTTCATGTCTTCAAATCAACTTCTTTTCACTGAAAAACAAATCCTTTATTGCAATAGTTCTCAAACTCTGGTCCCCAGGAAACATTCTGAGCCCTGCAGTGAGGTTTAGTGATCACTCTTATGAGGAAGTCCATAAACTGCTAGAATTACAGAACCACTGCCTTATTGGTAACTCCACAGAATGAGCTCACAAATGACCCTAAATTATTATCACTGGTAAACTAAGTAGGTTATGTGAGCAAGTGAGTAGGATTAAAAGACACAAGCGGTTCTTTTAAATTTAAAATTTTCCATGCTCCTGCTTTTAAATTTTTCTGATTTTTGTAGAATGCATCCACTGTCTCTAAGTAACCACTTCTATATTTCCTGTTATTTCGAATTATCTACCATCTTGGTATGATGCGCTCATTGATTATGACATTACCTGTCAGGCCCATACAGTGGAGCGATGTATGTTTCATCAAATCCTCCCAGTGCCTGGTTAAAAGAATTATCAGCTCATTCAACTGTGTATATGTGCCAAAAAGGAAAAGCTGTGGCGTTTGATGCAATCTTTTTCTGAGATCGTGACAACACTTTAAAATGAAACACTTTATAAAAGGCAGCAGCCATCTCTCTCTCTCTTTTTTTTTTGTTTTGTTAACAGCAAATCCTTCTAAGACATTAGAAAAAAACAGTTCCTGGCTGACATGTAGCTGAACAATGCAGCATAGGGCAGAGAGAACTAAAGTTTGGTACCAAGTTCTATCTTCTGTTATGCAAGCTAGCAAGTACTGGGAATGCCACAGAGTTAGCACAATGTTAGCAATGGATCCCAGATGATTATGGAGATAAGGTTATGTTGATTTGCACTGACCCTGCCAACCTAGGAGCCAGGGTGATGGGTTGTGGAGAGTTATTTTGCCTGCTGACTGGCGGAAAGCTGATGAAAAATATCTTGGAGTAAGATTCAAATACCTGTTAGATAACTGCAAGGATATTTAATCAGAAAATGTATCACTTAGTATTGCACAAACAAGAGAAAGTGAAAGCTAAATGATCAGTCACCGAACAAAATGCCTGCGTTTTTTTCCATCTGTTCTGTAGCCCTGATGACAACACATTGCAATTGTCCTGTTGCATTATGCAGGATTTTATATTCCACCAAATCATCTAGAACGCAACTAACTATAAATCAGAACTGTTTTCTGATGGTGATTCATTATGTAGAAGCAAATACCTTCACCACCACAATTATGCTGCACTGATTCCAGGCTTACCTGTGCATCAATATCTATGGCAGGGTAGATTGGTAGCATGGCTGAAGGAGAAATGATAGGACTTGGAGCTGGCGTCTGAGGTTGGGAGACAGAAGTTGCAATGCTATGGGTAGGAGTGTTTGACATTGCAGATGCTCTTCCACTCACTGCTGTTAAACAGAATGACTACATTTAGTAAAATTTATTCTTCAGATCTGTAACATCACAACAAGTGGACAATGAAATACCTGAAAAATCTTTAATGTTTTTTTATAAATTATTGTATTTTGAAAATATATCACATTTAAACCTCTAATTCGTTGGCTTTAACAACTCTGACAACTTAACAACTAATTTAAGAAATAGACAGTATGAGAAATGTGTGAATGTTAGGTTTGTGGCATTTTCTGAAAGCAACCTCTGGGGAAAAAAATAGCACTTTTCCTGATCAGACACTTTATTCAAAGAGGTATATGATTAACTGACTCAAAAATTCCATGCCATTAAATGGAGACTGGAGCACAATCAGAATAAGTAGGTACTTAAAGCTATATATTTTGGCTAACTATGGGTCCTGGAGTTCATATTCCAATCATAAGGCATTAATGCAAAATAGCAACAATGATAGTGTGGAAGCGCCTGATCAGTCAGAATTGATCAAATATAAACAACTATGTTACATGGGGGGGAGAGTTGAACATTTTTATAAAAATCATTTTGCCAATGGTGTTGGTTACAAGTTCTGGCAAAGAAAAAAAGAAAACCACCAATAAATGCTATTTTTGCTACATCATCTCAAAATGGCATAATTAGCATTTTGATTGCAATATTTTCCTAAAGAACCTTTTGCATTCAAGATGTTCCAGTTTCTGGTAAAGCATCTTTTAAAATAATATGTTCTGTGTATATATTTTAAAAGGAATTAGTGGATTTTTCTGCTCTCCTTTTTGATGTTAGTGAGGGTCTTTAGAACCTCACTGATTATATAGGAGAGCTATGAAATTGAGGATATGCAAAGTGCTGTTAAATGCGCAAAGTAAAGGATTTGAAAAAAAATGTAAGTATATTTTTTGAATAAGCTTGGGTGTTATTTGTAGTTCCAGTAACCACAAAATTTAGAGAAATGCATTTTTCAAATTGACAGTGTTCCTTTACTACATACAATGGAGTAGCTATACAGGAATATATAGTAACCCCTACTCTTAAAGTTTCTAAGGTTTTAAAATTTGTTCTTTGAAGTGGGTTTAATAACTGGGAGAGGTGCCAGATCACCAGCCCTGCACACTGAAGTCCTTTATTCAGCAGTAACATCGTGGGCAGCAGCAATGCAACTTCCACTACAGCATCCCACCAACCTGACTGAGCCTCAGTCCAAAGAGGCCAATGTTTAATCTCTGTACTAACTCAATTCTTGGCCTTCTTGCTGAAACTGCCAACAAGGGAGACAGCAAATGTCAATTATGATAGAAACAAATGGAAACCACCAACTTATTTCATACAGACCCAATGAACAATCTTACCAGATAATAATGACTTCTGGTCACTATCAAACCAAGCTTTACTCATGACTTAGAGGTGGAAGTCTGTGCCAGTCCCAAAGCCATCCAGTTATTAATTCTTTAACTTTCACCTAAATATCTAAAGAATGGCAACGGGAATCTTTTATGAAGAGGAAGTCAGTTCCCCATAGTACTTCATTACAAAGTTATCACTGGGTATGTACTCAATTACTGGCACAAGACTTGAACCCAAGATAATTTGGCCCAAAGTTGAGGTGCACCATATGATTGATTTCAAATTAAAGATAACATCAACAAGAGTTGTGGTTTCAGGGAATTCTAGTTCAGGGAACATCATATCCAAAGGTTTCAGCCCAAGGTATTCATGTTCACCTGGAGTCTTTAAAAAAAAAAACAAAAAAACAAAAAAAACCGTAAAACAGCTCAGGTTCATTATCCCTGTTATATAAAGATGTTACTTAAAAAAAGAATAGCTGAGGTTTGATTTAGAACAAAAACCAGGAAATTCAGAGTTAGATCTCTTGCTCTATTCTTTGTTCATTATATCACAGCACATGTGGGTGAGATACTGAAATTTTTCTAAAAGCCAGCAAATCAAGAACCCTGAACTCTGAATTTACTGCCTTTTATGAATTTAAACAAAAAAACTTTTCAAGCAGCACAAAGTATTTTAATTCCTAAAGTAAAAGACATCTTGGGAAAAAGTTTGATTCCCACCATATCAACATTTTATAAATGAACCATCTGTTTTGTCCAGTGGCACTGGGGGTACATGTTAAAGTAATAAGAGACTGAGTACTCAAGCTTGCTGCAAGATGATGGGAATCAATGAGAAGTGAGCAATCCACACACCTGAATAAGGAAGTTTCAAATGCGAATGTAATACCATAAAAGTTTTTAAAGGGTCATTAAGAACCATAATTTCCTCTTTTAAAAAACCAGTTCCAAGTTATGAGATCTTCAAAGACATAAGTAGTTAGTATTGTGACCCACTACAAGAAAAAAAAGGCACGTTAACTATTACAACTGACACCACCAAGGTTGTTAGGCCCAAAAATTGACCAATGTTGAGAATTATTATATTCAACTGTTTTTAATTTAAGCCATGTACCATTTTTCACATTATTGTTGCTGCAGTGAGGAAAAAAATGTAGAAAAACCAACACCCCTCTTCCACAAGAAACTTTACAATAGAGTTCATAAATGAACTGTTTATATGCATGCTAACACAGTACACCATGAATATGCATGTTGGTTTACAATTCTTACATTATTATTTTAAATCTGCTGCAGCAATAATTAACTGAGAAAAATATATGGTTCATATCCGTACATTTACTAAATGAGACAAAAGGTAAAAATGTATTTATTTTTAGGTCTAACAATCATGAAGGTGGTTCTCTAGGTGCCGGGAAAGCTCCTGATCAGGTTGAAATTGTCATTCAAGTGTATACCCCAAAGGCAACCAAGTGTTCTAACAAGATCTAAAGTGTTCTAACAAAGACTGAGAAACATTCAATAAAAAGACAATGTCTTCATACTATCTTCCCTGCAGTAACATGAGTACTTGGCCCACTTTACTAAAGTTAAGAAATATTTTTAAATTAATTATTTTAATGAAGAGTTTTATTAACGTCAGGACACATTCTGCCATCTATCATGAGCAAGCAAAACAAAATGAATTCCCTACACACGCCTCGTCTTTTTTAAATTTTCTGACTGTGATGTGGTAAAGTACAGATATCAGTTTCACTAGTTAGGAGAACATTTACTACTGGATGTTAGGGAAATGAAGTGATTTTTTTTTTAAAAATCACATTGAAATTAGGAGCATTTGGTATGTAGATTTGGCTGTAGGGCCACACACACTTCTTTCTCCTGTTGAGATGTAGGATTGCATTTTCAAAAGCATTAAATCTGATTTTCAAAAGTTACTTTTCAAAGTTACTTTGGAAGTTAATGAGAGTTAGGGTCTTAAATCACTTTTGAAAGCTGCACTTTGGTGCTCTTGACAATTTTATTTACAATGAAGACTGAAGACACTGCAGTATTTCAATTTTTATATTTGATTTTCCTGTGCGCTGCCATTAGGAGGTTTACTTAACTAATCTTTACATTGGATTCCTTTTCCAGATCTTAGATTTCCTCTGGACTTAAAGGGAAGTTCCTTACAGTTGATATGTTTTCCCCACAAAAACACCAAGTTGTACACTTGTAAGATAGAAGCAACAAAGAGTTCTGTGGCACCTTATAGACTAACAGACGTATTGGAGCATAAGCTTTCGTGGGTGAATACCCACTTCTTCAGATGCTCCAATATGTCTGTTAGTCTATAAAGTGCCACAGAACTCTTTGTCGCTTTTACAGATCCAGACTAACACAGCTACCCCTCTGATACTTGTAAGATAAGCACTCCAAATATTGTAGGAGAGAAGGAAAAAAGTTCACAAGTATAAGTCAGTCAAGTGAAGGTTGTGCAAGATAAAAATCTGTTTTAGAGCAACAGGCTCTTATTAAATAGCTCATTTGGAAAGTAACTCTGACATTTTAAAAAGGAACATGTGCTCATATTTGAGAAATGGCAAAGTTTATTTCTTTAAATAGCGAATATATCTGTCCCTCTTGACTCAGGGGATAATGCTATGCACTTTTTAAATTTAGCAAGAATGGGGACTCTTTGTATCGTAAGAATGATCATACTGCTCATTTAGTTTCTTTGAAGTTCTGAAATTTTTTACACTATGCTGAAGATCAGCAATTTTTTTTAGTGGTGTTCTCATTACTGGGCCACAATGCTATTCTTCCCTTGCAATGCCAGCTTAGAACGGTAGAGACATTCTTTCGTGCTGCACTATTGTAATTTGAGATGTGAGGCTGACAACCAGATTTTCGTTCGCTTTTTCTCAAATGCATTTTAAAATTGTTTAAGATCTTAATGCGACTAATTTGTTTTTTTGCATTTCAGATTTTTCCAAATATTCTAGAAGAAGAGTCAAGTTTTCGGAATTTAAGATTAAAAAAGATGTTCCTAGAATACATTTTTGTGGATCTGTGCACACATTTACATAGTCACAATATGCCCTGAAACAGTAACTAGAAGAAGGCATGTTGTGACTATGAATTGGCAAATACAATGCCACTCCTAAATATTAACAGATCTATCACAGAGAGCCTGAGAATCCATAACATGTCAATGTTCCTTATTTTACATTTATATTAGTTCTTCTCAAGGGCTTTTTCATGCAGTTTTCCAGCCTAAAAGGTAAAACAGATCACATTATGTACATTTTTTTCCCCGCAGGAAGTCCACACCTTTTAGTCAATGGACCAATAAAAATGTAATTAAGTTGTGTTTACTGTTCCTTTACACAGCAATTCCCAGAGCACACCATCAATACATACCAAGAATAATACAGATATCTGTATATTATATATAATACTGATAGTGAGAGTTAAAATGCTATTGCAGTAATTTGTTCTTTCCAATGAGAGTACATACCTCTGGGAGCATTTCTAGAAGTTACAAGAAATCTCAGGATTTTGACATTCTAGTCCAATCTAGGGTACGTACTTACTGTGTAGCATTTGTCAAGTCATTTATCCTTTCCTATGACCCAATTTAGCCATTTGTGAACTGTAAATGTAACTTAATGATCTCATAAGGATATTTTGTGAAGCTTAAATTTATTGTCTGTAAAATGTTTTGAAACCCTTGACTGTACATGTGTTGAAGGAAACCCTCAATATGGAAAACTGCAAGAAATCTCGGAGTGCAGCAAATATCTCCCAATAGCAGAAGGCAGGGAGAAGGTGTAACAAATTGAAGAAGTACTGACTGAAATTTAAATGCTTGTTTATTAAAAATATACATTTATAGTTTTTACATGCTAATGAATTAATAGATTGCATATATAGCCTTAATATGTAAAATGTGTTTATTTATAAGTAAACTGAAGTGATTCTTATTTATCAGGATCTGAACTCAAGACTCATCACAACAGCATGAGAGATAATGACATCAACATCTCAAGTGGAAGCAAGGAAGTGTCCTTCCTTGCCTTGTCATAAACTCTTGCAGGATAAACAAGAACCTTGACCTCAGGTCTTAGCAGACAAGTAAAAACTAATTTTCAAATAAGTTGTTTTTAACATTTGTCATTTTAAAAATCAACTACATATTCCGTTATTTCTAGTCTACTCCTGAGAAATGCTGAAGACCCAACAACTGCCATCAATAGCTGTGGGTGTGTCTGATTTTTTTCCATTACTACCTTAATTTTAATTTCTCATTCAAAAAGGGGAAATTTTAAAAGTCATTTGATCAGTTGACGTTATAAATGTGGTTCCATTTTCAGTTGGTTCAAACTTAAGCAATCAAGATGAAAAACTGGTGACTTTCCATTTAATCAGACAAATGTCACAGACATGGTGAGTCAAATTAATTGCTGGTGTAACTCAAGTGACACCATCCCTGACTCTTAGTAAGTCAAACATTCCATGGAGACACACCATGAAGTCTATGGGGTACACAGCAAATATGTTCTCGTTTGCTGGGTATTGTATTGAGCCAAATTCTTCTCCGGTATTGTGGCAGCTTGAATTCAGACTTTGCAACTTAAATTGTAAAGCATTTTTGAAGTTTACCTATTTGTACTAAGTTCACTATTTACAAATAAAAATGGGTTCTTTTTACAGGAGTGGTTTAGTAATCTGAAATTTAATTTATACAAACTCAGACTAATCCTGAAAACCTTTCACACATGCAACTCTCACAAACACATGTTGCAAACACAGTTTGTAGAATTGGGACCTAAGAATGTGAAAAATATTTGATTCAGATGTAAATTATAAATAAATCTAGCCTTTCACACAAGGAAGTGTTCAGATAGTGCACTCCCAAAATAGAATCATGAATCCTCAATATTTAAATGGAGTTACATGTAATTATATATCGTAATATATTTTAAAATGTAAACTAAATTTAAGTTCTATTTAAATTCAGCATGTGTAATTACACGTAAATACGACTTAAAAGTTGTAACCATTTTATCTGACAGATGCACCAGCTGGTATTAGGTATCCCAGTGTATCCAAATAAGGGAAATCTTCACATCTCCATTTTCTCATCAGGACGGAAGGAGAGAATCGTCTCTTGAATGTTCAGTTTAACTTTTGCCTATTGATATGTTCAAACCTGGATGCCTAAGGTAAGCTCCTGAACAGCAAACATTTTCAAAGGTGCTGGGCTCCTGTAACTCCTATTGACCTCAGCGGAATTTGAGAGGGCTCAGCCATTCTGACAATCAACCCACTGTTTCGGAGCCTAATTTTAGGCACCCAGGTTGGAAAATTTTATCCTGAATATTTAAAAAAAAAACCATTCCCCAAAGACTGTTTCTTCACTTCCCTACATGACAATACTACTGTAATTTCTGCAATATGTTGATACAACACAATTTTACTCCTGTAGGTTACCATCCCGGTATCATCCTAGGTTACCATCACTGACATGCTTCTCAAAGGGCATGTTACGATAATTAGTACCGTGTACTTAATATTTTTCTTAATTTAAGATTAATAAAGATGTACTTATAATAAAGTTTTAATATATGTTTACCTCCCACACACTAATTTAAAAGATTCAATGGATACACAGCTTTACTGTAATAAAGGAATAGATTCAAATCTAATTATTTCACTGACAAGTTGTGTAATTAACAAGGGGAGCAGCAAATGGAATGTAATTAAGATGCAGAACATTCTATAAAGAAATCAGCACTGCTTGCCTTCTATACTTCAAGTTGTATCTAAACCCTATTTTATTCTTAGTGTACTGTTTAGTCCTGCTTCAAGAAAAATCTAATGTGTATGAAATGTCTTAATACTGGATTATTCTCATAGATAAGTTTTGGGAAATTTAAATTTGTTTGCATAGATAAAGGTAAAGCAATTTTAATCTGTGTATTTCTTAACAATACATATAGGTTTATTTAAAATTTATTCCTACTTATGGCTCAATTTCTAAATAATTTATGTTTAATTATGGCAGTTCTAATTCTAAAATCAAATGCAGAATGTCGATTCCAGATGGTCTTGCTTGGAGTACGCTAGTTGATAGAAGGCTTATTCCAAATATTAAATCTATTTCTTAACAAACAGGTACAAGCACTGAAGAACAATATTATCAGGTTGGTGCTCCACATCTAGAAATGGGCTGTCATAGTACCGTAGTTTCAACTGGGGCCAAAGCAACTATGCAAAGTAAGATGGCATTTTGCACATACAGCATACCAACCTGTCAAACGGGCAATGGGTAGCAAAACCTCAAATGGGAAGCCAATCCTTCAAACTAAAAATGTTTACTTAAGACTACGGAAAATGAACTATTATTCTAAAGCCCTAAGGATCAGTATACCAAAATCGTTCATGGTTGTGGTAGTTTGTTTTGGTTCTAAAAAACAAACAAAAAAGTAAAAAAAGTTGATAGACCCTCTACTAGCTGTATGCAAATCATAAATGATACCTGCTCATAACAATATAAACCCACCTGCCATGATGTCATCCAGCGTGTCATTGAGGGTCTGAGCAGGGCTGGCTACCATTAACCCTTGCTGAGTTTCTGTCAGAATTCCTTGCCCCAGCCCTGCCAGCTGTGCTTGGCCCAACACTGGCTGTCCAACTAGAACACCTTGCAGTTCTGTAAGATTTGCGATGGACCCTGGAGGTAGGGAACCTGTTGCCAGAGGCAAAGCTTGTGGCATCGCCAGAGGCTGAATAGGTGCAAAGCCCATCTGCGCAGCAGTTTGCTGAGGGTCATCCTTGAGCAAGATGGGGTCCACCTGCTGTAATCGTGCATAGTCCCCCTCTGAAAGTTGTTCTCCAACCCCAACAGGAGTCAGTAGTCCCAGATGCTGGCAAGACTGCTGTTGCTGCTGCTGCTGAAGCTGAATTCTTTGCGCTTTAACCTCTAGATATTGCTTTTTTAGCTGCTGCTGCGTTTTCAGTTGTAACTCTCGCTCTACTTTCTGCAGTTCCTCCAAAATCTTTTGTTTCTTCTGAATTTGTTCCTCTCTCGTTTTGTTCAATTCCTCAATCTTCTCCTTGGTAAGCTGATCAGCATGTGCCAATTCCAAGGACTGCAGTTGAGCATTTTTTTCTATGGCTTCTTTTATCCTCTGCTCAAGCTCTGTTAACTTGCCCTGAGCCTCTTCTACAATGCTCTCTGGAGACTGATTGGTGATGTAACCCTGTACATCCTGGTTGTTTGCTGGCAAATGGCTGCTGGACTTTTGTTTAGAAGCAGCTGTGTGAAAAAGAAACCCCCTCAGAACCAATGGAAGTGCACATGAATGGCATCCTCATTACAGAGCTACTGTTTGGACATTTAATGGCCAACAGTTATGCACCAAGGTACTGTACGCATAGAAGGTGAAAGTGTACAGTAAGACCCTTATGAGGAAAACCATATCTTGCACATTATGATAAATATTAACTCAGAGGTTAGCCTGCAAATCTAACAGTGGATTACTATACAGAATGTAGAACAGTTTTGTAAATTATTGTTAAGGTATTTGTTCCAACAATAGTTAAATGTCTGTGAACAGAAAATGATTGCCTCAAGATGTGTGGTATGCAAGTGGCATGATTAGATATACAAAAAAGAAAGGGAAGGAGATACTATCCCTAGACCTGATATTTTGTGTTTTGAAATGGTATCAAGTCATAAATGCATGGAAAAAGCCAAGAAACCAAGCCAAACTGTTATTTGATGGGTAGGGTTTTTGTCTGTTTTAAGAATCACCTTTGTAAATCTGACTTGGTAGATTTAAAAAGGTGCTAATCTAATTAGGAATATTTAATCCCTTCACACTGGGAGTCCAGCTTTATCATCTTGAAATTCAGTACTAGACCCAATATTAAAGCATTAAAATAGGAACTAATATGTTCTGATCGGACATTTATTGTGTTTAGATGTTTCACACAGAAGACATGAATTTGCGTATGTTCAACCCAACTCCCCGATCAGGAAAGAATTCAGTCTTCATGTAAGAAAGGACAGCGCTCTGTGTAGTCCAACAGATTTATAGTGAACAAGTCATAGAATCATAGAATATCAGGGTTGGAAGGGACCTTAGGAGGTCATTTAGTCCAACCCCCTGCTCAAAGCAGGACCAATCCCCAATTTCTGCCCCAGATCCCTAAATGGCCCCCTCAAGGATTGAACTCACAACCTTGGGTTTGGCAGGCCAATGCTCAAACCACTGAGCTATCCCTCCCCCCACAGTAATAAGTCCATAGTAATTAAGACAACACTGTACCATCTAAATGTTATAAGGAAAAGTGATTAATAGTTCAGAATGGAGGGGAAATTAAAACCCAGTATTTCTAACTTTGGAAATACCCATTTTCTTCCAGCAGAACTTAAATTGTAAAGTATTACAAGCATATACACAGTATATATTTTATTATACACGCACAAACACATGTGAGCTACTGGTGGTCCTCGATAGAAAAAAATATACTGGAGATCCTTTATGTAAAAGTGCAGCAAAAATTTAATAGGTAATGTGTCAAAAATGGACACCAAATTTACACTGAGTTCAACTACTTTGCAAAGAGGACCCAAGTCACATTTTACAGCACAAAATCAAGAAATTCTGCTTTTAAATATAGTCAAATCTGTACCTAGGCTATCATTTTAAGGAGATGTAAATTCCAAACCAACTACAATATTACTGATAACTGTGATCGATGACAATTCTTTCAAAATTTCAACTATTAGATACTGGTTGACAACTGACATTGCACATTAATCTAGCAAAACCACACATTATGTAAGATTTTTAGAGAGGCAGATTTCTTGAAAAATTCCAATTTAAAGAAGTTAGATGGATATTTAGTCTTAAATGTGGGTGAAAACAGTCCTTGCAAAAAATAAATTAATTCCCTTGACTGATTCCAGAAACAATTATTGTCTACAGGAACTTGTCAACTAAAATAAAATTGAAAGCAACCCTAAATCTTCTACCTAGACAGGATGTTTAAAGTAAGCTGCAAAGCTACAACTGACCTTTATTTCTGATGGGAAGGGTTGTGGCGACATTGGCAGGAGGTTTGTCAGGCTCCTGGGGTGGGACGACCATAGGCAGTGCCTGCACTGGTACACGAGGAGCCTAAAACATTGGACACTAATAGATTACATTTCTTTTCTTCCTATATGCTTAACTAGATGTTATACTTCAATAAATATTAAACACATTGTCACCGTTACAAAAGTGGCATGCATAACATATAAAATACTGTTTAACACCTTTTGAAATGTTGAGTTCAGTGCCAATAGTTGTTAACAGTTCCAGACTATTATTAATATGGGTCCTAAGCACTTCACATTCTTAGGCCATGTCTGCACTAGCAAGCTTAGAGCGGCATAGCTGTACTGATACAGCTGTACCGCTGTAAGATCACTCTTGTAGCCGCTCTATGCCAACAGGAGAGAGCTCTCTGTAGACATAATAAAACCACCTAAACGATCTTCCGCAGACATAGCACTGTACACACGAGCACTTATGCCAATGCAATTTATGTCGCTCATGGGGTGTGTTTTTTCACACCCCTGTGCGACATAAGTTTTGTCGACGTAAGGGGGAGTGTAGACATGGCCTTAGTATAAACAACAAACATTCTAACAATTTCAACATCATGAACATGGTAACTCATAATAAATCTGCAGTGCAAATTTAAGCCACGGTTGGCTGCAAATGAAGTTTAAAAGAGCACTTCTTACTGAAGTGTTTCGATTGTTGAGATTTTCTTCCTCATTGTTTTGTCAGTAAAACTGATAAATTGAGAGGAAAAAGGCAAAGAATTAACCAGTAATGCTAGCAAAGGATTTTCAGTTTGCACTTCAAATTGTGGCATCTTTTCAAAAAAGCTCATCTAGTAACCTACAAAATGTGCTAAACCTATGTTTCCAGATATTTTTCATAACTTATTTAGTGCATATTTTACTACCTTAACTTTCAACAAGCTAAATATGAACACACACAAAAATGAAATCACACCCTGTATTAGCTCTTGCATCTTACCCTATTTAAATCATGGGATGGTGGGGTCAGCTGCGTGGCATCAGGTGCAGGGGCAGAAAGCAAGTTATTTGGATAATCCAGCAGGTAGCAAACCACACTAGTATGACCACCTTTAGCTGCCTCTATCAACATAGTTGAACCATCCTAAAGAGAAAAGGAGCACACTACTTTAGAAAACCATGTGTATGAGAAACATTAAATTATTTCATTAGCTTAGAGAGACATCTATACGTTATATATCGAAAAGGCATGTTGACAGGCTCATTGACAATTTTGTGCGTTTTTAACAATTTTTAAAAAACAATTCAACATTTTTACATGCATCTTAAAACACAAAGGCATTAACATTCTGAAACTATGAGAATTATATAGTGATGTTTTTTCTAAAATCTGAATTAACGTTGGTTATATTTTCCATCTGGAATTTATTAATTCAGTCTAATTTCTTGGTGCAAGAATTCATGACTTCCTGTGGATAATACACTCACCGTCCCTCAAACAATGCTATACACTTAGAGCTTGCCTTCACTACCATGCTAAATCAGCCACTGCACCAATTCAACGGCACCGATTTATCATCTCTGGTGAAGACACACTGCGTCGATGGGAGAGTGCTCTCCCGCCAACGTAATTACTCCACCTCAACGAAAGGCAGAAGTAGGTCAGTGGGAAAGCGTCTAAGTTGATGTAACTTACGTTGCTCAAATGGGTGATTTTTTCATACCCCCCAAGAGATGTAACTAACATCAACTTAGGCGGTAGCGTAGACAAGCCTTTAGTGGCAAGGATTCTCTTTGATGATAAGGATTTCATATAGCACTATCAGTATTTATAATTTTGAGAGTGATTGCTATAAACTTTCATTACAAGTATGTCAGTTTATTTAGCTAGTCCCTGCACTTATTTCAAACAGTAACCATAAGATTAGTTCAGAAGACAAGGGAAAAATACAAATACTAAAAATACTTACTTTCAGTCGGTGTGTAGGATCAGCTCCATGAGCTAGCAGTAATTCCACAACTGCCAAGTGACCTCCAGCACAGGCCAGCGACAATACTGTATGATCATTGTTAGCGGTGGTCCTATTCACATTTGCTCCTTCAGTGCAGGAGGGGGAAGAAAGAAGGATAGTAGGAGAAGAAATCACTTCATAAAACGATGAACTGTAACACGTGTCTTTCACCATTCCTGTTCTAGAATCAATCCTTAATTCCACATATATCAGACTAATATGAAACAGCAGCTTTAAAAATAATTAAATACATAAATCAACTTCAAACATATCTGATGGCCAGAAATGTTAGGAACAGAGGCACTGACTGTTACATAATATAGTACTGTATTCAGCAAATTTGATAATATGAAGTTATAATCGTTAACACAAAAGTCTCATCAGCTACATAAATGGATACAAAAATGTTACTTTTACTAAATAATACAGGGAAGATCGCATAAATATTAACATTCCCAACCAAGAACGTGAATATGTCTATACTACATGCATGGACTAATGTGATTGTGTATGTGATGCTGTTATTCAAGATCTGTCAGCAATTTTGTTGTCCTAGTGCCTCACTTTATGACTGACATGCTGCAAAAGCCCCTCCTAGTCACTGGCAAGCAGTGACTAATTCCAACTGTGCTTTCTCCCATTCACATCTGCGAAGGGATGATAACGGGGCAGGACTAGGGACAGCAGGCCAGTCAGGTTCCACACGAGGAGGAGAGGAAAACTTGTAACTGTCGCTGCTTGGGAGACGGAAGTGGGGTTACTAAGGAGCAAGAATGACCATGCAGTTGCTAAAATCAGACTCCTAAATCAATATTTAGGCACCTGGTTTTTAAAAGCGTTGAGCACCCATTAGCTTCCACTATCTTCAATGTAAATAAAACATTGAGCCTAAAGAAGGGGTCTAATTTTCAGAGTTCCTAAGCCATACCACAGCTCCCACTGAACTCGATGGGAACTGCAGGTGACCAGCATCCTTTAAGTATTAGGTACCTCACTTTAGGTTACCAAGTTTGGAAGTCCTAGCCTACATAGCCTAATGGCGATTAAAATAACTTTAATGTAGTTGGAAGCAAGACTATAATGTTATTATAAGTCCAATAATCATTCCATGTTCTTATAAAAAACACTCTCCGTTTTATATACAATATGTCAATTGTATGGACAATCCGGAGGCTCAAATGGATCAAATATCTTCTAGTTAATAAAAAATAGATCAAAACATAGAATATTAGGGTTGGAAGGGACCTTAGGAGGTCATCTAGTCCAACCCCCTTGCTCAAAGCAGGACCAATCCCCAATTTTTGCCCCAGATCCCTAAATGGCCCCCTCAAGGATTGAACTCACAACCCTGGGTTTAGCAGGCCAATGCTCAAACCACTGAGCTATCCCTCATATGAGCAGCAACTCAATATCAGTACATCACAACATACAGTGAAGTTTTTCCATGCACTGCCTGTGTTGCAAGAAGGGACATGGTTAAGACAAATGATGTCCAGAACCTTAATTACATTATATATAAAATTAAGCATAAAAAAAGTTATCCTAGTACTAGCACCTATATTTACATTATTGGAAATCTAAATAGAATACACATTATACACACAGTTGTCTACAAGTCACAATTCTTATAAAAGCAGAAAAGAAAACTTCATGAGCTCACCTTTGCTAATCAAGAACTGAACAGTGCAAACATGACCTGCTCTTGCAGCTTTCATTAAAGGAGTTCTTCCACCTTCTGATTCATGTTCCTAGGCAAAATATGAAAACAAGCTTATAAGATTGTAAAGGGGCAAGTTTCTAAAGGGATCTAAATTCAGCCTGCCCCTTTTCAACTGAAATATTATTATGGTGACAAATGACTGCATTTTGATGTTTAATAACCCAGTAATATCCACAAACTAACTGACTTATGTTGATGACATCTGTAGAACAAGGATAATACCAACCCACCTTTGTAAAGAGCTTTGAGATCCTCGGATGGTAAGTGTGAAGTATTAAAATGTTTAGATTGTAAAACCCATGTTTATGTTTTTGGACTTTTTTTAAGAAACAAGTTCCCTTATTAATAAGCTTAAGAGTTAACTTCATTTTATGTGGCATTATTATAATGCTCTACAGCAGTGGTTCCCAAACTGGGGTTCGTGAACCCCTGGGGGTTCACGAAATGTTACAGGGGGTTCTCGGGGGGAAATTCCCTAATGGCAGACAGAGCTGTCCTTGGGGACCCCAGGACTTCCAAGAGCTAAGCAGATCAAAGCAAGCATATCTATCACACTGAGGTGATTTAAACGTCAAGACTCCTTACAAGAAATGGAAAGGGAGATGGATATTTTTTGCTGTTTTTAAAATTAAATAGGTAGCTAGTATTATTTTTAAAATTATTATGAAGAATAAGTTTAAGCTTTGTTGTAAGGTGCGTTGTTTGCCTGGACTGCTCAACACCTGAATGCTTGTGTAGGAGGAACTCTTTGAGTTGACTTCTTAAATACCTTCATACTCTTTCACCTCAGATACTCCTTGATGAAACACAGGAGCCTTGTCTTATAACAGGGTTATTCAAAGTGATACAAGCTATGAAAGTGAGATCTTGGAAGAGTGTTGCCGTTTTCATAATGTAATAAAAATACTGTAATGATAAATAATCATTAATAACAAATAATGTGTAATAAGCATGTCATAAAAACAAATTTTATATTTCCAAGATCACTGCTTTTATAATTTATATTCAGGTAAAGGAGAAAATCCCAGGAAATATTCATTTTTAGGAGGGGGTTCACGAGACTTGACATTTTAGTGAAAGGGGTTCACAGGTTGTTAAAGTTTGGGAACCACTGCTCTACAGGCATTCTCAACAGATGCTGAACATGGACAATGTCTCTGTTTACCTCAATCATCTTTATTCCATTACCTAAATACAGTTTATCAGCACCTAGTAATTAAAGCAGGAACAGAACTGACATCTTAAATAGTTGCTATTGAAGGAGGAAAAAAAAATCAGGCTTTTCACTTCTAGCATAACAGAACCAGCTGTTTTCTGGTATTAGCCAGAATGTGGAGAGGATCATTTCTGCATTTTCATTTGAAATGCTTCATATAAATGACACAACGTCAGTATTTTTTCTGTTCAGGCTACTTTTAAGGGTCTGGAACAGCTTTGGAAGCCAGCCAAGGTAAGTCAGACTAAAGCAGTGGTCTCCAACCTTTTCACGCACAAGATCACTTTTTGAATTTAAGATCAACCCAGGATCAAACCCATTCCGCTCACTCCATTTCCTCCTCCCTGTCGCTCACTCTCCCCCACCGTCACTCACTGGGGCAGGGGGTTGAGGTGCGGGAGGGGGTGCAAGCTCTGGGCTGCGGCCGAGAGGTTCGCACTGTAGGAGGGGGCTCCCGGGCTGAGCCTGGGGCAAGGAAATGGGGGTGCAGGAGTGACGGGTGCAAACTCTGGGACGGAGTTTGGGTGCACGGGTCATATGGTCACACTGCACCTAATCTCAGAATCCACTAGATATTTCATGAGTTTTACTTATTAGTCTCATTTGTGGTTTATAGATCCAAAATCCTTCAGGGATTGTCACAAATCAGTGTAACATTCTCAACGGTGGGGTTTGCATTGGCTGAGCCTGGGAAAGGGGGTTGGGGTGTAGGAGTGAGGGATGCAAGTTCTGTGAGGGAATTTGGGTGCAGGAGGGGGCTCTAGGCTGGGCAGAGTGTTGGGGTGCAGGAGAAGGTGAGGGGTACGGGCTCTGGGAGGGAGTCTGGTACAGGAGGGGGCTCCGGGCTGGGGCAGAGGATTGGGGTGCGGGAAGGGATGCGAGGTGTAGGCTCAGACTGGGAGGCGCTTACCACAGGTGGTTCCCAGCCGGCGGCACAGCAGGGCCCAGGCAGGCTGCCTGCCTGCCGTGGCCCCATGCCACTCCCGGAAGCGGCTAGCTGCTGGCACGTCTCTGTGGCCCCTGGGGGCGATAAGGGCAGCAGGTCTTCATGTGCTGCCCGCGCCCGCAAGCGCCATCCCCACAGCTCCCACTGGCTGGGAATCCCAGAGGCCACAGAGATGTGCCAGCGGCTTTCGGGAGCAGCATGGGGAAATGGCAGGTAGGCAGCCTGCCTAAGCCCCGCTGCGCAGCTGGACTTTTAGCAGCCTGGAGATCGCAATCGACTGGCAGAGGCTCCAAGATCAACCAGTCGATCACGATCGACAGGTTGGTGACCACTGGACTAAAGCATTTTGAGAATTGCTTTTAGATAATGAAATCATCATTTTACATCAAACTGGGAAGAATCACCAATTCCCATGTGGTTAACAAGCTACACGAAACTGCATTTAAATAACATATTTAAAGTAAAATAAAGAAAAGGATAATTTAAAAAACAAGTTTTCAGAAATTAACATGGATTTAACATCCAGTGCTCATTATATTTTTTATTTCTGATTTAAAATCATCATCTCAAAGTTAATTCCTTACCAAATCTGCACCTGCCTGAAGTAAGACATCTGCTACATCAGTATGGCCATTTTCACACGCATATGTCAGTGCTGTGTCACCTGTTGCTGTCGTTGCATGCACATTAGCCCCTGAAAAGCAGTATTAACGAACACGTAAGCTTTAAAACAATAGTCTAAAAATACCCAAGTCTCTCTACGTTCCTTAACAGAACAGACTGTAAAGCTCTAACATTTTCTTCATCGTTCAATAAAAAGTTGATTAAAATATTCCTTTAAAGATTTTATCAGCCAATACTCTGAAATGAGTCACTAAAGACACAAGTCCTCTCAGAACTGAAGTTTAAACTACTTATTACTCTTCAGTGGTAAACATATATCCAAATTATGAAATAGTCTGGAACAGTTACATAAATCACTACAGAGTATCTACAGAGTCTAACTTCATAATGCTGCTAATGAAGGTTTATCAACATGGCACAGGTACCCTATTCTAGTAAACAAACTTGTAGAACCCAACTAAGCAGAACAAAAAATGATTCCATACCTGCAGCTAGTAAATATTTAACTAGCTCCAAATGACCCTCTTGAGCAGCTTCCATTAGAGGTGTGGAACATCCAAGCTCTATATCAGCTCCTGCCTTAATAAGAAAATCAGCAACCTCCAGAAAACCTCCACAGCAAGCTAAAGTTAGGGCAGTTTCCTGAGTCTCTTCTGTTTGAGCATTGATGTTTGCTCCTTTCAAAACAAGAAACAAACCCCCCCGCACCAAGACCAAGTTAGTTATTGAAACAAATATTAAAAAGTTAATTTCTTTAATGAAAGACATGTAAAATGTAAAGCTGATTTGACTACTCTGTTTCAAAGAAAATTCCTGAAGTAATTTGAGACCCACATAATTACAACCACCTCTGACTAGACAGAGATTGCTCATGTGATCTCAGTGAGCACACTTTTTTCTGTAAGATTCCAGAAGCATATTCTTCAAGTGTATCTACACAGAGGCCAACTTGAAGAACCTACATTACATATACTGATTAATTAATATGTAATGATATTCTGTAAAATGCATTTTCAGATTACCAGTTGCTCATTTACTTCTCACTGATTAATCTGAATTTATTTGAGGATTATTGTTTTGTTAAAAAGATCCGGATGTTGCGTATGGGAGAAAGTGCTGTAACTAGTTTTTTAAATTGTACATTGACATTCATATTTCTAGATGCCCACATAGTATTTTCAAATCTACTGAGTAAACACACTGTTGTAGTTACCTTGACCTAACAATAATGCCACCATCTCTTCATGACCTTCTCTGGCTGCTTCCATTAGTGGTGTATATCCTTCATCGTTTACCTCCTCCAAGTTAGCCCCACGTTCAATTAATAATGCTGCCAGCTCTACATGTCCACCACAGGCTGCCAGCGTTAATGGAGACTCAAAAGAGTCCGCAGGCATGTTCACTTGAGCACCACTGTCAAGAAGTAACCTGGCAACTTCCACATGGCCATCCTAAGAACGCAAAAAAGTAAGATGAACAAAGCACAAATACAGGCAACACATGTTTTGCCCTGACAACTAGAACTTGGCTTAAAGATCATACTTCAGTTTATGTATATTCCATTCAGACCCAATGCACTTTATGGTTGGGATTTACAACAGAGTCTAAGGGAACTAAGTGCACAAATCCCACTGAATTTCAATCACCTTCTAACACCCTTAGACATTTTTGAAAATCGAAACAGCTAAAACAGATTAAGCGAGTTAAGATTCCCATTAACATCAATGGGAGCAAGATCAAACCTGAAAGCCTCAAATGTAGAGATATTGCTACTGTGTGTGTGCGCTCTATATCTATCTCATAGAACTGGAAGGACCTTGAAAGGTCATTGAGTCCAGACCCCTGCCTTCACTAGTAGGACCAAGTACTGTCCCCTGACAGATTTTTGCCCCAGATCCCTAAATGGCCCCCCTCACGGATTGAACTCACAACCCTGGGTTTAGCAGGCTAATGCTCAAACCACTGAGTTATCCCTCCCCCCTCAAGGGCTACTTTTGTAGCCCCCCAAAAGTTAAGTGTGTGGTTCACAAATTAGTGAACTTAATACAGCAGATGCATGTTTTAAAAAAAACATGTTGACATCTATAGAACTTCACTAAACTACACTAATTCAAACAAAAAAGGTTTTCTTCAACCAACCTTTTAGTAACAATTTAATACAGAAGTGTGGTAATGAGGATTCATTAACTCTGACTTCATTCATACCAGAATTTACTAGTACCTTATGAATTATCAAAAAATTAAATAAAAATAAGAAACAAGTTAGCAAGATTCTAACGCAATTCTGATCCCATCCTAAAAAAATTTACTTTTCTGTCAAAATATTCATTGTATTAGCCAAACAAGCCCCTTCACAGAAACAGACAACCACAAATTTCACCATAAAATTATTACTATAATACAACCTGCTGCACACTGAGTAAAAAAAAATTATTGCTTCTTCCTAAGCTACTGTAAGACATTTTTAGTCATCTTGCCAGTGGATAAAGTTGAACTTGGGTGCTCTTTTTGATATACGTTGTATAAAGAAGACATGCAAGCATGTATTTTATTGTTTAATTTTAAAAAATTGATATATGAGGAATATAATATCTGGTCCTCCCACGTTTTGCTGAAAGATCTGTTGGGGTTTCAAGATGTGCGTTACTAAGCTCTCGTCTTAAAGGGGCAGAGATGTTTTATCTTTAAAAAATTCCCTCTCTCCAAAATGTCAGTCATTCATTCATTCAATCTAAAAAAAAAAAAATTGAAAGTGTGATTAAAAATCACTTCTCCTCTCAATCGCTCAGTTTGCATTCTCTTGGCTCTTGTGATGTCATTTCACTAGATATCCACTCAGTCTTCCAGGCAAGACAGGACCTGAAATTTTAACCAGGTTAAAAACAAACAAAACCCACGCAGACATTCTTTTATACATCATAGGCAGCAAAAGAGTGCACAATATCAATTTTTTCCCCTCGCAAGCCTCTTAGTTATCTTGCTGGACAAAATAGTAAATACCAAAATGCAATCTCTGAAGTGATTTTTTTTCCTCTTAAGAGCAAACCATTTGGGACAAGTGTGACCTGGATACTTATTCTCAATGACAGAGGAAATTTAGTTCCAGAAGAAGGCAAGAAAAAAAAATTCTCAATTTGAGAAGCTGCATCCCTCCTTCTGAGGCCTCTTGGAATTCAGTTCCATGAGAGGGAAGAATAACAGAGGAAAGCAACCACCAACACAAATCCTCAAGGCATTTGAGCTAGGCACACGTCCATTTTTTCAGAGGAAGGCATGAGAGTGATGGAATTGGGGTATTAATTACAAAAGAAGAGGGAAGTGACACCACAGAAATCACCTCTACTATCAGCTGCTCTCCTAAACCAGGGGAGGTCAACCTGT
This sequence comes from Macrochelys suwanniensis, assembly GCA_033296515.1. Classification (NCBI taxonomy): domain Eukaryota; kingdom Metazoa; phylum Chordata; order Testudines; family Chelydridae; genus Macrochelys; species Macrochelys suwanniensis. The sequence continues at coordinate 16,950,201 of CM065779.1, read as the reverse complement.
GACTCTGGAGCCACATGCGGCTCTTCAGAAGTTAATATGCGGCTCCTTGTACAGGCACCGACTCCGGGGCTGGAGCTAAGGCGCCAACTTTCCAATGTGCCGGGAGGTGCTCACTGCTCAACCCCCAGCTCTGCCACAGGCCCTGCCCCCACTCCACCTCTTCGTACACTCTCCCCTGAGCCTGCCATGCCCTTGCTCCTCCTCCTCCCACCCAGAGCCTCCTGCACGCTAGGAAACAACTGATCGGGAGGGGTGGGGAGGCGCTGATAGACAGGACTGCCAGTGGGTGGGAAGCGCTGGGAGTGGTGGTGGGGGGGAGCTAATGGGGGGCTGCTGACACATTACTGTGGCTCTTTGGCAAGGTACATTGGTAAATTCTGTCTCCTTCTCAGGCTCAGGTTGGCCACACCTGTCCTTAACCCATAGGGTGATATGGTCCATTTTTGTGGTTTACTATGTACAGAACTGGAAAGGAAAACAGGAGAACTGGAAAGGACTGTATGCCTTCGAAAATCCACAAGTTATCACAGATGCCTTTTTGGCTTTATCTTAATTTATAGGCTGGAGTCTTGACAATTTAAAATTAGCTTCCTTAGTTATTGTAAATCATTCAAGAAAACCATACACAGCACTTCCCATTTAGAAATGGGTATAAGATCTTTCAATGAGTGAACCTTTAGCAGGAAGGTTATCAGATTTTTGCTTAGCCAGACAGCATATTTTCTCTGTTTGTAAGTTTCTTGCTATACAATAGACTTATTTAAGGCCTGGTCTAGACTATGTGTATATGGGGGGCAGGGGAGGAGGGGGATCAATCTAAGTTACGCAACTTCAGCTACATGAATAATGTAGCTGAAGACTCTGTACTTAGATCTACTCACCGCCGTGCTGTCACTGTGGTGAGTCGACTGCTGATGCTCCCCCGTCGACTCCACCTGCGCCTCTTGCTCCGGTGGAATACAGGAGTAGACCGGAGAGCACTCGGGGGTTGATTTATTGCATCTAGTCTAGATGCGATAAATCCATCCCCGCTGAATCGATCGCTGCCCGCCGATCCGGCGGGTAGTATAGACGTACCCTAAGAACAATCTTTTCTCTCAAAATATTCTGATTATTTCAGCTTTTACATTTTTGGGTCTATTATCCATTTTATTATTTTTCATTTTTATGTGAAATCACACAGTAAGCATCCATCCAATTGCTCTGGCTTCTCAATATTTAACATCAGTATCTCAAAAACAAAAATGAACTGCCTACATCCTTCGAGCCTTCTAGAAATTAATTAAAAAATGTGAGCACCCACTCCTCAATTCAATCACTTGCAAAACTGCTTAAGTAGATACAATCCCGCCCAGGTTTGTAGTCTTTATAGTTATTTCAGGAAAGGGAAGACTAAACTAAGACTTCAGTGAGGATTAGGGGCATCATTTTACAATCATCTTCAGACTGACAGATTTATCATATGAAAGGATTTCTTACATCAAGCACATACATTATTTACAACACCCTCCCACCCCCACTTTACATACTAGTTGCTTTCCAATAGACAAGATCAGTTCCTGTCCAAGGAGTTCACAATCTAAGGATGAACAGAGACTAGGCAGAGATGGAAAACACATACATTATGTAAAAAAAATGGGGAAAGTATTTAAAGTACATTCATAATAGAACTGGGTCTTTGAAAGGAACATAACAGTAGAGAGGAGTAAGGGTTGAGAATGAGTTCAGGAAAACTCCCTTTGCAGAAGGGCAGCCTAGAAAAGGCACGGAGATGTTTATGTCAGAAACTAACAAAACCATTCAGCACAATAGAGGCTAGTGCGATGGGGGGGAGGGATAGCTCAGTGGTTTGAGCATTGCTAAACCCAGGGTTGAGAGTTCAATCCTTGAGGGGGCCATTTAGGGATGTGGGGCAAAAATTGGGGATTGGTCCTGCTTTGAGCAGGCGGTTGGACTAGATGACCTCCTAAGGTCCCTTCCAACCCTGAAATTCTATGATGTTAAGAGAGACAAGACTTCATAAGCTGGGATGGCCATATAAAGCTTATTTAGTTATGCCAAGTTTTCAAGAAGATAAGAAGCTTGAATTTGATGCAACAGAGGAGTCGTCAGAGGACAAATTCAAAGAGGTAACTAACATACATCATCAGAATGGACAAGGAAGTTAACTTTTGCTACACACTAGATGCTGAAGTTTAAGCTATACTTTTTCTGCTTTGATTCTGTTCTTCATTTGCTTGTGAGCAACGCAATGAAACTGAAAAAAATTCTTGGAAATTGTGTCAGTTTCTCTGTTTAAGAGGGAACAGAGAGTGGTGATACAGCAAAAAGAAAATAAAAACAGCTATAATTTAGGGGAAAGGGAGGCAAAAACAGTCAAGCAATTGCTTCCTTCTTACTAGTTAGTAGGAAACCTTGATACAATATTCCAATAACTCCTTCCACATACAGAGTTATTATGTGCATCTGCCCACACCCATCGCTCTATGGGACTCAATTCCTGCAGCTTACATGTCGTTAGACTCGGGATGGGTGAAGTGCATGTTGAAGATTACACACTGAATCTTTGGTGTTGCAACAGGATAACTAAATGAAAAGATTTTGAAAAAGACCCAGATTTTCTGGAACTAAACCTGCTTGGATAGCTACTCTAAATTTAAATCAAAAGTGAAAGAATTCAAATAAATCCATCAATATCTTACATGGTGAATGGGATAAATAAATATTATTAATATGAATTATATGGTGACAGATTCCCTAAACTGTCATGCAAGAGACCCAAATCTTCAGACTTCAATATGGACAAAGATGAAGCTTGAGGGAAAGAACGGTAATCTTCTCTTGGACAGAGGCAGCTGAACAATTAATATTGTGAATCGTATGGGTCATAAATCAACAAACCACAACAATAGGAACTGAACAGTAGGTTAGACCAAGCCTGTGTGTGATATGATTTTCACTGATATCACTTGGATGGACAATTGTAGTTGTTGCCAAAAAAAAGTTGACTAAAATAAAATACACCATGAAATGGATGATCACTTACATCTCATTTATTTTTTTAATCAAACTAACTTTGACGAGCTGTAGCTGCCTATGAGATCTCTCCTATTATCACTGTCATGACAGATTATTTTTAAATGGCTATGGAGTCATGCGATCTAGAACAACACTTTTTGCAAAAGAAGCTGGAAGAGGAACACAGGGAAAAGGGAAAGTCTACACATGGCAAGTTTTGTTGTTGTTTTTTTAAATGAGCTTCTCTGAACTGTAGTAGCATGTGCTGAATGCCTTCAGCAACCAAGCAAAGACAAGCATTCAGCATATAAGTTTAAAATGTAAGAACATGTACGTTTTAAACTTATCTGTTAAATGCACACTTTAATGTGACCACTGGGAACATTCGGTTGATATTACACTTTAGGGTTTCCTGTGAGAAGATTTGAAGGTTATCTAAGTTCAAAGCTCTTCTTTCAAGCCAGAGTGACTGTAGTTAAGATATGAGCCTGTGAATCAAGTGTAGTAAAATACTACTCACTTATTTCAAGACTTCTTTGTGCAGGCCTCAGAAATAACCAAATTCTAAAATCTTTTATTGGAACATGGCCAAACAGGTGCTAGCACAGCAGACAGGAGTGTCACCCAGTACAACATATGACTATTGTGAAGCATAAAATGAGTGCTAATTTAGATCATTCTGCTTTAGAAAAGTACTCTCTTAAACCATGTTTTCTTTACGTTCTGTTGAGTATGGGGGAAGATAAAAATAATGAGCCACAATGAATGGACATACATAATTTAAATTAGATTGTGTACCAAATAGACAAGAGGGTAGTTGTTTTGTGGATCTTCTCCAGCAACTGGAGAAACGCTAAATATGCTTCCATGCTACAGCAATGTATTTGTTTCTTACCATACAAGCTTCCATTAAAGCAGTGTGCATTTCATCGGTTTTATGCTCCTGGTCTGCACCTGCCTCCAGAAGAAACCTCACCATTTCTAAATGGCCTAAATTGAAAATACATAAATTAATAAAAACCTCAAAACCTGTTCAACAAGTCACATTCTTCTGTTTTGTGTATGTGTTCATAGACTGAAACACAGCAGTTAAACCACGCAGGACTCAGTTACAATATCATAAACAAAGAAAATTACTTTGGAAATCATCACTTCCACCTCCCATATTTTTAGCAAGGGTAAAAATCAGACTTTTACTGTAAACATCACGGTCCACATGATCTAATCACTAAAATAGCGTGAAAGTGCAGTATTCCATGTGATATGCTACAAGAATGTTAAATAGCACAAATTTCATATCGCTTTATAGGGACTTCAGATATTATCCAGAAAGAATACTAGACTAACTGGTTTAATCCTAACTTTAACTGTAAGCATGCTGTGAAAGGCTGCTGTCCATTTATTTATGAATACTGTATGTAACCAGTTTATGGAAAATATTTATTGTATGACTGTATAGGATTAATTCACTGTATGCATAGGTGGATTTAGTTTAATAGCAGGGTCTTAGGAAACCAGCAGAAAGGGAGCGCAATGTCTCTAGATGAATAACCTCCTGGTAAATAGGTCAACAAGTTAAGAGAAAATACCTGAGATTATCTGAGCAGATGGCTACTTTCCAGCTCCAGCCAAAGTACACAGCTGTTTTGCCAAGGCTGGAAGCCTAAAGTTCAAAGGAACACTAGCAATTAACTCATTCTCCAGAAAGAGGGACACAGTTGTTTGGGCCTGTAGGAAAGGAACAGGCTGACACACACACAGACCCTCTGGAGGGCGTTTGAAATGGTTGGGCCTTCCTAAATTTCCAGGGGGTGGTAATGCATGGGTGACAGATGCATATAAACTGTTTTCAAAATCCTCTCTGTTTCTGTGTTCCCACTGTTAAAAATTAAACAATATTTTGTTTTAAGAAAGCTGTCTTGTCAATCTATGTACCAGTGACCGCAAAGGGAAGACTTGCAGGGGCTGAGCCCAGTCTGACTTGCTAAGAAATCACAATTGCTATACAATAGGCAGCCCATGAGCTTTTATAAGAGGGAGAATTGAAGGATTTCACCCCAGGAGAGGTGAAACAAGAGGCCTAACACCTGAAGAGGGTTTGCTCAGAGACCAGAGAGGGATCCAAAGGCACAGCTGGGCCTGTATCTGTGACACAATCCATTTTCAACTTTTTAGTAGCGGATTGGGGGGGCAGGGGGAGGGGGAGAATCCTGCAAGCCAAGAGCAATAAAAAATAGTGATAACAACAGAGTCACACTCAGGTTTTCAAGCCTCAGACACGAGATCTGGAAGCAAATTAGAAAGCCAAAAAGAGTTCAGAACCTCCAAGAAAGAAAGGAATACAAGACTGAAGGAGCACTTTGAACACAGTCAACTTGAACTCCAAGTTCTTTCCTATGCAAAAGAGTGAGGAGCTGTGTAAGTACAAACTTGCACTGTTTGCTTTTTACTCTGCTTCCAAAGCTCATAGATCAGGATTCAAAATCCAATCATATTGCTGCTCTGTTATAATTCATTTTCAGAAGACACCATTACTACTTACTCTTTTCTAAACACCATCAAAAACTACATCCCATTACCTAGGGTAATGGAACAATGCAACAGGAACCATCAGAAAAATGTAATCAAGAATATTAGAACAAAATTAACATAATCAGCCAAATAACTCAGTGCTCAGCTACTATGCTGATGTAGCCACGTAAGTACGTAGACTACAGACTGGACTCTAAATGAAAAGCACAGATCCATCATAACTACTTCAGTGAAACCGGCCTTAAGTGACCATTTGAAGGACAAATTAGTTCATTTAACAGATGTGGCCTTCTAACAGAAGTAAACAAGACTTGCATTCCATAGGTTTGGGTGGTCTAGGATAGACAATTGCCTAAAAGGGAGGCAGTGTTCTCCAGTGTATAAGGCACTGGAATAGGACTCAGAAGACCTGAGTTCTCTTCCTGGCTGTGCCACTGGCCTGGACAAGTCACTTCCCCCTCTGTGGCTTGGTTTCCCCATCTGTAAAATAGGGGTAATAATACTGAACTTTGTAAAGCGCTTTGAGATCTACAGATTAAAAGCACTATATATAAAGGTATTATTCAGGGTCTTTTCTACATGTTTCACTGAATGATAATAGTGGACTTTGTCCAGAGCAATTACAATAAACTATTACCAAATATGTTGGTTCCCCAATATCATTTTCTCCAAATAAGTGCTTAATCCTCAAGCACTTGTAGGAATGTTTTTCATATTTTGTTCAACAAGAAGCTTATTTTCGCACTAGATACTTTTTTTTTCCGTAGTGCGCAGTAAATAAATCATTCCACTGATTTTCAGTTAACTGCATTTCTTCATGAAAGTTTGCACTTTTACTGGTTATTTTACTGACCTAATAAGATTTATAACCTCATGTAAATAAGAGAGATAAAATTAGGACCAGATTCCGATACACTTACATTGAATAGCATCTCACTCCATAAATGGCTCCACTGATTTTAATGAACGTTACTAAATCAGGGTTAAAGGATCAGACTCTGGTCCTTAATGAATTGCAAAATCTATACCTATCTGTAACCTTGTAACTAATAATTTTATGCTGAATACTAAAGGCTTGTTAAGGAAAGTAAGGGTTTTTTTAGGAAAACTTCTACAAAAAAAAGTGAAGGCTCTAATACGGATACTGCACCTTTGTAACAAGCCAATGTAAGTGCACTCTCCTTAAATTCATTGGAATGTGTATTGATTCCGGCTCCGTTTTCTAACAGCACTCTGGCTACTTCCACGTGTCCAGCACTTCCTGCTTCCATAAGTGGAGTGTGACCATTTTCATTGTGGTCCTCAATGCTAGCGCCTGATTCCAACAGTACCTTCACAACATCTACATAGCCCCCAGCACAGGCGTATGTAAGTGCTGTGTTGCCTAGTACCAGAAGAGAGAAGAAACAAAACCACAAGTTATTCAGATATTTTGTTTTAGCAACAGGAATTGTTTCTACATCCCACCTACCCCCAGACCCATTTCAATACTTAATATTAACACTGATATTTTAAAAATGGTTATAAAATTTTCAGGTTACAGCTCAAGAAACAGTACAATTAAAAACAACTTTTCACGCGTATAACAATGCTGACAGACTAAAACCCTGAACTATAAATGGTGTCTAATGACCTGATTTGGGGGGGAATCAAATCCTCCCATTTTTCTCCACGTGAATCTGCAACTTCTGGCATGACCCATCTCCACACTGATAATTTAATGGGAGGTGTGAAGAATGTGTTATTTTCAGTTTCAGTGTAGTGATACTACTCTGCACAAAGGAAAGCAGATGTTAGATCAATTAAGGAGTGGAGTGAACTGCCTTGGATAAGACGATTTCAAGACTTAGTCCCAAAGAGTTAATTTTTAGTATCCAGAGCTGGAATTCGTATATTTTCATTAAATATACTTGTTTTCATTCTTTTCTGAATCACACACAATATATCAACATGAACATTCCTCCCACTCCCCCACCCCACTTTTTTTTTTTTTTTTTTATAAAGCAGGAATGATACTGCTACTCTACTTTCTGACGGCTATTTGGTAACGAAAATAAACATCAGAAGAGAAGGAAATTTTAATAGTTTGTTGACAGCAACATATCTGTAAAACAACTCATAACCAAGGCTTTAGTAATTAACACTCTACTACAGGGCTGGAAAGGACACTTGCAGTTACCCAAAAGTAGTTTCTCTAAAATACAGAATTAAAAACAAAATGTATCCATTTGTGAAGTTATGCACTGCAACAGATTATACATGAATAAAATAATCTGGCAAAAGAAACTGCAAAGAGTAGTTCAAAAAAACCTCACAATCACCACTTGTCCAGCTAATCTCTGCCAGAATTGAAGCAAGCAATCATTTGCAACAAAGCTAGTAAGTAGTTAATAACAAACTATCCAAATTATGCTCAAAATAATATAATGTGGTCTTTGTCACGGTCTTCATAGAAGATTTGTGCTTAAATTTCTTTCATTGCTAAGGAAATTTCACTTTTGAAACTATTCACTGATTTGGGTTTTCAAACACCTATCATTATCTACATATCTTTAGGAAAAAGATTATACAATGCCAAATGGATCAATAGCCACAAAACAAAGAACTATGCCTATACTTTTTTGATGTAGATTGCTCATGCAATTAGAAATATCTAGTGATTTCCAAGCCTCTCCAAACATTAAAATAAAAAACAGTTGGTAAGTTAAATGTATAGCAAAGGTTTGTCTCCAGATAGAACTTCAATTTCATTATCTGCTTAATACAGCAAATACCTATCATCTAATTTGTATTCATGATAATATAGCTGTAGTCTCTCAAGTGGCACACAACTGCCGTTGTCCACAGTCTAGAATTATAGGGTGAACCCTGCTCTTATTTATGTCAAAAGGAGAGCTATCGTTCCCTTCATCAGAGCCAGGATTTCACCCATAGCTCCTGCAATGCTCTAAAGGTCCAGGCAGTCACATAACTCATGGTATGGGTCCCAAACCCATGAAAACTATCAACATTTCTGGCACTTACAACCCTTTGGAGACTTTCAGGGTGACAGATATGGCAATTTTCTCAAAAATATCCTTGAAAGACCTTAATGTATGAAGTTTATGTATTACTGTGGACTGAGATGGTATGTAACCTTGGGGGGAGAAGTGACAGATGTGAGACCTGGGAGTTCAAAAGACTATATTGAAAATGTGCCAGACAGGTATGGACTTTTGAGACAATAAGTGTAAATGGATTTCCTGGGGAATCCCTAAGGAAGATGTTAATGCAAATTCCTAAATCCGGGTATACAAATACCCAGCCCTTTGAAGTTACTCAGACAAGAAGGTCCATTGTCTCCTGGTTGCCAGTCACAGGAGGCCAAGATCAAAGGCCTGGGCTGCATAAAGAAATGACTGATTTGCCCAGTTTCTGTTCTGGATCCAAGACAAAAGCATTTGTAATCATAGGGAAAACCCAGTTGCAGGTTTTGAAGGACTAAAGCCTATCAGAGCCCTACGTTGGATCGGGAGTGACCTCTGGTAAGCTTTTTAGTCTCTTTTATTGTTTTAATGTTTTCTCTGTAATGCTCTTAAGAATGAATGTGTTAGCTTAGAAGGAGCTATAACTTATAACTGCGGGCAATGCTCTGGTCATAGTCCAGAGAGAGAGCAACAGAGAAAGCAAAGCACAAGTGCCTTTTTAGGCAATCTGGCTTGCTGGGGATATCTCAGTGTGAGGCAGAGAGCTATGCAGTCTTGAAATCTCCAGTCAGGAGAGAGTGAGATGCGACTTTCTGCCCAAGTGAGGTGATGGCTAGGAGCCAGAAGCCTAAAGTGGATGTCCTTGGTGGACCATGGAGGGAGAAAAAACAGGTGCACGTGCTCTGAAACTGACACAAGGCATCTGAAAATCATGATACACGTTGTTTCACTCAGGATTTTTTGTGTTTTTTCAACTGTACTGCCTCACAATTTTAAAGGGTTTTTTTTAATGGGGGTATTTTCTTTTTAGATTTGTTAGAGGAGGAGGCAACTAGTTGTCTTATAATGACACTCTAATGGATTATGAAGTGTGTGTATTTTATCTTGACTCTAAAACCTCATGTTCCAAATAGACAACTGGCAAAGAGAGATAGGGCACCAATGTTAGGACCACAATTTTGTTTCTCTTCTTTCCCCATTTCCATTCTGTTTTTCCTCCATGCGCATCCTGTCTCTGCCCCCTTCGCTTCCTCGATCTTAATTATTTTTTAATCTGTTCTCTCCTTTACATCATTTTTGCTCTCATTCCTATAGTACCATTCCATTTCTTCGATTGCCAGTTTCCCCGCTACTGTTCATCACAGAAAGTGCATCCAGACTAGTGGGCAGACAATTATTCACACTGATTCCTGGCTACTGAGCATGTTTCTCAATGAGTGCAGTGCATTTTGCAAAGTTTAGAACAATACGCCTTGGGGGCTATAGTCTACTATTTGGGAAGGAATGAACTTTATCACCACTTGCAAATGAAGATGGAGTAACAGCTACTGCAAAAGTGAAAAAGGCAGATGTAAACTTCAACTTTCTGTTTGATTCAGTCTAGAGATATTGACCATATGTCTGAAGTCAATTAATATTTTTTATTTCCCAAAGAAATATGAAAGCAACAGGCAAACACAGAGGGGGGAACAAACAACCCACTCACCAGAAGGACATCAGATGCACAAAGATACAAAAAAGCAAAGAGTTTCCATGACAGAAAACTCAGACACTCTTCATCGTGGCACATTTATTACCTGTTGATGACTGTGCATTGACATCAGCACCATGAGCTAGCAGCAACTTCACAATTTTGACGTGTCCGCCATTAGCAGCAGCCATTAAAGGTGTTATGTCTCCTTTAATACCTCGGTCTTCTACGTTAGCATGCATCGCCAGAAGAACCTTTGGCAGAACGGGCAAGAAGTGTTATTGTAAGATGACAAATGCCCAAATTGTCATAGAGCTTAAAATTAAATTATCTATATAATCCTGTGTTGTGAACTCATTGTGTCTTGTAAGGGCTTATTTCAAATGCTATATACACACAAAGTGCCTGTTAGCAATGCAAATTTTTTTCTAATGAAGCAGAGCTTTCATCTGTCGAAAATAAGTAAAGAGTTAAGTAACTGAAATTTTACTTGGGCTCTCTAACACCACAAAGGCTAGAGAGTGATACACCAGTACAGTACTTTATATACTGTGTAAAAGATAGCATTGGAAACTAACCTGTGCAAGCTCATAGTATCCAGCTGAGCAGGCTAAACAAAGGAGACTTTCCCCTTCTTCTGTGTGCTCGTTCACACTTCTCCCTTCAATTAGCAACTTTCGCACAGCATTTACATCTCCTTCTGAACAAGCTTCTGCCAAACTGCGGCTAGTAAAGTAAATAACATCTTCAGAAAATGAATGTTTAACTACACCTTAAGCAGTAAAGAAATACCTATGTGAGTAGAGTAAATGTGCTATGTTATTTTCAAATACAAACCTGACCTGTTATGCAGTCAATACAAGACAAACACAAGAAAAGCGTGATAGAAAAAACAGAGGCAACCATAACAAAAATGAAGGTTTATACTGTATTTCAACATGCCATTTGAAAAATCAGAACTCTCATGAGCAGTTAGTGCTTTTGCCACTAAACTCTGGTAAAACAGAATCCAGTACAAATATTTTCAAGCCCATCATGTAGCGTTTTAGTTGATCAAACTTCCTATATATAAATAGAAACAGGGGAAAGTCTAGGTGATGGAATAGCAGCAGTGTACAGTCAGGTCTGACCACTGTCCCTGGAGAATCCTGCCACTGATGTTTCTAATCTGAACCTTTATACATCTGTGCAATAAAAATGTAATAACTTACATTATTTGCTACAAGTTGTCTGTTACAGTGATTTCATTTTATGGGAGGTTTACTGTGGACACGGCAGAATAGCTAGCAGCCAGTCTAAACAAAGTTCTTGCTATAATTAGGTGAGAAGGACCCTGACAGAGGACTTTTTTTTTGGGGGGGGGGGGGGGGGGGAATGAACAGGGGAAAGGGAAGTAAGAGTGATAAGCAAGCAGGAAGAAATTTGCAGGAGAGGAAGCAGTACACCATGATACGGGGATGATGAGCAGGGATCCTAGAAATCCGTTTGCCACGGAAAATCGCGGAATATGCATTTTTATAGAGAATCTTTATTTTTTACATTTTGTGAAAAAACAAAAGCACATGTTAACTACAGTGGAACCCCGTTTATCCAATTTAACTGGGACTGGGGCCAAATCGGATAAGCAAAAATTCAGATAATCCGTAGAATGGGCAAAGAGCTTCAGCCTCCCGGGGCTGAAGCTCTTTGCCCATTCTCCAGATTATGTGAATTTTTGCTTATCCAATCTGGCCCTGGTCCCAGTTAGATTGGGTAAACAGGGTCCCACTGTATAATGTGGCTAGGGAAACTAAAGTTCATTTTAAATCGCAGAAAAATGCGGATTTTTTTGTTTTTTTAATCAGAGACTTTTGGATTTTTTTAATCACAGGAAACTAGGATCCCTGCTGATGAGGCTGTCATCTACCAAACACTGTGGTGATTCATTCAGACAGAAACTATCCTGGCTTTATTCCTGGCATACACCTCATACAAATCACTAAAAGCAGATCTGGGCTGCAGAGATCTGTGTCCAGAAGCTGACACAGTTTTCTCTGATTTGGTTGGGCATCTGGATAATTGTTACCACAACAATATGAAAGCTATAAGTAAATATTGGAAGGACCTCAATCAGGAAATTGGAGGGTAACATGACTGACCGGAAAATGCACACAGTATGGCACAGAAACATTACTAGCTCTGACACCTTACTGTTTCTTGAAGATGGGGTGTATTTATTGGACAGGGGTCAGAGGATCTTTCTCTCAAACATAAAAAACTGTCAATATTTTGGAACAGAAACCCTGTGTGATTTCTCTTGCTGGCCTTGCCACCTTCCAACCCTCAGAAACATGACCAGGAACAAAACCACCCCATTGTAACATAGCTGCCCTTCATTCCAGGCACAACACGTGAGTCAGGTTATAAGAGGGGGAGAAATAATGTCAACAGAAATGTCTGTATATCAGGAAGTGAAGACTTCAGGTAGATGCGTTCACTATTGTACCCGGACCCCCACCTGCATGGTCAAGGTATGTTTGTCATATGAGGGACAGAGTGGAATACTTTGAGGCGTTACAGAGCTGTGATTATGATATGAGGAAATCTATATTTTGCACCTTTCAACGTGTAAGAGCAAAAGGAAGAGCTGCATGTGTACCTTCAGGATCCAGTATACATCATTTCAACGCAGAATTGTGTAGGCTGTATCAGCAGCAGGGCATATAGCTTTTATTACTAAGGATCTTGTCAGCTGTGAGATGGAATATGAGAGAACTAACGCTTTAATGATGGTTAAGTGAAAGTGTAGGTTTGAGATATCTGGTGAGTAAGCATAAGGGAGGTGCAAAAGGCTGTGAAATGGTTCTTAACTTGTACCTGTGACAGTCTTTCTAAGAAGCTGGCTAAGGATGTGTCTACAACACTGCAATTAGACACTCATGGCTGGCCTGTGTCAGCTAATTCAGGCTCACAGGGCTTGGGCTAAAGGACTGTAATTGCAGCCCGAGCACCTACATCACAATAAAACAGCCTCTTAGCCCAAATCCCATGAGCCTGAGTGAGCTGAAATGGGCCAGCCTCGGGTTTTTAACTGCAGTGTAGGCATACCCTAGTGTGAGAGTGTATGTGAGGACCTGGAAGCTCCAGAATCTCAAGGGCCAATCTGACTATGTGCGTATTCAGACATTGCTCAAAGAGGCTAGAGGGAAGGTGGCAACTTCCTTTTTTCCTTTAATAGTGGTTAGAATCTTGTGGGTGAGAATGAATGGATCCTAAAAGGAGGTGAAGAGCTTGTACATTTCAGTAACTGTGGGGTTGGCAGAGTAAAGGCAATGTTTGTTAATGGGACATACTGAGGCACTGCTGAGTTTTTTGCCATTGTATACATATTACAGTACTGCCTTGAGGCCCCAACCAACACCATGGCTGCATCATGCTAGAGGATGTACAAACACCCAAAAAACAGTCCCAACTCTGAATGTCTCAACTACCGTTTTGTTTGACATTTGAAATTATGTCTAAGGTAGTGAAATAAGAATTTTCCTTGAACGCGTTGTCCCTAAATTCCCAGTACCCATTGCAAAAGCATTTTGCATTTCCCACCTGGAAAGCATTTAGTGCCACGTGGAGTAAATAAAAAATCCAAAATATATGCTCAGAATTGACAATCTGAAGCCAGTTCAATCTCAACAACTATGTCATTGTTGTATAGTGAAAGAAAAAGGACAGCAATAAAGAATGTGTTTTAAGTGGCAAGGAAAAAAATGCAAAAGATCTATTTACTTGTCCGTCTGCCCTGCATTTGCTGTGCTTTCCGCTCTCATTCGGGTAAGTGCAGCAGCAGCTTCATCCAACGCACAGCTGACCGAGGAAGTCAGTCTACGAAGCACCTCAGGATCCGCAAATGCTTTACCGTCAGCGGTGGATAATTTACCTATTCCTTTCATTCCAATTTATGACAAGTGGATACGTACACCGAAAGAGGAAAACAAAAGTAACAAAGAAAGTGTAAATTCAGTCCATACAATATGTTAGCAGAAACCATTCCAATACTGATTGCATAGGGAAAATTTCAGGTACACTGGACATTTGTTTTTTAAAATGACTGTAGGCAATTTGAACAATGATCCTGTAACATAACTGCATTCACACTGAAAGCATAAAGGTGACAACTCCCTTAAAGACCAAACAGTGAGCAATTTTAAGTTACTGAAAACTGTGTGCTGTAAATGTTTTTTTTCCAACTGCATTTCAAAACAAGACCTCATTGGGCAATTTGTACATTCCAAGTTTTAAAACTAAGCATTTATTTTTAGTGACCTAAACATGTCTTTAGAAAAACAGGCATTTTTCATCTGTATCACCTCTGGGAGACAAACAGTTATACAGGCTTTTATAAAGCTTTCAAGAAAAATTTCATCTCTCATCTGAGACCAAACAACCCCAAATGAATATCAGTGTTCCAATTATTAAAAATAGTATGCATGTTTCAGGAAGTGAGAGGCTTTAAGTTCTGGCCAGAACTGCACAGAGCCCTGTGGTTGAGGCTGCTCAGGATTTGTGCTCCATCAGCACTTCTCCCTGGAACAGTAGTTTCACACCCTGTCTGGCCAGCCCCACTCACTTTCTGAACTGCACTGAACAGCTCTATATCTTCCGAGTGGAGATGAGGTTGCTGACAAATGTATGGGCCTCACTGTTCTAGGGGGGATTTTCCACCAGTGGGGACATACTGCTTGGATCCTGACAGAACAATGAATCAACCCCAGTAAGAGGTTTAGCTTAACACCAGCTTTGCAAGTAGATATGTTAAGCTTTTGGGGATGACTATTCTGTTTATTGAAGTTTGCAATATAATTTTGGTAAGAAACTTAAATATAAATAAAAATAAGGAAAAACTGAACTGGAAGCTACTCTACTACAGGACAGCTACCTTACAGGAAAAAAAAAAAAGCCTGATAAATGGTGGGCACTGATTTCTACTTTCTTCACAGTGAGAGCTAAGAGGGTAACCAGTCTTTCCATTAAAAAAAATAAAGCTCATATAGACGATATGGTTAAAGACCTAGAAAGGAGGAATTTTAACCAGGGCAACTACAGAAACAAAAGTAAAATGCAAGCTCTATAGTTCATACGGAGTACTTTCACTCACTCTCAGTCTGAAGCGTGGCCTTGCACGTTGGGAATAATTCAGAAATGGGAGGTGGAGAAATTAATTGAGCTTTACTAGCATCATATCTATATGATATTACATTTCTTTCCCTGCATCATATGTATATGATATTACATTTCTTTTCCTGCATCATCAAATACTTTTGGAAAGGTATGTATTTTAATTAGTCCCATCCCCCCTGAAAAATAATTTTTACACCACTGAAAGTTCACACTGCATTAGGCCCCAAGACAGTCACACTTACACATGAGGATTAGTACTTATGCAAGCAGCCCCATTATGGTCTCAGGAATAAGGGTTGCAGGACTGAGCCCTTAAGAGACATGAATACTTACCTGCAGCTTCAAGTAAAGCTTCTAATCTAGCTTGGGTTTCTGGGTCTACTGTCCTCAAGTCAGGACCATCAGCAGTACTAGACAAAAGCAATTTGGAAGCAGTCTCCAACATCGGATTTTCCAAATCATCCTGATCCAAAATGAATGACTCCACCTGGAAAGAAAAAAGAACACATTTGCCTTAATAAAATTCCAATCCTTAATTCTGTAATTTTAAAGGCCATTCATGCATTTTTTTAAATCAAAAGGTGCAGTGATTTTCTCTTAACACAGGGGTCTCCAAACTTTAGGAGACGAGGGCCACATTACATTTTTCAAGGGGCTTCGTGGGTCAGCCCATTCTCTTGAGCTTACCCTCCGCCAAATTGCGCCGAAGCCGCGGGACCGGCGGACCTCCCGCAGGCAAGCCATGGCAGCTTCGACGGCGGGTATTCTGGGACCGGTGGGAGCGCCCCTGACTGCTGCCCTCTGTGCCCCGCTGCTGAGGCGGCAGCAGCCTTTAAACTGCTGCCGAAATACCACCGAGGTGGCGGCAGTGTTTAAGCTGCCACCGAAATACTCACTGCTGCTGATGTGCCGAGGAGGCATCAGCAATTGGTTCGGGGGCCGGACAAATTGAAGCCATGGGCCGCATCCGGCCCCCAGGCCGTAGTTTGGAGACCCCTGAACAAATAAGATTTTCAGAAGCACTTGTGTTGGCACAATTCTGTTCCCTCTGAGGTTACTAGGAGTTTTCCTTCCATGGAAGGAAAATTAGGCCAATCCTGAACACTTCTCAAAATTCTACACGATATATTTCATAAATTAAAAACTGTAAACATTGCTCTGCAATTGGTAACCAGTAGGTGCCACTTTACATTACATTGTTTTAGGCTTAAATCTTAATTAGCACTAAAAGTTGTGAACCAAAGTATAAATGCTGGAGAAATTTACATGGAGATAAAAACATCAAGTAACATTGTAGACTAGACTTTACCTCCTCAGAACTATAACTGGTATTAGTTATGAATTCCCACAGAAGTTAGTGTATATTTCTGAGATATATGAAAGCTATATATTTAAAGACAGAAATGTTCTGTATGCTATACAGTGCAACAAACTAATGGAATAAGGTTAATACCCAGATAAGAATATGGGGAGACTGAAAAAAAACCCCACAAATTCAAAGGTTGTAAGGTCTTCTCCCAGATTTTGCAGTTACAGAGAATGGAATAGGACTTTTTAAAATGGTCTGGTTTTCAGAAGTATTGAACACTTCCTTCTATGAGAAATGGAGGTGTTCAAAACCTCTGGGGAGGAAAAACCAGACCGGAGAGGTCTATCACTGCAATGGTAGCCCATAATGTAAATCAAACTGTTGTCCAAATGTGCCAGACAATTGTACTAAGTGTGAGCTTCACTATTTATTTCACTGGAGTGGGAATTCTGAAGCCTGATTATGATCACTGGAGGGCCAGCATTACCCATTTAATTGCTGATGGTTCTACTAAATACAGTAGAGCTTATTTAGCATGACTGGACTACCTGCACAAATCCTACTGTTTTATTGATGGGACGCTGAAAGGTTTTGAATAACACCGCTGAATATTCAAAATTATTATTTTGTATCCACATTTCTGCTCTTTTCAATACATATTGTGAACTAAAACAGCTCATTTTCACTAATCAATCTAGGTAAATTATTTCCCCCCCCCCCCATTAAAGACAGCAAATTTTGCAATCATTTTAGCAGATTATGGAGAAAAAACTTAAGTACAGAATGAGCACACTTTTCCTCTAAAATTACTTTCAATGTTCTGTTAATTTATGTACTAAAAGACTATTCTGTCTTTCAGTCATTGTTTCCCTCTTGTTTGATTATAGGGTCAATTAATATTCTAATGATATTAGGAAATAGCTTGGATAGATCTTAATTAGATTTTTTTTTACAAGATTCATTACACAGGAGATATCTGCATTCTGAAAGAAGCAACACTATAATCTGTTCTGCACTTGCACTAACTTTTATCGTATTTACAAAAGCTGGCCCCGAGACTAGTTTAGGAGTAGTAAAATAGATGTATGCCCTTTTAAAGAAGCATCAATGAAACAGATTGCCAGAAAGAAAGACAGATAGACAGAATTACTGTAGTGCCTAGGGACACTATTCAAGGACTGTTGTGCTAGGTCCCGCACAAACACAGAACAAAAAGATGGTCCCTAAAATGTATCTTTGTGGCTGCTGATCAAAGTAATTGAATGTAATGCAGAACTGGAACTAACAAGATTGTTACCTTAAGCTTACTCCTATGAAGATGCATATAAATACGTATTTCTCTCATAGGTACTGCCTACTACATGTACCCAAGACAAATGGGGTACAAATATCATCTTAGTCTCTGTCCAGACCATGCACATTATATTTTCAGCCTTTAATGAATGTGTTATGGATTTTTTATTACAAAAGTCAAATGAAACATAGCTCTAAAAGCCAAAAACGTCCACTGCACTGGAACATCTGGACTATACTTTGATTTGTTGACACAAAAGTGAAAAATACCATGCTGACTAACAGGATGCTGTGTCCCAGTTACCTTTTGCAGAGGGAAAGAGCTATTTGGGTAGAAAAGCTTTGAAGTTCTAAATGTTCTGAAATTTAAAAGTTTGACATTAGATTCCTAGTTCCCCTCCCCACCCCGCTTTCTGATTAAATCTAGAATATCATCATTTCAACAAAGCTATTTTTATGCCCAGCACATAAAAATAGAGGATAGTCTGAAGGTTTAAAAAAACCTTTGGCTCCTGCCCTCAAATAGGTTGGAAATAGTCCAATATTGACATTTTTTAAAGACAGGTTACACAGATTCTTTAAACAAAACAACAAAGTCGACTCTAACAGACAAGTTACAAGTAGTTATGGCATAAACTCAATTAAACTCTGATTTATTAATAACTTGTGTTATACCCTCACATGGTTGCAGGTTTCCATTACCTTTAATTTTCTTTACAAAATATAAAGTCCAAATACTGCAGGAAAGGTGACATATCTTGCACAAATAATTTCACATAGATCTACTGTTCTGTTATAAATCACTCATAAGACGTGTATAAATTTCTGTTAGCTTCCTATTTGTTTTCAGGAAGTGAGGCTCCCCAAGCCTGGTCCTCATTTATACTTCCCAACAACTCCTCTGCTGCTGTACTTCCTGCTCTAAAGCCACCCATGAGAATGAATGCTCTTTACCCAATGGTGCGTGCCCTAAGGGCTACTTTAACTCCTTTTATTGTAAAAAACTGAATTGGGAGGGATCTGTGTTATTTAGCATCTTTATTAATGACCTGGATGTAGAAATAAAGAACATACTGATCAAGTGTGCAGATGACACAAAGCTTGGGCAGGAAGGGTTTGCAAATACTTTGGAGGATACAGCTAAAATTCAGAGGGAACTTGTTAAATTGGAGAATTGGGCGATAGACAACAAAATGAAATTCAGCAAAGACAAATGTTGGGTGCTTAGGGAAGAAAAATCAAATGACCAAATATAGAATGGGGGATAACTGGCTTGAACTAAAGCACATCTCACAAATGTGTGGATGGAACTCCACATAGCTACTCTGTAAATGTCAGGGAAGAGGTATTTCTTGGAGCGACACCATTGACACCACTTGTGCTCTTGTAGAATGAGCTCTCACCCCAGGAGGGGAAGGAAAATTAGACCGCTTATAGAAAAGTAAGATACAGTAAGAGTAAGATAGCGATCCTCTGAGAAGAAACAACTTGACTTCAAACACTTTCAGCTATGGCAATAAGTCAGGATATTTTCTGGTTGCTTTTGTTCTTTGCAGGTAAAAGGACAGAGCTTGTTGCATAGGGGGAATGAAGACTCCTCTCTTTTTCAGATGCAAGTGCTTTTACAGATGGAGGGGGAACACAGGTAAGTGAATTGACTGGTTCAGGTGAAACTCAAACTATTCTGGGGTGAACTTTGGATGTAAACACGAGACTTTGTCTCTATATAAAATAGCATAAGGAGGGTCCACCATCAGTTCTCCACGCTCACCCACTCTCCTGGCTGAAATCATTGTGATCAGGAACGCAACCTGCACAGATAGGAGAGACATGGAACATGTAGTTAGTGGTTCGATGGGAGGCTTAGTGAGCACCAGAAGAACAAAGTTTAAATCCCATTGAGGAGCAGGCTTCCTTACTGGTGGAAAGGTTCTGATTAGACTCTTACGGAATCTGGTAATCAGTGAGTGAGCGAGAATTAAGTTACCATATGTAGGTGGGTGGTTCACACGGATTGGTGCCAGGTGGATCCATAAAGAGTTGATGGGAAGACTCACTGTTGTTTTGAGGGAAAGAAGATAGTCCAGAATAAGGCAATACCCACAGCCTCTGGGGATGTAAGTTTCTATTGTGTCCAGAGAAACACTTCCACTCAGCTGCCTAGAATTTTCTAGTGGAATCTTTTCTGCAATTAATAAGAAAGCTTTGCAGACTTCAGAGAGCTTCAAAACAAGGATGTTGTAGATTTGACGCCCATCCAAAAACCAAGCCCTCTAATGGAGGTTGGGATGCTTGATTCTGCCTTTCCCCTGGGTCAGCAGATTGGAAAAGGACTGAATGTTGGTTCGCAACCGAGACAACATACGCAGAAGACGTATGGGAACTTGGGAACCAATATTGTCTGGGCCTGTTGGGGGTAACGAGGATGTCTCGTGCCTTGTCTTGATGAATGTTCTGTAAGACATGAGGTAGGAGTGGGAAGGGCGGGAAGGCATAGTTCAGATGATATGACCATGGAAAAAGGAGAGCGTCACTGTGACCCAAAGCACCCTTGTGTTCACTCCATAAACACTACTGTAGTAATCTTTGTATAAAATACACCGTGTGAGGTATCACTCGAAAACTAACAACTTGCTGGTCAATAATATCATGGTGAAATGTATGTAGTAACATTATATGCAAAGTCATACATGTTATTAGCACGTGCTCAAAACAGATAGCCCTTTCCAGGCACTAGTTGTTAAACTGGTCGATCCTAAACAAAGGAATATGTGTTTACCTCATTTGACATATAAGTAGTAAGCAGGATCATCATGACAGAAAGGGTGGAAATGGCAGGGAACAGAACAATTTGCATTTCAGCAAACAGATGGGGGTGGGGCGGGAGGAGCATGGAGACTCCTCCACCAAATTCCATGTCACCTTCCTCAGTGTTTGAATAAACTTTCGTTTGACAGGTATGCTACCACTTCAAAGATTCAATCGTTTATAAAAGAAAGAGGCAGAGAACCTTGAAGAGACAGGCAAGTTTTCTTTCATCTAAGACGACAAAAGCACCAGAACTAATGGGCCTCTGGAAAGATCAAGACCAAGGAGAGAGTTAGGCCTGGTCTACCCTGCCACTTTACAGCGCTGCAACTTTCTCGCTTAGGGGCGTGAAAAACACCCCCCCGAGCACTGCAAGTTTCAGCGCTGTAAAGTGGCAGTGTAGACAGTGCACCAGCACTGGGAGCTACTCCCCTCGTTGGGGTGGGTTTTTTTACAGTACCTGGAGAGCTCTCTCCCAGCGCTGGTGCCGCGACTACACAACCACATTAAAGCGCTGCCACGACAGTGCTGCAGCGCTTTAACATTGCTAGTGAAGACATACCCTTAGTCACCATCTTGCTGGAAGCCTTGAACCAAAACTTGCTAGATAAAATTTTAGACTTGTAGATGTGTCTTCACTTTTATTTGCTTGAAACCCTTTCCAAACTTTCTCTCTTATACTTGAACTCATTTAAAATCCTATCTTCTTTTGTTAATAAACTTGTTTTACGATTAATCTAAACCGACAGTGCTGTGTTCATGCTAATATGAATGTCAGCTCCACTTAATGTGGTAAACTGTGTTTGTCTCCTTAAAAGGAGCAAATGAGTCATTCTCGGAATTGTCCAGGAGAGGGCTGGACATTGTAGAACACATGGTTTGGGGAAAATTCAGGACTGGAAGTGTGCCAGGGTCACCCTGTGTAGCAGGGTGGCTACCCCGCTCCTGCCCTGAGGGGCATAAAATAGCCCTGGGAAAGGGCTGTGGCTGGGCTGATTGGCGAAGTAGCCACAGATGGGACCAGTTTAATCAGGGCCCAGCTGGCCCTTATAAGAGGGCAGTGGGCCTGGAGCAGACAGTCTCTCTCTGAATGCAGAGAGGGAAGGACCTGGCTGCAGAAGGCACCTGGAGTGCAGCAGGGCTGGGGAGCTCTGGCCTGGGAACCCCCAGGCTGCAAGGCCTAGACTAAGGCCAAAAGGGGTAGGGGGGTTTCAGGGGGCAGCCCATGGGTAGGCAGAGGCAGCAGATCCAAAACATCCCTTGCCTATGATGACTGGCTATTACAAACTGCAGTCTGCCTCAGTGAACGGGGGCTTGATGATGACTGGCATTAGCCCATAGGCTGAGGCAAGGTGGGATAGTGGGTGAGGGTCCTCCTGGGAGGGGAGACCCAGACTGAAGGGGTACTGCCAGGGGGCAGCACCCCAGTTAAAGGGGCACCGGGGTCCGGGAGGGACACGGGAGCCAGCAGCAAGCAGGACACCAGCCTGCAGAGAGCGCTCCGGAGGCTGGATGAACTAATTCCCTGGATCGACCAGCCTCCGGAGCGCCCTCAGAGTGAGTTTTCACTTAACCTTAATGTGTAATAGGAAGGTGTATGTCTACCCTGCAAAAAAAAGGTTTATTTCTTAACCCAGGTTAGTTAACTTGGGTAAGAACAGCAGTGAAGACACAGCCATGTCTTCGCTTTTATTTTAAGCTAATTCTAATTGAAGTAAGCGAATCAAAATTAAGAACTCACCTTTTTTTTGCAGGATAGATGTACCCTAAATCCCTAGTCTTCCCTTTCCTGTAACCTCAATGCACAGCTCCCCAAAAACATCTAACAAATGACTGTCATGGAAACAATGTTGTTTTTACAGATGAAATAATAATATTGCTCCCAAAATCAAAGCCCCATATGGTTGCAAAACCAGCTAAGCTGGCATCTAGAAATTAAATTAGATAATACTACCCCACTGAGTCTGAAATTATGGATACCCTATTTGAACCCTGAAGTTAGACCATATCTGCTGTCCAAAACTACAGACCAGTCTGCATGAAAAAACATGCTAGTAGCTTGGCAGTACTATACCTGTGTCAACACAATTTTTTAAAAAAATGTAACTACATTGTGCCTGTGCTTCCGATGAGTAAATGAATGATCATCCAGCATCTTCCATCCTCCTTCCTAATCTTATTGCATCATTTTTGAAATTAGATAAGAGTTCTTAAGGCAAAGACCAAATCTTTTTTGTACTCCGAGCACCTAGCATAATTTTGGGTGCTGTAAATTAATATATGGTCATATTTTAATTCTGTTCTTTTCTGGAATGTTTAATATACTCAGTGAGCAATGTTTTTACATTTTGCCTCCACACAGAGTCATGCACAATGACAGTTAGTTCCACAACCAAGTATGGGTGACAAAAACAAAAATTATCATCATCAACTTTTTACTTAGGAATAATTTTTAAAGTTAGCAATGACAGTAACACCATTATCAGACTTTCCAATATATATTGCTATTATATAGCCCCACCTTCCAAATCCACAGAAGCCTATTATAAATAACTTCTACAACATCTATATTACAGAACACAGTTTCCATAAATAGCTCTGCTCATCAATCCACAGAACAGCCATGGCACCAGTTTATGCATCTGTCTTGCAATGTTCTCCGTCACAGGAGTGAAGTTTTAATGGCAATCAGTAGGCATAAAGAAAACAAAAAACAAGTCATTCTTATATAAAGCAGAGCACTGAAAAACGTTTTCTTAAACCAGATTCTCTGTCATTTGCATATGTCTCCAAGTCTCAGTGATTGGTTTTGTTAGCACAAATCCTTATACCTATTCTTTCGAGACTAGTCAGTTGTTACTGCACAGTTTTTAAGCAGACTATCATCAGCAGGGTACTGACTCCATTTCACTGGAAGTAGCAGGATTTCTGCTTTGTATTACAAAATTTTGTTATGCAATCTGAAAGCTGGGGAACAGGAATGAAAAAATGCTCGTTCTTATAGTACATCAGCAAAATGTTGTAATTTAGAAACCAAAGCAATTTCTCACCTGCACGTCGCTAGTGAACTTGCTCAACTGTGTATATCATGCTACGTGTTGGTGTGTGCAACACAAACTAATACTGTACAAATTTCCAGCTGTGCTTCAAGCAGTGTTTACAATGAGAAAAGTGGCAGAAAGGTAACAGAAGACTATTATCTGTCTAATAGTTACGCAAAGACTCATTCATTTTTAAAAATCCTTATTTATATTTTAAAATCTTAAAACCAGTTGTAAAAGCAATTTCCCCACCTACCTACCAAGTCAGTGCTGAATTAAAGCCTTTAAGATGAAAATATGAAATTTACTGTATTTTCCTTGGGGTGACTGCACAGGAATTTTTGGCCTGAAAGGGAGTGTTTGTTTAATTACTGGAAATTGTTTGAAGTGTTGCAAACAGTTCTCTTAGCAGGAATTAAAATGTGATCAGTCTATGGATATAATTCTTTCTTTGACAAATGCAAGTAGCTTGAGGGATCAAATGAAGCCTAGTTAACTTACTCATGCTTTACTTTTTACAGCACCAAGTCCTGGAGAATATGTACAACCCCTTCATTTTCAGTTTTAAACTATTTTTACCGAAAAAAAATCACAAAAAGTATTATTCTTTTTTCCCCCGATTTTCATCCTACTTTTCTATCATTCAAATAGATATATATATATATAAATCTTTTCATTAGGAAAACACAATACATTGCATGAGCTATATGTATTATGATAATACATTACTCTGTGTGTATATGCAAAGCTGCTTGTTGAAATAAGGCTATGTATTAGTCTAGAACAGGGGGTCTCAGGACAAATAATTTGATGGCCTCAGAGTTCGGCCATCAACACTTGCTGGGGCCGCTCTCACACTATTTCCTAAAATACTTAATTAGTTTTAGGAAAAACACATAAATACGCACATATACACGTCTAAATCATTGTCATTTATTTATTGCTAACTAGTAAGTCTGTTGTGAAAAGTGGAATTAACAACCATACAAAGTATCACTATTCACAGCAGACTTACTCAGCCCTGACAGGCCTGGGGACAAATTAAACCCTGGATGGGCGGGTCGGGGGAGGCAGCGGGTGGGATTGAGCCTGAAGTCACATGACTAGAGCCTGGGACTGGAGCCTGAAGCCCCGCGGCCAGAGCCTGCCACCCCGCCACCCCAGGGCTGAAGCCCAAAGCCTGAGCCCCACACTCCTGCGAAGATGGAACTTCTTACCAGATGTTGAAGGTCTTCAATTTTACAAACAGAGAGTAATTGTATCAGGAGACCATAAGTATTTCAAATGTAGTTGTATGCTCATTATTCGCAGGACTATACTTCAATTACTTTTTTCCATGTTTCAGATACCCATCAGGCTGGTGAAGGGGGAAGAAGAATTTCTCTACACAGAGACACTTATTTTTTCCATGCCAAAGAGGAATTCCGTATCTATACTATCTCAATACAGACGTAACCCTTTGAAGTTACTAGACCCAAAGTTCTTACCATTCTAATATCAAACTAGTCACATTGGCAAAGAGTTAAGGAATAAAACTATTTGGACTGTTGAATACCTAGATTGAACGTTCTGTTTAATGATGTTCTGAAATAAGTGTTAATCCACCCAATGCAACAAAGTTTAATTTGTCCCTATAATGAAGTCATAATACCTAACTTTGTATCTGTCCTCTCGCCTTTAACTTAGATTATATATTTTTAGAAATCTACAATAGATGGTTATAACTTTAATACAAATTATCTAAATTTACCAATGCATCTGAACACAGAGCTAATCTTTCATTAAAAAAAATCCTGATGCAAATATTAAAATTGTCATAAAAAAAAATCATTTAAACCTTTGCAACCTTTAGAATCATATAGCACAGGCAAAGCCAAAAACTACTGCTACTTCTTTTGTGAAGTTTATTATAAAGATACAGGATGATGAATCCTTACGTAAGCTTGATTATTTTAAAAAACGATAGCGTTATAGGGCCAAATTCTTGGCGGGTGGAAACAGGTGCAGCATGCATTTATACCTGCAGAAAAACTGACCTATTTCAGTCTTACGGTTCTTTAAAAAGTCACAGCAGCCTCGTTCAGTAACATGGGATCCTTCTTTATCCCAGCCCAATCGATTTTTTTTAGCACAGCAGCTGTCACCACAACAGCAACAACACTGCAGAACCATCCACAAAAGTCCTGCAACGCTGACCACTTCATGTACGGTGAAGCGGTGTATTTGTTTTCATGTTACTTGGAATTCATGAGAACTGAAAAATAAGTATGATCACAATTCACATCAGTTCTGTTACAACACAACAGGCTACATTTTCTTGTTCACACACTTCTAAGATCAGGCAAGTAGGAACGGTGTTGGTATAAAATTCTTAACAAGTGTCGGGTTGTTGGTTTTGGGTTTTTTGCATATTACTAATCTATTTTGCTGATGTACTCCAAAATGAGTATTTTCTCTCATTGCTGACAGGGAAGGGGAAAGCAGAAGGGTCAGACTGTGATGCTGAAGTGGTGTAACACTGCATCAACGGCTGGCACTAACAGTCCTGCTGCAGGGACACCTGCATTATTACTGCAGTGTCACCATTTCTATTGCATATAAAAAGAAAGTGCTGGTGTGTATGCACACAAATCTCTCCTCTCCATTGAGCACAAGGAAAAAGATACAAACCGCTACACAGGTGGTGAAGTTGCGAGGAAAAATAGCTGTATTCTAACAATTGTTTCTGCATCTCAAATACACCACCCATCTAGTCTGATATGCTGCAGCTCTTATTCCATGAGACAGAGAGCAGCACCAATGAAATGAAGCCAAGCTTCTAGCATCAATTTACCAGGATGACGCAAAAAATTCTAAAAGCTCATTATATATCCTGGTGTTAGTATGAGACAATTATGTGCTTGTCCATACATGACACTTGAAGCTTTCTTGCTGAAGTAATTTTTGCGGTTAAGCAATATTTGTCCAAATACACAGATAATTAGTAAGACACTCCTTAAAGCAGGCAGACAGTTCCCCAGCCCCACCTTCACATTTATGAGGACAAAGAATACAATGAAGGATCCCATATGCCCAACAGGATGATTTTACTCTTAAGAAACTGCTGAATCCTTGCAGGATAATTTTTTTCCCCCTCAAACTGCCTCCTATCATCCCTTTGAATGAAAATTTGGACTACGCTCAGCTTTTAGGAGAAGTAAGTTTTCTTTAACATGCTTACATTCCAATCCTATATTAGTACAGATTTACAAACCTGGTATATGCAATTTAAATCAATGTCAGGGGTAGGGTCCTACCAAATTCACGGTCCATTTTGGTCAATGTCAGAGTCATTGGATTTTTTAAATTGTAAATGTCATGATTTCAGCTACTTAAATCTGAAATTTCACAGTGTTGTAATTGTAGGGGTCCTGACCCAAAAAGGCATGGGGGGGGGGGGGCGGCTTGCAAGGTTATTGTAGGGGAGGTTGCGGTACTGCTACCCTTACTTCTGCACTGCTGCTGGTGGCAGCCCTGCCTTCAGAGCTGGGCAGCTGGAGAGAGGCGGCTGCTGGCCGGGAGCCCAGCTCTAAAGGCAGAACCACCACCAGCAGCAATACAGAAGTAAGGGTGGCATGGTATGGTATCGCCGCCCTTACTTCAGAGCTGATGCTGGCAGGGCGCCCGGCCAACACCCAACTCTGAAGGCAGCACAGAAGTAAGGATGGCAATACCCTAAAATAACCTTGCGACCCCCCCCCCCCCCCCCGCAACTTCCTTTTAGCTCAGGACTCCCAATTTGAGAAACACTTGTCTCCCCTGTGAAACCTGTACAGTATAGGGTAAAAGCACACAAAACACCAGATTTCACAGGGGGACACCGGATTTCACAGTCTGTGACTCATTTTTCATGACCATGAATTTGGTAGGGCCCTAGTTATGGGTAAGTCAGAAAACATCAAATCTGAGAGAGAGCTTTTATAATTATTATAGGACTTGAAATAGGGCTATATGGTGATTAGGAAACATCATAGCAAACTGTGTTTGGGCCTGCCAAAATAACTAATTTCTGCAGAATTTAAGCATTAGTTTGAGATGGACAATTTGACTATAAGACAATATACAGTACTTCCAGGAACAAAATAATCTGCTAGCCTGGAGCCTGATTGGCGGGTTAACCACGCCCACTTAGGCCCTCTTTGCTGCTAACATTCTTAGTTCTGGTGTTCAAACTGCTCTCCCTAAACAGCAAATTTGTTACGTGTGCCAAGCTGGAGGAGTCAGGCTGGGAGCCCTTAGGTTGTGCTGGGAGTTTTCCTCTCTCTACTATCCTGCTCCCTTTCCTCCACTCCCTACCCGCAGTCCGTACCTGGACCACAGTCCACAGGATTAACATTGCAGCCAGAATGTTAATGTTGATGCAAACATGCTGCGCTACCTGAAAACATCAGGAGACTGCCCAATCTGAGGTCTCTGCTGACCAGGGAGGGATGTTAAGTGGATAAACTGAATCTCCTCATACAGTCTTCATTACCTGAAGTGACCTGTCAGCTCTCTACAGAGAGTAAAGTCTAGCACAAATACGGACAAATACAGGGCATGTGACACATGTGGCCAGACTAGTTGAAGGGGGATCTGCCTAGCACCTGCGAACTTGCTGCCCTCATCCTCTGCATTGGTCACCCAAATCCAGCAACACAGTTTGACTCCAGTAACCCTGGCTTCTCAGAACTGTCCTGTCAAGTAGCACTCATCTGCTTGGAGATTTATGTTGCTTAACGAGTGTTCATGTAGTCATATTACAGTCCGTGACCAGCTCCTTACAGGATTATTCTTGGAGAGAGCCTACATCTGAGACTCCTCTTGCTAACTAGACACTTCATTCAGATATACTACAGTATCCAGGAAATAAGCCCCTCCTAACAGACACAAATGGCTTTTTGGATTCTTCCCTGGGCTTGCCTTCTAGTGAACAACAAACAACAACAACAATGCTTCCCAAAGATCTAAACACTAAAGGTCTCTGCCTTCTTCTCTGCAGAGGGTGAATCTTCTTCCTTGGACTCCTGGAGACTCAGAATCCAAATCTTTTGACACTAGGATTTTGATTACACTTAAGGTGCTGGTTATACAAAAGAGAAAAAAAAAACCTCAGGACCTGAGACACTCCTGCTAAGGTTCCCCATTAGAAACAACACTTAACTCTTTGGAGCAGGTAGTGAGTATGGAATGGCTCAGTAGAAGAAAGAGTCCACTCTGAACGGCTATGTTAAACTGCATAAAATCCCTATAGAAAAGCACAATAGATTTGACTCCATCTTTATAAGGTGGACCTACAAGATCTTTTCAGTTAAGACCATTATTCCTGTTAAGGCTGTTATTGCCCCGAAAGAGCTCTATTTAATCTTTGGTCCACTGAGGCTTACTTAAAAGGGACTAACACTAGTGGTGTTGTGCCTCCCTCATCCTACCTTACAGCCAAAAACAAAGCTTGGGAGTAACTTTGGGAAAAGTGAGCTCAGGGAGAAGAGGAGAAGAGAAGAGAAGAGAGGAGGAGGAGAAGCTTTCCAAGCAGCTTCTTTCCCCTACCTCAATCCATGTTTCCCTGTCATTGCCTCTGGCCTTGATTCATAGATTCATTCATTGATCATATACTGTTGGGTGGGTTTAATGGATAAATTCTCAATAAAGGAGTCTCTATTCCATAAACAGAGCACACTGCTACATAGGTAGACCACTGATAAAGTGGTCAGTTTAAGGCTGGGTCTTCACACAAACTTGCACTGAAATAATTAAATCAATTTAGTTCACAACTTGTTATTTTTGAACAAGACTGTTCCAGGAGCACACTTCTTTCAGGAAGTGCTCTATTTCAGTGTAGCTTATGTTGGTTTCCTCTGTCAAAGCCTATACATTAAGGCCATGTCTACACTACAGGACGTTGTTGTAGCTATACTGACATCAACTCAGCTGTGCAGACATAGCCTACAACAATAGAAATGGTTCTTCCATTGCTGGAGGAACACTGCCTCCCCAAGTGATAGTAGCTAGATTGACAGAAGCACTCTTTTATCCACCTAGCTGCACCAGGAGTTTAGTCAGCATAGCTACAGAACTCAGCGATGTGGATTTTTCATACCACTGAATGCTGCAGACGTGTGTATCTAAATTTTAACTGTAGATCAGGCCTCAGTCTGAAACAATGTTCCCTATTTTGATTAACCCCATTGTTTTCTAAATTTGCCTCCTGCTACAGCCCTCCTTTAAGAGGAATTATCATGCAATCTTTGCAGCTCTTCAAGCAGCCATTTTCTGTTTCACTCCCTCAGGCTTTCCTGTAAAGGATTAAGACATTTAACTCCCATAAGTGGAAGTATGGGGTTGTTTAGAACCATCAGAGGTTGTCTAACTTTCCCTGAGCACTATCCTTCATGCGTAACTACTTTTCTTACAGAAGATTGTTGTTTCCTACTCTTTCTTTGCATTGCTACAGCTAAGAGACGCGCTTGATTGTAGTTATGGGAGAACACTGTCACACTGTCTCCAGAAACTTCCTGTCCCTGCATCTTTAGGCTGTGAAAACAGCTGTTTTTACATCAAGATAGTTACTCTGAGTTAGCTACCTCAATGTCATATCCTAGTGAAGACAAGACACTGAAGTTGTAACTTCAATCTTTATGGTTGACTTCTACAGCTACATGAAGATTAAAACTACAGAGCCTTGTCTCCACTCGGATTTTACTTTGAGATTATCTCAGTGTAGAAAACACCCTTTTTTAGTAGTGAGGATGCAATCTTAGAGATCCAGAAGCAGGGTCAGTGAAATCTGTACAAGAAAGCTGCGTAACTAAGTAAATTCTCCTCATCCAGAGGTGGAAGACAGGTGCTTTTATTTCTATGGGTAAAAGTTCGTTTTCTCAGGTGAGCCCAAACCTTCAGCGCCTCATTTCTTGAGGATGGGGGAATGTTCTTTGTCCCTTTACTCCTCCCACCTGTGTTTTTCCCCTCTTAATAGGCCTGTTTATTATGGTACAGATATTTCCTCACTCATCTTTAAAAACTCAGAGAATACTCAGATTTCCCTGAGGCAATTTCCAGCCGCACAGAGACCTGGAAAGCTTCCATTCAGAGGGCATAAGCATTTAAGAGGTTATGGTTTTCTGATTCCAAGTCCCTGGTATATATTGAATTAATATTTTCTGGCTGTCCTATGATATACTGATATGTCAGCTGACTACCCAGTGGCCTAGTCAGCTTGTCCCCACATTCCGCCCTGTCCCTGAAAGTGACTACAATGTTTGTAACTGACCACAACTCCTCCTTCCAGGACCTCATTCATCCTTCTACAGCACTCCTGCAGTCACACTATAAAGGTATTCTCCAGGTTTTGCCCTCCCCAGGTTTTAGGCCCTGATTTAATTGTGTAAGTGAAAGAAAGGCTTACAAACTCATACACTATTACTGATACTACAGTAGGCCCTAGAGAGGCGCCAACCAAGACTGGAATTCTAATGTGCTAAGTACTCTACACACAGTGAGAGAGCATCTGTGTCCTGAAACTGCTTACAATCTAAGGGCTGCTCTATACATAAAGTTGCCCTGCTTTAACTATATCAGTCTATATCTACACTAGCACTTTTGTTGGTATAATTTATCCCAGAGGTGTGAAATCCCCCTCCCACCTCCCCCAAGCGACATAAGTTACACCGACAGAAGCGCCGGTGTGGACAGTGCTATGTTGGCGGGAAAGGCTTTCCCACCCACATAGCTATCGCTGCTCGTTTGGGGTGCTTTAATTATGTCGACGGGAGAGCGCTCTCCCGTTGGGACAGAGCGGCTACACCGGAGATATTAAAGCGGCGAAGCTGCATCAGTACACTAGTGCCGCTTGTAAGCTCTCTAGTGTAGACATGGCCTCAGTGTAGTTAAAGTAGTACAAGCCTCCTAGGGTTGACAAAGTTACCTCGATATAAAGTGTTTTTACCAATATAGCTTATTCTCATACCGAAAGGAAAATAGTCTATACTTGCTTAATTGTTTTGGTAAATCACACCACTAACAAACAGTTACACAGGTACAACTTTCAAGTGTCCAGCAGAGGCCTTACTAGCCAAGCCAAAAAGTGGAAGGGAAAGAGACAGATGAAATGATTTGCACAAGGTCAGGGCAAGTTAGTGGTACAACCAGGATTAGAACACAGGCCTCTTGACTGCCGTTCCAGTGCCTTATCCACTAGAACACAATGTGTGCCTAAACATACATTTAAAGATGTCAAAATAAAAAGTTTGTTCTTTTTGGTATTATACAGACTGCGACACTCACGTGCTCACCGCGTCTTCTCCATTATTCCAAATTGAGAGAGAGACACCGAGATAGTACTGGGAGACAGATCTCTAGGATTTTCCTGTTCCAGAAGTGTCTGGGGGTCAGATTTCCTTTCAGCCTTACATCTTCTGCATTCATGCAGAGGATAAGCATACCAAACGTCTGCTCAGTATACGTGACTCTCCTAGACAGCAGACACACCTCCTGTGTCAATCTTTCAAGAGAATTAGCCCATCACATGTTGGACAGGCTTGAAGCCTGTGCTCCAGGGAGGTATAACTGTTAATACTCAGCCTGGTCAGGCCAACGCAGATCACGGTGGTCACATGTCGAACAATCAGAAGAGTTTGTGAGGGAGTGGAGATGAGAGAAACAAGATTTTATTCAGAAGTAGAAACTAGTGGTCAAACACTCCCTAGTTTCCATCTTGCTACCACTGTTCCCTCTAAGCTATGCGCGCGCATACAGATCCCAAACCCCGCACTCACAGCAAAACACCGCATGCACAAAAATTTGCACAGAAGCACAACAGTTTGCACAGAAGAATTTTTTTGCACGCACAGCCTGTTAAAAATTAGAGGGAACATTGCTTGCTACCACAAGCAGTAAGAGGGAACTGAGGAAGGGTCACTGCCATATCTCCCATTAATGCCCTCCCAAGAGAACACAAGGAGGCACAGGGAAATCCACACTGAACACTCAAATATTTGTCGTCTAAATTGTCCATTATTACAGACAAGTTAAAAGCTGGTAACCGGATTTGCACTATTGCTTCAATCTTTCTGGTCACTCAGTAACAGACCTAAGAGTGGCAATTCCGCAACAACAAAAAACCTTCAAACACAGATTCCAACAAGAAACTGCGGAGCTGGAATTAATTTGCAAACTGGATACCATTAAATTAGGCTTGAATAAAGACTGGAAGGGGCTAGGTCATTACACAAACTGAAATCTGTTTTCCCCTACTGTTACTCACACCTTCTTGTCAACTGTAACGGGCCATCCTGATTATCACTACAAAAGTTTTTTTTCTCCAGCTGATAATAGGTCACCTTAATTGATTAGTGTCAGAGTTGGTATGGCAGCCCTTATCTTTTCATATTCTCTGTATATCTATCTATATCTTCCTACTGTATTTTTCACTCTATGCATCTGATGAAGTGGGCTTTAGCCCACGAAAGCTTATGCCCAAATAAATTTGTTAGTCTCTAAGGTGTCACAAGGACTCCTCGTTCTTTTTGCAGATACAGACTAACACGGCTACCACTCTGAAACCTGTGCAACAACTGTACACTCACCATCCACCATCCCACCAAACAGCAAAAACAATTGCCAATTTAAGTAGCCAGTTACCCCAGACTTTCTTCCCAAATGTTCTGATGTTATGGCAATAGAAGACCGGTTTTGACTATATTGTTTACAATTTTGTAGCATGCCACTTCCTATTAGTATACACAGCCAGCACATTCCAGAGAGCAAGGGACCTGAAAAGATGGTCAATATATGTAGGAAAAATGGCAGCTGCCTGAGCTAAAGTAAAAAGGGAACTTATATGCATGTTTCCTTAGAAGTTTGAAAGATGTAATTAAAGTTTGCAGACATAAAACAGAAATTGTTAAAATAAATTAAGGTACATAAAAAAAGCCCTGTACACTTCTCCATACAGGAGAACCAAGAAATAATGTATTAGATTTGAGAGAGAAAAACAGAACATTGTGCTTATACTGTAGCACAAGTAAAAATGCAGTTATCCAGAACTATTAATGCTTATTAATGGTTGCTATTCTAGATTTATAATGCAATTTGTCAGATACCAGTCAGACGTTAGGAAAATATAGTTGTCGCTTTAAAGCAAAGTAACTATGCCCACAAAACAAATTTTCCTCTAGAAAAGCTTTGTTTAACCCAAAGAAAAAAAATCAATATTGTATCTATAGGGGAAAGCAACAATGGGTTCATGAAAACTATTTCAGATTGTGTCTTATCAAAGAATTTATAAACTCTCCCCAAGACTTTCTATGCCATAAACTCCCACAGCGGGGAGTTTCCCAAGATTGATACAAACAGACAACTTTTCCCCCCTCAAAAATGCCACCAAATGGCTAAAGCAGCCGATATGCTTGTCCAATCTACTTCTAGAAATTCCCGCTCTGGTTTCACTTTGCCAGGTGAAACCCATAAAATCCTCAGGAAAAGGACACATGGCTAATTACATATGTATACACCTATCTAATTAAAGCATAAAACTTCTGCTATTTGATGATTACAAGTACACTGAGGCAGAGCACCCGTTTTTATTTCAGCTCCAGGTTAGACAAAGAAATCCAGATGTGGTAATGGACAGCATCAGCAGCTTGACCTTGAGACAGATAGCTGTAGCACTTGGAAAATTTAGTTACCCAGTGACAGAAACTTGCTTTTATGAGATGAAAGGATCTAAATCTTCAGTTTCTGCAGATCATTCCTGTTAAACTAAAAGAGCTGGGGAATTATTTTTAGAAGTGCTCAACACCCAGCAGGTCCTATAATAAAAAAAAACGGGGGTTGGGGCTGCCTTTGCTTAGGTACAAAAAATGAGAATCAATCCTTCCTGAAAATCTGGACCTATGGTTCAAAAGCCTTAAAGTCACAAAAACTTTGTCAACATAAACCAATTGGAAACCCATGCAGTATAGCACTCAGGAGTTTGCAGGCAGACTGCTCCAATTTGTTTCCCCTCATTTTTGTCAAGCAGCAAGAGATCAAAATTAACATTAGCAATACTTTTCAGAATCTTACATGCTTTAGTGAATCTGTCAAGTATCTTATCAATTCCCTACTGTCACTGAGGAAAGGGGAAAGCTGTGATCAAAGCAACAGAGGCAGTCACTTCTTGGGGGAGAGGGAGGGCTCAAAATGAAAGCTGGGGAAGGAGTTGTAAAGAACCAAACCCCCTGCAAGCCAGCCAGGTGGCTTAGTAATGGTGTAAAGTAGCAGAAACACTACCACTCACACCAACCTGTAAACTCTGAGGTGGTGCTGGGTAGTGGAGACTCCCCTTCATCACTGTAATCAGAAGGCTCTGGAGGATGTGTGAGAGGCAGAGGGGTCATAAGATTTATTTCTCCCTTCCAGCAGCTTGCAGGGGTAAAGATTTAATTTTATGTGTAGACAACTACTAGCCAGACACTTATGAAATAATGAGCCTCCCAGCAAGGACCAGGAATAGTATCTGGGCAGAAATCCTAGCTTCCTCCTTTTCTGCGAGCTGAAGGTGTCAGAGGGGACTGGAGAAAGGAGAACACGATTACTATTTACTACCTATAACTAGTAGGATTAGTCCCTCCTGCTAGTAAGTGTTAGGTAAATTTCAAGTCACGCACCACAGCTTCTCTCCCCCCCCCACCGACTAATTTTTCAACACTACATTTGTAAAAGTCTCATTTGTTTGAGAATTTGAAGTCCAGATTGCCCTGCTGGGGGCGGAGGGGGAGAAGACCTCAGAACAAACGTCTCATCCTGCTCAACAATGTAGCACTCTAGCTATTACATGAGGGAGACCATTTCTTCCTTACTTTAACCAAAGGAACACTATAGCATGCCTGGCCATTGGATGACAATTATTTATGCAATCATCACTTTAATTCAAATAAAATGCGATACATGCAATGTATCCAGCCTTAGCTTGACTGTGCATTAGGATATAAAGTCCATTTCTACTTCAGTCTCAGCTGACAACCAACTTATTAATGTCATTGTATAATGCTAAATGCACAGCTCTTTATATGTTCAAAGTGCTGTACAAATCTCTGTCATATTTAACAATTATGTAAACGTATCAAATTAAGTTGCTGGGTAAAATGGAAGTTGGAGAAAAAACTGCTATTTAAAATGTGAGGGTTTCTAAACAAACAAACAAAATTGGGGGGACATTACGACCTGTGTTACATGGGAGGTCAGACTAGATGATCACAATGGTCCCTTCTGCCCTTTAAACCTATGAATAAATCCCAGAGATTCTACACAAAACTTAAGAACCCTATTAACTTCAAATACTGAATAATTTGGGGGCAGAGATTGGTCATGATTATGGCCCACCCCTTCAATCCATTTGATAATGGACTTAATAAACCACTGCTAGGGTATTTTACATGATTAGGAAAAGAAACTGTTCCCATACAAATTGTGAAACTGGCTGATGGTACATATAGGAACTGCACAGAGAAAGAACAAATGCTTGGGCACATCAGTAGCTAGGGCTGATTTTTAACAGGAAAAAGTTTTTAAAAAGAATAAAACTCAAAGAGCTCTAAAGACGATCTGGATCTGCTCATTTGAGAGTAGAAGAAGGGAAAGAAAGAAAACAAAAGGGAAATAGGATGCTACAAATTGTTAATACAGAAATAAAGAGGTACAAGTGACAACTGCAAATACAGAAATAAAAATGTTTTAAATTCTAAGTGATCAAAAGTAAGCTTAATGCTGTAAGATTAATGCACATTTTTCAACCTCAAGCGTTGTTTTGGTTTTTTAAAATCTGTTACAGCGACCGGTTTACTTTTTCTTCTTTGTATGTCATACCATACATTTTATATCCGAAATAGCATAAAATGCTCCCCTTCCCTCACTTAACTATTATTCCACTGGGTACAAGGTGATCAAGCAGTTTGGCCTTTATTCTGTATTAAAACTTTTAGAAGGCTCACCATGGTGCCACAGGGCACAGGCTAGATTCTACAGCCTCAGAATAGTCAGGCTGGGGTTTGGGACCCCAAACACCTACTTTGCTATACAAAAGGCAATCTGTTGCATAATGGTGGGGCATGGGTGAGGAGGAGTGTCTTTTTAGTTTGATTATAGGCTTTTATGGTGCTCAGCACTATGATAACTTAACTCTCAAACATTAAAATGCTTATTCTCAACACCCACGTTTGAGGTATGGAAATATCCCCATTTTACAGATGGGAAACGGAGGCACACCAAGATAAAGGCCAAAACCTAAATCTTCAAGTGACTGGTGATTTTGGGTGCCTCAACTTGACACCCCTTTTAAAGACTCTCCATTTTCAGAAATGCTGGGAATCCACCTTCTAAAGTACATGCAATTAAAGTTTAAAAAAAAATATCTTGGACCTACTTAAAGAGTATCTGACATTTGGCTATTAAATACCTATTTAGGCAACTAAAGCTTTGTCTACACACAAACTAGCACCAATTTAACTAAAAGTATATTTTTAAACTGATTTAAGTTACTGCAAATTTGTATGTACACACTTTTGGTTTGAAAGTGACATTTTAATTTTGGCTTAAACCTGTAAAAATACAAGTTAAACAAATAAAAACTCTAAAAGGTGTGAGCTTAAACTGATTTAGTAAAACCAGTGCAAACCCCACTGAGGGCACTTATTTCATTTTGAAGAGAGATGTTACCTACCTTTCGTAAATTGATTTCTTCGAGAAATATTTCACTGTGAGGCGCACATGTGCTCCATGTGCCTGAGACCGGAAGATGCTTGCTCATAGTGTCTGTTGGTCCATGCCTGCACTTGCTCACTCTACCGAGAGCATAAGGAGCAGTGTAAACCAATCCCCTCTCCAGTTCCTTTTCTACAGCAAACCAGTTACGGTCCAAAGCAGTAGAGTATACTTCTTGACGGAGTAACCAACCCCCGCATGAGAGAGGTCCCTGAAAAGGGATGGGGAAAGGCATTTTGGAAAGGCAGGGAGAGGGAAGGCACTCTGTGGCATATCCAAAATGTATGACATCGGAGGACCCATTTCTTCACTGTTATTTTTCTCCATGTATGAAAAAAATTGGGCCACCTGGCTAACAAATGGAATCTCAGGGTGGGAGAACATGGCCACTGGGTCCGTTTGCCTTTCTCAGAGGTCCCATCAAATGTATTTCTTCCTTGAAGGTTGAGGACGGAAAGAGAAAGAACGAGGAGCATTCTGCTCGATTCTTTGCATCGTCTCTTCCATGATGTTTGCACTCTCTATGACAGTAGCGGGTCTGAGCTGGTGGTTTAGCTTTATAAGCATGCTTGCTGAATTTTCTCCCAGGAGCTGAGGTGTAACTGCAGAGGGAGAGGAGCATCACACTTAAGTCTTTTAGTGAGTGTAATGACTTGTCCGCCTTTTGGCTGAATAAATTGTCCCCTTCAAAAGTAAATCTTTCACAGTGGCCTGTACTTCTAAGAAACCCTAAAGAATGAAGCCTGGACTCCCACTGCAACACAACTGCAGTTGCCATTGATCTACAGGTTGTATTAGCCAGGTCTATTTCCGTTTAGAGGGATGATCTAGTCACCAGCTTATCTTCTTTGATAAGGGCCTTGAATTAGCTCTGTCCTCCTGGGGGAGCTTGTCTTTAAATATCGCAAACTTGGAATAACTGACAGTCCTACTTTGCCAGTAGCACTTGATAGTTAGCTACTCAGAATTGCAAGCTTTGTGATTACTTGTACTGTAAATACCCCCGCCCACTCCAAAGGCCCAGGTATTTTGCTTCCTTATCCAAAGGAGTAGATCTGCTTTGCTGTTGTCTACTCCTTTGCAAGGCACCATTCACCAGCAGAGAGTTTGGGGCACTATGAATAAACAAGAACTCAGCTCCCTTACCTAGGACAAGGTATCTTTTCTCTGCACTTTTAGGTCTGGGTGCACATGTAGCTGCAGCATGACACACCCACCCACACCCCCACTCCCACCCACCACTTTAGCTGGCTCCAGGTTAGCCTCATTCACCAAGCGTGCCACTCCACTCAGCCCTGCACTTTGTATACTGTTCCGGAATTTCTGGGATGACTCTGGAATTTCCTCCATAGGGATCTGGAGCTCCTCAGTAACACATCTTAATAGTATTGGAAGTGTTTGTGGTCATCTGGCAGAGATCGTGATGCTGGAATGACTGCTTTGTCAGGATAAGACAATGACATACCCCACAGGGCCAGCAGTACTCTGGGGTCCAGTTCTCCTTTACCTTCTTCCAGGGGCTCCAGAAGGCGCTCAGGCTGGTGTCTGGGAGGAGAGGGAGGGTGCAACACTCACAGGGACTGTACCAGCTCAGCGCAGTGTATATACAAGTCCTATAGGCCCCCTATGGTCAATAGGATGGGACCATCATGGGTCGTAATAGTCCCCAAGACATGGGGAACCAAAAGTTTCGGGTAAGGAATGCCCCCCTTTGTGGGACCAGCATGTGACAGTTCAGCTGACTTAGGGCTGGTCTACATTAACCCCCCAATTCGAACTAAGATACGCAACTTCAGCTACGTGAATAACGTAGCTGAAGTCGAAGTATCTTAGTTCGAATGAAAAGGTACTTACCGGGGGTCTACACGCAGCGCGCAGGCTGCCCTGTCGACTCCGCCTACTCCGTTCGTGGAGTAGGATTACCGGCGTCGACAGCGAGCACTTCCTGGTTCTATTTATCGCGTCTAGACAAGACGCGATAAATCGATCCCAGAAGATCGAATGCTCGCCGCCAAAGCAGCGGGTAAGTATAGACGTACCCTTAGACTGGGTTAGGAAGAGGGATTTTCCTCTTACAGGGGGATTGGAGGGAGCCTTCTCTAGAATGTAGAGGAATCCTTAGTTCTACCTCCTACTCACCCCTGTATCAGAAGCTACAGTACCAGAGGATACATTTCTTGACACCTCTGCCCTATGTACAGAGGGGTCTGCCCAGCCTAGGTCAAACTGAGGTCTCATCTGCCACTCCATTAGATGTTTCCTAAGCCTTAACTCTCATGCCTGGCAGGTGTGGCTGGGAAAAGAAATGGCAGATACTACACTTGTCAGAGTTGCACATTTCACCCAGACAGTACAGGCACCTCTGGTGGACATCACGGGAAGGCTCTTGGGCAGGGGAGACAGCTTTTTAATCCCAGTATCCTGGGCATAGTTTGATGTCCATGCCAGGGAAAAAAAGCTGTCTGTGAGAAGTAACCCCAGAAGGGGGCAGAGAAGGACTCCCTAGTTGCTTACTGTCTAAAAGAAAACAGCCAAAACTGTCTAATAAGAAACTATTTTTAACTATGTACAGATGAAGTCTAAAGAAGAGCTCTGAGGACTTTGGAGCATTCCATCGCAGACCACATGGAGGTAAGAAGGAACTGGAGAGGTGGCTGGCCCAAACCACCCCTTAAAGCCTCGGTTCAAAGCATAAGAAGTGAAAGAGCACAGGCACAGACCAAATGGACGCGATTAACAAGAATCTTCTAGTCTCAGCCACATGGAGTGCAGGCCTACCCCACAGTGGATACACATAGGAACCAACGCTTGAAAAAGTGGTTTGTTATGGTTCAGCTCAAGCCAACGTTTAAGCAAAACTGAAATAAGACACCAAAACAGTAGTCCACGCAGGAGCGTCCACTGGCTAAAGCAATTAAGTTAAACCTGTGCAAAGCATGTGTAGACAAGGTCCAAGGCACTTAACTCAAAATAAGAGTGTCTACACATAAAAAGTTGCACTTCACCCAGATCAATTTAATTCAGTTGAACCAGTGAACATGTGTTTAGAGAAGGCCTAAGACAGTGACCTGATTTTCAAGGGTGCTGAGAACTTAGCACTACCTACACAGTCAATGGGAACTGCTTCGGACTTAGTGCTTTTGAAAAACAGGGCTTTTGGTAGGTGCCTACATAGAGATTCAGGAGCCAAGCTTCCGGCACCTGTTTTTGAAAATATGAGCAAGTTGTTTAGACTGAAAGTAATTTAGAAAGTCTGAATCCTAGTCAGGAAGAGAACCCGGGTCTCCAAAGTCTCAGATCAGTATCGACCACAAGATCATTCTTCCTATAATAGCTTTCTAAACGACCTCTTCCTTACTGCCAGAAAGGATACTGAGCTTGCTGCAATTTGGGGCTAGTCTACACTAAAAAGGCTTTCCAGTATTGCTATACCAGCAAAGCCTACTAGCAGAGGCACAATACAGCAAGAGTTCTTTTACCTGCATACTTAAACCATCTCCCTGAATGATTTAGCTATATTGGCAAAAGTCATTTTGTCAGCATAAAATATGTCTACACAGGGTTTTTTGCTGACATAGCTGTCAGGTCAGGGGGTAATTTTTTGTACATTCCTAACCAACACCACTCTAATGGCAGAAGTTTGTAGTGTAGATCTGGCCACAGATCTAATCAACTGTATCCAAATCTGAGTCAAGGTTGCAGCACATCCACGCGTTAGACTAAAATTATAGTTTATTCTACATAAAAGAGTTCTTATAGCTATGAGGGAAAATAAGTTACCTACTATTTTTCTTGTTTAAAGATATCGCTACCTGAGATTCTCTCTACCAGGTCCTGGCCACCCAGTTGGGACAGGGTCCCTGTCTTAGCCTGGGAGCAGAAGATCCCACGGTAAGAATCCTGTGAGTATGGTTTCGTTAAAGATAAGCATACCACCAAAATATTCACTTCAGCACAGCATATGCAAACTATTGCAGCTGAAATTTATATCCCTATCTAAAACTACAAACGATTCAGAAGCAGAAGTAATGACTGGTTACAAGAGCTTCATTCAACCACAGGAGGAAAAAAAACTGTTAATCAGGATTCTATCTGAAACAACCTTCCCCATAAACAATTTAGAGAAATGAGCAGAGAAAAGCACAAAAAACAAGGAACAGACTTCACATACCACAAGCTTCTTTAATCAATATATTCAAGGGGACCTTTCACAATGGAACAAGGCTTGAAATGCATACTAAGATTTACGTGGTCAGTATTTCATTTACTATTATTACCTATGTGGTTTAGGGTAAAAAGTGCTGCCCTCCTCAAACAACCCACTCAATACTGCTATGAGGCCCTTACCCTGATTCTGACATCAGTTTATTGTCCAAAATAAGCGCCATAAAGGCCACTGCAATATCTGAGAGAACCCGTTTAAACACAAACTTTCAAATGCTCATTAGTAATAAGTAGGGCTGTCAAGCGATTAAGAAAATTAATCACGATTAATCGCACTGTTAAACAATAGAACACCATTT
The DNA here is from genome assembly GCA_033296515.1 of Macrochelys suwanniensis. Classification (NCBI taxonomy): domain Eukaryota; kingdom Metazoa; phylum Chordata; order Testudines; family Chelydridae; genus Macrochelys; species Macrochelys suwanniensis. The sequence goes on along the minus strand of CM065779.1, from coordinate 16,908,109 downwards.
AAATATTTTGGATGTTTTCTACATTTTCAATTATATTGATTTCAATCACAACACAGAACACAGTGTACAATGCTCACTTTATATTTATTTTTGTTTACAAGTATTTGCACTGTAAAAACACAGAATAGTATTTTTCAATTCACCTAATACAAGTACTGTAGTGCAATCTCTTTATCATGAAAGTTGAACTTACAAATGTAGAATTATGTAAAAAACACTGCACTCAAAAATAAAACAATGTAAAATTTTAGAGCCTGCAAGTCATAGAATCATAGAATCTCAGGGTTGGAAGGGACCTCAGGAGGTCATCTAGTCCAACCCCCTGCTCAAAGCAGGACCAAACCCAACTAGATCATCCCAGCCAGGGCTTTGTCAAGCCTGACCTTAAAAACCTCTAAGGAAGGAGATTCCACCACCTCCCTAGGTAACCCATTCCAGTGCTTCACCACCCTACTAGTGAAAAAGTTTTTCCTAATATCCAACCTAAACCTCCCCCTCTGCAACTTGAGACCATTACTCCTTGTTCTGTCATCTTCTATCACTGAGAACAGTCTAGATCCATCCTCTTTGGAACCCCCTTTTAGGTAGTTGAAAGCAGCTATCAAATCCCCCCTCACTCTTCTCTTCTGCAGGCCACTCAGTCCTACTCCTTGTTCAGCCAATCGCTAAGACAAAGAAGTTTGTTTACATTTGCAGGACATAATGCTGCCCGCTTCTTAATTCCAACATGACCTGAAAGTGATAACAGGCATTCGCAGGGCACTGTTGTAGTCGGTGTCGCAAGATATTTACATGCCAGTTGCACTAAAGATTCATAGTCCCTTCATGCTTCAACCACCATTCCAGAGGACATGTATTCATACTGATGACAGGTTCTGCTCGATAACCATCCAAAGCAGAGCAGACCAACGCATGTTCATTTTCATTATCTGAGTCACGTGCCACCAGCAGAAGGTTCGTTTTCTTTTTTGGTTGTTCAGTTTCTATAGTTTCCGCATTGGAGCACTGCTCTTTTAAGCCTTCTGAAAGCATGCTCCATACCTCATCCCTCTCAGATTTTGGACGGCACTTCAGATTCTTAAACCTTGGGTCAAGTGCTGTAGCTATCTTTAGAAATCTCACACTGGTACTCTCTGCCTTTTGGCAAATCTGCAGTGAAAGTGTTCTTAAAACAAACACGTGCTGGGTCATCATCCAAGACTGCTATAACATGAAATATATGGCAGAATGTGGATAAAACAGAGCAGGAGACATACTATCCTCCCCCAAGGAATTCAGTCACGAATTTAATTAACACATTTTTTTAACGAGCATCATCAGCATGGAAGCATGTCCTATGGAATGATGTCCAAAGCATAAAGAGGCATACGAACATTTAGCATATCTGGCACGTAAATACCTTGCAAAGCCAGCTACAAAAGTGCCATGCAACTGTCTGTTCTCACTTTCTGGTGACACTGTAAATAAGAAGAGGGCAGCATTATGGCCTGTAAATGAGAACAAACATGTTTGTCTAAGGCCTGGTCTACGCTCGGGGGGAGGTCGACCTAAGATACGCAACTTCAACTACACAAGTAGCATAGCTGAAGTCGACGTATCTTAGGTCGACTTACCTTGCCATCCTCATGGCAGCAAGTCGACCGCTGCCACTCCCCCGTCGACGCCTCTCGCAGAGGTGGAGTTCCGGAGTCAATGGGGAGCGCACTCGGGGATCTCGATAAATCGATCCCCGATAGACCGATCATGTAGACGTACCCTTAGCGATTGACTGAACAAGAAGTTGAACTGAGTGACTTGTAGGCTCTGAAGTTTTACATTATTTTGTTTTTGAGTGCAGTTATGTAACAAAAAAAATCTACTTTGCAAGTTGCACTTTCACGACAAACAGATTGCACTACAGTGCTTGTATGAGGTGAACTGAAAAATACCATTTTTTAAATCATTTTTACACTGCAAAAATTTGTGATTAAAATAATATACACTTTGAATTCAATTACAATACAGACTACAATATATATGAAAAAGTAGGAAAACATCCACAATATTTAATAAATTTCAATTGGTATTCTACTGTTTAACAGTGCGATTAAAATCACGATTAATCTTTGAGTTAATCGTGAGAGTTAACGGTGATTAATCGACAGCCCTATTAATAAGTTATGAAAAACAAGCACTAGATTCATGTTCTAAAATATGCCAAATCTAAAAATTCCCATCATCCTTAATAATTAATATTAAGAGTTTGAGAAAGCAGCATATTTATCATGGGACTGAAATTTCACAAAGTATGGATGCTTAGACATTTTACATGTAGGGAAGTCCAATGTGCAAATTCTGCCCTGATTTATCCCCATGTAACCTCAATGATGTAAATGAGATAGCACTAAGTTTATGTCAGGCAAACTTTCGCCCAAGGACTGTTACTCACCCAAACCTAGTAGGATCTTAGAATTTTTCAACTCCGTACCGCGTGTGAGCAAATATGAAACAAGTAAAATTTCGGGTTTCCCCGGCAGTAAATGATGCTTTAAAAATAGGAAAGCTTCAGTAACAAATTCTTACATAACACACACTTTATGAGTACAGAGGTAGAAATCAGTTCTCCCCCAGAACTGAAATTCCATACCTTCAAAGATGTAGACTCACATACTTGCTTACTAAAGAAAATGATTGTTAAATATAAAAAATTCCAATTTCTCCTAGAACTAAAATGAGTCTTAAAAGTTTTTTTAGTACCATCTTATAGTTCAAATAAAAATATAAAAAGAAGATTGCACATAGCCAATCTAATTCCTGAAATAATACAATGAGGCTCATCAATGAGTGAATGATTTTGTGTTCGTTGAACTTGGGTAGAGAATGAGCACCAGAAAAAATATTTAAAACTTATTAAAAAAAAAACATTTACTGTAAAGGCATTTCATATTGACACAGCATTTCCAAATTAACTATTACAAACACAGTATAAAGTTTTAAAGTATCTATACACAAGCAATTCTGGACAAACACAGTAACTTTGAAGCGTTATTATTTAAGCTCGCCATAGCTGATAAAAGAAGACAGTGAGAAACCGGGTCATTACCAAAAAGAGGGGCACAGTGAATTTATACAAGGTAAATAACTTAATACACTCATCTAATATATGCATATAATTACAACATTTTACTCTGTGGATACAGCACAGTTTTGATTTTTATTTAAATACCTCTCAGTAATCCACTTAATCTTTAATGCATACGGCTATATAGGCTTCTTTGGTTCACATGATGCACATGCACTTAAATATTTAGCTTAATTATGGAGAAGACATAGGGGACATAATGTATTTGATCAGGCATATTATAGTTCACACATTCATCTTCCCTACCTCTAACAAAGAAAGCAAATGACACAATTTAAGCAAAAATATTTTATACATAATAGGAAAAGGAACCCCTTTCAATCTAACAGTTGTCCCGGAAATGCATGAGTCCAGATATCTTTTCATTTGACTTTAAGATCCTTTAAAATGATTATGGAGAGGTGCGTATCATCTGGCAACAATGGAGTTAACCTCATTATAATTCCCAGAACTAGTTTAACACTGATATCAAATGTTTTCATTAATATAAATTGAAAACCTTTTAAGCCAAAAATGACCACCACCCAAAGGTCCAACTATTTAGAAAATGTACATTATTGATAGAACTCTTGAGTGTATTGAACTTTTGGAAATATCCAGAGTAAGGATAAAAGGCTATTTTAATGCATTTTTGCTTACAAAACTGGAATTACTGAATTGCTTGCAAAACTGGAATTTCGGAAACAAAAAAAGATTAATCTGAACTATTATTCCTACTAACTTTCATATTCTATAAATTACCAAGGAATATATTGCTTAAAACATCAGGCGTAATCTAAACGTAAAAACAGATATGGGAGCAGTGTTGCTTTAAGCTAACACATGGGTACTGCTAGGAAGATTAAATTAGCATTTTGGAGATACAGCTAGAAAGGGGAGCTGTCATTTATTTACTGAAACAGAATCTAGTTCTTTATAAAGTCAAATAGAACGAGGCCACAAATATTTTCAAAGGTGGAGAGAGAAAGCAGTAGTAGAAATTAAGTATCCCTATTGCATATTCAATTCAAGAGTGGATTGAAATAATGATGAGGTAAAAGAATCACAGCACAATCAGTTTTCATTCTGCAGAACAGCTAGAAGCTGTAAGAATCTTACTGCAATGTCAGCTCCAAGCACACACAAGGGCTCCAGAAAATGCTCATTGATCATGCAGCACTTTATAATGCGCAGGAGGCCTCTCTCCTCCCTCTTTCCCCCAGCCCCTCCCACAGCAGCATTATAGTAATTGAGAATTCTCAACACCAGTACCACACATGTTAAAGAGAAAATAATCACATCCTTGGCCTTCCTTGGAGTTATTAGCCCACAAAACAGATCTGCAAATCTAACTGGTATTTAAAAATCTGCAATAACTCAATATCGTATTCTAACTCAGACCAATTAAACCAGAAATAGTTATTTCTTCCCTTCATCTTTAGATTGCATAAAATTCAACTGAAAAACATTTACTCAGTAACAGATAGAAAACAGTTTTTCTTTAGCTACACAAAGGAAGAATGAATCAGATTAATAATTTTGATCCTCTAAAACAGTAAAATATCAAATTATATATTTTCATGCTCTGACAAGGAAATCCCCAAAATTTAGCATTTCAGGATTTATAAATATCCTGATTCTCTTTAAAAACAAAACAAGTATTGTATTTAGCCAGATAACTATTTCCAATCTGGACCAAAGTATATATAGCAATTTAGCAATTATCATTTGTATAGATTTAATAATTTATAAATCGATACAAACAAAACAAGCAGCTTCTTTAACCAGCAAAATATAAACACTTTCAGGCCTTTATGTAAATTAATTGTGTAAGACATAGGATACTTAAAGCCTTTGCAAGCTGCTTTGCAGACCCCACCTTTTAATGAGTTAATCTAAAGGTCACAAGCATGCAGGCATTTTATGAAGTCTGAGGTTCTCTCTTTTATTCCTCTCTACCAGGCACCCCCCACTCACAATTTATAATCAAACAAACGGCATACTAATTCTCAGCTAATTTAGTAGCCATCTGAGCAGCACATCTCACAGAACAAGGACTGTGTGCCTTGCTTAAATGCATAACTTCTCTTCCCCTCCTCCCTCAACTGAGTAATTCGTAAGCATATTCCTGTAGATAGATTTCTTTCTTCTGGCTTTCAGTTTGATTGCAATTTCTAAATCAACTCCTACCTCAAGGATGTCTTCTAGAACATATGCTTCCATCTCAGCCTCTGTCTCCACCATGTTTGATCAAACTGCCATGTTTCTTACTGCACTATGATTAGATCACTGCCAGCAGGAACACTCCTCTGTGTCAGCAAGGGAACAGGAAATGGAATGTTCTATTACATGCCTGAAAGAGGCTTTGCTGCTGGCAAACCAGGCACCTACCAACTGAGCAGGGGTGACTGACTGAATAGGCTGTTTAAAGTCACAGCAGCTCTCCTCTGGAAATACACTTCAGATAAGTAACCTAATCAAAGAGAGTAAGCAAGCCACCTTATTTTACAATGCTATCTTGAAAGCATTTATGTTTCTGATGAATTCAACGTTTTTCTAGAGGAAATCCAACCGTCAGCTTTCCTAAATTAACTAAACCTAAGGGGTTGCAGTTTTGTGGCGCGGAAATTTATCTGGAGCAAACGTTTATAGAGTATATGCTGTATCAGTGCCATGCTTACTGAGACATCAATGCCAGGCTCAGGCAACCCCAACGTAATAAAAGTAGAATGAATCTTCAGTAAAGTATGGAACAAGCAATCACCCTGATTCATATTCAATGTATCATAGAATATCAAGGTTGGAAGGGACCTTAGGAGGTCATCTAGTCCAACCCCCTGCTCAAAGCAGGACCAGTCCCCAATTTTTGCCCCAGAGCCCTAAATGGCCCCCTCAAGGATTGAACTCACAACCGTGGGTTTAGCAGGCCAATGCTCAAACCACTGAGCTATCCCTGCTATGTATTAGGAGTTTAAAGTCTTCCTACCTTCTGACCTTTGTAGGAACACTTCTGAGCTAAAATTCAATAGTTTCATTCTTGTTTTTGTCTGAACAGAATTTTTAAATTCATTTTCCAAGCATGGCTCAGAATTCAGTATCTTCCCTATAGACTAGCTTCTTCTCTCCTTACAACATTCCCAAGAGATGGGGCTGCTTGCAAGTTTCTCCTGCTAAAAATTCTCTAATCTAAACCTAGAAACACTTTCTTCTAAAAACGGAATAAAGTTTTCTGTTGTCTCAACACCAGGCACGGATCCAGCAGAGATGCTGAGCAACAACAGGACAATAAGCTGCCCCCTCTAACTAGGCTGAAAGGAGCACATTGCGTGCTCCCCAACATCAGTTTGGTTGCCCAGCTCTATCTACCTCAGGATGTTGCTATGCTGGGCTATTGCACAGCAGCATGCTTTTTCAGATGGAGTTGCCTGGTGCCCCCCCTCTCCATGCCACCCCAACACTTGTGTAGTCCCTGATGGGGCTTTCAGATCATTCTCTCAGTCACTGTAAAAGGCCCCCTCCTGGAGAAATTAGTCTCTACTTGAATATCAAGCCTAGCCACTGCAGTGGCACCTGCTGTGGTCTCCAGGTGCTCTAAATCCTCTCCCCACAGTTGAAGCAACTACACTGTGAGAACCAATGTGGCAGGCGAGAGTGGAGGGGCAGGGGTGAGAGCGTGTGCACACAGCTAGGACCATGTTGAGGTCTAAATGAGGGGGGAAAAAGAAAATGGAAGCGTGGAAAATTAAGACTAGGAAACCTAAGTGGTGGAAAAAGAGAGAGCAAGCAATAAGGTACAAAGGTGTGGATGGAACTGCTTTCTTTTGGGACTGCTAAAAAACATTGCCTGGGGACTGCTAGAGCCTGCTAGTCTGGCTGTTCTGGTTAGCGAAAGACTAATAAGCGTATCTTGGTTTCCCACACACCAGACCGAACTACTTCCACTAAGCTTCTCATTCACTCATGACCCATTACAGAACTGAAATAATCCTTGGGCCAACACTTTTAGCCAGTTCTAAGAAACATAGCTACATGCATCCCATTCATCTTCAAAGAATGAATGAATGTGTGTAATGGATATATGAGGTTGACTCAGCTTCTGGTTGTTCTCAGGGTGTTGCTACAGAGGCAGTGTTCAGGTTGTTTGTGTGATTTGCGTACTGTTTTGAGGTTGTTAATATAAAGTAGATTTTCTAGCATAAAATCTGATCTTTTTTGTGTTTTTCTTAGAACTGTGGATCAAGGTGATATTACCTCTCCTCTGTATACGTAGGGCCCTACCAAATTCACACCCATGAAAAACTAGTCACGGACTGTGAAATCTGGTTCCCCAAACCCCGTGAAATCTGTTTTTTGTGTGTGCTTTTACCCTATACTATACAGATTTCCTGGGGGAGACCAGCGTTTCTCAAATTGGGCGTCCTGAACCAAAAGAGTGTTGGGGGGGGGGGGGGGAGAGATATCACAAGGTTATTGTAGGGGGGTCATAGTATTGCCACCCTTATTTCTGAGCTGCCTTCAGAGCTGGGCAGCAGAAGAGTGGCGGCTGCTGACTGAGGGCCCAGCTCTGCAGGCAGCATTGCAGAAGTAAATGTGGCAATACCATACCATGCCATCCTTACTTCTGCGCTGCTGCTGGAAGCGGCTCTGCCTTTAGAGCTGGGCTCCCAGCCAGCAGCCACCATTATCCAGCTGCCCAGCTCAGAAGGCAGCACCACCGCCAGCAGCAGCACAAAAGTAAGGGTAACAATACTGCAACCTGCCCTACAATAACCCTTGCAACCTCCCCACAACTCCTTTTTGGGTCAGGACCCCTACAATTTCAACACAGTGAAATTTCAGATTTAAACACCTGAAATCATAAAATTTATGACTTAAAATTGTATGATCGTGAAATTGACCACAATGGACTGTGAATTTTGTAGGGCCCTATTTATAGGGTATTGGTGAGCCCACTGTGTCCAGTTCCAACGTCCATAGATTTTAAAGCACGTTGAAAATTTGGATATAGTTCAGAAAAGAGCTGCAAAAACTATTAGAAGTTGGAAAAAACCACTAACATTCAATGAGAGACTTAATGAGCTCACTAGTTTAATCAAAAGAGGTGACTATCACATCTATAACTACTTTCACAGGGAGAAGATCTTATTTTAGAGGGATCTTTAAGTTGGTCTAACAAAACCTAATGACTAGAAAATGAAGTTAGAAATATTCTAACTGGAAGCAAGAAAATTAACCACAGAAAGTGGTAAATTCTCCCATCCCTGAGCTTTTAAAATTGAGATCAGTTATCTTTCTAAATAATATGCTCTAGTTCAATCACAAGTTATTGGGGCTTGACAGTGTTCACTTATACAGTAAAAAAATTATCTGTTACAGGAATTACGGGTGAAATTTTATTATGTGTTATGCAGGAGGTTAGACTAGATCAGAGGTTCTCAAACTGCGGGTCATGACCCCAAAGAGGGTCACAACCACCTTTGAATGGGGTTGACAGGGCTGGCTTAGACTGCTGGGGCCGAAGACCGAGCCCCACTGCCCAGGGCCGCAGCCAAAGCCCGAGGGCTTCAGCCCTGGGCGGCAGGGCTCAGGTTGCAGGCCCCCACACCTGAGGCTGAAGCCCTTGAGCTTCAGCTTTGGCCCTCCTGCCCAGAGCGGTGGGGCTCAGGCTTTGCCCTCTCCCCCCACCTGGGGCAGTGGGGCTTAGACGGGCTCAGCCTTCGGTCCGGCCTCCAGGGGTCATGAAGTAATCTTTCGTGATCTTATTGTGGATGAATCCCATGTTTGCTAATGCATTGCTTTCCATTCTTTATGATGTGGAAATCTTTCCGTTTCCGAAAGAATTCTTTGCTCCTGGAATTCAGTCAAGAAGTATCTCCCATTTAAATGTTCCTCATCTTGGACCTTGTGGCGCTGACACTTCCTGATCTTGTTCTTTGACTCTGGCTAGTATTTATTATAGTCTACATCTCTGCTTACCTCCAGAATCATCACACGCCAACAGAATGCTTACACAGGTATCTCCAGTGGTGACGCTGGCATCTACTAGTATATGCAGCTACTCTGGTTCCACAGATCTATTCCCTCCAGTTAGCACCTTCCTCCAAACAGCAAAAGAGATTAAACAATGGTATCTGGTGTTCGTGCTGCTCAGGAAACTGGGCGACCAATGCTAAAGGAAGACCATCATTACTGGCTTCTCATCCACAGATGTGATGGCACTATTAACTAGCCTTGTGTCACTGACATCTTAAGAGCTTGCATGAAGTGGCTTGAAAAATCCACTCACCTATAAAGAGCAGGAAATTTTCAAAAGTGCCATCACATTCTGCAAAAGCTAAATTTTCATTTAAAATAAAAACATTTCTCACCCACATGGCTATGAAGAGTAACTTCTGAATACGAACCAATATTAAACCAACGCAATGCTGTCTTCAAGTCTGCAAACAGCTCAAGGGCCTCAGCTGCTGCTCAGATCTTCAACCACATTACAGCAAATTGGAAACTGACCTGTGTCCGTTTTCACTGCTGTTTTCCAGATCTGGGTGAGCAGCAGTGAAACTGATGAGAATCAAATCACTGGTGGTGTGGTCATTCAAAAATGAAAGCTGGACGAATTTTCAACATTCCTCCCCCCACTACACAGCAGGCAGAAAGCTGAGTAGAGGAAAACACACCCACACACACACACACACACACACCCACCCAGCTAGGAGATTATGGGATGTGCAGTGGTTCTCTAGTCTGTAGAAGTCAGGATGCTCTTTAATGGAGCAGTGGGAGAAAGAATTATCTTTTTCTTCCAGGAGGCAGAGAGGGTTGGGCAGGGAGAGGAGCCTTAAATAGACATCTAGTAGCCAGAAACAGATACGGAAGATAGAGTCCACAAAGAAAGATCCAAGAGATAGCACCCTACTGAAAACCCAGCAGCTGGAAACAGTGGTTTTTGGTTTCTTACATGGTCATTGCCTCTGAATAGCGTGGGACAACAACTCCATCTCAAAGCTAGTACGTCTATCTTCTGCCTTATAAGTGTTGGGTAATTTCCAGAACTACGCATTGATGTGTGGAGGTAAATGGGTGAGAGATTGATGGGATAAGTAAGTTAAGCAGAGGGTTTGTTTGGAGGGGGGCAGAAGGGAAGTGGTGGAAAAAAATTAAAACTGGGGAGATGTAAGGTAGAAACAGTGGAGTAAAAATGGGAAAGGAAAGGTAGAACAAAGTAAGTGAAGTAGGACTGGTCAAATCGTATTCTGCAACTATATTGAGGAATTTTACTGCTATTCATCAAATAACTTATTCGATGAACAATTTTGTATTCTGCCAGCTGTTCAGTTAGTTAAACATCCAGCAATTAGATTAACACTAGTGGAATTTGTCAAATATATTAAATTATCTTTTCTGCTATTCAAAAAACAATAGGAAGTTCATTAATCACAAATGAAATACAGTACACAACAGTATGCCACTGTTTTATTCCTTTAAAGCATAGGGGATATGGCTGTCAGAGTCTGGGGGGTGCAGGTATTTTTCACTACAGGGTTTTGGGTAAATAATTCAAGCTCTGTTTATGTTTGTCCTCTGGAAGCACTAAGGAAAAGCTATTCTCTATGGAATTATTTCCTATTAATAATCCTTTTATTGGGGCACAAGCACTTCCTATTAAATGAACCAAACTGCACCGTGTGTGTAGAATTGTGACAAGGAGAGAAAGCTCATTATCAGTCCACATAAATTAGAAATTTGGAAGAGCCTATAAACTGCTGGCTTTGCAGTAGTTTATTCAAAATAACCAGATGTCTATGTATCACAGCCCATCCCGCCCTCTGGAGACCTGTTGTCATCACAATCATTATGGTAAAAATTCCATGATGTAATTGAGGAATACTGAGCTTAAGTCAAGACTTTTGGGACTGCCAGCTGCCTCTGGCATTTAGGTTTCTTTTATGTACGCATCCTGGAGATCAAATCCAAGATAGTGCCTTAAGTGGAAAGCCAGAGCAACCAATCTGGCATACTGCTTTTTTCAAAGATTCCAGAATGGGCTTCCGCCTGCATGGTCTCCTAGACACTTTAAGTAAAACTGATGAACACCTAAACCTCACTCCAAGATGGGCAACAAACAGCTTCCACTGAAAATCAGACATATGCTATCCCAGTACACTGTACACATTTTCATGAAGTAGAAAAAAGTGAATTACATTATTAGGGAAACCATGGGGAACATTTTCAATTTCACACAGTATTCCCTGTAAAACACACCAGCCTTATATTATCTGTCCTTACAGACCAGGCTTCCTTGCAAAAGACTATCATTTTCCCAGGCAAACGGGAATCAAGGCATAGACTTGAGAGTCTGAAGTCATCCCTTGAAAGATCATGGATAGTAATATCCCTGTAAAAGGAGAAAAACGGGGAAAAAAAGACAACGTGCAGATCACCTTTAGTGCTCTGCAGAATGCAGACTTTACATAGACATTCCCCTGCACATGTATGTGATGGATAATCTCCAAAATTCAAGTGGTGGGGATATGGGGTGTAGATTTTAATGATTAAGTCAAATTTATACTAATACCACAAATAGACTAAGTGCACGGGTTTTGCTAAAACTGCTCATTTCAAAGTCACCCAGACTGCAACTGTAGTCCATGACAATATTCTATAGACCAGTATCCTCATTTAAAAAAAACAAAACTGACCATATGCCATCTTTCACTTTCTTCCATATAAAGCCTTACTTTATCATCACATCATTAAGTAAAATCATCATGAAACACATCAAGTTCCATTTTCCATAAACAAGTTTTTCTGCAAAATATTGTTTTAGGGCATGTAACTTGTGCAGCATACAGCACAACGGAGATCCAATCCAGCTTTAGATTTCTGGGCGCTGCTATTACAAAAGACTTTGTGACCTTCCATCACAGAAAACTGGAAACTCAGGGTTATTTATGTAATATTTTTAACTGAACTAAATATGAAAGTTAGTACATAATACACTGTATAGTTTGACAGTCGATTCAATTTACATTGCTCCAAATGTGTCTGTCAATAGACCATAAGTTTATATACAAGACTGCATTGTAGACATTACAGGAAAACCAGGATGTGTTGACAGCTGCAGCTTTTGGAACCCAGGAAAGCATGGGAGGCTTTAGACATCAGAGAAGGGATACATCGCCTCTCTTATTACTCCACTCTTTGTGGATGGGGCAGAAATAAATGTCTTGTGGCAGGGCCACCATAAACATTTCGTTGTTCACTAGCTACCCCACTGCACCATACACCATACGTATCTCAATATTCCATAATGGATAAGTATATTATATTGATGTTTCTGCAAAAATCAACTATTTTTAAAATGTTAACACTTTAAACCAGGAAGCAAAATTGTCCCCTAAGTGGAATCTGTGAATCCCCGTTGTTTTTATTGCTGTAAATAACTGGAATTCTAAACAATTCCAATGATGCTGCATGAACAGGAACAGACCTAGCTATGCTGGCTCTGAAGAACTAACAAGAATAAAACCCGTAAAACTTATTTTTGTCAGAAAGAAGAAAGGATTCTAAAACACAGATCTGTTGCTTATATAAAAATGGCATCTTCTTAATCACGAGAACTGCACTTTAAATATTAGTAGTCTTCAGAGACACCAAGCTCAGATGAATGAGAGGAGCTAACACTTATCCCATACCAGTAGCAGTGAGAGATCTGCAGATTCAGACAGACTTTTCCACAAGTTTACACATGGTTCATAAACTCTGATTCTAAAGGTGGACTTCATAATCTTATGGCCTACAGATTTTTCAAACATTTTAGAATCTGAAGTAAAATTATTCAATAAATTGCTCAAAAAGTAGACAATGTGGCCACAAACCCATTATCCATAGAGTGCTGATCATAATTTTTTTTTTTAATCCTTTACCCTCTAAATTTCTTAGCTTGGAATTGAAATTCTCAACCCTAACATTGCATTACTGTATTTATCATGTACTAGATATACAGTTCACCAATTAATTTTCCATATACTTGCTAGCTGATTCAGTTATTACCCATAAAAGTTTTAGATTTTAACCAGTGTTTTCCGTTCTTGTTTCTAAACTACCCTGAACACCACCACTTCAGAAGCGTTTATGTACAGAATGCACCTGGATTCAATAGGTTCCAGTGCCTATTTATTGTTAGAGTATTTCAAGGAAGAACAACACAGTGTTCCAGTTATTTAAGATCTCTGTCCATATCCTTCTTCAAAATAGAAAGCTATGCTGTAATCTAAAACAAGCAAATATTACTCAGATTGAAGGCAAGTTTTGATTTTAGCTATGTTAGAAATGCATGGTGAAGAAAATATTGATTTGTAGTTGTAGCCAAAAATAATTTCAAAATATGTATAAAATTCAAACACAAAAAGCCTAAAACTGGAATTAACCAAAGTCGTGTAGTTTCTTAGTAGCCAACTGCTCGTTAAAAGTAGACAATGATTAGCATTCTATTTCCTTGCTCACTAAAGAAAGTCCTGATTCCTCCCCCACCTCTTGATTTGTATGCTAGTCCTTATGCTTGGGAAGAAGCAAGATTCATTATTTTCCATCTTTAAGTGAACTGCAAAGATTTACAAAAATGTAATGGTTTACAGTCTAAGGCCCCAATCTAGCAAGCTGACCTACACAGAAATCTCTGGACCCAAGCAAAATCCTACTAACCTCAGATTTGCTTGCAGGATTGGAACTTAATTACATATAATTGATTTAAATCCACATTTATGTATATCTGCACTTTTTTTTTTTTAGAAAGTTTCTCTTTTACTTACCACCTATTTTGAGCACAAAGGTATGAACATGTTAAATGACAATTTCCAAAAATGTACAGGTTAATTTCAAAATACTCAGTCCACAAATGCCATTTAAAAGACTATTCAAGAATACTACAACAGCAATTCACAGGATGTGTAGTTTTATTTAAACACTAACTAATATAGGTTAAACATAGCTTTAACTAGCAACAAAGTTAATTCATAAGTCTATAGAGGAAGAATTCAAACTTGCAACACTAACCACTCCTTAGGCCTTTAAGAAAAAACTGAATTATCCCACCTTAGGGATAAACATTATCAACTAGTCACCTATGTTAACGGAGAAAATAAATCACTAACTCTTTAATTTTTGTACGGCTTATTTGGCAGAACTGGGTATCCACAAAAATATTTTATGGTGTCCCTGAGCAAAACACTCAAGTTTTGTTCCACACTTCTGTTCCTAAGACAAAAAAAAACAAAACACAAAACCAAACCCAGTATCAGAACCACAAGAAATGAGTGACTAGTTAAAAACTTGCTTCTACTTTTTTACTCATTTGGTGGGTTTTTTTTAAAACCTTGCATAGTCTTTGCAGTTTGCTTTTAATTAAGAATAGAGAAGGAAATAAAGGAACTTTAATTCCGCAGAGGTAAACTTGAGTACTTTTATTCTTAATTTCCAAGTCCAAATTTAATGGTTATTTTTGTAACTAGTCAGTTGTAATATTAGTAGAATGTAAAAAAAACCCTGTTCAATAAGATTTTCTTCTTCAAAACATCTTGATCACTCTTGATAGAAAGTTACCTTACTGTATTTCCCCTTACCTATGAAGGATAATTTCTACTACTGAATTTATTCAGTCATCTCATCTGCCGTTATCCATTCTTTAAGAAAAATCAGCCTCTTGCTACTAAGCAGGTCACACCTTAAGCTCCGTAAAGTAAGGAAACTGCAAACACATGCACACTCATCTGAGCCATGCCTAGCCTATTAACTTCAAAGGGTCTTTATTCGTGAGATTTCTCAGTGAGACAGATGAAAAGAGGCACATTTGGAGAAGGCGGGTCAGGAAACAAGTTTAGTAGAATGTCTGAACAAAAACTGAAAAAACAAATTAGTATATAGCTGAACAGAAAATTACTGGGCATCAGGGAACTGAACAGGTGGAAGGAAGAAACAGTAGTTTGTTATTTTATCTGTTAAGACCATATGGTGAGGTATGAGCATTAAACATATCTGGTCAACTGTTTCAAAAAAGGTTTAGTTTCTACTTCGATCTTCCACTATCAGAAGTGCTATCACTCTAGGTTTGTACTTGAAGCAGAGAGATACTGGGGCTCTGAAAAGTAAGCATTTTATTAGCAATTGATCAGACAAGTCCTACTCTTATACCACAAAAGCACATTGGACAGCAGATTATGTCATCTATACACAGCTGATCAAGCAGTACTGGTCACAAACAGTAACAAGACAGATAAACACATTTTCACATACTGAAGAAGTTGTAGAGTGTGATGATTTAGGACTTCTTTTTTTTTTTTTTTTTAAGAGAACATTTCCTTCTTAGATGCCAACAGTTTATTCTGCTCCATTTTAGGGGGGGTATCTACATAGGATTTCCAGAATTTAAAAATCATACTTCATTTTAAGATTATTGTATGGAGGAGGGGAAAGAAGGTATGTTAATTTCTATAAAATGTATAGTTAAAAATGTAAACCAGTCTCTAAATTAATACTATAGTTTTGTTTCTTAAACAACTGCACACCGGATTTTCACTGTCTAAACAGTGGAAATGCCAGTGGAGCGCAGCATGCCTGGTGGTTGGTAGAGATGGAAGAAGATGGTGGGAGCCCACTCAGGTGTCTGACATAAGTTTTATATAGCTGCCTTAGCATGAACTTGTGTGTTAACTACTAAAAAGGCAGGACAGTGCTTCATACAGCAAAAAGTCACTCAGCCCCCAGTGCTGCAAAGCAACTGCCTCCAACCTCAGCAAGACTGGACTCCAGAAGAGTGCCTTCAGAGTCTCTCCACATTACAGCTGGGACTTTGATACCGCCCAGTCTGCATTTCACCCCACCATTTTATTTTCAGCTGGTTATTGATACTAGTAACAATAACTGAGCCAATTTTGCTTTCACCAGTTATTCCGATTTCAATCAGGTACAAACACTGCCACACACACACACACACTCTTGCTCCCATCTTACCACACAGTAACTTGATCACTAGTCATGTGATCAATACATCTTAATGCCCCCAATGCACTTTCCCAGACTAATCAACGTAACTTTTTAGGCCACCTATGTCTGCTACTTTTAACTTCCTCCTCACCGTCTTATCTATACCCTACTCATAATTTAGTATATGCTTACAGTCTCGCCCCCTCCTTTACTTCACCCCACTCCTCTTGTCTGTACAGAAACAAACTTCTGAATGCTCAGCTAATCATTTATTTTGAAAAACGCTATGAAAAGGATTGAAATGACCTTCAAAACAGCCTGTTCAGATGGGCTAACTCAAGCATGAAATTTTTAATTTCTACATGTTTTATTACTTACCTAGATGTACCCGTTTCATTCCAAGCTGTGTATGGAAGCTACATAAAACTTATGCTGAGCTTTTCATTCATCTCATATACAATATTTACTCTAAGAGTATTCCTTAATATACATTTTCGTGTCCAGTTGTGTGCCCCTTCTTTGACAATACATGAATATGCCTATAAAGGTCTGCTCTCTTACATAAAACAGACTTGTCTTTCGAGGAACTTGAAAGGGAAGTAATGGGAACCAAGTTCAAACATGGCTCTTGATAACAGGCTGATAGATTACTAATACGCTTTTCCCTGTCAATTCACAACAGCTAATCTACACTTGCCAAGGAAAACATTGGCAATCTACTCTTTAAAATGTTTCCTGCTAATCCAATTCCACTGCAAAAGTAGACAGGGAGAAAATGTGGTAGAAGATTACTAAGGGAAAAATCATGGTGAGTATTAACTATGCCTTCAGAGATCAGTTACAGTTAGCAAAATGCCCTTTATCAACCCTTCACAACTTCTATAGTAAGTATGAGGTACAGTCTCTTTCTTTGGAAGTCAAATATATCTATTGACCTCAGTTGAAAATACAGCTTGAAAATTAACAAGTTAAAACATTTCTTGTCTTCTTGCTAGTTGATATGTTCTATTGGAATGCTTTGGCTGTGGAAAAAATAGCTTTGCAGTAGATAATACAAATCCTACTGTCTTGTTGCCAATCCATTGTTCTGAGAATTATAGCCAAAGCCAAATATTGTGTTGACTCCTGAGTTTAGTCTAAACTCAATGTCTTCCTTCAAAGCGCCTCAGATCCAGAATTCCTGTAGTTTTATTCAGCTAAAGAGCAGTTTCTTAAATACTTAAAATAACCAAGTCTACAACATTCCGATAAAACCACACAAAAGAATCCATTATTTTGAGGTATTGTATGATAATTCTAGTGTAGCCAAGACCCAGAGTACAGCTCTATATCACTACAGAGAAATTGGATTATAATAAGGCATCTATCCCTAGGTCTGAATTTGCCCTGCTGTATTTGGTACTGTTTTTACTAGGATCCACTGACAAAGCATTTATGCTTATGGCAAAGGAACTCAGTCCGATACCTTTTCCAGGGATTCAAAGGCAGAGCAAACTGAACATCCTCTTTGCATTTCAACAGGTATGATGGAAGGGGGTCACAGAGCCCCTGGCATGGAGGGGAGGTGGGAGTAAGAGGGCACACAGAGTCTCTGGCATTGGGGGTAATTGGGGTAGTTGCATGGAGTCTGTGAAATGGAGAGAGATTGGGAGAGTGGGACACAGGGAATGGAGGAATGCAAGGAGCCCTTGGAGTGTGCAGTAACAAATTCACAAATTCATGCAAGCAAAAGCCACCCTTACAGATTCAAGAAAGATATTTTATAAGGGAAGGGCAGGTCTATACTTAAAACGCTGTAACTGAGTGAAGATGCTACTGTGCTGATGGGAGAGTTTCTCCCATTGGTGTCGTTAATCCACCTCTGCAAGAGGCAGTAGCTACGGCAATGGGAGAAGTCCTCCTGTCGACATAGCGCTGTCTAAACCGGGGGTTAGGTTGGTATAACTGTGTTAATCCACACCCTTGAGCGATGCCTGCTGTAAGTATATAGTGCAGACATGGCCTCACTAAATGTGGTGTGTGCCTTTACCTTGCATATATTTCTCTGGGGTTTGCCTAAAGGAAGTTATTGTTGCAAGCTGGCTGTGATAAATAGAAAATGGAGAAAAAAAATAGGTAGATTTTTATTAAGGGCATGTATCTTGAGACATTTGATGTGTACATTTATTTTATATGGATTGAAAACTCTTTGGGGCAGTGGGTGTCTGTAAAGTTTGGGGCAGTACTGCAATATAAAAAAATCCCAAGTTCTAACCTGTTAAAGCAGTTCTTCAGGGGTATGTTCTGTTGCTTATTTTGCTTTCTTGTGCACAAAAAGGAACTGCCAATTTTGTAACCCCTCAGCAAGAGAGTGGTCCCTCATTTTTTAGAAGAGGAGTTGTCCTTTGCTTTACTTCCATTAAGATAAAATACTGAGTGGTGCAGTTGATGTCAGAATATACTTTACAGAGTTACTATATGGTAAAGCATAAGGTTGACTGAGCTTGTAAAAGCCTTACACACAATTCAGCGGCATTTCTGTCTGTATGTAACGTGGTAACTTTTAAAAGTTGCATGTGATGTAATCAGAACTTTCAGGGAATGTTTGAGGGATCAGTGGGCAGAACCCATATGATTTTTGGGGAAAATCAGAAAGCCAAAGACGGGGGAAGAGGGACACGTGGAGCTGTTGATATCTGTTTAGCGTAGTCACAGCTTCAAGTACGTCTGTAATTGTCTATAGATCACATTGGTTGTTGGTGCCATTTAATGGCTTCCAGCATAACAATACTTCATGTCATCTCTGCCCCTCTTCCAAATAAAGTTTAACATGTTGATACCCTGAAAGACTTATCTCTGACAGGGTAATGGTGGGTGGAGGGGGAGAGAAGGAGGAATGGGGCATGCATGTTAAAAACAGCAGTGTAGATGTGATAAGCACTGCCTGGGGCATGTAGAGAGCCATGTACCCTTAAATTCTGGCATGTCTCTACTCTTACTTGCCTAAGCAACGCCTCACCATCTATGCCCCAATTTATGCACATGCTAGCTGGAACGTGCAGTGTCTACAGGCTACACGCCACCGTTAAGTGTAGACATACCTTAAGAGCCACCATGATCCAATTAACTGATCATCAGATTAGAGGCTTCAAATGCTCAAATTCTAATCCAGGCTTTGCTCAGTGACTGAGCAAATTTGATGTTATTTAACTTCATGCCTCCATTTTCCCCCATCTGTAAAAAAAAAAATAGCAACACTACTTATCTCACATGGTATTATGAGGAAGTAAATTTGTGTTTCTACAGAAGCCTCATTATGTAAATGCTTCTAATGAGTATTACTGTGTACTCCACTGTTCTATGGCTAGCAACTTTGTCACCAAAATCACACTCTGCTGCAGATATAGGCTCCAGACTCTGAGGTTTCATTAAAGGAAATATTTTGACCTCATGGTTGTAAAGATATCAAAACGGTAAGCTGAGTGACAGTATGCAGTGTTGACTTCCAAAGTTTGTAAACAGCCTGTGACGGAGTAGAGAGCGAGATGGATTTGACCTGAGAGGCTGGCTGCATTGGGAAAGGCTGCATCGGGAATGCGAGACTTTACCTGAGGCTGTAACACGAGCCAGGACGGGGGTTGGGAGGTGACACCTTTGGCTGGGAGAATGGTAAAAGGCTAGGGGAGGGGCCCCGGGGGAAGGGGAAGAGCCTGCTGGAGGTTTGGCTGGCTCTTGGTCAGTTTGGAGCTGGGTGGTGAAACGCAGGGAGCCCCAGAGCTGGAGTCTAAGCTCCCTGCCCCCCAGAAGGGCCCAACTGAGGGGTCCTGGTCATACTCACAAGCTCTGTTTGGACTCTTTCCTGACAACCCTAATAAACCTTCTGTTCTACTGGCTGGCTGAGAGTCGCATTGAATCCCGGGAAGAGGGGTGCAGGACCTGACTCCCCCACACTCCGTGACACAGCCTGAAATAATCTCCAAAGTACAGCAGAATCTAGGAAATTTACAACAAAAGTTAGGTGCAGTTTACCAGAGTACACCGAGTCTTGATTACTGTACTGAACACCAGGTTAAGATTCTCGAAGGATACACCCCTTTTTAATACCAGTCTTGGCAATTCTAGTCCCATACCACTCTCTCCCACAAATACACACACTAGGAGTTTGAAATCCTCTGATAACCGGGTTTTAAAGAGCTGGATTATAGGTTCAATTGCATTTTCTTTTAACACCAGAGATAGGACCTAGAATTAAAATTTGGAGATCTCCCACTTTTGGTTGATCCAGTCACTAGAAGGGAAGCTGTTTTCTAGGTTGAGATCTCAGCTCCAATGTTTTCATGCATTCAAAGGGATGTTCTGAAAGAGCTACAAAGCCTATGGCTAGATCACCCACTCATGCCTTGGCTTTTAAGCCCCCTTAAAGAAAAAAAAAAACAGTGCAGTGCGGAACTTAATTTCTCTTCTCACTTTTCTTATACGATTGAAGTAAGCAAAATAGGTATAGCCTGACAGAAGCTACTTGTATTCCAGTGAGGCAGAATTCCGAGGTGTTGAAATAAAAGATACCGGGCCTGTACTAAATATTTACTACTTATGTTAAGTAGACGATCTGCCTTTTGTTAACAGTACATATGTAATAAAAGATGTCTCATTTTGTAGACAGGATAGATATTAGAGCACATGCTACTCCGATTACTCAAGTGGATAAGCGTCTCCATATTTTTGGAAGGATCATCTTACTGTGAACAGAACTGTTTCTGTATTAAGAACAATTCACTATTACCATCAGAGGAAGAGGACCTTTGCTGTAACTTTTAGTAAATTATCTTTATTCAGATTTTAATGTAAAGAGACAGGCCCTGTTTAAAAAAATACATTCAGATTTAGAGTCAAGGTGCTATAACATAATATATGCACATTATCTGTTTTCTTATGTTACAATATCTTCAAACATTGTTGAGTTAGCCTCAAATGCTTATTCAAGAACATTTGTTACAAACAACACTATAAAATGCATTTATATACATTAGCTTTTAAGCAGGCTTGGAGAGATTATATTTTTAACAGTAAAATATCAGTAAACGTTGATTTTACTGTACACACAACTGATTAAAAATATTTCCATCTATAATAATCAATAACACACAATTTGTGTTTTAACTGTTATACAGTTTTAACTTTTTGAATCTCAATTTCTACTGTCATTAAATAATTGTCTGCCCCCCACTGTAATTTCCCACAACTTTGAAAATGTAAATTGATAAAAATAAAAAAAACTTAAACCTCATAATTTCACGCAACTGTTTAAATTTAATTTGATAAAAAATTGTAAAAGCTTAAAAATAAACATGGATATTATTCATTAAAATTATTTTTAAAAAGTCAAATTCTGCCTACTGAAACCACTAAGGTGCTGAAGAACAGAATTGTTAGTTATAAGGTTTTCTGATCATAAATTAATATAGCGAAACAATGTCTGCAGAGACAGAACTAAGCTGCGTATTTCCAGAATAAGGAAGAACCTAATGAAAATTATGGAGTACAATAGACATTCCAGTCATTTCTGTTAAAGAACCTGCCTCTTGTTTCCAGGTGTTGCCTTGTCTGTGCGAATATACATGTCTGCACTTCACAGATGTATAGACACTGAACCCGATGGGTTTTGCAGGTACAATTTCTGTATGTACCAGTATAACTTTAGTGAAAGTTCACCCACTGATGCCTGTTTTAGGATTCCCCCCAAATAATTTTGCACTTGTCAAAAACAATCACAGAGTATAAACTGTTTTGGACATGCACAAATGGAGGCCTGAAAGAGGTCCTTATGAAAATTTACCACTATCATGTTGAAGAAACTGTTTTACCCAGTTGCTGCTTCAGAACACAGTTATGCCCATTACCACTTCGGTTGGTGACTGAAACAGACAGAGGGCATATGTTCATGTATCTGGGGACCATTACATTTAAGTAAAAATGCCTTTAGAACATACTTCGATCCCACTCACTTATTAGTATTTATTATTTGTATTATGGTAGTACTTTGAGACCCTAGCCAAGATCAGGGACCTGTGGTGCTAGGCAACGTATACATGCACAATAAAAGGGTCCCTGCTCTAAAGCATTTGCACTCTAACTCGAAAGTTATTACAACCGTTCTCATTTTACATGTGGGGAACTGAGAAACATTAAGTGACTTGCTCAGGGTCACACACGGAATCTGAAGGACAGCTGGCAATTACACCCAGTTTGCTGGAGTCCCAGTCCAGGACCTTAACCACAAGACCATTCTCGTCATTTGCTTGAAAACAGCATGTTAATACTTTTGAGTGTCTTATAACTATTCTCCTTTGTCATTTCAGTGGAGTGACATGACAGGCACACAGTGAACAGACTTTTCTTCAGGACTGATCTAATTGTTCTGCTGCCTCTTCGCTTTGCCACTGCACTTCCTCTGCCAGCTTTGATTGCATCACAAGAATGTGGTCTTTGTAGTTATGAGACTGAAAAATGTTGCGACTTTTGAACTCAATGTACTTATCCCAATAAACATTTTGATTTAAAATGTTAGAGCTTCTTTATAAATACAAGAGACACTTTACTTTAAGAAGCTCTAAAGTTCAACAGCTCTGAGAAAAAAAAGCCCTGTTTCCAATTTGTTACCTACCTTTTCAGAATTGTCCCACACACTCCAACATTAGTTCAATAAAAGCAGCAGCTGAATAGTAATTTTTTTTCCTGATAGTTGTTTTACTAATTATCTTGTACAACTTAAATTCTAAAAATGATTAAGCCTGTCATCAAGACGACACTTAGCCCAACTGTTTCCACTGAACAGTTGGAACAGTCAGGCCAACACTGAGCGCTTTCGAAATTCCCACCCATAATATTTAAATCTCCTTTAAGACGTTAGAACTTTGTTTGGGTACTTAATGTTTTTTGGCGGGGGGGGGGGATCAAGACTGCCAATGGGACTAAAAAGGAAACATTTCAGCTGGCAGGAAAATGCTTAAGGACCATCACTGAATTAAAGAATATAAGAATACTTAATTTTGAAATTTAATAGTCATGGAATTCTAATATTCTAAAAGCCAATGGAAAAAAAACCTGTAGATCTTTTTCCTTAAACACACTTGACATATTGGATAACAGAGAGTAGTTCCTACCTATGGTAAAAGCACATGTACCACAAGATGCCCAGATAAAACTTCTGTTCCTGTTGAAAATCTGCACAAGTATCTTGTCCAATAACTTCGCCAAATCCTTCCTTTGACTCAATTAAGAGAACTGTGTCAAGTGTTCTGCAGATAGTGTCTCATTTGGGGGCGGGAGGGAGAATTCTTTTACGTAAAGAATGAATCTCAGCTCTAAACACAGACATCCCTCTTTTATAGCCCTGCAAACATCAACTATCAAGGAAATGTATTTATGATACTGATCACTTGTCATGTTATATTCAAAGTTAAAAGAATACAGGATTAATCTATTTTTGACGTTGAGAAAGCTGACTCAGTCTTGAACGTTGCATAACATATGGATAATTAATGTTTTGATAGTTTTCGTCAAGCTTACTGTATACATTTTGCCTCTAACGTTTAACTTGAGATTTTAATAGATGTTGGGTTGAACTTCTCAATAGTGCAAATAAAGTTCTATTTTTACTTTTAAGTGTGTGCATATGTGAACACACACAAGTGTTTACACAAGGAAACTTTTTTATTCAAGTTTAGAAATTCCACATTTTAGGTTTGAATTACTGAGTTTTCACTTTTTGTATTCTATTTGATGAATATTTTGAAACCACTTAACATAACAATAGCTATTAATTTCTGATGTGTACGTATGCTTCCTATTACTGGAATTAACTATGCTAAATACTAGATAAGGCTTGCCCAGTTTATCCTCTTCTCCTAGATTTGAGCAATTCTGAAGAGGCTGCAGACAGCTACAGATATATAAAAGTTGTTGGACAGTTACTTTGAATTGTGGCCTGAATCTAGTCTTAAAGGATGCAACTACAGTAAATGCATGTTAAGGCTGGTAAAGAAGGTAATTTTATAACAGTGTGCAGGGGCAGTCAAATAAGCTAACAGAATGTTAGGAACCATTAGGAAAGGGATGGATAATATAATTGAAAATATCAAAGTCACTATATAAATCCATGGTACATCCACACCTTGAATACTGAGTGTATCTCAACAAGGATATATTCGAATTGGAAAAGGTGCAGAGAAGGAGAGCGAAAATTATTAGGGGTATGGAACGGTTTCCATAGAAGGAGAGATTAAAAAGACGGGGACTGTTCCATTTAGAAAAGATGACCAAGGGGTATATGATAGAGGTCTGTAAAAACATAAATGGTGTGGAAAAAGTGAATATGGAAGTGTTATTTATCCCTTTACGTAACACAAAAATCAAGGGTCACCCATGAAATTAACAGGCAGCAGGTTTAAAACAAACATAAGGAAATACTTCTTCACACAACACAGTCAATCTGTGGAATTCAGTGGGATATCCTGAAAGCTATAAGTCAGTGGTCCCCAACCTTTCTGTGGTCAAGAGCACATTCATCCCTTCATCAGAGTGTGGCGGGCAGCGACGCTTCTCGGCGGCACTTCGGTGGCAACAGTTCTCCGCCAGAAGCACTGCACGGCGGCATTTCGGTGGCAACGCTTCTCCAGCGGATGCTCCTCTCGTCTTCTTTTGTTGGCGCTGGCCCTCACGGCGGGCGCACATAAATGCCTCGGCGGGCGCCATGGCGCCCACGGGCACTGCATTGGGGACCACTGCTATAAGTATTATCTGGGTTAAAAAAATAATTAGATAAATTCATGGAGGAAAGGTCCATCAATGGGACTATTTGTCAAGAAGGTCAGACGCAACCCCATGCTCCAGGTGTCCTTAAGCTTCCAACTACCAGAAGTTGGGACTGGACGACAGGGGATGACTCACTCAAAATCACTGTTTTGTTCATATCCTCTGAAGCACCTGACGCCAGCACTGTCAGACAGAACACTGGGTTAAACAGACCACTGGTCTGACCCAATATGGTCATTCTTATGTTATGTTTGAATGAAATAGACCAGTAAGGATCCTGACTCCCTCAGTATCTTAGAAATGCCAGCATTTGGATAGAGTACCACCATCAAAACCGACAGAGACCAAGTAGTAATGAGTGTATTTAGTTCAAATGTCCTCCTACAGCAAAATCTCACCAAATAAAATGAAAGGAATTGCTATACCACATCAAGTCACAAGTCCAACTTATCAGGTATTCTGTGTCTGACTGTGGCTATTACATAATACTTCAAATAAAGGTGCACAAAAAGAGAGGCAATTACGGAACAACCTAGTCCTAAGGAAAGTGCCTGCCTAACCTTTGTCAACTAGTGGTTGACTTATGACTTTGGACACATAGTGTGATCATGCCCCCCCTTCCCCTTTTTCATCTAGTCAATGTACTAGACATTTATGTGGATATTGAGACTGTCTAATTTTTCTTAATCCTACTAACCTTAACATCGAGCAACAGAATTTCCATCATATTATAATGCATCATAAAAGATTTCCTGTTCGTTGCCTTTCCAATTTAAATTTGTTATCTTGTTTATATTGAGAAAAATCTATATTCCCCTTTTCATCTTTTCTCAAAGCAAATAAATTACAGTCTCTCTCACTTCTTCATAAAGCAGTCTTTCTATGCCTCTAGTCATTTTCATACAGAAGTTAACACCAGACAAAAATAATGGTTAAACTGGAGTTCAGGTTGAAAGTGCAGATACATTGGAGTTATTTAAAAAATATTCACATTACAAAGATAGGAAAGCACACTGTGTTTGCATAGGCACACCTACTCTGCCTATGTGCACAGCATGATGGAGCTGATTTGCCAAAACGATCAACTTTGGCTGCTTTTGGGTTACAATTCACTGCAGCGCTGATCATCAGAGTCCTGGGCGCATGGGATCCCAGTAATGAGTGAGTGTTGTGGGAACACAGAATCTATGCCTCGCTGATGCAGCAACTCATGGTGTCAGACATCATCAGGTGTTCAAGGGACATATATTCAGAACATATCACCAGACATCGGCAATACCAGGAGATGAGTTGGAGTGCCATTGAGAAACGAAGTCACAAAAGTAGCTGAAGTAATTCTCTGATGGACTGTATTTACTGAGGGACAATCTATCCTAAATTCTCAATTACTGAGGGACAATCTACACTCATTGCTATATTTGCTTCCCACAAGCTACATCTGATGAGACAAGGAGATTATCATAATTAAAGTATAGAAAGATATGTCATGCAGAAATCAATAGGCACTACTGGGTGTTCAACAACTTTGAAACTCAGTCTTAGGTCCCTATATACTCTTAGTATAACTTATGATGTGCCTGAATATTTGGATGCTAATATTTTAACCATATTGTTAAATTTATTTAAAATGGTGGGTAAAGTTCGGCTCCTACGGCCATATATATGCCAACAGGAGAGGGCTCTTCCATCGGCATAGCATGTCTTCACCAGATGCACTACAGCGGCGCAGCTGCATCAGTAGCACTCTAGTGTAGACTTGCCCTTACAGTATGTGGAATTGTGTGCTTGTTGATGCACTAGTACATCGCAGCCAAGACATAACACTCATCTGAGGCGCTGAGGAATGTTACAACGGTCATCATAACCCCAGGAGTGTGCCATCCCTATTTCAATATGGAATATTATATATTTGACTAATGATTTCTGAAATTTGATCACATCCATCCTATTTTTACTAATAGAACTATACATTTCTATTAACAAGCTTTTCGTAGGCATTGGCTGAAGTTTGAGACCTCTCTCGAGAAAAAGACTAATAGACACTAATTTGAGACCATTTTAGCTGATGAATTATCTCCTTTCTGGGGTAAGGATTTTTTCCAGCAGCACTTAGAAGACCCAATAACAATTGGATCCCCTGCACAAACAGAGGTAGACAGGGTCTCTGCCCCAAAGTGTTTACAATCTATATTATTAAGGTCTTAATTACTCTTTCAAATCTGGAGAATTTTTTTTAGCTTTGCCACAGATGTTGTATTTCAGTTTCGAGTCAAAAATACCTTTCCCTTGGATCATAGATAAGCATGTGACTGATATTTGAACTCTTAAGGATATAGAAGTTACTGCCTCTTCATAAAAAGGAAAAGAAAAACAACCAATAGTTCTTTCATCTCCATCAGAGCTCATCACACCAGGCAGGTTGTTCACACTGTAGCATGTGCTACATAAATTCTTTACTGAGAATGCTATTAATTCATATAGTACCACTAATGTTTTCCCCTGTCTACTGTGGTGATTACTGTTCTATGCTGGATCCCTCTTATCTCCTATCCCCCTGCCCCTGTAATCAGGATATTTATCCAGGGAAACCTTCAAAAATTTAGTGAAGGACAGGGGACTATTCTGAGACAGAAGTGATTTAATGTAGTCTAGATCAAATCAGGTACTACCAATTAGCTCAGAACGTACCAAAAATCCCTTTTGCCTGCATGGAGAGAAATTAATATAAAACGCATCCCACTTGGGATAGTAAAAGTATACTTATTCTCTTCTGCAAGTAGCAATGAATTCTAGCAAAGCCTGTTCTGTGCAGTTAATTGGACAATACCCAAGGCATTTGATCTACTGGGAGGGGTAATACATCTGCCAGTAATAATGATTTAAAAGCTTTTAGAACAGGGAGTCTGCCACAGAAAACCAGCCAAATCTCCACTCAGATTTCCCAAAACAATTTTAGTGAAAGCTATTCCAATGACCACCTCCAATAAGCAAGCACTAAAGTAGCCACATAAGACTGTTCAACCTTTTACGGATGGCTCCTGTTAGGAAACGTTTCTTTTTCTGGTTTGTTTGTTTTCTGCTGTTAACAAGACTAAAAGAATCCTACATTTTTTCTGTGATTCCTTTCTCCAGATTTCTTTATTTCCCTGTGGAAAATTCCCATGTGTATTTCCAGCACATATTTCTTACTGCTAGTAAAGATCAGCATAAAAAAAACACAAAACAAAACAGAGGATCACACAATTCTTGTCACATTCTTTCTACTGCATTCCTTACAGTCAAACTAAAACCAAACACCTTAACTCTGACTTCACCTAGATGAATGTATTCCCCATATAAAATGTGCTGTGTAGTGAAAGTGTTATTTGCAGAAGAGGAAGTCTAAGGTAAGAGTTAAGGTTTCTTGGATATATGCATTGTGCGTGCTTGTTTGTAAAGACAGTGAGCTTTTGTTGTGGAGCTGCAAAAATGTTTGGGTGTTCTGTCCGATATGTTGAATCTAGCTGCTGTTGCTGCCTTACTGGGTGATTTCACTGGTTTGTACTGATTGTATTGATATGTGCGCTTGAGCTTTCTTATCTAGCCACACAGCAACTCTTGTCCAAGCTCTCATCACCTCATGTCTGGATTCCTGCAACATCCATCTCTCTGGACTTGACACATGCAATCTTGCCCCACTCATCCATTCAGAATGCTTCTGCAAAGATTATTTTCCTAGCCCACTGTTTTGACCATGTCAACCCTCTCTTTACAAATCTCCACTGGGTTCCTTTTCTTTTACACATCAAAACATAAGCTACCCGTGTTCACTTTCGATACTCTTCACAGTCTATCACCACCTTATTTATCATCATTTGCTCCTCCTATCAGCCCATGATGCCAGCTTCCCATGTAGCCCCTCACACAAGGGAGGTGCTCCCCATAACCATCTGCAAAGCTACCTCCATGTCCACCTTCAAATTCGTCACAACTCTCCTTTGTCATGATGCCTACAAAAAACTTGACAACAGTTAGGTACTGTGTGCAGAGACCACAGCCTATCATGCTGATGTATCATCTCACTGTTTCCTTGTACTCCATCTGTCTGTATCTACCCATTGTCTCGTCTTATATTTAGATTATACTCTCTTGGGACAGGGACCATCTTTTTGTTCTATTTGTACAGCACCTGGCACAACTGAGTCCTGGTAACTGCTTAGGTGCTACGATACAAATAACATAAGAACAGCCATACGGGTCAGACCCGGGGTCTATCTAGCCCAGTAGCCTGTCTTCCAACAGTGGCCAGTGCCAGGTGTCCCAGAGGGAATGAACAGAACAGGTAATCTTCAAGTGATCCATCCCGTCACCCATTCCCAGCTTCTGGCAAACAGAGGCTAGGGACACCATCCCTGCCAATAGCGACTGATGGACCTATCCGCCATGAATTTATCTAGTTCTTTTTTTAACCCTGTTATATTCTTGGCCTTCATAACAGCCTCTGGCAAAGAGTTTCACAGATTGACTCTGCGTGGTGTGAAAAAATAAATACTTTTTGTTTGTTTAAACCTGCTGCCTATTAATTTCATGTGGTTAACCCTATTTCTTGTGTTATGAGGAGTAAATAATACTTCCTTATTTACTTTCTCCACACCAGTCATTTTATAGACCTCTATCATATCATCTTAATCGTCTCTTTTCCAAGCTGAAAAGTCCCAGTTTTCTTAATCTTTCCTCATACAGAAACTGCTCCATACCCCTAATAATTTTTGTTGCCCTTTTCTGAACCTTTTGCAATTCCAATATAATAATAAAATGAGCAACCTTAACTCTTACACAACTATCTGTGGGGGAGGGAGGGGCAGTTTCCTAAGTTTGGTTTTCCTCACCCTCTTATTGGGAAGGGGTGAAGTAGTGTTGGCAAGAGGTGTATCAGTATACTGGGGAAAGGAGGAATATCAGTCAGTATAAACAGAGGAGACAGGAAAAGTAGCAGAGTAGCATAGAGGCTGCTGGGAACTGAGGCAGCACAGTAATGCAAAGTTGTGGATGTGGCAGCAACATGGGAGGATGGTACAGAGACAGACATGTCTGCACAGATATGAGGGAATGGGTCTAAGGGTTTTTTTCTGGTTGTCTAATTTCGTAGAGGAGAGTAATGCCAAGGAGGAGCTTCACACAAAGGAAGCATAGGAAATTATCTGGAGCTGGTCCTCCACAGCCACACTTTGTCCCTTCTCAGACTCTCTCCTTTAGGAACTCATACTTAAATTTCCCATGCTACTATATTAGCATGGTTGTACTGAGTGTTTAGTACTTAATTGCTACATCTGATGAGACAAGATTATCATAATTTAAGTACAGAAATATATGTCATCCAGAAATCAATAGGCACTACTGGGTGTTCAACAATTTTGAAACTCAGTCTTAAGTACCTATATATGGTCGTAGGAGCCTAACTTTACCCACCATTTTTAAAAACCTTTTACCTGCTTAGCTTGGCTATGTCTTTCTCCATAAATTTAGGTTGGATTGTCAAAACTGACTAACAGGTTTAGCCACACAACTCCCATTAATTTCAATGGGAACTGTGTGGCTAAATACTCTTAAATAGCTTTGAAATTATCAACCTTAGTTCCTATCCTGGTTATATGAAAAATATTCAGTGTTCTAAGATTTAGGATTATGAGTAAACTAGTGTTACTGTGGTTTGTTCTTGCTTGTTCTCAGCAAAGTTTATTAATACTCAGCAGTTTCTTCTTTCATTCCTCCATCTCTCTTTTTTAGGTACCTATTTTATCCAGATATGAAGACTAAGACCTGATTTGAAGATTCTCAGGCGAAGAACTGGATCACAAGAGGAGAAAAGAAGTGCTTTTATGCCCCTCCTAATTTTAACTCCACTAAACATCATCTTCGAATCCTGCAAAGATTCACATACATGTCTAACTTTAAAAACACAAATAGCCCCATTGAACTCAATGGATTCAGGTGCATAAGTACTCACAGGATCAGGGACCCAGGCACCAGTTCACAGAAGTCACTGCAGAATCAGGGCTCACCACACTGAGCTCTTCTTATGGTAATTTAATGGCACATTCTTTACTGGAGCATCTAAGAGAAACTAATTTTGTACTGTGTGGCAATCTTAACTTTTCATCAAGGCCAAATCAAAATGCAGAAGGAAAATTCAAAAGGTTATACAAATACCATTTTTGTAGGCATGCCCTAAAGCACTCCTGTAACATTAGCATTCCCAGATATAATCCTTAATCATTTCTGGATACCATCTGAGAATCCGGTAGCAAACTGACTTAGTTCAAAACCAGAAAGTCTACATCTTAATATATTGAGATTCCTCGGGTAGGGAAAACTGATCTAACAAGGTAAACTTTTATGACACGTGATTTGAGATTCAGGAAAGAACTACAACAGACGTCTTGTTTAATCCAAACTAAAGGTTCAAATATGTTTTAAGAATTTGCACACACAAAAAAAACCCTCTGAGATTAAAATGGTTTAAATATCTCTAATCCATTCAAGTTTATTTCATTGCAGTACGTGTAATAAAATCAAATGCATACAAATACTTTTGATCTTTATGCACTAAATCGTGTACAGAACAGAATTACAGGTTTGCTCTTGGCTTTAGTTGTATTACATAGTTTAGCCAAGGCAAAACTGCTGAGACATCAGAAACATATATGCACTTTTTTAAATAAATCAAAACATTAACACATTTTATAGAATCACTGCTCAAGCACTCTGGGATTGTGAATTTATTTCATGAAGAAATTGGGAATGAACAAGAACGTTCTTAATTAAACAGGATATTACAACTCCAAATGTAGAACTCTGAACTTCATCTTTTAAAATAACTTTAATCTGTCTATTTTACTACTTGTTCTTCACACACAAATATCTACATCGATATAACGTTCTGCTGACAGGCATGCTTCTAAAAAGTCTGGAAGACAGATCTCTGAACCAGCATATGGCATGTGACACAGAAAAAGCACTGTCAAACTCCATCAACCACATGCCAGTTTAAAGAACACGTGGGCAATATTAGTAAGATGGAAGAAAAAAACATGTTAGCGCTACCAAATGTTTGTAACTAAGTTCACAATCTAATTCAGAACACTGAAGCACTCTCCTGCACTACATGCCAGAAAAAAAACACTGAAAATTTCAGTTGGGCAATTAAAGCTTTACCAGTTGCTTAATTAGCTTTTTGATAGTCTAAATAAAGTTACATAAATTATATAAAAATATCTACACGCTTAATTTGAAAACATCGAATTCTTCTTAAAGTTTATTTTCATCCACTACTATACAGTCTATTTACAGTGCATTTCTTTCTGCTATTGGGACATTCTCAGTAGTTACAGCACCGTTGCCTTGGATACTCAAGATTTCTTTGATGTATCTGCTGATCGAAGTGCAACTGCAATGCAATTCCAATCTACCAGTCACACATGCAAAAGATTACATTCCCCTCTAACAAAATTAGTAAATACAACTCCCTAACACAGATTGTGAGACTACAGTAAACAAGACCAGAGTGGACCTATATTAAACGTAGCTATTATAGGAAAAATGCTAAATTATTCTAGTCAGTTAGAAAAATGTACTGCTACTGCTCATGACAATTGTAAAAAACTAAAGGTATAAACTTTGCCATCAGACACACGTACTGATCTCCCACTAAGCAAATGGGAATTACATATGCACACCTGAAGACAGAATTTGGCCATAATAGAAGATAACAGACCTCTCACGTAGAGTCTTCATTGTGTGTGCTGAAAAAAGTTTAAACATTTACTTCCTAACTGATGGGTGGAGAAAACATAGTATTTGCCATATCCCTGCAAGTCCAGCAACACACTTTTGGCAGTGGCCATTAGCTAATGCTTCAAAGACATCACTCTGCACCCCCTTCGCCATACCATGCACCTATCAAGTTTTGAATATTTGAGATGGAGAAGTTCAAAGGAAAAATCAATTTAAACTCCTTCCAAAATTCATGTACAGTACCTATTATTTTACCCTGAGTTCTTAACAGTATTTACAGTAATCCAAATGTTTTTGTTTCATTGTTAGACTGTTTCTCACTAATTTACCACCTGAGATAATGGCAACCACTTATTCCAAAATTGCTTCCTGTGAAGGTGACCTATAAAACAAAAAAAATTGGTTTGGTGTTTTGCTTCTTTATATTGAAGATGTATTACATGAGCACCTGGAGGCCCTAATCAGAATCCAGTCCCTACAGTGCCAAGCACAGTACAAATATGTAGTAAGGAACAGTCACTGTCCTGAAGCATTTATAGTTCATAGATTCTAAGGGAGCATTGATCATCTAGATTGATCTTCTACATAAGAGAGGCCACAGAACTTCCCCAAAGTAATTCCTGTTTGAACTAGAGTATCTCTTTTAGAAAAACATCCAATTTTTATATAGAAATTGCCAGTGATGGAGTATCCTCCACAACTTTTAATAACTTGTTCTAATAGATACTTACCCTCATTGTTAAAAATACACACTTCATTTCCAGTCTGAATTTAACTAGCTTCAACTTCTAACCATTAGATCTTTTTATATCGTTGTCTGCTAGACTGAAGAGCCTATTATCTAATTTGTTCTCCATTTAGATATTTACAGACTGATCAAGTCACTCCAACCAGACAGTACAGGAAAAGGGTTGAGGAAAGGGAAATAAAATCACAGAAATGTAGGGCTAGAAAGGATGTTAAAAGGTCATCTCATCCACACCCTTGACACCTAGACTCTCTCTGACAACGTTGTCTAACCTTTTCTCAAAAATCTCCAATGATGGGGATTCCACAAATGTAACTTACTAGTACATCTATCTCTTGACTCTGTTATATTTCTCTATTACATGCCACTTTGGTTGCAAGGAGGCAACCTCTGGACATTCTCTCCTCATGCTGATTGCCTGTTTGCTCCAACCCCCTCCCAAACACTACACTTCAGTGTGTCTTTATCTTAGCCTCATTCCACTATTCCTCCATGTTCCAGCCTCCCTCTTTTCCCTACCCTATCCTTCCCTCTCCATTCAGCTTTCCAAGTGTTTTGCTAATCACTTCCAAAAGGGGGGCGGGAAAATGTATTTTTTTTTAAAAAACACAAACATTAAAAGAGTACAGATCTGATCAATTGTTTAAGAGACCAATGCATACCAGCTCAACTTCACTAGCGATATTTAAAATGACAAGAGTATGGATCATTTCTGAAGACGAGGGGTTTAAGTAAAGAAGGAATTAAGGGCAAATGGGTTCTACGGCTGGTCCACACTAGGGGGGTGGATCGAACTAAGATACGCAACTTCAGCTACGTTATTCACGTAGCTGAAGTCGAAGTATCTTAGTTTGATCTTCAAAGCACTTACACGCGGGTCCACACGCAGCAGGCAGGCTCCCCCGTCGACAGCGCTTCCTCCTCTCGGCAAGCAGGAGTTCTGCAGTCGACGGCGAGCGCTTCTGGGATCAATTTATTGCGTCTAGACAAGACGCGATAAATTGATCCCAGAAGATCGATTACTACCCGCCGAATTAGGCGGGTAGTATAGACGTACCCCTACTGTGTGTGCATGTGCGCGCTTTCACACACTTGCCTATAAAGAATTCTCTAAAAACTATTAAAGGCTAATCAAACTAAGAATATTAGATTTAATCTCACCTGAAAAAAACGACGAGGAGTCCTTAGAGACGAACACATTTATTTGGGTCTTTAAGTTGCCACAAGGACTCCTCATTGTTTTTGCTGATACAGACTAACACGGCTACCACTCTGGAATCTCATCTGAGTATTTTTCCACAGGAATTAAAAACACAACAGAAGAGCTGCATGAAGAAAGCCAAGTATGCTGAGAAAAATGTTTTTAAAAAAAATCAAGATTTAGTCTGTTAAAGCAGTTTATTATTGTTAAAGAAAATTCCCTTCCATGCAAGAGATTCCAAACACATTTCCTACCCAGGAGATACTGACTATTACTTCATATAAAATATGATCCTCCTTTCCCCATAATTAAATTCCCACATCCCATGTACCTAAAGAAGCTGATGGACATTTTGGATCATCAAGCTGTGCACAATTTACCAAGTTATATTATTTCCTTCTGAAATCAGTGAGAGCAGGACTAGACCTTGGCTGTCAGCAAGCATCTTGAATTTCCAGGGGAAAAGCATATTGTAAAGAAGGGAGAAATCACGCATCCCCAATTGTATCCTAATTAGTTCTTTGAATGTTACATTCTCTTTATTGGATACTAGAAATAGAAGTTTGGGTCTGGGAATTTTTCAGTAATTGTGAACAGGACTAAGTAAATACATAAGACTATAATGCCAACGAGCATCTAGATTTCAAAACTGCTCTTTCCATGGTCAAAATTCCAACTATGCATACAGCTCTGTTATTCTTCTTCTCCGCCTCATGATATTATAATAATGATTTGTTTTTTTCTCTCTCCATGTCTTGATGCTGGACCGCTATTTAACACGCCAAAAGCAAACCAGCAAACATAGGGATTGGTTTAATATTACAGAGTTGAAAACTCATGTCTCAGCTTTTCCATCATTTCTGCTTCTCCTATCCCACCATATATACACTATACAATGATGTTTACTGGCATGAGGGAGCATCTAGAAGGACTAAATGTGTTTTCTCACTTTTTTTGTCCAAAGTGTTTGCAGTCTGGAAGCTCTATTGGATCAATCACTGCTCCTGGATTCTCAGCTGCCCATAATGCCTCCTATGGGCTACAGCTGGGTGACAGCCACTTTGTTACCTCCAAACTAGTCTACTGCAATGCATTATACTTGGGGCTATTCTTTAAGACCACACAAGACTTCAGTCATGCAAAATGAAACTGCCCAACTGTGTATTTCGATGGGGTGAGGAGGAGAGAGTATGGCACTATAAATGCATATCACCTGTGCAGCACTAGATAGTTGCAAATCAACTTTAAACTCTGCATGGTCTGGTACTTAGTTCCCCACAAGATTGCTTCACACTCTTTCTTTCACTACAGCCGTGTAGATCAATCAGCAGGATGCTCATGGTGCTGGCTGTATTCAACTAAACTTCTTAGCATTCAAATACATTTATATAAAACAGTTTAGATGCCATGGTGAGATACACTAATACAGTGGTCAAACTTTAAAGATGTCTCCGTTTGGAAAGATTCTACCAGTTAAAGAGACAATACTCCCTATGCTTAAACTAGGAAATGCCAACAGAACCAATAATATCTCAAAGGAATAGAAACAAAGTGCAGCCACTGTATATATATCATTTTTAGCATAATGAAGTCTTTGGATGAAAGACTCTGCGTAAGTGTCTGCCAGTTACTGTGGAAATAGACGCAGAATATGTTTCTTTAGCACTAAAGTATCATATTCATCTTTAAATCTGGCATTACATAATAAAACAGAAACATTCTAATTTAAAACTACTGCAAAAAACATAACTGATGTTAAGGTAAAACTCAATCTCTGCTCCTTATAAATAAAGTAAGCTAATCTCTACAACCAAAACATCTCAAAAGAGGCTTACTTTATCTGTATTTTATTTGCTATTAAGAACATAGTAGTTTAATTATGACAGTGAGAAGTTTAGATTTTATAAATGAATTATTTTAAGAATGGTGTTTAAAAAGGAGAGAAGCAAATGTTAAAATTAACAGGTTACAAGACTGAAAAGCTACTTAGCAAAATTAGTATGTGTACATATAAAATACAAGTATGAATTGAGCATTCTAGCTCCTATTTGCCCTTTCCAATAATATGCATACCTGACACTCAACACTGAATAGAAACCAGGTTAAAACAAGGATAAGTGAATATTTTAATACTATGTATAATTGTGACACAGACATAACCAGTCAGGTACATTACCCATGCCCAACCCATTTTCTCAATATTTCACTGAAGAGGGTCAGGGTGGCCTCTGTCAAAAGCTAAGAACTAGCTGATTGTCATGGTTATGAAAGATGATTGTGCGGGAAATAGTTTAATAAATATGTAAAATGCTAACTATTAGATTGCAAAACTGTTAAAGTGAGACTTGTCACCTGAGGTGAGGCAGGGTCTCGGGGCAAATTCAACTGATGTTGAGAACAAAGGACATCTGTGGAGACAAGCACTTTGTTCACTGTCTGGACCAGGTGGAAACTTACAAAGACAAACAAACCCCTGGAGAGCTCTCTGAAGAGGGGGCCCCCTGAGTTAAAAGACAGTAGCCTGTAACTGTATAAGAGCCAAAGAAATGGCCCAGGTGGTTATACATTACAGAGGAGAAACTGCAGCAGGGGTTTCTCATTAAAGGTAGATCCCAGCATTCTGAATTTGACAAGGGCTGCAAGGACTCACCATTGTGTGAGAAATACCTTATTAGGCAGAAAAATAACTTACCCTTATATTTGCTTTATTTGAATCTCTATCTCAAACTCTGTTAAATAAACTTCAGTTTGGTTTTACTATAGCACAAGGGACTTAGATGTGTATAGGAAGAGCACTGAACTGATGTGAAACCAGTAAACTAGGGTGCACTGTTTTTACGGAGGCAATGGATCAGTGTACATTGCAGGTGCCCAGAAGATAAGGGACTGGGCACTCAAGTATAACAAAGTGGGACATATAAATAGCTAGCCTACAATGGGAAAGAGCGAGGCTTGTGAAGCTCAGAGCAGGGGGCCTATGCTGTCAGCAGTCAGCTGGGGACAAAGAGTTTCTCCTGGTGTGCACTCCCTACCGCTGTAAGCAGGGAGTAGTGATTTATCCCGGATACACTGGGTAACCCCAAAAAGTGTGTCTATGATTAGTTTAAGAATTCCACTGCTGCAGGATATTCCTGAGAAAAATAATAAAAGGATACAAAAAGACTACACATTGCAGATGTTTTTGCTTTCTGAATTTATACAAAGAAAAAATGTACAAAGTTATCAATTTTCATCAGTCTAAACCAGGGGTCGGCAACCTTTCAGAAGTGGTGTGCCGAGTCTTCATTTATTCACTTTAATTTAAGGTTCTGCGTGCCGGTAATACATTTTAATGTTTTTTAGAAGGTCTCTCTCTATAAGGGTCCATATATTATATAACTAAACTCTGTCGTATGTAAAATAAACAAGGTTTTCAAAATGTTTAAGAAGCTTCATTTAAAATTAAATTAAAATGCTGATCTTACGCCGCCGGCCCGCTCAGCCCGCTGCCAGCCTGGGGTTCCATTCAGCTAGGCTGACAGCGGGCTGAGCAGGGCCTGCGGCTGGGACCCTGGCTGGCAAGGGGCCAGCAGCCAGAACCCCAGACCAGCAGTGGGCTGAGCAGCTCAGCCCACTGCCGCTCAGGGATTCCATCCGCCGACTCCTGCTAGCCGGGATCCCAGCTGCCGGATACACTCAGCCCGCTGCCGGTCTGGGGTCCCGGCCCTGCCCACGTAGAGAGGGTACCTACCTTCTCCCTGGTTCTGGCCCATTCTCTTCCTCTCTCTCTCTCTCTCTCTCTCTGCACTGAGCCGAGGGTAGGAGTGCACTGAGCACAGGGCTGGGGGTGAACGCGCAGGCTGGGGGTTGGGGTGTAGGGTCTGGCCAGGAGCTAGAATGAGGGAGGGGGCTCAGGGTTGGGGCAGGAGTTTGGGTGTGGAGCGCTTACCTGGGCAGCTCCCATTTGGTGCGAGGGGTGCAGGTGGGAATGTGGGGAGGGTGCAGGAGCTCCCATTTGGTGCTCAGGGTGGGGGTGTGGATGTGGGGGGGTGCATGAGTCAGGGGCATGTGGTGTGGGGGGGCTGGGTATGTATGGGGGGTGCAGGAGTCAGGGCAGGGGGGCTGGATGTGTGTGAGGAGGGTGCAGGAGTCA
Organism: Macrochelys suwanniensis; assembly: GCA_033296515.1. Lineage (NCBI taxonomy): Eukaryota > Metazoa > Chordata > Testudines > Chelydridae > Macrochelys > Macrochelys suwanniensis. The sequence goes on along the minus strand of CM065779.1, from coordinate 16,869,384 downwards.
GGGCAGAGGGCTGGGGCATGTGAGGGGGTGCAGGAGTCAGCGCTGGGGTCATGGGTTCAGGAGTCAGGCAGAGGGCTGGGTGTGTGTGAGGGAGATTCAGGGGTCATGGCAGGGGCCTGGGGTGTGTGCAGGGGTCAGGGGCCGGGGGGGGGGGGGGGGTCAGGGCAGGAGCCTGGGGTGGGGGGATAGGGGTTGCAGGGCTCAGGTCTGGGTGTGTGTGAGGGGGGTTCAGGGGTCAGGGCAGAGGGCTGGGAGTGTGGGCTGGGGTCATGGGGGTGCTCACGGCAGGGGGCTGGAGGGGATATGCCCCGATTTCACCCCCTTCCCTAAGGCCCTGCCTCCGCCTCTTCTCCGCTTCCTCCCCGGAGCAGCGAGCACTCTGCGGCTCCTCCCTCTCCCTCGCAAGGGCCACCAGCTGATCAGCGGCAAGAAGAGAGAGGAGGAGGAGGAGGAGGGGCAGGAACCCAGCACGCTGCGGGAAGAGGCATGAGAGCCTACCCTGCAGCAGCAGCCGGCAGGACAAAGCTTCTGCCCCTTGCCCCCGCAGGGGGCGAAGGGCGGAGAAGAGCAAGCGGGGCCGGGCAGGATTTTTAATGGCACGCTGCTGCATTAAAAATCAGCACGCGTGCCGTCTTTGGCACACATGCCATAGGTTGCCGACCCCTGGTCTAAACAAATTGATCAAACTGAGGTCAGAAACTTCTCTTCCATGGAATAGTATCAAAAAGATGATAGTGCAGGTACACCTTTCCTTGAAGTACTCTGGTATTTTTGGTGAGGTGCAATACTGGATTAGATAGGGAAGTAATTTTCTTCCCAGGTCAGATTGGAAGAGACCCTGGAGTTTTATTTTGCCCCCTCTGGGTCACTTGCTGGCTTCAACTAGAGTAAATGGTAGATTCTCTGTAACATGAAGTCTTTAAATCAAGTTTAGAGAACTTCAGTAACTCAAACAGAAGTTATGGCCTATTACAGGAGTGGATGGGTGAGGTTCTGTCGCCTGCTAGGTACAGTAGGTCAGACTAGATCAGGGGTTCTCAAACTGGGGTTCGGGACCCCTCAGGGGGTCATGAGGTTATTACATGGGGGGTCCCGAACCCCAGTCTGTCAGCCTCCACCCCAAACCCCGCTTTGCCTCCACCATTTATAATGGTGTTAAATATATAAAAAAGTGTTTTTAATTTATAAGTGGGAGTTGCACTCAGAGGCTTGCTATGTGAAAGTACAACAGTTTGAGAAACACTGGACTAGATGATCGTGATGGTCCCTTCTGGGCAGAAAGTCTAGGTTTACACCACAATTAAACATAGGGTGACCATACGTCCCATTTTGGCCAGGTCAGTCCCTTTTTTAAGCCCTGTCCCAGCTGTCCCGACTTTTCTTGGGCAAAACTTGGCATTTGTCCCATTTGCTTTTGCCGATTGCTCTTGCCAACTGATGAGCAAACAGGACAAATGCCCAGTTTTGCCCCCCAAAATGGGGTGCAACCCCTAGCAGGGCACAGAGGAACATGGGGGGGGGGAGCTGGGGGCAACACAAGCCCTGAGTGGGGGGAGGGAGGACGGGCTCAGGCCAGGCCATCCCCATGCAGGTGGGGGGGGGGGGGAAGAGAGCAGCTCGGGCTGGCCCTGCATGGGCCTGGGGGGGTGAGAGGCTCAGGCTGGGCCGACTCAGTCTGGGGTGGCTTGGGTCACGCAGGTGGGGGGGGGGGGGAGCGGCTCGTGCCAGCCCCATATGGCCCCCCCCACCCCCCCTCAGGCCAGCAGCTAACACCTGCCCCACACAGGGGGAGTGGGGAGAGAGAAGGGGCTCAGGCTAGCCCCAGGCAGTGTCCCGTTTTCCCTTTTGGGAAATACAGTCACCCTAGTTAAACATCCACGGCTGGTCCATGTCAGCTAACAGCAGCAAAGACGTCTGGGCTTGGGCTGAGAAGCTACAAGGTGGGAGGCTTCACCGCAAGCTCTGATGTGTACATGCGGTTCTATAGCCCAGCAATCCGAGTCCCCAAAGTGACTCAGCTGGGCAGGTGTTTAATTGCAGTGTAAACATACCCTATGAGTCTATAAGATGAACTGTCAATATGTTCAAGTACAGACAGCCTCATTGACCACAGTCTCAGTGAGAGATTATGAATCACACAGAACTTGTACCTTATCAATCGGTTAGTTGTAGATCATAGAATCATAGATCATCAGAGCTGGAAGGGACCTTAGTAGGTCATCTAGTCCAACCCCCTGCTCAAAGCAGGACCAATCCCCAATTTTTTTTTGCCCCAGATCCCTAAATGGCCCCCTCAAGGATTGAACTCACAAGCCTGGGTTTAGCAGGCCAATGCTCAAACCACTGAGCTATCCCTTAATTCAAACGGATAGCGTTTGAATGAATGAAATTGCTTATGCCTCTGTTCTCTCATTCAGAACAATACCAGCACCTTAAGCAAAAGTGATAGCACTCTAAAAGCTCCTTAAACACAGATACGATCTACGCACCTATGTAAGATTAGCTCCTCTTGCCACTTGAGCCTCACAACGCACCACGTTATACAAAAAATCCTCAAGTCCTTTCCAAAGGTCCTCCCCGTGCACACCTTTCAAACAGTAGCCCGAGGCGCGAGGAGTTTTGTCCCACTGCCCCACCCCAACTCACCGCCGGCAACACGCGCGGCACAGGCTGTGTGTGTGTGTGAGCGTGTTACTCGGCGAAGCGGGAACCGAGACAGGGGCTGAACACGGCAAAAGCCGCTTCGCCCCCTGCCGTTCTCGGAGGGCAAAGTAACCGATGCTCAGCGCCCCACATCTCCCGCGAAGGCTTCAATCAACGCCCCAACCCTCCCGCTGGGAGCCGGGGGCGCTTTAGGGAGCGGGTCCCCCAGCCGCCGACCCCTGCGTTTCCCCCCGGCTCCGGTGCCCCTTCTCCGGGGGCAGCGCGGCGCGGTGCCGCCCGCTCCCGCCCGCGCGGGGCCCTGCCCGGCCAGCGGGCGGCTTATGAAACCAGCTCCCTCGGGCAGCCCGGCAGGCCTCCGTGTCCCGCCCGACCCGCCGCGGGGAGCCCGGGCCCGGGCCCGGCTCCCCCCCCCCCGAGCGCAGGCTCCCCTGGCCGGCCGCAGCGGCGTGAGCCGGGGAAGGGCGGCCCCCTCCCGCCGCCGCCACCGGGGGACCGAGGAACGGACCGGGACCCCCCCCCCCACCACCGGGCACCTGCCCGCCCGTACCTCGGACACCTCCTCCTCGCCCTCCTCCTCCTCCTCCTCGCTGCTGCCGCCGCCGCTCTCGCTGTCGCTGCTGCTGGCCGGGCGGCAGGTCCGGCTGCGCTTGGGCTTCTGCGGCTTCTTGTGCAGCAGCCGGTCGCAGACCCGCACCAGCCCCCGCGGCGCCGCCGCCGCCGCCGAGGAGGAGGAGGACGGCGAGGACTTGCCGCCGCTCAGCCCCGCGGGGGGGCCCGGCCCGGCCGCGGGGCTCCCGGCCTCGCCGCCGCCGCCGTCTCCTCCTTCCGCCTTGTCCATGGCTGGGGGGGGGCCGCGCTCGGTCGGCACCCGGGGCTGCTGTCGCCGCTGCCTCGGTCACCTCTAGCGCCGGCGCCGCGCCACGTCTCGCGATACTTCGCAGCGGCGTCACGACGGCCGGGTGTCGCTGCTCCTCCCTTCTCTCCGGGGCTTCCTCTTCCTCGCTCCCGCCCTGCTCCTCCCGCGCACGCCGGAAACGCCGCTGCTACGTCATAATGCTCGGCGCCGGGCCGCCGCGCGCCGCCTGCTCGCAGCTGCGTCGTCTCGCGCGTCTTCTCCTCTCCGGTGGGGCTCGGCTGGCGCGAGCCCGCGACCGGCCTCGGCTCCCGCCGCTCCTGCCTGCGGCGCGGGCCCTTCCCGAGGCGGGGCGATCCCTTCCCGGACTCCTGGGTTTCTTGCCCCTCGCCGGGACGATCCCATTGCAAGACCCCGGCCGTCCCGCAACACCTACCCGCTGCTGAAAGCAATGCCCGGGAGGGCGTGGGGAAAAACCTCCACCAGCTTCCCTTTCTCCTCGGTCGTGGGTCTCCCCCCCCCCCCTTCTTTAGCGGGGTAGCAGAGGGCTCAGTGCTGTGATCTCTGCACATGCAGAACCTACAGCACTTAGCTCTTATCTGGCCCTTTTCAGCTATAGCTTTCAAAGCTTTATCCCTATTTGACAGGGAAACTGAGGCACGGAGGTGACGTGACTTGCCCAGGATCACCCACCAGGCCAGTGGCTGTGCTAGGAATAGAACCCAGGGCACCGGAGTCTCATTCCAGTACCGTGTCAACTGGAAAAGCCGGCTGCCCACTAGGAAGGTGACATCTTTGACAGTACAACATACCCACCCTGGAGTTCATCAGTGCAGCAAGTGCATGCTACCCATAGACAACTTTTCCTAGTCATTTTTCCATCTTAATAAACTGGTATACTCTGTGTGTGTCAAGTGTATGTATTGAACCAAATATTCATCTGGAAACTGACATGCTCCATGTCTCACCCTCCATTCTCGTAGCCTCCCTGTGCTTCCTTGCAGCCTGTCCCCAGGTTGTATGTCCTGGTGAGGGACAGGAAGAGCAGCCTTCAAAACATCACAAGTTGGGCCCAAAAACTCACGATTGGACTAAGAATGAAATTTTAAACAACAAATGTAGGGGTTTTTAAATTGTTTTCTTTGCCTTTAAATTACACTTGCTTCATGTTTTCATACTTTTCTCTGCAACCATGAGGACTACAAATTTACCTTCCCCCCCACCCCTCCACCCACACTAAACAGATTCTCATGCAGCTGGGAATTTAAGAAAAACACCAAATATTGTGAGACTCGCAATAATACCGCAAAAGTATGCAAATCTGGGCATGGACTGTTAGACATATACTGTATGACTGAACATATAGTTAATACAGTATAATAAAGCCTTGGCTTAATTGAGGCTCCTGGATGCTACTGCAACATAATCATGTACATTGCTGTCCTTGGGTAGGAACATGCTTCAGTCACCCCTGCAGGACTGATGGGATAGCTAGTGAATGCTCAGTAGGAACAGAGGAGCTTTTTCTGTTTTTCAGCCCTGTAATAAGCTGGCAAGATTCTGGTCTTGCCCCAAACCAATTAGCAGGTGTTAGAAAAGGTGGGTATAGCCCTCTTGCAGAGAGAGACAGAGTTAGGGTCCAGCAAAGGCATGTTTTAGGATAAACCAATCTTGAGGAAACAGCTTAGGCTGGAATTTATATTTTGTTGTCTTGAGTCACTTTAGTAATTAAGCTAAAGCCCAGAAAGAGGGTATGGTTTGACCCTACATAGCATAGGTGGCTTTCATCTGGAGCAGTGTGGACACTCTGCCAGCCTAGGTATAGATTTGAAAGGCCTGATTCACTGTAGTCAAAACCTCTGTCAGAATTTAACATTGCTGTTGGAATCCTAACTTATCTACACTCCATAACCATAAAATGTGTATTTTATATTAAGAGTAATGTCCTTGTTAACTATCATTTATTCAGTATTATATATACTGTATATGTAATGAATATTGGTAAAATGGCAAAGTCAAGCACTTATTAAAAGTTAGGAAATGTCAGACTACAGGTTGCCGGTGCTGCAGTAATTCTGCCCCTTCCTGCATATGTTTTCTGATACAGTCTTAAATTGCATTATGTGCTAATTTTCCCCCACAAAAAATTAACCTTTGTGCTGAGATCAAATTTAAAAAAAAATCAGTCCAAATAGTCATTCCCCCTTTCCCACACCATTCCGTGATAAATGCCTGATCACGGGCATATAATGAAAGAGCCTCCTCAACTGTAACATTAATAACGTAATGCTATAATAATCCAAAAACTGGTTGGAGGGGAAGGGAAGATAATTATTTAGCTTTATTTCTTGTTCTGTGATTTATAATTGAGCCAGACTTTTGGATCCAATTTTCAGGTGTGAGATTTGAAACCTGAATAATAATCTAAATTCATAAGCACTCCTGAGAGTGACACAGGCTGTGTGAACCAAAGGGAGTAAATTGAATATTATAGCCTCATAACTACCAGTTCATTGAATGAGTGAATTCTAATGACAAAAAAGCGTAATCGGCTCTCTAGGATAGCTGAGGCTGAATCTATGCAGATAATGATATCTACCCTTCTTAAGTGCATTGAGATGTACAAATTAATAGTGCTACTTATATGAGTTAAGTATTATTTTATGACTACCAGCAGAGAACATGAATCAGAAGTAAATATAAGTAATTTCTGTTTCATTCTGAAGCTATAGCTCCATTACTGAATATATGAAGAGCATGCAGTCTTATTGTTAAAATAATTAACAGTCTGGAAATCCAGCCACTGAAGCTCAATGGGAATGGGTTAGGATGGGGTTTCATCCTTAGAGCTCCTGGTAGGGAGGTGCACTTCTTCATTACTCTCTCCACTGTGGTGCGGGATAATTACACCATTGATTCTCCAGGATCAACATAGAAGTGGAAGTATACGACTAAACTTTCACTGAAATTCAGGATGGGGTGGGGTCGATAGATTCCAATCATCTAGTCTGACCTTCTGTGTAACATAAACCATAGAACTTCCCCAAATTAATTCCTATTTGAACTAGAGCATCTCTTTTAGAAAAACATCGTTCTGATGTAAAAATTGCTAGTGATGGCGAATCTACCACCACCTTTGGTAACTTGTTCCAATGATTAATTACCCTCTGTTAAAATGAACACCTTTTGAATATGTTTTCAGCCAAATTCTGATATTTGACAAATCATTTTTCAAATGTTCAGTTTAACTGGATAGTTAGAAAGCAACACCCCACTGCAGTACTAGTGGCATAGCCAATTTGGCCACTTCTATCTTCCTTCCAACCAGTTCTCCTATTCCGATGGTGGTGACCCCCAGCCACATTCAGAAAGCTTTTATGAAGAGGCTCTGCTCCCTTCTAATCTTTCAGTTTATATCACATTCTCCTACTGCTAGTTCCCGCCCATCCTCCCTGGTATCAAACCCTGTGATCAAGCCACAATATAGGAACAAGGGCTGTCAAGCGATTAAAAAAAGAATCGTGATTAATCGCACCATTAAAGAATAATAGAATACAATTTATTTAAATATTGTGGCTGTTTTCTACATTTTCAAATATATTGATTTCAATTACCACGCAGAATACAAAGTGTACAGTGCTCACTTTATATTATTATTTTTATTACAAATATTTGCACAGTAAAAAAGATATAGTATTTTTCAATTCACCTAATACAAATAATGTTGTGCAATCTCTTTATCATGAAAGTTGAACTTACAAATGTAGAATTATGTAAAAAAAAACTGCACTAAAAAATAAAACAATGTAAAACTTTAGTACCAAAAATTCCACTCAGTCCTACTTCTTGTTCAGCCAATCGCTCAGACAAACAAGTTTGTTTACATTTGCAGGAGATAATGCTTCCTGCTTCTTATTTACAATGTCACCTGAAAGTGACAACAGGTATTTGCATGGCACTGTTGTATCCGGTATTGCAAGATATTTATGTGCCATATGCGCTAAAGATTCATATGTCCCTTCATGCTTCAACCACCATTCCAGAGGACATGCATCCATGCTGATGATGGGTTCTGCTCGATAACGATCCAAAGCAGTGCAGACCAACCCAAATTCATTTTCATCATCTGAGTCAGATGCTACCAGCAGAAGGTTGATTTTCTGTTTTGGTGGTTTGGTTCTGTAGTTTCCGCATCAGAGTGTTGCTCTTTTAAGGCTTCTGAAAGCATACTTCACACCTCATCCCTCTCAGATTTTGGAAGGCACTTCAAATTCTTAAACCTTGGGTCCAGTGCTGTAGCTATCTTTAGAAATCTCACGTTGGTACCTTCTTTGCGTTTTGTCAAATCTGCAATGAAAGTGTTCTTAAAATGAACAACATGTGCTGGGTCATCATCTGAGACTGCTATAACATGAAATATATGGCAGAATGCAGGTAAAACACAGAGCAGGAGATATATAATTCTCCCCCAAGGAGTTCAGTTACAAATTTAATTAACACATTTTTTTAACTAGCGTCATCAGCATGGAAGCATGTCCTCTGGAATGGTGGCTGAAGCAGGAAGGGACATACAAATGTTTAGCATATCTGGCACGAAAACACCTTGCAATGCCAGCTATAAAAGTGCCATGCAAATGCCTGTTCTCACTTTCAGGTGACATTGTAAATAAGAAGCGGGCAGCATTATGTCCCGTAAATGTAAACAAACTTGTTTGTCTTAGCGATTGGTTGAACAAGAAGTAGGACTGAGTGGACTTGTAGGCTCTAAAGTTTTACATTATTTTGTTTTTTTGAGTGCAGTTATGTAACAAAAAAATCTGCATTTGTAAGTTGCACTTTCCTGATAAGGAGATTGCAATACAGTACTTGTATGAGGTGAATTGAAAAATAGCATATTTTTCTTTTGTTTATCATTTTCATATTTCATGTTTATCAAAACATATTTCTTTTGTTTATCATTTTCACAGTGCAAATATTTGTAATAAAAATAATAATACAAAGTGATCACTGTACACTTTGTATTCTGTGTTGTAATTGAAATCAATATATTTGAAAATGTAGAAAAACATCCAAAAATATTTAATACATTTGAACTGGTAATCTATTGTTTAACAGTACAATTAAAAGTATGATTAATCGTGATTAATTTTTTAATCATGATTAATTATTTTGAGTTAATCACATGAGTTAACTGCAATTACTTGACAGCCCTAATAGAAACGTATAGTCTAGAGGGAGATTTCTTGTCAGATTCCTCACTCTAGCAAACTATCTTTTTTCTACAACCAACAAACTATTTAAAGAGTTATGAATTTCATTGAGGGTCAATAGTACGAACAAAAGAGCCTTACCAGAGCATATTAATTTGCTTTATTTTTTAGAAGCCCAAAATAAATTTTCCCAAAGAAAATGTAATTCTTGTCAGAACAGATTTAATTTCAAATGTTTATATAGAAAGGGTGGATAACAGCCTTTAACTAAGATTAAGAGTTTGATACTGAAATTCACATACAACTGTACAATCAAAAGTATTTTTTTCTATTTCCAGGGCTTTTTAATAATGGGTTATGTGACAATAGTAAGTTAACAACAAAATATTATGGGAAAAGTAATAGCTAACCAATATATTCCATTTTGTGAGGGTATGAGGTTGACTAACTATATGTATTTGTTTTTGTTACTAACATCCTGCTGCAGCAAATGTTTAGATAACACATAGGATGTTTATTTCTCTGTTGTGTGGCTTTTGTTTCAGCTTTTGCTGTTTTTCAGTTTATTTGGTGTTCAGCCAAATGCTATGATTATATATTTAGCACACACAAGTATTAATACCACCTTAACCTGATACTTGTGCTCGGTTAACACTTTAAAGGAAACGTTCATATTGTCTGGTGTGCACGCTAATTTCCCAACCCTGCAAAGATTTACACAGATGCTTTGACTTTAAACACATGAGTAACCCCATACTTCAAGGGGACTACTCGTGTGCTTAAAGTTAATCATGTGCATAAGTCTGTGCAAGATCAGGCTCTAAAACACCATAGATCAAATTCTGGCCTCAGTCCCGTGCACGAACCATGAGTATTATCTTCACTGGTGCAATTGACAGCACACTTTGGCCCGTGGTATTTGGGTGCATCAGACATTTTCTTGAAGAAGTTAAGTGGGTGCACCTCTGAAGTGTATCCAGTTTTAATATTTATGGGAGCACAAGGGATAGTTCAAATTCATGTTCAAACCTTTGAGAGAATATAGCAGGTTTACATTGTCCATAGGTGTGACCAGGAGCAGACTTTGACCCCCATGTGTGTAGATACAAGCAGAGGCGTCAATCAACCAGTCAGTTAGGAGTTAAATACGATGATCAGTTAGTTAATGAAGATCTGCCATAATTCCCCCCCAAAAAGTTCAAAGATGCATTTTAAAAATACAGAGGGGGCAGCTAGCTCCTCAGGTGGTGTATACTGGTGTAGCTCCATTGATTTCAACCACACTGATTTGTACCAGCCAAGGATCTGCCCTAGAGCATGGGAGAAAAGTGTCAGATTAAAACCAAACCCATTTTTTCTTTTAATTAAAATAATATTTAAAAAAGACCATGCATCTCTTTCCTACCAGCCTATTGTGGGAGACACATACATGCCTCCTATACCTCCTGCTTCCTGCCAACTAACTTTTCATCACTTTATATAGTGAAATGAGATGATGCATTGTAAAGCACAGATACCACAGTAGGCACTGAGAAGTATGGATATACCCAGAGTTACTCATGAAATTATTTTATAAGCCAAGACATTCAAGTCTCAGTAGCCATGTATTAAGACAGGCTCCTGTGCTATAAATGATTACATGATCCTATGCTATAAATGAGCCAAAGTGCTTGACGGCTTGATGGATTGGGGTTGAGAGGATCTGATTGTTACAGCTACTGTATCTACTGAGATGTACTTGCTGCCAATCATTCCTGATATAGTGAAGCACTAAGCTGTTCCTTCAGTTGGATAAATGTATCAAAAGGTGTGGTTATCTGAACCTGCTTGGTGCACAGATTTCTCCATGTCATAGATAAATGTGTTTGCAGAAAATTGACGTGAAATGGGCTAAAGTTAATTAAAACTGGACCACCATCAAGCATGTCAGAAATAGCAAGAAAGGGGCTGTTTAGCCATCCTAGTGACAAATGCTAGTCATCATGTGGACATAGTCCATAGAAATAAGAGACGGAAAAGATCTATTATATTTCCCCGTCATCTTCATGAAGAATTGTTCCCTGCAGGATATTTACAAGTGCTTTGTGCAATCTTCATTTAAATGTCCCAAATGACACATGAGAAAAGTGCTCAAAAAGATCACCTTGATGCTCCACTCTCTAGGACCCTCAGTAAGCTTTTGATTACTAGGTGAGGTGAAACAGGCACGCAAAGAATCTTGTGTCCCTAAAATATCACAATAAAGATGTGCATCTATGAGAAAGCAGAGAAGCTAGATGATATTGAATCTTTGATGTGCACCTGAGGGGTGGCATCAAGACTGTAGTATTCCCCAAGATCTCTCATTTACCCATTCATTCCCAGAGGGGATGTTGAAACAGTATCAGTCATTGCTTAATAGTACTTGTCATACTGATTGACAGACTATTGGAGACACCATGTGACCTCATACCAAGACAGATCACTGGGGAAAATAATGGTGGTAAAGAAACTCATTTACATATCCATGAACCCAAGGAGACAGTGGAAAAGCAAATGCTGCTGAAAAACCTTCAGTTCATCCACAATGAAAAAATCCACAATGCATCCACACAAGGAATGAAATATCCTTAAAATATCTATGTGTCAAGGGCTGTCAGTTTAGGCTACAGTATCTGTAGACTATACCCAGCTATATAACTCCATTATATAAAATTTTACTTGAGCATTGCTACCGATGACCCTGAATCTACAGGAAATTGAGGCTTGGATGAGAGCTAATTGGCAGAAACTCAATTAGCACAAAACAGAGACAATGTTCGTTGTAGCTTATTGAAAACTGTATTGAAATTACAGGCTCACTTTAAGTTATAAGGAGTTTCCTGGTCCTGCTTGCAGGGAGTGGGGGAGCCCTCTGGAGGGAAGTGTGGGATTGGGGTTTTGTGCATCCAATCTGCAAGAAGCAGCCTAGAGAGAGGTGGATTGAGTTGTGCCTCTGTCCTTAGAGAACAGCCTGCATTGTCTCTTCCTGGTTTTAGTGCTGGTGTGTTAGGGTTCTGGATTCTAAGAAATAGAGTAGTGTTACATTGCAGCCTTCCAGAAAGAGAATTTCATGTTATCGAACTTCTCTGTGTGTGTGCTATGAATATTAATAGACTTGAATAACTGGCTAGAATTATATCAGCACCACTGACTGAAAGATAGTAGCCATTATTTGTGTATTAAGCTTAGCAAGGTAAGTGTGACTAATTGCTTTTGCCTTTTTGCTATCCTTATCCAGACCTTTATGATTTAAGATTAGATTACCATAATACAGTCTATGTGGGACCATTCAGAAACTGAAGCTAGTCCAGAATCTTATTTAACAGTTTTATTAATGAGCTTGGCATAAAAGATGGGAGTGAACTAATACAATTTGCAGATGACACAAAATTGGGAGGCATTGCCAATACAGAGAAGGACCGGAATATCATACAGGAAGATTTGGATGATCTTGAAAACGGGAGTAATAGAAATAGGATGAAATTGAATAGTGCAAAGTGCAAGGTCATGCGTTTAGGGACTGACAACAAGAATTTTTGCTATAAGCTGGGTATTTATCAGTTGAAAGTGACTGAGGAGGGGTCTGGGTGATCAGGTTGATCACAGGATGACTATGAGCTGCCAACGTGATGCGGCTGTGAAAAAGGCTAATGAAGTAAGGTATTTAAACAGTAATAAACAGTAGCGACACGGTACTGTTAGTACCATTATACAAGGCACTGGTGAGACCTCATCTGGAATACTGTGTGCAGTTCTGGTCTCCTCTGTTTAAGAAAGATTAATTCAAACTGGAACACGTACAGAGAAGGGCTACTAGGATGATCGGAGGAATGGAATGCCTACCTTATGAGATGAGACTCAAACAGTTTGGTTTGTCTAGCCTAACCAAAAGAAGGCTTAGGGGAGATATGACTTCTCTCTCTCTAAATACAACAGAGGAATAAATACCTGGGAAGGAGAGGAGTTACTTAAGTTAAGAGACAATGTGGACACGAGAACAAATGGATATAAACTGGCCATCAGCAAGTTTAGGCTTGGAATTAGATGAAAGGTTCTAACCATCAGAGGAGTGAAGTTCCAGAACAGCCTTCCAAGGGGAGCAGTGGAGGCAAAAAAACCTAACTGGCTTCAAGACTGAGCTTGATAAGTTTATAGAAGGATGGCACGATGAGACTGCCTACAATGGCAGGTAGCTGATCTGCAACTGCTAGCAGCAACATCTCCAAAGGCCGGTGATGGGTCAGAGGTTAGGGGTCTATTACAGGAGGGGGTGGGTGAGGATGTGGCCTGCAATATGCAGGAGTTCAGGCTAGATGATCATGATGGTCCTTTCTTACTTTAAAGTCTATGAGAATGCAGCAGCCTGGTTGTTAAGTGATTTACAGTGGAAGCACGTAACCCAGTGCTTCATAAAAAGCTCTAGTTGCCTGTGGGCTTCTGAGCAGAATTCAAGACCTTTAAGGCCTTCAGTGAGTAACGTCCGGGTTACCAACTACTACCTTTCTCCTTGTGTCCTACTGACATAGTTTTGGTCAATGTAGGAAATCTCTGGGGAGGTCTGTAAATATAGAAGAGAAGGAATTTGTTGTAAGGGTCCCTTGACTTTTGAAGGTGATGTACAGGTTTTCTTTTGTCACCTCCCACCCCACACTCTAACCCATACAGGGTATCATCAAACAATCACACCCAATACTTGGTAGGGACCACATCCTGAAAGAAATCTTTCCAGAACCCACTTTTCTGTCCCTCAATCACCCAGCCTTGCCAAGCTCGTCATCAGACGCAAGCACCCCACAGACCAGGGCATGCCAATTCAAAGCAGCACATGCTACACAGGACTGAGACTCTTGGTAATGTATAGGAAACAGCAGAAGGATTTGCAGCAGTGGGGTTCCTGAACTGTGGTGAAATGATAGTCAGCAAGAATATTCCTATTTTGGCACCAGCCTCCTGCCACAGTGTACACCAACAGAAAGGGCTACTTTTCTATGATTATGCAAATGTTAGTGGATCAGTGTGCTGGTCAGGGAAGATGCATGACATTTACATCTTTAAGGCTTTTCAAAAACCTGCAAGTGACATAGGCGCCGACTCCGTGGGAGCTCCGGGGCTGGAGCACCCACGGGGAAAAATTGGTGGGTGCTGAGCACCCACCGGCAGCTCCCCGCCATCCCCGGGGCCCCCGCCCAGCTCCCCGCCAGCCCCGGGACCCACTGCAAGCTCACCTCAGCACCGGGAGACGTTGCGGGGCCCCGCCCCCGACGCTGGACGCTGGGCGACGTTGTGTCGGCGTTGGGGGCGGGGCCCCGCAACATCACCCGGCGTCGGGGGCGGGGCCCTGCAATGTCACCCGGCGTCGGGGGCGGGGCCCGGCGTCGGGGGCGGGGCCCCGCAACATCGCCCGGCGTCGGGGGCGGGGCCTGGCATCGGGGGCGGGGCCCCGCAACATCGCCCGGCGTCGGGGGCGGTGCCCAGCGTCAGCCCCCACCGGCGCCACCGGAAGTTGGCGCCTATGAGTGGGGACACTATTTTCCCAATCGTGATTCGGGGAGGGGAGGGCAGCCTACCCGTTGCTCCCCAGGCTCATGAAGCCACCTTGACAGCACCAAGGAAAGAATCAACTGCGGCTCTGTTGCATGTGCTTTTGATAAATTGAAGGGACCCTGGCAGTGTTTAATCCCTGGATTGGATCTCAGAGAAAAACATCCCAATGGTTATAGCAGCATGTTGTATATGCACAATATCTATGAGGCAAAGGGGGAAAAGCTGCCACCAAGGTGGAGGGACGAGGTTGACCAGCTGTCTGCTGAATTCAGACAAGGGCTATTAGAAGAGCCAGTTGTGGAGCTGTGCAGCTGAGGGAACCTTTCAAAGAGCATTTTACTAGTCCTTCAGAGTTCTCTGTTGCTTTCATGGAAAAGTGTCAGTCTTGGATACGTTAGAAGATATATTCCTAGGGTCTTTGCCTGCCACTATGAATTCAGTAATGTTTGGTGTACATTACTCCAGGGGAATTCTGTGCCACTGCACAATGCAGAATTTTGCAGAAATTAACATTGTGCGTGCAGAATTTCCTTTCCCCCACAGAAATGGGCTGCAGTGCTGCTAGCCATCACTAGGGGCCGCTGGACTCAGCAGAGCCCAGCTTGCACATAGAAGACACTGCTGGCGGGAGGGAGAGGGAGCTAGAGGGTTCCTGGCAGCATGCCCTGAGGGAAGGAGAGGGGATGTGCAGGAAAGTCCATGCAAACCTGGGACTGAGCATTAGGCTGTTTCTCCCTCTGGATCCCTGGGCTCTGGGGGGAGGGGTTGTGGGTGTCTGGCCCCCTGGCTGGGCTCTGGGGGAGAGGGGGAAAGGGGCCAGAGAAGCAGGAACTGGGTTGTCATAGGGGTTTCTTTAACTCTCTACTCCTGGGGGAATTTTTGTGTGTGTCTGTTTTGTTACAGACATACTTGCTGACAGATATTTTAAAATAAATTACCAAAATATTTGAAACTGGCGTGGTTATGTAGCGTTATTTTGACAAATAACATTTGCAAAATTTTAAAATATTGAGCGCCGAATTTTTGATGTTTGGCTCAGAAATTTTAATTTTTTGGCACAGAATGCCCCCACTAGTAGTACATTTATAAATATAGTTGGCTCTTTGCCTTGCTCTATGTATTCTGCAATGCTTAGGGTATTAGGTTGAACTAATAAAAGATACTATGACTTTCTAGCAAAAATCAAGAATCCATGGCGATAACCCAGGAGTGGGCAAAATTTTTGGCCTGAGGGCCACATCTGGGAATAGAAATTGTATGACAGGCCATGAATGCTCACAAAATTGGGGTTGGGTGCGGCAGGGGGTGCGGGCTTTGGTTGGGGGTGGAGGCTCTGGGGTGGGGCCAGAAATGAGGAGTTCAGGGTGCAAGAGGGGGCTCCAGGCTGGGGTGGGGGGGGGAACGAGGGCTCCAGCTGGGGGTGCAGGCTCTGGGGTGGGGCTGGGGATGAGGAGTTTGGGGTGTAGAAGGGTATTCTGGGCTGGGACCAAGGGCTTTGGAGGGCAGGAGAGGGATCAGGGCTGGGGCAGTGGGTTGGGGTGTGGGGGAGAGGCTCAGGGGTGCAGGCTCCGGGCGGCGCTTACCTCAAGTGGCTTCCGGAAGCAGCAGCATGTCCCTTCTCTTGCTCCTACGTGGTGGCACGGCCAGGCAGCTCTGCTGCGCACTGCCCCGTCCACAGTCACCGCCCCTGCAGATCCCATTGGCCACGGTTTCCAGCCAATGGGAGATGCGGAGGCAGCGCTTGGGGTGGGAGCAGCATGCAGAGCGGAGCGCCCTGGCTGCCCCTACTGCTTCTGGGAGCTGCGTGGAGCGGCCCCCAACCCTACTCCCCATCTGGAGTGCCAGAGTAGGGTAAGCCCCAGACCCCACTCCCCAGTGGGAGCTCGAGGGCTGGATTAAAACAACTGGCAGGCCGGATCTGGCCGGCGGGGCCATAGTATGCCCACCCCTGTGATAACACCTTAAAATTGTATCTTATAATGCAATTCAAGAGATCTGAATATAAACTAGGGCCTAATTCTGTGTCATTTTACACCATTCTAACTGTGTAAAGGGATCTTAAAATGGGCATACATTAAATATTTTAAGACCCTTTATACTGCCAGAGGACTATGTAAATGAGATTCAGGCCCAGGATTTTAAGAGCCGGATCCTGCACTCCTTGTGCACCCAAAATTCACACGGACGTGTTTTCACCTGAATAAGAACTGCGCTCAAAATGCTAAGCTCACATTACCAGCAAACTTCCACATCCTAGAGTTCTCTTAGCAACAACCAGTTCCAACTGGACATATTTTCAAATACAGATTCTATGCTAATTTTGGGAATTCCCTGACTTTTGAGTGGTGGGCATCTCGCCTTTAACACTGCATTAAAGTTCATGTTCACATTTAATTTTGCTGTCTTTTTAAAAAGGAAACAGAAAATGAAAGACACAACTCTTTTATTGCTGCTAAATATTCTTCGAACCACCTCTGTGCTGTTAATTCACCCCAGTATCTGAAACATCTTTAATCGAAGTGCCTTTAATTTAGGTGTTCCTAAATTCTTAGTTCCACTCCATAGCTAATGCTTTACTTTGCTCCTATACATTGGCTGTTCAATGTTTACTTTTATCCTATTTGTTCATGATCCAGTCTGTCCACTTTGGGCCTGGATGTGCTCTACTTACGTCAGAGTAAGTCTGAATTTACTCTGGATTTACACTAGGGGAGTTACAAATAGAATTTGGCCAAAAATAAGGCATAGATCCACAGGACTTCTGTCTTCTTCATTCTAGAACACTGCTTCATTCGTTGTGAATGGTCCACCCTGCTGGCCCATTACCTACCATTTTCAAATTTGACTAATTTGCTTTTAAGAATTAATACTCAGGCCATTCCTGTTTTCTTCTTCTAGAATTAACAGATTTTGGGATACAGCTTCATTTAAAAAATTAACGTTCATATTTTGTCATTCCTATTTGGTACAGTAGATGGCGTTACAAGGTGATACTCTATCCTCAACTAAAACAAATCAGATGGACAGCTGTGAAAAACTGTTATTCTTACCAGTCCATTTGAGGCTGAGAACCTAGTTCTTGATTCTGTGACATACACATGCCTATCATTTATGTTAATTTTATAGCTCCTTTTTACTACATTATAAGATATCTATTAGCAGTGGAGTATTTAAAAAGCATTTTACGTTTGTTTTCAAGAGCTAAACCCAGGTTAGGGTCCGGCTCAGTAATGGAGAAATATGAAGTTTGTTAGTATAGAAAATGAACCATGTCTAACAAAAATAGTATAAAAACTATTTCTAAGAATAAAGCTAAATACGTTTAAAATAACCCCAAATTAACAAACAAAACCAACACTCAAAGAAATTATCCTTTACTTTCTTTCTCCTCTGAATCTTATCTCCATCTCACCAGACTTCTAATTCTGATTTTTGAGTGTTCATACAGCATCTCTCATTTACTTTCTCTGGTCCTGCCTCACAGTATTCATTGTTCCCAAAGACACATTAATTGGCACCCTTGTTATCAGTCTTAGTGGTAAGGATAGAAAGTAAATGGCCATCTAGTCTCTCCCTCTCAACATTAGGAGTTTTACCGTTGGCTTTGTCTATAGACTTGTCTACACAAAATTTGTACTGTTTAAACTGTACTAGTATAGTTAAATGGTACCATGTAGTTATACCAATATAAGTGTGCTTATACCTACAGAGCTTATTCCTGTATGGGAAGGTGAATAAGCTAAACCAATATAACCACTTTTGTATTGGTATAACTGCATCCACAACAGGGATTGTAATGGTATATTAATAAAAAAAGAAATCACTCCTAACTGACACAGTACAAAAATTGGGTGTAAACTATGCCTAGACTAAGGCCCTGCCTACACTAGAAACGGTTTGCTATGCCAGTATAACTATCCTGACAATCCCTCCTAGTGTAGATGCTGGTTATAGAAGCAAAAGAGTGCTTTTGCTGGAATAGATTATACTGGCTCCCTGTGCAAAATACGCTGTAACCGGCAAAAGGCTTGTTTTGTGGGTACCACTGCATCTACAGTTTTGGCTGGTATTAAAATGTTGGTTTAAAAAAAAAAATCACACTCCTAGCTGACATTTACACTTCAAATATAGGTCAACATAGGGACAGCACTCAGGGGGGTGAAAAATCCACACCCTGAAGCGCTGCAGCTATGCCAACCTAACGCCTGGTGTAGATGTAGTTAGGTTGATGGAAGAGTGCATCTGTCGATCTATCTACCATCACTTGGGGAAGCGGTGTTCTTACAGGGACAGAAAAACCCCTTTGTCGCTGTCAGCTGTGCCTATGCCACAGGGTTATGCCACACTCCTGACCAGTGGTCCCCAACACGGTGCCCATGGGCACCATGGTGCCCACCAGGGCATTTATGTGTGGCCGCCATCAGGGCTGGCGCTAAGGAACAAAGAGGAGAGTAGCGCATCTGCTGGAGAACCCACCACCGAAATGCCACCGAGGAGCGCTTTCCGGCAGAGAAACTACTGACAAAATGACGCCAAGGAGCGCTTCCGGTGGAGAAACTACCGCCTAAATGTCGCCGTGGAGTGCGGCCACCGAAGAAGCGTCACCACCGAAATACTGCCGAGAAGCGTCGCTGCCCGCCACACTCTTCTGAAGGCGTGAATGTGTTCTTGGCCACAGAAAGGTTGGGGACCACTGCTCCTGACCGATGTAGCTATGCCAATATAATTTTCAAGTGTAGATCAAGCACTAGCTTACATGGGGAAGTTATACTGGTATAAGCTAAAGTGTGAATCTGAAGTGCTATAGTTATGTTGGTATAAACTTCCTGTGTGGATATTCTTAATCTGGCATAACATGGCCTTTTTCCAGTTTGGAAGCTGTTTAAACCCAGTCTTTGTTTTTAGAGTTAAAAATGTAAAAACCAGACTCTTGCCCCTACTGACTGACTTCAGTATAACGATGTCGCTCAGGGGTAATCCACACCCCTGAATGACGTAGTTATACCAATCCAAGCGCTGGTGCAGACAGCGCTCTGTCTCCAGAAGAGCTTCTCCTGCCGACATAGCTATCGCCTCTTGCAGAGGTGGATTATCTAAGCCAACGGGAGAAGCTCTCCCCAGTCAGCTTAGAGCGTCTTCGTTAAAGTGCTACAGCGGCAGAGCTGCATCGGTGCAGTTGTGCCGATGCAGCATTTCAAGTGCAGACCTGCCCTAAACTGAAAAAAGCCATTCTTATTCTGGAATAAAAGTGTCCACACAGGGGTTTAGCCAGTTATAATATTGACATTTTGAGCTCTATCAGTAGAATTTTACTGATATAACTAGAAAAGTCTCCTGTGTAGACAAGCCCTTAGTCTAAATAAAGGCACTGATTAAAATGGGAATAGAGTTAGGCCAACACTGAATGCTTTGGAAAATATCATCTGTACACTTGACTGTTTTACCTTAGGAAGTGAATTGAAAGTGGCGGTTAGGTCACAAATGGCTGCTGAAAGGGAAGTGAGTCTCTGTGGGAGAGGAGGCAGCATAAGGAGGCCAGATACTTCAGGAAACCTCTTTAAAAACAGAAAAAAATTGTTGGAAAAAAATTAATCAATAAATATATTTCACATAGCCGAGAGAAGGGGTGCAATCTGGCAAGTCTCCCATAAACTTCAAACAAGGCTAGGATTTTACCCAAGGCATTTGAATCGTTTCCCCAACTCTTCTCCTTCTGCTCGGAACTATTTTTCACAAGCAGAAGGAATTCTTTGAACAAATGCACCCAACATATTTTATTGGCATTTAAAAAAATTAAAATAGAAATTAATTCTCTAACAGCACTAAGCCATGCTACGGTGTGCATAGTAGGCATTTAGGAAGAAGAATGGTTTAGTGTTTAGGGCACTAGCTGGGGTGTTGGGAGACTGAGTTTCAAGTCATTGCTTCACTACAGGTTTCCTGTGTGACCTTGGGCAAGTAATTTAGGGCAGGTCTACACTACCCGCCAAATCAGTGGGTAGCGATCGATCTTTCGGGGATTGATTTTTCGCATCTAGTGTAGATGCGATAAATCGATCCCCGATCGATCTGCTGTCGACTCCGGTAATCCACCCCAGTGAGAGGTGGAAGCGGAGTCGACGGGGGAGCGGTGGCAGTCAACTCTGCGGCATCCTCACGGCGCGGTAAGTCGATCGAGGTACATCGACTTCAGCTACGTGAATAACGTAGCTGAAGTTGTGTACCTTACATCGACCCCCCCTCCCCTAGTGTAGACCTGGCCCTAGTCTTAGTTCTCCAACTGTAAAATGGGGATATTAGCACCTCCCTGTCTCACCAGGGTGTTACAAGGATAATTACATTAAGTACAGATGCTATAGTCAGAGGGGCCATATAAAACAGATAGATTTGGTTCACCAACAAAGTGGCTGAAAGCAGTCAATCTTGTACTTTTAAGGTTGTTTAAACCACCTTTCAGTATCTAGCAATGGCTGAGAAGAAATAGATGAGCGAGGGGAAGCTGCAGGTGGCTTGGGGGCCTATAATTTTGAAATGTCTCATTTTTAGCAACAGTGATAGAGAGTGTTTTGTTTTGGCTCTTTACTGTTCTGAGACTAACTTTTGGGTATGGTTTTGAGTTTTTATTCTATTAAACATGAATACAGAGAAACAGACAGATATTCCATCAAAAATGATGCTGTGAATTAGTTGCAGTTTAACCCCATTCAGTAAAGGCTTTTACGTTTCCTCCTTTACAATTCCCACAACCTATCTGCGCTGAGAAATCTGTCTATTTGACCAGATGCTGCTCCGTGACCCCGTTAGGACAGTGCCCAGTCCCTACCCAACACTGACCATATGGCAAGGGAACCCTGTATTATACTCTGCACTGAGAACATTGACAGAGTGCCTACTAAAGCCGAAAGCCAGTTCTTGATCTGACTCATAGTAAAGGGTTGATACCGGTATTTGTCTGTTCATAGCATAACCTTTGTTAATGACAGAGAAAGACATTATGTAGCTTTTCCTTCATGTTGCTAGGGAACTGAAGCTCTGACCTAATTTGTCGCTGAGTATTTTATTCATCGATTATAAGGCCAGAAGGGACCATTGTGGTAATCTAGTCTGATTTCCTGTATAACAGGCCAGAGAGTGTACCTAAATTCATTCCTGTTTGGACTAGAGCATCTCTTTTAGAACAACCATCCAATCTATATTTAAAAATTTCCAGTGATGGAGAATCCATGACAGCCCTTGGTTAATTATGCTCATTGTTGAGAATCTGTGCCTTATTTTTAAGTCTGAATTTCTCTAGCTTCAACTTCCAGTCATTGGATCTTGTTATACCTTTGGATTAGAAAACCCTCTATTAGCAGATTTTGGTTCTCCATGTAGGTACTTATACACTATAATCAAGTCACCCCTTGTTAGCGTAGTAATGAAATGCCAACATTTTCTAAGAAAATTTCAGATCAGGTGAGTGCAGAGGCATACTCAAGCTGACACTTTTATTTACTAATACTTTAGGCCACTAGATGGCAACTTTGGCAATGAAATGCTATGGCATTACTAGCAACAGGTTCTGAGAAAGCCTAGTATCATAGAGGGGTCTCTGAACTGCAACTCCGGGTCTGAAAATGCCACATCTTGGAGGGAGGAAGTATTAGGAACACAAGTCTAGACCTGGATCCCAATTTTACAGCTGAATCCTCTGTTTCTCTTTCCTAATAAGCCAAACCAAAACTTCAGATCCAAAACACCTCCCCCCCACCCACAGTCTCTAGGAGGAGAGGTCATTCCCCCCAAAATCCTGAATCCAAATACCCCATTGGGAGATCACCCCATGGGAGGGGGTGATCTCCCATTTGCATACTAAGAGAAGGTCTCACTGGCCCAACTGCCTAATTGTGAGTGTCATTGGACATCTGAAATCTCAAAAGCCCAAATTCAAAAATATGGCTGGGGGAAGACAGAGTTTTATACACTTAAAATTAGCAAAAGTTTAGTGGCAAGAAGCTACAGGTGTTCCTCATACACACTGCTCAGAAATGTATGAAAATGGTAACCCCTGAAATCACTTTACCGCACGTGTAGTGGAAGATTTAGGTTATAACAACAAACTTACAGGAAGCTCAATGAAAGGCTTTTAACAACTCTTGACACCGAGAGTCAAACATGGCTCCCACTTTTCAAGCAGTGTTGAAACCAGCTGGAGTTACTTGAGTTCAATATAGTGAAACCTGTCAGATGCCTTGAGTTATATTCATTACAAAAATACGGAAATCAGTGTCTCCCTAAAGCTCAGTTAAGGCCAGACCCTGACAATCCTTACTTATGCTGAGTAGTACCTTACTCCACAAACAGTCCCAGCTGGGTCACTTGTGGAAGAGGAAAGACTAAGGGGATCACAAGAGTAACAAGTAACAAGAGTAAGGGGATCACAATCTGGCCCTCTATTGATAAACATGAGTTACAGATGCAGTTAGTCAAAATGCCTGATGCTCAAGAGAGCTTGGGACAAGGCAGCCCAGGGGAGGTCCAGTAACGTATGGAGCGTTGTAACTTTTTTGGCCACTTTTATGCATCCCAGAGAAAGCCCAAACCTATGTTAAAAAGAACATTAAAGTTGCACAGCCAAGCACTGAAAAGTTACGAAATACCAGAATGATGGTCACTTGCACAACATTAATTCGACCCTTCTGTGTACATGCACTATAAAACAGTCTTCAATGACATAATTGCTTAGGCTCCTAAACTCATCGAAGGCACCTACAAGTCCCAGTTCTGCAGAGCACTTTAGCAGATGCTTAACTTTGAGCATATGTGTAATCCCATAGGCTGGGCCATCCCTGGGGGGAGCAGGGCCCTGAGCAGTGACCCCGATTCACTGTACCCAAGGAATGGCTCTGCTCATAGATACCTCTTTTTTAAAATGTCCATTGTTAAATGAGTTCTGATATTAATTTTTTGCTTTGGTTATTGTACATGATGGGTTAATTAGTGAACTGGGCACAGGTAGGCACTCAAGTATGAATCTGTGACAGTATAGAAATAGGTGCTTGATAGCTGTGGGCACAAACCAAGGTGTGTGTGCTTTTAAAAAAAATAAAATATTGAGGTTTTTCTCGTCTGTTTGCTCATTTACAGCTGGTTCTTCACCTGACTCTTGACCTGAGTTACAGGTTAATATAGGATTTTCCTTCATCGGTAGCAAACAAAAAGGGAGTTCTTCAGAGCGGTAGAGTTTTCTGAGTGCAGTGATCATTGGATCATGGAATCAGAGGTATAAAAAGACCTAAATCCCAGTCTAGCTTTCAAAAAGTTACTGAACAATTGTGTATCTAAACTGCAGCTACTTGACTGAGTGTGTCATCAGATATTTGCATGCACAAATAGTCATTTGTCTGAGTGGCAATTTGCATGTGTAAATACCTAATCTGTATATGCACAGATGGTAATTACAGGTCTGGCTTTTTGAAAATCAGGCCCCTTCTAGGTAATAATCTAAGCCATTATCCCTTGCCTAGCCAATGCAGAATTGGTCCCAACAGTGCTTTGCAGATTCCAATTTTAAATAGCTTATGCGTGAAATTACCTGGTTTACACTTCTGCAAAAGAAGGTGCTACTGGTGCTTAATGAGTAAATAGACCAACTAAGGGAAATGTCACCCTGTCCTGGGGTGTATTTACTGCTGGCTGATTGTAAAGTACTTCGTGTCTGTGGGGACTCTCTCACTCCAGGTACAGAATGAGGTAAATATATTTTAAGACCATTAGTCATAAATACACTTTAATCGGGGGCTAATGTAATTTTCTGACAGGGGAAAATAATATTGATTTAATAAAATCCAGTGCCTAACTTCATTTTAAGACCCAAACACTGCATTAAATGATCCATTCAAGGCTGCATGTTTAAAGACTCCCACTCGTTCAGATTAATGAATTTTAATGGTAAATTCCATCATACATCACTGTACATTTCTCATTTAAATTATCTACTTTATCTTTTCATGAATATCAAGTATATATTTTAAAATTAATAGACACCAGGAGGATAGGAACTTTATATATGCAAAAATCAATAGATTGGAATATTTTTATTTAAAACACAGATTCAGTAGTAAGAACTAATATGTATTTTAATAAAGTACAGCTGCCACTTATCAGTGAGTCAGCCTGAAAACACTTTGGCCCATTGAAGATCATTCAGATTTTCTGTGATCATCCTTAGAAACTTTAGCGTTCTCCTTAAAAGAAAAAAGGGAGAGATGGGAGGTGGGGGGAAACAAAACAAAAATCCCCACAAAAACAAAATTTTAATTCCATTCTAATTAGATTTTTTTTATTTTGAATAATTTCCTTGACAAATGGAAAAAATTCAAAGGATATGAAAATTTTCCACAAATTTGAGAAGGCATCTTCTCTATCAAAACACACAACACCACTCCCTCTTTGATGAAAATTTGACTAGCCTTATTCATAGATCCCAAGGCCAGAAGGGACCATTGTGATTGTCCAGTCAGACCTCCTGTACAGGCCATAGAACCTCCCCAAAATGATTCCTAGAGCATGTGTCAGCCAATCAGGATGAGGGCGGTCTAGCCTCATGGGCAGAGTGGGCAGCAGGCCTAGTGGCCAGATTCAGAGCTGTAGTCAGTTGCCAGGGGTCAAAAAACAGGTCATGCACTGGAAATCAGAACCAGGGGGTGAAGCTGGAGTCCATAGTCAGGAGCCAGAGGCAAGGCTGGGTGCAACGCAGGATCAGCAGGAACAAGGCGACACAGGACCAACATTGCAGTAAGCATTAGTGTTGAGAAGCCAGCAAGCTGCTGCTGGCTTAAGAGCCAGCCTGCCGGCCTTGGCAGCCAATCAGGCTGTGTGGCTATCAGGCAGCTGTATTGATGAGGCTTCTTGAAGACTAGCTCTCCAGCAGGCCCTGAGTCCTGACAGCAGATCTTTTAGAAAAACGTCCAATCTTGATTTAAAAATCATCAGTGATGGAGAATCCACCATGGCCCCTTGGTAAATTGTTCCAATGGTTAGTTCCCCTCACTGTTAAAAATTTACCCCTTATTTCCAGGCTGAATTTGTCTACCTTCAATTTCCAGCCATTGATCATGCTATCCCTTTCTCTGCTGGATTGAAGGGCCCATTATTAAAAAAATTGTTCCCCGGGTAGGTACTTATAAAACTGTGATCAAGTCAGCCCTGAGCCTTCTCTTTATCAAGTTAAACTCAAGGAGCTCAATCTATTTAACCTGCCTTACAGTGATTTCTGATCCTTTAATCATTCTTGTGGCTTTTCTCTGAATCCTCTTCAGTTTATCAACATCCTTCTTGAATTGTGGGCACACACTATTCCAGCAGCAGTCGCCCCAGTGCCAATTACAGAGAAAAAATAACCTCTCTACTCCTACTCGAGATTCCCCTGTATATACATCCAAGGATCACATTGGCCCAATAAAGTTTTTTGTTGGTATGATGCATTGCAAATAGCTTCATGAGTTCAGCTCTGAACAATTACATTGTGGATGATAACAGAGCAGAATGCTAACATCACAGTGAAAAAAGTGAGTCTCAATACTGCACCTTGGCTATATTTTTTCATGGTATTTTCATTGGAAAATTACCTACATGTTTTTTTGTGACCTGCTCAACTAACACATTAGTATACAATGAACCTCAGCTCAAAGCACGTTTCTTGTGGGTTCTTTTAAATTAAAAATTAAAGTCACTGATTATTATTGTTATTAGTAGCAGGACAGTAGCATCCAGAGGCTCCAACTAAAAATCAGACCCTCATTGTGCCAGGGGACACTTCCTGCCCAGAGAGCACACAGTCTTAATAGACAAGACAGGCAAAGGGTGGGGTAAGAGACAGATAGGTTACGTGACTTGCCCAAGGTTACACAACACATCAGTGGCAGAGCCAGGAATTTACCCCAGCCAGGAATTGATCCCAGCCCAGTAACCTATCCACTAGACATGGCCTCTCACCTATTTTGTCCCAGCACTTCCTCCTCTGCCATATGGTTTGACAGACAGGTTATGGGGACTGTTTCAATAGCTTCTGCCTTCCTTCTCCCAGTGGGTGTTGAAGGGAGATGGTGGCTTCTCCCATCCCTCCCTGGTGGGAATTTGGAGAAGGAAAGTTCTATGTTGTTGCAGAATTAGGGCCTGACTGCTCCTGTGTTGTTGAATTTTTTAGACATGGGACCCATGGCTGAAAATACTACCGGGGCACTATTGTGTTATAATGCCCTGCCCCACTGTAATGAAATATATAGAAGAGGCCCAAGAGTTGTGTGTGCCAGAACAACCAACTACTGAATGGGACCAGCCTGTGGGAATGCTGTCTCTGTCCAGAAGTAAAAACCCTTCCTTGCCCTCAGTAGCTATGACTGGGTTTCTTTGTACCAAACTGCAAAAATAAAACTTTTCTGCCTTATGTTAGCATAAAATTTCTCTGCGCAGAAGAGCTATTCTAACAGGAGATGACACCCTTGTCCTGGCTGAGTCTAGTGCTGCGAATCCCTTTGGATTAACACAAGGAGGCATGCTCAGAACTCATGCTAGCACCCAGTACTGGATGCTGTAAGCTGCTTTCTGCAGGAAATGTTGCCAGTTCCCCTGTGGGGATTCTGATACCTGCAACCACCTGTAGGGATTGGTGCTTTGATGCTGGTTTTAAAATAATCTCATATAGCCTGGGAAGGGACTATATCAGGATTAGATCTGGGTGACCTATTCCCAGACAATTGTGGATTTGATGAATTTAGCCTCCTGTTCCGTTTGCAATTTTATCTACAAACAGACAAATTCATATGAATTTGTTTCTTATTTGCAAACCCTTGGTTTGTGAACATCGCCCGACCTAGGAAATGCTTGCGAACTGCTTGCTTTCAGTATTTGCTAAACATAAGTTTGTCCAGTCCGACTGATCACATAAGCCAAATGGCACCATTTCTGCTTCCTGACTGCCAAACCACAAAGAGCTTCCAGGGTGACTTTGTGAACGCTTCTGGCACAAACCCATGCAAATCTTCACTACACTTCCCTTTTCCCCCAAACATTTGAGAGAACAAAAATGTACTCAGTTGAACCTTTACAGTAAGGTCCTGATTGTGCAGTCCGTACTCCCCTGAATTTTAGTGGGAATACTTGTGTAAGTCAGTGTTCCCCCAATGAAAGGGGCGGCTGCCCACTGGGCTCAGAGTGAACAAAAGGGGTGTTTAATGCCATCAGACTGAATCTGCATGCTTTCATTTCAATTGCTACTTTTCATAGAATCATAGAATCTCAGGGTTGGAAGGGACCTCAGGAGGTCATCTAGTCCAACCCCCTGCTCAAAGCAGGACCAACCCCAACTAAATCATCCCAGCCAGGGCTTTGTCAAGCCCGACCTTAAAAACCTCTAAGGAAGGAGATTCCACCACTTCCCTAGGTAACCCATCCCAGTTCTTCACCATCCTACTAGTGAAAAAGTTTTTCCTAATATCCAACCTAAAACTCCCCCTCTGCAACTTGAGACCATTACTCCTTGTTCTGTCATCTTCTACCACTGAGAACAGTCTAGATCCATCCTCTTTGGAACTCCCTTTCAGGTAGTTGAAAGCAGCTATCAAATCTCCCCTCATTCTTCCCTTCTGCAGGCTAAACAATCCCAGTTCCCTCAGCCTCTCCTCATAAGCCATGTGCTCCAGCCCGCTAATCATTTTTGTTGCCTTCCGCTGGACTCTTTCCAATTTATCCACATCCTTCTTATAGTATGAGGCCCAAAACTGGACACAGTACTCCAAATGAGGCCTCACCAGTGCCGAATAGAGGGGAATGATCATGTCCCTCGATCTGCTGGAAATGCCCACCTCTAAGAATGACTATGGGTCAGTTGTGCCCCAGTGCGGAGAAAAAGCAAAGTGGTGTCAGGGCTGACCTGAAGGGCTAGGTAGTTTTGCTCCGTGCTCCCCCAAGCTGACAGCAGGCCATTTGAGTGAACATCACAGTTTGGGGCTCTACTGAAGTGTGGGGTAGTAATAATTCGAACTG
This sequence comes from Macrochelys suwanniensis, assembly GCA_033296515.1. Lineage (NCBI taxonomy): Eukaryota > Metazoa > Chordata > Testudines > Chelydridae > Macrochelys > Macrochelys suwanniensis. Next base: position 16,841,067 of record CM065779.1, on the reverse strand, counting down.
CAGTTTATCCCTGACAGAGACACCAGCAATGCTTCCCGCTGAAGACGTTGACGGTTTGGAATAGGCTCAGCTTAGAGAGAAGTGAAGCAATACTATGTGACTTATGTGACCTGCCTAATGTGAAAACTGCAACTGTAGCCATCCTCACACTGAAAAAGTTTGCACAAAGGTTAGGGTGTTTCTCATGCTGTCGCTTAGACAGCGTAGAGGCCACAGAATACGTCATGATGTTCTGTCCTGAGCCAAGTCTGGTGCGTTACGAGATAATAAGCTTGTGAAGGACATCTGTCTGATGCTGTCCAGCCACTGTGGTTTAGGGCTTCCAGGAGGTCTTTTCCAACCTGCTTCCTTTGGGTCAAAATTGAAGAGGATTCTTACAGAAAAGTTAAATTTTTGCACACACAAAAAACTTCATTGTCATTATTTTGCAAGTTCAAATAATTTCACACAATCACTGCAATTTTGCTGAAGTTCTGTGCATTTAAAGTCACTTAGTGGGTAGAATTTTCAAAAGCACCCAAGTGACTTAGGGGTCTCTGAAAATTAATAGGACTTAGGAGCCTAGATCACCTACATACGTTTGAAAATCCTACCCTTCGTGAATACAGCCCTTCCCAAAATCCCTCTCCTTTCTCCATGAAGAATATTTTGCCCATCAGATTACCCATAACCGAGACTAAGTTCTTCAGACATCCAAACTAACAAGACCGCAAACACCTATTCGCGGGTTTAACTTTACACATGAGGAATTCCGGTCGTTTCAGTGGGACTACCCACGTGCATATACAGTAGTTAAAGGTGTGTCTGTAAGGGTTTGCATGGGCAGGGACTGTCCTCCAATTGGACCATTGCACTGGCATGGCTCCTCATTGAAACCGCACATGCGTAAGGGCTCATCGGTGTGGATCCAATTGCAGAGTCAGGGTTGACATGTAGAATTGACCTGGATGATTCTGTAATCTAGTGTCATATTCCTTATATAAAAGGCCTGATTTTCATCCAGCCTCCTCCCTGTCTCCCTTTTTGACCCAACAAGTTTGTAGGTAATCTGCAGGTGCAACTGAGGTAACGCAGGGGTGGGATTTTCCAGATCACTCAGCTTTCACTGCTTCCACTGAAGTCAGTGGGAGGTTTACCTCCGACTCCAGTGGGAACAGAGTGGGGCTAGCACTGATCCCACCTTCGGTATCTTACTACCTGCTTTTGCACACATGTAGATAGATTAAATGATATAATTTGTGCTTACAGTTGTTTGTGCTTGCAAATGGTGGATTGCAGGGGAGGGGAGAAGAGAAGAGTGGGAAAGGATTTAAAAGTCTACTTTATGAATCTCCAACTTCTCTCCCTTTGAGCTGGTCATTGTCCTTAATGATTTGCAGTCAGGGTTCTATAAATACATGGAAGGAGTTGGCTCTCTGATCCTTTCCCTTGACAAGGGGAAGGAAGTAGATAGGCTATTAACACCCTTTTGCAGAAAGCATTAGCCAAATATAATTGTTTTTGAGAACGAAGCAAAACAATAAAAATAACCCAACAGAAAGTCTAGTCAGTGAATGCACTATAACTTTGAAAGTTGCCCCAGTAAGAGTTTTTTTGTTTTTTTTAGCAAATGCTGAATCTTCTGTACTGTTGAGTCTAATGACCAACTTGCTAGTTGTTTTCCTTTTGTGGGTGGCAGGATACTTTTCAACAGCCTAAGTCCATGTCAGTGGGATTTGTGTTTGTCACCAGGAGGTACAATAACTATGTTTTCAAAACAAAAATGTCAGTTCAAAGTTTCATGGGTAACACCATGGAAACTGATAAAAAGATGTCTCATCAGCAAAGTAGCAAAGGTTACCAGCCAAGAGCGTCCACATTTGTTGTTCTAAGGTATGGCAACTACGGATCCCCCTTCGGTGCGTTATTTGTGTGTTGAGGTCTTAGTTGAAGGAAGCATGAGCCCTGAATCGCCAGAAAGGTACTGCTTTATGTCAAAAACGGGCAGAGTGGCAGATTAGGGGAACAAACAAAATAGGAGTTTTATGTATGACCCATAAAGCCATAGAGCAGAATACCCTTTGCGTCCTCGGGGGAGGGATAGCTCAGTGGTTTGAGCATTGGCCTGCTAAACCCAAGGTAGTGAGTTCAATCCTTGAGGGGGCCATTTAGGGATCTGCAGCAAAAATCTGTCAGGGGACAGTACTTGATCCTGCTAGTGAAGGCAGGGGACTGGACTTGATGACCTTTCAAGGTTGTTCCAGTTCTAGGAGATTGGCGTATCTACATTTTTTTTTTATTTTAAAGCCACATTCTTAAAAGGAACCTCTGTCTGCAGACAGTTTGCAAAGGATCACATGCCCATAAAAATGATTAACACTGCGGGCCTGATTCACTAGTGCATTATTCTCGTTTCATGCTGGTGTGATTCATTAGATCGTTGCTTGAGTAACTGCAAGGTAAACACGGACATGTAGGGCAGGGCGTGGTGAGGACACTGATCTTGTGTTAATGAGAATACTGCTGCACGGCCCGATGGTAACTCATGTTTAGTAGCAAAAGTAAGGCCTCAGCAGGAAGTATATGTGACAACAAAGCATCTCCTTTCCATGCAGAGGCTCACAGTTGAGACCCTGCCTCCTTAGACCCACTGACTGTGCCCACCCTCTATTGCTTTTATACCCCAACTTCTAAGAGCAAGGATGCAAAGGGCATGAGACTTAATTCTGCTCTATGCAAGAGACCGACCCTTTCTGGTGCCCGTGTGCAGCCTCCACTCACACCGGGACTGGAGCACAACAGCTTGGAGCTCCTGCCAGAGCCCTAGGCAAAGGCCTGCAACATCAAGGCCTAGCAATCTTTTCAGCTGTATTTGAGGCCATGGTTGGAATGTTGTTGCAAGTTCTTTGCCCTTTCATAGCTAGCTACACAGGTCCAAACCAATTAGGGCTGTGGGGCCAACCCAAAAAAAAAACCAAAAACAAAAAACCCAACCCCTTTTCAGTTGTGAGTCTCAGAGCCCAGGTCAACTGACTTGGGGTTGTGCTTCGGGGCTAAAAGTAGCTGTGTAGACATTCCCACTCAGAATGGAGCCAGGGCTATGAGACCTCATTTACTGGAGAAAGCCACATCCAGGGCTAAGTCCCCACTGGACAGTTACAGAACTAGGGCTGTCCAGATTTAAACTGGACCAATGTCCTCCCTGCTCGCATGTGCATACATAACGTATGGAAGCCAATAGGGCTTGTGCGTGCCCCTGAGGTCTCCATTTGTCTATTGTTTTCACACTTTGAATACTAAGGAGCAGCTCAGTCCTGCGCAGGCAAAAGGAAAATTAACCACACTAAGCACTACCCGCCGGATCGGCGGGTAGCAATCGATCTATCGGGGATCGATTTTTCGCGTCTCGTTAAGACGCGATTAATCGATCCCCGATCGCGCTCCCCGTCGGCTCCAGAAATCCACCTCATCGAAAGGCGGAAGCGGAGTCGACGGGGGAGCGGCAGCGATCGACTCGCCGCCGTCCTCATGGCCAGGTAAGTCGATTACGATACGCCAACTTCAGCTACGCTATTCACGTAGCTGAAGTTGCGTATCGTAGATCGACCCCCTCCCCTAGTGTAGCCCTGGGCTAAAAGACCGAGTCCTTCCAAAAGCAATTAGCCAAATCTGACTGTGAGGTGCTTACAAATCCTATACAATAACAGAGGGGTAGCCGTGTTAGTCTGGATCTGTAGAAGCGACAAAGGGTCCTGTGGCACCTTATAGACTAACAGAGGTATTGAAGCATAAGCTTTCGTGGGTGAATACCCACTTCTTTGGATGCAAAAGAAGAAGAAGTGGGTATTCTTTTGCATCCGAAGAAGTGCGTATTCACCCACAAAAGCTTATGCTTCAATACCTCTGTTAGTCTATAAGGTGCCACAGGACCCTTTGTCACTTATACAATAACAGGACTCCACCACTGATCCTGAGCAATGGGGGCTTATTCGGAGACAGGAGGGAGATGTAGCACACATGGCTTGCATCTGCTCTGACTAGTCATGTGTGAAAATGGACAGGAGTCTGTTGCTGCTTGCTGCAGAGGCAAGAAGAGATGCCAGTGTTGCCAACTCCTCTGAATTTATCACCAGTCTGGCAATAAATGGCATTTTTCCTAAAGCCCCCTACTTCTGGAGTCTTGTGATCGTGAGAGACTCTCAGGGCGACAAACTTTAAAAATAAAAAAGCAGCTAAGATCATAGAGAAGAGCTTGAAAAAGTGACACATGCACCCTAATGGCTTGGAAATAAAAACAAATTATTCAAAAAATAATCTCATGATATTTATCATAGAATCTCAGGGTTGGAAGGGACCTTAGAAGGTCATCTAGTCCAACCCCCTGCTCAAAGCAGGACCAATCCCCAATTTTTGCCCCAGATCCCTAAATGGCCCCCTCAAGGATTGAACCCTGGGTTTAGCAGGCCAATGCTCAAACCACTGAGCTATCGCTATCCCCCCCCCCCTTAGATTTAAGCCAATCTAATGATGTTTTTGAGGTCTGACACACAGGTTTTGAATGCTTGGGGTTGACAATGCTGAAACACTCACAAATAATGCCTGCTTTATTGTTCTCTTGATATAAAGTAAAGGTTATTCTGACTAGAGGTAAGTGTGTGTCATTTGTACATGGAAAAATACAGTGGCAAAGGCAGCTGGAAAGTGAAGAGCCCTACTCCCTCTCTGCATTAGTGTGCAGAGTCAACCAGGTATTTGGGCACCTCAAATGGCAGATAGATACCTAGAGGGAATTACAAAAGCACAAACTCCCATTGAAATTTAACTCCTGATGGGAGGTGGTGCTTTAATCCCTTTCGGCCATAGCACGTACTGTAGCTCTCCTAGACAGAACTACACATTTTTAATGACAGGAACTTTTAACAAGCTGGTGGCTCATTAAGGACAAATGGCTGATAATACTGCCTGACAGCTCTCCTGAGGTGCGAGCAAATGGCCCTGTTGTAGCACATTACTTAATACAGATCAGCATGTCCTAGCCACTATAGCAATCAAACTAACTACCCTATTCACATTTGCTTTCTATTCAAATGAACATATTCTGCTCATTCTAGCACATTCTGTATCTACATCTACATCCATTCTCAAATAAAAGATGCATATCTACGGTTTGTCAATGTTTGACTTTTTTTTTTTGTAACTTGTAAACCAAACATTAGAAAACCAAACTGATAAGTACAGCAAACAATCTGCCAGGAAAAAAAAAAAAAAATGACTGGCCGCTGGTCAGTTTAAAAACCTAAACACTTACTCGGCAATTTATTGAGGGATAGTCAAAATGAAAAGACATTTGGGATTCAAAGCAAAATACACATGCAAAAGTGCATTCATCATTCTGTGCACAATTATCACCCTTCTATTGACAATGGTTTGTGCACCTTTAGGTGTGCATTTTTGGCAGAGAGTTGGGGCTCTAGCCTTTCAAAACTTAGCTCTTAATGTAGATTTGAATTTGCAGCTCAATGCCGAAGAATTAATCTTCATAGATTTTTTAAAAATCACATGGTGGCTTTTCTTTTTTGGTGTAGCAATTGGCTGAGTGAATCAGCGCTCTATGTTCAACTCAACGGCATCTCTCGGTTTGTCAATTTGTGAGGCTGGCTGTAATGCGATAACTTTAGAATGCCATATCAGGTCAATTCCAGTTTCAGGGAGTGTTCTAGGTATCAATGGGTAGAACCCTGCTGATTTTGGTGAAAGTCAGAAAACTGGGGGAGGAAATGGGGCAAACATGGTGCCCCTATCATCTGATTGAAGCTGGTTCATCTGCTAGTCACCTCTGTAATGGTCTTTAGATCAATTCTTGCGTAACATGCCCCATTGCAGCTCTGCCTATCATCCCAAGAGCTTGACACCCTAATGACTTATCTCCCAGAAAGAAATAAGAATGGTGAGGGGAAGTGGGAGAAAGAGGGGACACATGGAGCCCTTGCCATGGAGGAGAATGGGGGAAAATGGTATGAAGAGGGGGACACAGAACCCTTGCTATGATGGAGAAGAAGGGGGATGGGGGACTGGAGGGACACAGAACCCCTGGCATGTGGTGGAGGGAGAATGAGGGACCCTGCTGTAAGGGAAGGGGCAGGGGAGAAATAGGAGACAAAATCCTTGGTGTGAGGGATGAGGTAGAGGGTTGCAGGGAGTCTCTGGAATAGAGGGGGATGGGAGGCAGGATTGGAAGAAAACCCTTGAGGTGTGCAGTGCACTGCACCCTACAGAAGCAACGAAATGCGTGACTTCTCCCAGTTTATATAAAGTCTGTAAAATAATCCACCTTTTACAAACAAAATTTACCTAATCCTCCATTGGAAGATAGCAACAACACTTAGTTATTCCCAGGTAAAAGCCTTATGCCTTGTTCACCAAACATCTCTTTTCTCAGCTTGGTTGAAAAGAGAAAGACCAAGGGCCAGATCCTCGGCAGGTATAAATCAGGGCAGATTCATTTACTTCAAATGGTGGCCTACCTCCCTTCCCTTCAATGGAGCTAAACTGATTTACGTCAGCTAAGGAGCCAGCCTTCATTTTATTGCTCACTCGATTGACTGCATGAGCAAAGTAACGTGAATGTCATCAATGGCTTTGGTTTCACCATCAGCCTGAAGAAAACTGAAGAACCCTACCAGCCTGTGCATATCTATGCAAATATGAAGGACAACAATGCTCCTCTCTAGTCCATGGAGGAGTTTTGCTACCTAGGGAGCATGGTGTCACAGAATACCACAATTCATGAGGAGATTGCCCATCACACAGCTAAAGCCAGCTCTGCATTTGGAATGCTCTCTCAACATCTAGGGAGCAATGGGGTGGGAAATGAAAAGACTATCATGCAGTAATGCTCACAATGCTTCTTTATGGTTGAGACACATGGACAGTAGGAAATGGACAACCACTTTATCAGTTCCATAGGAGCTGTCTTTGGTGCATTTCAGGGTCAAATGGTAGGACAAGATTCCCAATATCAAAATCCTTAATCATTGTCAGATGTTTGACATTCAAAGCACGCTCATAAAAACTCAGTCTGGACATCTTATTCATATGGTCGACTTGAAAATACCCAAGGACATATTTTACAGTCAGCTAAAGCAAGGCACACATTCTCATAGTGGCCAGTACAAAGGATATAAAGACACACTGAAGTCAAACTTGAAAGCATGTCAGGTTGACCCCAGCAACCTGGAAGGAACAGCCTATGGCAAAATGAGGAGGTGGTAGACTTGTCATGTTGTCCCTAACTGCTTTAACACATTGTATGAAAAAACAGGAACAGCACAAAGCAAGGATACGATCGCTTACCACTGAGGTCAGTGGAAGGAATAGCATTGATTTCAATAGATGCCGTATGAGGCCGTAAATACAGCTGCACCAGTGTGGCTCTGCGATGGCAGGGACTGTGGAACCTGTTTAAGGAGTTTACAGAGCAGTGCTCTGCAGCGCACAGGAGGTGTGGAGTCTCCTTGCACTGCTATGTGGGTCAGGGTTTCACTCACCCAATCCCCAAGGAGAGGGGAAGAGGGCACTGCACCCATGAAGATACTTCAGTTCTCAGTGGGGAAACTTCCATTCGTTCAGTGCATCCCAGGACATTTACTTGAGCTTGTGCATCAGGTAATACCTACCTCCTTGGCTCATAGTGAGGATGAATTAATGTGTGTTATGTGCTTTGAGATCTCGGCTAGCATACAGAGCTTTTTCCCCAAAGTGTTGTTTTCATAGCAAGTTATTCTTTAAATCCATAAGTAACTGATACTCAAGTTGCAAGAACAAATAATGTTAGGTTTGCAAATATTACAGGTCCAGTTTCTGCATGCATAGTTAAAAGGCTGGTCAGTGCAAGCATATTAAAATAAGTTGTAACCAAATTAGAGATGCAAAGGTGACTAATCACACTCAGGAGATGCTAAGGACTTAGGTGTCTATGTAAGCATGCAAAGTATTCCCAAATGCTCCAGTCACTCACATCTAGGAGTGCACTGGTTTAGAAGCAAATCTGAGTGCAGAAGCATCCATTTTAATGTGCAATTGTCATTTTCATGCATGCAAAGCAAGGATACTTGTTGGAAATTTACCTCCAGGTGTTTAGAACAGTATGGAAGTGTAGGAAACTAATGGGCTTGGGACAACCATTAATATCTTTAAAGCAAATATGAACACTGGAACCCAAATCTCTTTTTCAGCAGTTACAAGAAATGTTGGCCCGAAGTACAGGACAGACAACAGATGATATCTGGAAGTAAACATGGACCCTGCAGGTAGAAAAGTACATATTTACTCAAAGAGAAAAGCAGTATTCTTGCTAACAGTGCACAATACGGTAAGGGAAAATTCCAAACCAATTTCATGATGCAGCAGCTAACAGTTTTGGTTTTTTTCCTGGTTTTTTTTTGTATTAAATTTCAATGTAGCAATCACCTATGGTTTTGAAGACCTGCTTAAAATTCTACAGCCACATACAAAGTGCTATCTTAGGATCTGATTCTTCACTACTTTGCACCTTTTGCAACCACTTTCACTTGTGAACTCTTCCAATATGGCAGCATTTTACCCTCACTTTGCATGTGTGTTCAGCCACAGTTTAAGCCATGGAGCTAAACGGGGACTTGTATGATGACACAAAGTGCAAGGCACAGGAAAACTAGGCCCCTCATTTTTAAACTAATAATGCTTTGCATTTCAGTGGTGCTTTCCATCAGGGACTCAAAAATTATTGAGCCAGATTCTCCATCACCCTGTGTAGTAATTTACACAGTGCAGAATAGGGGTAACGCTCTACCAAATCAGACTAGGGTATTAGGCAATCAGGATCATTATCTGTTTTACCTATGAGGAAAGAGGCCCAGAGCAGAACAAGTGTTGAGTTCCTTCTGAGCAGGGCTGTGCCCCCTCCATTCCCAGTGTTCATTCACCATCTCTTTTCCTCTTCTTAGTTTTTAAGTGTTATTTAATCTTTATACCTTTGGAGCTGAAGTTGATTACCCTGTCCACGTTAGCTGACCTGTTGTATTCTTCTCCCTGTAGTAAGATATGCATTGCACTTATATATTCTGTATGTATTTGTCATTGATCAATGGTTCTCCATGTCCACTGAAGGTAGGGCAAGAAGTAGTGGGTTTACTGTGTAGCATGGGAGATTTTGGTGAGATATTAGGAAAAACTTTCCAACTGTAAGGATAGTTAAGCACTGGAATAGGCTTCCAAGGGTAGTCATGGAATCCCCATCACTGGAGATTTTTAAGAACAGATTAGACAAACACCTGTCAGAAACGGCCTAGGTTTACCTGGTCCTGCCTCAGAGTAAGGGGCGGAACTAAACGATCGCCAAGTCCCTTCCAGCCCTACATTTCTATGATGATTGTTTTAGCACCTAGGCCCCCAATGTAGTCAATGGCAGAACTCCCAATGAATCCAGTAAGCCAGGATTTCACCCTTTGAGTCTAAGGCAGGTACTACAGAGTTAAAACTGAATTAATATGTAGTTCCTTAATATTTGGGCATTTCAAAGCTAACATGTTAGCAAAAATAGTCTCTGTTGGTGCAATGGATTGTTTTTGAGAAAAAGGAACTGTCAGGCAGATCTGATAACAGGATGAACAGTCTGATCTAGCAATCAAAACACCACTTTTCCTCAGTGAGAGTTTTGCTTAAGTAAAGGACTGAGCTGAAAAGATCAGATTCTTTGCTCTTGATCATCACAGAGTGGCTGGAATCTTGTTGAGAACTGTCCCCGTTTCTAACATGGTAAGTGCTTGCATAATTCTGAGAGTCTGCTTTTCTTCACTACCCTTTAAAAGGTTTGTCTACATAGGAACACTAAGGAAAAATAATCTGAATTAAATAAAGGCCTGAATTTAAAGTGGATTACTCAAACTGCATTGAATCCTTGCGTGGACACCTTTTGGAAATGGGCTAAGATAAACCAAATGAAGGCCGCTTTAATTCTAAATAAAAGAGTATCCACACAAGGATTGAAGGGTTTAACTAATCCAATTTGAAAATTAATTTGGATTAATTGTCCCCATGTAGACAAGCCCTGAGACGTGTTTGGCTCCCGTTCAATTCCCAAAGTAAAGCACCCTTTAAAATGTTCTGATTCCATACGTCCCCACCAAGAAAGGTCTTGGCTGCAAAGCTGTTGGGGCAATTTAGGTTTGTCACAGGACAAAACTGCCCCACACTCCTCTCTGCCCCCTAAAAGCAAGATAGTGGTTGGGAAGGGGAAGCTTTCAATAAGATACATTAAGGACAGCTTCGGATGAGATAGAGTTAGTACAAATCCTAGCATCTCCCTCTAGGCTTACCAAAAGTTACTGATTATAGACACTGAGGGTATGCCTACGCTGCAGTTAAATACCCCTGGCGGGCTCATGTCAGCTGGCTCAGGTTTGTGGGGCTCAGGCTATGGGATGGTTTAATTATGCTGTAGATGTTCAGGCTTGGGCTAGAGCCTGGGTGTCACAACTGGGCTGTGGGCAGCCAGACCTAGTAGTTCCATCCAGAGTCCACAGTCACAAGACAGGAAGAGTCAAGAGTCAGCTGGGTCAGTATACCAGAAGGTCAGAAGCAGGAGAGAAACTGGAGATCAGAACCACAAATCAGATGCCAGGAGTCATGCCGGGTCACTGTGCTAGGAAATCAAGCCAGGGAAGCACAAGGCACACAATCCAGAACAGGGTAGCCCAATTATTCTGTTCCTGCTGCTATCTTAAGTAGGCCCACCAGGTCTGGAACTCTACCAATAGGACTGCAGAAGCAGAGTCTGAAACTGGAGCTGGGCCTCATGGGTCCCAGGGAAGCAAGCATCAGCAGGCTGCCAGATGGATGGTTGGAGTGTGGCTGCACCTATAAATCCTGCAGACTGTGGTTTGAGACCGATGGGTCATGACACTGGGCTCTAGGATGCTCCAGCCCAAGCCAGAACTACTGCACTGCAGTTAAACAGCCCCTTAGCCCAATCCAGCTGACATGGGCCAGCCAGGGGTGTTAATTGCAATGTAGACATAGGCTGAGAGACCTGGTTAGAGCTTAAGCTCTGGTCATGTGTTCAGGTTGTAGGCATTGATTCAAATCCAGCCACTAGAGGGAGGAAGTCTGCCATCCCTGCTCTGATGTCTGGCTGCCTGTTGTCAGACAACATTTACACTGAAGATTCATAGCTAGAGTAGATGGCACGGCAGCAATAGAAAGTGAAGACAATCTTTGCCCAAGAGTTTGGAGCAAGGTGGATCTGGAAATCGGTTTCTTTTGGGGTCTCTCTGGAAGGGAATATTAGCCATACCAACTCTGCAGTTTAACTTATACAAGACTTATACAAATCCTTAACTTTTTACCCTGAATTACATAGGTTTCTCGTGGGTTTTTTTTATTTCTATAATGTTTTACAATCAGCTACCGACATATCCTCTCAGCCTTAAAAAACTAAGTCAAAGTTATTTTTTGTCTGTGTTAGGCTTATCGACCTCTATTCTGTAAAACATTTAAATGCATCCTTAACTTTGAGCACTGAGTAGCACTGACATCATAGTGTCATTTCACTGAAGCATGAATATCAACTTCAACCAAGTTAGAAGTCCCATTGACTTCAAGTGGGCCACTCAATGTTTAACGTTAAGCATGTGCTTAAGTGATTTGCTGGGTTGAGGCCCTAGTCATAGGGTTACCAGGTGTTCGACCCTGGTGGCTCCAGTCAGAACTGCTGACCAGGCCTTTAAAAGTCCTGTCAGCAGCACAGCAGGGCTAAGGCAGGCTTCACAGAATCACAGAATATCAGGGATGGAAGGGACCTTAGGAGGTCATCTAGTCCAACCCCCTGCTCAAAGCAGGACCAATCCCCAATTTTTGCCCCAGATCCCTAAATGGCCCCCTCAAGGATTGAACTCACAACCCTGGGTTTAGCAGGCCAATGCTCAAACCACTGAGCTATCCCTCCCCCTGCCTGCCGTGGCTCAGTGTGGCTCCTGGAAGCAGCGGCATGTCCCCCCTCCGGCTCCTACATGTAGGGGCAGTCAGGGGCTCCGCATGCTGTCCCTGCCCCAAGCATCAGTTCCGCAGCTCCCATTGGCCAGGAAACGCGGCCAATGGGAGCAGCGCTGGCGGATGGGGCAGTGTGCAGAGCTGCCTGGTCATGCCTCAGCGTAGGAGCCAGAGGGGGGACATACCTCAAGCAGCTCCTGGAAGCAGCAATAAGCACCGCCCGGAGCCTGCACCCCTGATCCCCTCCAATGCCCCAGCCCCCTCCTGCCCTCCGAATGCCTCAGTCCCAGCTCAGAGCCTCCTCCTGCACTCCAAATCCCTCATCCCTAGCACCACCCCAGAGCCCGCACCCCCCAGCCGGTGCCTCAGCCACTCTCACACTTCAACCCACTGAGCCAGCCCAGTGAAAATGAGTGAGTGAGGGTGGGGAGAGTGAGCGACAGATGGAAGGGGGGATGGAGTAAGCAGGGGCAAGGGTGTTTGGTTTTGTGCGAATAGAAAGTTGGCAACCCTACCTATTCAGGAAACTCCTATCAATATGTAAGGGACAAGTTCATGGGGTTATGAACAGGAGGATGACTTGGGAAACATGAGCCATTAGTTTATGTCTTTTGCTGAGTAAGTATATATTTTTATGGTCTGGTTCTTAAAAGGGCCAGGTAATAGTCTGTGGAGCCTGTTTCCTCTAGGTCATGGGTTATATATAACCAAAATCACTACTGTTGTCGTGGTTATTGACTCTGGGGGAGGGAGGACACCAACTATGTGTCATAAACATACAGCTAAGGGGTTAAGATTCCTCCTTACCTGTAAGGGGTTAAGAAGCTCAGATAACCTGGCTGGCACCTAACCAAGAGGACCAAGGAGGAAAGAAAATACTTTCAAATCTTGGGAAGGGGGAAGGTTTTGTTTGTGTTTTTGTGTTCTCTCTTGAAGATGAGGGACTGGGCAGAAATCCATCTCCTCCAACCCATCCTCAACCAAGTCTCCAATATTGCAATAAGTACGTTAGTCAGACATTGCATATTAGATTTTCTTTTGTTTTGCTTGTGAACTTTCCCTGTGTTAGAGGGAGGTGTTATTCCTGTTTTTCTGTAACTTTAAGGTTTTGCCCAGAAGGGGGACCCTCTGAGTTTTGAATTTAAGTACCCTGTAAAATTATTTACCATCCTGATTTTACAGAGATGATTTTTACCTCTCTTTTTAAATAAAATCCTTCTTTTAAGAACCTGACTGATTTTCCCATTGTTTCAAGACCCAGGGGTTTGGGATCTTTGATCACTTTGTAACCAATTGGTTAGGAGATTATTTTCAAGCCTCCCCAGGAAAGGGGGTGTACGGGCTTGAGGGGATATTTTTTGGGGGAAGGGGAACTCCAAGTGGTCCTTTTTCCTGGTTCTTGTTTAAATCACTTGGTGGTGGCAGTGGTTACCTTCTTCAGGGTACAAGGGAAAGTTTGTACTTTGGGGAGTTTTTAACTTAAGCTGGTAGAAATAAGCTTAGGGGGTCTTTCATGCAGGTCCCCGCAACTGTACCCTAGAGTTCAGAGTTGGGAGGGAACCCTGACAATATGGTTGGCACTTTACAAAAAAAAAAAAAAAAAATAGACCGAAGCATACCAGTGTGATAGCTGCCTTCTTGGCAGACACACCAGGGACTGCACCAGAGACCGCACCAGAGACCATCCGAGGTAAAACCATAAGCTGCTGTAGTTTGAACTAAAGAGCCAAGGCTCTAGAGCTGGGGACTGTAATAACACGCATCCTCTGTAGAGTGGCACAGAGCAGGAAGTGTAACACATGCCACTCAGAGGGTCACACCAGCTCAAATACAAACTATCCAGACAGCTATAGTCCATGGTGCGCGAGTGGGAACTGGAAGGAGGGTAAGAATCGAGTGTGTTTTGAGGAGGAATTTGAAGGCAAAGAGATTGCTTGGTGCTTGAAACCATCTGCACAAGGGGCATGGTGAAGGCATGGAAATCACAGTGGGAGACAGATACAAAGGGAGGGGAGCTAGGGCTGAATATTGTGAGTGAGAAGGAGAAGCATAAAGGGAGGAGAACTATAGGCAAGGATAGATTGTGCAGGATCGTGAAAGTCAGCATGAGATGCTTGAAAAAATCAGGGGCAACCAGCAAACACACAGTGTTTGAAGATGGATTGATATGGTCAGAGTGACAAGAGAAGATGCTGCTTTTGGCACGATGGATGGATTGGAGGGGAGTGCAGAGGAAAGGCAGGTCAAAGAACAGAACAATGCAGTTAGTTCAAGTAACTCCCCGGCAATGACTGTTACAATATTCATGGTAAATGACTTCACAACACAGTTGAAATTAGTTTTAAATGTTTAAGCTTACAAGCAGGAATGTTCCCCAAACCAGAAAATTAAGCAAATATTGAAGAAAACATAAGCGTATATATTGTCTAGCGTCCCATCTTGGACAATGGCCAGAACCATGGGTGTCAGAGAAAGTTGCAAGAGACTTAATAGCAGACAGTTATGGTATTACCAGCCCATATGGGAAGTTTCTTCCCAACCATGTCTGAGAGAACAAATTTCAGTGGAGTAAGGCGGGGGATGTTAACTCAACTGCACAAGATCCCAGAAAGAATTAGAGGAATGCAAGTCAAATCAGAGGGAGCAGACCTCATTCTCAAGGAAGCTCAAGGCAAAGGGAAGGAGAGTAGCGGGGACAGTAGTTGGAGACAAGGGTTTTAATAGCCTAAGGGATATCATATTATGTTTGAAGACTAAGAGAAATTACTCCAGTGTGTCATGGAGTGCTCCACTCACCACTGCGCGGGCACCTCCTCTGGGACACTCTGGGGATCAGCTCTTGAGGTCATCATCCCTGTCCATGGTTTGCATGCTGTCACTCTGACTCTGGTCTGCAGCTTCTCTAGCCCCAGGACCCACAGCATCCCTCCTTGTGACTTAGCCCTCTGGCTAGGTTCACTCAGTGTTCCCCCTTCTGGGGTTCAGTCCATCAACAGTCCTAGGCAGTCTGCCATTCACTGCCCCAATGCCACTCCCTCCATAGCTGGTAGGGGAACCCAGACCTGCCCTCCACTCTGGGTTCCAGTCTAGGGACCCTCAGCTCAGCAGTTCTGGGCTTTACTCTTCCAGCCCTCACTGCTCCTTCCCTGGACCACTTCCTACCAACTCCTGGTTCCTCTCCTTTCTCTGGGAGTACCAGCTCCAAGCCTTCTCTTCCCAGGGAGTGACTACTACCTACAGCCTTTCCCAGCTGCCTAGTTTGTAACCTACCACCTTCTGTGCCAGGCTCCTGGCTTTTTTAGAAACCCCACCTGTTCCTTCACAGGTGAGCTTCCCTCTAATTAGCTGCCTCCACCCTAAAGCTCACCTGTTTGCAGTGTGATTAGGCCCATCTGGCCCAATTCAGCTTGTGCAGGACCAGTAGGGGGAGCACTCCCCATCACACAGTGAGAGAAGTGAGGTTTAGGGTAAGAGAGTAAGAGAAGCTGAGAAGAGGACTGAGAGGAGTCAGGAGGTATTAAAGCTTGCAGGAGCAGGGTGTGGAGTAAGCCCTTTGATACTCCTGTAAAAGTTAATTGAAATTTGACAAAACATGGCCACCTCACCTTCTAAACACCACCATCACCACTGCCAGTTTGTCACAGGTTTTTACTTGAAGGTGCCGTTGGATAATTAGGCTCTGACCTGTGCCTGAATGTTTTGGGTTAGCACTGGGGAGTAACTCTGTCCTGGCCCAGCTCCACCCAGCACTCCATAATAAAAAGGCAAGCATTCTTATTTCACCTGGCGGGTCTCCTCCCAGCTGTTGGAGGACCAAGTCTTGTTGGTTCCACCAGTACCAGAGCCTGAGTGGATCTCTAAGCAGTGCCTGGAGACCTAAACTTGCTGCTCCTCTTTCCCAGGTGATGTTCCCCCTTCAAGTGGGTGTGTCAGGGTGGCGATGCCTCCAGCAGGGGGCAGAAAAGCCCTAGTACATCCCATCATAGGAGAGAATTGGATAATGGGGGTAGGTTAAGGGGTTAAAAACTCCCAGCAGGAGGGATATCTCAGAGTCCAATATTGGGATGAGAGAGGAAAGCATACAGAGTGGGATTGAGGCTGGAGAAGATGTACTGATAGGCTGATCATATTCATTAGAATTACACAGAGCTTGTAGCTTGGCTGTTTTAGCTCCTACCTTTTCTGAACAAATATGGAACATTTGACAAATGGGCATTTACCACAGTCATCATGTTAATCCTGAAGAGAAAGCACTCAATTTATCCATGACTAGGTTTGGCAGAATAAATTTTTTTAAATATCATTTCAATGTTTATTTTCAAGCATTTTTTATTTTTATCGATTTAAATGTTCACCGTGGCAGAAGACTATGGGGAGAGGTGTCAGACAATAGGGGGCATCAGTCAATAATTATTTAATGACAGTAATCTCAAAATGTAGATTCAAAAAGTTAAAGCTTCATGATTGTTAAAAAGACAAATTGTCAAAATATGCAAAGTAAACAGCCTTAAATCAAACTCTAATATGTTTTCAAGGAGCATTTTTCTTCCTTTGCCTATCTGAAAGCTAAAATGATTATTGAGGGACATATTTTGTCAGCTGTGTGTGTACAGTGAAGTTGACGTTTATCAACACTGACTGATCGAAATCTAATTCTTCCAAGCCTATCCATGATGTGTGCTACTCTCCTACTTTTTCTACTCTGCATACGCTTAAGGCTGTTTCCACCAGTGACTTATTTCATTCCTCCCAGCAAAAATCAAAGGGTTGCCCACCGTAGGTCAGACTACCACTTCATTAGAAGAAAGTTAAAGGGTGATTAACAAAGAAGTTGAGGGGTCCAGTAGAAAGTCAGTTATGTAATCGGGCTATGAATGGTCGAATTATTAATTGTGGATAATATTTGTTATGAGGTCAGCCCCTTTCTCCATTCATAAACTTATCCCGTTTTAAAATAAATACGGGCCAAATCCTCAGCTGGTGCAAATCACTGCATTCCCCATGGTGGAGCTATGCTAATTTACACCATCTGACAGTCTAGCCCTCTGTTATTTGAAAGCACTCACTGAATAGTTTGAACAAATATTTTTCAGCCTATGAGTCAGTCAGTCACAAAACTCTTTGCAAACTGATCACTGTTCATAATTCCTATTGCATGGTTGGGCCCCAAAGCTCTCTGACTATTGGAATGAAATTTTTTTTTAAAGGGAGAATTGTGAATAAGAAATAAAGCACTCCTGGGATGAATCATTTTTTGGTGTGTGTTAAAACTAGTGAAAATGTCAGGGCTTGCAAACATTTTCACAACTCTCTGCCGGTTGTCCAGATCATCGGGAATAACTCAAACCCATGACATGTAGACCTCAAACTCACGTCAATACTGCACAACTCACATCTTTTACTGTTTCGCCAGCTTTCTTCCTGGATGTTATCTCAGGTCATCTCCCAGAAGTTGTGGGCTGATATTTGGTCCTACACAATGGGAAAGGGTCAATCCCATCTTCCAGACAAAAGAGATCCATTGTCTGAAATAGGGCTCTTTCTCCCTTGGGCCACGTACATTCTAAGGTCCAGTTTCATCTTTGTTTCCATAAGAGTCCCTGGAATATGAACACAAGCACAGGATATGTCATTCCACATCTTTACTTTTTGTTTTTCTGAGAATTCTGGGGCCAATTAAATGTGGAAACCCAATCCTCCTTTCCCTTTGGTCTCACTAATGTATATCACCAACCTGTGATATTTTTCTTTAGCCAAATAGAAAAATCAGATTCACCAGCAGCTCTGACTTCTTTCTGCTACTCTACTCATGCAAAGCAACCATAAATTCATCTTAAGTGTCCAGTGTATGTCTGTCATTGGAGCAGCGCAAAGGATCTGTGCTTCCTGATGAGTCTGGTATCTCATCTTTTATAAAAAATAATAATTTTAAAATAGTTTATTAGATAACTGCAATTATGGATTAATTACTGAACTTAATACTCCTAGCTAGCCAAACCATTACCTGCACACCGTTAGTCCAGATCACTTTTGTATAAATATTAGCTAAGAATATGCATGATTATGGGATTAGGCTAAATGACACATTAATAAGATCCCTTGAATCCCTTTTATATCATTTGAGAAGGTAATTTACACACATCTTTTTCTGTCTGGGTTTTGGAAAGTTAATGAATTTACCAGGTCTTCAAAAAAAAAAAAAAGTTCAAGGTCACAAACTTCATAAGCAAATAATTGTATCAAATTCATTTTTGGCAAGGATATTTCCCATTTTGTAATCTTCTTCGGGCCTTTCAAATGGAAAGTGTCTAGCGTACAGTTAATCTTTTACAGACACCGACTGAGAAGAGTATATTAATCAATGCTCTTTCCATCAGTCTTTCTACCATTCCTGAATAATTCATCCCCACAAAATAACCTGCAACCATGAAGTGGCTAGCATTTATTTCTTTTATTTTCCTCTTCAGTTTTGCTATATCCAGAGATCTGAAAAGATCTGCTAGAGATGCAGGTAAGAAAGATCTATATTAGCTACTTGCTTTCATGCTGTCTTTGCAAACTTTGTATTTTATAATTGTTTTGGTGAGTGCTTGAAGTTAATTTTGCCGTTTCATAACTGAACTTTAAGGGCGTGATCCAAAGTCAATGGAAATTAATGAAACAATTACCACTTACTTCAGTAGGCTTAGAATCACACCCCAAAAAGGAATGCAGAAATCACGTAATCTTGGCTAGGCCTGAAGCAGTATCCTTCCAGATAACGACTCTAGTAATTAAATTTTATCTAGTGAAAGTTTCTCTTTTATTTTCAGTTAGCATAATTGTTCTTCACTGCTTCAAAAAAATCACTGAGTAGAGTTATTAGGACACTGTGGCTGCCAAGTTCCACCCCAGAGGTGGATGAAGTGCAGTGGTAGGTGAATGATTGCTTTATGCACACACCTTGAAAGAGCCTTTGGATGAACAATTCTGTATAATCATAAACTATATTCACTACAGATAGGCCAAACTGAAATCTTTTATATGACACTTCCACTCACTGAGGACAATGGTGATTTGCATACAGCGGAACAAGAATCCAACCCAACCTAGCTTTAATTTTGAGTTTGCAAAATAAAAACCCTTCCGACAGATCCCCAAACCAAAATGTATTGTCCTCAGCTCACCTCTAATTTGAATAGCACAATGGTTGTCATTGAAAGTCCACACTTTCCGATAGTTAGTAGTATCTGAGATATAGGTCTGGTCTACACTAGAAAAATTAGGTAGGCATAACTATGTCACTCAGGGGTGTGAAAAATCCACATCCCTGAGTGGCATAGTTATTCCAACCTAATTCGCTGTATAGACAGCACTAGGTCAATGGAAAAATTCTTCTTTTGACCTAACTATCACCTCTTGGGGAAGTGGATTATCTATGCAAATGGCAGAACCCATCCCGTCGGCATAGGTAGTGTCTACACTGAAGTGTAGACATACCCATAGTAGTTATTTAACTATGCTTGAAATAGAAACACACTTATGTAGTTAAACACTAAATCAGAAAAATGCCAATGGTGGGAATATTTTACTTAGGATAAATTAGCACATGTAAGAGGCCAGGGTAGCCCATGGCAAGTAGAATAGATGGGCCAGATGAGATGAGATTAGAGAGAGGGAGAATACAGGATTAGCAGAAATGCAGGTTAGCAAGTGGTGGGATTTCTAAAGTGCTCAGCATTGGCCTTTCTCCAATCCCACTGAAATCAGTGGGAAAATTGCCATTGAGTTCAAGAGTTAGGTTAATGCTGAACACATTTGAAAATCTCACTCCAAATGCCCAAATTATATTTGCTATAGGGGCACGATTCTATACATAGCTAATGTAAAAAATGATCCTCATTGTTCTCTTTTCTTTTTCCACTCAGAACACAAGAGTGAGATTGTCCACCGTTTCAACGATTTAAAGGAAGAGGCTTTTAAAGGCGCGTAAGTGAACATTTGAGTTACATTCTGTAGTGATAATCATCCTCATCATTTTACATTTTTAGTTGGCCAAAAAACCCCATCAAGATGAATCAATAGAATACATGAGACATCTAAACAAAGAATGTGACGGAACTGTTAGCCTTCTAAATGTCCAGTTAGATAATATATAGATAAAACTTGCTTGCTGAAGCAGTCACAAGCCTACATTTGATTGATGCTCAGGGGTGAGCCACAGTATCATTGTCTGGCCTTGTGACAACACAATACATTGCCCCTTGCAAGATTTAGTCAGTCACTCAGTGACCCCCTAGGGCCTAGGAGTAGTGTGGATGTGATTCCCTCTGGGTGACTGAAGGAGTTACATTTATAGATCAAAAGGATGTTTTTTTGAGACAAGCCAGCTTGACCTATATAGTTTTTAGGCATGGTGGAGATAGCTGAAGATCTCATTATTTAACAAGGACAATAATAATTACTTTATAGCACCTACAGGTGTGCTGGGTACACATTCCAGGAAACACAGAGGAAAAGTCCATCATCTGAGGCATTTAGAGTCTATGTCATGGTCTTGCTAGAGAAGTGTTAGGATAAACCATACACCAGGAAGAGGAAGGGACAAGGAAGGATAACGATTGTGGAAATATGAGTATGTGGTTTCTCAGTTTAGGCATCTGTTTGACATTTGAATGCACAATTTTTACTCACAGCCATTTGCATGATTGTGCATACAAATTTGTGAGGCCCCGGGAACATTTGGCCCTCACTAATTTTGTTGAGCCTACAGCAAACTTCTTGCTTGCCTCTTTCACTCAGTGGTTCTCTGCCTGGTTACCATAGATATCAGCAACGTCTCTGAATCCAGAAGAAGACTGGCAATTCAGGGAAGTTTTGTTTTCCCCTTATCTACATCTTTAAAAAATATGCTTTGTGTTTCAGTGGCCTGATCACATTTGCTCAGTATCTCTACAAGTGTCCTTATGAAGAGATAGCTAAACTGGTGAAGAATGTCGTGGATCTTGCACACAAGTGTGTTGCCAATGAGCAGGACCCAGAGTGTTTGAAACCAGTGGTAGGCAAAGAGTCCATTGTTATTGTGATTCTTCTCTGTTTACACGGCAAACACAGCATTCTGATAAAGCGCTCGGTAGCAGTCTTTAATAGCAAACCAAAACCACGTATTGGTTTTTCATCACAAAACTTTAAGACGCTTAGGTTTTTATACTGCTAGCAAGCTACTCTCCATTGTATATATATTCTGAAACATGGTGCTTGATTCGCTTACATTTTGAGAGTGGGATTTCCAAAAGCATCTAAATGACTTCGGAGCCTATGTTCCATTGATTTTCAATGGGATGTAGGGTCTTAAGTCTTTTCTCAGATTTTCAAAGATGGTTAGGGGTCTAAAATGCATATAGGTACTTAGCTTGCTTAGGCATTTTAGAAAATCAAGTTAGGTGCCTCTATGCATCTTCAGGTACTTAAATAACTGAAAATCTGGCCCTTAGGCACTTTTGAAAATGTTTAGCCTGAATGCATTAAATTTCCACAGATGCTTGCCCAGTCAAGTCAATCCCAATTTGAAAACCCCTGAATTTTGAATGCTTTGAAATTTGGAACCAGACCTGCATTTTGCAACTTGGGCTCAGCCATATTAACATATGCTCATAGGCAGCACTATAGTTAATGTGCCAGTTTGGGGCAGTAGTCTAGCTGATTCGAACTGGTAATTCAACTAACAGGAATCCTATGGCTTCATCTCAAAGGCTGCCCAAATTGATATTTAACTGTAGGAATAGCAATTGCTTCTCAAATTCACCCACCTATGCTCATTGACGTCAGTGAGGCTACCTGCATAAGGTGAGCAGGATCTGTTCTACAGCCTACTAAGTCAAACCTCCAGTGACTCTATCCCAATAATAAAGCATTAAAATGGTCAATTAAAGTAATATAAATATAGGACCAGATTTTCAGGTGATCTCAATTGGCATAACTCTAAGTAAGTCAATAGAGCTATGTCAATTTACACCAGGTGAGAGTCTGGCCCATGAATTCTAATTCTTTTCAGATTAGATGTATTTTATAAAAATCTAGATGACTGAAAATTTACATCAGACGTTCTATGAGCAACCTTAACTCTGACCCTAGTCAATGTATTTTCCCCTATAGCCCACTATTGTCCTGGATGAGATCTGCAAAATAGACATGCTTGGTGAAGCATATGGTGAAATGGCCAAGTGCTGTAGCAAAGCCGACCCTGAAAGAAATCAGTGTTTCCTGTCATTCAAACATTCTGTTCCAGGGTTCCTTCCTCCCTATCAAAGACCCGAGCCTGATGTAATGTGCAAGACATTCCAAGAAAACAAAGAGTCGTTTATGGCACAGTAAGAACATTGATTTTATATTAGATATTTTTAGTTGTGGAGAAAAGCAGTATTCACCATGTTGCCTGTGCTATACTGCCACACACAGGCACATATTTTAGAAAAATTGCCTCTGTGTGTGTGGAAACAGCTGCACACACACATTGTGAACACTAGATTACGTCACTTATGCAGCTTTTAGAATATACAGCTGTTCAAAATTTGAAATGTTAATGAAAATTTTCGCTGAATGTAGTTGCTAGACTGGATTGAATTTTTTCATTTGAGAATTTTCTTTGAAATCTTGCTTTTTGGCAAATCTTTTCCCCCTTCATTTCTGGTTTTTGGATTTCTCCTCCCCCACTCCCCTTGTTCCTTTTCTCATTTTGTTACTGAAGTGAAATGATAAAAAGAGAGAGCAAAAATTTGCAGTCTGCTCCCCCACAAAAGCCCCTTTAAAAGGTTTTTTTTGTTTATTTCCCTTAAAAAAAAAATCAGGGAATTTTGAAAGTTTTGCCACCCAAAATAAATAAACGAATAAGGAATTTTAAAAATCTGAGCAGCTGAAAATGTAAGGAGTTTACACAAAAATCTGCAATACAGCTGAGCTTTTCCTTCGTGATGAGAACTCCATCCTGGGCATGTATCATTGGTAGTTACCAGCGCTAGAACTGGTTTGTTTTAGTATAGAATTGTTTTATAAATGCTTTGTATAGACTAGAAGCTATTTGTTGTTGGTTGTAACACATACTGTTTTGCATTATCTTTTCAGTCACATCTATGAGGTCTCAAGACGGCACCCTTTTCTTTATGCCCCCACAATCCTTGCTCTGGCTGTTGACATTCAGCATGTAATAGAGCACTGTTGCAAAGAGGCCAACGCTAGTGTTTGCTTGGGTGGAAAGGTATTCAGATTTTCAGTGTGAAAAACCAAATATTGCTAACTATTAAAAAGTTTCCTTCTGATCTTAACTACACTTCTGTTTATTGAACAATTTTAACCTTAAGGGGGCACAAACAAATCTTGTTTAATAACATTTTTCAAATAATTTTGTTGTCAATTTTTTTTACAATAATCTCTAGGAATCTTGAAATTAAAATCTGTCTCCTCCCCTCCCCCCGCACCTTGTATCTGTATACACGAATCTGGTTGTTTTTTAAGCAATGCACACAAATGACAGATTACTGGCATTGCATTTAGTGGTGTGTGAAAATGGCAGGAGAAATATTGATAAAATTATGTGGAAATAGTTGTAGTTATGTTCCAGGTCATCTAATTGCCTGGAAAGTTTGCTTTTTGTTAAATTTTCATAAAGTGGGTGGCTTCATACAGCAAAATGTGTGTGTGGGGGCCGGGAGGGGGCAGGGGAAGGAAATCACATTTTTGCATGTGTGTGTGTGAAAGCTGATCTTTGTCTGGGTCAATACTACCCGACCTCTCACAGAAGACTGTCTGCTCATGAACGAGTCAGTATGTTACAGACAGTCAGAGGGTTGAAAAAATTCACATTTTGAAATTTCATGATACAAGTCTAGATTTTTACCATCAAAAATGTTGCAAGAATTTTATCCCTTTTCCAACCCATTCGGTCAATCCATGATCATTATTGCTCAGCTGTACTAAATATGGGCTATATACATTCCTTAGGGGAAAAAAATCACACGCTTATTGCCTGGGTCTAGGCTGTGATGGGGCAGCATGCAGTACAGGGGTGCAAGGCAAGACACACCTTAGGTCCAGGCGTGCAGGGGTAAGCAGTCACTGCACTTCCTGCCCTGAGCAGATAGGACATGAAATGTTAACAGCTTTGGTTCTGCTTTCTTTTCAAGTGCATGCACTCTTATGATTTGGCACCAGTATGGACCAGTAGCGGAGTATCCCCCTTGACATACAGTTTATGGGGAAGTTACAATCTAGTCATTAACCTACTTTTAGAATGTTATGGGCCAAATTCTGCTTTTACTAATACTCAGACCCAGTGACTATTCACAGCATACAGTCCTACAAGCATAGGGCTGTGTAGTCCCATTCAAATCAATGGAGCCATTTGCAGAGCAAGGTGCTTCTTACAGAGGAGGCGAGTGCAGAATTTGGGTGCACAATACACCCCCCCACACAGGAAAGGGCTGGGGCTAAGGATTGCAGAACAAACTCTAGGTTTGCTTGGACTTTTAGTTAATCAGGAAAGAGCCCTTTGTGTTTCTAAACTGGCGCTGCCAGCCTTTTCTTTTCTAATCCCTCAAATGTGATCATTTCGTTTGACAATATGCTTGTTATTACTCTAGCTCCCTTCAATAAAGGAAAGAGTCCTATTTCTGAGCAAGAAGAACACTTACGACTGTGGAATCCTGAAGAAGTTTGGAGAAAGAACTTTTCAGGCAGAGTAAGTCTATGACCCCTATTTAATAATAAAAATCGAGTGGTTGTCGTAAGACCTGAAGATACAGCAGAGAAAAGCATCAGAAGCAAATCAGTAGCTTGGTAGCATGTGCTGAGTTTGATGCTCCTCCTTATAATAAATGTGGAGGTGCTTTTTGCAGAAGGAATAGCTAGCACTGACAGCCATTCTGAAATCCAATGTAAAGATTAGGCCAGGCAAGCGTTTTCCCAATTATGGGCCAGTTTCTACTGTGCTTCTCTGCTAGGCTCCCATTGATTTCAGTGTATAATAGAATTGTGGGTTTGTTTTAGTATATTGACACATACTAAAGAAGAATGATATATTTTACATTGACGGTGAATGTTAGTGAAAGGCTAGCCCCGGGGGCTAAAGACAGATTTAACCATCTCTAGAATTCATTTCGCCAAACTGTT
This sequence comes from Macrochelys suwanniensis, assembly GCA_033296515.1. Taxonomy (NCBI): domain Eukaryota; kingdom Metazoa; phylum Chordata; order Testudines; family Chelydridae; genus Macrochelys; species Macrochelys suwanniensis. Next base: position 16,815,918 of record CM065779.1, on the reverse strand, counting down.
TGCTCAGCTATGGAGTTGCGTAAGATGGTGTCACTTACCTCAGAATCAGAGACTCTGATGTTCTCTCTCTCTCTCTCTCTCTCTATATATATAGTGCCTGGAGATTTTGGTGATGGGCACTTTTGTAAATGTCAAAAATCAATCAATCAATCCAGATGGGGCAGCACCAGCCTCTTCCTGGAGAGAGAGAGAGAGAGAGAGAGAGAGAGAGAGTGTGGAGGGGGGTTGGGGGGGAGGGAAGAATGGCTGAGGTGGGGTAGACAGAAAATTGGAGGGGCTGCACCTCCCCTTGAGGCCCTGCCCCTCTCCATTATCCCATCCCCTGCTCCTCCTTAGGTAAGTGCTAGCTCCACCTCCCCCGCCAAAGGCCCCACCCAGGTTGGAGACCGGAAGCTGGAGCTGGACAGTGCTGGGGGGGTTAGGACAAATTTTGGAGTGCCTATAGCTCCCGCAACCCCCCTCCTAATACTGGCCCCTGAATCCAGAGCCTGTTCCAGAAGACAAAAGGGAGCGCCATCCACAGCAGAATTGTAGTTCAGTTGCAGATTTATAGATTTTAAGGTCAGTAGGGGGTCCTTCTAATGATCTAGTCTAACTTCCTGCATAACAGAAGAGAGAGATTACACCCCGTAATTCCTGCAAGTAGCCCAATAACTTGAAGTTGAACTAGTGCATTTTTTAGCTGAGCCACACACAGCCAATTTAAAGACTCCCAATGGTGAAAGATTTACCTCAACCCTGCGTAATTCAAAGCAGGGTGGATACAATTCAATAGTTAAAAAATAAATTGTATTTAATTTAAATTAAATACAAGTTTTTAAAAATAATCCTATTTGAAATTATGGCACCTTATATTAAAGCCTAAATGTATTATAATCTATTAAAACATTTAGATTAAATAAAATATATTTTAAGCAGTACATAGCTGCTGCCAAGATTTTAAGAAAGTCAAGCCCCTGACTTGGTAGGACTTAAGAACCTGGAACCAGTTTGTTGAAAAACTTAACCAAGAAATTACAGCAGAATCCTCTTCGATGAGTGCAGAGAGAATATTGTTTTCAGTTCAGTTCACTGACTAGTCATTTAAAGTTAAGAAGCCAATGGGAGTTAACAAAAACAAAAAACAGCAGAAAAGCTTGTTTTCCTCTTCCAATCTATGAACAGAAATGAGGTGTGAGAATGAGATATACTAGTTCTAAAATCATTAGTTTTATTTAACTAAAAAAACCAGGTAAAATGCAGTTTTTGTGCATTTAACTGAATTTAAATTTGCACCCAAATAGAGCTTGACACAAATCACAAGTACAAAATTAATCAGCTTCTTGTAAATAAGAAATGCATCATTCACCATTTTTTAACAATCAAAAATGTGAAAATTAAGATTCTGAATAAATGTAAATTTAGCTATATAATTGCTTAAATAAGTGTGTATAGATAAAGTGTATCTCCTTGTTAGTCAGAAAAGGACCAAGCTTAGTGTTAATGCTATATTTTGTTACAAATAAACATGTTTTAATGGTTACCAGCCAATTAGACTTTCTTTAGGGGTAGGGTGGAAACCCTAAAAAAGTAGAAGTACAAAACAAGATGAAAATCACTGATTTAATTCGAGATCTTCTGTTTGCTGATTTAAGTCATGATTAAAATATAGGATTTAAAATAGCTTTATTTAAACCAATCCATCATGATTTAGAGTAACCTAAATCGTAATGACTTGCAAGTTTCATTTTCAATACAGAGCTTTAAATCAGACATTTTTCTGATTTTTTCCCCTTTATAGTACTCTTGCTATAATTAGCCAAAAATTTCCTAAGGCTCCATTTCCAGAGATTAGCAAAATTGTAAAGGATATCACGCATCTCCATGTGGAGTGTTGTGCTGGTGACATGATAGAATGTACAGATGACAGGGTAAGTTGCATTGCTTTTGCTTAGTATTGACATATTTGAAAAAAAAATAGAACACTACCTGTTCACTTACAATGATACACCTATACACTCTTGGCTGGTTGGCATCTCAGCCCTTAAAAAGTCAGAGCTGGATCCTCAGCTTAGCTCCACTGACTTCAGTGGAGCCAATTTACACCAGCTCTGGATCTGTGGGGTTTTTGCATGTAGTGGCTGACATGTCCTGTATTACAGAAAGAGATCAGGTGGTTGAAAGGGTAAAGTGGCAGCCCTTGTGTCAAGGTGCTTGATGATTTCTGCTACCTTTAGCTGACCGTTCACCCCCTCTAGCTTTCTAATGACAAAGGAAGGGACATCACCACCACCACCACTGCTGGCCCAGGGAGCGTGGCAGGGGTGCCTTGGCTCCAACCAGGTTTCAGCAGACAACAGTGCCTACAGCTGGAACTCCATTAGTTCTGCCTGCTCTTCACTAGGCAGAAAGCCTAGTGGAGTTTGGGTTGTAGCCTCCTGAAAAACCGTTTCCCCTCTCTAGTGAGTCTCCCATTTCCTTCGCAAATTGGCAAGCTCAGCTCTGTAAAAAGAAAAGCAACCGGGAAACTAAAAATAAGTAGTTGCTTATAAAGGCCTTTTAACTGACACAGTATCATTCCTTTTGCAGGCAGAGATTGTGAACTATATCTGTTCTAAACAAGACATCTTCTCCAGTAAAATAAAAGATTGTTGTGAGAAGCCAGTGGTGGAACGAAGCGAGTGTGTTGTTAGGGCGGAATTTGATGACACACCTGAAGGCTTGCCCTTGCTAGTTAAGAAGTATGTAGAAGACAAGGACGTGTGCCAACACTTTACCGAAGAACATGATGTCTTCCTGGCAGAGTATGTACAGCAAATGTCACATGTTCTTGTGTCTAGCATTAGCCTGTTACACGTGTATGTACACAGCGGGACTGACAGGCCAGAAGTAGATTTATTCGAAATGACTAAAATATAAAGATGTCCTGCTGGTGACTTCTCTGAACTATGTCATTTTACACCACCCGAGGATCTGTCCTGCAGAGTATTGTAATCAAGTATATAATGGAGAGATTCCTTTCTCTGGTCCTTTGAGTGGCTGACCTATCGCTTATGGCGTCTTGAAATTCTATCCATTTTCCTCTATTGTAATTCCCATATTTTGTGACATTGTATTTACCACCATCCTTTTGAAGATGAATTGCAGATCATCAGTGCCTCTCCTCAGTTTCACATCATCAGTAGGGTAAAACTAACCTGTCTCACGACGGTCTAACCTGTCTCACGACGGTCTCTTCAGTTTGTCAGTGGCATGAGATTCCTTTACATTCAGGAGTTCCATGGGCTTCGTCTGTTATATCGGATTTTTAAAAAGTTTTTTGGCCCTGGGCTGCAGCTCCTCCATCAGTAGCCATGTTGACACTGTTCTTATAGCTCCAAAAACGGTACTCTATTAGTCAGGCTGCTGCTCCACCACCCATGCACAGGAGACCTGTAGCCAAACTGGAAAAAATTGTAACCATGACAAGCATGTAACCATGTTACTTGTTAGAGGCTACTATATTTTTAAACTCTAACGTTGGCAGTTTTCATGTTCCAGATTTCTTTATGAATATTCGAGAAGGCATCACGAGTTCTCTACTCAGATGCTTTTGCGGATTGCTAAGGGATACGAATCCCTCCTGGAAGAATGCTGCAAAAAAGAGAGTGCTTCTGAATGTTACAGTCACGCAGTAAGTTCTACTGTTCAATCACACAACAGGAAAACATTCGAATGTTTTGGTGATGAACTCTCATAAGTTGATTGTGACCAAAGGGATTTGGATGGGATTCTGATGGTTAGGGATTTACTGGGGATTAATCGAGGGGATTAGTTGGGATTTGCAAAGATGATGTAGCATTTCTGTGTTTGTCATTCATGACAAGGACCTATGGTTTCCTGGAATGAATGAACAAACAATTAGAGTAACTCCATAAACCACCCCGAGCCCATGTAAAATGACTGAGATCATTAAGTTAAAAAGTTCTAACGGACATGTATGCACATCAAAAAAGCAACCTCATAGAGACATCTTATATGTTAACTTCTGCAGAGGGGCTAAAGATTCAGCAAACATGGAGAATGGATAGTTCTGTCATTCCAGAAACGGTCCCTCAAATTGAGGGTTAAGGCAAGTTAGTGGAACAGCATATGTTGCCACTAATTTTGTTGTTCTCTTTTTATCCATTGAACACTCTCCAAAGTTAAAAGCCCTGTAACTTTTATTAGCACTAAATTGTTTAAAAAAAAAAAAAAAACCAAGCAAAACAAAACTCCAGACATCTTGTATGTAGTAAGTCAAAGCGGGTTTCCCCCCAACCCCAAAAAACTTCAATGGATGGATTTGAATCCACTTTCAAAATCCTACACTAACATAATAGGACTAATGGCAGCAATGGCAGTAGGATCAGCCCCAGTGAGGATCAAGGCCACATTGTACTAGGCCTTGTACAAATGTATATAAACAGTCTCTCTCCCAAAGAGCTTACCATTCAGTGAGACAGTCTAACTAGACAGAATGCAAGTGGATTTGTTAGAAGGTGACAACTTGCATAAGCTCCTTTTACAGTGCTACTAGAGTCAGTTGCTGGAAGATGAAGCTATACAAGTTTAAACTGAAAATAAGTTGCAATTTTTGCAGTGAGAATAATTAGCTATTAGAAGAATTTATGTTCTTGGGTAATAGATTGCTAATTACTTGGAGCCTTTTAAACAAGATTGGATGTCTAAGATATGCTCTAGTTCAACCACAAGTTGTTATGCTCAGTGCAAGAATTACTGGGTTAAACTCTATACTTGTGATAGGCAGGACATCAAAATAAATGGTTATAATATTCTCTTTGATCCTTAAAATCTATGGCACTATGATTTTGCAAAACTACAAAACAGTTGCAAAACGGACAAAACGGCATTACAACTAAAACAGTGCACAAACACTTTTTCCATTTAAAACCCACCAATTTGTTTCTATAGCATTTGTGAACCTTCTGTTCACTTTTCACAGATGTCTGTGAGAGCAAAAATATTTCCACAAGAATGTTCATAGACAGAGGACATATGATGTATACTGTCTAAATGAACATTCATAATAGGAGTTATGGGCATCATGAAATAATTCTGAATAATGAACAAATTTCTACAAGTCAAAGGTCATTCTCAAAAGGAAGGAAGATAGAGTGGTTAGGGCAGTAGTCTGTGACTCAGGATATCCGATTCAGTTCCCTAGTCTGCCACAGACTTGGTGCATGCCCTTGGGAAAGTCACTAAGACTGCCTGTGACTCAGTTCCCCATCTGTATATTGAGAATATTTTCCTACCGCACAGATGTGTTGTGAGGACAAATACAATAAAGATTGCAAGGGTCTCAGACACACTGGTGATGAGGGCCATAGGTGTACCTCAGAAATGATAGAATATTTATGAATAGAAAGGGTCTAAATGGGATAGATAGGAGTTTCTTTGTGAGTTGGGTGTATGCGCTAATGGAAGCCTTAGATAGATAACCTGCCTCTAATAACGATTATATTTACTTGCAGGAAGAGACACTCAGGAGTCACATCCAGGAGACTGAGGAAGTAGTAAAAACTAACTGTGATCTCCTCGCCAGCTTGGGAGAACATGGCTTCCAAAAAGCGTATGTTTCTTTGTTTTAGAGTGGCTCCATGTTTATATAGTGCATGTTCAGGATTTTGTAAAGGTGAAATTCTCCAGACCCAAATGAATAAGACAAGGGTACAATTTAACCATTAGCATTTGTTCAGCTAGCAGTGCAGATGATGCCATTATTCCAATTAAGAAGAAGAGTATTTAGAAGTTATGGTATGAAGAGGAATGTAGGCTTCCATAGCACACGTAATGGTAGACTCATTGCTGCTTCTGTTACTACGGCTAAGAATGCAAAATTAGTTCAGCTTTGGACAGTTCTATTTGTACTTCATTGAACAGCTCTATCTAGGTGCTTTATTTAAAAATTTCCTTCATAGTTGAACAATCTAGAATATTTTTTATTTCAGTATCCTTGTCCGCTACACCAGGAAAATGCCTCAGGTGTCACTCGAAACATTGATTGAAATCTCAAAGAAAATGGCAGCTGTTGGTAGCAAGTGCTGCCAGCAAACTGAAGCTAGACGCATACCTTGTTCAGAAGGATATGTGAGTACATTTCTTTCTTTACCGTAGCTTTCTTTTTGATGTGTTTTCCGTGTACTGCACCTTTACAACTTTAGGTATTCTGCCCAAATGCAGAGAGAGCAGCAATTTTGTTCTCCAAGGCTCAACATCCTGTTAAGGAGGAAGTACACAGTACGCTCTCCAATAGATAGATATTGGCCAGCATCTCCATCTATCTATATTTATTTAAAATAGAAGCCCAAAGTTAGGCTTCCAAATGCATAGGTGGAAATCTGCCCCATTTGCAATGGAGATGAATGAGCTCCCCAAATGCTGATTACCATGAAGATATTATGAAATAGGTTTTATTTGAAGGCAGTTTCAAGATTTAGGCATTTCTGAACAAGGGTCTAAATCTGGGAGTGGGCTCATCTTGCTGGGAAGCGATGCCATTTGTGAATCTAGCAAAGAGCATCCAATGGGAGAGACCATGAACAAATTTCCAATCAGCTTTATTACTGTTTAACAGTCCGTGGAAGACGACACCATCTATATTTCAGAGCATAAGAAATTACAATCACTTTTCTGGAAGATGGATGCCTTCAGAGCTAGGCTCAGAAATGCCCATTATAAATCCTTTCCTGATTACTGATTGTATGAAATGTTGAAGGCCTGAATAAAATACATGGTGCTTTCTTTAGAAAGGGCAACTTTTGTCTGGGACAATCATTTGTCTAAGTCTGAGAAGTTCCAGAATGATTGAATGTTTTCATTCTGTTTTCATGGGAGCTCTGCTTAACAAGAAGTGAAAGCTGCCAGCACCCCTGCCTATACTATTGTGACATTAGGAGCATGCATTGTTTTTATTAGCATTAAAGCTAAGAGTGCTGTGAACCTTATTTTGTTGCTCTCCCTCTTTCTTTGTTCAGCTGAGCATGGTGATTCAGGGTATGTGCAGGAGACAGGAGGCTACGCCTATAAATGAAAAAGTCACACACTGCTGTGATGACTCATATGCGGACAGGAGACCATGTTTCACCAAGCTGGGAGTTGATGAAAGCTACAAGCCCCCTCAATTCACCCCTGAACTGTTCACCTTCCATGAAGATTTGTGCACGGCTCCTGCTGAAACACAGCAAATAAAACAGCTAACGTAAGATGTCTGTTTGCTAATTCACAGCAAATTTTAGGATTAAGCTCAGATAGAGAAGGAGAGTCACAGTTTAACATAATTTTTCATATGCAGTGTAGTTGTAGCCATGTTGGTCCCAGGTTATTAGAGAGACAAGGTAGGTGAGGTAGTATCTTTTATTGGACCAACTTCTATTAGTGAGAAACCACCTTTTGGGCCACACAGAGCTCTTCTTCAGGTGTGGGAAAGGTATTCCCAGCGTCACAGCAAAATGTAAGGTGGGTGAAACCAGACAATCACTACACTCTCAAAACGAACTTGCACTGGAAAAAACACAACACACCCTATCACCTGTGGGTGAACACTTTTCACACAGCAATCACTCCATATCTGACCTCTCAGTCCTCAGCCTCAAGGGAAACCTGCACAACACCTTCGAAAGACAAGCCTGGGAGCTTAACTTCATTACTCTGCTAGCCACTAAAAAATATGGACTGAACAGAGACACTGGGTATATGGCTAATTACAACAATCTGTAACCCACTAGAATGGTTCCTTGCACATATTGTAACTGCTCATTCTAAACAATCTGTTCCACCATGCATTTTGTATGATGCTGGGAGTTCCTTTCCCAGTCCTAAAGATGAGCTCCTTGTGGCTTGAAAACTTGTCTCTCGCCAACAGAAGTTGGTCCAATAAAAGATATTACCTTCCCCACCTTGTCTCTAAAATTTTCCATACACAGTGAGGAATCATTTGCTACAAACGCACTATGGTAGCCTTACCAGCAAGGTCATCAACACATCATCATTTACTAATGTGATGAATTTTCTATCTAACCAGGGCTTTGCAGCTACTATTTTCACAATTGTAGGCATTCAGTGGGCCAAATCCTCAGTTGGTGTAAGTCAACTGACTCCACCAGTATACCCCACCTGAGGATGTGACCCATTGCATTGAAACTTTGAGCAATAATTTCCAGTAGTGCAGTTAATTCACTTCACGGTCCACTCATGTAAACTTAGGTTTTTTTTAGTTTTTAAAGAGGAAGAATTTTCTAGGTTTTAGGATCCAGCAGCATGAGAGTGACTTTAGGAAGTGGTAACATCAATAAGATGACATTGTTATTCAGCATGAGCCAATACATAGCTGTGCTATGCTAAGTAAGGTGTTATTTTCTCCGAATACTAAAAATGTCTTAGTTGGCCAGTTTCACATAGGCATCCTAGCAGAGTTGGGTCTAAAAGAGAGACTTTGATTGTGGCTTTTCGCCAATCTGTGCAAGAAGTCTGTTCCAGACACAGGGGCAATGTTGCAGAAGGGGTGAAGGTGGTTGTGGGAGCAGTGGACAAACAGTGTTATGAGGCTGGAGTTTAGGTGGAGTGGCGGAAGGACGGGTGGTGGTTTATTTAAAGTGTCCTCTGTATAGTTTTATTATATTCTGCATTTAGGCTTGATCCAAAGTCCATTGGAATCAATGGAAAAACTCCCATAAACTTCACTGGACATCAGATCAGGCCCATAGGGAGCATACTGTAAAGCCATAAACAGGCCCTGGATCTGCACAGAAGTCAGGGAAAGGTGATATTACAAATTGGTAACTGAAGTCACAATAACTAGTATTAATTTTACATTGCTGCATTTTGTGTTTGTTTCAGATTTCTTGTCAACCTCATTAAACTAAAGCCCACTGTTACAGACGAACAGCTACGGAAAATTTATACAGATTTTACTGGCATGGTAGAAAAGTGCTGCAAAGCAGAACAACATGAGGCATGCTTTGGGGTAGAGGTATCTCACTATTTTCATGTATCTAGGGTATATTCTTGATTAAAGGCAGGGATGGAGAATGTCAATATATACATTTTAATCAAATGTTCAGCAACCTAGAATGGCTGTGTGTGTGTGAAGAAGCAATAATTTTGCCTAGATGATACACACACAAACATATGTATGTGTATATATTGCTGTAGTGTAGAGTGTATGCATAGATAATTTATTTAATCTAAAATATATGTTTAAATCTGCTTGAGCTTGCATCCAACATTTGCCTTTTGTGCTAAAGATTCTTCTAGGACATCCAAAATAGGAGCTTTAAGGATTACAAATGAAAACTACATCTGTATAATTGCAGAGAAGTCTGAATAATAACATGGAAAGAGGAAGAGCTGGGCAAATTACGTTCTGTGGACATTCATTCCAACTTTTAAACAAGTTTACTTTGACTAAGCCCTCCAACTCCTTTTGATTTTTGCTTTTGCTGAATATTCAGGCAGACAATCACAGAGACTGTTAATTTCAAGCAAATATTGGAGAACAGTGTCCGAAAGCAACTTCTGCAAGTTCTAAGCTTTATGCTTATCCAGTCAGGAGACAGAAGTGTATAATGTGACTTGTGTCCCGTCAAAACAGTTCAGATTTCAAAAATCAAATATTTGGCAAAAGCTACTTGGGAGCGACCTACTAAGAATTATTCACAGAAATTGGAAAAAATTATTTAAGACTCACAGACAACTCAGAAAAAATATTTGACAAATTTTAATACTCTTATTTTGAATTACTCAGTTGGCTCTCATGACACATACCCTCCCTTTAAAATGGTCCCCCATCCAATTTTAATAATGATTCATCATCTAATGCTACTTCTATCATCATCCATATATGTAATATGTTCATATGAGCATAACTGAAATACAGAATTTGGGAATTTTAGACTAATTATGCATTTTATTTTTTACTCATTACTCAGATACCACATAGGTGGGTACATTAAAAATGCATGGACATTACAGGCAGACAGGATATTAATCCTTTGGAAACAAATATCTATATAAACATATTTTATCACTTTGAGTTTGCAGACTTGCTACAAAGTATGAACTCCTGTAGCAAGCCTCTCCCAGGCATATCTGTCACAGGTCTTCAAGCCCTTCAGGACAAGGACCATTATAATCATCTCGTCAAACATCCTGTGTAACAAAGACCATAGAGTTTAACGTATAGAAGCTTCCTGCTCAAATACTATGCAATTTCCTTTCTTTGATTCTCTCTTGTAAATATTTGTAATCTTTTTCCAGGATCCAAAACTGATAGCTGAAATTAAAGCCATTTCAGGAATTGTCGGAGTCTAAGGCATTTCAGGTAACAGCAACAATATTTATATATTGGGAGCTCTGTGCATTTAACTGCTCAGAACAAATCATAGAAAATCAGGGTTGGAAGGGACCTTAGGAGGTAATCTAGTCCAACTCCCTGCTCAAAGCAGGACCAATCCCCAATTTTTGCCCCAGATCCCTAAATGGCCCCCTGAAGGACTGAACTCACAACCCTGGGTTCAGTAGGCCAATGCTCAAACCACTGAGCTATCCCTCCCCCCATATACTCATAATTTAATGCCAGATTTCTTCCTTGTTATTATTTGTGTTAACATGGTGCCTAGGAGCCCTACTAATGGACCAGTATCCCCTTGTTCTAGGGTCCTGCACAAACACAGAACAAAAGATGGTCCTGGCCCCTTATGTATGTGGGTTTTGCTCTTACAGAGCATGTGCCAAATTTGTCTTCCCAAATTCAGAAGGGGTTTCCTGATTACTCCTTTATCATCAGCAGCACTGACCATCTCACTAACTTTGGCTAGCCCGATCCAAAGAATAATCAACATTCTGCTGAAATTCTAGGGTTCTTATCCTAAATGACACATGCTGACAAATAATCCTTCATAGTAATTTTCATACATTTCACTTTAGACCAGGGCAAAGATCAAGGCTGGGATTTTCAAAGGAACCTAAGGAGATGGGTGCCTAACTCCCTTAGGCTCTTTTGAAAAACCCAAACTATGAACTGTAAATCTCATTCATGATTCTGGCTTCTATTTGGACCTCTAAATCATCCCAGATAGGTTAGTTGTGATAGCCATACAACCATCATCAAGACTGCATATTGGTCAAGGCAAGAGAGAATGGATGGTCTTGGGGGTTAAGGCACTGAACTGGGATTTAGGAATTGGAAATCCAGCTTTTATTTCCAAATTGAGGGCAGGTCACAGTCTCTCCTTACCTTAGTTCTTCACCTGCAAAATGGGAGAAGTTCTTACGGTACCTCACTGGGATGTTAGAAGGATAAATTAATATTTGCAAGGTGTTCAGATATTATGGCAACATGATCCATAGAGTATTAGAAACATGGTAGACTTGTCCAACTGTATATGTAGCTACAGTATGATTCTCTACTGATCCCTTTACAACATGGCTAAATGTGGATTTTATTTTAACCCTGTTCCATGACTAGGGATAGAGCCTTGATCATGTCCACAGAAGTTTTATTTGTGTTCTGAGTTGAGGAGCTCTGTGCTTTAACTTGGTCTTCTGGCACCAGATGTAGCTATACTCCGGACATCCCTATGCTGAGCTGACAATGGAAGTCTGAATTACCACACAGAGAAGCATTTTGGTCCCAATCCTACAAGGAGTTACTCACATGCTTAACTTTGTGATGTGAGCAGTCCCAAATGATTTCATAGGGCAAGATCCTGCTCACATTCAAGTTAATGGAAAACTCTGATCGACTTGAATGGAACAGAATCAAGCACATAGTGTGTGAAGTTAAGCATGTGAATAATTTTGGGTATAGAGGCTCTGATCCTGCAAACTTAAACTGTATCCTTAACAAAAAAAAACAAACAAAAAAACCAAGCAGATGATGTGAACAGAACTCTTAACTACCACACATGTGCTTTCACAAATGGATTGTGTCACCTTTGGTTATCAGACAGAATTATTGTGTGCAGTGTTGTTGTAGTCGTGTTGGTCCAGGATATTAGAGAGACAAGGTGAGTGAGGTAATATCTTTTATTGGACCAACTTCTTTGGTGAGAGAGGCCAGCTTTTGAGCTTACATAGCTCTTCAGATGTGGGAAAAGAAGTGCTCTGTGTAAGCTCAAAAGCTTGTCTCTCTCACCAACAGAAGTTGGTCCAATAAAATATTACCTCACCCACCTTATCTGTCATATACAATTATTGGTAGTTTAGATGTACATTTTAGTTTACCAAGTCATCCTTTTTGTTTCTCCTTCTACCCAGGTCACCAATGGAGAAAGGTGAAATTCATCTGTGCAACTTCTCCTGTACTTTGCTTCCTCCCAAACACTGACCCGTGGTTTAGAATGCTGTTTAAAAAAATACTCATTTTATGAACCACAGATTCTTTAGAAACTTCTCAGCTGTTAACAATAAATAAAAGCTTTTTAAAAAGTCCTCATTGTCCTCGTCTGTTGATTAATTTTGTGATACAAAACGTTTGCAACACTCTACAATATAAAACCATTTAAGTATAACACTTAGATACTAGATATGAATCTCCTTATCCCTTCTTTTCCATCTCTTGTAAAATTTTAGTGTAACAATTATTATAATGAATTCCTGCAATATTACTTTGGGCCAGATATTGATACCCTTACCCCAGTCAGTAACACTAACTGAACTGTTCTATTGACTATAGAGGGTATATGTAGACTATTAGGAGTTTCAGGTCAGGAGGGAATACCATATGATTGTAGTCCAACCACTCTAGTCTAGTTAACATGACTAAAGCTATCAGAACCTGGCCTTTTACAAAACAAACATTTTACATCAGTAAAGATGGCTCCTAGTATTCCTAAACTGGGGGAAAATGTGGATAAAGATCTGGATTTGCAGCTCATATATTTCTCTCTTAAACACAGCCACAGACAGCAGATGTGGTTTTAAGTTCAGAGATGCCTCATTCAAAACATTCACCATAATCAGTGCTCTTGCATTGCACTGAGTTCTCAAACTCTGTCTGACTGAAAACCATTGAAGCTTTACATTGTTCTAATAAATAGCTGTGGACTAATACATTTACTAGAACATCTCTAGTACATGTTAATAATGTCACGCTTTCCCATATGGTTCAGGCTGATATCTCTTTTGGAGACCCTCAACTCTGACATGTAATATGGGCAATACTACCTGCCTATAAAACTGACCCTCACTAAAGTTCAGAAGCCTGGTTCTTCACCTGATTAGGCTGCAAAGGACATGCCCAGGAGAGCAGTGAGATGTTCAGTCAGATGATATTCAGAGACAAAGGCAGAACTGGTTGAAATTGTAAAAAGCAGATTCATGAATGAAAGCCTTGAGTCCAGGTCACTATTATTCATGTCTTCATGCGATTCTGTATTTGACTATGTATACAACCACAAGGTAGTCACGAAAGTGTGTTGCTGAATCCTGAAAGTTCCATGAGTTTGAGCACAAATCATTATTCATCCACAGGTTTGTGCCAGAAGTAAATTATTCACTCTTTGCTGGTCACGGTTTGTTGTTTCTTCATTTAAGAAGTTTCAGCAGATGTATTCATGCTGCAAATAGTTAATCGTCTAAGTGAACAGTTAGCTGACCACCCATAGGCTGACGATTGTTGATTTAAGACTACTATTCGGTGTATGCCAAACATGTTCACAGAAGTCAGGATCCATTCATGAATGAGCCACAAACCGAAAGAAAAGCTACATTCACACTGGATATTATTTTTGGAGGTAATCCTGCCAGCTCCATACCGGGGAATTATTCAGATTTGGATGATTTTCAATGTGGAACTATTAGGGCTAATACATGTAGTATAAGGGGCAGGGGAGTGTGGTCAAATAGCAATATCACAAAAATACAGGCAGAGGGGACAGAAGGATGGAAGATTCTCAATTCTACATGTACGTGCCCATACATTTCCCTGTGCGGTGGCCTGGAATGCCGAAAGATGGCTTTACATCACAGCCAATGAGACTGGCTTGAAGACAGGCAGGGCTGCATTAACTAACTATTACTACAGTATTGTGTATGCATTTATGAGGCACTTGTCACTAACAAATAGATGCTATTTTACAAAGATCTACAGAATGATACAATACCACAATGCCTGCTGAAATGCTGCTGCTGCGCTGTAGCCCCTCCAGGTGTGTTACCAATTCTTGAGGCCTATTGATTTTAATTTGCGTGGAGCCTTTCCCCAAAACCTCTCTGAGGTAGGGTCCCCATAACGAACAGTCTGCTTGTTCTTCAAATTTTTTTAGTGCTCACCAGCTGGGGATCATTCTGTCCCTTGCACCCTTTGCTGTGGGTCTCACAGTGACCATGTATTTATCCAATTGTCTAGACTGTGACTTTTCTTCTGTTCAGCCCCCTCCCGGGTCAGAAAACAGGAGGCCATACCGAATCTGATTGACTTGTGCTTGGCACAGAACCAAACAGGACAAAGTGGTTTTATGTGGCCCCTGGGTTGGCTGCATGGAGGCAAATAGATCCAACTCTCAGTTTCTGTAAACTGCATTGCATTGAAGTTCCTGCCCAAAAGCTCTAATCATTTCCTCCAAACGTCAGCATGGACAACACTTGTGATGTTGTCCCACATCTCGCAATATTTGGTGGTGGGGTTTGAGCAGATAAATGGTTTCATGAAAACCTCAGCTTTTATTTAAAAAAAATAAAAATAAAATAGAAGCGTCTTGCCCTCATGATTGCAGATGTAACCTGAAAACATGGCATGAGAGCACATAGGCACTGACTTCCCCTCTTTCCTGGGGGTGCTCAATCTCCCTTCTGCCCCCACTCCACAAGGCCCCGCCCCATCTCTTCCAACTCCTTCCCCAAATCCTCGCCCCGGCCCTGCCTCTTCCCTGCCTCCTCCCCGAGCACGCCACATTCCCACTCCTCCCTCCCCGAGCATGCTAACGCTGCCAAACTGCTGTTTGGCGGCAGCCGGGTGGGAAGCGCTGGGAGGTAGGCAGAGGAGCAGGCGTGCGCTTGGGAGCTTGGCATTCTGGCCATTCTTTTTTTTTTTTGGCTTTGGTAGTTGGTGTGGCGTTTTTGTTTTCCCCGCCCCCCTTCGGCGGTCCGGGTGGCGGTTTGGTTTTTTGTTTTTGCATCGGCAGTCCGGGCAGTAGGTTTTTTTTTGCTTGGGGTGGCAGAAAAACCAAGTGCCGGCCCGGCTTGAAATGCTAGCTTGTAACATGAACACAGTTTTCAAACACCCCACGATTAATAGCAACTGTATCCTGGAGAGCCCCCTCAAGGCACAGTGTGGCATTGCAGCCAGTCTGCCTCAGCTTCCCCGCCATGTCATTTGGGCTACTCCCACTGTAGGGTCGCCAACTTTCCAATTCCTCAAAACTGGACACTGCAGGCACCCCTGTTGCTCCCCCGCCCCATGTCGGTCACTCTCCACACCCCTCCGAGCCAGGCTGGGAGAAGCTGATGTGGAGCCTGCCTGCCTGGGGCATGGCGGGGCGGAAGTGTCCCCGGAGCACGGGGCCATCAGGACCCCGGGAGGCTGAGAAGGCAGGACAGGCAGTCGTGGGTGGCAAGCCCGGCCGCTGGCTCCGTGCCTCAAATCCCACGTGCTGTCAGGATCCCTCTCCCCCCGCTGCGCTGGGACCTACCTCTTCAGCGGAGCTGGGAGCCAGTTCCTCAGATTTAGCTTCTGTCCGTCCGCTGAGCTCCTCCTGCAACTGCCGCTCTTCCTGCCCTCCTGGCAATGGAGGCCGATTGCGGTTACCCTGGTAACCAGACTGTTGGCATCTGGTCACAGTGACCCGACACTGCGCACAGGTCCCCTTTCAACCGGACTTTCCCATCAAAACCCAGACACCTGGCAACCCTAGGCCTGACCCTCTGACCAAGTTACTTTAAAGCCTTCAGTCCCTTCCAGGGTAACAGAGTCATAGAATCATAGAATATCAGGGTTGGAAGGGACCTTAGGAGGTCATCTAGTCCAACCCCCTGCTCAAAGCAGGACCAATCCCCAATTTTTGCCCCAGATCCCTAAATGGCCCCCTCAAGGATTGAACTCACAACCCTGGGTTTAGCAGGCCAATGCTCAACCCACTGAGCTATCCCCCCCATAGTCCAAGTCCAAAAACAATGTCAAAACAAGAGAGTCTTCAGCCCCACCAGGCTCAGGCTTTAGTCTCCTTCCTTACAGGCAGGGTCCCAGCAGCAATGGCCTGGCCCACTGGCTGACTGCCAGTTCTTGGGTTCCAGTCAACCCAACCATCTAGGCCAGGTCTAGCCTCCTACCAAGGGCTTCTTGCAGGTTGTAGCCCTCAGCCAGGTCCTAGCCTGAGCCCAGCTTCCTGTTCCACATGGAGCAGCCTGTCCGCTCTCCTCCCCAGCCAACCTGAATGCTGGGCTTTCCTCCCCTTAGGCCAGCTCCCCCTACAGTGGTAATCCTTAGGGCTTTCTTGCCTCAGGGATAGACACAGAAGACTTTTCCCCCTCACTCAGTCCACCCTCTTCAGGGGATTCTGGCCATCTTCCCCCACAGTTTCCTCTTCCTCCTCTCAAGTCACACACCTGTCCAGCTGTAGTAGGATAGAGCTAAATGAACAGGGCTGACTGACCTCAGGCCCTCAAAGCAGCAGGCCACCCTGTTACAATGCTGAGTCATGAGAGGGTAAGAGCCCAGCATGAGTTTGCAGGGCGGGCAGCTGGGGAAAAAACACAACAGATATATTTTACTTGGGTACCTGAGCAAATCTGTTCTGGAGACAGATGATAAACCTTGAACCCTGTGAGGTCATTTCATAATCCCCCTTTGGAGTAGATATACCTTCTCCCTCTTTTGCTGTTCCCCTTTGTACCAGCACTGCAGGGAGGTGCAGACAAAATCCCTGGGTTTCTGTGCTAGAGCTGCTGCCCCAACACCCACCCTTGTCTGGTTGTGGCACTGCAGCACCCTTGCCTCAGTTTCCTACCACGATCACTTGGGCAGCTCCAGCCATAAGAGCATCCTGGCCCTCTGTCCCGATCACTGCAGAGCCCTGCCCCTTCTAGGGCCACTGTGTCTTTTACCAGAGTCCAAAGAAACACACACAAAACCAAACCTTCAGCCTGGTTAGGCTCAGCTGACAGCCACCTCATCACAGGTGTGCCTCTACTGCTCTAGATTGTCCTCACACAGGCTTTTGTACCTCAATCAGAAAAACCCTCCCCTCACTCAGGGGCTCCATTCAGGGTTCCAGTGAACCTCTGGAGAAGCCTGTCTGCTTTTCTCTCCATCTCGGCTTTCTTTCAGGCTGCTTTCCAGAGAGCAAAAACTCTCCATCTTCTGTTCTCTGGGTCACCCTCACGCAGCTCTTTATGGGGGCGGGGGAAAGGGGAGCTCCCCTACAGGTGGGCTTTATTTCTAATTAGGCCTGGCCCGCCCTCTAGGTGCATCCTAGCTGATTTAATTGGCCTCTGGGCCCATATTCACCATTGCACAGTGTGTTGGAAACACAACCCATCACAGCCTATCTCCCTGCTCCTCACCCCTTCTCCTGTAAACAACTGCATGATTTACACAGGAGCCATTTCACATTGTTAATGCGATATCAGAGCGTTGGCTATGTGAAGTATGCACAACACTGCGCAGGACAGCAACTTGTATGCTCCGTCACTGCCAGAAAGAGTGGGCGGGGGGCACAATCCTGGCAAAATGTTGACGCTGAGTCCAAATCCAGCCACTGATTGGCTGAAATTTCCTCGTAAGACATAGGGAGATGCCTGTAACCTCCAGCCCTTCTTTCACATGTGTGCACAGGCCAAAATGCATAGGCTCTGCATTGTCATTTTAACGTTTAGTTGCCTGAATACAGGCTGATATTTGGGACATGAGGAAAATGCATGTCAAGTTTACCACTCTTTAAGGGGTGACATCAACTTGAAATCTAGGCAGTTTTTAAAAAATGTAAACCTGTCCTGGATTCCCGTCACCAGTTTTGGTGTTTTACAGTAACATTTTCCTGTTTGGTTTTCAAAAAATTCTCTCTCCAGTTGCTGTGTGAAAGACCCACACAAACAAGGGAAGTGCCTAGTGACTGACCCTGCAGGGGAAACAGTGATGCTGGTGATAATACAAAGTGCTGTCAGATGCACAAAGTCAGCACCCTGACTCAATAGAGGGCAATATTTTTCCTCTAATCCCATTCATTTATTGCTTACCTTGGCTTCAAGGCCTTGTTCTTGCTTTCAAGGGCCTGCCAAACTCTTCCTATTTATCTGCCCGTGTGTCTTTCTGTATCACTTCTTATCCACTCTGCTCCATCAATGCCAGTCTTGTGCTGTTTGTTCACTTCTGCCACAACCAGCTCTATGCCTACTAATTAGGGTGACCAGATGTCCCGATTTTATAAGGACAGTCCTGATTTTTGGGTCTTTTTCTTATATGAGCTCCTATTACCCCCCACCCCCGTCTTGATTTTTCACATTTGTTGTCTGGTCACCCTGCTTCCACGTGACCATGCGTCCGGTGCTGTTCCACAAATAGAACTGCTCAGAAATTTTTGAACAGAATGATTTTCTGTCAGAAAATGCTGATTTGTGGATAGTGAATTACTTTGTCTAAATGTGTTGATTGTGAGAAATTTTGGGGAAAAAAGGCCAACCTCCCCCCCCCCCAAGCATTTTCATAAGGTGAAAATGTTCTATTTTGAAATTTTTGGAATGGAATATTTTAATTTTTTTGTTTCAAAGTCATTGTTTAGGAATTAATATTATTCATTTTAACTGTAAAAACTGAAATAAAATGTTTCAATTTTATTAAAACCAAAGCTTTAGCTTGACCTCCCCCAATTTAATTTATTTTTTAATTTTGTTTTGTGGGAAATTTCAATGTTTTTGTTTTCACTAAGGTTTGGAATGAATTTATTTTTTTTTTTCCAAATCTTGGAATTTCCCATGAAGTAGAAATTTTGTTTTCTGACCAGGTCTATCAACAGGGTTAATATTATTCCCTCCTCTGTCTGAGGCCTTGTCTACACTTAAATCTTAGGTTGATATAGTTCTGCACTCAGGGTGCAAAAAAATCCACACTCCCCTGAGCACTGTAGCTATGCCAACCTAATCTCCAGTGGATACGCAGATAGGCAGATGAAACATTATTTCTGTTGACCTCGCTACTGTTTCTCAGGAGGTGGAGTTCCTACAGAGATACAACAGCTCTTTCTGTCTCTGCAGTCTGTGTCTATGTTACAGGGTTATGTATGGTACTGCTGCTATAGCGCTGTAGTGCAGTAATGCCCATAGGCTCCAATTCAATAAAGCTCTTATGTATGTGCTTAAGTTCCTACCTATTCTGCAAAGCACTTGAGTACATGTTTAACTTTAAGAACATGTTTAAGTACCACTGACTTTAAGAGGACATAAGTGCATGCCTAAATTTAAGCATGCATGTTTTGTTGAACTGAGGCCTAAATTAACTGATTTATTATTTTCCTCTGCTTTATGTAGGACTAGTTTAATTCATTCATTTTCTTAGGAGAGGTATCTCTCAAATAGCACAGACAAAATATTCATATGAAAAAGTTTTGTTGAAATAGGCTTGGTTTTGGGGTTTCAAAACAGAAGAGACTTTTACTAAAATTCAGATTTGTTTGATGAATGTGTGTGTGTGTTTTTTTCATTAAGATGCCTGAAAACATTATATGACAGATTTTCACATTGCTTTTTTCAAAGCTTGAGCTGGATCGGTTGAGTCTGATTGATCACCTAAATCACGAGGTATTTATTATGTGCATGCACACGTCTCCATGTATAGAATGTGTTATAAACATGCATGGGACTGTCCATCTATTGCTTTCAGGATGGCTGTCAGGGTGTGGGTCTTCATGTGAAGTTTAAAAAGTGCTACATTGAGCTAGAAATGGATTTTTAACAGGCCACGCTGCAAAAGGCTCCTTGAAGTTTAGGGGGAAATGAAATGATGGGGACTAAAAAAAACCCCACCTCCGCCCCCCAAATAAACTACATAAAATGAAGTAGTGAAAAAAACGTGAGAAGTTTCATGCAAATCGTATCATCAGTTTCATTGAACCCTATATTTCCTTTCCAAGCTGTCCCCCCCTGCCAGCCTAACATTGTGAGCAGCACTCACGCTGTTCAAGAGCTGTTGATTTCAGGAAGTTCACTCCCTGTCTTACCCATCTCTTGCAATGCGTTATTTCCAAAACATTCCAGAATTTTTAATTCACTTTGCATCCAAGCAATTAAAAATGTGGTGCGTTAGCACTAATCAGGAATCATTTTTGCAGTAATCTCGTGTTGTTTAAGGGCCATTTCACAGAGTCTCAGGACATTGCAGTTAACACATTGGACAAAGTAAGCATTTAAAAGCCAGATCCTCATGTGGCATGAGCTGGTATACTTTCACTGAAGTCAACAGTGCTATGCTGATTTACATCAACTGAAGATCTGGCCCACAGCTTTTAAAGTGTAAGTTAAACGCCCCAGCTATATTAAACTGTCTGCCGAGCCTCCAAGTGCATTGAGTGATATGATGTATTCCTTTATTCCAGACAGTACAGATAAGGACTGTAGGTATGTGTCCCGTCCCCGTCCCCCCCCCCCACTCTCTGAAAGAGAGCATTGACTGTGGACAGGCAGATTCTCATTCAGATAGTGTGAAGCAGCTTAAAAAATGCCTGAGGCATACAGGACTTTTCCTTACTGCTAACTAGGAGAAAAAGGAGAGCAGAGGAGTTTAATTGAAGTATTTTAAAACAGGCAGCAAACCAGGTGGTTTAACAGCATTCATGTCTCAAATACTTATGACAACATCTTACACAAATTGAATTCACAGTGACTCCCCGAGAGCCTGAGATGGGGACTTAGACTTTTTATAGCAAGTTCTCACCTCATTTACTCATTAGATGTTACTCATTAGATTATTCTGCAGGTCTTGCTCCAGCAAAATAATCATTGACCCTTTACTTTCATAGATTATTGTAATAGTAATACTTAGTTTATATAGAGTTTTTCATCCTCAAATTACTTTTCAAGGAAGGGTAAGTATCATCACCTCTCTTTTATAGATGGGAAACTGATAGAGAGGTCAAAGTTACATAGCAGATTAAAAATTTTATTAAGATAATGTTAAAAATAAAAATAACGGTACAGAGTTTAAGCATAGAAGTTTCTGGTTATCAGGGGATAAGGTACAGATTATCAAGGAGAGCGAAGTTTGGTTTTAGGATTGGATGACGTAAGGAATACATAATCTGCAACATCCCCAATTGGGGGTAAAGGTTTAACGGTTCAAAATACAGAGATTGAGATATGAGGGTAAGTTGTTCATATCTAATGGCTATGTTCAGGTGTGGAGTAGAATGAGTGGGTACGATGATGAGGATGGATTTACCCTCATTTGGTGAGATTTAATGTTCAGTGAGTTTATCATTCCAGTTCATATGGTCCAGTGGGAGAAAGTCTCTTGGTCCCTTTCTCATAGATGCTGTATGATGTCGTTCCGGCTCACGCCTCCTGGTACTGTCGGTGGCTGGTGATGTGTTCGATGTAGATGTCCCTGGACCATCGGATGGTGTCTGAGACCATGAGGCGCCGCATGAGCCGTGCGTAGCGTCGACCGATCCCGCAGGTCCGCAGCACAGGCTCATTGCAGGGGTCCCAGGCGCCCAGGGCTCCGACGATCAGGGCATCCATCTGCACCTCGTAGTCCTTCGCTCTCAGGGTGTCGGCCAGGGGGGTGTACTTTTCCAGCTTACGAGCTTGGGCTACGTGAAAGTCCTGTTCTCAAAGGAGACCGTGACGTCAACGAGGATGATCTTTTTCTGGGCCTCGTCAGTGATGACCACGTCAGGTTGCAGCTGGCTGTCGGTACTGGGGATGGCGCAGTTCATGGCGACCTGCCCCAGGCGCGGTGGGATGGCTTTCACCAGGCGGTCCTGGATGGCGTTGTGGCGCAGCTGCCAGGCTCTGGAGTGGGGCTTGCAGTTGCACAGGACGTGGGGCAGGGTCTTGTTGCAGTAGCCGCACTTCCTGCGGCGCTTGTCCCAGTTCCCATGGCAGACCTGATAGAGAGGTCAAAGTTACATAGCAGATTAATGTTACAGCAAGGAACAGAACCCAGGTCTTCTAACTCCCAGGTGAGGACCTTAGCCATTGGCACCATCAGCCTATGCCCATGGAACATGACAGTTTAATTCATTTCATTAATTCTCCTGCTCATGGAGAATAGAGTGCACACTTTGGATCATCTGTTTCCAGAGAGTCTGGTCTCCCGCCATTGTTGCAGCCTGCTCTTTCTAAGGCTGAGGCATGAGAGGTCAGAGGCCATGACATCCCTCCA
Source organism: Macrochelys suwanniensis (assembly GCA_033296515.1). Taxonomy (NCBI): domain Eukaryota; kingdom Metazoa; phylum Chordata; order Testudines; family Chelydridae; genus Macrochelys; species Macrochelys suwanniensis. The sequence continues at coordinate 16,793,582 of CM065779.1, read as the reverse complement.
GCATGTGCAAGGCCATCCATGAGGTCTTCTCCATCCAGCTTTTGTTAGACAAACACACAAAGGTAGTGGGCTGGTATGGACGCCAGCATACGGAGCAGATGGCCAAGCCACCTGACCCAACATGAAGTCACTTAGGGAGACATTGGAGGCTGGTTAGTCCAATGCCTGACATCCTCATTCATTACATGGTGACACCACCATATGCCTTCAATACATCATTGCTATTTCATGTCAAAAGCATCCAGCAGGTACATCTGTGCCTCTGTGGAGCCACACCGCACAGAAGCCATTGCTGCTTGATAGATACATGTCATAGTCCGAGCTGACCTGTGGCATTAATACGACAGAGGCTTCCAAAGAGTGTGCATAACATGCACAGCAGTGCTGATTCAATGTTTCATAGAATTGTAGGACTGGAAGGGACCTCGAGAGGTCTTCTAGTCCAGTCCCCTGCACTCAAGGCATGACTAAGTATTAGCTAGACCATCCCTGATGGGTGTTTGTTTAGATAATACTTAGTGTCACCTAACTTCATGTCAGCAAGGCAACCTCCCTGCTTGGTGACATTGGAAACAAGATACTCAAATGAGTTGACAAATTCAACTTCTTGCCCATTGACTGTGATGGGTAGTGGTGGAGGTCCATCAACCACAAAAATAGCTGTGATGGAATATATAAACTGAGCTTCTTTTACATTATCCAGATGGGGCTTCTTCCGTGTTACTATCATTGCTACCAAAGAGCTTCTGTCTTATAGGGATGGACTCTACAAGCAACTGAGCACTCCTTAGAGAAGTGAGGCCCTTCATACTCTGACTTCAGCCCTGATTCAGGAAAGTACTTCAGTGAATGCTTAAAGTCAAGCATGTACTTAAGTCCCATGCAAGTCAATGGCACTTAAGTATGTTTTAAGTTAACCATGTGCTTAAGGGCTGTATTGCCTAGAGATGCTTTCCTGAATCAGGGCCTTCGGTGGGGGCTGAGGGGTGCTCAGCATCTTGCAGAATGCAGTCTGTATTGCTACAGGAAATTCCACAGTGCTAAAAAGACATTGGCGCGGAGGGGAGTTGAGTGGCTTGATGTATAACACAGGAGAACTAAGTCCCCCCTCCTGCCTGCCTCTTGGTTTTAATTTAGTGATTTGTTAGAAAATTGTGATGTCTGGTAGCAGCGGTAGAGAGGGCAGAACCAAGATCAATTATGTTGCTTAGACAAAGGATGAGAAATAAGAGATCATCATAAGCAGCTCTTTATTACACAGGTCAAATGGGGTTTAAGCTTATAGCCCTTGCATAAAAATAGTCACCATTTGATTTCCACTGCTTTCATCCGAAGAAGTGGGTATTCACCCACGAAAGCTTATGCTCTAATACCTCTGTTAGTCTATAAGGTGCCACAGGACCCTTTGTCGCTTCTACAAATCCAGACTAACATGGCTACCCCTCTGATACATTTTAATTATGTAAGTGTGACACATTTGAACCCCTTTCATCCATAGACCCGTGCGTGTGTACTGTGTGGGATATTGCTCCCTGACTTACTCAAACTGCTTTTCCAAAGTTTTCAGATGTCCTTGAAACCATGCAGCTGAACTGGGTTATTGAAACATTTCAGTTAAACTTGTTTGTTCTGTGTGCAGGGTTCATTTCACCCGTCTGTGAAATACAATCACCCCCTGCCTTGAAAGCAGCAGTATTTAAACAGTACAGAGCAATGCTGCACTGAATGTAAGAAAGTGAAATATACCTTCTCCTAATTACAGAAAGAGTAACTAATTACTCAAACCCAGGTTGTCAGAATTAAACCCCCTTACACTTGCAAAGAAGGGCATGGGATTTTTGTAGCACACGGAGTTCTGTTTTCTGTTCAGTGCACTTTTAAATGCCAGAAAGTTTGTGTGCTGGCCTCCTAAGAGGCAGGAATGTAAGGGATCCAAGAGGACTACAGAGTCAGCAACATACTCGGCTCTCTTTCTGATGGAGATTTATATTTGTTCTTTCTTTGTAGTTTCCTGTAACCATAAATACAAGACATCTACACCGAGAGTGTGTGCTTTATATATGGGGAACAACATTATACCCAGGACCTCAGTTATACATCTCAGGCCTGATTCCACTGCCTTGCACCTGTGTAGTCAGCTATGCCTGTGCAAAGCAGGTGTAAACCCTGCCCATGGCAGAAGGGAGGGGAGAATTCTGGTCTGGGGGCATTTTGCACTGGTATAAATGACAACACAATCTGCAGGGCAGTGGAAAACTGGGTCTCTCACCTGAAAGAGATCACCGTCAGAGCAACGTTCCCTCGAACCGGTTCAGTAGCGATGCAGAGGAAAGAATGCTACTTACTGAATCACAACAACCACCCACGTGATACACGTTCCTCTAGAGGGATTTTCCAGTGGCGCATAAGGCTCCTTATTTGTTTGTACAGCAATGGAGCCCGTACTGGGAGATGAGAAGGGTGTAAACCCCAGACAGACTCATTCTATTAGTCAGAGGCAAGATAGGACTTAAACTCTGCCTTCTCCTTTATGTGAAAGGTATCCTCCGGTTGGGTCTGCCCAGAGGAGCGTTCTGCAGCACAAGCACTTCTACGGTTGACAAGTTTAACAGGCACCTATAGCACACACTGTTCTGAACAGCTTCATTAGTGCTCATCTAAATCATTCTAACGCCTCACCTGAAAGACACTTAAAAGGAGCATCTCTTGCCCCACTCCCTACACTGGAATTAGTGCTTGGGGAAGGTGCCCAACTGAGAGTCCCGGAGTCAAGTTCTGTCAGGAGCATAAGCAGCGGTAAAGTGCATGTGGCAGGCTGATTGACAGCCTTCCTCAGCCCTTCCATGCATCTTTGGATAATAAGAATAGGAATAATCTACACAGTGTGTATGACGCCCATGCTCCCCTGCTTACTGTCTGGTGGCTGTACAGCCACCCTTCGCCTCTGGTGTTCTCCTGGCTGCCTTAGATCTGGGCTGGGGGAACTCATGCTGTGTGCAGGAGTCCCCGGGATGGACCGGCTTGGTTCATAGTCTGTCTCTGGATCCTAGGGAGCAAACACAAGAGAGAAAGAAACCATCAGCATGATGAGGAAATGACCAGGAAAGCTACCAAACAGGCCCAGCGGTGGCTGGGATTGAAGGGGAAGTGTGTAGGCTAGTCTGCCACCTCATCACAAGAAGCAGTTTGAAGGTGTATTTCATAGGACTGGATGCACAGGTCCTCAGCCAGGGTGCAGCCAAATGGAAACAACCGTTGGACTAATGCACTGAAACTAGCTTTCTAGTGCCTTCTGGGGCAGAGTGAAATCACTCTGTATCCCAAGAGCTGGGGATTCAGAGAAGGCAAGACATGGCCTGCCGTCCATGACTATTTTTTCTGGTTCTCTGACCTGCTGCTGTGGGTCTGACGAAAGACTGAACTTGAACAAATGCAGAATAGTCAGTGGCTTCCAGACAGGCGGGTCCCTTTTCCCCTCACACTGCGCTATCGATTCTTTTCAAGGCCCGTTGGGTAATGCTGTGCTTCTCTGAGTTGGATCTTCCTAGTCTTGCATGATTCCACCTTGTGTTACAGTTCCTCTGCGTTAACAGTGTTCTTTTTTCCTTAGGTTTCCTGTTCATGCTTCCACTGGTTATCCTCACCTGGCCTGTGCTTCCCCTGTCATGTGTGTGCTCAGAGGGCTCAGTCCTCTTAAGATGTATATTTTAAACTGTTTGCCTTTTTGCTGTGGAATTTTTCTATTTGCTACTTCTTGCGCCATGCTTCCACTGTTTCTTACTGGGGGACTTCCATTTTGAGTAGCTGAGGCTGATGCATCAGTTTGTACCCCCTCTTGTAGAGTTACATTAATGTCTGATGTAACATATCTGAAAGTTCTTTGTTTGAAATCCCCACTACCACGTGGTCTCCTAGGCATTCTTCTTTACGCATACCAAAAGCCATAGTGCTCTGGTTGGTCATATAGGGGCCCTTACAATGGCTTCCAGGTTTTCTGTGCATCTCTTTTGGTAAAGTACACCCATTTGTTCATTCCAAAAATGAGTGTAATGAAATGCTCAATCATTTTAAGTTAGCCTCCTTCCTGAGTAAAGAACAATGGTGTAGAAATACTTTCAGCTTAAGTTAATGAGCTGTTACTTCACCTCTGAGCTTGAAGCTTCATCGTGCTTCAGCATCTGTTGAAGTTCTCCTTCCTCATTAGCCATTCTGTGGGCTTCTCAGATGGAAAGGTTTGGGGAGGGCTGGATTTTGGTATTCCCCCCCCCTTTTTTTTTATATTGGTTCATAGACACAGACTTTAAGGTCAGAAGGGACCATTATGATCATCTAGTCTGACCTCCTGCACAATGCAGGCCACAGAATCTCACCCACCCACTCCTGCAATAATCCTCTTACCTATGTCTCAGCTATTGAAGTCCTCAAATCATGGCTTAAAGACTTCAAGATGCAGAGAATTCTCCAGTAAGTGACCCGTGCCCCACGCTGCAGAGGAAGGCGAAAAACCTCCAGGGCCTCTGCCGATCTACCCTGGAGGAAAATTCCTTCCCGTATCAGTCAGCTTCTGGCTTCTGATATCATGTCTGATTTCTCCTAGAATGGAACGAGAAATTTCATTAGAGGAATTGAAAACAATCCTGAAAGCTACACTATGTCTGCCTCTTACAGCTTTGCTTTTTAGCACTTCGTGCATAGCTCCTACTCCAGCCCTTCCTATCTGGTTTCTTGTTACAATTTTAACACTACATTGCATGTCTCCTAATACTTTATTTATTAATGGTGACCACTGTAGCACGAATACATGAGTCACTAAAATTAAACTGATTTTTTTTTTGGGGGGGGGGGCATTTCCCCTCCATTCTGCAGCCTTCAGATCAGGTTTGTTTCAAAGTTCTGGGAGAAGGTTAGAGACTTTTTTCCAAGTTTTTGGCTATGTTCTAGTGTGAATGGATAATTCTGCAGATCAAGTATCTTACGTGGTACCTTAGTCCAATTTTTCCACCGTTGTGGCACTGTAGCTGGGGTAAGCGCTTGCTCAGCTATCTAGACAGCAAGAGTCACAAGTCTACTTCTGAACTCGGGGTCTTTCACTTGACAGGGCACCACCTATGCACCGCTAGCAGAACAGTTCACCTTTGAACATATGATGATGGGGGTGAAAGAGTCTGTATATTGGCTACAGGATAAAGAGCACAGTAATGAAAAAACATAGTTTGTTTAAACATCTTGTTTGTAGTGCGATAAGGTAATTTACAAAAGTCTATTTGTCTAAATTCTGAAAGACTAATGAATTTACAAGGCCTTTTTGTGACAAGATGCCCAGTTAACAAACATAATGAGCAAATAATTTTATCTATTTAATTATTAGCAGGAATATTCCAAATCTTTTAACGTCATATACGACAGCAAAAGGGTTTTTTCATTAACCAGACATTACTTGAGAAGAGTATAAAAGAAACACCTTTCTCCTCTCTCTTTCTACTTTTCACATACTTCAGCCCCCTCCAAATCTGACACCATGAAGTGGGGAACATTCATTTCTTTTATTTTCTTGGTAAGCTTTACCGAATCAAAAACCCTGCCCAGAAGATATCGGGATGTAGGTAAGAATATTTCTTGTACATTAACTATAAGCTTTCATATAATGTCCACACACAACTTGTTGTGGTCGTTTGGGGCTCTCATATGGTCATTGTCCATTCTAAAACAAAAAAGTAATATAAAAAGTTACCAGTTATAATTGATACGTATGAATAGTACATCACAATTATATAATAGCTCAGATTTCACAGGAGCAAGATCAAAAGCACACAGTGGGTCTGACTTCTCAAAATAGGCTACTACATTTCAGAGACAATGACCATGATTACCTACTGGATTTGTGTACATGGTTTAGAAAACACTGAAGGTTCTAAGTCAGACTCTGCAAGTACATGGTCTCTTTTCAAGCCAAATCATGCTCACCTTTTTCATGCAAGTCACCGGGAGCTAGTGGGAGATTTGCACGAGTAAGGTAAACAGGATTTGGACTTTATATGTAATGCTCAGTTTAATACCCCTGTCAGTAAGAGTCTTAGTACTATTAGCCGCTATCTAGTGTTTTTTAAAATGTTTTGAAGAACAAACTGGGTGAATATTTAGGGCCCAGTTCTGCCACCCTTGCTTAAGTTGATTAGTACCGTATTCTGTGAGCAGTGCAATTAGTTTTAGTGAGTAAAAGTGGCAGAATCTAGCCCTTAATATTTAAAATCTAGAAGATGTTTTCTGTGCCACCTTTTTCCAATTTCACGTGATCATTCTCCGGTTTGTGGCTTATTAATGCTTTGAGTATCCATGTAATATATGGGACAGTACAATATTTACTTAGAGGTGTACAATATGCACAATGGTTTTAAACACACAGAGCTTCATCATACTTATGTTGATTGTACTTTTATCTTGGGAGCTATTTATTTTATAGAATGCAGAGGCAGGTCCTCTGTAATTAAAAGGGCCTACTAAGAATCTTGGAAGATTCCTAGAAAAATGAGGCAGTCTTGAGATTCCTGGTTGAAAGTTTGATTTCCACAAATGCCCATGGGCAAATAGTTACCGGTAGATTTTCATCACAGACTCCTTTCTGGCTACGTTCTCAGATAATCACGTCTTTCGCTCCTGTGCGGTTGAACTATTGTCTTCAGTATGTCCAAGACTGGGCCCATTAGGAAAGCGGAAAAAAATTGCATGCAATCTTTAGCCGCTAAGACCCATTTGGTTTCATCGGGCCAAATTCACCCTGGGTGTATGAGGGTGAACACCATTAACTTCAAAGGAGTTTTGGCCACTAATGTAGTGCTGATTTTAGCTCATAAACTTTAAATACATAATTCCCCATTTTAACTCAAAGTGGCCAGTGATCAAAGATCCCTTTAAATAACTGAGCAAGGTTTTAAGATACTCTGAGATACTAAGTACTTGGTCCATCATTACCAAAGGTATCAGAGCACTTAAATTGTTAGCATATTTATTCTCATCATAACCATGTAAGGTTGGGAAGCATTATTGTCCCCATTACCCAGATGGGGAACAGAAGCAGAGGGAGACTAACAGACCCATCCAAGGTCACACGGGAAATCTGTGGCAGAGCAGAGATGTGACTTTGGGTCTGGGTAGCGCCCCACCTATTCAACTACCCTTCTTTACAGATCAAGAAAATGCTTCATAAAATACATATGTATTAAACATTTGGTGTCTCAAAGACCAAATTATCTTCTTTTTCAGATGAAGAACACACCATTGGCCATTGTTTTACTGAGCTACATGAGGAGAATTTTAAAGGCGTGTAAGTGTGACCGATAAAAATCCAGCTGAAAGTGTGCAGCCAATGATCCTTATGGTGTATTTTTATCCAATTCAGAAATGAAAGAGTCCTAATGAGCCAGAGACTGAAAAAAATGCATTAAAAAAATTGGCAGAATAAAAGTTGATTTTCAGAGCAACAAAATAAGTCAGAGCAAACATCAGATAAAGTGAGACAAATTAAATGACTTGGCCTTTGCCCCCCATGAGGAAGCGGGGAAATAAAAACCGTACCTTATCGCTCTATGCAGACTACTCTGACCTTGGCTGTGGATATGCAGGTGCCAATGGGCCCTGGGCACCTGTGATCTGGCACAGGGAGGGTCTATACACCAGTAGCAGATTGTTGTCCCCCTAGAGGAGGAGGAGCATGGGAGAAATTATGACTCAGAAGGCTATTGACGAATCACAGTGCCTCCTGGGACAGTGCCTCCTAACAGCACTATCTAGTCCCAAGTCTTAGCTACCCACTATCCCCACTAGTTATTAACTCACCTCCAGGAGATACTTCAAACGGCCATGATAAAAGGAACTAGAGTTTTAAAAGAAAAGGATACTTCTGGCTAATAGGAAACACGGCAGCTAGAGACAAGCCAAGATCAAAACGACAGGGAAGTTAGATTTTGTCAAGTTCAACAAGAATAAGGTGTTGGGAAGGCACATTCAGGGCCGGCGCGCCCACTAGGCGATCCTAGGCGGTCACCTAGAGTGCCAAGATTTGGTGGGCAGCCGCCACGAGCTACCCCGCTGCCCCCCCCACTCAGCGCCTCAGAGGTCGCGGCTCCCCGCTCAGCTCCCGCGGCCTGTGGGTCGGGGGGGGGGGGGGGGGCTGAGCGCCCACGGGCAGGGGAGCTGGCTGGGGGGGGGGCATTGCGGGGGGAGGGGGCGCAGGGCTGGTGCAAGGAAGTTTCACCTAGGGCGTGAAACTTCTTTGCACCGGCCCTGGGCACATTAAATTGTTTCCAGAGATGGCCTGGACATCCATGCCAACTGTGCAGAATCCTGCCAATATTTCTTCCCTGCCCTTACTGTAGTAGTCCATTGACTTTTTCAGCCTTTCTGCAATAAGACCTGGAGAAAAGAGAACTGCCAGAGGGAGACCGCTCTCTGCAATGCAGATCTCTGCTGCCTACACAGCATAGGGTCGGGGGAAGTTCAAGCTTGTTTCTTCCAAGCAGTGTAGCTATTATTTACGGCTACAGATTCCTTATGTAGTGCAGCTGATGCTTTATGAAAAAAAATTAGAAAATTATTTTCTTTCAAAGCTTGATGAACAGTCAAACATTTTCACCTTCTCGGTGTTTCCCAATTTTTATAACTTAAGGGCATTTTCATAATATGCTTGAGAGTTCATCAGCAGTCATCATAGTTAAGTAGGGTTAAGATGCTTAACTACGATGGTTCTTACTCAGAGTTAAGCTGATAGCCAAATCTGGGATCAAGAAAGCATCCCATCCCTCCATGATATATTGGTAGAGCTCTCAGAATTTTTTGCCTTGCCTGGGAACAATGAGTGTAGATCATTGGTAAGGCTGATGTGAGGGTCTTTCACACTATCAGTTTTCTGTAACTGCAAGCGTCTTGGTGGAATTTGATTGCCTCCTAACTTCTATTCTTGTATCAGAGGATTTTCATTTCAGAAAGGGGCGGGGGGGGGGGAAGGAGACAAGACAAAAAGTAGGAGCAAGGTGTCATACAAATAACCCTAACGATCAGAGGGAGAAATACTAAATATGATATACAACTAATATGAACTTAAGAGGCTGATTTGCCATAATAATGGACGCATGGGGGAATGGAAGTCTCTATTGCAATGCATTAGCTCTACCATGGCTACAGAAAGGCAAATTCATTTAAACTGCCTTAGTGGTTCAGCACTGAGCTTCTTTGGCTATTCTCCTGTAGGTTTGAGATGGATCTTCATCATACTTTATCACTACACAATGAAAAAACATGACTAAGTCTGACTCCACACTGACTTTACCACCATGGTTCAGTAGGGAAGGAAAAATGGTCTTTAGTTGCATCTCAGGTTCCATGTTAGACCTGTCCTCCAGCCCTGCCAATACAACCAGCTCCTATGAGGAAGTCTTTGACCTCTGGATCAGATGTAGCACCCACAGAAATCCATTTTGCTTTTTGGTAGCTAGCTATGTATGTAACAGTATTATCTTTTTGCAGTGCCATGGTCATATTTGCTCAGAATGTGCAGGAAAGCACTTATGAAGAAGCAGCTAAAATGGTAAAAGATGTCACAGACCTTGCACAAAAATGTGTTGCCAGTAAGGAAGACCCAAAATGTCTGAAGCCGCTGGTAAGCAAAGATAGTATTGTTATTGTGGCCAAGACAATGTGATTTGTATTGCTATCATGACCAAGATTTTCAAAAGTGACTAGTGATTTCGGGGGCTTCAATTTTGGATGTCCTTTGGGGTACCTCAAAGGAGCTTGATTTTTAGAGGATGAGTGCTCAGTACTTTCTGAAAATAAGGCTCACTTTAGGGTATCTCAAGTAAGGCACTGAAAATTTGAAGTCCTCCAAAGCCATTAGTCACTTTTGAAAAATCCTGGTCTGTATCTTTAATAAAAAGTCTACTTACACAGAAATTGGGCATCTAAGGCCAATGTAATTAAATTCAGTAGCAGCCGGTGCCACTCATTACCAGCAAGGCAGGAGCCTTAATTTGTTTTTAGCAATTAACTCATAACAGTCTCACCTTCTGTCCGAGATGGGGTCTGAACAAAAATGTTGCATCCAAATATCCTTGAAATTTTGCTTCAGTATCCAAATCTGGATTGGATTTGTGCCTCCTATTTGTTATAATAGGCTGAACCAAAACCCTGGATCCAAGTATCCCAGCTCTGTGGGGAGCTTGAGATCTGGATCTGAATTTTGCGGCTTGAACTTATTTTGTAAGTAGGGAGGCGGATGCTTTTCATCAGACAGTTTCAATGCTAATCAGAGCTGCACAAGCACACATGGCTTTGTATCTTGTCATATTTGATATTACAATATGGAGGTGGACAAACCATTTTGGTTTGGGTAAAGATTTGAAGATTATCTGAACCTCAGTGGGAGCCGCTGGGTGCTCATTATGTTTGAAAACCACACCACTTGTTTAGTTGCCTAAACATGGATTTAGGAGCCTAAAGTTAGGCACCAATTGTTGATTAATCCTGGCCTACAATTTTAGGGCCCAATCCAATTCCCATTGCAGTCAAAGTAGAAAGGAATAAAAAAAGGAAAAAAATAATCAGTTTGTGAGAGTCGGGGCTCTGTCAATAGTTCGTGGTCATAAATGTTCTTTCCATAAGAGGAAAGACAGTGCAACTACAGACAAACAGAAATGTTTCTTCTTTCCACAGACGGCCATTTTCCTGGATGAAATCTGCCATGAGCAAGGCCTTCCTGAGAAATATGGCTTAGCTGCCTGTTGCGCTAAAACGGACCCTGAAAGAAATGAATGTTTTCTATCCCATAAAAATTATACACCAGGATTCATTCCTCCTTTTAAAAAACCGTCCCCTGAAGAAGGATGCAAACAGTACCACGAGAATCGAGTAGCACTTCTGGGTTTGTAAGTAAACTAATTTTATATTAGGATCGAACGAGTTACATGCAGCGGTTCTCAGGTCCGTCAACGTACCGTTAGGCGCCTCCTTGAGGGCAGGCAGGCCACAGCTCCTCTCTGGGGCTGCACGGCGGCGATGTCTCTGCCAGTAACTTGGCCCTCTGGTTGAGTCACCATCTTAAGTCCAAGCTTTCTGGAGTCACATTTGTCCAGACTAGAAGTCAGGGTTGCCAACTGTCTAATCGCACAAACCCAAACACCCTTGCCCTGCCCCCACTTCACCCCCACTTCCCTCCATTGCTTGCTCTCCCTCACCCTCACTCACTTTCACCAGGCTGGGGCAAGGGGTTGGAGTGCAGAAAGGGGTGAGGGGTGCAGGCTCCGGCCGGGCAGCGCTTAACTCGGGTGGCTCCCGAAAGTGACCGGCACATCGCTCTGACAGCGGCTCCTGCAGCCTGCCCGCACCGCCTCTACAGCTCCCATAGGCCACAGTTCCCGGCCCATAGGAGCTGTGGAGTTGGCGCTTGGGGTGGGGGCAGCGTACGGAGACCCCCTGCCTAAAATCTCCCGGTTTGGCTTCAGTAGCCTCCAGGAGACAGAGCCTGATTCCGAGAGACTCCCAGCAAAACCAGGAGGGCTGGCAACCCTATTAGAAGTTCCAGAAACATCAGAACAGAAAAAAAAATCTTTCTGCCTTATCTGAGGCTAGTCCTCAGCATGTCTTTATGGCTCAGCCTGCAGCCCCCTCACTCAATAATCCTTGCAAGGGGCTTGTATGTCACCTTCCCTGGGGCCAGTAGGGGAACCTAATCCCACCATCTATTCTGGGTTCTGGTCCAGGGACCTGTACTGAACAGCTAGTCTGCTCCTTCACCTGCACTGCAACTTCTCTGGGCCCCTTCCTACCCACTCTCTCCAATTCCCCTTACTTCTCTCCCCTACTTAGTCAGGGTCTCCCCCGGCTACCCTGCCTAAAGAGCTTTCCTCACGCTCTTCCTGCTTGAATCTTCCCAGCAGGTTCCTTTGCACCCCTGAGTTTCCTTCCTTTACAAGAACCTCCATGCAGCTCTTTCCCCAGGAGGCTTTATCACTACTTAAGCCTGGCACTCACCTTTTTCCCCTCAGGTGCTGGCAAGTAACTAACTGGCATCTCAGCTCCCCCGCCCCCATTATCCCATTCAAGACCTTTGTACCTTTCAACTCCCCAGAATGGGGTCTTCTGCCCCCCTTTGTTCCAAAAGGGCCATTATACCCCAGAACAAACATCAATTACTGTTATATTATGAACCCTGATAACTGTGGTCATCCTTCATGGCACTGGGTCCTGCAAGGCGCCAACCACATGGGTTTGATCAAGCAACGCATTTGGGCTTAACTTTAAGCATATGAGAAGTTCCCTTGATGTCACAGGTGCTTAAAGTTAAGCATGTGCTTAAAAGTGTTGCTGGATCTGGCCTAGAGCACTCAGCATCTTGCAGGATTGAGCCCTTAAATTCTAGTAAAATCTTAGCACCCCTTTGCAACAGAATTTCTTCATGTTAAATCCCATTGCATTATACTGTTCCCTGTGATAATGGCAGGAAAATAGCATTGACTGGGGTGGCTGTTATAACAGGCTTCACTGTACATTTATTAATCCAAACCATCTGGACTCTGCCCTGGGAGCTTATGCTCAAAGTTAATTCAAGGTACCTCTCCATTTTAGATACATCTATGAACTCGCCAGGAGGCATCCTTCTCTCTATTCCCCAACAATTCTTGGCGCTGCTGGTCAATATGAGGAGATGATGAAAGCCTGCTGCCAAGTTGATGACAAGGATGCATGCTTCAGTGAAAAGGTATTCTATTTTAATATGTACAGTTACTTCAGGTTTTGATGAGTGGTCTCCTATAGCTAGGGAAATGCTTGAAGCAGAGCTGAAGGTCAGCTTTTTCCATTTTAGTCACCCAAACCCTTATTTAGGCCCCGATTCCAGAAATCACCTCCATTCAGAACAGGACTTAAGCATGTGCATATGGGGCTTTCCTGAAATGGGGCCTTTGACTCTTAAGAAAAATGATCTGATTTTCAGAGGTGCTGAGCACTGGCAGCTCCCACTGCCTTCAAGGTAACAACAAAACGTTTATTTTCAAAGAGAGGACACCATTTTATGATTGGTGGCTGAGACTGTCAAAGCAGTACAGGGGATTTAGACCCATAACTTCCCCTAACATTAATGGAACGTCTGTATCTAAGTCACCCAGAGTCTTTGAAAATCTCACTCAACATTCTGGTATTATAATTCCTCTTTCCTGTTATTCTAAATGAACGAAGTATCTTATCTTCGCTCTTTATCTCTGCCTGTCTGTGTAGTAGCGATGTAGCCCTTCTCACTATTGAATCTCAGGTAGATGTACTTATTTTATCAGACAGATATTGGTGCAATTGTATTATTAGAATAGCTGCATTAGACTGGCTTGAGGTCTGATATGCACTGAGAACCTTCACTTTCCGCTAACATCTTTGGCAGCAGTATAGTTGAGTACTTTAAGCGGCTCTCAGCACTGTGCAAAATGAAGCTCTTAAGAAGGAGGCATATGTACTGTACATCAGAGCAGATTGTCCATAACTGCACAATTTAAAAACTCAGAGTAGTGTTTAATAAAAGGGTTTCTAATGGGCAGGATTTCACAAAACTCTGTAACTAAATAAGGGGCTGGTGATCCAGCCACGTGAATGAAAACTATGTGATCCAGCTTCCTTTTGCTTTGTTGGACACTTTATAGCCAAGCAGGAAAAAGCCCTTGTGTTTCTGCTAAAATTTTCTATTTCTGATTCTGCTTTCTTCATTCATTTGACCAGTTACGTTGGTTGTTTTTTTTAAATGGTTGACCTCATCTTTATAACAGGCACACGCTGTGATGAAGTCAGTGAAAGAAAGTGGCTTGGTACAGGAACAAACATGTGAGATCCTGAAGAAGTTTGGAGAAAGAACCCTAAAGGCTCTGTAAGTCTGTAGCTTGTTTATTCAATGTACAACATGTTGGTTATTTGGAAAAAAGACCCCTCCCCCACACAACTGTACACCTGCCAGAAGCCTACTGCTTGTCTTTAGAAGACAAAGTGAACTGAAGGGACTGTGAAAGATGTGCAAAGAACACAAGGCAGGGCCCTCAGATGTTTAAAAAAATTTAAAAATACCAGGCCTCCAGACTATAGCTCTTCTTTTTGGCCACCAACCACTCTCAAGCTGTCTCTGGAGGAGACAGAGATAAGGATGGTTAAGCACCCGGGTATTTCTTGGCTGGCTAGAGCTGGTGCAAGGGGGTTCAATTGGCACCTGCCTGTGCCAGCGAGGATGGATGTGCTTCAGGGAGGATTCACTGCAAGACACCCGGTAGTACGGTGCAGCCTGGTGATGGAGCCAGAAACAGGAAGCACTCAGAGGATGCGCATTTACAATAGCATCAGAGCTTGAATGAACCTAACCCTGAAGTGGCTCCTTCCCCCAACACACTACGGTCCTTTCTGGGAAGTGGAGGACACACAGCTCTATAATTTCAAACTTACCTTCTATGACAGGGGCCTCTCACGAGCGCCTCCTGTCCGCAGGTGGGGACCTACACTCGCTCTCTCTCTTTTCATGGTGCCCCTGTCCACTGTTGCTAGGGTGACCAGATGTCCCGATTTTATAGGGACAGTCCCGATTTTGGGGTCTTTTTCTTATATAGGCTCCTATTACCCCCCACCCCCGTCCCGATTTTTCACACTTGCTGTCTGGTCACCCTAACTGTTGCCCTCGTCAGGTAGGTCTTAGCCGGAGGCCTGAGCCGCTGAAGTCACACAGTTAATATGCACTGAACTAACAAACCCCTTCCGAGGTAACGAAGTCCAACAAATGGTTGGCCTCTCCAAGGTCTTCAGCCCCATCAATGGGCAATCGGTAATGTCTTTATCCCGGTCTCTGGACTCAGTCCTCTGCCCCTTCTGGGGTAGCATTAAGGGCACATCTGCCCTGGTATAGAGCAGTGCCCTAGGGCTTCCTCTCTGGAGACTCTAAGTCCTGCCCTTCACTTGGGCCTCTAAACAAACCTTATCCCCTTCTTGGCGCTTAGGCCACCCTGCCAGTGTGGGGTGGATCCAGCCCCACTCACTACTCTGGGTCGCAACCCAGGGATCCTATAAATAGCAGCCATGTGCTGCTTCCTGTAATAGTTACTTCTGTTGCTATACCATGGGCCACTTCCCACATAGCCCGTTCACTTGACCCTTACCTCGGGGCTGACGTTCTTCCTCACGGAATGCCAGCATCACCAAACCCATGTTCTGATTCTTCCTTGAGCTCCAGCAACAAGGACATCCTTGCTTCTCTGGTCCCCACCAGGGAAATGAGTGGCTCTGCCCCTGCAGCTCCTTTTATCTCAGCCTGCTAAGTTCTGATTGGCTGCTTCCCTGCAGCCTTTCTAGGCAGGCCTGGAGGACCCACCTTTATTGCTCCTTTTCTGGGGCAGGGTGTCGTAGGACTGCGAGGCCCCCCGGCAAGGGGCCTGGGACACCCCGTCACACCACAGTTGCCAGTGGAATGAAGCTGTAAAGTTGTAGGCTGCATAGGGGATGTAATAAACAGGTGCATCCTGCTAGTATAATACTAATCTTCCCCTCTCCCAAGCCAGTGCTGATGTGGCTGTGTTGGCTGGCTCAAGGCCCATCAGTGGAGTCACCTTGCATCGCCACACCTACCCTCCTTGTGGACTCTCCTGCCACTGTGTACTAGGATGGTTGAAGGGATGAACCTAAGCTCTAAGGGCAGGTCTTCACTACCCGCTGGATCGGCGGGTAGCAATCGCTCTATCGGGGATCGATTTTTTGCGTCTCGTTAAGACGCGATTAATCGATCCCCGATCGCGCTCCCCGTCGGCGCCGGCAATCCACCGCATCGAAAGGTGGAAGCGGAGTCGACGGGGGAGCGGCAGCGATCGACTCACCGCCGTCCTCATGGCCAGGTAAGTCGATTACGATACGCCGACTTCAGCTACGCTATTCCCGTAGCTGAAGTTGCGTATCGTAGATCGACCCCCTCCCCTAGTGTAGCCCTGGGCTAAGTATTTCTTTGCAGAATTATTTAAAGCCCCTGAATCCCATCTGCAAGCAGGGGAAAACAGTATCCTCTCAGATATTACTATATCTTGCCATCCCCTTTTCTTACCAGCAGCCATGGGCAACTTTAGGGATTACCAAAGAGAAAGGAAGGGGGTTGCCATACAATGAAAGTCCGCAGCGCTTTAGTGGTTGCAGGCCCCACTTCAATTACTTAGATCACAATAAATAATTTTTGTGCACATTCATTTGATAGAGGCTGATGTGTGTAAAGAGCAGGGACTCGATGTTACTGCATTGCCTTCTGAGCAATAAGTATTCTCTAATTTGAGTCCATTTTATAACAGATCTTACAGGTCAGATTCGCAGCAAACTTTATGTGCAGTGAAATGCCTGCACAAAAGCACCTGCACACCTGAACACAGAGTTACCATGACTGGGCATGCAACCACCGCAATTTGTACATGCAGATGACCTGTGGGATGTGTAATTGGGAATGCAAAGTAGGCATGCAAACACACCTATAAGTGTAGCATAATTTTCTTAAAACCTTAACTTTTAGGGGGAAACCAGCTTTAAAATACTGGCCAAATTCTGCTCTCATTTATACCAGCTCAGACCTTTGGTGTGACTTAAGAATGCAGCCCAACTAGTTCTAAATAGCCACTGTAGTGTTTCTGTGGTAGTTCTGTACCAGTTATAGGCCTGATTCACCAATGTGTAACTTCAGCTTTATGCTCATGAATAACACCATTGTCTTAGGTTTTCAAAGAGGCCTAAGGGAATTAAGTGACCAGCTCTTATTGAAATTCAGAGGGAGTTGGGGGCCAAACGTCCTTACCACTGAATTCAATTGCAGTTTTATCATTAACTTCAGTGGCAGCAAAAGCAGGCCACTGCTAGAGATCATATTATTGCATTTTAAGTTTTAACCAATACTTGTATTTATTCTTTCTAGGAAACTTGTTCAAGTCAGCCAAAAATTTCCAAAGGCTGATTTTGTTACTGTTAACAAACTGGTAACGGATATTGTTCACATGCACACAGAGTGTTGTCACGGTGACATGCTGGATTGTATACACCACAGGGTAAAAGAATAACTTATTTACCACTTCTGTGTTTAAAAAAATAGGTCTCATAGTGGGTTTTCTTCCTTCTAGTTTTGTTCTGTTTTGCTCATCTTTTTTGTATCTGTTAATTGTTCTCCAAATTAGGAGTTTAAAGCCTGAAAAACTGATACATAGATGAGAATTTTTCATCCTGCTAAATTATCCCATGTGACTCTGATTGCAGTGAAATAGGCAGAAAGCATAAGGCACAAGGATGAGTTTGTGGCTAAGGCACTAGACTGGGATTCAGGAAAACTGCGTTCAGTTCCTGGCTCTGCCACAGACATCTTGTGTAACCTTGGGCAAATCACT
Organism: Macrochelys suwanniensis; assembly: GCA_033296515.1. Lineage (NCBI taxonomy): Eukaryota > Metazoa > Chordata > Testudines > Chelydridae > Macrochelys > Macrochelys suwanniensis. The sequence goes on along the minus strand of CM065779.1, from coordinate 16,776,174 downwards.
TTATCTCTCTGTCCCACATCTTCAAAGGTAGTTAGGTGTCTAAATCCCATAGAAGTTAGGCACCTAAATACCTTCAAGGCATCTTCTACTTGCATGTTGCAATTCTTTCTCCCACTCTTTGTCTGTCTTGTCTATTTAGATTTAAGAGTTTCAGGGCTGAGACTGTCTCCTACTATGGGTATGTACAGTGCTTAGTACAATGGGACGCAGTGTGGCCTAGTGGATAAAGCAGTGGCCTAAGACTAGGATCTAGTCCCACGTCTGCTGCTGGCTCACAGTCTGCCCTTGGGAAATTCACTTCACCTCTCTGTGTTTCAGTTTCCCCATCTGTAAAATGAGGATACTGATACTGACCTTTGTAAAACGACCCCCACGCCATCCACAAAAAAAGCCACCTTGAGCTGTACAGATGAAAAAACACTGTGTAACCAGGGACAGCGCCAGCTTTTTTGCCGCCCTAGGCGGCGGTGGCGGGAGAGGCTGCCGTCGCCGGCCGCCGAGGGACCTGAAACGCCGCCCCCCCAAATCCTGGCGCCCTAGGCGACCACCTAGGGTCGCCTAATGGTAGCACCGGCCCTGTGTGTAACAGCTAGGAGGTAGATATTAATGGGGCCCTTATCTCAGCTGGGGACTTCTCTAGGCTCTACTGTATTAAAAATCATAATTGAAGGAGGGGTTTCCCAATCAAAACAATGAGAAAAAACAGATATAAGTACCAGTCTTTTAAAATTTCTTTACAGGTAGAGTTGACAAATTATGCCTGTTCCCACAAAGATACCATATCAACTAAACTCAACGACTGCTGTGAAAAGTCAGAGGTGGAACGAAGCGAATGCATAGTTCGGTTGGAAAATGATGACAAACCTGCAGACTTGTCTCCCACAGTCAGAGAGTTCATAGAAGACAAAGATGTGTGTGAGCACTTTGCCAAGGAACAAGATGCCTTCCTGGCCAAGTAATGCAGCTCTCAATCTACTCTGATGTATCGCTGTCATTTAAGTGTTGCAGGCCCAGCATTCCAATTGTTCAGGCCCAGCATTCCAATTTAGAAGCCAAAGCTTTGCTTGCGAAACTCCGACTTGTGAGCTAAGCCTGTATGTGGGAATGCGGTCAGTGTAGAAGCCCATATCTTGACCCATTAAGTCTTGTTTAGGCATTGAGCAGGTTTATTGCAAACAAACAAACAAACAAACAAAAATAGTATGCCTAATTTTCACGGGGTTTTTATTTCAAATATTGGCCTTTATTTGTATTTGCCTTTACATTTGTCACAGATCTTTATTAATGCAGCTGTAAACCTTTTACGTGACTAAAGAGATCTCTCTTCTCATAGTTCGATAATTCCATCATCCAGTAACTGAAATACTATTATTATTTTTGTCTCTGAAGGGGGCTTAATGGAATATTTAAAACCTTTAAAAACATTAGCACAAATATAAGCACAGAGCTATTTGGTTTTACTGAGGTTTAGCTGAATACTGCTAGTTCTATCATTTTTTTAGAGAAAGGAAAAAAACAGAATCTTCAATGCTGCTGAATTTGAGAGTGGGCTAGGAGCAAATGTGGAACATCTGATTTCATAAGTTTTCCGCTATTTGGGTTGGTGGATCATGACCAAGAACAGGGTGAAAACCTTAAATTTCCAGTGCTGTCCGTTCAATCCCAGATTCCAATGCTAGCCCTCATTCAGCCATAAACTTGCCTAAACCAACCCCAGAGCTTTATCTAAACATGTCTGCTTTAGTCTGATTCTGACTCTGATTCTACTCCCATTGCAATCAATAGCAAAAATTTCCATTGGCTTTAATGGAAGCATAATCACATCCGAAATGTACACCCAGAAGCTGTTTAGGTCAAATGAAATACAATGCTTTAGTTTATGAATGTGAAAGCCAACATCTTCTGGGCCAGATTCTGGGTTAGTATAAGCCGATTACCTCACTTGAATTGCACCATATCTGAGGGCTTGGTTCCTTGTTGGAAAGAATTTCACTAGCATTTAGATGTGATGTAAATGGATAAAGCTAAGCTATGAATTTTTAAAATATCTTATAGTTAGAGCAGGAAGAACTTTTTTTTGACAAAAAGATTTTTGATGAAAAATACCTTTTTGCATTTTCCTCAATATTTGTCAAGTTTTTCATACTCTCTCCCCTCAAACAAACAAACAAACCCTGAAAAGCCACTGTTGGGGATTTCAAAATCCAAAACATTTTTATTTTAATTTTGATAAAAATTTGAACAATTCATCAAAAAAATTGGCCAAATGTTGAAAAATCTTCATTTTCTAAATGTTTCATTGGAAATAGAATCCATTTCCCAACCAGTTCTAGTAACAACCAGATTAACTTAGTGACCAGGAGGTGCTCAGCACCTAGCAGGATCAGGACCAAAATAAATAAATAAATAGCTCATCTTTACCATAAAACACTGCAAATAAATAAAATCTGCATTTATGGTCAGTGGCCACATACCAATTGTACATTAATCCTGTGCTAAAATAGGGCCCGATTTTTCATTAATGGCCTCTAACTTCAAATAAACTAAAAAAAACAATAAAAAAAAAATCTTCAACCATATAGGCTAAAAGGTTCCTGAGAAGAAAACCATCTTATCATCAAAGCGTATTATCTTTATGCTTTAAACAATCCGAGCTGACTATAATAAGGGCGTTGGATGAGCCAAACGGCAGGAGTTGTTCAGAGAGAGGTACTCTATCTAGTTTAGCTACACGTTGCTGGGCTAGCCTCACCAGGTGGAATGCTAGGGCCTGTGTTCTGCCGAGGGGCAGGCTAGATTATAGTAATGGGCCCATCTAGCCTTAAAATCTATGAATCTTTGGAGGGCCCTAATTTCTAATGCTGACATCGTTCATGTGTTGCAGATTTGTCTATGAATACTCAAGACGACATCCTGAGTTCTCCCATCAGATGCTTTTAAGAGTTGGCAAAGGCTACCAGGAATTACTGGAAAATTGCTGCAAAACCAGCAACCCGCCCGAGTGCTACGGCAAAGGGGTAGGTGCCACTGTACTTCATGTAACAACCAGGAGGCCTGAGCGGAATTCACAAACTGTCATGGTCTGATGCTGATGGAGGCATGAGTTGGCATTTCCACTCTCCACAGTTGCCTAGAAGGAGAGAACCATTGTAATAAGGCATTATGCTCTCCAGTCTGCGGGAAGGCAAATGGAGTCTTCTCACCTTTCCATTATTTGAACCATGTGGGGTTTGCTGGGGAATGAACATCCCTGTGCGGGAGATGGGGGCTGGGGGGACAGCATGTGCTTATTCAGTGGCAGCTGGAGCAACTGGAAGCCCTCCTCTGCTCTCCCAGGGCACTGATCCTAGAGTTAGCTCGCGGTTCAAACAGGAGTGGGTAACTGGGACGGTCTCCTGCCCATTCCGGACAAGTAAGCCCCTCTCTTGGAAAACAGGAAGTAGGGGAGGACAGCAGCAGAGCCCTCTCTCCACATACAAACACTTGGTTTTAAGGGGCGCACTCTAAGTCCCACATCACTGATCCCTCTGCCCCTTCCTTGCACCTCCATGTGGATGGCTCTTAGGGAGCTACTAGTGCTGGGGTGCTGCCCTATCTGTGATCTTCACATGGGGAGAGAGAGAGGTGCCAACAAAGGGAGATCTCAGTTCTGTGAAATCCCTGAGCCCTCTGAGGCCTTTGTGGGCTCCAACCAATGAGCTTCTTAGCATCCCTAATGCACCCCTTATGCACCTGCTTGATTGTCCTCAACATTGGTCAGCACGGCCTGGTGGTGGCAGTTAGGGTCCCCCATGCCCCATAGGGACGTGGCCCTGAATAATTATAAACTCGGTTATTTAAGCGATGTAGGGGCTGATGGTCTATGCGCTAATTATGCTCAGCTAGTTGAGGCTTCAGACAGTGGAGGGAAATTTTAATGCAATCAGCAGAGCTATAATTATATGTCAGATAACAGGAAGTTGTGGATAATCAAAGCTGCATTGTGATGCAGTCGTATTCTGCATTGCACACTAGCCGCTTTAACAATATAGTTACATTGTTTTTCAGGAAGAAATGCTCAAAGAACAACTCCGGGAAAGCCAGGAACTTGTAAGGGCAAACTGCAACTTCTACAAGGCAAAAGGAGAGTACCTCCTCCAAAACATGTATGTTTGGGATTTTGTTTTTCTTTTTATTTCCTGATGAGCATCCAACCCTTATTTACCAGTTTTAAATAACAGGGGGCCATATCCTCAGCTGGTATAAATCAGCGTGGATCCATTGACATCAGTGGAGCTATGCTGATTTACACCAGCCTAAGGTCTGGTGTAAACAACTTTAGGTTGTGTCAAGGTAACATTCATAGAATCATAGAATCTCAGGGTTGGAAGGGACCTCAGGAGGTCATCTAGTCCAACCCCCTGAATTAGGTCCATATTTCAACTCACGAAGTGTGGAGATAATAAATACATTGTCAAACTGCCTGGTCTCCTGTGTATAATACAGGTCAGGTTTGCTGATCACTGAGATGTGCAGTTGCCGTCTGGCTGAATTCTCAGCCCTGAGCTCTGACTTGAAAGCCATAGTATGGCTCAAAGTGAGTTGCTTTGCCCTTTCTCATAGGCTCCTGTTCTCTCTGTGTGCTGTGATATGCCCCACTAGTGTGTATTAACAAAAACTCTAGCTGTGCAGGAGAGGGACCAAAGCTTGAACAGGCTGAACCACCACCTCATCCCAGGTGACAGTCCCACCATGTCAGGGTTGACAAACATTAAGGCACAGGGACTGTGGACAAGCTGACAATGCTGGTGGCTTTGGCCCTAATTCAGCAAGGTTCTTAAGCACAGGACTAATTTTAAGCACAGGAGTACTCCGAATGAAGTCGCTCGCACTACACGTGTGCTCAGCGTTAGGCATCTTCCTAAGCGCCTTGCTGAATTGGGCCCTTCTTCTCTGAAGAGATGTACAGGATATGCTGTGCTCTCAGTCTGGGCCCTCTCAAATCAATACATTTGCTTTTAAAAAGGCCTTTGGAACAGGAGAAATGTCCCAGCAAACCTGGCTTGACCATCAACCTATTCACCTTTCACTTCATAGTCAGTGTTTGTCTTGCCCTGCTTGCTAATGATCACGTTGTATATGAAGAAGAGTGGGTTCTTTTCCAGCCCATCTTCTGCCCTACTGCAGCCTCCCATAAAGTCACATAGGGCTCAGTCTTGAAAACAGATGAGGTCCCTTGACTCCCACTGAAGGCAATGGTAGAGTTCATTGGTCTGATGTTCATTGAATTCATCAATGATCTGATGTCACAGAAGAAACTGGACCGTGAGTGAGACACCTCTCAGGCAAACACAAAGGGCCTGATTCTTATTGCTTACACCCCTGTAAATGGAAAGCAACTGGCTTTTAAAACATCGGGCTAGATCCTCAGCTAGTGTACGTGGTTGGAGTTCCACCTGCTGAGGATTTGGCTCATCAATTACTAACCTGCTGGACCACCTGTAATTGAGAGGTTGTTGTTTCAGGCTCCTTGTCCGCTACACCAAGAAGATGCCTCAGCTGTCATCCAAAGAGCTGCTCTACTTCACAAAGCAAATGGCAGCAGTTGGCACCAAGTGCTGCCAACTAAGTGAGGACAAAATATTTCCTTGTGCTGAGGGATATGTGAGTATGTTTCTTTCCTTGTCATAGTCCCACTTGTTCCTGGAGATCTTGCTGTCTCCCCAGTCTTCGACTTCCCAGAGGGTCTAGAGAGAAGCTCTAACTCAGGACCCCCATGAGGTAGCAAAATGCATGACTGGTCACTAGGGTGACCAGACAGCAAATGTGAAAAATCGGGACTGGGTGGGGGGTAATAGGAGCCTATAGAAGAAAAAGACCCCAAAACTGGGACTGTCCCTATAAAATCGGGACATCTGGTCACCCTACCGGTCACTGACTTGGCCTTGAGGTGTAGGGCCAGATCATGAGGTGGTGTAAAGAGGCATATTACCGTTGAAATCAATTGATTTATGCTGATTCACACCAGCTGAGGATCCGGCCTATAGTTTTGCAAACCAAACTGTCAGGCTACAGAGAAGCATGTCCTTTGCTGAGTCAGGGCATTAGTTACACATACGGGAATTCTGATCCTGTTCCCATTGCAGTCAGTAGCATGCGTCTCCTGCCTATCTCGGGAGCAGAACCAGGCTGTGAGCAAATATGGCCTGGCTATGACATTGCTCCCTTGGGATGATTAACTTTATATCATTCTTCCATCACTGATACATCTATCTCATGGGCCAAATTATTAAAAGGGCCACAAACTGGCCTGCACGTGTACCTTAGCGTATGCAGTTTTTTGCAGTCACATGTATAAATCCCTGTTGGTGCAAACAAATCAAGTGCATGTGTAAATTCCATAATTTGTGTGCACAGATGACAGCGGATAAAATTGCATATGCATAAAGGCCACGGTTTGGAAATCTGGCCCCATTTTGTGTTGATGGCACTCGGCTTTCAATAGGAATGTGGGTTGGTCCTTCTTTTAAGGAATTTGCTTTAAATTATAAAGGTTTTTATTTATAAGGTTGAAATCCTCATGACATTACCAAGGATAGCATGTGTCTGTTATTTTTTTTAAAATGCCAATGTAAAAAATAATTCTCTTTCTTTCTCTCTCCATACAGGTTGACCTTATTCTTGGCCAAATATGTAGACGACACTATGCCAGTTCTGTAAACCCGAATGTCTGTAAGTGCTGTAGTAACTCCTATGCTCTCAGAAGGCCGTGCATTAGCAACTTGGGAATCGATGAGAAGTATGTGCCCATACCATTGACTCCTGATCTGTTCACCTTCCATGAAGACTTGTGTGCAACTCAAGAGGAAGAGCTACAGCAAAAGAAGCAGGAGTAAGATATGCCTGTTTATTCTGTTTGCCCCAGCTTCTGTATCACCATCCTGCTACTATTCACCCTCTTCTTGTCTACCCAGCTTTCTCTCTAGCACCAACTGTTTCCTATTCCTCCTTCACATCCCTTGTTAAAAACTCGTTCTTCCAGAAATACTTACTTATTTCTTCTCCTCACCAGTTCTCCATATTTCCACCCCTGCTTCCTGAAGTTTTGTTCAGTTTTTTGTTTAGTCTTTGTTTCCTTGTCTGCCTTCCATTGTAAGCAACTATTTTTCAACTTTAGGTGTCTACATTGCTATTTAGGCACCACCGGTAAGATCAGTGGGATTCAGGCTCCTAAATCACATAGGTGCTACTGAAAATTTTATCCCTCAGGTATAAAATTTTAAAGCTGACCATAGTTTTATTTTTGGGTGCCCAACATGAGAGGCCAGAAAGAGGCCTGATTTTTTCAGAAGGGGGTTCAGCATGTTCTGAAAATCCAGCCCCTTTAAGATGTCTCAAGATGAGCACTCAAAAACGGAGCGACTTAATATTAGCTAAATTTTGAAATGTTAGGGCTCTAAATACTCATATCTGGACCCGTAAATCAGCACAGAAGTTCCTAACATGGACATTTATCTACCAAAATATGGATTTAGGACACTAACATTAAGACAACCAACTTTATAAATAGGGCTGTTTATGGGTACTTATATGGCTCTGTAACTGTAGTATCTTAACACCTCACAATCTCTGAGGTCTTTAGCCCAAGATCCCTGTGAGGTGGAGCAGTATTATTCCCATTTTACACAGGGGGGACTGAGGCACAGAGGGTACGTCTACACAGTGTTTTGGAATGAGCCTCCAAGCCAGGCTTGCACTACTGCTCTAAACATAGCTGTATAGACAACGCTCTGAAGCCCACCTCCTCCCTAGTCTTCAGAGCCCAAGCTGCAACTTCAAAGCACAAATACAGCTATTTATAGAGCGCTAGTGTGAGCTCTGCTAACCCCAGTCTGTCGACCTGGGCTAGGAAGCTTGCACCCACTCACCGTCTGGCATTGTTTACAGGTGGCATTTTGGAGGATAAGTGACTTGCCCAAGGTCACACAGGAAATCAGCAGCAGAACAGGCAACTAAACCTGGCTCTCCCAACTTTCAATGGGCACCACTGGGCCATGCCCTGGTCCCCAAAAGTGGTAGAACCCAAATATTTCTCTTTTCTCAGTGGCTCTGTGACACACCGTAGAACTAATGAGACCTGAGGTTTTAGTGTGCCATCTCTTCTTCCCACAGAGAGCAACTAAGGAGTTGCATCTCCTCCTGTTGCTGGAAACGGACCCCTTGGCAACTAATGTTCTTCCCCAAGAGCTGTTTTTGTGTGGGGACAGAGCACGCATATGAACCATGCCACCCACATGGGTGCCATCTGGTGCCTGTAGCTAGTTGGTCTAGCATATCAGTCAGGCTGCTGGTCTCCCCCCCCCTCCCCAAACTATTAATGTCATACACCCAAACAGGCAGAACTTTGAGGTCCTGGTGCAGGGAGGGGCCCTTCTCTCCCTTGGAGTCGCCAAAAGTTACAGGTGGCTACAAAAACATTTGCACAATTGCATACAAGGGCCAATCAACCTTGCAAGCAAAGGTTACTACTTTGTACTGAGGAATGGTGCAGAGATTTCCAACTACCTGCCCGTTCATCCATGGAGCAGTGACCAGGCCTTGTGAAACTGCACAAAGAAAAGAAGGTGATAATGTAACTTTGAAATAAGGATTTGTAGATTTGAGGGCATAGAAGCTCTTTGGTAATTCATGTGTTATATATCTTTAAGCTAAGCAGGCATTGCTGTGGTTTGTTCTCCTTTCAGACTGCTCATCAGGCTCGTGAAATATAAGCCCACCATTACAGATGAACAACTGAAGACCACCATTACATCTTTTCTTGGCATGAGAGAAAAGTGCTGCAAAGCAGAAAACCATGAGGCATGCTTTGGAGAAGAGGTAGCTCCCTTTTTTCCCCATGTATCTTTAATAAAAAAGGAAGGCAGGCCTGGGAGGTGTAACTCTTTGCATTTTAAAAACGACTACAACTAGCCAGAATGGTTTAATTTAGGTTTTTAAAGAAGGAACCATATTGCCTGCATCTAAATATATAAACTCCAAAATGCCAAAGAATGTAAGTTTGCCTAAGATGCATCTAGTATTAACCTTTTGCTCATGTTCAGAAGTTTACACCTACAAAACACACCCTGTATTAATAGTGTCAAGGGTCTGAAGGCCTGTAGGACACTTCACTGATGTAGGCCTGAGGGCAGGTTCATAGAATATCAGGGTTGGAAGGGACCTTAGGAGGTCATCTAGTCCAACCCCCTGCTCAAAGCAGAATAAATCCCCAATTTTTGCCCCAGATCCCTAAATGGCCCCCTCATGGATTGAACTCACAACCCTGGGTTTAGCAGGCCAATGCTCAAACCACTGAGCTATCCCTCCCCCGCAATTAGGTTCTCAAATCTAATCTAACAGTTTCTCCTGAGGTGTAATTTCTAATTTAAATTTCTCTCCTCAAGCCCAGCTCTTAGAAAGGGAGGAGTGGTATATTCTCAAAGTTAGGTGAAAGCAGTTGTTTCCTAGATTTTTAGTAATTGAATGTCTCAATTTCTTCCACCTAGCTCCATTTCTTTCCTTGTCTCCCCATTCTTTTCCATATCAGTTTAGATTCATTTCACTGTTAAATCACACAGCCACCTCCTTTTGCTTCTCTCTATTCCCAACCCTATTTCTGTCCATCTTTTTCTTAGCACTCTTCCCTTTTTTTTGGATATTCCTTAGTTGGAATTCAGTTACCAATCCCCTTTCCAATGCTTGAGCCAGACTGGGATCCAACTTTCTCCCACAAAGCTGTAGCTGCCCCGCAAGGCTCTAAGGCAAGGATCTCAAACTCAAATCACCACGAGGGCCACATGAGAACTAGTAAATTGGCCCAAGGGCCGCATCACTAAAACCTTTTCATACAATGATACAAAAGTATAGTCAAAAATGAAAAAAATGAAGAGTAATATAGTATTCTATTAAAAGTCAATGTATTAACTTTTTTAAAACTGTAATGCAAAGAGGGGTTTTAATAAAATAAACACTCAGTAATGTTTGGAGCTTGGCTGCCAGTGGAGATGTCGCCTATGGTGGGCCGCAGGAAATAACTCCATGGGCCAGGCCGCATGTTTGAGACCCCTGCTCTAAGGGGTAAAATGCAGTAAACACTCATGTCTGTCAATAAAAGGAAGAATTTGAGACTCAATCCTCACACGTAGCAGATCTATAGGAGTAGAAAGGGCCACTGTTTACAGTCCCGTTTCAGAGTGGAACTGTACTTTAAATACTTTTCTAACAACTGCAGCATCTTTCAATAAAAATCTCAGGTCAAGAGTAGCCGCCTTAACTGTGTTAAATACAGTGAGATTTTCTTTTCCGTTTGCGTTCTACTGAAGTATTTCAGAGGTGATCCAAGTGAATATGGGAACTGTGTGAAATTTCTTGGAGATAACATTGCAATGTTATGTATATACAGCATGTACAACTATGTTTCTAAATGACAGGAAATGCTCCTAAAGCTAGGATGCTTATATTGTCTGTCCAAATATACATTCTCTTCCAGGATTCTCACACCTATAAATCTTTGTCTTTTTTTCCTCCTAGGGTCCGAAACTGATAACAGAAAGTCAGGCTCTATTGGCACGGTAAAAACATCGCAGGTAACCACAGTGGGAAATATGTTCTGAATTACATAAAGGAGTAACAGCATTTTATGAGCAAGACTGTCTATTCCAAATTTCCATGAAATGTGCGTTGGAACTTACGAATTGCCATGGTGGAAAAGACAAAGGAGCAGATTCTCAGTTGCTGTAAATTGCCATAACTCTATTGAAGTCAGTGGAGCTGTGACAATTCACACCAAGTGAGGCTCTGCCCCTCATAATGACTCCGCTGTCTAGTCTCCTTCACGGACCTATTTCTGGACCCATCCAAAGAGGATGGATCTAGACTGTTCTCAGTGGTAGAAGATGACAGAACAAGGAGTAATGGTCTCAAGTTGCAGAGGGGGAGGTTTAGGTTGGATATTAGGAAAAACTTTTTCACTAGTAGGGTGGTGAAGAACTGGAATGGGTTACCTAGGGAGGTGGTGGAATCTCCTTCCTTAGAGGTTTTTAAGGTCAGGCTTGACAAAGCCCTGGCTGGGATGATGTAGTTGGGATTGGTCCTGCTTTGAGCAGGGGGTTGGACTAGATGACCTCTGAGGTCCCTTCCAACCCTGAGATTCTATGACCTATGCTACATGCCTCAAAGAAAGGTATAAACTCCCCATAATGCATCTGGCCAGCTGTGGAACACTAAGCCCAGTCTAGACACAGCCTTTCATCAGTTGAACTAAAGGCCGTGTGGACCCTCTTTAAATGGATAGACACCTGGCTTACATCGATTTAGCTCAAAATGATTAGGGACAGAGAAAATAAGCTGAAGTAAGCTACTCTGACCCAAATTAAGAGCGTCCACCCCGTTTTTTGCAGCAGTTTAACTAAACGAAGTAGAAAAATGATTTAAGTTAAACTGGTGCAACTACAAGACCCCTGTATCATGGAGGTAGGGCTTCTTCTCGTTCCAGGTTTATTCTGTGCAGCAGCAGAATTGAAAGCCTTTATAATTTTTAGCTTAGCTAGTGTAACTCTAGATTCCATTGATTCATAGTGTGTAAGGGCCAGCCCCTTAGCCCCTTTTAAACCCCCTTTGTGTCACTGCATAATCATCATCAGCATAGATGAACTTAGCATTTTAATAACACTTTGTTGAAAGTACAGTACAGACATTCACTACTTTGACTTGCTAATGCACATGATGCTACAGCAGCACAAGGGGAACTGGAAAGCTGCCTTAAGGCACCCGAAGAGTCTCTTGTTGGGCATCCTAAATGGATGTAGAGAAAAAGGCTGGCATAAAGGCAGACCAAGGAAACGTTGGACCCAGAGTTGAAACGTGCTGCACTCTGGTGAACCCAGGCAGCAGAGTGGCTCCCTGGAAACCTCCCAGAGGTTGCAGTAACTTGAAACAGGGGCAGTTTGGGCCATAGGCGCCGACTCTGTGGGTGCTCCGGGGCTGGAGCACCCACGGGGAAAAATTGGTGGGTGCAGAGCACCCACCGGCAGCTCCCCGCCATCCCCGGGGCCCGTGCCCAGCTCCCCGCCAGACCCGGGACCCGCAGCAAGCTCACCTCAGCACCGGGAGACGTTGCGGGGCCCCGCCCCCGACGCTGGGCGACGTTGCGTCGGCATCGGGGGCGAGGCCCCGCAATGTCACCCGGCGTCGGGGGCGGGGCCCCGCGTCGGGGGCGGGGCCCCGCTCCCGACGCCGGGCTTTAGCCCCCACCGGCGCCACCGGAAGTTGGCGCCTATGGTTTGGGCATTCCTGTTTATCCATATAAATGAACAGAGGGGATGTGATGCCATCAAATACCAAAAGACAAATATCTCTAAAAGAAAATCCTTCCTCTCAAAGGTTTGCAAACCGATTTGCTGTACCTAGATGTTCAGATTTAATGTGGCTCATTTAAAGTGATTTTTCACTACCAAAAATAGAAAGTCACTTTCTTGTTTACCACTGTAAGTAACTCATTTTTCTCATTTTCCCTAGCTCACCTGTGAAGATGGAGATAAAGTTCATCTCTGCCCTGTTTACTGTATTTGCTTGCTTTCTTATTAGTTGTCACTGTCATAGTCCTCTGATTCAAAGAAACAAAGGCAATTCTGCTCTTTCTTTCATCTCTCATTGCTGCCTTTCATTCAATAATGAATAAAGCTTTGAATAAACTCTTCCCTTGTCCTGGCCAATTGATTCATCACATTGGACAATCGCTCTAAAACAGTTTTCTACAGAATCACTGCCATGTTTGCAAATGGCTGGTACCATTGCAAACTGGTAGTTTTGTTTCGTTAACAGTTCAGGTCATGGAGACACTACAGAAAATCTATCCAGCCCATGCCAGGCTTCATAGGTATTTTTATAATGCCCAAAAGTGTTAGACACACTATAAACCTGGGAAGACAGGTCTTTGCCCTGAATAACTTACAACCTACCTATTCAACATACAGACAAAGGAAAGGGGAAGGGATTCAATCAGATGACACCACACTTAAAGGATGTACTTGACTTTCAATCTCAACAAAGTCGGTAGGACTTACGCTTAAAATTAAAGCATGCGTTTCATTTCTTTCCTGAATTACAGCCAATTTTTTTCTTTTCTGGTTTCTTATATTTTTAACGTCTTCTCTGTATATCTTAAGTCTTGTTTTTTTAGAACACTTACCTCTTTTACTTTTCATTTGTATTTCACACATTGATGAGTTTGACAGTAGAAATAAAACAAACATAAAAGTAACGATTTTTTTTTAAAGGCTCATTACCAAGCAGGAATAGCACATTAAAGCTAAGTGGTGTGATTCCTGAAAATGATACATATGCCCCAACATACACAAGTGTAACTTGACAGGGTCATCCCGAGGAGTTGTATTTCTATAGCCTTTTCCCCACATCAGCCCTGACAAAAACAAAAGCCTGGGCTGCAAGGTTGTATCTGCTCGTGATCTTGCAGCACCAAATGGAAGATAAATTTGACACTTGGAACAATATCCACGAGAGGGTGAGCAAGTTCCATGCAGATAGACTAGTTTTCCCCTTAATTGAGGCATTACTTTAAATGTAATAAGGATAATTGGATATGAGCCTGTTTTCCTCCATGATAACCTTTGTAAGGATTAACTTTTACCCTCATAATTTATCCACTGGAATGGGATTATTTTATTTGAAAATAGACCTATTAGATTTAAAGTACCTTAAATTTAGCCACTTACATTCCAGTGGGACCAATTTTGCAGCTTATAAGTATATGCAAAACTCCCCTCTACTTAGGCCTGATTTGGTTAAACAATTAAAGCTGAGGTATTTAAGCACTTAAAGTTAAGCAAATGCTAAAGTGTTTTGCTAAATTAAGAACTATGTGCATATAAGTGTTGCAGGACCAGACCCGATATGTTCCCAGCCATTTTCCATATGGCCTGTACATTGATGAGCTTTTACATCTCAGCAAGGTCACTGAGTTATTAATATTTTAATACGTCAACATTTTCATACTCTGTATTCATAAATAACTACTCAACAGTTACTAGGCTGAATTCCATAGGCCATTCTACATAAAACTCATTCGAATGTTTTCAAACATATAATGCACTGGATACATTGCAAACCATTGAGCAAGACCAGAGTTAATACAAAAAGGTATTTTTTGTATTAAGATTAAAACAATAAAATCAATGTTATAATTTCTAATCAGCCAGAAGGTTTGTACTCCAGTTACATTAATATAACAATACCAAAGTATGTTGTAGTGCCATCTAACCAGTGCCAAAGGTTACACTAGATCTTCAAGCGAACTCGAAACTCAATGTGAAACTCAGCTAAAACTGTAACTTGTGCTTGGTTTTGGGTGGAAACCACACAATCATTTAATTTACTTGGTTTTGACCTAAAACCATAAACTGGTCCAGACTTTAGGGTTGTAATGGGTAGGCCACATTTCAATAAACCTTTTGGCTCAGATGTCCCCTTTTTTAAGGCTTTGCAATGAAAGTTTTGCATGGTTCCATGAAAATACTGCAGCAACACCTGTGTACATACATTTATTGGCTTAAGGAATTGACAGTTCTAGCTTTGAGATATTTAATACTAAGTATTCTTGACTGCTGAATGGTTTTAGCCAAAAAAATAAGCACCTTACTAAAAAGTGCACATGCAGGGTTACAAGAAGCTGTACATTAAAATAAACTAGTTGCTGATAACAAATAATTCCCATTAACACAGGTGCTTTTCATTTTCGATGCACCATCCAAGTTACAATATCTCAGGCAAGAGTAAAGTTATTTATATTTGTGTAATTTATTCCACTATGTTCTATGGCAGCATATTGTGTATTAGGGTACAGCAACCCCTCAATGTTTGTCCTGTATAATTTGCACAAGTACATGACGGCTCAGCATGGGACATAGAAACCACAAGCCAAAAGGCAAACACAGCATGACAACAGGGGGCAGTGAGTTATTCCTATGAATTATATGGGCTTTATTTACAACTTGGCAAGTTTGGCCTTAGCAAAATGCTTGGGATACGTGATCCAAGTGAATGATATTAAGGAAGAGACTGATACAGACTCTATGCTGTGGCCACAAAATGCCTGAGCCCTGCATCCTCAGGGACATGGATGAATTACGCTAGTCTGCCCCAGCAGTATGCACTGGGATTGTACTGCCTACACATATTTTTGCCTGCTGAAGAGAGCCCACCTCAGCCTCTAAACAAGAAGGAATAAGGAAATAGGGAAGTTATCCATTTTGTATCCAAAAGAAAATACCTCTGTGGGGTCTTGAAGAAACTGATCAAATGGAATAATGTTCAGAGAGAACTCATTACACTGTGACTTAAAAAGGAGTTGCAGGTGAAAAATTAATCGCTTATTTTTAATCAATAGATTAAATACAAAGCATGAGGGGAAGAGTTTTTTCAGATCTTATTATTCAAGCTAAAACATTAACAGTCCGATTTACAAAGGTAAGGGACTTAGGCGCCTACCTGCCATTGACTTTCAATGGGATTTAGCTCCCTCACCTGCTAACGTGCCTACATACCTTTGTAAATTTGGCCCTAGATCTATTAACGAGCACGCCTAGACTCAGACTAAACAATTTCTCTAAAACAAAGACAGCCTCTGACTTTATTTTCAGTTTTCTGTACAATTCTTACTCCACCTGGGTGATTACGATATTTATCTATCTTCACAATGCTCTGGCTAGTGGGGTGTAAGTGGACAGGTTTCAAAGCTGTGCCCTTTTAATGGGATTCTCTCCTTTCTGAAGTTTCAAACGCCATGAGTGTTCAGAATGTGCAGTACCCATGCTAGAGAACAATACGGTTTTTATCAGCTCTTCTTAATCCGTATTCAGATTGCAGTTTAGTTTCTTTTCAATCCCAAATGCATCGTCATCAGCAACACACTCACCCCACTTGACAGGCCCATGTGCTATAGCACATTTTCAATATTTCCAAGGATATAAGGGATAGAAAATTAAGTCTCCTTTGGCTTAGAGGAAGTGTTTTATCAGCTGCAGGCTGTGACATTATACGGCAGTCTCCATTTTTATCACTTCTTTACTGTCAAGGTGCTGACGTATGACATGCTTCTCCCTAACGTATCTGAGGTAAAGAGAAAGAGAGAGAGCAATAATTTCAAAACATACCAAACTATGCAGAAATTCAGCCCAAATGTTCAATAAAATATTCGAATGAATCAAATTTTTCATCAGAAAAAAATTCTGATAGAAAATGGCAACTTTGTTGTTCGAAAATTTCTGATTTTTTCTGGCTTCCCTGTCCTGTTTGTTTTGGCCAGATCATCAGCTGGTTTAAATGGACATACCTCTGTTGACTTCAGTGACGAGTCCTCTACGTGTTTAGGCTATGTCTACACCACACACCTTTTAGTGATGTGGCTGTGTCGTTACAGCCGTGCCGCTAAGTCGTGCAGAATAGCCGCTGTTTGTTGGCTCTCCTGCTGACAACAAACTTCCACCCCCAACTAGCGGCTTTTGCGTTGTCAGCAGGAGAGCACTCCTGCCGACAAAGCATCGCTCACACTGGCACTTGTCGTTGGCAAAACTTATCTTTCTGGAGAGGGTCGGGGTGGGGGTGGGGGATTAACCCTCTGAAAGACAAAAGTTTTGTCATTCAATTGCCAGTGTAGACATACTGTAGCCTTAGCTATTGATCTGCATTTCTAAAGTGCCTGTGACTGTGGTATATCTTTGGCTGGCATCAGGAAAGTTCATGTCAGCTAGGTGAAGAGCAGTTTTAAGGGGTGTTGAGTTACACGTCTATCCAGATTAGTTCCGAGACTATAGGATATAGTCTCGGAACACTTCACAATCTTCAATACAGTGATACTCAGATCTCAGTGGTTCAGGAGCCAAATTAGTGATCAACATTACCCAAAAGAGATGCAGTTGTGTGAATTCCTTGTTTCATTTACTATAGTACTATTCATATTTAAACCGTATAACAGGGGAAATATTTAGTTTATGTATATACTGTGATAGACCCAGGCCAGTTGGGTACAACAGAATAGTAGAAGGTAGATATACTGGCCATTGGGTTACCAGTTTTCTGTTCCCTGACTGACCAGAGCAGGGACTGCTCCAGGCTAATGAGAACACCTGACTCTAATTAACCTGCAAAGAGTCAGGTGAGGCCATTAAGGTGAAGTGAACACCTGACCCTAATTAAGGCTCTTCTGAGCATATAAAAGGGCTCACTCCAGTCAGGCTGAGGAAGAGCCAGGGAGCCGGAGGAGAGGAAGTGCTGCTGCTACTGAAGGGCTGAGTAAATAAGGCAACTCTCAAGCCATTGGAAAGGGAGCCCTAAGGCAAGGGTGAAGAAGGGAGAAGCGGGAGAGCTGTGGGGAAGTGGCCCAGGGAATTGTAGCAACTCTGGCAGTGAGAGGTCAGCTGCCGACAGCTGCTACCATCAGGGTCCCTGGGCTGGAACCCGGAGTAGAGGGCGGGCTCGGGTTCCCCCCACCAACCTGCCACTACAAGGAGAAAACAGGCCTCTGGCAGGACAGGAGGCTAAACTGTGCTGCAATAAGCCCAGAGGGACAACAGGGACTGTGGGAGTTCTCTCACCATCCTCTGAGGCTAGCATAAACCACCTAGAAGCGCGGGACCCACAGGGACAAGATCGAAGCTCTGCCACAATACATATATTATTCTCACAGCAGAATGACTGACCAAGTATTATTATTTTATCAACTACAACTGGTTAATAACATAGTAAAAGCCTCCTGATTGGTTAATAATTAAATCAGTGTTTTAATATCGTGTCCTGCAAAGAGCCAGAGGACACACATTAAAGAGCCTTCTGAGTATCTCTGTTTTAATACATTTATCCTCATAAGGGCAGCACTATGATCCTTCTTTTACAAGTGAGGGAGTGGTGGAGTAGAGAACTGAACCTGGGTCTCCTGAGTACCAGGCTAGCACCCTCACCACTGACCCTCCCTTCTTCTCATCAGCAAGTCACTGCTAAGTGCTATGCAAGTACTACAGGATTTGTTCTGGCATTTACAGCCATAGCCGGTGGGTGTGATGCAGATGTGCTCCTGCCCAGCAGCAGCCCCTGGAGGCATTCTGATTGACTTAGAAAGAATATCTCTGGGAGCCCTGAGGCTGTGCATTCCAAATAGGAGCTGCAACATCATTCAAAGGGTGCACTGTACATGCTCTGCTGGCCAGTGTGCCCAGTGCAGCGGTCAGTGGAAGACATCCACAGGTCTTGCACACGGGGATGGGAATCAGTGAGACTGTGGCTGCTACTTGGCAGGTGTGCACAAGGGATGAGACAGGCTACTTGCACCCTCTCTCTATTGTTGTACACCTATGCAGAGCTGTATATAGGTGCTACCTTGTAGAACCTACCAACGACTTTGAATGCAGTGTATTTTCTCAGACTGTAAACAAATAAAGCAAGCCTACCTAGTTTACTCCTACTTACTTTGCAATCGTCTGTTGAATCTCCCGTTCTTCTTCTTCATCTAGTTTGTGCAGAAAGGATTCCAGAAGAGGAATGCAAAATTTAAGGTACTGAGCAACCTATTGTGGGGACCACAAGAATTGCACATCAGTGAGGTGTGTTAAATGGGAAGAGTATTGGGAAATATGCAGAATGAGGAGGATCACATACATCACTGGTAACTTCTTCTGCATTCTTGTCCATGAGAAAAAATTGGGCAATCTTCTCTGAGGGACCCTGTAAAAGTCTCTCCAGCAGCGGAGTGTCTGTGTTCTTGAGCCTTTTCTTTTCTGAGAATGAAAACAAATGAACTGATGCGCATGTTCATATTGTGGCACAACATACAGCAGCAGTAACTAATACCTAACCCAAACAGTATGGCCAATTCTTTGCTTAGACATACTACTTTCATACTTTGGACATACACTGCTCTTATTTAACACACACAACTGTCATTAGCATAAATGGGAGTGCCACATGCAGATCAATGGGAGCATATGGTCCTAAGGATCTAAGGCCAAAATTTCTAAACCAGGCACCTAAATTCGGGCCCTAAAATTATATTTAGGCATCTAAATAGAAACTGGCAGAGAAGGAACCACGAGTTTCTATTTAGGTGATGAAATATGGATTTAGGAGCCTAATTTCAGGCCCACTGGTTTGGAAATTTTAGCCTTAGTTTCGCTTTAACAAAATCCCAGTGAATAATTCTGCAAACCAATAATATAAACTGGACAACAGAGGTCAGGATTACCTTCCTTATTCTGAAAGTCAATGTAAAATATGACAGGAATAAAAATTGTAGACCTGATATACAGACAGCCACCATTTGAAAGGGATTTGGGCTATTGCTACTGCATGTAAATATTTTATCACCATTTGAGAGCAATATACTATGGGTTTCAAATAGAACCTCCTCCAACAAACTTAACTGGTACCCTGTACTCCAAAGTGCTCAGTGGGGTTTCACAGATTGTAAATTAGGGCAGCATTTCATCTAAAGTTAGGTCCTTACGCATATTTTTGCTTTTCCTAAAATAACAAAGTTAACTTGACACACACATTATATATACACAAAGTATATGATGAATAAATTAAGTTCCGTTTTCCACTGAGAGACCATACCAGGTCTTCATGAATGGTTTTAGACCAACCTAATCCCCAATTGGCAGAGCAAAGGTAAGAAAGACTCCAATGCCTGTCCCTTTTGTTAGAGATATGAGCAGCCTCCAAAGCCCTTTGGAAGTATAATCAGAAGTGGAGCAATAGAGAAACAAACTGTTTGGCTTATTTACCTCCTGATGCATGGATGATATAAAGTGCAAATTCTTGTGGACTGTTTTCAATCTGACAGAAAGAAAAACCAAAATTGACTCAATGCACTGAGTGACAGATTTCACATACACTACATTTCCCCATCACTAAACTGTCAGAAGATAGAGATATACCTGAAATTTGTGGTCTTAAATCACAATCTGAGATTTGGGCTTTCAGTACTGACAGTAGATAGAAAAATTAGTAGGGGTGGCACCCTTAAAGGTTCCACCTTAGGTTTCACACTAAGGTACCATTTCCCTTCCCTTTGCCCCCAGCTACCATGTAATTAATAAAACTACCACTGTACTTTCCAGAAGAGTAATGGATCACCACAGTGGATCATCTCACAAAAAAAGTAATGGATCGTTACTGCCTTGTTTCCCTGGAAACATTAACAATCCATACAAATCTTTTTGTGACAATCAGATTTACCAGCTCTACGGACACCGCAGTAGAGAATTTGGATTTACTACCAAACACTATGAAATTTTCAGTCCTTTTTACATCTAACTCATGATTTATTCTCTATTGGGTATCTTATGAAACTGTAGTCACATTCGTGATGGGTATTGTTCATAAAAGTCCACGTTCTCCTTTTAGCATTTTATTTCACAACATGTTCCGCTGCATTTCACTGACTTCACACTTAAGGGTGCTGTACAGCAGCAAGGTCAGATTAGAGCGATTTAACACACTATATAAAAGCTAGGCACAATTAGTGTTGTTATTCATTATCTCCAGTATAAAGTGATTCTGAAATGGCAAGAACTGCAGATAGGCGATTTATTTTCAATCATTTAGAACTGTTCTTTTGGCAATTTTTTATGCAACACTCACGCATAAGTGAAGCTCTAGGCATCAGGCTAGTGCCACATGTTAGTTATAAAAACGTACGAGAGTTTTGACTGAAGACAGTAGGCCACATTCATCACTTCCAAAGGAAGGATTATTATAGTCACCCTAGAATAAAATATCATTGCAACCTATTTTTAATAGCCTCTCTGCTGCTGTAATGTTCCTTGGCTGCATATATCCAGATGCCGTGTTTTATCAGTGAGGTTTGAACATGGGACCTTCCTCACTAAAACACAGGTCTTGCCACTTGAGCTGAAGGAAAACGTATTTTGCTGTAGGCAGTGGAAGCTGGCAATTTTTTAAAAAAATTTTTTTGGCAGGCGAGGCACAAATCACAAAGTATTTATTTCCACCCCGCCCAATGTACTAGCTATTAAAAGCTTACCTTGTTTATATGGAAGCAGCAGCAAGCAGACCAGGCAGCTGGAGTTGCTACCGTTGGCTCCTCGTGCATGGGGCCTGCCCCATGGGGGCTGAGGCCGGGAAGGCACAGGGTGCAGGCCCCATCCCTGCCCTCTGCAAACCCCCTGCAGCCTGGGCTTAACTGCTACAATCCTGCTATGACTGCACCAAACAGTGGTTACCACAGCAACACCCTTATAAAGTGACTCCTGGGTGGTAAATTGCCATGGTAACAAGGCAGATTCAGGAGGCACTATTAGCTTTGAGCTGCTTTCGCTACTGGAGAGGGTGAGTTGTGACATTTAAATCAAATCACAGTTTGTCCTTGACTGATTTAAGTAAAAAAGTTTTCCAAAATATATTTTGTAGCTTGACTGGCCTGGGCTGATGAACTGCCACTAATTATAAGCAAATCATATTTGCGAGGGCCTGTCACTAGAGGGAGACATGGTCACACGCACTAAGCAATACATTAACTTTGCTTCCTGGGGAAAGCTGAAGATATAGTACAGCTTTCCGTACTGTAAGTGTAGTTATCATGAAGACATTCACTAGTTCCTCCTGCTCTGGAAACTAGAGTAACGACAGCATCAAACACTTGTCCCTAGTCTCAAATCACATAGGAAAATAAAGCCTACCTTCATCCTTAAAAACGGCAATAGCACACTTCATTTGCTATTCTCTCTGTTTGTGGCAAGTCTCCTTAATATTTCTGTCCTTAGATACAGTCGGCAACAGAAGGCATTTCTATATTCTGGTTATTTTTTCCTGAATTCAACGTTTTTGTGTGCACGCGCGCACAAAGAGAATTACCTTAAATTTCTGAAGCAATTGCTCTATCACCTCTCCTGTTTTCATGTTACTGTTTATTCTTATTTTAGTTTCTGATCCAAAGGCTGGAGTGAAAACGGATGTCTAAAATACAAGAGCAGCAACAAAATGTGACATTAATACCAATTTGGTGAAAACACACTGGTGTAAAAATCGATCTGGGACAATATGGCGCATCATGCAACATGTGTATATTATTCCTTCTTGGCTTGAAATTGTCTGCTCCTTGAAATCTATTTATGCATATTTTAAAAGCATGGTAAATACTGTATTCCCAATTTTTCTTCAATGTGACATATTTCTGTGAACAGACTTATCCAATGCATGGTTCTTGTGTTTTGTTTTCTAGCTTCTTAAAAAGGAAAGAAGAAAGAATATAAAAAGAGAATGAATTAGAATATTATGAAGATATTTTGAGCTACTATAGTTATACCTATGACAGCATTTCTACTGCAAAATCCTATATTATAGTTTTTATTTCCAAGCACTAAAAATAATGGGCCAAAAGTCTTCTCAGTTACATCACTGTTACTCTGGGGTAATTCCACTGATTTTAATGGAGCTAGCCTGCATTTTCCCAGCAGATACGAGCACTGAATTTGGCTTAGTCATTCTATTCTGAAAGTAGCTTAGTTCAGTAGGGCCAAAGATTATGGTTATAACCTTGTTGTATGTAAAGATTGTCAGTATGCCTGGCGCCTGGGAATGAAATAGGTCCAATCAGAGCCCCTGTGCCAGAGCAGGGGCTCCCAATATGGCCAATTAAAAGGGCAGGGCACTAACACGGATCAGGGCAGCTGACCCTAGACAAGAGAGACCAGGATGAGAGCAAGACCTGGTGAGTTGGAGACACCCAGAGAGAGACAGAGACAGAGATGGTGAATCAGAGCTGCCCGAGTGAGGTCAGGGAAAGGTGACAGTTGCCAGAGCCAGAAGGTGTTTCGGGGTGGGGGGGGGGGGGGAGAAGATGCCTGAAGGAAGGAAAGCAGGAAGACGGGTTTGCCTGCTGACCTCCCCAAGCCAGAGAGCCAGGGCTGGAGAGGACTGAAGGCAAGGGGAGCACCAGAGGGGATTTTTAAAAAACATTTTAAACCATGTTGGAGAGCTGGACCCGGGGAAGAGTGAGAGGACCTGGGGGAGTGAGGGACGCTCCCTTGGTAAAGATGCTCTCCCAGGAGAGGGGCTGTGGGGGTTCCTGCTGGAAGGGCTGGGCTAGCCATTCTGGCAGAAGGACAGAAGAGGGCTGATGAGGAGACTAGGTGTGGCAGAAGAGGAAGACACCGGACTGTGCTATGGAAGGTCTTCCAGCAGAGAGACTGGTGGGACAGTTGCTGGGGAGAGCGGTGTGGAAAGGACCAGGTATGGGGGAAATGGACTGCACTTGGGATTTTTGTTGGGGAAATCAATGAACTGTGTTTTGGTAATAAAATGGCCCCAAGCAGGAGTATTATTTAATCAAGTGAGCCTGAAACAGATTTACTGAGGACTCTGAAAGGGGAAATTGAAGAAAATGTGCGTGTCATGTCACAGCCTATGATAAGAGACCTTAAATTAATGTGTGGTTAAAAAATTAATGAGGTAAAAAAACAAACAAGAGTAAAACATTCAAAAAACCAAACATTTTAAGGTAGTATACAACAATTAAAATTGGTGAGATGATGCTGAAGTACTGCATGTTGGAATAAGTCCCATGACTGCTGCTGACCTTGTAAAACTGGGTGCATCTCAGGGGGCTATTCCAGTCAGCAAACACATCTAGGAAAGATTCTGGCCAGCCCATGTGGTTGTGCATAAGGGAGCCAGGGCCCCCTAAGAGGGCAGGGCGGTACCTGTACAAGGAGTGACCGTGGTACAGGTACTATGCAGAATCTCAGTAAAGATGCATAGTCCCCTGCTCTCTACGCTGGATTCCAGAGACCGAGTCAGGTTCAAAGTCTTGGCCCTTTGCTTCAAGGCGCTCAATGGTTTGGGCCCAGGATATCTATCTAAAAGATTGATTAAAGTTCTGGGGTGAAGGTGACAGTCTGCTCCTCAGGCACAATGGAACTGTTGGCCATAAGGTGAACGCTCTGCAGGAGACAGAGCTTGCCTGGGGGCTGGTCCAAGGCTGCCAAACAAAATCCCACAGGAACGAAGGACCATCCCAAACCTCTCTTCGAAGTGCAAGGCACACATCTGTGGCCTGCCTCCTCTGAGGAACACAGCCCAGTGCGTATTAGGTGCTAGGAACAGGGCAAGGAGGGATGGGGTGAGGGCAGAGCCATGACTCCATGCCACCATTCGAGCTAGCCAGACACGGAGTGGGCCGTACACTGCTCCCTCCCCAAGCGCGGTGCAGCAGACACGGCAAAGTGCACTGTGCGGGGGCTCTCTGGAGGCTTGGGCCACTGGGTTCTCATGCCACACCTCACCTGATGATGGTCAGGGCAGAATCAAGCCTTAAACAAATCGTGGCATTTCACCCCATCAGTTCTCTGCCGCATTCACAGTAACTTTTAACACAGGAGAGCGTTCGCACCTCGTGGTTGTAGAAATGCCCATTAATGGAGAACCTGTGTGTTTCCACGTCTTTTCTTGCTATTGTGGGGGAATTTGCCCTTTTCCTCACTTCTGCAGCATCACTCGTGGTTCTGGTTCTGGGAGGGGTCAGGGAGTTGAGCTCCTGCATACTCCTGGGCTTCAGGGTGCGGCTCTCATAAGAGGAGCAACCTGGACAAAATAAAACATCATCAGCATAGCGTAGAGCTACTCCACCTCCCTTTTAGTACAGCCCAGTGCTGCTTGCAGCATCATTTCTATAGCGGTTTGCCAATTGGTGGTGCTGGTACGAAGGTATAAAGGTTTGCTGTGTTCATAAAGCAGCCATAGAGTTATCGGCTGTTTGAACTGGCCCCAAGTAACAGTAGGTCATTCCACTGAGTCCTTAGAGATCATATAATTCAGTATTATGGGCTGATTGCTATATAGATATGGAGCAGATGTATTGCCATCGCTACTATTTATTATAGTGTCTAAATATCCCAACTGGAATCAGGGAAAATATGTCTCTTAATACTCCTCCCCGTAGACAGGGCTAAATTTTGTCATCAATTGTACCTGAGCAGCCACATCAGAGGCCTTTCTGATGAATATATAAAGAGCACAGACACTGACCTGTCTCATGGTTTGGGGGTTCCTCTGAAGAATTTGGCGTCTCTTCGCTAATGTGATGGAGATTATGAACTTCTCCCCAGCGCATCATCCCCCTGAAACAGGGATCAAACATATATTTACAGGTTGATATTCTTTTTTTAATTGGGGTGAATTCAGTTTAGGCTCCAGCCAAGCATCACATAACAGATGGCTGTTCCTGTTCAGGACTGTAAACAGCATGTTAGAGTCTTTCATTTGATTGTATAAAAGTAGGCAACTTTAGCACATCACAATACCATGTTTTACTAAACATGAGTTGTGGGACTCATAAGCCTAAGCAGAACAAGTCAACGACGGAAAAAATGAGTCCAATTATTCACACTTTATTATTATTGGTTTTATAGTTACATGTAGAGGTCCCAACTGAGATGAAAGTCCCAATGATCTAGACACTGTGCAGAGACATAGTACGAGAAGTTCCTGCTTTGAAGAGCTTATACTCTAGATAAGACTAAACCGGCCAACGAGGTCTCATTATCTCCATTTTACAGATGGGGAACTGATGCAGAGATAGATTTGTACTCCTAGCACAATGGGGTGCTGAGCCATGACTAGGGCTCCTAGACACGGTGATAATATAAATAAAACAAGAAGAGACTTGTTCAAGGTCACACAGGAAATCTGTGGCCCAACTGGGACTAGCTGAGGCCCAGTGGGAACCATGCTCTCCTAAGTGCCATGAAGTACCTTAACCACAAGACCCAACTTTCTCTCTATAAATAAATCCTTTATTCATTAAATTATTTGACAAATAGTCTTTGACCAACTACAGCACTGATCAAGTACTGCAGTAAACAACTTGCACGAAAATATATTCAACAAATAATGGCAAAAGTGTCAGAAACTATATTTGAAGAATAATCCGATCATATCATCAAGTGGATGGCTCATACTTAAGCTACGTTTTAGTCATGGATATTTTTTAGTAAAAGTCATGGACAGGTCACGGTCAGTAAACAAAAATTCATGGCCCATGATCAGTCCATGACTTTTACTATATACCCCTAACTAAAACCGCAGCCAATGGGAGCTTCAGGGGCAGTGCCTGTGGGCCTGGGCAGGGTGTGGAGCCCTCTTGCCCCTCTGCCTAGGAGCTGCAGGGACATGCCGGTGAGTGGTAAGTGCCGCCCCACACCCTGGCCCCAGCCCTGAGCCCCCTCCCACACCCAAACAGCTGCGGCTGGCCCAAGGCAGCCAATGAGCCAACACCGGAGGCTGCAGAAGTCATGGAAAGCCACGGAATCTGACTTGTGTGACCTCTGTGATAGACATGTAGCCTTACCCTTTTAAAGTACTACATGGAGCAAAGTATGAGTATCTGGTGTTTTATTAAAAAAGAAAAAAAAAACCCAAACAAAAAATCCTGTTCTGGATATAGGCTCATAGACTAAGGCCAGAAGGGCCAATTGTGATCATCTAGTCTGACCTCCTGCACATCGCAGACCACAGAACCTCACCCACCCACTCTTGTAATAGACACCTAACCTCTGGCTGAGTTACTGAAGTCCTCAAATCATGGTTTAAAGACTTCAAGTTACAGAGAATCCACTATTTGCACTATGTTAAACCTGCACGTGTCCCATGCCTCATGCTCCAGAGGAAGGCAAAAAAACTCCAGGATCTCTGCCAAAGACCCACCAGCCAGACACCTGGGAAAGAATTCCCTGTAGTAACTCAGACCCCTCCCCATTTAGTGCCCCATCGCCAGCTGTTGGGGATATCTGCTGCTAGAAGTCACAGATGGGCCATATGGCATTGTAGGCAGTGTCATCAGGAAAATTACCAAAATCAGGTTGCTCAGCTGTATTTGAGAATTATGCCCTAGAGGCAGGGACAGATGATCTCTGTGATTTCGTCATACTGAAGCCTGTGGGACATTAATGGGTTAAATTATTGCTGATTCAGTCTGCTCTCTCCCCAAGGGGCCTTTCAGGGGTTGGGGATGGAGGAGGATTCCCTAGCAGCAGTGCTCCTGCTTAGGGTTCAGGAGGAAGCACACAGCTTTCACTTGTCTCAGGGGATCTACTGGTGCGAGGGGAAGGGAAGCAAATGTGCCATTCCCCGACCATAACTGCAGAATGCAGTGGGAATTCAGTTCACACGTGCGGAGTTCCCCGGTCTCAGGCATGCAAGTAGCCCATATAGGAGATTGGGCCTTTTTTTGTCATTGATTTCTGTAACTGCTTTTAAATCCCACTTTAAAGCCTGGATTCGTTACAAAAAAGCGCCTGCTTTCTGCCTTGCAGAAGCTGTCACAAGACCAAAGCAGCAGCAAATGAAACCTTGCACCGGCTACCCACCATGCAAAAGCCAGGCAGTGCCTTTATAGAATCTGCTGTGCAAATGTCATCTTTGTTTTATCTTCACAGCTGGACTGGGGGAACATCAGCCTGCATGAAGCTTACAGAAGTGAATACATTACCTTTTACTAGGGAACAACCCCCCATGCTCCGGCGACTTCAGAGTCACAAAAGGGGGAATTTGCTTCTCATCTTGGATTTTTAACCAGATGGGACAACGTACTCCCCAAAAAATAGCCAGGATTCCTTCGATAACTGGTTTGCTGCCTTCTGGCTGAAAAAAATCAGGAGTGCAGTGTTATGACGGGCCTAGGGTGCCCAGATGTCCTGATTTTATAGGGACAGTCCCGATTTTTGGGTCTTTTTCTTATATAGGCTCCTATTACCCCCACCCCCACCCGATTTTTGACATTTGCTGTCTGGTCACTCTAGATGGGCCTAAGGAATCAGGTTCCATGTGAAGCTGCAGTTGATGCTAAGAGCCAAGTCCTGCTTGTCGGACGGTTAGTCCCAGTGAAGCCAACAGGACAAGTGCATTTTATTGAAGGTATCAGCAAGGGGTAGCCTCTGGCTAGTACAAGCCCGGCACAGACCATGGGTACATACTTGACTCACTGGTGCGCTCTAAACGCCTGCTGCACTGTCTTCACTGCTACTCTTACCCACCCCCAGCTGGATTCAAGCTAGCTCAGGTAGGAGAGCCCAGGCACAGCTTTGCTGTGTTGATATAGACAACCCTGGCCCTCTAGCTCAGACTGAGGAACCAAGTCTGTGCTGGTGTGCCACCAAAAAGGGTCTGCTTAAGTCCTGGCCTGGATTTTGCAATTATGGAGTGGATTGCTGACCACACTGCGGGGTGACATAAATTAAGGGGAAAGGGCCCACTCCAATACCCACTGATATCAGTGGAGTTTAGTGGGCCTTGCATCAGGTCAAAATCCTGCTGTCCTTGCATATCCCTCTTATTGATGACTTAGTGGAGTTTTACTGAGAACAGATGGAGAAGCCCATGCTCCCCCTCTGCAGATTAATTTTCCCAGGGTTATTTTCTTGAGGGCCCCCATGTGTTCCCAAGCAGGCATAAGAGCGGAAGCTCTCCACTGTGGAAGAGGATGGATGAGTCAGACCTCGAAACCAGGGGACCTTGGGGGACACGCCAGAAACAAGACCCATTCACTCAGAGGTCCCTTGCCTTCACACCGGCCCCTGGCCCCTATGGCCCATGCCACGATTGTGCTACCAAGATCTACCCTGATTGCTGTTGTCCCCAGAGGTGCCTATTGGGGGTTTCCCTGTATTGAGGAGGATGCTGAAAAAGATAGCTAACTTGAGCACCAATGACCATGCGATTTCCTCCCACGGGTTTGGGTTGAGGGAGGTACAGAGTCGCTGGCACAACGCTACCACCCTCAGCTGATGATTCTGGTTCCTTGTGGAGCTCTGAGATATGACCCCCTGTGATTTAAGGAGTGGGGTGGCAGGAAGATCATGCTGCTGAGTCAATAACTCAACCCCTTTTCATGACTCACCTAGCCTAGATCTGTGAATTTCAGCGCTCCACCACTCTTGAAGAATGGGACTGTAGAATTTGGCTGTCATGCTTGCTTTTTTATATTGTAAAGACTCATGTTATTACTGAAGAAGCACACTCCATTTTATACATTAATGTGTCACTAATGCACTCTGAAGGTATTTGAAATCCTATGTTTCACAGCTCACCTGAAGTATGCACCAATAGCTCATTAGCGCCCCCTCCTGCTGTTATCCTCTGTGCTTTTCAAATAGACAGTTCTGTTTGCTCACATTTCTTACCTGATTATAGGAGAGCTGCAGATTCTCTTGGTCAGCATAAAAATAGTTATATGTCTTCAGTAAAGAGTTAAGTTGATCCCTAGAAGAAGTGACCATAATGCAACTATTAAAAATCTCTTTAATACCATCAAATCCAGATGTCAAAGTCAACTTTGTCAAATATTGTTAGACTTCTAAATCCATATTTAGATTTCAGGAGTACTCAGCTCCTACAATTGCACCGGTGTCAGTGGTAATTGTGATAATTGTGTGCACTGGTGTCAGTGGTAATTGGCACCTCTGAAAAAAGTCAGGCCATGTATTCTGGTGCCTAATTATTAAAATTTAGGCAGCTAATTTTAAAGCACCCAAGTTTGAAAATGTTGGCCCAAATACAGTAATTGAATGGGAACGTATACTTTACAACAACACTATAAAATAAGTATACTGTACAATAACAAAACATCTTCAGTACAGTAACGGGACTGGGAACAATTGATTCCAAAACTTTTCTTCAAAACTCTGGGCTTGCTGCAATTAGAAGTGTTTGCTTGGTAATTGGAACATTAAAATTGGGGGATTTGCTAGCTCATGAGAAAATAAGACATTTTGAAGACTGTCTAGTCTAGAGCCTGGAACAGGTCCTAGTTAAAATATTGCTGATAAATCAATATAAATAGTTTCTCAAACCATTTGAAGGGGAGATGGAAGTTGGAGGCATATTTCCTTCTGGAATATTGGCCTGCATTTTTCTGTCTATTTCTTGAAAAGGATCGTGTAACAGGGTGCTGGCCAGGAGGTCCTGAGCCAGCTCTCTGTTAGCCCAGCTCCAATAAGAAGCATTAATTGGGGCTGGCTGAGTATGCCATGCCTAATTGATAGAAGGGAAGCACCTGCAGGCCTCATCCCAGGATACATCTATAGTTGAGCTGCGAGTTGTGATTCCCAGCTTGCGGAGACATTTGTAAGGCAGATTGATACTACTGAACAGGTATACCAGAAAATGAGTGAGGCATGGCCAGAAAAGGACGAATAGTGAAAATAAAGCTTACATAGTCCATCCAGTCTAGGAAATGTATGAACTTTGCACTGCTCCTAGATATTAGTCTTAACACCTCTAACTTTTCAAATGGAAAGGAGTAGAGCAAGGAGGCCTGTGAAACTCTGGGGGACAATATTCAGGGTAAACAAGACCAGGGCAAAATGTTAAGTTTCTCCTTATTTGGGATGGTGCTATAGAACAGACAGGCAAGAAACCCTTTACTGTAGATCCACAGAGAATGCACATCGCTGTGAAATTGAAGGACAAAAAATTCTGAAAACCTGGATCTCCATGTGAACTATTTTGGGGTAAATATATGGGGCAAAATATCATTCCACTGTAGTTTTGCCATTGACTTCAATGGGGGCAGGATCTCATTCATAATATTCAAAAACAAAAAGGTAGAGAATGCAGTAGCTTGTGTTTTTACCATATGCAAAGGGACTTGAACTCAGTGGCAGTCATCTCGGCTAGCTCCAATACTGAAGGAGCAGATATGCAGTGTTTAACATATACTAGCAGAGCACAGGGCTGCTATATATGGTATGAGAGAAGAGTATATTAATCAGTTACACATTATAGCTTTGTGGCGGTTTGTTAGTGATTACCACACATCCTGTTGGAGGCATATTTCCCTCTGGAATATTGGCCTGCATTTTTCTGTCTATTTCTTGAAAAGGATCGTGTAACAGGGTGCTGGCCAGGAGGTCCTGAGCCAGCTCTCTGTTAGCCCAGCTCCAATAAGAAGCATTAATTGGGGCTGGCTGAGTATGCCATGCCTAATTGATAGAAGGGAAGCACCTGCAGGCCTCATTAGCCAAGGGGCTATATAGGGTGGGCAGGGGAAGGAAAGGGAGGAGGAGGAGCCAAGGGCTGTGTGTCCCTGCTTGCTGGAGAAACTAACTGTGTCTCCTCCTCCCCCCCCCCCCCCCCCCGCAGGTTGCTAGTTTGAAGCAGTCTGTAAACAGAAGGCGGTGGGAGCGGACACCGTACATAAAAGGCACTGGTGATTGCACCCAGAACAGGCCTCACGCTGATTTGTGGGTGCAGGGGTCCCACAGTATGAGGGCAACCAAAGGCCCCGTGACAGATAGGTTGATCGTCAAGGTTGTTTTAGTCTGATTCAGTACCAGCAATACTAGTGCTAGAGAGTAATTTGCACTTTGTACCCAGATTATATTAATGAGTAGTGAAGCAAGCAGGAAAATTGTGCCTTAAATAAATACTATGGTTCACTTAATTTACTTTGAAGAAATTCTCTTTGCTGAGAGGAATATTAATGGGGGTTTGGTAACTAGTTTATTCTGCCTTGATTTGATGGAGCTATTAAATAACTAACTACACAAGCTACCTCACTTTCCTTTTGCTTTCAGAGTTACAGAAAGATGCATCAACTCCACATTCAGGGGAGTAGGCAAGAGAATGAAGACAGCTGCCCTTCCAGTATTTCCTGTGCAAAGACAATAAATCTCAGACCTAAAATAGGATGCCAGTCAGTAATCAGCACAGAATTCCCTGCAGTGAAATCTTGCAATGAAAATATGAGGAAAAGCAGACTGAATGGCCCTGGTCCCACCACTTGATGTTATTTATAGGTAGCTGGCATTTTAAAATGGCAGAGGAGGAAATAAGTGTTTAAATCCCATTGTGTCAGGGTTGGGTTTTCCCTGTTTAAACACACTCACAACCTACAAAAAGGGAAAATACTCTAAGCCAGAATGGGGAAGGTTCCAATAACACGTGTAGACCCTTTCTGGTGAATGTTCCTTTCTTCTTGAGTGCACATCTTACAAATTGTGTCTTATCACAAATACCACAGACAGGCACACCCTTTTGACATACCAGGCCCTTGAGATGGAGGGGGAGTATAATGGTGGTGGCTTTACACAAGTTTCCCATAATTTGTTTAAGACAAGAGCCGTGCAATATGTTTGCAGTGAAAACCCAAACCCAGGGAAACTCACGAGGTTTCAGGCTATATTATAAATTTGAAAGTCAAACCATCCATTGAATGATTCACTAAACATTGCTAGCAAATTTGAGGATGATTTTGAACAAATATGGCAGAATTTATGAAACAGGAGAAAGCTGGTAGTTTCAGCTGATTGCTTTTAGATTCTGGGTTTGATCAAACCTGAAACTGAAAGCAAAAGCAGAGGTACAAACCCATGCAGATCACTGCCAGAGGGCCTAATCCATTAAGCACAATAAATATTAATAAAAGCTTGTCTGTGAGCAAAGCAAACACACAGCATCTGCAAACTCACCCAAGTAAACAAATGGCATGTACACATTTGTTGAAAACACACTGTCCACATCTACTCTTAGAGCTATTAATTAATCCCTTTGCCAATAATGATTTACAGAGGGAGTGGAAAATTACAAGAATATATTTATAGTAGTATCAGGAAAAAGTGACATTTAAATCACACACAGGATCATACAGAGCAACAGATTGTGTAAATATTAGAACTGGCCCCTACTTCACCAGGAACCTAAAGAAGAATCATGTACAATATTTATATATTGTTAGGGCCTTGCAGTGTACAATCCTTCACAAGCAAGTAGAGCGCTTAGTGTCGGCAATGGGAGTTAACTGTATTGATCAAGAACACCATATGGTCCTGAATAAGTGACCATAAGTGAATAAGGAAGCCTGATGTGAAAGACTACGGGCCTGATTTTAAACAGTGTCTCAAACCAGCTTCCCATTTTCCTTCAGCAACTATTACTTGGGTGTTCCTCCCATGTGATTTGTGCCTGCAAGTACCAGAAAGCGCACACAAATGATCAACATATCGAGGATAGTAGAACCGATCAGAGGATCGAAAGTTTGTTTTGGGGCAACTTTAAAGGTTTTACCATTTGTTTTTGTTCTGCAGCGACATGAAAATACAAAGTTTTTCCAACATTTTCATGAAAACTGGATTCTGTCAAAATGTCAGTTTTCCGATCAATACCTGAGCTTTTCAGTTTGGGAAGTGGGGTGATGGAGGAGTTATGTGTGTCCAAAACCTGAGCTTTTCAATTCAGGGCTGCGGGAGAGAGAGAGAGAAAAAAACCTCTTCCTGACCCCCTTTTAGGACACTTCCCCGGGACATGGGAGACCCAGATCCAAGTCCCTGCTCTGCCTCATTCACAGCAGATTTTTTCATCCCAGATCATTCAAAATCAGGCTTACCAGGGACTTGAACCTGGGTCTGCCCTGGCCCAGGCCAGAACCAAAACAGAATAATTTCATTTACTCAAAAATATTCCAAACAGCTCTAATGGACAGCCTAGTGTGACATCATTACTGGCTTTGTGGTCTCTGGAAGGGGGTACTCTCCTGGGAACAGGATCAAAGCACTAGTCCATCAGCCTATTAGGCACTGCAGTCTCATTTGTGGAAGCATAGATTTTGGCGGGAAGTAATCTTAGATGAGATGATTTTTCTCCCAGTCGTTCAGCTCATATTGTGGACCCATTGTGCTTGGCTCTGTACAGGAATGAAGCAAAAAGATAGTCCTTGCCCCAAAGAGCTTACAGCTGAAGATGACAGGCAACAAAAGTTGATATAATTGAAAGCAAAGATGGTGAACAAAGGAGGATGAGGGTGAGAGTGATAGCAACATATGGTGATATAGATTAGCTACATACAAGATTTTCAGCCTTTACTTTAAAATAGTATTAAACAATACATGGAGGGGTTCTGAAAGACCAGGAGTACTTTCCCTTATGTCTGTTCCTTCACATTGTCTTGCTACAACTAAAGTAAGAGGCTTCTTTGAGGTTTCTGCCATATGTAACAACGTTCCTGTCTCTGCAGCCTATGCTGCTCTTCCATCTGTTTTCAAACCCCATTTTAAATGGACTTTTCTTCCTTGTCCTGTCTGTTTCTTCCTCTGTTAGTATTTAATTGTATTACAAATTTCTGCACATGCAAAGCATTAGGTAATACAGTTTCTCCGACAGATACTAAACAGAATAGCATTGTACTGTACTTTCCTAAGAAGGATAGGACTGAAATGACTCCTGAAGTGAATCTCTTCTTAGGTGGTGCACCATTTATTCAGTAGCAGATTGAGGTATTAGGGCCCACTAAAGTCAATAGTCAGAGGGGTAGCTATGTTTGTTGCTTCTACAGATCCAGACTGAGTCCTATGGCACCTTACAGACTAACAGACGTATTGGAGCATAAGCTTTTGTGGGTGAATACCCACTTTGTCGGATGCATGCAGTGGAAATGTCCAGAGGCAGGTATAAATAAGAGTCAGGCTAGAGATAACGAGGTTAGTTCAATCAGAACCTCGTTATCTCTAGCCTGACTCTTATTTATACCTGCCTCTGGACATTTCCACTGCATGCATCCGACAAAGTGGGTATTCACCCACAAAAGCTTATGCTCCAATACGTCTGTTAGTCTGTAAGGTGCCACAGGACTCTGTCGCTTCTAAAGTCAATAGGAATCTTTCCATTGACTTCAGTGGGCTCTGGATTAGGACCTTATTGTATGGATCAACAGCCCTGTTGACCAAAGTGATCCCCCCACAAAATAATTTTTCCAGCAGCTCCACCAACTGTGGAGCAGTTTTGGGGCCAAAGGGTTTTGGCTAATCCAAGCAACTGTTGGCTGCCATTTGTCCTTGCCTTTAATCATAGCAAGAAGGTTGAAAACACTTCCCTGTGTTTGAATTGGATTTGCTTGTCATTCATCCTTTGTGTCCTATCAGCCAGGAAAGACTAGTGGGGGAGTATCCACTCGCAAGATGTTTGAGATATCCCAGGACAAAATAATAAATAGAAAGCTTAAAATACAAAGAGATATGAAACAAACCATGACATATGACGTTTTCCTGCAATATCCCTGGGAGACCTTATCGAATTAAATTTAAGTATAGTTAGGGTCCATTGTATTAAATGAATGGTTTAGGCATTATTGTGGGCCAGGATTGTATGTAACCTCTCTCTAGGGGGGAAGATGGGATGTGAACCCTGGAAAGTATTATAAACTTCAAGGGACTACACTGACCAACAGGCCACACAAGAATGGACTTTTGGGACAAAACCGTGTCAAGTGGTTTGCCTGAGGAATTGTCTGCCGATTAACTGTTCCCAGAGTCTCATGATCAAAGGCCCAAACTGTATAAAAGAAAGACTTATCTATTTCTGGGGGTGGAGGAAGGAGGTACCAGTTCTGCCCTAGACTGTTGTGAAATTGTAATAACAGAAAAAAATACCCTTTTCTCGGGTTTGAAGGACTGACTCCTACCAGAGGCCTTGCTGGAATTGAGGGTGATCTCCGGTAAGCTTTTTAGCATGTGTGCAGGTGTTTTTAAATGTCTTCTCTGCGATGCTGTCACCTTAATAATAAATGTGCTTGCTTAGGCCAGGTCTACACTGGGTGGGTGGTCATCCATGTAAGGTACGCAACTTCAGCTACATGAATAACGTAGCTGAAGTCGACGTACCTCGATCGATTTACCGCGCCGTGAGGACGCCGCAGGATCGACTGCTGCCGCTCTCCCGTTGACTCCGCTTCCACCTCTTGCCATGGTGGATTACCGGAGTTGATGGCAGATCGATCGGGGGTCAATTTATCACAGCTACAGTAAATGCGAAAAATCGTTCCCCAAAACATCGATCGATTCGGCGGGTAGTGTAGACCAGCCCTTAGAAAGGGCTCTGGGGTAACTTATGACTGCTGGCAATTACAGCTGCTCATAGCCTTCAGCGAGTTAGCAAAGCACAGACTCTGGCCTGTTTGCATGGTCTGGCTTGCAGGAGATAACAGTGTAGGCAGGGTACTGTGTAGCCTGAAAACCTCTGATCAGGAGGGAGACACACACACAGGTCTCTACCCAAATGAGGAGAAGGCTGAGGAGCCAGGAGCCTACAGTGGGTGCCTTCGAGGGCCACAGAGGGGGAATATAGACAATGTTGTCCTGAACTGCGACACAAACAAGCAAGCAAAAAATTCCCTGTCATATGACTGAAGACAACTAGGGTCAAGAATATCTTTGACCATACAGGTGCAGGGTCTCAAAAATATTACAGGGTAAAATTCAGCACTTGTTTCAGAAATACATAGCATTTCTGCTGATCCTGAATTCAAGAATCTCCAAAGTCACGAATGAAAAAATCTTTTCATGCTTTGGAAGCTTTTAATGATGGCATTTTAATCTGTGCATAATCCATCCACCTGGCAGTGGTAACTCAACAGCTGGGAGGTTGTCGACAGGTTCCTTTCTCTAAAGGTTGCCAGGTCCTTGCTGGAGAAGGGATGAAGAAAGTTTAGCAGCTCTGGTCTGATACTGAGGGCCATATATGGCCCTTGAGCCATGCATACTGCAAGTCCTATAGACAGCAATGAGAACTAGCCCTGGGCTGAGGGCACTGCATGACCCTGTGGGGGTTACTTTTGAGATTGGCTCTATATCAGGTTAAAATAGAGACTAATCCTGAAAAATCTTTACTCAACTTTTAGTAAGTGCTTGTTCAAGCAAAACACCGGCTGACAGCGGTCTGTGGGAGTTGGCATAAATAAAAATTAATACCCTCAATATTTGCCCTGCATCAGTGCAATGAACAGCGTGACTAAAATTGTGCAAACCATTTGGAAATGAAATCCCATAGGGGAATTTTGGTAGCAGATCAGAGATTTGTATGCCATGCTTTCTACCTGACTGTGGGACCTTGGAAAATAGTTTAGAAGACCAAAATGGAGCTGATTTAAGTGATGTTAGTTTTCTTTCCTTATTAAAATAGATACAACTCACTATATATTTGTATACATGAGTGGTTAAGGTTTTTCAAGTTGACTACAGGGAGCTGTGTGGTTAAATCACGCAATTGGCATTGATTTTCTCAACCACTGTTTAAGCACAGACATCCCTATGCTTGCTGGGAGGCTGGGTCTTTCAGTGAGGGCACTGAGATACTTAATGACAAATGTCATTAAAAACTGCTGAGTATGAACAGTGTTCAGATTACGGTTGGGTGAAATGATTCAGAAAACAAGAATTTGCTTGAATTTACTTCACCCTCGTTCCCCAAATCAAACCTAATCACTTAAAGGTTTGGTTTGGTGTGAATAAGTATTCCCTCCTGCCTATTCTCTAAGCCCTTCTCCATCTCCATGACCCCAAGCAAGGCCCTTAATGCCCTCTTCTCTGAGCCCAAACAGGCTCTACAATTCTTAGCATGGCCCCCCATCATGGAGTTTTAGATCTGAAGTCTTTCTCAAAGCTGTCCTAATGCAGGGCAGGACCCAGTGCTCAGAGTTGGGCTGTTTTTCCATTATCTATTTCAAAATCAACCCCTCTTATTGTTGAATTGTGACATGATTGATCATATTACAAAACAATGTTATGACAAGAAGTATCCATTACAAACAACAGAGTCATAGGAGCAACAACAGGGATAACAGTGGGGGAATCTTCTCAACATCATGGATGTCTATATACAAATGCAGGACCATGGGGAATAAACAGGGAGAACTGGAAGTATTAGTTCATAAGCTAAATTCTGATTAAACTACATCAGAGATTTAGTAGGATAAGTCTCATGACTGGAATATTGGTATACAGTGGTGTAGCTTGTTCAAAAAGCACAGGCGGGGCGGGGGGGGGGAGGCAGGTGTTGCTGCATTATACGCCAACAATATATGCACTTACTCTGAGATCTAGAAGAAATTGAGAGGCAGAGCAGTTGAAAGCCCCTGGGTGAAGATAAGAGGGAGAAAAAGCAGAGGCTGTAGTCATGATAGGGGTCTACTAAAGACCACCAAATCAAGAGGAGGTGGTGGAGGAGGCATTTCTAGAACAAACAACAGAAATAGTCTCTCTTCTGCTTAGGCTTAATATGGGGTTTGTAAAACTCATTATAGGGGGACATTAACTACCCTAGCATCTTTTGGAAAGGTAACATAACACACAAAATATCCAATAAATTCTTGTATTGGGGACAACTTTACGTTTCAGAAGGTGGAGGAAGTAACCCAGGGGACAGCCATGTTGGATTTGATTCTGCCTAACAGGGAGGAACTGGCTGTGAATCTGAAGGTAGAAGGCAATTTGGGTGAAAGTGATCATGAAATGAGGATTTCATTATTCTAAAGAAAGGAAGGAATGGGAGCAGCGGGATAAGGACAATGGATTTCAGAAAAGCAGACTAACAAACTCAGAGAACTGGTAGGTTAGCTCCCATAGAAAGAAAATCTAAGGGGAAAAGGAGTTCAGGACAGCAGGCCATTCTTCAAAGAGAACACTAAAGGCGCAAGAGCAAACTATCCTAATGCAAAGGAAAGATAAGGAGAATGGTAAGAGGCCAATATGGTTCCGTCAGGATCTCTTTAATGACCTGAAAATCAAAAAGGAATCCTACAAAAAGTGAAACGGGTCAAATTGCTAACGATGAGTACAATAGAATAGCACAAGTATGTAGGGACAAAAATCAGGAAGGATAAGGCACCAAATGAGTTACACCTAGCAAGGGGCATAAAAGGCAATAGAGAAGGCTCTATAAATAGACTAGGAGCAAGAAAAAGATGAAGGAAAACAGATCTTTTCCTTGGAGAGGAAGAAGAGATAATGGATGGCATGAAAAAGAGTGAGGTGTTTAATGCCTATTTTTCTTCAGTCTTCACTAAAAAAGGTAAATTGTGACCAGATACTTAACACAATATTAGCAACAAGGGGGAAGGAATGGAAGCCAAAATTGGGAAAGAACAGATTAAAGAATATTTAGATAAATTGGACATATTCAAGTCAGTAGGACCTGAGTAAATGTGCCCTAGAATATTTAAGGAATTAGCTGCAGCAATCTCAGAATAGTTAGCATTATCTTTGAGAACTCATGGAGGATGTGTGAGGTCCCAGAGGGCTGGGGAAGGGCAAACATAGTACCTATCTTTAAAAAGAGGACCAAGGGAACTATAGGCCAGTCAGCCTTTCATACCTGGAAAGATACTGGAACAAATTATCAAATAATCAATTTGTAAGCACCTAGAGGATTACACGTAATAGCCAACATGGATTTGTCAAGAACAAGTCATGCAAAACCAATTTAATTCACTTCTTTGACAAGGTTACTGGCCTAGTGGATAGGAGGGAAGCAATAGATGTGATGTATCTAGATTTTAGTAAGGATTTTTACACAGTCCTTCATAACATTCTCATAAGCAAACTAGGGAAACGTGGTCTAAATTAAACTACTGTAAGGTGGGTGTACAACTGGTTGAAAGATCTTACTCAAAGAGTAGTCATCAATGGCTGGCTATCAAACTGTTGGGGCTGGGGAGAGGGGGAGTTTATCTAGTGGGGTCCCATAGGGCTCTCTCCTGGGTCTGCTACTAGTCAGTATTTTCATTAATGACTTGGATGATGGAATGGAGATTATGCTTATCAAATCTGCAAGATGAGACCACCTGGGAGGGGTAGGAGGACAGGATTAGAATTCAAAACAACCTTGGACAAATTGGAGAACTGGTCTGAAATCAACAAGATGAAATTCCATAAAAACCAGTGTAAAGTATGACACTTAGAAAGGAAAAATCAAATGCACAACTATAAAATGGGGGAATGACCGGATAGTGGCAGTACTCCTGAAAAGCATCTGTTGATTATAGTGGATCACAGTTTAAATATGAGCCAATAACGTGATGCACTTGCAAACAAGGCTAATATCATGGCGTGTATTAACTGGAGTGTCGTATGTAAAATGCAGGAGGTAATTGTCTCATTTTACTTGGAACTGGTGAGGATTCAGCTGGAGTGCTGTCTCCAGTTCTGGGCACCACACTTTAGGAAAGATGTGGACAAACTGGAGAGATTCCAGAGGAGAGCAATAAAAATGACAAAATGTTTAGAAAACCTGACCTATGAGGAAAGATTTAAAACACTGAGCATATTGAGTCTTGAGAAAAAAAGACTGAGGGGAGACCTGATAATTTTCAAATATGTTAAGGGCTGTTACAAAGAGGACAGTGATTATTGTTTTCCATGTCCACTGAAGATAGGACAAGAATGGGCTTACTGGGCAGCAAGGGAGATTTAGGTTAGATATTAGGAGAAACTTTCTAACTTTAAGGGTAGTTATGCACTGGAATAGGCTTCTAAGGGAGGTTGTCAAATCCCTATCACGGGAGGTTTTTAATAACAGGTTAGACAAACAGCTCTCAGGGGTGGACTAGGTTTACTTGGTCCTGCCTCATAGCAGTGGGTTGGACTAGATGACCTCTCAAGGTGCCTTCCAGCATGATTCTAGGTTATGCCTGTGTTTTTTGTGGGCACCTTTAATAGGGGTGTTTATCACAAGAAGAGAACGTGCTGTGCATGCCAGCCAGCTCATTTCACACACCCTTTTGTTCTCTCTTGATCCACACCTTGGGCAAATGGAAGACAATGGGCTTGTGTTGTGGAACACCGGGCAGGACAGTACTGAAAGAGGCACGTGTAATAACAGCAGCTCCAAGGTTATGGTAATGGAAAGATCAGATATAACTTTCACATTGTAAGTGGTTTTAGTCAGCAAACACTATTTTAATGCCCATTCATTTTCAAAATTCTCATTTCCCTCAAAGCAGAGAAACTTGCATGGTAATAGAAAGATTGAAAAGCCTCTGCTTTGATCCAGGTCTCTTAGCCGGTTAATTAGGCACATGTGTATTTACAAGAAGCAAAAGGCTTTGGCTGGCTTAGTGCCTTATCTGGAGCTCATATGTTTGTGTGCTGTGCTCACACAAAATTTAAATTGGTTAATTACTGGTGAGACCTACAGCACAGTGTCCTAAAGCAGAATTATCAAAGGGAATGATGACTAAGCAGGGAGCACATAGGTAGGTAATAATTATGTGCCATGGGTAAGGTTCTGATGTCCCTGTTTACAATGAGTAGTTCCCTGGAGCAACGCTATTTAAATCAACAGGCCCACACAGGGTAAGGGGCTACTGAACTGGAGTACTGGGGTGTGAGTCTGGTCTGATATTTGAAAGTATGAACGCTAAGGGACAGATTGTGATGGGCCTGTGCATGGGGGCACAGGGAGTGGGGAAGAGGACAGTCACAGCCCCTGTACTTACTTAGGGACTGCTCCCTTTGTGGGTCCCCTCAGGCATACATCATCCCAAAGGGGCTCAAAGAAGGGCAGGGAAGAGGTGGGGCAATGGACCGCATTCCTGTCACATTGGCCCACATATCAAGCCAGGTACTACCTGGGGAGGAGGCTCTGTATCCTAAAGGATGGTGCAATCTCTGCAGTTGCGTTGTGTATCAGAAAGCTCAGTATAATATCAGGAAAACTTCCTGACAGCAAGATCTACCCTATGACTGCGGAACAGTCTGCCAAGGGAAACATAATGCCAGCTCCATCCCTGGAGACTTTTCAGACTTGATTGAACAAACGTTTACATTTGTAGGAGGATGGAGCCGATGACCTGATAGGCCTCTGTGCATCCCTGATGTAGATGATCCTATATGCAAATATATGCAGTCAATTTGGAAAAAGATGTTTGCTCTAAATTTTCAAAAGAGCAAGGGTTAGGCCCCCCAAACCCATATTTAGCCCCCTAAACTGGATTTCAGAGACGCTGAGCATCCACTTCTCACACACTGAAATTGAACGTATGCACCTATGTGAGAAAATGTTGGCCTCTATGTCTGTGTACAAAAGTCAACCAAAAAGATGAAAAGCCCAGTTCTGTAAGACCAATGTGTGTGAATGCCTGTTGACTTCTTTGGGAGAGAACTAGTATGTAGAGAGCTAGTAGGATCAGGCTCTAAACATTTGCATTATTATTATAAACTCAACACTTCTCCTTTACAGCATCTAATCTTAATGAATAAGTGGAACAGATCATTACCAAGATTCTTACAGAAAAGTTACCTGGTAATGTACTTGTCCTCATTGATGGAAATAGCAGATGGTAGATGTTGCGATTTCATAGTCACTTTCTTCATTTATTTGGATTAGATGGCACTATGTAAAAGGAACAGAAGTATTAATCATTGTTCATTACATCTCTATATTTGCAGTGTAGTTTCACTTAATGTGAAACACTCAGAAAATGTATTTGTTTTTGTATACTCAGTTTTTCCTTAAGTTTTGGATTTGACATTAAAATAACGTTATTTTTCCTTGATGGAACACAATATATTCTGTGCTAGCACTATAAAGGAGGCCATTCCCATTATATATAGGACTATTACTATACATAGTCCATACGGTTCCTATAATAAAGGGACTATATGTACTATGTATAGTAATACACCCAAATACTACAGCTTACAATGGTGTTACTAATTCAAACAATTTGCAGCAACTACTCTAAAATACTTTAGTATTATTTTACAAGAGAGGCTCAATACCAGGATGAGACTAGAATCCTTGGCACAGCATAGATTAGCTCATGGAAAACTGATGTAAGGTGCCTCAGGTCACAAAGCAAAAGTGTCCTAGCAAGTAAAGCTGAACCAGGTTCCTATGGAATTGGATGGGAAACGTAGAAATTCCAGTTGATCCAGTGGAGTCCTGTGGCATACAAAGTCAAAAAGCAGAGGTATTAAAAAGAAACCAAGGATACTAATTGCAACATTATCAATTGCATATAGCTGTCTCGGCACTGTGTAAGCTAGACCAATGAGACTCCAACAGTGAATTCCTGGGAAGTATAATTATGGAATTTTGGTTCTCAATTCATTCCACGGTATTAGAAATAAAAGGCAGGCTGAGTAGAGTGTAACTAATCAAGATTAAACTTTTTCAGTGAAGTACCATTTGTCAGTCTTGTGTTGTGGTGCATAGGCAAGAAAAGATAAAGTTAAGAATATAAGCGACAAAGAGTTCTGTGGCACCTTATAGACTAACAGACGTATTGGAGCATAAGCTTTTGTGGGTGAATACCCACTTCTTCAGATGCATGCAGACATCTGAAGAAGTGGGTATTCACCCACGAAAGCTTATGCTCCAATACGTCTGTTAGTCTATAAGGTGCCACAGAACTCTTTGTCGCTTCTACAGATCCAGACTAACATGACTACCCCTCTGATACTTAAGAATATAAATCTCTCAAATCTCTAAGGGCTAAATTCAAAGATCCTTACTCAGCTTTTACTCAGTCCATACTCAGGCAAGCGTCAATTGAAGCCAATTAGTGTGCATTTATTTAAGGAATGAGTAAAAACTGAATGTCAAACGCTACTCTCGTTTATATCAGTGTGAACCTGAACCAATTCCATGAAGATGCATGGAGTTATTCTGCATTCACAGAGCAGAGTCTGACCATGAGTAAGGACCTAAAGGATCTTTGCTGGCCTGATCCTGCATCTGATTTCTCTCCTTTAGACAAGATTTGATCCTCTGAAGAGAGATCTTTTATAGCTGTATAC
This sequence comes from Macrochelys suwanniensis, assembly GCA_033296515.1. NCBI lineage: Eukaryota > Metazoa > Chordata > Testudines > Chelydridae > Macrochelys > Macrochelys suwanniensis. The sequence goes on along the minus strand of CM065779.1, from coordinate 16,732,567 downwards.
ATTTAGAGTATGTAAATATCCAAAATGAAAATAAAATACATTTAAGCCAATATTAGCAAGCAAAGAGGCTTAACATCCCATTTATAGAATACCTTTATCCCATCCATCCACTGCATCTTGATGTGCAAGAGCATCTGAGGCAGCCCAGAAAGAAAATTTGCAGTCACAAAAGCAGGGGACACCAGAGGACTGGATAGCTCTGCATACTGATCATCATTTTAGGCCAAGAAGGTAGGGAAAGGATTCTAACAGTTGGTAAGTCTAAGAAAGTCAGTTATTGGCATGCATCATTATTTCCCCACTGATTTAAATCCTACCACTTAACACAAGAACAGAAGTGACTATAATTAAACAACTTTATGGGTAAAGGCGTGCAGGAAACTTTTTCCCCTGCCAAACTCAGAGTTAAGTCACTTATTAAGAGCTCACTGAAGTCAACTGAAAGAGTCTCAGTTGACTTCAATGGACATTGGATCATGCCGAGTCCAATTAAATATACCTTCTGAGAAATGAAATCTGCTCAGTGATTACTGAACAACAGAGAATGTTCTGGTGGATGATTGAAAATGGAGATCCCCACATACAACTTTCATTATATTGTGTTCTCTTCCCCAGTGTATTTGATAGGAACCATTTAATGTATTCAGATTAAATCAAAGTAAATGACTTCAGATCTACTAACTAACACGGCTAGCTAGAGACTAGTTTATACCAAACTGAACCTGTATGTCGGTCCGAAAAGCTACCCCATTGTTCACTGATAACAGTTAAGAGACAAAAATAAAGAGTCAATCATGCATAAATAATCCTTTTTCATACTTTGAGAAAATTTTATTTTATTTTTATGGTTGCATTGATCTCTGGCCAGCCGGGAAGACACAATTAGGTTTGTCCCTTATATCTAACAGACTGTCCCTGGGCTTTTATTGGTCAGCTACAAATTGCCTCTAACACCCAGCACTGCAGATAAAATTATTAAATCTAGATTTGCTCTAGAGGTGCTTTGTTGACCACAGTTATTAACAGATTATTTGTTATGGTTTAGCAGTCAGGTTATAATTATTTATTCAGTTAAGAAGCGGATCCCAAGGGCTTCAGATGGCTTCCTACACAGTGAAGAGCATCTTTTGTATGGGGGAAGATTTTTTACTGATGGCCTAATCATCCACTGCACACAGCAAAAGGCCTCCCTTGAAGACATTTGCCATGGATATGCTCAGGGGGACTCATAATAGAGCTGAATTTTGTCTCAATTTTGATATGTTGATAAAACTTTCCATCCAAATTTCAAATTTTTATGAAGGCCAAACACAAGACAACCAACCAACCAGTAACATTTTCACAAATTTCCCCCATATGGATGAAACTGTCAAAATTTCAGGGCAGGGGGGAAGGGTGTGGTGAGAAGATTTTACAAAATTTTCCTTACTTTTATCCCTCTGATCTGGCCAGTGCTGCTTATAATGCTCTTCTGAAATAGGTGTTTAAGTCAATCTGTTGTGCTACAGCTACATGGCGAAATAAGCCTGGCAGCCCTTGTTCCCCCTTTGATACACACATTTACACTCAGACCTGGAACCCGCAAGACTTCAAGGCTCGAACCCACACAGGACATGACAGTTGGGTTGTTGACTGGTTTCCATAGCAACTCCGTTGCCCAGGTCCTCATCTCTAGGCTCTGCACATTCCTAAGGCAGGTCTGGCCTGGATCTATCTAGGCCAGACCCAGCTTTCATCTGGTCTGGCTCAGCTCTCTCAGGACACAAGTGCTGTCATGTATTAGGCAGCCAGCACCGGCTCACTTCACCGCAGAACCTCCCTTGTTGCCTTACTCCAGGGAGGGCTCTGGCCTCTCCCAGTTCAGTTAGGGTGACTGATCTAGGAAACACCCCCACCCTTTCCCCAGCTCAGCTGAAACAAAAACAACCTTCTTCTGACTAATTTTATTCAAACCCAACACTACAGCCACCAAACACAGCAGCTTCTTGAGTGACTTGCATATGGATGTTAGCCAACCGTTTATTTAGTTCCTTCTTTATGCCTATAGGTGGAACACAATATATCGGTCTTATGCCGTTTACTCTTAGAACGCACTGAAGTCAATGAGAGTTGAGGGCATTCAGCACCTCACAAAAACATATGCATTATGCAGTTGCACAAATGATGACAGCATTTACCCTTGCATAAGCCTTAGTACTGCATAACTCTGCAAAAGCAGCCATTGTCCTGCCATATTCCAGCACCTTGGTTTGTCTGCTTTCCATATTACCTCCCTTCTCCATGTTTGTCTCCTGCCCACAAGGGGAGCAAAGGCCGTTTCCAGCACCATTCGCGTAATGCTGCCTTTAAGAGGATTGAGTGGGAAGCAGTGAGATGAGACTCTTTGCTACAGAAGGACAATACAAAGTTGCCAGCTCTTGTAACATTACTTTGAGACTGGTAATTTTAGGTATTATCTTTTTACAGCTTCTCCCACTATCTAGCTGTACCTTAATCTCCTGACATATAAAGAGAGGTTGTAACGAAGAAGAATGGGTTAAATACTGGGCTTGAGTCTCTTCTCTCAAGCCAATTTTACTTTGGTATATTTCCACTGACTTACATACCGTTACTCCCAATTTATACCAGTGTAGGTCAGAGGAGAATCCGATACTCTTCCCTACACTAACTGGAAACTTTTTTGTGGGGGAGGGGAGGGAGAGAAAGAGAGGAGGCAAAAACCTGCAAATTCAGGTCAACTGAAATATGTCATAAATTCATGTCAAAGTTACAAATTGTTTGCCCATAAAATTCCAACAATCAAAATGTTTGACATTTTTAAATGAAAAGGTTTTAATTTTTCAATTCAGAATGACTTTCAATATTTCCTTCAACTTGATTAAAACAGAAAACCCAAGGAAGTTCAAAAGTGAAGTGAAACTTTCATTTTGAAGTGTTTCCTTTCAAATCAAACTGAATTTGATCTTCTGACTCACCAAAAATCTCAAAAAAAGAAAAAGTTTCAGGTCAACCCAAAATTATTCCTGCCTTCTCCAATGTTTTGGAACTGTCACCAAATCAAGACATCCTTTATTCACACAGCTTTACTGTTATCCTCAAATTCTAGTGTAATTCAGCTATCTATCTATATTATACCTCCTAGGCTGAATGGCTTTACATTATAGATACAAGGGTGTAGGAGTGACCTTTAATCCTTTCTTTCTTAGGTTCTGTGGAGTCTGGTACTTCACTGATTATTTCTTGTTTCAGTATGTACCCTGTATTTGTTTTTGTTGATTTGGTTTTATTTAATATTTGTGGATGTAAATGTGTTCTATAAAAAGCAATCCACTTTTCATCAGCATAAAATCGATTTTATCTGCTTTTATACTCTTCTGTGATGCTGTAAGTTAGGTGTAGTGTCCTGAGCACCGAACACAGATTTTGATTTAAAGGACCTTGTTTCTTCCCAGTGCCTCAACAGAGCTCATGGAAAATAAAATGAATTCGTTATTTTGCATAAGTTTGGACAACTGGAAAGATGACAAAAAACATAACTGTTTCAATGCATAACAGGGCCAGACTTACCTGTATGATAAACACAGCTTAACTGCCTGAATAAGTTGGGTTTTACAGCTAGCGTGGATCACTGCAGCAGTGCAAAGCACCTCGAGTTTACTGATGAATGTGGCCCAGTAGCTCTGTTAGACACAAAGGGATAGAACCCTAAGCATGCCTTGTCCTATTTGCCTCGGTAAACATTATACAAGGGGCTTTAATAAAAGGCTTACGTGAGCTAGTCTGTTCTAATAATGGATGACTGAAATTTATGAAGAGGAAGCATTTTTGATGGATTCCTGCTACCTGAAATTCCTGCTACCAGGAACAAGTAAGGTCAAAGTGACCTTTGAAAATATAGTTGTAATAGAATTAACGAAAAATAGCAGAGTGACCTCACCAGAGATTTATGGCTTCTGTTTAGCTACAATACAGGTACAAGACACTTTCCTCTACCTATCTTACCCCTATCCTGAATTGCAGGGACTACCTTTAAGTATGAGCGTCATCCTATAAGAGAGCATTTCTGAAGGTGAGCGCTAACATGTCTCCTTTGCTCTAGTAAACTAACTAGCTGAAAGGAATTTGACATGAGGTCTTTACAATGCCGCTTACTGACACTGCGCATTAAACAGAAAACAGAGGTGCCGCCCCAGCTAAATTCACTTACCTGTGCGTGTGATCAAAACCAGCTGAAAAGTAACAGAGGCGTTTCACATGCCTTTTTATTGAGCCCCTGACGAAACATGACAGGACTGCACTCTACCTGACAGATGCCTCCAAGAGTCCAGGGAGCTGTTAATTGTTACTTTGCTCAACAAGCAGGGAAGTGATGGAAACATGAGACACTCCCTGTACCTTGCTGCCTGTTTGGGGGTGTTTACTTTCCTTTCTAGGAGCAGCTGATAGGAGCACTCCCTACTCAGGGTTACACACCTAAGGGAAGTGGGTTGACTATTCTTGTTAACACTTTAATAGCTGATTTTATAGTGGAAGGCAGATTGTTGATGCTAACTAGCTATTTACTGTCCCCATTTAGATGCATCCTAAAAAACATTCACCACCTTTTTGCTGAAAGTAATTCTTTTCCATACTTGTTTCCTGGTCCCTAGACTCCAGTGTTTTCTCACTCTTTGTAAGGGTTCAGTGCAACAGCTGATGTATGCAATTAGCTGCTAAGTAAATAATCAGAGTGCATATATGCCTCCTAATGGGGACAGATCTTGATCAATGAGACCTACATAAATAAGGATGTTGTACAGTTACAGTAGGATATTATGCAGTTAAGCAATATTTATTTAAGACTAATTGGTCAAGATCTGCCCCAATTAGGGGGCACATGTCACTGTTCATTGCACATCAGCTTATTGCCTAATTCGGCTATTTGCATAAGTTGCAGTTGAAATGTTACTCTATACTGTACACACACCACATCACAAGATTTTAGAATTTCATTTCTCTTAGATGGCTGCTAGTAGATAGGTAAGATGGAGGAAAGTCATTGGGGCACAAAGAGGTTGTGATGAAAGACAAATGTGTAAAATATTGGGCCTGAGTTTCTTCTCATAAACCAATTTTACTTCTTGTACCTCCAGAGACTTTCATAAAGTTACTCCCAATTTAAATCAGTGTAGATTAGTGGTGAGTATCTGATTCCCCTCTTAATATAAAGGGAATTATTGTTTATGCTCTAAATATTTAGCTTCAGGTCACTCAATTCTCATTTACATCTCTGCACACTGGGTGATCTGCTGGCTGCACAGAATAGCATATTTGGGTTTGGAAACTATGCGTATGTGATAGAGTTTGATTCTATAACTTTTGCTAGTGACAATTGCTTCACATTAACACCTCATGCACTGTATCTGCAAAATGCACAGATGCCATGTATTTCATAGATGTGCATTTTGCAATTGCAGTGGCATGTATAATATTGAGATGTCTTGAAAGAGGCTCTGTAATGGCTAAATAAGCATATTAGCTTTCATCCTGTTCAGAGGTACATGATGACAGTGTGCATGGTGTTGAACTATTACTCCAGTTTTCCTGCATCCACCTGGAGCAGGGTGTATCATTAAGTTTACAGTACAAGCATCTCATCTTAAGGCTAGTGATGGGTCTGAGGCACAAAATCATAGAATCAGAACTGGAAGGGACCTCGAGAGGTCATCTAGTCCAGTCTCCTGCACTCAAGGCAGGACTAAGTATTACCTAGACCATCCCTGACAGGTGTTTGTCCAACCTGCTCTTAAAAATCCTCAATGCTGGAGATTCCACAACCTCCCTAGGCAATTTATTCCAGTGCTCGACCACTCTGACAGTTAGGAAGTTTTCCCTAATATCCAACCTAAACCTCCCTTGCTGCAATTTAAGCCCACTGCTTCTTGTCCTAGCCTTAGAGGTTAAGAACAATAATTTTTCTCCCTCCTCCTTGTTAACAACCTTTTATGTACTTGAAAACTCTTATGTCCCCTCTCAGTCTTCTCTTCTCCAAACTAAACAACCCCAGTAGCGTAGCCAGGGGGGGAGCAGGGGGAGCGGCCGCTCCCCTTGTGAGGAAAAGTGGTGCTAAGGCGCCGCCCGAGCCTGACTGGGGCAGTGCTTTAAAAGGCGGGCGGCTCCTGCCGCTGCGGGGAGCCACGGGCCTTTTAAAGCACCCCCCCCAGCCCCACTGCCGGAGCCAGGCTCGGGGTGTGGGGGGGGCGGCGCTTTAAAAGGTCCACGGCTCCTGCCACTGTGGGGAGCCGCGGGCCTTTTAAAGCGCCGCCGGAGCCCTGCTGCCGGAGCTACGGCAGCGGCACTTTAAAGGGCCTGGGGCTCCGCAGCGGCTGGAGCCCCGGGCCCTTTAAAGCACCGCAGGGTGAGTACAGGGGGAGCGGGGAGGTGCCTTTTTATAGCGCCGCTCCCCCTGTGCTCTAAACCTGGCTACGCTACTGAACAAACCCAATTTTTTTCAATCTTCGGTCATGTTTTCTAGACCTTTAATCATTTTTGTTGCTCTTCTCTGGACTTTCTCCAGTTTGTCCACATCATTCCTGAAATGTGGCACCCAGAACTGGACACAATACTCCAGTGGAGGCCTAATCAGCACGGAGTAGAGCAGAAGAATTAGTTCTCGGGTCTTGCTTACAACACTCCTGCTAATACATCCCAGAATGATGTTTGCTTTTTCTGCAACAGTGTTACACTGACTCATAGTTAGCTTGTGATCCACTATGACCCCCAGATCCCTTTCTGCAGTACTCCTTCCTAGGCAGCCATTTCCCATTTTGTATGTGCGCAACTGATTGTCGAGATAATTTTTAATTTTAATCCTATCCTCCAAAGCACTTGCAACCCCTCCCAGCTTGATATCATCCACAAACTTTATAAGTGTACTCTGTGCCATTATCCAAATCATTGAAGAAGGTATTGAACAGAACCAGACCCAGAACCGAAGTGAAGCTACAAGCAACCAATGATTCTAAGTGGGTCACCCAGCTGAAAACCTGAACCACATTTACCATTTTTACAGTCCAGTTTTTGCCTGGACCTTTTTTTGGTGGGGTGGGGTGGAGGTGGGGTAGGGAGACTTATTCTGGAAAAATAATATTTAAAATTTAGGGCCAGGTCCTAAATCAGCAAAGCGTCACAGCCATCGATCAATATACACCAGCTGAGGTAGACTGTTTTGGACCAATCTCAAATGCCTATAAAATAATAATAAATCCTCAAATCACTTAATATGCACAACGTCACCTGGAAAAGCTTTTGTTTTAACCATTTTGGTGGTTCGGGTAAATGCAAAATTGTTGTAACCAGAAAGAAAAAAAGTTCTGTTTCCTGATTGACCCAATCTTGGCTCAGGTTTGTTTGTATCTTTTGTTTCTGCTGTGGAACCCCCACTCCTAGCTATGGCCTAGTTCTGATCTCATTTGCTTTAAAGCCAAACATTTAATAAAGTCACTGAAATAACACTGAAGATCAGAAATAGGTAACACCCTGTTAAAAAAACAGATTTAAAATTTGAACACATAAGAACATAACCACCACCATACTGGGTCAGACTAGGGGTCCATCGAGCCCACTATCCTGCCTCCTACAGCGGCCAGTCCCAGAGCTTCAGGGGAAGCGTGCACAACAGGGCAGTTTTTGGAGAGATCCACCCCTTTCTGCCCCTCTAAGCTTCTGGCAGTCAGAGGTAGAAGGTCACCCCAAGTAAGGGGTTGTATCCCTGACCATTTTGGCTAATTGCCATTGATGAACCTATCCGCCATTAACATACCTAGTTCTTTTTTTGAACTCAGTTATACTTTGGGTATCACAACATACCATGGCAATGAGTTCCACAGGTTAATTATGTGTTGTGTGCATAAGTACTTCCTATTGTTTGAATTGTGGGAGACCTCTGGTTTTTGTATTGTGGGAAAGAGTAAACATTTATTTATTCACTTTTCCCCTCACCATTCATGATTGTATAGAACCATCATATATGCCCCCTTAATTGAAGCAGATCACTGACCTGCAGTATCCTGATCAGGTCCAGATCCAAATCTAAGAAAGACGCTAAGTTATCGAACCAGAGCCTCACCTGCTGGTAAGTGGCATAGCTCCTTCGAAGTTAATTTACACTAGCTGAGGATCAGTCCATGATTTTTTCCCCCTTGGGGGCACCATGAGCGTTCTTGTGTCGACATTAGCAAGACAAGGAATTAAAAACAACCGGTTTAACTATGTAATAAATCTCAATCTTTAACCGGATTTCTGCAGTTGCTTTGCAGCGCCTCATTTTCATAGACAGCAGCAATGGTGCAGAGTCTGCTCTGTAGGCACAGCTCTCGGTACAGGATGGTGCTGAGCTTCCCTGGCCCAGGGGAGAACAAGGAGGCAGAATGTGGCCCTGACTGCCGGGCACACACAGCATGCACGTCCACTAACCATCCTCTTACTTGCCCACATAGTGGTGTCCATCAGTTCTGAGCAGCGTACCGGGATCATGGCCCCACCTCCTTCTCGTCCCTCCCTGTCCTCTTTGGTGCACGGCCCCACCTCCTTCCCAGTCTTCTTTGCGGCATTATGAGGAAGAATGAGGGAGCATCCCTAGACCACAAGGCCCTTTTATAAAGGTTGGAGAGACTCCTTCCATCCCACTGTGCATCTGCGCAAGACCCAGAAACAATCAGACTCTCTATGGCTAACTAACATTAAGGGCAGCAGCAGATTAACAGCAGAAACAGGAGAGGTGACTGAGCTCATGGATTAATTCCATTTGACAGAACATCTTCCTCTCCCATTAAAAAGGGGCTTTTTTCCCCTCACCATCATTAACCTGCTTGCAGGGGGCAGTGGAAAGAGAAGGGGAGAGGGGTAAACAAACTTCAGGCTCAGATATGAAATGGACCCCAACCAAATCCCTGGAATGCAAAACCCCCGACCTGCATGCAGACTTACAGACTCTCGCCCTTTGCAGTTACAGCCCATCTTCAGCTCAGATACGCAGCTGTTCTCGAATGCCACCAGGCTCATGCTTTAGACCGCTTGTCACTGACCATTTCCAGCAGAGTGACCCTGATGGGGACATTGAAACAACACTTGTGAAGTCACACATGTGCCCTCTCCATTGGCAAGAGATGAGCCCTGATTGTAGGCACCCCACAATGTGGCACTGTTCTCACCCCACCTCCACATGCCTCTGGAGCAGTGGCTCTCAACCTATTTACCCGTGTAGGCTGCATATGCAGCTGTGTGTGTTATATGGGCCACATCTACACAATATATATATACCCACACTACCTGTATGTCCCTGAGGATGTCACGTGAGCTGCAACTGTGTGCTGACTGGGCCACAGGTGGAGAACTACCGCTCTGGAGTCTCCAATGATCTTGCTCACCGCATGGTCTAATTTTTCAACTCCTCACACCACACAGCTCCTGTGGCCCAGGTTTAAACCCTTCCTGTCTCAGGACTTCAGACTGCATCTCTCTCTCAGCTGCCCAGTTCCCTCTCTGCCAGTCTCACTGGAGCCTCTGGAACTCTCTCAAAATACCTTCCCCCAGGTCTCTTCCTAGTCCTGTCTCCAGGGGTCAAACTCCTTCTGTCTTTGGGGCAGGGCTCCACAGCTCTCCTTCCTAGGGCTGTGTCTGAAGGCCTGCAGGCTTCCCCAGTTCATTCTGGTTCACCACAGACAACACTCCCTGAAAGGCTTCCCCCCCGATAACTCCTTTATAATCCGCATCAGCTGATCACACCATTTAGACACCTGACTGCCAGTCACTGCTCTGGTGATCCTTCTCTGAACTACTTGTTCTTAAAGGGGCCATGTCTTGGAACGGGGTGGGCTGGTCCCAGGCTTTCACTATTTCTGAAGGGGACAGCCTACCCTGTTTCAAGCCCACCTGGGGACACTGGATGCAGATCCCCCCACATTTTGGATCCAGATCTTTGGCTTCGTCCCATCTCTTTTCCTTTTAAAACCTGGCGACCTCACCGCTGGATTTGAATGGTTCTTTCCGCACTAGGCCAAAATCATAAAGCAAACTTCAGCTGTAACACGGACTTTCACCTCATTTTGAATCAAACCCATGAGGAACTGCAAATTTCCCAGAGTTCCCGTGCAAAACCATGAACTATTTGAAATTCACTCAAAACTGGGCCTAGATTCACATGCCAGATTTGTGCACCTTAACAAATAAGTTTTTTTAAAAAAAGTGAACCTGGGTGAGTGTGGAGTTGGTAATGAATAAAACCCCATATCAGGAGATTTTCTCCTGGGTGGGGGACAGGCAACTATTTTGCACAGCTCTATTTGCTGCAGCAAGCGGTGGTAGCTGCTGAATGGGAAAATAGCTCTGATATACGAACTAGAACCCTACCCTGGGAGCTGCTGAGCTCTGTTATCGCCTACTGAAGTCAATGGGAATGGAGTGGGTACTTAACGCCTACCAGATGGCGTTCAGCACCATAGAGAACCAGACTCTCAAAGGAAGCAGCCCACATCTTGCTCAGAACCAGCTTCTGAAATTTCACAGATCCCGCTCCTGAGATGTACTGAGAGCCCTGCGAGTCCCCCCAAATTTGGCAGCTCCCAGAATCAGCCGCCCCATCGGCCACACTTCCTGTTGTGTATGCGCTGTGGAGTGGGTTTAACAAATGGGTATACAAAATGTAATTGTCCTTTTGGGGTATCACCTAGGTGCACTTTCCCACCCCCATAACGAAATGGGACACGACAGCCAGGCTCCTTTCTTCTTACAGTGCTGCATGTTGCGCTTTCATGGCTATTCACACGGACTCGCAGTTATGTAGCGAAGTCCTTCTGGTGGCTAAACTGGTCTATGGCAGGACGGGGATGGGTTGATGACCTCTCACCCGACGGCCCTTCTCATGGGTGTCTTCACTGCAGCTGGGAATGAGCCTTCCAGCCTGGGCAGACAGACGTGCACTAGCAGGGCTTGAGTTAGCACACTAAAAATAGCAGTGTAGACGTTGCAGCTTGGGCTGGAGCTCAGGATCACAGGCCTAGGGAGTGAGTGGGTTTGAGAGCCTGAGCTTGCAGTGTGCTAGCACAGCTACCGGTGCTGAGAAGGCTGCTTCTAGCAGGAGCCGAGACATACCCACATTTCACGTCCCTTCCCTTGAGCGGCTTAGTGGCTGGCAGCACGTAGCTCTGAAAAGCTTGACTTTGACTTGGTCTCTGTTTGCAGATATAATCCAGCCGGTACATAGAATCATAGACATGTAGGGCTGGCACAGACCTTAAGAAGTCTGCCAGTCCAGCCCCCTGTGGCCAAGCAAATGTAGACCATCCCTAACAGCTGTTTGTCCAACCTGTTTTTAAAAACCTACAATGATGGGGATTCCACAACCTTTGTTGGAGGCCTACTCCGGAGATTAACGACCCTGACAGTTAGAAAGTTTTTCTTAATATCTAACCTAAATCTCCCTTGCTGCAGAGCGCACCCATTACTTCTTATCCTACTTACAGTTAGCAATTGATCACAGTCCTCTTTATAGCAGCCCTTAACATATTTGAAGACTTATCAGGTCCCCCCTCACTCTTTTCTCAAGACTAAACATGTCCAGTTTTTTTTTTTAAGCCTTGCCTCATAGGTCAGGTTTTCTAAAACCTTTTATCATAGAATCTCAGGGTTGGAAGGGACCTTAGGAGGTCATCTAGTCCAACCCCCTGCTTGAAGCAGAACCAATCCCCAATTTTTGCCCCAGATCCCTAAATAGCCCCCTCAAGGATTGAACTCACAACCCTGGGTTTAGCAGGCCAATGCTCAAACCACTGAGCTATCTCTTCCCCCTTTTGTGTTAGTCTCCCTCTAGTTCACCCACATCTTTCCTAAAGCCTAGTGCCCACACTTGGACACAGCACAGCAGCTGAGGCCCCACCAGTGCTGAGTAGAACAGGACAATTACCACCCATGTCTTCCGTGACATTCCTGTTAACACACCCCAGAATGGTCACATTGTTGGCTCATATTCAATTTGTGATCCTCCACAACTCCTTTAGCAGTACTACCACCAGTTATTCCCCCGTTTGTGTAGTGGTGCATTTGATATTTCCTTCCTATGTGGAGAACTTTGCGCTTGTTTTTAGTGAATTTCATATCGCTGTAAGTACAGCTCTTCACACCATGAGGGCTTTCAGAGTGCTCCAGTGCGCTGAATGGGTGCAACAGTAATATACACCGGGAAGCTGTGCTATAAAGTGTCAACGTTTCAAGGAGGACAAATCCAGTTTAAGCAGAGATTTAAATGAGAAGATTTTGAATAAACAAAAAAAAATGCACTCTTTGTCTTCACTCTGTTTTTTTGATATTTTTATACCATTGTAACATATCTGGGCCAAATTCTGATGGTGTAATGGATGAAACTCAGAGGCAAGCGAGGGGGAAAATGATGGTGTAATGGCTAAGCCACTTGACTGAGACTTTGGAGACCTAGGTTCAATTCCCAACTCACCCACAAACTTTTCTGAGTGACTCTGGGCAAAGTCACTTAATCTACTCAGTGCCCCATCTGTTAAAAGGAATGAGTACTTCCCTACCTCACAGGAGTTTTATGAGGGGAAAAAAATCCATTAACAAATTGAAAGGGCTCGGACAGTAGATGATTTAAGCCACATGAGTACCCAAATAAATTGTAAGAATGACATGCCTGCTGTAACTGTTCACAGATAGTCTGATGCTTTTCATTAAATAATTGTAGACTGAGGAGGAGTGGCAGCAAATACAAATTCATAGAATATCAGGGTTGGAAGGGACCTTAGTAGGTCATCTAGTCCAACCCCCTGCTCAAAGCAGGACCAATTCCCAATTTTTTTTGCCCCAGATCCCCAAATGGCCCCCTCAAGGATTGAACTCACAACCCTGGGTTTAGCAGGCTAATGCTCAAACCACTGAGCTATCCCTCCCCCCTTGCTAGGCTCTGTGATGTTCACTCTGTTCCTGTTTGGGTGCAGAATAAGAGGCAGGTACACTCCAGTTGTAAAGACGGGTAGAGCCCAAAATTTGTATCCGCATTTGATCCGCAATCTGCAAACGTGGTCTGTGGATAGCTGCATCTGCGGCTGTGGATATCCAAGGATAAAAAGCGGATAGCCACAGATTTGCAGGGCTCGAAAGATAGGTCATATGTCTTTTTGGCAGCAGCGTAGCCGGGGGGGAGCAGGGGGAGCGGCCGCTCCCCCTTGAGCAGAAGCGGCGGAAGCGGCGCCTTTTTTTAGCAGCACTAAAAAAAGGTGCCGCTTCTTTTTAAGCGCCGCTTCTTACACTCACCCGGCGGCGCTCCGGGTCTTCGGCGGCATTTCGGCGGCGGGTACCACCAAAGACGTGGAGTGAGCCGCCGAAGTGCTGCCGAAGACCCGGAGCGCCGCCGGGTGAGTACAGGGGGAGGCGCCTTTTTATGGCGCCACTCCCCCTGTGCTCCGGACCTGGCTGCGCTACTGCTTTTTGGACTAGGGCACATTCATCTTGCCTAGTCCACAGTTGTTCTACAGATCTTCTCTTGGAATTTCTGTACTATATACAGCATCTATGTATTGTACTTTTCAGAAGTAACTCTGCTGATATCAGTAGAGTCACACTGCTGTAAAAATGAAGTAAGAAAGAGGAGAATTGACACATAATCCTTTGCATATGGACACCCGTTTAATTAAGCAGTACAACTCTCTTGTGTTTGTGACAAAACTGTATGGACAGAGATAAGAAAATGTATACTGTTAATGTTGAATTATATAGCTAGGCTGATATTTGGAGTTGGATTTTCAAACATGTCCAAGTGGGCTCTGTGTTCCTAACTCACTCAGGCACTTTTGAAAATCCCATCCACTATGTGCACTTGAACAGAGACAGGGAAATCCAAAGGGGAGAATGCAAATCAGAGGTTGGCTGGTTCGGAGTGGCTCTGCTTCATGTTTGGCTGTAACTATATTGCTTCTTTCTTAGCATTTTTGCCCACTCTCATGTATTTCGGGGGGAAATGCTCAGGACTATTCATTCTCTAGCCTGCGAACCATCTCTTAGTAAAGGGAAGCCTGTAGCTGTCTGTTCTCAAATTCCCTGATATGGTGCTGCCCTTACAACAAGGCATTAATAGCCACTCATGGGGAATTTCAGCCCTCTCCCCTTACAAATAATAAATACCACAGTACTAAATACATCACAAGCTAGCTACTTCTATTGTCCCATTCAGATACATACTGCATTGCATCATCATATCTTCAGAATTTGTCATGTTTACCCAAACTACAATGCAGATGGAAAGGTTTCTAAAGAGCAAGTACATTCTGCTGATGTTCATGTCATTTATAAACCCCTCGCACCCTGCTGAGCAGTGTTGCCAATATAGCGAATGCCACGTGCTATGGATAGCTGCTAGCGGACAGCTCCATTGCAGAGGTGGACGCATTTCAGTTGCACTAGATGAAATGCGCTCTCTTTAAATGCTACAGGGCTAAATTCTTCCCACAAGTGCTCAGTCTCCCTCACACAACTGCCATGGATTTCATGGGTGTTACTGACGGCAAAACGAAGCCTCATGGCTATAAAGTGCTTTGGGATCCTTCTGGTTTAAGAGTGCTATATAAACATAGCTAAGGCAAGAAGAGAAGCATTTATGAAACCTCATGTTAGGGTAGCATGCAGAAGCACTGTCTGTCTTGGGACATGTACTCTCTGTAAAGAAGGGTAAACCAGTAAGTGACAGTCAGAAGGGTACCAGAATTACAGGAAGACTCTTTCTTCCTGGTTGTTTACAGGGTGTGTCTCAGTCTGGAATTCTATCCACCTACTTCTGTTGTTCTCAGCCCTCCAGGTGATACCTTTGACTCCAGCCAACAGACATGCCCCTGCAAGTGAAGAATTTCAACAAGTTACCTGCTGCAAATGAGAGAAAGTTCAGCCACAGCCCACAGAGGGCTCCTGTCATCCTGGCTGCTGCAGAGCAGGCTGTGGAGGGGAAGTGCACCTAGGTCACAGAAACTAATCCCGGCCTTGTCTGGTGGGACAAATCCAGAGTGCTCCCTCTCTACGCAGCCAGTACTGGTCAGGTTAGCACAACTGCTGTGCACAGAAGGCAAGTTCCACAGAACAGCCAGATGGTGGGAGGGAAATGGGCGTGTCTACAGGATCGCGAGCGCCATGGTACATTCCCTCAGGTCCACGCACACAGCACAGGTTCTAACCGGTGCATGAACTAAAACAACCCCAGGCTTGAAATCAGGCCCCAGTGGTATGGCAGACAGAGGAACATGCACCGTGGAGCAGCACTAGAGCAGTTAATGCCATGGCATTCCTGAGGGCGCATGAAGCAGAAGACACACACTCGCAGCCAGAAAGTGCCAGATGACCGTGCAAGTTCAGTGGATCTTTCTATCCAGTTATTTCTGGACAGAGAGCTGGACAGATGTGGATTGCGGATGTGGACGCTCAGAGCTCCCAGGCATACAGTACCCTGCTCGCTCGCCTAAGAAGCAGCATTTGTAAGGCCGTAGCAGCGCCACCTGGTGACTCCTGTCGTACTAGAAAGCACTAACACGAAACACGCCAAGAATGGCCCCTGGCTTTGCGTGCCTCTGTTTTGGCTGCTCAGTTTGAGACAACTTTCTGAAACATGAAGGTATGTCTAGGGGAAGATGAAGAAACAACCGCCGCCCACCCCGCAAAAGTCAGTGGCTGCTTTTGAAAACATTGGCCTAAATTCTCAGTTTGCTGCATGCTAGGACACCAGCCTCTTGCCACATCACCTTATTATTTCAAACAGGTGCAGCACCCTTGGTCTCTGTTGTCTCTGGAGAACTGCCTTTGCTACATTACGTTGTTTCACCTAGGGTGGCATTTCTTCAATGGGGTGGTTACCTCCTCTCTTCGCATGCCACTCCCATGGGCACACCCCTACAGCCTGCCCATCATAAAGGTGTGCCTCCCTTCAGCACAATAGAGTCCATTCAGCTACACTGCACGCATATGTCTTAGGCTTTAAGGCTTTAACATCTTGTTGGGAAACTGCAGAACTTGTTTTAATTATTCACTATCAACGTCTGTCTGTCCCTCAGACATTCAAGAAGAAAACAAAAATGCCTTTCCCGTCAAAAAACAAAAGCCCAACAATGCCTCCCTCAACCCTCTCACTTCTGGTCAGATGGGATGACCTCACATAGCAAGTAACATTTCCTTTGGTGATGTTTTTGAGAACGTTGACTAGAACCAGAGAGCACATGGCCAGAACAGGGAGGAGAAAGGACGAGTATTTCTAGTCTAAGACCACCAGCTCATTGGCGGAAAGTTTAAATCACAAGGAAATTTCATCTTCAAAGTAGATTATAAACATTAAGGGACAGATTGTGGTCCCCTAACTCATCTTTAGTACCCTACTCTTCAGGCAGTTCCATTGATTTTGGAACTTATTCTCAGAGTAAGGTGCTACTCACCGTGCGTAACGGTTTCAGAATCTGGACCTAAATCTCACGTGAGGTAGGACCTGTAAAAAGCCAGAATTATTCTCATAATTGTATACAGAGGAAAGGTGAAGCAGGGGAGTTAGCACCTGACTGAAAGAGGCCTTAGAAGAAGTCACTGTGGCAGGTAAGATGAGTGCTGGCTCTCCAACCTCAGGGCTCAGAACACTAGGTCATATACTTTAGGACCTGCGTATGCTTGTCCAATGTAGGAATTTCCTACTCACAGGTCCGTGGGGCTGCAAAGCCTGCTACCGAGCTTTAGGGCTCTTTACACCTCAAAGAAAATCTCATCTTTCATTTAAAAATGAAAAGCACATTTCTAGCCCTTTCCACTGCCTTAAAATCTAAGCCTATTACTAGTGTGAAAAATGTGTCTCAGTAATTCCTCCTAATTCTATTTGTCCGTGGCCCCCGCTACATCTGCCCAGGATGACTTTGTGGCCTGTGAAGTCCATGATCGTGGATCCCCTGATGTTCTGGGAAGAGGGAGGGCACAGGCAGGATGATGATGTTAGGACATCTACAAATAACCCACTGTCTGGCTATTGCCGACCCAGCTCCTCCACTGAACTGGGTGGGCAGCTTCCAGCCACAGGAGTGGGGCAGCACAGAGGCCAGCTCAGCTAAAGGCAGAAGGAGCAAGCGCTGGTGGCAACTATTTTATGTAAATGCACCTCCACAGTGTTGGTGGCAGCCTCCATTTTGCATCTCTTCCTACAGTGTATTGTGTTTACTTGTCCAACGGCCTGGTTAGGGCGGGATGGTTATTCTGGGCCCCCATAGGCTGACGGCTCGGGATTTTGTAGTTAAATGAGTGGAATAAAAGACAAAAATAGAAACTGAAACAAATCCCTGGAAAACCTCTGGTTTATCTGCAGAAAGGCCTCTGCAAAACATTTCTTTAGCGCAGCCACTAATCACACCCCGCAGCAGGAGCAGCTGGGCTCCCTGCCTCTGGCAGCAGCAGAAGGTCGGATCAGTCCAACGATTCCCGTCCTTCCTTCCCTCTTTCCAGTCACACACAATTTAAAAAATAAAAAAAAATTTAGGTATTGGGAGCAGGAGCCACCTCACACACCTCATTAGGGGACCAGTTACAGAGTTTTCCCCATAGGAAGGATACAGTTGCTGTGACCCAGGAGCAGACTCAGAGAATATCAGGGTTGGAAGGGACCGTAGGAGGTCATCGAGTCCAACCCCCTTCTCAAAGCAGGATCAATCCCCAATTTTTGCCCCAGATCCCCAAATGGCCCTCTCAAGGATTGAACTCACAACCCTGGGTTTAGCAGGCCAATGGTCAAACCACTGAGCTATCCCTGCCCTCAGGGGGTGGTCTCTGGTGCGCCCTTTGCTCCAAGGGAGATAAGTTCTGTGCACAGATCCCTCCCCCTTCTCCAGTGCGTCTGACCCTTTCATCCCATCGCACTGTGGCTGCTCACCAACCACACGCACTCTTCTTTGGCTGTTGCCATGCTCCTGGCAGAGGGCAGTCAGTCATATGGGGATAGAGCAGGCTCATCACCTCCAGAACACTCCCTCACGGCCTATGGGGCCCTGCAGCACTCTGACCTCCGTCTCCCTCTCCTCACTGCTCCCTAAAAACTCCACTCACTCCAAGGTATTCAAAACAAGAGGTTCCCTTCTGGGCTCTAATTACTTAAGTCATTGAAGTTTCCTTTGGCCCCCGAGTTACCCTCATCCCACCCAGACTGGCCCTTCCTCCACAGTGCCTTTGCTGGAGTTCAGTCTTCCCACCCACCTCCACAGCTTGGAGATGAGGTCACACCAGCAGGGAAACAGTATTCTCCAACTAGGGTCTCTTCTGCGTCTTGCCCTTGTGTAACGATGCTGGTTCTGGCGGGACCCAACTGAGAGTGCCAATTCAGGACAAATTGTTTAAAGCTAGGCAGTTACAGCCCAAGGCTGGGATTTTTCCACCTCTAAGGCAAACCAAACCAACCAAACAGAGAAGACTTTGGTTTTACCCCACTGGCTACCCACAAGTCACACAAGCAATTCCCTTAGATACTCCAGTTTCCTAGTATCACCACCAGTGCCACTCGTTATGGGGACAAATGGTTATGAAAACCAATGCCCCAGTAAAAGAAAAAAGGTTCTCCCGATCCTAAAGGATCAAGCCCCAGACTCCGGTCAATATACAAATCAGATCTTACCCACAAATCATGCTGTTGCCAGTCCTTTAGAATCTAAAATCTAAAGGTTTATTCATAAAAGGAAAAAGGTATAGGTGAGAGCTAGAATTGCTTAAATGGAATCAATTACATACAGCAATGGCAAAGTTCTTGGTTCAGTGATGGAATAAGCTGCAGGTTCAAATCAAGTCTCTGGAGTGCATCCCCAGCTGGGATGGGTCATTCAGTCCTTTGTGTAGAGCTTCAGTTTGTAGCAAAGTCCCTCCAGAGGTAAGATGCAGGATTGTCTTGAAGACAAAATGGAGATGAGGCATCAGCCTTTTATAGTCTTTTCCAGGTGTAAGAACACTTCTTTGTTCTTACTGTGGAAAATCACAGCAAAATGGAGTTTGGAGTCACATGGGCAAGTTCCTGCATACTTTGCTGAGTCACAAGGCGTGTCTGCCTTCTCTCAATGGA
This sequence comes from Macrochelys suwanniensis, assembly GCA_033296515.1. NCBI lineage: Eukaryota > Metazoa > Chordata > Testudines > Chelydridae > Macrochelys > Macrochelys suwanniensis. Next base: position 16,713,471 of record CM065779.1, on the reverse strand, counting down.
TCAGTTGTGTAGCTGATGGTCCTCAATGGGCCATCAAGCCGGTTAGCAGAGCTGACACCAACTTGTCTGGGTTTCACCCAGAAGCATAGCATAAGTTTGAAATACAAACAGTATAGAGCCAATATTCATAACTTCAACTACAAAAACGATACACACATACAGACAGCATAATCACAACCAGCAAACCACAACCTTGTCTTAGACACCTTACACTACAACCTTTGTACTATATTTGCTGCAAATATATAACAATGGTTGCAACAATGATCTATACAGTTACAGATTATGTCAATAACGTCACACCTTGCTAGCACAGGGGCTTCTTCAGGAGCCTTTCCACAACTCCTCCGGATGGAGCCTCTGCCTAATGCTAAACTCTCCCCCCCGCCCTGCTCACATGACCATCTTCATTTTCCCCAACTAGGGAGGAAAGTTAGTAGTGTCACAGGGGGGCTGAAACCCATCTCCCCTTCAAGGTCCAGCAACATTGTGACAAGGCAGAGGATTTCTGATTCCTGGTAACAGCATTAACCTCATGTACTGAGGTCACAGGTTTGGCAGCTCGCCCTGGCCTGGTTGTTTCTCTGCTTTCTCTCTGGCTCTGCATTGCTTCTCCTCCATCCTCTTTCTCTACAGGATCAGCTTCATAAGAACAGGCTCCAGCTACCACCTCTCCTTTTCTTAAACAATATTTGAGGATGGTATTATCACGTCATAAGGAAATAAAAGTATGTGACCCAGGAAGCTGCATTCCACTGTAGTTAATGAACAGTGATAAACAGTTATTGGGCTGCAGTGACCTCTGGTGGCTTTTGCTGTAAGACGTACAGCAGAGTTATATATTTCAACAGCCTCAACTTCCTTCCTTCAACTCCCCATCCAAAAAATTAACCTCAGCCGGCAGCCCATTCGGGCGACATTCAAGTCCCAACTTTTCGCAGAGTTTCATATGGAGCTGCTGTTTTTAGCTGTCCACTTGTTTAAAAAAAGAAAGCCACTAATCAGGGAGAATTTATAAAACCATCAGGCCAAGATTTTCAAACCTGGGGGGCAAAGGGAGGTTCCTAAACCCATATTTAGGAACCTAAAGACATGGCTTGATTTTCAAAAGTGCTGAGCACCCAGCAATTCCCACTTGAGTCAGTGGCAAATCAGACTAGAGCTGGTCAAAAAAATTATGCGAAGATGCTTTTGATGAGAAATGATTTTTTTGATTAAATGGAGATTTTTGAAAAAATATTCAATTTTTGACCAAAAATTTCCATTTTTCTGCTGAACATTTTCCGATTTTGGTTGCCAAAATATAAAAAAAAGTTTGTTTTTTGTAAATAAAAATGGGATTTTAAAAAAAAGTTTTCAGCAAAATTTTTCACAGAAAGAAATTTGTTTCCATCCAGCTCTACACCAGGTCTTATGTCCTTCTGCTACTGTCCTTCCTGGGTCTTCTTCTGGGCTGCCCCTCATGACTGGCATGCCCTCCCTGGTCTGGTCTGGCTTTCTTCCACTCTCTCCTCAAGCAAGTCCCTCTTGACAACACACTTCTTCAAGGAGAGTTTTAAACCCTGTCCCATACTTCCAGGAGTATTAACAGACTCCGTGAAAAAGATTTGCTAGAGCTTCATTAAAAACAATCCATGCAAAAATCATGGTACTTAACCCAACGTGTGCTTAACGGTGTGGTTTCCATCACACTGCTTTTCTTCCTCACTCCTTTACTTGTTTGGCAGTTTAAACTGTTTGCTCTCCCGGGCAGGCAGCTTCTCTTCCTTCCTGTCTGTAAAATCCCCCAATTATTGTAGGTGCAATACAGATGAACAAACATTAATAACTGATTTTTTAAATTTCCAATCTAATGAGTCCGTAGCATGATATCAAAGGAGAAAACACTCTTAATTTGCTATAAATCATCCCCTCATATCACTGAAGCAGGACAATCAGGATGCAGTTGAGTAGATGGGCCACATGGCGGGGCCAGCTCACAGTGCATTGCGTCTTTAGCCTTATATGAAGGAAGCAGGGTTGTCAGAAAACCTGCCACTGCTCATCTTTACAAAATCAGCGCAGCTGCAAAAAGACAACCCCCAGTCTCTTGTCAGGCCTGCATTTTCCTGCATCAGAGCGATCAGGGGGATGAGTAGAAGACATACTATTAATTCTGTTCGGTTGCTTGGGGAGAGCTCGCCCGCAATACGATAAATTATTTTTTATTTAAAGCAAAGGAAGGGAGAGAATATGGAAACTGTGGAGAGCAAAGAGCACAAAAGTTTTAAGAAGGCAATAAACCAGGAACAGCGGAGAAGACATGGATTTTTTTTAACGGCTGATTCTAGCTATCTGAGTTACTCCAAAACCCCCTCATACGTCAAAATTTAAATGCATCACTAACTGTCAGGGATTGGGATGAGACCTTCACAGAGTTAGTAGCCTTGCACTTTCCTCTGAGGCATGTCTGCTGTTAGAGACAGGACACCAGGGATCAGATCTGGTGTGGCACTTTCTATGTCCCCCAAAGGGCTGAGAAATGTTACTTTTCCATTAACATTAAGCACACAGACTGCATATCAAAAACATATAAGGCGTCAAGCAAGATGCAAGCAGAACTGAAATGGTGGCATCCTATAGTAGAAAAAATGTTTCTTTTCTCCTCCTGGTATGAATGGGTGAACTTGAGAAGCTTTTGGGAAATTTCTGGTGTGTTTTTTCACTTGATTCTTCTTCTTTTTTTTTTTTAAGTGACTTTAGTCCTTGGGACAAGTACCAGGAATTGAAGCTGTCTTTGTATCTGCAGGTAGAGCCCTGGGGCAGGTAGAACCCAGGCAGCAGCTGGGCAAAAATCCCCAACCCGTGTTGTCAGTTTGCTCATCCTTTAGCTGAGAGCAAAATTAGCCAGCGCGATAATAGTAAGGATTGGGGCAAACCAAACCACACCTGTTCTGGAAGGGATATAGCCCTCGTGCGTCAGGGAAAAAACTAACCTCTGAGTTATGGAGGTCAAGAAGAGATTTTGCAAGAGAGTTATGAAATCGCCTGCCCCTAAGGAGTTTCACCTGAGCCTTCTTTTGAAACAGCTGGTACTGGCCAATATCAGAGAAGGGATACTAGATGGATGATTGGTTCGATACAGCAATAGCTGTGTTCCTAAGTTCATGACCTACAAGGTCCACCTGCGAGGGTTAAAGGTGTAAGCAGAGTCAGGATGAGCTCTATCCTGACATCTGGTGATGAGTTGTGGAAAGGGATGTCAGGGGCTAATCTTGTTTGCATGGACACACCCACCCTGCAAAGCATGATGGACCACTTGCCCAAATGGTCACTTTGGCTGATGTGGGATCCCCAGTTTCTCTGTTATTGGGGCAGGAAGAATAAAGTGTTGTTACCCTGATTATGTGAATCAAGGACAGTGGGCTTTTGTTATGATGGAGGGACTCGCCATCAACTAAGCAGCACTCGCTAGGCGAGGGACATGGGTTCCAAAACCCAGTGAATAGAGAGAGGCTGGGGACAGGTTTCTTGATTGGGCTTTTTGGCTATAGCTCAAGCATAGTACCTGGTGGTATGGGCCCCCCGTGAGGGTCTGAGACACTGACTGCACCTCCTTCTCTCTCCACTGTAGAATATCAGAGCTAATGTTGAGTTCATTGGGAGTCTGGTTTCAGACTGCTGAGTTGAAATCACTCTGGGCTAAGGGTGCAAATGAGCACTAGGGCTCCCCAACTACAAGCTGAAATCACTAAAGAGCTAAAACTCTTATGAGCTGAAATCACTGAGCAGTGTGTTAAGTAGTGGGGGAGCCTGAAGATTTATTGCTGAGTGGCTGGCAGAGCGGAGCAGTCCGTGGGAACCATCGGCGTGGCTTGCAGAACGGCTGGCGGAGCGGAGCTGCTGGTGGAGCTGTTTGTGGGGACCGTCGGCGCGGCTTGCAGGACGGCTGGCGGAGCGGAGCTGCTGGTGGAGCTGTTTGTGGGGACCGTCGGCGCGGCTTGCAGGACGGCTGGCGGAGCGGAGATGCCGGCGGAGCAGAGCAGGTCGTGGGACCGTCGGCGCGGCTTGCAGGACGGCTGGCGGAGCGGAGCAGTTCGTGGGGACAGCTGTAGCGGCCCGCAGGATGGCTGGCGGAGCAGAGCGAAGCCCCACGGAGGGGCGAGGCAATCATCTTCAAACCACGTAAGGTGCCACTTACCTCTTCCCCTCCCCATTTCTGCCCAGACTGATGAACTTTTGAACTTTGGGACTGGACTTTTGGGTTCTTGGACTTTTGGGGACTTTGGGTGATTTCTGGGTTGCTGGACTCAAGAACCAAAGGGACAGGACATGGCCCAATTAGCTGGGGTGGGTCTTGCTCACAGTTTGGTTTATGAATCCTAGTTGCGGTGTTTTCCCAATGTAATGCTGGTGTCATTTACCTGCTGTTATTAAAGATTTTCTGTTACACCGAGGCCCTGTGCTTGCGAGAGGGGAAGTATTGCCTCTTTGAGGCTCCCAGGCGGGGGGTGTAAAGATTTTCCCAGGTTACTGGGTGGGGGCTCGAGCTGGTTTTACATGGTATTGTTGAAAAGGGAACCCCTATGTACTGAACCCGGCCCTTGCTGCTGTCAACTCGTCCTGGCAGAAGGGTTACAAAGGAAGAGCAGTCTTCCTGCACATTCCTGCTTTCTCCCCTCTGTAAAGGCTGCTAACAAATCGGGCAGTGAGTGCTAATGGAGATTGTGGTTTTTATGATGTCGACATCTGTCAAATAGGAAGTGGCTTGAGTCTGTGATATGTTCTTTTTCAATATCCTTTTGCATCACTTCCTTTTCAGCTCCGTGGAGCGTCCTTTCTTTGTCCACTCTGAATTCTTGGCAGGTTAGGGGAATAATCAAACTGTCCAGGTTAGACTGAAAATTGAAACGAAGCTGTAGACCCATGTGTCAAGGTCTCAACTACAGTACAGGTTTTGAAGTCCTGGACGACTCATGAACACCTCAGACTCGGTAGAGCATTTGTTAGCAGAGAGGAATCTGTCCAGGTGCGTGTGAGAAGCACCACTCCTTGTTTTGTATTTCGATGATTTTCTTTTAACCTTTTAGTAAGAGGCAATGTGACTCTGACTTTCTGCAGTCGCATCATGTGGGGAAATCACAAACAACCTGACATCAAAGAGAAAGTTATCTTCTTCATTGTGCGGCAATCGTGGTGAATGATTAAGTCTGCTCCAGTTGCAGGCCTCTGATTTCAGACATTATGACAGTACTCCAGGTCTCCCCGCCACACTAAAATAGAGTGACTGTGCTAGAATGTGACCCCCTTGCATAACTTTGGTGATGCTAATGAGGCTTGAAAGCAGCTGGATCTACCTAGATCCTGTTGAGGGGGAACCCCCATCACCCCAGCCAGCATAGCCAGATACTACTCTGTCCCACTGCAACCCTCAACATACAGGCTATGTCAAGGTTTGGCTAGAGTGCTGTGTGCTCCAGCTCTCCCTGGATGGCAGATGGCCTCTTGGGGCTGCTATTAACTGGTGAACTTCAGCCCTGAGACTGCTTTAAGTGATGACGGGGCTGGGGTCATTGTAGACTCAGTCCCGGAATCAGGGAGCAGAAAGAAGTTCCTTTGTGGCACTCTCTCTCTGCCGTTCCCAGCAGGAGTTAGGTCCGGCTCAGAAGTAGCCTGGTATCTGTAAGTCAGTAGCTCACCTTAAACACCACACAACACTGTAGCAGGTTTCTTTCAGGAATGGGACCTTGGGCCAACATTTTCAAACCTGGGTTTAATGTAAAGGTAAGCACCTAAATCCTTATTTACGTTCCTGAATGAATGGGCTGTTTGTCAAAGGCGTTGAACAGCCACAGCTCATAGCATTGAACTTGGTCCTATTTGTAGACCTGGGTTAACGTTCCGCAAGACAACACGTACAACAGTTTGTGAAGAAAGCTAGAAATATCTATGGGGCATGTGCCATAGCAGCAGGGGGTGAGGTCTCATTCATAGGTGCGTTGCAACTAACCTTCTCCCCAAAAAACGGACTAGTACACAAGCAATTATTTCAGTAACAAAGTATGATAACAGGGGTACCACTCATGTTTTAGTTGTCAGAGCCTTATTTGGAAGATCTACCTAGATCTATATTGGCCTATCAGGAAGTTTGTTCTTTAAGAATCTCTGTGTATATTTGGAAACACGCTGGAAACACTGATCTAGTCTGAAATATTCCTTGTCTGCAATAAAGTAACTCCTCATTTAATGTTGTACTTCTGTTCCTGAAAAATGCGACTTTAAGCTAAACGATGTTAAACAAATTCAATTTCCCCATAAGAATTAAATGGGGGTAGGGGGGAGGTTAGGTTCCAGGGAGATTTTTTTTGCAAGGCAAAAGACATTATATACATATACAGTATATGTTTTAAACAATTTAATATTGTACCTGTACAGCAATGAATGATAGTGAAGCTTGGTTGAGGTGGTGGAGTAAGAGGGTGGAATATTTCCCAGGGCATGCCTTGCTGCTAAATGATGAACTAGCACTCCTCTGAGACCATTAAATACGCTGTTATTAATGTAGCCTCACACTCTCCAAGGCAGCATGGACTGAGGCAGGAGGGAGGAAACCCAATAGATGCCGGGCAGTAGCTGCAAACACTTCCCTGCAAAAACTGAACATGATGATGAGCCCACGCTCCAAGGCAGAGGGCAGGGCAGGAGCAGCCCGGCAGTGGGGGAAGGGATAGCTGAACTGCTGCTGAGCAGCTGCCGAACCACATACCTACAGGGAATTTTGGGGAGCTGCTGCCCCCCCGGATCCCCCTGGTTCTAATCCCCACAAGGAGGGGCTGCCCTTCCAGAGAATCCTGCAAGCAGTGGACAAAGCAGGTGGCTGCAAACAACGTTACAAGGGAGCATTGCGCAACTTTAAACGAGCCTGTTCCCTAATTGATCAGCAACGTAACAACGAAACAACGTTAACCGGGACGACTTTAAGTGAGGAGTTACTGTGTAAGGTAGCCGATTTGAGGCTGAAAGGGATTTTCCGGGTCAAGCAATCTTTCAGCCCCCACACTAGTGCAGTAGTTCACCTATCCTATTTCATTACATGGCCAATCCACCCCCATCTCTGCGGCTATGATGGGACCGATAATGATCCTCTGAGTCAATACTGGACAAATGCCTGTGTGTGGAGTTAAACAGCATTGTGCTATTAGAGAAGCCATCTCCAAGAAGACCCATAAAACCAAGGTCCTCTTTACCACTTGTGGTCACTAATGATTCCATGGCCCTCTTCACAGGTCTATGTGCTAGCCCAACATCCTGGCTAAGTTCGTTGGGGTGATTACACGCTACTTTCCGAAGGCCCTGAGTCAGGACAGCACTTGAGCATGTTAATGTGCTTTCCTGAAGGGGGATGCTTTCCTGGACCTAAATTTCCATTGTTGTTTCAATAAACTATGCTACTCTTCTTCATTTTCTGTACTACATACAGGGCCGGTGCTTCCACTAGGCGACCCTAGGCGGTCGCCTAGGGCGGCAGGATTTGGGGGGCGGAATTTCGCTGCCCTCTGCAGAATTTCAGCTGCGACTCATTTCCCAGTGGAGATTAGGGTGACCAGATGTCCCGATTTTATAGGGACAGTCCCGATTTTGGGGTCTTTTTCTTATATAGACTCCTATTACCCCCCCCCACCCCCGTCCCGATTTTTCACTCTTGCTGTCTGGTCACCCTAGCGGGGATTCAGTGACAGGTTTTTCTCTGGGTGGCAAGAAAAGCGGCCACCGAAATGCCGCCGAGAATGCAGCTTCAGAGGAGGAGCTGCCGCCAAAGCACCGGCGCAAAAACCCTGGCGCTGCTCCTGACTACATAGTTGTATAGTGTTAGTGTGAGCTGTTAAACATCTGTCTCACTCCATTGCAGAAGTGGCTGCATTTCAACAGTGGGCAAAGTGATTGTTGTATAGTGTGGTTAGTAAAGGGACTTTCAGACTTAGAGATGTAAGATATTATAGCCCACAGCAGTATTACTCAGCACATTTTGTAACATGTGCTGTGTCATCCTGAGGAATGACTGCAAGTATAAGATGACTTCCCTACAATTGTTTTTCAGTCCTGTTTAAGAGGATGATGAGACATTAGTACTATAAAATTTTACATCAATAGAAGCTACTACTCATTTTTATAAAGAAAGACTTTCTATATAATACCAGTCCCTGCTAGTCTTAGACTCACATACATTCCAAATGGCTCTGGTCACAGAATTACCTATGGTAGTCACATGCGTGTTAAAAATCCAGAAATTCTTCTTTATCATTTCATCAGAGAAGGAACTGAATGCCCTGAATTGATCAATCCATTTTGATACTGGCTCCTTTGGCTTCTATCTATATGGCCCTCTGCTGGAAAATTGAATGTAGTCATTTAACACAACAAACAAGCTAACAGTGTTCATTTCTATACTGATCATTCATCTACACTAGCCTGTTATTTAATGAGTGAAGTATCAGAGGGGTAGCCGTGTTAGTCTGGATCTGTAGAAGCGACAGAGTCCTGTGGCACCTTATAGACTAACAGACGTATTGGAGCATAAGCTTTCGTGGGTGAATACCCACTTCGTCGGATGCATGCAGTGGACGAAGTGGGTATTCACCCACGAAAGCTTATGCTCCAATACGTCTGTTAGTCTATAAGGTGCCACAGGACTCTTTGTCTCTTAATGAGTGAAGAGTAATAAAATATAAGGTCACCATGACATTTTAGGGTTTTAACAGTTGTTATTTTTCCAGGCCTCAGTTCTGGAAAAACATCCCCTTTCCATATAATACTTAAGCACATTTAAGCACATGCGTCAGTCCCATTGAAGTCAACAAGACTTAAGCATGTTCATAAAGATAAACATATGCTTAAAGTGCTTTTCTGCATTGGCACCTAGTGGAAAAGGAATGGCTTTGTGGATCAGGCACTAGACTGGGTTTCAGGAGATCTGTCACCCAATTCCTGGCTCTTCCACAAACTCACTGTGCGACACTGGTCAAGTCACTTAGACTCCAGTACAGCAAAGCATGTTAAGTGCGTGCTTAACTGTAAGTATGTGAGTTGTTCCGTTGATTTCAGTGGGATTACCCACGTACTTAAGTGCTTTCATTGAGTTGGTCTTAAGTCTATCCATGCTTCAGTTCGTTATCTGTAAAATGGCACACTAATACTTCTTTTGTCTGTCTTGTCTATCTAGGGTGGTATTTTCAAAGCACTCAGCCTTGGCCTAACTCCACTTCTAGTGAAGTCAAGCCCTGAGAGGCACGTAGCATCATTCAGTACATTATATTGCAAAATGCTTTGGCAGCTTTCGTGCTCTAATAGTAGATACAGAATTAAGTCATACATGACAATGGTAGTAAAGTTGTTACAGACATAAAAGAAGAATCCTGGCTCACAACAGCCTGAAATGTCATGTGCTGAGTAAGATCTGCATTGGTCTCACCCCCTGAGTCTCAGAGGATTCAACCCCTCTTTCGATTGAACTCCATCTCTTGCTGCAGCCTGCTCCTCTTCCTGTTTGCCGCACAGCTCCGCCACACCCTCCTCTGTAGTCTACTTCCCAGCTTACCATGTGGCAGTGGCTTTCCAGGATTAATTCCCGAGTCAGGGTCTTTCAAAGAGTTTCCACACCATCCCCTTCTTGGCCATGGAAGGGGGGCGCACCTGTATGATGGATACATCGTGGTCATTGTTCTAGAACGGACATCTGTTTTAGTAAGAGAAAGAAATACCTATTCAGTGCAGATAGCAAAAAACCAAACAAAACTCCTCGAAACACAACTCATCTGTAACAAACTAACCAAGCCCAAACCTCACCCTTTCCTAGTATTAACGTGCGGATAATGTAGTCAGTCCAATTTAAATATTTATTTTCTATAAGGGTTTCTAGCAACGTTTTAAATCCCAGTTAATGACAATTCTGCTTTTTACCCTCTCTTTTAGCGGTGTCATGGTTAGATTTGTGCAGTTTGCCTTAGTCATGTCCCATATCCCTCCAGGGTAAGGCATCCTGTTTAACTAGTACAAATTGTGAAATTTAGCAGACGTGGATAATTAGGTTGAAAAAGTTCAAAAGTTTTGAAGTGCATTGAAAAAGTTTTGAAACTGCTTCTTTGTAAAGGGTGATTAAAAACCCTGGAACATGCCACAGTGACCTGGACAAAACTTTAAACCATGCATGTGCTAAAGAAAAATGTTTGATTACTGCCCTCATGCAGTTATAGTCTCCGCTCATAAGCAGGCTGTATGTCAATGTCCAAATACCTGCAGCTATTGTAGATGGGCCATCATGCTGGGTTAGTGTGAGCTGTAGAATATCCTGGATCTGACAAGTTAGGTACCTATGAAGCAATTCTGAGAAAGGCTACCCTGAAATTCTTACCCTGAAATTGTTCCTCCGGACAAGCATTGAGCTTACAGGTAAGCTGCTGGCCCTTTAAAAGGGGCAGTTAAATAGGTGACTCCTCCTCTTGATAATGGGGTCTCCTGGTTGGCAGAAAATGTGAGGCTCAGGAGGTCACCGACCAATTAGGCTCTGCGTTTGAGGTTTTCTAGGGGACTCAGTGTTGGGTAGGAGGTGCCTGAGGTCAGGGCTGGTGCAAGGATATTTCGCGCCCTAGGAGAAACTTCCACCTTGCACCCGCCCCCTCCAGCCCAGGGAGGCCTATGGCAGCTCCCCGCCCTCCCCCTCCACCCTGCGCCACCCCTCCTGTGGCAGCCCCCTGCCCAGGGAGCCCCCACTCCGGCAGCTCTCTGCCTCCTCCCTCCGCCCGGGGAGCCCCACCTGCGGCAGCTCCCCGCCCCAGCTCACCTCCGCTCCGCCTCCTCCCCTGAGCACACCGGCGCCGCTCCACTTCTCCCGCCTCCCAGGCTTGCGGCGCCAATCAGCTGTTTGGCATGCCAAGCCTGGGAGGGGAGGAGAATTAGAGTGGGGGCGGCGTGCTCAGGGGAGGAGGCAGAGCAGAGGTGAGCTGGGGCGGGGAGCGGTTCCCCTGCGTGCGTCCCCTGTTACTTGCTGTGAGTGGCCCTTCCTGCGCCCCTCTGCCCCAGATCACCTCCACTCCACCTCCTCCCCTGAGCGCGCTTTTTGGCGCCCCCAACCACTTGGCGCCCTAGGCGGCCGCCTAGTTCGCCTAGTGGTTGCACCGGCCCTGTCTGAGGTGCTGCTGCAGCTCCAGGGAAGAGAGTAGAAGAATGAAGCTCGCAAGAGATGCTTAAAGACAAAGTAGGTGAAGATGTAAAATGTGGCTTGGGCACTCAGGCGTATGGATCTGTGAGGGAAGCATAGAGGGAGCATGGACGGGCATGTCAGGCAAGGAGGTGAGGTGCCAACTTTGAATAGTGCGACCCGACTGCTAAACATGTCGACTGGGGACAGCTATTCTCTGCCCTGGGGTATTTTGTTGCTCTTTTAAGACCACCGAGTTACTAGCAGTAATGCTGTCGTGCAGATGCACATCATGGGGACCCATGCCCACAGAACCAGTTCCCTCTGCATTACAGACTGGAAGTTATTTAACTCTATTTCTGAACTGCTGAACACTTGGGTTTGGCAATGCCATTATTCACCAGCCAGGGAGCAGCACTGCTGCGTCTGTGCTCTGGGCTCAACCCTGGCTGGCCTCCAACTGCCTGATTCTGTAGCTGCACCATCCATGGGACACTTACTGAAGTCAGAGAAAGTTCTTTGTGCCAAGCATCTATGACCCTGGGCCCTAAGAGGATGGATGGAGTCATGCATCACTGTCCAGCTGGCCAGTTCCGACCATTTCTCCTAAAAATTCACTTTACTTCTGCACTCTCATATAAAAAAGACACTTTCCTGCCCTCCCTCGCAGAAGAAATGTATTGAAACAAAACCTGCCATTTTGTTACAGAGCACTGAAATTCCATTGCCAGACAGTAGACAGACCCTGGACTTCCTTGAGACCATTCCAGCCCTTCAGTACACATCATGGAAGTAACGAAGGTCACAATGCAATTGAATCGGAAAATGTTTAAAGCAGCTGGACTAGGCAAAGAACATTAAGGACCATTTAGTAATATTCAGGTTTTAAAGCAGGTCCAACACAGCATCTCTAGGCACCTCTACAGTATTGAACGTAACAGATTCCTTTAAAAACAAAACATTCTTGGCCAGCTCGACCTGAATTAATTACACACCTGCCCTCCTAACAACACCGTCATCCGAGCACAAAGGCTGACCTCCCGCTCACTTAAGTTCAGCCTCTGTCAGACGAATGGGAGGGGAAAAAATTCAGAGTGAAGCCCTCCACTAATAACATCCTAACTCTTAGCTTGCGTGACCCAGGTGATCTTAGCTGCTGCTGTGGCAGATGAGCAGAGAGACTATCTCTGACATGGCTAGGGACCAAGTCAGAGATTAAATTTTTCAAACATGGCCGTTGATTTGGGGTGCCCCATTCAGGCTTAAAAGCGTAAAGGTGACTTTATAGGGTCCGGTGCAACTGCAACCCGCATTGATTTCAGCAGGAATGGTGGGTGCTGGGCAAGTTGGAAAATCAGGGCCTGGGTGTCTCCTGCTGACCTCCTAAAAACCACCGAGCCACTTGAGAAAACATTAGCCACAGGATGTTAGGAGCTCAAGGCCCACAGCACTGCAAATTGCATCACAAAGCAAATAGGATGATGACATTTTTTTGAGGAACTGTTGTAATGTGTTCCTCAGAGCCAACAGTTGCAAGCAAGCCGGCAGCCATATTCTGCAGCAGTTGTAGATGTAGCAATGAGCCCTGGTCTTTTTAATCTTCTCTCATATGGATGCTCATTGTGTCTCTCGTCATTTTCATTGCCTTCTCTAGCCATTTTCTATGGTTTTTTAAATGGGGAGACCAAAACTGAAATAAGTGATCAAGGGGAGGATAGACTATTGAGTTTTATATTGTAATAACATGATAATTTCTAGCAATTTGCACATCGTTAATATAGGGATGGATGTTGAAAGGATACTGTTCAATCTCCTTTCTCAAAATTGCATTTGTTGCCTTTGTATGTGCAAACCTTACAGGATTGCCAGCAAAATTGGTTAAACTGCACAAATAATTCCTGCCCTGGGAGGGCCAGTGCCTATTTAACACATGCAAACACCAGTGTGAATGAGCAGAGGAAGGTTTCGTGCAAACAGCAGGTATCTGTGCAACTTCAAGCACAACTTCTAGTGGACGCACGCCTTTGGTAATTAGATCACAATATCAGTTATAAACAGACTGCTGTGTAAAGGAGCTATTTAGTATTACTGTCTTGCAGTTCCAAAATGATACGCAAATAGGCTTAAAATCTTGCCACACTGTACTAGCAGACTGGTCTTTGATTAATTTGATACGACTAAGATACATTTAAAAGGGAGTTTAACAGTAAAAGGAAATTATCATTAATTACACTATAAAGGGCTAGTTACTTAGAAGATAATTCATTGTACATATACTTAAATAATGTTTCTGGGAGTTAATTAATTATATGCATGTGTCTTTCCCTGAATAAATATTCGTAGTCCATATAACATCAAGTCTGGGAATCTTTTGCTTTATCTCTGACAATGTAGCTTGTGGAATCAGTAATCAAAGATTGAGTTCCTGGACAGCAGATGTTTCACGTGTATGTATTTATTTACCTTATTGGTCTTTCATACATCCACCAGCTGATGGAGTTAGGGGACAAATTCCATCTGATAACTGTGCTGGTTTATGGAGCAGTAACACCACATTTTAATGGTGCAGTGTTCTGTGCTGCCATTTGTGGGGAGAAGGAGGGCTTGAAATGCAAGTCCTTCATTCTTTCTCTTTGGCAGAGTGTAAGGCATAACAGTGATGGCTACTTGACAGAACACGACACAGAGAGACATTGAGCCTGGCTGTCATGGACATATACTTGGATTCAGGGGCTGAGGGAGGAGAATGGAAAACGAGGGATCCTCAGGGCTGAAGGGGAAGCTAAAAGGATCTCCTGGGAAAATAAGTCATGGGCGTAGAGAAAGGGTATAAGGGGTCCAATTTGAGGCAAGTGCGTAACTGCTTTTTGGTAGCTGTGGAGGCTGCCCCATGTGCAGAACAAATAAAAAGTTGAAATGACACCCCAGTCCCCTAGTTCTCTGCAGTCTCAGGGTTCAGCTGATCACCACGTTTGGGGTCGGGAAGGAATTTTCCTCCAGGGTAGATTGGTAGAGGCCCTGGAATTCTTTTGCCTTCCTCGGTAGCATGGGGCATGGGTCACTTGCTGGAGGATTCTCTGCATCTTGAAGTCTTTAAACCATGATTTGAGGACTTCAGTATCTGAGACATAGGTGAGAGGGTTATTCCAGGAGTGGGTGGGTGAGATTCTGTGGCCTGCATTGTGCAGGAGGTCAGACTAGTTGATCATAATGGTCCCTTCTGACCTTAAAGTCTGTGAGTCTAAGTAGTCTCAGAAAAACTCTCAACTGCATTCCTGACAAAAGCACACTTTTTTTATGATTAACAACAATAAACAATATAAAAGATAAATGACATACAGCTTGTATATGTCACCAAACACTGCATGTTTGACAGAGTCACCAATAAAATCATGCAGTTTTGCATCTTTACAACTTGTCAAAGCTGCAAGACCAGACAATACAAAATCAGACAATAGTACATGGGCTTAACATGGTAGGATGGGGGTAACATAAATAGGCAAAAAAGGGAAGAGGGGACTGGAGGTGGGGATGGGGGGTTGGGGTGGAGGGGAAAGAAGCGGAAAGGTCAGGTGTAGAATGGAAGTCTGGCATTTCTGTGCTGTATCAAGAAACAGGGTTCAAATTAAGATAATTGCACACCACATTGATAAACCATGCTTTCTTTCACTGCTCATGTAGACCGGTCCAAATACCAGTGTTCTATACTGTGCATAACCCTACGCCTCCATTTTTGTAAAATCATGCGCTTGGTAATCATTGTGGTCCTCCAGAAGCAAAATCTTTGTGGTGGAGTTCAAACCGGTGTCATAGGTACATAACCTAGGACATAATTTTCAGCTGAGGTTCGATTGCTGAAACCAAGCTCTATTTTTACTCTTGTGTCTACAACTGTTCTGCCTGTTGGACAATTACATAGCATATGCATCAGGATTTCTCTCTCTCTTTATTATAACACCAACAAATATCAGAGGACGAGTCGTTCCCCCCCCCGCCCCATCTTGCACAGCCTCTGTGGCATCCAAATTTTGAATAGAATCTTTGTATCTGGTCTGAGACCCACAGAAGCACACTGGGATTCTTTCAAGGGCTGTGATAACCCCCCTTCCCAGGCATTCCCAAAGAACTCCAGGCCATATGTAAAGCACATAGCGGACATGATCCTGGGAGAGTTTATGAAGCATTTCCAAGTTCCCAGTAGTTCTGGGCCCTCTGGCAGTCCCAGGGCAACCGGACCAAATTGGTACATTAGCCTGTGTTTCAGTTGTAAGTACTGCCACTCCACCGAGGGTGGCAAGTCACCAGGGCTGGCCTTACCATGAGGCGAACTGAGGCAGCCGCCTCAGGTGCCAGACTGCTGCAAGGAGAGAGAGGAGGAGGATCCTCTTATGTACCTCTCTAGCACCCCCAGGCACCTGGACTGATTAACACCAGCTTCTCAGGGAGCTTCCTGTTTTCTGCTGCTTCCCTGAACCCACTTGAGGAGAACAGGCAGTCAACTGAAGTAGTAGGAGCCAGTTAGGCCCTTAAGATGCTGATATCTTCCCTCACTCAGGCCCTGCTACCAGCCTGCTTATTTGTCCCCTTCAACTGAGTGTTGAGAGCCACTATAGCTGGCACAGAACAGCAGTCATCAGTGAAAGAAGAAAACGCCCCTCTGGGGCAGCATTCAGAAAAAGAAAGCAAGCAAAGGAAGTTTTCTATCAAAGCAGAAAGGAGCTCTCCTGAGATACATAGACACAAATGTTCACAGTGAGCCTTCTGGCCCCAGTGAGGACGTGAGTGGTGAGGAGATGCCTGATGTTCCAGTTAGTCAGAGTGCAGGTGACCTGGCAGCTACTGCAGCATCCCTATCTCCATCTCAAATGGATGTAACCGTGCACATTCCTGAAGAAAAGTGTAGATCAGAGAAGAGTGTGGTGGAGGGGCAAGAAACAGCTGCTGCTGAGTTCAGTTCCTTAAGTCTAGATGATCCAGGACTGTGAACCCGCTTGAGCAGTAGCCTGAGGGACTCTCTTGTACTGCATGGGCCACAGCAAGTGAAAAACTTCATGTTCCCCAAAGACAATGAAAATAGACGTTTCCATCCAACACATTACTGGCGTGAAATCCCCAATGGTGACAAAGTGGAGAGGCCATGGCTTATGTACTCAAAAACCCAGAATGCTGCATACTGTTTTTGTTGCAAACTCTTCCAGTCTAATGTTCCAGCCACATTGGGTTCTACAGGAACAAAGGACTGGAAAAATCTGGCTAGAAATCTGGCATGTCATGAGAAGGCAGCAAATCACCAGAGAGCATTCCATAGGTGGAAAGAGCTTGAGATGAGACTAAGGTTAAAGGCCACCATAGATGATCAGCATCGAGAGAAGATTGCATCAGAGTCTCTTTACTGGCAAAATGTTCTGAAAAAGCTCATTGCCATTGTGAGAATGCTTGCTACCCAAAACTTAGCACTGCGTGGCACTTCAGATCAGCTGTATGTGCCCAACAATGGAAACTTCCTTCAAATTGTGGAGCTGATGGCTGAGTTAGATACTCCTGGAGTACAGCATCAAAGAAGAGTCACCACCCAAGAAATGTACACACACCACTACCTAAACAATTCAAAATGAGATCATACAGTTACTGGCAACAAAAGTCAAACAGAAGATTGTGGCAGATCTAAAGTCAGCAAGATATTACTCTGGATTGCACACCTGACATCAGCCATATGGAACAAATGACTTTAATGGTGCGTTTTGTAACCACAACAGAACCTAGTGAAAATGTCCCTGCAATGGACTGTCAGAGAGCATTTTCTAGAATTTATCGACATTGATGATACTACAGGAGCTGGTATGATAAGTGTGCTTCTTAAAAAACTGGAAGATACGGGAATTGCGATAGTGACATGAGAGGTCAGGGCTATGATAATGGTGCCAACATGAGGGGAAAGAACAGAGGAGTGCAGACATAGATCCGAGAGTTAAACCCTCAAGCTTTTCTTGTCCCATGCAGTTCTCATTCATTGAACTTGGTGATCAGTGATGCAGCATCAGCTTTTAGTGAGGCTGCTGAATGTTTTAATGTAATTCAAAGCATCTATGTATTTTTCTCTGCATCAACTCATTGATGGCAAATTTTGAAGCAACATCTGGGAACATCCTCTCTGACACTGAAACCACTGAGTGCCACACGATGGGAAAGTCGAGTGGAGGTGATAAAGCCTATCAAACACCAAATTGGGAAGATAGATGATGTTGTAGTTGCCATTATGGAGGATAATGCTACGACAAGAACTGTTCGTGGGAGAACAGTGGCAGAGGGAAATGGAATCACCAGAAACATACATAACTTCAAATTTCTGTGTGGCTTAGTGTTGTGGCATGACATACTGTTTGAAATAAATGTCATAAGCAAGAGACTCCAAGGCGTTGGAGCAATGGAACAACTGGACAAAGCAAAGTCATACCTACAGTCTTACCGGTCAGATGAGGGATTTCAAAACATTCTGAAGAGTGCACAGAAGTTGGCAGAGGAACTTTACACTGAAGCTATTTTCCCACCCGTTCAAGAATATGGCACCGAAGAAGAAGACATTTTGATTACGAGGCACGGGATAATCCCATAAGAGACCCCAAACAATAATTCAAAGTTGAATTCTTTAACCAGGTGTTAGATTGTGCAATACAGTCAGTTGAAGAACATTTCATGCAGTTTAAGGAACACAGCAGTATATCTGGGATGTTGTATGATATTCCAAAACTCCTCACTATACCTGAAGAAGACCTACACCAGCAATGCAGGGCACTAGAGACAGTGTTGACACATGCTGACATGTGCGATATTGATGAACTGAAAGCCCTTTCAAGATACATTTCAGCAGGATCAACTCCAAAGGCTGTTCTGGAATATATGTGCACAAATAAGATGACCACCCTCTTTCCAAATGCTTTTGTTGCTCTGCACATACTTCTAACACTTCCTGTAACAGTTGCCAGTGGAGAACGCAGCTTCTCCAAGCTGAAGTTAATAAAAACACATCTACACTCCACAATGACACAGGAGAAGCTGGTCGGCCTTGCAACCATCTCAATAGAGCATGAGCTGGCCCAGACTGTGGACCTTCAGGAAGCAGTTCAAATCTTTGCAACCAAGAAGGCATGGAAAGCACCACTTTGATTATTCAAACAGATAAAAATGCCAGTGTTTACTATGCAGACAAGAAAAGTTAACTTTCAAACGCCTGAACAGCAAATGTAAGTGTTACTTAAAATTTTTGAACAAGGCATTTTAAGTTGTTAGTTCTCCTTTTTTGGGGTAGGTAGCAGAGCAATACCATGAGAGGAGTAGAACAGGAAGAAGGCAGAATTGAGACCTTTCAAAGTTTTAGCCCAAGCGAGGGGGCATGGGGATGACATTTGAGCTCCCCACCTCAGGTGCCAAAATGTTGTGGGCCGGCCCTGCAAGTCACATTGTTGATATAGTGTTAAAGAGGGAACAAAGCCCTCATCCTTGACTAACTGGGGAATCCATATGATGCCCTTCCAAATTATATTTTTTCCCCTAATTTGAAAGTCTGGGTTACCCCAGACAGGTGCTTTTGCAAGACAGCGAAGATGAAATTGGTACAGTGCCTCTTAACTAAGATTGCACAGTCATCACTGTAGGTATCTTATTTTTTTACATCGGTCAAAAAGAACTGAACCGAGCTGTGAGGGGAATTGGATGTGGCGATATCAGCTCAGTTTCCACCCATGTGAGTATAAGGGTGTTAGCACTCCGTCAGGCATGCTATCAGCAGCTCCCTGATCACTGACATTGCTGCAGCCTGGAGACGGCTGCAGGCCCAGCTGAAGCAATTACACACATTCTGGTGGGGGATTGTAAGCAAGGGGGTGGTAATCACGGGGTTAACAAGGTAATTGAGGAGAATATAAAGAGAGTAAACTGGAAGTGGAGGAAGCTGAAGAGGAGCTCAGAGGGTGAGCCTGGCCTGGGGAGTAAGGGCCACAGAGAAGCCTGTCCTTGCAATCCTTGCTTGCTGTGTTGCCTGCTATTGTGATGCAAGAGGGAAATAAATGCACATCTTGGTGGAGGATAAATGCCTGGGGTGAATTTGTGACAGCGAGACTCTCTGAACTGGCCGGGCAGCAAGGTTCACCAGGTAGTGACAGAGCTGCCCCAGTACAACCAGTTTGACATCTGTGATGTGCTAAAACCGTAATTATGTAGGTCTTAGAGCCCAAACCCAACCCCTAGGCTATAGGAAGTCAGAGGTTTCAGGTGATAGTCCTGGGTGTTGACCACAGCCCCACAGAAAGGCTCTAATAATGTTATTAAATTTTCTAAAATAAGCTGGAGGGATATTTTACTTATTTTTGTTTCAGTTTTCACCAAAAAGTTTAGTAGAGATGGGACATCTAACACAGTGAATGCCAGTGAAAAAATGAGGTAGGGTCAGAGGCTAAAATAGGGAAAGAGCAAGTTAAAAATTAGACAACTTAGGTACTTGATTGCATCAGTTTGCCTGTGGAAATTCCATTGAGGAAAGGCCTCACTATATGACCACGGGAAGATTTCCAATAGTTCCAATTTTTCCTAATTGATTTTGTAACCAGACATTGCTCCGAATTTTAGAATTGGTGATTGGAGGGCTGGAATAGTGGTTTCTGGTTTTGGATATATACAGAAGGGCATTGTAGACATATAACATCAGTTGATAGTCCCTGGAACCAAGTTGCATGCATTTTATATCTGGATGAGCTCATATGGATATTGCCAAAGGGCTCCCAAGCCAAATTAAAAAGTAAGGCAGACAGGAGGCACCCTCGCCTACTACCCTGGAAGAGGCTGAAAAACCAGACATTTTAGAAACAAATGATTCTGCCCCCAATCTTGAACAAAAATGCTGAGAACTTAAATAATAATGAGACACGAATGTGTCACTCCTAACCCATCTCGGTGTAACTACAATGGACTTCCATTTGCCATGTTCACTCTGAGGTAGGGCTGTAGAGAATTTTTACCTTTCACTGGAAGAAATCTGGGCTCCAAAACCATTTCTCAACAATGTGATACACTAGAGGGGAATGCCTCAATCGCTTCACAAGCATTGCGCAACAGCACAGCAATGCCTGAACTTATTGGGTGGGTTTATCTGCTTTCAGACAATAAGCAAGACATTTCAGTGCTGTGGGTCACATCACACATCAGTAGGGGTCATCTGATTCCATGGGATAGATATTATTTTTCATCCAGGTCAGTGTTCTCAGCCCACAGGTGAAATGCATAATTGAAGCATCTTTCCTCAGGAGTCATTTGGCTTTTAGGTGCCAGTATTGTCAAGGATCTGTAGACAGCACGTGAAAGTTAGTACTACACACAGAGCAACTACCGAGAATCCCAGTGCTAACCATGGATCAGGATGACTGCCACTGGGGTGCTATCCCTGTTCTCCACAATATAATATTTTCTACAAAGGCTATTAATACCACGGCCAGTAATAATTAATGTAATAAGGGTTTTAATTATCTGGTTAAGAAATTAGTCAATTCTTTGTGCCATCTGAAATGACTTTCAAGTACCGTAACTCCCCCCCATCCCCCACAACTGCAAGTTTTGAAATACACTTTTATGACATTGCTAAGTCATCAAACAGCCAGTCAATGGACTGACATTTCCTGGGTGATTCATCAGCATTTGAAGAGGTTTTTTTCCATCCTCCGATGCCAAATTAGTCTTTATCTTTGTGTGTTATCATAAAAAGGTAACATCCTGTTACATCGTGTTAAAGAAAGGACGTACAGCACTAAGACTCCGATGCAGGAAAGCTTGTAAACTTTCATTTAAGTCTATCCCTATTCAGGACAGCCCTTAAGCACATGCTTAAAATTAAGCCCATCTTGGTGTACTTTGTGCCTTAAAACTGAATGGAGAACTTCAGAGCTCACAATTAGTAATGGCCTTTTCCTGTCGGCCTTAGACTGTATCCATGTTTCTCAGAATTGCTTTCTTTGGCAATCCCCTTTAAATTACTGAAGAGCACCGATGAAATGTTACTGCAACTTGCCGAACAAAATGTACCAGACAACAGGAAAGAATCTGTTGCACCAACTTCACTATGCACAGAGCATGTTTCCATCATTCTTTCGTTTGTTGCTACAAGCTCAAACATTTCATGGCCTTAGAAGAGGAAAGGGAGGCTGGCAGGGCTGTTGATGGTGGTAAATTGCATTTATGCATCCAAAGAACTCAAATGAATTTAGTCTCGCGTACCTCGGTAGCAATAACACTAATATCCCACCTTTGTTAGATAAGGAAACTGAAGCACAGGGCTTATGGTCAAGATTTTCAGGAGAGTGACTTGTCATTCTGGGGGGCCTCTATTTTTGGGTACTCACTTTGAACTCTCTTAAAGGGCCCACTGTTCGCAAATAACTGAACACCTGTCGTGAAAATCAGGTCACCTGAAAGTTTCACAATTTGGGCCCCCAAACACTCAGGCACCCAAAACCACTAGGCGGTTTGGAAAATCTTGGTCTGTGTGCCCTGCCTGACCTCATACAGATGGCGAAGAATGTGATTGTCCATTTTCAAGGGCAGGAGTCTGTGAGAGAACATTCCACACCGCCATCGAGGACTGCCAGGAGACCTCAGCACTGATGTTCGGCAGCTTACCTCTGCACAAGCAGCTGGATCATTTTGCTCAAACCTAACCTGTAAAGAGCCACTAATACCTCCTGAAAAACATTCTCTGGAGTGGGAGTTATTTCTCAAGCTGATAGCCTATCATAGAGACCCCCTGTCACCAGTTCTCTTCCTTTTAAACCAAAGGGACTCCTACTTAGCCTCTCAGATGAGGAGGGAGGGATAGCTCAGTGGTTTGAGCATTGGCCTGCTAAACCCAAGGTTGTAAGCTTAATCCTTGAGGGGGCCATCCAGGGCAAAAATTGGGGTTTGGTCCTCCTTTGAGCAGGGAGTTGGACTAAATAACCTCCTAA
Source organism: Macrochelys suwanniensis (assembly GCA_033296515.1). NCBI lineage: Eukaryota > Metazoa > Chordata > Testudines > Chelydridae > Macrochelys > Macrochelys suwanniensis. Next base: position 16,691,313 of record CM065779.1, on the reverse strand, counting down.
GGTCTCTTTCAACCCTGATATTCTATGATCACACCTGTGCTTGTCATGAAGGAGAGAGGTGGTAACCAGGTACCAAATCAGATAAGACTTTATTGGTTAAAAACAGCACTTGAACCCCACCTAGGAACTGCTTGGCAGCCACTCGGCTCACTGAGGGCTGATTTTACGTGCTCTCTGCAGTGTGCTCTGTTCAACAAGTGAGCAGGGGCTTTCTGTACAAGCGTTGGATTATGAAATGTCTCACCGTGCAGCCACTGGTAGAGCATGGTACAGCAAACGAATGCAGAGGGGATGAGGGCCTCGATACTTGTAGTGAGGTCCATATCAGAGAGAAAAGTCACATTCTTCTCTCCAGGTGAAGAAAAGTGTCCTACGCCACTGCGCCTGTGGTCAGCTAGTACACCTAACCCAGGAACACATGACAAGTGCACTCCCTCAATCATGGGTATGCCAAGTTACCAGTGCCCCAACTCTTCTGGGACACAGCTGGGCTGTTCCAGCAGAGAGACAGCTGAGGGAATTCATTTGGGAATTTGCTTGAGGCTTGATCACAAACCCTTTCAGTCACTCATACAGACCAGTGTTTTCCTTGTCTGTGGCTGAGCATGGAGATTCGGTGACACATCTCCGGACCTTAGCAAGTGTAGGTGGAGCCACTCCAGTGTCTCTATGCCTTGTGCTCTGAGAGCTCCCACAGATAGGCAATTGCTCATTCACCTCAGTGGCCACAGGGTTTCATTTGATTTCTCCACAGGAGGCTCTTAGGAGGGACAGGCCCTGATCCTGCACTAGTGAAGTCAGTGGGAGCTTGTCCAATTGGATCAGGCATCCCTATGTTCGAAGCCGTCAGTAGCCTGATAACATGCAACACTCTCTCTCTATGGTGACTTTTCTGGCGGGGGGCGAACACCGGTGCTTGTACAAAAAGAGATGTGTGGGATTGTGACAGAGTGCAGGGAGCGAATAGGTGAGCCTGCACTCTGATCACTTAGCTGCCAATTAGTTCCCCAGAGAAAGCTGACTGAGGTAATTAGATAGGCTGGTGAGCTGGGTGGGATAAAGAGACAATTAGCCCACCAGCCAAGTCTGATAAAGATGCACAGGAAGGAATGGCCAAGAGGCGGGGGAAAGAGAAAGAAAAAGGAAGGAAGGAAGGAATGAACAAACAAACAGGCCTAGTTGAGCCCAGTTAGACAGAGGCCTCAGGGAAGGGAGACCTCTGTTCCCCTCAGACCCTGATGAGAGGGCCTAAAAGCACAGAAGATATTGTCAATAAATTGTTTCACAGGGACTATGTGGTATTGGTGGAGGGTACTGTGAATGCACGAGTGGAGTCTGCACAGTTTCTGCAGGGCACGCAGACAGGAGTGAAGGTGTGCCCTGTTTCGGGGATCTTTAATGACCAGGAACAGTAAGGACCGGGGTTAATGTCTAATGGGAAAGAAAATCAACTCATTTTGCTTGACGTAGCTTTAGAGCTCCCACTACGAGAGACACTCCTCACTATATCGGAAGCTGTGCTGAAAAGCAGCATCTTTGGTGATACCAGCAATGTAGGAAAGTGAGAGGGCGAGGCCACAAAGCACTTGCTGCCGGCTACAATGCATTATCAGTCAGAGAATTACCATGACAACAAAGCAGAAGTTTAAATTCTTCCTCTGATCAACGGCCAAATATTGATTTTCAGTAAATATTTCATCCCAATCCACATTGCTAAAACACCGAACAGCTGCTCAGGTGTTAAACTTCCTCCCTTGGTACACAGTATGCCCAGCAATGGCGAACAGCTGACACCATGAGCTATTGCGTTAGGCACACATACACCTTTACAGATCAAAGGATGTGTTGGACCAACTTCAACGAACCAATACTTCTCATACAGATTAGTCTGAATTTAAAGCTCAACTGCAAAGCCAATAAAAAAGGTCATGTCGGTGTCTTTTATTTAATGGGCTATGAGATTGTAGGATGACAAATTTGACTGAGGCCAAAGTAGAGGGTGTGAACTTTCATAATTAATCTTTACAGGATCTCAAGTATGCGGATGATATTGTTTTACTTGGAGAGATTACCGACTAACTACAGCTCATGCTGGAACGGCTGCAAAACACTGCAGAGTCTATGTCCGGGACCAGGACATGGGCAGTTGGGCCTAGTGGTTAGAGCAGGAGTTGGTAGCCAGGAATCAGAGCCGAGGCTCAGAGCCGGAGTCGGGAGCCAGATGCCAGAGCCAAAGTCGGAAATCAGGAATCAGAGCCGAGGCTCAGAGCCGGGTTACCTGGAGTAAGGCAACACAGGGACACAGCTGCGTCCAGGGCAGGAGCAGAGCTGGGTCGATGGCAGGAACAGGGCAGGAGCGAGGCTGGGAATAAGCAGACACAGGCGCCGTCGCAGCCACGAGCAAATGTTTTGAGAAGCCACCGAATTGCTGCTGGGCTTATGAGCCCATCTGCTGACTCTTCCATTCCATCAGGCAATGTAGCCTGATTGCCTACTAGAGGCCAGCTGCACTTGCTAAGTTGGACAGACAAGGGCTATGCTGTAGGCCCGGATTCCTGACACTATGGGACTTAAGATCAATGGTGATAAAACCAAAGCCTCTTATAACACAGCAAGGAATGACCTGCTGCTGCTGCATGGAGATGCTAGTGACAGTGAATGAGGAAAGAAGTTTTATCTATCTGGGTAGTCAGTTGACAGCAGGCGGTTCTATAACTGAAGCAGTTACACGTCTGATTGGTCTTGAGTCAGTGGCACTTCAGTGTCTTCAAAGGCCTCTGTTTGGGCAGCAGGAGGCCTTTGTGATAGCTAAGATGTGGGTATTCAGCACGGTAGTGATGGCAACTCTGTTATATGGAGCAGAAATATGGCCGTTAAAAACAGCTGGGGAGAGAAAATTAAACAGTTTTCAATGTCAAAAGTTACATTGTATTCTTAATATTTGTTGGGTTGATTTTGTCACAAATAAGGAGACACAGATGATCCCAGCAATTTGTAGTCTTGGCCAATTGGGAACCAGACTACTGCCGTGTTGGGGTCATGTCCAACATGGAGAAGAAGGCATGCTTTTACAGAACGTTTATAGAGTTGAGGTCAAAGGAAGTAGAACACAAGGCCAATGTTGAGGGATTAATGAGGCCTCAATCCTCTCCTACTGACTCCTGCCAAAGGAAGAAGACTTGCAAGGGACCCTTCAAGATGAAAGTCCATTTTATGTGTCACCACAACGACATCAGAACCCTGTGAATCTGCTGGTATTCTTTACTGCTTTGATGAAGAAAGACCACCTCATTTTTTATTTTTCGATGTTGGCATGTTATGATTAATCATATCAGATCCCATGTTCCTTTCTTTGTTGAAGGACTTTGGCTAGATCTCTTGAGGATCTAGGTGAAGATATTGTAGGAGGCTGAAACCTCAGCTCTCCCAGTGTGCAGCCAAAGGAGGAAAAAAGACATTGAGTCTTTCAATGTCCGCCCCCTTGCAATACCTCCCTCTGGATCCTCTGAAAATCTTGCCGGAGTCTACCAGCAGAAGGTCATGACCTGCTATTTGTGATAATGAATGGCAAGGTCTCTGCAACAGGAACTATGATGTTGTTTATTTGCATATTTCAAAATACAAGGAGGTCCTGATCTCTGGTTGGAGTCCATGGGTGCTACTGCAATAGAAATAATAAGTCAAACTGATACTAAGTAGAAGAAAATATTTTAAACACATGTCAGAAACTGGGGCTAATAAATAAAGGAGTGACCTTTTTGCTTTGCAGTTCACCTTTAAGCTGGGAGGTTCTATACAATAGCTCCTGTGTTACAGAAAAATATCCCTAGTTGATGTTTTCCTCTCTCCTTTCCCCCCACCCCTGCCAAGAAAAGTATTTACATAAAGCTATATCTGAGGTCCATTGAAGTACGTGGAAAGATTCCCATTGATTTCACAGGGCTTTGAATAAGACCCATATGGTACTGACCTAGTTTTAACCTTATGAAATTAAACAATCGGACTCAATTCAGGAGACTTGGTGAAATATGCCTAGGTATAATGGTGCTGGGTGCACTAGAAATGCCACTGATAGACCAATTATATTGCATAAAATCTCATTCATAGTTTGCTGTAGCATGGGTAGAAGCTTCACATTTCCAGGGAGTAATGCGCTCAAAAAAAATCGAATAGTGTTGCCAATTTGAGCAGCATTGGGCAGGCACTTTCACAAGCACTCAGCGTGCCAGGGAAGCCAACCCAGTGCGCTCTCTGCACTGACTAAGGCCTTTGCAGCCCCAGTCGGCGAGTTAGGTCGAGTCACACCAGGAGAGGAGGGATTCAACACGGCAAGGGCCGGATCATTAGAAACATGACCCAGACCAGCTCAAGGCAGGAAGCTCAGGCTTTGAACCAGCATCACTGGGAAAATAAAAAAGACTGGAGTAAGAAACAACAGCATGTCAGCCCTAACAATGTTCCAGCTCTTGGCAGTGCATCAAATCGGCAAGCATAGGTTTCTGGATTTTCTTATTTGTCTCTGAAAGGCAGGGCCGGAGATTTACTTTATCCAGTGGCACAATGAGTCTGTTCTGTTGCCGCTAGCAAATATAGATGTACTTTCTGTTTCTTGTAAAGGTGGAAGAGTTCTGAGTAACAGACCCACCTCCAAAGCAGACTGCCATGATGTTCCAGCCCTGGAGACAGAACTGCAGCTGCAGCCAAGCCGCGGTCAGCACAGAGGAGTAGGCAGTGAGCAAAAGTGCTGCTGTTTTCTTCTAGTCCAGGGGCTGGCTGGCCAGCACACTGCTCTGTGGCGTAAATTAGGTCTGCTCTAATTTGAAGCAGCTGACGGTGCTACACTGATTGATGCCAGCTGAGGACCTGGCCCATTGTACCTAAAATCTATGGCATGGCTTATTTTTATGTATTTTTTTCAATGCAAATGTTTTAGTCACCATCTCCTTCCCTTTAGGTGTGGCATTGACAGCAAGTGCTTCTAATGCAACAGACCTTGGAAAAGGCCACTCAGTGTTTGTATGGGGGTTCCAGGGCTAACCGGGGATTGAGGAAGCACAACACAGTGCCTTCAGCTTGCCACGCACTCGTCTCTCACCACAATAGCATCTTGTGCTCAGCCGAGCTGGGTGGGCCATTCCACATAGAGCCCAAGCCAGCAGGATGCGGAGTGCCTTCTGAGCGGTGCTCAGGGTCCTAAAGGCCCACGGACTGCAGTAGGAACAGAGAACATTCAGTAGCTCGCAGGAGGGTCTCCATGCCTGGCAGGACGAGCCAGTTCATATCCAAACGCAGACCCCTGAAGAGTCCCACAGAGGAGGCCGACTCTCGTGGTATGTTCCCCCCATCCCCCTGCACTCATGCAGTTGAGCAAATTATTACTTTTTTTGGAGAGAAAATTAGATTTTACTGTTTTTAAACATATAAAAAAATGCCCATCTCTGAAACCCCAGAGATGAGTCCCCTCTGACGGTAGTGATATACATCTAAGGGTCTATCTACACTGCCAAGTAAGCCCAGGGTTAATGGGACCCAAGTCAGCTGACCCATGTTAAGGAACTCTGGACTTGAGGACCTACATCACACGTGGGCAAACTACAGCCCGCGGGCCACATCCGGCCTGTGGGACTGTCCTGCCCGGCCCTTGAGCTCCCATCTGGGGAGGCTAGCCCTAGGGTGACCAGATAGCAAGTGTGAAAAATCAGGACAGGAGGTGGGGGGTAATAGGAGCCTATATAAGAAAAAGCTCCAAATATCGGGACTGTCCCTATAAAATCGGGACATCTGGTCACCCTAGCTAGCCCCCGGCCCCTCCCCTGCTGTTCCCCCTCCCCCGCAGCCATGCCACCCGTGTGGGCAACACGGCATGCGCCCGCCAACCTCCAGGCTTTCTAAGAAGCCAGTCCTGCCGCTCTGAGTGGCATGGTAAGGGGGCAAGGATCTGGGGAGAGGGGGGAGGTTGGATAAGGAGCAGGGGGTCCCGGGGGGAAGTCAGGGGACAGGGAGAAGGGGGAGGTTTGATAGGCATGGGAGTCCCGGGGGGCCTGTCAGGGGGGTTTGGATAGGGGGTGGGGTCCCGGGGGGTGGTTAGGGACGGAGGGTCCCAGGAGGGAGCGGTTAGGGGACAAGGAGCAGGGGGTTGGGTGGGTTGAGGGTTCTGACAGGGGCAGTCAGGAGGCGGGAAGTGGGAGGAGGTGGATAGGGGGCGGGGGCCAGGCTGTTTGGGGAGGCACAGCCTTCCCTATCTGGTCCTCCATACAGTTTCACAACCCCGATGTGGCCCTCGGGCCAAAAGGTTTGCCCGCCCCGATCTACATTGTATTTTAACCCTAGGTTAAGATTTTTCTAACCTGTCCTCGAACCCTGGGGCTCTGGTGTCCATCTTGCAGTGCACAGACCCAAGTCAAAGTAACCACATCCCAGAGGCTCTAAGCCCCCCGCATGCATTGTGGCTGCTCTAGCCTTAGGACCATGGTGCACCGTGGGAAAACTTTCCTGCCCATCCTGCACATTACCAGGAGGCAGCTCACTTTGCAAAAGGCTTGACGGGTTTGCTCTCCATTGCAAACCCAGGAGGCTCTCTGATAGGGTGCTTGCAGATCCATGATCAGAAAAGAATGGGTTAATGGTTAATGCTGACCTGAGCTGCTGCTGTTTGCAAGGGGGAGGGGGAGTGGCTTCCATTTTCCATAGAGTAGATTGCAGATTGTTGGGATAGAGAATACTAAGGAAGTTGTTCCAGGGAAGTGTGGGATACTTCTGGCTGACTCCCAGGAGTCAGGACCCAAGACATGTGGGGCTGTATACACACTGCAAAGCAATAGGGCTCAGACCCTGAGTCCTGGTTTAACTTGAGCTCAGACCCTCCTGGTTCAGTACAATTACAGTGTAGAGGTAAGGGGGCTAGGCTTGAGACCAGGCTCATGTTGTAGTGTAGACATTCCTTCAGTTATTACTTATATAGTGCCATTACTGTAACATAGGAGCACCTCACAACTGCCCTGTGAGGAGGGGAAGCTATTACTATCCCCGCAGTACTAATGGAAGCACAGGGACATAAGTGACTTGCCCAAGGTCACACAGCAAGTCTGTAGCAGAGCGGGAAATTAAATTTGGGTCTTTTAAGTGCCAAGCTAGTGCCCTAACCACTGTACCATCCTTCCTCCTGGCTTCTCTGTCCCCCTTCATACATGGTAAATCTAAGGTACTTTCATGTTGCTTTTATAAAATCCTATTTTCAAATTTTTGCTTGGATGAGGCTGAGTCAGGTGTTAACTTCAACCTGGAATCCCTAACTGGAATCTAAGGCCAATATTTTCAAACTTGGCTTTCTATAGTTAGGTACCTAAATAAGTAGCTTGATTTTCAGAGGTGCTGAGCAACCACGACTTCCATAGGAGCTGTGGGTACTTGGCACTTCTGACAATGAGGCCGTTCATTTTGTGCCTAAGTAGGGATTGAGGTGGCTACTTTTTAGGCACCCCACTTTGAAAACATTGGCGTATCTGAATAGTGTCTATTATAGATGTTCTTACTGGGATTATCATTTAGTATTAAAGTCCCACAGTCCTCTCGCCAGCAGACTCAGTGGCCATGTGCGATAGGGATAGCTGCTTTCTCCTGACTATTGGATTTTCTTTGCTCACGGGCGTACCTTTGCACCCATGTAAATCTGAGGATTTGGGCGAGTGTTTCCCATGGATTAGGAAGTGTTATTTATTTATTTAATAGCCTGTGGCGTGTTTAAACACTGCATTCCACCCGCTGGTTATACAATGGGTCTCGGTAATCATTTTGCAAAGGTGTTTTAAATTCCTCCTAGAAGGGGGCCCACATGAAATCCCTGGATCCAAACACCCCCAACACAATGGGGAAATTCAGATCTGACTTCTGGGCTGAGTGTTATGACCCAAGCATGGCTTTAGGCAGATGTGCTTCAGTAAGCAAGTCATGCATGGTTGTGCAAAGCTAGAGTAGCATGTTGAAAGTTATTTCCACAGTGCGGTTGTGATGCAATCCATAAAGCGGAGCGTGCAGAGGACCTCACGGCTCAGTTGCTGCTATTCTTATTTATTGCTACTGTGGCAGCAGCCAGAATCTCCAGTCAGGATCAGGGGCCCATTGTTCTAGGTATTGTACACCCAAATAGGATGATATGGTCCCAACCCAGAGGACTATGCAAACTAAGAACTCATTATTACAAACACAAACACGCAAGCCGGCAAGATACCAAACATCATTTGAAACCCTCGTGTGCTCTTTATGTAGCAGGGTCTGTGTGTGACTCTAGGCCGCTGGAATGTTTGTCACGTTCTGGCTTCCTAAGAGGAAGCGTGATGGGGAAGAAGGGTCTAGGACAGGGGTGGGCAAACTTTGTGGCCTAAAGGCCACATCTGGGTGTGGAAATTGTATGGCAGGCCATGAATGCTCATGAAATTAGGGGTAGGGATGCGGGAAGGGGTGAGGGCTCCGGCTGGGGGTGCGGGCTCTGGGGTGGGGCCAGAAATGAGGAGTTCAGGATGTGGGAGGGGGCTCTGAGCTGGGGCAGAGGGTTAGGGTGTGTGTGTGTGTGGGGACTCTGGGGTGGGGCTGGGGATGAGGGGTTTGGGGTGCAGGAGGGTGTTCCAGGCTGGGATTGAGGGGTTCTGGGGGGGGGAGGAGAATCAGGGCTGGGGCAGGGGCTTGGGACACAGGAGGGGGTCGGGGTGCAGGCTCCAGGCGGCGCTTACTTCAAGCAGCTTCCAGAAGCAGTGGCATCTCCCCTCTCCGGCTCCTACATGGAGGCACGGCCAGGCGGCTCTGCACGCTGCCCTATCCGCAGGCGCCGCCTCCGCAGCTCCCATTGGCTGCAGTTCCCGGCTAATGGGAGCTGCGGCGGTGGGACTTGGGGTGGGGGCAGCGTGCAGAGCCCCTGGCTGACCCTACGCGTAGGAGTCAGAGTGGGGCGGGGCAAGCCCCCAACCGCTCTCCCCGTCTGGAGCACTGGAGTGGGGCAAGCCCTTGACCCCGCTGCCCGTCACGAGCTCCAGGGCTGGATTAAAAGGTCTGACGGGCCGGATGAGGCCCGCGGGCTGTCGTGTGCCCACCCCTGGTCTAGAAGGCTGGGTCACTCACTAATTTAGTTATGGAGTTTACTACCTTTTTATATCAAAGGAGAGAGCTGTTACTGACGTTAATGGGCCAAATCCAGAAATCCTAGCTCATTCCTAAATGGGGGTAGGTGGCCAGAACACTGTGTTTGCAGGCAATGCAGAGGCATGTCCACCCAACAGGAACTCTGGGATGTCTCCTGCAGCTGCTGGTGAATGTAACCACAGTGCACCCAGTCATGCCAGCACCCCAAAGCGGCACAAAGCAACTAGAGCATACAGATGGACTTGGCCTAATAATTTGCAATGAGGAAACAACTTCTCATTCCCAGTAAGAAACACTCCACCTGATAATGATGCCAATTTAGTGCAGGCAGTGAAACAACACTACCCAGCTCCTACACAGCACTTTCCATCAGTACATCTCAAAGCACTTGACAAAAGAGACCTCTATCGTTTATTTTACAGATGAGGAAGGGACGTGCTTGAGGTCATCCAGCGGCAGGGCCAAGCTAGAACTCAGGGCTCCTAAAGCCCAGTCCAGCCCTATCCACTGCTAGGGCCACAGGGCCCAGGTTCCCATAACTGGCTGTTCCCAATGGGGAGAGTTTGCCTTTCTGCATGAGAATTGGGCCACTAAAAATATCGGCTGTGCAGCGTCACCCTTCTACCTCATGCAAACATGGGACAACGGTCTCGCAAACTAAGAGATATGGGCCATGTTTACAATTTACTTTTATTCAACTCTGATAGATCTTTTCTTCCACTGGCACAGCTTAATTCTTTGTTTTCTTTATGCTACAGCAGTCATGCAGAATACTGAGGCAATAATACTAGGTTTAACCCCAGGCACTCACTACCAGGAAATCACACCACATTTTTACAGGTATTAGGTGAGTCAGGTTACTTATCCTTAAACCTGCCAAGGGCCTGTGTATTTCATCCATCCCTGGCAGTATTCTCTATTCTTTTAACGTCAGGCATGCTTCTGGGTCCATAATCTCAATATTTTACGATCATTTTACTCCTTTGGGGGCAGGAGGAGAAAAATATGGTTTCAGTTTTACAAAATAAACATAATATTCAAAATACATTTTCTGCTGTGTTTTATTTGGAGTGTGTGACATTTGGCGTTTGGGTGAGTCTAACAATGATAGAGTAGAGCAACTTGGCTGAATTAAAAGCCATCCATCCATTCACCTAACCATCCACCATCTTACTGTGATAGTATTTTTATCCATTAATGGATTTTAAGGCCAGAAACGATCATGATGGTTACCTAGACTTACCTCCTCCAGAACACAGGCCATAGACCTCACCCAATAATTCCTGGTTCAAGCCTATAGCTTCTGTTTGAGTGAGTAGCAAATCCCTTATAAGGCTATCCAGTCTTCATTGAGCCCTTATTATTATAATACCCAAGTTCTGATCAATGTAAATATACATTGTGACCCAGTGTGCCTAGGGCAGCCCTCACTGGAAATGCCAAGGTCAGGGCAGGCTGCAAAAGGAAGAACAGATACTCCCAAGACCAGTGGGTAACACTGAAGTTAAACTCCCCAACCAGTCCCAAACTGTGCTTCTGATCCCCAACCCTGATTATCAAGAAGCAAAAAAGAAATCACACAGCTCCTTTTATTGCATTCCAGCTCTCTGGCTCCCAGTCAGCATATAGGTACAGTACAGTGAGAAGTTATTTAAAAAAATCTGCTCACATATACAAAGTGTTCTTCTGACCCCAAAGGGTCAGCCATGTTACCAGGTCAGTATAGGTTTGGAACTTATGCTGCCAGCCAAACCTTTAGTGTCTAAAACTAAAGGTTTATTGGAGAGAAAAAACAAAAAAGCAAGAAGAGAGCTGTGAAATGGTAAAACAGTCACATACAAACAAAGACTTCAAAGTCCATAAGGTTCCTAGCAGTATTGGTGAGTTTGCTGTCTTAAAAGTCCCTCTGGAATACATCCACAGCTTGGATGGGTCATTCAGTCCTTTGTTCAGAGCTCCATTTGTAGAAAGGTTACTCCAGAGGTAACGACCTCCTCAGTCAGTGCTGGGATGAAGGTGCAGTACCTCAGGATATGAGAGACGCCAACATCGTGACCCTCTACAAGAACAAGGGTGATAGAAGCGACTGCAACAACTACAGAGGCATATCACTCCTGAGTGTTGTGGGTAAAGTCTTTGTACGCGTGATCCTGAACAGACTGCAGAAGCTTGCTGACAGAGTTTACCCAGAGTCACAGTGCGGGTTCCGAGCAGGGAGATCCACAACCGATACGGTTTTCTCCTTAAGGCAGCTGCAAGAGAAATGCAGAGAACAGCATAAGCCGCTACTCCTTGCCTTCATAGACCTGACAAAAGCTTTCGACCTTGTGAACAGAGATGGGCTGTTCAAGATCCTGGCAAAGATTGGCTGCCCACCGAAGTTGCTGAGCGTGATCCAGTCTTTTCACGACAACATGAAAGGCACAGTACTGTATGATGGCTCGTCCTCCGATGCCTTCGATATCCACAGTGGAGTAAGACAAGGCTGTGTTCTCGCTCCCACACTCTTCGGCATCTTCTTCGCAGCGTTGCTGAAACGTGCCTTTGGAAATTCCACAGAGGGAGTCTATCTCCACACCCGGTCTGACGGGAGACTTTTCAATCTGGCTCGACTAAAGGCCAAAAGCAAGGTACGGGAGGCAACAATCAGAGACATGCTGTTTGCAGACGACGCTGCCCTGGCCACCCACACAGAAATCGATCTCCAGTATCTGATTGACCGCTTTTCCAGAGCTTGCGAAGAGTTCGGGTTGACAATCAGTCTTCAGAAGACCAAAGTTATGGCCCAGGATGCGGAACACCCAAGCATTGCCATCAATGACTATGTGCTAGAGGTGGTCAGTCAGTTCACCTACCTCGGATCTACCATCACAGACAACCTCTCACTGGACCCTGAGATCAACCGTAGAATCGGCAAGGCCTTCACAATTTTGGCCAGTTTGTCACAGAGTGTGTGGAACAACAACATGCTGACCATCAACACAAAGGTCGCTGTGTACCGCGCATGTGTGCTAAACACTCTTCTCTACGCCAGCGAAACTTGGACCCCCTACGCTTCGCAAGAAAAGAGACTGAATGCCTTCCACATGCACTGCCTCCGCCGCATACTCGGGATCACTTGGAGTGATCGAATAACGAACAACGAGGTTCTGGAACGTGCCAAGATCTCCAGCATGTTCACTCTCCTCCGTCAACGCCGCCTCAGATGGCTTGGCCATCTAAGTCGCATAGAAGATGGACGGATCCCCAAAGACCTGTTGTATGCTGAACTTGGCTCCGGAAACAGAGCTACAGGACGGCCCCACCTTCGCTTCAAGGATGTCTGTAAGAGGGACCTGAAGACTGTTCAAATTGACATCAACAGCTGGGAAGAGCTCGCCCAGGACAGATGCAGATGGAGACACACTCTGACCACTGGATTGAAAACTGGTGAAGACAAGCTGCGGCAGCTTGCCGAGGAAAAGCGGGTTCAACGAAAAAGGAAGCAGCGGCTCCAACCCACAGCTGACACCGCCTTCAAATGCAGCAAATGCAATGGAGACTGCCACTCTCATGTGGGGCTCTACAGCCACAACAGACGCTGCACAACCATCAACTAAATATTTCCCATGGGCGCATATCCATCGTCTCTCGAGACTAACGGACGCCAACAAGAAGTAGGACTGAAGACAAAATGGAGACGATACAGCTGCCTTTTATAGTTTTTTGCCATGCAGCTTGATTTCCTTTGTTCCAAACACAAGCTGCCCAGCACATGACCTGGAAACCTTAGAGTTCTGTCCATAGGCAGGCCCCTACATACCTTGCTGAGTCATAAGGTGTATCCCTGACCCTTTCAATGGGTTCATTGTATAGTAGATGTCCCTTGATGGGCCTTCAAGCAGACTAGGTGGTGCTGATGCCAAGCTGTCTGGGGGTGTCACCCAGATGCACAGCACTAGTTTGAAATACAGATATACCCTACATGCCTATAACTCATAATGCAAAGGTGATACAAACATATAAACAAAATTATCCTACTTGGCAAATTATAACATGTTTGCAGATACCTCACATGGCCTATCTGGTACAACTCATTGCCATTTTACAATATTGATATTCATAATATCCTAAAGTGGCTCCAGATTCCATACAGCATCACATACATGCAGTTGATTCTCTTCTCATAAAATATTTACAGCGAGTACGGCATCATGGACTTTGATAGAAATACTCATGGTTTACGCCCCTGCAAGTGAAAGCAGAATCAGGCCCATCACACCCATTTTGTTCCACACTTACCTCCCATTAGTGCCTTGAGCTACCCCATGCGTTCAGACAATTGAAACAGAGGAGTCAGTTGTCACCAATGGGATTATCCATTGACAACCCAGCCCTGATTTCAAATGCAGAGAGGTGTAAATTATTTGAGGTGGTTGATGTGTAATAAAGTAGCATGGTATAAAGCAACTTCGATTAGAACATTGTGACTGAGTTCACTGAACTGTTAGGAAAATCGTTAATGAAATCCAGCCTTCATTTCCTTAAAAACACCATTTTTGAAAAAAAGAGCAGCAAAACTACAATCAGCTAAGACAGCGAGGACTTGTTCTGGGTAAGCTAGCATGGTATAGCTTTGGGGGGAAAGCAGTGGCTGGCTGGTCAGACATTTCCCCTTTCAGCTCAGGTCTGGCATTGTACAACTGATCATGTGCATTAAAGAGTCTCTACGTCTTCTGCAGCAGAGGTGTTGAGAGGTGCCTGAGACAGGGTCCTGCACTAGATGGAGTAATGGTCTGATCCGGTATGGCTAATCATATGTCCATCCGCAGATGGACAGTTTTAAATATTATGCTGGATGACAGGCTGTATTTCAATGTAGACAGGTCGCATAATGAGTTTTCATCACTACAGCTCCTTCAACTACCTGAAGGATTTTTGCAGGCTGTCTGTGACAGCTAGTTGGAGATCCAGATACTTAGCCTTAGCTTTGCCAGAAAGGCTCCACAAAGAATACCTCTACAGAAGCCAGGTGTAATTGTATTTTTTGTGTGTGGCCATTCTTTCCCTCACTGGTGTCAAGGCGCCTAACAAACAAATATTTCATTCATCAAGCACGTAGTGTATAAAAACCACAAGGAAATCAGCCACAGTTTCAGGTATACATTAGTTGAACAAAGCTAAAGTCATAGCCCTACCAAATAATGATCTACAGAAAGATCTTTATCAACACTCATAAAAGGCTTCACAGATGTCAGATTGCTTCCGTTTGAAACATATTAAGATCTAACTGATTCTCAGTAGGTCTGATTCAGCAAAGCCCTTAAGCCTGTGCTTGACTTCAATCGGACTACCCACAATATTGATATTCATCATATGCTTTCTGCTAAGGAGGTGCTTACGTGTTTTGCTGAAGTGGAGACAGTGATTGCACTGGAGGTGAACAGATTCAAAGAAAAATGTACTGGGTGAATTTCACTTCTCCTGTTTACAAATTGTCTGCAATTCATTATGTGCCAGACCATGTCCGTGCATCATTCTTGGGCTCTGGCTTGGCACCAGGCAGGTCACTGCGAGCAGTTGATAGCTGAAATTCAAAATTTGAGCTGCTTTGTTTGGACTCATAGGTCAGGGGATAGAAAGGAAATGAGATCATATTCCCAACTTCTCTCAGCAGTGGTTTATTGATTAGAAGCAGTGGATTGTGTGGGTAAGTTGTACCCCTTAAAGCACATAATTATGTAGGAAGAGTGTAACTCCTTTAACTTCTGTAAATTGGCATAACACATACTCCATTGCATGCCTCAACATACATCCTTATCTGTCATAAGGATCATCACACTGAAGTGACAGATAGATATCGAAACTTACAAAAACTGCTCTCTTTACAATATCTGCCCTGCTTTGGATATATACTGCTGAGGGAACATAAAACCAGGGTTTCTGCAGTATAGTAATAGGTTACTTTACTTTAAATAGTGCTCAGTGTGACGCTACCATGGCGCACAAGGAAGACGTTGATTATTTGAGCTGCGATTGTGCTCGTATTGACCAATGTTTGCAATTATGGTAATAACATTGAGCCTGACCCGGAGATGGTTTGAGTGCTTCCTGGGAGATACAGAGTTGATTTCCACGGAAGTTGAGGAATTTCAGCATATTGCAGGAGACACTCAACACTTTGCACACTCATGTCCATTGTTGGGAACAGGAAGAACAAACAGACCTGGGCTACACATAAAGTGAGCCGTTTATTAGTAACACATCATGGATACAGGAACACTTCATGGATATGGGATTTTTCATACAACAAACATTTTTTTCTTTTAAATCGAATTACCCTAAGGGGTTGGTTCTTGACCACGTATGGAGCAATCACTGTTAACCCCTCAGATATTTTCTGTAAAATGATCACAATAAACTTTTTTGATGCTCTAGATCAGTGGTTCCCAAACTGGGGTTCATGAACCCCTGGGGGTTCGCGGAATGTTACAGGGGGCTCTCAGGAAAAAATTCCCTAATGGCGGACACAGCTGTCCCTAGGGACCCCAGGCAGCACAGGGTCAGCAGCCCGGAGCCCCTGGACTTCCAAGAGCTAAGCGGATCAAAGCAAGTGTATCTATCCCACTGAGGAGATTTAAACTTCAAGACTCCTTATAAGAAATGGAAAGGGAGGTGGATATTTTTTGCTGTTTTTAAAATTAAATAGGCAGCTAGTATTGTTTTTAAAATTATTACAAACAAGTTTAAGCTTTTTTGTAACTTGCGTTGTTTGCCTGGAATGCTCAAGACCTGAATGCTTGTGTGGGAGGAACTCTTTGCTCAGGTCTACATTGGGGGAGAGGGGGGATCGACCTAAGATACGCAATTTCAGCTACGGGAATAGCGTAGCTGAAGTCAACGTATCTTAGGTCGACTTACCTCGGTGTCCTCACAGCGGTGAGTTGACTGCTGCAGCTCCCCCGTCGACTCCGCTTCCACCTCTCGCGGCAGTGGAGTTCCGGAGTCGACGGGGAGAGCGGTCAGGGATCGATTTATCGCATCTAGACTAGATGCGATAAATTGACCCCCGAGAGATCGATCGCAGTGTAGACCTGCCCTCAGTAGCGTAGCTGGGGGGGAGCAGGGGGAGCAGCCGCTCCCCCCCTGAGCAGAAGCGGCGCCTTTTTGGTGCTCTGACACCTTTTGCTCCTATACTGCAGCCAGAGCGGAGCTTTTTTTTTGTGTGCTCCCGGCGCCTTTTTTTTTTGCTCCTGACGCTTTTTTGCTCCTGGCGCCTTTTTTTAGCTCCGCTCCCCCTGTGCTCTAAACCTGGCTACACCACTGCCTGCCCTTTGAGTTGGCTTTTTAAATACCTTCACGCTGTTTCACATCTGATACTCCTTGATGAAACATAGGAGCCTTGTCTTATAACAGGCTTATTCAAAGTGATACAAGCTACGAAAGTGAGATCTTGGAAGAGTGTTGCCATTTTCATAATGTAATAGAAATACTGTAATGATAAATAATAATTAGTGTGTAATAAGCATGTCATAAAAACAAATTTTATATTTCCAAGATCACTGCTTTTAAAAATTTATACTCAGGTAAAGAAGAAAATCCCTGGAAATATTCATTTTTAGGAGGGGGTTTGTGAAACTTAACATTTTAGTGAAAGGGGTTCACAGGTTGTTAAAGTTTGGGAACCACTGCTCTAGATTATAGATTTTAGTATGCAGTGCCTTAGGCTGCCTCATTGTAACTCAGAATTACTTAGCACATCAGAACCCCCCAACCATCCTCATAGCATAGAAACAAACATTTTTTTCCATGGACGAATTGCCAGTGGTGTACAACATTCCCTTCTAGATTACTATCCCATGGATGTTATATCAATTGTACAGTAACTGTTGATTGTTTGAGGACTGCATTTGCTCCAGAGAGGAAAATTAGTGAGGGCCAGGGTATAAGCTTAGAAGATTGCACCATGTAACAGTGCTTCTCTCCTTAATATTGTATCTAACACCAAAAGGTCATTTTGGAAGACCATTACAAGTAATAAATTCACTAATTTCCTGGACTCATGTCACCTGGTTCCAACTCTTTACCATCTGTCAAATTTCATAAAGACTTAAAAGGGAGCCAACAATTATGATTCCCCCAAAACATATTTGTTCATTTTCCACTTTGTGACAATAATCCCTTAACAAACAGCATCTGGAGTTTTGGTTTGTGAATGGATGCCAATTGTTACTCAGTAATCAGGGAAACATTTCCTTCCAGTTTCCGCTCCTTCCAGAGTGAGTGGAGCCTGCGGTAGGTCATGTTTCATTCTTTTGCTTTAATTCCCCACACTTCTGCATTCATGTAAGCCGTGACACACTCAGGTACTAACAAATTGCTACTGAGGCTGACCGATTCTGTTCTAATAAACGACTGCAGAAATGACAGCATCTCGAGTGACACACAGCACTGGACAGTACGTTCTAATTTAGTCATAGCAGTGGTGTTCATGCCATGGAATGAAAGTGTCTGTCTGCATTTCCACTGTGAGTACATATTTTCAGAAGTCGATGCAGAATGTGAAATATCCCCTCTTCACTGAACCTAGTCATATACGACTAATCTCTTCACACACAGACACTCCGTTCATTTCAGTGTGGTTGCATGGGTGTAATTTAGGGTCAAATCAGGGCCACCGAGAGCGGGTTCGGTCCTGGTGAAAAAAAAATTATGTAGCCTGCAGAAGAGAAGAATGAGGGGGGATTTGATAGCTGCTTTCAACTACCTGAAAGGGGGTTCCAAAGAGGATGGATCTAGACTGTTCTCAGTGGTAGAAGATGACAGAACAAGGAGTAATGGTCTCAAGTTTCAGAGGGGGAGGTTTAGGTTGAACATTAGGAAAAACTTTTTCAGTAGTAGGGTGGTGAAGAACTGGAATGGGTTACCTAGGGAGGTGGTGGAATCTCCTTCCTTAGAGGTTTTTAAGGTCGGGCTTGACAAAGCCCTGGGTGGGATGATTTAGTTGGGTTTGGTCCTGCTTTGAGCAGGGGGTTGGACTAGGTGACCTCCTGAGGTCCCTTCCGACCCTGAGATTCTATGATTCCATGATTCTTAACGGCGGACCGGCTAAAAATCTTTCCACCTACAACAGCTCTTTTTTCTCTTTTGTTTCTTTCCATCTTTTTGCACCAGATTTGTGATGATAATCCATGGTAAGAATTGAAAAGGGGTAAAAAAACCTTATATAAAAATTTAAAAATGTATTATAGTTATTTTAAATTCACTGCAATATAAAATAAAAGAGTGATCTCATTTTTATGTTAATAATAAATATGATAATATTCGTAGCTGTTGAGAATATTAAGATCCTAATGACTAATATCAATAATATAAGCACCTACACGATCGTTGCTGAACTAACCATACACATACAAGTTTAACGTTTAAAGTGTAACACAACACAATGTGTATCACACAACAACTTTGTCGTATTCGCACGGTGTTCACATATGAAAAAACATACAAATGCGACTGTGCATAATAAGATGAGACTGCACTGTCATACTGTCAAAGCGAATGTTCGTATAGAGCTGGAAATACTCGGAAATGCTCGGTTCACGGCACAAGTTCGCAAGCCGTTATTCAGAATTGTGCATGCATTGAACATGAAATATATATTTTGTTAAGAATTACATTAAAATATAATTATATTCTGGTCTTAATATGTAATTAGTAGTTCTTTGGTTGATTAGAGTCTATATTGGCCGATAACTGACAGAATTTTGTATATCATTATTATTTTCTTTGAAATTCACTGATTTTACAATGGATGTCAAAAACAAATCGACAAATAATGATACTACCGAGAAAGACAAAAACCATATGCAACATAGTCAGGCCCCGGGCCCCCTTCCGGACCGGCGGGCCCCAGTAATTTGTACCGGCTTCCCCCCTCTCGCCAGCCCTGGGTCAAATTTGACCCCTTAAGTTTCTAACAGCATACCGTGTGGACCAATTCTGTTATTTATACTGTACTGTAATAACATCTATGAGGCCATGTATGGTAGCTATTTATTAGCAACTAGGTCACATCTTACGCTGATGCTGAGAGCTTCGAGAATTAAAGCAAAAGGTGAAAAGAATGACGTGGGGCCTGAATGCACAAGGCACGTCCTGCTCATTTTATAACGCAAACTGGAAGGACATGTTTTCAGAGTGACTGACCCCTGTTTGGCAACCGTTCCCTCACCAAGAATCCAGAGAAAATGTTAACCCACCCTCACTGGGGGAAGGAACAAATACCTTCTGCGGGAGTAATGTCTGTGTCCAGCTGTAGTGATCATTACAAGTTTGTTTGGAACACGGTTGAACCCAGAACGAGGCAATTCGTTGTTCGTGAAGCTTTCCAAAGGTACAATTTGAAATCCCTGAAATACATCCTGCTGCTCCAAAGTCAGCTTCAATTTGCAGATGGAACTTAAGGAGGCAAAACAGAAAAGTAGCCATACCCGGGAAGTACCACGGTACGATAGAAGCGGTAGCAGGGCCAGGATCTTTAGTGTACTATAAGGTTCTGATTCCGGATCAAGGCCTAAATATTTGACACTTCTAAAGCTAGTGTGACCCATTTATTGCTTCCCAGACACAATGGATCTTCAAGTACAGGCAGAACTCAGAACCTTGAGTTCAGGTCCTGGCAGGAAAATAAAATAGAATATTACTTTCATTCATTTATGATTTATTTTTGGTTTTAAACCGCATTTGTCATTTTCAAATCTGCAGTCCTGGATCCTTAAAATTCCTTCTGTTTATTATGGAAGCTTCCCCTCCCCCGTTACGAACACGTGTTTGTTCTCAGATGACACTTTCTTCAAATGACCCCTTCTTACAGCTCTGTTCTCTAAATCCAAGGGGACAACTGCTTCCTCCTGTTTATCAAGAGTTAACAATGTTCTGAAATATTCTCTCACAACATGCAGTGCTCTCAAGAAAGCTTTCAAATACTGAAGAAAGATCTTACTCCCTCTCCCAAGCTTTTCATAATATATCAGAGAAGTGGCTGGTTTCCGTGGTTCCACTAAGGATTCTTTAATTGGGTTGGATCCACATTTACATACAATTTAAGCATTGCTGTTCACTTTCATAACCAGGTCTCAGAGAAACACAGATGGAAGAGGTGTTTTTTTAAAATCACCAAATTGAGTGGCGTAGTTTATGGCCAATTCTGCTGTCAGTTATACAAGTGTGAATCTGGAGGAAATCCACAGAAATCAAACACCTTACAGCCTCCCCCCCTCCCCCCCCCCCCCCCCCCAGTCATCCTTTGTCTCAAGTCTTGGGAAGCAAGCAGAGAGAAAGAATCCAAAGAAACAGCTGAGTGGAAAAAGTGAAAAATCCAGTTTTCAAACTCAGACCCCAAATACTAGTAATAAATAACACCTAGCTCTTATATGGCACTTTACATTTTACAGATGGGGAATGAGGCCAGGGGCTGTGAAGTGATGTGCCCAAGATCACTCACAAATTTCTGATAAGCCCATACCTGGTCTGCTGAGAGCATCTTAATGAGATAGAGGTGACCTGAGCATGGGAGAGAACTATTGGGCTATATGCCTGAAGGCACTGGTGAAATGCAACCTTGACTTCTGTGGGAGAAAGAAAATTGAGGCAATGATAGAAAAGGCCAGTGGAACTGAATGATCTACATGAACTATGAACAGCAGTGCACATAACACAACATCTATGGAAGATCAGCTGAAGCCAATGGTTTCGTGTGCTGCTCTTTTAATGGGCATGCAAGATGTTTTTAGCACCCCTTGAACAAAATAGGAGAATACTGGAGAATCAAGTGAGCACACCCGGGATTCTGGAGAATCTAAGTCAGCTGGTGAAGATCTGGGTTCTGCTGAATTTGA
This sequence comes from Macrochelys suwanniensis, assembly GCA_033296515.1. Taxonomy (NCBI): domain Eukaryota; kingdom Metazoa; phylum Chordata; order Testudines; family Chelydridae; genus Macrochelys; species Macrochelys suwanniensis. The sequence goes on along the minus strand of CM065779.1, from coordinate 16,670,305 downwards.
AGGGAAGATGATTATATTAGCTCTAGATGATGATCCATTGGCATGTTGGGTTTAGATTTCTCAAATAAAAAACCCAAAAAATGTAATATGCCAGACAGAACAGTCTCAGACATTCATAAGGCTAGAAACCCTGACTCAAGACAGCACTCACGCATGTTCTTAAGTCCCATTCACTTCAATGTTGTCCCATGGGATTTAAGAATGTGCTTAAAGACTGCCCTGAATAGGGATGGATTCTTGAATCAGGGCCATAACCCTGAGGATTGCAGGAGCCAAGAACAATATTGAATTTAAGGCTGGAAGATCTTCCCAGACTTGAGAACAGCAATAGCTGGCAACAGCCAACATTTAATACCCACGAAACAAGAAAATTCAGAGTCTAGGTTAGGAGTTTGCTTTGCAGTTTAACTCACAGCTGCGCTCCACTGGGTGTATCAGTTTTAAAGTGAGTAAAGGATTCAATCTTCATTCAGATTAACAGATATCAGGAGGACTTTGAATGTCCTTTGTTTTGGTTTATTTCAGACCTCTAACATCAGCCAACAGTTTATGGTAAACTGATAACAAGTCAATTGATGCACTCAGGTTACAGTAATTTTACCTGTACAGAAGTGAGCAAACTCCAGGGTGGCGGTGAAAGAAACAGAGTTTATGGCTTTGGTATTCATAGAATATCAGGGTTGGAAGGGACCTTAGTAGGTCATCTAGTCCAACCCCCCTGCTCAAAGCAGGACCCATCCCCAATTTTTGCCCCAGTTCCCCAAATGGCCCCCTCAAGGATTGAACTCACAACCCTGGGTTTAGCAGGCCAATGCTCAAACCACTGAGCTATCCCTCCCCCTTGGATTAAATCCATAACAAATGAAGATTTATTTAAAATAAACAACTGAAGGCATCTTTAATTCAAAGGATGCCTACAACAACACACAGGGTTGGAAACTGGCTCCTATGGACCGGATTCATATGGGTGGCATCAACAGAGCTGAAACCATGCGTTGTGATAGATAGGACACAGGCCTATCTTGAAACTATTGCATTTAATGTCACTGCATTTAACGCAAGGTTATCTATATGTTTGAGCCAGCCCTTGAAAGCATGAAAACTTCAAAGACCATTATACTGAGATGGGCCAGATAACATGTATGTGTGTAGGAGGCTCTCTGGGTGGGGCCCTCTGTGGAATCTCAAAGCACCAGGGAGTGATTAAAGCAAAATCCCGAGGCTGCCTATGCAGATACCCAGACCCTTTGAGACTTGGGCCCCCTGGGGGAAAGGAGCAGGGACTGGTTTTACCTGTTTTCAGGAGGCTTGGAGACAAAAGATTTCCGGGTACAAAGATGGAGTTTAAATGATCTCAGGAGCCTTCCTTCCTGATTCAAAAAATAGATGTGACCTTTTGTCCGAGGATGGACCCAACCCTGTTGGAGGATTGGAAGGACTTTGACCTGCCAGACTCTCCCATGTGAATGATGGGCAAGTTCTCATATAATTAGCATGTGTTTAGATATTTCTATTATTTTATATTTGCCCCTCTATGCTTTGGTCCTTAAATAAATGTACTCTACTTTAGAAGAGCTGTGTGGTCACTGGTAACCGCTGGCTATCCCTGGTCATAGCCTTTGGAGTGAAAGCACAGTGCAGGAGTGAATGTTAGTCAGACTTGCTGGGGAGAATCACAATGTGATCAAGGGGACTGCAAGCCTAAATCCCTGGTCTTGAGAGAGAAAGGACATGGGTCCTTGCCTAGAGAGAGAGGCAACAGCTGGAAACCTGAGTTTTGAGAAGGCATTCCTTGAGCAGACCATGAACAAGGTCAAAGATGCAGTTACCCTAAAACTGTGACAATTGTTTCCTTGAAAGCTGAGGCCAGATTCCTTTCTACAATTAGGGATGGAAAGCTGAGAGATACAAAGAATACCCATAATTATGGCCAACGTTGGAAGCAGGACTCAAGTGGGTGGCAAGAGCAGCTGCAACCACGTTGCATGGGGTTGTCTCCTCAAATGCGGATTCTACAATTAGGTAAAGAAAACAAAAAGGTACAATCATTCAAGAAAGTCCTTGTGGCATAGGTGCTAGTTCAGAGTCTTACTGCGCTGGTGAACTCTGCGGTCTCTTTGCAAAGGTAGATGCACAGCACTTTAGAGACACAATCCTCCTGCAGGACAGTAACATCTCCTTGAGACTCTGACACCATAGGAGTAGAAATGTGGGAGGTGAAACTGAGCAGCAGAAAGGGCGGGGATAGCTGAGGAAGACTGGGGCTGACAGAATCTCCAGAAAAACCCCTGCGGAACCAAGAAGATATTTGGTTTTGGTTCCTTTAGATGCAAATTTATTTGTAGTCAAAATAGCTGATGCTCTGACTGAGGTAAGGCCTTGGCTGAGACTGGGCTGGTAAACATGAGATCCATGCAGTCATACTATACACAAATCAGTGTGTGTCTCTCAAGTTTGCGGAGATAGAGTCTCTCTTGGATACTAAGATAGATCTGCCATGTGTTGCCGAGATCACTCTGGAAAATAACTAAAATCCCAATTTGGATGGCCAAGTCCCTCTTTTTCTATTTTTATTTTTAGGATCACTTAGTGATTTGAGGACTTCAATAGCTGAGACATAGGTGAGAGGATTATTCCAGGAGTGGGTGGGTGAGATACTGTGGCCTGCATTGTGCAGGAGGTCAGACTAGATGATCATAATGGTCCCTTCTGACCTTAAAGTCTATGAGTGATGAAGTGGGAAATGTAAAGGCAGTGGAGTATCCCTGTGTTTCTAGATCTAGCCTTGTGGCCTTTGAACAAAACCAGGTGCATCTGGCCTTCATACGCAAAGCATACCCCCGAATTAGGATTCTCCTGGTATGCTGTCCATCGTGCACCACAAAGGGAACACCTCGAAGAGCTTGTTGAGCTCACGAACCTTGAATTCCATTTGAGTTTGTTATTACTGGGGATAAGTAGACTGCAGAACTCATTGCCACTGGACGTTGTCAAGGCCAAGAATTTAGTGAAATTCAAGAAGGATTGGAAATGTATATGGATAACAAAAATAATCAGAGGTTACAATAATTAACAAAAACTTTGGAAGGGTTATTAAGTCTCATGCTTCAACACTCAAGCCAATCTCTAGCTAATGGAGATCAGAACAAGACCTAACATGTGGGATAATAAGTTCCCCATCTGTCCAACTGTGGGGTTCTCACACCATCTTCTGAAGCTTCTGGCAGCTGGCCACTGTCTGACAGGACACTGGACTAAATGGGCCTCAGGTCCGATCCAATATGGCAACTCCTGTTTCCGTTTTTGAGCTTTGTTATGAAAGTTTTGAACGTCTCTGTTCCTTGTCGCAAACAATTCTCTGAAATGTTGGGAAGTGTTAACACCTGCTTGCTTAACCACGGCTGTCATCATAAACGGACCATGTTTTTATGGTTTAAAAGAAAGGCTGATGATGCTTCTGTTCACAAGAACATTGCTAGACCCAGATATTTTATGTTTTACATCCAGGCCCAATTTTCCAAAATGGGAATTCTATTTGTGCACACGATCTGCATGTTCTGTTTTTGGCGCATTGTTACAAAACACAAGTGATAGAGCGGATTGCTCACACAAACTGAGAGAAAATGGGTTTTCTACATGGAAATTCTATCAGCGTGTTGTGCGTGTGACAGGGTGACCAGACGTCCCGATTTTTTGCTCTCTGTCCCGCGTCTCAACCGTTTTTTTTGCTACGCCAACTTCGCTGCTGCCGTTTTTTGTGTGTGGGGGGGGGGGGTTTGCTTCCCCCATGTGTCCCGATATTTTGTTTGCTTCATCTGGTCACCCTAGTGACAGTACATGGAAAAACTGGACATGTAAATGACTGTGCACACAAAGTTGCATGCAGGGCCAGTGCAAGGAAGTTTCGCGCCCTAGGCAAAACTTCCTTGCACCAGCCCTGCGCCCCGCCCCTGCGCCCTCCCCACCAGCTAACACCCCCCCGTGCCCTCCCCACCAGCTAAAACCACCCCCCCTGCGCCCTCACCCCAGCTAACACCGCCCCCCCCCCCCCGTGGTAGCCAGTCTCCCCACCCCCTGCAGGCCGCAGCTCAGCCCCCTGCCTGCAGCCAGACGCCCCCTCCGGCTCCCGGCTCAGCTGCGGAGCTGGGAGGGCGGGAGGCAGCCACAGCCAGCCGCCCCTCCGGCTCCCGGCTCAGCGGAGGAGCCGGGCGGCAGCTGCGGCTCAGCCAGGAGCGGGGGGCAGCTGGCTGCGGAGCTGGGAGGTGGAAGGCAGCTGTGGCCAGCTGCCCCTGGCTCAGCCACAGAGCCGGGAGGGCGCTGCAGCCAGCCGCCCCCCGGCTCCCGGCGCCCTAGGCAACCGCCTAGGGTCACCTAGTGGGCGCGCCGGCCCTGGTTGCATGTGCATAAATGGAGATCAGATTGGGGCACTGGTGAAATTGTGACACTTACAGGTAGGGTGACCAGACAGCAAGTGTGAAAAATCGGGACGGGGTGGGGGGGTAATAGGAGCCTATATAAGAAAAAGACCTAAAAATTGGGACTGTCCCTATAAAATCGGGACATCTGGTCACCCTACTTACAGGCCAGTTTTAACTTGGTTTAATTTGGGCAAGGTCTTAGAAAGAGCAATTGTTATGTATTTTGTAAATATCTAGACAGTCCATGATAAAATTCATCTGGATTCAGACCTGGTTACTACACAGAGAGACAGTGCTACTGTATGTCAGGTATAAATTATCTCCTACCCTCCTCCACCGCCCTGCCCCGTATTCCTAACCAGGAATTTGAGAATTGCTTCTACTTCAATTGTCTTAAAGAACACCTTCCAATGCATGTGTCTAAGTTCAAGGACAAGAACCTCAGGCCATGGTGATCCAGGACTATGAGTGCTTTACTTAGATCAGGGTGATCATCCTTGCAAAAATGACAGATATTTACCCTACTAACAAGTCTTGACGGGTTAATTGTAGGTTCTCGAAATCTGAGATAATTCCACACACAGAATTCCTTTCCAGTAATGCCTTTTTCTTAATCCTTTAGAAAATACTAAGAGGTTTAAGAGTGTGAACTCCATTGTTACAACACACATTTGGGCTTGCAAAATCAGTTCACTGATTGCTTGGGTGTACTGCTTGGGTAAACATTGGGTGCAAATCCACAAGACTGTCATACACATATCACTTCAGACATCTGCCAAGTGCTCCTTACATTTCCATGTGCAGTAGTGAACTTAAATCAAGATGTTCTGACCCAGGTGTGCATGAGCGATGGCCCTCAGTGAGAGTGAACAAGCCTTAAGTAACTAAAAATGAGAGGAAGTTGCTGCAGGTTGCATTACCATTTACTGACCAATGTATTATCTTTTTGTCATATGACACCCTTTGCCAAGCCATTAGGAACCAGTGAACTGTTGCACTCCCAATGTGGATCTGTGGGCAATAGTTTGTTTACAATGTGCAGGAAAGGGTGGGGGGGTGAATTATCAACAGAGTTATAAAAGCTGGCAGAGTTAAAGGATTCGTTCTCAAGAGGTCAGAAGGGTGCGAACAGTTCTGAAATCCGCTAGAGCAGCAGAAACGGCCAAGAAATGAAGAAGAGAAAAAGAGAAGACCAGAGCAATGGCAAGAAAACACTTCCTCCAAGATGTTTTTGGTGCCTGTCACGGGGTGACTTGCCTGTTTAAGGGGAGTCAGGGCCCCATCTACACATGACTGCCTTTTGAAGGCCCACTGTTGCAACGGTTGGGCCTACACGTTTAGCCTAAATTGGGAGCTGAGCTGTGGGAAAGTGGAGAAGAGTTTACAAAATGTTCTGGTCACACAATGACGGGTGGGTGGGTGAGATTCTGTGGCCTGCATTGTGCAGGAGGTCAGACTAGATGATCATAATGGTCCCTTCTGACCTTATAGTCTATGAGTCTATAATGATAAATGTTGAGAGGAAAAGGTGCAAAAGGGAGACAGAGAGACTGAATTAGTTCAAAGAGGCCTACTGATATAACTCCAGGACTGTATTAAGATAACGTCTCAAACAACAGACGCATGCGCCTGGGACGCCAATGGGCCAAAATTGGAGTGTCAGAAATTAGGCCTATTTGGTGAACAAAATAATAAGGGGATGGGCTGTTCATAGAATATCAGGGTTGGAAGGGACCTTAGGAGGTCATCTAGTCTAACCCCCTGCTCAAAGCAGGATCAATCCCCAATTTTTGCCCCGATCCCTAAATGGCCCCCTCAAGGATTGAACTGACAACCCTGGGTCTAACAAGCCAATGCTCAAACCACTGAGCTATCCCTCCTTCCTCTCCCCCCTGCCTCCTTTTGGGAATTGTCAAAGAGAGACGGGGGGGGGGGGGGGGTGGCACTGGATGGATGATGCATCGCTGGCTTACTGGGAAAACAAGAAAAGGAGAAGGCACGAGCTTCACATCATGGCTGCCACCCCCACTGTCTCCTGGGACCATGGGATCCACCGTGATACCATTGTTCCTTCGTTGTCCTGCTGATCCTGAGAGATGTCCCGATGAGACCGGGCCACAGAGAGAAACCAAGATATCACCGCCTCTGGTTAAATCCCAGCCACCTGGGATATAGGATGGTCTGATCTCTGTGCTACTGCCCCCTCCCCTCTATGTGTCCTTTTCCTTCCTTACCTGATTTCTTCTCTTTCCTATCTCTTATCTTTTCCCTTCTGTCTCAAGAAAGCCTGGCTTAGCTAGCCAAGACTGCATTGCTTGCAATGCTGCTGTAAACCTGCGACCAGAAAGGCAGCTAACAGCAATGCTCTTGACAGCCCAATGCTAGTAGGAGTTTGCCAGTTCCTGGGGGGCTGATAAGACCATGTGCTGTGCCCCATTTTTCCAGTAGGGAGGCTGAAAGTGAGAGATTCAGCACCAGAGACAAAAACTGCATTTTCTATCTTGCTGGTCTTCTTTTTCCCCTGTTGTGTTTGTTTGTCTTGTTTTGTCTTCTGGGAAACAGGATTGGATTTAAATAACAGCAGCTCCAGCCCACTTCATCCAACTTCTCTTTTCCCCAAAAGGACAATTATTATTATCATCCGTGACAACCATCCAGAAGACTATCAGGCCAGGGGGGTGGGGGAAACTGATTTTTCTAAAAAACTCCCTCCAGAAGAGGGAATGGGAACATGGGAAGTTGTTAAAAATTAAGCCTTATTTAGTCCTTTACATTTCAAATGCTGTAACTCTCCACATCTTTAACAAAGAGTTAAAAGGATTTTTAATGGTGTGTTTGCCATGGTACTGAGCAAGCTGAGGTCTCTGTATCCCATCTCAGACCTTGTTCAAACCTGGTTACCAGGGTGATGTTAACACCAGAATTCCTCCTGGGGCTGCTCCAGACTCCCTGTTTAAGGACCCCCATGGCAGAACCATGCCCTCCATCATAATGTCTGATCAGATTAGAAAACTGTCAGTCTAGGCCCTTATATGGGGTTTGTGTGGGGAGTGGAGGAACATTTAGGCCTGATAGAAGCCTGCTGTGAATTTTAAGAGTCTGTTCTGAGAACGTTGAGCAGCATGTGCGTAAGCAGAACGGCATGTGTGTAAGAAATTGCCGCATAATCATGTTTGTGAGGAAAATAAAGGGAAGAAACTAAAACGCTAGAAAAGACTGGTTTGAACTAACACTAAACCTGTACTGAACAGGGAGGAGAGTGAACATGGAAATAAGAGACCAAAACATATGTATAAGAAAAACCAAAAAGTTATAAATACGTTTCTGTAATAAAGGGAGGTGGAAACTGTATTGCTGGAAGCAACTATAATGGAATTGTCCTGATGCGCTTCCCCTTGTAAATAATTGATCACTACTTCTGAGTGCTTTGCCTTAATTTGTTAGCCAGGGGTTCTCAAACTCTGAGTCGGGACTCCAAAGTGGGTCACGACCTCGTTTTAATGTGGTTGCCAGGGCTGGTGCTAGTCTTGGTGGGGCCCGGGACCAAAGCCCACGCCCCACCACCCAGGGCCAAAGCTGAAGCCTGAGGGGCTAAAGCCCTGGGCAGCAGAGCTCAGGTTTTGGCTTTAGCCCTTGGTGGCGGGGATCAGGTTACAGGCCCCCTGCCTAGGGCTGAAGCCCTTGGGCTTTGGCCCCCCAGTTGGAGGGGCAGGGCTCGAACAGGCTCAGGCTTTGGTTGCCCCGCCCCCCCCGGCACGCCTCCAGGGTTGAGTAGTAATTCTAGTTGTCAGAAGGGGATCATGGCATAGGCGCCGACACAGTGGGTGCTCTGGGGCTTGAGCACCCATGGGGAAAAAATGGTGGGGGCTTAGCACCCACCGGCAGCCCCCCCATCAGCACCTCTCCCCAACCCCCAGTACTTCCTGCCCATGGGCCCCACGGAAAAGCACCTCACCCTCCCGCCCCTCCTGCCTGCCACGAACAGCTGTTTCATGGCATGCAGGAGGCTGGGAGGGAGGGGGAGGAGTGAGGATGTGGCACGCTCGGGGATGGGACTGGATGGGAAGAGGCGGGGCGGGGGTGGAGGAAGGAGTAGAGTGGGGTGGGGCCTGGGGTGGAGCCGGGTTTCAAGCACCCCCCAGCACTTTGAAAAGTCGGCACTCTGGGTCGTGGTGCAATGAAGTTTGCGAACCGCTGTGTTTCACTGACTCAGCAGATGAGTCTCGCTCAGTTCAACAGGTTGTACCCTCTGGGTTTGGTAGTTACTCAGAGGTTGGTTAGAACTGGCTAAACATTGCACTCCCATGCTGCATGCGCTCAGGTGATGTTTCTTAATCCTCAACTATTGTGAGTCAAAATGTTTTTTTCCATTACACATTTACTGCAGTGCTCCCAGGCATGAATGCAGTAGCGCTGCAACTCCTTCGACTGGATACATTTTGCTGCATTCATACTCTACAGAAGTATTCACAGCTGTGTGGTATTCACCTTTCCTTGTTTTCACAACACTTCTCTTCAAAGCTTAACTACTTATACGGGTACAATGTATGTAGGGTGACCAGACTGCAAATGTAAAAAATTGGGATGGGGGTAATAGGAACCTCTATATAAGAGAGACCCAAAAATCAGGACAGTCCCTATAAAATCGGGACATCTGGTCACCCGAAATGTATGAGCGAAATATTTTATATGAACAAACTTCCAGGTCAAATCAGCCATCTTTATTCACCCGCTTCTTATATACTTTTACCACTAAGTGACAGTAGAGCAAGACATACGTTTGAAACATTGCCAAATTCAATCCTAATGGAAGTTGGTCAATTTATACCAGAGCAGAAGTCTGCCCATGAGTCTGGGAGCTTGTGCAATTTCGTGGGCACATGAATGATAAAAGAGAGGTGTCATTTGTTTCGTAAAAATCTGCAGAATTGTAACTTTTATGGTATCAAGCTCTCTGGCACAGCAAGGGGGACTTGCTGCCCCCTCAGCTCCAGGTAGGGTGCCCAGATAGCAAATGGGAAAAATCGGGATGGGGGTGGGGGGTAATAGGAGCCTATATAAGAAAAAGACCCAAAAATTGGGGCTGTCCCTATAAAATCAGAACATCTGGTCACCCTAGCTCCAGGTCCTCCAGTTGGTGGAAACTTTGATAATACAGTGTCATTGAAAATGGTTCTAGTTGGGTATACAGGAGAACCTCAGAGTTATGCGCTGACCAATCAATGACACCCCTCATTTGGAACTGGAAGTACACAATCACCCAGAGAACTCAAATACACTGGACCCTCACTAGAACATGCATCTATATAACGCGAATTCGGTTATAACGCGGTCGCGGCCATGGATCCCAGATTTAACCCTAACCCCAACCCCCAGCAACAATGGGACAGGGGAGAGATGCCTTTCATGGGCTGCGGCAGCTCCGGAGCCGGAAGGAAAAGCGCCTTTCACCCGGCTGCAGCAGCTCCGGGGCCGGAAGGAAAAGCGCCTTTCACCCGGCTGCGGCAGCTCCAGGGCTGGGGGAAAGGCGAGTTTTGATGCTAATTTCATTTTAACACAGCCCCACTATAATGGGGTACTTGGCATGGATGCCAAATCCCGCATTCTAGCGAGGGTCCAGTGTACTTTACAGAACTGTGTTCAAAGTAAATTACTACAAAAATAAATGGAAAGTTTTTTTAAAAAGTTGACACGGTAAGGAAACTGTTTCTGCGCTAGTTTCATTTAAATTAAGATGGCTAAAAGCAGCATTTTTCTTCTGCGTAGTAAAGTTTCAAAGCCGTATTAACTCAGTGTTCAGTTGTAAACTTTTGAAAGAACACCCATAACATTTTGTTCAGAATTACGAACAACCTACATTCCCACGGTGTTTGTAAATCTGAGAGTCTACTGTAATCTGAAAATCCTTTCTTCCATGAACGCAATGGTACCAAAACATGACAAATATATGTCCTAGAATATATGTATAGGAGAAAATGTTTAAAAGTCAAGTTTATAAAATTATCTTTTAACACAGGCATGTCAAACATGGAGCCCTCAAAGTTAAATTGCGTCCCTTGACTTACACTACTGTGTTATCAGTTAATGCTCAGAACATGATACCTGATTAATTTTTTTAATGTTACAGATTCCTCTAAATGGAAGAAGTACTTCAATTTGGTTTCCCATCATCAGCAAAAAAGAAGTGATTCAGTGGTATTAGTTAGCAGCTTTGTTTATGATGCTGAAGGAGTTGTAATGAGGCATTGATTAAGATGTCAGCATCCAGCCAGAAATTACTGGAATGCAAATGGCACGCACGTAGTTACATAACATACATTATACATCGTAATTAATTACAATTCCAAAATAATTTATTGCAAAATCCTTGTCTATACTTTGGTCTTGATCATTTTTAGGCATGGGCGGGGGGGAGGGAGAGGGAGATAAAGAGTACTCACTATTAGCTGAATTTTTGGAGAATACCACCTGGGAAGACCTGGTTAAACACAACACTTATAGTATGTAAAGTGCCGCCAAGAAGTGCCCCCACAAACTGAATTTGGCAAGGTTGGAGAGGGAGTACATTGAGCATCAGGAAGAAGTTTGAAGGTACCAGCCAGGGATGAGACACACCCTAGACTAGGTTTCGTGGCATGAGTTTCAAGACGAACACCTGCTTCTTCCACGGTAAGCCCAAGGGCATCCATTCAGGGCTGGCTCTAACTTTTTTGCCGCCCCAAGCAAAAAATAAAAGTAAAAAACTTTTTTGCCACCCCCACCCAGCGCAAAAAAAAAAAAAAAAAAAGAGTGCCGCCCCGCCAGAACAAAAAAGAAAACCCCAAGTGCCGCCCCACCGAAACACACCCCCCGAGCGTCGCCCCGCCGAAACAACCCCCCCCCTGAGCGTCGCCCCGCCAAAACAACCCCCCCCGAGCGCCACCCCGCCGAAACAAACAAAAAAGAGAACCCCAAGTGCCGCCCCGCCGAAACAACCCCTCCCCACCCCCAAGCGTGGCCCCGTCGAAACAACCCAACCCCCCGAGCGCCGCCCCGCTGAAACATAAACAAAGCCCCCTCCTGAGCGCCGCCCACCGAAACAACTCCCCCCTCCCCCGAGTGCCGCCCCTTCCCGCCAAAACAACGCCCCCTTCCCCAAGCGCCACCCCACCAAAACAAAAACAAAAAACCAACCCCCCTGGAGTGCCGCCCCACTGAGGTTAAAAAAACAAAAACAAAAAAACCCCTGAGTGCCGCCCCACCGCCCCAAGATTGGCTGTCCCTTAGAAGGTGCCTCCCCAAGCACGTGCTTGGTTGGCTGGTGCCTGCAGCTGCCCCTACATCCATTAAGCACAGTTTTAACACCTACATAGGGTTGCTAATTCTGGTTGGACATATTCCTGGAGATTACAGCACATGACAATCTTTCATTAAAGATTCATCTTTAATTTCTGGAGACTACAGGACAATCCTGGAGGGTTGGCAACCCTACACATAAGACAAGTGGAAAAACGGTATAAAAATCAGTCACTCTTAGTGAGAACGTTGCATGGAACATAAAGTTAGGTGGGTGCATTGACCCAAAAGATGTCCATGCCTATGACATCGCGTATCACGCTGAGTGTTACACCAAGAACGTACGTCACATGTTGCATCAAAAGCAACAGAAACAAATACTGATTTGACTACTGCAAACGGTGCACCTCCGGGGGAGTTCATAATCGAATGGACGGGAACGTGGAGGTGATGGCCAATGCAGAAGCTAAGTACAGAGAAGTATGTGCTTTGAATGGGATTGAAGAGGAACAAATGCTGAGCCGAAAGGCGCTTACAGCACTTACTGAAGATGAGCTGTGGGATATGGATGTAATTTTTAGCAGTCCCATCATGAAATGATTCACAGCCCATATCCTTAAAAACTGCAAAAGGCATGGCCCTATCAAAGGCAGAACAAAGAGCTGAGGTCAACAGTGATATGAAGATTCTGTTTGCAGCTGCTACATTTATTTATTTATATTTTACAGAAAACCATATTGTCCTGCAGTATGTGGAAGTTTCAGGGATCCAAACCATGCATGACCTGTACTACTTCTTCGAATGGTGCATGGGTGGTCACAGTGACTTCAGCACCAGCAAGTAGAGTATACGGCACCTGTTTTATCACAAAGCCTCGTGTACACGTGCTTGAGAGAAAAGGCAGATTTCCATTCAGAATCTTGTGGCTGTTGGCTTAACAATTCATTTCAAAAACAGTAGCAAATTCCTCATGCAGCTTATGCACAGCATTGGCTTCTCCATTGACGACAACCAACTACTTTTAGCCTAGAGACTGCACTTGCAAATAAGGTTCTTCACTCGCATGGAACTGAATGAAGGGTTGTACGTTCCCCCAGGCCTCCTCAAGGGTAGGTTTATATTTTGTGTGGCAGATAAACTCCAGAGGGGAAAAATCATTGAGAATGTCTTCAGCTGACAAGATAGAAGATGTACCCTGAAATGATCCAGACACCCAGGACACACCGTTCCATACCATTTCAGGAGATAGGTACATTCCAACATGATCTGCCTTTAACTCAGCATTACTGAAGGTGCCAGAGCAAATGATTCATGTATGCATCCTGCCAATCATATCTGCTATCCCTATGGATCACTCAGTTTGCTCAGAAAAACTACCACCAAATAAGGGCTACATTGATACCTGCTATCAAGAGGGCAAATTATCAAGCAACAGAAAGGCTCCGGGATGATTAAATGCATCCAAAACTGCCCTCCCCTCTCAGACATGGGTGGATCTCAGCTAGTCTTATGCTCATGTACAAAAACCAGATGCTCACCACCCTGTTTGGTCAGCAGCCTGCCTTGCATGGAGATGTGTGAGTACAGCGTGGACGATGCGCTCAGTATGACAATGTCTAGCAGTGGTGCCCTAGACGGAGATGACACTGATGAGGGCTTTGATGAATAAATGTTTTCAGTCCTACATGTCAAGGCTAACTTCCCTGGGACTGCCAAAGATCAAGGTCTTTCCATGTAATAAATGCATCCCTGTGTTAAAGTAGGATTTTAAAAAAGTTGATTTTTAAACATTTTCTCCAATACGTATCTTTATAATTGTTCTAGCTGTGTCACATTTGGTACCATTGTATTTGTGGGAGAAAGGGCTTTTGAATGACATCCGACTCAATCCATTTCTGACAACGCTGTATTATCAACATTTCTAAGTGATGGAAGACCGGAAGCTGAGGGGGCAGTGAGTCCCCCCCTCAACACCACTGAAATTAGGAGTCTGTAGATTTTTACAACCCAAATGACACCTCCCTTACCATTCTATCATCAACTTGCCCACAGAAGGCCATTTTGCTACATTATACGCCCTGACCAATATATAATAGGCCTGTGGCATTTCTTCTCTACACACCCAACCTATTCCCTTGCAGTGATCCACCCCTACAAGGACAAAGAGTGGGAGCCCCAGACTTGGCCTGAGCTTGTGATTTCTACTTAGGCGAGGAACGTTGCCTAACAATATAAAGGTGTCTTCAGTGTCTGGGCCCATTTCAGTGGCCAAAATGCCCTGGCAGTAGCCCTGGGTAGAGCAGGTTACCTTCGACCTGAGGTATGTGCTACCATTTCATATCATTCCTCTCTTCCTTCCATCCAGAATTCTGGGAATGATAGATTAGCGGCATATTTGCTAGCATTTTAGGGGGCACCTACATGCAAGGGTGTGTGTGTGATAGAAGAATGAAGGGGTAGCACATATTTCCATGCTGCCACCTTTCTTGTTAACAATGGCCACATTAAATACAAAATTGTTACCCTTGACCTACATGGATTTGTGCAATAAGACTATCGACATCCTGTGCTAGCATGACTTCCTGTGTTGCAAAGAAACCACGGTGCCAGAAGTCCAGCTGCCAGCTGATCTGCGGAGTACATTTGTTGAGCAGTGCTGTTATCACGGAGCTAGAGAGCTGCGATTAGAAAGCACTGGGGAAAGAGCTCTGAAGGGAAATGAACTTCCAGAGCCTTTGGGGAATTCCACAGTGTCTTATGAACAGGCACAAGCCTGCTCAGCAGAAACTCAGTACACAGCTGGAAAGGCGAGTAGCTTTGGAACTGCCAGGAATTGTGTCACATTATAGGTACTTAGTGCCTTTTGCGACTAGGTTGGGGGGTGAATACAGGAGAAGTTTATAGGGACTTTGGGTTTCACAGCGTAAGAGCCACAAGAAAGGAAGGTGAGAAGATCACCTATTTAGATGTTTGGCCCATAACAGCATCAAAATAAACTGTTAAAATGAAAAAGGCCCAATCTCTCCCACCAGCCCCATGGGCAAGTTCTGTATTGCCCCTTACAGAGGACTTTATGAAAATTATACAAGCTAGCCTTCGGTTTGTTGGCATCTGGGCAAGCTTGTTAGATCTGTAGATTTTAACAGCTTGGATTTTAGAGAGTAGTTCTGCTCTAAGCATTAATGTGGGTGTCTTCGCTCTCGTTTGATCATTACCGCTGTAATTGATCACTACATAACGGGTCATCAAAAAGTGATCAAATGAGGTACCTGCATGTGAGCAAAAGTTTCGCTCTGCCGCGATGAAGTATGTTCCTCAGGGCATTTTAAATTGATCGGGCCCATTTTGTTACCACACCAGTTGATATCATGGTTCTAACTGGCACACCCACAAGCTGATAAAATCGTTAACTGCAGCCATATCATGCTCAAAAAGACGTGCCATTCTTCCTGACCTGGTAGGCTCATGCATGCCAAAATTATCTAGCTTTTGGCAGGGACTGACCTAGACCTGAACACCAAATCCAATGACTCCTCTAAATGTGGGGCAAGTTCAGATTTGAATCTGGATCTACGCTCAGTGGTTTGGTTGAGTAAGAATTGATCCATTGGGTCACTACCCTCAGTGACATGAAAGGCTAGGGTGACCAGATGTCCCGATTTTATAGGGACAGTCCCGATTTTGGGGAATCTCTTATATAGGCTCCTATTACCCCCCCACCTCATCCCAATTTTTCACATTTGCTGTCTGGTCACCCTATGAAAGGTCCACTGCCTAAACCCAGTTTGTACGTAACAGTTCTTATACAAAACAAAACACCCAGTGTATTGTTATCCAAGACCCCAGTCCATCTCCTACACTGCCATGCAGAGACAGCCCATCTGTCTCAGTCCCACACAGCATGTTACAAAACACCATGTTCCTTCCAGTGCAAAAGCTTTTTAAACAGAGGAGATGATGGACTGTGTTGTTCACGCAAAAAGAGTCCAGAGTCGTAACCGTTCCCCCCCATGTGGAAGTCCCACTGAAGCCAAAGACAGTTCCTCAAAGGAAATAGCTAGCTCGTCCCCATGCTGCCTCCACTGAGAAGTGGATTGCAGACAGGCATTCATGTGAATCACATGGATTCAAAACCGAGAATTTATTTTAAAATAATTCTTTGTTTGAAGATAGTCGCAGAAAAGCAGCGAGAGAAGGTACAGTAACTGAGCAGCTGACTTACACACTAATCGCAGCCCTCTGCTCTGGAAAGATCAGTCATTTCTGTGATGCATTGGAAACTTTTAAAATTGTAGGCTGTCACTTTACATTTCAGGGGTGGGTGGGTGGTTTGCCCCGCCCCCCCCCCCCGGCTCCCTCTATAGTTATTTCTTACCCTGTTTTCTTTAAACTTGGATAGGTACAGGATGGAGCATAAGGAATGGGTTTTTCAAAGCTACACAGTGTTGTCCTCATTGTGCTCCTATTGAATGCAAGTGTAGTTTTAACCCTGACTTAATTGGGAACAGGGTAAGACCACAGCACTCAATTAGGGGGAGGGATAGCTCAGTGGTTTGAGCATTGGCCTGCTAAACCTAGCGTTGTGAGTTCAATCCTTGAGGGGGCCATCTAGGGTAAAAATTGGGGATTGGTCCTGCTTTGAGCAGGGGGTTAGACTAGATGACCTCCTCAGGTCCCTTCCAACCCTGAGATTCTATGATTCTAATTCTAAAAATCCCACATAAAAACAAACTCTTATTCCTCAGCAAGTCACTGGCTAACTAAATATGTATCAGGATTCTCTTATGACTATAGACCTCCTCATGCTTCTGTCAGCTATCTTCTGTTTTGCCAAATCCTCCTATTTTTCCTGGATTTTCACTAGGAAAAAATAATTGATGTTTGTAAAGTCTATGGTTAAAATTATGTAATTTGTTTGCAGACAAAATGCTCTTTAAGAGCCAGATTCATTTTTTTCTACTGAAATTGTTTGTTAAAGAAATAAACTGGATCTTGTGGCAGTAGCTGATTTAAAATAAGAGAAATGTGAGGTGAGATGAGATTTTCCAGGGCTCAACATCTACAGCTAGGGTGGGATTTTCAAAAGAGCTCAGTTCCCACGTAGACCCCTAAATAAGGACCTATTTTTTGAACGTGCTCAGCACCCAACAAGCTCGCAATGTGCTAAGCTCTTTTGAAAAATCGGGAGATATGGTACATAAGTTTATTATCTTACATACAGTCCACATATTTTGAGTTACCTTCACCTGGTCCTCTGCACAATTTGACTTTATCTACCTAAATGTCTTTTAAATAATTTCCCAAATAAATACATTATAGAGCAGTACTTTTTTAAAAGTAAAAGTGGAAGGCCATGCATTTGAGTCACCTCTCACTTAGACCTGGGGGTTCACAAAATGTTACAGGAGGTTCTCGGGAAAAAATTCCCTAATGGCAGAGAGAGCTGTCTCTAGGGACCCCGGGCAGCACGGGACCAGCAGTCCAGAGCCCCTGGACTTCCAAGAGCTAAGCCGATCAAAGCAAGCATATCTATCACATTGAGGAGATTTAAACTTCAAGAATCCTTATAAGAAATGGAAAGGGAGGTGGATATTTTTTGCTGTTTTTATAATTGAATAGGCAGCTAGTATTGTTTTTATAATTATTACAAAGAACAAGTTTTGTTGTAACATGCGTTGTTTGCCTGGACAGCTCAAGACCTGAATGTTTGTGTAGGAGGAACTCTGAGTTGGCTTCTTAAATACCTTGATGCTGTTTCACATCTGATACTCCTTGATGAAACGCAGGAGCCTTGTCTTATAACAGGCTTATTCAAAGTGATACAAGCTACGAAAGTAAATTTTTTGGAAGAATGTTGCCATTTCCATAATGTAATAAAAATACTGTAATGATAAATAATTAATAATAAATAATGTGTAATAAGCGTGTCATAAAAACAAATTTTATATTTCCAAGATCACTGCTTTTATAATTTATATTCAGGTAAAGGAGAAGATCCCGGAAATATTCATTTTTAGGAGGGGGTTCGTGAGACTTGACATTTTAGTGAAAGGGGTTCACAGGTTGTTAAAGTTTGGGAACCACTGCCCTAGTGTAACTCCATGGACTTCCATTGAATTGCAGCTAACTTAGGACTGGATACACTGCTGCAGAGTAGACATTTGCTACAGAACTGGAAGGAGTTTTTCCATCACTATAGTAAATCCACCTCCTTGAGAGTGGTAACTAGGTTGACAGAAGAATTCTTCCACTGACCTAGTGGTGTGTACAGCGGGGCTTAGACCGCTTAACTACATCTCTCAGGGGTGTGAATTTTTCACACCCCTTGAATTGCATAGCTAGATCAACTTAAATTGAAAATGTAGACGAGGCCTCAATTTTTTGATCATATCATATAATGAATCAGTGCACTTATAGAGCTCTGAGCACTCTGGTAAGCCTGTTCTCGGTTTAATTATTAAATTTGTATTTAACTTGCACTCTGGTTTGTGGGCTCAGCAAACTAAAGTAGAATAAGACTGACAAAATGACCACTCCCATTGATTTATCCCTAAAAATGTTAGGGAATTTTCTTCTCACTTAGACGGATGTAAACCCCACTGACATCAATAGGAGATTTGCCTCATTAAGGATGGCAGGATCTGCCCTCAATACAAATAAAGTTCCTGCCCTGCCTCACCCCAGCATCACTGCAGTTTTATACTGATGTAACTCCACTGACTTACATGGCAAACTAGATTCTGTTGGAATACTATTAAAGAAACACTACACATGCACTATTCTCCTATATGACCTTTCTTTTGACACCCAAGACTCCCTGGCAGGAGTCTCTACTAAAGGAATGATACATGCATAGGCGCCAACTTCCTCTCTACCTGGGGGGTGCTTGACCCCCCTGCTTCTGCCCCAGGCTCTGCCCCCACCCCACCCCTTCCTCCAAGCCCCCAACCCTGTCCCGCCTCTTCCTGCCCCCCTCCGCCAGCAAAGTACATCATATCTCCCCTGCATATGTTCACAATGTGTACTGATGGTGGGTGGGATTTTCAAAAAGCACCTAGGGCACTTAGAAGCACAGATTCCACTGATTAAGGCCCACATTCTCAAAGGCATTCAGGGCCCTAAGGCCCATTGATTTCAGTTGCGAGTAAGGGAGCTAAACGCCTTTGAGGATCTGGGCTTAAGTATCTTAGGCACTTTTGAAAAATCACCTTGCATGAACCATCCCAGTATTTAGGTTATAGTTCAGTCACCAGAAGCTCCGGTTGCTGATATCCATTCCCTGAGATTTCTGTGCAAGTTGGGTCTCTTCTCAGGTCTCTGAGAATGTCTAAGACAGGGGTCTCAAACACGCGGCCCGTGGGTCACATGCGGCCCGTGGAGTTATTTCCTGCGGCCCGCCATAGGCGTCGACTCCACTGGCAGCCAAGCTCCAAATATTACTGAGTGTTTATATTTTATTAAAACCCCTCTTTGCATTACAGTTTTTAAAAAGTGAATACATTGACTTTTAATAGATTACTATATTACTCTTCATTTTTTTCATTTTTGACTATACTTTTGTATCATTGTATGAAAAAGTTTCAGTGATGCAGCCATCGGGCCAATTTACTAGTTCTCATGTGGCCCTCGTGGTAATCTGAGTTTGAGATCCCTGGTCTAAGAGAAAAAGCCGGACAAAGACACATGTAACACAGCGTATGGCATCCATGCTTAGCAAGATAAAGGAGATTTGATAAGAGAGAGAGAGATGCTGAGATACTTCACTGATGGGTACCAGTATAAAACCCTAAGATAAACAGATGATGTACGTTATTACACTAGTTGGTCTGCAACTGACTTTCACTTCATCAGAATAGACCACTATAACTTTGCTATAGCAATTCATCATCATTACTTTCCCTGCTGTTATATTCCATATCTCATAGGCACAGGCCACTGCGCTGGGGGAAAAGGCTTCCTCCCAGACAAATAAAAGAGGAAATTACAAATGAGGCGGAAAAAAGAAGTCACACATTTGTACATTCATGCATCTATTCTTAGCTAATTATCATTTACAAAAGCCAAGGCTTAGAGATCTATTGTAACTGCCCCTGCTTTGAACCACTAGAGCATTAGCCAGAAAAAACAACTAGTGAAACGGGGAGCAAAAAGCCAATAGAAAATAATTGCTGATATTCCTGACAGACAAGGGAGACTATTAATAAAAGAACTTATTCTCAGTTATTCCTCCTCTGTTAAACCATTAGCAATTTAAAACTGCCATTAGACGCCATAATTTTTAAAGTTACTCCTATTATTGTATCGCAGTACTGCCTGGAAGCCCTAATCAGGATTGTCCCCCTTTTGTGCCCTTTTTATGAATAATTATTTGTATCGCAGTAGTGCATAGTAGCCCCAATCCTTGACCTGGGCCACAGGGTGTTAGGTGCTGTACAAACACAGAACAAAAAGATGGTCCCTTCCCCAAAAAGCTTAACAATGAATTTTTGAAAACTTAACAATAAGACACTTTGCTCATGTGTTTATTGTGATCATGTCAAAGAAGCCTGCATCATACGGTCTGGAGTGGTTCATGACCGGGAATGCCAACCTCAGGCAGACTGTGAAAAAGCAGGGCAGACACCTCAAATGGGTGATATGTTCTATCATTAGATTTCACCAGCCCAGTAACAAATGTGAACTCCTGGATCACTGTGACAGTCTTACCACGGAGTCACAGACAGTCCCCTTGGGGTCTCCCATCTATCTTGCCACCCAGACAAGCTGCACTTAGTGATCTTTGGTGCATAGCAACCAACTATCACAAAAGATTCAGGTTGCTTCCAGTTCCAAGAGACCAGTCACTTACCCAATTCAATTTGTACCTCAGCTCTCACACCAGAGACAAGGCTTGCAGCCAACCTATAGTAAAACTAAGAAAGAATTGATTTACTCTCTCATTACTTTTTCCTAGTTATTTACAGGTTAAAGCAGGCAAACATATACACAAATGAGTTACAGTCTATGGTTCCAAAAAGTGACAGAGTTGTAGCAATCTGTCAGCACTGAATGTCTTTCAGGGCTAACCCTTGTTGACGCTGGGGAATCTTTGCTTGTGTTTTATAGCTCTGTGAGAGTCTAAACAGCGAGGAGAGAAACATTTTCTCCACTACCTTTATTTCCTTCTTCCAGAATTCAAGCTGATGGGATGAGTCCTTTTGCACGTAGCCTCTTTATGGATGTGCAGGGGCAATTAGCAAAGTTTTTGCATTGTGATGTCCCACAATGGCCCATTCAGTTGGATAGTCCTTCCTGATGAGTAAGAGGTAATACCGTTTATAGGGATTTATCATTTTGTACTAGGCACAGTTTTTCCTTGTTTGATGATAGTTCAGAACAAACATTTTACAACTACTTAGCAAACACTTAGGTTTTACCTTATAGCACGGGATACAGACAGAAGTAGGATTAATACGTGTAGCAACTTGCAAGCATTTCATAAAGCCTAAACACATTGTTATAAGTCCTATAGCCATCTTACCCACAGGTGAGCTGGACTGGTTTCCAGCAATGAATTTGTCAGTGCTTGACAGAGGCCTAAAGCCTTGGCAAGATCTGTCACCTGGTTTGCCAGTATTGCCGCCCCTACTGTTGATATGGGTTTGGATAGTGCAGTATATGTACAGGAAGGGTGAGACTATTACTGTTTCTGCAACACTTTTACTTCCAGGATTATGGCTCATTAAGCAGATATGGGATTTTGCCATGAAATCAATATTCAGGCATCCAGAGAAAAGTAGGGATGTAGCCCTCTTGATATCATTTGCCATGTTTTGTCTACATTTAGGGCATGATCTTGGTCACTTTAAACCTCTGTAAATTCGGTTTAACTCCACTGATTTTAATTGAGTCCTATGATGGTAAATACTTGTGGCACCTTAGAGACTAACAAATTTATTTCAGCATAAGCTTTCGTCCACGAAAGCTTATGCTGAAATAAATTTGTTAGTCTCTAAGGTGCCACAAATATTTACCATCATAGAACCTAATCACACAGACTAACACAGCTACTACACTGAAACCTGATTTTAATTGAGTTGCTCCTGATTTGCACAAGTGGGCACGAAATCAGAATTGGCCCTAAATCTGTAAAGGCACGGGCCTCGACTTTCCCTGTAAATCACCAAGCAGATACTCGGTTCTGATCATAGCCCATCTTCAGTTAGGTATTATTTTGATTTCACTATCATGCAGTGTAGTGGCTGTGGCCGCAGGCACAATTTTTGTAACAAACAGGAATTTAACAATCATGCATAAATTAAGAACACACAGGTCCCATCCTAGGCTATAAGAAATTCCACCCATGATGCACACTAAAGACACTGAGCAGATATATGGAAGTCCCGCAGTATCTGCTCCCCAGGATATTTTAAAGGAGTGATTTATCTGATAATCTGAGGCACGCAGACTTTTTCGACTTCACAAAATGTCTATTTGATTCTTTTAAAACCATGTATTTAAAAATCCTCAGTTTCTCCCCTGGATTCTTTTTTGATCATGTAAGTAAAGAGTTCTGTATTTGGGTTGTTTCTTTCTGATGAGATGGAATTAAATCCTGTCCTCACCCCTTTTTGATTTTGCAGCTGTTTGGAGTGGTCAGCCAGTTGAACTCTGAACCCTACGACTTATGATCTGCCCATCTAGAATCTGAGCACACTGTGGCAAACCCTTCCTCCTTTCCCCGTGAGAATGTGTGGACTGTTTCTTTAAATATATAGCAGGAAGCTAGGCCATGTGCTGGGGAAAATTCTAGGCAGAAGTACTTTAATGAAGCAAAACTCCAGCTGACTTCAGTTAGGCTGGGTTGTCTGAGGATTTTTAATATTCTTTTCCTTATTCTAATAAAGTTCCCTCTTCAAAATTCTGTGTCTTCCTGACATCATCCTCTCACTGTCCTTGTATTGAACCACTCTGTCTCAGAGTTAAGTTCTGTTAGTGCTGTCAACAAGTGACCATTCCACATTAGCGTAGACATCTGCAGCAACATTTGGCTCATCTCACTAAGGGCTTGTTTGTGCGGTGGGGTAAGGCGCTCAATGGAGTTGTGATTTCTCAAGTGCAGTAATGTGTTGAGTATTACTCACTCTGTGTAGACCCTGCTGATGTGCTTTGATATAGTGCTGTGGAAGCAATACTATGTTAAAGCACACTAGGGAGCCTTTAGTGTGCACCAGAAGGGTCTACAAGGACCAAGTTATGTATGTTAGTGTGCATTAGAAATCACACCTCCATTGAACACATTACTCCACCATGTAGACAAGCCATACCTCCCTACTGCCAAGTCAATTTAATCATGTGTCCTTTACAGTTCCCCCGCCCGTATCTCTTTCCCTTCACCATCTCTCCATTCTAAAGAAAGCAAGGACTGAGAGCAGCAGAATAAGGATAATGGACTTAAAAAAACAAACAAACAGTCTTTAAGAAACTGGTAGGTAAGAGCCCATGGGAAGAAAATCTAAGGGGAAAGGGAGTTCAGGAGAGCTGGCATCTTCTTGCAGTCAATATTGCAAACTATCCCAATGAGAAGGAAAGCTAGGAAGAAGAGTAGTAAGAGGCCAATATGACTCCATCAGGACCTCTTTAATGACCTGAAAAGAAAAAAAGGAATCCTTTCAAGTCCCTAAGGAAGAGTACAAAAGAATAGCACAAGCATGTAGGAAGAAAAATCAGAAAGGCTAAGGCACAATATAAGTTACACCTAGACCCTGCTGATGTGCTTTGATATAGTGCTGTGGAAGCAATACTATGTTAAAGCACACTAGGGAGCCTTTAGTGTGCACCAGAAGGGTCTACAAGGACCAAGTTATGTATGTTAGTGTGCATTAGAAATCACACCTCCATTGAACACATTACTCCACCATGTAGACAAGCCATACCTCCCTACTGCCAAGTCAATTTAATCATGTGTCCTTTACAGTTCCCCCGCCCGTATCTCTTTCCCTTCACCATCTCTCCATTCTAAAGAAAGCAAGGACTGAGAGCAGCAGAATAAGGATAATGGACTTAAAAAAACAAACAAACAGTCTTTAAGAACTGGTAGGTAAGAGCCCATGGGAAGAAAATCTAAGGGGAAAGGGAGTTCAGGAGAGCTGGCATCTTCTTGCAGTCAATATTGCAAACTATCCCAATGAGAAGGAAAGCTAGGAAGAAGAGTAGTAAGAGGCCAATATGACTCCATCAGGACCTCTTTAATGACCTGAAAAGAAAAAAAGGAATCCTTTCAAGTCCCTAAGGAAGAGTACAAAAGAATAGCACAAGCATGTAGGAAGAAAAATCAGAAAGGCTAAGGCACAATATAAGTTACACCTAGCAAGGGACATAAAAGACAACAAGAAGAGGTTAAATATATTAGGAGCAAGAGAAAGATAAGGAAAATGTAGGTCCTGTACTTAATGGGGAAGGAGAGCTAATAACGGATGACATCAAGAAAACAGAGATGTTTAAATGCCTATTTTGCCAGTCTTCATTAAAAGGTTAAT
Source organism: Macrochelys suwanniensis (assembly GCA_033296515.1). Taxonomy (NCBI): domain Eukaryota; kingdom Metazoa; phylum Chordata; order Testudines; family Chelydridae; genus Macrochelys; species Macrochelys suwanniensis. Next base: position 16,646,094 of record CM065779.1, on the reverse strand, counting down.
GGTGACCAGATACGCAGCACAATAATATAAACAACAAGGAGGAAGGAACACAAGCCAAAATAGGGGAAGAACAGGTTAAAGACTATTTAGATAAGTTAGATAAGATAATTCAAGTCCGCAGGGTCTGATGAAATTCATCTGAGGGTACTTCAGGAACTAGCTGAAGCAATCTTAGAACTGTTAATTATCTTAGAGAATTCCTGGAGGACAAGCAAAGTCCCAGAAGATGGAGAAGAGCAAACATAGTACCCATCTTTAAAAAGGGGAACAAAGAGGACCCAGGGAATTATAGACCAGTCAGCCCAACTTTGATCATCAGAAAGATACTGAAACAAATGATTAAAAAAAAAAAAAAAGAAAGAATCAATTTGCAGGCACCTGGAGGATTATCGGGTTATAAGAAATCGCCAGTATGGATTTGTCAAGAACAAATCATGCCAAACCAATCTATTTTCCTCCTTTGACGGGATTACTACCACACCCTAGTGGATGTGGGGGGGGAAGCAGTAGAGTTGAATCTATCTTGATTTTAGTAAGAATTTTGACAGTCTCACATGACATTTTCATAATCAAAGTGAGGAAATGTGGTCTAGAAGAAATTACTATAAGGAGGGTGAATAACTAGTTGAAAGACCATACTTGAAAAGTAGTTATTAATGCTTCACTGTCAAACTGAAAGGGCGTATCTAGTGAGCTCCTCAAGGAGTCAGTCCTGGATCTGGTACTAGTCAATATTTTTAGATAAAGGAGTGGTGAGTCTGCTTATAAAATTTGCAGAGAACACCAAGTTGGGATGGCTTGCTAACACTTTGGAGAGCAGGATTCAAATTCAAAATGACTTTGACAAACTGGAGAAATGGCCTGAATTAAACAGGATGAAACTCAGTAAAGACAAGTGCAAAATACTTCGTTTAGGAAAGAAAAAAAGTCAAGTGCACAGGTATGAAATGGGGAATAATTGGCTAGTACTGCTGAAAAGGATCTGGGGGTTATCGTGGATCACAAATTGACCATGAACCAACAATGTGATGCAGCTGGTAAAAAGGCTAATGTTGTGGGGTGTATTAACAGGAGTCATATGTAAGACGTGGGATGGAGTTGTCCCACTCCACATGGCAATGGAGCAGTGTATTCAGTTCTGGGTCACACATTTTAGGAAAGATGTGGACAAACTGGACAGAGTCCAGAGGAGAGCAACAAAAAAGATTTAGAGAACTTAAGTGATGAGGAAAGGTTAAAAATCCTGCACTTGTTTAGTTTTAAGAAAAGAAGGCCAAGGGGAACGTGATAACAGTCTTCAAATATATTAGGGGCTGTTTTAAAGAAGACTGCTATCAATTATTCTCCACGTCCACTGAAGTTAGGATAAAAAGTAATGGACTTAATCTGCAGCAAGGGAGATGTAGGTTAGATACTAGGAAAAACGTTCTGACTTTAAGGGTTGTTATGTACTGGAACAGGCTTCCAGTGGAAGTTGTAGAATACCTACCACTGGGGGGTTTTAAGACTAGGTTGGACAGACACCCATCAGAGATGGTCTAGTTTTACCCAGTCTTGCCACTGTGCAGGGGGTTGGCCTTGATGACTTCTCAACGTCCCTTCCAGCCCTGCATTTCTCTGATTTTACCTTCCTTCTGCACTCTCACATACCCTTTATTCCCTTCAACTCAGTTGAAGGGGAAAGATGACCAAAACAAACCTAAGCAACCACCTAATTTTATTTAGGTTCCCTTCTCTTTAACCCCCCACTGTATTGTTTGTTGTTATCCTTTGTCATGCTAGGTCTATATGGATATTGTAAGCTCTTTGGGGGCAGGGAGTATGATATTTGTTGTATCAAGTACCTAAATATCTAGGATGCTCTATAAATAAAATAATAAAAATATACTGATATGTATTGCACGAGTCTCGGGGGCTGGGGGAGGGGAAGTCACTGAAAAAGAAATACTGGAAAGACCAGGAAAAATTCAGTGATAAGCTTTTTTTCTTAGAAATAATGCAAAACACCCCATGTAATCAGGTCAAAGAACTATCTGCTCAATTCCCCTTTTTCCTGTTGCAGGCGTGGTTGCATGCCAACCAACACATGCATCCTAGTCATGTATCAAGCAAGTCCAGCGTTTTGCCTAATTTTTTTTAAGCGCTGCTTCCTCTTTTTGAGGTGACTTCATTTCCTATGGTGCTAGCACACAACATAGGGAAAAGCCCAGGAATACACTGACAGATATGACACATCCTGCAATATCTTAGTTAAATCTCATTGAATTAAGTTTAAGTATTTTAGGAGTTCATTGTACTAAAAATGTCAATGTTTACGCATCATGATGGGATTTGATGTAATTTCTTTAAGGAGAAACTTTGGCCAATGTCAACTCTAGGACATGTTATGCATTTCAAAGGACTCCAAAACCATGTACTAGACAAACAAAGAAGGGAGATTCCTGGGAAATACTTGCTCTGAATTGAGATATAAACCAAATCAGATATTGCTCTGATTTCACCTTTTTCTGTCAGACTTAGTTTCCGGATCACTTCTAACTGTGTCTCTAACAGGACATTTGTCCTCAATGTGAGGACTGACTCCCCAGGGAGGGGGCACTGTGTTTTTGAATAAATCTGGAAAATTCCCAACAAACTTCTTAGTCAGCAAATAAATGTTTTGACTCCGTCTCCATTTTTGGCAATTGGCTAAAATGTAAAGACTTTGTTCATAGTCAATATAAGTCTGATGTTGTGGCTATTATTGAAAATTACTTTGAATGTTGGCAAGTATCAGAGGGGTAGCCATGTTAGTCTGGATCTGTAGAAGCGACAAAGGGTCCTGTGGCACCTTATAGACTAACAGAGGTATTGAAGCATAAGCTTTCGTGGGTGAATACCCACTTCTTCGGATGCAAGCAGTGGAAATCAAATTTGAATGTTGGCAAATTTAGTATTGAGTAGCACCTTAGTGCACAAATGGCTCCATGGATTGCAATAGGACCTTCTTGGGGAGTAAGGCACTACTCAAAGTGAGTAAGCAGCCTCTGTAAATAAAAGTAAACAAGCATTATGGAGGGGGTAGGCAGATATATATGGGGCCAGATTCAAAGACTATTAAAGACCAAAGGATAGCCAAGTTATGTATCTATTATAGCTGCATCTCTATTTTCAGAAGCATGCCTTTGGCACCACCATATATTTTCAACCTGAAACTTGGCACACTTCCTCAGTCTGGAATTTTTCTGTTGTCAAGTTAGAAAAAATAAATAGGCTAAAAGCTTAGCAATTAAAACACCGACACCTAGCACTGAATTCTTCATCTAGTTACTTAATTGAGTTGAGTGGGATTTGCACAGATGTAAGGCAGAAATTGCTTCACTGCCACAAGAAAATATGGCCTTTGGTAGAGGCAGAATGACAGGCTAAGAAGCAAAAAAAAAAAAAGACAAATCCAATATTTTTCTCCTTGGCAGGTCATTATTATGCATTAAAAATTCCCAGAAGTACCAGATAGTTAGAGAAATAATTTGCTTGAAAGAAACCTGTTGATTAAGTGAGATTATCCTTTGTTTATGGACTCTGCTGCTATTTTTGAAGATTAAAAAAAAAGGAATTAATCTCATTCACTGACTCAGCGATTGTAACACTCCAGAATTTCCAAACCAAACTGGTCAGATCTGAAAACTCAGAAAGGAGTTGCTTAGATCAGTGGCATTCTACTGTTTTATTGGAGCAACCATCCCCCCAGATGAATGCATGCTGATCTGTCATGTGACTGAGATAGTAATAGAAGCAGCCCTAGCCATTTTGCCAGCCAGGGTGGAAAGCGTATTGGGGGGGGGGGTAGGAAAATCCCCTAGAAGATGGCACCCAAGACAACTGTCCTGCTTGCCCATCCCTAGAACCGGCCTACAGTAGACATTTTGTAACATTGAGCCAAGTCACTTGACTGTGGCCGGGAAATAAAGTTCACTCTTTCTAAAATCCCTGTGTCTCCACAATTACAATTCCACTGTTGGTTAATTGCTCCTGTTGTTCCTAATGAGCAATCGGATTTGAATGTATCAAGGCGCTACTGTTGCAGTTCTGATGAAAGTGTGGAGCAATTTGGCATGGAGACTTATTTTTCCTCAAGGAGTGGCAGTCACTTGACAAAAAATAAATAAATTATGGAGCTGGAAAGGAATTTTGTCTTACACTGGATTGCACACGACGAATTTTAAAGAGACAGTATCACTGCATACGACAGCTGAAACTAATCGTAATCTGTGCAAGTTGTACCAAAAGGCATTTGATTCAGACACCACATGCATTAAAATGTTCAGGAGCTTCTGGTCCATGGCATTACCAGCCTCAAGCATTCAAAAATCACGAGTCAGGCCCCCCAAATCATGACATTTAAAAAATAATAATGTTGGGATTCTTTTTATTTACCTTCTGGCTCTTGAGCTTTTGGGGGTCACGTTCACAGGCTTTTTTCTGCCACCATGAGTGTAAGAAACTTACTTGGTTTTAAATGAAAGCTCCATAACTCCAGGAGATGGTTTCTTTCTTAAACACCAAAGATTGCAAAAGGATGCAACACCAGTCCCATCAAGACAATACTATCTGTACACTAATTACAGTGCTCAAATGAATCTCTCCACTTATAGTTGTGACTGGACTTGTTACTTTCAGATTGTTGTGGTCACAGGAGATCCTGCAGCCACAGCCTCTCAGCCCATGAGCAACAACAAAATAGACACCCACACCATGTGTCACCTGCCTTAATCAACAGGACAGAAATGTTTCTTTCAAGAGCACCAGGCAGTACTTTCCCTTCAATGGAGTCTTTTTGACAACCTCTGTGTTTCATATAGAACAGTTGTTATATGTTAACTGCCAGACATGAAATACATCTACAGCAAGTTAGTGAAAATCTTAGATTTGATAGGTTTCAGAGTAGCAGCTGTGTTAGTCTGGGTCAGCAAAAAGAACAGGAGTACTTGTGGCACCTTAGAGACTAACAACTTTATTTCAGCATAAGCTTTTGTGGGCTACAGTCCACTTCATCGGATGCATAGAATGGAACATACAGTAAGAAGATATTTATATATACAGAGAAACATGAAAAGGTGGAAGTACCCATACCAACTGTACGAGGCTAATTAATTAAGAGGAACTATTATCAGCAGGGGGAAAAAAAACTTTTGAAGTGATAATCAAGATGGCCCATTATGGACAGTTGACACAAAGGTGTGAGGATACTTAACTAGGATACTTAACTAGGGGAAATAGATTCAATTAACGTAATGACCAAAATTTGATAGAAGAGTAAATACAGGAATGAAACATTATTTCTTAGAGCTAGTTGGAAAATAGGGGGTTTTGCTGCCTGGAGGAAAATCTCAAGTTTTTGGTTAAATAAAATCAAAAGCCAAAATATTGCATATGAAAACAAAAATACTTTGATTAGGAAATGCCTGTGTAGGCTCTAGCTATTGGGAGTTGTGGTTTGGGTTCCTCAAGCTGCCATTTTCCTCTGTACGCTGCACGACCTGGCCAGACTACATCCCCAATGATGCACCAGGTCTCCCCTTGTGGTAAGCTGGGTGGTGCAGCCGGGGGAATCGCCTGGACTTGGTGCATCATGAGAGGGAAAATCCAGGGGATGGGGGGCAGGGGGGCTCAGAGGAGCATGAGGCACCTAAACTACAGCTCCCATGAGGCATTGCAGTGGCATTTTCTAATCAAAACATTTTGGTTTTTAGCCCCAAACCATTTCCCCCCTAGTTTTAGGGTGATTATTTTTTCCACAAAAAGTTGAAAATTTCCACAGAAACCAGGCACTTTTCATGATTTTTTAAAAGTACCTAATTTTCCATTGAAAAATAGTTTCTGGGGAATCTTCTTGCCTATCCCATTATTTCTGTACTTTGTAATGGAAACATCTTTGCTTCTCTCTCTCTCTTTCATCACCATGAGGCATAGCTGTCCCTCTCCTTAGAGAATGCTTGTTTGCCCAGATAAGAGCTACATTGTTCAAAAGGTGACAATTTACAAGTGATAGTTGCTTAGTGCTGTATCTATAGACCATATCAGTTAATCATTAACAATACATCCTCCATGATCATTCATTTCCTGAGCTGTATGGGATATCTTTATTTACACAAATACTGCGTTATATAATTATGACAATTTCAAACAAACTTTGATCTAGGGCAGAGGTGGGAAAACTACAGCCCGCGGGCCACATCCAGCCCACGGGACCGTCCTGACTGGCCCTTGAGCTCCCGGGGAGGCGAGCCCCCGGCTCCTCCCCCATTGTCACCCCTCCCCCGCAGCCTCAGCTCGCTGTGCCGCCAGCGCTCTGGGCATCATGGTAAAGGTGCGGGAAGCGGGGGACTTGGATAAGGGGCAGGGACTCCCAGGGGGCAGTCAGGAGACAGGGGGGGGGTTGGATAGGCGTGGGAGTCCCGGGGGGCCTGTCACGGAGCGGGGGTGTGGACAGGGGTCGGGGCAGTCAGGGGACAGGGAGGAGAGGGCAGTTGGATGGGAGGAGGTTCTGGGGGGGCAGTCAGGGGATGGGGAATGGGGGGAGGGGTTGGATAGACGTGGGAGTCCCAGGGGGCCTGTCAGGGGCAGGGGTGTGGATAAGGGTTGGGGCAGTCAGGGGACAGGGATTGGGGGGGTTGAATGGGGGTGAGGTCCAGGGGGGCAGTTAGGGGCGGGGGGTCCTGGGAGGGGGCGGTCAGGGGACAAGGAGCAGGGGGGTTGGATGGGTCGGGGTTCTGAGGGGGACAGTCAGGGGGCGGGAAGTGGTAGGGGACTAGGCTGTTTCGGGAGGCACAGCCTTCCCGACCTGGCCCTCCATGCAGTTTCACACCCCGATGTGGCTCTCGGGCCAAAAAGTTTGCCCACCCCTGATCTAGGGTTAGATAATGCCAGCACTGTCAGAGAGATATTGAATTCTATAACAGTCTGGGCTTTCCAAGGTTAAAGTAACTCCCCATGACCTTCCAGCCTTTAAAAAAATGTAAAGAATGGTTAGTTAACTGGCAGTGGCTCATTGAAATTACTGCACGGTGATCTCACTTACAGTGTCCATGTGCCCCAGCACAGGAGTTTGGGTCATTTTCACTAGCAGTGGCCAGTAGTGATCACACATGCACCCTGCGTGCCCTCACTCCCCCACCCCCAGCATGAAGGCACCGCTACTCAGATCCTTCACTGGCCAGAATCCTCATGGATAAGACTCTGAACTGTCTGGATGGAGGGTGGGTTGTGAGAGCCACAGTTACTATCAGGTAAATAACAGTTCTCTCTTTTTCTAGTTACAACACACGTGAAACCCACATAGTGTGATTAGTCAGGAGTCACCTTGAAGTACCTGGGAGCTAGGAGTTATCTGGGAAGATATTGCAAACCAGCTCTTCTGAACAAAGGGTCAGATCATAATTGTAGGACTGGAAAGGACCTCTAGAGGTCATCTAGTTCAGTCCCCTGCACTCATGGCAGGACTAAATATTATCTAGATCTCCAAGCGGTGACCAATAATGTTTGGCAAATGTACGAGCTGAAGACCAGGCAGCTGCTCCAGATATTTCCAGTACTGGAAGACCAACGTAAGCATGCGATCCACACAGCCTGATTTCTGGTGGAGTGAGTTCAGAAGTTTGACAGAGGATTGTTCTTATTAATATCAGAAGCAGTTCCAATACAATCCCCCTACCCATTTTGAAAGTCTTAGTGATGAAAAAAAAATCATTACCATGAACAATGAAAAGTCTGGATGTTTTAAGAGAAGATTAGTTCTACCGGATAAAAACAATGACCTCACTTCAAAAGTATGTAATTTAGCATCAGAAGGTGAAGAATGAGGTTTTTAGGGGGAAAACTGGTAAATGAATGAATTGATTGATATGAAAATCTGATAGTACTTTTAGGATTAAATTATGAATGTGGTCTTGTAGTTACTCTATCCATGTGAAAAAAATATGTGAAGAAAGCACTATATTTAAGTCCTATATTGGAGTGATCTTTCTCACAAGAAGAAAAACGTGGTCAAGCCCTTTCGTAAACCTGTTCACTGATTGATGAGAGAAAAGTTTACCTCCATCTACTGGAGGAAGAAATGCAGATATTGCTGCCAAATGGATTTAGATTGAAGAGACAGGAAGTCCTGAGTGCTTTAAAGATAAGAGGCAATTAATGCTACAGCAATAGAACACTGATCTGCAGATAATCTTTAGACTTAGCTCATAAGGAAAAATGTTTCCATTTGACCTAGTGCACCTAGTCCTAGTGGATAGTTTTCTGATGTGGAGAAGAATGCTCTGCACCTCCGAAGAACACTCTCTGTCTATTGAGCTATTATCCAGGCCCTGAGATACAGAGCAGCTGGGTTTGGATGGAGAGTCGGGCCACCAGGACTCCGTGGTACCATCTTCCTAAGCTGGGAGTGTGATAAATTGGTGATTTGACAGTAATAGTAGATCTGAGAACCAAAACTGGTGAGGCCCAGGGAGACCCATCTGTATAACTCAAGCCTTTTCTTGCCTTATTTTCTGTAACCAACTCAGGAATGTGTCTGCTAGAGATCCAGACCTAGAGACTTTCCTGCTTGAGCATAATATCGGACATTTCCTGTTTTGAACTGTCGCAAATAAGTCTGTCCGGGGAAGTCCACATTCTTGGAAAACTTAGTATTGAATTTTTCAGTTAGTACAGTTTCCTGCTCAGTGAGTCCGCTAGACTGTTTTTCTCTCCTGAGAGGAGAAGAGCTGTGACATTCATGTGATTCTGAATGTACCACGCCCAAAAATTCCCTGATTTCTTGGCAAAGAAGGCCTGATCTCCGTGTCTGTTTATGTAATGCGTGTCTGTGCAATTGTCGCTGAGAACTTGGATTGAAGAATCTTTTATGATGGGAAGAAAAGCTTTGCAAGCTAATCTCACCTCAGGCCCTTAACTAACAAGCTAATTGAGACAGGAACAAGTACACTAACTACGAAGTATAAACAAATTAACTACCAGCTATCAGACTAAGCACTAAGTACCCAGATTACTAGAGAGGGACATTATGTTGTTGGGACTCACTGCCTAAGGAGGTTAGGAGGATTCCGGGTGACGGTTGGGGTCGCTGTGAAATGAAATGAAAACTGGGATTATTGAATAGTCCCCTGATTCCAAGAGCTGGAGACTGAAGAAAAACATCAAAGGTAAAATCCTGGTCCCACTCAAACCAACACTTGGCAGGGAGTGGCAAGAGCTGGAAACACCGCACCTCCGGCCGCGGAACCAGACTCTTGGCCAACATTTCCCTCAGTTCTTGCGTTTTCTTAGACAGGGCTGAGGCTGGGAGGAGGAGGAGGAAGCCTGAGGCCTTTGACCTAGGGGTAGGGAGAACCCCTCCTCCCCCCCCCCGCCCTCAAATGGGACAAAAGGGTGGGGTGGGGGAATAGGCGTGGGGGAGGGTGGGTCTTCATTTCCTGCAGTCTTCTCAGCAGCCCCTCCCTCCCCTTGCACAACAGAAGAAAGGCAGCTTTCAGCGCTACTGCTCCTTTCCCCTGGGCAACTTGGCTTTCCGGGGAAAGTGGGAGCAGGTGGGAGCTGGCAGCGGGGGCGAGTGCTGACAGTTCCCCCCTCTGACAGTGTTGGCACAGTCGCCCTTCCTGACTTCAGCGACCGGGAGTGGAGACGCTGCTGGTGCCAATCCCATTGGCTGGGGTAGGGGAAGCAGGTGATGCCAGAGTTTGGAGGAGCTCCCACCTCCAGCGGCACAGCTGTGTGGGGATGCTGGGGAGGGGAGAGAGGGAATGGTACCCCCAGGGTTAGAGCGAAGGAGTGGCTGTGACTCCCAGATCTTAAAGGAAAATGAGGCGGGTGTGATAGAAATCCACTCTGTTGGTTGCCTGCTATCACACACAAGTAGCTGGCTTACAAAGAGGTGTACACACTAAAATATTAACACACAATATTATGCTGATATTCGCCAACTGAAGATCTAGCCCAGTATAGTCAGTATCTTGGCAAGCTGAGGATATACATTTGCATCTCAGGAAATACAGCTCACACCAGAAAGTGTGGTCAGGGCTGGTGGTCAAGCCAGTGTTAATTTAATCAAATGTAAATATATATATATATACCCAGCATAACAACCTTCAGCATCCTGTAACATCTGTGCCTCTCTCCTGCATTCACAGAATGACCTGAGTTTCCCGGGATTTAATTGATTTCCATGCAGAAATCTGTGAAGCAGCAGCAAAATGGGAGAGGGATTTTAGCACCATGCATTGAATGATGCTGATGAAACAGTGACAAGTGTTTAACCCCACAATAAATACTACACTTCACATGCTACGCAGACTGTGCTTTGCTACACACTGGAGAACCTGGAAGCGATGCGTCTGGAAAGAAGAAAAAGCATCGTGGGGCCAGTCTGGGGAAGGCACAAGCATCAAGGCTCCAGTTAGCCTGACGGTACCCCTAACTGCATTGAAAATCGATCCATTTCTGCTAATGACACGTAGCCCAGAATGCTCTGCCAGCCCTCCATAGTGGATCACGCAACAGATCAGTGTCCAGTCCAGTGTGTTCTCCTTCTCGAACACACCTCACAAAAGCCCCACTAATTTCTTTAAATCACAAACAGTAAGCGTTAATGCCACTGAATTCCTTAAAGGAGACAAACGTAATCCAGGCAGACGCGCGATACCTATGTTGCTTATCATCTGTTCACACCTAAGATTATTGCAACTGAAAGAAATGAGAGAGAGAGAGAAAATTATTCCTCTGGGGTGTGTGTGTGTGTGTGTGTGTGTGTGTGTGTGTGTGTTTACTCTGGCAACACTTCGTTACAGTCAGTTCCATTCCTTCCTCTGTACACTCTGTTGGGGTCACCTTTCCAGAAGTACTTCAGGGTATTGAGGAATACTTCAGGGTATTCCAGAAGTACTTTCCAGAAGTACTTCACACCTAGGGTGACCAGACGTCCCGATTTTATAGGGACAATCCCGATTTTGGCGTCTTTTTCTTATAAAGGCTCCTACTACCCGTCACCCCCTGTCCTGATTTTTCACACTTGCTGTCTGGTCACCCAAGTCACACCGCTAAGGCTGAGATTTTCAAAGCGGCCTGGAATTGGGTATCTAAATTCTCTCAGGAAAATTACAGTGCAGCTCCTTTCACAGAATACTGGCCACTTGAAATGTTTCATCCTCATATTGTGTTAGAGGAAATCTCCTGGTTAGTGTGGGGAGGAAAAAATGCCGGTTGCAGGAGAATAAGACTATATCCTACAGAGGGTCAAAATTCCCGGCCCCATTGAAGTCGGTGTGGAGTTTTGACCTTGATTTCAGTGGGGCCAGGATGTCAGGTGTGTAAAATCAATGTAGGTAGATAAGTAGGAGCTAACTCCACTTTCAGAAAGAGAAAAAAATACATATATAGTTGCTTGTGAGACAGGCCACTGGATTTAAAGCAGAGTTCATTTCTGCTAACCCTGTCCAGCATATCCAATCAAAGAAATGCTCAGGGAAAGTCATGCGTTGAACATCTCCTTAACCAGCCACATGATAAGACAAAAGAATATAAAAGGACAGTCAAATAAACAATAAAATAATAATAATAAGTTATAGAAACCCACCATGAGCTAACTACATGGTGATGTACATCTTTTATAATTAATTCATTAATAAAGAGCTTGATTTGAAGGATAACTAATTTCACTGCCATCTAGGAAGGGGTTTTACCCACAGCCATATGACTCATTTTGCGATAGCGTCTTGCACACTTTGGGAATTTCCTCTTACACAGTCTAAACACAGTGCTGCCTCGTACACCCCAGGACACTATATAAGAGGGTTGGGTTACACAGCTCAGACATCAGAAACCTTCCGAGACAACAAGAGAGCTCACTGCTCTTTCATTGCAAGCAGAGCCCAAAGAATAAAGGAGAAAAGCTCGCCTCACCTCTCCTCTCATCATGAACGGCAAGTTGGTTGTTGCTGTCTTGGCTCTTTTCCTAATCTACGCAGCGGTGTCAGAAGGTAAGCAAAATCCTCTCTCGGGCTCAAATGACTTTGCTTAGTTATGCACATATTATGCATGGACAGATATTTTTAGGCTTATTTTAAAAAGTTGATGTCTTGTTAAAACTTTTTCAAATGATCTTCACTGAAGAGAGCTGTAAATCAGTAACTGCTCTTAAGAGCTGCTGACACCTAGTGGAAAATGTTGAGAAATAGTCTACTTGCTATAGAAAGTTAGGTTTCTGCTTCATTTTCACCATATGCTTTCCCCCTGGTTCTAAAGACATTTGAGTGAAGGCGGGCTCATCTGATTACAATGTTCATCTGCGCCTCTTGCTTCTTCCCTGCATGGAAGTCACCATCCTGTCTGACACCAGCTTGTCTCAAACCCAGGAGGATGCAACTTGGAGTGGGGAATAAGCAACAGGAGCACAGAACATGATCAGAGATAGTCCTCAAAACTAGTGAAAAACAAGGGGCCAGACCTTATCCTCAGTTACATGATTTTAAATCTAGGCTCATCATCATTGTACCTAGATCAGAATCTGGCCAAGTAAGAGCAGGTTTAAAAAAACAAACAAACTGGTGACTTAGAATTAATTGTCTTTAAAAAAAGTCCAAACATTATTTTGCAGCAGCATCAACCGCTCTCCAAACCTTTCCATAATTAGAGGTTTTAGAGGTGAGGACAAAGGTAACCTTCTGGCCAAGACCCTTGTGAAAAAACAGAGAGCAAGCACGTCTGATCAAGCCGCAAGCAAAACCAAGTGCTCTGCTTCACATGTATAGATGGCGAGATACTCAGCTAACCCGACACAACTCTTGTTCTCTTCCAGGCGTGAGTCTGGCAAGGATGGGGAATGAGCTCCGATGCCAGTGCATCGGCACTCATGCCAAGTTCATCCCTCCCAGGAACATTCGGGACGTGAAGCTGACCCCGAGCGGGGCTCACTGCCAGAACGTTGAAATCATGTAAGTAGTTTTGCAAAACTCAACCTGCTGCTAAACTAGGGGGAGGAGACTGCTTTGTATTGTGCTGGTCCAGGGGCTTTCAAAGGGGTGGGGAGCACTAGCAGATTCACACCGCTCAGGGAGACTCCCTCAGAATGATTTTTATTCTTTCTAAAGACATGACTTTAGGTATTGCACTTAGCTTTTCATAGTGTCCAGCATCTCTGGGGTGGAAATACAAATCCCCATGGGGAATAATGGGCATTATCTATAGAGTGCTGGAACCCGCATTAGAAGGGGAGGAAAAATTATTAATACCCAATACAACCTTTCAACCCAATTCCTCCAGTCCTTCTGCAGGCAAAACTCCCACTGCAAATTCCCCACTGAGTACATAGGTCATTTCCCTGATGGAGGAATGCAGGATTCAGCCCTTTATGTGAAAAGCAATACCAATACAGACAAAGATATTTTATATGTGCATGTACAGCGAGAGAGAGAGAGAGAGAGAGAGAGAGACCAGGCAATATTTAAAAAAACATGAAGACACACACACACACACACATATATATATATATATATATATATATATATATAGGAGGGAGGGAGATTTTTTTTTTTTTTTTTTGCACACCTGGAACATTTTTAACCAACCAAATGATGTAGGGCCAGATCCTCAGCTAGTGTAAATTGGTGTAGCTCTCTAGTGAAGTCAATGGAACTATGTCAACTGACACCAGCCATGCCTGTATTTGAAAAGGTTGAAAGATACCCTGACAAGAGTCCACAGAGTCCACCAAGTAGATAGATGCCTGACCTTTGTTTTCCTTCTTTGCAGCGCTACTCTTAAGGACGGCAGAGAAGTGTGTTTGGAACCCACTGCTCCATGGGTGAAGATCATCATTAAAGCAATTTTGGACAAGTGAGTCATTCATTCTCAGAATTATTTCATGAAAAATGACTTTAAAAGCATAACTAGGTGGTTCCTTAGCACAAACTGCTTAATAGTTACTTCTCAGAGCATAGTGATCAAAACTTGTCTCTCTCAATCCAGTAAATAAATAACCATATCCTACCTTAAAGGTGGCCTGATGGTTAGATTATGGAACCAGGTTCTTCCTCTTCCCTGCTCTGCCCCAGACTTCCTGTGTGATCTTGGGCAAGTCATTGATAATGGCCACATATGCTGGGCAGCTGCAACTCCTTCTGGAGACAATTGGACCCACAGGTGCTTAGTGCTTCTGAAAAACCAGGGTGTGTCCCCCACCTGATTTTCCTTTGGTGTGACCCAAGAGTAATTATGTCAAAGTTAATGAAGTTTCACTGATATGGTTGCAAGCAGGCTCAGAGCCCCAAGAGTTCTCATGTTCTAACTAGTGATAATTGTTCCATGAACAGGTTTCTAAATTATTCCTTTTCTCCTCCTCTTTACAGAGCTCAAGCCAATGGTGAAGCAAAACGATAAGAGAAGCCAAAGAAGAAAAATCTCTGATGTTCTCCAGTTTCCCCTTGAAGGAAACATCTCTGTGAAAATGCCAGTCAACCTGCAAGCAGCCCACCTCCTGCTGTTAACATGTTTTCAGGCAGATGCCTGCTAGCAGAATCTGTTTTCTATTTATGTATTTATTTATTGAGGCACATTATTTTAAGAGTTTTTGTTTTTTTTAAAAAGCTCCATTGTCTATGGCATATTGCACTTTCTGAAGTTGAAAACACTGGATAGGGAAAAGTGACTTCCTGAGGGAAATGAAGACCCTTTGGAAACCACTTAAACAGGTTTTAAACAGGGTTATATGAGTGCAATGCACTCGCAGCACAGCCATATATATTCTAAGCCTTGCTCTTTTCCTGGTAGAGCAGTAAACTGGTAACAGTTACCCCTCCCCTGCACTGGTATGTTGCATCAACAGCATGGTGAGTCATATCCAGCCTGAAGCTAGCTACTGACTGGGATTTTGTGGCTTTCCAAAATGAAGCAGCCAAAGTGCTGTTATTTGGGGGGCATTATTTATTGTGCTATAGCACATCAATGTTTTTATCTCTCTCTATTTAAAAGGTTAATAGTTGAGTAGAAAAAAACCTCTCAAACTTTATTTATTTCAGTTATTTTGATTCATCTGGATTTGTTTCTAATATGCTAATTCCTTATGAAGATAGAATATTTCATGTTCCTGCTGTTGTGTGTGTAAGGATTTCGTTGTTATGTATATTATTTTATTTATTTTGTTCAATGAATGGAAAAATGTTGAGGCTCATGTTCCAATTTTCTCATTCCTGTGCATTTTGGAATTCCATTATTTGTACATTAAACTATATGCTTAAAAAAATAGATGTGTTCTCTTCCTTAGTTGTTGGCACTTGGCTCGATCTTAGTCATCAAAAAATATCAAGGTTTAAAAAAAGAACTAGATTAGTTCATGGAGGATAGGTCCAGCAATGGCTAGTAGCCAGGATGGGCAGGGATGGTGTCCCTAGCCTCTGTTTCTCAGAAGCTGGGAATAGGTGACAAGGGATGGATCACTTGATGATTACCTGTTCTGATCACTCCCTCCGGGGCACCTGGCATTGGCCACTATTGGAAGACACGATACTGGGCTAGATGGACCTTTGGTCTGACGCAGTATGACCGTTCTTATGTATCTCTACCCAGTTTCTGGAGTCAGGTAGAGCTCAACTACAGATTTGCAGGAGGCGGAAGTAACCCAGTTAGGGTCAGTTGGCATTTCTCAAAATGATGGCCAAATGCAAGCTCAATGAGCAGAGGGTAGCAGAACCCACTGGGCCTGTTCTGAGGCACATGAGGGACTCAGTTGGCTCAATGCCATGCACACTCCTAACCTTCTTCTCTGGGTGCTCCATGGGGTTTGGTCTCCAAGTTCTGAAAGGGAGGAATTAATGTTGGGGCTGTGAGGGTGGCTGCCCTTTATAGCAGTGGCTCTCAACCTTTCCAGAGTACTGTACCCCTTTCAGGAGTCTGATTTGTCCTGCATTCCCCAAGTTTCACCTCACTTAAAAGCGACTTGCTTACAAAATCAGACATAAAAATCCAAAAGTGTCACAGCACACGGTTACGGACACATTGCTTATTTTCTCATTTTACCATATAATTATAAAATAAATCAATTGGAATATAAATTTGTACATACATTTCAGTATAGCATACAGAGCAAAATAAGCAAGTCATTGTCTGTATGAAATGTTAGTTTGTACTGACTTCATTAGTGCTTTTTATGTAGCCTGTTGTAAAACTAGGCAAGTATCTAGATGAGTTGATGTACCCCCTGGAAGACCTCTGCATACCCCCAAGGGGATGCGTACTCCTGATTGAGAACCACTGCTTTATAGCATCATTTATCCTACTGAACTCATGGGCAAACCTGTTGAGTGCACATGAGCTCCATGAGTCATTTAGTAGAGGATGCATTCCTGGCATCCTGGTTCTGATTTGGTTCAGTGGAGCCTTTAATTTTCAGACAGGCATATTGTTAGTAGTCAGAAATATTTTAGCTTTGGACTTTAGAAAACTGTAGTCTGCATATCCAAGAAAGTTGCCCAGCGTTGTTGGAGTAATAGGAACAAAAGGGCTATCGTGAATTAGTAACTGATGCTTTCTAATACTGGTTTTTGAGGGAACATGACTAGAATTATTCCTGAGAAGTTGTGTAGTGGTAAAAAAGGGGCTAAACACCTAAAATAACTCAATATTCTCCAAAAGAGAAGTGGGTAAACTCAATTTATCCTCAACTACGCTACTGTTTCTGACTCTGCGCCTCCTCAACGGACCAAACTCAATATATTCCGAGGTTTTATGAATATTTTTGTACTTCCCCCCAAAAAAGTAGTAAGTAGCAATAAAATTGAGAGATACAAAGAAGTGAACAAATAAGATTTAGTCAGAGCAATTACAAGGCAGTTGCAACCGATGCTCAAAAAGAGTTTTAGTTATACATCATACTGGTGAGATGACCAAGCTTTGCAAGAATAACTGCAGAAATGAGCCAGCCCAGACTAATGCCTTGCATCCAAACTAAGGTATAGATCCAAATTTAGTGGCTGGCCCTACTTCCAATGTGAGACAAACCAAAACCCCAGACTTGAACACCTCTGAACTTCGGAAAATTCAAAAAGCCAGATGTGAATGCTACAACCACGGCTGGAATAGCCCCCGTGGCCTTAGTATGCTGCTGTTGCTGTGGAGGGAAATTGGAAGATCCATGTAATGCCAGATCCCCTGCTTCTGCCTCCTTCCCTCCCACAGACGCTGTTCCATCAAACTCTAGCTCACACACACACACACACCGACACACACGGAGAATTGTCCAGCTGTGCTGCATTAATGGCGAACAAACCCAACATGTCCCTGCTCCAACTTCTGTCACTCCCGCTTGAGAAGCCACTTCTGATATGTAGAGCCCTGAAAATCGGTGGTTATTTATTTTATATCCGTGGATATCTGCATCAGCAAATCCGTGGACCATGCTTGTGCATTGCGGATCAGATGCAGATACAAACTTGGTATCCACGCAGAGCTCTACTGATCTGTTGCCCTTGGGAGCAGGAATTGTTCTATAGTGTTGTAGACAGTATTTTAAAACTTCATTTATACTAAATAAGTTTGAAGAGAAAAAAGGTTAGCTTGGTGTTTTTTTGTATCTTTTTTCTCTATATGACAGAACCTGAGGTGTTGTGAATTGGTGTAGCACCATTCAAATCAATGGAGTGTGGCAAATTGCCGGCACTACTATGATGGGTCCCGCACTTTCTCTTCTTGTGGGGGGGTTTCAGGGTACCATTTCTTGCCCCTTAACTGGGGTAACAGCTATCCTACTAGTATCCCAGGGAAGGGGAGTGGAGAGGGGGGGACCCAGGCCCGCCCTCTACTCCGGGTCCCAGCCCAGGGACCCTATGATAGTAGGTGAACCACTTGTACCAGTGATTCTTTCCCCTGGGCTGCTTCCCTCTCCTGACCTTCAGCTTGTGGGGCTTCCTGCCTTCCCTCTGCACAAGCCAGGTGTCCCTTTACCTAGGATCTTGGTCTTCTTAGCCTGCTGCAGCACTTCTCAAAACTCTCCTCCACTTTCCTTCGAACTGCTCTTTGTTCCACCACCAATCCACTCTGCTTCACTCCTCCAAACTGCTCTCTGCTCCACCACCAAACCACTCTGCTCCAACTCCTCCTCACTCTGCTCCACCACTCTGCTCCAACTCCTCCTCACTCTGTTCCAGCTCCTCCTCACTCTGCTCCAGCTCCTCCTCTGGCTGATTGAAGCAGGGGGATTTTATCAGGTGACTGGTTTCAGGTGCTCTAATTGGTTTCAGGTGCTTTTAATTAATCTACAGGGAATAAGGCTTCTCCTCATCCTAGATCACTCTCCTGCTGCCTTCTGGCCATGCTGTATCACAGGAGATAACGGATTCCCACCAGCTGAGGGCCTGGCTTAACCATAGTTGACCTTAACTGATATGAATTGATCAAATCTAACTAGAAAGTGTGTCCTTTATAATTCTTTTTTGGTAATTATTTGGATTTAAGTCTGTGGGTGGCCAATTAAAAATAAAAGTTCCCTATATGCATGACTGATGGGGAAAACTATTGTTGTTCTACCGCTTGAGTATTTCAGGCCCTGTAACTGTGGTTGGTAAACCATAGGTTTTACCCATCTGGAAACACAAGAGCTCTTACCACAAGCAGTTTCTATCTTTTTAGCACCACCACAGGACATTACAGAAAAAGCCACATAGGATTAACCTTTTAGATGTATTAAAAGGGGATTTGAAGCTAGTGAGAAAATGATCTGTTACCCAATGGATACACCTCATCTGAAGTTTCCTCCTAAGGGGCAGATTCAGCACCACCCCTTACTCCTCCGGAGTAGTATCACACTCTGCAAATAATCCCACTGAAATCAATGCAACAACCTGTGGAGGAAGAGGCTATTCAATGTGAGCAATGGTGACAGTATCTGGCCCTAAATGAACACGCCTCCTGAATCACGAGGTAGATGAACGGAAACATGTGTCTTCACCTGCATAATGCTTGGGAGGCGGTGACAGGACTTTGTTCTTCATTAATTAAATCTTTCACCAAATGCTCACCTGCATTACATTTCTTTAAGCAAATATTAATTTTATGAAGTTGACAAATATATACATGTAATACATTTGTCCTACTGCGTGATAGTAAGGGATTTATACAGTGTAAATGTTAGAGTGACTCAAATATTTGCAACTTGGCTTATTTCTTGGCCAAAGTAAATTATCACAGTTTTTAATGCAGCAACTCAGGCATTAATCAGTTCTGAGGTATAGCCATATAAATAAACTGAAGGCATGGTAAGATGCTATTCTTTTATCTGCTAAAAGGGTCTGGAATAGTTGAAGCGATTATATATTGTTGCAACAAACTTTCTACATGGGACGGATGTTTAAAAGTCAGGTGACAGAGCTGAGGAGGGGGCTGCTGAATAGAGCACTCTGGAATCGGATTAGACTGCTGTTTAAGTAAACCTAACAGAGTGCTTTGAAATTCCTGAGTCACAATATTCCTTTTAATTTTAAAAACTGTTTTAATAAACGAGATGATATTAGTATTTTATGGTTTTACTTCCTCTCCCTGTTTTCTCTCCCATTTCTTGCCCCCCCTCCTCCCGCCTACAAGCTCTGCTTGCTTTCCCATAAGGAAGCCCTGAACAGCGCAGCATGAAAGTGATTATATATGGAATCACGTAACATTTTCATCCATTAGCAATAACAAGGAGATTTTTACTAGAGAGGTAAGAACTGAAAAATTAGGATCGGAACCTCTCCACATGTGGGGATACTGAGATCTGGGATTTTTGGTTCTGCCCCAACTCTGATCAGGGCCGGATTAACCCATAGGCTAATAAGGCGATAGCCTTAGGCCCTACTAGTCAGGCAGGGGGTACGGCCAGGGCTGGGTGAGGGGGAGTGAGCTTGTTCACACAGCCCTGCTGGAGCGCCCCTGCCAGCAGGAAAGGCAAAGCAGCCCCCTGTGGCTTGGAAGGAGCTCAGCCCGCAGCCAGCTGCATCTCCCTGCGCTGCGGGAACACACTGCCACAGGGATCCGGTTAACACTGGTGACCGGACACTGAAAATCCGGTTACCATGGAAACCGCTGCTAGCCATGGGTGTAGTTTGAGCAGGCACTGTACCCCTTCTTCTCCCCCACCCCTGATTTCTCCAGAGCTCTGCTTAGCTGCCAGGGAGGGAAGAAGCTCCCTCTGTCCCTCTCCTGGGCTGAGGCTGGCAGGCAGCTCCAGGATGCTGGGTCCTAGTGCCCGTCATCGTCTGTGTGTGCTGGGTCCCGTTTATGGACAACTGGTGAATGCCTGTGGGGCATGGAGGGGGAAGAGGGTGGCAGGGAGAAGAGGCAGTACCAGAGGGGTAGGGTGGGAAGCTTGCACAGAACCTACACACGCTCTATCCAGCTCCAGCCAGAACTACTGCCCCTCCCATGTATAACGAACGAATTCCCACATGTTTGTAGGAAAAACAAAACAAAACATCCCATTCTGGATACCAGTCCTTTAACTTTTACAGAACCTTCCATCGAAGGGCTTCAGAGTTATGATGCACTGTGTTCAATACTGTACTAAAAATCAGAGACATCCAATTTTTTTCTGTGATGTATTTTTCTGTACCGGGATGCACAGGCAACCAAGTTCTTTCCTTTTGCTCAGCCTAGTTCCACAGGCCAACGCATCTTTGTAGTTTTAAGGGGTTGCAAAAGCACTGGAGGAAGCTCAACACACAACGTTGTAGGTTTCTCCTTCAAGGATTTTAAATCCACTTCTTAGCAGGCTATGACAGAAAGACTGGCTGAATAGGCTAAAGGCAGATTCTGCTGGTTCTCTAGCCGTTCAATCCATCATAAAAGTACCTCACATTTGTTTTCTTTTGAGTTTCATTCCAAAAACTTAAAGCTAAATAAACCTGAAGTTAGTCCTCATTTTTCTGCCCACAACTCAAACTAACTTCTTTCCCAAGTGGAAAATGTTGGGTAAGCATGGAATGTGTGTGATTCAAGAAGGGAATGAGATCACAGGCCAATTCCTGATGACATAGACTTCAGGGAGAACAGATTTTTGCACACAAATAGATTTTGGTCCCTTCTGCTTTTTCACACCTGGTATGAGCAGAATCTCAGTCACTTTCCTCCCCTAAACTCTGAGCACTTTAAGGGAAAAAAAAGAAGCAAGATCTGCTTGATTTACATAGGAAGAGGAAGCTCTCCCTTCATTCTACACCAGCCTTTTAAACAAACCCCAGACCTGATGTAACAAGGGTGTCACTACAGAAGCCTCGGTTGGACTGTTCTTTTGAAAGATCCTTAATGGTTCTTTTAAGATGCTGACTTTCAGTGAAGTCTTTTTGTTCGGGGGGGGGGGGGGGGGGGGCAGAGAACACAACAGGGAATAGCTCTGTTTTGTCATCTCCTAGTCATTCAAAAGCTGAAAGACTTTAGATTAAGTTTGCTTAATGTTTCTACAGTGATTTTGAGGAGCTAGTATAATACAGAAGAATTATATATTATGACTGGGCAACCATCTCAAGATCTGTGTCCCTTCTAGCGGTTACCTTTTTCTTACAGAAAGCTTAAAACAAACAAATGCAAACCATAGGGGCTGGTGCACACCGAACTCATGCTTAAAAAACCTCATGGTCAGAGCTGCTGATCACACATTCTAGAATAGATCATACTTAGTCCTGCTATGGAGTGCAGGGGACTGGACTAGATGACCACTCGAGGTCCCCTCCAGTCCTATGAGTCTATGATTCTAATTGTGGAAGAGCTTGGTGACAGAATGGCCTGATGCAATGAATCACAAACTGGGTATCATCCCACAAATAATATTTGAGTTCAATGTGAAAACAGTAATTCGTTGTCCTCAGCCAGTGCAACACTGGGAGGCAGCTTTCAGAGGAAGACCGCCTAAAATACAATGCCACCCAATGTAATTTTCCGACTACTACTATGGTAATTCCTTAAGTAAATACCTACAAAGGGATATAACAAAACAGAGAACTGATATGTATTGCAATCTAAATGCGTCCTGACTAACTGCTGACAAATAGTGGCATAAAATAAACCAGCAAAAGGTCTAATCCAAAAGGCAGCTGTTCAATGTACACATCCCTAACCTACTTACCTCAGTTATTCTACAGGTGGGATTACTTGTGCTCCTGGGAATGTCATAAGAGTTGAGCTTCTGAGCTCATTTGGCATTGGGAATAAATGTAAGATTAAGGCCAGATCTCCACTAGAAACTAAAGTCACTTAGGGGGATGAATTTTGTGCAACATTTCTAAACTGGCGAAAGCCCTTGTGTAGATTCAGTTATCCTGGTGCAAAAAAGTCCTCATGTCAGCACAGCTGATTTTGTTCAGGGAACCAGTATAAGATACACTGACAACAGCCCTCTTTTGCCAGTATAAGGTGCATCTACACTAGGACCCTTTGGCAGTGTCGCTCCGCCAGTTCAGCTCTACTGGCAAACCTTTTCTAGGGCAGCCTAGGCATAAGCTTGTAGGCCTGAGCATACTCCTGTCAGAGTACTAGCAGTGAGACAATAGAAATGGAGGGAACCCAGGGGTGGTATGGCCTGTAGAACACTTTGCCACATGCCCTGCTGAGTCATCCAGTGGCAGATGCTTTTCACTTGCCCACTACTGTCTCATTCTCTCCATTACTCCTCACGCTCCTCAGAACGTGGCCCCAGGGTGGCTGGGAACAAGTCCTTCCATCTGATAACCATCCACAATACCAGTAATTTTTAGACAAAGTTTACAAAAAAGAGTAATAGGATTTTGCTGTTGACCAAGTACTGAACATACCTTACTATGCATGAGATTCAACAGACATTGAGGACACTACATAGCAGCTACTGTGTTAGAGGAAAACTCCTGGTCCCTTGATTTCAGTGGGGCCAGAATGTCAGGTGTTTAACATCAATGTAAGTAGAAAAGGAGCTAACTCCACTTTCAGAAAGAGAAAAAAATAGATATATAGCTGCGTGTGAGACAGGCCACTGGATTTAAAGCATAATTTATTTCCTCACCACCCAAGCGCACAGCATATCAAAATTAAAGTAATGCGAAAGGAAAGTCACAAGTTGAATGTCTCCTTAACCAGCCAAATAAGACAAAAGAATATAAAGGGACAGTCAAATACATAATGAATTAATAATAATAAGTTCTAGAAACCCACCATGAGCTAACTACATGGTGCTGTTGCACATCTTTTATATTTAATTCATTAATAAAGAGCTTGATTTGAAGGATAACTAATTTCACGGTCATCTAGGGAGGGGTTTTACCCACAGCAATGTGACTCATGTTGCGATAGCGTCTTGCACGCTTTAGGAATTTCCTCTTACATAATCTAAACACAGTGCTGCCTCGTACACCCCAGGACACTATATAAGAGGGTTGGGTTACACAGCTCAGACATCAAAAACCTTCCAAGACAACAAGAGAGCTCACTGCTCTTTCATTGCAAGCAGAGCCTAAAGAATCAAGGAGGAAAGCTCGCCTCACCTCTCCTCTCATCATGAACGGCAAGTTGGTTGTTGCTGTCTTGGCTCTTTTCCTAATCTACGCAGCGGTGTCAGAAGGTAAGCAAAATCCTCTCTCGGGCTCAAATGACTTTGCTTAGTTATGCACATATTATGCATGGACAGATATTTTTAGGCTTATTTTAAAAAGTTGATGTCTTGTTAAAACTTTTTCAAATGATCTTCACTGAAGAGAGCTGTAAATCAGTAACTGCTCTTAAGAGCTGCTGACACCTAGTGGAAAATGTTGAGAAATAGTCTACTTGCTATAGAAAGTTAGGTTTCTGCTTCATTTTCACCATATGCTTTCCCCCTGGTTCTAAAGACATTTGAGTGAAGGCGGGCTCATCTGATTACAATGTTCATCTGCGCCTCTTGCTTCTTCCCTGCATGGAAGTCACCATCCTGTCTGACACCAGCTTGTCTCAAACCCAGGAGGATGCAACTTGGAGTGGGGAATAAGCAACAGGAGCACAGAACATGATCAGAGATAGTCCTCAAAACTAGTGAAAAACAAGGGGCCAGACCTTATCCTCAGTTACATGATTTTAAATCTAGGCTCATCATCATTGTACCTAGATCAGAATCTGGCCAAGTAAGAGCAGGTTTAAAAAAACAAACAAACTGGTGACTTAGAATTAATTGTCTTTAAAAAAAGTCCAAACATTATTTTGCAGCAGCATCAACCGCTCTCCAAACCTTTCCATAATTAGAGGTTTTAGAGGTGAGGACAAAGGTAACCTTCTGGCCAAGACCCTTGTGAAAAAACAGAGAGCAAGCACGTCTGATCAAGCCGCAAGCAAAACCAAGTGCTCTGCTTCACATGTATAGATGGCGAGATACTCAGCTAACCCGACACAACTCTTGTTCTCTTCCAGGCGTGAGTCTGGCAAGGATGGGGAATGAGCTCCGATGCCAGTGCATCGGCACTCATGCCAAGTTCATCCCTCCCAGGAACATTCGGGACGTGAAGCTGACCCCGAGCGGGGCTCACTGCCAGAACGTTGAAATCATGTAAGTAGTTTTGCAAAACTCAACCTGCTGCTAAACTAGGGGGAGGAGACTGCTTTGTATTGTGCTGGTCCAGGGGCTTTCAAAGGGGTGGGGAGCACTAGCAGATTCACACCGCTCAGGGAGACTCCCTCAGAATGATTTTTATTCTTTCTAAAGACATGACTTTAGGTATTGCACTTAGCTTTTCATAGTGTCCAGCATCTCTGGGGTGGAAATACAAATCCCCATGGGGAATAATGGGCATTATCTATAGAGTGCTGGAACCCGCATTAGAAGGGGAGGAAAATTATTAATACCCAATACAACCTTTCAACCCAATTCCTCCAGTCCTTCTGCAGGCAAAACTCCCACTGCAAATTCCCCATTGAGTACAGGGGAATGCAGGATTCAGCCCTTCATGTGAAAAGCAATACCAATACAGACAAAGATATTTTATATGTGCATGTACAGAGAGAGAAAGAGATACCAGGCAATATTAAAAAAACATGAAGGCATATACATGGGGGGAGGCAGATTTTCTTTTTTTTATTTTTTATTTTTGCACACCTGGAACATTTTAAACCAACCAAATGATGTAGGGCCACCTCCTCAGCTAGCTAGTGTAAATTGGTGTAGCTCTCTAGTGAAGTCAATGGAACTATATCAACTGACACCAGCCATGCCTGTATTTGAAAAGGTTGAAAAATACCCTGACAAGAGTCCACAGAGTCCACCAAGTAGATAGATACCTGATCTTCTTTGTTTTCCTTCTTTGTAGCGCTACACTTAAGGACGGCAGAGAAGTGTGTTTGGAACCCACTGCTCCATGGGTGACGATCATCATTAAAGCAATTTTGGAAAAGTGAGTCATTCATTCTCAGAATGATTTCATGAAAAGTTACTTTAAAGGCATAACTAGATGGTTCCTTAGCACAAACTGCTTAAAAGTTACTTCTCAGACCATAGTAATCTTTCCCAAAACGTGTCTCTCTCAATCCAATAAATAAATAATAACCATATCCTACCTTAAAGGTGGCCTAGTGATTAGATTATGGAACCAGGTTCTTCCTGTTCCCTGCTCTTCCCCAGACTTCCTGTGTGAGCTTTGGCAAGTCATTGATAATGGCCACATATGCTGGGCAGCTGCAACTACTTCTGGAGATAGTTGGACCCACAGGTGCTTAGTGCTTCTGAAAAACCAGGTTGTGTCCCCCCCCCACTCCACCCCACCCTCTGCCACCTGATTTTCCTTTGGTGTGACCCAAGAGTAATTATGTCAAAGTTAATGAAGTTTCACTGATATGGTTGCAAGCAGGCTCAGAGCCCCAAGAGTTCTCATGTTCTAACTAGTGATAATTATTTCATGAACAGGTTTCTAAACTATTCCTTTTCTCCCCCTCTTTACAGAGCTCAAGCCAATGGTGAGGCAAAGCGATAAGAGAAGCCAAAGAAGAAAAATCTCTGATGTTCTCCAGTTTCCCCTTGAAGGAAACATCTCTGTGAAAATGCCAGTCAACCTGCAAGCAGCCCACCTCCTGCTGTTAACACGTTTTCAGGCAGACGCCCACTAGCAGTATCTGTTTTCTATTTATGTAGTTATTTATTGAGGCACATCATTTTAAAAAACATTATTTTTTTTAAAAGCTCTGTTGTCTATGGGATATGCCACTTTCTTAAGTTGAAAACACTGGATAGAGAAAAGTGACTTGCTGAGTGAAATGAAGACCCTTTGGAAACCACTTAAACAGGTTTCAAACAGGGTTGTATGAATGCAATGCACTTGCAGCACAGCTGTATTTATTCTATGCCTTGCTCTTTTGCTATTAGAGCAGTAAACTGGCAACAGTTACCCCTCCCCTGCACTGGTGTGTTGCATCAACAGCATGGTGAGTCATAGGCAGCCTGAGGCTAGCTGCTGACTGGGATTTCCAAAATGAAGCAGCCAAAGTGCTGTTATTTGGGGGCATTATTTATTGTGCTATAGCACATCAATGTTTTTATCTCTCTCTCTCTATTTAAAAAGTTAATAGTTGAGTAGAAAAAAACTCACTTTATTTATTTAAGTTATTTTGATTCATCTGGATTTGTTTCTAATATGCTAATTCCTTATGAAGATAGAATATTTCATGTTTCTACTGTTGTGTGTGTATTAGGATTTCATAGTGATGTTAATTATTTTATTTATTTTGTTCAATGAATGGAAAAATGTTGAGGCTCATGTTCCAATTTTCTCATTCCTGTGCATTTTGGAATTCCATCATTTTTCATTAAACTATACACTTAAAAAAATAGATGTGTTCTCTTTCCTAGTTGTTGGCACTTGGCTTGATCTTAGTCATCAAAAAAATCAAGGTTTAAAAAAAGAACTAGATTAGTTCATGGAGGATAGGTCCAGCAATGGGTATTAGCCAGGATGGGCAGGGATGGTGTCCCTAGCCTCTGTTTCCCAGAAGCTGGGAATGGGCGAAAAGGGATGGATCACTTGATGATTACCTGTTCTGATCACTCCCTCCGGGGCACCAGGCATTGGCCACTATTGGAAGACATGATACTGGGCTAGATGGACCTTTGGTCTGAAGCAATATGACCGTTCTTATGTATCTCTACCCAGTTTCTCGGATTCAGGTAGAGCTCAACTGCAGATTTGCAGGAGGTGGAAGTAACCCAGTTAGGGTTAAGTTGGCATTTCTCAAAATGATGGCCAAATGCAAGCTCAATGAGCAGAGGGTAGCAGAACCCACTGGGCCTGGTCTGAGGCACATAGGGGACTCTGTTGGCTCAATGCCCTGCACACTGCTAACCTTCTTCTCTGGGTGCTCCATGGGGTTTGGTCTCCACAGTTCTGAAAGGGAGGAATTAATGTTGGGGCTGTGGGGATTGTTGTTCTTTATAGCAGTGGCTCTCAACCTTTCCAGAGGACTGTGCCCCTTTCAGGAGTCTGATTTGTCCTGCATTCCCCAAGTTCCACCTCACTTAAAAGCGACTTGCTTACAAAATCAGACATAAAAATCTAAAAGTGTCACAGCACACGGTTACGGACACATTGCTTATTTTCTCATTTTACCATATAATTATAAAATAAATCAATTGGAATATAAATTTGTACATACATTTCAGTATAGCATACAGAGCACATTGTATGAAATGTTAGTTTGTACTGACTTCATTAGTGCTTTTTATGTAGCCTGTTGTAAAACTAGGCAAGTATCTAGATGAGTTGATGTACCCCCTTGAAGACCTCTGCATACCCCCAAGGGGATGCGTACCCCTGGTTGAGAACCCCTGCTTTATAGCATCATTTCTCCTACTGAACTCATGGGCAAACCTGTTGAGTGCACATGAGCTCCATGAGTCATTTAGTAGAGGATGCATTCCTGGCATCCTGGTTCTGATTTGGTTCAGTGGAGCATTTAATTTTCAGACAGGCATATTGTTAGTAGTCAGAAATATTTTAGCTTTGGACTTTAGAAAACTGTAGTCTGCATATCCAAGAAAGTTGCCCAGTGTTGTTGGAGTCATAGGAACAAAAGGGCTACCGTGAATTAGTAACTGATACTTTCTAATACTGGTTTTTGAGGGAACATGACTAGAATTATTTCTGAGCTGTGGTGGAGTGGTAAAAAAGGAGCTAAATACCTAAAATAACTCAATATTCTCTAAAACAAAATTGGGTAAACTCCATTTATCCTCAATTATGCTACTGTCAGGGCCAGTACCAGGCACCAGCTTTCCAAGCTGGTGCTTGGGGCGGCATCGAGAATGGGTCGGCAGTCCGAGTCCCGCGGCGGCAATTTCGAGGCAGGTCCACTCTTCCCACCGCCGAATTGCTGCCACGGGACTCAGACTGCTGCCCCATTCTCGCCCGCCGCGGCGGCAATTTGGCGGCAGTTCCGCTGCTCTTCCGTTGCCGCTGCGGGACTTGGACTGCCTGCGTTGGGGGCCCCGCTACGTCTGCCTGCGTTGGGGATGGGGCCACGGCGACTGCTTGGGGCGGCAAAATTGTTAGAGCCGCTCCTGGCCACTGTTTCTGACTCTGCGCCTCCTCAACTGACTAAACTCAATGTATTCAGAAGGTCTATGACCATTTTTGTACTTCCCCCAAAAGAAGTATTAAGCAGCAATAAAATTCAGAGATACAAAGGAGTGAACAAATAATATTTAGTCAGAGCAATTACAAGGCAGTTGCA
The DNA here is from genome assembly GCA_033296515.1 of Macrochelys suwanniensis. Taxonomy (NCBI): domain Eukaryota; kingdom Metazoa; phylum Chordata; order Testudines; family Chelydridae; genus Macrochelys; species Macrochelys suwanniensis. The sequence goes on along the minus strand of CM065779.1, from coordinate 16,617,396 downwards.
ACCGATGCTCAAAAAGAGTTTTAGTTAAACATCATACTGGTGAGATGACCAAGCTTTGCAAGAATAACTGCAGAAATGAGCCAGCCCAGACTAACGCCTTGCATCCAAACTAAGGTATAGATCCAAATTTAGTGGCTGGCCCTACTTCCAATGTGAGACAAACCAAAACCCCAGACTTGAACACCTCTGAACTTCGGAAAATTCAGAAAGCCAGATGTGAATGCTACAACCACGGCTGGAATAGCCCCCGTGGCCTTAGTATGCTGCTGTTGCTGTGGAGGGAAACTGGAAAATCCATGTAATGCCAGATCCCCTGCTTCTGCCTCCTTCCCTCCCACAGAACCTCTTCCATCAAACTCTACCCCCCACCACATACCAACACACAAGGGGAATTGTCCAGCTGTGCTGCATTAATGGTGCACAAACCCAACCTGTCCCTGCTCCAACTTCTGCCACTCCCACTTGAGAAGCCACTCCTGATCCGTAGAGCCCTGAAAATCTTTGGATATTCATTTTATATCTGTGGATATCTGCATCCGCATATCCGTGGACCATGCTTGTAAAGTGGTATGTTCTCTCCAGTTAGTTTTTGTTTGCTTTTTAAAGAGTCCAGTAGCTCAAGAAAAGGAAACAGATTCAGATCTCAACTGTACTGATATCAATCAGGAGCGAACCTCCACTGAGTCAGGAGCACTCAAGGAAGATTTATAAGGGTATTGAGGCTTCTAATGGGATTTTCACATGCACCTAAGCAGGTTAGGTGCCTAATTCTGTTGATTTCAATGAGCGTTAGGCATTTAGCCTGATTAGGCGCTGTTGAAAATCAAACCAGGCACCGATCTTCATCTTTAGGCCCGTAAAATCCTTTTGTGTTGTGCCTCTCCCCGGGGATGTGGGCATCTAGGTGCTTTTGAAAATTCTATTAGGCACCTAACTGCAACTTTAGCTGCCTTTAAAAAGCTGGCCCTGAGTGCTGCTGTGTAGGGAGAGTTGAAAAGTTGGCTTCACTCTCTTTTATGTCATCACCCCCCAAATCTGGAAGCAGCTCTGAACTGAGCTGGTGACCCACCGCAAGTAAAAGCGGCCTAAAATTCACAGGCAACAGCAGAAACCCTCCCTAGAGCTGCTAGGAGGTTTTACATGGGCCACTTAACAAGTCCCCAGTGATGGAATGATCTTACTGGGAAGCCAGTCTTTAGGGCAGGTGCACACCACTGGAGTGGCACACAGCTGCAGTGGCGTAGCCAGGTTTAGAGCACAGGGGGAGCGGCGGCGCTATAAAAAGGTGCCTCCCCGCTCCCCCTGTACTCACCCGGCAGCGCTTTAAAGGGCCCGGGGCTCCAGCCGCTGCGGAGCCCCCGGGCCTTTTAAATCCCCTCCCGAGCCCAGCTCCGGCAGCGGGGCGGGGAGGGGGGCACTTTAAAGGGCCCGCGGCTCCCCACAGCAGCAGGAGCCGCCGGCCTTTTAAAACACCCCCGCCCCAGCCTGGCTCCGGCAGCAGGGTTGGGGGGGGGCGCTTTAAAGGGCCCGCGGCTCCCTGCAGCAGCAGAAGCCGCCGGCCTTTTAAAGCGCCCCCGCCCCCTCCCCCCCAGCCCAGCTCCGGCAGCACCTGCCGCTGCAGGGAGCCGTGGGCCTTTTAAAGCGCTCCCCGAGCCCGGCTCCCGCAGCCGGGCTCAGGTGGAGCCTTAGCGCCGCTTCTCCTCACAGGGGGAGTGGCTGCTCCCCCTGCTCCCCCCATGGCTACGCTACTGCACAGCTGCCCCGGCACAGGAGATGATGAAGGCCCCAAACTGGTGTGGGAATCAGATTCACTTTGATGTGCTTGCCCTTAGTCCTGCTATTCTTTCCATCATGGACTTTCTTCATTTAATTAAGCACTGTGGTTCAGATCATTAATATGGTTCACCAGCCACATTCCGAGAGGGAAAAGAAGCTATTTTCTAAGTTATGATTTATAGACTTCATCTCCCAACACACTACATGCAAAAAATAGTTCACATTTCTGGGCCCTTGATAGGGATGGAATATACAATTGAGATAAAATAAAAGCTGATCTACCATTCTTCTCTAAATGAACCCCAGTAAAGGGACGGCTGTGATTCCTTGTTGTTCGTTGTCAGCAATAAAAAAGACACACAGAACTATGATAATTCCTTAAGAAAATACCTACAAAGGGATATAACAAACAGAGAACTGATATGTATTGCAATCTAAATGCGTCCTGACTAACTGCTGACAAATACTGGCATAAAATAAACCAGCAAAAGGTCTAATCCAAAAGGCAGCTGTTCAATGTACACATCCCTATCAGTTAGCAGGGTTTGGTTGAACCTACTTACCTCAGTTATCCTACAGGTGGGATTACTTGTGCTCCTGGGAATATGTCATAAGAGTTGAGCTTGTGAGCTCATTTGGCATTGGGAATAAATGTAAGATTAAGGCCAAGTCTACACTAGAAACTAAAGTCACTTAGGGGAATGAATTTTGTACAACTTTTCTAAACTGGCAAAAGCCTTAGTGTAGATTCAGTTATCCTGGCGCAAAAAAGACATATCAGCATAGCTGATTTTGTTCAGGGAACCCGTATAAGCCACGCGGACAAGAGCCCTCTTTTGCCGGTATAAGGTGCATCTACACTTAGGGGTTGTCTACACTACCGAGTTCTGTTAAAAAAACTTATGTCGACACCCAAAAGTCGACAAAACAAAAATCGCCAAAGGGTGTTCACACTTGCTCCCTCTGTCGACAGATCATGTCCGCATTGGGGGCACCATCATCGAAAGGGTGAGCAACGCACCATGGGGATGTATCCCACAGTGCAGCGTTGTGGGAAGAAAGAGCTGATCGCTGCACGTCTTGGGATTCTCTCCGTGTTCTCCCAAAGCACCTCAGCTGCCGAGAGCAGCATCCTGAGTAGCTCTGTGAGCTCTCCGTGCTGAGGAATGGCAAAGCAGCCCAGAAGTCTGCCTGCGGCTGTGTTCCTAATGCCGGGCAGAACAGGAGCGTTCCAATGATTTGCTCTTTCTTTGTTCCCCAGACGGAGCAGCACATAGATACTTCCCGGAGCTATGAAAGGGGAGGGGAGCATGCTTGCCGGGCAGCAGAGATCAAAACACCGAGCAGAGCAATCAGGGCGGGCATTGTGGGATACTGGCGGAAACCAGTTCTGTTGACAATACAATCAGCAGTGTCTACACTGGCTCTTTGTCGACAATAAAGGGAGGGGAAAAGACAGAAGCCTCTCCTAGGGGTGGAAGTTTTTTGTCACCAAAACTGGGCATTTTTTGCAACAAAAGTCCCATTGTAGTGTGCACGCGCTTGCTGTTTTGCGCCAAAAGGCAGTTTTTATCAATAATACTTGGTAGTGTAGACAAGGCCTAGGACCGTTTGGCAGTGTCGCTCTGCCAGTTCAGCTCTACTGGCAAACCTTTTCTAGGGCAGCCTAGGCATAAGCTTGTAGGCCTGAGCATACTCCTGTCAGAGTACTAGCAGTGAGACGATAGAAATGGAGGGAACCCAGGGGTGGTATGGCCTGTAGAACACCTTGCCACATGCCCTGCTGAGTCATCCAGTGGCAGATGCTTTCCACTTGCCCACTACTGTCTCATTCTCTCCATTACTCCTCACGCTCCTCAGAACGTGGCCCCAGGGTGGCCGGGAACAAGTCCTTCCATCTGATAACCATCCACAATACCAGTAACTTTTAGACAAAGTTTACAAAAAAAAGTAATAGGATTTTGCTTTTGACCAAGCACTGAACATACCTTAGTATGCATAAGGAGATCCAACAGACATCGAAGACGCTACATAGCAACAGCTCTTGGGAGCACCCCCATCCAAAAATTCACTTGAACACCCAGAAAAGGAATTACTTTGGGAATTAGTCTGCAGGCCAGATTCCACCTGGAGTTTACATGGGTCCATAAGGAGCTTTACAGGGACTGCTCCTTCCCCACCTCCCTGAGGATGAGTGGCACCTCAAAGGGGGTGCGAAGGGGCAAGCAGGAGGCTATGGCTCCAGCCCATCACAGTGCAGCAGCCTGCAGAACTGGTAGGCCACAGCAGCACCTTATGAAGGGGATTTATAAAGCATACATAGCCTTTGGGTGATGGGAGCTCTGGGAAGTTTTATGCCCCTTATTATGAGCTGTACCTCATGGACAAGGAATCCTCTTTGAGAGAAGAATGTGTTCCCTTGTTATGCCAGGTCTGAGGTTACGAAACAATGGATTATTTTTATCTTTTCCCCAAAACCAATAACATCCACCTCCATAAAGGAAGAGACACAGTGAAATCCTCAGTGTGGGAAAATCCAACACCAGATACCCAAAGCAGGGAGTATAACAAGTATTGCAGTGTTGACTATGGCATGTCTCCAAGTCTAATTCATAGCACACATTAAGAGATTGGTTGCAATCTCTTAAATAAATAGTGAGGCAGGAAACGAGTGTTCTATCGTTCGATTTGTGCTCTAATTTAGAATCATACAAACCAAAATAGCGATAAAATCCTAAAACTTTTATTTCTGTACGTCTCAAAGCCCTTTATGAAAGAGGGTGAGCATAATGATCTCCATTTGACAAATGGGGAAATGGAATCATACAAAAGTGAAATAACTTGCCCTAGGTTTACACAATTATTCTGTGGGAAAATAGCTCACATTTCTTGACTCTCAGTTCTTTGACCTCTTGATTTTGTGTGCACCCCTGCCCAAAAACTTCTTGGAAATAATGTCCCCCATTCGAGCAGTCTTGTTCTCTAAACTGTCTTCCTTCTCCCCTGATGACAATCAGTTTCCCTGTGGCTCCCTTTGCTGGCAGTAATAGGCCTTTGATTGATTGTTTGGATTGTAGCCTGTACACAACAAAGTTTTGCTAGCATAACTATGTTAGTCAGATATGTGGGGTGTGATGGGGCAAGGCCAGATGGCTATAGGAAAGTGGTGAGGAACCAGTATGTTAGCCCCAGTCTAAACAAATCCCTGATACCTTGGTAACCAAATGGCAGTTGCGCCAGGTTAATCAAGACACTTGGGACGAATTAAGGTCCTTCTAGAAAAAGCAGTGGAGATGGCTAGATGGATTGGGACACCTGAAGCCAATCAAGGGCTGGCTGAAACTAGCTAAAAGCCTCTCAGTTAGTCAGTGGGGGGGGATGTCAGGAGCTGTGGAAGGAGGTTGCGCTATTGGAGAGACACCATATCAGGCACAAGGAAGGAGGCCCTGAGGTAAGGGTGAAGTGGAGTTTGAGGAAGTGGGGGCTGCTGTGGGGGAAGTAGCCCAGGGAATTGTACATGTCCAATTTCTAAAAGGTCAGCTACCATAGCTGATACTATTAGGGTCCCTGGGCTGGAGCCCAGAGTAGAGGGTGGGCCTGGGCTCCCCTCTCCCCCATTTTGCCTCCCCCCGCCAAATTAATCACCAAGACTGGGAGACAACAGAGACTGTGCAAGGGAGGGTAGCTTCTCCTCACCTCCCTCACTGGCTTATGATGAAAATGGCTCAGTAGGCTGTGACCCTTGCCTCTAGAGAGAGAAGGGCTACAAGGAGGGTCACAGTGAGCCTCTGAGGCTAGCACAAATCAGCCAGGATCCACGGAGACAAGGACAGAGTTTTGTCACAGGGGGGAAAAACCAACAGCCCCCCTAAATTGATATAACTATGCCAGCAAAACCCTCAGTGTAGATGCAACTATGCGGCTAGAAGATTGCTTTTATCAGCGTCACTAATGTCATTAGGAAGGTGGTGTTATTATACCACCAGAAAAACTCCTTCTATTGGCTTAAGCTACGTCTGTAGTAAGGAATTCTGCTAGCACTAGTATAGGTCTGTGATTTTTCTTCTGTTTCTGCCTTCCCTCAGGTCAGGACACAGGAGGCCATCTCCTCTGCTCTGGCTGAGCTCTGCTTGGCACAGAACCAAAAGGAGGGAAATGGTTTTAAGCCACTTAAGTGTCCCCCAGCTTAGCCAGATGGAGGTGGCATAAAGCCACCAGTTAGTATCTTTAAATTGCAATATATTTAATTAAGTTCCTGATCTAAAACCTGTCGACATTTTCCCCCCTAATTTCATGAGAAATGAAATCTTACCAACTCTCATGATTTTATTGCAAGTCTCCCAGTATTTTGGTGTTTTCCTTAAAACCCCAGCTCCTGGAGTCATGTGATTACATGAGACTTTCGACTTTCATTTTAAAAAAAGTTTCTTGCCCTCATGACTGCAGAGGAAAAACTTGAAAATGTGACCTCCTAAAGGCTGAAACACTTGAAGGCAAATAATAACCCCCTGGATTTATTATTTTTAAATCTCATGCTTTTTAAAGCCAATCTCATGATTTTTGGGGGCCCGACTCCACTTTTGAATGCATGAGGTTGTAATGTGGATTAAGGCCCATTGAATACACCAAAAGACATTTGCCCATTTTAAAGAATTCTTTTGCTCACGAACACTTTGTTTGCATCATAAACCATAATTAAATCCATCCCGTTTACTATTAACACCTTCTGGAGGCCTCTTTTTAGGAGAGTCTTTGAGGATGATAAATGAGATTTTCCCTGGAGGAGGTTACTGCTTCCCTGGCAGAATAGGCAGAAAGTACAGGGAAGGAGCTACAAGGAATGGGTGTGGAGGGAAGAATCCTCCTCCTGGCCTCAGAGGAGCAACAGAACTGCTTTGCAGTCACATCAGCCTGAAGACTGGCATAGCTGCCACAGCTCCTCCACCAGTCCCAGGATTGCACTTACGCTAGTGTATCTGCAGCTACGTGGATCTCCCAAGCCTCATCCCTGGTCCTCCACTTGGCCAGCCCCAACCCTCTTGCATGCTGGAGTTCAGGAAGCTCCTGATTAGCTCCATAGCTGGCTGGGGGGGGGGGGGAGGGGTTTCCAAACCTTTGACCAGGATCACATCCTTCTTCATACAGCAGAAACACACCAGTTCTACTACAGCCAGGGACCTCTATGACCACAAAGGAGTGGAGACAGGATTTGACCCTAAAGCTTTAAATTGCTTCAGTTTGGGAAGTGGTGCTGAGCTTATGAGGGCTTCAACAGTTGTTAGTCAGGGTGACAGGTGCTATGGAGTCCATGGAAACAGCTTCATTTCTTTAAAAATAAATCTTCCTAGCCATGATTTGGATCTAAAGGAGAACGAGCGTTGCCTTGGGTAGGGTTGTTTACATAGTACATTATGTACTTCCTCCAGAGCAAAGAATTTCCTCCACTTACAAGCCTATTGTAACTGGCTTTGGAAACAAGTGAAATTTGGTCCTGATGCTCTCCACAACAAACTAATTTGCATGAAAAGGAAATGGCCTGGTGCTCTATTATCATTTCTAGTTGGACTCTACTCAAGTTTCAGGTTGAATAACCTAAGCCTGATAATTTTTATTTGCTGGATGAAAGCCAGGGCCGACAGCATTTAGAGAACACCCAATTGTAACCAGCCATACAAATAACCATTTCCAGTCAGCTGCCTATCTTTTATGTTAGAAATACTGACAAGAGCACAATAACCGCATACAAGCCAACAGTCACGTTTGAGCTTTGAACTTAAACTTATTGGCACAGAGGAGGAAGTCACCGTAGAGGCACGCGGGCAGTGAAAGTTAGTGCCAAGCAACCAGTTTTGTGCTTAAAGCTCTGGCTGACATTTGGAGAAGCTTGCGTTGTCCAAACTGGTGGTTTGGGTGGCCTACAGCATCCCCACTCTCACCTCCTTTAGATGCTCAAGGCATTTTCAACAACGCATAAGTCCTTGTCAAGCCCCTGAGTACCGTGCACTCTGTCTGAGGGCAGGGCTATGGCGTGATTAAGTGCCCATTGGCCTGCATACGCACTGCAAGGACCCTTTGAGATAAGTATGCCTAATGCACAACTACCTGAGGAGTCACAAGATGATTCCTTGTGGTAGTCAACTACTATGCCCTCTCCTCTGTCAGGGCTGCCACACAAGTACACGAAGCAGGGCTAAAGGAGTTGGCCGATGTGATTGCAGAGCCATTGGCCATTATCTTTGACAAATCATGGCAATCGGGGGAGGTCCCGGATGACTGGAAAAAAGCTAATGTAGTGCCCATCTTTAAAAAAGGGAAGAAGGAAGATCCGGGGAACTACAGGCCAGTCAGTCTCACCTCAGTCCCTGGAAAAATCATGGAACAGGTCCTCAAGGAATCAATTCTGAACCACTTAAAGGAGGGGAAAGTGATCAGGAACAGTCAGCATGGATTCACCAAGGGCAAGTCATGCCTGACTAACCTAATTGCCTTCTATGATGAGATAACTGGCCAGATGATGGATGAGGGGAAAGCAGTGGATGTGCTATTTCTTGACTTTAGCAAAGCTTTTGATACAGTCTCCCACAGTGTTCTTGCCAGCAAGTTAAAGAAGTATGGGCTGGATGAATGGACGGTAAGGTGGATAGAAAACTGGCTGGATGGTCGGGCTCAACAGGTAGTGATCAGTGGCTCCATGTCTAGTTGGCAGCCGGTATCAAGTGGAGTGCCCCAAGGGTCGGTGCTGGGGCCGGTTTTGTTCAATATCTTCATCAACGATCTGGAGGATGGTGTGGACTGCACCCTTAGCAAGTTTGCAGATGACACTAAACTGGGAGGAGTGGTTGATACGCTGGAGGGTAGGGATAGGATACAGAGGGACCTAGACAAATTAGAGGATTGGGCCAAAAGAAATCTGATGAGGTTCAACAAGGACAAGTGCAGAGTCCTGCACTTAGGACAGAAGAATCCCATGCACTGCTACAGACTAGGGACCGAATGGCTGGGCAGCAGTTCTGCAGAAAAGGACCTAGGGGTTACAGTGGACGAAAAGCTGAATATGAGTCAACAGTGTGCCCTTGTTGCCAAGAAGGCTAACGGCATTTTGGGCTGTATAAGTAGGGGCATTTCCAGCAGATCGAGGGACGTGATTATTCCCCTCTATTCGGCACTGGTAAGGCCTCATTTGGAGTACTGTGTCCAGTTTTGGGCCCCACACTACAAGAAGGATGTGGATAAATTGGAAAGAGTCCAACGGAGGGCAACAAAAATGATTAGGGGGCTGGAGCACATGACTTATGAGGAGAGGCTGAGGGAACTGGGATTGTTTAGCCTGCAGAAGAGAAGAGTGAGGGGGGATTTGATAGCTGCTTTCAACTACCTAAAAGGGGTTCCAAAGAGGATGGATCTAGACTGTTCTCAGTGGTAGAAGATGACAGAACAAGGAGTAATGGTCTCAAGTTGCAGAGGGGGAGGTTTAGGTTGGATATTAGGAAAAACTTTTTCACTAGTAGGGTGGTGAAGCACTGGAATGGGTTACCTAGGGAGGTGGTGGAATCTCCTTCCTTAGAGGTTTTTAAGGTCAGGCTTGACGAAGCCCTGGCTGGGATGATCTAGTTGGGGTTGGTCCTGCTTTGAGCAGGGGGTTGGACTAGATGACCTCCTGAGGTCCCTTCCAACCCTGAGATTCTATGATTCTATGATATAGTTCCTTGGCTCAACCCTTCCCTTAGCACCAAGCAGCCATGCAAGGCAAACAGGTAATAGAAAGCAGCAAGTTTATTACAAATGTCAGTGTAAAACATGTATGCATTCTGGCTGGGTCAAGACTGAATTCACACTTACTGAGAGTGACCATCTTTTGTCCTTCTTGTGGTTGTCAGCTCCATTGCCATGTGCAGAGTCACCATTAACACCCTGCGCCTGATGCATCAGCCATGCTGTGTATGTATTTTGGGATGCTAAGTGCCCTCCTAAAAACATCTCACCTTTTCCAAGAACTTTCCCTGAGTGCACAGACCTCATTAGCATAGAGTGAGGAGTGATTTGCATATCATAATGAGATTCAGGTAGGTGAGGATGTGCAGGGATGTGCGTCTCAGTCATTTTCTTCTTCTCTTTGGACAGTTTTCCCCTCTTGCTGAGCAGTGCTGAGTGTTTCCAATGGTGCTGAAATCCTAGCACCCCCATCATCCTAGCAACCTCCTCCATGGGCTTCAGAGCCTTACAGTTCCCGTTGCATCCAGGGCAAAGCCTGTCTGGACAATCACTGAAAGGAGCTGCATACCCATGTCAGCCACATTCTCGAGCCCTTTATCCTATCTGTTGGTAGCCTACATACAGAAGGTTACAGCCAGGACTGCCCAGGAACATTTGGAGAGCTCATCTGTAATGCATGTCTTAGATATTGGCTTATTACTCTGTCATAGGGCATGACTTCCCATAGCGCCCCCTTCTGCGTAAGCCTGGCACTGCCAGAGTTCCCTGCCTCACTTTCCTTCCCCAGGATGGGTCTCCTCAGTGTTCCACATACAGGTCAGTGCTGCAGATGTGGCTTAACCCTCTGGCTAAGACTATGTCTAGGCTACCACATATGTCGGCAAAACTTCTGTCACTCCAGGATGGGAATATATTCCATATTCTGAGCGACATCAGTTTCGCCAGCGTAAGTGCCAGCATGCACAGCGCTATGTCAGCGGGAGAGCTTCTCCTACCGACATCGCTTCCGCTGCTTGCGGGGGTGTTTGTTTAATCTGACAGGAGAGCCTGTTCCTTGTGGTTCGGTAGTCCAGACAGCTCTTCCTCTCAGCCCTTTTATGAGGCCCAGGTATCAATTACCACCTGACTCTCCTTAGTGCCAACCCCTCAGGCTGTGAAGCAGCTAATTAATTATGACACAGGTAGGGCTGGCCCCCAGCTCCTCTTAAAGGGGGCTAGTCACCCAGTGACAACCTCCCATTGCCCAGACCATGACACAAACATAAGCAAACTGAGAAACACAGCCCCAGCCAGAGGGGGTAACTTACAACTGGTATTTTCAGAGACTGCTCCACCCCCAAAATGTGAAACCTTTGATAAATACAGTGTGTCCAAAACTAAGCACTCCGTTCCCCTGCTATGCACCCAGTCTCATCACTGAACAATCTCTCTCTGAATTCATCTTCAAGGATTGCATATCAATGATCATTTAACGTTTGTCCTTCCTGAGATCTGGGTGGGTTTTCGATGGTCTAGGCAATTTAGCCAAAGACTCCTTAATAATTGACCTGTTGGACCCTTCTCCAGAGAGTAGGCTCGTTGGCCTGGTCCAATATGGGAAGGGAGAGAAGTGAAAGCAGACGCAACACACAATGGTGCCTCTTAATAGTGTGGCTTTTCCTCAGGGATACACTTATTACTGGTCTCTTTTGGGTCTTCTAGAGCTTCCCCCCTCTGTAATAGCGACAGAGTTCTGTGGCACCTTATAGACTAACAGACGTATTGGAGCATAAGCTTTCGTGGGTGAATCCCCACTTCTTCGGATGCATCCGAAGAAGTGGGGATTCACCCACGAAAGCTTATGCTCCAATACGTCTGTTAGTCTATAAGGTGCCACAGAACTCTTTGTTGCTTCTACAGATCCAGACTAACACGGCTACCCCTCTGATACTTGCCCCCTCTGTAATGGAGCTGTTGCAAATTAGTCATGTGACCACCTTACGTCTGGAAAGCCGTCCCCATCCAGCTTCACCATCCACCATCCTATCCTTCATCAAGTCCCTCGGAAAGACTCACTTCTTACATGATGCCCGTAAAAAGTGAGTTAATTAAAAATTAACCAACCAGCCAGGTGACGTCCTCTGCAAGGTTTCCCAGTCAGCCTGGTCATTTTTGCATCTATCTGTCTTTGAAGGCCACCGTCTCCCTGGCCCTAGAGTTTGAGAGAAGGTACAAAACTTCCCTCCCCACGCCTCTCCTATGCAAAGCCCCTGGTAGGGAAGAAGTGGGACCATAGCTGTCCTTTCCCTATAACAGCCTGCAGAGCCGGCTGGGAGCAGAGAGGGGAGAAGGCTGCTCCATCCAGTGCGTTGCTGCAGCATGCACACTCCCTCTGTACTGCCTGAAACACTGAGGTTGTGGACAATCACCACCCCCCCACCCCACCCCGGAGCTGGCCCCCAGGAGCTGCTCCAGCCTGTGGCTAAATGGCACAACTCGCTTTCACATGATTTATCCAAGGCCATGGGTAGTCAGAATACAGCCATGGTTTGTTTTTTTTAAAAAACTCTGAATGTCGTCCTGAGAATTGCATTGGCCAAGTTTCATGCAAAGATGAGTAACCCACAATCTTTACTTTCTGTGGTTTTATTTTGAAGACGGAAACGAGGTTGAAGTAGAATGGTAGTCTCTTGTAAACACTAATTCTAGTGGGCTGAGTCAGACAGTAAGTGTGATTTTCCTCTGGCAGCATGAAGGGATTCAAACAATGTACAATTAAAAGCAGGAAGGCTAATGGGAGGTTTCCAAATGCAGGGAAGACTATTTATTTTAAAATAACCTATAATGGTCTTTTTTTCTTGTCTCTTTCTCTTTCTAGCTCTCTTTCCTACCTGTTCCTCGTGCCTTTCCTTGTACCAACATTTTTCTTTCCTTTTATGTTCACAGAGAGACGATGGCAAGAAGTCTCACTTTCTAAAAGCCAGCCCAAGCCTCAAGGGCTATGGGTGAGCCAGAACATCTCTGCCTGCAGGATAGTCATACTGGCCCCATTGCAGCCCTGACACAACTCCATCCAAAATGCACGGAGGCATCATGTGTGAAACCTAAGCTGACTCGAAGGTCGCTCTCCAAAGAACCCAAAGTATATCCTCAATAACTGCTGTGAACCAGCTGTAGAAACATCGACATCTAGGAGCACATTGCTTGGGGGATGCAGGAGAAGGGGTACCACATGTACCCCAAACTGGTGGTATGTTCAATAATTATATTTCACCAACCCAATAACAGATGTGAACTCCTGGTTCACTATATTAGTTTTATCATAGAATCACAGACAGACCCCTTAAGGTCTCCGGTCTACTTTGCCACCCCGACAAGTGATAAAAGGTTACTTACACCAAAAATCACAAAATATTCAGGTTGCTTCCAGTCCCAAGAGACCAGTCACTTACCCCAGATCAATTGGTATCTTAGATCTCACACCAAAGACACTTGTAGCCAATTCTGTAAGAACTAACTGGAGGTTTATTAACTAAGAAAAAGAAATGAATTATTTACACATTCAAGCAAGCAAGCGTATGAGTTGAGGTCTAAATCCTAAGCGTGACAGAGTTGTAGTGATTGGTGACTACAAAATGTCTTTCTTCAGGGCTAACCCAGGCCAAGCAGCATGGGAATCTCTATGCTTATGTTTAGGAATCCTTGTATCTCAGAGTCCAGATAGCATACAAGAGATTCAGTTTCTCCTTGTCAGGGATTTTTATCCCTTCCTTTCCAGCATTCAAAAATGATGAGTTCTCATGTAGGCCTCTCCTTCTTGGAGGGAGTTAGGAATGCAATCAACAATATCTGTGCTTTGATGTTACACAATATGTCAATTGCCTTCAACTGGCCATTCATGTAAGCAGGGCAAGCACTTTACCATAATCAGAGCTTCTTTTCCTATTTGCGCTAGTTACACAATTACAGAGGTTTACAATGCAAACACTCAATGTAACTTTATACCATGTGGGCTATAGAGATTATATGTGAGGGCAATACTTGCAGGAGTCTACAAGCATCTTATAAAGCCTAAACCTAAACACGTTCTTATCAACTTCACCTATACCATCTATTTTGATGACGCTAACACACAGGTAAAATAAACTTGTTCCCAGCTATGCATTTGTAAGTGTTCAGTGGGGCCTGGGACCTTGACACGAGCTGGCACCTGGTCTGCCAGCATCACAAATGCATGGAAACAGCCCCGGGGGTGGATTTTCTGGGTCCAAATTGATTCCCAGCTAACCGGTAGCAATACGGTGCTGCAAGTTTCCACAGTGTGATCACCACTCATGTCTCCACTGTCAGCGCGTCTCTCATTTTGGTGAGGCACCGTTTGATCAGATCACATTCTTTAAGCCAGTGTTTTGGCTGGAGGTACACCTATAAAGTCTGACAAAGACGGTGCGCAGATGGCACTGTCAGACATGTGGTGAACCTCTTTGGGGAGTTCATCAGCCCAGAAGCCAGCAGCTTGCACTGAAAATGGTCTCTTTCAGACCCGACCCCGATGTACTTCCTTTGTCTTTTCATTGTCAAGATGTGGAATGATGCATGACAAAGATTAAGGGACGGGCAAAGGTCTCACTTGGTTCTAGAGTGGATTCAAAGTCTCTACAGCCCTTGAAACCATAAGGAAAGCTAGGATAGGGTGCTGGGAAAAAATTAAATCCTGGGAAAAAAATTAAGCCCCTTCTCTACATGGGTGAAAGAATTCTGCCTTACTAGGGACAGATGGCCGTTAAACAGAATGAGCCCATACCTCTCCCTCAGGTTCCAGAAATATTAATGTAGAGCCGTGGTTCCCAAACTTTAACAACCTGCAAACCCCTTTCACTAAAATGTCAAGTCTCGCGAACCCCTTCCTAAAAATGAATATTTCCAGGGAATTTCTCCTTTACCTGAGTATAAATTATAAAAGCAGTGATCTTGGAAATATAAAATTTGGTTTTATGACGAGCTTATTACACACTATTTATTATTAATTATTTATCATTACAGTATTTTGATTACATTATGAAAATGGCACTACTCTTCCAAAATCTCACTTTCGTAGCTTGTATCACTTTGAATAAGCCTGTTGTAAGACAAGGCTCCTGCGTTTCATCAAGGAGTATCAGATGTGAAACAGCATGAAGGTATTTAAGAAGCCAACTCAAAGAGTTCCTCCTACACAAGCATTCAGGTCTTGAGCAGCCCAGGCAAACAATGCACGGTACAACAAAGCTTAAACTTGTTCTCCATAATATTTTTTAAAACAATACTAGCTGCCTATTTAATTTTAAAAACAGCAAAAAATATCCACCTCCCTTTCCATTTCTTATAAGGAGTCTTGACGTTTAAATCTCCTCAGTGTGATAGATATGCTGGCTTTGATCTGCTTAGCTCTTGGAAGTCCAGGTGCTCTGGGCTGCTGGCCCTGTGCTGCCCGTGGTCCCTAGGGACAGCTCTGTCCGCCATTAGGGAATTTTTTTCCTGAGAACCCCCTGTAACATTTTGCGAACCCCCAGGGGCTTACGAACCCCAGTTTGGGAACCACTGATGTAGAGGGTTACTAATAAATTACTCACAAGTGGAAAGCTCGTCAGGACGATTCACCACAGTTGCCTCCCCCACCGGGCACTATAGCTTCAACTTCTGTTTGTTACACAAACTTGTTTATAATTTTTTGTTATCTTTCCTTACACATATTTATTAGTCTCTTGTTCCTATGTTTACTTTCCTCCGCCAGTCAGTACAGGTTTAGTGTTAGTCCAAACCGGTCCTGTCTAGCTTTTTAGTTACTTTATTTTGTTTTCACAAAGATGATGACTCTGCTGTTTCTTACACACTCATAACGCTAAACATAATTACTCTGCAGTTTCTTACACATACACAGCTCTACTTATCCTTACACTGTTAAATGTTATCAGAAAAGACTCTTAACATCGACCGCAGGCTTCTGTCAGTCCTAAATATGCTTTCACTTCCTACACTGGGGCTTTAAGAAAAACTACCACATATCTCGAGACTCACTAATCAATCGTGAGAATTGTAAATCCTCCAGTTAGATTAGTTCATATTAAAAATCAAACCTTTCTTGTGGGGTTGAGTCTCCAAATGTATTTATCTGCAGTTCAGATACATTTAATCCAATGATATTACAAACTTACAGAAACATTCATAAACTGTGAAAGTAGTGCAGCCTAATGGAAGGTGTACTGGACTAGAAACCCCGAGACTTGGGATCTATTCCCAACGTGGCCTCCTTCTTTAGGGTGCCAACTGGGATACCACTGAGCCAGCCTGGGCTCCCTTTACACTGTATTGCTGAGACAAGCCTCCCTCATGGTTCCGGACTGCACTTAACCAGCGCACACACACAGGTAGGGACACACCCAGCTGCAGCTATACACCCAGATACTGAGATCAGCTCTGCATGGGAAGGCTCAGTTAAGGAACTGCCCAGTAATCAAATGCTCACCCTCCTCTGGAGTGCAAACCCAAAATTGTACCATCTTGCACAGAGAATTGTACAGCATACACTCATGAAATTCACCCCCTTCCTCAATGGGGAGAGAGATATGCAACAGCTTTTTGCCCCCACCCCTCGCCCAGTTATGAATTCCACACACTGGGTTTTAGACAAAACAAAAACAAGATTATTAACTACAAAAGATAGATTTTAAGTGGTTATAAGGGATAGCAAACAGATCAATGCAGATTATTCAGCAAATAAAACAAAATGCAATCTAAGCTTAATATACTAAAGAAATTGCTTAAAGTAGCAAATTCTCACCCTAAATGGTGTTTTAGGCAGACTGCAGAGTCTTGCTTGTAGCTTAAAACTTCATATAATCCATGCACAGGCTAGACAGTCTTCTAGCCTGAGTTCAGCCCTTCCCCTCCCCCCGCCCCAGCTCAGTCTCCTTGTTTCTCAGGTGTTTCCAGCAGCTTTCTTTCTTGGGCGGGGAGTTAGTGAAGAACGAACTACAATGTTGTCACTCCCCTGCCTTAAATAGTTTTTGTATATGGCGGAAATCTTTTGTCTCCCAGTGTGATTCCCACTCTCGGTCAGTGGAAAAGTACTAGTATTATCATGGAGTCCAGTACCAGGTGACTTGGTCACCTGACCTTGCAGCCATAACTCAGAGGCTGTTTGTAGCCTCCGCAGGAAGACTTCTCAGTGGATGATTAGCATCTTCAAAGACCTATTGTTTTCCCTAATGACCCTTCCCAACTGGCCATCCAGACTGATTGCATTCTGTCTAGTGGGTGTTCCCCAGATGTAAACACATTTGTAATAGGTGCATAGACAATATTCCTAACTTCAGATACAAAAATGATACATGCATACCAATAGGATAATCATATTCAGTAAATCATAACCGTTTCAATGATAGCTCATTGATATAAGATCTGATATAAAATACATCATAGTTATGCCATAGTCATATCATAACAATATTTCTATGAAGAATATGGGGGCCTAGTGTCACATTCAGTAACTCAGTCTCCCCATATGTAAAATGAGGGTAGTGATGTTTATCTGCTTTGAGATCTACCAATGAAAAGCGCTAGTAAGAGCTAGGGATTATTAATGAAGCAATGAGAATTTGCTTCAGCTAAAGATCTGAATCCCAGACCTTCACAGTCCTGTGTTCCTTTATACTTTAATTCATTAATTGTACAGACAGATTCCCCCAAAACATCACAAAGTCCTACTGGGTTTGGCTATCTGGTTCTTCCCCGCAGGAGCTGTGACCAGTGGTAAATAGAAAGATTCCAAGCAGCCTTCTTAAGTATTGTTTAATCTTAACAGTAGGAACACAGCATAACAAGAGAAAAGGATTTTTAAAACAATGAACAGTCTTTACGCATATCTGAGCTGGGCACTTAGGCAGGCCTATCTTACCCCAGACTCTGGAGTCCGGGTGTCAGGTTGTTTCCCCAACAGCCTCCGCCTCAGTCACCCCATTAACCATTTGACCCCTCCTCAAGAGAGTATGTGTGTCTTTATAGTCTCCTGAGGCTTTTGATCCTTCCCCCACCTCCTCACAGGGACTGTCTCTCCTGGTGAGACTGTCTCCTACCCAAGCCCAACCGGAGGGCTAAGCCAAGGCTCAATGTGAATGGCTCTGAGATGTCCTACAGGTTTTTACAGAGAGGGACATACCAGGATTCATTCATATTCCTAGATTCCAAGGCTACAAGGGATTACTCTGATCATCCAGTCTGACCTCCTGTATGACACAACCCATAGAACTTCCCCCAAATAATCCCTGGAGTATATCTATTCATCTCTCCCTTTCTGGGTGCATTTCCAGACAACCCCACTAGCGAATCAACACAATAGCTGCACACAGTAAACAACACATTGATTCTCTCAAGATATAGTATTCATAAATGATTACAGGCAGCTCCAAATCTGTCACAGCACCTTTCCTTTTTAATTATTATTATTGGTATTACAGTAGCAGCCAGAAGCACCAGCCACAATCAGGACCCCAGTGTGCACTGTACAAACACATAGTGAGAGGCAGTCCCTGGTCCAAAGAGCTCACAATCTACATATATACAATATATCAGTCTATCCACATGGATCACCAAACAGGAACATGGTCTTCTAAGGTCCTAACTAGCTAGCCATTGTTCCCCAGCCCAGATCTAGTGGGACAAACTGCTAGAGATGAGCTCACTTTCTGTCCCAAACCACCCTCTAGCCCAGGGTAGACAATGGGTGGACCCCAGGCCAAATCTGGACCACAAGATGCTTTTTGAATGGACCGTGAAATCTTTTTATTTACTTATTATCATCATTATTGTTATTACGTTTGTATTATTTTCTCTTGACTATACCTTGACCAAGTAATTTGGACGTTGACAAAAAATAATTGATTATCTCTGATCTAGCCAATCCCAGTTCAACCTCTGCATACAGCTGGCCTCTCAAACATTCAGTTCACATACACAGGAACTCAGCAGACCTCTCTTGAGCACAGGGAGTCTTTAAGCAAGGAACGGGTGATTTCTACCTTTAAACGCACAATCTGCCTCAGTGCTGGATAAGCAGCCAGGCCTCAATTTGAATCATATGGCTAGACCAGAGCGCATGTGCAAAACAGAGAGATCTTTGAAATGAAATAGTGGCTCTGAGTTCTGGATCCAAACTTAATACCTCTGTAATTAATAGAATCAAATCTCTGGCTCTGAATTCTCCTGAACTTTGCGGTTCAAAATCTGAATCCAAATCCAAACTATCCAAACATTTGGGGCATTAGCTGATAGAATCAAAGAATTGTAGAACTGGAAGGGACCTTGAGAGGTCATTTAGTCCAGTCCCCTGTACTTATAGCAGGATTATTATTATTATCTAGACCATCCCTCACAGGTGTTTGTCTAATCTGCTCTTAAAAATCTCCAATGACGGAGATTCCACCACCTCCATAGGCAATTTATTCCAATGCTTAACCACCCTGACAGTTGCGAAGTTTTTCTTAATGTCCAGCCTAAACTGCCCTTGCTTCAATTTAAGCCCATTGTTTCTTGTCCTATCCTCAGAGGTTAAGAAGAACAATTTTTCTCCCTCCTCCTTGTAACAAAATTGTATGTACTTGAAAACTGTTACCGTGTCCCCTCGGTCTTCTCTTCTCCAGACTAAACAAACCATATTTTTTCAATCTGCCCTCATAGGCCATGTTTTCTAGACCTTTAATGATTGTTGTTGCTCTTCTCTGGACTTTCTCCAATTTGTCCACATCTTTCCTGAAACGTGGTGCCCAGAATTGGACAAAAATACTCCAGCTAAGACCTAATCACCGCAGAACAGAGCAGAAGAATTACTTCTCATGTCTTGCTTACAACACTTACAAAACAGAATGATGTTTGCCTTTTTTTGCAACAGAGTTACACCGTTGATTCATATTTAGCTTGTGATCCACTATGATCCCCAGATCCCTTGCTGCCGGACTCCTTCCTAGGCAGCCATTTCCAATTTTCAATTTCCAATTTCCCCAGTTTGTCCAGATCATTTTAAATTTTAATCCTATCCTCCAAAGCACTTGCAACCCCTCTAGGTTGGTATCATCCGCAAACTTTATAAGTGTACTCCCTATGCCATTATCTAAATCATTGATAAAGATATTGAACAGAAGCAGACCCAGAACTGATCCGTGCGGGACCTCACTCGATATGCCCTTCCAGCTTGGCTGTGAACCACTGATAATTACTCTCTGGGAACGGTTTTTCACCAGTTATGCACCCACCTTACAGTAGCTCCATCTAGGTTGTATTTCCCTAATTTGTTTATGAGAAAGTCATGTGAGACAATATCTAAAGCCTTACTAAAGTCAAGATATACCACATCTATCACTTCCCCCCATCCACTAGGCTCGTTACCCTGTCAAAGAAAGCTATCAGGTTGGTTTCACACAATTTGTTCTTGAGAAATCCATGCTGATGTTTGGATTTGGCCCATTACAGAAATAGGAGTAAGCTGTCAACCAAACTCAGGGCATGTCTACACTTACCACTGGAGCAAGAGACGCAGGCGGAGTCAACAGGGGAGCATCAGCAGTTGACTCACTGCCATAAAGACACCACGGTAAGTAGATCTAAGTACGTCGATTTCAGCTACGTTATTTATGTAGCTGAAGTTGCGTAACTTAGATCGATTCCTTCCCCACCCCCTAGTATAGACCAGGCCTCAGATCTGGAAGGGGCGAAGGAATGGGAGTTGGATCACGCACATGTGAACTTCATATCATTTAAATGACAATAGCTAGTATTTGCAGTTGTTCTCAAGGAATACTCACCTAGCCTAAAAGCAAACCTTACAGAAACAAGTGTGGTTATTATAAGCACATTAAAGAGTAGCTTCTATCCAGGATAAATCCAAGGAAGAGATTACAGAAATACCACCCACTTCTTATAAATACCTCCCACTCAATAAGCAGCATCCACACCCATCACTGTTTCCTGCACACATCAGGTGCTAAAATGAAAATGTCCCTTTTCCCATCAGCCTGGAAGATGTGGCTATCAGACAACTGAACACCTTGATTGACTCATCGAACTTGCTTGTGAAAACCATGTGCAACTCACTGAAGTTCCGCCAGACATGCTGGTCTTTTCCTTTTGCTTCTTATTCCTTGAAGCCGTCTTTCCAAAATTGCTCACTGTTGTTCTACTGGTTGGCTAGTCATATGATGTGAGAGCCTTTTTTAACCCAGGTTGGAAATTCAATTTTTCCCATAGCTTCCTTGAGTAAAAACATCAGGCTTCAGGGAAGTTATGTCCCAGAATGCCTTCTGTGGCTGATTTATCTTCGTTAATGGAACTTTTGCATAGCCTTGCTTTGTTTAACTCCACAGGCTTTTTTCTTACCTAGACTATGAACACAGTATTACTCTCCATTGCCATCCTGAAATGGGACAGTCTCTATGGCTTGTCGGTCCTTAAACCTTTCCTGAGACTGGCAATAAAGATTTCCATTACTGCCAAATGTGCGAATGGTTTTTGTGATGGATGCCTGCTGGGATGGATGGACTGGGAATAAGATTGGGACCACTAAACAGTCAGTAATGGTAGCCAAGGATCTCATGCCGTTTCCCTGGTGAGCAATTCCTGCTTCCAGGGGCGGGAGAACTCTGAGCTACAGTCCTGCGCCTTCAGACGGCCATGCTGCATGAAGCAAGGATCCTCCCACCTCCTGTGACAGGGCCTTGCTGACTTTGATAGGGCTCTCCCCCTCCACGTACCCTTCTTCCCAAGATTCCATTGGCTGAGCCTGACTCCCCCACGTCCCGCAAAAGGAAGTTCACGTTGCTGTTTCTTTCCTGTGTGGTGCTAAACAGTCAGAAAGTTGAAGGCCAGAAGAGACCACCAGATCACCCAGTCTGTGTCACAGGCCACCAGCACCACCCAGCACCCGCACACTAAACCTAATCACTGAAATTAGACTGACGTATTACAGCCTGCAGCAGACTCGATATGTACCTCAGCAAGAGAATGGGAGAGGCCGAGCTCCACCAGTGCCTCAGGCCCCACAATGGCAGGGAAATAATTAAGTGAGATAATCCTGGCAATTATGGACTATTGAACTGACTGCTTCCTTTTTGATCTGCTTTCCTTTCCTATCACACAAAATGGATTTTCCATGAGGAACAGCTTTTGCCTTAGGGCACGTCTTCACTGGCAACGTTAAAGCACTGCCGCGGCAGCATGTTAATGTGGCTTGTATGGTCGCAGCAGAGCACTGGGAGAGAGATCTCCCAGCGCTCTAAAAAACCTTCCTCCATGAGGGGCGCAGCTCCCAGCGCTGGGAGCGCGCTTCCCAGTGCTGGGGCACGGTCTACACTGGCGCTTTACAGCGCTGAAACTTGCTGTGCTCAGGGGGGTGTTTTTTCACACCCCGAGCGAGAAAGTTGCAGCGCTGTAAAGTGCCAATGTAGACAAGCCCTTAGATACAGGACTGGGTGTTTCTTGCCATTCACCTCTTGTGAAAGTACTGACCCCAGGTCTATGTCAGTGGCATCTGTCTGCAAAGCAAACTCTTGAAAATCTCTGACTTCAGTGAGTGTTGAACTAGGTGAAAAAACCATTCACTATGTGCAGCTACGGTTTTAAAAGTGATAAGGCATAATACATGATTCATGTAAACTTGTCATCAGTTGTTTGTCTTGGCTGGGAGGATGACGAGGCACTGACAGTTACAGTTGGTTTCATGTAACGCTGGTGTTGTTGTGGACTCTGAGTTTTTCAGCTGATCTCTGAGAGTTTATAAATAATAACACTGTTGCGCTTTTCCCCACAAGTCAGAGTTCATTTATTCCCAAGGGAAGGGCAATGCGGCCAATTAAAATCCATGACTGATTTCCTTCCCAGCAGGCTTCCAAAATCAAGTTCTTCAAGTTACACTGAAAAACATTTCCTGTATATTCCACCCTCAAAATGCCCCAGAGTTTGAGAAGGCTGCACAGAATAATATTGCTGTCGAATGTCATGAGTCCTAGTGCAGTGTGGCCACCTGAATATAAACTAAATATCAATCAGGTCCTTTCGAGCTATCCCAGTCCGCTTTCCCCAAATTCTCATACTTCTCCTGGGACTTCAACAACTCACCCTCCAAAAACAGTCCTCAGGAAAACCTTCCCCGACCTTTCAAATATTCTGAATGGGCAGAGAATGGCCTCCAATCCTCCTGCTCAGACATTTTATGGAGGAGGTCAGGTGGCCCAGTCCCACTGATCCTCAGGTAACCTCATGGGCGGTGGTGGGTGAAACTTCCCCTGGAGGAAGCGAGCGCCTTGTCCTGCCTCTTCCGCCCACAGCCCCACCCACACTCCACCCCTGCTCTGGCCCAGGCATTGCCCCCACCCACCACTGACTCGCCACTCACCTCTTCACCCCCCCCAAGATTCCTCCCTCCGCTCACCTCCTCCCCCGCCTGCCTGTCATTCGCCCACCTGCTGCTCACCTCCTCACCCCCCTGCCAGACCCTTTCCCTGCCCACCATTTCCCCCTGAACAGGCAACAGGTATTGCTCAATTTCCAGATAGATTCTCCTCTGTGTGGCGGGGAGTTCGGCATAGGCGCCGACTCCGTGGATGCTCCGGGGCTGGAGCACCCCCAGGGAAAAATTAGTGGGTGCTCTGCACCCACCGGCAGCCAAGCTCCCCTTCCCCCCGCCCCACCTCTGCCTCCTCCCCTGAGCATGCTGCATCCCAGCTCCTCCGCCTACCTGCCAGTGCTTGCCACCGCCAAACAGCTGTAGCAAGTTCCGGGAGGGAGGGGGGAGGAGTGGGAACGTGGCACACTCAGGGGAAGAGGCGGGGTCGGGATTTGGGGAAGGAGTCGAATAGGGGCGGGGGGGGGAGTTGGGGCTGGGACTTTGGGGAAGGGGTTGGAATAGGGGCGGGGCAGGGGGGAGTTGGGGCCGGGCCAGGGACAGAGAGGTTAGAGGTTGGCGCCTATGGAGTTCAGTGTATGCTGAATAGAGAGAGACAAAAAGCCAGGCTATCTGAGCCAATCTGAAGCCTAATCTCTCCTTTTGAAAAAGTGCTTGTCAGTGACAGCCTGCATTAGGGCAGTAGTTTAATCACCCTCCTTACCCAGAATTCCCTGCCAGACTCGTTTACTTAAACTGAATTTGAATAAAATGACTAGATCAAGAAATAAACTCACTGGCTGTGTCAGCTCCTCCTTGAGCCAAGTTAGCAGTTACTTCTGGGTACAGAGAATAACTGACGGGTTGTCATTTGGAAACTGTTTTTAACCCCAATAACACATTTTCCTACAATATAAAAACCAGCTGAATGCGGCCAAAGGCTTCCTGGGCATTGGTAATGAAGCCATTTGACAGGCATTTGCCACTTTAAAAGTGTCTCTGATCTCTGCTACTGGGTCTCTGGAAGGCTTTTTCACTGTATAAAGCTACTCAGGGATTCTCTCCGCTCGCCTTCTCACTCCCCCACATCTGTCACTGTCTCCCTGCTGGCATTCACACACACACACACACACACACACACACACACACACACACACACACACACACACACACACACACACACACACACACACACACACACACACACACACACACACACACACACAGTGCCCCGCAGGGATGGGGGGGATGAGGAGAGATGCCACCCGCGGCTGCAGGGACCTCCAAGTGGGGGAAGGGGATGGGGCAGAGGAGAGGAAAGCAGGAAGACTCCAGGCAGCAGCAGCAAGCCCTGGGAGCCTCGGGGAAGAGTCAGAGCAGGGAGGGAAAGAAGCGGGCAGGGGGGAGGCACCATGGCCCAGGTGTCAGGCAGCAGGGATGGCTGTGATAGGAGAGGCAACGCCTCCCCTTACCTATTATACCCTCTTCCCATGGGTAACCTCTCTCCACATATTCTGTCCTCGGGAGGGTCACCTTGCAAGCATGCTTCTCCACAATCAGGTTTTCTAAGAGTTTAGAAGCTGTCAATGCTTTAACCTACAGCAGCAGGAGTAGGAAAGTAAACCAGCCTCACTACTGTTGTAGGCCTGATAAACCCTTAAGCTCCACCCTCCACTGGCATGTAGCTACAGAAATTGTGGCGATTCTCTGGCTACCGTGCAAGGGCTTCTGGGACATTCTTATGAGTAGGAGCCACCCCATGGCCCCCAAACACAGAGCAGGCGGGTGGCACAGTCCACCCTGGGTCCCGAGCGCAGGGCTGGCGGGCGCACCCCCCCCCCCCAGCCCCAATGCCCCCAGCCCTCCCAAGCACAGGGAGGGCAGCCCTAGTGCCTCCATCATCCCCCCCGCCCCGAGCACTGGGTGGCACAGCCCCAGTCTCCCCAAGTCTCAACAGCTCTATCCCTAGCCCCAGCACGCTTCCCTGAAGAGGAGCAGCCTGCCTGGGCTGGAGCCCAGGGGAAAGGCAAGCAGGAGGGGGCTTCGGGGAGGAGCATGGAGGGGGGCACGCCAGGCTGTTTGGGGAGGCAGAGCTTTCCTAGCCTATGAAAATAAGGTATTCAAAAGTTTAACAAATGAAGGGTGGAGGGCATTGAAGACGCTCCTTGCCTAGGACACCATTTGCTCTAGGGCTGGCCCCGAATGTCAACCAAAAACAATGCAGCAAGCAGACAGGACAGACCCTTATCTCAGTGTTATTTACCATTTATTGAATAATCCACTAAAGGACACTCCCCAGATAAAAGTACTTAACCTCCTTTTAACTACGACATTGGGCAAAAATAAGAGTACAGCTGACTTGATGATGACCCTGCAGAACACACGACAATGTGCCACTGTAGCTCAAATACTACAATATAATACTGTAACATTTATATAACCTTAAATACACATGCATCTTCTGTCCACAAAGCAAGCAGAGACAATAAAGGTCATTTCCCGCTATTTACATGAGTTTACTGCAATACACTGTGCACCTTTATGCGACGTACCTAACAAGTATGTGATGGTATACTGTATTTGAGAAACCCCATGCAAATGAAGACGGTATCATGATGCATATACACAGGGGAGCAGAGTTTGGGTGATGTCTGCATCAGCCCTGCTGCAGCCTTTTGACCTCTGGATTTATTATTCTTCATTATTAATACTCAAGCATCAGCAGCACCAGATCCATGCATTGCAGCAAAAGTTCTGTTAGCATTTTTATGGCTACCGTCCATTTTTTTCTGACTTTACTAAATCTGGTTTCCAGATGCAGTTGCCTGAAACTTGGCTCCAAGATTGTCAGTCCAGATGGGGATCTCTAGCAAACAAACTATTACATAAAGAGCTTCAGCTTTTGATTTAGAGATTGCCAAAGAAAACAGTCCTTGTGGATTCAGATGGTTCTTGAAGTGTTCTGGGTGATTGTGACCCTAGGCATCCCTATGTTCACACCCTACACGCTACTGAAATAATATTTGTACAAAATATGGCTGTGATGGTTGTGACACTGCACCCCATATTCTTCACAGTGATATTATTATTAAATGATTATAACATAATTAAGATGCATTTTGTACAAGACGGGACATGTGAGGTGTCATTGGAAAAGTTATGATTTGCTGAATATGATTATCCTATGTGTATGCGTGTATCATTTTTGTATCTAAAGTTAGGAATAT
Organism: Macrochelys suwanniensis; assembly: GCA_033296515.1. Lineage (NCBI taxonomy): Eukaryota > Metazoa > Chordata > Testudines > Chelydridae > Macrochelys > Macrochelys suwanniensis. Next base: position 16,591,293 of record CM065779.1, on the reverse strand, counting down.
TGACTATGTATCTGTATTTCAAATGTGCTTACTCTGGGTGACACCCACAACTAGCCTTTCTGGTACATGCTTCAATACCTCTGTTAGTCTATAAGGTGCCACAGGACCCTTTGTCACTTCTACAAATCCAGACTAACACGGCTACCCCTCTGATACTTCCTGGGACTCTTCCTACCACCCCACAATTGCCCAAAGCTCGCTGTCTGTGATGAGATGTGCAGGGGTGGGGTCAGCTCACCGCTTGGCACCTCCTTGTGGTAGTGCCATAGCTCCTTCTCTTTTGTAAGTTAGGCATCAAGTTGTTTTCTGAAAAATTTGACGGGACCATTATTCCACAGCCTCTGTGAGGATGTGTGAGAGATTTGAGTCCTGCATTGCTGACTCCTGACCAGTCGTCTAGACCAAACAGCTGCTTGGTGTTTTGTGCTTTCTCTCTTGTTGGAAGGAATTTGCATATTAGACATGAAGCTTTCGTTCTATTTCAGAATTGTTTGTTGTCCATTCAGGAAGGAGAACAGAACATGTGAGGTAGGAGCTCAGTCACACAACAGAAATGCTGAACAGTGAACAGCTTGCAAAGAATTTCAAGAACCTCCCAAATTCTGAAAGTTACAAGTTCAAATTATCCATTTGATATTTACAAAGAATAAATATAGTCAAAGAAATCTGGATTGGTCCATGAATTAGTAACCATTTTGACATGAGCAGACCTTCCCAGATAATAATCCTTCCAATCATAAGACTCTCCTCTCCCTCCCCTCACCTACCCAACACAAACATTCAAAATGCCAAAGAAAATGTAATAATTGACTCACTGACTTTCTACTTAAAAGTCAATATAAATATTTATCCATTGGGTGAATTCAGGTTCCTAAAGTCTGGGGAATTTCCATGTACTTTAAGTTCCTGTTGTGAGAGGTACAGTACTCAATACCAGGATTTAATCTTGACCTATTTAGGGATTTTAAGCCCTTTTGATTTTTTCCCCTATTACTAGGAGCAAAGCACACAGAGGAGGAGGATTCCTAGCTTCGGTTTTTACCATTGTTCCAGGCAGCCCCTGAGTGGTGGAGAGAGCTCCTGTTTCAGGCCAGTGGAGCAGAGCCATCTGTCTATGCAAAGGAGATTTTTCCTTCTCTGGTGACTGACCAGCATATCTATGAATGGAGTGGACTTGTGAGCTACAGAGGTGGTCATGATAAGTATGCCCTGCCCTGGAATCTAACTGAGTGTACAGACTGCCTACTCTGTGAGAAGTTTGTTTGCACCATCAGCCAGGATTGGGTGAAAATTTTTGGCAAAATTAACAAGATGCTGATATAGGGTGGCGACACGTCACCATTACCTTGCAACCATGCTCAACAGAGAGCAGCATGGACAGCTCAGATAGCATGTGTGATGGGTTGGATCACAGAAACCCCCTTGGAGCTGGCAAATGATGTGCCAGGACTACTTCTCCCCCTGCTTTCCTGCTCTGGCAGCTTGGGACTTCAGTGCCCTGCCTGGTTTGAGCGAGACCCGCTAGCCTGCTGCAAAACCCAGACCCAGGTCTGAACCACGTCCCCTAACAGCTGTAGGCTTAATTGAAAGCAGCTTAAGAAGTGTTCATGTCTTTAACACTCAGATGCCCAACTCCCAATGGGGTCCAAATCCCAAATAAATCCGTTTTACCCTGTATAAAACTTATACAGGGTAAACTCATAAATTGTTTACCCTCTATAACACTGATAGAGAGATATGCACAGCTGTTTGCCCACCAAGGTATTAATATATATTCTGGGTTAATTAATAAGTAAAAAGTGATTTTATTAAATACCCAAAGTAGGATTTAAGTGGTTCCAAGTAATAGCAGACAGAACAAAGTGAATTACCAAGCAAAATAAAATAAAACACGCAAGTCTAAGCCTAATACAGTAATAAAACTGAATACTGATAAAATCTCACCCTCAGAGACGTTTCAATAAGTTTCTTTCACAGACTGGACGCCTTCTTAGTCTGGGCACAATCCTTTCCCCGGTACAGTCCTTGTTCCAGCTCAGGTGGTAGCTAGGGGATTTCTCATGATTGCAGCCCCCTTTGTTTTGTTCCACCCCCTTATATAGCTTTGGCACAAGGCGGGAATCTTTTGACTCTCTGGGTCCCCCCCCCACTCCCTTCTAAATGGAAAAGCACCAGATTTAAGATGGAGTTCAGTACCAGGTGACATGGTCACACGTCCTGTGAGACCCCAAGCCTTCATTCCTCCCAGCCTGACTCACAGGAAGGCCTGCCTGTTAACAGAGCCATCCACAATCAATTGTCCTGGCTGACGGGAGCCATCAAGATTCCAAACCACCATTAATGGCCCACACTTTGCATAATTACAATAGGCCCTCAGAGCTATATTTCATATTTCTAGTTTCAGATACAAGACAAGAATGATACATTTATACAAATAGGATGACCACACTCAGTAGATTATAAGCTTTGGAATGATACCTTACAAGAGACCTTTTTCATGAAGCATATTCCAGATACATTATATTCATAGTCATTAGCATATTTTCATAAAATCATGTAGAGTGCAACGTCACAGCATGCATTGATCAGACAGGGGCCACAGAGCCTAAATACAACCCCCGCTGCAAGTAGGAATGATATCCAGGCAGCCAACGTCACTGCGGCTCTTCCCAGAGGGTATTCTGGTGTGGCCAACTTATAAGCAGAGCTATACATGCTGAAATATGAATCTATGCTCGATAAGGCTAATGCGCCAACCCTCTTTCAAAGAATTAGTGTGTTTCTAATAAAAAGTTAATGTTTGCTGCCTGTTGAATTTGTTTGCCAGTCCCAGATCTTGGATCTCACATGGTGTCATGTAGGGAGGGGTTGGATTCAGAGAAATGACATGTCTTCCATCTTCAACAGAAGCAATATTCACCCCCAGCACGTAATAAGAATTGTATTAGTCATGACTATAATAATTTCATTTCAACGTTTTTCCCCCAACTAATTAATATACATAACACAACCTAAAAGTGGGGACAATAAAATCAAAATGGATTTTTTTGACTTCATCTAAACAAAATGTTTTGACCTTATTACAAAAAAGAAATGTCATTAAGGTCAAAACAAAATACTTTAGAATATTATGCTTTGTGGAAAAAAATTGAGATTTCAATTTTTCATCCTGATTTAGGACTAGACCAAATTCTGAAATCTCAGAACTTCCTGTGGGAAGGAAACGTCCTGTGTTTTGACCAACTCTATTATAAATACACCCCCCCCACACACACCCAAATAACAGGAATTTTCAATTGGATCTGCAATCTTAAATGCGGGGAAGGTTATTTCCTGCCTGTTAAGCAGTATATACTGTGTGCTGGTGTCAGCCATATGCTATTAATCTTGGTGCCTTCATAGCTGTTTGTAAGTTTCCTATTATTTTCGGCTGGAGCGAGATGCATGGGTCCTAGCACATAATGGGCAATTTTACTCTTAAATCGTAATTTAAATTTTACCTTTAATGAAGGTGAAATGTAAGATAGTAATGTAACTGGAAAGATAATACTTAGCAGTAGCCTCTCTGATCATTGTCAGATTTATTTATAATATCTGTATCTTTTTCTCCAAACCCCAATGAAGCCCTTTAATTCCACCTAACTAAACCTCATCTAAACTGATCCCTGTAGCAGAAAGGAATTCTCCACTCTCTTTGTCAAGGCACTACTTTGCATAATGAACAGAGTGCATTATAGGGAACTTTTCCCTTCCTCTGACGCACGTGTCATCAGTCACTGCTGGAGGCCGGCTGCCATACTAGTTGGGCTGATGGTCCAATGCAAATGAACCTTCACTACATTCCAGAGGGTGATCTCACATGCTTGACTTACGGTAACTACCTTACCTTCTCCAAAAATGGCAACTTAGTTTTCTTATAATATGTATGAGTCAAAGTAAAGGTATGTTTCCATGAGGCAACTCAGCTGTTCCTTCCCTATAGCAAACCACACTCGATGACATGAACATTGCCAAAGGATGAGGGCCAAAGCAACTAAGAATTCCCAGGGTTTCTAGGATTTGGGGGATTCCAGTGCCCTTTTGGTTTCATGTTCCACCACCACTGGTTTCTCAAGGAGTGCCATTGTTCAAAGCAAAGACAGTAACTATCCGGATCAGTTTCTCAAGGCGTAGACAGCTCCACTGGATCTGAGTTCCTACAGGGAGTTGATTCACATGTTTATGTCCAATATTCCACTCGCCCCCAAAATTCTCCTGTAACAGCCCAGAGTGTTGGTTCCGGCAGACAGTGTGTGTGAGTGTGAAGGAAGAGGTGGGGGGGTCGGGAGAATGTTATGCTGGTGCCGTTGGCTTAGGATCTTTTATTTCAAGCTTAGCCAAAGCAGCTAGAGCACGGGTGGCCAACCTGCGGCTCCGGAGCCACATGCGGCTCTTCAGAAGTGAATACATGGCTCCTTTTATAGGCACCAACTCCGGGGCTGGACTTACAGGTGCCAACTTTCTAATGTGCCGGGGGGTGCTTCACTGCTCAACCCCTGGCTCTGCCACAGGCCCTGCCCCCACTCCACCCCTTCCCGCCCCCTCCCCTGAGCCTGCCGTGCCCTCGCTCCTTCCCCTTCCCTCCCTCCCCAGAGTCTCCTGCATGCCACAAAACAGCTGATCGGGAGGGGCTGTCAGTGGGTGGAGGTGCTGGGAGATGGGATGGGGGAGCCGTTGGGGGGCTGCTGACATATTACTGTGGCTCTTTGGCAATGTACATTGGTAAATTCTGGCTTCTTCTTAGTCTCAGGTTGGCCTCCCCTGAGCTAGAGGAAACTTGACATTTTATAGGCTATGCTGTGGCTTGCGTCTCACAGGGCCATCAGTAATCAGGAAGTTCAGTTGCGATATTTTAGTACCGCATATTAAGTGCGGAGCACCTCTCTGGATCCAGCAGCACCTGAGCCGCAGTGTAGACACAGATCAATGCAATTACACGCAGTCGCTTATTCATAGAGGATATATTTGTGTCACAGTTTCTCCTGTCAATCTTACACCACAGAATGAAAGACCTGTCATTGCAATCACTAACCTGTCTACCTCTGATGTCCCAACTCCCACCCTCTCCCCACCACCACACAAGCTAGAACTCTTGCCTACGCTCTCATCTCATTGGGGGGAGGGATAGCTCAGTGGTTTGAGCATTGGCCTACTAAACTCAGGGTTGTGAGTTCAATCCTTGAGGGGGGCTATTTAGGGATCGGGGGCAAAAATTGGGGATTGGTCCTGCTTTGAGCAGCGGGTTGGACTAGATGACTAGGCGAGTTCCCCTTCTCCCCTTTACCTACCAGGCAGACATTGGAGGCTGTTATACCCCTAAACAGCCACAGAATGCAGGATTTGGCTTTGACAAAATCCCATCAACTACCTTTGCGAAGAAAAGAGCAACACTGGAAACGGGAAGGTGTAAGATGAGGGTCACCAAAGGAATTTGAATAGTAGCCTTTTATCTTTCCTAAGGAAACGCTAGAGCAATGTTAGCATAAGGTTTGTGCCGGTATTAGAAGCACTTGGGTGTGTTCTGCTGACTGTTTGCTCAGACTCTCATTCACACTCCAAAGCAGTGATGTTATTGGGGTTTCTGCTAAATCCCTGTTCCAAAGGGCAGTCATAACCTCCAGGATTTCCAGTGTGTTGAAAATATAGGCCGATATGAGGAAACGGCCACTACCTTCAAGGGAAATTTCAAAACTCACCACCATTTACATTAGCCTTAACTTCACAAAAGAGATAAAAGAAAAATGGGCACAAAAAGCTTTATAATATGTGAGAACGTATTTGACAAAATTGAGCCAAGATTCTTCGCAATATAAATTAGACCAGTGACTCTCAAACTTTTTTACTGGTGGCCCCTTTCACATAGCAAGTCTCTGAGTGAGACCATATCAATTAAAAACACTTTTTAATATATTTAACACCATTTTAAATGCTGGAGGCAAAGGGGGGTTTGGGGTGGAGGTTGACAGCTCACGACCCCCCATATAATAACCTCGTGACCCCCTGAGAGGTCCCGAGCCCCAGTTTGAGAACCCCTGGATTAGACAGATGGGAAATTTGTATTTTCTTACAATTAAGGTGTTACTTATAAAATAATAAGAGTTTGGGACAGATCAAACTAGATTTATCCTCAATATGTAAGGGAATTGCAAAGTAATCAGATTTCTGGTTAAAAAAACAGCAACAAATTGTCATGTTGCTTGTGCTTTTTCTTACAGAATTGCAGAGCAATGTTAAGGCTAGGTTGGGAAAAGGAAATGACCCAGCAAATCTCTCTAGCTGACTGGAATGATACAGTGCCAGCTCTTTGGGTCAGGGACCGGCTTCTTGCTGTGTGTTTGTACAACACTTAGAACAATGGCCAATCTGAGCACTAGCCATTCTGAGCAGTACTAACTCCCCTTCATGGAGAGAATATCAGTGGGCAACAGTGATTGGATATTTTCATAGGCCTGTCTTGCAAAACTAAACAGACACAGAATTTACATCAAAGTGGTAGAGGGAATTCCTGGCTATCAGGAACCATCTTTGTACCTTCTGGGACCCTCCCAAATTGAAAGCGTTTTCATCTGATTTTAGAAAATTGACATAAGCGTTATTTCAGGGATATATCCCTCAAACTCTTATTGCTAAGCTGTTAGGAAAATGTCCTGATTTGGTGAAATTAAAGAACAAATAGTAGTCCCATGATTGCAAAGGGGCTGTTTTTAACTGCAGTGTAGATGTTTGGATTAGAGCCTGAGCTCTGTAAATCTTAGAGCCCGGTTTCCAGCCTGAGCATGAATGTCTGCACCACAATTAAACAGCCCCTTAACCTGAGCCCCATGAGCCCAAGTCAGCTGGCACAGGCCAGCCATGGATTTTTAATTGCAGTGTAGACATACCCTAAGTGGCATCTGATGGGGCAGGAAGAATCCAGATTCAAATCTCACAGCGTCCTGTAAACTATGCTGTATTCCCTTAACCATTTGTATGTGCCACTGTTTTAATACTGATGAAAGAAAATGATGTTTGCTGGTCACAGTTTTGCTTACTTTCCATTAAATTACTAATTCAAAAGTGGATGATGCAGACACTTACGAGTAACTTGTGTGACATCTAGTGACCTTTACTCAGATTGAAAGAGAACTATAATTGCATATTGTTTTGTTTTCTGTTGCTTTACAGATGGAGGGTTTTTAATATTGCAAAAGCAAATTAATACCCAGTGGAATCAGTCTAGGTTAAGGCTCTGCTCCCATCCCCATTGATGTCAATAACATAACTCCCGGCAGGTGAGATTTTGTCAAAAGTGCTCAGTGCTGACCTAACCCATTAACTTCAATGGGACCAGTATCATGCCCAAGACTGAGGAGATGAATGCCTCCAAAAGCAAATATTTAAACTGAGAAACAAAGCTAAAATACGCAGATCTCTGAATGCCAAATATCTGACTGTAGAAATGACAGGGGACTAGGACATTGTGGTCAGGGTGAATGCAAGACTGTCTTTATTTCCTGTTGACATAGACTCTTACCTCCTTATTATATGCCCTCTAGTAGCCACCCTGAGTAGCATCTCTGAACATTCACCATTAACCCCACACTGGCCTAGCTGACAGAATAATGGCAAGGAGCCAGGTGAGTATGAGCATTCTGACTAAGAAAATGAGTAAGTACAAAACCATTCACCGCAATGAGGAAAGGGAAGAAATCACCACATTTCTCTGAAAATAAAAGGGGCCTTTAATTGCTGAGAGCCTGGCCACTAAAGAACTGGGCTTGGGCAAGTGGACGTGGGCAAGTGTCTTAGGGTTTTGAAGGCTGCTAATGTTGGATGTCCTGTTCTTGGGGCCCAAACTGGGCCCGGTCTCCAAAAGCGCTGAGCACTTACAACTCAAGTTGAACTAAGTCAATGGGCTGGTTCTCGGCTAATGCAGCGTCATGTCGTGTACATGGTGCAGAGAGGCCTTAAAGCCGGTGTAGATGACCAGGGGAGGATTTACGCTGCACCGGGGCACTCTCCGCTGACCTAAATCTGTCCGAGGTGATTTCAGCTCCTCCTGCACCACCAGCTACCACCCCTGCGTAAGGTGAAAGACAGGGCACGTTGAGGGTGTTGTAGGGGTTGGGCATGCGGGGAACAGGGACAAAAAGGTAAAGCTCTGTTACACCTGCTACTCCACTGCTGCTATGACAGTGATGAAAGTTAGAGCAGCCCGTGTACAACCCAAATTTGCACCAGGACCAGGGAGCCATAACCAATTCTCCATCCAGGCAGAGTTTGGATGGAGTGGAGAATCAAGGGTGATGGGAATACTTATAGACTCATAGACTTTAAGGTCAGAAGGGACTATTATGATCATCTAGTCTGACCTTCTGCACAATGCAGGCCACAGAATCTCACCCACCCACTCCTGCAATAATTCTCTCCCCTATGTCTCAGCTATTGAAGTCCTCAAATCATGGTTTAAAGACTTCAAGATGCAGAGAATCCTCCAGCAAGTGACCCGTGCCCCATGCTGCAGAGGAAGGCGAAAAACTTCCAGGGCCTCTGCCAATCTACCCTGGAGGAAAATTCCTTCCCGACCCCAAATATGGTGATCAGCTGAACCCTGAGCATGTGGGCAAGACTCACCAGCCAGACACCCAGGAAAAAGTTCTCTGTAGTAACTTCTAATATCCCACCATTGGGCCTATTTACCACTGATAGCGAAAGGTCAATTAATTGCCAAGATCATGTTATCCCATCAAACCGTCCCCTCCATAAACTTATCTAGCTTCATCTTGAAGCCAGATAGGTCTTTTGCCTCCACTGCTTCCCTTGGAAGGCTGTTCCAGAACTTCACTCTTCTGATGGTTACTTACTGAGCCAAGTCAAAGGGTGCTGTATCACTGTCATCAGATATCATTATCTTCAGATACTCAGAGTGCCTCTGATGGGGTCAAAGGGATATTTTTACTGATGGACACATTTGAGGTCCGACCTGATGGTACAGACTTAACATTGTAGCAAACGTGACATGGCTGGGCTGCCCCTTTCCCCTACTTCTCTTTCTTACAGTCACCTACTTCCAGGCATCCTCCGTCTGAAATACTGCACAGTGCTGCAGAAATTTTAAGTGGGAAGAGAAGAGAAAGTAGCCCTAAGTGCAGGCCATATGCTGCTTTGCAATGACTCTCCTATTGGCTCCATTTGCAACAAGCTCTCAGGATACAAAATTAACTATATGGACTGAGAAACCCTCTAAACACCTATGCAAATACAAGAATAATAAGAGTCATGATTTCTTTTCACGTGATTTCCTCCGTCCCCACACCAAAACAATGGAAGCACCTGGGCCTTGACTTCATTTTCATCCCAGAATTGTTCTTCATGCTTTAAAGGCTTGTCTTCACTACAGCACTACGGCAATGTAAGTTACATTGCTTCAGTTATGTAAACTACGCCACTGAAGTCAACGTAACCTACAATGACTTACAGTGGTGTCTACACCGCGATGTTGACGGGAGACGCTCTCCCATCAACTTAGCATGTCTTAACCAGACTCGCTAAATCGATGCCGCTGCATCGATTGCAACCGCGCTGATTTAGCCCGTAGTGAAGACAAGCCCTAAGTGTATATTGCACCTGTGTAAAATGAGACTGGGAGCCAGGGTCTGGGAACACTTGCCGTAGCAACGATAACATTGGTGGCGAAGATGAGGAGTGTGTTATGTGATGATCACAGTGCTGAATGTTCTAATCTATAGACGTGGATACAGTTAAAGACACCTAATATCCTTCTTGCCGTGTGTCATTTGAATGAAGATTACTTACTCACATTCGCCACATGTAGGATGGCTATTTGGGGCCCCAATCCTCCCCACCTTTACTCACTCAAGGAGTCTTTACTCATGCAAATAGTCCCATTGATTTCACACACGCAAGGTGTAGTCACATGAGTAAGAACTTGCAGAATGAAGGCCTGTTCATAGAATCTCAGGGTTGGAAGGGACCTTAGGAGGTCATCTAGTCCAACCCCCTGCTCAAAGTAGGACCAATCCCCAATTTTTGCCCCAGATCCCTAAATGGCCCCCTCAAGGATTGAACTCACAACCCTGGGTTTAGTAGGCTAATGCTCAAACCACTGAGCTGTCCCTCCCCCTGGGGCATCGCTTGCTCCCGCCTTCTTTGCTCTCACCCAGACCTGTCAGAGACCCTCCTTTTGTAGCTACCCCTGTGTGGTTTATTCACAGTGCTTCGCCTCACCACCTTTTATATACTCATGCAGCCAGGCTATTTACCGAGTCATTCAGCTTAACTGCCCCTTGTCCCAAGGACTGGGGGTGGGAAAGGTCTCTCCATACAGAGAGCTCCCTTTATCAGACCTTGGTAGCCTATTTATTTCCCCCACTTGCAATGCCTTCCAGTGCCTTTTTTATCTAATCTCCTTCTTAATGGGCTAATTAGCCCATTAGCTACCCAGCCCCAACCTGGTCTGGTAACCAGGAACTCCTCTCCTTATTCAGGTCCTGTACCGGGGCCAAATAGGTGAAACAGTGAGCAGAATGCTGATTCAGTTGCTGTGCACTCTGTCACAAGCCCATATTCCGATTTGCCACTCCTTATCACTGATCTAAACTGCAGCGTGATTATGGAGCTGCCTGACGCTTGTTTCTGTGTGATGCACCTCCCCGTAGTGCTGAGCAGGCTACAAGGACTTTCAGATCAGGCTGTTCTGTTTCCAAAACACCAGCCTCGTGCCTTAAACCCTGGGAGATTGTGGAGGAAATTCCAGAAACAGTAACAGCTAAGGAATTACTGTGGCTGTTGATACATCATGAATGGTCAGCCAGGCATGCAGCATAGCAGTCCTTACTCATGTGGGCAGTCCAAAAGCAACTTTTTAATTGTGGTGGTGCTCCAGAAAGTGACGATGTAAAAATGACGGCGTCTTGTGCAACTGATCTGCTCTCTGTGTTTATTCAGAGTCCTGTCTCGGGATGTTAGTGACAAAGGCTCGCGGATGATTTGTGAGGGAGCAGGAGATACACAGCTGCAGGACTGGGGCCTAAACATTTGTAGTGGTTGTGGGTTTGTTTTTAACTCTATTAGCCCTGCAGAGGCTACACAGCTAAGAGGGAGGGAAGCGGAATCTAGTTCTTCTCGTGCATCATAGAGATCTAGGGCTGGGAGGGCCCTCAGAAGACTAGCTAGTCCATTGCCCCATGGGGAGGCAGACTAAGTATACCTAGACCATCCCTGTCAGATGTTTGTCTAACCCTGTCCTTAAAAACCTCCAATGACGGGGATTCCACAACCTCCCTTGATAACCTGTTCCAGTGCTTAACTATCTATCCTTATAGTTTAAACATTTCCTGATATCCAACCTAAACCTTCCTTGCTGCAAATTGAGCTTTTTCCTTCTTGTCCCACCCTCAGTGGAAATTAATCATGTCCCGTCACCATCCCCTTTGTAATCATCTTTTACATTTTTGAGGAGTGTTCTCAAATCCCTCCCCATCAGCCATCTCTTCTCAAGGCTAAACATACCCAGTTAGTTTAACTACCCTTCCTCATAGGTCACGGTTTATCATTTTTGTTGCTGTCCTCTGGACTCTCTCTGATGTCTGCATCTTCCTTAAAATGGGGTGTCGAAAACTGGACACTGAAAGGCCTCACCCGTGCCCAATACTGTGGAGCAATCACGTCCTGCGTCTTACCCATGACACTCCTACTAATACAGCTGAGAATGGCATTTGCCTGGCATTTGACATCGTCATCATTATTTACGACGTGCCACTCAGTTACACCTGTGCAAACTTGCCGTAGGCAGCAGGGCTACATGTATGTTACTGAGAGCACGTAGCTTGGCACGTAGCACCTTTCTGATGGGTGATGATGCACACAGCTGTACTATTGCTGTACCTCATTTACAATGTGCATAACATTGCTAAACCGTTTAACCATAGGTTAACCTGCTTAACCACTGTTTTACATAGGTACGAATCAACTAACGAACGGCAGCAAACAATATAACGGCAAGAAAAAAACAAACTGGTAAAAAAATTTAAGTTACACAGTAACTACAAATTGGGTAAACAAATTCCCTGGTAGTGCCAGTCATAATTTGGGTTAGTGACACAGCATCCTAACCGAGGACCATGTTATTCAAAACAATCGTGTTCAGTGTCTGGGCGCCAATACTACATCCTGACACAGCAAGAGTTCAAAAAACTGGTTACTGTCCATTCCGTAGGTTATCTGGAAGACAGCATCCATAAGCAACAACTGGATCTCCGTCAACTACTGGTGTATCACAGAGCAATGCAACCCATGGAACAGAGAAGCTAGCTGCTCCTGTTTCCTGCCCAGTAAAGCTTATCAGAGGGTAACAACCAGCATTAAGGGTAACCTATAACATGGATGGACAGTACTGTGTAGTAACTAATTACAAAACATTTATATATAAAGGCCTCATTGGTAGTGTCATTACTCCAAACTTTTGTTTTACTTCTCATATAATAGCACTGTGGGACACATTATCACAACCCTATCCCAGTATTTCAAAACACTCACCATTTACATTAATAGTAGTAGTAGTAGGCTAACTGTAAGTGCAGGCCCTATATTAAAATGTTACATAGTTTGTTTTATTTAATAATTCCTCCATCGGTGAGTTTTTCCATTATTGATATAAAACCCTTAAAATGGAAGGGGACTATAGAAATGATAATGTGTTGCTATCGGCAATACCACAAGGGCCAAACTACAACATCAGATTAAAAAAGGATTGTATGCTTGAATATATATATATTTATGTATGCTTGAATATATATATATATATATATATATATATATATATATATATATATATATATATATATATAGTATCCTTAAAAAAGGATTGTATGCTTGAATATATATATATATTCAAGCATACAATCCTTTTTTAAGGATACTATATATATATATATGTCTACATATGACACCACCTTATATATATATAGTATGTATAGTATATATAATGTAAAGTAACCATATAACAGGGTGTAGCCTGCTGGGTCATCTTCAGTCCATGCATTATGCTTTTCTGGGACAATGGGTAAACATCCTCCCCATAAAAAGACAAAAAGTGGGGGAATGTAGTAGGAAGAGGGCCTGAAATGTAAACCCATGTATCAGAGGCCTGGTATGACGCCTGAGTTAAAGTAGTCAGACCTTTGCTGATATAAAACAAAGTTAAGCTGTGAGCAAGAGGCAGGCCCTGCTCACAGAATGTGGCAGCATGGGGCTGATATTGCAAAAACACATATTCCTAAAAAATGCTAGGCACAAAGCACTCATGCAAGCACATTCCAGAGGGTGGTACCAGAACACCTCAATAAACACATTCCAAGATAACAGGAACATGCGGACCCAGCTTAAGGATAAGGTGAGGATGACAGCCTAATGAATAAAGATGTTTTGATCGAACCTACAGGTACATGGCAATGGGTGGCGCCCCAATCCGCCAGAGGGTGGCACCCTGATACATCAAGGGTAATACATAACTTGTTTGTATTGGTGTATAAAAATGTATCTCAAAGGAAGTGTCTTTGTCCAGCCTAGGGGGCAGTGGAAAGTCCCACCACTGACTGAGCTCTGTCCATTGTCTCGGGCATACATGTGCTCGTGTAACTATAGACATTGAGCCAGGCTGTTAGCACCATGCTTCGTTGGCAATAAACCTGGCCAGGCACCTTCACTACTAAGCCAAGTCTTGTGGTCTTATTGAGCAGTTCAATCGGAGCCTGCTGGCCAGCGCCGGTGCAGCATGCAGAAAGAAAACACACACACGCAGCCAAACATCTCACAATACTGGAAAGAACCCAGATAGATTTTCAGATTAGCTATTCAGTTTGCAGGGCAGCAGTTACAAAAAGGCATCTGCTCATCTGTAAAGTGAGCCCATTTCTGGAGGTGATTCACAGACCCACACCATGCCATTTCTACAGTCCCCTTGCATTTTAAGGGTTTTATGTTGTGACAAAGTTCCTCCTCTACCTTGGTGGGTCCTACGCTTATTGGCGGATTTTGCTCTCCTCAGAGATCTTCCCCTCTGGTAGAACCCATAGTCAAACTCATCCTGTGTCTGATCAGGAGTTGGGAGGTTTGGGGAGAACCCGGGCCCGCCCTCTACTCCGGGTTCCAGCCCAGGGCCCTGTGGATTGCAGCTGTCTATGGGGTTTCCTGTAACAGCTGCGTGACAGCTACAACTCCCTGGACTACTTCCCCATAGCCTCTTCCCAACACCTTCTTTATGCTCACTGCAGGACCTTCCTCCTGATGACGCTTGTACTCCTCAGTCCTCCAACTGTACACCTTCTCACTCTCAACTCCTTGTGTGCCTCTTGCTCCCAGCTCCTCGCACGCACGCCACAAACTGAACTGAGCTCCTTTTTTAAACTCAGGTGCCCTGATTAGCCAGCCTGTCCTAACTGATTCTAGCAGTTTCTTCTTAATTGGCTCCAGGTGTCCTAATTAGCTTGCCTGCTTTAATTGGTTCCAGCAAGTTCCTGCTTGTTCTGGAACTGCCCCTGTTACCTTACCCAGGAAAAAGGGATCTACTTAATCTGGGACTAATGTATCTGCCTTCGAATACTCTCCTGTAGCCATCTGGCCTAACCCTGTCACAATATCAATAATCCAAAAACTCACCGATGGAGGAACGATTAAATAAAACAAACAATGTAACATTTTAACATTTTAATGTAACTTTCTCAGATAAAATTCTGACATTTCCTTCCTGGTATAAATCCAATATTGAATTTTTTTGTCTAATGGAAACATTTGAAATAATACATGCTATCTCCTCCCATTTTTTGCGGGGGTGGATGGCGGAGGACAAAACAGAGACAAGGAAATTATATAAAACCCCACAAGGCCTGACTTTCAAAATTAAGCATGGACAACCTAAGAAACTGGCTGGGTGAACATTTATATGCCCCCATAGCTTGTGAACTTCCAAACCAGCCATGGGCACATGCCAACAGACAATTTGTGCATGTGGATTGTGGCATTTTGCTTACATATGTTAGGCCTGCTCAGCTGTGTGTGTGCAAATGCAGGCAGGTAAACCATCTGTCCCCATCAATGTCCTCTTGCAGAGAACCCAGTGTATGCGACCCCATTAGGAGAGGAAGCAGCAGCCATGTAGAATGAGCAAGAAGCTTATGCTGCCAACCTTGTGAAGACGGAGGATCTGGCAGGAAAGGCTCCATCCCTTCAATCTAGAATGTCCATGGGAAGCAACTTATCTTCTGGGTGATTTCTGGTCTCCCTGCCAGCACAGATGCTTTAGTGACTGTGCTACCATTAGTTCCCCCACTGAACCTGTGGGCTGCTGCCTGTTCTTAGCAGCAGCAATAACTCTGCTGTTATTTCCACTGGCAAACAGTCACGCTGCAGAGCTCAACACATACAGTTTAACAGAAGGGTTTCGGCTGTCTTAGAAGTGAGGGTTGAGGGGTGATCCTTTTTACAGGGTCTGTGTCTCACATCATGGAGTCATGGGGCCATAGAGGTCTTCAGTTTTGAAGCAGATTTCCCTATTTATGTCAACGGGGAGTTAATTTTACTTAAAAGCTGATGGCATCGTGTGGTCCATAGGAAGGAAATACAGGATGAAAATTGGTTTCTAGTCTGACCCCTATATTTGATCCTCCTCCAGCTTTTGGGGGAAAAAACGTGCTTGAGGGAATAACAGCATTAACATGCCAGAAATGAAAAGGGGTGAAAAATATTCATTAGCTACTTCCTGGTTAGCTAGGCAAATCGCAGCCTGTCTGCAGCAAAGCTTTTTCTTGCATGATTGATGTTTTCCTGGAGTGAAGAATTCACCACAAGGGGGTTTTTTGGGGTCGTGTGGCCAAAGTCATGTGAACAACGTGACCACTCAGGAAGTGTTGGAAATTCCTGTGCAGAATCAAACTGTGCGGTTCAAATTTTCACTGATTTGCCAGGATTGAAAGACCTGCTAAATCTCATACATTCCGAGTGCTTTGGATTTGTTTTCTGTTCCTTTTTAAAGAAAACTCTTCTTGGTGGGGAAGGATTGTGTAGCGTGATTCCATGAGGTATTAAAAATCACCCTCCCTCTTTTAACATCTCCTTTAGCTTTCTATTTTGGCAGCCTGGGACTTAGAATACAGGGCATTCACCCTGCTGATTACAGATTTCCTGTGTTCTTTTCAGCACAGAGCACTCTAAAACCACAAGTGTGTACATTCCCCCGCCCCACTCCCCGCGAGGCTAACATGCCTCTGAAAACATACATGGAAGGGTAAGAAAACTCTTCTCAAAAGGAAACTGAAGGTTTGGTGTTTTGAACTGGCTTGACTGATTTATAGGGGAAAAGGGTCAGTGTAACAGGCCTCATTTATATGGGGAAAGAGTCATTGTATCAGGAATTCATCAATGCATCTCTCCTTCGCAAGCTTGGACTATTCTATTGTAAGCAGAATGTACTTACCTAGCTTTGGGTCAGCTCATACAACTAAGGCAAATGCTTACATACTGCAGCATAGCAATACCATTCCATCATACCATATAGAGGAAATAAAAATCAATGGACAGAAAAGTAACGGCTAACTTAAAATTCCTTCATAAGCTAAGGAAACACCTGGTACAACTGTCAATACACAGGTCCTAATTCCAAGGTGAAAGGGGTATACGCTACAGGTTGTTGGTAAGGGGGGAGAAGGAGGCCTCGGCCCTGATCCTGCAGTAGAGTGCACAGGCCCCATTGACTTTTTGCTGGGGGTAGAGCTGAGTGGAAAATGGAATTTCCATCTCCTGGGAAATTCCAACATTTCAAAATTTGTTTCCCTCCCCCGAGGAATTATTTGGCATTATCAACATGAAACAAGAATGTGAAAGAGAATCGCTTAGAAATTTTTCAATAGAAAATGTAATTGAAATCAGCACTTTCTTATGCCTCCTTCTGAGTTCATCAAAACTGCATGTTCCAATGGGAAATTGTTCCATCAAGAAGTTTTAATCTCTAGGGGGCAGGCAGTACTTTGCCTGCCCAGAGCAGCTTGTAGGACTGGAGCGTAAGTGAGTATAAATTGAAATGAGTGCAACTTACACTGAATGCAGGAAGAAGGAGTATGATTCACTAAGTCAATGGTGTCCAAAGTTTTTACTAGGGTGACCCATCAACTGCGTTTTGTCTTTTTTTTAAACTACCTCCTCTTCCTCACCCCACCCCATGATGATCACCCGGGGCAGTACGCTCCACCATCCTAATCCTAGCCCAGTGCAGCAGAGGCAAGGGGTGTTGAAGAGCAAGCTCAACCCACTGCCAAGGCTCCTGTCCACTCTGGGCATTGTGACCTAGTGCGCAGGGTCACAGCACCGCTTGGGGCAACCTGAGTGATCATAGAATATCAGGGTTGGAAGGGACCTTAGAAGGTCATCTAGTCCAACCCCCTGCTCAAAGCAGGACCAATCCCCAGTTTTTGCCCCAGATCCCTAAATGGCCCCCTCAAGGATTGAACTCACAACCCGGGGTTTAGCAGGCCAATGCTCAAACCACTGAGCTATCTCTCCCCCCTGTGCACCAGGTTGCAACACCCAAGAGCAGGGATCTGGGCCCACCCTGATAGGAGAGGACCTGTCACTGGGGGATGAGTGTGTGGGGTGGGTTTACTCTCCAGCCCCTCCCCCTACCATTCTGGGAGAAGTGTATGTTTGCTTACAGTCCTGGTGGTGACCCATCTACAACCTTCCGGAAACCGACCCACCATTTGGGAAACCGTACACCAAGGTACACTCTCTTGGATCATTTCTTGGGTAGGCAAAAGTTGAATTGGTTTTGTGACACAGACCAGGTGCCAGCTTATGCCAGGGCCCCCAGGACTCACTGAACCCTGACAAATGCAAAGCTGGAAACCAGTCTGGTTCACCTGTGTGTTAGCATTGTTAAAATAGATGTGAAGTTCATAAGAACGTGTTTAGTGTTTTGACTTTATGAAATGCTGGCAAGCTGCTGCATGCTTTACTCTAGCTTATAATAGCGATATCCCAAGTTACAAGGTAATATGTAAGTGTTTGCTCTGTAATTGTGAAAATGTTTGCAATGAAACTGGAAAATCTGCAGTCAGGAAAGAAGCATTACCAACTGTGAAATACTAGTTTACCACAAAAGGTGTCATCTCCTGCCCAATGAAAGAAGGCCTGTAGACACCAGAACAGCCACTGTGGAACATCAGTGGACAAAGGACTTTGTTGATTGTTTTCCCCACACCCATGAAGAGGGGACATGCACAAACGCTCATCCTATCACAGCTGGAGCTCTGTGGGAAGGGGATAAACATCCCCAACCAGAAGGAATTTTATCCCTATGCTGCTTGAACCCTGAGGGGCAAAATTTTCTAAGCATAAGCAAAGGGTCCCCAGCTTTTTAGCTTGGATTATATTACAGCAGTGTCATTACCTTTTTGAAACCTAAGACGGTGCTCATTTGTGTATGCTTACCTGCTTCAACCTTGTAAGTAACTCTCATTTCTTTTCTTAGTTAATAAACTTTGTGTTCGTTTATTATAGTATTGGCTACAGGCTTTGTCTTTGGTGAGAGATCTAAGGTACAGTTGCCCTGAGGTAAGTGACTGGTCCATTGGGACTCGGAGTAACCTGATTATTGTTGTGTTTTTCGGCATAAGGGACCATCTATCGCAAAGACAAGTTTGCCTGGGTGGTGAGATAGATCAGAGTACATTAGGGGACTGTCTGTGACTCCCTGTTAAGGCTGTTACAGTGCTTGAGGAATTCACACTTCTTATGTGGTTGGCGAAATCTCATAACCAGTTTGGGATTCATGCCCTGTTTCTTGAAAATTCTGCCCTGAGGTTGGCACACATGGTGATGAGCCACTCTAGACAGCTTGACAGGTTTCACTGGAAGTTTGGGTTTGTAACATCAAGCCTCCCTAGACTCCCTCACACTGCCTTGCACATCATCTCGGAACCTGAGCCATATTTCAGCACTGATTTTCCTAGCCACCTGTGCACTAGGATTTACGGCAAATATTACAGGATCTCCCACAGCAGAGAAAAGATTGTCTTTACCTGCCAACTTCCACTTCTTTTCAGCAAAAGGGTGGAATAAAATTCACAGGTTAGCAGATGACCCTTAGGGATATCTTCCCAAGGAGTCAGGAGCAGTGCTGGATTAAGAGAGGGGTGAAACTGAGGGTGCTGCAACCCCAGGCCTCTGCTTTCCCAGGGGGGCCTCCAATCCTTGAAATATACACTATAAACAAGGGAGATTTTGCTTATATTCCTAACACTAAAAAGAAAAGAGCAAAACAATCATTCATGCTGACACTGATCTTGTCCCAGCTTCTTAAGCTTTCACAGTTGAAGTTTAATCAATTTCTTTCAGACTTTCAGTTGCTGGTAATGGGGGTCACTAGTCGCTGGCTGCTAATTACAGCACTGCACATAGTATTGTTTTCACCTCGCTCCAATGAGATATCTTGTCGACAATTTCCAAGCGGAGGATTGAAAAGGAAAGCTACATTAGAAAGAGAGAAAATTGTAAGCCAGTTGATTAACTTTCTCTGCTGGTACTGCTTCAGAATCATCTTCCAAAGATGACAGACCATCTTTCTTGGAAAACAATCATTAAAGTGAAGATATGGATATGAACTTGTTCCCTTGGGAGAGGGCAGAAGACAAGACAAGCATTCCTGAAATCCAGGGCAAAAGCAATGAGGAAAGGGATGACCCATTTTTCCTACCACCTGACCAAAGAGAAGGTGGAAAGAATAACAGTGATAAAGAGGATAGAGTTGCCATTAACATCAAACAAGACCTATCTAAATGGCCTTCTTTGAGGAGGAGTTCCATACGCAGGGTATTGAGAAAGGTTTACTCTATTTTCAGAGTTGTAACGACACAGTTCAGCATTTAGAGGAAGGGAGGAAGTTATCAGCTCTCCACAGAATGGAAATGATCTAGGTATTCATGAAGCCATTACTGAATTTGACCCTTATCTAAGTAAGCATATTAAATTATATGGAAACAAAGGGAAAGATCACCCATCCTACTTGTCAGAAATAATCTGTGATGAGTTCTTTGAGCTAATGGGATATCAGGGTTTAGAATTCATTGTAACTGAAGTCAAACAGGTGAATGAGTTCTTTGAGCTAATGGGATATAAGGGTTTAGAATTCATTGTAACTGAAGTCAAACAGGTGAAATACTACTCTTTGATAGTAGACTCAACTTCTGATATCACTCACGTTGATCAATTTTCTGTCCTTTTATGATACTGCTTACATGGTGCCATGAATGAGCTAGGTTTCTACCAACTGAAAGCCACACAGGCAAGTCACTCTTCCAGACCATGCAGTCTTTATTGAATGCTAACAACACTGGCATTGAAAACTGCAGAAGTCAGTCATACAATAATGCAAGTAACATGTCTAGAATATATGAAGGTCTTGAAGCTCAGATCAAAAGACTAAACCCACTAGCTCTGTGTGTGCCATGTACATCTCATTCTCTGAACGTAGTTGGAACTTACAGCATTGATTCTTGTATGGAAGCCATAAACTTTTTCAGTTTTGTTCAGAAACTATATGGTTTTCTTGCCCCATCAACCAGGTGATGGATGTTTTGTGCAACAATCTTACCAAGAGCGAACAAGGAACTCTCCTTGTCCTAGAAACCCTGTCAGATACAAGAGGGTCCTGTCATGCTGAATCTTGTAAAACAATTGTAGTGAACTATGAGGGCATTCAACATTGTTTGAAAGAAACATCAGAGAATGCCGAGGGAAAGAGTGAAACTCAAAAGGAAGCATGATCGTTGTACAAAAGACTGTGCCCACTGGAAACTGCACTTATGGGTATCTTATAGGACAGGGGTAGGCAACCTATGGCACGCGTGCCAAAGGCGGCATGTGAGCTGATTTTCAGTGGCACTCACACTACCTGGGTCCTGGCCACCGGTTTGGGGGGCATTTTAATTTAATTTTAAATGAAGCTTCTTAAACATTTTAAAAACCTTATTTACTTTACATATGACAATAGTTTAGTTATATATTATAGACTTATAGAAAGAGACCTTTTAAAAACGTTAAAATGTATTACCGGTACGCGAAACCTTAAATTAGAGTGAATAAATGAAGACTCGGCACACCACTTCTGAAAGGTTGCGGACCCCTGTTATAGGATGTGATACTAGAAAGGTTTGACAAAACTAGTGTAAAGCTTCAAAAGCCAGATCTGGATCTTGTCATTGCTAGTAATTTGCAGACTTCCTTGTAAGAGTTTGCCATGATTGTGAGGAGTAAGCAAAACAACTGGGAAGTGATGATGACGATCTGATGCTGGTGCCACTCTGTACAAGGCCACAGGCATCAGCTAAAAACTGACAAACTCACAGCTAGAACCCGGACCAGCTCACTATGATTCAAAGTAGAGGATAAAATGTATAAGAATGTGTTTAGTGTTTAAATCAGAGTTTTCCTTCTCCTAGGTGGGCTGCCTTCCAGGGCTAACGAGCCCCACCTGCCCCACCTCCGCTGCCTTGTGGCAATACCCACTCATGGGAAAGGCTAAGGGAGTCAACCCTGAAACCAAATCCGGTGTCGGAGTCCCGATGGCGGTCTGACATTGTCCTCAACATCATTCCGGCAACTCCTGCGAAGTTGTATCGACATTGTCTTTCCCTTGGATCCATCAGTTGCGTGGAGAGGGGGGTTCTGCTGCATGGGCAACAGCTGTTCCTCCATATCACCCTGCCCTGGCTTGCGCCCTGGAGAGGACACTCCAGCCGCTGTACAACCATCAACTAAACGTTCCCCATGGGCACATATCCATCGTCTCTCGAGACTAATGGACGCCAACAACAAGTGTTTAAACTTCATGAAAAACTGGTGAGATGTTGCATACACAGTTTTGAATTATCTGTACCTTGTTATAATGTAATAGCAAACACTTGCATTGTATATACCCCCGTAACTATGTACTCCATCAAATAAGAAAGAAGCCTTGTGTAATGCAAATGAAGAACTTTAACAGAAAAATGCTAAATCCTGTGCATGGAAAGCAAATGGTCATTGTATGTGAGATCAAAGACTTTGAATTGCATTCCTTCCCTCCCCTCCTCCTCTATGAAGAAGAGACCTGTGTGGGAACTTCTTGCTGTCCACTTGGGTTCTGTGAGAAGCTATAAGAATGGACACAAGGAAAAATTCTCTATCTCTGGACTGTTTGGATTCCTACAGGGCAGAATAATGCAATGAGAAGATGAACAGCTCCAAAATTACTCTGGTTAGCCCTAAAATAGTTTTGAGAAACTGGCAGATCACTATATCTCTGCCACCTTCTGAAATTATAAACTGTGATTCACCTGTACATATACTTTATCTGCTTTAACCTCTCAATAAATCTCATTCTTTTTTCTTAGCTAATCAACCTTTAGATAGCTTTCTACAGAACTGGCTACTGGTATTGTGTTTGGTGTGAGATCTAGGATGTAACTTCCCTGGATTAGTGACTGGTCTCTTGGGACTGGGTGTAACCTGGATATGTTGTGATTTTGGGTGTAAGTGACCATTTATCACATATTCCAGCTTGCCTGGGTGGCAAGATAGACTGGAGTGACTCCATTATAAGACTGACATGCATCTGAAGAAGTGGGTATTCACCCACAAAAGGTTATGCTCCAATATGTCTGTTGGTCTATAAGCTGCCACAGGACTCTTTGGCACTTTTACAGATCCAGACTAGCATGGCTACTCCTCATATACTTGACATTAAAAGACTGCTATAGTAGTTTGAGAGTTCACATTTGGTACTGGCTTGGTGAAATCTAAATACAGAACATACCACCAGTTTTGTGTGTTTGCCCTGCTTATGACAATCTGCCCTGAGGCAGGCACTCGTGGTTATGAGCCACTCCAGACAGCATGACAGATGAGTCCTACCTGAAGAATACAAACATACCGGAAAGCAAAATCTTCCCAATGGCAAAGGTGACTTCCTTCGAGGGCGAAGGAAATGTGAGGTTGAGTGGTTCTATGTTATTTAACTTTGACAAGCTAAATTCGGAACTAAAACGAATACATTGATGTTATGCTGAACTAGCCACAAGGTCGGGCTTCCTTATGTCTCTGGCTCAAGTACGAAGTGAAGAGAAGATGAAAACATGCACTCAGGAGTTGTTCTATGCTCCTGGGGATGATCTAGAACCTGAGCTTTTGGCTACAATGGATCAATTTTTGACATTGTTAAGATATTGTGACATGCAGAGTAAGAGTGCTACTGGCGTCATCACATTTTTGCATGACAGAGCTTAGAGTAATGTCCTCCTGAGTGTTTTCATTGAGATGAGGCTGTCTTTGGCTGTACCCATTGCCAGCTGTGAAGCAGAGAATGTTCTTGAAGCTTGCCTCAGTGGAAACTAGTCTTTGGTCAAGTATGGTAGAAAAAGCCTCATGCTCTCGCAGTTCTGTTAGTCGAATGTGATGTCCTTTCTTCACTTTTGTTTGAGCAAATAATAACTGAATTTGTATCAGAGGGATAGCCGTGTTAGTCTGGATCTGTAAAAGCAGCAAAGAGTCCTGTGGCACCTTAGAGACTAACAGACGTATTGGAGCATAAGCTTTCGTGGGTGAATACCCCCTTCGTCGGATGCCAGTTTAAACTTGCAGCATTTCAGGGCTCTTAATGGTTTTCATTGTTATGTTTGTCCAGCCAGGATACAATCTCTTCATTGTGTTTAATTTCCTTCTAGTCAGTAAGCTACATGAACCAGGTAATCTTTCATACTTTCATAAACCAGGTACTCTTTCGCTTTCATGAATACCCTGTGCACATGAAAGGGGACCTCCAAAAAACATTAGCCCTGGGGTGGGGGTTTCCTTAATTGGGCCCTGCTTAGGAACAATACATCTCTTAGGGGATTTCATCAGCTCTGTCCATTCTACGCTATCAATCTTCACATATGATTTAGCAACTGGAGAACAGTGGCAGAGGGCATCTAGCGATGGGAACAAAGGATGGCTTTAAAAGAGAACTGGATAAATTCATGGAGATGAAGTCCATTAATGGCTATTAACCAGGATGGGTAAGGAATGGTGTCTTTAGCCTCTGTTTGTCGGGGGTGGGGGGGGGTGATGAATGGCAGGCGAGAGATCACTTGATGGATCTAATAATGCTCTCTAATAATGGTCTTGAGACCACTGAGTAATGGTCTCAAGTTGCAGAGGGGGAGGGTTAGGTTGGATATTAGGAAAAACTTTTTCACTAGTAGGGTGGTGAAGCACTGGAATGGGTTACCGAGGGAGGTGGTGGAATCTCCTTCCCTAGAGGTTTTTAAGGTCAGGCTTGACAAAGCCCTGGCTGGGATGATTGAGTTGGGAGTTGGTCCTGCTTTGAGCAGGGGGTTGGACTAGATGACCTCCTGAGGTCCCTTCCAACCCTGAGATTCTATGATTCTATGATCATTACCTGTTAGGTCCACTCACTCCAGGGCACCTGGCATTGGCCACTGTCGGTGGACAGGATACTGGGCTGGATGGACATTTGGTCTGACCCAGGACAGCCTTTCTTATGTTCTTATGCTTAGTCAATTGAAATAATTAGGGGAGCTCAGAGCTGGGGGCTAGCCACAGTAATGGTTCTCTATTAAAGGATTATTAATAGTAATAAATATTCATGACTCTTAACGAGCTGTGTATTAACTATCCAGCCTGGAACCTTAGCGCTACGTTTCCTTGTGAACTGGAACCTTTGAGCTGCTCATTCATGTTATTTCCCCCGGGGCAGCCCCAACACTCCTGGGGGCCGGGCGCACGGAGAGCTCAACCCGCTCCTACTAATGATGACCTGGCTGCTTCTCGGCACGCAGGCCAGTGACCCCCCGGGCTGCATGGCCCCACCCGGGAAGGGCCGCGGCGGGTTAGCCCGGAGGGCAGGGCGTTATTTCTCTCTCACACACTCACAGCCTGACTCGAGATAAACTGCGCCTGACCCATCCACGGCCCATGTGAGCCAGGGGATGGGGACTGGGAAGTTGGGAACTCCCCGCCGCCCCTCCCCGGTGAGTGAGCCCCGCACCACTGGATGGGGCTCCCAGGAATTCCCCGCGGGCTCCGGGGGGCTGATTCCGCGGGGATAAAAGCGGCTGCGGGGCGCTGCGGGGCTCAGAGCCGAGCCGAGCCCAGAGCCGATCCGATCCCATCCCCGAGCCCAGCCTCCGCCTCCAGCCCGGACCATGAGCCGCCCCCGGAGCTTCGCCCCCGGCAGCCCCCTGATGCTGCTGCTGCTGCTGGCGGCCTGCGCCGCGCTGTGCCGGGGTAAGGGGCTCGCTGCGCCGGGGGGGGGCCTCGGGATCCGGGCTGGGGGAGTCTCGCTTCCCGCTGGGGCTTGGAAGGATGGATGGGACCCAGGTGTCCGAGAGCCGGCCGGAGTCGGGGAGTCCCCGGGGGATGGACGGGACCCAGGTGTCCGAGAGCCGGCCGGATGCGGGGAGTGCCCGGGGGATGGATGGGACCCAGGTGTCCGAGAGCCGGCCGGATGCGGGGAGTGCCCGGGGGATGGATGGGACCCAGGTGTCCGAGAGCCGGCCGGATGCGGGGAGTGCCCGGGGGATGGATGGGACCCAGGTGTCCGAGAGCCGGCCGGATGCGGGGAGTGCCCGGGGGATGGATGGGACCCAGGTGTCCGAGAGCCGGCCGGATGCGGGGAGTCCCCGGGGGATGGACGGGACCCAGGTGTCCGAGAGCCGGCCGGATGCGGGGAGTGCCCGGGGGATGGATGGGACCCAGGTGTCCGAGAGCCGGCCGGAGTCGGGGAGTCCCCGGGGGATGGATGGGACCCAGGTGTCCGAGAGCCGGCCGGAGTCGGGGAGTGCCCGGGGGATGGACGGGACCCAGGTGTCCGAGAGCCGGCCGGATGCGGGGAGTGCCCGAGGGATGGATCGGACCCAGGGTGTGGGGTGAGGGTTGTCCCCGGGCCGCCCCCCAGCAGAGTATCTGGCCGCCGGCAGGAGCTGAGTCTTTCTCCCCCTCCCCACAGGGGCCCCCATGGCCGGCGAGCTGCGGTGCCAGTGCCTGCAGACCGTGACAGGGGTGATCCCCCCCAAGCGCATCGCCCACGTGGAGCTGATCCCCGAGGGGCCCCACTGCGGGGTGCCGGAAGTCATGTAAGTGTCCGGGCCCAGCCCCCCTCCCCCAGCCTGCGCCCCCCGCCCCGCCCCGCCAGCCCCGCGCTCACCCCGCTCCCCCCTCTCCCTCCAGAGCCACCACGAAGCACGGCAAGAAAATGTGTCTGGAGCCCACCGCGCCCTGGGTCAAGCTGATCGTCAACAGGATCCTGAGCAGGTACCTGCCCTGGGGGTGCTCCGGGTGCTCCCACCAGGAGCCAGCTCTAACCTGGGCGCTGCCGGTTGTCCCAGGGGGTGGATCGATTCAATGAGCCGCCCAGGGGGGTAAAAGGAAAATGGGACTTGCTTACAGCACAAACAACCCCAAATCCCAGGCGTGGCTTCCTCATTGATCTAATAACCCAACCCGGTGCAATAGCTGGAAGCAGAAAATAGGGTCTGAGCTGGCCGAAGACTGTTCTTTACAGAAATGTTCCCACTCCACTTAATCGACAGCTTGTCATCATTCAAAAATCGTCCTGTGAATTGAATCAAGTCAGCACAAGGTAATAGTCAAAGCCTATTCAGAGGAGAGCTGGATTCACCCTAGGACAGTTTATGAGCTTTCTAGCCTTTGATGAGCTGCCCTGTATCATCGCATGCAAGTTGGTATTGGCTACCAGGTTCTCCAAAGCCATGATAGAGATAGGCAAGATTGTTCTCCACCACTGTGCTGGCTGAAAAATATTAACTACATTTACAAAACAACAGAAAGAAAAGTAGGGGTCTTACAAAGCCACATGCAAATCAGAGCTTTCTATTAATGATCAGATATCTGATTAGTGTGACTTCTTATGATTTAAAGAGCCCATTCCAGCAACCTGATGGTGGACCCAGTTCTGCAAACACTTCCATCTCTATCTTAGTTACTAGCTTAATGAATAAACTAGAACTGGGTCCTTTGCTTTCTTTGATGCTACAGTATCCTGATGGATTTCTGTTCTGTTCCAACACAAAGGAAGGTAGTTTTAATGATGATTAGCATATCTGTATTGGTAGAAATTCATTTCCTAAAATTGACCGTATGTCTCTGGTAAATATCAAAACAAAACAAAAACAAAGAACCTCTTAATAGCCAAGTGATTTGACATCCATTCCCATTGGGTCCAGTTTCTGCCACTCAGTCATCATGAGTAGTATCGCATTCCCCCAGAAGTATCACGGAAGTCAGCTACTACTGGTTCATGTTAACTATTTCCCTTTATCAGTCTGGTTGAGACAACCTTTACCAAAAAACGCACCCAATGACTTAAACTGGAGAAACCCTGGCTCCAAAACACTCATTGTGCAAAGCAATATATAGCTGAGGGTTATCAGTTATTTTGGAGTTCTCCTTTCAGTTTTCAAAATATTAAGTGCTGAGATAACGCCATTCTTGGCAAAAACTATTTTCCTTTAAAGCAAGTCTGGGTGTTATCACCTTGGCTGAGTGCATAAGTGCTAATCTCAACTCATTTCATTTTCCTTTCAGTACAACATCAAAAAAATCGTGAAGAAAACCTCTGGATTTGCCAGCTAAGAAAATGGCATTTTGTGAGCCAGGGACTGCAAGAAAATAATTTTATCTGCGAGACACACTGAATTTGTGCTCATCCTATTTATTAAACATTTGTTTGTAATACAGGAAGATTTTACTGTATTTATTTAAATATTATAGCATGCTTTGTAATTAAGGTGGATACTTTAACTCCTGTCCTTGTTCCTGTTTCTGCCTGGCAGAAAAATCTACGCTGAAATGAAGTGGAATCTAAACTAATATTTTCAAGGCCAACTGTTGCAATGCTTACTAGTCAAAACTGACAGATGAGTAACGACTTTAGGATTTGGCCCAAAATGACTAATCAGATCCCTTTTACGTGAGGACATAGTCATTAGGACTGTGACTTTGGTAAGCCAAGTGCCAGCTCCGGCCAGGGCCGAGTCAGCTGAGAACTGACAAACGCAGCTGGAAGCCAGGCCAATAAATTAAATGTATAAGAATCGTATAAACGCATTGTTAAATGTACATGAATGTATGTGGGGTTTAAACTTCATGAAACCTAATGTGCTTCTACTTGCATTATTTTCACTTATGTGTATCCTGTTATAACGGAATAGCAAACATTGACATAGTATATATCCCCTTTCGAACAAAAAACCCATCGCATGAGAAAAAACCCTTGTGTAATGCAAATGAAGAACTTTAATAGGAAAGTGCTAATTCTCACGCATTACAAAGCAAGTGGTCATTGTGCATGATCAGAGATCAAAGACTAAATGCAGTCCCCTCTCTCGGCCATCAAAGAAAGAGCCCAGGTGGATAGCCAAACTGTCTATTTGTTTTTCTGTGAGAAGAAGCTATCAGTATGGACAAAAGGAAAAGTTCTTCATCTCTGGACTGTTTGTATTCTAATACGGCAGAATAGCCGAACGAGAAGATGGAATGGCTAGCCAACTACAAAAGCAGTTTCTCCTCCCTTAGTGTTCACACCTCAACTGCTAGAAGAGGGCCTCACCCTCCCTGATTGAACTAACCTCGTTATCTCTAGCCTGACTCTTCCCTGCATATTTATATCTGCCTCTGAACATTTCCACTGCATGCATCCGAAGAAGTGGGTATTCACCCACGAAAGCTTATGCTCCAATACATCTGTTAGTCTATAAGGTGCCACAGGACTCTTTGTAGCTCCTTGAGAAGATGGAAGCTATTCTGGGTAGCCCTAAAAGACTTCTGAGAAAATGGCAGATCACTCCATCTCTGCTACCATTTGAAATAATAGACTGTGACTCACCTGTACATATATTTGCACCTGCTTTCACCTCTCAATAACTCTCATGCCTTTTTCTTAACTAATCAACTTTTAGTTAGCTTACTACAGAATTAGCCACCTGCATTGTCTTTGGTGTGAGACTAGGATGCAAATCGACTTGAGTGACTGGTCTCTTGGGACTGAGTGTTACCTGAAATATTTTGTGATTTTTGGTGTGACTGTTTATCACATAGCACGACTTGCCTGGGTAGCAAGACAGACACTTCAATAAGGGGACGGTCTGTGACTCCATTATAAGACTGCTGTGGTACTTTGGGAGTTGACATTTGTTACTGAGTTGGGGGAATCTAATTATAGAACATACCACCTGTTTGGGGTGTCTGCCCTGCTTTTGACAGTCTGCCCCGAGGCAGGCACTCACGGTTATGAGTCACTCCAGACAATGCCATTTCTGAATCTCTTCTTCTTCCTGCCCTTGAATTCTTGTCCTATTTATATCATCTGATTTCCAACTGTGAACTCCATAAGGCAAGGCCCTTATATTGCACACATCTTGTATGTATCTTGCATTTTAAAGTACTGGACTCTAACAGTGACGCTTACAAAATATGGAAGAAATCTAATCACCTTCTAAGAAGAATTCACCATAGTCAGATAACGTGGTCCCTTTCAAAAATTGCACCAAAGCATAAATATAATGAAAGATTGTTGCAGGCGTGTTTTGGGGATTAAATGGACTTTTTGATTTTGGAATTTCCATTGTGTGCTCCTAGTAGATTTATTCCGTTGTTTTTTTTTAATTAATAAATGTTTACTAAATTTTACCTGGCCTTTATTTCCATTCCTTGTCATATATTACATATCTTCATCTTAAATTATGCATGCAATTAAATACTGTGAATCTGGCCAAAGGCTCAGCTACACTGTCTAAATTTGCAATGCTTTGGAGTTATGGGCTGGAGGGTTTAGGCTGAACTTCTAATCAGCTCATTGGAACTCTGCACTCAGTGGTGGCACGGTTGGGTCCTATATTGCTAAAGTTCCATTTCAGGTGAAACAAAATGACATGGGAAATTGATACTTCAAAACAACTAAATTATTCGGAATATCCACCCCCTCTGGAAGATACATTTGGTTATAAGCATCAAAAAGAAATAATCTCCTGTCTCTGAAATAAATATTAAAGTATAGTTTGTAACCACTCCATCTCAAAACATGTTCCCAGATGTAAATTATGAGTTAGCATGACAATTTATCTTATATGGAATGGGGAAAAAAGAGGATTCTTGCATAAGTCAAAATAATTTCCAGGTCAAATCCTGTTTAGATGGGCCTTTTCTTTAGAGAGGTAGGGGAAAGCACATTACAAGGTAGCACCACCGTTCCTAAACTGAACGGATCTCCTAAATTGGAAAGGCACAGAGGAAGCCTGGGTCTGGTCCTATTCAGTGGGGCGAGGAAGATAAAGGCCTGGGGAAAGCCTGAATTCAAGGGAATTTAAGGTGAGTGAAACGGCAGGTGGTCTAAGTATGCTCTCAGTTTCACCAGTGGTGTCCATCAAAGGGAATGGAGTTCAGAAGTGAGATCAGAAACAGATCCTTGCTGTCTCAGAAGGGCCAGAAACTCACCTGCAATTCCAACTCTCCTACCTACACCCCTGCTTCCGTCCTCTCTAACGCAAACACTTCTAATCCTGCACCCAATTCAGCAGAGCAATACTTTCTCTTCCTGAGCCACAAATTTTTTTCTCCAAATGAGTTGGACTCCTCCATGAAAACGAGGGTGTTAACAGAACTGGCTTTGGCCAGATCCAATTTGAATAAAGGAGGGGCAAACTCTGCTTACGCATCTCAGCCCTGGCATGCAAAACACCTGATCTTCAGGCTGACTCTCTCTTGAGCAAACCACCGGTTGTGCCAAGTTACAGAGTGGTTTCATAAAGTGCGTCAAGCAGCCTCCCGGGGCTTCTGACTTGAGGGGGTTGTTTTTCATTATGTAAAGTTCAATCATTTTAGATCCCAATTAGCAGTGCCCATGGGATTGTCTCCTGAATGATTTGTTCATAAACTCAGGACAGCCAGACATTTGACTGTCCCAACAGGAAATGTGGCCTATAGACAAGCTACTCTAGCAGTCTGCGTTCATTGCAACACTGATTGGCAACACCACTGTGTTTACTTTTCAGTCTGTGTGACTGTTTCGCTGTACTGTACATAGTGTTTAACACTAATGAATTAGGGGAACAGATTACGTAAAATCTTTGGAGCAGCGATTGTCTTCTTGTTCTGGGTCTGTACACTACCTGAGACAATGGGGTGCTGGTCCATGATTGGGGTTTCTACCCATCACCTCAATACAAATAATTAATAGTCAGATTATAAGAGCCTTCTCCCCCAGAAAGTCCCTGCACTGGAGGAGGAAAGGCGCATACACTGTATCTCTCTATTCTTGAACACATTGGCCAAGAAAAGACGAGCTGAACAGTAGGGGACCGATACTTTGCAGGCAGTTCTGCCCATCAGCAAGAGAGGATGGATGCAACAGGAGAACATGGAAACCACTTTAGGTATCAGCCTGTGAAACAAGACTAAGACCTTCAGTGAAAGCAATGGTCTAACCATTGCAAGGGAGAGAACACAATAGAGGGGGCTGAAATAAGCTGTGTGGCTGCAAACAACAGACCCTGCCAGCATCAGCTAAACGACACACATGTCGTATCCCAGACTGAAGCCAAGAACTTTGACTTCAACACCACAAAGCCCCTGCCTCTGGTAGCTAAAGAAGAGCGTTGGTCAGCTGTGGGGTTCGTATTATGGATTAGGCCTTCTGGGGTTGCAGTCACGAGCAAGTGACATACTTACGCACACTTGAGCAGGTCTGACGTACAGATGGCATCAATACACACACACACACTTAGCCAATGAAATACACATTACAGAAATTCAAAGGGGCACCTGATAGCCTGTTGGTGCCCCGATCGCAAAGAACACCAGCAATATTGACTGTATCTGCAAAAAAGCTAAGGCTGGACTAGACATGGAGACTGTCCGCTCATCCCTAGAGATGCTCTTTTGAGATCAGCAAAAGGAGACATGTGTGGAAGCTGACCTGATCACTGGATAAAGAGAGGGCGTTGGTCTACTGGGCTATCCATCCAGTTTTTTCTTATGAACAGAGGTTTTTAAATGTTCGAGTAAAGTTGGGAATAGATGGTTATGACGAGTTGTGGCTTTTTGATCTGTTTCCAGAGCCTGCGATGGCAGCTCTGTTAATGATGGAGAGGCCAGGATGAAAGATTCCAACCCAGGCTGAAGTGCAATGGCTGAGGAGAACTCTATGAATAGAGGAATAGAATAGATGCCTATCCACTATGCTGTTGGTGTTGCCATTCGGCACCACCCCTGAAAAAAATAGAGCACTTCGGGCAAACGCTGGTATCAACTGAAGTCAATGCTGGGTGCTCACTTGGCAATTTTGAAAAACAAGTTACTTAATACAGGCAACTAAATATGTATTTAGGATCATAATTTTAGGCACCGTTAAAAAAATCCACGGCCTGTATTTAAAGAGCAGTGGGCCACCTTTTCAACGGATCCCATCACACCACAGCTCCTGTTTGGAAAATCTGGGCCCTCCCCTTGTGTTTAAAGTGCCCATTGTCCAGTAGCTCTGGTGGATCCGCGGAGGGCAGAACTCTTTTGGAAATCTGAATGTCTAAGTGTCTATGTGGGAGCTGAGCGGTTTTGAAAATCCAGCCCAATGCTGCTTTTGGCTGTATTCTTCTAAGGATAGGATACCCAAAGTGTCCACTACAACGGCATTCATTTAAGGGAGAAGGGATAGGCCCCACCTTGCCCTGTGTCAAGGACAAACAAAGTTAGCACAGCCACTTTCTGATGCCCTAAAAAAAAATGTCTTCATTCCGCATCCAAAGTGTGACAGCGACATGAAACAAATTGCTGGGAAGTGGGAAATGTGGCTTGCACATTTATCCTTTGATTACAACATTCATTTTGTCCGCTTTATGTCAACATTTCTAGCTGTTGACACACTAACCCCCTACTAAGACGCATGCTCGTGCAGTTACTCCCGTTCCTGTGGTCTTCCCTGTTTCAGACACTTCAGCATGTCTGAGCATGACATCTGATCCATTGACCTTTGCTGTGCCAATTTTACCGATACAAGAGATTAATGTATTCACTGCTGATTAACGCTTTAATGGGCATTGAACCACCCAGCCGCTCTCCTATTTCACCATCTCCTGGCTGTGTAACCAGGCATATGCATACATTGAGGCATCTAATTATATAGTGGAAGAGTCTAGCCATGAGCTAAACACAGTTTTGGAATCTAGATGTTGTGCAGATAATTTTCTAGAGTCATGCAGCTCTGACCCTTGAAGGAGGTCACTCTTTCAGGATGAGCACTCAGTTGTGGTTTCTATTTAACTTTGTGAGCAGTGCCTAACCCGAGGCGTGAGCATGGGATACATTGGGATGAGTGAGTCTCCAATGATTTGAAGGTTCCTTATCTGAAAACTCTTATTATTAATTATTATTCATTATTATTATTGCAATAGCACCTCGAAATCATAGTCAAGGGCCCCATTATGGTAGGTGCCATAGAAACATGGAGTAAAACATAAAAAGACAACCTTTCTGGCCCCACGGAGCCCCCATGGGTTGCAATCCAGGCCCTAAATGAACACAAGTTTTACCCTTTGATTCAGTATGGCAGGATTTCACCCCGATGTGTAACGAAAATATACACAACTGCCTTTGGAGTAGAAAACCCATGAGATCAGATTCCAGCAGGTTTGAGGGAAGCTGCGGGAAGGACTGGGTATCTGCCTCCTGGAAAGAAAATTGATAAATGTAGGTGTCTATTCTAAAAATATGTTGTTGGTCCCTCTCAGATCCTGTTCCCCACTTGATAGTGCAGATTGTCTCCTCTTTCCACCCCTCTGTCCCCATGACTGAACCTTTGCTAGGGCATGCACAGGTGCTGTGACAGTGAGTTGTGAAGTGGAGGGGTAACAAGAGGAACCTGTCTGCGTTAAGTAGGCTGTCTTGCCATGTAGGAGCAACACCACCCGGGGCATTTCATGAGGCTCTGGGGAAGAGCTCCTCACCTTGCTCTTCTATCAGGCAGCACAAAAAGCAGAACACAGTTAACAGGAAGGAAACACATGCAGAGCTCTTGTGTGATAGGGAAAGAGCATATAACTGCGGGGGCAGGGCAGAGGAAGGAGCAGGTTAGTAGCACAAATGAAAAGGGGTTGGGAGAACCATGGCAGAATGGATTGGAGAGGAGGACAAGCCTGGGCCTGGGAGAAGGAGAAGGGGAATCCAGCTAGGGATGATCAGACATGGGGGAATGGGAAGAAGGTGGTGGGAAGCAGATATGGAGAGGATGGGAGGGAGACAGGTAGGGCAGGGATGATGTGTCACAGAACGGCAAGGGCAAGGAAAGAAGAGGAGGGGGAAAAGGAAGAATGAACAGAAAACAGGGAAAGAGGGGGAGACACAAGCAAACAAGCTTCCCAGTCAGGCAGGAGATGTTCCCTCCAGAAGAGTTATTCAAGTTTCAGAGCTGGGGAAGCATCGAGGGGCTCAGCCACCTGAGCTAAGGCAAGAAAGCTGCACGGGGGCTGGGAAGACAAAGGAGACACACATGAGGGAGGGGATGTGGGGATCTCCTTTCTCATGGCATGGAGAGATTCCTTGAGTGCATCCCTTTATCCAAACCCAACTTCTGCGCTTGGCTTGGCTTTTCTTCCCCATCCCCATTCCCTCGCCCGTTGCATTTGGAGAAGCTGCCTCACCCCAGCCTGCCTACAGCTCCCTGGCAGGCTTCAGGCACTCGGCCTCCTTTTGGCTGCTAGCCAGGCTGGATGGTTGTGTAACGTGACTCTTGCTGGCTCTGGCTCCAGGGTAAGGTGCTTACTTTATTTTCCGAGCTGTGGTTAAATAATTGGTGTTTTCTGGGTGGCTAACGGCTCTGGATTCTGTGGTTACACACCATGATCGGACTTCCTTGGCGTGATCTAGTTACTATTATTAGCTCGTTCTTTCCCTCCTTTCCTTTCCTCATCACTGGAATCATTTCCGCATCTCTCCCACAAGGACGTTATGTTTGTTGCCTTGTGTTGGTTCACCGCCTACCTGCGCAACTGGGATGCCTTCTCCTTGGTCCGGTACGTTTTCGGGGAGGACACA
Source organism: Macrochelys suwanniensis (assembly GCA_033296515.1). Taxonomy (NCBI): domain Eukaryota; kingdom Metazoa; phylum Chordata; order Testudines; family Chelydridae; genus Macrochelys; species Macrochelys suwanniensis. The sequence goes on along the minus strand of CM065779.1, from coordinate 16,556,124 downwards.
AAGCACAGGGCCTGCTCGTGTTCTGACCAGTCACTGCGCCGCACACCCACCTCACAAGGGCCGTCTGTGTTAAGCAGCTTGTCTTGCCACGTAGGAGCAGCACCACCCAGGGTATTTCAGGGGGTTCTGGGGACGAGCTCCTCACCTTGCTCTGCTATCAGGCAGCAAAATCACCTTATGCGCGATGCTGTTGCTATCCTGACTCCCGTCCATCTGGCTTAGTGTAGAGAACAGAGCTGTAGAGTCCTATCCCCAGACACTGCATCACTCCACTGTCATGACTCTCAGATGAGCGGCTTTGGAACTGTGCTCTAGAAAACCGGCGTACTTTTCTATACAAGGAAGGGCACATGCCTGTCCTCACTAGCCAGGGAGAAGAGATCAGGACCTTGCCAGCAACAAATCATTTCACACTTCTTTTGGAGGCCTCACAAGTGCTAAGCACATTCATCTTTTGGCAAAATCTGGACAAAACGTAGTGAACAGATCTTCAAAAAACCAAAGCGTCCCCAAACCTTTCCATCTCCAGCGTCAGCTCCTTCATAGCACAAGCCTCATTAAAGAACATTAGGCACAGACCTCTGCTTCCACTAACAGCTCCTGTAAAGCCTGCAGTGTAATCTCAGGCTTTTTTCCAATACCATTTCAAAAACCATGGTAGACAGCGCACGCTGGTTTTGGCTCCTTGGGACAGCGAGGATGATGCTTATCATCAGACATTTCCTGTCTTGCTATTTCTAAATGGTTTCCACTGGGCCTGATTTTGACCCCATTCTGATTTGGGCTAGATGTGAAGGGCATTGCGCGCTGAAGCCCAAATCTTGAACCTAATGCCAGAGTTGAGAAGCTGGGTGGATGGGCAGCTATGAAGGAAGAATTCTTTTCACAGGTCAGCTGTGCTACTCAAATCCACTGCCTGGAATAACCTCCGCAGGTCCTTTGCACTGTCTTCTGCAGGGATGGAAGAAGGATCCATATAATAACGGATCCTTGGCCTCTGCCCATCATCCTGCCTGTCCACACCTTCCCACCGCCTGTGCTGCAACTCATGCCGAGGTGAGAATACTCTGGTTTGACCCCTCACACCCAGGCTCCCCCATCACATGGCAGAACCACATCACTAATTCTGCCCGGCAAGCCTCCACACCTGTGAAGGAATAGGGCTGGGTTTCACCTTCATAGATTTTCTCAAAGTATTCCTGTTTCTAGTCCTGACTGCATCTTTAATGTGCCAGTGTTACCATATGGTGAGTTTGTTATAGATCCCCACTGTGCCTGATCCACAGAGGACATGAGTCTGTTATTGCCTCCACTAGAGAACCTGGCTCTGATGTGACAGCCACCATCTTGGCTGACAAAACCAGTGTTGGACCTGGGATCTTCAGAGCTAATAACCATGATCTACAACATCTTGAGCTAAAGCCCCCTAGCTAGGCCTGTAGCAGACTCCTATCCTATGTAGCTGAGGCATGGCCAGGGGGACCTGTAACACACACTCACGAATGGATTACACAAGCCCTACTGGTGTAAACATCCCCACGTCTCAAATTCTTCTTCCTTGCACATCAGCAAAATCTGCAATCTTGTTGCTCCAACAGTCATGGAAAGTGAATGCAGAATGGGCGTAAGCCAGGCCAAAGGGAATTCAGTTCAAGCAAATGTTTATCCACCATTTTTGTACAGCTCTAATTTCTCTGTCATTCAGTGTATGGTAGGTGTTCGTACAAGGCCTCAAAACTAGTTCAGGGCAGATTTAACTTTCAGGCCAAGATCCAGGTCAATTCTTGGGCAAGTTAGATACTTTGGTCACAGCATTAAGACATTCTGACGTGTCATAATTGTCCTTCTGCCTTGCATTACGCCAAATGGGTTTAGTTAGTTACAACACAGGAAAGTGAACTGGAAGTGACTGAGGAAATAGGCTCCTACTCCCTGAATGATATTGCTGAAGTTACATGTTTGGTGGCAAGTCATGTTTGCTGATCAAGGAGGTCTTCCTTCTAGATGGAATTAAGCAATTCCCAAGGGTGTCTTTTAGCTTCTTCATGAAATGAGTTGCTGCGGCCTCTTTCGTGAGTTAAGGTTACCTCATTCCTGGAGGGCCCCTGAAACTCAACTTCACCTTTAAAACGTACATGTATCTTAAACAGAAGCTCTCATGAACTAATGCTGAATCATATTGGAATTCAGCAAAAGGCAAGTTAGTGACACCATTTTTTCAGGATGAACCTTCTAGTAAGTAAGTGTCAGTTGAAGTTCTAAGAATGATTTTTCCTTAAAAAAATGCACTGGCATATTTTGTCCCACATGGGATGGGCAACTGTTCAGCAGAAAGACCCACACGATTCTCAAAATTGCTCTAGCTTTGGAAGATGCTTAATAGCATCATTCCTGGGGGGGTTTTAATGCACAGCTTCTTGTGTGCATGTGTGTATGTGAAAAACTGTTCCCCCCAGTTTTGAATGTCTGGTCATTTTCAGGTGTTTCTGTAATTTGCCCATAAGGTTGCAGAGCAAGAAATGATTAGGGGTGCCGTAGCTGTGAGATTAGATAGACATCTCACTCACTGGTAAACTACATTTTAGGCATTTGTGTAATATAAATACATAATAAGGTTATGTCAATGACCTGGGATGAATGATTTCCCCCCTCCTACTATGTGCTTCCAATCATTTGCAATAAACCAGATATGGAGTTTTAGCTTCGATAGAGAACAGTGAAATATGAGCTCCCCATCAGATCCTGAGGCAAGACCCCTGGATTAATTTAACAGCTAACTGTGCTTGCTGTGCTAATAAATACATGCCCTCCCGAATGTCGCTATAATGTTTACATTCTTAGCTTCCCCTTTCCTGTAAAAATTTTGCAATTATGGAGAGTGTGAGCCTGTAGATGTAAAAAAAAACTTGCAGTCATCTTAAAATACAGGGCCCATACTGCTTAATATCAAATCATGCTGAGGGTGCAGATTGATTGTGCTAATGTTGCCATCGAGTGTTAGAATAAATGAACTAGTTTCATAAAAGGAGCATTAGAGGCCTAATAAAAATCTATGCCACAGAATGGAGCAGCAATAAGCACTAAGATCCCACGAACTAGCCTGAGCAGGGAGTCAGATGGAGACAGCACATTAAACACGAGGGACAAATCTGCCCTCCGCTACACCTGTTCACCCAGACTGGCTTCACTGTAAGCAAGCGCAGAATTTGATACCTGGTGCCATCACCTTAGCCTGATGCATACAGGCCAAGCCCTATGTGCACTATGCGGGTCTGATCCTGCCTTCATTACACAAGGGGTACAGGGTCTGTCTCTCTTCACTGCAAGGCAGCCTACTTGGTTGTAATAACATATTAATCCAGTAGTAAAATGACTTGTGTACAACGAAATACTTCTCCAAACTGACCCCAGAGCTCTCCTCACCCCCGAGAGAAGTGATACTTTGCTCAGGGTTGATACCTATTTTGGAACTGAGGGAGTTCGAAACACACAAACTCCAGCAGAAAAATCAACGGTAAATAATAAGACTGTGCATATTTCACACCCCACAAGTTGGTGGCTGTGCCCAGTTCCTGTTCCCTTCCCGTCCCACAGCGCCATCCACTGGCTATTACAGGGGTGGCCAAAATTACTGACCCTTCCAGCGGCATATGACAATCTTCAGAAGTTCAAGAGCCAGGTCGCACCTGCCGGGGCTCAGGGCCTCAGCCCCACAGGAGGCGCCTGTCAGGGCTTGGGAGGCTTCAGCCCTGCGGAGAGGGAGGTCTTGGAGCTTCAGCCCCGCGCCCCAGCAGGCACACCCTGCCCTGCTGAAGCCCCAAGACCAACCTCCCCCTGGGCAGAAGCCAGAGGTGGCGCGGGGGTACAGGGGATTTCACAGGCCCCCCCAGACTTTTGCCAGGGTTTGCTGGCCCTGCTCGGTCACATGGTGTCACCGGGTTCCCGCCCTGCAGGGCAGCTGCTGGAACCAGCACGCTGGGAGCTGCGGCCTGGGAAGAGGCAGCTGGCGCTGCACCGCCTCGCCCCATGGCGCTAAAGCAGCGGCCCCTCCCTGCAGCTCCCAGCTGTTCGCCGCGAGCTCTCCCCTTGCAGCTAACCCCTGGGAGCTGCGGGGAGGGGCCCCAGGGGAAGACGGCGGGAGGCGGGGGGGGCACGACTCAAGCTGTTTGGATGGGACCAAACCTTTCAATTGTGCCCCCCCCCCAAGCGGGCACCAGTTGCCGCGGGCAGAAGCCCCGAGCCCGCCCCCCGCAGGGCAGATCCCTGTCCAGTCCGGTAGGCAGAGAACGAGCGGGGTGGGGTGGGGGGTGTCAGCCCCGGGTGGGACCCCCGGGCTACGGGAACACGTGGAGCTGAAACCCACCAGCACCCGGCTCCCCCCTGCGGCGGGGCCTGGCCGGGCTGAGCGGCCGCGGGGCGCTCGCTGCAGGGACCGGAGCCGGGAGCTGCGGCCGCGCCGCTGGGGGCGCCCTGGCGGGATTTCCGAGCTATGATCCCGGCCCCGGGCCGGTCCCCGAGCCCAGCCCTTGGCGCGGGCCCGGGGCAGGCGGGGCCCGGCTGAAGCAGGTTCCTCCGGCCGCTCCGCCCCCTCTGCCCCGGGAATTTCCCGGCCGGGTCCCGCGGGGATAAAAGCGGCTGCGGGGCGCTGCGGGGCTCAGAGCCGAGCCGAGCCCAGATCCGATCCGATCCGATCCCCGAGCCGAACCTCCGCCGCCAGCCCGGACCATGAGCAGCCCCCGGAGCTCCGCCCTCGGCAGCCCCCTGATGCTGCTGCTGCTGCTGGCGGCCTGCGCCGCGCTGTGCCGGGGTAAGGGGCTCGCTGCGCCGGGCTGGCCTCGGGATCCGGGCCGGGGGGGTCTCGCTTCCCGCTGGGGCTTGGAAGGATGGATGGGACCCAGGTGTCCGAGAGCCGGCCGGAGTCGGGGAGTGCCCGGGGGATGGATGGGACCCAGGTGTCCGAGAGCCGGCCGGAGTCGGGGAGTGCCCGGGGGATGGATCGGACCCAGGGTGTGGGGTGAGGGTTGTCCCCGGGCCGCCCCCCTGCAGAGTATCTGGCCGCCGGCAGGAGCTGAGTCTTTCTCCCCCTCCCCACAGGGGCCCCCATGGCCGGCGAGCTGCGGTGCCAGTGCCTGCAGACCGTGACAGGGGTGATCCCCCCCAAGCGCATCGCCCACGTGGAGCTGATCCCCGAGGGGCCCCACTGCGGGGTGCCGGAAGTCATGTAAGTGTCCGGGCCCAGCCCCTCTCCCCCAGCCTGCGCCCCCCGCCCCGCCAGCCCCGCGCTCACCCCGCTCCCCGCTCTCCCTCCAGAGCCACCACGAAGCACGGCAAGAAAATGTGTCTGGAGCCCACCGCGCCCTGGGTCAAGCTGATCGTCAACAGGATCCTGAGCAGGTACCTGCCCTGGGGCTGGGGCTGGTTGTGTTGGGCCCGCGGCCCGGGGGTGCGGCTCTGTTACACGTGCTGTCCAGGGAGCGGCAGACTAAGTCTGAAGCGGGTGTGGGTGTTGCAGTGACAATGGGCCAGTTTTTATCAGATTTATCCATTGGTTACCACTCAGTGGCCCTATGGGGCCCGGACTATATTATGGGGCGAGGAAGCCTGGGAGTCATCGAGCAGAACAGTTTACATAGAACGCTTGTGTTCTGACCCATCAACCCGGGCTGCGACCTGTGGCTGGGGGGGTCCCTGCCACTAAATGCCATGGATCTACCTGCATCAGCCCGGTCCGCTCTTGCTTGTGACCCGCGGAGCTCCCACGCAGGGCAGCTGGGGGCTAGTGCCCAGGGGAGGCAAGCCCGGAGCCTGTAGCGGGGAAAGGCGAGAGCAGAAATGAGTCCAGGCGCGGTCTCTCCGGATGTCACTTGTAACGTGTGCTCTGTTGTCTGACTGTTGCAGTAAATCTACCACGCTGTGAGGGGAGAAGAGGGAAGGAACAAGGAACTACAACAGAAACTACCTGTGTGTACAAGGGGAACAAGTGTGAGAGAGAGACTGGGAACCTGAGGCTGGACAACTAGCCAGGATGACTCTCTTCTTTCGAAGGTCTCATAGACCAGCCTGCGCGCCACTCAACTCCAACGCGTCCCACTAAGTTATTACAACCTGTGTTTATTTATGTGTTTATTAACACATCTCTGTAGAGCTCTTCCACAGCCAGGTATGTTTGTTAAGCACCTTAGATCTTTCTGGGCACCTGAAGGGATAATGCTGCGGCACTGGCTCAAGAGATGGTACACACTCTACATCACCCATCACCTCGGGTACTCTGAGCAGCTCAAGAGGGATAGCGCTCTGTGTGAAGCTCCGCCTTTCACATTGTGGATGTGCAGGATGCCTGCTGGCTTGTGAATAACCAGAGCTGCCAAGCATTTAGCCTTTGTGCCCACAAATATGTAGGCTTACAAAATGAAATCCAGTTAGAACAAGCACAGTAACTTGCTACAGTCCTGGAATGTGTTGCCAAGGCCCATGTCCCTGCGACACAGAATCATTTGCTTGGTTAGGTGAAACACGAGCCGCTATTCTCCTTTCATAGAAAAGCGATCTTTATGGAAATGTGGCTTCCAGTCACGAGCTGAAGTTTCTGCAAACTCTTGAGGGCTCTCTTTTGATGAGTGTTAAATTATCTCCGTGCAATGTAAATATTTGGTATTTATGCTGAAGCTTTAAGAACAGTAACGTTCTGGACATCCGTGGACATTTTATGTCTTCATTGTATGACACACTGTCATGTTCTGTGTGGAAGTGGTGTTACAAATTGCACTGTACTAAAATGCAGTCATTGTAAGAATGGAGGGAGTTACCCATACAATAAATATTTTCTGATTAAAAGTGGTTGAGTCTTCTACTCAGTTAAGTGTTCATGTACATGTCTCTGTCACCGTGGGACCCCCAGAAAAGTGGGGTGTGGGTGGGAATTGGTATAGGATACACACCTGCCTTCAAGCTTCATCCCCTTCCCTATTTTATTCAGTGTCGGAATTTAACAGACTCTTGGGTCCAGAGTTGCAATATTTAAACTCCTCATCTGCAGACCTCGTTGTCAAGGGAAATTCAGCCTCGGAAAGTGGCTTTGTGGCTATGAAAGCTGCAAGGACTTGCACATTTGCTTAACTTCCCAAGAGACTACTCATGCGCTTAAAGCACTCTGCAAGATCAGGCACATCGTGATTCTTTGCTGTTATAGGAAACAAGACAGCTCCGAGGGAAAAGAGCAGAGAAGACACTTGCTTATTTATAAAGTCATGTTCCGGTTTTCATAGATTCTAGGGCTGGAAGGGACCTCGAGAGGTCATCGAGTCCAGCCCCCTGCCCTCTTGCGTCCTGCCGCAGCCTGATATAGGTTATGCAGGATACATGCTGGGTATATATAGAAACCTGCTGCATTGAAGCAGCAGCTGTTGTTTCTGTTCCTTGTCCACCTAAAACACCAAGTGAGGTCAGTGGTGAAACCCGGGCCCCTCTGAAGTGAAAGGGAGTTTCGCCCTTATTACAACCCGAGAGTCTGTTTTGAAATGTAAAAGATCCTTCTGGCTCTTTGTGCCGGGATGAGACCCAGCCCAGCCTTTGATTTCCAGCTCTGGCTGCTCTGGGAGGAGGGACGGGATTGTCACTATGCAAACATCACCTTCTCCTGGGCAGAGCAAACTTGAAAGCAGTTCCACACCCACCCACATGCAGCGCCGTTCCTCAGTTCTCGAGTCCTGGGCAGAGAATGCCCCTTGGGTGATATGGGGCCAGATCGTGCAGCTCTTAGGGAATTTTTGCCCAAGGACGGCAGAATCGGGCTCCATTTCTTTGGTGGACGGAGTTGGGTGAGAGGCGTCTGTGCTTTGAACAGAAAAAAAAACCAGCCTCACAATCGCTTCCTATCTGAAGATGCTTAATAACACGTGTCCTGCTTTTTCTGCACAGCTGCTTCTTTGTTTGCCCGTGTGTTACAGTTCCCGCAGCTGACACTGCTTTGAATGTCTGCTCATGGTCACTGCTTCTCTATTTTGCCCATGTGGTGGCCAGAGCAGGGATTGTTCCGAAGCGCTCTCACTTTCAGCCGGGATAGACAGCAGGTCTCCCTCTCTGCTCAGTGACATGTTAGACGTTAGTGCATGGGAATAAACGACCACGAGACTCTCTCCTCACTGGGCTGCACCGAATGACTTGGCCCCACGACTGCTTGCTGTCAGTCAGAGGCAATAACCCAGAATTTCCCTCTCAGGTGAATCCAGGGGGAAAGGGGAATTCATGTAACAGCTAACGGCGAAGTTGCTGTTTAGCCTCCCCTGGGTTCTGGGAAAGGTTTCCAAGGACTGTTCCGCAAGCCGGCAGGTTTCTGGGTGCTAACGAGACACCCCCGAGAGAGCAGGGCCCCTGCTGCTGAACATCACACAGTGCTGCTGGGCAGCTCCATGGCGCTAGTGCTGCTCTCCGGGTTTCCGAGAAGGGAACCAGTCTCCTCAAGGGAGCGATAGCAGCCTAGGGAAGAGCGGGGCCGCTGACTGGAGCAGCAAAGGGCCGGCGCTGCGCCCCAGAGAGGGCCCAAGAACTAGCCCGAGCAGCGGGGGAGCCCGGCGGAGCAGAAGAAACAGACGGGCCCGTTCCGCTCTCTGCTGCAGCCATTCGCCCAGCCCGGCTTCCTTGTGAGGAGCTGGTCCCTGGCGCCTCCGGCTTTAGCCTGAAATATCTCGTCCAAATCACACGGGCGGTCTGGGCCCGAGCCGGCCTCCCTCGCCCCAGGGGCACCCGGGCCGCCCCTGCGCCCTGCAGCAGCCGATCGTGTTTGCAGCTAAACATCCCCCTGGAGCCACGGCGCGGTGCTTTCGGGCTCGGGACACTCGGTCAGCAGCACCCAGCGGAACCCGCCCGTCGTGCGGCGGCGGAGCCCTGGCCCGGGGCGCTGATCGCTCCTGCGGGAGTGGGTCGGGGGGTCTGGATTTGGATTTCCCGGCAGGGATCCTGGCTTTGGGCCGGTTCCGGAGTTTAGCCCTTGGCGCGGGGCCGGGGCAGGCGGGGACTGCTTGAAGCGGGTTCCTCCGGCCGCTCCGCCCCCTCTGCCCCGGGAATTTCCCGGCCGGGTCCCGCGGGGATAAAAGCGGCTGCGGGGCGCTGCGGGGCTCAGAGCCGAGCCGATCCCATCCCCGAGCCCAGCCTCCGCCGCCAGCCCGGACCATGAGCCGCCCCCGGAGCTCCGCCCTCGGCAGCCCCCTGATGCTGCTGCTGCTGCTGGCGGCCTGCGCCGCGCTGTGCCGGGGTAAGGGGCTCGCTGCGCCGGGCTGGCCTCGGATCCGGGCTGGGGGAGTCTCGCTTCCCGCTGGGGCTTGGAAGGATGGATGGGACCCAGGTGTCCGAGAGCCGGCCGGAGTCGGGGAGTGCCCGGGGGATGGATGGGACCCAGGTGTCCGAGAGCCGGCCGGATGCGGGGAGTGCCCGGGGGATGGACGGGACCCAGGTGTCCGAGAGCCGGCCGGAGTCGGGGAGTGCCCGGGGGATGGATGGGACCCAGGTGTCCGAGAGCCGGCCGGATGCGGGGAGTGCCCGGGGGATGGATCGGACCCAGGGTGTGGGGTGAGGGTTGTCCCCGGGCCGCCCCCCAGCAGAGTATCTGGCCGCCGGCAGGAGCTGAGTCTTTCTCCCCCTCCCCACAGGGGCCCCCATGGCCGGCGAGCTGCGGTGCCAGTGCCTGCAGACCGTGACAGGGGTGATCCCCCCCAAGCGCATCGCCCACGTGGAGCTGATCCCCGAGGGGCCCCACTGCGGGGTGCCGGAAGTCATGTAAGTGTCCGGGCCCAGCCCCCCTCCCCCAGCCTGCGCCCCCCGCCCCGCCCCGCCAGCCCCGCGCTCACCCCGCTCCCCGCTCTCCCTCCAGAGCCACCACGAAGCACGGCAAGAAAATGTGTCTGGAGCCCACCGCGCCCTGGGTCAAGCTGATCGTCAACAGGATCCTGAGCAGGTACCTGCCCTGGGGCTGGGGCTGGTTGTGTTGGGCCCGCGGCCCGGGGGTGCGGCTCTGTTACACGTGCTGTCCAGGGAGCGGCAGACTAAGTCTGAAGCGGGTGTGGGTGTTGCAGTGACAATGGGCCAGTTTTTATCAGATTTATCCATTGGTTACCACTCAGTGGCCCTATGGGGCCCGGACTATATTATGGGGCGAGGAAGCCTGGGAGTCATCGAGCAGAACAGTTTACATAGAACGCTTGTGTTCTGACCCATCAACCCGGGCTGCGACCTGTGGCTGGGGGGGTCCCTGCCACTAAATGCCATGGATCTACCTGCATCAGCCCCGTCCGCTCTTGCTTGTGACCCGCGGAGCTCCCACGCAGGGCAGCTGGGGGCTAGTGCCCAGGGGAGGCAAGCCCGGAGCCTCTAGCGGGGAAAGGCGAGAGCAGAAATGAGTCCAGGCGCGGTCTCTCCGGATGTCACTTGTAACGTGTGCTCTGTTGTCTGACTGTTGCAGTAAATCTACCAAGCTGTGAGGGGAGAAGAGGGAAGGAACAAGGAACTACAACAGAAACTACCTGTGTGTACAAGGGAAACAAGTCTGTGAAAGAGAGACTGGGAACCCGAGGCTGGACAACTAGCCAGGATGAACTCTTCTTTTGAAGGTCTGATAGACCAGCCTGCGCTCCACTCAACTCCAACGTGTCCCACTAAGTTATTACAACCTGTGTTTATTTATGTGTTTATTAATTCAAGTGTGTGTCACTATTGAATCTATTCAGCAGCTAGATATTTTGGGTAAGTCCCTGTCTTGGCTCCTGTTACAGCTCAAATTCAGGTAGTCTCAGCCTTTGGAGAAGTTGTCCCTATACGTATTTGTCTGATTACATGAACTGATTATGAACAGTAGTGGCTCAAGAGAGGGTTCATTGTTCATCCAATACACATTCTAAACAACTCATCACCTCAGGTAGTCTGAGCAGGTCAAGATGGATAGCACTGGGAAGCTCTGCCTTCCACATTGTGTCAGTGGGAAATGCCTGGCTTGTGAATAACCAGGACTTCAGATCCTGGAGTGGCCAAATATGCAGGATTACAAACTAAGCCAGCTGGAGCAAGTACAGGAACTTGCTACAATCCTGAAATCTGTTGTCTAGGGACATGTCTCTGGACACAGAATCAGCTGTTTGATTCGTCTGTTTCACATAACTATGATAAGGAGATACTAGTTAAGTGATCTTCATGGAAATGTGGCTTTCATGCAGTAGCTAAACTGTTATAGCCATAAAAGACTGTCTTTTGATATGAATGTTTTCCAATATTTTATATGAAATTTAAATATTTGGTATTTATGCTGAAGGTTTAAGAACAGTAATGTTCTGAACATCCTTGGACATTTTATGTCTTCATTGTATGACATATGTCATATTTCTGTAAAATAAATGACATTGCTAATTCTACTGTACTAAAATGTAATATTTATGTAATGATGGTATTTTAAATAATAAATATTTCCTTTATTAAAATATATTGAGTAGTCTGGTCAGGCCAAAGTGAAAATGTCTGTTGGGCTACCAGGAAAAAATACCAACAATTGAATAATGTGTCCTGTGTGCACCAATTAATGTTATTTCTAAAAAAGCTATTTTACATCACTTCAAGAAACGTCCAACACCGGTTAGAATTTTCCTCTGTTCGGTCCTGAGAAGTTGGCTATACAGTGTGCAAGGCAGGCTAGCTCGCGCGTGCAAGCATACACAGAATGAATAAGAACAAAGCATCTCCGTGAGAGTTCATTTTTTCCTGTATTTGTGTCCAAGACTGCATGGTGGTGGAGTCTAAAGGATTTACTGGCACTGATTTGCAATGCTGTGTGAGCATCCCACATGCATGCTGATAAAGGTTTCTGTAACACACCATCATGTGGTCTCTCTAATATGTAATAAAACAGCAAGACTCCCAATGGTTTTTCTACCCACTAACAAAAGGTGCGTGCATTATGTACTGTGTCTATAGGTCTAACACTTCCTTCTGAAAATACCCCCTATAGAATTGGTAGCCAGATGGAGGGAAGCTACCCTCTTAAAATAATGTCTAGACTAAACAAAGATCATTGTTGCAACCAAGGTCCTGTAGTGGCACCAAATCTTATATAAAGGGGGTCAAATGAGGTGTCTCAGATCAGGTTATGGTTGGCTGGTTATGATTATGCCATTTATATGTATGTATCAGTTTTGTAGTTGAAGTTATGAATATTGACTCTATACTGTCCATATTTCAAACTTGTGCTGTGCTTCTGGGGAAGACCCCAGACCAGGCCTCCTTGATGGCCCATTAAGGACCATCAGCGATACAATTGACCCATTGAGAGAAGGCAGACACGCCTTGTAACTCAGAAAGGTATGCAGGGACTTGCCCATGTGACTCCCAACTCCATTTTGCTGTGATTTTCCACAGTAAGGACAAAGAAGCGTCTTTACACCTGGAAGAGACTATAGAAGGCAACTGCCTCATCTCCATTTTGTCTTCATTCCTGCTTCTTACCTCTGAAGGGACTTTGGTACAAATGAAAGCTCTGAACAAAGGACTGTATGACCCATCCCAGCTGGGGATGCACTCCAGAGACTTGATTTGAACCTTCAGCTTATTACATCATTGAACCAAGAACTTTGCCATTGCTGTATGTAATTGATTCCTTTTAACCAATTCTAGATCTCACCTATACCTTTTTCCCTTTATGAATAAACCTTTAGATTCTAAAGGATTGGCAACAGCATGATTTGTGGGTAAGATCTGAGTTGTATATTGACCTGGGTGTGGGGGCTTGGTCCTTTGGGATCGGGAGAACCTTTTTTCTTTTACTGGGGCATTGGTTTTCATAAACTGGTGGTGATACCGGGAAATTGGAGTGTCTAAGGGAATTGCTAGGGTGACTTGTGATTAGCCAGTGGGGTAAAACCAAAGTCTCCTCTGTCTGGCTGGTTTGGTTTGCCTTAGAGGTGGAAAAACCCCAGCCTTGGGCTGTAACTGCCCTGCTTGAAGCAATTTGTCCTGAATTGACACTCTCAGTTGGGTCCCTCCCAGAACCAGCATCGTTACACACCCACACCTGCTTCAGACTTAGTCTGCCGCTCCCTGGACAGCACATGCAATAGAGCTGGACCAATTGAAGGAACAGAAGTTTGACACCGTGTAGAGTCAAGCACGAGGCTTTATTACGCACAGCACTGGCAGAGTGTCACTTCGCTTATTAGGCTCAATGAGACACCGCTAAACAATTGATTACAATAGATTATATAGGGTGCCAATGCAGCGACAGGGTGGGAGTTCCCGAGCCCCTGGATAGGTTCTAGCAGCAAGACAAAATTAGCACAATAAGCCAATAGGCTAAAAGACTACATAACGGCTCCGCCCATAGCTCAGGTTAACATGTTTGCTAATACACAGGTGATATCCCTCAAAATTCTCCTCTTGCGACGTGTAAGTTTAATCCTTATTTTAGGTCCATAGGAATGACGGTGTCTGTCGAGTCAGGTTAGTCCATAGGTACATTCCTGGAGGGTTTTAAAGCAAAAAGAACAGTGCACAGCAATGACAATTGTGTATGGGTTACCATTGCGTTTCCATGAACTAGGGTTGGCATCGGTGAGGGAGGATGCCATAACTCATGGTATCATGTTAGGCCTCTCCCTGAACTCTGGTTGACATTCGGGGAGTATGTACCGTTCTCTCTTCCTGAACAAGGGAGTAGACTGTAAGGCTCCTCTCAGTGAACTAGGTGCCTATAATTCATGATGAGCCTACCAATTACTGCTCTCTGCCTGGAGTTATGCTGTCTCAGTTTTATGAATAGTTGAAACAGGTTGTTCCCTGCTCATCCCAGCTTTTCTTTAGCCATGTATTGTCCATTGTTAACTAGGCCTCCTGCTTCAGAACAGGAATTTGGGCCTACGTGAAAATGTGAAAGGTTCTTAACAGGGACTCTGGTCAAGATCTTGCATACAGGTTATTGGGATTTTGGCCCTTCACCGATGGGGCCCTGGCTGCTAGCACAAACACAAAGAGCGACACCCCGAGGGCAGGTACCTGTTCAGGATCTTCTTAACGATCAGCTTGACCCAGGGCGCGGTGGGCTCCAGACAGACTTTCTCGCCGTTCTTCATGGTGGCTCTGCGGGGAGGCAGAGGGGTGAGCGGGGTGAGCGCGGGGCTGGCGGGGTGGGGGGCGCAGGCTGGGAGGGGCAGCAGGGCCCGGACACTTACATGACTTCTGGCACCAGACAGTGGAGCCCTTCAGGGATCAGCTCCACGTGGGCGATGTGCTTGGGGGGGATCACCCTGGTCGCGGTCTGCTGGCACTGGCACCGCAGCTCGTCAGCCATGGGGGCCCCTGTGGGGAGGGGGAGAAAGACTCAGCTCCTGCCTGCAGCCTGGGGACACCCCACACCTTGGGTCCCATCCATCCACCCCCGGGCACTCCTCTCACAGGGCGGGCTCCTGGACACCTGGGTCCCATCCATCCTTCCAACTGTAAGGGGACTGTTGTCCCCTTACTAACATTCAGTGAGGGTTGTTTTTGGTGGGCTAACTCCCAGGGTCGTTGGGAAATCAGGACCCTGAGACTGACAGTCCCCAGGAGCAAAGGGGAGAGGCCAATGCTCCAGGTCTGCCTGATTGACAGGGCGGGCAGGCGAATCAGGGAGTCAGGAGGCCAGGGGGTCCTGTCCTCCGTGTGAGCTGGGATTGCCTGGGTCAGACAGAGTGGGGCCAAGCTAAGGAGAAAGCAGGGGCCCAAGCTGAGCTGGGGAGCAGAGCCAGGCCAGATCCAGAGGGGCCAGAAAAGCAGCCCAGGAAGCAGGTCAGTGCTGGGAGCAGGGTCACAGAAGCAGCCCACAGAGCAGATCTGTCCTGAGGGGAGAAGCTGCAGCAACCAGAGCCAGGGGGGCCAGAGAATCAGCCCAGGGGGCTGGAGGCAGAGCAGCAGCAGCCGTGCTGAGGCAGGGTGGGGCCGGAGCTAGAACAGTGGAGCTGGGGCTGGAGCAATCTGGAGCCGGGTGTGGTGAGCAACTGGGGCCAGCCTGGGGGGACCCTGGGCAAAGGGCCCAGCGCAGAAAGACACCCCCGGCCAAATACCCCTGGTATTTGCTTTAAATTGTATGTAATGATCAGTGGGCCAGGGGAGTGTTCAGTGCAGAGAGAGCACCCCAGGGTGGGGACACCCTCGCCCCTGACCTAGGTGACCACAGCAAGGTTGGGGGTCGAGCCCCCCAGGAAGAGGCGCTGACTCCGTGGGTGCTCCGGGGCTGGAGCACCCACTGGCAGCTCCCCGCCAGCCTCCCCCCCCCCCGCTCACCTCTGTGCCTCCTGAGGATCCGCCGGACTCGAAACGGGAGCCGCCAGCTGCTTTTCTTGGCTCCCTCCAGCTGGTCGGCAGCACCTCGGGGGAGGGGTATGGAAAGGAGGCGGAGGCAGGCTCTCCGCCTCCTCCCCATACCCCTCTCCTGAGGCACCGCAGACCAGCTGGAGGGAGCCAGGAAAAGCGGCGGACTGCAGCTTCACGTCCGGCGGCACCTCAGAGAGGTGAGCTGGGCACGGGGCAGGGCTGGCGGGGAGCTGCCGGGCCCAGAGGGCACCCTAGGCAAAACTTCCTTGCACCAGCCCTGCGCACCGCCCCCAGCTAACACCGCCCCCCCCCCAAGGCAGCCAGTCCCCTCCCCTGTGGCGACTCCCCCCCCCCCCGCTGCGGCAGCCTCCCGCGCTCCTGGCTCAGCTGGGAGGGTGGCAGGCAGCCGCGGCCAGCTGCCCCCCCCGGCTCCTGACTCCCTGCCACCTCCCCCCCTCCGGCTCCCGGCTCAGCCGCAGAGCCGAGAGGGCGGCAGGCAGCCGCGGCCAGTTGTCCCCCCGGCTCCCGGCAGGCAGCCGCGGCCAGCCGGCCCCCGGCTCCCTGCCGCCCTCCCGAGTCCCGGCTCAGCCGCAGAGCTGGGAGGGCGGCAGGCAGCCGCGGCGAGACGCTGCCCCCCCCCCCCCCCCCCCCCGGCACCCTAGGCAACCACCTAGGGTTGCCTAGTGGGCGTGCCGGTGGTTGCTCTCCTGCTTCCCCCCCCCCCCCGCTTGCAAGCCTGGAGGGCAGGGGGAATGGGAGGAGGCAGGCGCGGGGATTTGGGGAAGGGGCAGGGCCAGGGGTGGAGTTGGGGCGGGGCCAGGGGCACCAGCACCTACCAGCACCAACAAAAGTCAGTGCCTATGCCCCCAGGAATCCTGGGACGAGCCTTGTCGGGTTACGAGGACTCTGCCAGACAGGAGAGTGCAAGGGGAGTCCTCGAGGGCAGGGAGGCCTCTGGGCAAAGGGAGTGGGAGCGACTGCAAGGACTCAGATTCTCTCGTTAGCCCATTTCACCGGGGTAGTGCAGAAGCCAGGAAACTCCCCCACAATAGTGGGACTATTCCCCCAGCGGGAAGCGAGACTCCCCCAGCCCGGATCCGAGGCCAGCCCGGCGCAGCGAGCCCCTTACCCCGGCACAGCGCGGCGCAGGCCGCCAGCAGCAGCAGCAGCATCAGGGGGCTGCCGGGGGCGAAGCTCCGGGGGCGGCTCATGGTCCGGGCTGGCGGCGGAGGCTGGGCTCGGGGATGGGATCGGATCGGCTCTGAGCCCCGCAGCGCCCCGCAGCCGCTTTTATCGCCGCGGGACCCGGCCGGGAAACTCCCGGGGCAGAGGGGGCGGAGCGGCCGGAGGAACCCGCTTCAGGCGGGCCCCGCCTGCCCCGGCCCCGCGCCAAGGGCTGGGCTCCGGGACCGGCCCGGGGCCGGGATCCCTGCCGGGAAATCCAAATCCAGACCCCCCGACCCACTCCCGCAGGAGCGATCAGCGCCCCGGGCCAGGGCTCCGCCGCCGCACGACGGGCGGGTTCCGCTGGGTGCTGCTGACCGAGTGTCCCGAGCCCGAAAGCACCGCGCCGTGGCTCCAGGGGGATGTTTAGCTGCAAACACGATCGGCTGCTGCAGGGCGCAGGGGCGGCCCGGGTGCCCCTGGGGCGAGGGAGGCCGGCTCGGGCCCAGACCGCCCGTGTGATTTGGACGAGATATTTCAGGCTAAAGCCGGAGGCGCCAGGGACCAGCTCCTCACAAGGAAGCCGGGCTGGGCGAATGGCTGCAGCAGAGAGCGGAACGGGCCCGTCTGTTTCTTCTGCTCCGCCGGGCTCCCCCGCTGCTCGGGCTAGTTCTTGGGCCCTCTCTGGGGCGCAGCGCCGGCCCTTTGCTGCTCCAGTCAGCGGCCCCGCTCTTCCCTAGGCTGCTATCGCTCCCTTGAGGAGACTGGTTCCCTTCTCGGAAACCCGGAGAGCAGCACTAGCGCCATGGAGCTGCCCAGCAGCACTGTGTGATGTTCAGCAGCAGGGGCCCTGCTCTCTCGGGGGTGTCTCGTTAGCACCCAGAAACCTGCCGGCTTGCGGAACAGTCCTTGGAAACCTTTCCCAGAACCCAGGGGAGGCTAAACAGCAACTTCGCCGTTAGCTGTTACATGAATTCCCCTTTCCCCCTGGATTCACCTGAGAGGGAAATTCTGGGTTATTGCCTCTGACTGACAGCAAGCAGTCGTGGGGCCAAGTCATTCGGTGCAGCCCAGTGAGGAGAGAGTCTCGTGGTCGTTTATTTACATGCACTAACGTCTAACATGTCACTGAGCAGAGAGGGAGACCTGCTGTCTATCCCGGCTGAAAGTGAGAGCGCTTCGGAACAATCCCTGCTCTGGCCACCACATGGGCAAAATAGAGAAGCAGTGACCATGAGCAGACATTCAAAGCAGTGTCAGCTGCGGGAACTGTAACACACGGGCAAACAAAGAAGCAGCTGTGCAGAAAAAGCAGGACACGTGTTATTAAGCATCTTCAGATAGGAAGCAATTGTGAGGCTGGTTTTTTTTCTGTTCAAAGCACAGACGCCTCTCACCCAACTCCGTCCACCAAAGAAATGGAGCCCGATTCTGCCGTCCTTGGGCAAAAATTCCCTAAGAGCTGCACGATCTGGCCCCATATCACCCAAGAGGCATTCAAAAACAGTCTCGTGTTCGGTGTTTTCCACTAGTCCCTGTGTTTCCTGTTTTGCAATTATTTGGCAGGAGGAGAAAAAGTGACATAAGTAAAGGAAAATTTTCGGCCAGCTGCTTTTCAGTTGATTTTTCTTTGTGCAGCAAGGAGGCTGGGAAAATACATTTTCAGCCTTTCAAAAGGACAAACCAAGAGCAGCTCTGTTCTAAGACCCCGTGGTGCTGCAGTTGTAATAAGGGCGAAACTCCCTTTCACTTCAGAGGGGCCTGGGTATCACCACTGACTTCACTTGGTGTTTTAGGTGGACAAGGAACAGAAACAACAACTGCTGCTTCAGTGCAGCAGGTTTCTGTATATACCCAGTATGTAGCATGCATGACCTATATATAGTGCTGCTAATAAAAGGTTCTGAAGGATACACATGGGGTCATAACCCGGCAAGAGTGTCAAAGCTGCTTGTTGAAATCACCGCTGGTTTCAGGATTTGGCCTCACTTTATTTGTTCGTACAGCTGTCAAATGTTATTGAGAATCCTAACGGTGTGAATTATAACATGCAGTGGGTGTGCATTTGGCTGTGGCCCTTCCACTGGTGTTTCTGTGCATAGCGAAAAATACCCCGTGGATCATATATTCCCTGAAACCGGACCGCTCCCATAAGCTCCAGGAGAGCCCTGCTCAAGGAGTTTGCTCTGTCCCATTTGTGAAGGGAAGAGCTTGAAATATCCCAGTGTGCATGTGCGCCCTGGAGCGGGCAGGTGTCCAGTTCCTCCAGATAACCCGGCTAGCTCTGCTCAAGCCGGTGTGCTGGCAATAGACGTGTAGCCCATGGGGCAAGCTACTAGCCACCCACGTACATGCCTGCTGGCGTCAGTGTACCACACTTTTTAGTACCACTGGATTGGGTAGGACAGGCGCAGTAGGGAGGTGTCCTACCCCTTTAAGGAACACCGGCACTTGCAGCTCAAGCAAGCCCTGGCTCAATGAAGGATCCCCCTACCCCGCCCGGGGGCTGGGCTGTTTGAAGAGGCAAAGGAAGCGAGGGTGGACTGACTGGAAGCCGTGTAGGCTGATAACAGGCTCCTGGGGGCCTTTGCTTTGCTGACTCTGAACCAGGCCTCTGAGAGCCTTATGAACTTCTGGTAAGAATGTGCCTTCCCTGCGACTTCCTAAAGGGGGCATATTTGTTTTGTTAGTTAGTCCTAGCTTCCCCCTTTACTACAGGTAACACACAGTTGCCCTGCAATTAGAGTAACCCTATTCGAAATCACTGGAGAACACACAGACTTGCTGCCTGAGTACATTGTTTGCAGGGTTGTTGTAGCTCTACTGGTCCCAGGGTACGAAAGAGAGAAGTTTGGTAAGGCTACAACTTTTTATTGGACCAAATTCTGTTGGTGGAAGTTCACACATATTGTAAAGGACCACAGGACATAAAAAAGGCAAATTAATGTACTGAAACAGTGTCTTTATCAAGACTGTGATTTTTAGTGTCTAGAGTGAAGTGATGAATGTAACCTCCCAGGCTCATCTTTTGAAAGTGTTGTGCAGGTTTCCTTTGAGGCTGAGGACTGAGAGGTCAGTGATCGCTGTGTGAAAAGTGTTTGCCCACCAGTGATGTGGTGTTTTTGACTCCTTTTTGTTGTGTGCATCGCAATGTGGCTTTGCCCACATAATTATTGTGGAATAAATAGCAAATGGAATCATTACCCAAGGCCTGAGCTCTCTTACAAATATGGTGGTATGTCAACGCAGTGAAATAGAGGGTTTTAAAGCACTTAATTTACTGTTCTCTTCTGCACCAAATTGCCTACTTTGCTTTACAGCGGTGCAGTAAGAAGCAAAGCTCCCCTAAAATAAGACTTACATGAGTTGTGGGACATTTAAATCAAAAACTTAATTCAGTGGCATGGTTCAGTCTCCAGATCCCGCAAAGACTTAATCTTCTGCACTGTGACTAATCCCAATGGACTCAATGGAACTACTCAGTGTGTCAAGTTAAACCTGGACAAGGCTTTGTATGGTCAGGACATCTTCATAGTAACAGGAGGATTAGTATTCATACTCCCTAGCTCTTGTTTTGGGCTTTTCATTGACTTTGTCAATGGAGGCACATACTTGCTCATGCTCACCCATCAGGCTAGAGCTAGAACCCAGAGCTTGAGTCCCAATCCAACGCTCTAACCCATAGGCCACACTGTCTCCTATCAGTCCTGTGGCAGGGCCTAAGAACCCCAGCGTGGATCTGGGTTGAACTTCTTGTGATCCACGCTGCGCAAACACAAACACGACAAAGGGAAGGCTCTGGCCCCAAAGAGCTTAAAATCCAAGTATAAAAGAGTAAAAAATAACAGGTGAAGTCATTGGGAGTGGTAGGTTTTCAACAGCTGTGAACATCTGGCCCTGTTTCAACAAAACATGAATGCATGTGCTTAACTTTCCGCATGTAGGTCAGCAGGGTAAGTCAGTCAACTCCCATTGACTTCAGTCGGAGTTAGGGTGACCAGACAACAAATGTGAAAAATCAGGACAGGGTGGTAATAGAAACCTATATAAGAAAAAAACCCAAAAATCAGGACTGTCCCTATAAAATCGGGACATCTGGTCACCCTAGTGGGAGTTAAGCATGTGCTCAAGTGCTCTGCTGATTCGGGGCCCAAACAACTCTCCCAGTGTGCCCAGCTCTACCAATCTTCCCATGTAACGGAAGCCAGCTCCCCTTGATCTCTTCATTCGAGTGCCTTAACCACACAAACGCCCTTCCTCTCGAATGATTCTGCTCTCAGTCATGCTTGTTTAACGCTTTGCAAGCCCCATGGGTGAAGTGGGTATCCTGACGTGAGCACAAAGATGATAATGGCAAATGTGTCTTAGATTTAACCCTTCTGAATATTGCTTTCTAAAGGCTTCTCTTCCTGCTCCTTTCCTTTTGGCCCTGGAGAGAGGCACATGCCTGTGCTGGGGAGAACTGGGCTTCTGGACGTAGCGTGTGGGCTGCTGACTTCAACATGGCTCAAGCGATATGCACAAAGTAATCTCGAACTCCATGCACTCAGTCTTATTCAGTCAGGATATCTTCCCATTGTACAGCTGGTAGCTTGCAAAGTGACAGCACATGCAGCTATGCGGGTACAGGCCCTTCACAAGCAGTGGTGATACCTATGTGAGAAATGGCATTTGTCATGCCCCTCTGTCCAACTCACCTGCCCTCGGTTCACGCAGCTGCTCTGTGGGAACTGCTTCTCACAGGGCCATCCCCTTAGCAGCCTCAAAAGGCTCAAGTTAGGTCCTCCTTTCCTCCCAGATGTGGGCTTTCTATCACTCACTCCCCCCGCCCCCAATCACATTGGTCTGTGGTGTCAGGAAGGCAATATAAATTCTTGCGCCAGGGACAGGTTCAAGGTACAATAAGCATTTTACCCTTCAGAGCTAGAAATAGAACCCCTGTGTCACTAGGAATAGGGGTGTCCCTCTTCTCTCAGGGAGGCAGCATTTCCTTCTACCTTTGAAAGCTCCTAAATTATCAGAAATCCTTTGACAAGGTCCCTCAACAAAGGCTTTTAAGCAAAATAAGCTGTGATGGGATAAGAGGGAAGATTCTCTCATGGACCGGTAACTGGTTAAAAGATAGGAAACAAAGGGTGGGAATAAATGGTCAGTTTTCAGAATGGAGAGAGGTAAATAGTGGTGTCCCCCAGGGGTCTGTACTGGGCCCAGTCCTTTCAACATATTCACAAACGATTTGGAAAAAGGGGTAAACAGTGAAGTGGCAAAATTTGCAGATGATACAAAACTACTTAAGGTAGTTAAGTCCCACGCAGACTGCGAAGAGCTACAAAATGATCTCTCAAAACAGGGTGACTGGGCAACAAAATGGCTGATGAAATTCAATGTTGATAAATGCAAAGCACATTGAAAAACATAAAACGATGGGGCCTAAATTAGCTGTTACCACGAAGAGAGAGATCTTGGCGTCATTGTGGATACTTCTCTGAAAACATTCACGCAATGTGCAGCTGCAGTCAAAAAAGCGAACAGAATATTGGGAATCATTAAGAAAGGGATAGATAATAAGACAGAAAATATCATCTCGTATCATCTCTATATAAATCCATGGTATGCCCACATCTTGAATACTGCATGCAAATGTGGTCGCCCCATCTCAAAAAGCATATATTGGACTTGGAAAAGGTTCAGAAAAGGGCAACAAAAATGATTGGGGGTATGGAACGGCTGCCGTATGAGGAGAGATTAGTAGGATTGGGACTTTTCAGCTTGGAAAAGAGATGACTAAGGGGGGATATGATACAGGTGTATAAAATCATGACTGGTGTGGAGAAAGTAAATCAGGACGTGTTATTTACTCCTTCTCATAACACAATAACTAGTGGTCACCAAATGAAATTAATAGGCAGCAGGTTTAAAACAAACAAAAGGAAGTATATTTTCACACAACGCACAGTCAACCTGTGGAACTCCTTGCCAGAGGATGTTGTGAAGGCCAAGACTATAACAGGGTTCAAGAAAGAACTAGATAAGTTCCTGGAGGATAGGTCCATCAATGGCTATTAGCCAGGAGGGGCAGGGATGGTGTCCCTGGCCTCTGTTTGCCAGAAGCTGGGAATGGGCGACAGGGGATGGATCACTTGATGATTCCCTGTTCTGTTCATTCTCTCTGGGGCACCTGGCATTGGCCACTGTCAGAAGACAAGATACTGGGCTAGATGGACCTTTGGTCTGACCCAGTATGGCTGTTCTTATGTTACAGTAGTGGATCCTAAAAATATGTCCCGTACAGAAAAGCTAGTGGAGGTCATTGGAAAGAAGCCTCCCCCAGTCATTAGCATTTTTCCTCTCTGAGCCTGAGAAGTTGGGTGCATCACACTGAGGTAGGGTCACTCTCCAGGGTAGGGACACAGAGGAGTAACAACAAAGCAGCTCCAGGAAGGTAACTTGCCTGTAGGTTGTAGCCTAGATCACATGACTGTGGAGTGTAGCTCTAAGGGTTCACTGGTGCTGATTTGCAAGGCAGGGAGACCAGTCCAAACTGTGTGCCCCACTCTTGCTGGCAGTCCCCTCCCTGCACTGGTGGGGCTGCAAAGTGAGAGGCACTCACACTTGGGTGCTCAGCGCAGCAAGGCGGTGCACGTGCTTAATTTGTAATGAACAAGGTACCAGGGCTCCAGCAATTTTCCCCCGTTAATAACTGACGCAGCAAACCCAGAGGAGCTGGGGCTATGAACTGCCAAACCCAGAGGAGCTGGGGCTATGAACTGCCAAACCCAGAGGAGCTGGGACTCAGCCCTGGCAAAAATTAAGCACTGGGAGGTGGCCGGCGGGCCCTGCGCCTGAACGTCTTGGGTTGGCAAGTTCAGACCTAGCCGAAACCTCACACCTGTAGTCTGGTCCTGTCTGGGTCAGGTTGTAAGGCTCGATACCCCACCATCTCACAGGCTAAAATAACAAAGCCACAAGTCTCTCATTTGCTTCAGTGGGAGCAGAATAGGACCCCCATGGTGTGTGTTCGAGCCGAAATTGGATGAGCAAGCAGCAGTTGATATTTCCACCCACTAAATTATATGTCCATGGACGATGTAGTGAATCTGGGCCTGTAGGTCTAACACTTCCTTCTGAAAATATCCTCCATGAAATGCAGTTAGGATGTAACCAGATAAAGGGATACTGCACTTTTGCAACTGTCTACAGTTAAGCACCTCTGTCCCCCCCCCCCCCCTTTTTTTTTTTTTTACAGCTAGAGCATGCACGAGCCCTGAACATTATTTTATATATAAAGCAAGTGTCTTCTCTGCTCTTTTCCCTCGGAGCTGTCTTGTTTCCTATAAAAGCAAAGAATCACGATGTGCCTGATCTTGCAGAGTGCTTTAAGCGCATGAGTAGTCTCTTGGGAAGTTAAGCAAATGTGCAAGTCCTTGCAGCTTTCATAGCCACAAAGCCACTTTCCGAGGCTGAATTTCCCTTGACAATGAGGTCTGCAGATGAGGAGTTTAAATATTGCAACTCTGGACCCAAGAGTCTGTTAAATTCCGACATTGAATAAAATAGGGAAGGGGATGAAACTTGAAGGCAGGTGTGTATCCTATACCAATTCCCACCCACACCCCACTTTTCTGGGGGTCCCACGGTGACAGAGACATGTACATGAACACTTAACTGAGTAGAAGACTCAACCACTTTTAATCAGAAAATATTTATTTTATGGGTAACTCCCTCCATTCTTACAATGACGGCATTTTAGTACAGTGCAATTTGTAACACCACTTCCACACAGAACATGACAGTGTGTCATACAATGAAGACATAAAATGTCCAAGGATTTTCAGAACGTTACTGTTCTTAAAGCTTCAGAATAAATACCAAATATTTACATTGCATAGAGATAATTTAACACTCATCAAAAGAGAGCCCTCAAGAGTTTACAGAAACTTCAGCTAGTGACTGGAAGCCACATTTTCATATGAAACGGGAATAGCTGCTAGTCTGTTTCACCTAACCAAGCAAATGCTTGGCAGCTCTGGTTATTCACAAGCCAGCAGGCATCATGCACATCCACAATGTGAAAGGTGCAGTGCTATCCATCTTGAGCTGCTCAGAGTACCTGAGGTGATGGGTTATGTAAACTGTGTACAGGAACTCCTCACTTAAAGTCGCCCGGGTTAACATTGTTTCCATGTTAAGTTGCTGATCAATTAGGGAACATACTCGTTTAAAGTTGTGCAATGCTCCCTTATAAAGTCGTTTGGCAGCAGCCTGCTTTGTCCACTGCTTGCAGGAAGAGCAGCCTGTTGGAGCTAGCTGGTGGGGGCTTGGAACCAGGGTGGACCGGCAGCCCCGCTATCAGCTGCCCGCTCCCCTAAATTCCCTATGTGGCAGCCAACCAGCAGGTTATCAACTGCGGGCAGTTCAGCTGTCCCTCCCCCCCCACTGCATGTGCTGCTCCTGCCCTCTGCCTTGGAGCTGCTCCCGGGATCCTCCTGCTTGCTGTGGGGGGCTGGGGAGGGGAAAAGGGGAGGGACTAATGTCAGGGTGCTTCCCTCCCCCCTGCTCCTGCACCCCGCTTACCCCTTCTCCATATAGAGCAGGGTGGGGACATGGACTGAGAGAGAGAGAGAGAGAGCTTGGGGCAGCAGCTGCTGTCTCAACTTCCTGATCCACTTAAAAAGACAATGTACTTAAGAGTGGGGTCAGCATACTTAACGGGGCAATGTGCATCTCTCTCTCTCACACACGGTGTGTGTCTCTGTCTGCCATGCTGCCTTTTAGAATGTGAGGCTACATTAACCACGTGTTAATCCTTGACGGCTCAGCCAAAAGCTAGTTCATCATTTATCAGTAAGGTATTCCCTGGGCAATATCACACTCTCTAACTTCACCACCTCAACCAAGCTTCACAGTCAGCATTGCTGTGTACAGTATTAAACTGTTTGTTTAAAATGTATACACTGTGTGTGTATATATAGTTTTTGTCTGGTGAAAAACATTTCCCTGGAATCTAACCCCCCCATTTACATTAATTCTTATGGGGAAATTGGATTCGCTTAACATCGTTTGGCTTAAAGTCACATTTTTCAGGAACATAACTACGACCTTAAGCGAAGAGTTGCTGTACTAGATTAACAACAAGCCATCTCTTGTGCCAGTGCTGCAGCATTATCCCTTCAGGTGCTCAGAAAGATCTAAGGGCTTCACAAACATACCTGGCTGTTGAAGAGCTCTACAGAGATGTATTAATAAACACATAAATAAACACAGGTTGTAATAACTTAGTGGGACGCGTTGGAGTTGAGTGGAGCGCAGGCTGGTCTATGAGACCTTCGAAAGAAGAGAGTCATCCTGGCTAGTTGTCCAGCCTCAGGTTCCCAGTCTCTCTCACACACTTGTTCCCCTTGCACACAGGTAGTTTCTGTTGTAGTTCCTTGTTCCTTCCCTCTTCTCCCCTCACAGCGTGGTAGATTTACTGCAACAGTCAGACAACAGAGCACACGTTACAAGTGACATCCGGAGAGACCTCGCCTGGACTCATTTCTGCTCTCGCCTTTCCCCGCTACAGGCTCCGGGCTTGCCTCCCCTGGACACTAGCCCCCAGCTGCCCTGCGTGGGAGCTCCGCGGGTCACAAGGAAGAGGGGTCGGGGCTGATGCAGGTAGATCAATGGCACTTAGTGGCAGGGACCCCCCCAGCCACAGGTCGCAGCCCGGGTGAATGGCGAAAGAACAGACACGTTTTTAAACGCGTTTTCCTACATGACACCCGGGCTCAGTTTCTCCCCCTATGATGGAGCTGGACTGATGGGGCAGCGGTTTGTGGTCAGAAGTATCCACTGGTTAGGACTCAGTGGCCCATATCACCCCTTGTCCCGGCAACACGGACACCTGCTTCAGCCTTAGTCTGCCGCCCACGCTGCCCTGACACGGGACAAGGGGCACTAGAGCCGCACCCCCGGGCCGCAGGCCCAACACAACCAGCCCCAGCCCCAGGGCAGGTACCTGCTCAGGATCCTGTTGACCATCAGCTTGACCCAGGGCGCGGTGGGCTCCAGACAGACTTTCTCGCCGTTCTTCATGGTGGCTCTGCGGGGAGGCAGAGGGGGAGCGGGGTGAGCGCGGGGCTGGCGGGGCGGGGCGGGGGGCGCAGGCTGGGGGAGGGGGGCTGGGCCCGGACACTTACATGACTTCCGGCACCCCGCAGTGGGGCCCCTCGGGGATCCGCTGCACGCGGGCGATGCGCTGGAGGGGGATCCTCCCGGCCTCGGTCTGCAGGCACTGGCACCGCAGCTCGCCTGCCAGGGGAGGGGGAGAAGGACTCAGCTCCTGCCGGCGGCCAGATACTCTGCAGGGGGGCGGCCCGGGGACAACCCTCACCCCACACCCTGGGTCCGATCCATCCCCCGGGCACTCCCCGACTCCGGCCGGCTCTCGGACACCTGGGTCCCGTCCATCCCCCGGGGACTCCCCGACTCCGGCCGGCTCTCGGACACCTGGGTCCCATCCATCCTTCCAAGCCCCAGCGGGAAGCGAGACCCCCCCGGCCCGGATCCCGAGGCCCCCCCACGGCGCAGCGAGCCCCTTACCCCGGCACAGCGCGGCGCAGGCCGCCAGCAGCAGCAGCAGCAGCATCAGGGGGCTGCCGGGGGCGAAGCTCCGGGGGCGGCTCATGGTCCGGGCTGGCGGCGGAGGTTCGGCTCGGGGATCGGATCGGATCGGATCTGGGCTCGGCTCGGCTCTGAGCCCCGCAGCGCCCCGCAGCCGCTTTTATCGCCGCGGGACCCGGCCGGGAAATTCCCGGGGCAGAGGGGGCGGAGCGGCCGGAGGAACCTGCTTCAGCCGGGCCCCGCCTGCCCCGGCCCCGCGCCAAGGGCTGGGCTCGGGGACCGGCCCGGGGCCGGGATCATAGCTCGGAAATCCCGCCAGGGCGCCCCCAGCGGCGCGGCCGCAGCTCCCGGCTCCGGTCCCTGCAGCGAGCGCCCCGCGGCCGCTCAGCCCGGCCAGGCCCCGCCGCAGGGGGGAGCCGGGTGCTGGTGGGTTTCAGCTCCACGTGTTCCCGTAGCCCGGGGGTCCCACCCGGGGCTGACACCCCCCACCCCACCCCGCTCGTTCTCTGCCTACCGGACTGGACAGGGATCTGCCCTGCGGGGGGCGGGCTCGGGGCTTCTGCCCGCGGCAACTGGTGCCCGCTTGGGGGGGGGCACAATTGAAAGGTTTGGTCCCATCCCAACAGCTTGAGTCGTGCCCCCCCCGCCTCCCGCCGTCTTCCCCTGGGGCCCCTCCCCGCAGCTCCCAGGGGTTAGCTGCAAGGGGAGAGCTCGCGGCGAACAGCTGGGAGCTGCAGGGAGGGGCCGCTGCTTTAGCGCCATGGGGCGAGGCGGTGCAGCGCCAGCTGCCTCTTCCCAGGCCGCAGCTCCCAGCGTGCTGGTTCCAGCAGCTGCCCTGCAGGGCGGGAACCCGGTGACACCATGTGACCGAGCAGGGCCAGCAAACCCTGGCAAAAGTCTGGGGGGGCCTGTGAAATCCCCTGTACCCCCGCGCCACCTCTGGCTTCTGCCCAGGGGGAGGTTGGTCTTGGGGCTTCAGCAGGGCAGGGTGTGCCTGCTGGGGCGCGGGGCTGAAGCTCCAAGACCTCCCTCTCCGCAGGGCTGAAGCCTCCCAAGCCCTGACAGGCGCCTCCTGTGGGGCTGAGGCCCTGAGCCCCGGCAGGTGCGACCTGGCTCTTGAACTTCTGAAGATTGTCATATGCCGCTGGAAGGGTCAGTAATTTTGGCCACCCCTGTAATAGCCAGTGGATGGCGCTGTGGGACGGGAAGGGAACAGGAACTGGGCACGGCCACCAACTTGTGGGGTGTGAAATATGCACAGTCCTATTATTTGTAAGCTTGAGGGGGGAATGAAGACATAGTTCAGCCCAGAATCCTGCTGGAGTTTGTGTCTTTCAAACTCCTTCAATTCCAAAATAGGTATCAACCCTGAGCAAAATATCACTTCTGGGGGCGGGCGAGGGAGAGAGCTTTGGGGTCAGATTGGAGAAGTATTTCATGATACACAAGTCATTTTACTACTGGATTAATATGTAATTACAACCAGGTAGGCTGCCTTGCAGTGAAGAGAAGCAGACCCTGTACCCCTTGTGTAATGAAGGCAGGATCAGACCCGCATAGTGCACATAGGGCTTGGCCTGTATGCATCAGGCTAAAGGTGGTGGCACCAGGTATCAAATTCTGCGCTTGGTTACAGTGAAGCCAGTCTGGGTGAACAGGTGTAGCGGAGGGCAGATTTGTCCCTCGTCTTTAATGTGCTGTCTCCATCTGACTCCCTGCTCAGGCTAGTTCGTGGGATCTTAGTGCTTATTGCTGCTCCATTCTGTGGCATAGATTTTTATTAGGCCTCTAATGCAGCCTTTATTAAACGAATTCACTTATTCTAACACTCGGCGGCAGCATTAGCACAATCAATCTGCACCCTTAGCATGATTTGATATTAAGTAGTATGGGCCCTGTATTTTAAGATGACTGTGCAAGTTTTTTTTTACAGGCTCACGCTCTCCATAATTGCAAAATTTTTACAGGAAAGGGGAAGCTAAGAATGTAAACATTATAGCGACATTCGGGAGGTCATGTATTTATTAGCACAGCAAGCACAGTTAGCTGTTAAATTAATCAAGGGGTCTTGCCTTAGGACCTTGTTTTATCCCCCCCTGATATTCTATGATTCTATGATTCTATGATCTGATGGGGAGCTCATATTTCACTGTCCTCTATTGAAGCTAAAACTCCATATCTGGTTTATTGCAAATGACTGGTAGCAAATAGTAGGAGGGGGAAAATCAGTAATCACAGGTCGTTGATGTAACCATATTATTTATTTATATTACACGAATGCCTAAAACGTAGTTTACCAGTGAGTGAGATGTCTATCTAATCTCACAGCTACGGCACCCCTAAACGTTTCTTGCTTTGCAACCTTATGGGCAAATTACAGAAACACCTGAAAATGACCAGACATTCAAAACTGGGGGGAACAGTTTTGCACACACAAACATGCACACAAGTAGCTGTGCAGCAACACCCCCCCCCCCCCCGGAATGATACTGTTAAGCATCTTCCAAAGCTAGAGCAATTCTGAGAATCATGTGGGTCTTTCTGCTGAACAGTTGCCCATCCCATGTGGGACAAAATATGCCAGTGCATTTTTTTAAGGAAAAATCATTCTTAGAACTTCAGCTGACACTTACTTACTAGAAGGTTCATCCTGAAAAAATGAAAATAAGAAAGAAAGAAATACTTGTGGCACCTTAGAGACTAACAAATTTATTTCAGCATAAGCTTTCGGGGGTTAGAACCCACTTCATCGGATGCATGGAATGAAACATACAGTAGACAGATATTTATAGTCAGAGAAACATGATAAGGTGGAAGTGCATATACCAACCCTAAGAGGCTAATTAATTGAGAGGAACCATAACAGCAGGGGAAGAAAAACCTTTGAAGTGATAAACAAGATGGCCATAATGGACAGTTGACACACAGGTGTGAATGAGGATCGTTAACTTAAGGGAAATAGATTCAATTAATATAATGGCCAAGCCATTCCAAGTCTCTATTTAATCCTGAGTTGATCCTGAAAAAATGGTGTCACTAACTTGCCTTTTGCTGAATACCAATATGATTCATCATTCGTTCATCAGAGCTTCTGTTTAAGATACATTTATGTTTTAAAGGTCAAGCTGAGTTTCATGTGCCCTCCAGGAATGAGGTAACCTTAACTCACGAAAGATGCAGCAGCAACTCATTGCATGAAGGAGCTAAAAGACACCCTCTGGAATTGCTTAATTCCATCTAGAAGGAAGAACTCCTTAATCAGCAAACATGACTTGCCACCAAACATGTAACTTCAGCAATATCATTCAGGGTGTAGGAGCCTATTTCCTCAGTCACTTCCAGTTCACTTTACTGTGTTGTAACTAACTAAACCCATTTGGCGTAATGCAAGGCAGAAGGACAATTATGACACATCAGAATGTCTTAATGTGGTGACCAAAGTGTCTAACGTGCGCAAGAATTAACCTGGACATTGGCTTGAAAGTTAAATCTGCCCTGAACTAGTTTTGAGGCCTTGTACGAACACCTACCATACACTGAATGACAGAGAAATTAGAGATGTACAAAAATGTTGGATAAACATTTGCTTGAACTGAATTCCCTTTGGCCTGGCTTACGCCCATTCTGCATTCACTTTCCATGACTGTTGGAGCAACAAGATCGCAGATTTTGCTGATGTGCAAGGAAGAAGAATTTGAGACGTGGGGATGTTTACACCAGTAGGGCTTGTGTAATCCACTCGTGAGTGTGTGTTACAGGTCCCCCCGGCCATGCCTCATCTACATAGGATAGGAGTCTGCTACAGGCCTAGCTAGGGGGCTTTCGCTCAAGATGTTGTAGCTCATGGTTATTAGCTCTGGAGATCCCAGCTCCAACACTGGTTTTGTCAGCCAAGACGGTGGCTGTCACATCAGAGCCAGGTTCTCTAGTGGAGGCAGTAACAGACTCATATCCTCTGTGGATCAGGCACAGTGGGGATCTATAACAAACCATACGGTAACACTGGCACATTAAAGATGCAGTCAGGACTAGAAACAGGAATACTTGGAGAAAAGCTGTGAAGGTGAAACCCAGCTCTATTCCTCCACAGGTGTGGAGGCTTGCCGGGCAGAATTAGTGATGTGGTTCTGCCATGTGATGGGGGAGCCTGGGTGTGAGGGGTCAAACCAGAGTATTCTCAACTCGGCATGAGTTGCAGCACAGGCGGTGGGAAGGTGTGGACAGGCAGGATGAGGGGCAGAGGCCAAGGATCCGTTATTATATGGATCCTTCTTCCATCCCTGCAGAAGGACCTGCGGAGGTTATTCCAGGCACTGGGTTTGAGTAGCACAGCTGACCTGTGAAAAGAATTCTTCCTTCATAGCTGCTTATCCACCTAGCTTCTCAACTCTGGCATTGGGTTTAAGATTTGGGCTTCAGCGCTCAATGCCCTTCCCATCTGGCCCAAATCAGAATGGGGTCAAAATCAGGCCCAGTGGAAACCATTTAGAAAGAGCAAGACAGGAAATGTCTGATGATAAGCATCATCCTCGCTGTCCCCACGAACCAAAACCAGCGTGCGCTGTCTACCATGATTTGGAAATGGTATTAGAAAAAAGCCTGAGATTACACTGCAGACTTTACAGGAGCTGTTAGTGGAAGCAGAGGTCTGTGCCTAATGTTCTTTAATGAGGCTTGTGCTATGAAGGAGCTGACGCTGGAGATGGAAAGGTTTGGGGATGCTTTGGTTTTCTGAAGATCTGTTCACTACGTTTTGTCCAGATTTTGCCAAAAGATGAATGTGCTTAGCACTTGTGAGGCCTCCAAAAGAAGTGTGAAATGATTTGTTGCTGGCATGGTCCTGATCTCTTCTCCCTTGCTAGTGAGGACAGGCGTGTGCCCTTCCTTGTATAGAAAAGTACGCCGGTTTTCTAGAGCACGGTTCCAAAGCCGCTCATCTGAGAGTCATGACAGTGGAGTGATGCAGGGTCTGGGGATAGGACTCTACAGCTCTGTTCTCTACACTAAGCCAGATGGACGGGAGTCAGGATAGCAACAGCATCGCGCATAAGGTGATTTTGCTGCCTGATAGCAGAGCAAGGTGAGGAGCTCGTCCCCAGAACCCCCTGAAATACCCTGGGTGGTGCTGCTCCTACGTGGCAAGACAAGCTGCTTAACACAGACGGCCCTTGTGAGGTGGGTGTGCGGCCCAGTGACTGGTCAGAACACGAGCAGGCCCTGTGCTTTGTGTCCTCCCCGAAAACGTACCGGACCAAGGAGAAGGCATCCCAGTTGCGCAGGTAGGTGGTGAACCAACACAAGGCAACAAACATAACGTCCTTGTGGGAGAGATGCGGAAATGATTCCAGTGATGAGGAAAGGAAAGGAGGGAAAGAACGAGCTAATAATAGTAACTAGATCACGCCAAGGAAGTCCGATCATGGTGTGTAACCACAGAATCCAGAGCCGTTAGCCACCCAGAAAACACCAATTATTTAACCACAGCTCGGAAAATAAAGTAAGCACCTTACCCTGGAGCCAGAGCCAGCAAGAGTCACGTTACACAACCATCCAGCCTGGCTAGCAGCCAAAAGGAGGCTGAGTGCCTGAAGCCTGCCAGGGAGCTGTAGGCAGGCTGGGGTGAGGCAGCTTCTCCAAATGCAACGGGCGAGGGAATGGGGATGGGGAAGGAAAGCCAAGCCAAGCACAGAAGTTGGGTCTGGATAAAGGGATACACTCAAGTAATCTCTCCATGCCAAGAGAAAGGAGATCCCCACATCCCTTCCCTCATGTGTGTCTCCTTTGTCTTCCCAGCCCCTGTCCAGCTTTCTTGCCTTAGCTCAGGTGGCTGAGCCCCTCGATGCTTCCCCAGCTCTGAAACTTGAATAACTCTTCTGGAGGGAACATCTCCTGCCTGACTGGGAAGCTTGTTTGCTTATGTCTCCCCCTCTTTCCCTGTTTTCTGCTCATTCTTCCTTTTCCCCCCTCCTCTGCTTTCCTTCCCCTTGCCATTCTGTGCCGTACACATCATCCCTCCCCTGCCTGTCTCCCTCCCATCCTCTCCATATCTGCTTCTCACCACCTTCTTCCCTTCTCCCGTCTCTGATCATCCCTAGCTGGATTCCCCTTCTCCTTCTCCCAGGCCTCTTCTCCAATCCACTCTGCCATGGTTCTCCAAAGCCCTTCTCATTTGTGCTACTAACCTGCTCCTTCCTCTGCCATGCACCCCCAGTTATGTGCTCTTTCCCTATCACACAAGAGCTCTGCACGTGTTTCCTTCCTATTAACTGTGTGCTGCTTTTTGTACTGCCTGATAGCAGAGCAAGGTGAGGAGCTCTTCCCCAGAGCCTCATGAAATACCCCGGGTGGTGTTGCTCCTACATGGCAAGACAGCCTACTTAACGCAGACAGGTTCCTCTTGTTACCCCTCCACTTCACAACTGACTGTCATGACACCTCTGCATGCCCTAGCAAAGGATCAGTCATGGGGACAGAGGGGTGGAAAGAGGAGACAATCTTCACTATCAAGTGGGGAACAGGATCTGAGGGGGACCAACATCATATTTTCATGGTAGACAGCTACATTTATTGGTTTTCTTTCCAGGAGGCAGATACCCAGTCCTTCCCCCAGCTTCCTTGAAGCCTGCTGGAATTTGATCTTGTGGGTTTTCTACTCCAAAGGCAGTTGTGTATATTTTTGTTACACATCAGGGGAGAAATCCTGCCATACTGAAGCAAATGGTAAAACTTGTGTTCATTTAGGGCCTGGATTCCAACCCATGAGGGCTCCGTGGGTCCAGAAAGGTTGCCTTTTTATTTTTTACTCCATGTTTCTATGGCACCGACCATAATGGGGCCCTTGACTATGGTTTCGAGGTGCTACTGCAATAATAATAATGAATAATAATTAATAATAAGAGTTTTCAGATAAGGAACCTTCAAATCATTGGAGACTCACTCATCCCACTGTAACCCATGCTCACACCTCGGGTTAGGCACTGCTCACAAAATTAAATAGAAACCACAACAGAGTGCTCATCCTGAAAGAGTGACCTCCTTCAAGGGTCAGAGCTGCATGACTCTAGAAAATTATCTGCACAACATCTAGATTCCAAAACTGTGTTTAGCTCATGGCTAGACTCTCCCACTATATAATTAGATGCCTCAATGTATGCATATGCCTGGTTACACAGCCAGGAGATGGTGAAATAGGAGAGCGGCTGGGTGGTTCAATGCCCATTAAAGCGTTAATCAGCAGTGAATACATTAATCTCTTGTATCGGTAAAATTGGCACAGCAAAGGTCAATGGATCAGATGTCATGCTCAGACATGCTGAAGTGTCTGAAACAGGGAAGACCACAGGAACGGGAGTAACTGCACGAGCATGCGTCTTAGTAGGGGGTTAGTGTGTCAACAGCTAGAACTGATGGCACAAAGAGGACAAAATGAATGTTGTAATCGAAGGATAAACGTGCAAGCCACATTTCCCACTTCCCAGCAATTTGTTTCAGGTCGCTGTCACACTTTGGATGGGGAATGGAGACATTTTTTCTTTTCTTTTTCTTTTTAGGGCATCAGAAAGCGGCTGTGCTAACTTTGTTCATCCGTGACACAGGACGAGGTGGGGCGTGTCCCTGCTCCCAGTAAATGAATGCCGTTGTAGTGGACACTTTGGGTATCCTTAGAAGAATACAGCTAAAAGCAGCATTGGGCTGGATTTTCAAAACTGCTCCATTCCTACCTAGGCATCTAGATGGTCAGATTTCCAAAAGAGTTCTGCCCTCCGCGGATCCACCAGAGCTACTGGACAATGGGCACTTTAAACACACGGGGAGGGCCCAGATTTTCCAAACAGGCTGTCGTGTGATGAGCTTCATTGAAAAGGTGGCCCAGAGCTCTTTGAAATACAGGCCGTGGATTTTTTTAACTGTGCCTAAAATTATGATCCTAAATACATATTTAGTTGCCTGTATTAAGTAACTTGGTTTTCAAAATTGCCGATTGAGCACCCAGCATTGACTTCAGTTGACACCAGCGTTTGCCCGAAGTGCTCTACTTTTTTCAGGTGTGTTGCTGAATGGCAACACCAATGGCACAGTGGATAGGCATCTATTCTATTCCTCTATTTATAGAGTTCTCCTCAGCCACTGCACTTCAGCCTGGGTTGGAATCTTTTATCCTGGCCTCTCCATCATTAACAGAGCTGCCATCGCAGGCTCTGGAAACAGAGCAAAAAGCCACAATTCGTCGTAACCATCTATTCCCAAATTTACTCAAACATTTAAAAACCTGTGTTCATAAGAAAAAACTGGATGGATAGCCCAGTAGACCAACGCCCTCTCTTTATCCAGTGATCAGGTCAGCTTCCACACATGTCTCCTTTTGCTGATCTCAAAAGAGCATCTCTAGGGATGAGAGGACAGTCTCCATGTCTTGTTTTTTTGCAGATACAGTCAATATTGCTGGTGGTCTTTGTGATCTGAGCACTAACAGGCTATCAGGTGCCCCTTTGAATTTCTGTAATGGGTATTTCATTGGCTAAGTGTGTGTGTGTGTGTATTGATGCCATCTGTATGTCAGACCTGCTCAAGTGTGCGTAACTACGTCGTTCGCTCGTGACTGCAACCCCAGAAGGCCTAATCCATAATACGAACCCCACAGCTGACCAACGCTCTTCTTTAGCTACCAGAGGCAGGGGCTTTGTGGTGTGGAAGTCACAGTTCCTGGCTTCAGTCTGGGATACGATATGTGTGTCGTTTAGCTGATGCTGGCAGGGTCTGTTGTTTGCAGCCACACAGCTTATTTCAGCCCCCTCTATTGTGTTCTCTCCCTTGCAATGGTTAGACCATTGCTTTCACTGAAGGTCTTAGTCTTGTTTCACAGGCTGATACCTAAAATGGTTTCCATCTTCTCCTGTTGCATCCATCCTCTCTTGCTGATGGGCAGAATTGCCTGCAAAGTGTCTGTCCTCTACTGTTCAGCTCGTCTTTTCTTGGCCAATGTGTTCAAGAATAGAGAGATACAGTGTATGCGCCTTTCCTCCTCCAGTGCAGGGACTTTCTGAGGGAGATGGATCTTATAATCTGACTATTAATTATTTGTATTGAGGTGATGCGTAGGAACCCCAATCATGGACCAGCACCCCATTGTCTCAGGTAGTGTACAGACCCAGAAAAAGAAGACAATCACTGCTCCAAAGATTGTACATAATCTGTTTCCCTAATTCATTAGTGTTAAACACTATGTACAGTACAGCAAAACAGTCACATGGACTTGAAAAGTAAACACAGTGGTGTTGCCAACCAGAGATGTAATGAATGCAGACTGCTAGAGTAGCTTGTCTATATGCCACATTTCCTGTTGGGACAGTCAAATGTCTGAACTTTACATAGTGAAAAACAACCCCCTCAAGTCAGAAGCCCCGGGAGGCTGCTTGACGCACTTTATGAAACCACTCTGTAACTTGGCACAACTGGTGGTTTGCTCAGGAGAGAGTCAGCCTGAAGATCAGGTGTGTTGCATGCCAGGGCTGAGCTGCATAATCAGAGTTTGCCCCTCCTTTATTCAAATTGGATCTGGCCAAAGCCAGTTCTGTTAACAACCTCATTTTCATGGAGGAGTCCAACTCATGTAGAGAAAAAATTTGTGGCTCAGGGAGGGAAAGTATTGCTCTGCTGAACTAGGTGCAGCATTAGTAGTGTTTGCGTCAGAGATGACGGAGGCAGGGGTGTAGGTAGGAGAGTTGGAATTTGCAGGTGAGTTTCGGGCCCTTCTGAGACAGCAGGGATCTGATTCTGATCTCACTTCTGAACTCCATTCCCTTTGATGGACACCACTGGTGAAACTGAGAGCATACTTAGACCACCTGCCGTTTCACTCACCTTAAATTCCCTTGGATTCAGGCTTTCCCCGGGCCTTTATCTTCTTCTCTTCACTGAATAGGACCAGACCCAGGCTTCCTCTGTGCCTTTCCAATTATAGGTGATCCATTCAGTTTAGGAACTGTGAGGCGCTACCTTGTAATGTGCTTTCCCCTACTTCTCTAAAGAAAAGGCCCATCTAAACAGGATTTGACCTGGAAATTATTTTGATTTATGCAAGAATCCTCTTTTTTCCCCATTCCATATAAGATAAATGGTCATGCTAACTCATAATTTACATCTGGGAACATATTTTGAGAAGGAGTGGTTACAAACTATACTTCAATATTTATTTCAGAGACAGGAGGTTATTTCCTTTTGATGCTTATAACCAAATGTATCTTCCAGAGGGGGTGGATATTCCAAATAATTTAGCTGTTGTTAAGTATCAACTTCCCAAGTCATTTTGTTTCACTTGAAATGGAACTTAAGCAACATAGGGCCCAACCATGCCAACACTGAGCGCAGAGTTCCAATAAGCTCATTAGAAGTTCAGCCTAAACCCTCCGGCCCATAACATTGCAAATTTAGACAGCATAGCTGAGCCTTTGGCCAGATTCACAGTATTTAATTGCATGCATAATTTAAGACCAAGATATGTAATATATGACAAGGA
This sequence comes from Macrochelys suwanniensis, assembly GCA_033296515.1. NCBI lineage: Eukaryota > Metazoa > Chordata > Testudines > Chelydridae > Macrochelys > Macrochelys suwanniensis. The sequence continues at coordinate 16,518,524 of CM065779.1, read as the reverse complement.
ATGGAAATAAAGGCCAGGTAAATTTTAGTAAACATGTATTTATTTTAAAAAACTGAATAAGTCTACTAGGAGCACACAATGGAAATTCCAGAATCAAAAAGTCAATTTTAACACCAAAACACGCCTGCAACAATCTTTCATTATATTTATGCTCTGGTGCAATTTTTAAAAGGGACCACGTTATCTGACTATGGTGAGTTCTTCTTAGAAGGTGAAGAGATTTCTTCCATATTTTGTAAGCATCGCTGTATAGTCTAGTGCAGGCATCGGCAACCTTCAGCACGCGGCTCGCCAGGGTAAGCCCCCTGGCAGGCCGGGCCGGTTTGTTTACTTGCCACATCCTCCGGTTCGGCTGATCGAGGCTCCCACTGGCCTCGGTTCGCTGTCCCCTGCCAATGGGGGCTGCGGGCTGGCGGAAGCGGCAAGTAAACAAACTGGCCCAGCCCGCCAGGGGGCTTACCCTGGTGAGCCGCGTGCTGAAGGTTGCCGGTGCCTGGTCTAGTGCTTTAAAATGCAAGATACAATACAAGATGTGTGCAATATAAGGGCCTTGCCTTACAGAGTTTACAGTTGGAAATCAGATGATATAAATAGGACAAGAATTCAAGGGCAGGAAGAAGAAGAGATTCAGAAATGGCATTACGTAAATTCAAATTCTGTTTGTTTGTTTTGTAAATTGTACCATCTGAAGTCCTTGTTATGCTGTCTGGAGTGACTCATAACCGTGAGTGCCTACTGTGACGTTATTGCCATGAACTGTGACATATAGATCATTGTTGCAAACAGGGTCCTATGGGTGCCCCAGGTCTTGTACAAAGGAGGCCAAGTGGGGTGTTTATGGAAAGGTTGTAGTTTGCTGGTTATAATTATGCTGTCTGTATATGTGTATAATTTTTGTATTTGAAGTTATGAATATTGGCCATGTACTTGTTTGATTCTAAGTAGCCTCAGGCCTGGTCTACACTAGGAGTTTATGTCGAATTTAGCAGCGTTAAATTGAATTAACCCTGCACCCATCCACACAACGAAGCTATTTATTTCGACATAAAGGGCTCCTTAAATCGATTTTTGTACTCCTCCCCGACAAGGGGAGTAGTGCTAAATTCGACATGGCCATGTCGAATTAGGGTTAGTGTGGACGGAATTCAACGCTAATAGCTCCGAGAGCTATCCCACAGTGCACCACTCTGTGGACACTCTGGACAGCAGTCCGAGCTCGGATGCTCTGCCCAGCCACACAGGAAAACACCCGGGAACATTTGAATTCCTTTTCCTGTTTGGCCAGTTTGAATTTCATTTCCTGTTTGGACATCGTGGTAAGCTCAGCAACACTGGCAACGATGCAGAGCTCTCCAGCAGAGGTGACCATGCAATCCCAGAATAGAAAGAGGGCTCCAGTATGGACTGATCGGGAAGTGTTAGATCTGATAGCTGTATGGGGAGATGAATCCGTGCTATCAGAGCTACGGTCGAAAAAACGGAATGCGAAAATTTACGAAAAAATATCCAAGGCCATGACGGACAGAGGATACAGCTGGGATGCAACGCAGTGCCGCATGAAAATCAAGGAGCTGAGACAAGCGTACCAGAAGACCAAAGAGTCCAACGGGTGCTCCGGGTCTCAGCCCCAGACATGCCGTTTCTATGCGGCACTACATGCAATCCTAGGTGGGGCCGCCACCACTACCCCACCCCTGTCCGTGGACTCCGACGATGGGGTTTTATCAATGGCCGCTTCCTCGGAGGTTTTCGTGGATGGGGAAGATGATGAAGGAGATGAGGAGGACAAGGCAGTTGACAGTGCTTTCAACACTGATTTCCCCGACAGCCAGGATCTCTTCATTACCCTGACGGAGATCCCCTACCAACCCTCCCAAGGCGGTAACCCGGACCATGAATCAGGGGAAGGATCAGTAGGTGAGTGTTTTAAACATATCTTTTGAATAGAATAGACATGGTATTTTAGCAATGGGTTTTTAATGATTAATTTGACCTAGGCACTCTAGCTGCATTCGTGGCCAGTGCAGCTACTGGAAAAGTCTGTTAACATGTGTGGGGATAGAGCAGAAATCATCCTGGGACATCTCCATGAAGCTCTCCTGGAGGTACTGTGAAAGCCTTTGCAGAAGGTTTCTGGGGAGAGCGGCCTTATTGCGTCCTCCATGGTAGGAAACTTTACCGCGCCAGGCCAGTAGCAGGTACTCCGGTATCATTGCCTGACAAAGCATGGTGGCATACGGCCCTGGTGTTTGCTGGCATTCACGCAGCATACGGTCTTTCTCTGTCTGCATAATCCTCATCAGAGTGATATCAGTCATGGTGACCTGGTTGGAAGTAGGCAAATTTTTTTATGGGGACTGTTTGCCTGTTCCTTTAAAAAAATCTACCCGACGGTTTCCAACCACGCGGTGGGGGCGAGGAGGGGGAACGTTCCTGCTGGCCGGTTCGCCGGCAGCATGCAGGGATCGTTCCCGGTAACAGCCACGCAGTGGGGGCGAGGAGGGGGACGTTCCTGCTGGCCGGTTCGCCGGCAGCATGCAGGGATCATTCCCGGGAACAGCCACGCGGTGGGGGTGAGGAGGGGGGACGTTCCTGCTGGGTGGTTTGCCGGCAGCATGCAGGGACCGTTCCCGGGAACAGCCACACAGTGGGGGCGAGGAGGGGGACGTTCCTGCTGGGCAGTTCACCGGCAGCATGCAGGGACTGTTCCCGGGAACAGCCAAGTGTTGAGGTGAAGGCTAAACCGACCATCCCAGAGAATGGGATGGCTGGTGTTACTGTGGTTTCTGCAGCTGCACGTTAACACGCACAGCGCAGCAGTAACTGGCCAACTCTAGGAGCTCTGCTTGGAACAGGAAAGGAGGGTGCTGCTGTAAGTTAAGTTTTCAGCAGCCAAAAGTCTACGGCTTACCATGGCCGCCTGCTAGCCAAAATCCGTTGCCCGGCCCCGCTTGTGTGATCTGCACACCAAGACCCCAGGCACTCAATATAAAGAATAAAAATGCGACCTTGTACTGAAAGCACATGTGATAGGTAGTGTGCATGGTCTTGTTCACAGGGAACCCACATGACGAAATAAGAAAACAGATCAACAGGGCCAGACGTGTACCCAGAAGCCTCCTGCTGCAAGACAAACCAAAGAAAGAAACCAACAGCACTCCTCTGGCCATCACTTACAGTCCTCAGCTAAAACCTCTCCAACGGATCATCAGTGATCTACAACCCATCCTGAACAACGATCCCTCACTTTCACAGGCCTTGGGAGGCAGGCCAGTCCTTGCCCACAGACAACCCGCCAACCTGAAGCATATTCTCACCAGCAACTACACACCACGCCATAATAACTCTAACTCAGGAACCAAGCCATGCAACAAACCTCGATGCCAACTTTGCCCACATATCTACACCAGGAACACCATCACAGGACCTAACCAGATCAGCCACACCATCACCGGTTCATTCACCTGCACATCCACCAATGTAATATATGCCATAATATGCCAGCAATGCCCCTCTGCTATGTACATCGGTCAAACTGGACAGTCCTTACGCAAAAGGATAAGTGGACACAAATCAGATATAAGGAATGGCAATATACAAAAGCCTGTAGGGGAACACTTCAATCTCCCTGGACACACAATTGCAGACCTAAAGGTAGCCATCCTGCAGCAAAAAAACTTCAGGACCAGACTCCAAAGAGAAACTGTAGAGCTTCAGTTCATTTGCAAATTTGACACCATCAGCTCAGGACTAAACAAAGACTATGAATGGCTAGCCAACTACAAAAGCAGTTTCTCCTCCCTTGGTGTTCACACCTCAACTGCTAGAAGAGGGCCTCACCCTCCCTGATTAAGCTTACCTCGTTATCTCTAGCCTGAATCTTCCCTGCACTTTTATATCTGCCTCTGGACATTTCCACTGCTTGCATCCGAAGAAGTGGGTATTCACCCACGAAAGCTTATGCTTCAATACCTCTGTTAGTCTATAAGGTGCCACAGGACCCTTTGTCGCTTTCACAGGGAAAGACTATAATCATTGTTCTGGAAAATGTATCTTTGTAAAGAATTCACTCCCTTTTTTTCATCCCACAGCTGCAAGTGTCTCTCGGTTCCCCCGGCATCTCCCTCCCAAAGGCTGGCACAGATAAGGCGGCGAAAGAAACGAACACGGGACGAGATGTTCTCCGAACTCATGCACTGCTCCCACACTGAGGCAGCACAGCAGAGTCAGTGGAGAGAGAACATGTCGCGAGCATCCAGCGAACGGGAGGAGAGGATGGAAGCTCGTGAGGACAGGTGGCGGCTGGAAGACTGGCGGGTGACTGAGATGCTGCTTGGGCTAATGCGGGAGCAAACGGACATGCTCCGGTGCCTTGTAGATGTTCTGCAGGACCAGAGGCAGGAGGACAGAGCCCCGCTGAAGCAGATCTCTAACTGCCCTCCCCCGCCACAAAGTCCCATACCCCCCTCACCCAAAGTCCCAAAAAGGAGGGGTGGCAGGGTCCATGGAAACAACCAGTCCACCCCTGCAGACTGCTCAAGTAGCAGAAGGCTGTCATTCCCCAAGTTTTGATGCGTCCTTTCCTTCCCTCCAACCGCACCCCACCCTAGCCTCCGTCCCAGTTTCCTCCCTTTACTGAAAAATCCTTAATAAAAAAGACGGTTTTCTTGAACAATGTTTCCTTTATTTTCTTTTTAAAGGTGTGTTTGAAGGGGGGGAAGGGGGTTGGTAATTGGAGAGGATAGGCAATATTAACAGGGTAAAGAAATGGGGGCAGGTTCACCTCCTGTTTACACAAATGTAAGAGTCACTGGTTACCCTGGTCAGTCTGGAAGCTAGCTTTCAAAGCTTCCCGGATGCGCAGCACGTCCCGCTGGGATCTTCTAATCGCCCAGGTGTCTGGCTGCGCGTAATCAGCGGCCAGGCGATTTGCCTCAACCTCCCACCCCGCCATAAACGTCTCCCCCTTGGTCTCACAGAGATTGTGGAGCACACAGCAAGCTGCAATAACAATGGGGATATTTGTTTCGCTGAGATCTGAGCAAGTAAGTAAGCTTCTCCAGCGAGCTTTCAAACGTCCAAATGCACACTCCACCACCATTCTGCACTTGCTCAGCCTGTAGTTGAACAGCTCCTTTTCACTGTCCAGGGCACCTGTGTACGGCTTCATGAGCCAGGGCATTAGCGGGTAGGCTGGGTCCCCAAGGATCACTATAGGCATCTCCACATCCCCAACAGTAATTTTCTGGTCCGGGAAGTAAATACCTTCCTGCAGTCATCTAAACAGACCAGAGTTCCTGAAAACGCGAGCGTCATGAAACTTTCCCGGCCATCCGACGTTGATGTTGGTAAAATGTCCCTTATGATCCACCAGTGCTTGCAGCACCATTGAAAAGTAGCCCTTTTGGTTAATGTACTGGCTGCCCTGGTGGTCTGGTCCCAGGATAGGGATGTGCGTTCTGTCTATAGCCCCACCGCAGTTTGGGAATCCCATCACAGCGAAGCCATCTATTATCACCTGCACGTTTCCCAGGGTCACTACCTTTGACAGCAGCAGCTCAATGATTGCACTGGCTACTTGCATCACAGCAACCCCCACGGTAGATTTGCCCACTCCAAACTGATTCGCGACTGACCGGTAGCTGTCTGGCATTGCAAGCTTCCGGAGGGCTATGGCCACTCGCTTCTGGACTGTCAGGGCTGCTCGCATCCTGGTGTCCTGGCGCTTCAGGGCAGGGGACAGCAACTCACAAAGTTCCAGGAAAGTGCTCTTACGCATTCGAAAGTTTCGCAGCCACTGGGACTCATCCCAGACCTGCAGCACTATGCGGTCCCACCAGTCCGTGCTTGTTTTCTGGGCCAAGAATCACCGTGCCACTGCATCAACATGACCCAGTGCCACCATGATGTCCACGTTGCGGGGTCCCGTGCTTTGTGAGAGGTCTGTGCCCCTCTCATCGTCACTGTCCTTACCGCGCTGCCGTAGCCTCCTCGCCCGATTTCTCAGCATCTGCCTCTGAATAAGGTGGACGATAAGGTGCGAGGTGTTGACAACGGCCATAACTGCGGCGATGATCACAGCGGGCTCCATGCTCACGGTGCTGTGGCATCCGCGCTGTCAATCAATGGAAAAGGGCGCAAAATGATTGCCTGCTGCCACTTTCACGGAGGGAGGGGGGGGAGTAAGGATTGAATGACGACAGTTACCCAAAACCACCTGCGATACATTTTTTGCCCCATCAGGCATTGGGGGCTTGACCCAAAATTCCAATGGGCAGCGGGGACTGCGGGAACTGTGGGATAGCTACCCACAGTGCACTGCTTGGAATGTCGACGCTTGCACCGTTACTGTGGACTCACAAAGTCGAATTACTGTGCTTAGTGTGGACACACACGTTCGACTTTGTAATATCGGTTTCAAAAAATCGGTTTAAGTAAAATCGAACTACTCTCGTAGTGTAGACATACCCTCAGTGAGGCATTTGGTCAGATTCTTGAGAAAGGATTATTCTTAGTAAGTGCCCAATCAAGAAACACTTAACTGACAATGGACTTTGGGAGACGCCAATCCACATCTGAGCTTTTCTGGGAACATTCAAACTAACGTAAACAATGGCATCGGCCTGCAAAAGCTGAATCATTCATAGACACGTGACTTGCCCAGGTGGCTACAGACTCCATCTTGTTGCTGTGATCTTGCACAAGATAACAAAGGTGTTTCCGCCCACAAGAGAAAGAATATAAAAGGCCCTGGAAACCCCTCCATTTTGTTTTCAGCTGGCTCAAAAGAGATGCCTGAAGGAAACTGGAACAAAGGACCATAACTACGGGGTGTGAGTGATTGCTGGACCCAGACTAGGTCTGAGGGTGAGATTTACCTACATTTAGTTTCCTACTGTATTAGACTTGCGTGTTTTGCTTTATTTTACTTGGTAACTTACTTTGTTCTGTCTGTTATTACTTGGAACCACTAAAATCCTACTTTTTATACTTAATAAAATCACTTTTTGCTTATTAATTAACCCAGAGCAAGTAATTAATACCTGGGGGAGCAAACAGCTGTGCATATCTCTCTATTAGTGTTATAGAGGGTGGACAAGTTATGAGTTTACCCGGTATAAGCTTTATACAGAGTAAAACGGATTTATTTGGGGTTTGGATCCCATTGGTAACTGGGTATCTGGGTGCAGGGCTGGCTCCAGGCACCAGCAGACCAAGCACGTGCTTGGGGCAGCACCTTGCAAGGGGCGGCGCCTGAGGCTTGTTTGTTTGTTTTTTCCTTCGGCGGCGGTGCTCGGGGTTTTTTTTTTTGTTATTTCAGCGGGGCAGTACGGGGCTGGGGGAGGGCAGGGGGGGTTATTTCAGCGGGGCAGCGCGGGGCTTGGGGGAGGGGAGGGGGTTGTTTCGGCGCTGGGCTTGGGGCAGGGGAGTTGTTTCGGCAGGGAGCCTCGGGGGAGGGGGGCGGTTGTTTCGGATTGGCGGGACAATGTTCCCCCTGCATGGATAGAGAGAATTTCTGTGAGGATTAGTCAGCAGGCTCATCCCATAGTTGTTTCGGCAGGGAGGTGTGTGGCTCAGGAGAGGGGAGCGGGGGGGGTTGTTTCGGGGGACGGGGGTTGTTTCGGCGGTGCGGGGCTTGGAGGACGGGGGGGTTGTTTTGGCGGGGCTGCGCTCATTTTTTTTTCCCGGGGGGGCGGGGGGCGGCGGCGCTTGGTGTGTTGTTTTTTTTTTTGCTTGGGGCGGCAATAAGGTTAAAGTCGGCCCTGTCTGGGTGCTAGAGACAGAAACACTTTCTAAGCCATTTTCAGTTAAGTCTGCAGCTTTTGGGAGACGTGGTTCAGACCTGGGTTAGCTGACAGGGAAAACAGAGTCAGAGGTAGTCTCAGCACATCAGGTGGCAGTAACAAGGGGGTTTCTGTGACCCAACCCATCACACCTGCCTCAGGGTAGACTGTCAAAAGCAGGGCAGACACCCCAAACCGGTGGTATGTTCTATAATTAGATTCCCCCAACTCAGTAACAAATGTCAACTCCCAAAGTACCACAGCAAGTCTTGTAATGGAGTGTCTGTCTTGCTACCCAGGCAAGTCGTGCTATGTGATAAACAGTCACTTACACCAAAAATCACAAAATATTTCAGATAACACCCAGTCCCAAGAGACCAATCACTCATCCAGGTCAATTTGCATCCTAGTCTTACACCAAAGATAATGCAGGTAGCTAATTCTGTGGCAAGCTAACTGAAGGCTGTTTAGCTAAGAAAAAGGAATGAGAGTTATTGAGAAGTTAAAGCAGGTACAAATATATGTACAGGTGAGTCACAGTCTATCATTTCAAATGGTAGCAGAGATGTAGTGATCTGCCATTTTCTCAGAAGTCTTTTAGGGCTACCCAGAATAACTCTGGGGCTCTCCATCTTCTCGTTCAGCTATTCTGCCGTATTAGAATACAAACAGTCCAGAGATGAAGAACTTTTCCTTGTGTCCATACTAATAGCTTCTTCTCACAGAAAAACAAATAGACAGTTTGGCTATCCACCTGGGCTCTTTCTTTGATGGCCGAGAGAGGGGACTGCATTTAGTCTTTGATCTCTGATCACGCACAATGACCACTTGCTTTGTAATGCGTGAGAATTAGCACTTTCCTATTCAAGTTCTTCATTTGCATTACACAAGGTTTTTTTCTCATGTGATGGTTTTTTCGTTCGAAAGGGAATATATACGATGTCAATGTTTGCTATTCCGTTATAACAGGATGCACATAAGTGAAAATAGTGCAAGTAGAAGCCCATTAGTTTTCATGAAGTTTAAACCCCACATACATTCATGTATATTTAACAATGCATTTATACAATTCTTATACATTTAACTTACTGGCCTGGCTTCCAGCTGTGTTTGTCAGTTCTCAGCTGACTTGGCCCTGGCCGGAGCTGGCACTTGGCTTACCAGCGTCACAGTCCTAATGACTATGTCCTCACATAAGGAAGGCTGAAGGAATTGGGTTTGTTTAGTTTGGAAAAGAGAAGACTGAGAGGGGACATGATAGCGGTCTTCAGGTATCTAAAAGGGTGTCATGAGGAGGAGGGAGAAAACTTGTTCATCTTAGCATCTGAGGATAGAAAAAGAAGCAATGGGCTTAAACTGCAGCAAGGGAGGTTTAGGTTGGACATTAGGAAAAAGTTCCTAACTGTCAGGGTGGTTAAACACTGGAATAAAGTGCCCAGGGCGGTTGTGGAATCTCCATCTCTGGAGATATTTAAGAGTAGGTTAGATAAATGTCTATCAGGGATGGTCTAGACAGTAACTGGTCCTGCCATGAGGGCAGGGGGCTGGACTCGATGACCTCTCGAGGTCCCTTCCAGCCCTAGAATCTATGAATCTATGAATCTATGAATAAAAGGGATCCGATTAGTTATTTTGGGCCAAATCCTAAAGTCCTTACTCGTCTAAATGTCAGTTTTGACTAGTAAGGATTGCAACAGTTGGCCTTGAAAATATTAGTTTAGATTCCACTTCATTTCAGTGTAGATTTTTCTGCAGGGCAGAAACATGAACAAGGACAGAGGAAATCGTGCACATGGAATCCAAAGACAGAATTTGGGCCATAATAAATTAACCATTCATCAGCAGCACAGCATTTTTCACAGAAAAATTGACATTGTGCCATACCTAAACGACATAACACGTCTAAGGTTGCATGGAGCAATATACTCTAGCTCCCTTAAGATTTGAGCTTTGGAGATTAGACAAAAGCAATATACACTTGTATGAACAAGTTCAGTACACGAGCTTTTCTTTTGGGGAGGGTGAATTTGAAGCTGATGGAAAAAACAACTGCTGGGTTCACATTGGGCTCTGTCCAACGCCCACTGGAGTCAGGATCAAGCCTCTCCTCTCTTTTCGCTGGAACCTTTTTTGAAAATATTTCAGGCTGTGACGACCTACCGCCAAAAGTGATAGCAAATTACTGTACATACCCATAGGTACATTATTGATCTGGAGATGGCGTGGATTGCACCCTCAGCAAGTTTGCAAATGACACTAAACTGGGAAGAGTGGTTGATATGCTGGAGGGTAGAGATAGGATACAGAGGGACCTAGACAAATTAGAGGATTGAGCCAAAAGAAATGTGATGAGGTTCAACAAGGACAAGTGCAGAGTCCTGCACTTAGGACGGAAGAATCCCATGAACTGCTACAGACTAGGGACCAAATGGCTAGGCATCAATTCTGCAGAAAAGGACATAGAGGTTACAGTGGATGAGACGCTGGATATGAGTCATCAGTGTGCCCTTGTTGCCAAGGCTAACGGCATTTTGGGTTGTTTAAGTAGGGGCATTTCCAGCAGATCAAGGGACGTGATCATTCCCCTCTATTCAGCACTGGTGAGGCCTCATTTGGAGTACTGCGTCCAGGTTTGGGCCCCACACTACAAGGAGGATGTGGAAAAATTGGAAAGAGTCCAGTGGAGGGCAACAAAAATGATTAGGGGGCTGGAACACATGACTTATGAGGAGAGGCTGAGGGAACTGGGATTATTTAGACTGCAGAAGAGAAGAATGGGGCGGGATTTGATAGCTGCTTTCTACTACCTGAAAGGGGGTTCCAAAGAGGATGGATCATTCTAGACTGTTCTCAGTGGTACCAGCATAGGCGCCAACTTCCGGTGGCGCCGGTGGGGGCTGACGCCCGGCGTCAGGGGCGGGGCGCTGCCCCGACGCCGGGCCCCACCCCCGACGCCGGGCGACGTGGCGGGGCCCTGCCCCCAACGCAACGTTGCCCAGCGTCGGGGGCAGGGCCCTGCAACATCTCCCAGTCCTGAGGTGAGCTTGCCGCCGGTCCGGGGCAGGCGGGGAGCTGCCAGGGGGTGCTCTGCACCCACCAATTTTTCCCCGTGGGCGCTCCAGCCCCGGAGCACCCACGGAGTCGGCGCCTATGGGTACCAGGTGACAGAACAAGAAGCAATGGTCTCAAGTTGAAGTGGGGGAGGACTAGGTTGGATATTAGGAAACACTATTTCACTAGTAGGGTGGTGAAGAACTGGAATGGGTTACCTAGGGAGGTGGTGGAATCTCCTTCCTTAGAGGTTTTTAAGGTCAGGCTTGACAAAGCCCTGGCTGGGATGATTTAGTTGGGGTTGGTCCTGCTTTGAACAGGGGGTTGGACTAGATGACCTCCTGAGGTCCCTTCCAACCCTGAGATTCTATGATTCTATGAGGTGCATACTCATGCTATTGCCACATTTACGCCTGCGCTGCTGCTGCTGGTGCCTGGTGCTGCCTTCAGAGCAGGGTGGCTGGCAGCTGCTGGCTAGGTGCCCAGCTCTTAAAGCAGTGCCACCGTATGGTACTGACACCCTTACTTCTGTGCTGCTGCTGATGATGGTACTGCCTTCAGAACTGGAGCAATGGCTGCTGTACCCTCCCCCTCAGCTCCTCTTTCCCCCAGTGACATTGTTGTGATCTCACAACCCCCCTACAATAGGCTTGCGACCCCCTTTTGGGTCAGGACCCCCCGTTTGAGAAGCACTGCTATATTAGCTAGGAAAGATTTTTCCTATCACAGTGCAGAACATAACTGATCCAATGTTTTGGGGATTCGCTATGCAAATCGTCTTTCCTTGGCTGCTATGTAAAAAATGAAAACCTAAATGAATTTCGAACAATTGGAGGGCAGCCCGAGTGAGGCGCGGGTGGGGAAGTGCAGCACGTTTGCATGCGGAGGTTTCAAGGGGCTGGAGACTGACAACCCTGCTGTACTTAAACCTCCTCCTCCTGCTCCTGGTGGTGCTGGCACACAGCAGCCTTCCACGCCCTGTTCTACCTCCTCCCCTCACAATCACAGGGCCACAGTCCAGATGTTCGTGTAAAAGGAGAGTTAAATAAGGACACTCAGACTTGTATTTTTACGGCTCAGCTCATGTTCTCTGATACAAGACACAAACCTCATAATCATCCGTGTAGGATCCCAGGCAGTAAGGGCCATGCGGTACCCGCTCTTAGCACAGCCTGCAAGAGTGGGATGGAGGAGCCAGGAAGTCCAATAAGATTCCCCTTGTCGTGTGGCATGACCAATAGCTGCTCCCCTCAGGAGAGAGGAGCTGGGTGAGTGGGACACTGATGAAACAAGGAAAGCAAACTGTTACCGTACCGTCTGCTAGTTCCTCCATGGTGCTGCCCAGACCCCTGTTCCCCTTCACAGATCCCTTGGGGACAATACTGCCATAGGCGCCTCTGTCCACCCCTGACCCATATCTCCCTGTTTGCAGTGTTGCTGTAGCTGTGTCGGTCCCATGATATTAGAGAGACAAGGCAGTGAGGTTTTTACTGGACCAACTTCCGCTAACGAAAGAGACAAGCTTTCAAGCTACATAGAGCTCTTCTTTTACCTCCCTGTCTGAGAGCAGCACAGAAGCGAGGCAGAAACGAATGCTGCTAGAAGCCTAGTTAATTTTCTGTGCAACCATCCACTCGACTAGCCAGCAGCACACAGCAGCTGCTCCATAGATCTACACTTGATCAGTCCCCCTGGAGTTCCCACGTCAGCCGAGGATCTTCCGGAGCCTTAACAGAAGAGATGGGGACTACTCTGCGTTAGTTCTTCTCTTCTCTCTCCCACACTGGTGAGGCTTTCCTGTCCTATTTTTCTTTGGTTTGCTCACCGCCACATGTCACAAGGGAATGGAGTGTAGGCCCCTAAAAGACTGGAGTAGATCAGCAGAAATAACTGTCTGAAAACAGACTTGAAAATCAGTTCTCCCTTTAACAACCAGCCAACAGGGTCTGATGTTCAGAGGGGTTGAAAACCCACAGCGCCCATTGACATCACTACTGTTATTTGTTATTATTAGTTACTATTATCCACCTGTTATGTCTTGTCTTATACTTGGAGCGTGAGCTCTTTGGGGCTGGGCCCTTTTCTCTGGTCTATGGTTGTGGAATATCTAGAACAATGGGGCTCCACAAGTGCTAGTCTAATGCTTACAAGAGACACTGTGGCCTATTGGCTAGAACACTAGACTGGGCCTCTGCAGCTCTGGGTTCTAGTTTTGGCTCTCCCACTAGGCTGGTGGGTGACCTTATGCTTGTCACATCACCTGTCTGTGCCTCAGTTTCACTATCTGTAAAATGGGGATGATGATTCTAAACACCTTTGCAAGTGCTTTGAGAAGAAAATGCAGATGAAAATCACTCCATAAGAGCAAGGTATCAATTAATGCTGTTATTTATTATGATCCCAGTCATTGGCAGTTTTTAAGAACAGGTTAAACAAACACCTGTCAGGGATGGGCTCGGTTTACTTGATGACCTAAATATATCTCAGCCTAGCAGGCTGGACTAGATCACTTCTTGAGCTCCCTTCTAGCCCTACATTGCTGTGATTCTATACCCTGATCATGCACATGTTTAAATTTGCACAGGGAGTAGTTCCACAAAGTCCACTGGGACTAATCACAGGGCACATAGTTATGTACATGCACAGGTCTTAGCAGGGTCATGGCCTTAGTTTGATAATTAGGCAACTCACCCATCGTATTTAATTCAATTCATGTATGTCTTATTTTAGGTGTGTTCTGCTTATTACTGCACCAGTGTAGAGCAAAACAGGTAATCAAGTGCAGAAATGACAATAAGTTCTTAAAAACCTGTTTAATTCACTGCAGTGACATACCACCATATTAGAAAAAAACCCAACAGATTTTGAAAATAAGAAAGAAAAACTTGTAGCACCTTAGAGACTAACAAATTTATTTCAGCATAAGCTTTCGTGGGTTAGTACCCACTTCATCGGATGCATGGAATGAAACATACAGTAGACAGACATTTATACAGTCAGAGAAACATGATAAGGTGGAGGTGCATAGACCAACCTTAAGAGGCTAATTAACAGATTTTGGGTAGTGATACCATTTACTTTTTATTCCCCTGTCATTGTCTTGCATTACATCTACTCCACTTCAATCATCAGGTCTGATTATCCTGTCACATACGCCAGTTATCCATCAGTATGCGCAATTCCCCAGATTTGACTGCGGTTACTTCTGTATTACGTCAGTGAACCAGGAGTGAGCTGAGATTGGGCCTCTGAAATGCAGCATCTGGTGAACAACGCAGCACAAAGTTCGTTCCCTTTCATCATATCATTTTACTGTTTTCTTAGAGCCAGGAAGGAATTAAAGCGCGCAGAATAAATCCAATTTACTTCTGGGTTGTTAGTCTGTAAAAACTCTGTAATCTTGGTCTCATCTAAGATCCTCCCTCACACACACACCACACAGTATAAAAGTGTCAGTGCTAACACATGGGTCTGTAGTTGCCGCAGAGTTGATTTTAAGTAGCTGTTCACCTCAAGCAAGGCAAGAAACAAACCAGTGAAGCAGCCATGGACAACAAGATCACATTCTCCCTCCTGCTGCTTACTCTCACAGGCTTCTGCCATGGTAAGCAATTCAAATTACTTTGTCGCCTTTTCCCTTGTTAATGCCTTTTACAGTATTTGCAGAAAAAAGGAGTTTTTTAATGTAAAGGTGTATGGAATTACTGAACGGCTTTAAACTCACCACACACACTGTTTAAGATAACAAATCACACGGAACGCACACATAGTTTAAAACAATTCCAGCGATGGCTTCGCTTCTAATCTCAGACCAGTTTTAAATGGATGGAAGCCCACTGACTTTGGTGACGTGATACCCAATTTGAACAGAGGCAAGTGAGATCCGAATCAGACCCTGAATACAGGAATAGTGTAGTGTGCTGCATTTCTGGTACTCCAAGTCTTTCCCCTGCTTGAGGTGTCCGTGCTATCAGCCTCTCCAGGAGAGACACAGAACCTCAAACTCAGCTGTTGGCTGGTTATTAAAGGGAGAACTGATTTTCAAGTCTGTTTTCAGACAGTTATTTCTGCTGATCTACTCCAGTCTTTTAGGGGCCCACACTCCGTTCCCTTGTGACGTGTGGCGGTGAGCAAACCAAAGGAAAATAGGACAGGAAAGCCTCACCAGTGGGGGAGAGAGAAGAGAAGAACTAACGCAGAGTAGTCCCCATCTCTTCTGCTAAGGCTCCGGAAGACCCTCAGCTGATGTGGGAACTCCAGGGGGACTGATCAAGTGTAGATCTATGGAGCAGCTGCTGTGTGCTGCTGGCTAGTCGAGTGGATGGTTGCACAGAAAATTAACTAGACTTCTAGCAGCATTCGTTTCTGCCTCGCTCCTGTGCTGCTCTCAGACAGGGCGGTAGAAGAGCTCTGTGTAGCTTGAAAGCTTGTCTCTTTCGTTAGCGGAAGTTGGTCCAGTAAAAACCTCACTGCCTTGTCTCTCTAATATCATGGGACCGACACAGCTACAGCAACACTGCAAACAGGGAGATATGGGTCAGGGGTGGACAGAGGCGCCTATGGCAGTATTGTCCCCAAGGGATCTGTGAAGGGGAACAGGGGTCTGGGCAGCACCATGGAGGAACTAGCAGATGGTACGGTAACAGTTTGCTTTCCTTGTTTCATCAGTGTCCCACTCACCCAGCTCCTCTCTCCTGAGGGGAGCAGCTATTGGTCATGCCACACGACAAGGGGAATCTTATTGGACTTCCTGGCTCCTCCATCCCACTCTTGCAGGCTGTGCTAAGAGCGGGTACCGCATGGCCCTTACTGAGTGGGATCCTACACGGATAATTATGAGCAGGGGTGAAAGTAACTTAAAGGATTTACCGGTACGCCAGAGTCCTGAGCAGGGGGCGGGGCCTCAACCGGAAGAGGCAGAGTTTTTAGAGCCCCGGGCCCTTTAAATTAAGATTTAAAGGGCCCGGGGCTCCACTGCAGTAGCAGTGGCTGGGAACCCCGGGCCCTTTAAATCACCCTGGAGCTACCAGCTGCAGAGGCGGCTGGGAGCCCTGGGGCTTGGGGGTGATTTAAATGGCCCGGGGCTCCAGCTGCCGCTACCGCAGCGAAGCCCTGGGCCCTTTAAATCGCCACCAGAGCCCTGGGGGTCCCGGCTGCCGCCACTACCCCGGGGCTCCGGCAGTGGGGCTCTTGCAGCAATTTAAAGGGCCTGGGGAAGCCGGTCCGGTCGGGCGCATCAGCTCTTGCTGGTACACAGTACTGGGGCGTACCGGCTTACTTTCACCTCTGATTAGGAGGTTTGTGTCTTGTATCAGAGAACATGAGCTGCTCCATAAAAATACAAGTCTGAGCGTCCTTATTTAACTCTCCTTTTCTACAAGCCTCTGGACTGTGGCCCTGTGATTGTGAGGGAAGGAGGCAGAGCAGGGCGTGGAAGGCTGCTGTGTGCCAGCACCACCAGGAGCAGGAGGAGGAGGTTTAAGTACAGCAGGGTTGTCACTTCCCTACACACGCCTCACCCGGGCTACCCTCCAATTGCTAGTCACGAGTAACTGGGCAGCTGTGTAACAGCCTGCTTGTTCCTGCATGCTCTCTGTCACGCTCGTCCTTTTGCTCACTGCTCGCCTCTGTCACGGCACTAGGCAGCATCACCTCAGCCCTCCCTTTCCTGAGTGTCAAAGCCATTCCCTTTGTTCAAATGATGGGCGTTTAAAGGCGGCAGAAGTAGTGTGTCTCTCTGTTCATGGGAGCAGCATAGAAACAGCCATGGCTTAGAGCTGTGGGTCATTGAACCCAGTGCTGGGCTTGGAACTGAAAGACCGAGGGTCAAGTCCCTGCTAGGCCAGAGACTTCTGTTGTCATTTCTGTTACCCACTCAATTTAAGACACCCTCCTCAAAGTGTGACCTGGCCGATTTAGGCACCCTGCCTATACCCTACTGAGGGCTCAAGGCGTGACCCACTCGATTTAGGCACCCCCACTCTTTCCCTTTTGGGGGCTCAGGGTGTAAGGCACCTATCCTTACCCACGGGGCTCAGGAAGAAACCTGGTCAATTTAAGACCCTGCCCTTTCCCTCAGGGGTCTGCAGAACTTTTCCCCGTGTAACAGCCTTGCCCAGTTTTGCTCTAACCATCTATTTATTAGCAACACACAGAGAATACGGATACCAAGCAAGTCTCTTATGCCCACCGCTCCCAATATACAGACAAATTTCCCAAGATGGCCAGGCAGGATCCATTCATCTGGGGGTTCCTGGTGATGCCTCTGCAGGTCACGGTCTTGCAGAGGGGCCAGAGTTCCAGCGGCTCGATGTTGAACTGCCGTCCGGAAATGGTTCCCAAAGCGCCTTATTTTTCATTTACATCATATAGATAAAACTAGCTCCTGCCTTCCAATTTACTAAACCGATCACATGATCCCACACTCCTAAATAACAAATTGTAACCAATTACGCACTGGCACTTATATGTCCTCCTTCCTTCCCAAGTGCTTTACATTTTGTCTTTCATGCCCAAATTGTAACTTAGTTGTGACCTTCTTTATTTGTGCAGATGGTCAGCAAAAAATGCGGGTCAGAGCTTATCTTCCCATTTGTTGAGTCTCTTTCTGCATCTTCCCTAATTTCCCAGCGTCTTTACCTCCTTGGTTGTGAGAGATAACTCTCCGGCTGTATTATCTTCCCTGACTAACTCGCAGGTAGCTTTTATCTATATGATATAACTCCCCTTAGGGACATTCCTGAGGTGGGGGTGCTCTATCGGCAGCACAGCATTCCTTTTCTCAATTTTAGTGGCGATCTAACTCCCTGAGTTTCCCCCCCGGCTGGTTTAATATGTGGGGGTGGGAGGGTTTGATGGGGTCTCAGGTCTACACTTCAGGCTGGTCTTTCTGTGCCCCAGTTCCCATCTGTACAATGGGGCTAAAGGGACTGCTCTACCTCACAGGGGTGTTGTGTGGGAAAAGCCATCACAGATTGTGAGGTACTAAGGTAGCCAGGGCCAAATAAATACCTAAGATAGAGAGTATCCTGTCTCTGACAGTATCAGATGCACAAACCCTACAGTAGGCAGATCTAGCATAATGTGCATCCTAAGAAGGTCCCCATTAGTTAGAGAGGGGATTAAACCCTGCAGCATGGTTTTCTCCCTTCCATACACTTGTTTGGAGCATTCACTTAGTTAAGTTCCTCCTTCGGTGATGCCCCTCGCTTTCCTTCCCTCACAGAGTCACTTCTGGGTGGAGAGCTGCGGTGTCGGTGTCTCCAGACTGCCTCGGGCTTGATGTCCCCCAAGCACTTGGTGCATGTGGAAATCATCCCCAAAGGCCCACAGTGCGGCACCGTGGAAGTCATGTAAGTCGGAACCATGGGATTTCACAAGCCAGCAGCCACCCACACGGAGTGCTTGTGAAAGCTGCCAGGCGGACAGCACTGGAGACTGAAACCCTCGCGTTACCCCCAGAAAACCATTCTCTTACCATTTCCCAGCTATGTGCTTTGCTCAGACATCATTTCAGAAGCTCCACTGGAGTAGTGGAGCACCTGCAGGACAAATACCCTGTTGTGGAGGAGGAGGAGGAGGCACCTGACATGCAGAGCTCCTAAATCCCACAAGAGCAGAGCCCTGCTCCTGTATAGCTGAGGAGGGCACCTGCCATGTGGCATTTCCCTCTCAGAGGTGGCAGTAGAAATAATTTCTTGCTGACATGCTGCATTCATGGGAGGGACACAAGTGGGGGGGCACATGACCTCCTCATGTGACCCCCCCATGTGACTCTTCCCAGCCCTGCCCCCAGCCCGGGGCCCCTCCACATCCATCCCACGTTACCTGTGGGGGGAGCTCTGTCCTCCTGCTGAGCCAAAGACTTCTGCTGTACAGACCCCAGGCAGGAGGAATCAGAGACACAGCTGCATGGAAAGGCTGGGAGTGGGGACGGGCTCCTTCTGTGTCTTTCCAGTACACTGTACCAGCTATAAATCGCTTACTGGTACAGCGTACCGGACCGGACCACCATATTTGCACCACTGTTCCCTCTGCATAGTTAGGAGCCCGGCTTGGCAACCGTCTGCTCTTGCAAGCCTTCGATTGTTCACACTCCAGATTTGGTAGCCCTGGGTGAATCCTCCACAGGCCAGGAGCAGCACAGAGGCCCCATCCCTTTGCTGCAGTTCTGAGTCTCCCTCCACCCCCTTGATAGCATGGCTCCTATGGAGTCACCCTGCCCGAGACTTCCCTGCTCGCGAACACCCCCAGGACTCCTCCGCCCACATCCCCACCGCGGACAAGCCTTCTGTAGGCACAGAAACTCTCTGCTGAAAGGCTGATGAAGCCACTGGTGACCACATCCTTCCCACAGAACCCTCCCTGGTTGAGGTGGTGAGGGAAACTGTTGATACAGACCCCCACAGCTGGTCACCGGCCCCAGCACATCCAGTTCCACATGTGCGTGGGCTGTGGCTAGTGGTTAGTGGCTAGTGCTACCCAAAGAGTGGACACCCACATTGTCAAGGTACATGTAGACATATGTAGCATGAGGTTTCCTTCTGACGCATGAAACCAAACCCAGGCAGATCGCCTTTGTATTCGCCAGTGATTTTAACATAGGGCTATTCTAATTACAGGGTAGCTCTAGGTTACACGGTGGAAAGAATCCAACCCAGAGGGAAGCTAAAACAAGCTAACAGAACATAACTTCCCTTTAAGTCAGCCTCAGGGAAGGAGCTGTGTGAACAGAAGTTCATAAGGTCCTTACCTCAGAGCCCTGGTTCAGCGTTCCCAAACTGAATCAGCAAAACAAAGGTCTGTGGCCTTGGCCAGGCTAGTCCCTTAGAGCCGGAGAGAGACTACAGCCCATAACAGCCTGCATAGCTTCTAGTCCATCCCAGCTTCCTTTTTAAATTGCTAAGGCACAGGGGATCCTTGATTGCTCCCAGGCTTGCTTCACCTGCAAGTGCCAGACTGTTCCTTAAGGGCAGGGCTGGCGCTATAACTAGGCGACCCTAGGCGGTCGCCTAGGGCGCCATGATTTAGGGGGCGGCGGGCGGCTGCCTCCGAGTCCCGGCTCCCCACTGCCCCCGGCTCCCCGCTCAGCTCCCGCGGCCCGCCGGTGGTGGTAGTGGGGGCTGAGCGCCCGCGGGGAAGGGGGGGGCTGAGTGCCCACAGGCGGGGGGGGGAGGCTGAGCTCCCGCGGGCGGGGGAGCTGGCTGTGGGGAGTGGCATTGGGTGGGGGGCAGTGCAGGGCTGGTGCAAGGAAGTTTTGCCTAGGGCGTGAAACTTCCTTGCACCGGCCCTGCTTTAAGGGGTAGTACACCCGGGCACCTTGGTGCCCTACCCAGCAAGACATACTAAGATTTCAAAACTACTTCTTTCATAGACGTGAAAAAGCAACACTTCAAGAGCCATGGGTTACCCCTTGAGCTTTAGCAGAGCTCTCCTTGTAGTTAATGGGAACTGCCTGCATTTATTTTGGGAAGTATCTGATCCTTAGGGTATTTTTTAGAGATGAATGGAAACACCAAAGGAAGGGCCATAGCTAACTGGACTTTCATTATATATAATGTACACAGTTGAAATGCAAAATGTTTTTTTTAAATTGTACAGACTTAGGGCCAGATTTTCCAAGTCAGGCGTGCACCAATATTGGTCCCATACATTAGCACATCATTTTGAACATCCATTCCTGTGAGGGACTTCTTTATATATGAAAGTATAAGGGCATCCTTGAGCTCTCACTTACCCCGGTGTAAGGCAGGAGGAACGGCACTAAAGTCAATGGAGTTATACTGGTGAATAATTGGAGCAAATGAGATCAGAATCAGTCTCTAAGCTTAAATCTAAATTTCACCTGATCAAAGTGTGTATTTTCAAAGGGAGCATATTGACAATGAACTACAAGGGCCAAATTTGGCACTCAGTTACAGCTGTGCCGCTCCAGTAACATCACTGGCAGGTGGAAGAGTACGAGTAGGAGCAGGAGTTAGCCTAGAGGCCGCTGTTTTTTCTAGACTCTCTCAAAGTATTAAGATTATTTTAAACAAATTGTTCAATCCCTTCCAGTGGGACACTGAAGACAAGCCAGCAAATCTGTTTGGATCCCGAGGCCAAATGGGTGAAGATGATCATTAACAGGATTTTACGCAGGTAGCTGTCGAAATGATCTTGTTATTGGAACTATTCTGCCAAAGGGCAGGTTGCCACAGATCTTCTGAAGAGAAATAATCCCCAGATTCCTTTCAGTGTAAACACTTATGTGATCTTCAGTGCTCATTATCTGAAGGCCCGTTTGAGCAATACAATGCCAGGAATCTAGAAAGAAGGGGATTAGCAGAAGTCTTTGAATACAGCAGAAACGAGGCACATCCATAAATCTTGCAAATATTCCAGCGATATGCAACATGTTACCAATGTACATGGGTAAGCCAGTGCTCTTCTGGTTAGTGTTCTGCTCTGCCATGTGAGAGACCCAGGCTGAAGGTTTGGGCTCTGGTCTCTCCTAAATCAACAGGCGTTGATGCACCACAAAGGGAGAGCCTCACATTCTTCTAATATTGTCTGGCCTGCCTCAGAGACTGGGCCATAGAAGGGTCACAAGAACAAGACTTCACTTATGAGTGGGTGTATAACCGGCAGGAGAGCTAATCAATATATCTGGTTGTGCAAGCTGTATTTAGAATTGTTTCTGTCTAACAACTTCTCATTCGCACAAACAAAAATGCACTCAAGTTCTGCCAAGCCGTCAGCAGGAGCCAGAAGACAATATTTCCTCCACGTAATCAAAATCTGTTTGCTAGCCATGGCATTTTGGCTGTATTGAAGTACTGAGGAAAGGGATCTGGGGGTTATATTGAACCCCAAGCTAAATATGAGTGAACAGTGTAACACTGTTGCAAAAAAAAAAAAGTTAACATCATTCTGGGATGTAATAGGAGGAGTGTTGTAAGCAAGACATGAGAAGTAATTCTTCTGCTCTACTCTGTGCTGATTAGGCCTCAACCAGAGTATTGTGTCCAGTTCTGGGTGCCATATTTCAGGAAAGACGTGGACAAATTGGAGAGAGTCCAGAGAAGAGCAACAAGAATGATTAAAGGTTTAGAAAACATGACCTATGAGGGAAGATTTTTAAAAATTGGGTTTGTTTAGTCTGGAGAAGAGAAGACTGAGTTTTCAAGTACATAAAAGGTTGTTACAAGTAGGAGGGAGAAAAATTGTTCTTCTTAACCACTGGGGATAGGACAAGAAGCAATGGGCTTAAATTGTGGCAAGGTAGCTTTAGGTTGGACATTAGGAAAAAATTCCTAACTGTCAGGGTAGTTAAGCACTGGAATAAATTGCCTAGGGAGGTTGTGGAATCGCCATCATTGGGGATTTTTAATAGCAGGTTGGACAAACACCTGTCAGGGATGGTCTAGATAATACTTAATCCTGCCATGAGTGCAGGGGACTGGACTAGATGACCTTTTGAGGTCCCTTCCAGTCCTATGATTGTATGATCTCTCTGTCTTGTATATTGTCATGGTTCCCTCCCCACTCTAAACTCTAGGGTAAAGACGTGGGGACCCGCATTCAGAGCCCCTAAGCTTATTTTTACCAGCTTAGGTTAACCCCCCCAAGGTACAAAATTCCCTGCACCCCAAGAAACGCTTCTCGCTGCCACCATCAAATGTCTAACAGGAATCCAGGAAAGGAATCACTTGAACTTCCCTCCCCCCCAAAATACCCCCTCAAGCCGTACACCCCCTTTCCTGGGGAAGCTTGAGAACAATCTCCCAACCAATTGGTTACACAGTGATCTAAAAACCCACCCCCTGGGTTTTAACACCATAGAAAACAGTCAGCTTCTTAAAAGAAGGATTTTATTAAAAATAAAGAAGGTAAAATCATCTCTGTAAAATCAGGATGGTAACTATTTCACAGGGCATTATATTTCCAAACTCAGAGAGATTTCCCCCTCTGGACAAAACCTTAACATTACAGAAAACCATGAATAACCCCCCCCCCCTTTGCCCTTTCTAACACAGGGGATACACCAAGCAAAATAAACAGAAATCTATACGCTATGCTATCTAAACTTACTTCAGAAAAGGGAGGTTTGATTTTCTGTAGGTTCCTTCTGTCTTCCAAGATCACCCTCTCTCAGACAAAGACACACACTAAAACCTTCCCCCCTCCCAAAGTTTGAAAGTATCTTGTCCCCTTATTGGTCAGATGCCAGCTAGGTCAGGTGTCAGTCTGGCTACCTGCATTTCTTAACCCTTTACTGGAAAGAGGATTTTATAGCACTGCATCAGACCCTCTCCCCCTTCCCTTCATATTTATGACATATATGTTGTGATTTGTTGCAATGTTTGCATTACAGCTCATCCAGCAGACTGCGCAAATAGGAAAAGCAGAGATAATGCCTATAACCCCATGCGGAGTTCTCAGCCATGACGGATCTCCAAGGGCCAGGCTGTTCATCGTTTGTTCTACTCTTTCATTCTCTGTCCACACTAACTCATCCCATATACAGACTGTTAGTTTGAGAAAGGAAGCTGCTGGAGTAAATATTCTGTCACACAACCAGGAGACATGTGAGTTTTATGGCATGATCATGAGGCATGCTTTACTGTGGAGGCATTTGGAGCTGAATCCTGGGCTCGGTACAGTCAACAGGAAACACTCCCATTGATTTCAAAGGGTCAAGGATTTGGCCCTTATTGAATTGGCCTTTAAAGCAATGCCATCTGTGAGTTTCACGGTGAAAAGCTGTGCAGTGGCACATTTATTCGTGCAAGAGGGCTTTGATGATCACCGAAAAAAGAATGAAGCAAAAGTGTACATTGGGGTGTCCCGGAATGCAAAAAAAGTTTGTGTACATTGATACAATACTGTTAATAGCAAGAAGCAATGTCATTGATGACTGTGAAACAATTGCACTACTTAGAATGTTTTCAGTATTTTAAATGCTGAACTCTTGATTTTATACATATTATCTTCATCACTAGCCATAAAACTGCACACCAATAAAAGCAGTAATTCTATTTTATCATGACATGCCTCTGTCATTTTCATGTGGCGTGTTGTCACACTTTAAGATGTCAGCCAGGGTGAAATGGTTTTTATGCTCCCCTCCCCGTCTTTTACTTCTGAAAGTTTGTATTAGTGGTTGTTACAATCATTCTATAAAATATTATCTCTTTGTTAAAATGATAAAACATGCTCATAATTTGTCAGGTTGCCTCCATGGCATTCTGTGCACCTATTCATGAGTTAAATGGAGTTGAAAACTGAAGATGAGTGGTTGATAGATGCAGTTGTAGGTGACTGTATACAATACTCAGAATTGCTGTGCCTGTTTTTCAAGGGAAGTAAACTTGGCTACAATTTTTTTAGCAATAAAATATATTTTGCTAAAATTAGTTTCGTTTGCATCTGGAATCAATAAAGATTTGGTATGATTTCCTTCTTTTTCAAAAGGACATCAAAGCCACAAAATTCCTTTTTTGATGCCATCCACATCTGGTTCGCATTCAGTCCCATCCCTGGCTATCTCAGCCAAAGACAACCACGACATTGTGAGTATTATGGATAGAAAACCAACATCACATGCGTACAAACAACATATACAAGAGACTGGACAATGCACAGTTCATTAACGGGTTGTTCTTAAAACTCCCCAACAGCTTTCTGCGATCCGCTCTAAATTTAAAAATCCAAATGTAATTGAGAACATTACGGAAAAAATCATGTAGCATTACCAAAGTCACATCATCTCATCCCTTTCCACCTCTTCCCCAAGAAGGTGAGAACTTTCTCTGGTATTTGATTATACTCTAGGATTTATTTATTTTTAAGTGAATAGCTTTAAAATAAGGGCTTGATTTGCCCTCTGGTGGGCAAATGGATATCACCATAGATTAGATTAGAGATTATTCTGGGTTTGAAAAGCAAGTCGTAACTTCCATCCCAAATTGTTGCTTTGCCATGCTACTGCCATCCTCCAAAAGTGGTGCAGTAGATAAAACACAGGATAAAACACCTGTGCTCAAACATAACTCATATGAGCCAAGGCTTTTAGCAAAAGGGGAAGGTTTTAGTCCACTGCATAAACCTGCTTAAAATTACTTAAACAAATCTGTAGTCACCTAGGAACTTTGTCGCTGCCACTATGAAGCCACTCTGGTCACTCAGAACTTCTTGGGGAGAGACAGAGAATCCAGGTCGTTTTGCTCTAAAAGTCCAGACTTATATCATTGTAGAGAAAGGACAGCAACGGTTAGCAGTATAGGATCTATGACACACAGTTGAGCCATTGTGATTCCATCCAGTAGAGGGATGGATAGTATATGTAGTTATTTTATATATGCCAGATATTATCAAAACCCCATATCCTAAGCAGCACATTAGACTTAAATTGTGCCAGAAGGACCTAATCTATGCAGTATTGTTGTCCTAAACCTTCCCCCCTTCACTGCATGCCCAGTCCAATCCATGATGCAACCCTTGATAGAACTAGCTGCCCTATTGCATTTCATCCCGATATCTGCCATTACATCCAGCAACAATGGAAGGCCACTGGCTTGGCATTTCTGCTGAAATGATAGGACTGATGTAATTAAATATGACATTTAAATTGGCATCATTAAGCTTAAGTGTTAACACCCCCATTGAAGTGAACAGGAGAGTTCACACCTCCTTGAGAGCTATTTTGTGATTGACTGAAGATTCAGGCACACTTTGAGGGTTATTTTCATAACCAAATGAGTTAGAGACTTTTAAAAAATAAAAGTTTATATTCTGGAACAAAATTACGCAGTATGTTTTTCAAAAATCTAGAATTATTTGGTTGTTTGCATGGCTGCATAATTGCATTGCACATGGGCTGGGAAGGGATATAAGAGAGAACAGCTATTCTTCAGGTAATAAGTAATCTAAACCTGACACATTTTACTAATAAAAATGAAGTGAAAAACTTTGTCACTTATATGGTACACACATTTCCATTCTGTTGCAAGGGTTGCAACATTCTTTTGTGATGTGGTTGACCTCTTAGTGCACTGAAACAAATATCACGCTCTGGCTGCAACAAGTCAGCTAATCTGGATAACTCTTCAGCAGAAAAACTGTAACGTGACAAGCCTCTCATTTTCATACGTGCTGGAACTAACGGCGCTGCCACACCCCCCGTCTTGAAGTAGTAATAACAACCCAAATACATGATTTCCGCCTTCAGCACCCCCGCTATAAACATTGTTCCAGCACTACTGCTCATTTTACTGATGCGTATTCCACAAAAATGACACAGCTCTAGATGCATTTTTAGCTTGCAAGAGGATATGAGAAATGCAGGACCAATGTATTATTCCTTGGGCATGCATACCAATAGAGTGTCCAAAAAACCTCAGCCAATGCAATTTCAGAGGATTTATTCCTCATAGATATCCCAATCCAGCAAAGCACTTATCTGGTTAACTTTAAACACATAAGTAAGCCCCACTGAAGTCAAAAGTTAAACAGGTGGTTTAGTGCTTTCTTACAGCGGGGTCTTAACACCAATCACAGTTGCTCTGCTACTCTATGTTCTATCCAGTAATGAAAGAGTAGGAAAGGAAACTTCATTCTGCATAGAGAGCCAGAATTAAGTACCTGGAAGGCCAAAAATGCAGAGACCTATATAAAAAACCACAGGTAAATGTGACACTTATGTGCCAAAAGCAGAAATATTCTGAGCCCACCTACAGCCAGATCTGCTGAATCAAAAGGTGCAGAATATGATCTAACATGCCTCCTGCCTCTAGAGTGCCTACTCGTGTGAGTTATGAAAATCAAACCCTATTTGATTACTCTCTGATACCGGTATCCACAATAGCTCAGTGGTTTGAGCATTGGCTTGCTAAACCCAGGGTTATGAGTTCAATCATTGAAGGGGCCATTTAGGAATCGGGGGCAAAAATCTGTCAGGGGGCAATACTTGGTTCTGCTAGTGAAGGCAAGAGACTGGGCTTGATGACCTTTCAAGGTCCTTCTAGTTCTATGAGATAGGCATATCTCCATATATTTATCCTCAGCAACTCAATCAGTGAGCACAACATTGGCCTTCCTCTCCCTTGATGTCAAGAAATCCAGTCAGTGATTTTATTTCCCGTTGAGGAACACGTCTGCCATGATGTTGGGGAAACTCAAACTGTGATTCTATTTTCCAACTATCAGGGCTAGGACACCCCTTGGTGCCTGGCTATTAAAAACAAACAAACAAATAAACATACAGAAAGTGCAAGCCACGAAATCTATGACCACAAAGAGAGAGGAAAAGCATGACTTTGCGTTTTGAGACTAGGATATACAATCCTGCTCCATAACAGAGATTTCCAGCAGAGGGCTCTAATGGGTTATACGTGAAATATGCAGAAATAGATACAAGGGGGCAAGAAACAGAGGGTTTAAGGCAGTGATAGTCAGACCTCAGTAGTTCAGGAGCCAAATTGGTGATCAACATTGTCCAAAAGAGCCACACTACTGTGAATTCATAGTTTCATTTACTATAGTACTATATATTCATATTTAAAGAGTATGATGGGAAATATTTAGTTTTATGTATATTTTAGTTATTTTATTATAGTATTATAGTTACATATACATATATATATATATTATTTTCACAGCACAATGACTGGCCAAGTATTATTATTTTATCAGCTACAATTGGTTAATAACATAGGAAACTCATCCTGATTGGTTAATAACATAGATTGGTTAATAATTAAATCACACTGGTTCATATCATCTGCTGCAGCTGGCAGAGCATAGGTGCAGAGCAGTGAAATGACTTGACCAAGATCCCCCAGCTTGTCAGTGGCAGATCCAGGAGAAGAACCCAGATGACTTGACTCCCTTTCTGGTGCCCTGTCCACTGGGTTCTGCTGCTGGCTGGGAGAAGCTGTTTACTTCAAAGGGGCCACCTAAGGGGTATTGCTTTCCCTCTTAGCCAATGGTCATCTCCAGTTCATAACCATGGAGAAAGAAATCCACCCCCAGGCATAGGTGTGGGAACTAGGAGTGGGGGGGATGCTGCAGTACCCCCAGGGTTTACATGGAGCTTCATTATTTTCCCCACTAACTTCATTTTCTTTAGGCTTAGTGCATTGCACATACATCCATTCTGGCCACAAGCTTCCTGTGTGCCACCCTCCCATCCCCCTCTATTTCAGTGTTTCCCTGCACTCCATACATCATACTGGGGTCTGTGTGCCCCCCATTTTCCTCCCACACCAGGCCAGGGGCTCTCTGTCCCCCATTCCCTCTCAACACTGTGCCAAGGGCTCTGTGTGTCCCCCATGCCCTCCCCACCATGTCAGGGGCTCTGTGTCCCCCAATTTCCCCACACACAAACACCATGCCAAGGGCTCTGTATGTCCCCCTCACCCCCAGTCTTCTCTTTACCCTCTTTCCTCCCTGTGGAGTAAATGGACCTATCTGAATTAGGCCTAATGCATAAACTTAACTGTTTTTACTTGTTTTGTAAACATCATCTGCTCTGTAATCTGCAGCAGTGTATTCAACATGCTTTAAGCAGGGGTGGATACATATTCCAGTATTAAGACGTGTTTGAGAGGTACAGCACACTCTAATGGACAGTTTGACAGCCCGTAACGGTGAGATCTTGTCTTTGCCACTGTCTTGCTGTGTGGTCTTGAGCAAATTGCTCAATCTTGTTTGTGCCTGATCTTGCCCAGCTGTGAGACAGAGGAAAACAACATATTTCTCAGGGGTGTTGTGAAGGTCAATTCGTGGTTTGGGGTTTTTTACCATGTTTTGAAGATATAAAACATTAGGTGACTATATTATTAGTCTGTTGATCTTCGATTTTATACCGCTGCCCATCTGCATGGTATCTGAACACCTAACGCATAAAACCAACAACAAAGTCCCGAGTGGACCTCACAGAGTTTCTGGGACTTCTCCCCTTTGGGAAGTATTATTATTTTATTTATTAATATTAAAGATACCAGTGTCCTAAGACTGGTAGTGTGACTGCTGAGCCACAGAACAGCAAATACCGTTCTTTAAAATGACTATTAATGATATGAGAATTGGAATGGTTTATAAATATAGTCTAATATAATACAATGATTCAGATCCTCAGCCAGTGTACCCAGCCGTGGCCCCACAATGAAGCTAGGCTGCTTTAGAGGATCAGACCAACGTTCTATAAATGTGATGCAAGAACTCAACTGTTCCTATGCAATGAACTTTCAGACCAACTGTCCCCTTTTCCCTTCTGAACCGAAAGGGCCAGTTCATTTATCTAAACCCAATCTCTAATTCCCAGGTGGTATTTTTACTACGTTCCTGGGTGGTGCTGGAGAGACCCAATTACACAACTATGATGAAGCTGGGGTATGCTGTAGGGGTCTCACATTAATGCTTCGCTTGTTTCTACAGGCTAAACCAAACGCTTTAAAGACCAGATCCGTGGCCCTCTCTGAGTGCTTTAAGCACTGCTGGAGTGGTACAAAGGGCTATTAAAACTGACTCAAGCAGGCAGCCAAGGACTCCCCCAGTGCAGGGGAATCCTCCACCACTCTGCAAAATGAATGTGCCGGGGCACGGAGATGAGAAGATGTGCCAGAGATGGGGGGACGGGGGGCTGGAATGCACAACAGTTGGCTGATCTTCATATTTAGGGTGGCTTTGTGTTTGTGTGGGGAACCAATAAATAACGGAACATTTAGAGGCCAGGTCTACATTAGAAAATTCGGTCAGTTTAACTACACCCCTCACGGATGTGAAAAATCCACACCCCTGAGCGGCATTGTTAAGCCAACCTAAGTCCCCATGTAGACAATGTTAGGTTGATGGAAGCATTCTTCTGTCAGCCTACCTATGCCGATGGGAGGATCCCTCCGGTCAGCATAGGTAGTGTCTACACTGAAGTGCTGCAGTGGTGTAGCTGCAGCGGCGGAGCTGTGCCACTGTAGCATTTCAAGTGTAGACAAGCCCTTAGGGGCACAACCCCATGCTCTGGGTGTCCCTAACCCTCTGACTGCCAGAAGCTGGGAGCAGGTAACAGAGGATGGATGACTAACTGCCCTGTTCTGTTCATTCCCTCTGAAGCACCTGGCATTGGCTGCTGTTGGAAGACAGGATACTGGGCTAGAGGGACTATTGGTCTGACCCAGTTTGGCCGGTCTTATGTTATGTTCATTATATCCTCAAAATAACTGAGATATTCATATCTGGGCTGACTTTGATTTACTACTAGGAGTTCATATATGGAAAGGAGATTTCCCTTTATTTGACTATAGTAAGAACTAGACCCATCTTAATGGTGGATAAACTTCTTTGGACAAATTCTGCATTGAATTAGATGTTTGTAACCCTGTTGAAGTGCTTTAACCCCCATAGGGCTGCATGATCCTCATTAAAGAATTTCCACCTTTGTATTGAAGGCAGCCTTCATACGTGAACAGGAAAGAGAAGCTAGTTGATCTTGCAGATTAGGATGGGAGACCTGACTCAGTACAGACCAATCATGCTGCTGCCTTCATATCCTGGATTCAAAGAAGGAAAAATCACTTTTAGTGAAAAGAGAAAGTTACAATTCCACTTGTGGCAGGGTGATGTAAAGGGACATCATAATTTGATGGGCAAGAACAATCAGCTGGTGATAGATTAATCTTCCTGCATTGCAACACTGATGTTGAATAGTGTACGACATACTGGAACGGATACATCTTTTCCTTGAATTGATCATCTCAGGATAAATAATGACGATATACAGTTCCAGATACCTCCACCTCCTGGCCTGATACCTTCCCTTGTTTCAAAGTCTTAGGCAAGGTCTACACTACAGACCTACATAGGTATAACTACATCACTAAAATCCACCCCCCTGAGTGACATAGTTATACCAACTTAACCCCCTGTGTAGACAGCGCTATGTCAAAGGGAGAAGCTATATCAACATAGATACCACCTCTTGGGGAGGGGGATGAACTACACTGATGGGAGAACCTCTCCTGTCCATGTAGTAGCATCTTCACTAAAGCACTGCAGTGGTACTGCTGTAGCGCTGTACATGAAGACAAGCCCTGAGTACTCATTCCTTGCTTCCTGGCCAGTTCCTGATAAGGCCTCCCTCATCCACTTACTCCCACTGAGCCAATGCCATCCTTTCCTTTTTAGATTCAAATTATTTGGTATCCAGCCAACAGTGAAATTTGGGTTTCCCATATCGGTAGTACTTGGTACATACAGTTTGCTCCTCCACAGTGGTGTCTTCAGACCCTATCCTATGTGATATCGCAATGAAGTCATAACTAGAGATGGGAGAACCTCAAAGATACGTTCAGATGCTATTTAAACTACTTTGGGCCGTGAGAATCAAACGAGGCTAGACTTTTCTGTGTTGTTTTCCATCTATCACGCAGCGGCATTCAAAATTATTTTCCTTATTTGCTTTTACCTACAGTATTTCTATACAACTTTAAAAAGTTATTTGTTTTAAAATAAAGTTTTTTAAATCAGCAAAACCCAAAAGCTTTCAAGGCAAATAAGGAAACCCCTTTGTTGATGTTTTCCATATTTCTCGATTTACAGTAGCTTATAAAGTAGTGTTGAGAAATGAACTTTAAACTTTTTTTGGTATGCTACTAAAATCATTACCGCATCAGTATGAATGCTGCCAATTTTTGCGGCTCAAATTTACCACAGTCTTGCACAGAGTATCACTAGCTCTGCCCACAGAGGCCCCAGTCCAATAAAACACTCACTCATGTGCATAACTTTAACGTCATAAGAAGTTCCAGGGAAGTTAAGCATTTGTGTGTTTTTTGGGTTGGGGCTGTTTAAAAAGAAACAAAAAAACAACAACCCCAACTGATAATCATAAATCACATTGACAACTTTAAAATTGAATGCCGTGATGTCGGCACATTCCTTTCTCTCTCTGCCCATTTCAAGGGAATTTACTCATATCCTATAGATGCAATTGTATCCAGATGTCAATAGTCAAGACTAAATTGTCAGTGTTGGGAATCTGTTGATGAGCAGCAGTCTAGTACTTGAAGATGACTAGTCAACGTTCCTTTGAAATCTACTATTGATAGCTGCTTCCAAGGGTGCGGAGACAAACTTTGCATTACAAGTTCCCCCATTTAAAAAGAAAACTCTGGGTCTATCTTAACTATGGTGCTGTGAACCCCTTCACTGCCACGGTGGCCGTAAAGGCTGGAGCCAGAGAAGTACTATCATACATCATCACGCCTTAACTTTCTTGTTCTTTGTCATGATTTTTCAGGGTTGTAGCCAGTCTGGGGCAATACACGAGGTATTAACTTGGATGATGAGCACTTGGGTCTGAGAGCCCAGGTTGGCCTCCCTTAGCTTTGAGGAGCCACATTGCAAAGCTCTACCTGAGTTTGTGTCCTCGCTGGTGTTGTATTCTCTATGTGGGCCCTTAAGACTTCAGGGGGCATAACCCAGGGTTCTTTGTGTTGCGGTACGATGAACGGCTCTCTGATTCTTTCCCAGGGACTTGTGGGAGAACTTATTTGTCCTTTTGGAAACACAAGGGGAATGGTGGGAAGGCATTGGAAGACTATCAGCACTCAAATAGTTTAGGCTTTATCTACACTGGCACTTTGTCAGCAAAACTTCTGTCATGAAGTTAAAAAAACACCCCCCGAATGACAAGTAAGAGCCTGAATTAACATTGCCATGAATGCAGACCCAGAGGGTATGTCTACACTGCAATCAAACACTTGTGGCTGGCCTGTGTCAGGTGTCGTGGGCTTGGGCTACGGGGCTATAAAATTGCATTGCAGATGTTTGAGCTCAGTCTAGAGCCCAGGTTCTGTGACCCACGGCATCCCAGAATAATAGAAGTATCTTGGAATACTAGGTTTTCTATAATAAACTATAAATTCATTCACCAGGCACACGTTGCTCCACTGAAACCACATAGCACTTTTATTCTTTATGATTCTGGCAGCTAGCGTCAATAAAGAATCACAGTTGACACCTCACTATGCCTTATGACTATCATAGGAGATCAGGGCCCAGGAGCTAACGCATTTGTGTTCATAGCACTTCTAAGAGCTAAATGAAGAATTGTGATACAATGGACAAGAATAAAGAAATCCTATATCCTTGGTGTAATGAAAGCAGTCATGTTGGAAATACATAGCAAAATAAGGAAGAATATTAGAGAATACCCCAAAACATAGATTCAAGTTAGCAAACACAATGTCAGATTAGCTTCACTGTGAGCCATTGAAAATTATGACTATATATAACACTTGGCAGCAGGGTATTTATTAATGTAATTGAACACATAATGTACCTGCATTCTAGTACCTGCATTGTTTAATTAAACTGGGATTAATCTGATTTAAAAAAAACATTTTTTTTGGTTTCTCTTATTTTGATCATTTTAAATGTTATGCATATAATACTAGTATCAGTGACATTCCTTTGTTTAAACAAATGCTATTATAATACTGCATTGTATAAGAGGAAGAGTGGTCTTGTGGTGACAAGTTCTGGGTTGTATCCTGGCTCTGCCACGGATTTTTTTATGTGACTTTGGGCAAGTCACTAGGGTGTGACCCAAAACCCAGTGATGTTAATGGGAGTCTTTCCACTGACTTCAATGGACTTTGACTCAGGCTCTTAATCTCACTGTGCTTTAGTTCCTCATCTGTAAAATGGGACTAATTCGTCCCTACCTTGTGAGGATGAATTCACATTTATAATGGGCTCTGATAATATGCTAAATGCCACAGAAAAGCTAATAGATGCATTAAAGAATGTTTCCTTCTAGCAAAGCTGACCTAGAGAGTAGCTGATAAAAGGGGAAATGGTTGGAGGGGGTCAGAAGATCAGAGGGAAGAGGAAGAAGGACGAGGAATCAAAAAAGTAGGGAATTTGGGAGAGAGGAATGTGGGATTTAGCCAGCTCATGGAAGGGCGTGGAGTTTCTTTGTTTCTTTACACAATGGCCCTGATTCACAAAAGCATCAGCTTTAGCACTCTAGATAAGTTGTTCATTGAGTCATCAAATGCTGCAAGGAAATGTGGAATTTTTCTCTTTGATGAAAGAAATAGTGGGAAAGCACTGATACACATGGGGGCGGGGGGGGGGGGGGAGATAGGGAATCAACGCACACTGAAACTCAACTGAAGAGCACCTGTCAGGTTCAATGAAAGAAGAACTTTTTTCAATGTTAAAAAATGGTATATATTTATGGTTCTTTACCAGTTTTTCAACTTTATTTTTGCTTACTAAAAGCTTGCTGCTGGGAAGGGCTACTTTTCTTCTTTGTAATGTGTCATTTTAGGTCAAAAGGACGCAGTCCCTTTTTGGTATTTGCCATAACATTCACAAGGAATTTAATGATAATAAATAATACTCAGCACCTACTGTATACAAACCAGATTCTGTTCTCAGGTACTCCCGTAAACCAATGAATCTTTTGTCTGGTGTTCGCAGAGCACTTTACAAACATTCAAGATTCAAGTTTCACAACATCTCGGTGAGGTAGGGAACCATTCCCATCTCCATTTTACAGTTGGGGAAACTGAGGCACTAAAGGGTTAAGTGCTTTTCCCAAAAGAACTCTTTGCAGAGTAATGACTGGCACCGGTGCACTTTGCTTCCCAGTGCTGGGCAGAACCAACGGACCTTCCTTCTCCTCTTTATTAAAACAGCAAATACAATTCATATTACAAAATTCTGATATCTTTCCTACAGTACCAAATACTTTCCACAACAATTTTGTGGCAATTTGATTCAGAAAATATAAGTGACTTTGCAAGGATATTTACCATTTTGTTTGTTCTGTCTCTAACTAAAAACTTTTCATAGGATTTTTGTTTGTTTTTGTTGTTGTTTTCTAGGGATAAATTGCAAAACAGATTCCACAGGGAAATAACGCAACAAGATATAGTGCAAAATATCTAATTTTACTGATCTGGTGTCTCTCTTCTTCTGGTTTCTCATGCTCAATATCCCAGCTCTTTTCTGAGTAGCGGTTTCTTAGACAGAAATCCTATATTTTCCTGTGTCTTCTCTTCTTGTGCTCTGCCTCAGGGGGATGGGGAGGGGGGAAATATATATAAGTACCCTCTGTCTGTCCAGCTGCAGGCAGGCAGCTGTCTGAACAGGTGCTATCAGTGGGACTGAATAGTCTTTTCCACCTACCACATCACTGTCAACAGTGCTAAGCAAACTGACATGGTTAATGTAGGTAATGTATTTACTGGCAGAAATGACCTCTGAGCTCTCCTTTGTGGCTTTTGACACAGCAAAAGATCACCTTTCTAACATGTTCATTTCTCATGATTAGAAGCATTTGTCATCTTTTCCCCCGCCTTCCTGTTCCACTGACAAGCTATGATGTAGCTGTAAAGTTTCATTACAAATGTAATCGAAATAATTCCATTTTTCCATTAATATTAAATATGACATTTTCCATGCTTGCTCTCAGCCCACAGGTGATTTCTTCTGTGTGGAAAGTTGTAGCCAAATCATTTCAGTTATTTGAACATGTGTACTCACCAGAGCTTCCTGTTAGGAATGTGGGGCTCGGATAGCTAAAAGAAGATGGCATGTTTTGCGAACCAAGTTTGAAGCAAGCCACATTTGAAGAAAAATATATTCACTAGTGTGAAATAGTCAAGATGCCCAAGTGACTTAGGAACAGTAAGCCCAGTTTCAAATATCCTATTGAAAGTCAACAAGATTTAGGTGCCTAAATTACTGTCTTTAGAAAATATTACCCAAAATTATAACTATCTGAGTTCAGTACATAAGACCTGAATTAGGACAAACTTAACAGCATCCTGAAACTTTCCAAGTGTCCCATAATTTAAGATTTCTGAAGTCTGGGTGTTTAGCTGGGTTAAAGAAGCCTCAGTTAAGGAGGATTGGGTTTATACAGGTGCTACAAACAACCTAGGCTAATAGTTAAAAAAGCCAGCTATCTTCTCCAAGAGTACTCACCCGTGTATTGAAATGGCCAGGGGTGGCTCTATGTTTTTTGCCGCCCCAAGCATGGCAGTCAGGCGGCCTTTGGCGGAACGCCTGCAGGCGGTCCGCTAGCAGATTCAGCGGCGTTTTTGCGGGTGATCCGCCGGTCCCGCGCCATTGGTGTCCCTGCCGCCAAATTGCTGCCAAAGCTGCGGGACCGGCAGACCTCCCGCAGAAATGCCGCCGAAGGCTGCCTGACTGCCACCCTCACAGCAACCGTCACGCCGCCCACCGCGGCTTGCTGCCCCAGGCACATGCTTGCTGCGCTGGGGCCTGGAGCCGCCCCTGGAAATGGCACAGAAGTGCATTTTTGAAACATAAGTGTACGCAATACATAAAATTGAATAGCACCGATGGTGGTAAAATATTAGAAAACAATATCTTAAAGAATGTCATCGTTCATCTTTTGTACAGCATCTCAAAGTTGTTTATGGAACAAGATGGGTTTTTGCCCCAAAAATCTTAGTCTAGAATTTTGATATGACACAATATATAAAGGTAGGACAAAGATCACAATAACTAGATCATGTGGTTATTCAGTTTAGGCATGTGCACTCTTAAAAAAAAAAAAGGATGCTAATGTATATTTATTATGATTCAACAAGAGAGCCAAATTCTGATTTTGATTATACCAGTATAATCCTCAGTAACTCTTTTGGCTTGAGTTGCTGTGGATTTAAACCTTTATAATTGAGATCAGAATCTGTCTTTGCAGTTTTATTTTAAAGAATTATATTTACATGTATATCTGATACTTTCTAACTTTCCTTCTGGCTTCCTAATCTACTTGCTGAGGGCTGTGATATCTCATGGAGTTCACTGGTTCAGGAAGACCTGCCTTTTCATATAGCTCTATCTAACCTGGCACTGAG
Organism: Macrochelys suwanniensis; assembly: GCA_033296515.1. Classification (NCBI taxonomy): domain Eukaryota; kingdom Metazoa; phylum Chordata; order Testudines; family Chelydridae; genus Macrochelys; species Macrochelys suwanniensis. Next base: position 16,481,809 of record CM065779.1, on the reverse strand, counting down.
GTGCTTTTCTAGTTTCTTTTTTCAACAGGGTCTCCTTTATCCACTGCCAAGGGGCCTGCAACTCAAGAGTTTATGTACTCCACTGCCTTGGGAACATTGTGTTTATGAAGGTAAGTGCTCTAGAACGTTGTGATAATGTCTCAAATTAAGAATGGTCTTGTGGGTTTGAATACAATACAAGGTGCAATGCATGTATAAATATTTAGTGGCTTTTTTGCTGAGGTTTAAAATAAACAAATAAACACACCCTTGTAACAAGACATTTCGCCTGATTCCCCTCTCCCTTGGCCTCAGTGTAACATCCTCAATCTGAATAGCGTTACTCCTGACTATGTTAGGTTTTCAGGATTCGGAATCTGCTGCAATCCAGTCTTGTTTCTCTAATCCGTCTGACCTAATATAAAGATTGGCAAAAATCTTCTGTTGTGTATATCCCAGGAAGAGGAGAGGAATGAGGTCAATAAATCACAAATGACACGTAGGGTTGTATCTTCACATGGGCAGAGTCCCTCTTGGTGAATTATCAGGTACCTTCTTTCCAGGGACCAAGTATAATCCCAGCTCTTGTTATCAGACTTTCCTAGTTATTTGAATGTATGTGGCATGATTTGAGGTTTCTTACACTCTTAATTTTGTATCTCTTATGAGATAAAAAGCTGAATTTGAGTCTGAAAGTAGATGGAGGAAGTGTTAACTAGCTATTCCTAACAAGCAGTGACACCAAACAAACCGGGCGTGCTCTTGAATGCCAGTTAATGGTTTCAGACTGTGTCATATGCTGAGTGTCGAACAAGCAAAGGATGAAGACATCTGGGAATAAAGCAAGAGCTAATGTGGCAAACTTCATTTTCCTGAGAATATTAGAAAAATGCATCCACTTCACAATGTGTGTGTCTGGAACTGTTGTGTGTTTGTTATGTGGCAACATTTTTTGTAAACCATAATTATCCACTGTGGTCAAACCAATATTGTGTAAAGTTTCAATTTTAGGTCACTAATTTTGGAATGGATTCTATTGGTTCACAAAAAATGTCGCAATTATGTTACGTTTTAAAAATGTGTATGTGTACAGTAACAGCTTTACATAAAGGGAAGATGTATCCCTTTGGCTTGCCCCCATTAAATATGCCTGTTCATGTGGTAAACAATCCTTAAATAAATGCATGCAATGTATAAGAATAAAGTGTTAACTTTATCCAAAATGTAACTTCACTGACTTCAGTGGCGTTATCTCAGGATATATGTTCCCCAATGCTTTTCATCGCCATTGATATTTCCAGCAGAACCTAATTCTGTTCAGACATGATTCAGGAAAGCACTTAACTCTATACTAGGCTGTCAATGGGACTTAAGCACACACTTAAAGCTAAACACCTTAACACCTTTCCTGCATAGGGATGTCGTCTTAAACTGGTGCCTTGGCAACCATCTTGCCCTAATGAGGATCCCAATGTCAGACATAAGCCTAATTCAAAGCTACTTTAATATTTTTGGTCATATGAAGATCTTTAATACTTAGAGTAAACGCATTGCTTTAATGTTAAAGTTCTCTGTGTAAGTGTTAAACCAAAAGTAATACAGATTCAAGGCTTTGATTTTTGTACATCGGGTTCCTGTGGTACCGTTGATCTTTAGTAAGATGGTCACTGTTATGTTCATGGCATAAACATAGAAGTTAGATGAAAAGCTCTTGCTGGAAGGTTGCAATGTAACATGATTTTGTTTCTTAGGCCTTGTCTACACTACAGGGGAAATTCAATCTAAGCTACGCAATTTGAGGCCTTGGCTACACTTTCAGATGTACAGCGCTGTGAGTTAAACCCGTCTTCGTACAGCGGAGTAGGGAAAGCGCTGCAGCCTGTCCACACTGGCAGCTGCCAGCGCAGTAACGAGCACTAACGTGGCTACATTTGTGGCACTTGCAGCGGTTTTGGGAGAGGTGCATTATGGGCAGGTATCCCACAGAACACCTCTTCCAATTCTGGCGCCGTGGGTTGTGGGAAGGGGGCGTGGGGTATGGTGCATTCTGGGTCCTGTCCCAATGCCCCGTGATGCATCGCTTCGCATCCCAGCAATCCCTGTGTTTCCGGCCACATTGGCGCCATCTTTCAACGGTTTCTTTGTAGCGTGATCTGTGCTCTGTTTCAGTCAGCGGGAAAATGGATCCCGACCTGTTGAGCAAAATACTGATGAGTCTCGCCAGCACGTCACGTTTGGCAGTCGAGCTCTTCCTTAAGATCCACAGTGACAGCGAGGAGTCCGACGACGACGATGACATTGCCACGCGAAACGCGTACGACACGAACTTGCTTGTGGCATTCACGGACATGCTATGCACCGTGGAACGCCGCTTTTGGGCTCGGGAAACCAGCACAGAGTGGTGGGATCACATTGTCATGCAAGTCTGGGATGACGAGCAGTGGGTGCAGAACTTTCGGATGAGAAAAGCTACTTTCATGGGACTGTGTGAGGAGCTCGCCCCCGCCCTGTGGCGCAAGGACACGAGATTGAGAGCTGCCCTGACGGTGGAGAAGCGGGTGGCTATTGCAATCTGGAAGCTTGCAACTCCGGACTGCTATCGATCAGTAGTGAACCAGTTTGGAGTGGGAAAGTCGACCGTTGGAATCGTGCTGATGCAAGTTTGCAAGGCCATTAATCGCATCCTGCTCAGAAGAACCGTCACTCCGGGTAACGTGCAGGACATTGTGGCTGGCTTTGAACAAATGGGTTTCCCTAACTGCGGAGGGGCGATAGATGGGACGCATATTCCTATTCTGGCACCACCCCACCTAGCATCCGAGTACATTAATCGGAAGGGGTATTTCTCCATGGTTCTCCAGGCGCTTGTGGATCACCGTGGGCGTTTCATTGACATCAACGCAGGCTGGCCCGGAAAGGTGCATGACGCACGCATCTTTCGGAACACTGCCCTGTTCCGGAAGATGCAGTCCGGGACTTTTTTCCCAGACCGGAAGATCACGGTAGGGGAAATTGAAATGCCCACTGTGATCCTTGGAGACCCCGCGTACCCTTTAATGCCGTGGCTCATGAAACCCTACACAGGGAGCCTTGACACCAGCAAGGAACAGTTCAGCTACAGGCTGAGCCGGTGCAGAATGACTGTGGAGTGTGCTTTTGGCCGTTTGAAGGGCCGCTGGCGATCTCTATATGGGAAGCTGGACTTGGCCGAACACAGCATCCCCGCGGTTATATCCGCGTGCTGTACCCTCCATAATCTTTGTGAAGGGAAGGGTGAAATGTTCACTCAGGCGTGGACCTCAAAGGTTCAACACCTGGAGGCTGAATTTGCACAGCCAGAGAGCAGGGCTATTACAGGGGCCCAGCGTGGGGCTGCAAGGATCAGGGATGCCTTGAGGGAGAAATTTGAGGCTGAAAACCACCAGTAATGTGTGCTGCCCTGCACGACCCTGAAGTGAAGTGGTTCCAATGTTATCAATTATCTGTCTTTGCTAAGCTGATTTGTGTTTGCTCAGCTCACTTGCGTTGCCTGTTTCTTTCCTGGGCTAAGGTATCTTTTTTCCTTATGCAATAATAAAGACTGTTTGCACATCCAAAGAATCCGTTTATTGCAGAGAAAATACATGTATTAAAAAGAAACACAACTGCTTGTGAGACAGAAAGGGCAAGGGGGTGGTGGGTGGTGTGGGGAAGGGTTCAATCACAGGCTATGGTATGTCCTGCTTTCATACTCGGGCTTCCTGTCTGGAGTGCTGTGCAGTGAGTGCTTCACTTCAGAATGTCTATAATTCGGGATGGGAGTTGAGTGCAGTGGGTAAGGGTCATAGTTTCCAGGGCTGTGTGGTGAAGCTACAGGTGTTGGGGGGCATCTGGTGTGGGCAATAAGAACCTGGATGTTGGGTGAAGTGGGCAGGTGGTGACATGGGGGCACAAGTGTTTTGGGACACTGGCTGCAGGGGGAGGCAGGTGCGGTACTGCTCCGCCTGCATGGCGACGAGCGCCTGGCTAGAGTCCGCTTGGTGCGCCAAGATGCTAATCAGTTCCTTTGTGCTTTCCTGCCGGAGCTGCGTGCTTTGCTGCTGCTGCGCTGCGTTTTCCTGGCGGAGCCTGCTTTCACTCTCCCTCCACTCCCGAGCCTTTTGATTCTCTTTAAGAGACTGTTTCATAACTTCCTGCAGCATGTCTTCTTTCGTTCTTCTGGGCCTCTTCCTGAGCCTTTGGAGTCTCTCAGCCGGTGATAAGAAGGACGGCGGAGATCTCAAGGTTGCATCTTGAAGGCAAAATGCAACATTTAACAGAGGCATCATTGTTTTATGCCAGACAGAGCAATGATTCCCCCACACTTAAGGAGGGCACACACAGTCTCCAAAACAGCACAATTTTCCCGTCCCAAACAGAGCGCACAGAACCCACGGGAGCCCCAAAATGGTGAGTAAGCACAGGGTAAAGGGGGACTGAGTGTTTCACGGATGTACTGTCCGACGGGTTTCTGTGCCTTGGGGAGAGCCAACAGCTGCAGGGGGAACCTACACTGAACATTGTCCCCACATTTTCCACAGGAGTTCGTCCTGGAAGATATCTCGTTGCTGAGGGTGTCCGGGGAAGCAAGGGAGGGTCTTCTACTGCAATGCGGCTTCTGCCCTGGCCCATATGCAGCTTGCCTGTGTGCAGCAATGGTCCCCCAGCCCCTCGCGGCACAGTGGCGCGGACACATTACCCTGAATGGGACAAGGACCACGACGGCTCTCCCAATAAACCTGCGCAAGCGCATTGCCCACGTTCTGGCTGAGACTTTCCAAGAGATTACAGTGGCCGATTTCTCCGATGTGATAGACCACATCAATGCGCTCTTCCGCTGCATGCAGCCCAAACCCTCCTCACCCAAGGACCCCACACCAAAAAAACTCCTTCCCGAAAATAAAAGCTGCTTACCGCGAACCTGCTCTTCTCTTTCTCTCCCAGCACGTACCGGCCGCTGAGACTGGCTCCCTTCCTCCTGGCTCGAGAAGAGCTCCTGGCTGCATGCACCCAGGGAGTCAGGGGTGTCTCCCCCAGCCACAGCACCCTCACTTCTGTTTTCTTCAACCCCCTCCTCTCCCTCCTCCTCCTCTCCCTCCTCCTCCTCTTCCTTGTCCCACTCTCCCGTGTCCACGGTGGTGCTCGGAACAGTAGTGGGGTCACCTCCAAGTATTGCATCCAGCTCTTTGTAGAATCGGCAGGTTGTGGGGGGAGCACCCGAGCGGCTGTTTGCCTCACGGGCTTTGCGGTACGCACTCCGCAGCTCCTTTACTTTTATCCTGCACTGCATTGCGTCCCGGTCATGGCCCCTTTCAATCATGGCCCTTGATATCTGGCCGAAAGTATCGAAATTCCTCCGGCTGGATCGCAGTTGGGACTGGACAGCTTCCTCCCCCCAAACAGCGATGAGGTCCAGCAACTCGCCATTGCTCCATACTGGGGCTCGTCTGGCACGTGGAGGCATGGTTACCTGGAAAGATGCGCTGAGAGCACTCCATGCCTGGCTGAGCAAACAGGAAGGGGATATTTAAAATTCCAGGGGAATTTAAAGGGTCAGAGTGGCGCTTGGTCACCTGAGGCCAGGGCAGTAGAGTGCTAATTGATGACCAGAGTGGCTAGAACAGGCATTATGGGATACTTCCGAATACTTCTGGAGGCCAATAACAGCGCATTGGGTGGCCACACTTTAGCCGCAGCGCACCAGCAGCAGCGCAACAAACGTTCTTCCTCTCGGGGAGGTGGAGTACATGCAGTGCTGTAACTGAGGAGATGCAGCGCTGCACGTGCCTTGCGAGTGTAGCCAGTTAGTGAGTTACAGCGCTGCAGGCAGTTTTATTGCGCTGTAACTCGTGAGTGTAGCCAAGGCCTGAGTTACATGAATAGCATAACTCAAATTTACGTAGCTTAGATCTACTTACTGCAGGGGCCACACTATGTGATGTCGACTGGAGACGCTCTCCCGTCAACTCCCCCTACTCTTCTCAATCCAGTGGAGTACAGGAGTCGACGGGAGAGCGATCAGTGGTTGATTTAGCGGGTCTTCACAGACCCGCTAAATCAATCACCGATGCATCGATCGCTGCTCGTCAATCCCCCGGTAAGTGTAGACAAGCCCTTAGAATAACCCAGAACCAGAGATAAAGTAGGCTGCTCCCTGAAACAGAGGCACAATTTGCCCCCAACTTATTCTAAACTGGCTGTCCTCTACCTCTAATCACACGCTTCCCTACAGAACCCCTAGCCTGCAAGCAAGACCAGGAAAACACTTACATTTAAAGTGACAGCTTACAATTTTAACAGCTGTCAATACACCACAGTCACCAGCTGCTGTTGGTTATTAAATAACGATTTCAATTAAGAATTTGTTAACATTCATTCCAGGTGAGAGGCTTGTTCAGCCATACACACGCAGCGTGCTGTGTGGAGGAACAGAGAACTCTAGGCCAAATATCAAATGGCTAAACCTACGCTCCTAAGTCCATATTTAGGGACCTAAATAAAGGTCTGATTTTTTCAAAATCATAGCGCATCCAGCAGTTCCTACTGCGGTTAAAGGTTGATCTAGGAGCCAAGCTTTAGGCATCCAATTTTGGCAATCTTGGCACAGTTTCCCTTTAAATATTAAAGATCTACCATCTGGCATAAGGGCTGTAAAGTAGATGTAAAACGCAAACTGGACCTAGCTGATCACTAAAGATAGTTCTTAAGATTGAAAAGTCAAAGGCCTTGGTTCTTATTTCACTTTCACCAGCCTCACTTCAATGTGCCTATTGATTTCAATGGCATTGCTCCTGATTTACAACAGTGTGAGAAACCAGAGGAGTCAAATTAGAACGTAAGAACAGCCATACTGGGTCAGACCAAAGGTCCATCAAGCCCAGTATCCTGTCCTCTGACAGTGGCCAATGGCAGGTGCCCCAAAGGGAATGAACAGACAGGTTACCATCAATTGATCCATGCCTTGTTACCCAATCCCAGCTTCTGGCAAACAGAGGCTAGGGACACCTCATGCTATTGTATTGCTACAGCAGTTTCTATATCAGAAGAAAACATTTCCCCTATGTTATAAGGAGGAAATCCTCACTCTTCTGTTTGATGGTATCAAATAGCAGACAAAGGACTCTTGCACTGGAGAATCCAGCCCATTCTGCTTATCCATGTTGTGCCATTCAGGCAGCACAACGTAGACAGAGTCTAGCAGGAAATGCTGAGCAGAGGTGGCTTCTGTGTCATTTATACCCCACCCTGGCACAGAGGTGTCTGGGAGAAGGGGAGGTGTCAGGGCTTTGTGGAAACAATTCTGCGCTGGTGTAAAATGGAGTAATATCCATCTGCTCTAACTTCTGTTGGGGCCGGCCAGCACCAGGTCGGGGAACCATAATCGGGTGCCTGTGGTCACCCTATTGTTTCTGAATAGAGTTTGGGTGGGGTTGGGTCTCTAGCCCGTTCTTTGTGTGGTGTTTAACAGAAAGCAAACATAACTTTGCCTTTGGGTCTTCTTCTCAAGGGTTTATTGTATCCATCAAAATGCCAGAGAAACTTACATCACCACCCTGGGCCTTCATTTGTATGCAATAAGGGAAAGGGCTCTATCTTATTTCTAGACGGCTGTTTCATTTGGAAAAACGTCAGAATGTCATTCACATAGCAGCACCAAAAATACTCAGAAATTAGAGGATTACATTTAACTATTTTTCTTGGTTTTTAAAAAAATGTATTTTGAAAGTAGCCAGTGTCCATGCTTTTTTGTTTTAGATAAGAAATATTCAGTTTTTTATTGGATGTCTCAGGCCCTGCAACAGGCCCTATGGCCAACCCAAGGGAGATGTATGCCTAGATGCCTTAAACATAATTAAAAGGGATAAAAGAAGCTAGTTAGATTGATCCCAGGTGTGTAATTTCCAGGACAAAGCAGGTAGGGATGTTCAGCCAAATCGGAATGATCACTTGGCCAAACATTCCATGACCTTCTAATTGCATAATAAGACTAGAGCGGCTATGCCTTTCTACTTAATTACCGCAAGCCTAGAGTGCTGTTCGGACAGGAGGCCAAAGGCAAAGTGACTTTAACTAGCTGAGAAATGCAATCATTTCCATGAAATACATTGCCTGGAATGCCTTAGTGGTTTTATTATTGCAAATCTTGCATGATTAACCCTACCTGGGTGTTGAAACTTAATGGAAGTTGGCCATCTAACTCCAGTAGTCATTTTGGAAAAATCCCAGGCTGCATGGTTAGATTAATGTCAGAGTGTGGCTCCACCAGGAGCTTCAGGGGTGTTCTACGGGCAAAGACTGCAGGAAGGGTGTGCTGAGTCAGCACATGCACAGCTGCTGTTGTCATGTCCCCTCTCTTGATAGTGCTGGGTACACGGGAGTCTCATCCACAATAGAGGGGAGGTTGTGGGAACCATCACTGCTGGTTGTGGGAACTCTTCACTGCTGGGGACCCTTTGCCAAGGTCTATGCCACTTCCTAAGAGCATGGAACAGGAGTGAACCTGGTATCTGGTATTCAGTACAGGTTTCATGGGACTATTAACTAAAATGGATAAAGAACTCTCCTTGGAGCTTGCATAGTGCTTTGTTCTTCATGTTCTGTGTTTGTGCATCGTACTACTGCGGTAATGACAAAGGCAAGACTCCATGAACTATTATGCAATCAAATACATTATGTATTGACTTTTAGGTATCTTGCAAATGTTTTTCTCTAACTGCTCATCTTCTGGCCCAGTTTTATGACCATTACAGTAGTTTGCTGAAAAGGATTAAGTAAAATAATCAAAGCATCGTGTGACGTTGCACTCCATATGATGTTATGAAAATATGCTAATGAGTGTGAATTTAATGTAACTGGAATATGCTTCATGCAAAAGGTCTCTTTTAAGGTATCATTACAAAGCTTATAATCTACTCAGTGTGTTCATCCTGTTTGTATAAATATATCATTCTTGTATCTGAAACTAGAAATATGAAATATAACTCTGAGGGCCTATTGTAATTATGCAAAGTGTGGGCCATTCATGGTGGTTTGGAATCGTGATGGCTCCATTAACCAGGACAATTGGTTGTAAATGGCTCTGTTTACTTGTAAGTCTCCCTGTATAGCTGTGTGCTGGCAAGTGGGTAATGAAGTCTTACAGTGACATGTGATCATGTCACCTAAACTGGAATCCATCTTTAACCTGGTGCTTTTCCATTTAGGAGTGGTGGGAACCCAGAGAGGGACAAAGGATTACCGCCTGGTGCAAAAGCTATATAAGGGGGTTGAACAGAACAAAGGGGGCTGCAGTCATGAGAAATTCCCTAGCTACCACCTGAGCTGGAACAAGGATTGTACCAGGGGAAATTCCCTAGCTACCACCTGAGCTGGACCAAGGACTGTACCAGGGGAAATTCCCTAGCTACCACCTGAGCTGGAACAAGGACTGTACTCAACGGGTAGTGGTCAATGGCTCCATGTCTAGTTGGCAGCCGGTATCAAGTGGAGTGCCCCAAGGGTCGGTGCTAGGGCCGGTTTTGTTCAATATCTTCATCAACGATCTGGAGGATGGTGTGGACTGCACCCTTAGCAAGTTTGCAGATGACACTAAACTGGGAGGAGTGGTAGATACGATGGAGGGTAGAGATAGGATACAGAGGGACCTAGACAAATTAGAGGACTGGGCCAAAAGAAATATGATGAGGTTCAACAAGGACAAGTGCAGAGTCCTGCACTTAGGACAGAAGAATCCAATGCACTGTTACAGACTAGGGACCGAATGGCTGGGCATCAGTTCTGCAGAAAAGGACCTAGGGGTTACAGTGGACGAAATGCTGAATATGAGTCAACAGTGTGCCCTTGTTGCCAAGAAGGCTAATGGCATTTTGGGCTGTATAAGTAGGGGCATTTCCAGCAGATCGAGGGACGTGATTATTCCCCTCTATTCGGCACTGGTGAGGCCTCATTTGGAGTACTGTGTCCAGTTTTGGGCCCCACACTATAAGAAGGATGTGGATAAATTGGAAAGAGTCCAGCGGAGGGCAACAAAAATGATTAGGGGGCTGGAGCACATGACTTATGAGGAGAGGCTGAGGGAACTGGGATTGTTTAGCCTGCAGAAGAGAAGAATGAGGGGGGATTTGATAGCTGCTTTCAACTACCTGAAAGGGGGTTCCAAAGAGGATGGATCTATACTGTTCTCAGTGGTAGAAGATGACAGAACAAGGAGTAATGGTCTCAAGTTGCAGAGGGGGAGGTTTAGGTTGGATATTAGGAAAAACTTTTTCACTAGTAGGGTGGTGAAGCACTGGAATGGGTTACCTAGGGAGGTGGTGGAATCTCCTTCCTTAGAGGTTTTTAAGGTCAGGCTTGACAAAGCCCTGGCTGGGATGATTTAGTTGGGGTTGGTCCTGCTTTGAGCAGGGGGTTGGACTAGATGACCTCCTGAGGTCCCTTCCAACCCTGAGATTCTATGATTCTATGAAAGGATTGTGCCCAGACTAGGAAGGTGTCCAGTCTGTGATAGAAGCTTATTGAAACATCTCTGAGGGTGAGATTTTATCTGTATTCAGTTTTCCTACTGTATTAGGCTTAGACTTGCGTGTTTTATTTTATTTTGTTTGGTAATTTACTTTGTTCTGTCTGTTATTACTTGGAACCACTTAGATCCTACTTTTTATATTTAATAAAATCACTTTTTACTTATTCATTAACCCATAGTAAGTATTAATACTTGAGGGGAGGGGGCAAACAGCTGTGCATATCTCTCTATCAGTGTTATAGAGGGCGAAACATTTCTGAGTTTACCCTGTATAAGCTTTATACAGAGTAAAACGGATTTATTATGGGTTTGGAACCCATTGGGAGATGGGTATCTGAGTGCTGGAGACAGGAGCACTTCTTAAGCTGTTTTCAGTTAAGCCTGCAGCTTGTGGGGGACATGGTTCAGACTTGGATCTGTTTGCAGCAGGCAAGCATGTCTGGCTCAAACCAGGCAAGGGACTGAAGTCCCAAGCTGCCAGGGAAAATGGGCTCAGAGGTAGTCTAGGCACATCAGGTGGCAGTCCCAATGGGGTTTCTGTGATCCAACCCATCACACATTGCAACTACATGAGTTGATTATGACTCCCTTTAGCACAATGCATGCCAATGGGATGAATGGCCTCTCTGGTTTTCAGTGCTAGTGAGCCTGAAATCCAACACCGTATTTGGGCTGAAATGACAAATAATGTTATGCTGAGTGAGGAGGGTAGTGTTTAAAGTAAGGTCACAGAGAGCAAAACAGTGGTACAGAAAATATTTATACTGAGTGGCCATTGCAGCAAACGGTCCATGTTCACTTTTTTTGGTCCCTGTTGCCATATGATGACACTGGTATCAGTCCTTTAAGAAGGTGCATTTGTGGGAACATATTGTATATGTGTACGGTGGGCCATTAGTGAATGAACTATCATATCACCTTGTGTATGTGATCATGGTACCCTCTGGAGGTTGCATCTTATAGCAGGTAGATACACAGGGTATTGGCTCCATCTCAGGGCCTGCTCCAGCTCTGATTGAAGTCAATGGCAAAACTCAGTGATTTCAACGGTGCATGAACAGGGACTAAACTTCTAAAAGGGGAAAAAAATAAAATGAGCTTGCAGCCAACTGAATGAACGGGAGCACAATGTCAAAGAGAAGCTGAGGAATAATCCCTAATTCCTGTCCCAGGAAGCTGTGGGCTCATTTGGAAAACTGAGAAAGATTTGGGGGTTGGCAAAGCTTTATAACAGAGAACATAGATTCAAAGCCCAGAAAGGACTTTTATGAGCAGCTAGTCTGACTTACCGCATTACACAGGCCATGGAATGTCACCCAGCAGTTCCTGTATCTAGCCTAATAACTTGTGGTTGACTAGGGCATATCTTGTAGAAAGACAACGCGCTGTGATTTAAAAATGTCAAGAGATGGAAAATCTACCCATCCCTTGGGAATTTGTTAATTACCCTCACCGTTAAAAATGTGTGACTAATTTCCAGTTTAAAATATGGGGAATAGAAATGTGATTCTTTATTTAGAAGGTAGGATACAGACTGACCCCATTTCTCCCTGGCTCTCTAGCTCACAGATTTACCCAACCGTCTGTGCTGCCTAGCTTCACCACACAGGGCCTCGCTAAGCCCTCACCTGGCTTAGAAGTCTTAGGGAAGGGACTTTTGACTGTATTCCAAGGGCAGGCTCTTCTTTGATGATTGTAAAGTCCTGGCCAGGGGTTATCCATGAGATGTTACGCAGCTATCAAAGATGACCTGTCTATCTTCTGGAGCTATCCTGCAAAAGCCATTTGCTCAACCTCCCCTGCTGCAAAGCCCAGGATTCAGAACTCTGCTATGCCAGCTAAGAGAATAGGGGAAGTTTCAGGGCTACGGTGACATTTATTTGTAAGCTAGTCATCGCTGCAGTATCCGTGCTCCACAACTGTTAATGAATGTAGCCTTCTATCACCCTTGTGAAATATTCTCTCTGTCTTACAAACAGGGACAGAGTAGGGGCCAAATATTCCAAAGAGATTAGGTCCAGATTTTTAAATGCTCTGCAAATCCAATTGTAGCTATATTTTCGAAAGAGCTCTGCTCCTGTTTAGGTATCTAAATAAGGGACAGATTTTCAGTGGTGCTCAGTACCCAGAAACTCCCACTGAGACACTCGTGACCAGATTTTCAAAAGAACTCAACACGAATGCTTCAAAAGGCCTAATCGCTTATTGTGGTACTTAATGTAGTAATGCCAACTCCAAGAATTTCTAAATTCACAAGTCAAGGTCCCAAATGAGATTATCTTAAAAATATTATTTGAGCAAAAATAACTATAGATGTAGCTTTTAGGTGTTAAGTTTTTCTCTGCAACCATGAGGGCCAGAAACTTACCTTTTTATAGTGAAAACTAAGACTCTCACATAATCACTTGATTCCAGGAGCTGGGGCTTCAGGAAAAAAACACCAAATATCACAAGGCTAAAGACACAGTCATTGAAGTTGGCAACACTTTTGAAAGTTCAGATCATCTGAGTCCCAGCGTCGTGCCTTCACCACAAGAACATCATTCCTCTCATTAAGTGATAACGTTTAGAACTAGGGCACTGAGTCATGGGAAGTAGTGGCTAAAATTTTTCATGCAGAGGCGCCAGCCAAGGCTAGATTAGGGCTTGTCTACCTAGGGAAATTGACTGGAATAGCTATTGCGGAATAGCTATTCCAGTCAATTTCCCTACGTAGACAAGGCCTAAGGGGATGCATTTTGATTCCCCAATGAGTTCAAGTTATCACCGCAAAGCTCTCAGCATGAAGCAGCTCATTTTCAATAACACAGCTCTGAAGCATGAACAGCAAAATATGATGAATTATTTATATAAAAGAGACCTATCTCTGGACTTGTAGCTAGCTTATATAAAGAACACCATCTACTAGCAAATGAAAATCTGTAGCTTTGTTCATTGGTATGTAGGTTCAATAAAGTTGTTGATATGCACTACAAATGGCTTCCTAAGGCAGGTCTTAACAAAGATCGTATATAATTATAACAACCTCGGGGGTTGAGGCTGCAAGATTGGCAACTTTGTCTGGACTGGCCTGGGCAGCAGTTGTAATTATGTGGCTTTCAGCACAACACATTTATACATGATCTTGGTACTTCAAAAAGATGCCTGTGCATAAAACAGGAATATTGTTGTGTAATGCACTGATCAGAGACATGCTGGAGGGGGCTCTCAGATCAAAGGGAAAGCGAGGCTGGTTTTTCTGACTTTGGAGTCACCGTCTCTCTGGATACTGCCAAACCATTCCTGCTAGAGATGATTGAGGCCTGGGTTTATAAACATACTTCTGATGTTTTATTTTTGGCATGGGTCAGATTGCAAGAATTGCAACAGGCGTTTTTTGAAAAATGTACAGTGGGAGGATATGTGTGATTCTCCTAAGCTCTTCCCCTCCTTCTCCATTCACATTGTATCAATATATTCAATCTAGTTTTCTAGAAACATAAATACTTTCAAGACAGGGCATCTTAAAAGCATTTCATTTGCTGTAGTGGTTGCCAAAACATATTTTTCTAATTCTAATATGCACAATGCCTCTCTTCTTGGTGTGCAGTGAGATTTAAATTTTGCAGCTCTGAATCTGATTTTTTTTCACATAGGTTTTTTTTCCTTACTGATGTTAGAGTAGTTAGCATTAGATGTGAACCAAGACTCTGCATCCCTTGAAAGAATTTCGGTGTCCTTGGTATCATGGCTCACTTAGCTTTGGTCTACACTAGAGGGGGGGGATTGATCTAAGATACACAACTTCAGGTACGAGAATAGAGTAGCTGAAGTCGACGTACTTAGATCGACTTACCGCGGCGTCTTCACAGCGCTGAGTTGACTGCTGCCGCTCCCCCGTCGACTCCGCCTGTGCCTCTCGCAGCGGTGGAGTACAGGAGTCAACAGGACAGTGCTCGGAGATCGATTTAGTGCATCTAGACTAGACATGATAAATCTACCCCCGATAGATCGATTGCTACTTGCCGATCCGGCGGGTAGTGTAGACATACCCTTAGATTGTACTGTGAGTAAAACGTTAGTGAAATATGTCATTAGTCTCTAGGCCTGGGTGAGCTGTATAACCCTGGAGAACACCAATTAATGGTGCCTCCTCTGAACCCCAACGGTACTGAATGCTCCTTACTCATGTGAACAAAGGAAAAACCATCAAACTATAAATATTTTTTAAAATATTGACAATGTGGACTTGTTACTGTGGTACGGTTGTTATATTTTTGGTTTGTTTTCCTTGGCAGCTCCCACTTCAATATATGCTAAACCAGCATGAAGTCCCTGTAACGCTTTAATCTCAAAGTATTAAACCATTCCTCTTTGTATCCCTTCCGATTTTCAATTAAAAGAAAGGTTCATAATTTAATTGCAGGCTAGAAGATTTTCTTTTCAAAACGATAAGCCTCTGGCTGCTTACACAGAAGATCCAAGTGCAAAAAGGCTACTACAGTTCTACACCCACAAATGCTGTGCTGTGCTGAGTAGACAGCATTCACGGATTGCCTCACCCAGATATGTAGAAACCTCTCTCTGTGTCTCAGGACAGGAGCGGCACTGATGGATTCCAGGGAACTACGATTAGCCTTACTTGATCAGAGAAGTGATAAGTAGCAAATTTCAGGGCTCTGAGTGTGGGTGGACAAAGAGAAAGATGCTATCCTTTTCAATGATAATGTCATCTTCACATAATAAGCAGCAAAGTACCTGTGTTATTCCAAAATAAAGGCAAAATAGAGTACAGATTTTTTTTTAAAATAAGCATCAAAGAACAGCAAACAAAGAGGACAAGACAGGAAAACAGAGCTACTACAGGAGACCTAAATTGACACATCTTCAGCACAGGCCCAGTGTGTGCATGCCTATCTTTGCACAGATATGCTTTTGAGCATTATCACTTGCGCATGTAGATGACAGGATGTACATGTGCAAACCCAACCTGTCCAAGGGATAATATTTCAAGTGAGTGTACTGGCAATAGTTTGAGCCAAACGTTTGAGCCAAAAGGTTGACAAAATCAGCCCTTTCTTGGCTCTGAAACACCCATTTTGCTTCTCTGAGGTTACTTTCCAATTATTTTTATTATACTTTAAAATTTTGGCTCAACGATCATCCTTAGACATATTTCTTCTCTCCCCCATCTTGGTCTATTATTGCAGCTTGTTTAACAGATTAATTTGGGGTCGGCGAGTATATTATTGTGCAAGTCTGGATTTTCACCTCTTTCAGCAGTTATATATTGTTGTTGCTGGAACAGGCGTTCATGACCCAAGAACAAAAACAGCTAATGTAAATATTAGAAAATTAGAAATATAAACAAATTATCCCATTTATTTAGTAATTGTCTCTAACTGGTAAATGCTGTTAATTCCCAAAAGTTTTAGTTTCCTTTTTTCGAGGTTCATATCTGTATAATATATGGGGAAAGTATTAAGCAAAAATATATAGGACATACATTTGAAATATATAGAAAACATACACAGCAGCTTGTAAAGCCATTTGAGTCATCTGAAGATATTAACCTAGGCTAGCCCAAACCCAGGGATCACAGGGCTTTTGACCAGAAATCATTTGTTGCAGGTCACTTAACACATATGGCCATTTTTGTTGGCCTAAATTTGTGTAACTGGAAAGTGGGTTTCTGATCAGAGTTCTGGTTGTAGAATTACTAATGCAATAGGAGCCATTCTTGGTTGGTCCGTAGGCACTATGGCAATAAATATGATTAATAATAAATACCCCTGTTTATGAAAGGGCTGTTTATAACATTCAAAGATATGGAGGAATAGCTGAAAAGAACACTCGATTCAGTTGCCAACATTGGAAGCTGAAGAATTATCTATAAATGACAAACTATAAATTACTGCATTTCCACTGCATGCATCCACTGCATTTCCACTGCATGCATCCGACGAAGTGGGTATTCACCCACGAAAGCTTATGCCCCAATATGTCTGTTAGTTTATAAGGTGCCACAGTACTCTTTGTCGCTTCTACAGATCCAGACTAACACGGCTACCCCTCTGATACTATAAATTACTAGTTCTACAAGGGATGTTTTGAGGATGGATACCAATAATGCTGAGTACATTTTTTGTTGCAATTATGTGAGCGAATATTTCTTTGCAGAAAAAACACTGAATTTCTTGAAACTCAATTGAAGAGTAAAAACTGAGGCATACCTGATGCTTATGAAAAGCTCTCTAGAAAAAAAATATTTATGAATCATTTTTTTAATTGAATGATCATTGAATGTTAATTTTTTGTCACCATTTTAAATGAAGAAAAAGTTTAAAGTGTTCCCAGGAAGGCCCTGACAAAGTCTCGAGTTCTTGGCCTGGGTGGGTTAAATAAGGAGGCGTATCAGACTGTTTCTTATTCCCTTCATTCACAGACAGTTGTGCTCAATATGCATAGAGGAAAACATGCAGGTTTTCTGTGTAGAACATAGTTACTGTGGGTGAAATTCATCTACTGTTTTCAATTGAGCTATTCTGGGAATGGAACTATACTAGGGAGGAATCTGGCCTTATGTTTTCTGGCCTTGCATTTCACATAGTAATGATATGAATTATATTTATTAGAGAGGAAGGCCTCACCCTTTCCGCAGCTTCCTTCACATTCCCCTTTCTGTTAACAGCATGGCTCTCTGCTCTAGTCCCTTGCCAGCTTCCATGCACCCCAGCATAGATGATCCCGGCTAATTTAATCTGTTTGGCACTTTCAAAGTTCCTTCTCACCAGCTGTAAATCCGCATGTGGTTTATTGATTTTTACATTTTTCATTTTCTGCCTCTTCTGAACGGATTCTTCTGTATTTGCTAAGTGTAGGATCAGTGGCTTTTTGAAAAAAATGCTAATTTCCTTATTTACCTAACAAAATATAAATGTATCTAATTAGCAAACAATAGCACTATTATACAACCACCATTATATCACGTATTATGTGTTCTAAACAGAAAACCTGCATTTTTTCCCCAGCAATTTACTTCCCTCTCCCTCAGCTGACTTACCCCTGACTCCCCCAAGCCTTTGCACTGCTTCTGAGTGGTGTGGGAAATATGGTTCTGTATTGTAGTTTAAATGAATTATTACTCAGAGTTCTGTATTAATATGCCTAGTAAGGAATCTATTTGTAAAAAAATATTTCCTGAATCCTTTTTGTTGTCTGTATTGTTACAGACGTACTTGCTAACAGGTATTTTGAAATAAATGACCAACAATAATTGAAACTGGTGTGATTATTATTGTGTTATTTTGACAAATTAAATATGCAGAATTTTAAAATATTATGTGCAAAATTTTAAATTTTTTGTTGCAGAATTTTTAATTTTTTGCACAGAATCCTCACAGGAGTAAACTAGTCCATGACTCTGAGAGGCAAAGGTGGCTCCGAGCTGATCGCTTGGCAACCCAGCAAGTTCAGCTGGGCCCAATGAGCATCCTCCATATGGTTGCACTTCCTGATTGGGCAGGGGAGCCAACAGTCTGCTGCTTGAGTCTTGGTGGAAGAGACAAGCTTTTGAGTTTCACAGCGTTCTTCAGGTCTGGAAAAGATAACCAGAGTAGTCACAGCTAAATACAAGGCAGGACAGATATCTGACCTCTGTCTTAGTTCTCAAAGGAAACCTGCACAACACATTCAAAAGATGAGCCTGGGAACTTGAATTCATGATTCTACTAGACACTAAAAGTCCTGGTCTGAACAAAGACACTGGTTTTATGGCTCATTACAATAATTGTAAGTGTATTTTTGCAATGTGTTATGCTTATACTTAACAACCTATCCCATTTTGTATTTAGCTGTGACACTCTGGTTACCTTTTCCAGATCTAAAGAAGAGCAGTGTGAAGCTCGAAAGCTTGTCCTTTTCAGCAGCAAAGTTGATCCAATTAAAGGTATTACCTCATCCACCTTGACAATCTCTTCATGAAGGCATTCCCTAAGTAACAGAAGTGAGGAAAAGCCCAGCAGCTTTTGTATGAAAAACAATCCGTGATGGGTAAAGGAAAAGTGGAGGATCTTGGTTCTGCGTTGGACAGAAGTCCCTGAGATTCTTGATCATGCACAGTAACAATGTCTGTATGCTAGGAGATGGGCACTTTATAGTGATTAGATCATGCGGGCACCTAAGCATGGGAAGAAGATGGTAGCATATAAAATGTGAACTGCACTGAAAAATGTATAGAATTTTCAGAGATTCTTGGGACAATAAACATATTTTTAATGTAAAAATGCCTCGTGCCCAAAGGTTAAGATGACAATTTCTTATACACAAGCAGTTTTTGATGAGTGTAGCACCCATGGAAGCTGTCTGAAAACCTGGCCTTGTAATTGTTTTTAATATGGAGTGTATTAGAGCTGACCTCTTTATAACTGAGTTGGAGATAACTTCCTTTGTGAAAGCATGTTGAGTTCTTCATTCCAAGTAATTACTTTGGAAATGAATGTTTTGGCAAAAGTTACAAGCATTCCATGCTTAGATTTATCACAGCAAATCAGTTCTAGTGGAAATCTACTGAATGCTTTGCAGGAAACAAAACTAATCGGATGTAATGAAAAAAGGTCTTGTTAGAACATGAGCTGGTTGGGGAATATGATGGGAGTTTGACTTCAAGCATTTGTTTCTTTGTCTTAAATTTGTAATGACACCTTCCTTTTATGTTATTAGTAATGCTGATTGCATTTATGTATCAGTAAAGTAAAATGTGATTTCATTGACATCTGCTAACAGGAAAACAACTTCCAGTAAGCCTTTTCTCTGCCATTTAGAATTGAGAGAATAAACCCTGTACTTTAATGCACACATCACGTAACTTGTGAGTTCTGATGAAAGTTTTGCATAATTTTTACCTTATAATTTAACCAAGCACTTAGAATAATGACATAAATATTTGCATTTGTTAAATACAGAAAAATTATGAAAAGGAGATTACAAAATAAAATTGGAAAGTCAACCATGTGGAGACTGCATTGTGTCTTAACTGAAGTCCTTAGGCAGCTGTAAGCGCATAACGTCTTATCTTTCTACAGTACTAACACCAAAGAGCAAAAGCACCCAATGACAATCTAATGCTCAATTTCCTATGGTTCTGCACAACAAAAGTAAATGTATTGAAAGGAGCAAAGAGTTTGGGGGGAAATATTTGAACCTATTTGACTATTGTAAATTTGACGAACCCAGAGTCGACCAAAACACTGTGGATTTAGGGCCACATTTTCAAAGATATTTAAGTACCTAAAGATGGAGGTAAGGCACCCAGTGAGATTACAAAAGTACCTAACAAGTGTCTAACATCTATTGAAATTAGTGCTTAACTTGTTTAGATGCTTTGGAAAATCCCACTAGGCACCTATCTATATGTTTAGATGCCTAAATACTTTTGAAAATCCAGGCCTTAATACTTGAAAGTCAATCTACTTCCCATGGACAACTCTGAGTACATCTTTTCATAGGCGCTCACTCCATGGGTGCTCCGGGGCTGGAGCACCCATGGGGAAAAATTGGTGGGTGCAGAGCACCCACTGGCAGCTCCCCGCTCCCGGCCCCAACTCACCCCCGCCTCAGCCTCCTCCACCTCCCGAGTCCCGAGGCGCCACCAATCCGCTTTTCCTCCCTCCCAGGTTTGCTGCGTGCCGAACAGCTGGCGCACGGCAAGCCTGGGAGGGAGAAAAAGCGGAGCAACGGAGCCTCAGGAGGTGGAGACGGAGGAGGCTGAGGCGGAGGTGAGTTGGGGCTGGAGGCGGGGCAGGAAGCTGCCGGTGGGTGCTCTGCTGCTTCTCCCCCCTCCCTCCCAGGCTTGCAAGCCTAGGGGAGTGGGGTGGAGGGGAAATGCAGGGCGCCCGGGGGAGGAGGCGGGGGCGGGGATTTGGGGAAGGGGTGGAATGTGGGCGGGGCCGCAGGTGGAGTTGGGGCAGGGCCGGGGGCGCGAGCACCCACCGGTGCCGACTAAAGTCGGCGCCTATAAGTGAGGGGGGATTTGATAGCAGCCTTCAACTACATGAAGGGGGATTCCAAAGAGGATGGAGCTCGGCTGTTCTCAGTGGTGGCAGATGACAGAACAAGGAGCAATGGTCTCAAGTTGAAGTGGGGGAGGTTTAGGTTGGATATTAGGAAACACTATTTCACTAGGAGGATGGTGAAGCACTGGAATGGGTTACCTAGGGAGGTGGTGGAATCTCCTTCCTTAGAGGTTTTTAAGGCCCAGCTTGACAAAGCCCTGGCTGGGATGATTTAGTTGGGGTTGGTCCTGCTTTGAGCAGGGGATTGGACTAGATGACCTCCTGAGGTCTCTTCCAATTCTAGTTTTTTATGATTCTATGCTGGGATATTAATAAGGGTAATAGGATCTGATAGGTTCCAACCCCAAGAGCAAGCAGCCCCAGGCTGAGTAGAAAGGCAGACTCAGCTGGGGCCATGCTTCAATTAAGGCTCAGCTGGCCCTTATAAAATGGGCAGTGAGCCAAGAGCAGAGAGTCTCCCTCTGCCTGTAGAGGGAGAAGGGCCTGGCTGCAGGGACCTAAGCAAGATACCTGGAGTGGAGCAGGGCTGGGGAAAGGCTAAGGGAGCCAGGGAGCTCTGGCCTAGGCAAACTCCAGGGCTAGTGTTAGGCCCAACAGGTATTGGGGTTGCAGGGGCAACCCATGGGTAGGCCGAGGCAGCAGGTCCAAACCCAACCTTGTCTGTGATGAGTGGCTAACACACTGCAGTCTGCCCCAGGGCACGGGGGCTAGCTGGTGACTGGCAGTAGCCTACAACTGAGGCGAGTTAGGGATAGTGGGTTGGGGGTTCCCCGGGGAGGGGAGACCCTGAGACTGTGGGGTACTGCCAGGGGGCAGCACCCCAGTTAAAGAGGCACCGGGTCCTGGGAGGGACACGGGATCAGAGCGGTCAGGCGGATCACTGGCCTGAAGAGGGCGCTCCAGAGCTGGATGAGCTAATTCCCAATTGAGACCAGCTGGAGGCGCCGCAGCGGTGAGTCCGACCCCGTTACAGGCCTATACATGTTAAACCCCTTTATACATCAATGCTGTGTGTCATTAATATCTTTCTTCAAAAGTGTGATGATCAAGTGTATCACTTCATGTATCACCAATGCTACAGTAATAAATTCGAATAGACATAAAACTAAATGGGAAAACAGCTCATCTATTTCCTGAATGAACACACAGATTATAATACAACACAGGCAGAGCATGCTGTCAGCCAAAGGCTCAATCTACTTCATTCATGTCATCGCTTCCAATGTTCTGTTCCCCAGAATGACATTTCTGTGCCAAACAATGCTGATTTATTAATTGCTAGACTATCTTTCCCAGACGCATTGGCTCTTCGAGGGTAGCAAATGACGTTTTAGCATTGGTAGTTCTGTGACTAAAGAAAGGCATCAGTAAGTAGTTGAGGTAGAAGATATTTTATTGTCTGCTAATCTCTAACATGTGCAGATGTCTCCAGTTTATCCTTTAGTACAAGAATTCTTTCATTTCTGATTCTAGGAAATATATATTTTTTTACAAGACAGTTTAATTCTGGTGAGTATTATTCCCACAGGACAGTCTCATTCCCATTGGTGTAAACTCTGATGACACCTAGTGGTTACATGATTACAGAGACAAAGATTTTTGAGAAGGCATGCCTAAAGTTTGCCGCCTATATCTTTATTTAAGCACCTAAATAAGTGGCCTGATGCTGAGCTCCCCACACCTCCCACTGAAGACAGTCACTCTCTCATGAACGTAGTTCTTGGAGAGGAATTTATGTGTATTTGCCACTTCAGATGTCATCAACTATGTACATGCTTTGTGGCCTCCAGTTGTTCTCGCATTTAGATATATTACACTGCCATTATCTATCAGAAAGATCCTTATGGAGATTATAATGCTAACATTAGCAGAACGATTTGAGGATCTTATTTCTTGTGATTAATTTTCTCTATTTTACATCATGATGGTTTTAGCTAAATCCACTGTTACTGTAGTATGTGTGACATTTTTAAAGACTAGTTTGTGCATTTCCCGTGTTTTTTCCCCAAAGTACTGTACTGCTGTTTACATAGAAAGTTGCACAAGAACTGGAAATATGCAATAGTGCGGATCAGTAATATTTAACTAACATAGCCCCTGAACTCATGTAGTTGCTGCCATCTAGTGTTTAGTTTCATACCATGCATTGTTTTCTAAACAGACCTGACAAGTACTTTGATTTCTGTAATTGTCCCATAACAGAAGTTGATTTTATGGGAGAGCGAGGGATGGGGGAGTCGCTGTGATATAAAATCTTGCCTACAGGTAAATGAGGAGATCACAATGACTGTGCAGAATGGGAACCTTTAGACCTTGCTTTGACATAAATCTCAAGACTGAAGGTCCAAAAACCTGGAGATTTTTTGAGTAATATGCATTTTTTTTCCATTTACATAAATGACAAAAAGTAACTGTATTGTAACACACCAGTGTTCAGAATACACTACTCACTATCTATTTATTTTCCCTCTTCTCTCTAAGTAGTAAGTACTTTATGATTTTTCCTATCAAGAAGAGACCACAAGAGTTACTTGAAAGCTCTGAGGAGACGATTGGTTTTCCAACAGGTGCTCAGACCATGTTCTCTATAGCATGTGACGCTCTCACATGTGATAATCAAGACTTATACAAAATACAATTAATTCGAATTAAAATTGTACACATTAAAATCCATAAAATCAGTGCTGTCTGATGGGATATAAAACCAAAGAGCTGTGTGGCATTTGTATATGTGTAGAGCAATGGTCCCCAAACTGTGGGGTGCCCCCCAGTAGGGGGGTCCAGAGGAATGTTCAGGGGGTGCAGAGGGGCCTAGGCCAGACCCCACGGGGAGGTGGGGAGGGAGTTCCACCTAGCTGTGCCCCCAGCTCCACTCCAAACCTGCCGCAGCCCCATCCTCAGCTGAGGCCCCTGCTCCCAGCTTTCGCTCCCAGCCCCGGTCTCTGAATGCAGCCCAACTCCGGTCCCATTCCGCCCCTAGCTCCACTCCAGCTCCGGCCCCACTCCTGCCCCTACCCAATGCCCCGGCTTTGGCTCCAGACCTGGCTCCTGAGCACAGCTCCCGCTCCTGGCTTCTGACCTCACCCTGCTCCGCTCCTGGCCTTGGCCCCAGCTGCAGCTCCGGCCTCAGCTTCCAGCCTCGCTCCCATCCCTGGCTCCTGGGAGGCTGCGGACAGATTACATTATGGGTAAGGGAGGGCACAACTTAAAAAGGTTGGGACCACTGATATAGCGTTTTAAATATCTTATATGGGTTTTGACACCTCCCCCCACTGCAAGGATTGAAGTGTGAACCCAGGCATCCTAGCCAAATCACCATTTGGTAATTCTGCTCACTCACTCATCCCCACTTTCTGTCAGGCATAAACAGACAGCATATTAGCAGGAGACAGAATGCACTCCTCCATACAGAACTGGATGCAAATTGCAAGTTATTTGTGTGAATTATGTGACCACTGAAAGCAATAATGAGCTGGAAAATGAATAAGTAATCACAAACTATTTTCACATATGTTTTGGTACACAAACTATCTTTTAACATGGTGAATTTGTTCTTTTAGAAGGATAGCTTGTATCTTCTCCTCCAGATGAATCAAGCTTTGTTGATGAACCACTTATCTGTGGTGTTGCAGGCATGGAAGGTAGCAGAGATATATTGTTTAACCATCCTTTTTAATGCCTCACCATTTAAATGTTTTAACATAACAAATATCTCTGAGATATTAATCCAAAGAATTCATACTTGTTAGTTTTCCCCATGTGTTTTGAATTAATGAGATGTAGATTGACTGACGTGCATGTTCCCATCTTACACAGGGCACAACCTTTTTAATAATGAAATCTCTTTCAGGTCTATAATGGACTAGGTTATGGGACCCAGCATAGTGGGAGGCTAATAGCTGTGCGGCTCAGCTGACCACTACCAGAAATCTGCTACCAGGACAGTTGTACACCCCACTATTCTTTGCAAAATCACTACAGGCAACATCTAAGAATCCGGGGCACGGACCTGAAGAAGCCATAAATGACAAGCATTCACCATAAACACCTCCATTTTCTTGGTGCTTGGCAAAGTATTTCCCCAATTTACAATAGTAGTTTACATTAAATGAATATATTTTCTGTATTACTTAGAGATCAGCCTTTATTTCAAGTTCACATAGTATATCAGAGATATTTGTGGGAGCAGACAAAATTGGTGTGTTCATGGATACAGCCCACAATAATCTATCTATGTATTTATATGGTCTCAGCTCCATAGTATCTCAGTGCCTCACAATCGTTAATGGATTTTATCTTCACAACCTCCCTGTGGGGTAGCAAAGTATTATTCCCATTTTGTAGATGGGGAAGTGAGGCATAGGTTAGATTAAATGACTTGCCCAAGGTCACACAGGAAGGCTATAGCAGAGCCAGGAGGGAGCAGGGGAGATGATAATCAAGGACAAGGGTTTCAAGCTCATACAGTGGAAAGGGCATAATTCCATTTTTATTCATGGCCTGTGGGGTGGGATATTTACAGCAGAACTCCTACTGATGTCAAAGAGAAGCTTGCACAAAAGTTAATTGATACATTTTATGTACCTTATAGTTGCATTGAGCATCACTTAGTGGGAAAATATGCTCACTAGAGCAGCTTGAAAACTGGGGGAGGGGGAAATCATGAAAAATGTCAGTTGTTTCTATTTCACAAGTTTTGAAATTACCCATTTTTTATTTTCTTACAAATTTTCATTTTTAAATAAAAAAATTGATTGAAAATGTTATAGAAACCATGAGTGGAATGGTTACCAATTTTTTTGTTTGCCAATTTACAAAAAAGTTTTTAGTGAATGAAATCTTTTTGTAATCACTTTGATAATACTCGATAAAATGTATATAAAAACATGAAAATGTTGACAATTAAAATAAAGGGGTTTCACAAAATTTTTA
Organism: Macrochelys suwanniensis; assembly: GCA_033296515.1. Lineage (NCBI taxonomy): Eukaryota > Metazoa > Chordata > Testudines > Chelydridae > Macrochelys > Macrochelys suwanniensis. The sequence goes on along the minus strand of CM065779.1, from coordinate 16,456,306 downwards.
TTTTAGAAAAAAGGGTTTTTGATGGAAAAAACTTTCCTTTGAAAAATTTCAACCATTTCTAATGCTCATCTTTAGGACCACTGCCTTTTTCTGCCCATTGGTTCTCTTCTTTCTCCGTCCTGCTTTCTTTCTCTTCACTTTTCCTGTCTGTGTGTCTCTCCTACTTTCTCTTCTCTGAATTTCTCTCCCTTCAACAATGCGGGCTGAGGGACATACTGGCCGCCGCTTCCCGCAGCCCCCATTGGCCGGGCACAGCAAACCGTGGCCAGCGGGAGCCGCGATCGGCTGAACCTGCAGATGTGGCAGGCAAACAAACTGGCTGGGTGCACCAGGGGCTTTCCCTGAACAAGCGGTGTCCTAAGTTTGGGAAACACTACTCTAAAGGATAGGTCCACAGATCCTCAGTGTCTGTAGCTGAAGGGGGCAGAATCAAAACTGATTGGACAGCTGACGAGGGACTAGTCCCCACCTTCTGGAGAACCCGAGTTTGGAGATACTTGTAAAACTAGCTCCTCCAGACTGCAAAACAAAACACAAATCTCTTATGCTGCATCAGCAGCTTGCAATGCTGATATTCAACAAGAGAATATTATGAACATTAAGAAAAAATTAACTACTACAGAGAACTTTAACTATAAGTTACAGATCTCCCTTTTCTAGGTAGGGCCAGATCTATGGACCTATTCCTTCAAAGAAGGGAACATTTTTCAGGTAAGCAACCACAAATTGTCCTGTTCTCTTTTAGGGCTAGGTCTACAGATCCTCAGTGTGGGATTGTCTTAGAAGTGACAAAATTCCCAGGGAGAGAACAAAATAATGTCACTGAGAGAAAGGATTCCCTTATTCTAAGGAATCACCACTGCATGCAGGACCTGCTTGCCAAAGCAACAGCTGAAGATTGACTATCTTGTAAAATTTGATAAATGTATTCAGATTTAATTGTAAGGGGCTTGCCCTTTCTCAGCCCATGGTGCCACTACCACTCGTATTGAGTGAGCTCTGATGCCCATTGGAGGACTGAGTCCTTTTGTTCTATACTCCTCAGCAATGAACCAGCATATCCACCATGAGACTGATGATTCAGATTCCTTAGCACCTCTTATTCTTGGATTAAATGAGACCACTAAGGCTGTTGTTTTTCTTATGTTCTCAGTTCTTTCAAGTTAAAACATTAAGGATCACCTTACATCCAGCAAATACCAATCCTTCTCCTTTGAGTGAGAAGTTTGTGGACAAAAAGAAGGCCATGGCGTGTGCTGAAAACATCAACGCATCCCTGGCTGCACTGGCTATGAATACAGAAGCCACTGAGATTTTTTTAAGTCTGAACTTTGCTGTAACTATTTCTTTGCCTTTTTTGGAAGTGTGCCTTCCTGAGGGAAAGATTCCCTTCATCTCTTGTCCATGCAGAATTCCTGACTTCCCCTGGGGCTTAAGGAGGGAGACTGAATTGCCCAAGGAGGAAAGGGGGAGGAGGGATGATGAGACCTGTACTGCGGGAGGACACGCGCCCAAAATGGTCTGACCAGGACGCTTCTTTCTCTGTCTGTGGATTCAGATGGTTCTGCTTTTTCTGCCATTGTTTTTGGTCTAACGCCGACAGCTAAAGAGCTCTCTTCATTTTCCTGCCATTCTTCAAGACATTCATGGCCTGGCTGTCAGACTCCCTGCTGGAGAGGGAACTCCTGGGGAACCAACTCTTGGGTTAGGGTAAGGGGGCCAAAGCTAAACCTTTCTGATTTGGCAGATGAGGAGGCTGGAGCGTCCAAGGCATAAACCTCTCCTGCACCCTCTGGCAAGGACACAGAGCAGGATGGACACAGTCTGGTCTCATGTTTGGACCTTCCTCTTCCATCCTTCTAGCCTGTTATCCGAGCCATCATAGTGGTGGTGTGTGTGCTGTGGTAATTCTAGGCAGCTACTGGATTCCACCACCCTGTCAGTAGCTATAGGAGGCAGAATAAAACTGAGGGAGTTTCCAGAAAGTGGAAGAATACTTCCTTGTCAGTTGTCCAATCAGTTTGATTTTGCCCCCTACATCTACGGACAGGCTATGATCCCCACTGAGGATCTGGGGACCTACCCCTGAGAAAGAAAGGAAAATTGCAAACTTTGATTTCAGAGGAAACTTTCTTATCAATATATATGTAATAGTCTCCCAATGAAAACAGAAGGCCCAATTAGTACTCTTAGTACTAGATGGGGCAAAGCACTAGTAAATATTATACAGATAACAATCTTGAACTAGTAGGAAGTTGGATCTGTTATTTTAAACTTCTCTAACTTTTATGATCCTATAAATAGAACTATTAAGCCCACAATGTATGGGAGAGGCAGTACCTTTTAGTGACTCGAACAGTCGCACTTGTTGAGTGGTTCTTTTCCTCTCTGGTCCTCCCTGTACACCCAGCTCTCACCTGTGGCTCCAAGTAGCTATAAGTATGCGACAGTGGCAATACCCCGGCCCGGTAAACTGCCTTGGCAGGTGGGCTAAACGAGGTGAGGATAACCAGAAGTGTGGAAACTGACGGTGATTTAGGGATTGCCCTAACAAGCATACGAAGACTGTTCTGGTAGCCAAGACAAAAGAGACCATACAACGACTTGAAAAGCAGTGCAGCAACGCATTGTGGAAGGCGAAAGGCATGATGGGGCACTACAGAAGTCATGGCTATTCACTGCAGCTAAAGAAGCCTCCAGTTGTAACAGCCTTTGTGCCACTGGGCCAAGTTTCAGTGGCCAAGAGAATGGGACTGTCTCAGTGCAACGACTCTCCCTTTTTAATCGACTTCATGCACAAGTCATTCATGCACATCTCTCTTCAAAAGTCCTGTGGCAATGCAGGAGTGGCAAAGCGACAGGCGAAGATGACTACTGGCAGTCGTAGCCACAAGCCTGCATGCAGGAGGCTTGGGACATTGGCCACCCATCCCTGATCAAAGGGCAACAGGGAAGCTTGGCAACACCCCATGTGACAGAGCAGCCCTTTTTAGGATTGTACTGTTCTCCCTTTGGAAGGGAAGGGGCTAGAAAAGGCGCCTTAAACTTTGCCTGCCCAAATTAAATCCGGACAGCTTACCGTGGCTGGTGGATCATCCTCAACGCGGTTGAAAACCAAAGATAACTAAAAAAGCACTAAAGATTTCTGCTTGGAACATCAAGCTTATGATAGACAAAAACAATACCTCTCAATTTGAAAGAACAGCTCTCCTTTCAAAAGAGCTATCCCGGTATGACACTGACATTACAGCGCTCAGTGAAACTAGATCGTCAGATGAGGGCATTGTTACAGAACCGGCTGGGGGTTTGTTATGACGCGGCCTCTGGTGGGACACAACTGAGAGTATCAATTCAGGAAAAATTGCTTAGAGCAGGGCAGTCACAGCCCAAAGCTGGGTGTCCTTTATTACTAAGGCACACCAAACCAGCCAAACAGAGAGGACTTCGGTTTTAACCCCCTGGCTAAGCAGAAGTCATACAAGCAATTCTCTTAGACACTCCAGTTTCCCAGTATCACCACCAGCACCACTCCTTGTGGGGATGAATGGTTACGAAAACTAATACCCCAGTAAAAGAAAGGTTCTCCCGATCCCAAAGGACCAAGCCCCAGACCCAGGTAAATATACCACTCAGATCTTATCCACAAATCACGCTGTTGCCAATCCTTTAGAATATAAAATCTAAAGGTTTATTCATAAAAAGAAATATATATAGATGAGAGTTAAAATTGGTTAAATGGAATCAATTACCTACAATAATGACAAAGTTATTGGTTCAGACTTGTAACAGTGATGGAATAAACTGCAGGCTCAAATCAAGTCTCTGGAGCACATCCACAGCTTGGATGGGTCATTCAGTCCTTTGTTCAGAGCTTCGGTTTGTAGCAAAGTTCCTCCAGAGGTAAGAAGCAGGACTGAAGACAAAATGGAGATCATGCAGCTGCCTTTTAAAGTCCTTTTGCAATGTGGCTTGTGCTTCCTTTGTTCCAAACACAAGCTCCCCAGCACATGGCATGGAAAAACCTTAGAGTTCTGTCCATAGGCATGTCCCTGCATGCCTTGCTGAGTCACAAGGTGTATCTGCTTTCTCTCAATGGGTCAATTGTATAGCTGATGGTTCTTAATGGGTCATCAAGCAGGGTAGGCAGTGCTGATGTCAAATCGTCTGGGATGTCACCCAGAAGCACAGCACAAGTTTGAAATACACACAGTATAGAGCCAATACTTATAACCTTAAATTCAAAAATGATACATGCATACAGACAGCATAATCATAACCAGCAAATCATAACTTTTTCAGAGACAGTTGACCTCCTTTGTACAAGATCTGATGCCACCATATGACCTTGGTTGCAACAATGATCTATACGGTCCCAGTTCATATCAATAATGTCACAGGGTTACACCTTCTTTTGGAAGAGAAAAGAATCACACAAAGATAGAATCCATGGAGTGGGAATTGCCATCAAGACCAAACTCTTGCAACGTCTTGAAGACTTTCCAATAGGCATAAATAAGTCGCAATTTGCTACCATCGTCAGTGCATATGCGCCTACCTTCACAAGCCCTGATGATGCTAAGGAACGGTTTTACTCTGATCTCAACTCTCTCATCAAGTCAATATCACAAAGTGACAAACTAATCATCCTAGGAGATTTCAGTGCAAGAGTATCTAAAGATAACAACTGGCAAGGTTTCACTGGGAAAAATGGCATTGGAAAAATGAATGAAAACGGTCTCCTACTCCCAAGCAAGTGTGCAGAACATAGCCTGACAATTACAAATACCATCTTCAAACAGGCAGACAAATATAAAACTAGATGGATGCACCCCCAGATCCAAACAATGGCATCTAATAAGGGATGTCAGGATCACCAGAGCCATGCGTGGAGCAGAATGTTCGACAGATAATAGAATGATTAGATCAATACTGAACCTACACATTGTACTCACATGCCTGAAATGCCCAAAAACAATCAAGATCTCCCCTGGTATTGTTAAACTAAACCATGCATCCTATCGAGACAAGCTACAAAGTGCACTAGAAACCAACCTTGGTGATAACCCTGTCTCATGGGAGGAATTCAGAGACACAGTACGAAAAACTGCAACTGATGTCCTTGGATGGAAGAAAAGAGCTCACTGTAACTGGTTTGATTAAATGATGAGGAAATCACAGTACTCCTGAAAGGAAAAAAAAATGAGGCTTTCCAAATCTGGCAAAATGATATTCAGTCCACCTCAAAGGGAGACAGATTTACATACCTGCAAAGCAAGGCAGAAAGACAACTACACTTGATGCAAGATAAATGGTGGGAGAAGGTAGCAGAAGACACTTAAATGTATGCAGAAACAAATGAAACAAAGAAGTTCTTTGATTCCTTGAAGCTAGTATATGGACTTTCAAAGGTGGGCACAGGTTCACTCATGATGGCTGATGGCAGGACAGTCATCAAAGACAAACATGGCATGGAACAGAGATGGGTTGAACATTTCAGCCAACTACTGAACAGACCATTGTCAACTGAAACAAGTGCTATTAATCAGATACTTCAAAAGCATATTCAGCACCACCTTGATTCACCACCCTCACTTGAAAAAATAGAAAAGCCAATTAGTTTGATCAGCTCAGGAAAGTCCTCGGGCAGAGATGGAATACCGGCAGAAATATATAAATCTGTGGGTCCAAATGTGGTAACTAACACTCCAGAAGATCCTTACTGACATCTGGGAAATGCCAGATGACTTCAACAAAGAAATGCCACAAGACTTCAAAGATGTCACAATTGTTTCTTTATTTAAAAATAAAGGCAGCAAAATGGTCTGTGATAACTACCGTGGGATATCTCTCCTATCTGTCACTGGAAAAATCTTTGCTCGTGTCCTCCTGAACCGACTGATGTCATCTGTCTCAGAAACCAATCTACCTGAGACTTGGTGCAGATTCACACCTGGTCGTAGCACCATAAATATGATCTTCAGTATCAGGCAAATACAAGAAAAATGCATTACACAAAACATGAATCTGTTCAGTGTTTTCACTGATCTGACAAGAGCATTTGATACAGTCAATAGAGAAGGATTATGGATAGTCTTCAGCAAACTTGGTTGCCCACCAAAACTGGTAAAGATCATTCGTTTATTTCATGAGGGGATGCAAGGTCAGGTACTTTTTAATGGAGAGCTCACTGTCTCATTTCCCATTTCAAACGGAGTCAAGCAAGGTTGTGTCCTTGCCCCTGTACTGTTCAACCTCTTCTTCACCCAAAAAAACAATGAGGAACCCGGTGGCATTTTAAAGACTAACAGATTTATTTGGGCACAAGCTTTCGTTGGTAAAAAACCACTTCTTCAGACTCCTCGTTGTTTTTGTGGATACAGACTAACATAGCTACCTCTCTGACTCTTCACCCAAGTTCTCAACCATGATACAAATGGGCTCAAGAGAGGCATATACATCAGATACAGACACGACGGCTCAGTCTTCAGTCTTACTTTTGTTTTTGCTTTCAGCCTTGTAACAGAACTACTACTAAGAGAAGCACTCTTTGCGGATGATTGTGCCCTCCTAGCCAGGGATGAAAGTAACTTAAAGGACTTACCGGTACGCCGGAGTCCTGAGCAGGGGACGGGGCCTCGACTGGAAGGGGCAGGGTCTCGACTGGAAGAAGGGGAGCCTTTAGAGCCCCCTGCAGTGCTGCTACCCCGGGGCCCCAGCAGCGATTTAAAAGGCCTGGGACTCCCAGCCGCCGCTACCGCAGTGGAGCCCCGGGCCCTTTAAATTGCCAATGGAGCCCTGGAGGTCCCGGCTGCCTCCGCGACCCCCGGGGCTCCGTCAGCGGGGCTCGGGCGGCAATTTAAAGGGCCCGGGGCTCCAGCCACCACTACTGCCCCAGGCCCTTTAAATCTCCGCCGCCTCTGGCAGAGGGCTCTGGCAGCAATTTAAAGGGCTCAGGGTGGCAGTGGTGGCCGGAGCCCCGGGCCCTTTAAATCGCGGCCCGAACCCTGCTGCCGGAGCCTTGATTCATATGTTTATAATCAAAATTTTAGTGCTTTATGGACAAAGGATGTACAGTTTATTAAAAGCAACACCCTACCAACATAGTTCCATTCAAATCAGTGGTGTACTATAGAACTGGTATGGCCCTTGAGTGTGTAATGTCATGTATACCAGCTGATGTTATGTCTAGTGCTGCTCTCTACCCACATGAATAAGCCCTATACTTTGAAAAACTGGATACTACAACAAGTGGTAAGGATCACAAATCAGGAATACATCAACAAATAGTCTCCAACTTCCTTCTCTGCAATGTGGAGTAAAATTTATTTGGTGTGTATATTGTTTTCTATAAACAATTTTAAAAGTAAGAATTTGTTAACTTGGAACAATAAGAAATGCAGAAATAAAAATACCAGGTTTGTGTATAATGAAGATACATGTAAATAATACATGAGTGAGGCACTATGTACTGAGATGCAGCCAAGTGTAATTTCTAAGACATCCTTGGATAGCTGTGCATTGTACATAAACATGCATTATTAGAGATCACGATGTGGGAATATGCTGTTCCCCCTTCTTTCAATGAGGAAATCAAAACCCTTCCTTGTTTTATTATATTTAAGGTTATTTTTCATAAGATTTTAGCAGTGGTGATCCCTGTCTCTGTTGTTAGGACACTCATTTTTGCACAAGATCTTTGTTCTTTATATCACAATTTTAAATTTTCTTGCAATTTTTAAAATATCCTTGGCTTGCTGCCGCTATTAACTACTGCAAGAGCATGTATAAGCCTGAATGACTTACAAGTTTGCCAACATATAGTGTTTTATTAATAGCTGGCAACATGCATGACATCACTAAGCACAGTGGGGCCATGGTGTGCTGGAGGCTACCACCCAGCTAGCACTTGTTCTGTCACATCTGCGATACAGACATATCCTCTGCTTTTATTCTGACCCTGCCTGCGTATTTCATCCTGTTAAAACAATGCAGGCGGCTGGACTAGATGACATCCGGGATCTCAATGCCCTTTTCAGCCATACATTTCTACGATTGCAGGCCAGGAGAGTCTGACTAGTTCAGAAGAAGATGGATGCCTTGGCTTTGGAGGGATGTTTTCCCTGGGGGGACAGAAGGTTTTGTAGCGTATGTCTGAGGAGGGTGGCTTTGAACAGTAATTTTACACCTCTCTCTGACCCTCCTGTCACTTAGCATATGTCTACATGTCAATAAAACACCCGCAGCAGACCCGTGTCGGATTCGGGCGGCAAGGCTATAACATTGCAGTGTGGCTGTTGGCACATGGGCTGGAGCCTGGCCTCTGGGACTCTCGCAGAACCCCAGAGCAGAGCCTGAACCTCTACACTGCAATCTTGTAGCCCCAGGAGCCGGCACCACCTGAGATGGGCCAGCCACAGGTGTTTAATTTGCAGTATACACATACTCTCTGAGTTCAGCTATCCAGGGCATGGGATAGCGAGGCCAGGTGTGGGCTGCCCCTGGCCCCACTGCTGGCTTAGGCGAAACCTTAGGCGAAACTTCCACCTTGCCTCACTCCGCCTCTGGCCCGGGGAGCCCTGCGGCAGCTCCCCGCCCCCCGCTCCGCCCTGCAGCAGCTCCCCGGCCCCAGCTCACCTCCGCCGTAACCAAGGGGGGAGCAGCCGCTCCCCTGTGAGCAGAAGCAGAGCTGCCCAAGCCCCGCAGCCGGAGCTCTGGCGGCGCTTTAAAGGGCCCGCTGCTCCCCGCAGCTCCTGCAACTGCCACTGGAGCCCCAGGCCCTTTAAATCACCGCCGGGGAAGCCGGTACGGTCCGGCACAGCGCTGGCTCTTGCTGGTGCGCCGGACTGGACCTCCGGATGAGTACAGGGAGAGTGGGGAGGCGCCTTTTTATAGCGCCACTCCCCCTGTGCTCCAGACCTGGCTATGCTACTGCTCCTCCCCTGGGCACGCCGACGCCGCTCCACTTCTCCCGCAGGCTTGCGGGGCCAATCAGCTGTTTGGCGTGGCAAGCCTGGGAGGGGAGAAGAATTACAGCAGGGGCGGCGTACTCAGGTGAGGAGGCGGCGCGGAGGTGAGCTGGGGCGGGGAGCGGTTCCCCTGCGCGTGTCCCCCCACAACCCCCCCCATTACTTGCTGCGGGCGGCCCTTCCCCCGCCCCAGCTCACCTCCACTCCACCTCCTCCCCCGAGCGCGCTTTTTGGCGCCCCCGACCACTTGGCGCCCTAGGCGGCCGCCTAGCTCGCCTAGTGGTTGCACCGGCCCCGAGTAATCCTCACAATCTTTAAGGGGTTTATTTTCACGGCACCCGTGGGTGGGGAGGTGCGGTTAGGCCATTGGCGGCCCGGAGGTGCCCATCTCCTACTGCTGTCAAGGGGAGTTAGGGGCCTAAATCCCTTTGAGGGCTGGTGCCAACCCGACCTGCTGCAGCGACACAAGGAGGGAGTAAATTGTGATTGTTTCCGACCACAAAACCCCACCCATCCAAATTCGCCACCCTTGGACCAAGTGGGCAGCAAGTCCCCTGAGCAGTAGCCAGAATGGTCGCGTTTAACTGGCGTAAACTGCAACTAGCAGCAGAAGAGGAGAGTTTCACATTGTGTCGCTGCACCCACACCTGGGGCCAGGGCACTGCCCCACCTGAGGGGCCTGCCGCTCCCAGAGCCGCACCTGGCTGTGACCGGCCGCCGACCCTGGGCTCCCGCCGGCTCCTCCGCCATCGTGCCCGTGGCACCGGGGCGCGGCGCGGCGCGGCGCCTCGGGGTGTGGAAGGGAGGCGGGGCCCGGGCTCGCCGGGGATGAGGCGCGGACATGGCGGCGGCCGGTGGCGTCTCCCCGCTGCGCTCCTGCCTGCTGCGTCTGGGGAGCTGGCGACCCGCGGGCGGAGCCGGCTACAGCAGCAGCTGCTCCCCGCGTAGAGCCGCCAGGTACGGGGCCCTGCGGGACTGCGGGGGGGGCGGTCATTTCCCTCGCGCTGCAGCCGGCGCGTAGCGCGGCCCCGCTGGAGCCGCCTCCCGGGCGGGGAGCGCGAGCCCCTGGCTGCCCTCCCCGTCCCCGTCCCCGTCCCCGTGCGGCGGTTAACGGCTGGAATTCGATGCTAACGGCTCCTCCGCGAACGTTCGGGGCTGGGGGAGGGGAGGCAGCGCGCGCGCGCGGCGGGGTTCGGTCACCCGGGGCCGCCCGGGCCTCAGGGCTTCTTCCCCCGCATCCCTCTGCCCATTCAGCGCCTCCTCGGAGCCAGGGGGGCTTTAAGACCGCGTGAGCCCAGTTGTGACGTTGGGCACCCCCCAGTGGCCTCCCCAGGAATTGAAATGGGGGGGGGGGTTCCGAATTTACTGGGGGGTGTCACTAAATTGGCATGTACTAGTTCATAAAACGGGGGGGGGTGTTGGGGAAATTCGGGGGGGGGTGTAGGGAAGTCACTGGCACCCCCAATGAGATGCCCAGCTCCCATGTTTGGGTATCCAAATGGGCGTCAGCCCTGCCAGACAGCCCCTAAGTAGCAGCCAGCAGGGCTTGGGCCAGTGCCGGGGGCCACCCCCTCCAGGTGTGCAACAATCCTCAGCCAGGCCCCGGGAAATCCTGAGATTCCACCTGAAAATCAGGAGATTTTCCTCTCCAAAATCATGCAAGTCTGACTCTTTGCCTTCTGGGTTCTGCACCTCAAGGATTCCCTCGCGTCTCCTTTTCTAGCCTTGCTCTGCAACCCTGGGGGCCACTTGGTTTTTTTTATCCACTGAACGCTGAGATTGGCATGCACGCCTCTGACTCCGGCAGGTGGAGCGTTAAGCAAAACTACACGCATTGCCAGACTCGCAATGAAATCATGTAAGAGTTGCCCGACGGAGAGCTAAAATACAGTAACTCCTCGCTTAATGTCGTAGTTATGTTCCTGAAAAATGCGACTTTCAGCGAAACGATGTTAAGTGAATCCAATTTCCCCATAAGAATTAATGTAAATAGTGGGGGTTAGGTTCCAGGGAAATTTTTTTTGCAAGACAAAAGACATTATATGCATATACAGTATACGTTTTAAATAATTTTATACAAACAATTTAATACTGTACTCTCCAGTGATGATTGTGAAGCTTGGTTGAGGCAGGGGTATAGTGGGGTCGGGGTGTGGGGGCTTGCCCTGCTCCGCCTAGTGTTCCAGCCAGGGTGCAGGGGTAGAGGCTTGTCTGCTCCCCATCTGGAATGCTGGGTGGGTGGAGTGGGGAAAGCCCCCGTGCCCTGACCCTGCTCCCGGCAGGATAGCCGGGTGGGCGAGCGGAGCGGGGAAAGCCCCCGCACCTTGACCCTGCTCCCGGCAGGATAGCTGGGTGGGCGAGCGGAGCGGGGAAAGCCCCCGCACCTTGACCCTGCTCCCAGCAGGAGCGCTGGGTGGGTGGGCTGAGCGGGGCGAGCCAAACAACATTATAACGGAACATTACATGACTTTAAACGAGTATGTTCTCTAAAATAATGAAACAATGTTAACCGGGATGACTTTCAGTGAGGAATTACTGTGTAGGAGCTTGTCACCTATGTAAGCCCCTACATTGGCAATTGAGCTCCCTGATTAATCTCTCCATACAGTCTCTGGTTAGGTCTATGCTACGGGGACTATATTGGCATAGCCACATCATTGTAGCTGTGCTGGCATAACCCAATTGTGTGACACAGCCTACAGTGACAGAAGAGTTTTTCCGATGGTATAGGAACAGCACCTTCCCAAATGATGGTAGCTAGGTCAACAGATGCATTTTCTGTTGACCTAGCTACGTCTACACTGGGAATTAGATTGACATAGCTACCCAGTGTGGATTTTTCATAGCCCTCACCGAGGTAGCTATGTTGATCTGAATTTTAAATGTAGACCAGTGTCACAAGCCGTTCAGACAGATTGAATGTGGGAGATAGAATTGCAAAATATTTATTCTGAAAATAGACCTGTTAATGGATTTATTAAAACGGAAGAAAATCCTTAATGCCCAGAAGCAGACACAGTAAGCATGTCTTGAACCTTAATTGCCCCTGGGAGGGGTACTTGGAAATTGATTTGTATTTTTAAAAGCTTTTATTTGACCAAGAGCCCCTTTTTGCTACCATTTGTTCTGGGTCCAGAATTGTTTGTGTGTTAATAGCCCACAATCTAATATTTTCACTTAGTTAAAGAGTGTTCTTTATACAAAGACAATATAATATTGTGTTACTTGTTTGTCCTTTTGTATGTGAAATGAAAAAAAGAAATGAAAGATATTGTAGATGGATGCCTTGTGTTTTAGTATCGTTTGTTCAAGAACATTGTACAAAAAAGGACTAAATATTTTTTGTGGGAAGTTTAACATATCACAGCAAAGAACAAAAAGCCTTGTCAAGTCTCCCACCTCGACTGCGTAACATATAATTTAATGTGCTTGCCTGCTGGTTTGCTAACTTAATCCATAAGTACTCTTGGTACCATGGCATGACAATTCTTTGTTCTTGTTGGATATGGAAGAAGGGATTTTAGTCAGTCTCTTACCAGAGCCCCTTTTTTATCTAAAGAGTCTGTTCCGGGATAAATATTAGTAACATTGGACTTTAAGTACATCATATGAAAAATATCCTACATGGATGCAATGCTATTTCCTTTCACTAATTCTAAAAGGAAACAATCTGCCAGCACTACTGTGACAAAATTAAGTAAATGTCCACCTGAATATCTCTTCTTTCATTGTTCTAGAAAATAGTGGAGAGAACTGATCCCATTGTTCCTGAGATGGATATCGAAAAACATTGCCTTTTTATATGACTAGCTTTTTGGATGTGTGGTGCTTTTTGCTGTTATCTTTTTCCAGATCTGCCAAAAATAATTGCTTCTATGATCACAAATTCAGCAAATCACAAAGTTCTGAGTGTATTGATCTTAGGTGCATTGGGATATCAGGGATTGAAAGGGACAGGATGTAATGGACCATGTGATCTCCTGGGTTTGTAGTATTTCTATGTCCCTCTGAAATTGATGCTAGGCAACTTTATCTTTGTAATCAGTTACTGCATTTATTAAGAAGAAACATTCACTGTATAGTGCTGTACATTTATATAAGGTTTAGTAACATAAGACCAAATTATTTCCCTGCTTGTCTTTCTCAGAGCTCAGTTATTGGGGGCTTTGTCTATATAGGGAAAAAACATGTGGTGTAACCTAAGCTGAGAGTTTAAACTGATAGTTAAACGAGTATAATCACCCTGTGTAGACATTCTTATTCTGGCATAAGAGTGTATTTTTTGGTTTATTTATGTTGCTTGGGAAGGAGTTTAAGCTAAACTGAAAAAAGCCACTCTTATACTGGAATAAGAACATCCACATAGGGGGGTTACACTGGTAAAACTATGTTAAATATAGATGGCTGAACTTGCCCGTGTAGACAAGGTCTAAGCAAAAAGGTTTCTCTTCAACTGTTACTCTCATTGACTTGTTCAGTGCACAGAAGTGCAATCTCATGTTTGTTTGTTTTTTCTGAAGTACTGATATTTTGTTTCTTGATTTAGTAGTTTAAGTACATATATTAATTTTGCTTTATTTGGAGTAAGTTGTCTAGATTTTGACCTGAGTAGGCAAGTAGGGGAAAAGGTTTAAACTGGGCTTTTTTATTCTTTAAAAAATTGTTGAAATCCCATTACTTGATGAAAAGTCATATAAACTGTTCTCACCAATATCATAATTCACAATAGAAGGAAAGTAGTTTGAGAGTATCGGCGTGCCAAACGGAGAGATGGCAAAATATTAGAATTTTCAATTTGTTTTTCTGTTTCAGCAATACCTTCTAGACCGAATCAGTTATGATTAAATGGGCAATTGAAATAATTTACCGGAGTTTGCTAGTCCAAATGCCAAAAGTAACAGTATTTTCCGGCTGTTATAAAAAAGTGTTCAAATAGTTACCTCAATTATATAAGGAATCCCTGGATAGTTGGCTTTCTTCAGAAGAATAAATTAGAGATGTCTCATGCAAAACAATCATCCTATTTGAATTCAGAAAATCTCATTTTATTTTAGAAGCAGTCCATGATTGTTTTACTTTAGAGAATTCGTGTTCCCAATGGTCTCTTGAATTGGGAAATGAACTTATTTGGAAGGTTTTTGTATTAGGCCCACTAATACAAGAGAGAGCGTATATCGTTCATAGTGTATTTGTCATCACCTCCTTTAAAGTATGTTAAAACTCGTTTTAGTGTTAATAGCAGTTACAGAATTTAAGAGAATGTACTCTATAAGATTCTATGGATAGCTAGTGAGCAAATAAATGGTTGAAATCCTCATATTTAAGATGAAAAATTGAATTTACATTACATGATCTTTGCTTTCAATGTAATTGGTATTTTACACTTTTTTAGAATGCTGCAGATGTGAAAGAATATAGACTAATCTTAAAGAGAGAAATGCACAAGATGGAAAACATTTACTTTGGAAGGAGTATATTTATTTTAATTATTAAATGTTGGCATTATCTTCTGATTTTTATATCCATATGGACGCCCAGGAACTGGTTCGCAATTTCTGCACGTACTACTGTAGTCCCAAGTAATAATTTTCAGCAAGTTGGTAAATATTATCAGGAGGCTTAGAAGCAATAGTAAAAATTTGCAGTTTAGATACGGTGAAAAAAATCTTCATAATTGGAATTTCCAGAATGTTATACTGATACAAGTGGTATATTTCTTAATATAACATAATTAATGCAAAACAGTGCCACGAAGAGGTAGAATCAGGTTGTGAATGGCGTGATGTTGAGTTGTGGGACAAGGCTGGGGTGGATACAAGGCAGTGTGTTTATTCTTATTGGTTTCTCTTTTCTCTTCTAGGACCAGCAGAGAGAAGAGATTCCATCTTCCAGAATTCACCACTGTCTGCTTTCCCCCATATGCCCCCTAGACCTGGTTTTTTTTTTAATCATTAAAGGGACACTGCCAAGTAATATTTTAAAATAATCCTTAATATTAATTTTACCCTACATTGTGTTTAATTGCGCTTACTCTTAATCTTCTTGGAAGTCTAAACATCTGTATCTATATTTTTTCCTATATCTTGAATCAACAATTTTCATGTTATTTTAGTGTCTTATTGTCATGCCAAAACATCTTCCTGTCTGTAGACATGTACTCGATTGATGTTACTTTGGGGAATTAATTTAAGTGCTTCTCTAGTAGAGAAGGCGCACAATCCTGGTTTTAGGAGACTTGAAGAAATATTGCTTCCTCTGAATACATTTATTGTTTGATCAAATAATAAGCTTCAAAAAATTAATTCAAAGGATTGTACTCATCAGACATCAATTTAAAATTGGTCAAAATTTTGAATCTAAAAACCTTGACAGTGTCCCTTTTAAAACTCGTTATAAATGTCTTTGTAATTGAAAATATCAAATTATATTTTGCATTGGTGATTTTTAACTTTTGTATGTGTATTTGCACAAGAAATTGGGTGGTGGTTTTGTACTGAACATAGAGTGGTTAGCCTCTCCCTCTCCCCAAAAAAATCATATTGATCGCTGTCACAACAAAACATGAGCAATTTATTTTACTAAATCGAATAAGAAAGTAGAAATTAACAACCAGCATTTTTCTTTTAACATGCTTTCCTTTACCATCAAAATCAGCATATTCTCTATATAGCTTTTTACTGAAGTTATAGCCATACATTGTGCAAATCAGATGAATATACTTTTCCAAGATGCATTGGACTTGCACATTAAGCCTGGACTTCTAGGATGAAATTCTGACCTTAATGAAGTCAATGTGAGTTTCGCCATTGACTTCAATGGGGCCAAGATTTTACTCCCATTTGTTCTTTTCATAATGTCCCAGGTCCATATTTGTCAAACAGAGTTTAAATAGAAATACATAATATCAAATAACAAAGCACTGATAAGAAATTTAAGTAGAAAAATCTCATTATAATAGCCGTTATTGGTATTGTGCTTTATAAAGTTATCCTACAAATGAAGAATAATTTATTATGCTGCTGCACTAATACTTGACATGCACGAGTCTATTCCTTTTTTAAATGTTGAAATAAATAAATTTGTTGTTGTTATACCTAAAAAAATCTCGATTGTATATCTACTATAGTAGTTTCAGGAGTTCATGTTTGTGTAACTGAGATGTCTCAACACACGTGGCAAATATGGCTAATTGTGAAAATATATTCATATATTCTGTCAATGTGCAGTCTGTTTTTCTGAATAAAACATGATAAAGAGAATAAGTGTTTATGAATAGCCCCAAAGCATTTAATACCTGTACTACTTAAAAAATGAATATAATAATGTTAAAAATCAATATGATAGTCTACGCATAACTATTCTTTCTTTGTCCTTACCTTGATTTGAAATAATTTAAGCACAAGTGGAAATTGGGCAAAATTTTTGCTGGCTGTTTGGCCAGTAAAGGAAGAAGATGGAGTAGTCTGCAAGAAAAAAGAGGCAGCCTGTGATTATTTTGACAAGACTGTACACTTAGTATATCTGAAGAGGAGGCAAGCCCCCAAATCTATTTTATTTATCTTTTCTCCTTCTGGAAAGACGTTTCTTCGGGTTGTTGTATTTCCAGAGAACAACTGTAGGCATAGCAAAGAGTGAACTTCTGCACCAAACAGATTTGTGCCACAGAACTATCTACATTTTGGCTCTTGTTGTGTCACCTCATGTATCTTTTCATTTTATAACTGACCCAATGCATTAGGGATGCATTTTTAATAGTCTTAGAATAATATGGTAGTTGTGATGTTAGATTTATGAATGAGTAAAATGTTGTTAGTCTTTGCTCTTCAGGGAATTTGTATTGAAGACAATTGTGCTAAGGTTTTGTAAACTATAATATGGCTAAGGCTAAAGAACATAAAAAATGCAATATATTAAGGTAGTGTTAAAACTCTAATGTTAAAGCCAGGCAAGCAAACCGTTTCAAAACTGGAGAGTGTAGCTATGATCTCAAAGGCACATTATTGCATGGTACAATAACTCCCAGAATTCTGCTTGGCATAGATGGGAATACATAAATAAATGCAGTAAAAATAAGATGGTTGGGTCCCATGGACCATGCTAAAGACAAGAGGTGAAATCCTGGCCACTTTGAAATCAATGGTAAACTCCCATTGCCTTCAAATGGAGCCAAGATTTCGAGTCTTGAATGAGTAAAGGGTTCACAATCAGATCCAGAGGGAGTAATCAATAATATCTTCATTGGCAATTCATAGTTCTATCACCCTAAGTAATACACAGATAACTAAAGCTTAGTGTCCTAAGTGGCAAAGATTAATTATTAGCAAAATAAAACTGTTAATTCCTTTTACATAGTCAGTTTCAAACTGAGAGTTTCCTTTAAAATAGAGATGCATGTCAAACAGCTACGATCTGTTTCTGCAGAAGTATTCAGCGAGAAGTACTTAAAAGTGAGCTAGGTGTAGTGTTATAGTTCACTCACATTTTCCTTGGTACAAATAATATTTTAAATAAAATATTGTTATTAGCTAACTGTTACCTACTTTACAAGGTGAAATTTACAAAGTCACATATGTTTTCTGATAAAGATCAGTTTCATCTCTATAGCTGCTAATAAAATAATTTCAGCATCCTTAAAGTAATTTAAATTTATAAATTAAAGAATACACGGAAGAACCAATTTGGGGACAAACAGGAATTTTCGATCATTTTAAAATTTAATCCTCTACATGTAAATAATCATCATAGCATATAATGCTCTTTATACCCCAATAAGACACTGATTTTCCAGTAATCCTTTTATTTATTTTTTTCAAACTTGATTAAGGGGCTTTCTGCAATTACATTGGAGGGTTAAAATTCAAAACACTTGAATAACCTCTAAGATGGAAAATGTTCTCTATGTATTTAACGCAGGCAGAAAAATTTGGCCTGTCAGCTAACTTGGGACTTATTTTACATGCCTGACCACAATATATTCTATAGGTTTCAGTGTAGTAGCCGTGTTAGTCTGTGTCAGCAAAACGAAAATAAGAAAGAAAAACTTGTAGCACCTTAGAGACTAACAAATTTATTTCAGCATAAGCTTTCGTGGGTTAATACCCACTTCATCGGATGCATCGTGCGAGTTTTTTCATGAAGTTGATGGATTTCCACTCCATACGGCTGAATGCAGTGCCTTGCATAATGATAGGTTTCAGTGTAGTAGCCGTGTTAGTCTGTGTCAGCAAAACGAAAATAAGAAAGAAAAACTTGTAGCACCTCAGAGACTAACAAATTTATTTCAGGATAAGCTTTCGTGGGTTAATACCCACTTCATCGGATGAAGTGGGTATTAACCCACGAAAGCTTATGTGGGTTAATACCCACTTCATCGGATGAAGTGGGTATTAACCCACGAAAGCTTATGCTGAAATAAATTTGTTAGTCTCTAATATATTCTGTGTTAGTCTTACCATCTTGGTAAAGGTGAGAGAGAAGATTCAGTGTATGTGTTGTTACATTTTCTTTAAAAATGTGCAAGACTGCTTTAGTTCATGCTTTTGTTTGCTTTCTACACGTCCACATGTCTTTTTGTTTTGATTGCTGAGTTTAAGCAGACCCATCCAGCTTTAGCAATTTTGGATAGACTGGCAAAACTATTTATTTTCCTACCCCTCCAAAATGTATCCATTTACAAAGGGACCAGCCTAAGGATTTTGGGAAGGTTTAACAAGTTTGGATTTGTTTTTGAAGGGAGGTGATACCTACAACTTAACAGGCTCCTTTTACATACAAAGTGTGAAAATAGCCTTTAATGCTCCATTCCCCAAAGGCCTAATGATTGCTTTACGTTGCTTTGCATTTTAAAGTTTATATTCAAGAGAAAAGGGGTTAAAACCTTTTCTTCTATGCAAAATTAAATATTTTTTAACATTTCTACTTTCCCCATATCGTGGGAGTCTGTAGTGGCATGCTCCTTGGGATGAAAAGGCCATTTCCATAAACAAACAGCAATGAGATCTCCCTCCCCCAATAGTCTTATCTTCAATTTATAGAAGCCTATCATAGATAAGGCCGTCACTACTGTTTGAGTTTTCATCTTCTTTGGACTTTTATCGACGATTTCTGCATAGTTGCGGAAATAATATGCCTGAAACTGGGCATGGCATTCCAGGTGGGCTTTGCCACGGCCTTCTACAATCGTATACTTTTTCTTGTTTTGCTTATGTTTATTTACATCTTCTGATGTAGCCTTTTGACCACCTGTGATTTAAATGAACAAATCGTGTCCATTTTCATATTAGTGCTAACTTGAAACCTTCCTTTCATTGCCAGTATATTGCAGTACTCTACCCTGCATGTTATAGTTTTTGTATTAGAGTTTTTAAGCAATCCATCTCAGCTCTTAAATTTGCTCATATTAAAATCTATCAGCTGTTTGATAGTTCGCTCCTTTAACATGTTTAGGTCTTCTTGAAGATTATCTTGTTGCTTAAAGCATTGATGATATTTTGAAATTCAATGATTTCAGCAAAATGCACCACTAGGCAGGAACAGCCCTCCATTAGGTTGTTAAAATGAATTGAAAAAGCTACATTCTCCTGTGAGCTGTTACCATAGCTCTTGCTTATGCTTGTATGATTTGCTTTATATTATATTTAGAAGGAACACTAAGGGTAGGTCTACACTTACCCATCGCGTCGGAGGTGTCGGATCGATGTTCTGGGTTTGATTTATTGCGTCTTGTCTAGACGCGATAAATCGAACCAGGAAGTGCTCCCCTGTCGACGCTGGTAATCCTGCTCCATGAACGGAGCAGGCAGAGTTGACGGGGGAGCCTGCGCGTCACGGTGTGGACCAGGGGTGAGTACTTTGAAGTTCGAAATAAGATACTTCGACTTCAGCTACATTATTCACGTAGCTGAAGTCACGTATCTTACTTCGAATTTCGGGGCTAGTGTAGACCAGCCCTAAGTAGGCAGTTGCGTAGCTGGGGGGGGGGGTAGGGGGAGTGGCCGCTCCCCCTGAGCACGTTTTCCAAAAATGGCGCCTTTTTAATTTTTGAAAGGGTGGAGACGGACGGAGGTGGAGCGACATCCCCCGTTGGCCCCACCAAGAGCCCGCTGCTGGCCTGGGTGAAAGAACCCAGGCTGGCAGCGGGCTGAGAGACCCCTGCTGGCAGGAACCCGCGAGGGGAATCCTAGAGCGGCGGCTGGCTGAGCCGATCAGCCCGCCCTGCTCTGGGATTCCCCCCCACGGGCTCCTGCCAGCAGAGGTTCCCACCGCTGGCCCCACCAAGAGCCCGCTGCTGGCCTGGGTTCTTTCACCCAGGCTGGCAGTGGGCTTAAGGACCCGGGCTGGCAGGAGCCCGCGGGGGGGAATCCCAGAGCGGGGCGGGCTGAGCGGCTCAGCCAGCCGCCACTCTAGGATTCCCCCCACAGGCTCCTGCCAGCAGGGGTCCCGCTGCTGGCCTGGGTTCTTTCACCCGGGTCGGGTGGCGCCTTTTTTTATGTGTTCACTCCCCCGGTGTTAGAATCTGGCTACGCCACTGTAAGTAGGTACAGGTATATCATATCTTCTAAGAAATATATATGTTACCTCTCAGCCACAATACATTAGCATAAAGTTTATTCTTGACCAAGGTCAATGCACTGTATTGATCTGTTGCATTTTTAATTTGGCACTTCATGCTCTAAACCATATTAGTTTATACCACCAATTTCAGCTTGATGGCTGTTAGAGAGTCCTAAATATTTTGTTGTGTGTAAACCTTGAGTGATGACAGCTCTTTTCGACCTATGCCACGGGCCTCGTGTTACTCTTTAAGGATACAAGCTTGCCCCTTAGATTATGAGGTTAGATTGTATATGTAGAATTAAGAAAATAAGTCCTTTGATAATACAATTACAGTGAAAATTAGGAGGCTAAATGAGAATAACATGATTTCACTTATATATGATAATATGTTTTAAAGAGCAGATTAAGTACATACAGCATTGCCCAACACAGGTGACTATCAATATTTAATTGGCATAACAAGTGAAGAAAAGGAGAATCAGTGCCAATGTATTGTAATAGTCAAAGCATATAACATGCAAGACGAGAGAGAACCACAGGAAGGGTAAATAAGGGCATGTATATAACTGAGAAGCATGAAGTTACATCTGTCTCCTATCTCTAGTATCATAGTTAAAGAAGGATAGTGTTTCCCAGTACAAAATATTGTGGGAGAAAATGGCTAAATCCAGCTTTTGAATTAAAAGAGAACACCCGCTGTATATTAGTGGTTCCATTTGAGCTGATACGTATATATGATTTTATTGGCTTTGCTGTGGAATAAATGGCGTTTGTTCTCACTAGGCTGTTTATACCAAACACTGACCTTTCAAGGACGCCGCCTGGGTTGGTAGTATTATACCTTTTCTTAAAAAATACTTTCTAAACAAAGTTATTCTTGTTACTCACATATAATTCACTTATTCTATAAATTGAACTCAGTTCAAAGCTGGGCTTGGTCCCTTGCATAGTGTGTGCATGTGCGTATATATAGACAGAAAACCATATTTCTCTTTCAGAAGAAGGAAGCAAGATGTATGAGTGGGAGGTGTCTTGCTCATAATCCTGCTTCCTATCTAGAAAAGTGGGAGCAAGCTTCCTATAGGACTCTGATTCCTTGTGTCATGGATATGTGAACCACCAGCAGTTATTCTGTTGCTGTGTGTAAGAATAAAACACTGGTATCCTCCACTGTGCAGTTCTGTGTTCTGGAGGAAGAGTAGACATGTCCACTGGTACTTGGCACTTCATATATATATTGTAAATTTTACTTTCAGAGGTTTAAATATTATCTATAAAAATGCAGTCAGACATAATAGACATAATTTAATATAGAGAGATATACTATTCCTGTCTAGAAACAATATTAAATATATATATTTATCATGCTTGGCTTCCTTGGAATGTGTGAAAAGACAAGGAGTTGAAATATTCGAGGCTATAAACACATAACTTCAGAGGAGGGGTAGTCAAAGCAGGGTCATATTATATGCAGGCAGTGTTGGCGCAGAGCTAATATGCACATTTACATATATCAGACAGGTGAGACTGGGAAACTGAGTCAAGGAAAACCATGAGGGTACAGACAGGAGAGTCAAATGGGAGATCTGGATGGAGAAGATGGAATTGCTCCTGAGGATGCTCTTGTCCAAGTGAATGACTTCCATTTTCAAACAGTTAACTGAGGGATGCTGAGAGAAAGCTGTAAACTCACTTTGAGACAAGAAAGTCAACAGAAAGGAGTTGGTAAAACAGCTGAAATATAAGTGCAGTTAAGTATCGGCAGCATAAGAGTGGCAGTTAAGGTTAAACGTAGTTATAAGACTGAGAGAGAAGGCTAAAGTTTACTCAAAAACTGCAGCTAGTGAGGAATTCAGCTGCTCACTTGCTTAGCAGCGCTTCTAGCAGGCTGCCTATTAAGTTGTACTCCATAGTCCACGCTCCTATTTTCAAGTACAGTTCAACGTGTATTTATTATTTAAAGACAGTGAATAGTGGCAGATTAAAGTTCCTGTGTTGCCCAGAGATGCAGTAAGTTGAATTTTGGAGTTCTTGGTTGAAAGTGGTTCAAAGAGTCTATCCTCTTTTTTTTTTCTTTCAGAGCTACAGTAATTTTACAGTGGCAACCTGACAAGAGTGAAAGATTCTTTAGTTAGAAAAAAATATGGGCTGTGTTTCCCTGCAGTTGTGTATTTGGTGGATTAGTTTGGCCCCCGGTATATGTCTGGGGAGACCACAATTGATTTTTGTTCTGAGGTCCATTCAGACAACAGCCCACATTAATATTAAAGAGGGTGCACAGGTTTCTGAAATAATAAAGTAGGGTTGTAAGAAGAGATTGGTGTAAAGAGAGGACAGTTTGATACTTTGCTAGGAAGGCAGACCTGGCTGATGCAACTTAAGCAAAGATAGAGGTTATAATTTCAGCTTTTGTTTCATTTTTACATATATAGGTGGTCTTGAATTGATTGGGTCATGCAGAACATCTTGTTCCAAACCAGATAAATGAGTCAAGTTTTCTCTTTGATTAACAATTTTATTGCTTTAAATATTTAAGGGTCGCATTGTCTGACACAGCAAAAATGAATCTTCTAATATCTGAAAGTCACCCAGTTTAGATTTTCTGCGAAAAAGCAATAGGCTGGAGTATAAGCACAAAAGGTTAACAAGTGCCTGATCTGGATAACGTAACTTCCAACCGGCTGGCCCAAATGTGAAACACTATAGAAGAAAGACCCTAAATAAGAAAAAGAACAAACTAAAATTACTAGATACTTAAACAATGTGGGACTGACCTCTCTAGCATTGCTAATATTATCTATAATCTCAGCTTCATGATCTGACAATTTTGATGGCTAATTTACTACAAGGTAATTGTGGGACAGGCAATATTGTATCTAAAATGAAGCATTTCTGCTACAATCAGGGACGATTGAATGGCATGATGGACAAGTTTTTAATGTTGCTCCTGCTTATAAAATGCAGACCCCATTTTCCTCATGCACCTCTTGAAATCAGTGAGAGTTTTGGCTATGTAAAATGTACAGGATTGAGCCTCAGAGGTTGGGGAGTTGCTGTCTTTATGAACTGCAATACTTTACTTCAGCTTTTAAAGTGCTAACCCCCTTTTAAGAGAGAAATAAGTTATTTTTTTAAAAGTTATTTGTAGTTATAGAAGTTGTCTGACCTATAGTTGTTGGATATGTGAAAGAGGGAGAGTGAAGCTGTGAAATGGTACAAAAGTCCTCAACGTTTCTTTGGTCTGTATCCCTAACAACATACAGCATGCTGGCTACTAACAAGACAGTGTTTAGAACCCACTTACTCTGCCTCTGATTCATAGGCCTTGTCTACACTACCAAGTTTTGTCGACAAAACCTGCCTTTTGTTGACAAAACAGTGAATGCATATTCACTGCGATGCGACTTCTGTCGGGAAAAATGCCCAGTTTTAGAGACAAAATACAACCACCCCGACAAGAGACACATCTTTTTCCTCTAAATTTTTCTTGACAAAGTGCCAGTGTAGACACCAGGCTTGATTGCATCACTTTAATTGGCCTCCAGGAGGTGTCCCACAATGCCCATTGTGACCACTCTGGTCAACAGTTTGAACTTTACTGCCCTGCAGCCAGGAAACAACCATCCATCCCTCCCCCTTAGAAGCCCTGGGAATTTTTAAAATTCCATTTCCTGCTGGCTCAGCATGGAGAGGTCTCATCGCATCTTCTCAGGTGACCATGGCAGGTTATCAGACCAAACACTCTCCCGCTTAGACCACTGTGGAGCTGTTGGATCTGATCAGGATATGGGGAGAGGAGGCTGTGCAGCCACAGCTGCGCTTGAGCTGTAGGAATTGGGATACCTATGGGCACATTTCTCGAGGCTTGAGAGAAAAGGGCTACGATTGGGACACACTGCAGTGCAGAGCGAAGATAAAGGAGCTGAGGCAGGCATACCATAAGGCGAGGGAGGCAATCCGTCACTCGGGTGCTTCACCTAAAACCTGCCAGTTCTATAGGATCTGAATGCTATCCTTGGGGGTGACCCCACCTCCACTGCCAAGAGCCCCATAGATACGTCAGCGGGCCTGGAGGTGGCGGAAAGAGGACCTAACCTGGAGGACGAAGTTATTGATGAAGAGATGGAGTTAGACAATGATGTGGAGCTCCCGATGGGGTCGCCCGGTTGGGCAGGCACCCAGGAACTGTTCTCCACTCCAGAGGTGTCTAGCCAGTTTCAGCAGTTGCGCTCTGGTGAGCAAGAAGCAGGAGAGGAGATGTCTGTGATTTGTGTAGTGAGGAGGTGGGGTCAGGGTATAGAAATGTGGGAGTCTGGCTGTGTTTCTGTGTGCTGGACATTTCCCTGTGTAGCTAATCATTATGGTGGAACAGGGTGTTGGTGCACACCATGATCTCACGGGAATTCTCCAGAGAGATCTCCAGGAAAGTTTCCTGAAGATACTTCATAATCCTCTGCCAAAAGTTCCATGGCAGAGTAGCTTTGTTCCTTCCCCCATGGTAGGAAACTTTCCCATGCCATTCAGCAATCACTTGTGCAGGGACCAAAGTGCACATAGGCAAGCAGCATAGGGAGCAGGGCAGAAGCCACGAGCGTGGAGTAGATGTACCCTTGTTTCCCTGCTTACCCTCAGCAGTGAGATATCTGCTACAATGACCCCTCCCTGTGGAGAAGTGTGGGAGAATTTTAGAATTTTTTCCCTAGTCAGCTGCACCACAACCCTTGCTCTTTTCCCCAGGTGGAGCGTCCCTGCCCCCGCCAACACTCACCATGCTTTGGGTGTTTGCAGAGATGTGTGCCTGCCAAGGGTCAGTGAGAAAGTGATTGTTATGTTGCAAAGAGTATATTTAACTGAAATGTTTCAATGCTGTGTGTGAATTTAACAATCCCGCGTCTATGCATTGTCCTTGTGCTTTGGCAGATGTGGCCTTCAGGAACACTCCATGCCCCCCTGGCAGAGTGTCTTGCCAGATAAGAAAGCGCCCAAGACACAGCAAATAAGACATGTTCCAGGAGGTATTGCACTGCTCCAATGCAGAGAAAAGGGAATGCAAGGAATGCTGGGAAGCCAAATGGCAGGACAGAAAAGAGAATCAGGAGTTCAAGGATACAAGTGGATGATTAAAGTAATGGAGGAGCAAACGCAGATGCTGAAGTCCTTAATAATGCTGCAGACTGAGCAGATCAGAGCCCGCCCTCCCCTGCAGCACATTCAGAACTCCTTTCCATGCCCGCCCCACAAACTCTGCATACACAGTCCTTTCCGCTTTCCAGGACTTCTCGGTTTCCCCTTCACTCTACTCCCTTGGACAACTTTCAGAATGATAGCTGGACTTACACACAGCTGTGAAAGTCTGCCTTTCCCTGGTACTTCCTTTCCCACCAAGCATCTTTGTGTGTTTGTGTGTGGTGTTTCTTGTACAATAAAAGCAAAGTTTTTGAATGGTAACTCGTCTTTATTTGTTTCTTACAAATTGAGATAGCCGGCACTACCAATACATGCACAGGCATGTTAATCATTTTCTTACTGGAATGTAAGACCCCAGATGTCACCATTGCTTCCTAGGAAAACTACATGCAATGTAACATTGAAGCACCAATCACAGAGATATACATTACTGGTTCTCATTTTCAAAGTGTTGTCTCAAAGCCTCCCTGATTCAAATTGCCCCCCTCTGGGCTCCTCTGACAGCCCTGGTATCTGGCTGTTCAAAATCAGCAGCCAAGCAGTCTGCCTTAACACTCCACCCCTAAGCAAACCTTTCACCCTTAGCTTCACAGAGATTATGCAACGTACAGCACTCGGCTATGACCATGGGAATATTATCCTCTTTAAGGTCTAACCTGCCATAAAGGCATCGTCAGCATGCCTTTAATCTGCCAAAGGCATATTCCACTGTCATCCGGCACCTACTCAGCCTGTTGTTGAACTGCTCCTTACTGCTGTCCAGGTGTCCCATGTAAGGTTTCATGAGCCACGGCTGTAAGGGGTACGCCGGGTCTCCCAGGATCACTATGGCATTTCAACATCCCTCACTGTAATCTTCTAGTTTGGAAAGAAAGTCCCCGCTTGTGGCTTTCTGTACAGGTTGGTGTTCCTGAAGATGTGTGCGTCATGCACCTTCCCGGACCATCCCGCGTTGATGTCAGTGAAATGCCCACGGTGATCCACAAGCACCTGCAACACCATGGAGAAGTACCCCTTCCTTTTGATGTACTCTGTCGCAGGGTGGTCTACTGCCAAATTTGGAATATGTGTGCCATCTATTGCTCCTCTCAGCTAGGGAAACCCATTTCTGCAAAGCCGTCCACTATTTCACACACATTTCCCAGAGTCACGGTCCTTCGTAGCAAGATGTGATTTACTGTCCTGCACATTTGCATTAACGCAGCCTCAACGGTTGACTTCCCCACTCCAAATTGAGTCGCCAGCTACTCTGAAACCAGCTTCCACACAGCGATTGCCACACACTTTTCTACCAATAGGGCAGCTCTCATTTTTGTATTCTTGTGCCGGAGTGCTGGGACAAGCTCCGCACACAGTTCCAGGAAGGTGGCTTTCCGCATCCGAAAGTTCTGTAGCCACTGGTCGTGATCCCACACCTGTATGACGATACGATCCCACCATGCAGTGCTTGTTTCCCGAGCCCAAAAGCAACGGTCTACCCTATGCAGCTGTTCTGTGAATGCCAAAAGCAATCTAAAGTTGCTCCTATCCATATCACGCAGCATGTCAGGCGTCTGCGAGTCTTCTTCAGTTAGGAACTTCACGATTAACTGCACTGCTATCTGAAATGTCTTCCTGGCAGTTAACAGAGCATAGGAGAGCAGTGCGGGATCCATCCCTTCTCACAAAGATGCTGGGGTGCACAGCAAAGAAGGGCCATTGCAAAAATGCTGTGAAAGAAAGCCGGAAACCCATTGAGTGCTGGGACAGAAAGCAATGCATCATGGGACATTAAACCCAGTCCCAAGATGCGCCATGATCCACTCCGCCTTCCCACAACACCTAGCGACAGAAGGTGTCAAGCTGGACTGTAGGATAGGGACCCATAGTGCATTGCTCACATGGTCAATGATAGTACGTACCCCCACTGTGGACTTGCTCTGCCGACAGAGGGAGCGAGTCTGAACATGACTTTCTCATTTTTATTATGTCAATTTTTTGAGTGTTGACATCACTTTTGTCGACAAAACTTTGTAGTGTAGACAAGGCCTTACCTATTTCAGAGAGACTTTAGATCTATCTAATCCAACTGCTCTGTGACCTAGCTTTATTTATTTTTTTAATTCTTATTTTGCATCAACAAATGTTTACCTTTATAAATTTGGAGAAATTCTGGTGAACTAATTGTTCTTGTAAGTGGAGCATTCCCAACCCCTGTCAGATTTCAGTTCCTTGAGTTCCTTCATCCTATGAAATAATATCCCCTCTTTTATCTACATTGAGTTTCCACCAGCTTGTTCTCACCCAATGCCTTATCTCAAGTAGGCCCTGGGAAAGCAAAGAAATGGCACCAATTGTAAATAACAGGACAATTATAGCCTTGAACTAAGTATGGGGCAGGAGTATCCCCTACTTTGGGGCAGGGGGAGCCACAGGAAAGTTTTAAGGAAGGATATCTCCAATCGGATTCCCTTGAACTTTATCCCCAGACTCTGCCCCCAATCCCATGGACATCTGGGGATTAACATGATGGAGCCAGCTGTGTGTCTGAGCAAAGTGGAGCAACAGTGCCCCATAGGTGGCTGAGCTGCCCTTTTGTATGTATGGGGGTTCTCTGGATGCAGGACCTTCCACTTCTTTATGGTTTAGAAAGTAGCTGGCATGCCACATTGGAACTTCATACTGTCATTTATACATCATTCAAACAGCATGCCGATCTCCATTGGCCCCAACATTTGTAAATATATAATACAGCAGATCTGAATATTTTAGGTATTTTGATTGTGAAATTTTTGACTTAAGATTGTAGGTTTTTTAACTCTTGAATTTGTATCTTTGTCTTTATAGTGATGAAGCAACCATTATCTCAGGGACTCAGCTTGCTAAAGAAGTCTATAAAGAAGTCCAGAGGGATGTAGAATCATGGATGTCCCTTGGGAACAAGAGACCTCATCTCACTGTCATTTTAGTAGGAGACAACCCAGCCAGTCATACATATGTAAGAAATAAGATGAAGGCAGCTGCTGCTGTAGGTACGTGATGAATAAGAACAAATGTCTGCATATTAAGCAAGAGATTTTGTTCTTATTCAAAATGACCAATATTTTGGTTTCATTTTGCATCATTTCCCTTTTTGAATACCCACGATTTACATACTGTGGACAATACTGTGTTGTCGTACTGCAGGAATATAGTCAAAAGGCAAACAAAGAAAGAACTATTTTCATATTATATTAATATTAGGCATGAGAGTGGCGTTGGCCTTCAATGAAGTAATTTTCTATACTTTAAATGTTTTTGAATAATTTGCATGCTTTCCTCAGAGATCAGAAACTAAGGGAAACCACAGAGGGAAAATGCTTATGGCTTCTCAACTCTTTGTATGGCGCTTTATGGCAATACCCTATATTTGCCTGCCCTGAAAAGACAGATGATTAAGGGTAATCAAGTGGAAGTCACTCAAGTTCATTACACAAATTGAATCTATTTCCCCATGTTAAGTATCCTCACACCTTCTTGTCAGCTGTCTGATATGGACCATCTTGATTATCACTACAAAAAAGTTTTTTTTTTTCTCCTGCGGATAGTAGCTCATCTTAATTAATTAGCCTCTTAGAGTTGGTATGGCAACTTCCACCTTTTCACATTTTCTCTCTGTCTGTCTGTCTGTCTGTCTGTCTATCTATCTATCTATCTATCTATCTACTATATGTTCCATTCTATGCATCCAATGAAGTGGGCTGTAGCCCATGAAAGCTTATGCTTAAATAAATTTGTTAGTGTCTAAGGTGCCATAAGTACTCCTGTTCTTTTTACTCAAGTTTCTGGCCCACCCCATAAGCTACCCCAGGATAACTTATTTTAAACTTTTAGATAAATTTAAGAGATTACCTTTCCAATCTGAATTAATTTTTCTCTATAACTAGTACAGCCACCTGAATCCCTAGAAACAAGTTCTCATATTCTAGAATTTGAGGGAACTGAGCTTGTGAATTGACACGTTTCAAAAGAAGTAGCTACATTTTGTAGGAAAATTTCATATCATAATATCATGATTGCAAGGCATTATATAAATTTATAGCCACAGCACCTTGTGGAATTCCTTTTGTCACTGAATACCTTCTTTCTGGATTCATAAATAAAAGCAACAGCGTCACACCTCTAAATCCAAAAAGCAGCAGTCTCAGCATTAAGAATAGCGTAAATAGCTCATAGATTCTGCAGTTGAGTGCCCAATCAGTAGACCACACTGCCTCACCACTACTCCCCATAATTCGTTTAACTCTTTTGCACTATCAAAATTCTGAAAAGCTTCTGCTTACAATTCCATCTCAGAGGTTGATTATTTCCCCATGCTAAAGGCCTAGCTTCAGTTTTTCAAATGTAAGTTCTAAGCATGCTCAGTATCATTCATTTCTGAAAGTCACTTTGATATCAATACAACTACAATTCTGTGATGTTGCTTGACAAATGATTTGATTAGGATTTTCCAAACATATATAAATCTGTTTTAATATTGTTAGACCTACTGAATTAAGACATTTAACTTCCTATGAATTTCTTTATAAGATTCCGCATTAATTATATATGCATACTATTAAAATGAAACCGAAAAGGTGAGATTTTCATAAGTGCTCATTTCTCGTTGAAGACAGTCAGTGGGAGCAGAGCTGGGCAAGAGCTGGGCACTTCTGAAAATCTCGCCCAAAATGTCTGAGCTCACCTTAGAAAAAGCTTGCACTTTGCTTTTTTATCAGGCATTTGTAGCGAGATAATATTGAAGCCGAAAGACATTTCTCAGGAAGAACTTTTAGATCTGACTGCCAAATTAAACCGTGATTCAAGAGTTAATGGTATATTAGTCCAGCTACCTCTTCCCGGTAAGTAATGCAATTTTATTATATGCTTTAAATTTTGACAGTTGTAAGAGAAAAACCACAAACAACTTGTGAATACAAGCTACACCCCATTGGTATAAAAACCTCTTCAGAGGAAACTGCAGATTATAATGAGTCTGCTGCGTGATGCTTACACCTGTTATTTAATATTGATTCCTTATCTCCTATATCTCACGAATGAAACAGTGGAGATTATTCTTATTGAAGCTGAGGTTTCTTATCAAATGCACAAATTTCCCTGTTAATCTGATTAAGAGGATAGGTGTCTGTTTATACCCTGGAATATTGTGCATCTCACATATTTTCTCAAAGGTGGACAGGAATTATTCTGTAAATCAGTCTCTTTATAAATTGGGCAGACTTTCTCCCATTCCCTTGTGTTGTGTGTGAGAGGGGGTGGGGCTATACTCACTGGATGGGGAAGCTGTGACATACCTGGGTACAGTCCAGACTAATGAGTAGCTGTGTCACTCCGCCCTGTAACCTTGGGTGCCCTTTCCAATGCTTTGCTGCTGAAGCCACCAGCTTGGACTGCTCACAGATAGCCTCCAGCATGTAAGTCAATCCCAGCTATGTGTCTCTGTGTGCTGCTGCCAGCCAGCCCCACCTTGTCTCTTACCAGCCTTAAAAATCCCCACAGGGTGATCCCAACACACTCCCAGTTCCAGATTTCCCCCCAGAATAGAATCATAGGGTTAGAAGGGACCACATGAGTCATCTAGTCTAACCACCTGCCAAGATGTAGGATTTGTTGTTCCTTAACCATCTCAGACAGATGGCTAGCCAGCCTCCTTTTGAAAATCTCCTGTGAAGGAGCTTCCACAGCCTCCCTAGGCGACTGTTCCATTGTCCTACTGTTTTTACAGTTAGAAAGTTTTTCCTGAGATTTAATCTAAATCTGCTGTGCTGTTATTTGAACCCATTGCATCTTGTCCTGCCCCCCGTGGCAAGAGAAAACAACTTTTCTCCATCTATTTTATGGCAGGCTTTCAAGTATTTGAAGACCATTGTCCCCCTCAATCTCCTCTTTTCCAAAGTAAACATACCCAGTTCCTTCATACGTAGGCCCTACCAAATTCGCGATCATGACAAACATGTCATGGACTGTGAAATCTGGTCTCCCCCTATGAAATCTGGTCTTTTGTATGCTTTTTACCCTACACTATACAGATTTCACAGGGGAGACCAGTGTTTCTCAAATATGGTGTCCTGACCCAAAAGGGAGTTGCAAGGGGGTCATAAGGTTATTTTAGGGGGATTGTAGTATTCCCACCCTTACTTCTACGCTGCCTTCAGAGCTGGGCAGCTGGAGAGCGGCGGCTGTTGGCTTCAGAGCTGGGCTCCTGGCCAGCAGCCGCCGCTCTCCAGCTGCCCAGCTCTGAAGGCAATGCTCCTGCCAGCAGCAGCGCAGAAGTTAGGGTAGCAGTACGGCAAGTCCCCCTACAATAATCTTGCAAAGCCCCTCCCCCCCCAACTCCTTTTTGGGTCGGGACCCCTACAATTACAACACCATGAAATTTCAGATTTAAAGAATAGAAATCATGAAATTTATGATTTTTTAAATCTTATGACTGTGAAATTGACCAAAATGGACCGTAAATGTGGTAGGGCCCTATTCGTATGGCTTGCATTCCATCCCTTTAATCATCTTTGACACTCACCTCTGGATTATTTCCAGTTTCTCTGCAGAGGTGGTGAATCTTCGTCCTTAGAGGTTTTTAAGGCCTGGCTTGACAAAGCCCTAGGTCGGATGATTTAGTTGGGATTGGTCTTGCTTTGAGCAGGGGTTTGGACTAGATGACCACCTGAGGTCTCTTCCAACCCATATCTTCTATGATTCTATACACTGGTGACCAAAATTGGACACAGTACTCCAGCTGAGGCCTAACCAGCACTGAGTAGAGCATCATTATCACCTCCCATGACTTGCATGCTATGCCTATGTTAATGCAACCTAAAACTGCATTTGCTTTTTTTGCAACAGCATCGCATTGCTGACTCATGTTGAGGTTGTGATACACCACAACTCCCAGATCCTTCTCAGCAGTGCTGTTGTCAAGCCAGTTGTCCCCCATTCTGTATTTGAGCACTGTGTTTTTGCATTAAGTATGTAATTCATTTTAAAAAAATAAACACTAGCCTTTTCCCAAAGTAATTTGGTTCTTTTGGGTGTTCTCAAAGATGAGGAAATATGCTTCCTTATACTACTAAGAGATTCAGTTGTATCTCTTTCCTTGTTTGGTAGAGAAGCTGTTCCTTTTCATACATACACACACACACGAAATGAGAGCTGTCTCTGCTTTGAGATCTGGGAATGCTAGGTCTATGTAGCTTCCCTAGGATGAATTAACAACTGATGGTCTGCCACAAAGAGCCTCTCTTTTTAAAAAACAACAACCTGGAACTGTTGGAAGGACAGAACCTGCTTTTTCTTTGGTGTTTTATATTCTGCAATCTTTCTTTTCCAGAGGTGTTGGAACACTGCACAGACACAATATAGTAATTAAATTATTTTCCATGACACACATTTATCATATTAAAATATAATTGTTATAATAAAAACTAATTATGTAACACACACAAATATACGAGCAACGGTAATTATAAAAATGGGCCATTAGAAATATAAGATCTGATTGCTTTGCTAACCGCTTCACTGTTTCTGACTCCAGGGAAGTCCTGATTTTACAAGTGAGTTAAACCTTTGTTGATAGAAGTACTTTGAACTACGTAATGATTTGCGCCAATTACTTGTTAATTCGCATAAGTGGGCTCCAGAAACCACTGGTTAATGTGACCCATGTATAGGTGTGCATGGAGGTGTCCCTTCACAGGTGACTCTCAGATTGATGCATGTGCAAAGTGGGACACACATATGAGATGTCCATGTTTATATAATTCAGTGTGCACCCATGGATACATGGCAGATGCAGTCTGGTAGTGCAAATGTCAAGAGATTTAACCATTTTAAGCCTTTCCTTTTAGACACAATCCTTTGCTTGAGTCCCAGTGTGCGGGCCATATATTCTTCTCCTGATGAGCCCTATACACTCCTTGGGGTGGTGTGTGGAAGAGGTAGGGTCCTTGTTCCCCCTATTCATTTTGGGGTGCTGTGTGTCATATTGGCATTTGGCAGCTGCTATGTATTTCCCTCCATCTCAAAGAAGCACAAACATTTTAAATAAAGTGTTTGCTGTTTCTTAATTAGCATCGCAGAAAAATTTGTATTGATTGCATTGAGACAAACATCTTTCTGGTTTCTACTTGACCATGGCCAACTTTATCATTTTCATGGGGTATGCAAGTGGGTTTTTGTTTTGTTTTGTTCTGTTTTGAGATTACTTGTTCTGCTAATAAGATTTTTTAATTAAAGGTGACCCCTTCATACCTGCTAATCATAGCCTTTGGTCAGCATTTTCTGCATGTTTTTTTCCCTAGGTGAAAACAAACCAGTATCCAACTAATTAACAAATCAGTAACTTATTACAGTTATTGTATAACTTCCAAAGAAAAACATAATTTGATAAAATAGTAGCTAGAATAGAAGTGAGAGATTTATTTTTTTCCCAGAGGAAACGTGGTATCATGGTTAAAGCAACCTTCTTAGGGTTATATCTACACTAGCACTTTTGTCAACAAAACTTTTGTCGGTGAGGGGTATGAAAAAAACACCCTGACTGACACTCTCCCACCGACATAGCTACTGCCCTCATTAGAGGTGCTTTAATTATGCCGACAGGAGAGCTCTCTCCTGCTGGCATAGAGCTGCTACACAGGAGACCTTATGGTGGCTGTAAGGTCCACAGTGTAGACATCCTCCCAAACTACCCTTCTACATCCCTACATCTCTCTGTCACCAAGGACAACACTGTGGTCCTCCTTGTCACTTTATCCTGGCATCTTCTTTTGACTTCCCTCTTTCTAGATCCACACATCCAGACCACATTTAAAGCTTGCTGCTTCTTTCTGGACAATGTCTCTGAAAATATGTCTACACTACGAGCTTGGGGTGGGATACGCAGCTTCTGTACACATATGTGCGCTAGCTCTTTTCGAGCTAATGCACTAAAAATAGTTGTGTAGCCACTAGCTGCCCTGGATACAAATTCGCCTGAACCCTGTGGGTACATATTCAGGGCAGCTAGCCTGTGCCACCACTTGCCACTGTCCATGTTACCAAGGCTACTCTACTGTTTTTAGCATGCTAGCTCAATGAGAGCTAGTGTAAGTATATGTACATGAGGTGGGTATCACACCGCTGGCTCACAATGTAGACATACCTAAGATTCAGCTTCTCCTCTCTGTCAACACAGCTAAAACTCTTCTGCAGGCTCTCAGCATCTCCCAACTTGACTACTGCAACCTCTTTCTTTTGAGTCTCGATACAAGTCATCTTGCCCAGCACCCATTAAATACACTAAAAAAAAAAGATAATTTTCTTGACTTGTTGCTTTGTCATTTCCTTTTGCATTCCTCCATTGGTTCCAACTTCTCCACCGCATAAAACGAATGATTTGTCTTCACTTTTAAGGCCTTTTTATGGCATATCTCAATCCTACCTATGGCGTCTTGTATGCTGTCAAGTGGTCAACCTCACCTCTGTTCCGCCAGCAATGGTAACCTTTATCACCCATTAGTCCAATTTTCCTTCAAACAGCTTAATGCCTTTTCTCAGCTCATTCTAAGCATAAGAGATAACATATGTGTAAAAATTCACAAAGACTTTATGTTATCCTTCTTTAAATCTCTCCTAAAAGCCCACCCATGTTGTGATGCCTACAAAAGACTCAGCAATAGCTAGGCAGTTGGTGTGCTGTGACTACTGCTTACTGAGCTAATCCTAATCTCTTGCCTTGTGTTCCCCTCTGTTGTGTCCACCTGCTGTCTCATCATTCACTTAGATTGTGAGCTCTTAAGGGCAGGAACTGTCTTTTTGGTACACGTGTACAATGCCTAGCAGAATTGGGCCCTGACTCCTGACTGGGGTTTCTAAGGTCTACTGTAACACAAATAATAATAATAAAGCACAGGACTGTGAGTCAGATCAGGTTTCCGCCTTTACCACTAGTCTTTCTCGTTGACCTTGGACACCTCTCTGTGCCTTAGTTTCCCCATCTGTAAAATAGAAATAAATAATCTATACTTCACAAAGGGTTTGGGGGTTTAATATCTCTAAGTTATTTTGAGATCTGTGGCTGGAAAGTGTTGGGTTTTTTTTTAAAGTGCAAAACTTTATTGTTATCTCGTATTAATTTCAGCAGTTTTCAATCAGTGAAAATTGGGCACATGATGGCAGTGTAACGTAAGTAAGGAGGACAAAGTCTGATTTACTGAATAATGGTTGACTCTGGGAATAGATTGGAGTGTGCAGACTTGTAGCTCTAGCGTCATTGTTTTTGTCTGAACAGCAGCAGTAGCGATATTAAAAGATTCAAGGGTGGAGGTGAGAGGAGTTCATTAAGTATTTCTTGTGACTTTAGAACTGGTGCCATATCAAAGCCTGGGGGCTGAAGTCCTCTCTATATATTCAGAACCGTTATAGTAGTGGCTTTGTAAACTCCCCTCTTTCTTGCAGAGCCCTGCCTTTAGGCCTCTGCACTGATCTAGAGGGGCCACCTCTAAGGCTATGTCTACACTAGGCAGCTTACAGCAGCACAGCTGCACCGATGCTGCTCTGTGCTCTCCCATTGATGTAATTAAACCACCCCCAATGAGCGACGGTAGCTGTGTCTCCCACCGACATAGCACTGTCCACACCAGCGCTTATGTCAGTGTAACTTATGCCGCTCAGGGGGGTGTTTTTTTTCACACCCCTGAGCAACATCTGCCCACATAAGTGGTAGTGTACATAGCCTAAGAGCGGGAGGGTAATTCACTCTCCTTTCTCATTTGGTCCTTGGCTACTCTGTTTAGACTGTCATTTATGGTGGTGGTTTCTGAGTGATGCAGACACTGGACTGATGAAACCTGGACTGAAACCACTACATTATTTTCACACAGATCAATGAACAGCTATATTTTAACAACTGATTTAAATTTTAACTCACTAGGTATCTGGGCTTGTCTATATTACAAATGTTGTGATAGTTTAACTAAATCTGTTTGAAATAGATATCAGTTAAACTACTGATCGCCATATGTAGGGATAGGAAGGACTTTTCCCCCAGATCAGGTTGGCAGATTACTCCCAGTGAATAATACCTTACTTGTGACCTGATAGACTGCTGAACTGAATAAAATACATGTGGTTTTCCTTAAAAATAAAATAGTTGGGCTGGGGGTGCTCACTTCTGTTGCCAGCTCAGAAGAAATATAATTTTTAAATAACAATTTTCCAGATCATATAGATGAACGAACAGTCTGCAATATTGTTGCACCTGAAAAGGATGTGGATGGATTCCATATTATCAACATTGGACGACTGTGTCTTGATCAACCTTCTGTAATACCTGCCACTGCTGCTGCTGTTTGGGAAATTATTAAAAGAACAGGTAGGAAACTAAATGTCTATTGAAATGCTCTGGAGAAGAAAAATGAATGCTGGCAAGAAGGCATATACAAGGAAATTTACGTGATAGAATACAGCAGGATGGATTGATTTGAATCAAAGCGATTTAAATAATCAATTTTAATCAGCAAGTAGGAAAGCTTGATTTAAATAAACTATTTTAATTATGTTTTACATTTGTACTTTTTAGTTATTTCCTAACGAAAGTCTGATTCTCATTAGTTGGTAACCTTTAAAACATGTTGAATTGCTATTAAATATAGCCTTTCACTAAATTTGGTGCTTCTTTTTGCTAACCAGGAGGATGCACTATATACATTTATTTAAGCGATTAGCTGAGCTTAACTTCTATTTATTGAGATTCTTAACTTTTGCATATTTTATTATATTAAAAAATGAAGGATTATGCCTTTCTTATTTATTAGATTCTGATTAATTTTTTGAGATTTTTTGTGATTTGTGCCAAATTCTATTTGGATGGAAATTCAAATTCAATTAAAAATGAACAAAAACATAATTTTAATATTTTTAAAATAAAGCTACCTTAAATGTGCTGGGTGCATAAGAAGAAAGGTTTTAAATGTAAAATAAAGTTTTTCAAAATGTGTGATAAACTAACTGACTTATTAAACAAAGTAAATATTATCTGTAGTTAGTGAACAGATTACTTCTGGTTACCATGTGCTTCCAGATTTTAGAACTAGTAGATCCCATGCGCTTTCACCAAGTTTTTATTCACAGATCAGAAGAGGAAAATAAGTTTTCCTTCTTTTTCAACTCCCAATTGATGTCTTAACTTTCAGTGAACTAGTCATTGAATTTAACTAGTTGAATACATTGAAATGAAAGGAGTGTTATCTCTGCACTGCAGAAGAGACTACTGCTGTCAAAAGTTGGTTTGACATTTCAAAACTTGGCAGCAAACATGTACTGCTTCATATTATATTTTTATGTTACTGTACTGGTCTGAATGGAGAAGAATGGATTAAAATAATATTTAAAGACTAGTAAAATGGATGGAGCAGTATTCTGCAGATACAATAAGATATTTAAAGCCAGTAGATGTACAATAAATTGAGCACAGAGAGAATAGTCAAAACAATGCGTTGATCTTTCATGATGTAATTTTATGGTCACCAATATATTTTGCATATTTTTGTAATATCATATGCAAGTACCTGTACTAGAGTTTGTATGAACCTCAATTTTCAGTAATAAAAGATAATTTAAGTGATAAATTGGATGAGTTCTGCAGAAAAATATAAAATTGAGGGCAAAAATTCCCTATTATGAAAACACCTATTTTAACACTAAAATAGGAAAAATATATGTTTCTAAAAGAAAAAGTAAAATGATGGTGTAGATCAACTGTACAGATACTAAATTTAACTGTGAGAGGAAATTTCAATAGGTGTTAAAATTGTTCCTTTACTGTTTCAGATGGCTGACGTGTCAAGTTCAAGCGGTGAGGGTTTTTGGGTCTTTTAGACTAGCTGAATTATTTTTTATTTTGTGTTTCCCTGTAAGGAATACAAACATTTGGAAAAAACGTTGTTGTAGCTGGAAGATCTAAGAATGTAGGAATGCCTATTTCAATGCTTTTACATACAGATGGAGAACATGAAAGGCCTGGAGGTATGTCCAAGATTATTATGATTTACTTTAATAACCTGATCAGTGAAGATGCCCAAAATGAGAGAGAGGAAAAGGGGAGAGGGGCAGAGAAAATGAAACCGTTCATCCCTAGTACCATCACTTAATTTTTTTAGAATCCTATTCAAACAATCTTTTCTGTGTTCTGAATATGTTTGGATTAATAATGTTTTCTTCCATTTTCCGTGCTCGTAATCTCATGAAAATATTTGTCCTTGCAAAACTTCCAGCTTAATTGTTTAAACTCAAAAGGTTCAGATTGTTTGGATAAGAATCTGAACTTTTGGATACTTACCCAAATTCAGCCCAAACTCTGCACTTTTGAGATTCATTAATCCCTACTTAAAATAAACACGTTCAATTTGGCCAGTTGTCATTTTTGGAACACATCCTAGCAATCTTGTTACTGTATAGTTCCTACATTTACCTTGTTTAGGTGCATAACTAATGATTTGAAATCTCTCTACTCAGCAACAAATCTATTCCACACAAACACAGAAACAGTCTCCCAAGATAGATATTCCTCTGCGCTGAATCTGATGATAATCACAACTGAAGCAGTTAGACAGTGGTCTCTAACAATGTATTGAGGAAGGGGTTGATTAAAATGAAATTAAATTTTCTATAAGAAATGTTGACCATAGAAACGTTAAAAATGATATGCAGTGACTTAATTTTTTATACATGTCCATACTTAGGACTTTACTGAAAGCTTGCTAAGAAACACAAATCTCGAAGCAAAAATGGTAGTTTGTTTCTAGTTCACAGTGTCAGTATGACAAACTATCCATAATCCAAACTCTCCTTCTCTTCCTGCCTTCCTTGTCCCTTGTTTTTTCTGGGCCAATCACAACATTTCATCACTGAGAATAGTGTCAGCAACAACCGTTTCATCTTGATTTCAAAGCCATGTGACAAATGTAGTTTGTCTTTCTCTCCGAAATAATTACATTGACTTAAATGGGACTATTCACGTAAGGCCCTTAATTTGGACTTCATCTTACTGAGTGATAAGTATTAATTTACACAACTGATTAGGATCAAATCCTTAAAGGTGTTGAGCATCTGCTGAATTCCTGCTGCTACCATTGGCCTTAGATCAGGCCCTCTCCTTTTGCCGCCCTATTCCTAAGAACTAAGGCCCTGATTCAGCAAAGTACTTACACATTGTTAACTTTAAGCACATAAATAGTTCCATTGACTTCAAATAAGTATGGGGTTTTTATGTTTATATTAATGAGAAAATGCATCCAAAACAAATAAACTTTGTTTTCTCCAATATAGCTTAAAACCGTTGATAATGATTAATTTTTCAATGTATTAAAATAGTATCTTCTGTCAGTCATGTTGTCACAGTTACAGGGTGAGATGCACTTTAGACCCCTTTTAATCTCTCTCAACTTGCACCCCTTTGGGGAGAGGCTTAACTACCTTCACTTCTCTCTGGGTGAAAGCATATGGTCCTATCACTCTTCAGACTTGATCTCTGGGCTTCAGTCCCGTTTACTAACCATGTAAACCCAAAAGGTCCAACTGTGTTTGGCACCTGTAAACTGTTTTCCTCTGGGAGCCTGAAACAGCTGCTGATTAAAGTGACTCAAAAATATTTTATTCAAAAGAAAGCATTTTTTATTCATCCAAATGTACGTAACTCACACAACAAAGGAAAACAACAAAAACATGTATACGCATAGGTCTTTACCTACACTGTAATCTTTCCTTGCAAGCTTTTGTATGTTCCCTTCTGCCTGGCTATCTCCATCTCTGGGTTGAGAGAGAGAGCCGGTTTGCTGCAGTTTCTGTGTTGCTTTCTTAGTGTGTCTCTGTCAGAGTCTTCTCCCTGCAACCCCCCAGGCAGCTGCTGACAACTGACTCTACCTCCTTCTTCCCTAAGCCATCTTTAAGGTTTTAGCATCCCCTATGATCCTAGGTATGGCCGTGGAAGAGTAAACTTTGCCCGCCTAGTTGGAATCTGGCCCAAGGCTATTTTCCCAATTGATAGCTTCCTCATTGTTTCTCCAAGGTGGTGTTCTCTGGACTGTACCTTATTTTTGCCATAGTTTCATTTCCCGTTGATTTCCCCCTAACAGCATCCTTTGATTTAGTTCTGTGGAGCCAGGCAGGGTGATATCAGAGGTAAACTGAGGTATACATGATATTTATATAAAAATAATATAGAAATATCCCTCATTCTCCAAACTTGTATATTACTTTTAATTTTTTTTATATTCTTTTAAATTATTGGTATGTATATCTGAACACTTTTGTAGTATACTGTATTATTTAGGCTGTGCTTATCCACATTTATAAATGGAAAACAAAGTATCTTTTCAACCTGAGACCTATAATGTTAATTCTTAGCCTGGACAAATGTAGTTATGGTTCAATTTTTATGTCCCCCCTGAAAATAAGGGAAAATAAGTGTTTATAATGGGTTTACTGATGCTTCCTTAATTATAGCGGCACTGATATGCCGCTATAATTGCAGTGTAAAAAGAATAACAAATGCTATTTAATTTTAAATAAGATATTACCCTATTGCAACATTGTTTTGGTGTTAGAACTGCAAGTGTCATTTATAAATGAAGTAAACATGGGTGTTGCTTAATTTCAGTCATGTTTAGAAGGAGTGTAGTGAAATGTATTATTAATATAATGAAATGTTGAAAGCTTCTTACTAATCATATAGTTGTTTTTTCCATGAAGCATCTGTGGGAAAGTTAGTGTTTGGAACTTCTCTGTATGTTTGTGTAGTAATTATAGTCAGTGAAAAGCTTTGGGCTCAATCCTGCTCTCATGAAAATCATTGGGAGTTTTGCCATTCATTGCCCTGGAAGAAGAATTAGTTCTCTTATATTGTTAGTTATGAGGTTTAAGGAAGCAGGACTAACTTTCCAAGTTCCTGTCTACAATGCTGATCTAATTAGAGCAGTGAAGTTTGATAGGCAAAAATGCTGTACAGTTTTCTGGTTTCTACCAGCCAAGACTCCGAAGAGTTAGTGATCTGAGACACTTTTTGTTTTATAATCAGAAAGAGAAATTGCTATGGTATTATTAATGACCTGTTTCACAGCTTAGATATTCCGGCCAGTTAAATACCTCAGGTTTCAGAGTGGTAGCCGTGTTAGTCTGTATCAGCCAAAACAACGAGGAGTTCTTGTGGCACCTCAGAGACTAACAAATTTATTTGGGCATAAGCTTTTGTGGGCTAAAACCCACTTCATCAGATGCATGAAGTGGAAAATACAGTAGCAGGTATATATACACAGTACATGAGAAGATGGGAGTTGCCTTACCAAGTTCGGGGTCAGTGCTAATGAGACAATTCAATTAATAGTAGAATACCAAGGGAGGAAAAATCACTTTTGTGGTGGTAATGAGGGTGGCCCATTTCAAACAGTTGACAAGAAGATGTGAGCAACAGTATGGGGAAATTAGTTTTTGTAATGACCCCCACCCATTACAAAAACTAATTTCCTCATACTAATTGTATGCTTAATGTCACTGCTGGTTTTCCTTTCTTGGTTATTACCAAAGCACAGTAAATCTAGGTAAGTTTTTATCTGTGGCACGTATACTGCAGATTGCAAAAGTACAACGCCTTCTCTGGTTTTATTTGCAAAAACGATCCAAGGTTGTTGTTGTTTGTTTTTTTGGTGCATCTTCAATTGGGTATTTGTTTACAAAATACTTGTGCTTCTCTGTCCCTGCATTATTTACATCAGCAAAGCACTTTGAATTCAATTGACTCTTTAAGAAAAGAAAAAGCCCATATACATTTGATATCTAGAACTGGGTAAACTATTTGTAGCAAATAGTTTATCTGAGTAATTTAGTCCTTTGTCTGTTTGCAGATTTACTTATACCGACAGACTTAAACTTGTATGAACTTCTTTTTCAAGCTTATTTGATTAATGTTTAATGCCAATATCTTTCAGTCTATGGGATTGCTCACAAATTATAAGCAATGCCATTCACCATCCATAATTCATTATTTGTGCTGTGTGACTGGGCATCTGAGGCCCAGGGCTATTGTTTCTGTTCGATGATTGGGTGTCTTAAACTTTTATATGCAGTGGGAGGGCTTGAATTAGTCACTGGAGCTGTTTAAGTCAGTTTCCAGATGACCGTGCAAACACTTCTGTCACAAAACTTTGCGACTATATATTTGCACAGGCATTTGTAAGAGTTTTGCTTTCTATAAACGTTCTTGCACATGAATGTTATTTGTATGAATATTTGTGAGAGACAAATGAAAGGGTTATGAATTAGCACTGAAATACGTCCATGGATTTTTATTCCAGCAAATGTTTGCAAATGCTGTTTTGCAGTATTCACTCAGCTTTCTGAAAACCCTCTTCCTGGAACTATTTCCTGTTTCATTGGTCCACCCCAGAGGTACTTAAAAGCTATAATAAATAAATTCCTTTGTCGTCAACTTTTCTCAAAACACATCTTTAAATTCAATGAGCCTTGCTTTATTAGGAAATCTTTTTCATGCCCCTTGAGCTAATTTGTTAAGTTCTGTACTCTTTCCAGAATTTGAATATCTCTGTAGACTCAATATTCATTTCTGTATTGTACACAATACACTGTCATCCAACATTGCCTTCTAAAAGGATAGCATTATCTTACTTGGCCTTTAAATGCTTACCCTGCATATATTTTGTAGGACTTTATTTGCTTGTTTTATTTGTCAAGGATGAAGCCTCTACTTTCTGACTATTTTTAGTAATAGGTCTTTTTCCTCCTGTGTTTCTGTGTATAAGGTACCATTCAACATGTAAGTGGCTTTTTCATTGGCTCTCCTTTGAAGCAGGATTTAATATTTAGGAACATTGGGGAAATGAAGCAAGGGAACAAGGCTGGGGACCCAGCCAAAAGCTTCACCCAACCACTGAATAGAATCCAATTATTTTTTTATAGCTTGATAAAGGAGATCACCATCATGCCTTGTCTCCTCCTCACATTCCCCCCCCCATAACACTCAACCACAGTATCTGCTCCCAAACTGTGCCTCCAACCTACTCTCCCCCCCCACCCCCCGCCCATGTTGAGACTCCCAGCGTGCTCCTGGCTGGCAAAGATACAATGTGCTGCTTTCCTCCCAGTCAAA
This sequence comes from Macrochelys suwanniensis, assembly GCA_033296515.1. Taxonomy (NCBI): domain Eukaryota; kingdom Metazoa; phylum Chordata; order Testudines; family Chelydridae; genus Macrochelys; species Macrochelys suwanniensis. The sequence goes on along the minus strand of CM065779.1, from coordinate 16,412,443 downwards.
TGTATTGTACTTCTAGAGAGGTGTCTTTGTATTTTATAGGTTAAATTATCTATTCTTCTAGTCAAAGCATCCATAACAAAACAAGTGTGGGAATGAAAGGAAGATGGATGTGTAGGTGTGTAGCAGGGCTTTTGCCAACCCAAAAGCTGGCCATAACTTGGGAATTGGGTGACTTATTAGAGGATGAATTAATTAAAGATGGTTCTATCAGTTGAACCCTTATTTGGCTTGATAGGAGCTTTGTAGGAGATCCAAAAGTTGTCTTTGTAGGCATGATTTCCGTCCCTATTTAATCAGTCTTTATAAAATGATTGAATTACAGACACAAGGGGCTAGATTCTGCCCTGTGCTGTGACCCCTATATGCTGGCTCTATGGAAAGCTCCCAGTATTAGGGTACGTCTTTACTACCCGCCGGATCGGTGGGTAGTGATCGATCTCTCGGGGATCGATTTATCGTGTCTCATCTAGACACGATAAATCGATCCCCGAACGCGCTCCCCATCGACTCTGGAACTCCACCTCGGTGAGAGGCGGAAGCAGAGTCGATGGGGGAGCGGCAGCGGTCGACTTGCCGCCGTCCTCACGGCCAGGTAAGTCGACCTACGATATGCAGACTTCAGCTACGCTATTCACGTAGCTGAAATTGCGTATCGTAGGTCGCCCCCCCACCCCGTGTAGACCTGGCCCTAGAGGTGATTCCCTAGAAGCATATAGCCAGCAGAACTGGCTCCCTCTCTTATACACCCCCTGTCATAGTGGTACAGAGCTATGCACTTCAGCTACACTAGTGCTAGGTGGCTATGTGGGGAGGCATTGCAGCTCAGCATATTTAGAGCAGCCCCTGCTGTAGCCTGATCTGGGAGGTGCAAAAGTAGTGTACAGCCACCTTTGTACTTATGAGGCTCCCGCAACCTCAGCTCAGCCGCAGCCCAGAATCAGGGCCCAGGTGAGAGGGAAATGATAAAACAAGGGAAGTGTTTTGTTGGTTTCCTCAAAACACTCAGTTTACACGTCCTGTGAGTATAATCGATATTTGTAATCTGCAACGGTATTCACATCTTTGGTTATAAAACAAAGTGAAGTTGCAGGTGTGGGTGGGTGAGAGTCTGTGGCCTGCATTGTGCAGGAGGTCAGACTAGATGATCATAATGGTCCCATAATTATCATAATGGTCCCTTCTGACCTTAAAGTCTATGAGTCTATGAAGTTCTTTTGTGTATAGTATGTGTATTATTTATTATTTATTATTGAGGGGGGAGGGATAGCTCAGTAGTTTGAGCATTGGCCTGCTAAACCCAGGGTTGTGAGTTCAATCCTTGAGGGGACCATTTATGGCTCTGGGGCAAAAAAATCTGTCAGGGGACAGTACTTGTTCCTGCTAGTGAAGGCAGGGGACTGGACTCAATGACCTTTCAAGGCCTTTCCAATTCTAGGAGATTGGCATATCTTTATTTATTTAATTATTTTACTGCATTGTAGTCAAGTTACCCAGTGCTCAGATAATGGACAACATTCTTGTAATCCCTGAGAGCAAGGAGATAGTTGCTAAGAGAATCTTCATTAAATTTTCTATTATTAATTTGAAATCTCAAACTTAGCATTTTGGCATACATTTTTACATACCTTTTCCTTGTTTTAATCTATAAATGGGAGTGAATATACTAATTTTGGTGAAACGATCTAATGGTATAAATCTTTTCTAAAAGCGTGTATGTTTCCTGGTTACATTAAGGGTTATAATTTGCATCATACAATGTTTGAACCTTCCCCCATAAACCAGCTACCTCTTACTTCTAAAAAGTAAGACGCTAGTCAGAATTCTTCCCTCATTCTGACCCCCACTTCCCTGACAAATCAAAAACCTCACAGTAATGTCCCAAGACCATCCCACCAACGATGCCCCACCTAGCATACAGCAACCTGTTGTTAAGGAGCATCTGGAATCCAATTGCACATTATTTTGGGTCAGGGAAATTGATGACGATGAGTAAGGAGAAAAAAAAAAAGCTTGACTTTCAGATCTCACAGTGCATTTGAAGGTCTAACATTTTTTAAAATGCATATTTTTAGTTATAAAATTAAGAATTTTATCTGAAATCGGTGAAGGACAATAAGCATCTAGCCTCACAATGTCATTTTTGCAGCCACAGTTGAGAGCAGAACCACACTTTAAACATTTATTACCTCTTGATGGAACATCCCGCTGTTCCTTGCCAAATCTCACTAAACCAAGTCCCATTCTGTATTTCTTCTGAGTGGTTCTTTCTCTGACAACAATGATTCCTCCTCCACCAATAAGGACAAAGGTGAAAAGTCAGTAAAACTAGTCACCCTCAGTTTCTCCTAATAAGACATCTGCCCCCAAACAAACCCCCACACCTTCAAAAGAAATTTTAAAAGGTTTTTCTCTTCCTCCTAAGAACCCAAAGAGTACAATAAATACAAATCCTCAAACAATCACTCTTTGAGGAATGTTAAATTGGATGGCATCAATACTCTGATTAAATTATTTTCTACGGATTTACAGGCTTCTCTTAAAGCTGAAAAAGTTAGAAGCACGGGGGATCTTTCTAGATGGTGAGAGGAGATACAGAACTTGTCTAGCTTTATCTGATCAGGAGTAGGTTGTATCGGAGGTCACAGGTGTTCCTGATGAGGAATCCCCCATATCTAAAAGTTTTGATAAATTGCTACAATTTTTTTACAGACATATCTCAATTATGGGGCTCTTCTCCTGTGCTGGATTCAACTTTACTGATATGTTTCTAGAAGTCCTTCTGTCCTGCAGATGGCAACACCTCCCTACCTGATCCCTCTGGCAGGAAAGTTGATGCTGGCCTCAGAAATTGTATTCTTCTCTAGAACAGGGGTTCTCAAACTCCATTGCACTGCGGCCCCCTTCTGACAACAAAAATTATCACATGACCCCAGGAGGGGGGACCAAAGCCTGAGCCCCACCGTCCCGGGCAGGGGGGCCAAAGCCGAAGCCCAAGGGCTTCAGTCCCAGGCAGGGGGCCTGTACTCTGAGCCCCGCCACCCAGGGCTGAAGCCCTTGGGCTTTGGCTTCAGTTAAAATGGGGTCCCACCCACTTTGGGGTCCCCACCCACAGTTTGAGAACTGCTGCTCTAGAAACCAGGCTGCAATCCTAACTATATTTGCAGGCTGGTGGAGTGTTTTCAGCAGGAGCACACTAAAAACCTTAGTCAGCAAAATCTTTTCCTCCAAGTTTATTCTGGAAGCTTAGGTAATGGCATATAGAAAAAATATAGTTACGCTATTTTAAGCTAACCACAAAATAAACAGAAAAGCTCCCTACTTTGAGATTCATACAAGTCCCATGATAACTTCCTTGGATGTGAAGCCCATTCTTCAATGCAGCGGCTAGTCCTTTGGCTTTAGGGATTGCCTAAGGACAAACCCTTCCTCGGAAGTTCTATGGAAGGCCTGTAATGTTCATCCTTAGAAGCTGATTAAGTTTCCAGCCTACTCTTGACTTTGCAGAATCTCTGGCCAGCAATATAGTAGCTCAAAAGGCTGTGTGATTATGTGCATGAAGGAAAGGTATTTTTTTCTAAACAAGCTGGCATTTCCTCTGTTCAGAGGAAGTTTCTTTGATGAAAGTTGGGGGAAAGGACTTTTCAGCTTTATAAAAGTCTTCCTTTCTAAAATCTTAATGAGAACGGTACCCATACTTACTGTTGCAAAGGTGGCTCTTCTTTCAGAGATCCCCTATTAGATACACAGCTATGTTTGGATTCTGTAATGGCAGGGTCTATATTTCCCCTCCCTCCACTCTTTTCCCTAGGGGAATGGAAACTGATAACATCAGTTTCTAATTGCTGCCTCATGGACATTTCTTCCTCTGTGGCTTTGTCCCTTTTGATCTCCCCATCAGTCCAGAAAAACGGGCGGGTCTACAGCACTGCATCTCTGGTATTGCAGTTTTAGCATGGAACAGGAAGGTAGGCATGCTACACTTTTCTTCACAGTTCATTTGAAGTTTAAGGATACCTGAAGCAATGATGTAAAATAGCTGAATTCTTTTGTTTTTTACAAGAAATTTGAGATCAGTGGCGGCAGCAGCTTAACTGGGGCATTACTTATGCTTGGAGGAGTTGTATTACACATTCCAGTAGCACCACAGCATTATCAATTCCTGCACTTGGTAATGTGGAATGATTAGTACCAGCATAAAGCTTTTCCACTCAGGATAGCATCTACACCTCAGGCAGTTTTCCAGTCTAGATTGTCCTGGCAATGTGAGGCATTCAGTGTTCTCTCCTGAAATCTCAGCAATTATGGATCAATGCAGACAATTGGGAACCTATTATTTATATCAATGAACCCATAGTGTTAATTTCCTAAGAGGAGATCTGGTTCTTCTTCAATTTGGGTGGGAAAAAATAAATTAACTATAAAAGAGGTTCATATATAAGCATCTCAATATGCAAACAGGTTGGCTGAAGTATCAATTCACGTATGTGAGAGAGAGATCCGTGAAGAAGATAAACTTTTGCCATCTAAACAACCAGTGGAATTGCTCCCTCACTAAATCTTTTTGTGCCAATGATAATCAGTGGGTTGAAAGATATGATAGCAGATTTCCAGAAAGAATAACATCTCCTTTCTGTTTCCACAATATCTGTTTTGTGCATTTCACTTATTGATCCCTAAGAGGCTAAGGGAGTAAAATGTAGCTTTAAGTAACCTCAAGGCCTAGGCTTCATCTATAGGATTCTTGACAAGAATGATTGGGGGTGTTGCTATCACAGCAGACCTATTAGCTAAGAGATTCTAAAAGAATGGTCCATCTAACACTCAGAGTCAGCTGCAACCAGGCTCTTCGTCCTTGGAACCTGAATTTGAGTACGGAAAGTTGCTGCCCTCCCTTTGACCCCAATCACCTTTTCTGTCTATCTCCTGTCACTTAGAATTGTGTTTCAGCCAGCCAACCAGCCAGTTTTTTTTTCCCCACGGACCCCATCAGCAAAGAACCTCAGTGCTGAACAGTTAGATCAGATCTGTATGCTGATGTCCAGAGGGTGCTTTGTAGGGGATTCACCCTTTCCAGTTTCTATGAGTCTATGCTTGTTTGTTTCCTTTTGGCTTATTTGGTTTTATTTTTTCCTTGTTTGTTTTTAACTTTGGTTATGGATAAGCTTTAACAGATAGGTGGGTTTTGCAACAGCTTTTAAAATTCTCTCAGTGTAACCTCTTCTGGTCCACTAATTCAATGAAGCTGTTCCCACACTCTGGGTGTCTCCCTGCTGCCAATTACTGTAGTATTCATGATTCATTTCTCTTGTGGGAGAGCACAGAAAGTACAGGCATATGCTGGAAGAGGGAGTGACCTTCACAGTAGGGTGGATACATGAAGGATGGATAGGGAAGAAGAACAAGGAACTCTGCGAGGGCACAGTTTGAAGGTATAGGAAGAAAAGTGTATCAATGAGGTGAGGTGCAGATTTGGTCAATAATAGATGTTCCTGAGGTGTCAGAGCAGATGGCAGGAACTGAAATAGTGAAAATTGTACTGTAAAATTTTAAGAGGAGACAATGTGCCAGGGGACCTGAGATGGATGGAGGGTGAAAAACATGGGGTGGAACAGGTTCAGGATATGCAGGGAAGATAGCAAAGAGAGAGAGAGCTGGCATCAGGCTCAGGGCCTGGAAAGAGTCTCCTTTGCTGATTGTTACCTTCGTTGCTTTCCCAATTATCTCCTCCTTGATTTTGGAAGACAACCAGGAAGCTTGGTCCACATGCTCATGACCCTCCTTGCTTTGCGTGATGGGCTACTCTCGGGTGCCCCACAATTGTACGATTTTTCACGTCTAGTGTTAGGAGCCACAGAAGAACTGTCCTTGCCCAACTACATACACGCATGCAAGGGCAGATCTCCAGAGCTTCTGAGTTTGCCCAAAAGACTGTAGGCCTCCATTTGCCATGCATGCAAACTCTTCCTATGGTCTCCGGCCCAGATGAGTGATCAGCTCTTTGTTTAACAGCAAGTAAGAGCAGATGGTGGAACAAGACTTTTCTGCATCTGCAATGAAAGAAAAGCAGAAATGGACATTTGGGAGACATTTTCCTTTCTACTTTTTTTGGTATCCATATTAATGGAATAATATGTGTCTGAGCAGTGTGAGATGAGCTATCATTCTGCTACTCCTGGTGTTTAGGAGAAGAGAAGGCATAACACAGCCAAGGTACCTCACTTGATAATACCATATGATTTGGTCTGGCTAATTTCTTCCCCTAAGTGGGCACAGTGACAGGCATTCTCAAGTCTGTCTAATAGGAATTTTACCACTACACAAATAGTGGCAGTGTTGTTAATTGTTTTGGGCATGTATGTTTCGTAAAGAAATTCTCTCCTCTCTGAAATCTGCTAGGGGCCACTGCAATCAATAGGGATATTCCATGAGCTGGCCCCCAATGTGAAACTAATGGTAGCCAGGGGCAGAGCTTTGTAAGCAGAAAATCCTTGGCGGTAGACTTTCATATTGCTGTCGTAGCTCCCAGGAATCCCCATGAAATCCAAGCTCTGTAGTGGATAGAACGGAGGCAGAGCCATGGATGTCTTTCCAGATCTGAGGGGAAATATCAACAAGAATGAATGCTGCTCCTGTTGACATTAATTACCACTAGTTGCTCTTTTTGTATATTCAAACATATCCAAAACATACATTGAAAACTAAACTCTGACCTGCGGGAAATGCAGAGATGTGAAGGTAACTCTACTGTTACCTCAGGTTGTAGACGTAGAGAAGTCCATAGTCTCCCTCAGAATTTGTGTCATAGAATGGCAGGAGAGGTGTATAGTAGACACAGAGAGAGATGAATGACCAAGGGCATATGAGGAGAAAGTTATAAACATAGTACCCTTATATCTAATGTTTTAGGTTGTTAGGGGTCTTATAATGCTATACTCATATCACATTTAGTAAGAGAGATTCATGAGGCAAGATTCATTCCCATGTAATTCCATGAAACTCAATGACGTTAACCCGGAAAGGAATTTACTCCATACTGTTAAACAACTGCACTGGGTTATGCTTTTGAAGGATGAGAGTGATGTGGTTGCACTTCTTTGTACGTGTGGGAAGGTAAGCAATGGCATTCTGCATATGCTGAAAAAGGGTGTCCGATCATAAAAAAGAAATATATCTGATAACATGTCAGATCATAAGACAGGAATTTATTTGATCAAATGTGTGTTCTTAATATACCAAAATCTAATGAACCATTTCCGCATGTTAATAAATACTTTGTGGGAGTTTTATAAATGACAATTAATTGTGAATATTGTACATTACAGGTGATGCTACGGTGACAATTACTCACAGATATACTCCAAAAGAGCAGCTGAAGATCCATACCCAACTAGCTGACATTATAATAGTAGCTGCAGGTAATACTAAGTGTCCTTAATACTACAGTGGCAAATGTTAAAAACCCACTAGCTGCTTGGTTTCTACAACTGTGGTGCCCCTAGCTGTTTTCAATGTGTTATCTAAGTGGGTTGTGATCATGCTTGCTGAGGGTGCTTCAGTGGGTCTGTTTGTTTTGAGTAAGGGAAGAGATTTGGCCCTCAGTTCTTGCCCTTCATATTTGCAGATTCATAAACTTGTTTCTCATCACGTATGATACCTTCCCCTTAGGGAAGCTTAAGGATGTACTCAGGAATGGAAACCAGTCAGTGCACAGCTTATACAGGTATAATTATATAAACTAAAACATTTTCTGTGCTGTACAAAAATGGTGAGTCATTCAGCTTCTGACAGTAGGGTTTCCTTAAATCAGCTAGAGGCCACGTTCAGGTAACAATAGTGTCTTTCTTTTGCTATTAGAATTAAGGGCAGTCTTGGCAAATTAAATGCGGTTGTTTTGGTATTATGTATGTATTATTCATCCTTGTTTTGTACAATTGCAGTATAAATGGAAGATGGTAAATGGAAGAATAGGCAGTTGAAAAAATGGATTTTCTATAATTAGTAACTGGAAAGTTCAATGGTTTGATATTACTGGAGCTATATAGACAAAAATACTTGTGTTTTGATTTGGCTTTTCTTTACTAAATAAAGAACTAATCAGAGTTCCAACTTTGGATGGCAAATGTTGCTTTAATGGTATTTTTAATATACATCCTAACAAGTTTGAAATAAGTTTGGCCAATGTCTATGCAGTTCTTCTATTTTTTTTTCTTCACAGTGGTCATTCAAGCCATTCTTGCAGTACACAGGATTTGTGTCATTTCGCCTACCCCATTACTCCTCCACAATAAACTCCAAGCCTTGCTAACTGCCTTCCAGATGAATAGGGATGGGAATGGCTTACTCTGAAGCTTATCATTTCTGTTCAAGTGTGAAGTGAGGTGCTGCCTTCCCTGACAGGCTAAATGTACTTCTTCACATGCCGGCTTAGGAGCAAGAAAACAAGCTCGGGTCTTAAGCTCAGATCCCCCACGTGATGATTACTAGCCTGTGCATTTAACCAGAATTCACAAATTATAAGTGGAAAATAATAATGGACGTGGAATCATTTTCTTTAGCGTGTCTGTGTAGATAAATGCTGCTTAGTAGTTCATCAGAACTTACTGTCAGGGTTTAATCACAGCTTCTGAACAGAGTTTGTTGTTGGCTATGCTTGCAGTTAAACTGCGTTCAGTACCAATTCAGCAATACCTGTTCCTTACACTTTTTCTTCATGTCACTTGTTAGAGGAGCATGATACAACACTCATTACACAATACGAGATATATCTGGGCTAGATTGTGCAAAGTACACACAGCCCTGTATTGGGTGTGGCGTGGAGTTGCACAGCCCCAGTGGAAGCTCAGGGAGAGATAGCGCCTCAGGAAGGCATAATCCCTTTAAGTTTCCTTGAGTTCACGGGAACTGTGCAGACTGCATCTTTCTCTGGGATGGTGCAATATTCTCACTGATTTGCGTGGCTTGCTCTGCGGCTAGGATGAAGGGAGTTCAGGGCATGAACCTATTTCCTCCCCACCCCATTTGTGGTGGGACCGCAGTTGTGACAGGCCTGTATGTGGGAAGTGCCAGCAGGAGGAGGCTCCCTGTGTGTTCCCTAACACATCTATAGAAGGCCCACTTGCAGGCTGGCTCTCAGTTTGACTCCTTTTCTGCAATAAATGATGCAATACTCTATCTCCAATTTAGTTGTTAGTTTTTGAAGCCTGCATTTCATCAAGCCAATGGTTTATTCATTTCCTCAAGTGTTCTTATTTCACATTTCTTGCAGAGAAGGGCTCTGCCTAAATTGTGATGTTGAAAAAATAGATAATTAGCTTTTTCTGCAAAACCTATGCATTCAAGAATTTCCCACATATTAGAAGTAAAGCATGTTAGGAGACAGTGATCTCCTAGCAGTTGGTATGCAAAGAAGGCTTTGATAAATCACAGAATCCTAGAAATGTAGGGTCAGAAGAGATCTTAAGAGGTCATCTAATCCAGCCCTCTGCGCTGGGGCAGAATTAAATAACTTTATTAATAATTTTGTTGCGGGGGGGAACGATTTTTTTTGTTTAGTTTAAATATTACTCTATTAATGGGGCAGGTTCTCAAACCTTTTTTATAAAGGATTTAGCTGTGTAACTCCTCTTAGCTTTAATACGAGTTGTTGAGTAAGACTTATCCCTATGCCACTCAGATAATTTCCCCCATAAAATTGCAGTTGTCCTATTACCAGTACAACTTCCAGTTTATTGTGCAACAGTTTGATGAAATAGACATAGGCCAGCACCGCTCAACATTATTGGAAAGTATATTAGAAAATTTGCCTCTTTCAACACTTTTCAAGCTCATCTATATACAATATATAGAGCGAAATGTTGTTGTATCACCTGTCTCTCATACGGCAGTCCCTTTCTCCCCTAAAACTGCTTGCATCCAGAAACACTCACTTTTACTTTCTGTTCTCCTGCTCACCTCAGCTCTCTCAAACCATCCCTGCCTGTGACCCAGCAAGTGGGAGAGAAAAAACCCTATTACAATATATCTCTCTGGGGGGTACTGCAGATGTTCCATTTTAGAGTATTAGAATAACCATATTACTAAAGAGTGGAGGAGTCAAGTGAGTGAAGGTGTCTCCGTAACTCATGAAGCAAGACTGTGTTTTATTTTAAGGATGGAACGTTTTCTCATTTAAAAAGCGGGGGGGTTCTGTAATGTAATAGGTAAGACAATTTTGAAATGGCTTTGAGTGGTTACACTTAAAGGAATGCCATGTTATTCTGATTAGATCATGTAAAATATAATTCGTAGGTAATGTACGAGTATTTCTATACTTTATTCCTCAATAGCACATAATGGTTTAGGTGTCATATAGTATTTGTCTTAACAGTTGAGGGAACTGCTAGTTAACTATCTGCCTAGCCAGGAGTGAGTTGATGTCTAGTCAGATCTGTTGTTGTTGTCTCTAAAGCCATAGCAATAGGTTACATTAAAAATATAAAACACTATCAATTTATTTAAATATTGGAATACAGTTCAAAAAGATGGCACTAAAATTCTGTTCTTGACAGGTAGGGCTTTTCTCTCAATCAAAGAAAATTGTTGAAATGGTTCAAAGAGCTTATGTTGAATTTTAGTAAAGCCTGGAAGCCAGATTAGAGCAGTCATCTCTGTGCACAAGCCTGGGTGTTAAAATCAAGCCCCTTCCAATGAGGATCCTTGCAAAGAAGAAAGTCTTTGTGGACCATTCCTGCTCCCATTGACATCAAAAGAGTTTTGCTGTTGTCTTTATTGGGAGTAAGATCAGGCTGTATGTATGTATACAGAGAGATCACCCTTATACTTACCAATTGCCTTGGATAACAACCTTGGTATTTACAGAATTCTAGTTATCTCCTCTCATGATTATAAGGAAGTTTAGCTAAAACTGCAAATACTGAGATAACTTTCCACTCTATTCTGATTCTTATACCACATTCATCACCGTGGTATCTTCCAGGATAGTGTTTTAAGTGATGTAACTATCATCTGTCATGTGTGGTTTTCTCTTTCTCCCATCTTCTCTCTGAGCTGAGGGGAATTATGTGAGTTTTTCTTTTTGTGTGTATTAAGTTGTTTTTATTAGTGATGGCTGGTTGAAGACGTGCACTGTGCACTTGAGTTCAGTTGGAATTTCTCAGTTGCTGAGGGCTTCACGCTCAGGTAGACTGCACTGCTGTAGTCCATCTAGAAGTTGACGAAGGTGTGTTTTACTGAGGCCAGGTCTTTGTCCATCAGGATGGGATGCAATCTGCTAACTAGCCAATCGTAGTAGAATTATTTATTAGTGTTATTATGGAGGTTGCTTTGCACGTGCTTAGCATCAGCAAGGAATCCAAGAGCACTCCTAAAATGTGGACTACTAACCAATTGTGGGTCTGTATCTTCAACCAAAGGAGACTATTTCATAGCTGCAAACTTCTCCATGTTTAGTTCTGCCAGCCGCGTAACCTCCACTTGCTCAGGTTCAACCCCAAGCAGTTGTTCTTCATCCATGAACTGATCTCAGTCAAGTACTGGGTTAGCTTGGTGACAGTGGTGTTTTCATATGTAGTGAAAGATAGATAGAGTTGTGTGTCACCTGCATATCTTGAGTCCACAATGTCTTGCTAGATCTCCTAGTGGCTGCATGTAGATGTCGAACAGTTGCAATATTTTATCTGCTTCTAGAATAGTAAAAATTGTGTCAGCAATGTTACGTAAACAATATTGTACCCTGTTCAGGTAAATGGTTGGAATGTCAAGTATTTAACAATTAAATATATGAGAAATCAAATAATACAAGGTTGTGCTGTAGAAATAGGATCTTACATACCCTAACTGAAATTATTTACTCACTGTAGACATAGCCTCTTTACATCAACTTTGTTTCTGACCCTCAAAATGTAGTGTTTTCTGTGTATCAGAACTATGACAAAGATACTGAAAAAATAAACCAATTTTTCCTGCCTTTTCTATAATGAAAAGCAGATTACATAGTTCTATACGGGGGGAGGGATAGCTCAGTGGTTTGAGCATTGGCCTGCTAAACCGAGGGTTGTGAGTTCAATCCTTGAGGGGGGCCATTTAGGGAGCTGGGGCAAAAATTGGGGATTGGTCCTGCTTTGAGCAGGGGGTTGGACTAGATGACCTTCTAAGGTCCCTTCCAACCCTGAGATTCTATATCTGGCTGTGTTAATCAAATATTTCTTGATTTCAGGTATTCCAAAGTTGATTACAGCTGATATGGTTAAAGAAGGTGCAGCTGTGATTGACGTAGGCATCAACCATATCCATGACCCCCTGACAGGGAAAACCAAATTAGTAGGGGATGTGGACTTTGAAGGTAAGAAAAAATATCCCTTCTGATATAAAAGTACTGGATACGTTGGGTTTAAGGTACTTAATTATTTTTTAAAATGAGATGGTTAAATTAATTAGTCAAATCAAATATTTTCTCCTAACTGAAGAAGTGTATTGTTGAAGCAAGAAGCTTAATACATACTCTATTAAAGAGCCCAAGTATGACAGTTTTTAAAGGAAACTGGTACGCATAATTATAGAATGCACGCCAGCACTGATGACAGGTGCAGGGGAAGCCATGTCAAAGGGTTGTGGTGCCACTTCCTCCCCACTTTCCCTGCTCCCTTTTGACATCTTGTGTTCACAACCACTCAGCCCAGGGCTACACTAGGGGAGGGGGTCGATCTACGATACGCAACTTCAGCTACGGGAATAGCGTAGCTGAAGTCGGCGTATCGTAATCGACTTACCTGGCCATGAGGACGGCGGCGAGTCGATCGCTGCCGCTCCCCCGTCGACTCCGCTTCCGCCTCTCGATGAGGTGGATTGCCGGCGCCGACGGGGAGCGCGATCGGGGATCGATTAATCGCGTCTTAACGAGACGCGAAAAATCGATCCCCGATAGATCGATTGCTACCCGCCGATCCGGCGGGTAGTGAAGACCTGCCCTAAGAGAATGCAATTCCCAGACCTCAACAAGTTTAAGGACTCCAATTGCATATAGTATGTATTACAGCATCACTGGTCAAGCTGCTGTTATCAAGGATCTTTCTGCACTTCCACTGGAAACTCATATTTTAATACGATAATAATTTTGCTTAAGTAATTTTCTCCATGCTAAGACTTGCTATATATAAATCTTTTGATCCTGAAAATCCTGGTGCAAACGATCCTATCTTAGATTACAGTGTGCACATTGATCTCATTTTAGTGTCCTTTTTTGTGCAATGTATTGCCAAACAACTGCACAATACATCTTGATTGACAATGTCTGCTCAAAAGAAGCTCTAGACTGGACTAGCAGGATTGTTACAGTTCAAAATTAAAGTTTATTGGCAGAGCTGTGTGGGAAGCTTACACCTATCCACATTCTAGCTATTGGCCCCTCATTTTGATATGCATGAAATTCATTCACATTTTTTAAAATAATCTTTCAAGTCTTGGCATACAGGCTCTCAGTCCGACAGCACAATTGTATTCAAAATGTTTTTAAAAGGACTACTAGAGTTTCACATACATAAACTAGACAAAATCCTGCTTGCCTTACTCACCCATAAAGACCTATTAAAGTCAGTGAAATTACTCTTATAAGCAGAGCAACAGGCTTGATCCTAGATATATTTTCGACCTGTATGTGAATATGTATAATTGCATGTTTAAAGTAGAGAGATACAGGAAATTACTATGAAAATACAATTGTAACAAAATGCTCTCTTCACTCGCTGCTTTGTGCAGTAGTAAGTAAAAGATGGTAAAATGGTATAAGAAATGTTACATAGCAGATGCTGTTCAGAACTGCAACAAAACATAGTAAACAAAAGTTCCACAAACTACTAGTATATACAAGGAAACACAATTTGCATAAACACATCTCAAATTTGTGTGCCACATTTCTCGTGATTTCTTAAAAAGTTTGTCTGACACTCTGAATATAATATAAAGCTATATCCGGATGGCCAGGTCGTGATTCAAAGTTTCTGTGCATGCAGACATATTACTGTGCTGTGTATGTCTTGACAAGTTCTGCTGTGGGTTGTTCCTCAGGATTTTACCTGGGGTGAGGGAAGATCCCAGAAGGAGGGAGGAACTTTGTTAACTTGGGTTTTGCCACTGAAGTTACAGGTAGTACTTAGCTGCACATTGCCATAGGGAGATTGTTTTGTTTTGAATAATGATTTAGTGAAACTTTCACCGATACTAATGAACCAGCAACAATCTGATGCATATAGGCTGTAAAGTAAAACATTTACATGCAAATTATTTGACTTAGCAGTTAAGAAGTGGAGCAAGCCATTCTATCGAGTGAAAATGATATAGTAATCTGAGTTATTAGATATTTGCATTTTTATTTAATGTGTTTATGTTACATGTGTGTTTTTACCAACAGTATCTTAAACTGAGCAAAGTATTGCACTAAGATTTAATTTAATGATTCTCTGAATTATAATCAGTTAGTATACAAATCTGGCTGAATTCATGTTTATACACACCTGATTTTTTTTTTAAGGTTGAGTATAAGATGCTTTAAATGGCCAGCAGTAATATGCAGTAACAGTTTAAAGTGTCACCTGGCTCCATCCTGCCACCCTCCCTAATCTCAGCTGTTCCCTACTATTAAATTATCCTTGAAATAGAAAAATGTGCACTGGAATAGAAAGTGGAGCATTAATTCTCACTTGGGCAGTCCAAATTTAAATTTCCTTTATAAGAAAAATTTATAAATATGGCTTGGATTAATGAAGCAGTATGATTTGAGATCACCTTTAACAGTAGGGTGGGAATTTCAGTTGCCACATCACAACTAACATCTTGGATTCCCTGCTTTATAAATACTGAAAGATGCTATTTTAAACTAAAGTAAGCTTTAAATGCTTTAAAAGTGGACAGTGGGGTGAAAGTGGACAGAGGTCCCGGATGACTGGAAAAAAGCTAATGTAGTGCCAATCTTTAAAAAAGGGAAGAAGGAAGATCTGGGGAGCTACAGGCCAGTCAGTCTCACCTCAGTCCCTGGAAAAATCATGGAACAGGTCCTCAAGGAATCAATTCTGAACCACTTAAAGGAGGGGAAAGTGATCAGGAACAGTCAGCATGGATTCACCAAGGGCAAGTCATGCCTGACTAACCTAATTGCCTTCTATGATGAGATAACTGGCTCTGTGGATGAGGGGAAAGCAGTGGATGTGCTATTTCTTGACTTTAGCAAAGCTTTTGATACAGTCTCCCACAGTGTTCTTGCCAGCAAGTTAAAGAAGTATGGGCTGGATGAATGGACGGTAAGGTGGATAGAAAACTGGCTGGATGGTCGCGCTCAACGGGTAGTGATCAATGGCTCCATGTCTAGTTGGCAGCCGGTATCAAGTGGAGTGCCCCAAGGGTCGGTGCTGGGGCCGGTTTTGTTCAATATCTTCATCAACGATCTGGAGGATGGTGTGGACTGCACCCTTAGCAAGTTTGCAGATGACACTAAACTGGGAGGAGTGGTTGATACGCTGGAGGGTAGGGACAGGATACAGAGGGACCTAGACAAATTAGAGGATTGGGCCAAAAGAAATCTGATGAGGTTCAACAAGGACAAGTGCAGAGTCCTGCACTTAGGACGGAAGAATCCCATGCACTGCTATAGACTAGGGACTGAATGGCTGGGCAGCGGTTCTGCAGAAAAGGACCTAGGGGTTACAGTGGACGAAAAGCTGAATATGAGTCAACAGTGTGCCCTTGTTGCCAAGAAGGCTAATGGCATTTTGGGCTGTATAAGTAGGGGCATTTCCAGCAGATCGAGGGACGTGATTATTCCCCTCTATTCGGCACTGGTGAGGCCTCATTTGGAGTACTGTGTCCAGTTTTGGGCCCCACACTACAAGAAGGATGTGGATAAATTGGAAAGAGTCCAGCGGAGGGCAACAAAAATGATTAGGGGGCTGGAGCACATGACTTATGAGGAGAGGCTGAGGGAACTGGGATTGTTTAGCCTTCAGAAGAGAAGAATGAGGGGGGATTTGATAGCTGCTTTCAACTACCTGAAAGGGGGTTCCAAAGAGGATGGATCTAAACTGTTCTCAGTGGTAGAAGATGACAGAACAAGGAGTAATGGTCTCAAGTTGCAGAGGGGGAGGTTTAGGTTGGATATTAGGAAAAACTTTTTCACTAGTAGGGTGGTGAAGCACTGGAATGGGTTACCTAGGGAGGCGGTGGAATCTCCTTCCTTAGAGGTTTTTAAGGTCAGGCTTGACAAAGCCCTGGCTGGGATGATTTAGTTGGGTTTGGTCCTGCTTTGAGCAGGGGGTTGGACTAGATGACCTCCTGAGGTCCCTTCCAACCCTGAGATTCTATGATTCTATGAATTCCCACCTCCGCTGGAGGGAGTTCAGGATGGCTCTCTACATCTGTTTTTGAAGATCTTATAAAGTTTTACTTTAGGGTACTTATAAAATTTCTCTTTATGCTCACCATATAATAAAATGAAGTTTTCAAGCTTCACATTTGAGCAGAGATCAGGATCAAAATCATGTGGGTGTTCATGCTTACTCTTCCCCAGAACATACGGATCAAACAGACATCTGAGGGAACTCAAAGAAAACAAACAAACATTGTAACAGGGAATAGTTGTGCAACATACAAAATATTATATAATTAGCCTGTAGCACTCACTTCCACAGAGTATCATTAAAGTAAATAGCTTAGTAAGTTTCAAAAGAGGAATAAGTATTTTGAAGCAGGCCCAACACAAGGGGCTTTATGCAGCCCTTTATCATGTACCAACTATTCCATGTACATGAACTGATGTTAAAGAGCCTAATCACTATGTTTGAGTTTTTAAGTATTGCCCCCTATTAGTCCTGGGGGAGATTTTCAAAACCCACTTGAGGGGCTTAAGAGCACAAGTTCCACTGACTATCAGTGAGACTTGTGCTCCTATTTCCCTTAGGTGCTTTTGAAAACCTCCCCTCTTGTCTCTGATTTGCAGGTGAACCCTGTCCCCAAAGTTCAGGTTGGGTCTTTTCTCAATAGCGACTTCTAATGTGCGTGGGATAACCTGACATTTGCTGATAACTTCCTGGTGTTTCTCAGATGGCTCAGCTAACAGCCTTCTTTTTCCTTCCTTCTTCCAGAGTCCAGGGTATCATAGATTTGGCAGGAAGGCTGCAGCAGAGCCTCCATATGTCAATAAGGATGTTGCAGCAGATAGTAAATTTGATGGCTGCAACAGTTTTTGAAGTACCCAGAGTTTCTAACCATGCAGAGATGCACACCATATCTGTTCTCAGATGTTCTTAGTTGGTCCAAGTTCAGAGACAATGTGAAATTAGCTATGGACTTCCAAGCAGGATCAGGCCTGACTCTTTCCATCAAGAATGTCTCTTACTGCTGTTGGTCCCTGAACCAAATTTAATCCTGGTGTAAACAGCTGTTAGTCCATTGTCTTCAGTGTGTACACCAATGCTTAATTTGGCTGTATGTGCTTACTACATCCCAAACCTATTAAAGACATTGTTATATCCAGACGTTGCTCAGACTCACTCACTCTCTCACTCAGGTGGTCCTGGTATGTTTGGATCTTCTCTTTTGGACCAAAGGAGACAACTTCTGTTGAAGGCAATGATAGCTGTGGGTACTCAGCACCTCTGAAAATCAGGCCTTTGCTCCAAACAACAAAATTCTGCTGGCCTAGCTATGTTGGTCAGGAGTATGATGAGGTGTGACCCCTGACAGAGCTGTGTTGGCAAAAGCCCTGTACTGGCAAAACTGAGCTTCTGCCATTATAGCTTATTCCAGCCCCCCATCCATCCCCCTTCACTCCCAAACAAACTAAGCTATACTGGCAAAAGCTCAGTTTTGCTTGTATAAGCTGCATTCACACTAGGTGCGATTTGCCAGGCTAGTATACAAGTATAGCTATACCATCAAAGCACTCCTTGTGTAGACATACCCTAAGGGTCTGAGGTAGGGCATCCAACATTAGTGGATGTTTTGAAAAATTGGCCAATATCTGCAAGCATCTCTACCATGTGGACTGAGGCTTTTGGCTGTGGAACATCCTACACACTGGAGATCAGGTTGAGTCTATATGTTTCCTCTTTCAGAGCAAAGTATGCACAACAGGGAAGACTATATATTGAAGTAAGCATACACAAACAGAGCAACAAATACAAACCTGTACCCTCCTCCTAAAAACCAACACTTTGGATACATATCCTTTCCACCCATGGGAGGAGTAGAGTTAATGTGGGCAGACAATGAATGCTTCTTCCTAATTACTTTACAAAGCACCTACATACTATGGTGCTAGGCACTGCACAAATAGCTTGCTAGATAGATCAAATAGAACAGATTTTATGGACCGTCATCCCTTTCACTTTCACCATTGTAAATCAGAAGTAGCTCCATTGGAGACAATGGAGTTACACTGGTGTGCAACTACCGTACAAAGTGGCAAATCACAGACTAGATAGTCACGTAGGGACAAAATAGTACTATGTGTGAAATATATAATGAAAAAGGTACATTTTAAATGAATGACAATTTGGAGTAAATAACGTGCTAAATGTCATGTTGGTGCCAAAATGCTCTTGTGACTGTTGTACACAGCTCAACTTTTGATCTGCAAAATGTGGACGAAAACGAGCCTTCACTCTGAGTTTGTTAGCAGCAAGTCAGAGACAGTTTTATTTTGCTCACAAAAAGTTGCAGACTGCTCTTGAGGCTGTTACCCACAAATGTTCAGTTCAAAGAGTGAAGTTATGTTTGTATCTGGCTGTTGTTGACAAGAGTGAGTCTGGTTTGTTGGCATAAGAGCACTGTCATCCACTCTTTGATTGTGTGATTAATCCTCTTAGATGTCTGAAGCTCTTCACTTTAAAGGAACCTAGCAAATGAAGACTGTTTCCTTGACAAACAGGATCCTCTACTTTGGAAACAATCTGCTTTTCATTTCTTGTTAAGAATCAAAGAAATATTTTAAAGTTCTAAAGAAGCTGTAAAATTGACAACTCGTTCCCCTTAGGTGCTTAATTAGAATACTGGCATTTTCCAGACTGCCAAATAAATGTTTAGGGCACTGTATGTTTCAAGAGTCTCTATGCAGTTAAAGCAGATTCAGAGGCTAAAGCTTTTACATCACCTAAAAGTGAAGGAGACACAAAGTAATTGGCAATGCAACATGTCATTTGCTGCTGATTGGTCTGTCATATCCAAACACCATCTCAGAAACCACACATTGATTTATCATGCTGCACAGTCAAACCAAAACTACTTAGAACTTTCAGGGCCAAATTTTCAGATCTGGGCACCGAAGTTTGTCTGCAAAAAATGCATTCAACGCATCCACATTTACTCCTCTAGATAGGGATTTACCAGACTGCAATCACCCTTTTTTGCAAGGGCAAACTCATTTTTAGATGGCTTTACTTAGTCACCTATTGTTCATTTTAAAAATGTGCCCCTTGGACTGTCCTTTGCAAACTGACCCTAGGCAGGTAGTTATGTAAGCCCGTATAAAATTAAACCTCTGTCCCACTCTGATGCAGGATAATGATACAGTACATAACATTAAAGGAACTGGCACATGAAATTGCAAGCCCATTAGCAAAAATTTTTAATGAATCTCTAAACTCAGGGGTTGTACCATTTGACTGGAGAATAGCTAATATAGTTCCTATTTTTAAGAAAGGGGAAAAAAAGTGACCCGGGTAACTACAGGCCTGTTAGTTTGACATCTGTAGTATGCAAGGTCTTGGAAAATTTTTTGAAGGAGAAAGCAGTTAAGGACATTGAGGTCAATGGCAATTGGGACAAATTACAAGAGGCCTGCACAGCATACGGCCCACGGATGCTCTCTGTGCGGCCCGCGGGAGGCTGCCTAAAAAAAAAATAAATAAAATTTTTTTTTGCTCAACAACTTTTGCCGGAGAGTTTTTTTTTTTTCCCAACAACTTTCCTCGCATCCGGCCCTCGGCTTTTTTCTTTGGAGTAATGTGGCCCTCACCGCTTTACGAGTTGTGCAGGCCTGAATTACAACATGGTTTTACAAAAGGTAGATCGTGCCAAACCAACCTGATCTCTTTCTTTGAGAAAGTAACAGATTTTTTAGATAAAGGAAACGCAGTGGATCTAATCTACCTCGATTTCAGTAAGGCATTTGATACAGTACCACATGAGGAATTATTAGTTAAATTGGAAAAGATGGGGATCAATATGAAAATTGAGAGGTGGATAAGGAACTGGTTAAAGGGGAGACTACAGCGGGTCATACTGAAAGGTGAACTGTCAGGTTGGAGGGAGGTTACTAGTGGAGTTCCTCAAGGTTCAGTTTTGGGACCAATTTTATGTAATCTTTTTATTACTGACCTCGGCACCAGAAGTGGGAGTGTGCTAATAAAGTTTGCAAATGACACAAAGTTAGGAGGTATTGCCAATTCAGAAAAGGATCGGGATATCATACAGGAAGATCTGGATGACCTTGTAACCTGGAGTAATAGTAATAGGATGAAATTTAATAGTGAGAAGTGTAACGTTATGCATTTAGGGATTAATAACAAGAATTTTAGTTATAAGCTGGGGACACATCAGTTGGAAGTAATGAAAGAGGAGAAGGACCTCGGAGTCCTGGTTGATCACAGGATGACTATGAGTCGCCAATGTGATGTGGCCGTGAAAGAAGCTAATGCGGTCTTGGGATGCATTAGGCGAGGTATTTCTAGTAGAGATAAGGAGGTGTTAGTACTGTTATACAAGGCATTGGTGAGACCTCATTTGGAATACTGTGTGCAGTTCTGGTCTCCCATGTTTAAGAAGGATGAATTCAAACTGGAACAGGTACAGAGAAGGGCCACTAGGATGACCCGAGGAATGGAAACCCTGTCGTATGAAAGGAGACTCAAGGAGCTTGGTTTGTTTACCTTAACCAAAAGAAGGCTGAGGGGAGATACGATTGCTCTCTTTAAATATATCAGAGGGATAAATACCAGGGAGGGAGTGGAATTATTTCAGCTCAATACCAATGTATACACAAGAACAAATGGATATAAACTGGCCATCAGGAAGTTTAGACTTGAAATTAGACGAATGTTTCTAACCATCAGAGGAGTGAAGTTCTGGAACAGCCTTCCAAGGGAAGCAGTGGGGGCAAAAGACCTAACTGGCTTCAAGATTAAACTAGATAAGTTTATGGAGGGGATGGTTTGATGGGATAACATGATCTTAATCAAAGGTCAATTAATTGCCATCAGTGGTAAATAGGACCAATGGTCAATGATGCGATGTTAGAAGTTACTACAGAGAACTTTTTCCTGGGTGTCTGGCTGGTGAGTCTTGCCCACATGTTCAGGGTTCAGCTGATTGCCATATTTGGGGTCGGCAAGGAATTTTCCTCCAGGGTAGATTGGCAGAGGCCCTGGAGGTTTTTCACCTTCCTTTGCAGCATGGGACACGGGTCACTTACTGGAGGATTCTCTGCATCTTGAAGTCTTTAAACCATGATTTGAGGACTTCAGTAGCTGAGACATAGGCGAGAGGATTATTCCAGGAATGGGTGGGTGAGATTCTGTGGCCTGCATTTTGCAGGAGGTCAGACTAGATGATCATAATGGTCCCTTCTGACGTTAAAGTCTATGAGTCTATAAGTCTATAACATACAGTACCTAACATACAGTGCAGGAATAGGAACTGCCCAGCATCTGGGAAAAACAGCACCATATGCATTTAGTCGTAACAGTCACCAGCACGTCAGGTAATTAATACTATGCATTGTTTTCATTGCTAAGCTTTCTACAGGAAAAACATTGTCAGGTTGTATATTGTATCTCTTTGTAAATTGCATTCTGAATTGTACCACAAAGAAAACCATGAAATATCACCATTTGGAAACAAATTTGTTTCCATTTGAGATACATTCTGTTGTAATTAGTTTTTATGTTACTCCCCAAAACAGAATAAGAGTCTTGGTATGTACTAATATTACTTCAGACACGGGTATAGTTCCATTCAATGATTATGACATTGATTGGGAAAGTGCAGTGATAACTTGACTAAATGAACACACCAGATTCAGTCAAAAAATGAGTAGTAAGGAGTTCAAAATTATAAAACTAATAAAAGAAAAGGCAAATCATATATCTGAGAATTTTAAGAGTGACAGTCATATTTCATCAAATTCATTCTTATTGTATAATGTAAGCAAAAAACCACATTGCAATTTGACAGTTGAGTGCAGAAATAGACTTGCCATGTAGAATAACCACAACTGTCACATACTTTATTGATTGCATTCCATCATCTGATGCATTTTCTGAAAGTTAAATTATTCCCTTGCAAGTGGTGAGCCCTGGAGTTCCAACGGTTAACCTTATGCAAAATATATAAGTAGCACATTGCGTCAAGAAATTCTATTTCCCATGCCAACAGATTAACATGACACTGTTTTCCTTTTCTCCCGGGTCCTTAAAGGCTGTTGTTTAAATGTCTGGGATGGTGCCATTAGTATTTCTCATGAGTAATGAAAGAATGTCCTAACCCTGGGTAATGTTTCAAGGTTTGTGACTGGGTTGCTGGTGTAGTTTTCAGCAGCCTCCTGGGGAAACTGACCCCCGTGAGAATTTATTACTTGAGGCATTGAATCCATTCAGCCCCAACTTTGTCATTTGGTCTTAGCCCAGATCTCTAAGCCATGTTAGCTAGTAAATTCCTCTCTTTTTACTCCTCCCTTTCCTTTGTTGGACACTAAGTATTCTGGCCACAGGTGATAGGCCAGGTTGAGGAGAGGGGTTGGAGACAGAAGGCTCAAACCTCAACTGCAGCCCTGCTGTTTGTACATTTTTAGAATAGTGGTGGTGGAAGCCCATCTGTAATTCCATCCACCAGATGCACAGGTGACTTGGACTTCCTTTTTTATTTTCAAAGTCAGATTCCCAAACTTTCCTGAGATGCACCACTGATTTCCAGCTGATGATACAGTAAATTCATGCACATTTTTGAAGTATCAGGGCTTTGAAAATATTCTTACAGTAGTATCTTTTTTCTGTTTGTATTAGAGGTAAAGAAGAAAGCTGGCTTTATCACTCCAGTCCCAGGAGGAGTAGGACCTATGACTGTTGCCATGCTCTTGAAGAACACGCTCATTACCGCTAAAAAGCTCATTTACTAGGAGCTACTGCTACACTAAAAAATGAATCCAAGTCATTCTATTTATTGATACATAAAACATTTATTTTTTACTACAAATATATTTATTTCTACATTGTATTTATTTTTTCATGTAAAATATTATGACTCTGATGATGATTTACAAGATGTTGCACACCTTATGTTACCTCCTGCCGCTGAATTGTGAGTAAAACAAAGTGCAGTAATAGCCCGCATGTGGATTGCTGTTCTGTGGGTCAGTCTTGTTCATAAACAAATAAGGACTAAGATGCTTTTGAAAATTTTACTCTCAATCCTATTTTCAGAAGTGACGTAGTCAGTTAGGACCCTAAACGTCATTGGAAGTTGATGAAGCATAGCCTCCTAAATGCTAGGTCACTTTTTCAACATTGAACTTAGGCTCCCGAGTCACGTATACACTTCTGAAAATTTTATTCTAACTCTTGAATTCCTTGCAAATCTAAAACTTCTGTTGAGGTCGGTAGGAATTTTGCATGCCCAGGTAATGCAAGATTCAAACCTAAGATTCAACTGCATGCCAGTAATGCTGGAATCATAAAGGGCTCACATTCAGGCTGTGCAATTCTGACCTTACGTACGTACCCAGAAATCAGTGGGAGCTATGTGCGCTAGAATGGAAACCAGAATTTGTCTCCTTCAAAATCCAGGCGTCGTTAGCCAAATGTGTTGATGCACATGCAGTGTGTTGTGTCGCTTTTTAAGCATGCTCAGTGTTTGATGTGCCCTTGTCCTACAACGTGACCATGCATGGATCACTTAGCAGGATCAGGATTGGGATTAATAAATCTATAGTAAAACCTACCATAGAAATGTGTCATTGGTAACATAAAAGGGGAGCAAAAGATCATCCAGAATGAAATAGTGGTGTTAAAACTATGAACTGCATTCCCTCTTGCCTCCTGTGATCAGCTTATGTTCTTGGTCTCTGCCAGAAGGCCCAATCCTGGTCCCATGGGAGCAGGGCCGGCCCACAACATTTTGGCACCTGAGGCGGGGAGCTCAAATAATGCCCCCATACCCCCTCGCTTGGACCAAAACTTTGAAAGATCTCAATTCTGCCTTCTTCCTGTTCTACTCCTCTCATGGTACTGCTCTGCTACCTACCCCAATAAAGGAGAACTAATAACTTAAAATGCCTTGTTCAAAAATGTTAAATAACATTTAACTTTCAAATGCCTGAATAGCAAATGTAACTTGTCTTGTCTGCATAGTAAACACTGGCATTTTTATCTGTTTGAATAATCAGTGGTGCTTTCCAATGGTTGCAAGGCCGACCAGCCTCTCCTGTGTCATTGTGGAGCATAGATGTGTTTTTTATTAACTTCAGCTTGGAGAAGCTGCGTTCTCCACTGGCAACTGTTATAGGAAGTATTAGAAGTATGTGCAGAGCAACAAAAGCATTTGGAAAGGGGGGGGTCATCTTATTTGTGCACATATATTCCAGAACAGCCTTTGGAGTTGATCCTGCTGAAATGTATCTTGAAAGGGCTTTCAGTTCATCACCTAAATCACTCGCATCAATATCGCGCATGTCATCATGTGTCCACACTGTCTCTTGTGCCCCGCATTGCTGGTGTAGGTCTTCTTCAGGTATATTGAAGAGTTTTGGAATATCATACAACATCCCAAATATACTGCTGTGTTCCTTGAGCTGCATGAAACATTCTTCAACTGACTATATTGCACAATCTAGCACCTGCTTAAATAATTCAACTTTAAATTGTTGTTTGGGGTCTCTTATGGGATTATCCCGTGCCTCATAATCAAAATGTCGTCTTCTTCGGTGACTCTTGTATTCTTGAATGGGTGGGGAAATAGCTTCAGTGTGAGTTCCTCTGCCAAATTCTGTGCACTCTTCAGAACGTTTTGAAATCCCTCATCTGACTGGTAAGACTGTAGGTATGACTTTGCTTTGTCCAGTTGTTCCATTGCTCCAGATATATCAAGATCAACACCTTGGAGTCTCTTGCTTACGACATTTATTTCAAACAGTATGTCATGCCACAACACTTAGCCACACAGAAATTTGAAGTTATGTATGTTTCTGGTGATTCCATTTCCCTCTGCCACTGTTCTCCCACGAACAGTTCTTGTCGTAGCATTATCCTCCATAATGGCAACTACAACATCATCTATCTTCCCAATTTGGTGTTTGATAGGCTTTATCACCTCCACTCGACTTTCCCATCGTGTGGCACTCAGTGGTTTCAGTGTCAGAGAGGAGATTCCCAGATGTCGCTTCAAAATTTGCCATCAATGAGTTGATGCAGAGAAAAATACATAGGTGCTTTGAATTACATTAAAAAATTCAGCAACCTCACTAAAAGCTGATGCTGCATCACTGACCACCAAGTTCAATGAATGAGAACTTCATGGGACAAAAAAAGCTCGAGGGTTTAACTCTCGGATCCGTGTCTGCACTCCTCTGTTCTTTCCTCTCATGTTGGCACCATTAGCGTAGCCCTGGCCTCTCATGTCAGCTATCGCAATTCCCGTATCTTCCAGTTTTTTAAGAAGCACATTTGTCATACCAGTTCCTGTAGTATCATCAATGTCAGTAAATTCTAGAAAATGCTCTCTGACAGTCGCCATTGCAAGGACATTTTCACTAGTTTCTGTTGTTGTTACAAAACGCACCATTAAAGTCATTTGTTCCGTATGGCTGATGTCAGGTGTGCAGTTCAGTATAACAGAGTAATATCTTGCTGACTTCAGATCCGCCACAATCTTCTGTTTAACTTTTGTTGCCAGTAACTGTATGATCTCATTTTGAATTGTTTTTCCAGGGTAGTGGTGTGTGTAAATTTCTTGGGTGGTGACTCTTCTTAGATGCTCCTGGAGTACAGCATCAAACTCAGCCTTCAGCTCCACAATTTCCGTTGTTTGGCACATATAGCTGATCTGAAGTTCCACGCGGTGCTAGGTTTTCAGAACATTTTGCCAGTAAGGAGACTCTGATGCAATCTTCTCTTGATGCTGATCATCTATGGTGGCCTTTAACCTTAGTCTCATCTCAAGCTCTTTCCACCTATGGAATGCTCTCTGGGCCTAGTGGCATGCCCCTCCCCCCCACCCCCACAGTCTGGCACCTGAGGCAGCCGCCCCAGTTCGCCTCATGGTAAGGCCAGCCCTGCATGGGAGTTTTGCTATTAACTTCAATGACCACAGAAGAGTGACATTGGGAAGAGGACATTACTGCTATAAAAATAAGAGGTAAACTTGAGAGAATGGAGAATATTTATCTGCATTTAAAGAAGGAATAAAAATGTTGATGCTCACTTACTCATTCAATGAGAGAGAGGGTCAGTTCAAAAACTGGATTAGAATGGATTAAAATGGGAATGCCAGTAACTAACAATAATAAGCCATTCTAATGATGATTGCATATATTATTAACACTGAGGGCCCACTCCAGCTCCGACTGACGTCAGTCGGAGTCCGATTAGGCCATTGTTTACATTTCTGAATCTCAGTAGAGAGGCTTTTGATTATTTACTCTAATCAAGAGCCATTGCTGCTTGCCAGTAGTTTGTAGATTGCCTGAATGAGAAAAGCCCAAATATAATGCTGAATATTTCTTCAAATACAAAAATGTACTTTCTACAATAAAAAAAATGTTGGAAAGTTACATTTGTACTGATTTTTCTTATGACAATTTTTTCTGTTAAGTTTTTAAACACCAAATACCTGCTATTTTCTTTAAATGTACATAAAATACAAAAATGAAAAGTGAAAGTATTTATATTTCTGCTAACATTTTTGTACATATTTAGAAAAATTAATGGTGGCCAAAATAGTATAAACCAAGGAAGTAAAGAAAACTGTTGTGCCAAATGAACAGAATAAAATTATAATTTCTGTAATGTGTTTTTTACAGGAAGAACATTTGGAGCCTGAGGCATAAATAGTGTCAACAGCCATGTACAAATAATGTCTCAGTCCTGCATACACTTAGCCCTGGTCTACATTGGGGCGGGGGATCGACCTAAGATACGGAACTTCAGCTACGAGAATAGCGTAGCTGAAGTCGACGTATCTTAGGTCAACTTACCTCGGCGTCCTCATGGCACAGGGTCGATTGTCACCGCTTGCCCATCGACTCCGCTTGCGCCTCTCGTGGCGCTGGAGTTCCGGAGTCGACAGGAGAGCGCTCGGGGATCGATTTATCATGTCTAGACTAGACGTAATAAACTGACCCCCAATAGATCGATCGCTCTGGCGGGTAGTATAGACATACCCTTAGGCTTTGTCTACACTAGCACTTTTGTCAGTCAGGGCTGTGAAAAAATATACCCCAGACCGACACAGGTTTCACTGACAAAAGCGCCAGTGTGGACAGTGCTATGTCAGCGGGAGATGCTCTCCTGCCAACATAGCTACCGCTGCTTATTGGCGGTGGTTTAATCATGCCAGAAGGAGAGCAGCTACACAGAAGACCTTACAGCAACACAGCTGCAGCAGTATAACTGTGCCACTGTAAAGTCCGTAGTGTAAACAAAGCCTTAGGCATGTGTTTAAATTTAAACACACACATAAGTGTTTGCAGATCAGGGTATAAGGATACAATCCTATTGAACCTATTGATAATGAAGATGACACCTTGTGGGTATTAGTACAATTAAGTTGCCATTGTGTGGGTGGGTGGATGGATGGATAGATATAGAAAATAAAGCTCGCTTGATCCAGCTATCCTCCTGAATTGCGATTTATTAGCAAGGCCGGGTTACCCACCTAGGCATAAAACACATGCTGCGAATGTGCAGGTGTGCAGTGACTCAGCACACCTGAAGAAGATCAAAGCCTACTGGCTGTAATGCATTCCCAGGAGAGTGAATTAGAATGGGCAAAGCTAGCACGCCATTTCCCTCCTGACAAGTGACGCTCCTGGATCTAATCCATGGGTCACTGAGGGCTGGTACACACTGGGGGGGGGTGGAGGGGGATTGATCTAAGATACGCAACTTCAGCTACGTGAATAACGTAGCTGAAGTCGAATATCTTAGATCGATTTCAAAAGGTACTTACCTCGGTCCACACCGCAGCAGGCAGGCTCCCCCGTCGACAGCGCTTCCTCCGCTCGCCGAGCTGGAGTTCCGGTGTCGACGGGGAGCGGCTCTGGGATCGATTTATCGCGTCTAGACGAGACGCAATAAATCGATCCCAGAACATTGATAGCTACCCGCCGAATAAGGCGGGTAGTGTAGACGTAGCCTGAGAGGAACACGACACAGAGGACTAACCTGACACAGTGAGACACGTTAGAGATGCACAATAGTATACTTACATTGTGAAATGTTAGTCCCTGCCTCTAGCTCTCTATTGAGAAAGTGGAAGTGGCTGCTAATGTTCTGTGAGCATAACAATGTGCGAGAGTTAGGAGCAATGGGACTATTTGCATGTACAAGTGCTTTGCTGGACCAGGGCCGACTGTACTTTACTACGTATGATGAAATTAGTGACCCTGGGAGGGACCAGTCCTAATTGTAAACACTAATAGAAATGTAACTGATATTGTACTATCTTCCAGGTATCTTATCTATTTTTGCCCTGGTCTACACTGGGGAGCGGGGATCGACCTAAGATACGCAACTTCAGCTACGAGAATAGTGTAGCTGAAGTCGACATATCTTAGGTCGATTTACCTCGCGTCCTCACAGCGAGAGGTTGACTGCCGCTGCTCCCCCGTCAACTCTGCTTCCGCCTCTCGCCATGGTGGAGTACATGAATCGATGGCAGAGCCATCAGGGATCGATTTATCAAGACTACATTAGATGCGATAAATCGATCCCTGATAGATCGCTCCCTACCCGCCGATCCAGCGGGTACTGTAGACATACCCTTAGGTACTTATATGGCTCCTGGTACCCCTTTGGCCTGAGCTGTTAGCCAGTATGCAGGGCCTTGCAGGATTGTTTCCATTAGGAAGAGCAATGAGTGATATGAGTGAGGTGTATTTGTCAGTGTAACCCTGTTTATTTACAAAGAATGTAAACAGAGTCCTGTTTCCCTCACACGATAGAAACAAACAGGAAGAGTCAGTTTTCTTCCTCACAATTTCCAAGTCTACCTTCCTGCCCAGTAGTCTGCCCAAAGAGAAGCCCTCTTGGTTTCCTTTCACAGCCATGCTACCAGTTCTTCTCTGGCTTTCCGCAGGTTTTCTCCTTCTCACTCACATAGCTCCAACCAAAGAATGTCCCAACCCCTGCATTTTCAATCAGTTCCAAGGAAACCCTTTGGCCTGCATGGCTAAGCCTTTGCCAAGGTCTTATATACAGCAAGTACCTTGGGTGGTGGTCTCTCATTGTTTCATCTATCACTAAACAAAGAGACATTTCATTGCTCCCTTATGTAGCCTGAATGAGGTGGCTAGCACACCCATCAGCTTCAGTGAGGTCTGTGTCTGTCTTTTAAGTTTTCAGCTAGTGCCTTAACCATTGGCCAATCCTTCCTCTCTAGGAATAATAAGCCCCTCAAAATACAAGCCACCCAGCAAATCTCTCTCATCTCTTCACTGCATCTTGTTACTCTGCTTTGACAGATACCAAGTTTCTCCATAAAATAGTGTCCTTGTATGTACAATTATGCCTACAGGTAATAGGAAACGGGTGTTTCAAAAGAAAACCCGAACAGATTGCTAGATAATGGTAGTTTCCTAAATGAATGTGTGGTTGCCCTGAGGCTTTAGGTTGTTGCCAGATGCACATTTTTTTTTGATTGGTAAGAACAGCAGGCGACGCTTCATGGTATATAAGTGCAAGGAAGACACATGAGCACAGGTAAGCAGAACAACCCAGCTCTCTGGAACGAAGAGAAGAAAACGCTGTTAATCTGCTGCTAGATATGGCATTTGGAATGCTAATATATATTTTGCTAAGAGGTAGGTTTATTGGGGGTTTTTACTGATGTCTTATAGACATAGGGTTTTGTATTTATGTATTTGTTTAAGAAAAGTTCACTCATATTTTCTGTAATAAGCAGAGGGGAAAAAATCTAAAAAGCTCAAAGGAATTCAGAAACAAAATTAGTTTCAATAGTTTCTGACCACTGCATTTTTGGATATATATGATTTCATGTAGAATCATTTTAAAGATAATCTCTCAGTAGATATGTCTTCTATAGCATGTTATAGTGAACTGTATTGTATACAATATCAAGTAATTACAATGGGATTTATAACAGCATGAATATGTATTCTGAGACTATACAAACAGTAGCTCGTTTTCTGTTGTGAGAAAAGGAATTCAAAGAGGCAAGAACATCATAAAAAGAAATCCTCATTATTTAAGTTTATTAATTCAGAAGTCCATTTAATGGACACATTTGTACAGATGAAATAAGCTTCATGCAAAAGTGTTTTCCTGCTAAAGCCAATATGTGTTTGCATTATACAGCAACAGTAGCAGTGGGTGAAGAGGCAGCTATTACTGTTTCGTCGCTAACCACAGACATATGGAATAGCTGGGCAAAAAACAACACGGAAGGTATTTCTTCTCTGCTCTGTATTGCCTCAAATAAGCATTTGTAGTCTGAAAAAAACCCCTATCTACTGAGTGTAGCTGAATTGATAACTACTCGTAATGGGACTGTCATTTAGTCAAATGGTAGTGTTTATTGTAATGCGGACATTTCTCTACTAGTTTCAGAGGGGTAGCCGTGTTAGTCTGTATCAGTAAAAACAATGAGGCGTCCTTGTGGCACCTTAGAGACTGACAAATTTATTTGGGCATAAGCTTTTGTGGGATATAACCCGCTTCATCAGATGCATGGAGGGGAAAATACAGTAGGCAGATATAAATATACAGCACAAGAAAAGAGGTGAGTTGCCTTACCAAGTGAGGGGGTCAGTGCTAAGGAGGCCAATTCCCAACAGTTGACAAGAAGGGGTGAATATCAACAGAGGGAAGATTACTTTTTGTAGTGCTAATGAGGCCAATTCAGTCACAGTGGATGTGGCCTATTCCCAGCAGTTGACAAGAAGGTGTGAGTATCAACAGAGGGAAACTTATTTTTTGTAGTGACTGGGAGTGGCTGGGTCACTACAAAAAATAATTTTCCCTCTGTTGATACTTATCCCAAGTTATGCAGGGTTTTTTTTAAAGTATTTAATAACCAGGTACTGTAGATTCTGTGCACTTTCTGAAGGTCGCTTCTGCCGCCTGCACCGCTATTAATTTTCTATCTATCAGCAGCTATTTCTTCAATCTGAATTGTCCTGTACATCAAGTGAGAATGCAGCTGATACACGAATAGATTAAAACGAATGACTCCCATTGCTGTTATTGGACAGCTTCTTTATTTGTTGTAATACAGTTTTTGATTGCCAAAACCCCTACAACGGCTTTGGATGTTCTTTTTCTTTTCTTGTTTCTGTTCAATGTACGTCTGCTTAAAGGTAAACTTGAAAGTTTACCAAGATCTGAATACAGAGCTTTGTGTTTTTCCTGCAAGCTACATTCTTGATGCTATCATAGGTATTAGCAATGTAACTACTTGTTGTTAGGGAAATGAGGAATTTTGAACTCAGGTCTTGGCAGGTAAGTAAAGGAGGAATGGATTTTTAACTATTCTGTTCTTAAGATGTATTTGTTTTTAGTTTTTAAATCTATATATGCATTCTATTCATGCTAGGTCATCTAAAGGCTTTCAAGTAGATTTTTAGTCAGTCTGTAAGCTCTTTTCCCCACATCATCCACAAAGAGTCAAAATACTGATTTTGTTGCCCGGTCTCAGTCATAGTCACATGAGAGCCATAGCAGTATGCAAATAGTAGTATTGAAAGACATTCCTAATAATGTTTGGCCTGCTTTGTAAGTGCAGTACTTTTCCTTTATCAATGTAGATCGGGGTGGGCAAAATTTTTGGCCTGAGGGACACATCTGGGAATAGAAATTGTATGGTGGGCCATGAATGCTCACAAAATTGGGGTTGGGGTACGGGAGAGGGTGAGGACTCTGGTTGGGGGTGTGGGCTCCAGGGTGGGGCCAGAAATGAGGAGTTCAGGGTGTGGGAGGGGCAAGGGCAAGGGAGGGGGGTGTGAGGTGTTGGGGGGTGAGGGCTCCAGCTGGGGGGGAGGCTCTGGTGTAGGACTGAGGATGAGGAGTTTGGGGTGTAGGAGGGTGCTCCGAGCTGGGACCAAGGAGTTTGGAGGGCAGGGGGTTGGGGCGTGGGAGGGGGGTCAGGAGTACAGGTTCCGGGCGGCGCTTACCTCAAACGGCTCCCAGAAGCAGCAGCATGTCCCCCCGTCCGGCTCCTACGCGGCGACGCGGCCAGGTAGCTCTGCACGCTGCCCCGTCCGCAGGCACCGCACCTACAGCTCCCATTGGCCACGGTTCCTGGCCAGTGGGAGCCGGGGGGGGCAGCGTGCAGAGCGAAGCCCCCTGGCTGCCCCTATGCATAGGAGCCAGAGCGGGGCCATGCCACTGCTTCCAGGAGCCACCTGAAGTGGCCCCCAACCCTGCTGCCCAGCAGGAGCACTGGAGTGGGGCGAGCCCCAGACCCCGCTCCCCAGTGGGAGCTCGAGGGCCAGATTAAAACGACAGGCTGTACTTTTCCCACCCCTGATGTAGATGGAGCCCATGATGTGGCCTAACGTGTTTCTCTGTGCCATGGGCGTTCTTCCAGCATTGGATAAAGAAGAACAAACGGTCCTCTTTGGTGTCACATCGCAGGAGACATTTATGTTGTGATTCAATGACTCGCCTTGCTGTCTGAAATACTGGTTGTACTAGAGCGAGAGATTTTATGATGGGCCATATTTTTCAAACGAGAGGTTCACTTGCATGAAGAAAGCCATGTGGGCAGTTGTCCCACCTCAATGTGCACTTGCTGTCATTATGGATATAAAATGGATCTTTGCAGTCAGCGAGACAGTGTCTTTAACAATTGCTCACAAATCCAGGCATGCAATCGCACACTCGGGTTTGCAGATATAAGTAGTCCTCTGCTTTAAAAACGGTAACCCTTGAAGAGTTAGCAGACTGGACTTCAGGGTGGAAGGAAGCGTTTAAAGACTTTTTTGTGAAGCTGGCCACCTCCCTTCACTCCATTCTTGCAGCTTCCATTTCCTGGCAGGTGGAACAGTCATTAAATACTGAAGTAAGGAAGCTCATAATTAAAGCATGTTAATAACAAACCCTTAGGAAAGTCATTAACCCCCAAGCGAATGCCGGGTTGGAAATGGCACTATGCTGTGGGATTGTGGATCCAGGCAAGAGGGAGCTGAGTCCAACACCCATCAGCCAGGATTGGAACCTTCCTCCTTCCCTAGTCTGCATGTCACTTGCTGTCATTACGGATATAAAATGGATCTTTGCAGTCAGCGAGACAGTGGCTTTAACAATTGCTCACAAATCCAGGCATGCAATCTTACACTCGGGCTTGCAGATATAAGTAGTCATCCTCAACTGTCATTCTCAACTGAAAAAAATTAGGGGCTGGTGGGTCACCTTGAGTGGCAGGGTCAGCGAGAGGAAAGAAACAAGATGGAGAGACATCTTGGCTTGCATCCAACAAAGTGGGTATTCACCCACAAAAACTTATTCTCCAATGCCTCTGTTAGTCTGTAGGGTCCACAGGACCCTTTGTCGCTTCTGCAGATCCAGACTAACACGGCTACCCCTCTGATACTTAAGATGGAGAGACAGAGGCTGGGCTGGTGGCTTCCTGGAAGTTGATGGTGGAATCTGAGAATGTCTTCCTGCCTGAGGGGGGCGTCTTCCAATGTTCGGCAGGAAGGAATTGGGGAGATAGGAAGGGTCTTTTTTTACTCAGAGTGGGACGAGGGGGACAGAACTGGGAGAGAGTTAGAAGAGCTGGATCATGGATGAAAATCTACATACTCATCATCGTCAGCTCAGTGCCAGCAACTGAGGGTGAATAGACTACTCTCGTCCTCGGTGTCAAAACGCAGGGAAAAGAACCAGCCAACTCCTGGTCTGTTTTGCACAGCTTACTCCAAATAGCACCCTGATGGATCAGCTGGCCTACTGCAGTCAAATACGTTCTTTGATGCATTTACCTGCATCCCTGGGGTTGATTAATTCTCACTTGCTTGGAAATGGGGCAATATGCCTCAAAATTAATGTAGAAGAAACGACGGATCTTTGTCTGATGCAATTTCTATTAAGCGCGTTGCCGTCTGGAGCTAAGGCTGGGCATTTGTAGTTTATACAAATCTGCTGCTGGCACTTGCAATGTTTTTTTGGATATTTTGCATGTGTATGTGTGCATGTGGATGCGCGGGAACGCATGGACTCACAATGTGTGTGTCTGCTGGTACATATGGTAACTATATATATATATAGCATATACACTTAGTTTGTCTTTTATAGCAGCTCTGTCATTCTGTGTCAAACTGTAAAATGTGTCCGTTTTGTCATGACCAATCCTTCAGTTATCCATTATTTTGATTTCATGTCAGATCAGGTCAAATTCACTCTTTGTATGACTGGCATGTGGCAAACATCCATCCATATGCATGCTTATACTGCATATTTTCTTCATATGACTGAAAGGGCAAATGGCAACTAATACCTGGCTCGTATATGATGCTTTTCATTAATAGATCACAAAATGCTTTGCAAAGGTCAGTATTACTATGTGCTCTTTAAACAACTTATCCAGTGTCTAGGTGGATAATATGATATTTAAATTAGTTGAATTGTCTCCGTCTGTGATTAGAACAAAAGTTTTTCCTTTTATTTCAGATTTTATCATTCTTTTGAATGTAATTACGCTTAAATTATAGTGTTACAGTATTTAGCACCAGGCCTCAGCATTACAAGATTTTTCTCCCCAAGCTTTGTCTTAAAACATTTTCTAGACCAGTTTTCATTCCTGTTTTAAATGTATTTAGAATAACAATATGAGGGTCTGATACAGCTATTTTGTACTTTCATCCTGTGCAAATGGAATGCTGCCACCTTTTGGCAACTTGCAATGGTACTTCCATACAAAACCAGGACAGTTTTTTTATGCAGAATGAAAATATTACAGGGTTTTTTCTCACAGCTGGAGATTTTGTGTTTTTTTCTGTGTAAATTAGAAAATTGTAATGATATGTTTTTAATTTATTTTAACCATTATACCATGGCTTTAAGTGAAATATTTAGCAGAATAATCCTACCTTCCCAGTGTTGACAACAGGGGGTGCTACTACCCCTGAAATGGATCTTTACTGGCTCCTGGTGTAGCAGATTACTGTCATACCAGTTTCAGAGTGGTAGCCATGTTGGTCTGTATCCACAAAAAGAACGGGGAGTCCTTGTGGCACCTTAGAGACTAACACATTTTTTGGGGCATAAGCTTTCGTGGGCTAAAGCCCATTTCATCAGATGCATAGAGTGGAACATACAGTAGGAAGATATATATATATATATATATATATATATATATATATATATACACACACACACACAGAGAACATGAAAAGGTGGAGATGGTTGCTACCAACTTTAAGTGGCTAATCAATTAAGGTGGGCTATTATCAGGAGAAAAAAAAAACTTTTGTAGTGATAATCAGGATGGCCTATTTCAAACAGTTGACAGTAAGGTGTGAGTAACAGTAGGGGGGAAAAATTAGCATGGGAAAATAGTTTTAGTTTGTGTAATGACCCATCCACTCCCAGTCTTTATTCAAGCCTAATGTAATGGTATCCAGTTTGCAAATTAATTCCAGTTCAGCAGTTTCTCGTTGGAGTCTGTTTTTGAAGTTTTTTTGTTGCAGAATTACCACTTCTGATGAAGTGGGTTCTAGCCCACGAAAGCTGATGCCCAAATAAATTTGTTAGTCTCTACGGTGCCACAAGTACTCCTCGTTCTTTTTGTCATACCAGTGAAAAAGATCCGCAGTAATTATTTTCGATGCACAGCAATTTATTGAGACGGAATTACACAAGCGGTAAGGGTTATATCAAGCACATAACTCTTATGTTAGACATTAAGAGCTATACATTACATTCCCCTTAACACATCTCTCTTTCACAAACACACAAACAGGCCCTGTGCTCGCCTCACACAATTCCTGCTTGGCAAACAGAGAAAATTTTATAGATGGCTTCTTCCTTCCAGGTCTGGTCTCTGCCCTCTGGTCTGTCTCAGATTCCCCTGAAACAAGGCCTCAGTTGTTCCCAGAATCCTCTTTTGCAGTTCAGTCATGTCAAGCCATGTTCCTACACCATTCATTCAGTACGGCCACACCAATTCGGCACCATCCCAACACCCAGTATCACTGCAGTACATGAAATTTAAAATGAAAGGCAGAGCTTAACTCTTGTGACACTGTGTGTTTGCGCTTATGCTCTTGTTGTAGCTCCAGAGTCTGTCTGCACTACCCTCTGAGTCAGCCGCAAGAGTTGCTACAGAGTGACCTAAAGGGTATGTCTACACTGCAATTAAACACCCGCAGCTGGCCCATGCCAGCTGACTCGGGCTTGTGGGCCGGGCGAGTTGTGGGTGTCTAATTGCAGTGTAGACATACTCAAAGTGCTCCCGCCATCCAAGGTCTGAGCGCATTGTCCCCACAGCCCGGCCATCCTCAGCTGACCTGCAAGACTATTGCCAAGCCTCTGCTTTGTTGTGCTGTCACTTGATTGCTACGCCAGCCTCTGTTAACATGGGCATGGTTTATAGTGTGCGACATTTTACTCTGATTATTAGCGACAGGGTCAAATTCTCTGCTAGCAAGTGTCATTGACTTCAGTGGTTACAGCAGCAGAGGATTTTGCTTCCCCACCTAAAAAGTTCATTTTAAATTAAGGTGGTTCTTCCCACTCCAGTAGCATTCCCTGAAAGGGAGGAATAAGCCACCTACTTATTTCAAGAATAAATGTATATAGGCCCTTTCAGCCCCTAAAATACCAAAGCACTTAACAAAGGCTCAATGCTGCTACCAATACACATGCTGAGTTGTGCTGTTTGCCTCTTTTTGACCCGAGCATCAGTTTGGAGCTCTGGGGATGTTCAGCTGGGAGATGAAATTGGTGATATCAGGTATTTATCTGGTGCAGTTTTGTTTACAAAGAATGTACAAAGTCCTGTGTCTCTGAGTGAGTGCAGAAAACATTTAATAGCAGGAAACGGCTTCTTATCTTACAGCTCCAACCCTCTTTAGTCAATGGACCCAAAAATACTCTCTGTAGCTTTGTCAGCCCTGTACTCTAGGGTTCTCACCTTTCTAATTGCTGGTAACAGGTCTCCTGAGGCCCCGCCGCTTCTCTCCCTCTTCCCCCCAAGGCCCCGCCCCCATCCCTCGCTCCTCTCCCTCCCGCCCCCTGTCGCTCGCTGGATCGTCTCCACCTTCCTCCCTCCCCAGCTGGGCCCCCCTTGCTCCAGGGCTGGGAGAGGAGCTTCTGCAGCCTGACAACAAGCCTGCCTGCAGGGAGGAGGCAGCCCCAGCTGAGCAGGGGCTGGTGTGGGTTAATGACCTGGCGCTGCTTCCTTCCCTGTGGTAACTGGACTTTTGGTGTCCAGTCAGAACATCTGATTGGGCACTGCCAGGTCACCTTTTCAACCGGTCTTTCTGGTCAAAGACTGGGCACCTGGCAATCCTAAATGGCACCCAGACACAGAAGCCAAAACCCAGGTTCTCTGATTAAAACCCGGACGGCTGGCAACCCTACTGTACTCTCTGGCTACCGCTTGGCTTGATTTGTTTTTGCCTCTGCCTGCCTCTCTGTATTCTGTCTGGTCCTCTCTCTCTCTCTGTCTCTCAGCAAAGCTCTCCCCCGCCCACTCAATCCAAACTCCTGGGCAGGTTCACAACCCCCTTTTGTCGTCAGTGCAGGGGTGATGATGGAGGGGCTTCTGATGAACTCATCCTGTTAATTGAAGGGAGAGTTTACATCCAGCCTCGAAGAGGTACGTGATTGATGCAATCCCACTCAGCATAACAGTCTCTTGGATGGCAGCGAGACTACTCCCTTAGGGAGCTGCTTCTCAGGCTGAGTAATGGTGGCAGAATCAGGCCCTCTATATGTCAGAATCACTTGAC
The DNA here is from genome assembly GCA_033296515.1 of Macrochelys suwanniensis. Lineage (NCBI taxonomy): Eukaryota > Metazoa > Chordata > Testudines > Chelydridae > Macrochelys > Macrochelys suwanniensis. The sequence continues at coordinate 16,374,279 of CM065779.1, read as the reverse complement.
TCATCGCCGAAGTGCAGACAGAAGCGGTGTACAATACGTTGGCACATGAGAGCCATCTAGAGCTGTTTAGACTAGGATGAGAATAGGAAGAGCTAACCCCGCCAAGAGCACGGGGGAATGTAGCAAGGCAGATTGGAATGACTCCGGTTGGAATTTGGTCAGGAAATGGGGGATTAATAATGTCACTCTTGAGAAATGTGTCATGAGATCGTCAGTGACCACAAGTGGTCAGGGCAGGACGTTGGGCTTACATCTCTGACGGCACCTCCAGCAACGTAGAGGACATGAGCGCCCTGTTGGAGCATTGTTTCAGCACGTACTAGGAGGGACGCTTTCCGCTTGACAAAAGACCAATACCAGACGTTAGTTACTTGGAGGCGGTGTTGTTCTCATCCTGCATGTTTTTTTGCTTTTCTTGCGGTCACGACTGAAAGCCAGTGTTGTGAAATATTTAGGTAAGAACTCACTCGGCTATGTCTAAAACAATTCCCTAAAATAACAGGCATTGATTAGCCGCTCCACCCAATCAATGACTCCTGCAATCAAGAGGCCTGTTCAAACAAATACTTCCTCCGACTGGCAAACCTTTGGCATCTTCCCTTCCTTTGCCCCACCACACTCCCCGATCCCGCGACCTATTACTGTTGGCCTCTGGCTCGTTCTATCAACAAATAGTGATCTAGCCACAATCCTGAAGAACGGTCCTGCTTTGTGCCATTTACATTAAAAAATTAGCTGCTAGCATTGGGAACAAACTATGGGCAAGCTGCCTTAAAGCCGTGGTGTTCTGTCCTTTTGATTAAAAATTAATCACATTAGGTCAGATTCAGAAGCACTGGCCAACAGCAAGGTAAATTACAGCTCCCTGAACCTGCTAATCCCCTGTGCTCCTATCCTGCTGGCTTTCAGGCTGTGATAGGCTGACATTAACTTGGAATGAATCCAGCATATTCATTAAACTTCTGCACATTTATTAAGAGGGAATCATTTCTTTAAAACTGGTGTTTGAAAAACTCCATGCTAAGGTGTCTAGCGTCTCCGTTCTGTTTTAGCTGGCAGTGTCGCTATTGGTCAGCAATATTTACATCACCTTAAACATGTGTGCCAAGGGAGTTTTCTCTTGTAAATGATTGTACTTTAAAAAATGATGTGATTACTGTTTTCAAGCAATTTTATTTCTTCAAATGTCGCTTTCCCTCCTCCCCTACGTCTTTCCCAATAGACTCCACGGAGGAACCTATTGCTCTGAAGCTTATGCAATCCTGTCTTAAAGAACACGACAGTTATTGTATTAATGGCCTCTGTGCTTTTCATAATGAACTCAAGAAACCCATATGCAGGTAAATACATTGAATGTTTGAATAAATACTCTTGGAGAAGTAAACAAGCTTAGATTTGTTTTCCTGTGTATGTTACACATAACTGTTATCCTGACCTGCATTCTGATCTGTATGCAGGCATAAGTTTAACATCTGAGTAGTTCCACTGAAGCCAGTGGGGCCTACAATGCACATGCTTTAGGTTAGGCACCCTGCAAATTCAGGTTCTCTATTAACAAGACACTAGAGCTGTGACAACATCACACTCTTGGTAATTAAAGCTTGCTGGAGAAAGCGAAAGCAGAAGATGAAGTGCTTGGAAGCTGGTTTTGATACATTCTGATATCAGAACTGCAGCCTCGAGCTGAAATCTGAAGCGGAAGGGTTAAATTTACAGCTGTGTCCATTGTTTGACTGCTGGGTTCAGGGCAGGGGCCACAAAGGATCTAGAAGGGGCTCCCTGATTCTGGGAGTGGTTCTGCACCAAATCGGGTCCTGACATACTTCAGGGCTTTCTAGAGCTATTCTTGGCTGCCTATGGGCTTAATGGTCATTACAACAGCTAGGTATCACCAGAGCAGAGTGTTCTCTCACTACACCAGTGGTTCCCAAACTGGGGTTCGTGAAATGTTACAGGGGGTTCTCAGGAAAAAATTCCCTAATGGCGGAGAGAGTTGTCCATAGGGACCCTGGGCAGCACGGGGCCAGCAGCCCGGAGCCCCTGAACTCCCAAGAGCTAAGCAGATCAAAGCACACTGAGGGGATTTAAACGTTGAGACTCCTTATAAGAAATGGAAAGGGAGGTGGATATTTTTTGCTGTTTTTAAAATTAAATAGGCAGTTAGCATTGTTTTTAAAATTATTATGAAGAACAAGTTTAAGCTTTGTTGTAACATGCGTTGTTTTCCTGGACTGCTCAAGACCTGAATGCTTGTGTAGAAGGAACTCTTTGAGTTGGCTTCTTAAATAACTTCATACTGTTTCACATCTGATACTCCTTGATGAAACGTAGGAGCCTTGTCTTATAGCAGGCTTATTCAACGTGATACAAGCTACGAAAGTGAGATCTTGGAAGAGTGTTGCCATTTTCATAATGTAATACAAATACTGTAATGATAAATAATAATTAATAATAAATAGTGTGTAATAAGCATGTACCTAAAAACAAATTTTATATTCCCAAGATCACTGCTCTTATAATTTATACTTAGGTAAAGTATAGGGGGAGGGATATCTCAGTGGTTTGAGCATTGGCCTGCTAAACCCAGGGTTGTGAGTTCAATCCTTGAGGGGGCCATTTAGGGATCTGGGGCAAAAATTGGGGATTGGTCCTGCTTTGAGCAGGCGGTTGGACTAGATGACCTCCTAAGGTCCCTTCCAACCCTGATATTCTATGAAAGGAGAAAATCCCTGGAAATATTCATTTTTAGGAGGGAGTTCGTGAGACCTGACATTTTAGTGAAAGGGGTTCACAGGTTGTTAAAGTTTGGGAACCACTGCACTATACCCTGTCTCAGGGGGAATTCGCAGCACGAGGGATCCAGCAGCTTTCTGACATACACGGTTCCGACTGCAAAATAGAATCTGCCCACCCCAGTTTAGTTCCCTTCCACCTTTTAATTGCAAATTGTTTAAAATTAATCAAATGCAATAGGTATCTTACAGTCTCAAGTTAAGATTTTCTGAATGCTCTTGTGGATTTTTTTTTTTCTTTTTAGGTGCCTGACAGGTTACAATGGAGAAAGATGTGAACACTTGACATTAAATTCTTATGCGCTTAATTCTTATGAACACTATATTGCAGTGGGAATTGGCGCTGGAATGTTACTGAGTGGGATCATTGCTCTAATCTATTGCTATGTAAGAAAGAGGTATGGAAAATAGTATTTTCTGAGGCATGAAAATTGTTATGTGAATTTCTAAACTGTTCAGAATACCTGGAAGCATGAGCATTCCTATGCCAAGGATTTAAGTTAAATATGGTTCCTTTGCATTATATTAGTCTGAATAATTTGACAGATTTTGGGGAATGTTGTCTAGTGGACAGAGCAGAGAGCTCAGGAATCTGTTCCTGGGTCTGTCACTCACTTATTATGTGATCTTAGACAAGTCACTGAACTGCTTTGTGCCTCTGTTTCTGCATCTGTAACGTGTAAAATTATTCTGAAACTGCCCACCAGCACTGATTTCATGGGGACTGCTCACGTGACTTAAGCAAGTAGGATTTGGCTCTATTTACATCATTACAGTTCTATTGTGTGATTAAATTCACAAATCTGTTATCCACTTTAGGTGCGGGAAGTTGAAATCACCGTACAAAGTCTGAACCGGGGAGACAGTATTGTGAAGATCTTACATAGGACACTTACCGATTTGCCTGTAAATTACAGAAGGTTCCGAGTTGAAAGAACCACCAGTGCCAACAAAATACTAGCAGGTGCCACAGCTTGACTGATAACCCGAGACACTGGAAATCAAATAGCCGGTACACAACTGGCACGCCTGTAGAACTGGCAGGCTTCACTCATTTTGATGAAAGCCTTCATTGCTTTTAATAAAGATTGTTGGGGGATTTATCTGAATGGATTGAAATGGCTGGGGATCCTTCCCCTGCTGTTTGACTACAGTTCATTTGTTTTTGGGTGGAGATCTGACTTCTTTTAGCTGCTTTTGGTAACTTCAAGCCTTGATTGTTCAACAGGGAAGGGCATTCTATGGAGGAAGACAACAATATGTCTCTCAACGCTCTGAGGCAAAAAATGGAGTCCACATGCTCCCAAAGGCAAGTAGTCGGTCTAGCCCACTTCTAGTTTCCCAATGGCCTATAGTATGGGTCTGGGCTGACATGAATGCTGCGGATCTCTCAAGTGGGTTAAATGCAATATATGCTTCTATTGCCACAGTGGACAAAGGCAGCAAAGGCTTTGCACTGGGAAATGGGTGAGTGAAAAAAGATATAATTAAAACGAAGAAGAATAAAGATCAGATGATTTTGGAAAAATAATATTGAGAATGAGAGCAGTCCCTGAGATCTTAGATGACAAAGGGCTCCTGGCGTTTTGAGAAGAGTAGAGCTCAAATGACATCTTTTTTCAAATGGACTATAAAAGTGTTCATCTGGACAACTTTGATCTTCCAGTACATCCCATAGCAGCTCCCCACGCTCCCAGACTTGTCAGTCAGGCATCTTCTTGCCCAATGAGGTGCTCTGCTGGACAAGAGAAACCACACTCTAGTTGCTATGGAAGTTGCAGTGTTGTTATAAGGACTTGTTAATACAGTTCTACCCAGCTGGCTTCACTCTCATGGAACGCGTAGTGTATCACCATTTAAACAAGAATGAAATGGATAAAGGAAATATGCCTAGCTCCAACCTACCAGATTAATATGATGTGCTTTCTTTTTCTTCTTCTCACCCACAAGATGTCTTTGGATGGGGAGATTTGTTCTTGAGATAGGGAAATAAAATAGATTCAGAGGACAATGGCTCTTGAAAGACTTTGCAGCTTCTAACTGTGAGTTTGGTGCTGATCATTTTCAGCATTGCTCAGAAGGGTTTTCGTTTCGGGTGCTGCACATTGTGGATCCAGATTTCAGCTGCATTTAGACACCCATGGGGAAATGGTGCCTAACTCTGTAAGGGCTAATTTGGGGACATCATTTGTCTTTTGAAAATCGGGCTCCCTTGTTGTATATATTCACTTTTTTCACGTGATGCGTGTCGTGGTTTTTTTTACATAATGTCATTAGAAAGAATTGAAATGCTGACAACAAAATAGGTAAGATGGGGTCCAGTTTAAAAGTGGAAATGTGCATGTTGACCTAAGTCCTCTAGTATGACATGCCCTGCTTGATTAGAAATGCCAATGTACAATGAATACAATAGCAAGGATGTATTGGCAAGGAGTTGACCTTAGGTGCATTACCATCCATTTCCTCTAGGTTTTGAAGCGAGCATTTAAGGTATGTTGTTTTGGTTTTCCATATCCCTGACTTGCCGGTCTCCTTTTTCTCAAGGTTAACCTCATTAAACTCTCGAGCTCTCTAGTTAATCATAGAAGATTAGGGTTGGAAGAGATCTCAGGAGGTCATCTGGTCCAACCCCAACTAAATCATCCCAGCCACAGCTTTGTCAAGCCAGTCCTTTAAAACCTCTGTGGATGGAGATTCCACCTCCTTGCTAGGTAACCCATTCCAATGCTTCACCACCCTCCTAGTGAAATAGTGTTTCCTAGTATCCAACCTAGACCTCCCACACTGCAACTTGAGACCATTTCTCCTTGTTCTGTCACCTGGTACCACTGAGAACAGCCTAGCTCCATCCTCTTTGGAACCCCACTTCAGGTAGTTGAAGGCTGCTATCAAATCCCCCCTCACTCTTCTCTTCTGCAGACCAAATAAGCCCAGTGCCCTTACATTATCTTTACTTATTTCTTCTACACTTTTACGATTTCTGCTCTCTCAGTTGTTCCGCTGAGAGTAAATTCATCAGCTTGAATCAACTTACTTTGGCTTCATGCATTTGTAATGAGAGCAAAATCTGGCCCAGAACGATTAAATCATTTGGGAAGGTGCTTCACGTAGGCACCTGTTAGAAATTTATGCTCAGCCTGGAGACAGTAGGTTGGAAATTTTCTCACCAATCCTGATTTCTCCTATGAAACCAGCAATGGTCTGATGGGTCAAAGGAGGAAGACTTCAGGTTTTGTGTGTGTCTCTTTACCCAGCAATGATCTGTATGTACACACACATTATGCAGATTGCACGTGATTCTGTCTGTGCACAGAATTGCTGCGTGCCAGAATATAGACGTGGTTTTGTTTGTTTTAACATCCTGGCTGCAATTTTTGAAGCCCATTAGGGTGAGCAGCTGACTTGGCTAAATGGCCAAGTAAATACTTAACAGGGTGTGTAATTAATTTTCAAAGGGATGTCAAGGCACATAGGGTGCCTAACGATGTGCACTCCTGATTCTTGTGTTTTGTGTGTATAGCGTAGTGTATGAGCAAACTGGGCAGGGAGATGGCTAAGCAGATTGTGTGGCCTGAAATGGCGGCATGTTCTGGGCACACCTAAATTGTTAGGCTCTCTTCCAGGTTCCTCTCTGGTGCCAGGGCAGCACTGGAGACGCTGCCTAGGGAGGCTTCTGCTGATGGAGGAAAAGCTCAGTAAAAGAAACACCAGACAAGTGAGTGTTGCAGGTTAGACATTGATCGTATAAACGAATCCGGTGCAGAAAGAAAAGGGAAATGGGAAAGAGCAGAGAAGGAGAGAGGCGGTGCCTGCTTTATTTCTCCACTGCCCTTTCAGTGAGTGACTTTGAGGCCTCCAGAGATTGCACCCTCTCTAATCAAGTGCTGTGACGTGGCTGACTGGGCCGGGACGCTGACCTGGCCCACATCTGGTGTTGGTGACACAGGTAAAGGTGGTTGATGGAGGGGACGATGTACAGACTGCTCCCGGGATGCAGCCAATGGGGGAGAAAGGGTGTTGCCACTGCTAACCCAAGGTATCGCACCAGGCTCCCTGTGCCTCTGAGGCATTGGAGACAAATGTGTCACACTGGGTACTGGGTGAGCAGCTGACTCAGTGATCCCCACGAAGGAAGTCCATGCTGCGAGAGATTCCTTCATGGACTCAGCCATGCTGGGCCTTTGCTACCAGTTCTTTGGAGAGTGCCAGCTGCTTTTAGGCTCATGCTCTGTGTTGCTACCTAATTTGCCTAACTTCCTGCAGAGCCTCCCCAGGTTCTCCTCCAAGATGTGTCCCCTCTGGATGCCCCACTTTAGGTGCACGTGTGCCCCAGACGCCTTCGATCGCAGATTTCCATTAGCAGTGTCCATTCAGCCCTCTCATGCTCCCTACGCAGCCTTGTGCCCAGCACCGAGGTTATGTAGGGCTGCTTATGTGAAACACCCTTAGTTCCTTCTGGACAACGTTGGCTTGAGATGACGCTTAAGAGTGTCATGCCTTGAGCATGCCTTGGCTAAAAGATTTTTCATCTCATTGCTAGTTTAGTTTTAGATAGTTTGCGTGTTAGTTAAATTAGCTTAGTTTAGGAGTCAAGAGGATTACCTTTGTTCCTCTAGCTTCCCTCTGGGGAAACTTGTCCTTCTTGGAAAGGCATGTCCGGCTCACTGGGGTTCTAACACAGCATCCCTTGCCGGGTGGCCATCACTAATAGCAACGGTCACTCCACGTTCCTTTGTTTTCTTGGAAAGTCGCAGATTGAGGTGTCATTAGAGGAGGTTTTGGAACAAATTGATAAACTACACAGTAATAAGTCACCAAGACCAGATGGTATTCTCCCAAGAGTTCTGAAGGAACTCAAATGTGTAATGGCAGGATTACTAACTGTGCTTTGTAACCTATCATTTAAATCAGCTTCTGTGCCAAATGACTGGAGGAGAGCTAATGTGATGCCAATTTTTAAAAAGGGCTCCAGAGGTGATCCCGGCAACTACAAGCTGGTAAACTTGACTTCAGTACCGGGTAAACTGGTTGAAACTATAGTAAAGAACAGAATTGTCAGACACATAGATGAACATAATTTGTTGGGGGAAGAGTCAGCATGGGTTTTGTAAAGGGAAATCATGCCTCACCAATCTACTAGAATTCTTTGAGGGGGTCAATAAGCATGTGGACAAGGGGGATCCAGTGGATATAGTGTACTTAGATTTTCAGAAAGCCTTTGACAAGGTCCCTCAACAAAGGCTCTTAAGCAAAGTAAGTTGTCATGGGATAAGAGGGAAGGTTCTTTCATGGATTGGTAACTGGTTAAAAGATAGGAAACAAGAGGTAGGAAGAAATAGTCAGTTTTCAGAATGGAGAGAGGTAAATAGTGGTGTCTCCCAGGGGTCTGTACTGGGCCTAGTTCTATTCAACATATTCATAAATGATCTGGAAAAAGGGGTAAACAGTGAGGTGTCAAAATTTGCCGATGATACAAAACTACTCAAGATAGTTAAGTCCAAAAGCAGACTGCTACAAAGGGATCCCACAGAACTAGGTGACTGGGCAACAAAATGCCAGATGAAATTCAGTGTTGATAAATGCAAAGTAATGCACATTGGAAAACATAATCCCAACTATACATAGAAAACGATGGGGGTCTAAATTAGTTATTACCACTCAAAAGAGAGATCTAGGAATCATTGTGGATAGTTCTCTGAAAACATCCACTCAATGTACAGTAGCTGTCAAAAAAGCTAACAGAATATTGGGAATCGTTAAGAAAGGAAGAAATAATAAGACAGAAAATATCATATTACCTCTATATAAATCCATGGTATGGCCACATCTTGAATACTGCTTGCAGATATGGTTGCCCCATCTCAAAAAAGATATATTAGAATTGGAAAAGGTTCAGAAAAGGGCAACAAAAATGATTAGGGGTATGGAACAGCTTCCGAATGAGGAGAGATTAGTAAGATTGGGACTTTTCATCTTGGAAAATAGATGACTAAGGGGAGATATGATACAGGTCTATGAAATCATGACTGGTGTGGAGAAAGTAAATAAGGAATTATTTACATCTCATAAAACATGAACCTAGCGGTTACCAAATAAAATTAATAGGCAGAAAGTTTAAAACAAACAAAAAGAAGTATTTCTTCACAGAACGCACAGTCAACCTGTGAAACTATTTGCCAGAGGATGTTTTGAAGGCCAAGACTATAACAGGGTTCCAAAAAGAACTAGATAAATTCATGGAGGATAGGTCCATCAATGGCTATTAGCCAGGATGGGCAGGGATGGTGTCCCTAGCCTCTGTTTGCCAGAAGCTGGGAATGGGCGACAGGGGATGGATCACTTGATGATTACTTGTTCTGTTCATTCCCTCTGGGGCACCTGGCATTGGCCACTGTCAGAAGAGTGGCTGGGCTAGATGGACCTTTAGTTTGACCCAGTATGGCCGTTCTTCTGTTCTCTCCTTACCTGCTTCTGCTGGCCTCTGATGTCTGATTCTATTGCTCCAGTACAATGCAATTTACATCTAGGCATTGCTTTCAAGCAGCAAGGGAGGAAACAGTTACCAGCAAGGCCAAAAGGATCCCTCCTTTTCCAATCCCTGGTCCCACCCACTAGACACCACCTAGCGTTCTGTCCTGCAAGGCAAAGGGCGCAGAATAAAAAAAAAGTCTCCTTCCCCTTTGAACCATGTCCACAAAGCCTCCCAAGCAATTATCTTCCTTGTACAGATGGGGAGGAGAGGCACGGAGAAATTTGGCCAAGGTCCCACAGGGAGTCTCTAGCAGAGTCAAGAATTGAACCCAGATCTCCTGAGTCCTTAGCTGGTGCCCGAACTACTGGACCGTCCTTCTTTTCCGCTGATAGTGAGTTTCTTAATGGAATTAAAGTAAAATATTTGTATTATGCACTAACAAAAGACAGAAGAGAAGGGGTAAGACGGAAACAGGCTATCACTCTCAAGGGCAAGCAGTGTTGGAAGACCACAAGCAAATACCCTTTTAAAAAAAATATACATATGAAGTCTGCATCATCACATTAAAACTTGATATTTGTCTGTGTAACCGTTCCCAGGGAAATGTCATGACAAATTGGAAGAATATGTCAAATTTATCATTTGAGTGGTCTAGCTAAATAACGTGATGGCTGGATTGTGCCACCCTTACTCCCCTTGAATTAGAACCCTGCTTCTCAAGTAGTTTCACTGATTTCAAGGGCCACTCGCACAGAAAGGAGCTACATGAAGTGAGTTAGAGTCGCTGGGTTGGCCACTAATAAATAAGCATGAAAAAGCAGTGAAGGGGGGGGAACAGAGCAGTAATCTGTTATGTTTCACTAATCCTGATCTTGGCCAAGTAGCATGCATAGGTTAGAGGTATCAGAGGGGTAGCCGTGTTAGTCTGTATCCACAAAAACAAGGAGGAGTTCGGTGGCACCTTAAAGACTTACAGATTTATTTGGGCATACGCTTTCGTGGGTAAAAAACTCATTTCTTCAGATGCATGGAGTGAAAATTACAGATACAGGCATTATTATACTGACACATGAAGAGAAGGAAGTTACCTCACAAGTGGAGAACCAGTGATGACAAGGCCAATTCAGTCAGGGTGGATGTGGTCCACTCCCAATAATTGATGAGGATGTCAATACCGAGAGGGAAAATCGCTTTTGTAGTGAGCCAGCCACTCCCAGTCCCTATTCAAGCCCAAACTGATGGTGTTAAGTTTGCAAATGAATTGTAGCTCTGCAGTTTCTCTTTGAAGTCAGGACAGGCCCAACAAGGAAAATAACAACACCACTGGCCATCACGTACAGCCCCCAGCTAAAACCTCTCCAGCTCATCATCAACGATCTACAACCTATCCTGGAAAATGATCCCCCACTCTCACAGGCCTTGGGAGGCAGGCCAGTCCTCGCTTACAGACAGCCCCCCAACCTGAAGCAAATACTCACTAGCAACTACACTCCACACCACAGAAACACTAACCCAGGAACCAATCCCTGTAACAAACCCCGTTGCCTACTCTGTCTGCATATCTACTCTAGTGACAGCATCAGAGGACCCAACCACATCAGTCACACCATCAGGGACTCTTTCACCTGTACATCTACTAATGTGATATGTGCCAGCAATGCCCCTCTGCCATGTACATTGACCAAACCGGACAGTCTCTACGTAAAAGGATAAATAGACACAAATCAGACATCAAGAATGGTGACATACAAAAGCTAGTAGGAGAACACTTCAATCTTCCTGGACATTCAATAACAGATTTAAAAGTAGCCATCCTTCAACAAAAACAGGCTTCAAAGAGAAACTGCAGAGCTACAATTCATTTGCAAATTTAACACCATCAATTTGGGCTTGAATAGGGATGAGGAGTGGCTGGCTGGCTCACTACAAAAGCAATTTTTCCTCTCTTGGTATTGACACCTCCTCATCTATTATTGGGAGTGGACCACATCCACCCTGACTGAATTGGCCCTGTCATCACTGGTTCTCCACTTGTAAGGTAACTCCCTTCTCTTCGTGTGTCAGTATATTTATACCTGCAACTGTAATTTTCACTCCATGGATCTGAAGAAATGGTTTTTTTACCCACGAAAGCTTATGCCCAAATAAAACTGTTAGTCTTTAAGGTGTCACCGGACTCCTCGTTGTTTATGCACAGGTTGGTAACATTACCGGTATGCAGTACACATACAGTACTATGCTCTGCAAGGCTGATATGGATCTGAGGGCTCTGAACATCATCTGTCCCGTGTTCACAGCATCCCCTTTTGGCGGTTGCGTTTGTCTGTTTGGTCACATCCCACTCCCAACATGTTCTTGTCCTTGTTGATATCAAGAAGAAGACACCTGTAGAGGTCCCTATTGTACTAAGTAAATCTAGGTAAACCATTCGGGACTCCTCCTTCACAACCCAGGTTTTAAAAGGGATTGCTCATTAAGAGTTCAATGTAAACAGTCATTAATTACCATGGCAGCAATAGAATCTTGTCCTATGACTACCTTCTGGACCTGATTCTACTCTCTCTGAATTCAATGGGAGCGGGGCCTATTAGAATGAACCCTTATTCGCCTGGAGGAGCTGGGATACTCCCTGAGTCACAGGGAGGAGGCTGCCGTCTCTGGGTTGTCAGCGTGGTTGAACGCTGAGTGCATTCTGCAGGAGAGACGCACGCAGCAGAACGACGATTACGGCAGCCCCTAGACGTCCCAATCACGAGGTCCCCTCGTGCTCAGTGCTGTACGCCCACATGAAGAGAGGCCAGTCCTGCCCCCAAAGCGCTTACAGTCTCAGTAGACAAGATGGACGAAGGATGGGAAGGGAAACGGAAGCACAGAGAGGGGAAGTAATGTGACCAAGGTTGCACGATGGCAAAGTTAGGAACAGAATCCAGGCCTCCTGCCGCCCAGTCCAGGGCATACGGCAGTGTTAAGGCTCTGCTCATTTATTAACCACTGCAGGGGAGATCGGGGTAGCATAAGGGCCTGAAAAGAAAGGAGAAATGAATCTGGAACTGCACCCTCTGGTCACCAGTGTTGCAGCTCACCCCCATGAGGTCTTGGCAGGACAAACAGGAATTTGCAGTGGCCAGTGAGGGTATTTTCTTAAAATAGGTGAAAACAAAATTCTCAGCATTCTTGTGATAGTTACTGCCTTCTTGGGACTGCAATAAGGTGATAAACAAAGTCACAGAATGGACGTCAAATGGCAGGAATTTAGAGTATGAAAGTCTTCAAGAGACCTGTGATTTATCCTTCTCTTGTCCTTCTAGTTCATTTCGCTCTACCCCTTCCCCCTTTCTCCCACAGCATTATGGTCCCAAGCTTGCAACCAATTCCATGTGGACACCATTGTTCTCATTGTGAGACTGGGGCCCTGGCGGTTTAGCTTGTGAGACTCATTCATTGCTTTTGTTGGTTAAGAATCTCAAACACAAATTAGAATAAGGGCTATTTTAAATACCCATCCTTCATAAGAATTAGAGATGGGCTTAGAGAGTGGGTTTAGACTTGTCTTACTGCTCCAGATTCCAGAGGGGATTCAATCTGAGGTTTTCATTTACCCCATTATAGAGATTGGGCCAGCTGTGAAATTCACATGTGGATTCAGAGCTGAATTCCTAACCCACACAAAGTTCAGAGATGTCCAGATCTAAGGTTTTGCTTCAGGCCAATACCTAAAAGTTGAGGTTCACAAAAAATTTTTGCAATGAAGACTCTGTGATAAATTTATCTGATGAATGTCCTCAAACAGATTGTGATTTCCTCATATTTGTTCATTATTCATATCTATTCATCTTTTTTCCCTTCTTTTGCTCAATGGGTGAATTGCGAATAGTTCACTGTGCACATTTAATACTTGATATTTAAAGGTCAAGCCGTGTGTCTTAGTCATGACTGATCAGAGAAGTCAAATAGTATTTTCTGTTCCCTGGTTAGGTGAACATATAAGTACTTCAAGCACAAATACTGACACATGATGCTGAAATTTGATTTCTGCAAACATTGATTCCAGCAAAACTCAGAGGTTCATGGGAGCAAATACAAAAGAGTCACAAAACAAGGGGATTATTTCACCTTGTGTGTTTAAAGCAGCTATGAATTTCTACTTTAGTGTCACAGTGGTTTGTAATGGATCTTTAGTCTTTTGTGGTAGATGCTGAGACAGACAGTGATATTACAGAGCAAACATCTCTGTATTGGATGTTTTTCTAAACTACATGTTCTAGTTCAAATAGAAATTAATTCAGGGAAGTCCTATGCCTTGTATTACACAAGAGATCAGACTAGATGTTCACAATTATCCACTTCGGCTTCATAATCTATGAACAGTTAAACTTGCAACCTATTATCAAATGTGATTCTTGATTTCCTTTAACTCTGATACACACAAAACCCGCTTCTTTTGGCCAGAAATGTCTGTCTCTCATGGGTGGCTTTCTTTTCTTTTCTTTTCTTTTCTTTTCTTTTCTTTTCTTTTCTTAAGTTCAGAGGAAATCAAGCACGATTTTAAAGTTAGAAACCTGTTCACCTTCCAGTGCCTTCTCCCTTTTACAAAGAAGGATCCGTCTTTGCTTGGTGAGACATATCACTCAGAAATAGCTCAATTTTTGAAGTTCAAATGTCTTGCGTAATTCAACCCTGATTAATGGAAGCCCTTAAGTACATGCTTAAAGCTAAGCACATGTTTAAATCCTATTGAATTCAGCTGGATTTCAGGATGTGCTTAAACTTAAGTGTGTGCCTAAGTGGTTCACTGAATCAGGGTTTAGGAGCCCTGCACCTCCATTTAAAAGCAAGGGGAGTCTTTCCATTAAGTTTAATGGGCGTTGGATTGGGCCATGGTGCAGTATCAGAGGGCAGAATTTAGTAATTTATCAGTACTCAGCAAAGCTCGTGAGGTATTAGTACTGGAAGTTACTATCAATATCGAGAGACAAAGGGCTCTGATACGGCTCTTGCAAAGCTGACCAATGCTGAGGATAGGGAGGTAGCAGTGCCTGTAAGTATTCTGCCATTGAAAGGTATATTTAGAGGCAGGGGGAATGCAGGGAGGGCTGCCTTGCTACACCTGTGTCCAACACACAAGCACAGCCATCCAGTGTGCAGTGCAGGTAGGACCGCAGATCTGCCTAAAAATTCCCCCTCTGGGGTAGCTATCGCTGCTGGCTGTGCTAGCTGCCAGCCCTTCCGCTCCCCAGGACTGGAGCCAGATTACTGCTGGCCCCTGCATAGGGAGTTCTGCACCTTTCTCCTTCGCAGTGCACCATGTTGCAGAAGCATCGTTTAGCACCGGTTTTAAAAGAAACAGAAATCAGTCCAAATAATTCATATTCTAGGATGCTGTGGAAAGATTAATCTAGCTAGGAAATGTAGAAAAATATAGCAGCCAGGGCTGCAATAATTAAGAGGAGGAATGACTCTGCTTCCTAGACGTATATGACTAACCCAGGCAAAGCTAATTACGTTCTGATGAAGTATTTAAACTGAACTACCTAGAGATAAGAAAGTGTATTTGTCTCCTATTGTTATGGCAAGACAATAATGAGCTGCATTTTACTGAATTCTTGAGCTGCCTAATATGGGCCTGCAGAAGATTTGGATATGACACACCTTCCAGGGCCCCTCCCGGGGATTAACAGTGCAAAGCTTAATGGTTGCTAGGCAACAAATAGACGGGTGAGAGGACTAATCACATAGCGACTGCAGCTTTATGTAGCAGGGAGGATCCGCTTGTGTGAATGGGTCCCCACTTTGTAAGCAAGGCAGAACTGGGACCAGCCAAACTGCATGTGGGGCTGGGTGAGCGGAGGCAAGCTGACCATGCCGTGGAGGATGTGAGGGACTGTTATCCCTGAGTCACAAGCCCGGGGAGCGGGACAACGGGACACGCATTTTGCTGCCGTCTTTGTGAATTTCTGGGGTCTGCGTATGTGCTTGAGGGCGGCTATCAGGACACCCAGGGACATCGTGCTGGACGCGGGAGGCCAAGGCCTTGTCTGCATTTGTGTGTCCTTCATAAATTCTCCACTCTGGTCTGTCACTGGGAGGGCCCTGCCTATGGTGTTAGCTGATGGAGTGTTAGGGTACAATGCGTTTTCACAACCCAGCCATCTAGACCCGCTCTGAGCAGGCTAATGTGACTCGGTGGTTAAAAGCAGCCATTCCCTGGCTGCTCTAGCTGCACCAGTGGGAGAATCACTGATAACGTTGAGTGTAGACACAGCCAGGCAGAGGGGGAGAGAGAGAGACTACTGGTAAAAGCAGCAGTGCAGCTGTTCTAACTGGAGCTCTGAACGGGGAATCGTCTCTGTGAAGTTTTGAGGTCTCTTCACTGGCTTTGTCGAGGTGAACAGGACTGGGGTACATATTGGTCCAGATCCCCTGAGATTGTACATAGGTGTAGCTCCATCACAGTCACCAGAGCTATGCTTATTGACACCAGCGAAAGCTCTGGCAAGTATCCGGGTTTCTGTACCACTCATTTCTCTCCCAACAAGGAAAACAACTGAGTCTAAAGTCCCAGCTTCTTATCTGACTGCTTGGCAGGCAGGATGGTATTTGTGTACCATGGGCCTGATCCTGCCATTGAAATCAGGGTCAGATCCATGTGCAGAAATAAGAGCAAAATCTGGGATGTGTAATGGCTGTCACTGGTACAGGAGTGGCTGTTAAAATCTGTATAATTGGTTTCCATTAGTAAATGTTACCATCATATTTGCAGTCATGGTTCTTAGGCAAAAAGGCAAAATTGTAAAGATCTGAAAGATACGAGGAGAGATTAAAAAGACTGGGGCCTTTCAGCTTGGAGAAGAGACGACTAAGGGGGGATATGATACAGGTCTATAAAATCATGACTGGTGTGGAGAAAGTAAATAAGGAAATGTTATTTACTCATAGACTCATAGACTTTAAGGTCAGAAGGGACCATTATGATCATCTAGAATGACCTCCTGCACAATGCAGGCCACAGAATCTCACCCACCCACTCCTGGAATAATCCTCTCACCTATGTCTCAGCTATTGAAGTCCTCAAATCATGGTTTAAAGACTTCAAGACTCCTCATAACACAAGAACGAGGCAGCCGGTTTAAAATAAACAAAAGGAAGTATTTCTTCACACAACACACAGTAAGTCTGAGGAACTCTTTGCCAGAGGATGTTGTGAAGGCCAAGACTATAACAGGGTTCAAAAAAGAACTAGATAAGTTCATGGAGGATAGGTCCATCAATAGCTATTAGCCAGGATGGGCACGGATGGTGTCCCTAGCCTGTTTGCCAGAAGCTGGGAATGGGCAACGGGATGGATCACTGGATGATTACCTGTTCTATTCATTCCCTCTGGGGCACCTGGCATTGGCCACTGTCAGAAGACAGAGTACTGGGCTAGATGGACCTTTGGTCAGACCCAGTATGGCCGTTCTTTATGTTCTAACTACTGAACATACTAGGTATCCAGTTGAGTGTGATTAGCTGTGGCTGGGTTGCTGGCTGAAGTGCGCTGTTCTTAATGAGCCTTCCACATACTCACTCAAGGACTGATCTGGTACCATTGACGTCAATGGGAGCAACACTGAGTACTTAAGGACGGAATAAAAATTCAAGAGACAGATCCTCACTTGGTGTCAATTGACGTAGCTCCATTGAAGTAAATGAGATCTGTGCAAATTTCCATCTTCTGCAGAGCTGGGCTCTACTACGCAGGTGTCTAAACAAAAGGAGAAACTGTTGCGTGCACCCCTCGCTTTGGGGGTTGTTTGTGGTGGTGTGCTCACATCATCATCATCAAAGAGCTGGCTAGCGAAAGACAAGTTGGGTTTGGTTCCAGTTCCCACTCACACCAGGAGTTACCCATTTTAAGGCACAGCTTGTCGCTTGCTTCTTCCACTCACACTTTGGATATTATGTGGGCCATTTACTGTGTACGTATCACAGATAAACACTGGCTAAAATGTGATTGCTCCCTGTTTTCCAGTCAAAGCTGTTACGGACGAAGAGCTCCGTGCAGCTCGAGAGCTCATCTCTTTCACCAGCAGAAGTTGGTCCAATAAAAGATATCACCTTGTCACCTTTGTCTCCCCGAGATCCGGCTACAACAATGCTGCAAACTGTAAATACACTTTCACATGAGTCACAGCTGAGTAGTCTACGGAGCCTCATCACAACGCCCCATTCAGTTGTCTTGGATTGCTGGAATGGACCAGCATACAGAGAACACAGCCACAATGAAAGCAGGATGTCTAAAGATGCTGAAAACAGGAAATTCTGTTGCTCACCTGAGACTCCCTCCCCAAGTACCTTTCTTGACTTTTTTCCTAGTCACACGCTCATTACTTTCACACACAGGCATTTCTGAAAGAACGTAAGCTGAACGGTTCTTTTCCCTCAGGCTCTTCAATAAAACCCCCTACATTCTTTCCTCCGTCTCTATCTGGTTTTCCATCAAGATTAGAGCCACAAAAATGTTCTCCATCAAGGCTGTGGACCGGATGCTTCCCTATGCATGAAAACCTGTGCAGGGAGCCAGCAAATTCCATCAACTTCCTTGTAATCGTTTCAAAGGGTGGGAGTGAGACAGGTCAGGGGCGTGACTCTCCAAATGTGGCGCTGTCCTGAGATCTTCAAAGGAATTCTATGGATCTCGCAGGATGGCAGTGAGAAGCAGGGCAGAGCCCTTGCTGCTCCAGAGCTCCCAGCCCCTATGGGCAGCACGGCTACTTCCAACGCCATCCTTCTATGGCTGCTCCAAAGCATCCCCACCAAGGGCACAGGTCTGATTGCACAGGGAAATTTACTTGGTCCACTTGGTCTCTAATGAGGAAATCTCCATGGATATGCAGTGGGACAATGCTGCAGACAGTAGCCTCACCCTGGCCCTGAACCCTGTACGCCCTCCTAGAAAGCTGAGCCGGACCCCTGTGGAATGAAGAGCAGAGAGTCTTCTGCAGGGTTGGGAGGAAGGACAGAACATGCCATATTGTTGCTGCCTCACCCTTTAGTGACCCCCTGGCCAGTTTCCACCGGCTGTGACACCCCTCTGCTCACCGTCGCAGAGGGAAGCGCATGTCCTCGCGCTAAGTGATAGGGCTGTGGCTCTGATGCTATCACTCTTTAATGCTTCAGGGTTTGTATTCAGCACAGGTGAGCTGCAGCATGGAAGGCCGTGGATTAGGCATTCTGTGAGGCTTTATTCTGAGCTTTTCTTCTCTTTCTTTGTTTAAAACCAAGTAGTTGTGGAATTTGGCCAGTTAAAAATCTATCTTTACTGAGGATTTGTTTAAAATACACGGTACATGAGGCTGAGATTTTCGCAAGCACTCAACACTGGCCTAACTCTGCCCTGCTGAAGGCAATAATAAAACTCCTGTTGACTTCAATGGGAACAGGGATAGGCCAGCATGAAGTGCTTTGTGAAATCCCAGCATAACTTTCAGTAAATACAATCATAGAACCGTAGGACTGGAAGAGACCTCAAGAGGTCCTCTAGTCCAGTCTCCTGCACTCCTGGCAGGACTAAGTATTATCTAGACCATCCCTGACGTGTGTTTTTCTAACCCGCTCTTAAAAACCTCCAATGACGGAGATTCTACAACCTCCCTAGGCAATTTATTCGAGTGCTTAACCATCCTGACAGTTAGGAATTTTTTCCTGATGTCCAGTCTAAACCTCCCTTGCTGCAATTTAAGCCCATTGCTTCTTGTGCTATCCTCAGAGGCTAACAAGAACAATCAAACTCCCTCTTCGTTGTAATAACCTTTTATGTATTTGAAAACTGTTATCATGCCCCCTCTCAGTCTTCTCTTCTGCAGACTAAACAAACCAAATTTTTTCAATCTTCCCTCATGGGTCATGTTTTCTAGACCATTAATCATTTTTGTTGCTCTGATCTGGACTTTCCCATTTTGTATGTGTGCAACTGATTGGTCCTTCCTAAGTGGAGTACTTTGCATTTGTCCTTAATTGAATTTCATCCTATTTACTTCAGACCATTTCTCCAGTTTGCCCAGATCATTTTGAATTTTAATCCTAGTCTCCAAAGCACTTGCAACCCCTCCCATCTTGGTATCGTCCACAAACTTTATTAGTGTACTCTCTGTGCCCTTATCTAAATCATTGATGAAGACATTGAACAGACCCAGAACCGATCCCTGTAGGACCCCACTCATTACACCCTTCCAGCTTGACTGTGAATCACTGATAACTACTCTCTGGGAACGGTTTTTCAACAAGTTATGCACCCATCCCATGGTAGATCTATCTAGGTTGTATTTCCCTAGCTTGTTTATGAGGAGGTCATGCAAGACAGTATCAAAAGCCTTGTCAAGATATACCACATCTACCGCTTCTCCCCATCCACAAGCCATGTTGCCCTGTCAAAGAAAGCTATTAGGTTGGTTTGACTCAATTTGTTCTTGATAAATCCACACTGTTACTTATCACCTCATTATCTTCTAGGTGTTTGCAAATTGATTGCTTAATTATTTGCTCCATTATCTTTCCGGGTACTGAAGTTAAGATGACTGGTCTGTAATTCCCCGGGTTGTCCTTATTTCCCTTGTTATAGATTGGCACTATATTTGCCCTTTTCCAGGCCTCTGGAATCTTTCCCATCTTCTATAACTTTTCAAAGATAATCGCTAATGGCTCAGATATCTTCTCAGTCAGCTCCTGCAGTATTCTAGCATGTCTTTCATCAGGCCCTGGTGACTTGAAGACATCTAACTTGTCTAAGTAATTTTTAACTTGTTCTTTCTCTATTTTAGTCTCTGATCCTACCTAATTTTCACTGGCATTCACTATATTAGATGTCCAATTGCTATTAACCTTTTTGGTGAAAACAGAAACAAAAAGGTCATTTAGCCCTTCTGCCATGTCCACATTTTCTGTTATTGTTTTTCCCCCCTCATTGAGTAGAGTGGAAGAATTACTTCTCATGTCTTGCTTACAACACTCTTGCTAATACAGCCTACCCTGTCCTTGGTCTTCTTGCTTCTAATGTATTTGTAGAAAGTTTTCTTGTTACCCTTTATGTCTCTAGTTAGTTTAATCTCATTTTATGCCTCGGCCTTTCTCATTTTGTGCCTACATACAGTAACTCCTTGCTTAACGTTGCATTTTTCAGGAACATAACCACAACTTTAAGCGAATCCAAGTTCCCCATAAGAATTAATGTAAATGGGGGGGGTTAGGTTCCAGGGAAATTTTTTTCACCAGACAAAAGACTATATTACATAGCGTGTGTATATATATTATATTATATATATATATATACACACACATACACAGTATAAGTTTTAAACAAACAATTTAATACTGGTACACAGCGATGATGATTGTGAAGCTTGGTTGAGGTGAAGTCAGAGGGTGGGATATTTCCCAGGGAATGCCTTATTGCTAAATGATGAACTAGCACTTGGCTGAGCCCTCAAGGGTTAACTCTTAACTGTTAATGTAGCCTCACATTCTACAAGGCAGCTCAAATGGAGGGAGGGGAGACAGCATGGCAGACAGAGACAGAGACACACACCCTGTGTGTGTGAGAGAGAGATGCGCATTGCCCCTTTGAGTACGCTGACCCTACACTGCCTTTTTAAGTAGATCAGCAAGCTGAGAGAGCAGCTGCTGCCAGGAAGCTCCCTCCATCCTGAGCCCTGTCGTGTGTCCCCCCTGCTGTATGGAAGATGGGGTAAGCAGGGTGCAGGAGCAGGGGGGAGGGGAACACCTTGACATTATCCCCCTTCTACTCCCCCGCCCTCCGCTGCACAGCAAGCAGGAGGATCCCGGGAGCAGCTCCAAGGCAGAGGGCAGGAGCAACACATGCAGTGGGGGGAGGGACAGCTGAACTGCCAGCAATTGATAGCCTGCTGGGCGGCTGCTGCACAGGGAACTTAGGGGAGTGGGGAGCTGATAGCGGGGCTGCCGGTCCACCCTGGTTCCAAGCCCCCACCAGCTAGCTGCAATGGGCTGCTCTTCCTACAAAGCAGGTGGCTGCCCAACGACATTATAAGGGAGCATTGCACAACTTTAAACGAGTATGTTCTCTAATTGATCAGCAACGTAAGAACAAAACAACGTTAACCGGGACGACTTTAAGTGAGTAGTTACCGTACTTGTGTTATTTGTTTATATTCATCCTTTGTAATTTGACCTAGCTTCCACTTTTTGTAGGGCTCTTTTTTGAGTTTCAGATCACTGAAGATCTCCTGGTTAAGCCAACGTGGTCTGTTGCCATACAAGTAGAAAGAAGGGCCCAGACCCAGCATCCTCAGGCATGTGTGCTCCCTCTCTCCCTCCCTTCTGTGTGGCTGTTTATCCCACTGCTGGTCCTTTCAACATCCCCTCCCATCGGGAGAAATGGGCAGGGTGGTGTTCTGCCAGTCAGCCTTTACGTTCTCCCTTCCTTAATTCTGTCCTGTTACCCCATGTACCACCCTAAATAATTATTATGCCTCCTTGATGTTTACACCTTTCAGATATGTGTGCACTCTTCGTTTTGCCCCCTAGTTGTCATTATAGGCAGAGCGGATAGTGATGCCTATAGTTAAGGTTGCCTAACGCTTTCCATTATAGAACCCTGGTGTCAATTCTTATAACTTTGCCAAACTTGAACCACTTGGGCCAAACTTTTCTATGCCGGGCGTCTGACTCTGGCTGAATTGTTTTGCAAAGTTTCAGTAAAAACAGTTCAGCTGTTTCTGAAAATGGGATTAGGGAAGATACGTTATTTTGTCCATGTTAAAAATATTCTTATAGTTGTAACGCTGAAATGTTCTAGCCCCTTCATGCTTTGGAGCGGAGACTTAACCCCTTTGCCAGCTTTTATCTTCATCCTGGGACTATTGTTGTCTCTGTAAAGGTCTCTCTCCATATTCAGCCAAAAAAAAAAATTTAAGAAAGGAATACTTTTGGCACCTTAGAGACTAACAAATTTATTTCAGTGTAAGCTTTCGTGGACTACAGTCCGCTTCGTCGGATGCATAGAATGGAACATACAGTGGGACGATATTATTACTCCATATTCAGTTATTTTACAGCCAGGTCGTCAGCTGGCATAGCTCTACTGATGTAAATGGGCCTAGCTCCATTGACACCCGCTGAGGATGTGGCCCATTGACTTGGATGGAGCTATGCCTATTTACACCCACTGAGAATGTGACCCTTACCCTTTCTTCACATGTCAGTCCCTCCAATGAAGCTCCACAAGTGACCTCATACACAGTATCTACCACGAAACTAAACTGTATTTCAACCCGTTTATCAAAGTGCTTGCAGTTTCCATTTTGAAGCAGGTGGAACAATAATAAAATATGGACCAAAGTCCATATGTATTCCTAGCATTTTAATAAATAATAAATACTTTTTAAATGACATCAACCCATCGGCTCTTGCTAAGTCGTCTTATCATATAGGAGTAGAAAATGATTTGTTCGTCCATTAAACATTAACTTGTTGCAGTGAGCCTAAAAAACCACCACGCTATCGTACTCATGTATCGAACCATGCTCCGGAGCAATACACCTTACGTTATAGTAATTAACAAAAGGGAAAACAGTCGTGATGGATAATAAAAAGGCAATTGAAAGGTCTGCCACACATGCGTAATTTCTGTTATGCCCAATGACTTTTAGTGTTATGGGTTATTGGCATGCAAATACATAATAAAATGTGATAAATGCATTCCATAGCCGTATAAAAATGTCTAATTTTAGTATGCATTCCACAGCCAGCGCTAAATTGGCTACTTGTTTCTAGGGGAGAATGCTGTGGAGACATATTCACAATACAAAGCTCAGCTAACACATAATGGATCCAGTGCAGGTGTCCAAAGGAGTCAAGTTAGGACACTATACTATTGTAAGTTGGGCCAGGATATTGGGGACGGGATCAGCTTTTCTTTGTGTGTGTGTGTACAATGCCTAGCAGGGTAGAACTCTGATGTTGGGGTCTCTATGTACTACTGCAATTCATATCATCTGAATAATAGCGTTGTATAGCAATTGCACACTTTTGTCTCCTTTTTGTCTTCTGTGGCGGGAGAGAGAAACTGAGGGCTGGTCCACACTGAGGGGGAGGGGGGTCAAACTAAGATACGCAACTTCAGCTACGTGAATAACATAGCTGAAGTCGAAGTATCTTAGTTCGAACTAAAAAGCACTTACCGTGGGTCCAGACGCAGCAGGCATGCTCCCCCGTCAACTCCGCCTACTCCTCGCGCGGAGCAGGAGTACCGGTGTCGACGGCGAGCACTTCTGGGATCAATTTATTGCGTCTAGACGAGACACGATAAATCGATCCCAGAAGATCAATTGCTACCTGCAGAATCAGGCGGGTAGTATAGACGTACCCTGAGTAATGGTAAACTTCAAAACTGTTTCCACTTCAGGCTGTGATTTAGAGTTCAAAAAGCAGGAAAATATAAGAATAGGCCTGCAACTTTATCCTTAATTCCTAAGGGAAAACTTTGTTAATGTGGAATTAAGGTGGTTCAACTCAATTGCATGGGGGAAAACCCTGCAGAGAACGTGACCGTTTTCTTAGACCCCACCCCAAGTAAAAGAGATGCTGGAAATTTCACATTTAAAATAACCCGACGTGGGGGAAAAACAGTTGCAGGATCAGCGCCTACGTCATGTAACTTCTAGCATGAGGACAGAGTGCTGTGCTCTAGCTACGCCCCATGGCAATCACATACAAGAAGTTGCTAGATAAAGACTTACGTATGGAACAGACCTTGCTAAACTACAGCTTGGCCTTGCAGAAATTATCCAATGCATGTGTCAGGATGGTTCCAACACGAGCCTGCGGTTGCTGTCCTGGACTCAGAAACTCCCCAGATATCCATCTAAGTACTGTAATGTGAACGGATGTATATGTTCTGGGGGGACGAAAGGCAACACTGTGCCACGCCAGCACTGAGCAGAAAGGCTGAGCGAGCCAGGCAATCAAAATCAGCCTCTCAAAGTTTTGGGGGAAACTCGTGGCCATGCATTTATAGGGGACCCCTTTTAGAAGTGACTGCTGATTACTGGGCCTGCACGTCGGCGTAGCTGCTTCTGCCGTGAGTGCAAAGGTGCAGCCTCCGTCACTGGCAACCCAGGCCGGGCTCCTTCATATTTTAAAAAATCTTTTACCCACCCTTTTCCAGCAGGGGTGTTGTGAGGCTTCACATGTTAATGGGTCTGAAGAGCTCAATTGCTATGGCAGTAGGGCCCATATAATAAGAATGCCTAGCTCTTATATAGCACTTTTCACCCTAGTCCCTTTGATGTGGTGCTGCAAAGATAGCCAGCTGACCCCCTCCAGCTCCGGGTCCTATTCAACCTTTCCATCAGCCCAGCGGATTGTGGGCATGCGGGGGTTTAGTGCACTGGTTTTCACACTTTTTAGGCTGCGTACTCTTTTCCAAATAACGTAGTCTACCACGTACCACCGAGACTGGGTCGTAATATACCTGAGATTAGATTGCCAAGTCGGACTAAATAAAATGCATACCCCGATGAGAGCTCACATACCCCTAGGGGTACACATACCCCAGTTTGAAAACCCCTAATTTAGTGGATCCCTGCAATCTCCCTGACCTGCCTGTCACACCTCCCTCAGCGCTGAGTGCACACGGTGTGCAAGCAGTCAATGTTCCCTTTGAAACCATACTGCTGTTACCCTTCTCCCTTGGCATTGCAAGCAACTCACTCCCTTTGCAACTCATATCACTCTAGGGTGACCAGATGTCCTGATTTTATAGGGACAGTCAAGATTTTGGGGTCTTTTTCTTATATAGGCTCCTATTACCCCCCCCCCCCACCCCCGTCCAGATTTTTCACACTTGCTGTCTGGTCACCCTACCTCCCTCCCCACCGCCACCATCACCAAACAACAGGGGGCGTTTCTGAGTGGTAGGAATGTCATCAGGTGGTTTTAGGTTAATGTTTGCCCGAGGAGCTTTCACAACACTCGCTAATACAGGCTTTTGGTGAGAGCAGTAAAACAAACGGCTCCCGCCCTCCGTTGACACACAATGTACAGTGAGCCGTGTCTGCCCCGCAGCTCATGGGCCGGAGAGGCTGAATCCAGCAACTCCTGCTTGGCTGGAAGGCTGCTGTGAAACGCTGGAGCTTGCCACCATCCAGAGCGGCATGCGCAGACCCAATGTTCCCGTTGACAGGCTGTGCTACTGCGAGTCCCAAACAGGGCTGAGCATTTTGGGCTGGTGGGAAGCATTCCTTCATCCAGCTTGCGCATCCCCGCAGTGTGCTTAATTAAGAATGCCGTTTCAGCCTTGATTTCCTTTCTTTTGCGGGCTTGCGTCAGTCCTGTGAGCATTGTTTGAACAGAGAGCTGTGTTTATCTGTCCCTTTGCCTTGCGAGGGAAAAGCAAGCAACCTTTGTGTCTTAAATACCTCACATATCTCCCGGAGGGTGTTTGGGTATGTTATTCCTTGGCTCTCGCTAGCGGGTGCGATGGTACAGTGTCCTCCCGCTGTACCTGAGAAGGAAGCTGGAAATACACCCGGTGAAGCCCTGCGGAGTGGAGAAGGACAATATGCAGCGAGTTCTCCAGAGCAAAACTAGTGCCAGCATCATGCTTTGGGTCTGCCCAGTGTTTTCACCTGAGTTCTGAGAAAGAAAAAGACACAATGATTCCCTTTAAAAGTGAGCCGCTGTTGGATGCACTGGACTGTGCATTTCAGTAGTACTGCAGCAGAGTCAAGAGCATGGACATATCCCATGCCTATGGTAGCTCCTCAGGCAGTATAGAACTGGAATGACTCTACCCCTACTCCCATTCCCATCCTCCATCATAGAAGGTGCGGAGAGGGTGTGGCCACAGTCTCAGATGCCCTCAGGGCCTATAGACAGCTAGATTGTAAGTTAGGGTCCCCCCGAGGCTGCTCTAACTTACACGAAGAGTCAAGCATATCCTCAGCTGTTCTGAGCATAGGCGCCAACTCCGTGATGCTCCAGGGCTCAAGCACGCTCGGAAAAAAAATAGGGGGTGCTCAGCACCCACCAGCCACAGCTGTTCGGCAGGGCTGCCGATCAGCTGTGTGACGGCTGGCAGGAGGTGCTCGGGGGAGGGCAGAGAGCAGCGAGGGCCGGGCAGGCAAAGGGAAGGAGCGGTGCAAGGGCGGGGCCACAGAGGAGAGGGAGGGGCGGGAAGAGGCGGAGCGAGGGCAGGGCCTCCGGGAGGGGTGGAATGGGGGCGGGGCCTCAAGGTAGAGTGGGGGTTGAGCACCCACCGGGAAAAATAAAAAGTCAGCACCTGTGGCTCTGAGAATATGGGGAGCCATCTTTGTTCTCCTTCCATGTGACCTATGTCAGACCGGAGGAAAAGAACAGCGGGGCCAGTGTTATGGTGACAACTCCATTGTGGGGGTTGCACTGGGAAAACAAGCTTAAAATGTGGCCTGCATTCCTGTTTTCCTTCAGGATGGAATGGCACTCAGCCCACAGCTCTTTCACCATGCATGGGCCTTCGGGATCGCGCTTTCGCAGACGCTGGACCTGATCAGCTTTTGTCTTGCTCTGTCTGGATCTTGCCCAAGCTGAGAAGAGTGCTGCTCAGAAGCACAATCCCCACACTAGACTGTTACATCCACGGTAGTGCGGGGAGCACTAGAAAACTGGCCTGGTGGTGCAGAGGAAAGGAGCCGTGACGATCCTCTAAGCAAGCAGAGCTGGGGGAAAGAGCAAGGAAAGGAAGAGGAGAAACAGCCCCCCTCGCATCAGCGGGGCATTGAAAAGAGGGTGAGACAGAGCTGGCACTGAAAGGAACGATGGAGACTCAAAGGAGCTTTGGTGATGAGGTACCTTGGGGCTGCAATGTCACCATTGACGTTCACAGCACGATGCAAAGAAATGTTGTCCTGATGACTTCCTGGCTCTTATGGACAGGTCTACTGGCTGGGCTCTCCAGCCCCTCAAAGTTGATATCACTGTGCTGATCTAGACTAAAACTGTCTGAAATGTTTCAAACGGGTTTTATTTTAGTCGAAAAATGGCCTTCCGGTGTAGGGATTCTGTTGGGGGAAAGGCTGCCAACAACCATTTTTTTACAAAACGTGCCTTTTGATGTTTTTTAGTGCAAACACCAGGGGAAAAGCTACCACATGAAAACTTTCAGCAAACAAAAAGGTCCGTAACCATGTAGATAATATTTTCAATATTTAAAAAAAAAACCCACTAAAAATGTTGCAAAAAGCCAGAAACGGGTCTATTTTGAACTCTTCAAAATGCACCTAATTTTGAAAGCTCCAATATTTTGCCAAACAGATCCCTTCAGTTTTCACCCAGCTCTAGGCTCCAAAGCAGCTCAACACACTTGGCGTCTCTGCGGCCACGTGTTAGCAGCTCTGGAGCAAAAATATCACCAAGGAAAAGGGCTGTTCCTAAAATCCCCACCTTTGTCTATGGCTGGCTGTGTGTGTGGAGGGCTTTAGCTTAAGGAGAGCTGCCAGGCATTTCCTTGCACGCAGGGCCACTGCTGAAAGGGCATACTTCATTCCGGGGCTTGGGGGAGCAGAGATATAGAGGTGGATGATCCAAGCTAGTAGAGAAGTAGGTGGGTGGTGGACACCCCAAAGGCCTTACGGGTAGGGCTGCACGTCACTCTAAGCCCAGGACCTGACTCAGGTTTGAGCACAGGGCCCCCTTCCGTCCACACACAAATTAGTCTGATTCAGCGTAGGACCTTAGGACCCGGATTCTAGGACCCCCACTGGTGGGGTGTGGGTCAGTGTCCGAGTCCTGCTGTGACTCTGGTCCAAGCCCTGTCTTTGTGCAGTGTGGACTCAAGCCGCAGACCCGAGTCACACGGTCTGCATAGTGCAGGAAGGATGCATTCGCAGGTCTGTGAGACCCAAGTCCAGGACGGCTAAACCCAGTTTTACAATGCAGTGCAGATGCTTAAACGTGGGCTTGGAAACCGTGTCCATAAGCCCGGGTCCCGTAGACCTGGGTTTACAATGCAGTGTAGACATACCCTAAGGTGCTAGTTCCAAGGAAAGCCATCCTTGGGCATAGAAACAGGGATCAGGCAGGATCCGTTCCCCATTCCCATCTTATCTAGCATCAGAGGCATGCGCCGTAGGGCCCAGAACAACCAGTGTCCAGGGAGAAGCCTCTGTCTGTCTAGGCAGTTACATGGCCCCACCACCACAGTGTTGTGAGGGCCTAGGGCAGCTGTGGTATGGAGCTGTGCAGAGAGCAGTGAGTGCAGGCAGCTGCCATAGAGAGGGGAAGGAACGGAGAGGCAGGAGGAAGCACCATGGGGACTGGTAAGAAAAGTCCCTGGAGGGAAGAGATGTGATGGGGAGATAAGCAGCTGGAAGGGGGAAGAAAGGGGCCAGCTATTGGAGCAGGCCCAGACAGAAGCCAAAGAAGGCTACTGCAGGCTGCCTGTGGAGCTGGAAGGGCCAGCCGTCTCCTTTGGCATGGTGCGTGACGGGGTGAGTGGAAGACAAAGGACCAGGGCAGGAAGGACTCTGCAGAGATGGAGAGCAGCCCGCTCAGAGCAGCGAGGGCTGATTGCAAGGGTGGGGGATAGAACAGTGGCCCTGCAAAGACACAGCCACTGCAGAGGGGCCTTTTGCAGGAGCCAGTCCTCCCGATTTCCCTTAAAGGGCAAAGCCAGTGAATTAGGCCCTCTTCAGCATGGGCAGGAACTGGGGCAATGGCAGCTTGGCTGTGGACTGGGCCGCAGGGAAGGGTCAGACTGGAAGGAGTTGTGGACCTTAGTAGAGTGTCTCTGTGCGGGTACCTGCGGTGGGAGATTGTGTGGTCTGTCCCCCAGAGGTGGAGGCTGGCTAGTGAAGCACATGAGACCACTAGCACAGTAAGCTGGAGGGGAGACAATGGCGAAGGGGCCCCAATTTGACCATGGGCTACACCAGGATATGGGTAAAGCCCTGGTCTGCCCACCAAGGGAGGGAGGGCTTAAGACTGGAGCCCAAGAGACAAGGTTAGCCCAGTACATATGCCTCTGGCACTTTCCCCTGGGGGTTTGTTAAGAACTTGCTCTGTGTAACTTCAATGGCACCTGGCTGCCTGGGCCAAATTCTGCGCACAGATATGCACATCCAGCTCCCATTTAAGAAAACGGGGCTGCAGATTTGTTCTTGTATTTGCAAATGTGCAGGCTTTGAGCCAGGGTTTCTCCACCCTTGTCTTTCTCCCAGTTGCACTGAAGACTCGGTTCACATTAACCGTGTTTCTAAGTGCTTATTGAGAACCCACCAGGTGCTAAACCACCTGCTGCCTAGGATTTGGTGATTTTCCTCTGAGCTAGTAGTATATTGTCAAACGTCCAAGTGCTAACACACTCACAGTGATCCCTGCAGAAGGGAATTAGGAGTAACAGAGCTTTGTATGGTTAATTCTTCTCTGTTGACTATTCTTCAGTCAGTGGCTCTGTTAGAGCATTTGTATTCCCTTCCAAACTGGAGATTCCCTATACATGTAGGCAAAAAATGCCCATCATTTGGAACTACACAGGGGAGTACCCAATCTTTTAAGTAATTGCCAAAAATCCAGGTTGACTGTGTTCTGTTTTATACTGGTTAATACTCTCGGTATTAGAGAGACAAGGTGGGTGAGGTAATATCTTTTATTGGCCCAACGCTAGGTATTCAGTCCCAAAGAAACATTTCACCTCTCATTTGTCATGATGAGCTGTCATGTCAAGGTGCAGGATGATGTAACACAATGGAATGTGCTGACACTTTTACTAAAAAGTATTTTAAAATGCATTGCAGATGAATGTTGTGTTTATGTGCTGCTAACTGGTGATCCACCCCAATCAACTCCCATTCATCCATGGTTTAGAAAAGTCTTCGCAAATTCTTACAAGGCAGTGAGTTAATAGGAATTCATGTTCACATATGTGTGGAAGAGAACCTTTCTAATCTCCAAGTAAAGTCACAGGGCAAGATGTACTAAAATGAACTCAGCACGAGCATGATTCAAACTCTTTTCTGTAGGCGAAGATGATCAGAAATGCACTACAGCTGTGCAAACCTTTGAAAAATGAGGATAGCAATAACTTATTATTTCAGTTAATTACTAAAGCCACAAGTTATAGTCCCCATCTTACTAATAAAGCCATGATTTATAGTCCCCATGCACCATTGCAAAGGCCCTCTGACTCACATGAGATGTAACCTTTCCCATTCATGCATTAAAATGCAGAAATACGTCAAACTGGAGGCAGATCTCATTGTTAGCAATGATTGTGCAACTTTACCAGCGGATTCTTAATAAACCGAGACAAATAAACTAGCATGTTTAAA
Organism: Macrochelys suwanniensis; assembly: GCA_033296515.1. Lineage (NCBI taxonomy): Eukaryota > Metazoa > Chordata > Testudines > Chelydridae > Macrochelys > Macrochelys suwanniensis. The sequence goes on along the minus strand of CM065779.1, from coordinate 16,343,695 downwards.
CTAATCTATTTTGAAGCTTCAGACTCACAGCTGATGAAATTTCCAAGAGGATATTTACGATTTGTTAATATCCTGTTTACAAAAACAGTGTAAACAGTAGAAGCCCATTACCCAAAGATCCACGTAAAGGATGCTTCCAATGTTTGTAGGACAGATGGCAATTCAGCTGGTATGTAATACGGCTGATGCATATTGTAATCAAATGATGCCCCAACATAACCAAAGGAATGTTGCAATTTGGACTGCATTGCATAAGACTGCATTGCATAATATAAGCAGATTTCCTTAAAGATCTTATTTTCAGTGCATTAAACCTCTGTGCCCATTAAACCCATGCATTTGGAAGGATAAGAAATAAGCGTTGATTACTGAGTCCTGAAGAACACCAGCCATTCATGGAGCGCTAGCTGGTGATCCACAGAATGGAATATTCTGAGACCCAAGCAGAGGAAGTGATGGGAGATGAGGTGGATCTGAGAGAGGAGCCTTCTGTTGCAAAGTGTTCTGCAGGATTTAAAGACTGGCCAGAACAAACCAGAGTTTTGCCAATCTCCTGTACTAATTGTGTTTTGATTTTGAACGGAGGTTGCATGTGTGTTCAGTGATGTGCATCTCGGGCAGGGTAGATTAATATGGGTGTGGAGTTGGACCGGGAGTATATTACGTATGAAGGGACAAGCTCTACTCTCCGGGTACGTCTACACTACCCGCCAGATCAGCGGGTCATGATCGATCTACTGGGGATCGATTTATCACGTCTAGTGTAGACGCGATAAATCGATCCCGATCGCTCTGCCGTCGACTCCGGAACTCCACTACGGCGAGAGGCGGAAGCGGAGTCGACGGGGGAGCGAGCCTGCGCCGCGTGGACCCGAAGTAAGTGAATTTAATTCAATCTAAGAGACACTGACTTCAGCTACGCTATTCTCATAGCTGAAGTTGCGTATCTTAGATCGATCCCCCGCCCCGCCCCACCCCCCAGTGTAGACCAAGCCTCAGACACATGTGCAGGACTCCTGTTGAAGTAAAGGGCCAAACGTTTGTAACCTGGGTGCCTAAAGTTAGGCCTCTACATCCAATATTTCACCTCCTAGACAAAAATGACCCAATGTTCAGGGACACAGAGCCCCCACTGAAGTTCTCGGTGGTGGGGGCAGGGTTCATCCGCACCTCTAGAAATCAGGCCACTTTCATTTAGGAACCTAAATGTTGGATTTAGAAGCTTAACTTTAGGTTTGCAGATTTGACCGTGATTGGATTCCACAGCCCTGTCCCCCATTCTTCATGTTCGTTTGAGCTCCTTCTGTGGTTTTTCACAGCACCACACCCGGTGCCTTCCATATGTGTGAAGAACACAGTCCCTGCCTTCAGGCGTACAGCATAGGCTGTCTAGCCGGGGTTAGCGATAGTCTCAGTTCAACGGCTAAGCCAAGTCCAATGAAACACAAGTTTCAAATACTGTCGGCTAGTTAATAAGTCACTGTGTTCAAAGAGCTGGCGTATCGCTGATGTAGGGAAAAAACCCTGCGGTCCATGGGACGTTGTAGCCCCAATGTGGGGCAGGAAGTGTCTCTCTCTCTCTTTAATTATATGGGCTTTCGGAGGAGCCCCTGGTAGCCCCCCCTCCTCGTCCTCATTCAGGAATAAGCTCTGTCTCCTGCTATAGCATCCAAGAGGCCCCCGAAAGCTCTCCTGTGACGGCAGCAGTGAGGCAGCTGCAGGAAGCCGCCTGGCTGCTGGGGACAGCAGGTTTTCAGGAGATACCACCAAGGGAGAGCCCCACCAGAGGCCCTGCAATACAACACTGGCGGCTGGCCCAGGCCAGCTGACTCGGGTTCGCGAGGGGCTGTTTAACGGCAGTGTAGAGGTTCTGGCTCGGGCTGGGGCCTGCACTCCAGGACCCTGCGAGGTGGGAGGATCCCAGGGCTTGGGCTGCAGCACCAGAACATCTACCCTGTAACCCTCCTGCCTTGCCGGGCCCCAGAGCCTGGGCTTCAGCCTGAGCCCAGACAGCTACACAGCCATTGTACAGCCTCCCCTAGCCCGAGCCCCACAAGCCAGTCAGCTAGCCTGGGCCAGCACACCCTTAACGCTACCAAGCAGCGCTGCAGGGCAGCCTGTCCCCGCAGGCCAGGGGATGCGCTCTGCTCCCTGCCAGGGCAGCTGCGGAACCTGCCACTCAGGGGCGGCTCTCACAACTTTGCCGCCCCAAGCAGTGGCCGCGGCCCCGCCCCCGACGCAGGCCATCCCAGTCCGCGGCGGCAAGGGGAGAGCGGCGGACCTGCCGCCGAATCGCCGCCGCAGCGGGCGAGAATGGGGCAGCAGTCCGAGTCCCGCGGCGGCAATTTGGCGGTGGGAAGAGCGGACCTGCCGCCGAATTGCCGCCGCGGGACTCGGACTGCCGCCCCATTCTCAATGCCGTCCCAAGCACCGGCTTGGAAAGCCCTGCTGGGAGGGCAAACAGGCTGGGTTTAGCCAGCTCTCCGCCCCAAACCCTGCTGAGAGGGAAGGATTTGGCTCCCTCTCCGCGACTGAGGGCTGGGCGAGAGGATCTGGCCAAAGACCTTTGACCTGTTTCCTCTTGCCTGGTAGCTGGCAGCGTCTCCGCCTGCAAAGGGTGGGAGAAGGGAGATCAGTGCCTCAGGCGGCTGGTTTCCAGGGGTGATGAAACCGGCTGTGGCCTTCCCGGCTCCCCACCTCCTGAGGTGTTTGTGGCTTTTTCTCCCGGGGCGTGCTTAGGGCCAGGCCAGAGCCAGACTGGCTGATGTCTTAGCTTCTGTGTCTCTGGTGAGCCTAGTGCCACAGGCGATGCCCTGCCTGCGGGATGGCTGGAAGGTGATGACAGGTGCCTCTGTTGCCCTCCCATTACCGCTGTAGTGTGAGGTTCTGGCTATAGAGAGAATAAATAACAAGCCTTATCTTGGGCTGTCAGGGGAAAAGTGCAGAGCTGGAAACTGTTTCCTCAAATAGATCCCGGAGTCTGTATGTGGGTGTGTGTTATAGACACACATATCTATGGTGCCTATCAGGGAGAGAGTAAGATAGGTACAAACCTCACACTGCTCCATGTGACTTAGCCAGGTGGTGAGCCACTTCTTGGCTCAGATGGGAGAGCAGCTGGCGTTGTGACCATGGTGATGAAGTGGACACACCGATTTAGAAGCTTTGTAGGGCAGGGACATCTCTTCACCTGTGCGTGACAATGCCTCGCACAATGGGGCCCCAATCCTAATTGAGGCCTTTGGATGCTACCGAAATAGAAATGATGAATGGTAATTATAACAACAGTAGGAGTGTCCTATAATGCTCCTGGACGGGGGAATTCCACTAATTGGTTGAGTCTGCTCCAGTGCCTAGCTACTAGTTACCAGGCAAAACAAATACAATAGGCACATTGATTTCATTTCCTGCTAATGCATATGTTGGCTAAGCTGTCTGGATCCTGGAGTTTCAGCTGAATGTTTATTCCTCCACTTGTCATTACATAGTTGTCATTTCTATGATGGCCAGTAAAGATTAGGATGCTCATTCTGGGTTATTGGACAGCCAGAGAAAAAGCACATAAAGCTACCTGGGCATAAGACGTGAGGGTCATGGCTACAGAAAGCCCACCCACTCCCAGAGATTTAAACAGACTGGTATACATCAAAGGTCAGACTATAGTGTAGATGCCACTGTCCACATAGGGTAGGCGGCTGTCCGGACTCAGGTGAGAATGCCGATGGCTTCATAGGGACTCTTGCCTGCGTCAGATTAGCCTAGAGTGCACAGAGATTGACCCAACTCTATATAATGTATATTATTGAGTTACTTCAAAAATCGGGGGAGGGTGTACAGGGCTGGGCCCAGGATTTAAGGGCCTCAGAACTGTCTGTAGTCTCTCAAAGCTCCAAACTTTCCTGCTCCCCCCTCTCCTTCCCTTGAGTTCCTCACCCACTTCAGTGCGGAGATAGGTGGCAGTGAGATGTTCCCCTCAGCTCCCTCTCCCATACCAGCACCAACGGCAGTGTCACAATGTGCAAAGTAATGCACATTGGAAAACATAATCCCAACGACACACAGAAAATGATGGGGCCTAAATGAGCTGTTACCGCTCAAGAGAGTAAGAGTCCCTTGGCATCATTGTGGATAGTTCTCTGAAAACTCAACGTGCAGCGGCAGTCAAAAAAAGCAAACAGAATGCTGGGACTCATTAGAAAAGTGATAGCTAATAAGACAGAAAATATCATATTACTGCTATATGGTACGCCCACATCTTGAATACTGTGTGCAGATCTGGTCACCCCATCTCAAAAAGCATATATTGGAATTGGAAAAGGCTCAGAAAAGGGCAACAAAATGACTAGGGGTATGGAATGGCTGCCGTATGAGGAGAGATTAAAAAGTCTGAGACTGTTCAGTTTAGAAAAGAAACCACTAAGGGGGGATATGATAGAGGTCTATAAAATCATGACATGTGAAGAAAGAAAATAAGGAAGTGATATTTACTCCTCATAACACAAGAACCAGGGGCCACCAAATGAAATTAACAGGCAGCAGATTTAAAACAAACAAAAGAAAGTATTTCTTCACACAACGCACAGTCAGTCTGAGGAACTCCTTGCCAGAGGATGTTGTGAAGGCCAAGACTATAACAGGGTTCAAAAAAGAACTAGAGAAGTTCATGGAGAATATCAATGGCTATTAGCCAGGATGGGCAGGGATGCAAAACCATGCTCTGAAGTGTGCCTAGCCTCTGTTTGCCTGAAGCTGGGAATGGGCGACAGGGGATGGATCACTTGATGATAACCTGTTCTGTTCATTCCCTCTGAAGCACCTGGCATTGGCCACTGTCGGAAGACAGGATACTGGGCTAGATGGACCATTGGTCTGACCCAGTATGGCCGTTCTTATGTCACCATCCTGGCTGAGCTCTGAGTATTTACTCTAATGGAGCTATTCAGCAGCAGCTCCTGAGTTCCTGCCATGCAGCTGAGCAGAGGCAATGGACAAAGGGCTGCTGAGCAAATGCATCATGTATTCACTATCCAGGCCTAAGTTTAGGTGGCAGAGGAAATCCCCACTGAGTGCTGATGAGGCCAAGGCCCTGGCTGAAGCTGGGTGCAGGCTCAAGTTCTTATCTGCCTCCTTGTGAGGGCAGCCTGGTAGGATTCCGTACAGAACATCGTCAACGTCCCACAGTTGCCTTTGTCAATATCTGAGCCGGCTGTTCAGTTTACAAACAAAGGAGACGTACCCAAGCCAGGTGAGGAAAGCCATAGCCTGTGCTGCCAGCTGTGCTGAAGGCCAGACAGCACAAACTGGAGAGGCCAGTTCCACCAAGCAAAGATCCTTTTAGTCATCGCAAATCCCTTTGGCGCTATCATTTCTCTCCCCTGAGGTCAGTGTCACTCTCTGGGTTGCACCGCCCATTCACAGCGCTGCTGTTTGAGGTCAGCAGGCAGGAATGCCATCACTCGTTTAATGGCACCATTTCATTTGCTTGTTGTTAAAAATAAAATGTATGTCAGTCATTAGACAGAGAACTGCAAAAATGATCGGAACATGCCTGTCAAAGCACCAGATGTCCCGATTTTATAGGGACAGTCCCTATATTATGGGTTTTGTCTTATATAGGCGCCTATTACCCTCACCCCCTCTCCCGATTTTTCACACTTGCTATCTGGTCACCCCAAAGCACTTACTGTAGGCACCAACTAGGGATTGAGTCTCTACAGGAAAACTCCTAAATGGATGACAGGATTAACCCCATTGCAGTCTCTGACAAAGCTCCCGTTGATTTCACTGAGGCAGGATCAGACCCGAGGGTTATACTGGCTACTAGTCAGGAATTCAAGGGCTGCACCCAAGTTGCACACAGTCTCTACGTACATAATGTTATCAGCAGGAATAGACCAGTCAGAATATTTGCATGTGGTTGTATCTTTCTGGATAGGTTAAGATGTATCTTTCTTGAGAGATGCAGCAAGAGCATGTTCTAAAGCCCGCTGAAGTCAATAGAAAGGCCTTCCCTGGACTTTGAGTCAGGGCCTAGGTTTGGACATCACATTTCCAGGGAGATATTGGCAAACTGGAAAGAGTTCAGAGAAGAGCCACAAAAATGCTGGGGGGTGTGGCGTGAGGGCAGGATTAATTTATGAGAAAAGCTTAAAAAAAACTAGTGGTGAGAGGCAGCATAATCCGGTGAATAGAGCATTGGACCGGGAAGCAGAGACCTGCATCCTATTCCCAGCTCTGCCACTGATCTGTGGGTGACCTTGGGCAAATCACTTCCCCTTTCTATGGTTTGTCTGTCTGGTCTCTTTAGATTATAAGATATTTGGGACAGGGACTGCATCTTAGTAGGTACATGCCCAGCACTAAGCACAAGGGAGCTGTGACCTTGCTTAAGCAATCTAGGCACTATCTCAATAGAAGTAATATGTTCAGCTAAGCAACAAATAAAGGCAGAAGGGCATGAAAACAGGCTACAGATAGGGTGACCAGATAGCAAGTGTGAATAATCGGGACAGGCGGTGGAGGGTAATAGGAGCCTATATAAGAAAAAGACCCAAAAATCGGGACTGTCCCTATAAAATCGGGACATCTGGTCACCCTAGCTACAAATATCTGAAAGGTGTAGACCCCAGGGAAGGAGAGGAATCGTACACTGTGGGGCATAGAGATACAACTAGAAGGAATGGGATGAAATTAAGAAAGGGAGCTTTTCTTGAAATTCAGTCTATCTGTGAAGAGGCTGCAGAATAGTCTCCTAAGCAAAAAGGGTGGAGATTTTTTTTAATTGGACAGCACGGCGCTCTAGAAAATGTCCTGTACAGAGCAATCAAGCATGACTTGGCTGATCTAATAAGCCTTTTCTGTCTCCATTGTCTATGATTTTGTGGGATGACTAGGAATTTCTTTTTAGTTTATTTTTAGATTTACACTCAGCCTGCAACTGTGCTAAGGAAATGCAAAAAACCAACCAACCAAAAACAAACAAAACCCTGTAGTCAAATAGCTTTGTCCTCACTGCATTATCTCTATAAGTTAGAGAAGGTGTTTCCTCATCTCCAAATCCTCTATGACATCAATGATAAATAAACGAATAAAACAAACCCTGTCTAAAGGCTGGTTCATACCCTTGGATTTTTCATGGATAGGCTGTTTGTTGGGCTGTCTGAAAGACACAGTGACCAAAGATAAAAATGAGGGCTGTCAATTAATCGCAGTTAACTCACACGATTAACTCAAAAAAATTAATTGCGATTAAAAAATGAATCACGATGAATCGCACTTATAACAATAGCATGCCAATTGAAATTTATTAAATATTTTTGGATTTTTTTCTACATGTTCAATATTGATTTCAATTACAACACAAAATACAAAGTGCACAGTGCTCACTTTATATTATTATTTTTGATTACAAATATATGCACTGTAAAAATGATGAATTGAAAAACAGTATTTCTTTTATTTACCTCATACAAGTACTGAAGTGCAATCTCTTTATCGTGAAAGTGTAACTTACAAATGCAGATATTTTTTGGTTACATAACTGCACTCAAAAACAAAACAGTGTAAAACTTTAGAGCCTACAAGTCCACTCAATCCTACTTCTTATTCTGCCGATCGCTAAGACAAACAAGTTTGGTTACATTGACGAGAGATACTGCTGCCTGCTTCTTATTTGCAATGTCACCTGAAAGTAAAAATAGGCATTTGCATGGCACTTTTGTAGCTGGCACTGCAAGGTATTTACGTGCCAGATATGCTAAACGTTCATATGCCCCTTCATGCTTCGGCACCATTCCAGAGGACATGCTTCCATGCTGATGATGCTTGTTAAAAAAATAATGCCTCAATTACATTTGTGACTGTACCCCTGCGGGGGAGAATTGTACATCTCCGGCTCTATTTTACCTGCATTCTGCATATATTTCATGTTATAGCAGTCTCAGATGATGACCCAGCACATGTAAGTTTTAAGAACACTTTCACAGCAGATTTGACAAAATGCAAAGAAGGTACCGATGTGAGATTTCTAAAAATAGCTATAGCACTCGACCCAAGGTTTAAGAATCTGAAGTGCCTTCCAAAATCTGAGAGGGATGAGGTGTGGAGCATACTTTTAGAAGTATTAAAAGAGCAACACTCCGATGCAGAAACTACAGACTCCAAATCACCAAAAAAGAAAATCAACCTTCTGCTGGTGGCATCTGACTCTGATGAAAATGAACATGCATCGGTCCGCACTGCTTTGGATCGTTATCAAGCAGAACCCATCATCAGTATGGATGCATGTCCTCTGGAATGGTGGTTGAAGCATGAAGGGACATATGAATCTTTAGCGCATCTGGCATGTAAATATCTTGCAATGCGGACTACAACAGTGCCATGCAAATGCCTGTTATCACTTTCAGGTGATATTGTAAACAAGACACAGGCAGCATTATCTCCTGCAAATTGTAACCAACCTTGTTTGTCTGAGTGACTGGCTGACCAAGAAGTAGGACTGAGGGGACTTGTAGGCTCTAAAATTGTACTTTGTTTTATTTTTGAATGCAGGTTTTTTTTTACATAATTCTACATTTTAAGTTCAGCTTTCATGATAAAGAGATTGCACTACAGGACTTGTATGAGGTGAATTGAAAAATACAATTTTTTTGTTTTTTACAGTGCAAATATTTGTAATAAAAAATAAATAGAAAGTGAACACTGTACACTTTGTATTCGGTGTTGTATTTGAAACTAGTATGTAAATGTAGTAAGCATCCAAAAATGGGATTCTATTGTTGTTTAACAGCATGACTAATCACAATTAATTTTTTTAATCACACAATTAACTTTTTAATCGCTTGACAGCCCTAATAAAAATGTATAACTGCAGCAGAGGGCTCAAGGATAGAATCGTGTACAGATGTGATCAAACACAGTTGATCTGAATTGGGCTAATATACTTTTGAAATGGGTTTTCTTCAATGGTCGGCAGTTAGCTAGTAATTCAATTTTCTGTTACTGTAAGAACCCTGCACTAGTAATTTCACTGTAATCATAAACCATGTTATACATCCTGCTTGAAATGGGAAGAAAGGTAAAACAAGCCATAATAAGTCTGTTGTACAAATTATTTGTATATTTGTAAACAGTGTGTGATTATTGACCTAGTCCATAGGCATCATAAAAGGGGAAAATTCCTACTCTAACCTGTAAAATTCAAGAGCCAAATGTTCAGCTGGTGCAAACTGGTGTAGCTCCGCTATTGACTTCAATGGAGCCGTGCCAATTTATACTACATTAAGATCTCACCCAATGGCTGAAATATATACACTCAGAGCCCAGTTGTGCTACCCTACTCATATTGAATAGTGCCTTACTACATACACAATCTCTGTGATTTTAGTGAGTCTACGCATGAGTCTACTACCCAACTGTGAGCAAGGGTGGCAGGGTTGGCTCTTAAAATTAAACATCTAAGTCAACTGAAGCATTGACATTTACAATTTGTAGAAGACTGTTTTATAGTATGTTCAAAGGGGCAAACTCCATTTCTCAAAGTAACATTTGTAGAGAATACAGTGTAACAGAAGTGGCAGCTAGGATGAGTGATGAGAAATTATACGCCACAAGACAAAGAAGATTACAAGAACACTAAACAAAGATGTTTATATGATAATTGTTTTCCTTACATTAAAATTTGAAAGAGGAAATTCCAATGAATTGCTGCGATCATGTCAGCTTTAAATGGTATCTGGGTACCAATCCAAGCCTGTAATTAAATGCTCTCCTAGCAATCATAAATCATATGAGAGTGTAAGAGAGAAATTAATTATACGGTCATAAGTCAGTGGAAGTGTAGTGGTGATACTGCTTCTCGGGCAGCTTCAAAAATCCCCATATGAACAAATGGTATAGCAATCATTCGAGCTCTCTTTCTTTTAATCACGGTGATGCTTGCAGAAGCATGCAATAAAACACTTATTAAAGGGGATCAACCCTTGTAAAGAAGAAACAATGCTGTGGGATCAGAAAAGCTGCCATCTATTGCCAGCAATGCAGAAGTTTGATCTTATTGGGATAAGTGATTACCCTAATGCTGGGGAAGAGGGGGGGAATCACATGGAGACATCATCATTGTGTAGAATGTCCTGTTAGTATGCAAAGCAGCTATCTGTCAGTGCTCTGTCCAATCAGAAGACTTACTTTAGCATACTGCTTTCCCTAATCCTTGCACAACTTTGATGAACAGTCTGTGATATTAAAACACATAGTAACCTACTGCTTTTGCCTAATGTAAGCATTCTTATACTTCCTTGGGGCTTGTCTACACAGGGGAGTTATTCTGGAGTAAGGCTGGGAGTTAATTTCAAGTGCTATAGCTATTCTAGAATAACTCCCTGTGCGGATGCCCTTATTCTGGAGTAAGTGTCCAAATAGGGAGTCATTCCTTGATAGTTATGGCAGAATAGCTTATCCCAAAATAGCTATTCTGGTCAATTTCTCTGTGTAAAGAAGCCCTTCAAAAATGGAGAAATCTATCCACAGATTTTTGAATCAATCTGCTATTAAATTTCACTGCACTGTTACTGCTCAAACCCTTTCACACATCGAGGGAGGTCCATCAGATGTTCTGGATTAAGAGAACAGTGTCTCCTCCTGTGTTCTTAAAGTGAAAATCACAAAGCAAAGCAAAATGGTTCTGCTACATTAAACAGACAAACACTTTGCACCAGTGTCAGAGGAGAATGAAGCCTACGCTGATTTGGATAGTTAAAAAAAAATGGTAACAGAATACACAGCCTTTTACTGAGTTACTGGTCAAATCTAGCCCAGTTCAGTAGTGATAATGAATTGCTATCATCTGATTGCTCTTCAGTGGTATCCATGAAATGAACTGGAGGTCTCAGTGGTACTTAGTGGACTGGTGTTCCCACCACAAAAACCACAACCGGTACTGACACTGATGATCACCCTTGCTGGCAGGCTGTGTACAGGGCCGGAGGGGCATGGAGGCCGACCTACCCTCAGACCTTGAGAGATGAGCCCTCCAGGTCAAGGTTAGGCACAAGGGTGGGGTACCTGGCATTCCCCTTGCCTGTGCTGTAATTTAATGGAGCATTTCAGACTCCCAAGCTGAGATGCCATGGCAGCTGGATGCTGTACTGCCCTGGTGGGAACATGAGAAATGTAGATGGACCAGAGATTAGATAAAATAGCTGCCAATCCAGCAAGGAGCCCTCATTCTTTTCAAAGCCATTCAAGGAGTGCTCTGGGCAACAGAACAGCCAAACAGCTCCTCCTACACATGGCGGATACAGACAATGATCAGCCATTGGTCCTTCCTGCTAGATTGAGGTCTCATCCCACTAAATTCACGGTAGGTAAATTTAGAACAAATAAAAGGGCAGTGTTCAGTCAGCCACTGGAATTTACTGCTGCAGGAAGTTACCATCAAGTGCCGGGGCTGAAGTTCTTTAACTGGCTGGCTAAGGTTATGACCAATAATAACATTTAAAATAATGCTTGCTAAATATAAGGACAATCAAACCACATGCTTCAGGGCCTCAGATGACAAGGGTCAGGAAGGAATTCCTTGTCCATCATCCCAGTACAGTGCTGTGCAAGGGGTGAGGTGCATGGTGGGAGGTTTGGGCTCCTCTCTCCAGCACCAGGTATAAGTCACTGCTGAAGTGACCTGCTGGAGTAGAATAAACAATGGCAGATGCAATGTTTCCACTGCTTTACTTTACAATGAAAGCGGTGCTGAGGCTCAAGCAATATTTTTACATTCATAACGGATGCAGCCCCAGGGGCTATGAACTGCCAAGCCTGAAGGTGCCCGGGGCTCGGCTCTGGCACAAATTAAGCACTGACTTTATTTATTCTTGCCCAGACCAAGGACACACTGGGTCCACCCCTCCCCTGAGCGATACTGGTGGAAAGTGAGAGCCACTTCATGGAAACCCCTGGAGTTTCTCCAGAAGGACAAGGGGCCTTGGAGTAGAATTGCAGCAACCACCCACTTGTGGACCGTTCTCATTTCCCACCGTGTAAACCTGGAATAAGCTCATTGCCTGGGAGGGGGAAGTGAGTTACTCCAGATCAGTGGCCTCCCCAGGAATTGAAATGGGGGGGGGGGTGTTCGAATTTACTGGGGGGGGGTCACTAAATTGGCATGTAACTAGTTCACAAAACTGGGGGGGGGTTGGGGAAATTCAGGGGGGGTGTAGAGAAATCACTGCTCCAGATCTACCCCGTGGGGAACTGAGAGCAGAATTTGGCCCACTGATTCCCAGCCTTGGGAGCTTTCGCTTCCTTCCTGCTCTTCCGCCAGCAGCTCCCCGCTTGCAGCAGGTGCCTGGGTCTCGCCTGCCCCAGCACCAGGGAGCCCGACGGGTGACGCGGGCGGGCGAGGGAAGCCGGGGGCGGAGGGATTCCCCGGCCGGCCGGCCGGCCGGCGGCTGCCCGGGCAGGGCTGGCCCGCTGAAGCAATCGGATCCTGCCCGGGGCGCCGGGACTGGGCGGCTGGCCCCGGGATTTCGTCACACGGGGCTCCACGCCGCGGCTTCCGCCGCCCAGCCTCCACCCCGGCCGGCTATAAAGGGCGAGGCGGCGGCGGCCGGGGCTGCAACCTGCCTGTCGCCGACGCCGGAGCCGCCCGTCGCCCTTAGCTCCAGCGCAGCGCAGCGCCGCGGCTCCCCCGTGCAGGGCCAGCCCGGGATCCGGAGCGAGCAGGCGGCGCGGGATGGACGCCGGAGGCTGCCCGAGGATGCGGAGCGCCCTGCTGTGCCTCGGTAAGCGGCGCCCTGCGGGGCTCTCCCGGGGGCTCGGAGTGGGTGGCCCGGGGAGGGCTCTGGCGCGCCCCGCGGTCACCCGTGGGAGAGGGGGACGGGCGCCGGGCTCCCCCCCAGGCGGCGGGGAGGGAAATGACCCGTCTCCGCCTGTCCTTCCAGCAGGCACCTGTTCCTGGGATCCCTCCTCTGCCTCCGCGGGGGAAGTTCCTGGGGGCTCCGGCGGCCCGATTCTGGGGGGCTGAGTTGAATGCAGCCCGCCGATGAAGCCGCAGAGGGGTGTTTCCGCTGCCGGCAGGTTCAGGCTCGCAGGCGTCACGGGTTTCTGTAGAGTCTTTAGCAAGTTTAGGGTCAGATGTCATCCGCACTGCTCAGTGTCTGAGACTGGCCCCCTGGAAATCCGGGGCGTTGCTTGGGTAGTAAGTAGGGTGACCAGATGTCCTAATTTTATAGGGACAGTCCCGATTTTGGGGTCTTTTTCTTATATAGGTTCCTATTACCCCCCCACCCCCTGTCCCGGTTTTTCACGTTTGCGATCTGGTCACCCTAGTAGTAAGGTAACCGGGGAGGGTATCGAATCTGGCCCTTGTAGGTGTCCCCAAGGTCTCCCTGGTTTTCAACCCACCTAATGGTTTTAGAAAATATTAATCCCTTAAGGGAAAAAAAAACAAGTCTGTGTTTTATTTCTTGTGTGCAGGGTAGCTATAGCCCTGTTGGTCCCCAGGATATTAGAGAGATGAGGTGGGTGGAGAAACCTCTTCTAGTGGACCAACTTGGACTTGAAAGCTTCTCTCTCTCATCAGCAGAAGTTGGTCCACTAAAAGATGTTTCTCCACTCACCTCATCTCTCTGTTTTTTGGGATGTGAGCACCAAGCCGGGCTTTTAAAATCTCCAGGCCATCCGTGCAGTCTCATGAAGGCAAAACTCCCATTGAGCTCAATGTGAGCTTTCCACCTGTAAGGACTGTGGGATCATGCTCTCTAAATGTGGTGTAATCATCATCCTGTTCAGAGAAGATCCTGCAGTCTTTAACTCTCAGTGACCTCAATGGGAGGTTTTTCCCAGGACAGACTGAAGAGTAAGAGCCTGCCTTCTTCTAATAAAAGGGTGACCAGTTTCCCCTGATGTCTAGATTCTTCACCTTCTCAGTGTGGTGCAGTTCAGTAATAAATTCAGTGTATGTCTGAAAGTTTGGCAAAGCCTTGGGAGCCTAAACTGTGTATCTGTAGAGCCAGGATCCATGTTGACAGAGCAATAACAAATGCTTTTATGGCACCTTTGCTGGGTAATGGTAGTGGTGACCCATGATTATTGCTGCAAACTGGCCAACTAAGAGCATGACTTAGCTTTGGTGCAAGGAAGATCAGAATCCGGCTCAGTGGGAGTTGTGCCCAGGTATCTGAGGGCAGAGTTGGGCCCAAAGTGTTTGAAAATGCCATTCATTGCTCTGTAATTCCAAAGTCTACTTTAATGTCTACAATGGGTTGTTAATTGAGACATTAAATAACAGAATTACATTGTTACCATACACCTAGTGCTTTTGAGCCTTTGCAAGGGTGCTTAGCCACTTCATTGCAGCACTTAATTACAGTGCAGATGTTTCATCTGCCAAACCTATTTCAGCATGAGCTCATCAGTTTCTGTTTTCCACATTTACTTCCATGCCACTTTACATTCCACCTATTATACAACCATTTTATTTGCCAACACCTTACAAATAAGCCGTGGCCTTTCTAATCTGGGCAGCAACTGTTTTCAGCACAAGAATGACATGGAAATGTGTTGTGCAAATGTCTGTGAACCTATGTCTCTTCTGGCATGTGTAAAAGGCTAGGTTTGACCACCCTTACTCAGAGTGGGCCAGGTTGTGATATGCCACATTAAATTGAGCTGAATAGTGTGTTACTCTACAAATGGACCCATTGACTTCAGTGGAAGTAAGGTGCTACTCAATAAGAGTCAGAGTATTTCACTCTGGCCTATGGAAGAAAAATGTGCCCCCTGAAATATACTCGACTTTCCTAGTTTTGGAGGGGATGTGTCTTTCCTGTAGCCACTCTTAAACCCTAGTCTATTTCATGACCGAATCTTATAAAAACTATTTAGAGAAATTACTGTGGGCCACATTGTGATCCTCTTATTCATGCCGAATAGCTCCTTACCCCCAGAGGTTGTCCCAGTCAGGCCTGGATGCTGCTTGTCGAAGTAAGGCACTATTTGATGAGCGTATGGGTCTGATAGTCTGGCCCTTTGGGATCTAAGGAGTTTTGGTCCAGAATCTTTAAACCTCTTGAATGATTCCTCAGCTGATTTAGAGCACTATTGTAAAGGTGAAACTGTGTTCTAGAAGGTAAACCTGGAAAGGAATCATTCGCATTGATTGGGCAGCCCTGTGATAAAGGCTTATTTTTACCTACAACCCTTGTAGCCAGTCCTGTAAAAAACTAACTAAAGATGTATTAACTAGGGAAAAGAAACGTTATTTACAAGGTTAAAGCAGCTAAACATACACACATGAGAGAGACTTAGATTCTGAGAGATGATAGTAGCTGCTATGGTATGTAAGCTTTATATGTCCTTTAGGGCTAACGCAAGCTAAACAGCCGGGGACCCCTTGCTTATGCTTAGAAATCTTCACACCTCAGACTTCAAGCAGCATCGGGATAATAATTCCTTCCTGACAGGGAGTTTTTCCCTTCCCCCAGCATTCAAGCTGCAATGGGATGAGGGCTTGTGCCCTCTGTTGATTGCTTCCCCACATCTCTGAAAAGTCTCTTGTCTACTGATGCTCCACAGTCGATGGTGTCTATGGGCTTTTTTTGTTGGGGAGGAGATAACTGCAAGAGGGGTTATCTCCCATTTGGTAATGCTTCCATCCTGACTCTCTGGTTTTCTAGTCTTAGCAAACATGTTTATAGTTACAGAACAAACTCTTAAACATTACCTTATAACACGGGATACAGATATAACATGCAGCATCCTACAAGCATTCCATAAAGTTTAAGCACCTTCTTATAACTCTAATATCTATCTTAACAATCCTAACACAGAGACGAGTCGGAAAACTATGCGTTTGTCAGCGATCAGTGAGGCTGAGTGGCCTTGGCATGAGCTGGCACTTGAACTGCCAGCGTCATGGTGATAATGCCCTCAATTTGATAGTC
This sequence comes from Macrochelys suwanniensis, assembly GCA_033296515.1. NCBI lineage: Eukaryota > Metazoa > Chordata > Testudines > Chelydridae > Macrochelys > Macrochelys suwanniensis. The sequence continues at coordinate 16,327,757 of CM065779.1, read as the reverse complement.
CGTAATCTCCACTTAAAACTGCACCAGATTGCACTGAATTAAAATATTAGCTCATCTCCACCACTAACCTACATCCAAATGTAATGATGTGCAAATGTGCTAATTAACATATAAATTAACACATTCCACTGATGACTGTGGAAACTTTTTCCAAAGACACTTTCCCAGAGGTGCACAGGGAGGAGTTCAGACAGCACATGCTAAGTGTGGACATTATAAAATACACCGTTACTTTTAATGGGCCCGATCCTGCCCCCATTGACATCAAAGGCAGTTTTGCCATTGACTTCAGTGGGTGTAAGATCAAGTCCCAAGTGAAATAAAGCGATTAGTTGAATGATGCCTTCCATGAACAAACTGCTACACAGCAAGGCCCAGAACTTGGTAGTAAAACACACATTTGTGCCTGCACATATGCACCCAAATACTAGATGTGCCTACACACGTACATGATTTACACATGTACATTTGGAACTTGCACAGCTAAGTCACTCGCGCACAATTATTTGTGTGTAGCTTTCTCTCTCTTGTACTGTATTGAAACGTGGGGGTGTGACCTTGCCAGCCATGGTCAGGCATGTTCCTCCATGTTAAATTCGTATATTACTGATGACTAGTAAAACCTGAACGTGACAAAATGGCATCTGAGAAACTCTTTCAAAAATAAAAAGATTGGCCTATATTGCCTTAAAATGGGTTTAAATTTGCTGGAAGGATATGACCTAGATAATTGAGAATCCGGTCCATTGTAATTGGAACATATTAGAATTACTTTTACCTAAGACCATACTGACAGCTCTTGGTAGCTGTTGTATATTGCACAGCTATTACGGAAAATCCCTGGTATTCCACCCTTGGTCTGATTCTCTTCACCCCAAACTTGGTCAACAGCATTAAGATTCCAGTAAGGCAGCCTGCAAGTATGACCATGCTAACCTTTCTGTAAAGCAGGAAAAAGCACTTCATTTACATTCCAGCCAGGCAGCAATAAATGTAAAAGTAACATTCCAGTGAAATCAGTAATAAATACCCACCATCTTGCCACACTCTGCAGTACAAGATAACAGTATTTGCTTACTGATCAAGGTAGTAGTATTAATACAAACAGAACTCCACCTTTCCCAGATTCCTCATTCGACGCTTGCCATAGCAGCAATAGACACATGCGTGTTGTGAAATGAACCGCCACCAGCAGGTAATCATTATGGGAAAGGCTCTCCACTTCGATCTACAATGCAGATCCCTTATCCACAACCCGGATCTCCTTTGCACTCTCATTGACGTCATTGGGGATTACGTGCATGGAAAAAGGCCAGAATGTGCAACACAAATCCCCGGTGCAGATTGGGGAGGAGAATTTTGTCCTAATGCCAGAAGATACAAAAGTGTATCTGAAAATGTACTTCCCGTGTTGTGCTTTTGCCTGTCTGCAATCGCCTAACAAAGGAGCCCATCAGCTATTCTGCATAGGCAGAATGTCACACGTTTTAGACTGAGCTCTGACACTGGTGGATTATTTTGCCTCTTTCTGTTGCTTAAATATGCATGTGTTCACTGGCTCAGGATGTACAGTCCTGGGCCACATTGAAGGGAAGTGTTTCTAGGAGACACCTGGTACATCATTCAGGACTAAAGGAAGTTGCAGCTTTTGCACATATAGGGATTTCCCACTATTTAGTTAGGGTTTTTAGTAAGGCCACGTTCTGATCTCATTTACACGGGTGTAAATCCATCCGAAATCTCTTAATCCAGAATGACTCTGCTAAAATTTACAGTAGTGTAAATGAGATCAGAATCATGCCATTATTTTTCTTTTTCACCCAACAGAGCCTAATGTCTACAAAGAATCTAGAGCCTCTTAGGTTAAATTCTGCTTTCCAGTACATCTGCACAGCCCCCATTGGCTTCAGTGGGAGTTGTCTGTGTGAACCTATAAGGCAGAATTTGGCTTGTGCTAGTCTCTAGAGACTTCCAATAAATAGACTCTATGGAATAGGTGAAGCTGGGCTCTTAAATTCACAGAATTTTTGTGGGTGTAAGTGAGAGGAGAGTTGGGTTACTGTGTATTGGAGAGATGTCTTCTTTGAAATGTCTACATTCAACATTACCCTGTGGTACAGTCGTGTGAGTAGGGTGCTTTTGAAAACCCCATTCACTACCATTGATTTCAATGGGAGCAGAGTTAGGCTAATGTTGAGCACTCTTGAAAATCTCAGCATCAATACCCAACTACCGGGGCAAGCATTGTGAGTCAAAGATTTTGTAATCCTTGTAATCCACGATGTAATCCTCCCATTCAGGGAGATATTTACTTGGGGAAGAAGCTCAGGATTTGGTCTGTGTTTTGGCCCAGGTCCTCAGCTGGTGAAAATAAACATAGCTATACTGTAATAAATGCAGCAACATTGATTGATTGACACCAGCTGGTGATCCGGCTCTTCATTTCTAAATGTAAATTCCTTTGCAAGGTTGGGTTTTGGGGTTTTTCCCAAAAGCACTGTGCACTGAGCTAACTCTGCTCCACTCAGTCAAATGTTCAACACACAGTGCCCTCGACAAACCCATCCATAAAAAACCCACCTGGAGCCCTTCCCTGCTCCCATCTCAGGCAACGGGAGTTTTGGCTCAGGAATGCTGGCAGGATTTAATTTTAATTGATTTGGAATATTTAATGGTTTTAAAAAAACAAACCCCAAACAACCATTTGTTTTCCTGTGACATAACACTGTTCTAATGCCGCCCCCCCCCCCCCCCCCCCCCCGGGAAAATAGGAATCTATCCCCACTTTTCCCGTTACACTAGCTATACTGGATGAAGATGTAAACTGAATAATAGTCTAATTTTTTCATTAAAATGTTGGGTTTCAGAATCGAAAGTGACAAATATATATATATTTTTAAGAGGGCCAGAACTGATATGACTCCATGGTTAATGTTAAATACATAGCACTTGGAAAAGCCTTGTTAACTGAAATGAAGTAGAAAAGGGAAGCCTATTAGCAATCGTATAAAATGAAGTGGCAGCAGGAAGTCCATAATCATTCTGGAAATGACATGGCTGAAACCTAACGAAGCTTTCTAATAACTGGAAGTTTAATAAAAAGGATGTTCGAGAAATTATGAAGGCACACTCCCTTCATTAGGCATGCATGACCTGACAAGTCGAAAGATGCTAGCAGCCCAAAGGCAAAGACAGAAATTACAGACTCCAATGGAATGGGGCTGACAATTAAACAGTTCATGAGCAGGTTAGCTTGTGACCACAGCAAAAGGGTTAGCAAAGCGGATTTCCTGACCAGTTTGGGCAAAGATTGATTAGTCGTCATGGGACTTACAAATATTCGGAAGGACTAGTATAGAAGCGGGGATGCACATTCCATCGATGGAATACCTGAAATCTATACGTGGGCAGCACCTTATAACTCGAGGATGCCAGAGTGCTTTACAAACTGATCTCTAGGATTTCCCATCACTGCTATAACATGGCCACCTCTGCTGTGTAAATGCAACTGCCATTCTGTGTCAGCTGTACTGCACTATGTGGATTTCTGGAGGTGAACTGAAGGGAAATGTGCCCAGTTTAAACTACAGAGCCAGAGACTAGTGACACTTTTCCTGGGATCTTGTTCCTATTTCTAAATGGTTCACAAACCAATACACCTGCAAATACAGCTGGAATTTTCCAAGGCACTGAAGGGAGTTACCCACTTAACATCCATTGATGTTCAATGGTGGCTGAGTGCCTGACTTCCTTAGGCAACACTGATAATCCCCACCTACATGTGATTGCATGCACAAATAGGATATTTATGTGCATAGATGGCCAGTTAAATATCTAACTAGTCACTTAAATGAGCAAATATCCAATTTGTGGGTTCAGGCCTGATAACCATGTGTGTGGTATACAAAATCAAACCCTTGGTGACCAGCTTTCACACAGGCATCATCTGAGCAGATGGTGTCCCCTAAACCTCAGAGCAGGGTGTTGATTCAATGCTGAGTCAGCAGAAAGAGTGCCATCTGCTGAGTCACCAACACTTCCTGCAGCATCTGGAGTTTCCTTTTAAAACTCCTCTTCAGTAATTGACCAATTTTTGATCTTCCTTGGTTTGAGCTCGAACAAGATTAGTCTCCCCATTAACTTCAATTGGTCAAGCCCCGGGAACGGGAGCCTAGCATTTAAAAACAAATTGATTTAGGAGATCAGCCAAAGCTTTAAAAGGTAAATGGCAGTGAAGACATGAACTTCCTCGTATTTTGGTTGCAAATTTTGTGTGAGGAGTTCCTATTGCATCGATGGAGTATGTACATCCCAGTGTGGCATTTGGTACTTAGTTCGATCAGTGTGAGATCCATAGCCCCAAATCAGCAAAATGTCTAAGCACATGCTTAAATCCCATTGAAGTCCATGGGATTTCAGCATGTGCTTAAAGGTAAGTGTGTGCTTAAGTGTTTTTACATAGTCAGGGCCCATGTCCGTGAGGTTCATACCACTAAGGCTGCAGTCAGAACATGGGTCAAATCCTGCTTCCTTTCTCATTCATAGAATCCCAATTCAACAAAGCATTTAAGCGCATATTTAAATTCACCCCTACTGAACCTAGGAGTTAAACACAGGCTTAAATTAATCCCTATTCCTATCACTATGTACTTTGCTGAATTGGGGCCATAGACTTTTAACATGGTGGTTTTATTATTGACTATTGCATTTTAGTATTTGTGTTTGGATTGGTTGATCCTAAGGACCATACTTGTATCTGTTCTCTGGCTATATTAGTAGGCTTATGTTGAGATTACTCATTTCTAGAGAGTTTAATCATAAAGAAACTCTCTCAAACTGATAAGTACTCCAAATACCATAACTGGAAGAGATTCCTCCAACGCTGCTTTTATTTCTTTGTGCCATTAATAGGAATCTTTGTTTCTGTCCCCTAGGCTTTTATCTATTGCAAGCTGTCTTTGGTACAACAGTGATTCCGTTATGTGAACCAAATGAAATGGAAAACTGTACAACCGCTCTGAGTAAGTACGACATTCTAACACTGCTTCTTTAAAAACCTGGCCCGTTCAGCAAAAGTCTTCAGCATCTGGCAATTCCCATTTTTCTCAGTGGGAGCTGAGCACTTTTGAAAATCTGGCCCATAAATTTTAAGCCACATTTTAAAAACAAAGTGTGTTAATATTATAAGACCTGCAAGGTGCTGTGGGTGAGAAGAGTTCCAAAAGGTACTAAGCATCTGGCAGGATCCAAACCCGAGTCTCTACTGCTTTTTATTAAACCGAAAATGGTGTTAAATAATTATGCCTCAGAAAACAATTCACTGTGGTACGGTATCCAATGATATAGTTACTCTTGTATCTTGTGTCCAGAATTCCCAATAGACAAAACAATCAGGCTTTGGAAATCCCACCCTATTTCAAGGGTTTGGCTGCCTAATCCCGATTTATTTTAATGGGAATTGGCTTTGAAAATTTCAGACCTAGCCTAGGTTTCACAAGAATAAATGCAAATGATACAGATAAACTCTGAGCAGTGTTAAGAAATGCAGGCAAATTATTGTTAAAAAGACTAACAAAACATTAACCAAATCTACTTCCAGTTCAGACGGAGAATAATCCGCGGGTGGCCCAAGTCGGGATAACCAGATGCAAGGCTGAAATGCAAGACTACTGCTTCCACGGGCAGTGCATGTACCTTGTGGACTTAGACGAACATTACTGTAGGTAAGAGGAAATTCTGTATAATACCAGTTTGCATTTCTTCCTGAGTTCGAGTGCATACGTGAATTACACGCAATTGCACGAACTGGCTTTGATCTCCTTTCCTTTCACCTGCTTTCAGACTGTCACATGAAAATCAAAAGCAATTGAGGGCCCTGATGCAGCAAGGTATTTAAGCACTTGCCTAACTTTAAGCATATGAGTAATCCCCTTGACTTCAATGGAAATTGAATTCAGTGGTTTGAACTGACGGCAGTCAATTGGACTATGCGTGTGCATAAATTTAGGCACATGCTTAAATATCTTGCTGAATTGGGGCCTGAACCTGGAGAGGGAAAAACCAAAATAATGGCAAGTGCACATAGGATGGCCCATTATTCTAGATCCTAAACTAGTCATTGGTCAATCAATGGGACAATGTATAGGTCACTTATGCTGGTGTAAATGAGTAACTTTCTGGATTTACACTAGTGCAAGAGAGAGGAGAATCTGCCTGACAACGTCTACATACAGCATCTGACTTCCCAAGCCTGGTTTGGGCCGAACAGCCCATTGTTTCTTTGAGCTTTGCCTCCACATGGCCCTGCCTGCAGGCTAAGATCCTGGATCTCTTATGAAGGCATTACCCTCTTCCCAGAGATGCCAGAGCAATGGGTTATGAGAAACCAATTAAATCCTAGAAATTCGAAATGGCAAAGAGCTGTTAGATCATCTGGTCTTGCATGTGCCATTGCATGATTGTGCTCTGCAGGAAATTTTCTGGAGCTTCCTGATCTTGAAAGTCATCCATACTTACATTGGGTTTCAAACCAGCACTGTGTGTATTTTTCTGTAACAGTGACTTCCTTTGTTTTTTCAGGTGTGATGTAGGCTTCTCCGGGGTCCGATGTGTGCATTCGGAACTTCTCACACAGCACCTGAGCAAAGAATACTTGGCACTGACTGTTATTTTAATCCTATTTTTCCTCATTACAATCTTGGTTGCAACATACTACTTATACAAATGGTAAGGTGCTCTCATATCTTATTGTGTACTCTTAAAATATGACTCAGCTTCTCCAGCTAGGGAGAGAAGCTTTGGTTTTAACGAAGATGTCAGATGAGAAGTTCACAAAGTCACATTGAGATTTTTTTTTTTTTTTGCTTGATTGCATTAAGTTTTTCAGATACCATGCATGCTTATTACACTGCACTTATTTACTTAACTACTTTTGAAAAGGGTGAATTAATTATGTTTGCTTTGGCTACACGATTGTAAATGAAACTCTTTGCTAAAATGTATGATACATTGTTGGCATCCTGAATAGCACTAGTTCAAACAAAGCACTAATATTCCTGGGGCACAGCTCTAGCTGCTGAATATAGCGAGAAACTAGAATGAAAACCATCTGGGGTCATGCCCACAATCCAGACAGCAGAAAGTGTGGACTCACCTTTCTATGTAAGGACTATAGGGGCAGTTCTATGGAACCACCACTAGGTGGGTCAAAGACTTGGCTCAGTTATCTACTCCAGACTACTCAGGTTCTGACTCCTGGTGATGAAACATCCAAACCAGACAGGTTTCTATATATAATAATCTAAATAACTAAGCAAAACGAATAAAAGGGGGTTAATATCCAATAACCACCTTAATCTAGTTACCAGGTTGGTCCAACCATAGCTTATTAAAGAACAGTTGGTTTAATGTTGGGAGCATGGGGTGTTTGTTTAGCAGTCAACGTTATCCATGTCCATGCCAATTGGTATCTTTATATATACTGCAAAATGGCCGAGACAGGGAGGTTCACATCACTCCCAGGTTGAAGACAACAGCTCTGATACCAGTTCAGGCAGCCTCCCCAAACTACAGGTGGTTAAGTGACCGCAAGTCTCTTCCTCTATCCCTAGTAGGGTTTATATGAAATGTTCCAATATAACTCAAGACGACATAATTTGTTGCACTTTAAAATTCAAAGGAATAGCATAGGCGAAGACAACATGATTTCTCAGCATTAAATATGCAACTTCTAATGTGCAATATGTGATCTTTCAAATAGCAAGATTATTTAACATAGGGCTGTTGTGGGTGTTTTACCTATTCTCTGAGTGCTGTGCGTAGTTAAATTCTGTGGGTTCTTTGTGTGCACATATGCATGCCCTCTCCTTACTAGCCATCTGCTGGAGTTCAAAAAAATTCCAAGTGCAAGAATACTAAGATGGAGCCATCCCTTTACCAACAAACCTTAGAAAAAGGAAACAAACCCCCCAAAAGGTCAATACAACAAGCCTCCTGCAGAAGTATCTGTTGTGGTTTAAGTCAGGTCTATGGTTGAAATGGTTAGCTGGTGATTTTCTTGGTTCAGTTGTTGAACATAAGCTCTAGCCAGCCAGCAGAAGCCTAGCACTTCATGGGATTTAAGAAAGTGCTTATGTACTTTGTTGAACAGGGAAGGTTGTTTTTGCTCCGCACCTTGTAGGATGGAAGCCTCTATGGAGAAGTGGAATAAGGGCTACTTAGCAGTTCTAGCATTTTGTTTCAGGCACAGTTATGTGTTTCGTTGCTTTTTCTCTGGAGGCAACATTTTAACAACCCCTCATCTTAATATTTCCAGGTACCAAAACAAGAAGAAGAGGCAAGCCAACAACCAAGAATACGAGGAGGTTGATGTCCATGAGACGAACCCAGTGCTGCTTCCCTAGTGACGGGGGAGAGACACACACACAGACCAAGGATTTGTCAGCTCGCAGCTATTTAATATTAACCGTATTTTATTAATATTTATATGTTCTAAACAAAACAATTTAAATGTGTATTGATCAGAATCAATATACAGGTCAAAATGGATTTTTTTTTTTTTTTTTTTTAGTATAAATATTTGAATGTCTTTATTTTTAATGTTTTTTTTAAAAAAATTTTATTTTATTGTTGAATATTTAATACTATGCAATGTGGAGATTAAAAAAAATCCTACCTCTTTGCAGGATTATATATAGATATATATTTTTATAAGAAATGTAAGCTTTTTGCCAGTAACAGCTGGCCTACCAAAATACTTTGTTTAAAAAAAAAAAAAAAAAAAAGCAATACAATTTTGTATTTGTTCATGTGAACATAATGAATGTACTTATGCTTCTTAAAATTAAATCATCTAAACTGGGTTGAATGAATATGGTGTATCTCCTGTTGTATACTGATGTGTAACAATGGCAGGTAGTTTACCTGATCCACACACAAGCCTTCAGGGCAGTTTCAGATAATCTGACATGAACACATGGAAAGTACCTCTGGCCCTGGGAAATGTTGCTCCTCTAGTCAGACAGATGTTGACTGCTAGTTTGTAGTTGGGGGTGTGTATTACGTTGCATACCTATGCAGGGGGGTTTTCACCCAAAACTAAACTGAGGTCTAATATTCGGCTTTCAGTGAAGGTGTTACTGGCACAATTTTGACACCCATGTGGAAAAGTAAGGAGGTGTAAGATGTTCTTACTTTTCTAGGCAGGCTACTTGCTGCCCCTTAATTAGGGGAGATTGTAAATTAACCAATCATTACCACAATCATTTATATACACCGTGAGGACTGTTGTCTTATTCAGAATATTTAAGTCACACATTCCCTGACTCAGGAATGATCTCTTACAACAACCCAGTTTGCATTTTGGGACCAATAGGCAGCTGTTCCATTAGCCTCATACATACCACCGGCGAGGCCTTGTCCACCCTAGAAAGGGCTAGCAGGTATAGCCAAAACTTCCAGTTGAGCACTGGAGAGTCTGACCCACACAGGTTAAAGGTGTGGAGAGGTGGCTGATGTAGCAAGGCAATTTGTCCCTGTATGTCCCGTCCCCCCCCCCCCCCCCCCATCCCCTGTGTACATTCCACATATGGAGGCTACCACTGGCTCTTCTCTTCCTGTGACCAGACATGTCTCCCCCTCTGCCCCCCAGTACAGATAAGGCACAGCTGGTGGTTGAATAGTCCATGGGTGAGAAGAAGCTGAAGCAAGATGTGTTGCTATTGTGTCTGTGATACATGAATGGGGGTGGGGCAGGGGGAAGTAGCTCCCTTTGATAGACACCCAGCCAGCCGGTTAGCTGTAAAATCCCTCTTGGTCTGTTCTCTGCTTCCTTTACCTGTAAAGGGTTAACAAGCCCACAGGTAAAAGAAAAGGAGTGAGCACCTTTGAAAGAGCCAATGGGAAGGTAGAACTTTTTTAAAATTGGGAAAAACTTTCCCTTTGTCGTTCTCTGGGCTGCAGGGATGGAGCAGCAATGATATTCACCCCATGCCAGAAAGGAAGGGGTTAAAAACAGCCTACAGCGGCTATGCAGTGAGCAGCCAATTGGAGAGAGGCTGCACGGAGCAGCCAATCAGGGCGCAGCGGGCTTACATAAAAGGAGCTTGTTACACTGTGTGCCTCAAATTAGCACTCTGGAAATACCACTGTCTGATAATTATGTTTTGTGGGCTATCATTTTAAAAGTCTTGATCTGTTGAACATTAATATCCTGTTGGATTGTAGGTGCTATCCTTGTATGTGAAGTTATGAAGTATTGCTATATGTGTTACTGAAATATATTGGGAGGTTGGGAACACCCACAACCAGCCTTTCAGTTACAACAAAAGAGCACTCTAGGGGTGAACATCAGTGTATTAATCACAAGAACAATTTTTTTCCTAATATTTCACTGAATTTTCTTTGCACAGTGAGAATAAATCCAAACATTATCATGAGGTTATTGGTTGGGTTAATGATTTATTAAATAATATACTTGCTCTCTAGAAGAGCTCTTTTCAGCCATAGACCTCAAAGTGTTTTACAAAGGAGGTCAGTATCATTATCTCCATTTTATAGATGGGAAAACCGAGGACCAGAGAGGTGAAGCAACTTGCCTGCAGTCACCTAGCTAGTCTGTGGTGCAGCTAGGAATAGATGCCAGCTCTCCTGAGTCCCAATGCAGTGATCTAGCCACTGGGACATATTGCCTCCTCAGTCTGCCCTGCCTCATGATTGCCCTTCAGCATGAATAATAATAAAGCCAATAAAATGCATCCCTTTCCATCATCTTTTTTCATATATAATAGTACTCCTGGATCACTTTAAAAATGCATGGCAATAACATCATGATGTGCTATGGGAAACATTAAAACAAAACATGCTGGATTCTCAGCTGCTGGAAATGAACATATTTATTGATTTCATCTGCTTCCTTTTAATTAAACTCCAAAAAAAGAGCAACTGTTCCAGGGTCCAGATCCCCTTGACAGTCTTTCATGGGGTGTGTGTGTGTGAGATTTTCATAAAGAAATCAACAGTGAAAAGTACAAAAAGATAAATGACTTATAGCTTGTATGTTTCCAAACACTTCATGCTTCCTGGGGGTCTCTGGTAGAATTATGGAGTTTTACAACCTAATTTAGAAGAGGCTAATCATGTGGGCTGATGTCTGCTACCTTCATCTCAGCCTCCTGGTGGATGCACACCCTTGACTCGCTTTTCCTGTTTTATTACTACTGACCACAAGGGCGTTGCAGTCCCAGCAGGTGGGAGCTACAAAGAAATAGGTTCCCCCGAAGGGTGCAGATTTTGACTACACCTCTACTTCTAAATGGAATCATTAGAACTCACTGTAACAGTATATTAAGCCCCTGATGCAACCTTAACGCCAGATCAAGAGACATGACAGCTGACAATATTGTCTCATTCTGCCAAGAGTCTATAAGTAACTGGGCATACAACATACAGGCAAACCAAGCAAGAGCTTGGTCATCATAAACTTTGAGATGAAATTAGTATCTTTGATTAAACCCTATCTCCCAGGGAAAAAACTACCTGGCTCAACATGTCAATCAGAGTAGTGGATGACTTCCCCATCTCCATCAAACTCAGTGCCACAGCCTTGGATTACCATACGGGGTAATCCCACCGTTACAAGGATGTATCTCTCCTCCTTACGTAGTGTCACTTTACAATATCCTTCTCACAAGGTGACTGGCTCCTCAGGGTGGGCTAGGGTCCGTGCCCCTGTGCCTTATTAGCAAGGCCTTTTGTTTTCAGTTTTTATTTTGTTTCAGATTTCTCAGGACATTATCCGTGTTTATTACAAAAATGAAGAAATGGGTGAAAATCAGTACAAAAAGTTAGTCTCAGTTTTCTGAGTAAAGATCAGAGGACAGAAAAAACGTAACAAACAGACAAGTAAGAGTATCGAAAGTAAAAGCAGTTCAATGCAGTGGTTTATTTCATGAACTGTACATTAACGGTACATACACATGTACACGCACATGTGTGTGTGTGTGTAGCTTCCACTGCATCGTCTCACTTTAACAGCCAGCCTCACATTTTCACCCCTGTATTTTTTCCCCTCCTTCATAGCATTGAGGAACCGAAGAGCCGGTAGCCACATGCCTATCAGCTCAGCAGATGGATGGACTTTTTTTCTTTCAGTCCACCAAGCTCTCTTGGGTCCCTGGGGCACACCTCAGCAAATTGCTCCAAGAAACAAACTTCCCTCATTCTTATCATGGTTTCCGCAGGCATCATCTTCAGCCGGTTGCCCAACTCTTCACCATTTGTACGCCCGTCTCAGCTTAATCTGTGGCTGCCTCTTTCTGTGCTCATGGAAGTGCTTGCAGTGGGCTTCCGTGCTGAGGCTAAACCTTTTCTACCAAACAGCGCTGACTCATGCACAGCCCTCCTGGCAATTCTCTGGCAGTTCCCCTTCATCAGATGCACCCCTCTTCCCAAGCCCAGAGGGCCAGGCTAAGTGCAGAGGGGCTCCATGGAGACAGGAGGTGGGGCAAGGGTGGCCCTGGAGATCCGCCTTACCCATTTCTGCAGCCATATCAGTCCTCAGTTCTACCAAAACGCTGCTCTGAAGGTGTTTTCTGTCGGACTGATGATCACTTAGAACTCCGCTCCTCCTAGGAAGCTCTGCTTTTTTAATTCTGAGCGTTCAAGCACAGGCTCACCATCACCACTCTTGAGGTCTACGTGAACACATCTTCCTTCACGTGTGTCTTCAGCTTTCTCTCTGTCAGTTTATACCTTACAGAATCCCAGGCCTGCAGGGCCCTAGCTCTGGCTACTTTTATCCTAAATCCATCACAGCCTCATGGGATTCAGGCGATCAGCTTTTGATTCTCAGAAAGTGCTCAAAGCAAAAAAGAGAACGGCTCTCCCCCTATACACATGAGTTCTTCTCAGAGATAATATTTACTAAGAACTCTCTCAAATATGATTCCCGTGGGCAAACATCATTTGGTGGAGACATTTCCTTCACATTCGGATCAACCTGAAGCCTGTTTGTTTGTTTTTTTAGTGAGAGAGGCAGAAGAAAAGCTTTGCAAGCAAAATTAGAAAAAGACCACAATGGAAATGGACACACTGTATGAAACCCATTTACCCACTCTGACCCCTGTCCTGTACTCAGCTACTCAATGTATTAATTCTGCCAACACCTATACATCCACTATCACTGAGATTGAAATGATTGTAGATAGCTGTCCATTCACTATGCCCATCAGACAGATTGATATAAAAACTTCTTGACTATCCCATTACCCTAACTCAAATATTTTGTCTGTGTCCCAAGGAACAAGTGAAATCAAAATGTATTTTTTTCGATACTCTTATCTTCCTCAGTCCAATTGCAATACCCTTCCTGCATCCTTCCTGCAAGCTTCTTACAGAGACTATAGCAATTCCAAACAACTAGGATGAAAATGTGCTTCTCTCTGGGGTTCCTTTTAAGAGTGGCAACTTGTAGCGTAATGAGTTCGTGCACTAGTATCTCGCACAGGGAGGCTTGTGTTAAAATCCTGGAATGTTTGGTAAATTTATTCTAGTCCCCACATATCGCCAAACAACTGGAGGATTTGACACAGCATCCTGCTGCAGCTCAAAGAAAGGGCCAGGTCTGGACCAGCAGGGGTGTTGTGGTGAAGTTTTGGCAAAATTTACAAATCATTTACTCAAAACAAAGCTGGGCTAGGCCAATGCTAGTCATCCCTCTCTTTCATGGCCACTAAAAGAAAGAAAGAAGAGCTCCATCATTAACTATGGAAGAATTTGGTCTTGCACAAATAGCAATAATTAATTTAATGGAGCTGGTGCCAAACCTAAATTACCCAAGCACTCCCATTATATAATTCCATTCTGTATGATTAAAGCTTTCTCAGCAAACCCAGAGATCAAAACACAGTGCTGGTGCAAATTCTTAGGACGGCTCAAAAACATTGGGAAATCTCTATACGCCGCCTGGAATGATGCCAGTCCGATCCTTCTCAACCTGCGATCCGAAGGCACCACCTGTCCAAGTGCTACCAAGCATTGTCCAAAATGCTACCAGGTCTTTTATAGTCCAGATTTAATTATGATATGGGGCAGAGGTTCTCCAACTGTGGTCTATGAAGCGTTTGCTAGTGCACCACAGAAAGGTGGCAGGTTACATGATGCTGGCTCTTCTCTCTCTCTCCTCCCCCCCCCACCCCCAGCCTCTTATGTGGCCCCATTGTCAGGTCCTTCCTTACAGATAAAAGCCTGGACATCTGTAAAAACAATTGAAAACAAGGAAGAGAAGCCAGCTTAGCTGCCTCCACCAGAGGCTGCTGCTACATCACTGGAAGAGGAAATAGGAGCTGACCTCAGGGATTGGCTCTGTCAGCAAGTGGGGCCAATGAGAGATGAACATCCACCAAGACAGTGGAGTGGAGAAGACCGTGTAGCCACAGAAGAAGGGAACCAAGCAGCTGGGCTAATTTGCAGGGCCGGCTCTGGCTTTTTTGCTGTCCCAGGCAAAACTAAAAAACACCAAAAAAAGGCCGGAGTGTCGCCGAAGGGGGGAAAAAAAAAAAAAGCCCCCCGGCGTGGAATGTGCCACCCTGAGATTAGCCTGAATGCCGCCCCTTATGATGTGCCACCCCAAGCATGTGCTTCCTAGGCTAGTGCCTAGAGCTGGCCCTGCTAATTTGCAGGTGAGACTGAGAAAGTGGCAGGGCAGAGAATGGTGGAGAAGAATTGGACCAAGCAGGGGAAGCATATATGAGGGAGCTGGACACAACTGAGGTACAGAGCAGATGGGAGAGGGATTAAATGAAGAGAGAGAGACAGTGAGACCAGGAATGGAGGGTAGTGAACATCTTACAACACCCTCGCTGAACTCCAAACAGCTGGCTTTCATTTCTCCCTTCCTCCTCCCCTTTGCCCTGTGCTCCAAAATCAGTGATCTTTGGTCTGAAATGATGAGACCAAATGTGGAAAGTTTAAGTCCCAAAGGAAACTTTTCAGCAAGGTAATACTCCGACCCAGTTCTTACCTACCGCGTCCCATCAGTAGATCTCAAAGCACTTCACAGTGGAGGCCAGTATCATTATCCTCACTTTACAAATGGGGAGGCCAAGGCACAGAGATGAAGTGACTTGCCCAGGGCCACCCAGCAGGCCAGTGGCAAAGCCAGGAATAGACCCAGGTCTCCCAAGTTCTGCTCCGCTGCTGTAGTCACCAGGCTGGAAGCGTTTAAACACGTGAGGTCAGATTCTCAGTTGGTGTACATCGATTTACACCAACTGGAGATCTGGCTCTGGGAAGGGGTTAATTTAAACAATCACTTTTGCAACCACTTTGATAGCTTTTGCTGTTAGTGGAAGCTGTCATCATTAGAGGCGATCCTCAATCAGCACCCTGGCTCCCATCACTCCTAAACGTCCCGACAGTTTCTATCCTGATCTGAATGTTGGTCTCAAATAATAACCCCTTTGCATCCATTTTTGAAACAGCAGGAGAATACGTCATGGATTTTAAATCCTGACCTGATCCGCAGTTGCTGCTCCTTGTTTGCTTAGCAGTCAGGGAAATGCTGAGATATATGCAGTCACCGGAGGAATGCTGGTATCTAGGGCACCAGACTCTTTGTCACCAATACCAGACATCTCCCTTCTTCTCTACTTCCCTTGGGTGCTGCACTAAGTCTGCCAAGGCCATGATTTCCCATCTCATCACCTTGGGCTGACTCACTGAATTCCAGCTCTGTTGTTGCCTCAGCAGATTCATCTCCGCATGCCCTCTGGGATGCACTTCATCCTGAAACGAGTCCAGCCAGGAGCTCCACAGCCAAGGATGCAGCATTTTTCACTGGCAATAGAACTGGTTGGGAATTTTCTGATGGAAAATGCAGCTTCCACAAATTTTATCAGGAAAAATCAAATGACGTATTTTTAGTTTGGGCTGGTTTGGCTTGAATCGGAATATTTCCATTTTTAACTGACCCAAAACGTTTTGTTCCAAATCAGTTAAAAAAAATTAAACTGCATTACTCAATTGCACATAGTCTTATGGGATTTTTAGTCCTGGCCCTCATTCTCCTTGGAGGACTACACCTGCCATATTGCAATGCGGATTTTCTTGTGTGGTACATTCTGGGAGTCACATGATTCTGGATGTATTATGGAAGACGTAGTCCAGCCATAGGAGAGAATGGGGGCTGGAACTACAATTCTCATAATGCATTGCATCATGGACAATGCAGTCTAATGCTGAAAGGAATGCGTCCAAATCATTTCAACAAACTGAAACGTTTCAGTTTTTGAATTCTGAAATGAAATGTTGCAACATTTCCAAGTGGAATTTTTTTGGGAATTTCTCTTCCACGGGATATTTTGAAATTTCAACGTTTTGTTCCACTCCAGGAGAAAAACAAAAGTTGAAATGTGGGCATTTCCCATGGATGGAAATTCTGAATTTTGCTCAGCTCTACTTTGAAGTGTATACTAGTTCTATAATGATCTCATTATGCATTATGTTTCATGACCTCAATGTAATTACAACTGTTTAAGCAAGACCAAGCGCCTCCACATTTTACTAATAGAGTTTTCTGTCTGTCTGTCTGTCTCTCTGTAACTTTATTGGCCACAATACAGAAGGACTATTAGCAGTTGGTTAAGAAGGTGCTGTGCAACCAAACTGACAGCTTCTAAGAATAGACCCATAAGACCACTGCTACCCCGAATCCCGGCCTCTCTTGAACAGAGGCTGGAAACTGTGTCAAATGACATAATTGATTTTCAGCGCCAGCTTCCTGCAATCTCACCAGTTTCGAAATGATCTGCTAGAGCTCATCTGAGAATGTAATAGTCACCGTCCGGGTGCTCGTGGCCACTTGGCCCAACATCAGCTGGGAGACATTTAGCATCCCAGTCCACCAGCAAGTACCCAGAACTATAAAACCAGTGTGTGCTACTATAGTAATATTGGGGCCTCATTGGCTGGCGGGCGAGGGGGGTAGCAAAGGGATACGGGTGCAATTAGTAGCACCTGAAGGGAAATCATTTTTCTCCCTTTCTTTGCATTGCTGTGTATGAGCTGATGTTCAGAATAGCATCAAGCGCCGTCTGGGCCAGGGGGAGGGGCAGGCTGGCGTGTCTTGGAGGGCAGCCTGGGAGGATCCTGATGCACTTTCTGAGCTTTCTGAGCAGAGCGAATGTCTGGTGCATGTGAAACCCCTTGGCCACCTTGCAGCCCCTCACACAGATTAAGAAACCAGTCACCCTGTGGAAACGGAAAGGCCGCCGTTATATCCCGCTCTGAGTGTGGGGGGAGAAAGGAGAGCAGTGCCCAGAAGATTCACACACAGAAGGAACCCTCCGAGCGCAGATCTCCCCGTTCCCAGGTGGACGGGTGGCTCAGCCGACTCCTCAGCCCTATCCCTGACCCCTGTGCTAGCCCCTCTGTCGATGGGAGGTGAATGAGCAGCAGGAGGAGGAGAGCAGTGGGAAGGCTGGGCCAGCACTGGGAGGGAGTCACATGTTGGTCCTCTCCAGCCCAGTCAGCTTTACTCAGGAAGGATAATACCCTTAGGGCTGCATTGCGTTTTCCATGGAGCCCGGATCCCTTTCTAAGCTATGGCCTTGGAGCCAAGGGCAGGACAGTAGCATGGTTCCATCTCAGCCACACTGCTGGGGTGGGAAGACCAGCCAGGAGAACAAAGCTGCAGTGAGCCACTGGGCCTGCATGCGGTTGGCCCAGGCACTGGAGGTGGGTCATAGAATCATAGAATCTCAGGCTTGGAAGGGACCTTAGGAGGTCATCTAGTCCAGCCCCCTGCTCAATGCAGGACCAACCCCTAGTTTTTGCCCCAGATCCCTAAATGGCCCCCGCAAGGATTGAACTCACAACCCTGGGTTTAGCAGGCCAATGCTCAAACCACTGAGCTATCCCTCCCCCAAAATCCATCAACCTCTGGGTCAAGGTCCCATTGCTCTACCATGTGGAGAGCAAACCTGAGCCCCTGGTGGAACGATGTGGAGGAATCCTAGTGAAGGTGAATGTCCTCTTGGAGACTTCCCCCTGTTGCAGCAAGGGCAGTCCAGTCATAGGGCAGTCCAGCTGTACGTTTGGTCATATACCTCTATGGGGTAATTCTGGGTAAACATTTACTTTTTGATTAATCACTCAGCTGATCCCTCTGAAATGTTTGTTCCTCTATGGTTTAGGAAGAAGATCCTTGGCCTTTCAGCCCGTGCTCCAGAGATGAACTTGCTCGCTGTGTCCTGGATCTCAAACAAACTATTCCATTTACTGGCAGAGTATCTTTAAAAGCAACCACTCTGCTGTTTTCAGGTAAGGGGGTGTTTTCATCTCTCAGTTTCTAGTACCAAGGGCAACCGGAGTATGTTTTCAGGTAGTAGCAGAATTTTGGGGTGCATGAATTTGCCTGTCAGCATTTTGGGGGTTGCACCTCTGTGGAAAGTTGCTTGCAGATGCATTTTTCAAGCCGAATCTGTGGCCCATTCATAGTTAGCGATTGCACCATTCCCATCTGACTATTTCAATCTTACAGGCTTCTTGCTTCTGTCCAATTAACTTTCCTCGGCAGCTTCCACGGTAAAGGGGCATTGGCACCTACTGAAGATGAGCAGTCACAAATGAAGGGTAGCTTCTAATCAAATATAGATGGCATGCAATCCACCAAAATGCCCAGAATCAATATGCAAATTGCTACTGTCACGCACACCACTTTGAAAATGTAGCTTTTAAGTTTTATACTACTCTTTTGTAGTCTGATCTCTTCCTGTAGGTGGAATTAAGGCTTATCCCTGGTCTACACTAGGGGGACGGGGGATCGACCTAAGATACTCAACTTCAGCTACGAGAATAACATAGCTGAAGTCGACGTACCTTAGGTCAACTTACTTCGCATCCTCACGGCACAGGGTCGACTGCCACTGCTCCCCCGTCGACTCCGCTTCCGCCTCTCGCTGCACTGGAATACAGGAGTCGACGGCAGAGCAATCAGGGATCGATTTATCATGTCTACACTACACGTGATAAATCGATCCCCGATAGATTGATCACTACCCGCCGATCCGGCAAGTAGTGTAGACGTACCCTTAGTCTATGCTTAAAGGTTATAACAGCATAGCCACCCCTAGCAACATAGCTACGTCAGCAAAAACCCCAGTGTAGACACAGCTGTGTCAATGGAAGAATGTTTCTGTCAACGTAGCCAACATTGTTCGGGGAAGTGGTGCTCCTACATCAACAGGAAAAACTCCTTCTGTTGATGTAGGCTGCACTATGCTGGCATAAGCTCTGTAGTGTAGCCAGAGCCTAAGAGTATATAGTTTTCTCCTCTAGAAATCTTTGAGATGAGCCCTATGACCACGTTCGGTGGTAAGTCATTTTTGAGTCCGTGATTCTGTTCTATAGCAAAAAGACATCAGGAGGCAAACTTGTGTTACTCTAAATAATCACAGTCAAGCTCTTCAAAATTTTGGGTGCCAACTTGAGACCCTTTAAAGAAGACGGCTTTTCAGAAAGTGCTGGGCACCCACCCTCTGAAAACCAGGCCTCTTCCATGGCTCTCAAGGTGGGCCCCCAAAATCACCAGTCACTTTTAAACATTGTGGCCTACCTTCCATGGTGGGAGCATGGGAGTTTTAAATGCACTCAGCTTTGGTCGAAGTCTGGTCCCCCTGAAGTCAATGGTAAAACCCCTGCTGACTGAAATGGGAGTGGAGTTAGACCAAGGCTGAGAGCTTTCGAAAATCCAATCTTAAGCGCCTAGCAACAGATGTCCAGCCATACTCGTCACATTGCCAGTTCGGTCTTATATTAGGTGATCTGAACAAGGTCATCCAGGGGTCGCTCCTGCACAGTGCTGAGCATGCCGGTCCCAATCCAGCAAAGCATTTAAGCACATGCTCAACTTTAAGCGCATCGCGATTTCCATTGACTGCAATAAGACTACTCACGGAAAGTTAAGTCTGAGCTCAGGTGCTTTGCTGGATCAGGGCCAGCGTAATAGACTGCACCCTTATTGAGTAAGAACTGCTGCAGACTGATTCACTGTTGACCACATTCTTTCCGCAGGAAGCCACCGTGCACTAGACACCTATCAAGAGATTTTAATCAGTTGCGAAGGCTACACTGTCCTCTCATGATGACCTTGCAGTAACAGCACATGCTCAGATACTGCAGCTCTCTTAGCCGGGTTCCTCCACCATTTGGAATGAAGCAGCATGTTTGTGGAACTCACACCCACTCGGGGCGGTGCTCTGGCCCTGTCTAGTGGTGGTTGGGCCACAGATAGAGCTTGATGAACCTGCTAAGGCCTAATAGAGTTGGGCCTTTTAGCTCAGGGAGTAGCTCTCAAGATCAAGCGGTTGCAGGTTAGGTCCTGGCTCCAACAACCCACCCAGGGGCGCTGTGCTACAAGTGGCTGCCTGTATGAGGCTTGGAGCACAGTATTACATTTGCACAGTATCTGGAGCTACCGCTATGCCCATCCTCCCTCAGGGGCCACCTTTATACTGGCCTATTGATTTTCATCTAAGACTGTTGGTTTTTAAAGTACTGAATGTTGCACAACTGGGCTGTATTCCAGACCTGCTCCCCCAGCCTTGGTTTAATGGGTATCTCTGCGTGCCCACCCTTGAAGGATCCCACTGCTGCAACTTGAGTCAGTCAGAGCTGGATTTTCAAAAGAGCTCAGCTCCCATTTATGCTCCAAAAATAAACAGGCAGATTTTCAGACATGCTCAGCCTGGTCTTTTGAAAATCTGATACTGTACGTCTTCATCCGGCTTGGAGAATGGTCACAATTATTTCAAAATGTGAAATTTCAATGCAAAATGTTCAGGACAATTTTTGGAAAAATGTTGCAAAAGGTTTTCTGCATTTTTTTGACCAGTGCCACCTTTGAAATGCATTTTAATTTATATATATTATGCTTTACAGTGCCCTGGGATCATAAGTGTATTTATGGGGAAGGGCTTTATGATTACAATTATTAATGATTTCGCTCAATATTATTAAATGTTTTGTTTGCAAAATTCTAAAATAACTTACATTTCATATTTATTTTTGTGCTTTCTCTCTCTCTCTCTCTTTCTCTCTCTCTTGCTCTCAGGTGTACAGTGGTTTTTACTTCTTGTTTGCTGTGTTGTTGTACCCATGTTCCTCCCATGATTAGAAAGACAAAATGGGTGAGCTTACATAGAGCTTTTCAGCAGACCTGAAGAAGAGCTCTGTGTAGCTTAGAGGCGTGTCTCTTTGACCAGAAGTTGGTCTTTTTACCGTGTCGTTTTACTTCTTGGCAGTTGTCAGCTGGAGAAAGGTTGGAAGTAACTTGTCTAGGTTGTAAATGTGATGCAGGTAAATCAAGAAAAAAAGGAGAATTTTCTTATTACACGAAACGTTAATTATCCAATTCCAATAATAATCCATCCTTCCCCCACATAGACAAACACCTATCAGGGATGGTCTAGGTATACTTAATCCTGCCTCAGCACGGAGGGCTGGACTGGAGGACCTCTTGAGGTCCCTTCCACTCCTCTGTGTAAAATTTAAACATTTAACCATCATTGACCAGGAAAAAAAAGGAGAAATATTTTTCTATCCAAGTGGCAGATTTCTGCCACAACCCTTCTCCTGCTCACCACCAACACACTTCTTCCTCCAGGGCCTGGTACTCTGAACCTGACTTTCATCTCATGTCTCCCTAGTTTTACACCAATTTATTTCCATTAACTTAAGCTGAGCCACCTGTAGAAGGCGAACAGAGTCAGGCTCTTAATCTTCAGGGAGATGTAAGCTGGGGAAGTCCAAAAAGAGGAGAAAGAGAAGTCCAAAAAGTGATGTCCAGCATGCACAAGATTCTGCCACCCTCACTCATCTTACTCCAGGGAGAGTCATATTGAAATCAATGGAACAACTAGTGATGGGACATATGCCGATACCCTTAGTCATGTTGATTAGCTTCTCGGGGTGGAAGGTAAAACTCATGTGAGACGGGTATCAGATCCAGCTTAAAAAAAAAAAAGAGCGCTTGGTAGCAGAATGGCTGAATGTGGCCTTGAATAAGCAGAGATATGTGGTAATAGATGTTTGCTTACAAGGGAAGAGATAATCAGCTGAACATGAACTCCCGATGTGATGTGGTGGCCAAAAGAGCTAATGTGATCCTGGGATGCATAAACAGGGGAACTATGTCCAGTTCTGGAGTCCACAATTTAAGGAGGATGTAGACACACTGGAGGGATCCGAGAAGAGCCAGGAGAATAATTAAAGGATTAGAAAACCCGCCTTATAATGTAAATTAGCTGATACACATTTTCAGAGGCATCTTCCTAGTGGCTTCATATCTAAGCCACTCACTCATATAGACGTATAATTAACCCTGCTTTACAGAATCAGTTATTCTGCCTACGCAACCTTCATGTTTTGAACTGTGCTTTGCACTCAAAGAGCTCAATCTATTTAGTTTAACAAAGAGAAGGTGAAGGGGTGACTTGATCACAGTCTGTTAGTACCTACATGGGGAACAAATATTTAATACTGGGCTCTTCAGTCTAGCAGAGAAAGGTTTAACATGATCCAGTGGCTGTGGAAGTTGAAGCTAGACAAATTCGGACTGGAAATAAAGTGTACATGTTTAATGGTGAGGGTAATTAACCATTGGGTCATGGGGGATTCTCCATCACCGGCAATTTTTAAATCAAGCTGGGATGTTTTTCCTAAAAGATCTGCTCTGGGAATTACTTTGGGAAGTTCTCTGGCCTGTGTTATACAGGAGGTCAGACTAGATGATCACAGTGGTCCCTTCTGGCTTGGAATCTATGCATCTTGGATGTGTGACCAGAACCCAACTCTCCAGTCTCCTTAGCCATGTGTTCTGTCAGTGGGGCTTCTTCATGGCTTAAAATAGTAGCACGGCTTGTACACAATTGCGAACTTCTCCCTGCCAAAGGAAACAATTAGCTATTGAGTGTGCCTTGGAAGCCTCATTCAGGGCCTGATTGCATAACCTCTATGCTAATGAGCAAGTCACTCACGCAACAGTCCCCATTGGTGCTCCCCAAGGTGAGTAAGTGATCCACAGTCCAGCCCTGCTCCCTGTGCATATGAGCCGCTCTAAGAAGTGGAATGGATCACATTGTGTGCACAGGTTGCAATATGTTGGGAGCGTAAGGTTGGAAGTAGCCTTGCAAAGCCGTAACGCCTCAGTGCTATTTCAACATGTCAAAATCAATGGCCGTATATTGCCGTGGTCGACTTATTCCAATGACACCTTTTACCTTTAGAGCACATTCATTAGGGCCACGGCATAATTAATTAAAAGCCATCGACATCACAAGAGTGACTCCTATGTAGGCATATGCAGGTACTACCTGCAAACAATAGCATTTCCAAGGAAATAAAACAAACATGACGGTAAAATGTAATGCCCTCTTGGGTCTCTTTGCTTATTCACAGTTTGTGGAACAACAAAATCCAGTGAGGTCTGCGTAATCATTATGTACGTAGAAAGGCTTGCCTGGGCTTTGTTCTGGTGAAGTTTCTACTTTTGTAATACAGCTAGAAAAATCTAGTTTTGGCAAAGATGTAGAGGAAAGGAATTTTTAATTGCTTCAGTCTTTGCTTTGTGATTCATTGTTTCTAAACATGTTAAATTCCTTTAGCAAGTAAAGTAAATCAGACATTCAATACTTGGACGGGAAAAACTAAATGCAGGGGATACATGTATAGTCCGTTCAGAGTAATGATGACAGTGAGATGCTGGGTCTGATCCTGCCCTCCCTGAAATGGGTGTAAATCAGAAGGAAATCTATTCAAGTCAGTGGGGATATATGAGCCACATTCACATTAACAGTTCTGGCAGTGGGAAGGGGCACTAAAGTGAGTGTAAATGTACCTTAGGGGCTCAGTGGAAAGGAGGACCAGGCCCATACAAACGTAAAACTGGCCCAGATGAGAGGAAAATAGGAACTTAATGCACAATTCTAAACTGATTTGCACCCTTTGGGCCTGCTTCTGATCGTCCCAGTGTTACGCCATTGAGTTCAGCGACGCTAGAGTACTCCTGGGTCACCTGGGGTAGGATGATCAGCCACTGCCCCTCCATTATAGACAATGGGCTCACAGAGGGAGTAGGAGCACTTGGGACCTGCTTTCGCACAGCACTTAAGCAGGTCCCTATTTTTAATCCCGTGCTTGAGTCTCAAGGAAACTGATGGGATTTAAGGCCATGTTTAAAACTAAGACCCAAGAAGAGAATTGCACCCAGGCTATTTACCAACTGCAAAGATCAAACTATCCGCAGTGTTAAAAGATGATTCCAAATGAATTCTCAGCTCTTGCTGTTGGCCCCACTGAAGTCACTCCGAGTTTTACCATTGAATTCAAGGAGGTAGGGGGAGGTCAGGATTTCACCTCATATGTTTGTATATGCACAATAGAGCTGGAGCATCTAGGCACTACCATAATAATAATAAATAAATAATATTTGATAATGTTTTTGCATTTCTACATAGTGAGAAAGGTGTTTCTTTTGAAATTCCACCATGTTTATTGGAGGAGAAAAGGTCCACTTTCTCATGAAATAGCATGAAACGTAGGAGAGAAAAAATACGATTGTTCCGTCACAGGCTGCCAACAATTGCGTAAGGCCAGGTCTACACTAGGGGTGGGGGTCGATGTAAGGTGCGCAACTTTAGCTACGTGAATAACGTAGCTGAAGTCAACATACCTCGCTCCACTTACCACGCCGTGAGGACGCCACAATGTTGACTGCCGCCGCTCCCCTGTCGACTCCGCTTCTGCCTCTCGCCGGGTGGATTACCGGAGTCGACAGCAGAACGATTGGGGATCAATTTATCGCGTCTACACTAGACACGAAAAATTGATCCCCGAAAGATCGATCGCTACCCGCCAATCCGGCGGGTAGTGAAGACGTACCCTAAGATTACAATCCCCAAAGTGCACAAATGCCCTAGATCTTGCTTGCATGCAGGGGTTTGCACGGGGACTTTTACATTAGCTGATATGCTTTTTCAGATGCATCTTCCTAGTGGCTTCCTATCTAAGCCACTCATATAGAAGTATAATTAACCCTGCTTTACAGAATCAGTTATTCTGCCTACGCAACCTTCATGTTTTGGACTGTGCTTTGCACTCAAAACATCCCCTTCTGGGAATCCTTTTGCTCAACACGGAATTGGTGCAGCTCCAACCTAGACCCCTTCTGGATAGATCTTCATGATTTATGCATTGCATTCAAGTATCAGAGGGGTAGCCGTGTTAGTCTGGATCTGTAGAAGCGACAAAGGGTCCTGTGGCACCTTATAGACTAACAGAGGTATTGAAGCTTGCATCCAAAGAAGTGGGTATTGACCCACGAAAGCTTATGCTTCAATACCTCTGTTAGTCTATGCATTGCATTGTGACCATGATAATACTTCATTCAAATGCTCTCTCTGATGGCAGGATTTAGCCCTTGATTGTATCAACGCAAACACGCTTTTTATGGACTAAGGCTAAGGTTGGCCTGTGGTGTCTAAAGAGCATTAACGGCAGTAGCACCAAACACATGCACTGACAGAAAGTCTTTTATCACAGTGACAGGTAACATGATCATCAGGAAGTAGTGGGAAATGAGCGGAATAGAAGATGCATGATTAACATCCTAGGAATTAAGTAGTAGCCAGACTCAAGCCCTTAAAAAGCATTGGCTGATTTGACATGTTGACAATTTCTCTTTAAACGTTCAGATCCATACTCAGGAATTGGCTATCGAACCCCTGAGAGACTGAAGAAAATGCTTATTGTATTGAAGTATCATGATCATTGTCCAACTACTGTACTGAGCATATAATTGCACTAGGTCTATAAAACTACTGTGTTCTGTACAGTAGCTGTCACTGTGCTGCGAGAACTTTGAGACCTATTCAACTGCAATAAAGACCGGGCCTTTGAAATTTCCAACATAGCACCACATTTAAATGGAGGAGCACTTATGAAATTATGTCAATTTTATAGAAGTCAATCTTTAGAAAGCGATTTTATACAGTCAATTGTGTGTAACACCACTAAGGGCATTAAGTCGGCGGAGTGCGTCCTCAATACCGTGGCTAGCATCGACTCACGGAGCAGAGCACTGTGGGTAGCTATCCCAAAGTCCCCACAGTCTCTGCTGTCCATTGGAATTCTGGGTTAAGCTCCCAAAGACTGATGGGGCAAAAACACTGTCGCGGGTGGTTTTAGGTACATGTCGTCAGTCTCCTCCACCTCCCTCCTTCCCTCCCTCCATGAAAGCAACGGCGGACAAAATCTTCTGCAAAGGCTTTCAGAGTACCTCCAGGAGAACTTCATGGAGATGTCCCTGAAGGATTCCCGCTCCATCCCCAGACATGTTAACAGTCTTTTCCTGTAGCTGTACTGGCTGCGAATGCATCCCAAGTCTTCAGGGCAAATCAAACATTAAACACAATTGCTTTTAAACCCTGTAGTGTAGTTACAAATGTACACTCACCAGAGGTGCCTTCTCTGGCTTCAGGGTCCGGGAACCCGCTTGGGGAGGGTATTGGCTCCAGGGAGATGAAAAGGTCCTGGCCGCCGGAGAGAACAGATTCTCCACTTGCCTGCTGCACATTCTCCTCCTCCTCCTCCTCCTCTTCCTCATCCACAAAATCCTCCTCCCTGTTGCGTGAGACTCCCCCCTTGCAGGTGTCCATGGACAGTGGTGGGGTAGTGGTAGGGTCCCCCCCTTGAATGCCATGCAGCTGATCATAGAAGCAGCATGTATGGGGCTCTGACTCGGAGCGACCATCTGCCTCCTTTGTCTTTTGGTAGGCTTGCCTGAGCTCCTTAACTTTCACGCGGCACTGCTTGTGTACCTGGTGTAGCCTCTCTTCACCATGCCCTGTGCGATTTTGGCATATATATCAGCATTTCTTCTTTTTGATCGGAGTTCGGCCTGCATAGATTCTTCTCCCCATACAGCAATCAGATCCAGTGTCTCCCGTTCGCTCCATGCTGGAGCACGTTTGCGATTCTGGGACTGCAGGGTCACCTTGTGCTGCTGAGCTCACCACGCTGACCAAACAGGAAATGAAATTCAAAAGTTCCAGGGGCTCTTCCTGTGTAACTGGCTAGTGCATCGGAGTTGAAAGTGCTGTCCAGAGCGGTCACATTGGAGCACTCTCTGGGATAGCTCCTGGAGGCCAATTCCGTCGAATTGCGTCTGCACTGCCCCAAATTCGACCCACCAAGGTCAATTTTAGCGCTACTCCCCTAGCCGGGGAGTATAGCAGTCGATTTTAAGAGCCCTTTAGGTCGACGGAATGGGGTTGGCTGTGTAGACGCATTGCTTATAAAATCGACCTAACATGGCTAAATTTGACCTAACCTTGTAGTGTAGACCAGGGCTAAGGGTATGTCTATACTATTTGCCGGATCGGCGGGCAGCTGGGGTCGATTTATCGCGTCTAGTCTAGACGCGATAAATCGACCCTCAAGTGCTCTCCCGTCGAATTCTGTACTCCACCACTGCGAGAGGTGCAGGCGGAGTCAACGGGGGAGCAGCAGCAGTTGACTCAGCGCTGTGAAGACACCGCGGTGAGTAGATCTAAGTACATCGACTTCAGCTATGTTATTCACGTAGCTGACGTTGCGTAACTTAGATCGATCCCTCTCCCTCTCCTTCCCCACACAGTGTAGATCAGGCCTAAGAGGCTATTATACTATATGAGTTGCAGGCTGGACTTCAGCTAATGCTGATTACTGCACAGAAGTTTTACAGGGCGAAGGCGTGACGTGATCCTAGTGTCTGTCTCTAGCAACTAAGTAGTTCTATTAATATGCAGGCTGGCGGCCACTGTTTTATTTTCAAAGCAGCAACAGCCCATGACATGACAGACAAAGAGCCAGATGCTCAGTAAGTCAGTGAAGCTGCAGTAAATCACAGATTCACACCAGATCTGGCCCCAAATCGTCATCTGACCTGTAAGAATGACATGGGACTGTTTATTTCTTTTAGTTCCATAGCGCCAAGCCAGCACAATCACTAAGGCCGTAGCGTTCTGTATTACCATGGAGATCTAGGGTTGGCGGGGAACTTGAGGACTCAGTCCCATGGGTAGGGCAGAGCACTGAGTTGCTCCCGAAGGATTCGGCAGAAAGTTTCCCTGCGCCACCTTGCCTATATTTAGCAGCGACTGGAAGAAAGGGCACAATTTATATTTCTCTCAAGCACGCCAATAGGCTGTGTCATATAGTACACTGGCGGAAGTTGGCTCTGGGCCAGATTCTGATCTTAGCCCTGGTCCACAGTGCGGGGGGGGGTGGGGGGGAGGGGATCGACCCAAGAGAATATACGAGAATAGCGTAGCTGAAGTCATCGTATCTTAGGTCGACTTACTCGCGTCCTCACGGTGCGGGGTCGATGGCTGCCACTCCCCCGTCGACTCCGCTTCCGCCTCTTGCCACGGCGAAGTACAGGTATTGATGGCAGAACGATCGGGGATCGATTTATCATGTCTACACTAGACGCAATAAATCAATCCCCGATAGATCGATCACTACCCACCGATCCGGTGGGTAGTGTAGACGTACCCTTAGCGATATACCAGCATAAATCCAGAGTAACTTCACCAAAATCACTCAGTGGAGTTCCTCTCAATTTGCACTGCTATAAATGAGGTCAGAGTCTGTCCCTGAGTGTCTGTAAACTGTCCCTGCGCAGAGCTGGTTAGCGCTGATGAATGTATTTAGTTGTATTTTACAGGGGAAGATGCTCTATGCGCCGTGCATAGAATAAACACACACACACCGAAAATACAGCAATAATACTCCAGAACTTAGCTCCAACACCACAGAGCTTTCTTGGCCTCCAGCAAGGTCTCTGTCATGGCCTCATTCCTGAGAGAAGAGGTGAGCCTTGCAGCATGTCTTGAAGATCACTAAATCTCAGAAACTCTGCCCATTTCTGCCTTCACTTTTGTCCCACCCACAGAGCTCCGGTAAACATAATTGTGAGGGCAGCATCTGATCCGCCAAAGAGCTTTGCTAGACCACATGGGATTTTGGATGGAACAAGTGGCTGGACTGCACTTCAAAGAGACTCGCTGCTCCCTTTGCATTGCTCCTTCAGCACAAGGGAGTGGAAAGCAGCCAGGGATTCCCTTGGCATGGAGACCCCCCGCCAGGCATGGAGCCAATGTAGCTGGATCCTCCACCACGTCCCCATCCCTGCAGCCTTGGCAGTGTGGGTTGGGAGCTAAGAGGACTGGGTGGGGCTGGAGTGTTGGCAGACAGCCATTTGGGGGCCCTAGCCAGCTGGCGTAGTTTAGAGCAGCCCCTAGATTGTGCTAACCCTCCCTCTCAGCTGCACCCAGAGAAAGCAACTGGACAGCCCGAGGAACCAGGATGTGCCTCAACATATGCAGATATTAGGCACCATTCCCCAGTGCCCGGCCCCTCGTGTGGCTGTTTACACCTGTACAAGGTAGATGTTAAAAATCCTGCCATTCTGAGTGGGTAGCATTTTACACCGACTTTGCAGGGGGGCAGGGCTGTGGAGAATCAAGCCAACTGGCCCAATTACTTTAGCACCGTGGTATGTTTCCTATCTGAATGAATTGCTGCTCTATTTAATTATGGTTTAATTAGGTTCTCGGCTGACTTACCCTAGTTTGACACCAGTGTAACTCTCCTGGGCCAGCTCGCCAGATGGTGTAAATCAGCATTACTCCACCAAAATCATTGGTGCTATGCTAGTTGACACCAGCTGAGGATCTAGCCCATGATTTTAATGGGGCTTCCCCGGAGTTACACTGCTGTAAGTGAGAGGGGATGCTAGTCCTGTTTGTCATATAGACCCCTGGGTTCAGAGCTTCGATTGTATTTCTTGAAAATGCCACAAAATTCACTTTTTGGGGGGGGGGGGGGGGGGTTGATTGTTAAGACACTAAAAATGCATGCAGCCAGATAGCTTCCCATTGGCTAACCAGATGATGATGCTCAAAGGTGTCAATTGTTCCATCCCCAACCAGTTTTCAATTACACAGTCATGCGTCAGTACAAATCTTGTTGGGAAAAGACAGGAGCATAGAAAGAATTGCAACGGTTTGGAAATTGCATCTCTCTGGGGGCCAGATCACAGCCCTATCTGGAGGCTGTGAGCGCCTATGTCATGTGGATCTGCAGATCTTGGAGGCTGGGAGAATTTGCATTGACCAGAAAAATGGCTACACCCCGGCCTTCACTTGCACTAGATATACGGCCGGATCCTCAGCTGGTGTGAAATGGTGTAACTCCATTGTCTTCACTGGGGCTGTGCTGATTTACAGGAGCTGAGGGCTGGGTCACAAACCCGATTGCAGCACTTTTACCCAAGAGATGAGGGCAGCATTGATACCAGAAGATAGTGACATTTGCCAAGCAAAAGCTGAGAGAAAGTCCAGTGAGCTACCCAGACAAATATAAATTCTGTTTGAGTCATTGCTTTTAGCAGGTTCCCATGCAGTAAGTCATATACTGGAATGCTGAGAAAGGATAAATCATGCTCTAATACCCAGGTCAGTCATGCCACACCCTTAGAAAATATACATTTTATTCTGCTGGAGCAATTCATGTGTATGCACTTGAGCCACTTCCTTTAGATTCATGCATTTCAGTGGCACATTAGTGAAAGTAAATCGGATGAATAATGAGAGATCTTAGTTGGCACATGTACTGGCAGTGAGGATGGAGGCCCAAGCCCTCTGCATCATGCCAAACTGTTGTCAGGCTAAGTCAGTCTGGTGCAGAGCTCACATTGTGCTCACACCACTTACTGCCACATTCACTGGCATTCTTGAGTAATGCTGTTTGAAACAGAGCAGACTAGCTTGTGCCTCAGTAGCTACTGGATCTGGGCTCTGTATTGTTGAGGGGGGATTAGTATTACCTGCATGGTCCTAGGCCATTCATTTCTGTAGGGAAAACGGCAGAAGCCGTTCCTCCAGCATGTTATCCCCTAGTAGGGTGACCAGATGTTCCGATTTTCGGAGAATCTCAGGGTTGGAAGGGACCTTAGGAGGTCGTCTAGTCTAACCCCCTGCTCAAAGCAGGACCAATCCCCAATTTTTGCCCCAGATCCCTAAATGGCCCCCTCAAGGATTGAACTCACAACCCTGGGTTTAGCAGGTCAATGCTCAAACCACTGAGCTACCCCTCCCCGCCCCCCGAGGGACAGTCTCGATATTTGGAGCTTTTTCTTATATAGGCTCCTACTACCCCCCACCCCCGTCCCGATTTTTCACACTTGCTGTCTGGTCACCCTAGCCCCGGGGTGGTGGGGAGGGGGGAGGGATGCTGGCCTAGCAGGAAGGGATGGCTGGGGTCTGTAAACCACAGCACAGGATGGACCCCACATATCCCCAACTAGAGCCACACGTCAGAAGAGCCTCTACTCTGCCTCCAGCTCCTGGTTCCCACCTGGCAGTGCAGCCAATGGCACTGGCTACTCCTCCGAGGAGGGTTAATGGCATGGAGCAGGAGCTAAGGCCAGCCTCAATAGCATTAACAGCCCCGGCAACTGTCTGTGGCATTTTAATCCCTGCCCCCAGGGAAGCATACAGTATAGACGAGTCACTTTCTGGCTCCACCCCTTTCTCCTGCCAGCCTCCCACCCATGTACAGCAAAGCCCCAATCACAAGGTGTTGATGCAGAATAATTCCCACCTGCTCAAAATAAGGAGCATGCTTCCGAGACACCAAACCCTCCCCCTCCATCCCCCATGAGAGAAGAAGATTGAGCCAGTGGTTACAACACTGCCCTGGGTTCAGTTCCTTGCTCTGCTAGAGACTTCCTGCGTGACCTTGGGCAAGTCACTTTTGTCTTACATCACATCAGCTCCCCACCTGTAAAATGAAGACGATAGCACTCCCCTACCTTGCAGGAGTCTTATGAAGATAAATGCACTGAAGATCGAAGTGGTCAGGTCCTATAATAGCAGTATGTAAGATTGGCATGTTTTGTTTCCACCCTTCTGCCTTGCTTGTTTGCCTTCCTCTGTACTGTGCCCCTGAAGGGTCGCTGCTGTGAGCAGTGTGGCCTGCGTTTTGCAACTGTTTTGAAGCAAACACTAAGATCTGTTACGCTGATTTGAGATGCATGCTCCAATGTCACCTTTCTTCTATGATGTGAACGATAATTTTATTCTGGTTTGCAGCCACAGCAATGGAGGCTGGGACCGCATCAGGTGTCCTGAGCTATGCAGGATAGTGGGTTCCCCGGCCAGGAAAATCCAGGTGCTGCAGGATGCGATGCTGGTGATTCAATAGGTGGTACCCTTCCCTCCGTCTGAGTTAGCACTGAACCAGTCTCCCAATGGAACGCTGGAGGCGTTGTCCTCCAGGTGAGGTCTACGTCCATCACCCACAATGAAGAACAATAGAATGTTACCAAAACCGATATTTTATTTTAGATCTTTGAATTATTGCTGGCGAAAGACGCAGGATGGACAGTCCTGGCATCCTCTGTTTAAACACAGATCAGCTCTGGGATGAGCAATGGAAATGCACATTTCCCAGTGCCCCTGATCTAGGCATGAGAGCAGAACTTGGTTTCCAAGACCACTTCATCTTTGGCTTCTCTGCTGAGACTGGCCAGAAGAGACCAAGGCCTGACAAGTGCTGGTGTTTTTCGTGATGCCACATTCTGCACATGTTTGACACGGGGCATTGGGCAACAATCACTTTCACTCACTACCAGCCCGTGGCTGAGTTGTACTGGCAACCCGGCAGTGAAAGTGTATCTATGTCACAGCCACATCACCAGTCCCTTGAGCCTCACGGTGACTTGATTATAGAACCTGACGCTGTGGGGATATCTGACACTGGACTCAGGTGTACATGTTGTTTCCCCAGTAGCAATGGGTCCCATTAAAGGCTCTTGCTGCCGCTATGCCAGTCCATCGAGAAGGGTCCTTCCAATCCTGCGTAACACGGTAGCGAATCAGACCGACTGTCTCCGTACTGCATGCAGTGAGATGGGGCATCTGAGGTCAGGCCAAAACCAAAAGGCCATGAATGAAAGAGGGGACAAATCCTGCAAATCTCACTCAGGCAAAATTCCCAGTGGTGCCAATGGCAGTTTACTCTCAGTAAGAATATGGTGAGCACTTCAGGATTTGGCACTATAGACTGGAAGGGTGGGATTCTCTAAAACAGGGACTTCAATGGAAGTAGAATTAAGTCAGCGCTGAGAGTTTTTGAAGATCCCTCCCTACTTGTCTTGTATTCAGTACCCTTGAAGAATGGCTACACTGGGGAGCAATCAAGTTCAGGAGTGGTTTCTCTGGTTCAGATTTCAGAAGAATGAATTGCATTCTTCCCCAAGCATGAAACCCCCAGTATCTACATTACTGAGTCAGGGCTGGGTTCTGTCTGCCTTACTCACTGAGTAGCACCTTACCCCATGAGTAGTCCCATGCATTATCCTGCACAGTGCTGACACGGTGGTCCTGAGGAGGTCCACAAGGCCAGAGGGGGTAGGTGCCAATTTTCCCAGGTGGGTATTTGGGCCTTAGGTTTCAATGGGACTAATAATGTGCTTAAAGTTAAGCCTTAGATGCTACTCGGGGTGAGTGAGGACAGCAGAGTTGGGCCCTCGGTAACAGAAATTAATTGAAATGGGCGTTAATTTGCAAGGAACGTGTTTATTACATTTCCAGAAGAGTTCAGGAATGTTCATGATGCTACCAGCACTCCCACTGACTAGGGACAGGAGACAGGAGATTTGGCCAGACTATCATCTTCCAGGGAAATGACTGAAGAAAGTTTTTGCATTCACCTTCCAGGGACATAATTCATGTGATTACTCTCATCAGGCCTCCAATGAGAGTAATCACATGCCCTTCAATGGCCTTATTCCCACAAGTAAGGCAACCAGAATGTGACCCTGAAAGCACATGCAGAAGGAACAAGTATAGGGAAATATTTGAGATTAATTGAGCATGTATCCGGATTCAAAACTCCCTGGAAGCTAACAAAAGAGACAGGTAAGGCAAGCTTGATGCCTCCAGTGGAAGCAGAGTAAACGGTGGCATTGCTGCTTTTTACTTTTAAAACCAGGCAAGTTCTGAAGAATGTGAATTAGGCAAATAGCACTGTCATAGTTGAACCTCAGCAATGTCACGACGAATGCCAAAGCTCTTCAAAACGTTCATTTTTCTTTAATGAAAGAATCGGGCCACATTCTCTGCTGCTGTGGATCAGGGAGGCTCCACTGGCAGGAGAGGTGGTATAGGGTAGAGCACTGCAACGGGAGTAAAGAGACCTGGGATTTATTCCTGATTCTGCCACTGACCTGTTGCGGGACCTTGAGAAGACATTTCCCCTGTTTCCCTTCCCACCCTTTGTCTGTCTTGCCTATTTAGGCCGTGAGAGTAGTATGCTCTTTGGGGCAGGGACTGTCTCTTAGTATGTGTTTGCATCTAGCACAATGGGAGCCTGGTGTGGGCTGGGGTCTCTAGACGCTACTCTTATACAAACAGTTCTAGGCAGCGCTACCTACTAAGGTTGCCCTGTTTCCGGTTGCTTGTAACTTTGCGGCATTTCATCGTTTGGGTTGAAATTCCCCACGGCAGGTGTCTGTCTCAGGCTGAACTTTTTGAAAAAGTTTCAGCCATTTCTGAGAACAAGAGGAGGAAAAAATATATCGCTTTTGCCAGTGCTGAAAAATATTCTTACTGTCCTTTCATGGAGATCGAGCACCTCCATGCTTGGGAGCAGGGACTTGAAATTTGGTGGGGGGTTGAGGGGGGAGTGACTCTACGTCAGGGATGTGCTTCTGCTGCCCCATGAAAAAACATCCACATTTGGCCAGGTGATAAGCCTTTGGAAAACTTCAGTTCACACACACTCAGGAGAACTTGTTAGAGTTTGGCAACTAAATTCTCTGAAGATTCTGTCTAGACTGAGCATGTTCCACCCAAGGGCTGCATAGGCTGATCAGGACTTTCTCTGCAATTACTGCTCCTGGCTGCTGTGGAGCAGGGCACTGGAGCTGAGAGTACAGAGACTGTGGAAAAAATAGTATGTGATCATGTAATTAAAGACTTTATCAAAGTGCAACACACACAAGGGAGCCACATTAAGGCTACCGTAATTCTTGCCTGTCCAAACATCTGAGTGCTTGATTTTGCAACCTTCGTGTTCTTTTAATGAATTTCCTTGGTTGTTAAAAAATTCCGTCATGTGTAATCATTAACACCCACATGGGTCATCAGCTGGACTGGAATCCCCCTCTTTACATCTCCCTCTTTTAATAAGCTCGTATTTTGTGACAGCAATTAGCAAACATTGATAGACAATTTGGCCCATTGTCTCTGGGTCACAGACTGACCTGGATCTAAATATAGAGCTAACCTGAGTTGGACTCCTCTCTGAGAGCTATCTATCGCCCTTCGCAGTGTGTAACGCAGGGAAGAAGGTGGGATGAATGAATGAATAACTTGGAACACCACCAAGTTCAACAGAGGATTCTATAAGTTTACTGAACTATAAATAAAATACTGACCTATGCAGATTAGAGGAAAAGAGCCCGTGCCAAATATCCTTTATAGTACATAGCCCTCCAGTTCCCCTTATTCATTTCCA
Organism: Macrochelys suwanniensis; assembly: GCA_033296515.1. Classification (NCBI taxonomy): domain Eukaryota; kingdom Metazoa; phylum Chordata; order Testudines; family Chelydridae; genus Macrochelys; species Macrochelys suwanniensis. The sequence continues at coordinate 16,292,135 of CM065779.1, read as the reverse complement.
GGAAAGCATGTCCTTGCTTGAAACCTGAATCTTTAGGGGGCCAAAATCTCTCTCCCACACTAGCTAATCAAAAGGAATCCAAGAGATAATGTCACCTCTCATTGTGAAAAACCTTGGGGTCAAATTCCCAGGGCCAGCTCGTGCCTGACCCTCACCCGGAAAGTGCACGTGTGTGGTGGAAGGACTCGACGCGCCTTCCCTTGCCCCCTTGTGCAGCCCGTGCACTCTAGAGACCTGATCCCGGGCCCTGCCTGATGGAGTCAGGGGAGCTGTGCTCTTTTTTCCAGCGGACATTGGGAGCACAGGGGCAGCTCCCTCCCTGCTAGAGCGGAGCACAGTGCCCTAGAGGAGATGGGGCTATAGCTTCCTTTGCTGCACCCTGCAGAGAGGTGTAGTAGCAGTCACCCAGCATCTGTGCATCCGGAGTTCTAGGGAGCAGTCTGTCTCTCCAGGGTGAATACCCCTCCCACTCCCCCCCCCCCCACCTAAGTGACACAATGCAGCTGTTACTCATGCCTTACTCAAGCAAACACTCATTGGCTGAGTAAGGAGCTCAGCATCTGTTCCTTTAGTTGCTTTTTTGCTGGTGAAAAATCATATTCACTATCATATCTAGCCTGCTTCCACCCACTCGTGGGGGGCAGCGTCACCTGCCAGGATTGTCCCTGCAATAAACTCCTCATTCCTCTGTGTATGACATATGACCCGTCTCTATGGCAACTCTTTGTGGCTTCACAATATTTTCACTTTATTGTGTAATTGAGTCACAGCAGAAACCGGGGGGTGGGGTGGGGGAGGACAGGCATGGGGAGGGACTGGCTGACACTTGTACAGAGATTTTTCAAAGGACTTTATAACATCTTATACTGTCTGTATGTTGTGGAAATAGTAATAATACAGGTCCTGATTTTCAGCACATGCTCCAAGTTAACAGGATGTCAGCACATGCTTAACAGTGAGCAAGTGGTGAAGTCCTTTGCTGAATCGGGGCCTGTTTGAGATGGTTTTCATTCTGGTTTCTAGTCAATGCCAAGGATGTAGCATTGCTCTCTTAATCACAAAGCCAGGGTGGCAGGAGCCCTGCCAGGCTCATGGGTCAGGCAGAACTGCAATGGGGTATTTAGGCAGTCCTCTCCCCCGAACACCCTCAGGAAGCCCCAAAGGGGCAGGGAAGGGATGGAATCATGGCCAGCCAGCCATGGGGGCAGGGTGGGGGTGTCATCAGGGCTGCACAGCCAGGAGCCCCCAAGGCAGAATGCCTCCTGGTGTTCTCCCGGCAGCACATGATAAGATAGCGCCCCCAGGGTAAATGATATAGAGGCCGAATGGAACGCATTTACCCATCAAACTCTAATCCTTCCAAGCCTGCATGTAATGAAAAGCTCGGCCCTGCACTAAATCCCCTGCAATCTTAGGTCCAGATCTTGCAAACCCTTGCGCACCACAGCCAGGCAGTCCCACTGACATCAAAGCAAAGTTTGGGCAGGTTTTGTAAGGCCGAACATGGTTTTGTAAGGTACATGGGGCGAGCCAGCAGAGGGCTACAGCCAGCCATCCTGTCCAGGCAACAGGTGCTAGCTAGTAATACCCACTTTCCTTACGCGCCCAATGTCTGGTCTCAGAAATAAAACAGAACCGATGCAGAAACGGGGGGAAATCTTACCGCCACTCCGGCTCTCCCCACAAACCGGCTGAAAAGCAGCCATCACTTTGTGGGACCTTTTTGAGAAAAAGAGGTGGGGACGGAGGGGGAGGGGGAAGTATTCGCCAAAGATTTCGACATTTGCCTTTTTTGGACCAGGTGTAACGGGACGGCGGCCTGCCTAGGCCAGCGCCAGGGTTGGTCAGCAGTAGGGTGACCGGATGTCCTGATTTTAGGGTCTTTTTCTTATATAGGCTCCTATTATCCCCCACTAGGGTGACCAGATGTCCTGATTTTATAGGGACAGTCCCGATTTTTGGGTCTTTTTCTTATATAGGCTCTTATTACCCCCCACCACCGTCCTGATTTTTCACATTTGCTGTCTGGTCACCCTAGTCAGGAGGTGGGGGAGGGGGGGACGACTGTGCGATCAGATTATTGCCCAGGGAGCCTTTGGGGGGTGGGGGGAACACATGCCAGGCAGCGTGCCTTGAGGGGCGGGGTGGGGGGGTGCAAACACGGGCCAGGCAGCGTGCCTTGAGGGGCGGGGGGGTGCAAACACGGGCCAGGCAGCGTGCCTTGAGGGGCGGGGTGGGGGGTGTAAACACGGGCCAGGCAGCGTGTCTTGAGGGGCGGGCGGGCGGGGGGTGCAAACACGGGCCAGGCAGCGTGCCTTGAAGGGCAGGGGGGTGCAAACACGGGCCAGGCAGCGTGCCTTGAAGGGCAGGGGGGGACAAACACGGGCCAGGCAGCGTGCCTTGAAGGGCCGAGGGAGTGGGTGCAAGGCACGGGCTGGCCTAGCACGTGCCCAATTTTCACTGGCTGCTGCCGCCGCCCCCCCCCCCCTTTGCTCCGGGCCACGCATTCCTCCCGCCCCGGCGGCCGCCCAGCGCGCCCAGGTGCGGCTCCCGCCCCGCCCCGCCCCGCCCCCGGTGACGTAGGCCCGCCGGTCCTGCCCCGCCGGCCGCCCATATAGAGCGGCGGCCGCGGGCGGCTCCCCACGGAGTGCGGGCAGCTCGGGACGGGAGCTCCGTGCGCACAGGGACCCCGCCCCGCAGTGAAGTCGGCCGGGAGGCCGGCACGCCGCCAGTGCCGATGCGAGCCCCGCTGCTGCTGCTGCTCTGCGCGCTGGCCTGGCTTGCCGGTGAGTGGGGGAGGCGCCGCCGCTGTCCGGCCGCGGGGCGTTCCGCCGGTCCCTGGGGAGGGAGGCTCGGCTCGGGGGCGCCTGGCTTCCCGCGGCAGGGTGCTGGGGCTGACCCGGAGCCTTCCCCCCGGCTGGAAAAGAGCCCCGGGGGGGAGCAGCGCTGCTGTGATCCGGCTCACAAACCCCGGCGTGCTTCAGCCTGGCCGGCGGGGTCGGCTTTGCTCCTCTGCTCACGCTCCCCCTGTGTTGCGCTGGCCAGGGGTCCCCTTCCCCTGGGGGCCGGATGGAGGAGGAGGAAGCTAGAAACTCTCTAGCAATTTGGAGACTTCTAGGGGGAAACTGACTTAAATCAACCCCTGCTCTGTCTTGTGGGGTAGAATGGCCCCCTGGGGGTCAGGTCTGCCCTAGCTAAGAGAGAAAACTAAAACCTAGTCTGGGATTTTGAATCCTTGGACTGGCATAAGTGAACTTGCATTTGAAAAGCTCAGTGCTGCTTCTTTAGTGACTCGCTTGGGAATGATGGCGTGTGTTCAGTAGCTGCTTACTGGGCGCTCCACGGTGAACGCTTTTGCCAGTTTTGATTTGAGGCGTAGGCCTGAGATCCTGATTCACTTTAACATGTCTTCCTTCTGTTCTGTAGGGTGCCAACCTGCTGCTGGATTAGGACTAAATGCCACGGAGCAGGAGGGAAATGTGCCTATGGTATGGGACCGCAGCGTGGATGGGAGCACAGTGCCGTCAGGAATTGACTATGAAGATGCTGAAGAAGAGGAGGAGGAGGAGGAGGAGGACGACCCAGCAGTGCCTATGTACATTGTAGATGATTCGATTAGAGGTGAGTTGAAGTGACACTTCTGTGTGTTGCCCCCAAGGATCCTAATCATGTTTGATCAGGATAATGTATCTCATGGACACAGGTCACTTAAAAGATGGAGAAATCTCTTTAGTTGAGCTTGCTCAGTTCTTGGCTACAAGAATAATCTTCTTGTTCTAAAGATGACTATTTTGACAAGCCTTGAACTTGCCTTCCTTTGATTCTTGCATCCTGATATTACACTGTTCGGTTTGCTAAATCTACTGGCAACCAGTGGTGTGCAGGATGTTGAAGCATTTTAGCATTCCCCCAAAATCTAAAACCTTCTAGCCAGTATTCTCTGCTGGTGTAGTTACTTTAAAGTCAGACAAATGACGTGGACAGACTTTCATATGTGCCCTGAACTTCCTGTTCTCACTAGGTGCTAGTTGGTGTGGAGTACTTGCAAAAATCTGGCTTGGAATTTTTTGACTTGCAATAAAATCGATGGGAAGTAGCTGTAGGGTGACTAGCACGCACCAGTTTATTGTGCAATGATTGGAGTATGTCTAGACTAGAATAAAAGGTAGGTTTTTTAAATGGTAGCTACTTTCTTGTCCAACATGTTCTTAAAGCCTTAGTGTAGGTGGGGCATGCTTGTATTGTAACATGTTGGCTGGTTGAGGTGAACCCAAAATACAACTTGTCCACACCAAAGCTTTTAAAATGTTTGCAAATGGGAATTTTAGGTTGTCTTTCTGTTTAGATGAAGCCCATAACTGCCCATAACTATCTTGTATGCCTGCAATCCAGGAAAGCACTCGTATATCGTAAATGGTGACTAATAGTATAGGGGCCTTTCCTGTTTGGCCCATGTCCTTATATGTTAGGGAGGCTTAATAGGGAATGGCAATGGGAAAAACTGACGGCTACTTACAGGACTTGAGGTCAGAACTGCAGTCTGTAAGGTTGTCCTTGTATTTAACATCCAGTAGTTTGCAAGCTCCAGTATGCTATGGGGCATGATCTGGTTGCCATTAGTCAGTGGAAAGATGCCCATGACTCCAGTGATAGTTCAAAGGATAGACAGGCCTGAGCTACAACGTTCTAAGTAGAACTTGCTCCTTGTGCAGGGTGGGTTTGGCCTGGGCCTGTCTCCGATGCGTTGTCGAATGCTCTAGGCTTCCATGAGAAAATGAATCTGTCCGCATAAGTTGGGCCTGAAATTTATTGGTTCAGGGGCTCATAGACTAGATAATAGTTGCACTTGAAACTTGGCTGTTAACCAGAGGCTGCTGTTTTGTTGATGGGCGATGGCATTTTTGCACTGGGCTGATCAAAGCCCCACAAATTTAAATTTAGCAGCAGATTGCTTCCCACCCCATACCCTAAGATGCCTAGGCAGCTTTCTAAGGATATACAACTTGCGAACTATTGTTTGCTTGTATTAATAAAACCACAAGGACAATTGGACAATAGCCTTTTCCTCTTAAACCCAAACTGACAGGTTGAGTCCTGTAAGGGCTGAAAGAAGGACCTTCTGTCAAAGTAGATCGACTGTCTTGATCTGCCAAAGTTAAACTAACAGCTGATGCCCTTGTCCTGTCCATAGTGACTATTCATGGCTTTATTTTTCTAGGGGGAAAACTTGACAATAGGGCCCGTACTTCTTGGTTTGCCTGCTGGTATAATTAATATCACTTCACAGTCAAACGTCTGCTAGTTGAGGATGATCACTTGTTTTGAGTAACCAAAATACATGACAAATGTAGTTAATAAGAACTTAAAATACTCAAGTGTATATTTGGAGACTTTCCCCCGCTGATTCGACGACTCTGGTTTTATGATAATCAGGGAGTTGAACTAGCCTTTATGAGAACTGTAAGGTCATGAAGCAAATGACTCAAATCTATGGCTTATCAAATTGGTGTGTAAGTTGCATCATACCATGAGAGAGAGTAAAAAATATTGATCCTAGAATATGTAGTGTACTGCCTGATCCCATCTGTAAAGCAACTAAGACAAATAACTGTAGTTAACCATATATTTCCATATTTCATGAAAAGGACTAACACTATAAATTGATTCTCCTTGCTGCGCATTCATATGTATATTATCTAAACTCTAGAGGCTGCTAATACTATATATTGTAGCTAAAGAGTAGTAGCTTGTCCTCCGTATTTAAGGATGTTACCATCTTTCTTTTGGCATGCAAAGAGAGGCAGTACAGTTTCCTATGCTAGCAGTTTAAGTAAAAAATCACTTGCAGCATCATTAGTTTCCGGAACTGTATCTAATCTGGGATGGCAATAGCAGAAGTAGTAGACCTGAACTAACTTCAACTCTGGTGTGAATTTCCTTTCCAGTATAAGATGTGAAGAGCTCTGAAGTAGGAGTAGTTGCACATGTTTATTTTCTATCAATGTATGTCCCACATACCCCTGATGGCTATCCTCACTCTAAGGTGCGAGGCCAAATTCTGCCTTTACAGGTGCACGCTGGCACCTGCTTGTCAAGAGCTACCTTTGCTCACTGCTGTGGTTTGGGGGTGGGTCTAAGTCCATGGTTGCTGAACTTCACTCATAGTGGGCCAAATCCTGTTTGTCTTGCAATTATTGTGAATAGTCCATTTGGGCCGATTCTTCATCTTGGCTTAAATGTGCCCCTGTAAACGAATTCAGTGAGTATATCTTAATCAGTGTTTTACCTGAATTAAAAGCCATGCGAAACAATGCTTACGTTTTGCTATCATCCTTCTATAGGGGTCATGTTTGAGGCCAAATGAAAGAATCTTGGCCACAGAATGCCTAGCTATAAATATTCATTCGCGTACAAATTCTTTTTTTTCTTTTTTTCCCAAGACTCACTTCCTCACCCCTTTTGCTGTAGGGTTAAGGCCTAAGGTATAATTCCTTGTTGGAAGGGATTAGCTGTTATAAATTCTGGACTGAACATGACTTTATCTCTTTCCCAGTTGAACCTGTGATCAAACCCAAGCAAACAAAAACAGATAGGGAAAAGAATCCTGACAAAACGAAAAGAAAGAGAAACAAAGGGAGGAAAAATAAAAAGAAGAAAGTGACACCATGTGAAGCAGAGTACAAAAATTTTTGCATTCATGGTGAATGCAAATACCTAGAAGACCTCAAAGCAGTAGTATGCAAGTAAGTTAATGCTCAGATGTTGTATAGAGTATAAGATTGTATAGAGTATAAGAGTGATCTGAATCTGACAAGGTACTCATTGCGAATAATGGCTTAGTCAGAGGGAAATCAACTTGGTTCAACCTCTTGGATTGTCACGCATGAGAAACTTTCTGCCATGTAAATGATGGTGGAATTCATAAGCTGCATAACGAGCCACTGAACTCATCAGTTGGTCATAAAATTGAAAGCAGAAGGAATGAAAAGGCGTGCCTTCCTGAAGCATCACACCCAAACTGATCTCAACTTGTTTTAATACCAGCAAACCTTGGGCTAGAACAATGACTGCATTTCCTGCAAATTCTCTAACACTAGCACCTGGACCTGTGTCAATTGACTGAAAGGTCTCCTGAATGCGCATGTTTGCTTGGCTTCAGGCAGGCCATCCAATGCTCCTGGAACTAATGCTGATGTTAATGTGGGTTATTTTCAGATGCCATCAGGATTATTTTGGTGAACGCTGTGGTGAACAATTCATGAAGACTCAAAAGGGAAATGACATCGGCAACTATTCAACAACAGTATTGGTGGTGGTAGCTGTCCTGCTGTCCAGCATCAGCTTCATTGCGATTGTTGTCATTGTTATACTGCAGTAAGTATAGCACTTCCAAGTCTATCTTAATTAAATAGTTGCTTAATTAAATAGTAGCTTGCACAGTATGGTACCATTACAGAGATAGTCTGGGGTTACATTGCCACAGAGCGAGTTAAGTGTGTTCGGCCCGTCACATGCATAAAATAAGACTGGTCCCCACCTTGAGGTGTTTACAGTCCAGCGTGGATTTAAAAAAAGTAAACTGATCAATCAATGGAGATGAGTTTGTAAGGTGACCAAAAAGGTGGGGTGTGCATTGAGCACTGGGGGTTTGGTTCAGTCATTTGTTATGTTGTATAGCTTTTCCCAATCTTTGCTGTAGCTGGGAGCAGAAGTGGCATTGGAGGACACGCAAGTGGAGACTAGCGGTGAAAAATGCTAATGCTCACTTGTTTAGTTGAACAGTCTCCATTATAAGCTGATCATGTCCTCTTAAAGAACATGGAGCTCCCCTTGACGTCCATGGGGGAAGGTGGGAAGTGGAGGTGGAGTATGAATGTATAGACTTCTAAATGTACTCTTAACTTCATAGGAGTACACCATATATATATATATATATATATATATATATATATATATATATATATATATATATATATATATATATATATATATATATATGCTTAGTGTAATCTCTATGGACAAGAGGTTGATTTGCAAGAAACTCAGGCAAAAACTCTACCTCTACACATGGCCAAACCTCAATCTATTGGACACAGAACAGGAGGGAACAAAAATCATTCTAGTCGAGAGCAAACTACATCAGTTTACAAACAAGAAAATGAAGTTGCATAAGTAGCTGCCCCTTGGAAAACTGAATGAGGGACATGGAGTAATTGCCAACCCAAAATCTCGCTGACTTTACCAGCATTTTGGTTCAAATGGTGATCTAAATGATGATCTTGGATAGGCACAAGCAAAAACAGTAAATGGGAACTGACTTCCACCATGCCTTGTACACAAGGTCATGTCTTCAAGGCTAGGTGCCCAGAAAGCACAGTGAACTTGTGCTCCAGTATATTGCCTTGATTCTTATCTCAGTGATGTTACTCATGCAACAGAGTGACCACAAATGAAGTAATTCCATTGTTACACTGGTGCACTAGAGCCCAGTCTTCAGTGAAGCATTCCTCATGTGGGCATGTGTCAATCAGAGATCTGTCCCTTCCTCGGTTCCCCTAAAATATATAGAAACACCATTCCCAGATAAAGGCTGAGGGCATTGAATGTAGCCAAAATCTGGAGCTCTTTCAGTAATAAACCATTTGAAAGCTGTTCTTACCACCCTCTGCAAAATGAGCCAGTTATGAGCACTGCATGGTAGCTGATGTGTGAAGTGCATTGATGGCACTCTGGTTTGTGCTTATGTCCCACTTTTTAACCCTTTCATGTCAGTTAGGTATAATGCCACTGTGGGACTTATGCTGGCTACGCAATAAATCCTACTGTACTGCAGCCTGGGATAATGCAAAGCAAACCCAAAAGCCAGGGTCTAAAATTAGACTAGACAGACTACACTATCATAACTGAATCAGGTACATGCTGTACCCATTCCTGCAATTCAGGAAACAAAGGTGTGCACTTCTGTTTGTTTATTGCTTCATACTTAAGAGATTTAAGAAATGCTGATGCAGACGCAACTAACCTTAAGTGTTCACCACATTACAGATGGGATATTTTTTATACTCCAGGGTATTGTGAGGAGTAACTAGTTGACATTTGTAAAGCACAGCACGTGATTAAAATAGGGATTCTATATTAGTGTGTGATAAAATAGAATTAAACTTGTGTTATCCAATTAGGACCGTCCACAACCTTGAACTTTAGGCATAAACCTCAGGTTTGCAAAAAACTGTCTAAAATCGTCCATATCTGAAGCCACCCTTGGAAAGAGGCGCTGGTGTCGAAAGTTCATTGAGCATGCCATACGTGGTGTCCAAGTGCTTTGAAGATGAAGTACTAACACCCTCATAACCACGTGGAGTAGTTAAATGCAACTTAATTTTCTGTCCGATATGGAAGCTGCTTATCTTTCTGAATTAGAATGGGGTTGTTTTGTTGGTTTTTACATTCTCCTGCTGACCTGTGCTTTGGGCAAGAAGTCCTCAAAGTCTTAAGAACAGTAATAAAAGACAGTAGTTAAAGCAGGCACAGGGGGAGGGGGAGGGGTGAATTCTTGGCTTCTATTTCGGAACCGTTGTATGATCTTGGACAAGTTACTTAGGGTAGAATTGATCAGAAGCGCTCAGCGTTGGTCTGTTCCCATTGAAGTCAATGGTAAAACTGATCAAAATGAGGATTGGGATACTTTATCCATGTGCTTTACAAGAAAGGGTTGAAAAGTCCCATGGAAATGTCCAGTGTTCTAGAACCAGAATTTCCTTTGGCTGGATCCATCCCTGGAGCAGTGCATGGATTGCCACAGTGTATGCTCAGAGCTGGAGACTGCTTAGCAAACAAAACCAATTCTGCTTTCCACAAGCTGGTTCCTTAGCTACAGTCTGAGGATGCACTTTAGGGATGGGGGACAAACATACTCACTCAGAATGAGCTCTAAACCCTAATGCTTTGTGACTCCACAGGGTCAGGAAAACATATCCTCGATATGAAGAAAAGGAGGAAAGAAAAAAGCTCAGACAAGAGAATGGAAATGGCCATGTTGGCGTGTAAAGGAGAGCGCAGGTACAGACTGACATTGCGTTAGTTCGATCTAAGCTTGCACCATCCACAAAACACTCGCACACATCATAATTCTGCATAACTGGGAGTTTTAGGCTCTTACTCTGTGCACAGCTGTTTGGAAACAGGATCCCAAACCCCTGGTGTGGGTAATAGCCTTGTGGGTACTCACAGAACCTGTTTCTTGTCTTATGCAAAGCCAAGGGATGGGAAAACCCTGAAATGCCTGGTCACAGGTGAATGACCTAGTAGCCTCTTGTCACCTTCAAACCTTGACAAACCTAGAACTGTGCAGAAATTCCTGCTGCTTTAACAGCATCCACGCTCCCTTCTGTGTCTTTCTCCGGGCTCACAGGAGGGGCTGGCACTGAGGGAAAGCCTCAAAAGGGAGCCATTGGCAGTATGGAAGCAGTACGGAGCCTCCCTCCCCATGGGCTCTCTGGCACTTTGAAGCGCATGCTCCCTCTGAGGCCACAGACTACTTCTGAGCCATGACAGAAGAAGAAGAAACAGTGCATGGACTGCCTGAGGGGAGGGTGCCAAGCATTCTTTTCCCTGTCATGGGCTTTTCTATTCATTCTGTTACCAAGGGAGACTGGGTAGTATCTGAATAACTGAAGTCAGCACTTAGCTCCATGAAACAGTCCATTCAGACTTGGCCTTGGAGACCAAAATTCCTTAGTACAAGAACAGCCCAAGCTTCCTAACATCTTGTCCCCACCTTGGACTGCAGGAGCCATATTTAAACACGTGGAAAGGAAATGTGTCTAGTCAGTCAATACAGACGTTGTCCACTTGAGTGCTTACAGCAGCACCAGCCTGCTGTGATGTGGACATCTCTCCTGTTGGAGAACTGAAGCCACCAGCATGTATTTACGAGGGGTGGGGTGGTAAGAGGAGAAGGCCGCTCATGGCATAACGGAGTGCTGTAAAACAAATTCTCTTGCATGTCACGCATTGGCTAAAACTTTTGTCATGTCCTAGCTGCATCTAGATATGAACTAGTGACCTCCATGTGACTTGGTATCCTGTCAGTTCTCTGAGCCATCCAGTTCTGCTTGGTCTTCCAGGCCTCCCTAAAATCCCTTTAAAATCTAGCTTTATCTCACCTACTTATGTGAAATCCAGATTGCAGTTTGTTTGGTTTTTTTAATGGAGTAAGCGATCACTTCCCCCTCTTGGCTAAAGGACCGGGTCTAATCTCAGAGCCAAGGACCCCTGGCATATTTAGCTCATTGACTGTAAGGGGCTGACACAGTTGGCCAAGAAATAACTGGAAAGAATAATCTCGAGTACAAGCCACGGGGCCACATCTTGAACTAGTATAAACTGTAGCTGGTAGATGTATGCAGATTTACACCAGCTGGGGATCTGGCCCCATAGCTTTAGATTTATGCCTGGACCTGTGGATGCTTGCTTCTTTTTCAAGGAAATAAGTATTCAGGCCTTAAAGCTTCATTGAGAATGGCTTTTAGAAAGGCAGTAAGACACCCCAAATCTTTCAGCGTATAGACTCTGACAACAAAGACAAAGTGTTCAGTTTGCTGTGGCTTGACTTCAAATTGGGTCATAACTTGCCTTGCCCCTTCAAATGGTATGATTTAGTCTCTCTCTTGCAGAACATGAAGCTGAAATGACCTTTGCCAAAGCTGCAAAGTAACTCCTTCATGAAGATGCATGTAGGAGATGGTCCGTGTTGGAGCTACTAGGAGCTGTTGCCAGGAGGCCCCACTCAATCAACATGGATCCTGTACGGAGGCCTCTGAAGAACAACTTGATGCTGAGAAGCGAGCTGGGCCGGGCTGCTGCCAACACATCCTGGCTGCCCAATGTGGAGGATATTGCAACTAGAGGGTTAAAAGCACCACTGTCAGGAGCTACATGGAAACTACTGCCATTGGGGCCCCATCCAGTCATGGATGGAAGACTACCACCTTTCTGCTGCTCCCTGGATAACATTCCTTCTGACTCTTGCTGTTTGCTGCAAATGTCCTGCAGTCAGGCTTGTTGTAGAAAGTCTCCATTTAAGGGAGATCATGGCTTTAAGGACAACAGAGGGCTTGTTGCCTCTCTCTGCCCCATCGTTACACAAAAGGAAGCGGGACAAGATTTGATTAAGATTGTTCCCCAGACCTTTGTTAGCAGCAGACCAGGAATCCGAAGGCTTGTCTGCACCAGAAGGGTCTGAGTTCTAGTCTGCACTAGTGTGCTGTGGACTAACTAGTCTGTGTTGACCTTGCTGGTGCATGCTACAGGTTCCCTAGTGCAGATTTACATAGTCCTGTTTCAAGCAGCAATGCACACTGGGAAACTTGCAGTGCTAGCAGGGTCCACATAGTCCAGTTTGCACATGACCTACTAGTGCAGACTAAAGCATGGTGTAAACAAGCCCTGACTCTGGTTCTTCCCCAAAATCTACTCATGATCTCACTGAAGATCCTTTTTGTAACAAACCTGGGCCCTGATCCTGCAAACATGTAAGCTTGAGTAGTTCCATTGACTTCAGTGAGACTATTCATATGAGTAAAGTTATGCACGTTTGCTGGACTGAGTGATTGCTTTGGAGTCTGTTAGAATCCTAGAATTATCAGGGTTGGAAGGGACCTCAGGAGGTCATCTATTCCAACCCCCTGCTCAAAGCAGGACCAATCCCCAACTAAATCATCCCAGCCAGGACTTTGTCAAGCCTGACCTTAAAAACCTCTAAGGATGGAGATTCCGCCATCTCCCTAGGTAACTCATTCCAGTGCTTCACCCTCTCCTAGTGAAAGTGTTTCCTAATATCCAACCTAAACCTCCCCCACTGCAACTTGAGACCAGTACTCCTTGTAGATTGTCTCCAGGTTTTTCTTCTAGTACATTGGACAATGAAAACCTTTTGTTCTAATTTAAGTTCATAATATCAAGAACTAGGTGCTGTTGCCCCAGCTAAGATGGTCATTAAAGAAAACATGAGCACTCTGAACTTCCAGAAAATGTGGAATCAAACCCTTAGTTTTCAGGCCTTCCTTGGGTCTTTTGTAACTCTGCCAGTTAATTTATTAGTTGTTTCTGTCTATGATCTCATTGTCCATAGCTTCCTTCCTGGGCTTCCAGATCCTGGCACATCTTTTATTTCTTGAGGTTTAGTTGGAAGTCCTAGAAGTCTAAGATATAAAATGTTTTCTAGTCTCAGTAATAGAGAACCCCTCTTCTGGAGAAGACCTAGAGTCAGATGCTACTGCTTGCTGAATATCAATATCTTTTATAAATATTGTGATTTTTTTTCCCCATTGAAATGCACAGATTTTCTAAAGTCCTTTGTCTTAATCTCCTTTTGCTGACTTGTGTCCTTATGATCTCATTTGAGAACTTCCCTTAACAGATTCAAACCAAATCTTGTGCATGAAGTATAGCATTTTTTTCAGGAGTCAAGTATGATTAATTTATTTCAAAGGCTTAATAGAAAAATCTTTTTTCTGATGGTTAAGCAAAACTTAAATTAAATTTTATTTCTGTAAGTATGTAAGTACAGAGTTTTATACTATTGTAAATATTTATTACTGTATTTAATATTTAAGGTATGTGCGCTACATAAAGGAAACCTATTTATTTTATAATTAAACTTCTTTTTACATAAATAGTCTATTCTGATCAAGGGGTATTGAGGAAAAATGATGACCCAAAACTTGATCCCTCAACTAGGGGTTGTGAACAGGGAGAGAAACTGTAAACACACACACACACACACACACACACACACACACACACACACACACACACACACACACACACACACACACACACCCTTCTTAAGGACAAGGATAAGTTCTCAGTTTTCTGTTAATCTCTAGTTTCCATGGGCAAGGCTGCAAACCAACGAGCTAAAGAACTTTAAGAGCAAGCTACTTATACAGGCACAGATCTCCAAAGGTATGTAGCCTCACCCACATGCTGCTCTAATCAGATATGGAAAAGGAAGACACTGATTTGGTAAAATAGGAGCACTTTGTTCAGTTCCTACTGTAAAAGGAACTAATCTCCCAAGCCTTGCATTAATGGATGGCAGAGTTGGACCTAATATCACCTGTTATGTAGAAGGTCTAAACTCTAGTTAGTTGTACAGACCATCTGCCCAACAGTATGGAATGGGAGGAATACGATGTATAATAAAAGTAGAGACTAGTACAATTTAGTCTTTAATATCCTGCAGCTCTTTAATGAGTTTAGTGGCACACTCTACTGTGGCTCATCATAGTCTTGAAATGGTATGTGGAACAGGAAAAACAGAATGTTTGAAGGCTATTAGTCTGTCAGTATGTCGCCTTAAAGCCACAACTAGCTTTGAATTGAACGTGTATCATGCCAGTTTTAGTCTGCATGTGTCCTCCACCTTTCACCTTCTATTGCTACCTGAGTCTGCCTTATTTCTTTAGCCTGTGTTGACAAGATTTCAGAGATGACAAAAACAGAAGTGTTGGTGTTTGTGGGGTGATACCAAGGGCAGGGATAAGAGACCTTTCTGGGAAACTTCACTCTGAATGGAGTGGGGTACTGCCTGATCTTGTGACTTTTCTAAGAGTATGTCTACACTACAAAACTAGTCCGATTCTATAGAAGTTGATTTTTGGGAACAGATCATATAAAGTTAAATGCATACATCCCCACTAAGCACATTAAGTCAGGGGAGTGCGTCAACAGTACCAGAGCAAGCATTGACATTCCGAGCGGTGCACTATGGGTCACTATCAGAACGCCGATTCTGGGCCTGGGAAACAAGCGCAGACTGGTGGGACCGTATAGGGTTGCAGGTCTGGGATGATTCCCAGTGGCTGCAAAACTTTCACATTCGTAAGGGCACTTTCGTGGAACTTTGACTTGCTTTCCTTGGCCCTGAAGCGCAAGAATACAAAGATGAGAGCAGCCCTCACAGTTCAGAAGCGAGTGGCGGTAGCCCTCGGGAAGCTTGTAATGCCAGACAGCTACCGGTCAGTCGGGAATCAATTTAGAGTGGGCAAATCTACTGTGGGGGCTGCTGTGGTGCATGTAGCCAATGCAATCACTGAGCTGCTGCTATCAAGGGGGGTGACTCTGGGAAATGTGTAGGCCATAGTAGATGGCTTTGCTGCAATAGGATTCCCTAACTGTAGTGGGGCGATAAATGGAACACATATCCCTATCTTGGGACCAGACTATCAGGGCAGCCAGTACCTAAACCACAAGGGGTACTTTTCAATGGTGCTGCAAGCACTGGTGGATCACAAGGGACGTTTCACCGACATCAACGTGGGCTGGCCGGGAAAGGTTCATGATGCTCACGTCTTCAGGAACTCTGGTCTGTTTAAGTGGCTGCAGGCAGGGACTTACTTCCCAGACCAGAAAATTACTTTTGGGGATGTTGAAATGCCTATAGTTACGTTGGGGACCCAGCTTACCCCTTAATGCCCTGGCTCATGAAGCTGTACACAGGCACCCTGAACAGTAGTAAGAAGCTGTTCAATTATAGGCTAAGTGCAGAATGGTGGTAGAGTGTGCACTTGGACGTTTAAAAGCTCACTGGCGCAGTTTACTGACTCGTTCAGATCTCAGCAAAACTAATATTCCCATTGTTCTTGCTGTGTGCTCCACAATCTCTGAGAGAGTAAGAGGGAGATGTATATGGTGGGATGGGAGGTTGAGACAAATTGCCTGGCTGTTGATTATACGCAGTCAGACACCAGGACAATTAGAAGAGCACAGCAGGACGTGCTGTGCATCAGAGAAACCTTGAAAACCAGTTTCATGACTGGACAGGGTATGGTGTGACAGTTGTGTTTGTTTCTCCTTGATGACAACCTGCCCCCTTGGTCCGCTCTACTTCACTGTAAGCCTACCACCCTCCCCCCTTCAATCTCTGCTTGCAGAGGCAATAAAGTCATTGTTTCAAAATCATGCATTCTTTATTAATTCATCACACCAATAGGGGGATAACTGCCAAGGTAGCATGGGTAAGGTGGTGGATGAAGGGAGGAGGGAAGAACAAGGCCACACTAAATTTCAAAACCTATTGAATGCCAGCCTTCTGTTGCTTGGGCAGTCCTCTGGGCTGGAGTGGTTGGGTGCCCGGAGCTTCCCCCGGCCCCAAGTTCTTGGGCCTTTGGGTGAGGAGGCTATGGAACTTGGGGAGGAGGGAGGGAGGTTACACAGGGGCTGCAGCAGCGGTCTCTGATCCTGATGCCTTTCTTGAAGCTCCTCCAGATGCCGGAGCATGTCTGTTTGATCCCCCAGTAGCTGCATCATTGCCTCCTGCCTCCCCTCATCTTGCTGCCACCACCTCTCATCTTGATCATCCCTCCTCTGCTCACGCTTATCCCTCCTTTCCCTGCATTCATTTTCCACTTGCTTGGACTGCAATATTACTTCCCACCATCCATTCTGCTGAGCTCTTTCAGTGCGGGAGGACTGTATGAGCTCTGAGAACATTTCATCGTGCGTGCTTTTTTTTTAGCCACCTTATCCGCGCTAGCTTTTGGGACGGAGATGAGGGGGGAGCGTTGAAACATTTGCAGCTGCAGGAGGAAAAAAGGGAGAGAAGTATTTAAAAAGATAAATTTTACAGAATAATGGGTATACTTTTTCATGGTGAACAAAACTATTCACATTACAAAGCACATGTGCTTTCGGTACAAGGCTGCATTTTGCATCTTATATTGAGTGCCTGCGGGTTTGGTGTGAGAGATGACACACGCAGGGCTGGGCAACAGAATTCGGCTTGCAGGCGGCCATGGTAAGCCATAGTCTTTCGGCTTCTTCAACCTTCATAACAGCAGCGCCCTCCTTTCCCATACCAAGCAAAGCCCATTGAGTTGGCCATTTAAAAGGAGGTGCTGCGGTTTTTGGGTTAACGTGCAGCAGAAACCCAATTCTCTGGGATGATCACTTCGCCCCCTCCCCCAATCACGTTGATGGTATCAGGGAAGATCCCTGCTAGCAAAACGCAAACAGCTCAGCGTGAACGCGCCCCTCGCATGGCTGGTATCAGGGAAAATCCCTGCTAGCCAAACGTTAACAGCTCTGTGCCAATGGACCCCACCCGCACCGCTTGGCTAACTGCGGGGAAGATTTCTTTTCAGCCACAGGCAAACAGCCCAGTAGGAGCGGCCACCTAGGAATGTCCTCTTAATTAAATTCCCATATTTCAACCAGGTTACCATGAATTATATCGCTCTCCTGATAATAACAGAGAGAAAGAAAGGATGTTGCTTGAATGCCAGCAAACACCCGGACCATACGCTGCCAGGCTTTGTTATGCAATGATATCAGACTACTTGCTACTGGCATGGCATGGTAAAGTGTCCTACCATGGAGGACGGAATAAGGCTGCTCTCCCCAGAAACCTTCTGCAAAGGCTTTTAGAGTACCTCCAGGAGAGCTTCATGGAGATGTCCCTGGAGGATTTCCGCTCCATCCCCAAATACATTAACAGACTTTTCCAGTAGCTGGACTGGCCACGAATGCATCCCAAGTCCTCAGGGCAAATTAATCATTAAAAAACGCTTGCTTTTAAACCATGTATTATATTTACAAAGGTACACTCACCAGAGGTGCCTTCTCCGGCTTGACCGTCCGGGATACCACCTTGGGAGGGTTGGGAGGCTATTTGATGCAGGGTGATAAAAAGATCCTGGCTGTCGGGGAGAACGGTCTCTCTGCTTGCCTGCTGTGTGCTCTCCTCAACCTCGTCCTCCTCCTCCTCGTCCGCCAAATCCTCAGCCACTGTCGGAGTCCATGGACAGGGGTGGGGTAGTGGCGGCGGCCACCCCTAGAATGGCATGCAGCTCAGCGTAGAAGTGGCATGTCTGGGGCTCTGACCTGGAGCATCTGTTTGACTCTTTGGTTTTCTGGTACACTTGTCTGAGCTCCTTAATTTTCACACGGCACTGTGTTGCGTCCCTGCTGTATCCTCTGTCCATCATGGCCTTAGAGATTTTTTTCAAATATTTTGGCATTTCGTTTTTTGGAATGTAGTTCTGATAGCACGGATTCATCTCCCCATACAGCGATCAGATCCAGTACCTCCCGTTTGGTCCATGCTGGAGCTCTTTTTCGATTCTGGGACAGCATGGTCACCTGTGCTGATGAGCTCTGCATGGTTGCCTGTGCTGCTGAGCTCGCCATGCTGGCCAAACAGGGAATGAAATTCAAAAGTTCCCGGGGCTTTTCCTGTGTACCTGACTAGTGCATCTGAGTTGAGAGCACTGTCCAGAGCGGTCACAATGGAGCACTCTGGGATAGCTCCCGGAAGCCAATACCGTCGCATTGCGTTCTCACTAACCCAAATTAGACCTGGAGATGTCGATTTCAGCGCTAATCCCCTCGTCGGGGAGGAGTACAGAAATAGATTTTAAAAGCCCTTTAAGTCGACAAAAATGGCTTCGTCGTGTGGACGGGTGCAGGGTTAAATTGATTTAATGCTGCTAAAGTCGACCTAAACTCGTAGTGTAGACCAGGGCTGGATGTTACTAACCACTTCCATTGCAAACAACATCTCGATAGGGGGCCGGGGCTGTGATTCTGTTAGGGATGTTGGTTCTGTAAGTATTGTTTAGTATGTCCCTTGGAGGACTCTTTGATGTTATTCCCTAGGCATTGCCTCAGTGGCCTTTACCATAGGAGCATAAAACAAATTCCTATTTTTTCTTCACATAATCTTGAGGCCCTAATTATCTTAGCTGAAACCTATTACCAGGAAACACTCTGTGTACCTCATTCCTTCTGTCCTACTTGTGAGAGTGAAATTGGATTGAGCATCAAGGAGACGGCACGTATTGCAACATTTTATGGCTAAGATTGCAGCACTTTGTTTCATGTAAGCGGCCTCTGAGTAAACAGCATTTTTTTTCCAAGTGGTTTTTCTGCTGTTACTTGCTACTAAAACTGGCATGAAAGGCGGCCGTCCCCTCTTAGGCTTCATGTGAGCCGTTTCCATTTTGCCTCAATAGTTGTGGCAACAATAAGCAGGTTAAAGCATACAGAATATCAGGGTTGGAAGGGATCTTAGGAGGTCATCTAGTCTAACCCTCTGCTCAAAGCAGGACCAATCCCCACTTTTTGCCCCAGATCCCTAAATGGCCCCCTCAAGGATTGACCTCACAACCCTGGGTTTAGCAGGCCAATGCTCAAACCACTGAGCTATCCCTCCCCCTGTATGGGACACTAGCCTGCGAGAATGCAGGCACTAGTGTGTAGAATCAAGGACCCATGACCCTTTCCCTGTAAGTTCCAGCAACCTCACAAACTGTCCTTCACATGACCTCTGCCTACCTGCAGAATAAATCCCATCATGTATTATTTGTATTCCTAGTCACAAACATTGTGCGCGGGGCTGTACTAACACAGAACAAAAAGATGGTTCCTGCCCCAAGGGGCTTACAATGTAAGTATAAAACAAGAGACAACAGTGGGCTGCAGACAGGGGAGTATAAGGCAACAATGAGACAAACCATAGCACCATCGATAGGCTGGTGGTGTGCAGAAACTGTTACATTTTTTGGAGTCATTGTGGCAGAGGAGAGAGTGGAAGGTAGACCATGAAGTGGCTGCCTGGATGTTTATGGGGAATGACTTCCAAGCAGGGGAGAAAGCAGAAAGGTGGGTGTTTGCCCACTTGCTCAATTTTTGGTAGCGGCTGGAACGGATTTTGCTATATGACGGATGTGATCCAACAATTTTGCAACAAAAAGTGTTAAGTATTTCCCCCCCCTCCATGTTGAGAATGGAGGGCAATGCAAGGGAAATTTCCTCTGTGTAAACAAGATGTTTACCACTGACTGAGAACGGACGATCACAGGGTATTCCTGCACTATGTGAACTTGTTCTGCACCCATTACTCATGCAGGCTACCTCCTCAGTAAATCAAGTTTATTATACCCTCTCACAGGCAGGAATTATGTTACCTTCCTAGTTCATGAACAAGTAGGGTGACTTGAACATAGCTCCCAAAAGCACATGGCCAGGATTTGCTAAAATGACTAGTGACGCTGGAGGCCCAGTTTGAGTCACCGTGAAGAAGTCTGATTTTCCCAGGAGGATATACAGCATTCCCAGAAAAATCATGCTCCTTTTAAGGTGTCTTGATGTGGACATCCACAATTGCTGGCTGTATATTTCCATGGCCAGCAGAACATCTGGAAGCATGCGTGGCCAGGTTTTCCAAAGAGCTCTGCTTCCATTTAGGCTCATAAATAAGTAGAGCCCTACCACGTTCACAGTGTACTTTGATCAATTTCACAGTCACAGGATTTTTAAAATTATAAATGTCATGATTTCAGCTATTTAAATCTGAAATGTCACGGTGTTGGAATTGTAGGGATCCTGACCCAAAAAGGAGTTGGGGGGGAGGTCACAAGGTTATTGCAGGGGGGTTTGCGGTTCTGCTACCCTTTCTTCTGTGCTGCTGCTGGCAGCAGCCCTGCCTTCAGAGCTGGGCAGCTGGAGAGCAGCAGCTGCTGGCTGGGAGCCCAGCTCTGAAGACAGAGCCACCGACAGCAACAGAGCAGAAGTAAGGATGGCATGGTATGGTATTGCCACCCTTACTTCTGTGCTGCTGCTGGCAGGGTGCTGCCTTCAGAGCTGGGTGTCTGGCCAACAGCCTCCACTCTCCAGCTGCCCAGCTCTGAAGGAAGCGCAGAAGTAAGGGTGGCAACACCGCAACCCCTCCTAAAATGACCTTGCAGTCTTCCTGCAACTCCCTTTTGGGCAACGTTGGCTTCCCCCATGAAATCTGTATAGCGTAGGGTAAAAGCACACAAAAGACCAGTTTTCACGGGCGGAGACCAGATTTCACGGTCCATGACGCGTTTTTCATGGCCGTGAATTTGGTAGGGCCCTAGAAATAAGGGATAGATTTTCAAATAGAACTAAACACCCAGGAGTTCATAGAATCATAGAATCATAGAATCTCAGGGTTGGAAGGGACCTTAGGAGGTCATCTAGTCCAACCCCCTGCTCAAAGCAGGAGTTCTCATTGTGAAACGCTTCATGGTAAAATTTTCAATACAGCTCAGATTCATTTTGGTGCCTAAAATGGGAGCTAAGCTCTTTGGTTCCCAGATTTCATAGCCTCTGAAACAGTTACCTCAGCATCAGTAACTATCTTGCTCAACTCTCTCACCTCCTGTGCTGTAAAACTGATTTCTTCTGGTAAACTTTACACTTAGGGGCGGCCTCTGTGAAGACCCACTGGAATGTGTTCCACGCTTGCCAAAGCATGTCCTTTAAAGTCGACTAAATAATGAAAATGTTGAGAGTATGTTTAAGGTCTGCAGCGTCTGCCATGAGGTGCTAGATTCCATTTAGAGGCCAGTGTGAAGCCCTTGCCACACGGCTGTGTTCTGAACTGATGTTAAGGTTTATACGTTAAAAGTCTCATGAGTCAGATTCAATAGTAATGATGTCCTCCAGCAAAAAGAGTCATGGACTGCAATTGTTTTTTAAACATGTACTAATTTCTCCCTCAGCCCGCCTTTAACGCCGAATGATTACTGCCCGTTACCAGCTTTAACTAGGAATCAAATAGGCAAGCGCTGGCAAGGTCTGGTGCGTGAATGAACATATCCATGCCAATGGGCCAGCCCGCACATCAACGCTGTGAGGAAGAGCTTTTAGCATGGCTCCCCCACTTTTCACAGAGGGGTGGTTCCCAGACTTTTTGATGCCATGACCTCCTTTGGGCTCACCGCTGGTAACACGACCTTCAGGGGCCCTAACTACACGTGTTGGATGTGGGTTGGGCCAGAAAACAAAGGCTGGGTTCCCTTGCCCCGGCCTGTGGGCTCCGCACTGCAGCAGCTGACGCCTCCCTGTGCCGTGGAGTGAGTGAGCGAGGGGCCGCCGGGAGCAGGGCATGCAGCCACCTCTCACTGTACAGCACCCGTCTCACCACACTCTGGACCCAAAGATTGGGAAATGCTGATACGGAGGAAAAGGGAGGCGTAAGGAGGGTCGTTACTTGCCCAAGGTCCTGCAAGAGTCTAGGGCGGAGCTAGGATTATTGCCCAGAATATTTCCCCTGGTTTCTAATCACAGCCATAAAATGAACCTGCCTACTTGTGTTTAAATAAATGCCGTACCCAGGTTAGCTTTCAGCAAACCCTGGGATTGGGGCTTTCAGAAGGGCTCTGATTGGATTTAAAAGGGGCTGAGTTAGACCAATGCTGGTCTTTGAAAAATCCTCAACTGAATGTAGATAAAGCAATTACATCTCTCTGACGGCAAAGCACTTGTAGCTCTTTCCTTTGGAATCTCACCGATTGACTTGATACTTGGTTTAAATAAGGAGCCTCATTTCACTTTTTTTGTTTTTGGTTACACTTTGATTCTTTTTTATAGTGCTAGAAAGGCCAATTTATTCCCAACACCAAGAAAAGAGTCAGGTTTCACTATTGCTAAGCTAGTCTCTTTTTCCTACAATGGCCCATCAGATACAAATGGGAGCCTATAAAGTTATTTGTTTTGGCAGCTCGTACCTATCAATGTAACACAGTGAGTTGCCTTTCTCAGATCCTTGATAGTATTTCCAGTAACGGGTGTAAGAACTGTTTCCTTAAAATAACTCCCGGCAGCATTTAAATCAATATGCCAACAACACTGATTAATAGGCCAAATCCTTTGGTAAACGTCGCACATCCGAAAGCTGTATTATTGTCAGGAAGAAATCCCTCTCCACCTGTCTTTATCAGAAAAGACTCTCTCTAAGCAGCTGGTCCTTAAAAACATATGGCATGGTATAAATACTACAAAGAGCTACTACAAGAGAGCTTCAGAAGCACACTGGGCTATTGCTAGTCCGTGGAGAGGCATATAACTTTGAGCTATCGATTGGTTTAGTGAGAAATCTATCGTTTGTCAACAGAGAACAGCAGTAGATCAGATGATACCAAGCTCAACTCTTTTCCTGCCAATGCAGTCATTGCAATCTTGCAGCTCCAAGTTTGGTGCAATGTCATGCCTTGTGAGCAGTTTAAAACAAGAAGTGAGCAAGGGGCGCACTAGTCACAGTGAGCAGATGGGTACATATATATATTACCTGTGAATTTGCATATTCATCCACAGTCACGTAGAATCATACAGTCTCAGGGTTGGAAGGGACCTCAGGAGGTCATCTAGTCCAACCCCCTGCTCAAAGCAGGACCAACCCCAACTAAATCATCCCAGCTAGGGCTTTGTCCTGAGCCAGGAATTGAACCTTGTGCCAGTCCAATGCCTTAACACATGAGCTCAATCAGTGGACAAAAGTGTCAGACAACCTTTAATAAGCAAAGCAACATCACTCCTACTTAGGGTGACCAGACGTCCCGATAAAATCGGGACCGTCCCGATTTTTGAGCATGCGTCCCGACCGATGGTCGGTCAGGATGCCTTTTGTCCCGATTTTCAGTTTTGTTTTGTTTTTTTCTCCACAGCTTCCAGTGAAGGCTCTTCCGTTTCCGGCGGCCCCGGAGAGAAGCCCCAGAGAGAAGCACTCTGGAGTGCCCAGAGGATTCCGGAGGCAGATGCTTTTTTTTTTTTTTTGCTCAACAACTTTGAGCCTCTTCCTTTTTTTTTTTTTTTGGTGGGAAGTCCCGATTTTCGGGTCTTCTCATCTGGTCACCCTACTCCTACTTTGCTGGCTAAAGCCATGCATACCTATCATTCTCTCCCTTGTTACAATGCCCCGAAGCAAGCTACCCTCATTTGCTGCAGGTCCGGCTTTGCCTGTCGCTAAAGATTGCTCATTTTAGAGCACTGTATCTGGGCGGGTTGAAGGGCAATGGGGTCGTATCAGCCAGTGTTCACTTGCTGTAGATATACAGCCTGACAGAAGCATGAAAGATGTGTGGCATTCTCACTCAGCCATGCCCTAAACCAGGCCTGCACAACTCGTAAAGCGGCGAGGACCATATTACTCCAAAGGAAACAGCTGAGGGCCGAAACCCCCCAGCCCCGCGGAAACACCCCCCACAGCGCTGCCCGTCCCGTGGTAACAACCCCTCCTTCCCCAGTGCAGGGGTGTGGAAGCTTGTAGAGGAGGAAAGAAACAGCGCGCATAGGGTGACCAGATCACAGCAGTAAAATAGGACCCGCCCCCTCCCCGCTCGGCCCCACCATCACACCCCTCTTCACACCCACAGGGGTCACTATATTACTGCACACAACAGTCAATCCATGCAGTTGTAGATAAATCTCTGCATTATGCATTTTTGTATAACTTTGATATGACTTTGTATTGAACCTTGGTAATATGTTATAGCGGGCCCGTAAGGTAGTATAATTAAAGTAAAATAAAAATGTCTTTTTGCTAGAAGTAGAATAAGATCTTCCCCCCACTTTGTATTCAATTGCCCTGTTGAATGAATGAGGTGTGAATGAGGAAGGCGTGGAAGGCAGGCACCTCCAAACAGCTGCAACCCTTGGAGAGGGGATGGGAACCAGACCAAGGACAATCAAACTTGTCAAGTGGGCTGACTAGAGAAGAGCAGACATACTGACGGCCTCGGGGGTTAGAAGCAAGCACCTTCCTTTGGGAACACCCTCTCTGCAGCATTGGGACAACCCCCAGCCCAGAGACAAGCAGCAAAAAGGACCAACGGACACAGTCCCAGATTTTGAATCTGGGAGATTTGCCCCCCTCCAGCCACTGACTTGCCGCTCGCTTCCTCACCCCTCACCCCCCACCCCACCCCAGTATAAAGCCTCGCCGCCACTGCCCGCCCGCTTGGCTCATCATCCCCCCATCCCCCTGGCTCGCCTCCTCAGCCCCACCCTGCTGCTGGCTCACCTGCCCCCCTGCCACTGCCCGCCCACTCGGCTCGTCATCCCCCACCCCGCCCGGCTCACCTACTCACACCCTGCCGCCCACTTGCCTCCTTAGCTCCCCCCACTGCCGGCTTGCCAGCTCCCCCCCGCCGCCAGCTCACATGCCTGCCCACTGCTGGCCTCTTACCTTCTGCCACTGCCCCCACCCCTGCCGCTGGCTCACCCTCACTCCCCAGCCTGCCACTGGCCTCTTCACCAGCCCGCCCACCCGCCAGCCGGCCAGCTGGCCGTTGGCTTGCCCCACCCCGCTGCTTGCCTACTCACCCCCCACAGGCCGCACAGTGAGCCCATGCGGGCCGCATGCGGCCCCCAGGCCGCATGTTGTGCAGGCCTGCCCTAGACACTGAGAGATACCAGTGCCAGTGTAGCATGACTATTTCAATAACATTGTCAGTGTTTGGGGGTTTTTTTAAACTATAAAAAACGGCATGATTTGTTTCCCTCTGGAAAAAAACAGACACATTTCAACAGTGTCAACAACGTTTAGGGTGTGAACACACTTCAGCGTAAGTCGGTATAAATGATGTTGCTCAGGGGTGTGAATAAGCCGCTCCCTGGAGCGACGTAAGTTACACCGACCTAAGCGCAGGTGTGGACAGCGCTCGGTCGGGGACAGGGGATGCTTCTCCCGCCATGGTCCGTAGCTCCCGCAGCGGCTGGAGGAATTGACTCAATGGGGGCGCTCTACACCAGCAGCATTACAGGCAGTGCGGCTGTAAGCTCTGAAGTGTAGCCGTACCCTTAGTTTGAAAAATTTTCACCTGCTTTACTGGCCGCTGTTGGGGGCCAGGATGCGAAGCCAAGTGGTCCATTGGTCTGTTCCACTCTGGCCAGGCCTCTGATCCCATCCATATTCACCTTCTCATCATGCATAATTCAGATGCCCTGGACATAGGTAACATCAACATAGCTTCCATCTGCTTTTGGCCAGAGACACTTTGGGGCCAGATTTTTCAGCAATAGTATCCTCCTTGCACGTGCAATTTTCGAATCCCAGTTAGCTGTGAGTGCAAAGACCACAGTTAAGTACCAGATTGAAACCACAAATCAGGTCATTCCAATGGTGACCCTTCAAACCCTGCCAGTTTCACTGAAGACAGATAAGCTAGCGTCAGCCTCAGAAGTATTCCCTTTCAAATACATATTTAGTTAGCTAAAACAATTAGCAAGTTTTTAAGGGCCACGACTGTATAGTCTGTCTACTAAGTGCTTTGAGATCGATGGATGAAAAGCACTGTATAAGAGCGAGGAAATGTTATTATATGGCTCCCACCACTGAGCAACTCAAAAACATTCAAGACTTTCCTTCACAAGACCCCCTGTGAAGTAGGCAGGTGTTCTCATCCCTATTTCACCAGTGGGGCCAGAAGTACAGGATGATTACGGGAGTTGCCCAAGGTCTCACAGGAAGGCTGTAGCAGAGCCAGGAATTGAACCTTGTGCCAATCCAATACCTTAACCATGAGATCATCCTTCCTCTCACAACTATCCTCTATGTAAGTGGCATGATTTGTGCTCACAACTGCTTACAGGTGTGAAAACGCAGAGGGAAGTAATTGCAAGCGCAAATTTCTTTCAGAAGTGCTGAGCATCTGCAGCTTCCACTGACTTCAGTCCCTACTTTTGCATTCTAAGCTCTTCATCAAAACCCCTTTGGCTCTATAGGTTTTGGCTGAACACTTTGTATGAGGGTGAAGCTCACATTTATAGGGCTCCTTCCAATCACGGATTCCAAAGCACTCTGCAGTCTATGCACAGGGATCACTTCAACCACTTCTGAAATGCAGCCACCGCTTGGGTGAAGCCCGGCAACTGCATTACAGAGTTGAACAAAACTGCACCATGGTTTTGGACAAGAACCGCCCTCCCAGGTCTCCACACTATTCATCTGTGATGAAAGCCAAGTCGAGGAACATGAACATGAACTGCGAGTCTCAATCTTATTTAGATGTTATGTGAGCATGTAGAAAAATTGCCTTAACAAGATAACAGAGTTTGGGATATTATAATATTCCTAATCTTGCAGGTGGAGTGATGTGAGTGAACAGTGTCAAAACAAAGCAGCCAGGAATCAAAAATAACCTCCGAGGTGTTACATCTTGGTAACACAACAACAGAACTGCCATGAAAAATGATAAAGGATTTTTCAATCTCTAAATACAACTAAAGGACAATTTGAATTAGTTCTGTTATCAGACTTAAAGGGACACTTTAAACGTTGAATGCCCAAAATCTGACCTAGGTTTTCCCCCCCATCTCTCTGCCAAGCCGATGCAGATGTTAAAAGCAAAATACCATCAATAAGCCACATTCTATTTTTAAAATAAAACAAACAAAGCATCCATAACAATGCCAGCATTCCAGTACATACAGTCCACCCTACATTAAAGACCTTTGTACCTCTGTGCAATAGCAGAATGGCATTGTGGGAATGCAGGAAGGTAGTGCATACTGTGACAAGAAAACAGATTTACCTTTCAAGCTTCCAAGAAGTTTGTATAAACAGCTGTGAGAATAAAAAGGGATTTTTAAAAAAACTGGAAAGCACCTTAAAGAATGTGCCCTTTTGAGCTTTACCAATTGCCAGATAGGTATGAGGAGTTTTTGTTTTGCTATTTTTACAGTTAACATAAGACCATAAGAATGGCCATACTGGGTCAGAGACCAAAGGTCGGTCTAGCCCAGTGTCCTGTTTTCTGACAAGTGGTGGTGACAGATGCTTCATCGGAAAGGAACAGAACAGGTTGGGTGACCAGATGAAACATACAAAATATCGGGACACATGGGGGAAGCAAAAAACCCCAAAAACGGCCGGAGCGGCTGAAGCTGTGATATTGGGACAAATGGCGTGCATCGGTCGGGACGCAGGACAAAGAGCAAAAAATCGGGACGGTCCCGATTTTATCGGGACGTCTGGTCACCCTAAGAACAGGGCACTTACCGAGTGATCCACCCTTGTCATCCACTCCCAGTCAGAGGCTTAGGGACACCCAGAGCATGCAGTGGCTCTGAAACAGTTCTGAAATGGCTAAGGATCCACACAAATGGAAAATGAAACGTAATTGTCAGCCACACAACCATCTCTTGCAAAGATAAGGTCAATGTTTTAAAACAAGTTTGAGATCCAAAAATACACATCAATCGGGATGTGGGTTGCACACCCAATTACTGCAATTGCCCATGCAAATTAGGTGTCTGCGTGCACAAAGGGGTAGTTAGGTGAATTTGTATTTGCAACTGGCCAGTTTGCACACACCGCTGTAATTCGGCTTGCAGCAGTACAGTTGCAATTGAATGCATATTTTGATACATGCACTTTGGGTTTTCTTCTTTAAAAATTGGGCCCTAAAGGTGTGTCTATCCTGCAGTCAAACACCTGCAGCTGGCCCATGCCAGCTAACTCGGGCTCACAGGGTAGCTGTGAAACTGCAGTGTAGATTTCCAGGCTCAGGCTGGCACTCAAGCTCTGGGACCCCACGACAGGGGACGGTCCCAGAGCCCAGATTCCAGCCTGAGCCCAAAAGTTTACCCCGCAATTTTGCAGCCCCATACCCTGAGCCCCGTGAGCCTGAGACAGCTGACATGGGCCAGCTGTGGGTGTTCCAATGCCGTGCAGACATACTCTCAATGTCTCTGTCAGTGGTTCTCAACCTGCAGCACAGAGCGGCCGCTTGCTGCCCATGTGACATCCTCAGGGCCATACAGGGAGTATAGATATTGTGTGGATGCGGCCCACATCACCCATAGAGATCTGCATGTGCAGTCCACAAAGGTAAATAGGTTGAGAACCACTGGCCTATGCGGTCACGTAGCCTGTTGTTCTCTTGGTTTCATCAAAGTGCACATAGAGAGCTTTCCATTGTGGCAGTGCAAACTGGACCTAAATGAGTTACACTGTGACTGGTATGATTGACACAAGCGTTCCCATCATGCAGTGGCTTTGTGCAAGGCTATCATTAGGAAAGCAAGGGTGGGATTTTCATAAACTGTCAGCGTTGGCCGAACTGTTCCGACTGAAATCAACAGGAGTTTTACCATTTACTGCAACAGGACCAACACTGAATGCATTTGGAAATCCAGGCTCTACTGCTTCTGTGTTGCAGGACAAAGTGTTCTTTAGGACTTGATTAAAGCACTTCATAATTCTCACTTCTGGAGATAATCCTGCTAGTGTTTAACAGCTACTTTCACTCAGGCAAATATACATGGCTGGATAAGGTCGTTCTGTTGCATTCAAATGTAATTTAAACACACTGTTTTAATTTGCATCCCTAATTGCCTATGAAAACCTTGTTTCTTGACTTACATCATTTTGTGTAAAACCTTACTGAATAGACTTGAACCAGGTCCAGTTCAGCTGTTACCTATAATCTTCAGGTTGCATTAAATCCAAATTCTGATGCAGGGAATATTTAGTAATCCAGAGTGAGAATGGGATTAATATGGGCATCAAACCAGATCAGTACTTTATCTGTCACATGGGCATGTTGCATAACAGCAACCGTAAACTCTAAATGAGATCCACATTTACATCAGGCGTGATTGCAATACATCTCCTCTGCATATATATTGTTATTAGAATTCACGTTTATTACAGTAGTGTCCAAGGACCAACCAAGAATGAGGCCCTGTGTACTTGGTACACAAGCACAGAGTAAGGGACAGTCTCTGCCCTGATGGGCTTTCAATTGAAATAGACCAGTCAGTCAGCAGGTGGGGGGAGGAATAGAACAGAATGAGCTAGGTGATGGAGGAAAATGTCATGTTAGTTCCATGGTTTTATTTTAAGATGGGTTTAATTAGGAGCTGATCTGTTGGTCCCTCCTGGCCTTAAACTCTACAAGGAGAGGATCAGGTAAATGGAAAGAAAAGGGAAGAGAGAGGGGACATTGAAGTGAAATGGGGTGAGGGTAGGTCAGGGGAGAAGAGGGTAAGGAGCAGGTGTGGAGTGACCCTGAGGTGAAGAGACTGGGACGGAAGGGGGAGGGTTGGAGCAAACAGCCAATCAGCACAGGGCAGAAAATGTCCAGACAACACTGTAAACTTCTCTGCCTGCGTGGGGGTCTTCCCTGCATAGTTATGGGTCCTGGGCTGGCTGGCAGGGAAAGGTGGCCCCAATTGGGCCCCATTTTATTCCCTCCCCCCAGTTCTTTGCTTTGGCTACTTCTGCTGCTCCTCCTACCGGCTGGAAGTGCACCCAACAGAATGGTCAGCCTGTAGGAAAACAATACATACAATCCATTATTTTGTGAGGCGGAGCTGATTAATAACACCAGCTATCGTCATGTGCCACGCCACGCATTTTCCTTTTTATGGTGCTTCGAACTGGAAATGTTTTGTGCGGCCTTAGGCATCACCCACTAATTCTAGCTAACCCCCTCCCCGCAAATTCCAATAGGCACCATTGAGTTTGGAGCAAGGGTCTGAGCCGTTCCAGAGGGACATGGCTAGAAAATAGCTAGCTGGCTCGTTAGGAGATTTAATTCAATCGCACAGGCACTGGCGATGGAATGCTCACCGAGCTGGAGAGACCAGTTCTGACGGTTTCCACGAGACTCCACCCACCGAGGCTCCAGCATGGCATTTCAATTCTAAGCATGACATCGCCAGACCAGACTCTCATTGGATGAGCCAGTGAGCCTGAAAGTAGAACAGTGTCACCTGGAGAGGAAAAAACCAGCAAGAAGATTAACTCTTTCATGGGTGTCGGATACACCCCAGGCAACCTGGTGAAATAAGCAATGGCACCGTTCAAGTAATGCTGCCATCCCGTGCAATAACCAAACAGACGGGGCAGACTCTCAGCTAGTATAATTTGAAATCAATGGCGCCACCCTCATTTACACCACCCCCGAGTCTGGCCCCAAACATGAAACCCACTTCAGCTTTTCCAGGAAGGACAGCTCTGATTTACTATGTCAGCCGCTCATGAGTCTCACCCTGTTTGGGTATATTTCCTAAAGCCCCCGCTCCAGCGATCATGAGCATCTCAGCTGTCATTAAAAATAATACATTTCTAGCCCTCAGGGCTGCGCAGGAAAGCTCGAAAACATGAAGAGAGTGCACCCCAGCGGCTAGGAAACTAGAAGACGAATAAAAAGCACAATAGACAGACAATGATTTGCAAGCCAATCTCATGATTTTGGGGGGCGTTTCATGGTTTTTGAATGCTGGCAATAACTGCCCTGTACTCTGGGGGAAAGAACTATGGGCCCTCAAAGAGAAATGCCCATCTCCTATCCAGTCAGAGATAGTCTCCTATCCTACCCATGAGATAGTCTGAGGTTGCAACCTGCTGATGTCATGCACGGTGACGAGAAGTAGGGCAGTCCTCAGCAGACAATCCCTCAGGCCTGGTTGTGAAACAGACATGTACAGTGCCTCCAATTACAAAGCGTACCAAGGCCCACAGCTGCGGTGGGTATTTTGCTAATTATGTCCCTGCCGATGCAAGGAGGCGTCTGGCTCCCCCACCCCCACCCCATTACTCCTGTCTTGAAAATGATGCATCGGGAATGACACTGCAACCTAGAGAACGCTGATTAAACTTGTGATATCGCAGGGCAGTGCCACAGAGTGGCCACAGCTACCGCTCAGCTGTCTTTGCAAAACAGGATACATAACACAACCCACATTGCCAGCAGGTACAGCCACATCATTCAGTGCCATGGAGCCAGGAGCTTGGATGGTCTCTCATGGAGGGGCAACCTCACCCACAGCTATGCTGCCTCTAGAAATGGAGATTTTGGCCCTCCTATCTCACATACATTGCTGCAAAGAGTCCAGCTGTGTATGTTAGCAAAGCGGATGATAACAGCAAGAGCCATGAAGTGCAGGCTGTCCTGAAGATTTTGGATTTTATGCCATTCCTCGCTCCATAGGCGTGCCCCGAGTACACCCACCCTTTTCTCCATGTTACATTCCTGTCCCTGACGTGGTGCAGAAAGTCCTGGTTCCAGCTGCCAACATGCTACTGAGTAGGTGTTGCTGTCTTCTGGGTGCTCTCCTAGGCATTCCAGTGTACTCAGCTACTTCTCACAGAGGGGCCTACCCGACCGAATTCCGCGGCCCTACATTTCCTCTCTACCCCTAGGTGTTGAAGGACGTGGTGCTGGTGTTCAGTACGTAGGGAGGCAGTGCACTTTGTGTAGTCAGTGACAGCTGTGAAAAAGGGGTGTGTCACCCTAGCAGGTCAGGACGAGGTAGCCTCCATTAAAGATCTCATGATGCTTTTCACTAGAGTAGGGGGTTGTCCTGGCCAAATTGCAACCTGGGTAATTATAGCGTGCCTGCTTGCCTGTCTTCCCCCTGAAAGCTTTAATTGGTGAAGACATTCTTCACATGCAGTCCCATACTTTAGGGGTGTCGTGTGTTGTTGATGCAGCTGGACGACAGATGACGTGATCCCTGTGTGATAACTGGAGGTCCGCTGGTTATGTTTGCAAAGTATTTGGAGATCCTTCAGGATACGCGGAGCAATTCAACACATACAAGATACTTACCGCCTAACCTGAAGATTAAGCAGCCTGATTCTCCTTGACACTAACTCTCCTCCCACTACACCACTCTGGCAGCAGAAATGTAATGCCCCCCACCACTCTCTTCAGACGTCTTTAGTCTGCCACAGTGGTGCAAAGGGGCCTCACTGCAAAAGCGAACCAAGCCTATCTTGTCTAGGCTGCAGGAGACTACCAACAAGGTGTGTAGCATCACTTCGGGCACTAGCCAAGAATATGGCACTTGGTTCTAAATGGTCCCTGGTTTCAGCACTACTAGGAAACCATCTCTCAGTGTGTCAGCTTTGAAATGCAAATTTTAACCTTGGGTGATCTGCACGCTATGGCGACCTGTGCTCTATACATACCATAGATAGATAGATAGATAGATAGATAGATAGATAGAGGGGGTGGATGGGGGTAGATAGATAGATAGAGGGGGTGTATGGGGGTAGATAGATAGATAGATAGATAGATAGATAGATAGATAGATAGAGGGGGTGGATGGGGGTAGATAGATAGATAGATAGATAGATAGATAGATAGAGGGCCGGTGCAAGGAAGTTTTGCGCCCTAGGCGAAACTTCCTTGCACCAGCCCTGCACCGCCCCCCCACGATGCCACGCCCCCAGCCATCTCCCCCCCACACCCGTGCGGGAGCTCAGCCCCTCCCACCCCCACCCGCGGGCCGTGGGAGCTGAGCGTGGAGCCGGGGGCAGGGGGGCGGCTTACCGCGGCTGCCTCCCGGCTCACCGCTCAGGCGCTGAGTGGGAGGGAAGGGGGGCGGCTCACCACGGCTGCCTCTCGGTTCCCTGCTCAGGTGCTGAGCGGGGAGCCGGGAGGCAGCCGCCCTCTGCCCCTGAAATCCTGGTGCCCTAGGCAACCACCTAGGGTCGCCTAGTTATAGCGCTGGCCCTGGATAGATAGATAGATAGATAGAAAGATAGACAGATAGATAGATAGATATAGATAGGATGGGGATGGACGGATAGATGGATGTTTCACTTATTTATGGCTATTTAAAGTTAATTTCCACCAAAATGAAAGTATTGCATGAAAGGCCAATAGTGCGTAAATTATAGTCCTTGCACACCAGCATCCCAAAAGGAATCGAAACCTGCTAGAGATACACTCAGGGAAGAAGCGCTTCTTAGCTCTACGAAGGCCCTTTGTGACCATCATCATCAATGAGGCACATAGGTTAAACCCCCATGGATGTGTTTCTCTCCAACTCCCACCCACCTGAGGGACAGACTTAGCCTCACAAAGGGACCACAGAGCAAATCTTTAAAACCCAGCCTCCCTTTTTGCACTGGCTATAAATACTTCGTTTCACACCTGTAATTATGGGCTGGAGCAACTGATGTTTAACTAGCTGTCATGCAGGCACAATCACAGAGATGTTTAAATTACACCAACTGCATGCACCATCATTTTCCAGCTGCAAAAGTTCAGGCCCAACAAGTGAGCCTGGGCTGAGGTCCCATTCGAAATCAGGCCTTTCTGAACGTGCATTTCTACTGGTGGCCTGTGGGGCTTTTTAATAAGATGTAACATGCAATAAATAAAAAATTACAAAAGCATATTTCCTCCTATCTAGGAGGAGTGCTATGCAGCCACTTCCAGTCTTTGTTTTTTCTGTGCCACCAGGACAATGCATAGAGTTTCTGTAACAGGTTCTCACCAATCCACTATTTCAGGATCTAGGTGCATCTACGTAGTAGCAAAAATTTATATAAGTTAATTCCCACACTCCCAAGTAGTGAATCACTACGGGAACAAAGAAAGGCGCCTCCTTTTAAGCATCATTGCCACCTGCATTATGAACATACGCCCAAGAATACCTGCTGCCTATTTAACCCTTTATGAAAGCAAATATATGCTGCAGTCAGCTCTGGGATTACCTTAACCTTCTGACACATATGCCAAGAGGAAATACAGTGCTGCATCTAAAAATGCTACTACAAGGGTGAAAAAAGTCCCATGTTGTACTGGCCGAGCTAAGTCTTGATCCTCAGAAATGCTAGCACTGCCCGCTCCCACTAACTTTGCTGGGAGTCTAAGGATGGGCCGCATCTCACAGGTTATGCTTGGCACATTGCAAGATCAAGCCCTGAATGAGCTCTTCAAGCTTGCAACTCTTATTTAGCTATTCACCTTGCTAGTAACGGAGCCCTAGTTCAAATGAAGTTTTTGACTTTGTCAAAGCCAGGCAAGAGGCAGGCTCTTCCTGCTACAACTGGCCAGTTCTTCCATGGCGTATGGTCACCAGTACCGCCAGTTTAGGGTGTCCTCTTGAGTTAAGAATCTCCAGGGCCAATGAAAATAGGGGTAGGGTCATAACCTTTGTGGCTACATTTGGCACAGAACCAGGCTCGGCTGGTTTCTGTGTGAAATGTTGCAAATAGGCGTGCCACAAATAAATGAAACCAGATAAGCTCTATGTGCCGTATTAGCACATGAAAGAAAAAGCAGCCGACGCGGCAAAGGATTGCCACATCTTGTTCACATTTCAAAATATGTTGGTAGCAAGAGGCAGGTGCTTCTGGGTGATCGCTGCTGGTCACTCCTCCAGCCCGAGGAATCTTTCGTATCATCATTCAGTTTCATGGTACTGTGGGGATAGACAGAGGTGGGAGGTGAGGTGGGAAAGGAGCAGAGGAGCGATCAGTACCACTGCTAAGAATTGTCAGTATTCCCATGATACGCTTGTTGGTAAGGATGTGCCTGAATCTGAGTGGAGAGTAGGGATGCTGGGGCCAGATCTCAGTTGCTGTAAACTAGCATAAATCCATAGACATTAATGACGCTATTTATACCAGCCGAGGGCCTTCCTCCAATCAAAATGTCACGGCTGGGTTAAACCAGGACCGAACATGCCTGCATTTTGGGAACGTTCACATCAAGAGCTGAATCTGCACTTTGAGAATCAAGCATCTCTAGTCTTAGGGATTTATAACCGGGCTCTAAAACTTTGGGCCATTCTAAAACTTGTCGTCTGGCCAAGCCACGGTTCTAGCCCAGGAACAACCATCCATTAACTTGTCTTTGTAAAAACTAGAGAGAGAGCTTTAGCTCGTCCAAATCAGTGTCCCTCCATTCACTTCAATCGCATTTGTGGCACACGTCTTGACTCTTTCTAAGAAATGATGATGAGAATCATGTCTCCCCACTCCCTTGTGCCTTGTGTAATCTGTACACTGGTGCAAAGTAAGCCCGATTCACTGGTGTTGCTGGTTACTTTGTGCTGCCCTAGCAATGCAAAGTACCTGTAGCACCAGCCAGTTAAACTGAGTTTATAGCTGCATTCATTGCCAGAGCACTTCAGCTCAGCAGTGCTCTTACTCTTGGCTCAGGGTGGTTTTGACTAGTTTCTTCATGTCTTTGAAATCCTCCTTTCTAAAGTTTAGTGCCACTGTCCTAGTTTCTGGTAGATGGTTCTTCCTCCAAGAAGGTTAAATTGAATTATATTGTCACTTTTCTTTAATGGCTCCCGCTATAATCTCACCCAACTCAAACTCATAAAGAGTTAAGGCCCTGCCCAGCTCTGCTGTGGATTATGCAGTTCAGCGGGGGTTTATGTGATAGAGTTTGTTTGATTGATTGGGCGATGCCTCCGGACCCATCTACAGGAATTGTTTGAGTGGGAAGGTCATCGGAATCTTGGTCTCTTAAAAAAGATTGACGTTGATGAGCCAAATGACATTTTACAAGAGCCAAGGCCTGGAAATTGTGGATTTAGTTCTTGAATCAGACCCAATTTAAGTAGAAATAGGGCAGAAGCTTAAAGCGATTAAACCAAGCGGGATCAAGAATTGTGGCACTTAAAGGGAGGGATAGCTCAGTGGTTTGAGCGTTGGCCTGATAAACACAGGGTTGTGAGTTCAATCCTTGAGGGGACCACTTGGGGGTCTGGGGCAAAAATTGGGGATTGGTCCTGCTTTGAGCAGGGGGTTGGACTAGATGATCTTCTAAGGTCCCTTCCAACCCTGATATTCTATGAAAGGGTCTGGCAGCTGGGACCCAAATGCTATGCCAGGGAGCTCAGCAAAAGCTAGTGGTTAGAAATAAGACTCAGGAATAAGACAATCCAAACAATAATTTGTATGTTTATAGCACATTCTGCTGAGTAGCCCCAAGTGCACTGCAAACATTCATGAATCCAATAGGCAGTAAGTCACTCTTATTACCTTTCTACAGATGGGCATCAGATTTGCCTCTTCCACGTCATCAGTGACCTTGCTTAGACACTTCCTTTGCCTTCAGAGTGGCTGCAAATGAAAAAGGATTTGAAGTCCCCTCTTCCATTTCCCCCAAATGGTGAGTTAAACATCAAGGGAAAATGGAGAGGTTTGGGGTAAAATTGTCAAAAGTGCCTACGGCCTAGGATGCAGACGCCTAGAACACATAAGGGCCCTAACCACTTGGCTTTTGAGCGTACTGTCTCAGACACATGTATCCCCAGCCTGTCTTTCACGTGAGGCCCAATCTTCCAGGTGCGCTCTGAGAACACTGGCAGGGTCAGGCCTTGCAGGGGGCTAGGTTGGGCAATGCTTAGTCTGGGAATGCTACGTGGGCTAAGACTCCAAGCAAAGGGTGACATCAGAACGTAGTCAGCTTTACGCCTGCCTCCTGGTGGGAATGTAGGAGACTTTAGGCCACAGCTGAACAGTGGTTTTGATAACGTCAGCAGCATCTAAATATTGGCGTTAGGTGCCCAAGTACCTTTGTGGCTCTGGCCCCAAGTGACTAGGAAACCTAAATCACATAGGGGCTTTAGAAATGTTGCCCATTGTCTTTGGATAGCTAGGCCCTTGAATTCTGGCTGTGCTGACACAGTAGCTGATTTTGAAACATCCTTGTCTGTGTCATTTGGAGGCTTGCTTCACCACTGCCTGGATCCAGCTGTATGCAGATGTCACTGCGCTGAAATCACAGGAGCCAGGCCGTGGTGAATCAGGCTGCTGCTTGCCTTTCCAGTGCATGAAAATCAGTCCCATGGGCTAATCAGTTTTTAGAAATGAAAGCTGCTTGTTTGTTTAATGGGGGAGGAGGGGAACTAAGCAATTTCTAGTGGAGGGAAATGACCTATGTGGATCGTAGATCTACACAACCTACTGATACACTGCATGGCAATCCAATCACTGAATCAGTCATTGTGTTTGGCTGATTACATGCAGGCCTGGCATTTGACTCCCCTATGCAGCCAGATCAGGCAGTCGCCTAAGATATGCAAACACCAGGGGCAGCAAAATGTTTGGCGGTTGTTCATTGCGTGTGTGGCTGCGATCGCTGAGGGGCCCAGCTATGCCAGTTTGCCTCGGGCAGTGAAGAGGTTTCTTTCTGTGTGACCAGCTATTTGCTTTGTGCGCGCTTTTCTACATGATGTTTGCTCTGGGGGAACGTGGGGCCAGCGTAGCGCTGCCTTTATCGATCCACAAGCAGTTACAGCAGAGGCGGCATCGTTCTGATTATTATGCAATACTGTACCCAGAGAAAGGAATTTCAATCCCATGCTGTGCCAAAGCGAGATGCCTTCAGTGGCCTTTGTCTTTAATACAATGGGGATCACATATACTAAAGTATTCTGCCAGGCTGAGAGATCTCCCCATACATAGTGTAGCTATAGGACTAGAGTAGTATCCCTTTACGTAGTCTGCGTCTCCACCTATGGTACTCCCTCTGTTCTGTGTTTTAGAAGAAACCAATCAGAGCCGCATTCTCTGTATAGCTAGGCCTGGTATGTTTGTGGATAGTTAATAAACGTGGCTCTTTGGGACCAGCTTTGGTTCCTCATCTTGCTTTTGTGGGGGTAGAGCCCCAAAGACACTTCGCATGTTGCTCAACCACTGCCAGGACTGGTGAAAACTTTCACAACCCTAACAACTTATTTTAGTGCAACTCCCGTCCGTCTTTGTTGCCTAGTAAATATTGGAGCGCAGAAGTGAGAGAGAATGTAAGAAGCTGCTCTTGAATGAACCTTAAAGGCCGGGGACGGAATGTCTTTGGGTCTTGCCCTTTGGTTGGGTTCAATAAGCTAGCTATGAACTTCAAGGGGAGGGAGGTGGAAGGGTTCTTCTTGGTGGGACAAGGAGAAGAACTGTGACACTAATGAGACAGATCTTCAGCTGGTTTAAATGTAATTTGTGCGTAGTGACAATGTCTTTTTGGAATATATCAGAAGTCCATTTCCATGGTCTAACTGGGCAGTGAGGAACCAGATTCTGAGTGATCCTGTATGCCTGAGGAATACAGTAGTAACTTAGTGAGTATATAAATTCTATATACGTGGCCTATTGCTATCTCCCTTCTCCTGACCTTGTCTTTAGATGGTGAGCTTCTCAGAGCAAGGATTGCCGCTAGGAGTTTGAAAATGCCCAGCACATAGTGGGTGCAAATAAATAATATTACCACCAATAATAATGTCTATCATGCCCTTCTACTGGATGGAATTGGAACTGCTTATCTGTGTATCATGTGTCCTATACTGCTTACAGGCGCGGCAGGTTTTCCTATTGCTCGAGTTACAGGGGATTGTCCTTATGGGGCAGGGCATCAATCCTGAACATTTCCATAAAGTGCTGCCTGCCTACGGTGTGCAGCCTCCGGTCAGCAGTGAAGTCTCTAAGTGACTCATATTTGTTAGAATATTTTTTGCTTCGGTATTGACGTTCTGCCCTTTTCTTCCCCTTGTGCCAGAGACTTACCCCAAATTGTATGTAATCTACAAGGGTCAGATGGGATGGAATATGGTCTGAGGTGCTATGGGGAAATGGGTTTTATTTGGTTTTTTTTTTTCTTGTAAAGAGGTGAAGCTGTTATGGGCGTGGCTTACATAAATGTTGTAATTTTGAGTGACGGAAGGGGGCTCAGAAAAAGCCCAAGATGGGCCTCTGTATAGGAACATGTAAAATCAAAATAAACAAATATACAATTCATGTATTCATGCAGGGCTAAATTCTGCCTCTGGATGTACACACAGAGCTCCTAGGGACTTGGTGACTACTAATGCTTGCTGGGGATACATAAATACCTTCATTCCTACGAAGGTATCCTGAGTGCACAGCACTGTTCTTGGACCTCACCCACCCGAGCACACCCCAAAGGCCAAAGCAAGTACCTATAAAGAGCCACACCGTTTGGGATCCTGCAGGAGAAAAGCGCAGCTACGTTGCAGCCACAGCATTTGATCGAGGCAGAATTTACAATGCAAAAACATGCCTATAAAAACCTGTGATTAAATAACCAAGCTGGGATTGTCAAAAGCACCCAGCCTTCGCCTAACCCAGGGCAATGGGAGCTTTACCATTGCTCTCAATGGAAGCAGAGTTAAGCCCACGCTAAGTACTTTGGAGTATACTGCCCGCTAAGTGATCCTTACCTTTCTCCATGGGAACCTGCTACGAGACAGCAGTCAGTTACCGCGGAGTGCCCAAACATGAGAACATGCGACTTAAATCCCGCAGACGGCAAAGCTCCCCATAGCATGTGAATGCCTGCCGGGTGTTTACGGATTTCTCCTCCCAACACTCTGGGAGAGAGGGAATGGCTGTGATCCCCATATCGCAGCAGCTCGCCCAGCCACCATCTGAATCCAGGTCCTTTTCACCCAAGATCACTTCCATCTGCAAATCTGCAGGTCTACATTCATACACACAAACAGAACATCAATGGATTCAACACAATGTCACACCCTTTGGGATGAGCTCAGGCCCCGTCCCCACTTGGGTCAGGCTTTCCTCCCAGGCCAGGGATTTGTACTCCAGGGATCAGGTAACTGAGAGCAGCAAGGCCGGCTGAGAAGGCAGAAGCAGGACATAAAAGTGCTTCCTGTTCTCGCTAGGGAAGAGAGATCAGAGAGGAACAGCGGCTGTCTGGAGTAGCCCTCTGAGAGCGAGGGGTCTGGGCCAGGGCTGCCATGGTTCCTGGTGAGAAGAGGCCAGGAATGGATGGCGGGAGAGGCTTGCCTGAAGCCATTTGAGAAGGAGCCAGGCCAACAGTACCTCCCCAGAGAGAGGGAACAGGAGTGGAGGAAGAGTTTGGCAGACAACTGCTGGGGGAGGCTGCACAGAAGGCTGAAGGAGATAGGGAGAAGTAGGAAGTGGCCTTGGGAACTGTGAAGCAAGACAGTTTGCAGCCGAGGGCAGACACAGAGTAGAGGGTTCCAGCCCCATGGCACATTCTGATATTTCGGTGTTTGGTTTTGTCCCAAATTGGGATGAAAATTCATGGAACAAAAAATTCAGAGAAATTTCTTGGAAATGTTGAAACATTTAGTTTCTACTTGGTTCAACCCTGAACTGTGCCAGCCTGAGCCACTGTGCTGCCTCATGGAAGTTGTAGTTCAAGTGCCTCATGCCCCAGTTCTCCTCTATGGACAGGGCTTCCCCGTCAGACTATATCTCCCAAGATGCACTGTGGCCATGGGACTCCCAGGATGCACCACAATGGTTACGCTAGCAAGGACCCTGCAGTGCATCATGGGAGATGTATATCCAACCAGACATCCTGGCCCACAGAGGAGAATGGGAGCAGGAAGCTCCAAGCTACATCCCCACAAATCATCATGGTAGCTCAGGTGGACACAGACCAGTCTTGAACTGATCCAGTGTTTTGATTCAGGTCAACCTGAGACCAAATAAACGATTTTGTTTCAATTTTCCATTTGGGCAAAATTAAAATTTTCCTTGAGAAAATTGCCTATCGTCCCCCTTCCCCCATCTCCTGTACTGTTACACCAACAGAAAAGATGGCACGGATGCAAGTTATTGTTTGTTGGTATAAAGTACATTCCACACGTGGTATAAAGTAACCACGCAGACATCAGCAGCTCCTCTACCAAGTGGATTGACTAGCAAAATGCATCTTGAAAAAATAGCCCAGGCTAATGCTCACGGCCCAGGCTGGTTGTCCCAAACGCCATGCTTCCTTCTCTAGGATTGTATGAAGTCTGGACATTTTGGGATACCCATGAAAAATGCCATGGAGTGAGGAATATTCAGAGCATAGCCCGCAAGTCAGCCAATCTGTTTAACCCAGCTTTAAACCATCACGGAAGAGAGGAAATGCAGTGTTTGCTCCAAGATGTTGATTTACCTGAAACTTCATCACGTGCCTCCAGAACATTATCTCAGAAGGATAAACTAAATCTTGCACAAGTGACAACAGGCATTTAGTGCTGTTGTGTTGCCCTGCCAGACTGCCAGTGTGATGACTGTCTTCCCCCCCAGAAGTGAGTGCATTTGAGCGCTGGTGTCTTTCTGAATCTGAAATCTAGCTGCAATGGAAATTAGCAGAAGCTAGTGTGCATGAGGGAGGGGTTGAATATGCACATGTGCACCCCCTACAGGCAACTCATCCACCAGCTAAATCCAGTTGTCTTGCGTAAGGAGATGCAGATGATCTGAGCAGGTTTTGCTGCGACCTACAATGGTTCAATTATTACCACGTCCTCCTGCACTAAACTTAGAGCCTGCTTACGCCAGGGCTGAGTAGAGGAAAACTCTGCAGCCAAGGACTGATTGTCTGAACAGGTGCGCCAAACATCTCGGGCTGGCGTCTCCTCGACACCTTTGTAAATCTGGAGTAGCTCCATTGAAGTGAATGGAGCTGTTGTTAAATAGATGGGACTAAGCTCACCAGCAGGCCCCTACTTCCTTGAATCGGGCTCTACTGAAGTGCTTCAGGCATGCAGGGATCTGCTGACTGCTACAGCATGCAGGTGTGGCCTGCAATCTGGTTAAATATGCTGTCTGAGCTGTTCTAAGCAAGGACAAGCTATGGGAGACGGGTGTACAGCTCAGCACGACTGGCACAGGAAAAAACACTAACATTTTTTCATTTTGATCCAGTTCCTCTATGGGCCCAGACAACTTTTTCTTCCTATATTTATATCAGTTACTGGTATTAAAGCCTATTTCTGGCCGTCTGATAGTATTTATTATTTTTATTATGGTTGTGCTTAGGGGCCCCAGTCAGTATCAGGGCCCTGTTGTATCAAGTAATTTGCATTAGATATAGGACTTCTGATTTTCAGTTTGCACTGATAAAATATCCTGACCGAAAAAATAATAATTGGTGTTTACCCAATAAACAGTGGATAGCCACCAGAAATGTTACTTGTGTCTAAGGGCTTGTCTACATGGAGCAGTAATATGGACTATGGGGTGGGTGGGGGGTGATTTCTAAAGCGTAGCAATGTGTTGTGCATTAATTGGACCCTGCTGGTGCGCACTAGAGGGTCCCTAGTGTGGTTTAACACAGTGCTGTTTGAAACAGTTACAGCACACTAGGGAACAT
Source organism: Macrochelys suwanniensis (assembly GCA_033296515.1). Lineage (NCBI taxonomy): Eukaryota > Metazoa > Chordata > Testudines > Chelydridae > Macrochelys > Macrochelys suwanniensis. The sequence continues at coordinate 16,249,470 of CM065779.1, read as the reverse complement.
TACAGAGAGATTACTCATTACAGTACAGTATATGCTACTGTAATGAGTAATGTAAATAAGGTACATTACTCATTACAATAGATGCAAAGAGAAAATGCCAAAAACTAAAACTAATTTTGGACATCGACATAAAACTCAAATATTGCTAAAAATAAACTCCAAAAAATGCAATTAATAAACCCTGCAAAACAGACACCTTCATTATATACATGCTGCTGTTACTCTAAAAGGATGGATGCTACTCTAAAAGGATGGATGGTTCAGGGGTTAGGGTGCTAGTTTGGGACTTAGAAGACCTGGGCTCAGTTCCCTGCTCCGTCAGAGATTTCTTATGGCAGGAGGGATAGCTCAGTGGTTTGAGCACTGGCCTGCTAAACCCAGGGTTGTGAGTTCAATCCTTGAGGGGGCCATTTAGGGATTTGGGGCAAAAATTGAGGACTGGTCCTGCTTTGAGCAGGGGGTTGGACTAGATGACCTCCTAAGGTCCCTTCCAACCCTGAGATTCATACGACATGTAAGGACCATTGATCCTAATTTTCACTTGCCCTAGTTCTCCATCTTACAACCTAAGAGCCTGAGCCTGCAATCTGAGATGCTATGGCAGATCTTTGTGGCTGTATGGAGCCCTGTTAATTGCAGTGGGATTCCAGCAGGGTATATAGGCTTGAATGGATCCCACTGCAGGACCTGGGCCTAAATATGGAACTGAGTCTGAGCTAAAGATTCAGCAATTAGAGGCACAATAAAAACGATGGATACAAAAAGATAACTGAGCTGCCATTGTAGTTTTAAAAGACTCTGTCGGACCAATGTCTTGAGCACAGGCAGCGCTGCGTGTTATAATGTTTGCTAAGTACTCTGGCATCAGAAGACGTAGCCACCTTCGATAATTCATGAGCACCCAGCTCAGTTTGAACATGCTCAGGCTTCTGGAGACGCAAGGCCAGATTGTAAGCTAGCGTAGAGTGATATAGCTGTGCTGATTATTAACAGCTGAAGACCTGGATCATTGAGTTCACACTGGGCATGCTCAGAGGTGTAACACAGGTGTTAGAACGGGCACGCCCATATTAGCAACTCGGTAACTATTAGAGCCAAGTGAAATCCAGCATTTCCATCCTGCAGGACATTCAACATTTGTTCTTTGTCCCATAGCACCATGGTGGTCTCTCCTTGTGATGGAGGGCAGGCAAATGCATCATGGAAGTTCCTGTCCATGGTGCGTAATGGGAGATGTAGTCTGGCTGGGAAGCCCAGCCTAGAGAGGAGAAGGGGGACCAGGGAAAGTGAACTATCATGCCCAGGAGGCACTGGGACAGGATATCCAATTCATTTTGGGTGGATTTGATTTTTGACGGAAAAAAAATCAAAATTTTCCATGGAGAGCAGGCATGTTTTGTGAACAATACCATTTGGTTGAAAACCCAATGTGCCACTGAAAAGCAGTTATTGTGGACATTTTTTCACCAGCCTTATTCACTGCCCTTCATACATGCAAAGCACACACAGGACCTGTGTATTACTTATGCCCTGTTTTGAGGGCTTTCATTAGACTTAAATGGTGCACAGGCCTTTTGGCTGGGCCTCTCCGTGAGGGCACATTTCACCCACAAGGAATGCTGTGGTTATGTTAATTACTTGCAAACACTCATTGTAAAGATTCTAATGTATGTTGAGTTGCTGCCTGGAACAGCACAGAAGGACCTAGTAGGGAGACATCTTGATAGGGAGGAATGAACACAGGACTGGAAGGCCCAAAGCCCTGAGTAGTAATCTTTGTTCTGACACCGATTTACTCTGTAGCCCTGAGCCAGTCACTTCCTCTCTGTCACAGTACTGCCATCTCTACAACGGGGATGCTAAAGCATATTAAGCTACCTCAAACGGGCACTGTGAAGATTACTCAGATAATGTTTATGAAGTGCTCTAAAGCTCTATTGAAGTGTTATGTGTTGTTATTGATAAAGAATAATCATTTGGCTTACAGAAGCCATGTGACTTCACTCTAAGAATCTCTGCAAGCGTAGGGAGATGTGTGTAAAAGGGAGAGAGGAAAAGTATAATTATCCAGCATAGGCGCTAACTTCTAGTTTTCCCTGGGGGTACTCCACCCGCGCTCTGCTCCAAGGCCCCGCACTATTCTGCCCCTTCCTCCAAGGCTCTGCCCTCTCTCCGCCTCTTCCTGCCCCTGCTCTGCCTCCCTCCCGCGAGGCCCCGCCCTTGCTCTGCCTCCTCCTGCCCCTATTCTGCTCCCTCCCCCAAGGTCCCACCCCCCCGCACCGCTTCCCTTAGGCCCCAGCGCTCGCTGCTCTCACCCAAGCCCCTCCCCGAGCTGCCAAACAGCTGTTTGGTGGCATCGCCAAACAGCTGTGGCTGGTGGGGGCTGAGCACCACCACTATTTTTTTTTCATGTGTGCTTCAGCCCCAGAGCACCCATAGAGAGGGGGGAAATAGCTCAGTGGTTTGAGCATTGGTCTGCTAAACCCAGAGTTGTGAGTTCAATCGTTGAGGGGGCCAAAAAATCTGTCAGGGGACAGTATTTGGTCCTGCTAGTGAAGGCAGGGGACTTGACTTGATGACCTTTCAAGGTCCTCCCAGTTTGATGAGATAGGCATATCTCCATATATATGTATATACCACTGTGATACAGAGCTCCTAGATTTGGAATCGCTTTAGTATTTGAGTTGGTTTTTATTTTAACTTTGCAAGTCCCAATTCCTGTAAGTCCACATTTTTTTAACATGTCACAAGATCTGTTTTATTCATAGATTCTTTGATTTTAAAGCCATTATGATCACCTAGCCTGCATAATATGGGCCAGAGGATTCCAACGGTGAAGGGAATTATTCTTTCTGGCTCTGTAAGGCCTGATGTAGTAGGCCATATGTATTCATCAAAGCACTTAAGCAGATGCTTAAAGTTAAGCATGAGCTCAAATGCTTTGCTGACCTGAATACTATTGAGTGCAATAATCAGTGAGTGAAGTGGAAAGACACCCAATCTTCATTTAAAGACTCCACGTGATAATGAATTTACCATTTCCTTCAGTAATCTGTTCAAATGATTGATTACATTCATGGTTTAAAAGTTGCATGGGGGGGGGGGCAGGGTATGCCCCAGTTCTAATCTGCTGCAGTGTTGTCAGCTCTTGTGATTTGTAACATGATTCTTATGATATTGGGGGGCAGCAGTCATGTTCTTAAAGTCCCCGCTCCTGGAGTCAAGTGAGAATCACAGCTTTCATTTGAAAAACAAGTGTAGTTTTGGCCCTCATAATTGCAAAAAAAAAAAGGGGGGGGGGGTGAAAACATGTCTCCTGTGCACCCTAAAGGCTCAGCATCCAGAAGGCAAACTAAAACAATTCAAAAGGTACTATTTTAAAGGCAAGCTCTGGGAAGTGTTGAGGTTGGCAGTACCGCTGATGTGACCTAACCAGCAGTGATCCCCCCGGCAGCAGTATAAAGCATCAGTTTGCTTACTGGAGAAGTGAGTGCAAAGTTGGGCCTCAGGATCTCTTGAGTTCTAATCCCAGCTCTGTCACTAACTCATTGTGTGGCTCTCTGCATGGCCCACCACCTCCGTTATCCCCCGCTGTAAAACAGAGATAATAGCATTGACCTACTTAACGCATTGCACACTTAAAGTGCTCTGTATTATCCCGTTCTGTGCACAGATTCCAAATGTCTCCTGACTGCTCTTCTTTTTTGAAAATGAATAGGCTCTATGTCATTTGTGTGTCTGTCTTCCCACCTTGTGTACTGTGTATAAACCACTGCCCTCTACTGGGCGGAAAGGGTGTGTTTGCCTTCTGGGGAATTAAAACAGTAGCGAGCGGCTGCATAGAAATTACATATTTGTACTGCAGGTACACAGAGTGGTTGGGGCAAAATCATATAAAAATCCCAGGGTTGGTTTTTGGTTGGGTTTTTGTTTTTGTTTTTTTGTTCATTAACTGTAGCAGAGCTTCTCTTAGAAAAAGTAGTAGCTTTCTTATGATCTTTCTGATCATCGTACTTTGTGCTCCAGCACCGCTTTTTACTGGCAGACGCACATCTCACGGGTCTCCCAAGGATTGTTCCCTATCCCTGTTCATCATCTGAAATAAACAGTCTGGAAAGCTGCTCGGGAAACAATCTGCACACATGTAGGTCTAACAGCACTGGTCCTGCTTAAGGCGAATCACTGTCCTGAAAAAACACCACCTTTTAAAACAAGGAGGATGATAATACAGTTACCATCCCATTTGACAGCCAATTCCATGGATTTTAACTGAAAGGCAGCGTCAAATATTATCCTAAATGCCCCCCTTCCACTCACATTTTTAATTGCCTATTAAGGGCTGTTTGTGGCCTGAGTTACCTCTGTAATTACAGCGAGAAACAAAGAGGGGACAACCCCATAATGTTTTGTGATGACTATAGGTATAGCAGTTCCTGATCTGTGTGACCTTGTGCCTCAGTAAATTCTTTGGGGCAGGGACTGTGTCTCATTATGTGTATTCACGGCACCCAACACAACAGGGTCTCTAGGCACTCCTTTAGTACAAACAAACAATGGTAGTTGGTATTCCAAAGAACATTAAAAACAGCTATTCATGACAACCTTAGAGCTAAGTACATGCAGCAAGGAGAGAAGGTAACTCAATGAGTTGCATTTTTTGTCTTTGCTTTAATTCTCTACCAAGGATCAAAGGTAATGAAAATTGGAGCAGATTACAAACAATTCTACACTTTGATTTCTTTTGTTAATCCTTGCTCTAATTTGATCTTCTCGGGTCCACCTATTTTTGTTCTTCAACTGTACTAATGTGGTTTTCCTCCTTAAATATACATCAGTCCATGCTAGTATGTGCCAGGGTCACACGCATTCTTCAGCTTCATTCACAGTTTATTTGCGTCCTTCCTTTCTCTTCATTCTGTAAAATGTTAGGAACCCTTTCCACGGGAGCATTGTGAACAGGGCAGGCTGTTCTTGTAAATAGTCCCTTTGTTCTCACATTCCTTCATTAAACAACCCAAAAATGGATTGTCAAAATGTTATGTTTGTAAATGTCAAGTACAGTACTTAAACTAACAAAGGCTTATTTAAAAAGAACAAATACCCAACTTCTATTAATTCTGAATGCACACAGCCAAGTTTATTTTTAGCCGTTATTATTAGGTATTCAGAATCAACTTTCATTTCCATTATATTCAGTGTGTAAAGAACATGCCAAACCTGACCCAAAGCCCATACCAGTCACTGGGACGACTCCCATTGTGACCAATAGGCTTTGGATTAGATTTGTGGATTAATGCTTGATTAGAGTTCATAGTAGGGGTTAGAGAGGACCAGAAACAATGCCGAGATTACCTATAACACACGTAGGCAGATGTTTCTGCTCATGTGAACAGCGGTGAAATGGTTAGCAGCCTCGAAAGCTAGGGCCATGTTTGTAAAAAACAACAATAGGGTCCAACTTCCATATGTAAAACACATGGAGAGGAGTGTACAGTTTATCACAACTTCATGTGCAAATAGCTAGTTAGGTTTCTAGATAACACAACAACAACATAATAATAATAATTAATAATAGCTAGCTCTTATACAGCGCTTTTTCATCCATAGCTCTCACAGCACTTTACAAAGGAGGTAAGTATCATCATTAAATGCCTCTCATCACATTGCATATAGTTTTCTTTGCAATCATGAGGGCTAGCAACTTAAGCCAAAACTCTCAAATTGTGGCAACAGACTCCTCAATGAAAGATTTGCTTACTGCATTGGGTCATATGAGGTTATCTGTTTCTACCACTTATTCCCTTCATGAAGTCATAGTTTTCTGTTTGTGACATAATAATCATCCCCATAGCAACAGGTTGTGACTTATAAACAGAGACGTATGGCTTCAAGTTAAGAATAAGTCACGTGAACATGTGAACTCTTAATAACAAACAACATGAGAAAGAAAGAAAGAAAGAAAGAAAGAAAGAAAGTCAAGAAAACACAAAAATAGGACCCTGCATAGAATGATCTCTTAGGAGACTGTTTTTCCTGAGTCATTAGCAGGCATTCAAACATATTCAAAATGCAATTTTTTAGTGACCATATTGAGCCTGATTATTGGGGAAAGGGAAATTCCTAGTCTGAGCATGTGGCAAGAAGAATTCTTTTAAGGCATGCACAAAGGTATGTACTCACGTCCAAGTGTCTTATTTTGAAAATTATGCCACTTGCTTCTTATTTATCTTTCAATGATCTGTGACAATGTAAGGATCAATAGAGACTTATCAGTAAGAAAAGCTATTTAAATTCACCATGGAATTATTATACCCTCAGCAATGTAAATGGTGGTTGCATATGGAATGCTAAGATAAAATCTGACTACAAATGAATTTTATCGTTTGTTTATATTTTGTTGCTATTTGCTCTTAGCAATGATAATCATCGGGTTGGTTCGAAGCTGAAATTTGTACTGTATCAGTTATCTGGGTTATTTTTTACTATCCCTTTTGTGTTTTATTTGCTGATTTATTTCACAGATAGAGCTGGATGAAAAATTTCTGTTGGAACTTTTAATGCTGCTTAATCAAGACTGAAATTTTCCAATGGAACATGTCACTTTTGACCCAATTTTGTTGCAAAATCAAAAATCAGAACCGGTCCATCTCAACCGCATCAGAACAGAACACATTGATTTTTCATTTCAAAATTATTTTTTGTTTAGAAGTGTATTTACTTGATATTAGAAACTATACTTAAAAAAAAAAAAGGTCAGAGTCAGAACAAAATGTTTCAATTCACCCAAAGTATTCCCCCCCCCCCCCCCAATGTCATGTTGTGGGAAGTTTTGAAATTTGTCTTTACTTTCTGATTTGGACCCAAAAGAAGAAATTTCAAAACTGTAGAATTTCCTGCAAAACAGAAATCATGGTTCCTGCACAGTTCAATTCAGAAGTTTTGTGTGTGTGTGAAACAAATAAAAATGGGTCAAAATCAGCCACCTTCCCATTGTAGTTAACTGGAGGTCTGCCTGACTAAGGAAAAAGTACAAACCTACTGTGTAGAACATTTCAGGCAGATTTTCTTAAGGGGTTCAGTACCCACAACTGAGAGAAACCATGGAACCTTAATTTACAAATGGCCTCTCTTCACAACAAAAGAGAGCTAGTATACGTTCCCTTTACAAAGAATTTGTAAACTCTTTTTCTTAGCATTGGCAGATGAGGTGGAGTGGAGGTTGCTATTAATAATCAATAACTTAAAAGCAATTAACATTAAGCACATAAAATCATACGCCAGTGTCGTCTAGTCTAACCCCCTGCCAAGATGCAGGATTTGTTGTGTCTAAACCATCCAAGATGGAGGGATATCCAGCCTCTCAGCCCATACTTATTCTTCAAAGTGTTTAAGCATATGCTTGAGTGCTTTGCTGAACTGGGGCCTTCTTTGAAGTTAAGAACAGATTTAAAATTTTTATTAAAGTTAATGTTTAAAATCAAATTTACACAAGTTAAGAAGCAAGGTACTGTACATCTGGGGCCGGGCTTGGGTTATGGGGGATTGCAAGTATCAGTTACAAGGTTCATGATGTACCTCATGCCTCAACTGACTTCAGTTGGAGCAGGATCTGGCCTATAAGCAGTGACCCAGTATTATAGTACAGTGTGGCTGATTTTAGTATCAGCTCTGTCTGGGGGCAGCTAATCTGCAACACTCCAATGTAAAGTCCATCAATGAAATGATTTAAGATCATTTAAGTCAACGGTATTATTTCTGGAGTAAAGGATTCTTGACCAGGAGTAAGGGTGTCAGAATTGGGCCCATCTAGAATAATAAAGACAAGCTCTATGGAGAACTCTATTAATCAGGATTCTGGAAACCTTCAAAAGAATTTAAGGAATGTTTAATGTTGAGTATCACGTTCTCACCTCAGTCCATAAATTGCGTTAGCATCTCAGACTAAGCAGCAGGACCCCAGTTCTTCAGGCCCAACAAGCCATCCATAATCTCTCTGCATTCCACTGGCTAACCTTGCTTTATGCAAGCGTCAAAAATAGTTACGTAGAAGCAGATGAAGATAAATCCTGAAGAAACGCTTTTTCCCCTTCAAGATTTGAACCATCCCAATAATAATAATCTAGGAAATGTTTCCATTGCTGGCTTCAACGATGCTTCTTTCTCTGATATTCTGTATCTTTGTATAAATGAACAGATAATATGTTTAAAATCATAGACAAAATATTTGAGAAATATCAATTTTTTTAAAACATCCCATTTTGGGCAACTGCTTTGTTTGAAGTGATTCAATGTGGAATTTTTTATGTTGACCTCTGCAGAACCTCACTACTACTAAAACAGAAAGCCCTGATCCTATAAAAACATACACATATGCAACTTTATGCCCAGTGAGTAGTAATTAAAAGTTTTCCCGTAACCAAAATAGTTATATTGGTAAAATTTTTAAGTGTAGACCAAGGCTGAGGTCCAGTGTGTTTGTTAAAAGATCCATTAAAAAAACATGAGAAAACAATTTCACAAAATATTCCGAAGTTGTTTTCATTCTGCAGGATTTGAAATGGACCCATTTTTCATAGCTACAAAATGTTTAAGGACTTTTTAAATTCCCCCGTCCCAGCCTAATGAAAAATATTGATTTTTGAAAAGGGCCAGAGGTTGGGGTGAAGGAGATGGGGTGAGGGATGAAAAATAATTGACAAAATGTTGATACATTTCATGAAAAGTTTTGAAAACAGTTTCACAAAAAATGTTTGAAAAAAAGCCATTTTTTCATTAAAAAATGTGTTTGAAAAATCTCAACCCATTATTAGCAGTTAACTATGACTACAGATGGAGCAGAAAGCTTTTGCCATGGGTTTCCCAAACAAGGGATTTGAGTGGGGGAGTTAATAAAAACCAAAATGATCTTAAACATCTTGCAAACTTTTCTCACTAGATCATATCTGTTTTTAAACATGGCAATTTGTGGGGGGCTCAGTTATTTGACAGTACTTTGTTAAAGCCAGATGCTCATGTCCAATTATCCAATGTATATATTTGTGGTTTATTTTTCACACATTATATTTAAAAGAAAAGGGAACGTGCAAATTAAAGTAGACCAACATTTATATTCCGAAACCGCTAAGCAATTCTTCCAAACCCTCAGCCATTTAACTACAGGTTTCATGTTCCAAAACGGGGAAGAAATTTGTCTGAAAATGAAGGATTTCTGACTTCGCAGAATGTCTGAAAAGGAAAAGAGCACGGAACATGTTTAAACACGCTGCCACCACAATGAGGAGTTTAGCCAGTTGGCCAGCGTTCTTATAACCACTGCTACGTCGCCTCCAAGTATGGCTAACTGCATGAGAACCCGAGAAACGGGGCCAGATCCTCAGCCGATGTGAATCTGCCTAGCTTCATGCAGTTCGATTGCAGTTTGTTCGCTCACCCCTGGGAATCTGGTTTTCTGTGAGCAATATGCATCAAACGTTTTCTTTATACGAGTGTCCCATGTTTAAAGGATACTGTGAGAATCATCTACCAGATTTATTTATAAGGAG